>CM049428.1:89205-2623144 GCA_026929855.1 Poa annua | reverse complement strand
GGACCCCAAAACCGTGTGCTATAGTCCACGAAAATGGCCAGAAAAAGACCGAGCTCGCGAGTTTTTACGATACCAATAGAGTCGTGTACCGGGGGTCACGGGGCTTTGAAATCTTCCCGGGACCCAAAAACCGTGGACTATAGCCCACGAAAACGGCCAGAAATGCCTGAAATCATGAGTTTTTTATGATTTCGCAAAAATCATGTGACGGGGACCCGGACCATTTAAATCCACGTCGAACTCCTAAACCGTGTGCTATAGCCCACGAAAACGGCCAGAAATGCCTGGAATCACGAGGGTTTAATGATTTCGCAAAAATCGTATGACGGGGTCCCGGACCATTAAAATCGACGTCGGACCCCAAAACCGTGTGCTATAGTCCACGAAAACGGCTAGAAAATGACTGAAATCGCGAGTTTTTATGATGCCACTAGAGTCGTGTACCGAGTGTCACGGGGCTTTGAAATCTTCCCGGACCCAAAAACCATGGACTATAGCACACGAAAACGGCCAGAAATGTCTGAAATCTCGAGTTTTTTATGATTTCAAAAAAATCGTGTGACGGGGTCCCCGACCATTTAAATCCACGCCGGACCGAACAACCGTGTGATATAGCCCACGAAACGGCCAGAAATGCCCGAAATCGCGAGTTTTTACGATGCCACTAGAATCGTGTACCGGGGGTCACAGGGCTTTAAAATCTTCCCGGGACCAAAAACCGTGGACCATTATCCACGAAAACGGCCAGAAATGCCTGAAATCACGAGTTCTTTATGATTTCGCAAAAATCGTGTGACGGGGTCCCGGACCATATAAATCCACGTCGGACCCCAAAACCGTGTGCTATAGCCCACGAAAACGGCCAGAAATGCCCGAAATCGCAAGTTTTACGATGCCACTAGAGTCGTGTACCGGGGGTCAAGGGGCTTTGAAATCTCCCCGGGACCCAAAAATCGTGGACTATAGCCCACGAAAACGGCCAGAAATGCCTGAAATCATGAGTTTTTTATGATTTCGCAAAAATCGTGTGACGGGGACCCGGACCATTTAAATCCACGTCAAACTCCTAAACCGTGTGCTATAGCCCACGAAAACGGCCAGAAATGCCTGGAATCACGAGGGTTTAATGATTTCGCAAAAATCGTATGACGGGGTCCCGGACCATTAAAATCGACGTCGGACCCCAAAACCGTGTGCTATAGTCCACGAAAACGGCTAGAAAATGACTGAAATCGCGAGTTTTTATGATGCCACTAGAGTCGTGTACCGAGTGTCACGGGGCTTTGAAATCTTCCCGGGACCCAAAAACCATGGACTATAGCACACGAAAACGGCCAGAAATGTCTGAAATCTCGAGTTTTTTAT
Source organism: Poa annua (assembly GCA_026929855.1). Lineage (NCBI taxonomy): Eukaryota > Viridiplantae > Streptophyta > Magnoliopsida > Poales > Poaceae > Poa > Poa annua. Next base: position 2,621,779 of record CM049428.1, on the reverse strand, counting down.
GATTTCAAAAAAATCGTGTGACGGGGTCCCCGACCATTTAAATCCACGCCGGACCGAACAACCGTGTGATATAGCCCACGAAACGGCCAGAAATGCCCGAAATCGCGAGTTTTTACGATGCCACTAGAATCGTGTACCGGGGATCACAGGGCTTTAAAAATCTTCCCGGGACCAAAAAACCGTGGACTTTTATCCACGAAAACGGCCAGAAATGCCTGAAATCACGAGTTCTTTATGATTTCGCAAAAATCGTGTGACGGGGTCCCGGACCATATAAATCCACGTCGGCCCCAAAACCGTGTGCTATAGCCCACGAAAACGGCCAGAAATGCCCGAAATCGCAAGTTTTACGATGCCACTAGAGTCGTTGTACCGGGGGTCACGGGGCTTTGAAATCTTCCCGGGACCCAAAAACCGTGGACTATAACCCACGAAACTGGCCAGAAATGCCTGAAATCATGAGTTTTTTATGATTTCGCAAAAAACGTGTGACGGGGTCCTAGACCATTAAAATCCACGTCGGACCCAAAACCGTGTGCTATAGCCCACGAAAACGCCCAGAAAATGCCCGAAATCACGAGTTTTTACGATGCCACTAGAGTCGTGAACCGGGGGTCACGGGGCTTTAAAAATCTTCTCGGGACCCAAAAACCGTGGACTATAGCCCACGAAAACGCCTGAAATGCCTGAAATCACGAGTTTTTAATGATTTCGCAAAAATCGTGTGACGTGTCCTGGACCATTAAAATCTACGTCGGACCCCAAAACCGTGTGCTATAGTCCACGAAAACGGCAAGAAAAAGACCGAGCTCGCGAGTTTTTACGATGCCAATAGAGTCGTGTACCGGGGGTCACGGGGCTTTGAAATCTTCCCGGGACCCAAAAACCGTGGACTATAGCCCACGAAAACGGCTAGAAATGCCTGAAATCACGAGTTTTTATGATTTCGCAAAAATCGTGTGACGGGGACCCAGACCATTTAAATCCACGTCGGACGCCTAAACCGTGTGCTATAGCCCAAGAAAACGGCCAGAAATGCCCGAAATCGCGAGTTTTACGATGCCACTAGAGTCGTGTACCGGGGGTCACGGGGCTTTGAAATCTTCCCGGGACCCAAAAACCGTGGACTTTAGCCCACGAAAACGGCCAAAAATGCCTGAAATCAGGAGTTTTTTATGATTTCGTTAAAATTGTATGACGGGGTCCCGAACCATTAATCCACGTCGGACCCCAAAACCGTGTGCTATAGCCCACGAAAACGGCCAGAAATTCCCAAAATCGCAAGTTTTTACGATGCCACTAGAGTCGTGTACTGGGGGTCACGGGGCTTTGAAATCTTCCTGGGACCCAGAAACCGTGGACTATAGCCCACGAAAACCGCCAGAAATGCCTGGAATCCAGAGTTTTTAATGATTTCGCAAAAATTGTGTGACAGGGTCCCGGACCATTTAATCCACGTCGGACCCCAAAACCAAGGACTATAGCCCACGAAACGGCCAGAAATGCCCGAAATCGAGAGTTTTTACGATGCCACTAGAGTCGTGTACCGGGGGTCACATGGCTTTAAAAATCTTCCCGGGACCAAAAAACCGTGGACTATTATCCACGAAAAACGTGTGACGGGGTCCCGGACCATTTAAATCCACGTCGGACCGAACAACCGTGTGCTATAGCACACGAAAACGGCCAGAAATGCCCGAAATCGCGAGTTTTATGATGCCACTAGAGTCGTGTACCGGGGGTCACGGGGCTTTTAAATCTTCCCGGGACCAAAAAAACCGTGGACTATAGCCCACGAAAACGGCCAGAAATGCCTGAAATCACGAGTTTTTTATGATTTCATAAAAATCGTGTGACGGGGTCCCGGACAAATTTAAATCCATGTCAGATCCCAAAACCGTGTGCTATAGCCAACGAAACGGCCAGAAATGCCCGAAATCGCGAGTTTTTACGATGCCACTATAGTCGTGTACCATGGGTCACGGGGCTTTGAAATCTTCCCGGGACGCAAAAACCGTGGACTTTAGCCCACGAAAACGGCCAAAAATGCCTGAAATCACGAGTTTTTTATGATTTTGTAAAAATTGTGTGACGAGGTCCCGGACCATTTAAATCCACGTCGGACCCCAAAACCATGTGCTATAGCCCACGAAAACGGCCAGAAATGCCTGAAATCGCGAGTTTTTACGATGCCACTAGAGTCGTGTACTGGGGGTCACGGGGCTTTGAAATCTTCCCGGGACCCAAAAATCGTGGACTATAGCCCACAAAAACGGCCAGAAATGCATGAAATCACGAGTTTTTTATGATTTCGCAAAAATCGTGTGACGGGGTCCCGGACCATTTAAATCCACGTCGGACTCCAAAACCGTGTGCTATAGCCCACGAAAACGCCCAGAAAAAGCCCGAAATCGCGAGTTTTTACGATGCCACTAGAGTCGTGTACCGGGGTCACGGGGCTTTTAAATCTTCCCGGGACCAAAAAAAACCGTGGACTATAGCCCACGAAAACTGGCCAGAAATGCCTGAAATCATGAGTTTTTTATGATTTCGCAAAAATCGAGTGACGGGGTCCCAGACCATTAAAATCCACGTCGGACTCCAAAACCGTGTGCTATAGCCCACGAAAACGCCCAGAAAAAGCCCGAAATCGCGAGTTTTTACGATGCCACTAGAGTCGTGTACCGGGGGTCACGGGGCTTTAAAATCTTCCCGGGACCCAAAAACCATGGACTAAAGCCCACGAAAACGGCCAGAAATGCCTGAAATCATGTGTTTTTATGATTTCGCAAAAATCGTGTGACGGGGTCCCGGACCATTAAAATCCACGTCGGACCCCAAAATCGTGTGCTATAGTCCACGAAAACGGCCAGAAAATGACTGAAATCGCGAGTTTTATGATGCCAATAGAGTCGTGTACCGGGGGTCACGGGGCTTTGAAATCTTCCGGGGACCAAAAAACCGTGGACTATAGCCCACGAAAACGGCCAGAAATGTCTGAAATCACGAGTTTTTTATGATTTCATAAAAATCATGTGACGGGGTCCCCGACCATTTAAATTCACGCCGGACCGAACAACCGTGTGCTATAGTCCACGAAAACGGCCAGAAATGCCCGAAATCGCGAGTTTTTACAATGCCAGTAGAGTCGTGTACCGGGGGTCAAGGGGCTTTTAAATCTTCCCGGGACCAAAAAACCGTGGACTATAGCCCACGAAAACGGCCAGAAATGCCTGAAATAACGAGTTTTTTATGATTTCGTAAAAATCGTGTGACGGGGTCCCGGACCATTTAAATCCACGTCGGACCCCAAAACCGTGTGCTATAGCCAACGAAACGGCCAGAAATGCCCGAAATAGCGAGTTTTTACGATGCCACTAGAGTCGTGTACCGGGGGTCACGGGGCTTTGAAATCTTCTCGGGACCCAAAAACCGTGGACTATTCTCCACGAAAACGGCCAGAAATGCCTGAAATCACGAGTTCTTTATGATTTCATAAAAATCGTGTGACGGGGTCCCTGACCATTTAAATCCACGTCAGACCCCAAAACCGTGTGCTATAGCCAACGAAACGGCCAGAAAAGCCCGATATCGCGAGTTTTTACGATGCCACTAGAGTCGTGTACCGGCGGTCACGGGGCTTTGAAATCTTCCCGGGACCCAAAAACCGTGGACTTTAGCCCACGAAAACGGCCAAAAATGCCTGAAATCACGAGTTTTTTATGATTTTGTAAAAATTGTGTGACGAGGTCCCGGACCATTTAAATCCACGTCGGACCCCAAAACCATGTGCTATAGCCCACGAAAACGGCCAGAAATGCCTGAAATCGCGAGTTTTTACGATGCCACTAGAGTCGTGTACTGGGGGTCACGGGGCTTTGAAAACTTCCCGGGGCCCATAAACCGTGGACTATAGCCCACGAAAACGGCCAGAAATGCATGGAATCACGAGTTTTTTATGATGTCGCAAAAATCGTGTGACGGGGTCCCGGACCATTAAAATCCACGTCGGACCCCAAAACCGTGTGCTATAGTCCACGAAAACGGCCAGAAAATGACTGAAATCACGAGTTTTTTTTATGCCAATACAGTCGTGTACCAGGGGTCACAGGGCTTTAAAAATCTTCCCGGGACCAAAAAACCGTGGACTATTATCCACGAAAACGGCCAGAAATGACTGAAATCACGAGTTTTTTATGATTTCATAAAAATCGTGTGACGGGGTCCCGGACCATTTATATCCACGTCGGACTCCAAAACCGTGTGCTATAGCCCACGAAAACGCCCAGAAAAAGCCCGAAATCGCGAGTTTTTACGATGCCACTAGAGTCGTGTACCGGGGGTCACGAGGCTTTAAAATCTTGTGCTATAGCCCACGAAAACGGCCAGAAATGTCTGAAGGGGGTCACGGGGCTTTGAAATCTTCCCGGGACCCAAAAACCGTGGACTATAGCCCACGAAACTGGCCAGAAATGGCTGAAATCATGAGTTTTTTATGATTAAGCAAAAATCGAGTGACGGGGTCCCAGACCATTAAAATCCACGTCGGACTCCAAAACCGTGTGCTATAGCCCACGAAAACGCCCAGAAAAAGCCCGAAATCGCGAGTTTTTACGATGCCACTAGAGTCGTGTACCGGGGGTCACGTGGCTTTAAAATCTTCCCGGGACCCAAAAACCATGGACTACAGCCCACGAAAACGGCCAGAAATGCCTGAAATCACGAGTTTTTATGATTTCGCAAAAATCGTGTGACGGGGTCCCGGACCATTAAAATCCACGTCGGACCCCAAAATCGTGTGCTATAGTCCACGAAAACGGTCAGAAAATGACTGAAATCGCGAGTTTTTATGATGCCAATAGAGTCGTGTACCGGGGGTCACGGGGCTTTGAAATCTTCCGGGGACCAAAAAACCGTGGACTATAGCCCACGAAAACGGCCAGAAATGTCTGAAATCACGAGTTTTTTATGATTTCATAAAAATCATGTGACGGGGTCCCCGACCATTTAAATCCACGCCGGACCGAACAACCGTGTGCTATAGTCCACGAAAACGGCCAGAAATGCCCGAAATCGCGAGTTTTTACAATGCCAGTAGAGTCGTGTACCGAGGGTCAAGGGGCTTTTAAATCTTCCCGGGACCAAAAAACCGTGGACTATAGCCCACGAAAACGGCCAGAAATGCATGAAATCACGAGTTTTTTATGATTTCGCAAAAATCGTGTGACGGGGTCCCGGACCATTTAAATCCACGTCGGACTCCAAAACCGTGTGCTATAGCCCACGAAAACGCCCAGAAAAAGCCCGAAATCGCGAGTTTTTACGATGCCACTAGAGTCGTGTACCGGGGTCACGGGGCTTTTAAATCTTCCCGGGACCAAAAAAACCGTGGACTATAGCCCACGAAAACTGGCCAGAAATGCCTGAAATCATGAGTTTTTTATGATTTCGCAAAAATCGAGTGACGGGGTCCCAGACCATTAAAATCCACGTCGGACTCCAAAACCGTGTGCTATAGCCCACGAAAACGCCCAGAAAAAGCCCGAAATCGCGAGTTTTTACGATGCCACTAGAGTCGTGTACCGGGGGTCACGGGGCTTTAAAATCTTCCCGGGACCCAAAAACCATGGACTAAAGCCCACGAAAACGGCCAGAAATGCCTGAAATCATGAGTTTTTATGATTTCGCAAAAATCGTGTGACGGGGTCCCGGACCATTAAAATCCACGTCGGACCCCAAAATCGTGTGCTATAGTCCACGAAAACGGCCAGAAAATGACTGAAATCGCGAGTTTTTATGATGCCAATAGAGTCGTGTACCGGGGGTCACGGGGCTTTGAAATCTTCCGGGGACCAAAAAACCGTGGACTATAGCCCACGAAAACGGCCAGAAATGTCTGAAATCACGAGTTTTTTATGATTTCATAAAAATCATGTGACGGGGTCCCCGACCATTTAAATTCACGCCGGACCCGAACAACCGTGTGCTATAGTCCACGAAAACGGCCAGAAATGCCCGAAATCGCGAGTTTTTACAATGCCAGTAGAGTCGTGTACCGGGGGTCAAGGGGCTTTTAAATCTTCCCGGGACCAAAAAACCGTGGACTATAGCCCACGAAAACGGCCAGAAATGCCTGAAATAACGAGTTTTTTATGATTTCGTAAAAATCGTGTGACGGGGTCCCGGACCATTTAAATCCACGTCGGACCCCAAAACCGTGTGCTATAGCCAACGAAACGGCCAGAAATGCCCGAAATAGCGAGTTTTTACGATGCCACTAGAGTCGTGTACCGGGGGTCACGGGGCTTTGAAATCTTCTCGGGACCCAAAAACCGTGGACTATTCTCCACGAAAACGGCCAGAAATGCCTGAAATCACGAGTTCTTTATGATTTCGCAAAAATCGTGTGACGGGGTCCCGGACCATATAAATCCACGTCGGACCCCAAAACCGTGTGCTATAGCCCACGAAAACGGCCAGAAATGCCCGAAATCGCGAGTTTTACGATGCCACTATAGTCGTGTACCGGGGTCACGGGGCTTTTAAATCTTCCCGGGACCAAAAAAACCGTGGACTATAGCCCACGAAAACGGCCAGAAATGCCTGTAATCACGAGTTTTTTATGATTTCATAAAAATCGTGTGACGGGGTCCCGGACCATTTAAATCCACGTCGGACCCCAAAACCGTGTGCAATAGCCAACGAAAAGGCCAGAAATGCCCGAAATCGCGAGTTTTTACGATGCCACTAGAGTCGTGTACCGGGGGTCACGGTGCTTTGAAATCTTCCCGGGACCCAAAAACCGTGGACTTTAGCCCACGAAAACGGCCAAAAATGCCTGAAATCACGAGTTTTTTATGATTTCGTAAAAATGTGTGACGAGGTCCCGTACCATTTAAATCCACGTCGGACCCCAAAACCATGTGCTATAGCCCACGAAAGCGGCCAGAAATGCCTGAAATCGCGAGTTTTTACGATGCCACTAGAGTCATGTACTGGGGGTCACGGGGCTTTGAAATCTTCGCGGGACCCAAAAACCGGGGACTATAGCCCACAAAAACGGCCAGAAATGCATGGAATCACTAGTTTTTTACGATTTCGCAAAAATCGTGTGACGGGGTGCCGGACCAATAAATCCACGTCGGACCCCAAAACCAAGGACTATAGCCCACGAAACGGCCAGAAATGCCCGAAATCATGAGTTTTTACGATGCCACTAGAGTCTTGTACCGGGGGTCTAAAGGCTTTAAAAATCTTCCCGGGACCAAAAAACCGCGGACTATTATCCACGAAAACGGACAGAAATGCCTGAAATCACGAGTTTTTTATGATTTCATAAAAATCGTGTGACGGGGTCCCTGACCATTTAAATCCACGTCAGACCCCAAAACCGTGTGCTATAGCCAACGAAACGGCCAGAAAAGCCCGAAATCGCGAGTTTTTACGATGCCACTAGAGTCGTGTACCGGCGGTCACGGGGCTTTGAAATCTTCCCGGGACCCAAAAACCGTGGACTTTAGCCCACGAAAACGGCCAAAAATGCCTGAAATCACGAGTTTTTTATGATTTTGTAAAAATTGTGTGACGACGTCCCGGACCATTTAAATCCACGTCGGACCCCAAAACCATGTGCTATAGCCCACGAAAACGGCCAGAAATGCCTGAAACCGCGAGTTTTTACGATGCCACTAGAGTCGTGTACTGGGGGTCACGGGGCTTTGAAATCTTCCCGGGACCCAAAAACCGTGGACTATAGCCCACGAAAACGGCCAGAAATGCATAGAATCACGAGTTTTTTATGATGTCGCAAAAATCGTGTGACGGGGTCCCGGACCATTAAAATCCACGTCGGACCCCAAAACTGTGTGCTATAGTCCACGAAAACGGCCAGAAAATGACTGAAATCGCGAGTTTTTTTTATGCCAATAGAGTCGTGTACCGGGGGTCACAGGGCTTTAAAAATCTTCCGGGACCAAAAAACCGTGGACTATTATCCATGAAAACGGCCAGAAATGACTGAAATCACGAGTTTTTTATGATTTCATAAAAATCGTGTGACGGGGTCCCGGAACATTTAAATCCACGTCGGACCGAACAACTATGTGCTATAGCCCACGAAAACGGCCAGAAATGTCTAAAGGGGGTCACGGGGCTTTGAAATCTTCCCGGGACCCAAAAACCGTGGACTATAGCCCACGAAACTGGCCAGAAATGACTGAAATAATGAGTTTTTTATGATTTCGCAAAAATCGAGTGACGGGGTCCCAGACCATTAAAATCCACGTCGGACTCCAAAACCGTGTGCTATAGCCCACGAAAACGCCCAGAAAAAGCCCGAAATCACGAGTTTTTACGATGCCACTAGAGTCGTGTACCGGGGGTCACGGGGCTTTAAAATCTTCCTGGGACCCAAAAACCATGGACTAAAGCCCACGAAGACGGCCAGAAATGCCTGAAATCACGAGTTTTTTATGATTTCATAAAAATCATGTGACGGGGTCCCCGACCATTTAAATCCACGCCGGACCGAACAACCGTGTCCTATAGTCCACGAAAACGGCCAGAAATGCCCGAAATCGCGAGTTTTTACAATGCCAGTAGAGTCGTGTACCGGGGGTCAAGGGGCTTTTAAATCTTCCCGGGACCAAAAAACCGTGGACTATAGCCCACGAAAACGGCCTGAAATCACTCGTTTTTACGATGCCACTAGAGTCGTGTACCGGGGGTCAAAGGGCTTTAAAAATCTTCCCGGGACCAAAAAACCGAGGACTATTATCCACGAAAACGGCCAGAAATGCCTGAAGTCACGAGTTTTTTATGATTTCATAAAAATCGTGTGACGGGGTCCCTGACCATTTAAATCCACGTCAGACCCCAAAACCGTGTGCTATAGCCAACGAAACGGCCAGAAAAGCCCGATATCGCGAGTTTTAACGATGCCACTAGAGTCGTGTACCGGCGGTCACGGGGCTTTGAAATCTTCCGGGACCCAAAAACCGTGGACTTTAGCCCACGAAAACGGCCAAAATGCCTGAAATCACGAGTTTTTTATGATTTTGTAAAAATTGTGTGACGAGGTCCCGGACCATTTAAATCCACGTCGGACCCCAAAACCATGTGCTATAGCCCACGAAAACGGCCAGAAATGCCTGAAATCGCGAGTTTTTACGATGCCACTAGAGTCGTGTACTGGGGTCACGGGGCTTTGAAAACTTCCCGGGGCCCATAAACCGTGGACTATAGCCCACGAAAACGGCCAGAAATGCATGGAATCACGAGTTTTTTATGATGTCGCAAAAATCGTGTGACGGGGTCCCGGACCATTAAAATCCACGTCGGACCCCAAAACCGTGTGCTATAGTCCACGAAAACGGCCCAGAAAATGACTGAAATCGCGAGTTTTTTTATGCCAATAGAGTCGTGTACCAGGGGTCACAGGGCTTTAAAAATCTTCCCGGGACCAAAAAACCGTGGACTATTATCCACGAAAACGGCCAGAAATGACTGAAATCACGAGTTTTTTATGATTTCATAAAAATCGTGTGACGGGGTCCCGGACCATTTATATCCACGTCGGACTCCAAAACCGTGTGCTATAGCCCACGAAAACGCCCAGAAAAAGCCCGAAATCGCGAGTTTTTACGATGCCACTAGAGTCGTGTACCGGGGGTCACGAGGCTTTAAAATCTTGTGCTATAGCCCACGAAAACGGCCAGAAATGTCTGAAGGGGGTCACGGGGCTTTGAAATCTTCCGGGACCCAAAAACCGTGGACTATAGCCCACGAAACTGGCCAGAAATGCCTGAAATCATGAGTTTTTTATGATTTCGCAAAAATCGAGTGACGGGGTCCCAGACCATTAAAATCCACGTCGGACTCCAAAACCGTGTGCTATAGCCCACGAAAACGCCCAGAAAAAGCCCGAAATCGCGAGTTTTTACGATGCCACTAGAGTCGTGTACCGGGGGTCACGGGGCTTTAAAATCTTCCCGGGACCCAAAAACCATGGACTACAGCCCACGAAAACGGCCAGAAATGCCTGAAATCACGAGTTTTTATGATTTCGCAAAAATCGTGTGACGGGGTCCCGGACCATTAAAATCCACGTCGGACCCCAAAATCGTGTGCTATAGTCCACGAAAACGGTCAGAAAATGACTGAAATCGCGAGTTTTTATGATGCCAATAGAGTCGTGTACCGGGGGTCACGGGGCTTTGAAATCTTCCGGGGACCAAAAAACCGTGGACTATAGCCCACGAAAACGGCCAGAAATGTCTGAAATCACGAGTTTTTTATGATTTCATAAAAATCATGTGACGGGGTCCCCGACCATTTAAATTCACGCCGGACCGAACAACCGTGTGCTATAGTCCACGAAAACGGCCAGAAATGCCCGAAATCGCGAGTTTTTACAATGCCAGTAGAGTCGTGTACCGGGGGTCAAGGGGCTTTTAAATCTTCCCGGGACCAAAAAACCGTGGACTATAGCCCACGAAAACGGCCAGAAATGCCTGAAATAACGAGTTTTTTATGATTTCGTAAAAATCGTGTGACGGGGTCCCGGACCATTTAAATCCACGTCGGACCCCAAAACCGTGTGCTATAGCCAACGAAACGGCCAGAAATGCCCGAAATAGCGAGTTTTTACGATGCCACTAGAGTCGTGTACCGGGGGTCACGGGGCTTTGAAATCTTCTCGGGACCCAAAAACCGTGGACTATTCTCCACGAAAACGGCCAGAAATGCCTGAAATCACGAGTTCTTTATGATTTCATAAAAATCGTGTGACGGGGTCCCTGACCATTTAAATCCACGTCAGACCCCAAAACCGTGTGCTATAGCCAACGAAACGGCCAGAAAAGCCCGATATCGCGAGTTTTTACGATGCCACTAGAGTCGTGTACCGGCGGTCACGGGGCTTTGAAATCTTCCCGGGAAAACCGTGGACTTTAGCCCACGAAAACGGCCAAAAATGCCTGAAATCACGAGTTTTTTATGATTTTGTAAAAATTGTGTGACGAGGTCCCGGACCATTTAAATCCACGTCGGACCCCAAAACCATTGTGCTATAGCCCACGAAAACGGCCAGAAATGCCTGAAATCGCGAGTTTTTACGATGCCACTAGAGTCGTGTACTGGGGGTCACGGGGCTTTGAAAACTTCCCGGGGCCCATAAACCGTGGACTATAGCCCACGAAAACGGCCAGAAAATGCATGGAATCACGAGTTTTTTATGATGTCGCAAAAATCGTGTGACGGGGTCCCGGACCATTAAAATCCACGTCGGACCCCAAAACCGTGTGCTATAGTCCACGAAAACGGCCAGAAAATGACTGAAATCACGAGTTTTTTTTATGCCAATACAGTCGTGTACCAGGGGTCACAGGGCTTTAAAAATCTTCCCGGGACCAAAAAACCGTGGACTATTATCCACGAAAACGGCCAGAAATGACTGAAATCACGAGTTTTTTATGATTTCATAAAAATCGTGTGACGGGGTCCCGGACCATTTATATCCACGTCGGACTCCAAAACCGTGTGCTATAGCCCACGAAAACGCCCAGAAAAAGCCCGAAATCGCGAGTTTTTACGATGCCACTAGAGTCGTGTACCGGGGTCACGAGGCTTTAAAATCTTGTGCTATAGCCCACGAAAACGGCCAGAAATGTCTGAAGGGGGTCACGGGGCTTTGAAATCTTCCCGGGACCCAAAAACCGTGGACTATAGCCCACGAAACTGGCCAGAAATGCCTGAAATCATGAGTTTTTTATGATTTCGCAAAAATCGAGTGACGGGGTCCCAGACCATTAAAATCCACGTCGGACTCCAAAACCGTGTGCTATAGCCCACGAAAACGCCCAGAAAAAGACCGAAAATCGCGAGTTTTTACGATGCCACTAGAGTCGTGTACCGGGGGTCACGGGGCTTTAAAATCTTCCCGGGACCCAAAAACCATGGACTACAGTCCACGAAAACGGCCAGAAATGCCTGAAATCACGAGTTTTTTATGATTTCGCAAAAATCGTGTGACGGGGTCCCGGACCATTAAATCCACGTCGGACCCCAAAATCGTGTGCTATAGTCCACGAAAACGGTCAGAAAATGACTGAAATCGCGAGTTTTTATGATGCCAATAGAGTCGTGTACCGGGGGTCACGGGGCTTTGAAATCTTCCGGGGACCAAAAAATCGTGGACTATAGCCCACGAAAAACGGCCAGAAATGTCTGAAATCACGAGTTTTTTATGATTTCATAAAAATCATGTGACGGGGTCCCCGACCATTTAAATTCACGCCGGACCGAACAACCGTGTGCTATAGTCCACGAAAACGGCCAGAAATGCCCGAAATCGCGAGTTTTTACAATGCCAGTAGAGTCGTGTACCGGGGGTCAAGGGGCTTTTAAATCTTCCCGGGACCAAAAAAACCGTGGACTATAGCCCACGAAAACGGCCAGAAATGCCTGAAATAACGAGTTTTTTATGATTTCGTAAAAATCGTGTGACGGGGTCCCGGACCATTTAAATCCACGTCGGACCCCAAAACCGTGTGCTATAGCCAACGAAACGGCCAGAAATGCCCGAAATAGCGAGTTTTTACGATGCCACTAGAGTCGTGTACCGGGGGTCACGGGGCTTTGAAATCTTCTCGGGACCCAAAAACCGTGGACTATTCTCCACGAAAACGGCCAGAAATGCCTGAAATCACGAGTTCTTTATGATTTCATAAAAATCGTGTGACGGGGTCCCCTGACCATTTAAATCCACGTCAGACCCCAAAACCGTGTGCTATAGCCAACGAAACGGCCAGAAAAAGCCCGATATCGCGAGTTTTTACGATGCCACTAGAGTCGTGTACCGGCGGTCACGGGTGAAATCTTCCCGGGACCCAAAAACCGTGGACTTTAGCCCACGAAAACGGCCAAAATGCCTGAAATCACGAGTTTTTTATGATTTTGTAAAAATTGTGTGACGAGGTCCCCGGACCATTTAAATCCACGTCGGACCCCAAAACCATGTGCTATAGCCCACGAAAACGGCCAGAAATGCCTGAAATCGCGAGTTTTTACGATGCCACTAGAGTCGTGTACTGGGGGTCACGGGGCTTTGAAAACTTCCCGGGGCCCATAAACCGTGGACTATAGCCCACGAAAACGGCCAGAAATGCATGGAATCACGAGTTTTTTATGATGTCGCAAAATCGTGTGAACGGGGTCCCGGACCATTAAATCCCACGTCGGACCCCAAAACCGTGTGCTATAGTCCCACGAAAACGGCCAGAAAATGACTGAAATCACGAGTTTTTTTTTTTATGCCAATACAGTCGTGTACCAGGGGTCACAGGGCTTTAAAAATCTTCCCGGGACCAAGAAACCGTGGACTATTATCCACGAAAACGGCCAGAAATGACTGAAATCACGAGTTTTTTATGATTTCATAAAAATCGTGTGACGGGGTCCCGGACCATTTATATCCACGTCGGACTCCAAAACCGTGTGCTATAGCCCACGAAAACGCCCAGAAAAAGCCCGAAATCGCGAGTTTTTACGATGCCACTAGAGTCGTGTACCGGGGGTCACGAGGCTTTAAAATCTTGTGCTATAGCCCACGAAAACGGCCAGAAATGTCTGAAGGGGGTCACGGGGCTTTGAAATCTTCCCGGGACCCAAAAACCGTGGACTATAGCCCACGAAACTGGCCAGAAATGCCTGAAATCATGAGTTTTTTATGATTTCGCAAAAATCGAGTGACGGGGTCCCAGACCATTAAAATCCACGTCGGACTCCAAAACCGTGTGCTATAGCCCACGAAAACGCCCAGAAAAAGCCCGAAATCGCGAGTTTTTACGATGCCACTAGAGTCGTGTACCGGGGGTCACGGGGCTTTAAAATCTTCCCGGGACCCAAAAACCATGGACTACAGCCCACGAAAACGGCCAGAAATGCCTGAAATCACGAGTTTTTATGATTTCGCAAAAATCGTGTGACGGGGTCCCGGACCATTAAAATCCACGTCGGACCCCAAAATCGTGTGCTATAGTCCACGAAAACGGTCAGAAAATGACTGAAATCGCGAGTTTTTATGATGCCAATAGAGTCGTGTACCGGGGGTCACGGGGCTTTGAAATCTTCCGGGGACCAAAAAAACCGTGGACTATAGCCCACGAAAACGGCCAGAAATGTCTGAAATCACGAGTTTTTTATGATTTCATAAAAATCATGTGACGGGGTCCCCGACCATTTAAATCCACGCCGGACCGAACAACCGTGTGCTATAGTCCACGAAAACGGCCAGAAATGCCCGAAATCGCGAGTTTTTACAATGCCAGTAGAGGTCGTGTACCGAGGGTCAAGGGGCTTTTAAATCTTCCCGGGACCAAAAAACCGTGGACTATAGCCCACGAAAACGGCCAGAAATGCATGAAATCACGAGTTTTTTATGATTTCGCAAAAATCGTGTGACGGGGTCCCGGACCTTTTAAATCCACGTCGGACTCCAAAACCGTGTGCTATAGCCCACGAAAACGCCCAGAAAAAGCCCGAAATCGCGAGTTTTTACGATGCCACTAGAGTCGTGTACCGGGGTCACGGGGCTTTTAAATCTTCCCGGGACCAAAAAAAACCGTGGACTATAGCCCACGAAAATTGGCCAGAAATGCCTGAAATCATGAGTTTTTTATGATTTCGCAAAAATCGAGTGACGGGGTCCCAGACCATTAAAATCCACGTCGGACTCCAAAACCGTGTGCTATAGCCCACGAAAACGCCCAGAAAAAGCCCGAAATCGCGAGTTTTTACGATGCCACTAGAGTCGTGTACCGGGGGTCACGGGGCTTTAAAATCTTCCCGGGACCCAAAAACCATGGACTAAAGCCCACGAAAACGGCCAGAAATGCCTGAAATCATGAGTTTTTATGATTTCGCAAAAATCGTGTGACGGGGTCCCGGACCATTAAAATCCACGTCGGACCCCAAAATCGTGTGCTATAGTCCACGAAAACGGCCAGAAAATGACTGAAATCGCGAGTTTTTATGATGCCAATAGAGTCGTGTACCGGGGGTCACGGGGCTTTGAAATCTTCCGGGGACCAAAAAACCGTGGACTATAGCCCACGAAAACGGCCAGAAATGTCTGAAATCACGAGTTTTTTATGATTTCATAAAAATCATGTGACGGGGTCCCCGACCATTTAAATTCACGCCGGACCGAACAACCGTGTGCTATAGTCCACGAAAACAGCCAGAAATGCCCGAAATCGCGAGTTTTTACAATGCCAGTAGAGTCGTGTACCGGGGGTCAAGGGGCTTTTAAATCTTCCCGGGACCAAAAAACCGTGGACTATAGCCCACGAAAACGGCCAGAAATGCCTGAAATAACGAGTTTTTTATGATTTCGTAAAAATCGTGTGACGGGGTCCCGGACCATTTAAATCCACGTCGGACCCCAAAACCGTGTGCTATAGCCAACGAAACGGCCAGAAATGCCCGAAATAGCGAGTTTTTACGATGCCACTAGAGTCGTGTACCGGGGGTCACGGGGCTTTGAAATCTTCTCGGGACCCAAAAACCGTGGACTATTCTCCACGAAAACGGCCAGAAATGCCTGAAATCACGAGTTCTTTATGATTTCGCAAAAATCGTGTGACGGGGTCCCGGACCATATAAATCCACGTCGGACCCCAAAACCGTGTGCTATAGCCCACGAAAACGGCCAGAAATGCCCGAAATCGCGAGTTTTACGATGCCACTATAGTCGTGTACCGGGGTCACGGGGCTTTTAAATCTTCCCGGGACCAAAAAAAACCGTGGACTATAGCCCACGAAAACGGCCAGAAATGCCTGTAATCACGAGTTTTTTATGATTTCATAAAAATCGTGTGACGGGGTCCCGGACCATTTAAATCCACGTCGGACCCCAAAACCATGTGCAATAGCCAACGAAAAGGCCAGAAATGCCCGAAATCGCGAGTTTTTACGATGCCACTAGAGTCGTGTACCGGGGGTCACGGTGCTTTGAAATCTTCCCGGGACCCAAAAACCGTGGACTTTAGCCCACGAAAACGGCCAAAAATGCCTGAAATCACGAGTTTTTTATGATTTCGTAAAAATGTGTGACGAGGTCCCGTACCATTTAAATCCACGTCGGACCCCAAAACCATGTGCTATAGCCCACGAAAGCGGCCAGAAATGCCTGAAATCGCGAGTTTTTACGATGCCACTAGAGTCATGTACTGGGGGTCACGGGGCTTTGAAATCTTCGCGGGACCCAAAAACCGGGGACTATAGCCCACAAAAACGGCCAGAAATGCATGGAATCACTAGTTTTTTACGATTTCGCAAAAATCGTGTGACGGGGTGCCGGACCAATAAATCCACGTCGGACCCCAAAACCAAGGACTATAGCCCACGAAACGGCCAGAAATGCCCGAAATCATGAGTTTTTACGATGCCACTAGAGTCTTGTACCGGGGGTCTAAGGGCTTTAAAAATCTTCCCGGGACCAAAAAACCGAGGACTATTATCCACGAAAACGGACAGAAATGCCTGAAATCACGAGTTTTTTATGATTTCATAAAAATCGTGTGACGGGGTCCCTGACCATTTAAATCCACGTCAGACCCCAAAACCGTGTGCTATAGCCAACGAAACGGCCAGAAAAGCCCGAAATCGCGAGTTTTTACGATGCCACTAGAGTCGTGTACCGGCGGTCCACGGGGCTTTGAAATCTTCCCGGGACCCAAAAAACCGTGGACTTTAGCCCACGAAAACGGCCAAAAATGCCTGAAATCACGAGTTTTTTATGATTTTGTAAAAATTGTGTGACGACGTCCCGGACCATTTAAATCCACGTCGGACCCCAAAACCATGTGCTATAGCCCACGAAAACGGCCAGAAATGCCTGAAACCGCGAGTTTTTACGATGCCACTAGAGTCGTGTACTGGGGGTCACGGGGCTTTGAAATCTTCCCGGGACCCAAAAACCGTGGACTATAGCCCACGAAAACGGCCAGAAATGCATAGAATCACGAGTTTTTTATGATGTCGCAAAAATCGTGTGACGGGGTCCCGGACCATTAAAATCCACGTCGGACCCCAAAACTGTGTGCTATAGTCCACGAAAACGGCCAGAAAATGACTGAAATCGCGAGTTTTTTTTATGCCAATAGAGTCGTGTACCGGGGGTCACAGGGCTTTAAAAATCTTCCCGGGACCAAAAAACCGTGGACTATTATCCATGAAAACGGCCAGAAATGACTGAAATCACGAGTTTTTTATGATTTCATAAAAATCGTGTGACGGGGTCCCGGATTAAATCCACGTCGGACCGAACAACTATGTGCTATAGCCCACGAAAACGGCCAGAAATGTCTAAAGGGGGTCACGGGGCTTTGAAATCTTCCCGGGACCCAAAAACCGTGGACTATAGCCCACGAAACTGGCCAGAAATGACTGAAATAATGAGTTTTTTATGATTTCGCAAAAATCGAGTGACGGGGTCCCAGACCATTAAAATCCACGTCGGACTCCAAAACCGTGTGCTATAGCCCACGAAAACGCCCAGAAAAAGCCCGAAATCACGAGTTTTTACGATGCCACTAGAGTCGTGTACCGGGGGTCACGGGGCTTTAAAATCTTCCTGGGACCCAAAAACCATGGACTAAAGCCCACGAAGACGGCCAGAAATGCCTGAAATCACGAGTTTTTTATGATTTCATAAAAATCATGTGACGGGGTCCCCGACCATTTAAATCCACGCCGGACCGAACAACCGTGTCCTATAGTCCACGAAAACGGCCAGAAATGCCCGAAATCGCGAGTTTTTACAATGCCAGTAGAGTCGTGTACCGGGGGTCAAGGGGCTTTTAAATCTTCCCGGGACCAAAAAACCGTGGACTATAGCCCACGAAAACGGCCTGAAATCACTCGTTTTTACGATGCCACTAGAGTCGTGTACCGGGGGTCAAAGGGCTTTAAAAATCTTCCCGGGACCAAAAAACCGAGGACTATTATCCACGAAAACGGCCAGAAATGCCTGAAGTCACGAGTTTTTTATGATTTCATAAAAATCGTGTGACGGGGTCCCGGACCATTTAAATCCACGTCGGACCGATCAACTGTGTGCTATAGCCCATGAAAACGGCCAGAAATGCCTGAAGTCGCGAGTTTTTTATGATTTCATAAAAATCGTGTGACGGGGTCCCTGACCATTTAAATCCACGTCAGACCCCAAAACCGTGTGCTATAGCCAACGAAACGGCCAGAAAAGCCCGATATCGCGAGTTTTTACGATGCCACTAGAGTCGTGTACCGGCGGTCACGGGGCTTTGAAATCTTCCCGGGACCCAAAAACCGTGGACTTTAGCCCACGAAAACGGCCAAAAATGCCTGAAATCACGAGTTTTTTATGATTTCGTAAAAATGTGTGACGAGGTCCCGTACCATTTAAATCCACGTCGGACCCCAAAACCATGTGCTATAGCCCACGAAAGCGGCCAGAAATGCCTGAAATCGCGAGTTTTTACGATGCCACTAGAGTCATGTACTGGGGGTCACGGGGCTTTGAAATCTTCGCGGGACCCAAAAACCGGGGACTATAGCCCACAAAAACGGCCAGAAATGCATGGAATCACTAGTTTTTTACGATTTCGCAAAAATCGTGTGACGGGGTGCCGGACCAATAAATCCACGTCGGACCCCAAAACCAAGGACTATAGCCCACGAAACGGCCAGAAATGCCCGAAATCATGAGTTTTTACGATGCCACTAGAGTCTTGTACCGGGGGTCTAAGGGCTTTAAAAATCTTCCCGGGACCAAAAAACCGAGGACTATTATCCACGAAAACGGACAGAAATGCCTGAAATCACGAGTTTTTTATGATTTCATAAAAATCGTGTGACGGGGTCCCTGACCATTTAAATCCACGTCAGACCCCAAAACCGTGTGCTATAGCCAACGAAACGGCCAGAAAAGCCCGAAATCGCGAGTTTTTACGATGCCACTAGAGTCGTGTACCGGCGGTCACGGGGCTTTGAAATCTTCCCGGGACCCAAAAACCGTGGACTTTAGCCCACGAAAACGGCCAAAAATGCCTGAAATCACGAGTTTTTTATGATTTTGTAAAAATTGTGTGACGACGTCCCGGACCATTTAAATCCACGTCGGACCCCAAAACCATGTGCTATAGCCCACGAAAACGGCCAGAAATGCCTGAAACCGCGAGTTTTTACGATGCCACTAGAGTCGTGTACTGGGGGTCACGGGGCTTTGAAATCTTCCCGGGACCCAAAAACCGTGGACTATAGCCCACGAAAACGGCCAGAAATGCATAGAATCACGAGTTTTTTATGATGTCGCAAAAATCGTGTGACGGGGTCCCGGACCATTAAAATCCACGTCGGACCCCAAAACTGTGTGCTATAGTCCACGAAAACGGCCAGAAAATGACTGAAATCGCGAGTTTTTTTTATGCCAATAGAGTCGTGTACCGGGGGTCACAGGGCTTTAAAAATCTTCCCGGGACCAAAAAACCGTGGACTATTATCCATGAAAACGGCCAGAAATGACTGAAATCACGAGTTTTTTATGATTTCATAAAAATCGTGTGACGGGGTCCCGGATTAAATCCACGTCGGACCGAACAACTATGTGCTATAGCCCACGAAAACGGCCAGAAATGTCTAAAGGGGGTCACGGGGCTTTGAAATCTTCCCGGGACCCAAAAACCGTGGACTATAGCCCACGAAACTGGCCAGAAATGACTGAAATAATGAGTTTTTTATGATTTCGCAAAAATCGAGTGACGGGGTCCCAGACCATTAAAATCCACGTCGGACTCCAAAACCGTGTGCTATAGCCCACGAAAACGCCCAGAAAAAGCCCGAAATCACGAGTTTTTACGATGCCACTAGAGTCGTGTACCGGGGGTCACGGGGCTTTAAAATCTTCCTGGGACCCAAAAACCATGGACTAAAGCCCACGAAGACGGCCAGAAATGCCTGAAATCACGAGTTTTTTATGATTTCATAAAAATCATGTGACGGGGTCCCCGACCATTTAAATCCACGCCGGACCGAACAACCGTGTCCTATAGTCCACGAAAACGGCCAGAAATGCCCGAAATCGCGAGTTTTTACAATGCCAGTAGAGTCGTGTACCGGGGGTCAAGGGGCTTTTAAATCTTCCCGGGACCAAAAAACCGTGGACTATAGCCCACGAAAACGGCCTGAAATCACTCGTTTTTACGATGCCACTAGAGTCGTGTACCGGGGGTCAAAGGGCTTTAAAAATCTTCCCGGGACCAAAAAACCGAGGACTATTATCCACGAAAACGGCCAGAAATGCCTGAAGTCACGAGTTTTTTATGATTTCATAAAAATCGTGTGACGGGGTCCCGGACCATTTAAATCCACGTCGGACCGATCAACTGTGTGCTATAGCCCATGAAAACGGCCAGAAATGCCTGAAGTCGCGAGTTTTTTATGATTTCATAAAAATCGTGTGACGGGGTCCCTGACCATTTAAATCCACGTCAGACCCCAAAACCGTGTGCTATAGCCAACGAAACGGCCAGAAAAGCCCGATATCGCGAGTTTTAACGATGCCACTAGAGTCGTGTACCGGCGGTCACGGGGCTTTGAAATCTTCCCGGGACCCAAAAACCGTGGACTTTAGCCCACGAAAACGGCCAAAAATGCCTGAAATCACGAGTTTTTTATGATTTTGTAAAAATTGTGTGACGAGGTCCCGGACCATTTAAATCCACGTCGGACCCCAAAACCATGTGCTATAGCCCACGAAAACGGCCAGAAATGCCTGAAATCGCGAGTTTTTACGATGCCACTAGAGTCGTGTACTGGGGGTCACGGGGCTTTGAAAACTTCCCGGGGCCCATAAACCGTGGACTATAGCCCACGAAAACGGCCAGAAATGCATGGAATCACGAGTTTTTTATGATGTCGCAAAAATCGTGTGACGGGGTCCCGGACCATTAAAATCCACGTCGGACCCCAAAACCGTGTGCTATAGTCCACGAAAACGGCCAGAAAATGACTGAAATCGCGAGTTTTTTTTATGCCAATAGAGTCGTGTACCAGGGGTCACAGGGCTTTAAAAATCTTCCCGGGACCAAAAAACCGTGGACTATTATCCACGAAAACGGCCAGAAATGACTGAAATCACGAGTTTTTTATGATTTCATAAAAATCGTGTGACGGGGTCCCGGACCATTTATATCCACGTCGGACTCCAAAACCGTGTGCTATAGCCCACGAAAACGCCCAGAAAAAGCCCGAAATCGCGAGTTTTTACGATGCCACTAGAGTCGTGTACCGGGGGTCACGAGGCTTTAAAATCTTGTGCTATAGCCCACGAAAACGGCCAGAAATGTCTGAAGGGGGTCACGGGGCTTTGAAATCTTCCCGGGACCCAAAAACCGTGGACTATAGCCCACGAAACTGGCCAGAAATGCCTGAAATCATGAGTTTTTTATGATTTCGCAAAAATCGAGTGACGGGGTCCCAGACCATTAAAATCCACGTCGGACTCCAAAACCGTGTGCTATAGCCCACGAAAACGCCCAGAAAAAGCCCGAAATCGTGAGTTTTTACGATGCCACTAGAGTCGTGTACCGGGGGTCACGGGGCTTTAAAATCTTCCCGGGACCCAAAAACCATGGACTACAGCCCACGAAAACGGCCAGAAATGCCTGAAATCACGAGTTTTTATGATTTCGCAAAAATCGTGTGACGGGGTCCCGGACCATTAAAATCCACGTCGGACCCCAAAATCGTGTGCTATAGTCCACGAAAACGGTCAGAAAATGACTGAAATCGCGAGTTTTTATGATGCCAATAGAGTCGTGTACCGGGGGTCACGGGGCTTTGAAATCTTCCGGGGACCAAAAAACCGTGGACTATAGCCCACGAAAACGGCCAGAAATGTCTGAAATCACGAGTTTTTTATGATTTCATAAAAATCATGTGACGGGGTCCCCGACCATTTAAATCCACGCCGGACCGAACAACCGTGTGCTATAGTCCACGAAAACGGCCAGAAATGCCCGAAATCGCGAGTTTTAACAAAGCCAGTATAGTCGTGTACCGAGGGTCAAGGGGCTTTTAAATCTTCCCGGGACCAAAAAACCGTGGACTATAGCCCACGAAAACGGCCAGAAATGCTTGAAATAACGAGTTTTTTATGATTTCGTAAAAATCGTGTGACGGGGTCCCGGACCATTTAAATCCACGTCGGACCCCAAAACCGTGTGCTATACCAACGAAACGGCCAGAAATGCCCGAAATAGCGAGTTTTTACGATGCCACTAGAGTCGTGTACCGGGGGTCACGGGGCTTTGAAATCTTCTCGGGACCCAAAAACCGTGGACTATTCTCCACGAAAACGGCCAGAAATGCCTGAAATCACGAGTTCTTTATGATTTCGCAAAAATCGTGTGACGGGGTCCCGGACCATATAAATCCACGTCGGACCCCAAAACCGTGTGCTATAGCCCACGAAAACGGCCAGAAATGCCCGAAATCGCGATTTTTACGATGCCACTATAGTCGTGTACCGGGAGTCACGGGGCTTTTAAATCTTCCCGGGACCAAAAACCGTGGACTATAGCCCACGAAAACGGCCAGAAATGCCTGTAATCACGAGTTTTTTATAATTTCATAAAAATCATGTGACGGGGTCCCGGACCATTTAAATCCACGTCGGACCCCAAAACCGTGTGCTATAGCCAACGAACAACGAAAAGGCCAGAAATGCCCGAAATCGCGAGTTTTTACGATGCCACTAGAGTCGTGTACCGGGGGTCACGGGGCTTTGAAATCTTCCCGGGACCCAAAAACCGTGGACTTTAGCCCACGAAAACGGCCAAAAATGCCTGAAATCACGAGTTTTTTATCATTTCGTAAAAAATGTGTGACGAGGTCCCGTACCATTTAAATCCACGCCGGACCCCAAAACCATGTGCTATAGCCCACGAAAGCGGCCAGAAATGCCTGAAATCGCGAGTTTTTACGATGCCACTAGAGTCATGTACTGGGGGTCACGGGGCTTTGAAATCTTCGCGGGACCCAAAAACCGGGGACTATAGCCCACAAAAACGGCCAGAAATGCATGGAATCACTAGTTTTTTACGATTTCGCAAAAATCGTGTGACGGGGTGCCGGACCAATAAATCCACGTCGGACCCCAAAACCAAGGACTATAGCCCACGAAACGGCCAGAAATGCCCGAAATCACGAGTTTTTACGATGCCACTAGAGTCGTGTACCGGGGGTCAAAGGGCTTTAAAAATCTTCCCAGGACCAAAAAAACGAGGACTATTATCCACGAAAACGGCCAGAAATGCCTGAAATCATGAGTTTTTTATGATTTCATAAAAATCGTGTGACGGGGTCCCGGACCATTTAAATCCACGTAGGACCGAACAACGGTGTGCTATAGCCCACGAAAACGGCCAGAAATGCCTGAAGTCGCGAGTTTTTTATGATTTCATAAAAATCGTGTGACGGGGTCCCTGACCATTTAAATCCACGTCAGACCCCAAAACCGTGTGCTATAGCCAACGAAACGGCCAGAAAAGCCCGAAATCGCGAGTTTTTACGATGCCACTAGAGTCGTGTACCGGCG
Organism: Poa annua; assembly: GCA_026929855.1. Classification (NCBI taxonomy): domain Eukaryota; kingdom Viridiplantae; phylum Streptophyta; class Magnoliopsida; order Poales; family Poaceae; genus Poa; species Poa annua. Next base: position 2,598,141 of record CM049428.1, on the reverse strand, counting down.
GTCACGGGGCTTTGAAATCTTCCCGGGACCCAAAAATCGTGGACTTTAGCCCACGAAAACAGCCAAAAATGCCTGAAATCACGAGTTTTTTATGATTTTGTAAAAATTGTGTGACGAGGTCCCGGACCATTTAAATCCATGTCGGACCCCAAAACCATGTGCTATAGCCCACTAAAACGGCCAGAAATGCCTGAAATCGCGAGTTTTTACGATGCCACTAGAGTCGTGTACTGGGGGTCACGGGGCTTTGAAATCTTCCCGGGACCCAAAAACCGTGGACTATAGCCCACGAAAACGGCCTGAAATACATGGAATCACGAGTTTTTTATGATGTCGTCAAAATCGTGTGACGGGGTCCCGGACCATTAAAATCCACGTCGGACCCCAAAACCGTGTGCTATAGTCCACGAAAACGGCCAGAAAATGACTGAAATCGCGAGTTTTTTTTATGCCAATAGAGTCGTGTACCGGGGGTCACAGGGCTTTAAAAATCTTCCTGGGACGAAAAAACCGTGGACTATTATCCACGAAATAGGCCAGAAATGACTGAAATCACGAGTTTTTTATGATTTCATAAAAATCGTGTGACGGGGTCCCGGAACATTTAAATCCACGTCGGACCGAACAACTGTGTGCTATAGCCCACGAAAACGGCCAGAAATGTCTGAAGGGGGTCACGGGGCTTTGAAATCTTCCCGGGACCCAAAAACCGTGGACTATAGCCCACGAAACTGGCCAGAAATGACTGAAATAATGAGTTTTGTATGATTTCGCAAAAATCGAGTGACGGGGTCCCAGACCATTAAAATCCACGTCGGACTCCAAAACCGTGTGCTATAGCCCACGAAAACGCCCAGAAAAAGCCCGAAATCACGAGTTTTTACGATGCCACTAGAGTCGTGTACCGGGGGTCACGGGGCTTTAAAATCTTCCTGGGACCCAAAAACCATGGACTAAAGCCCACGAAAACGGCCAGAAATGCCTGAAATCACGAGTTTTTTATGATTTCATAAAAATAATGTGACGGGGTCCCCGACCATTTAAATCCACGCCGGACCGAACAACCGTGTGCTATAGTCCACGAAAACGGCCAGAAATGCCCGAAATCGCGAGTTTTTACAATGCCAGTAGAGTCGTGTACTGGGGGTCAAGGGGCTTTTAAATCTTCCCGGGACCAAAAAACCGTGGACTATAGCCCACGAAAACGGCCAGAAATGCCTGAAATCACGAGTTTTTTATGATTTCGTAAAAATCGTGTGACGGGGTCCCGGACCATTTAAATCCACGTCGGACCCCAAAACCGTGTGCTATAGCCAACGAAACGGCCAGAAATGCCCGAAATAGCGAGTTTTTACGATGCCACTAGAGTCGTGTACCGGGGGTCACGGGGCTTTTAAATCATCTCGGGACCCAAAAACCGTGGACTATTCTCCACGAAAACGGCCAGAAATGCCTGAAATCACGAGTTCTTTATGATTTCGCAAAAATCGTGTGACGGGGTCCCGGACCATATACATCCACGTCGGACCCCAAAACCGTGTGCTATAGCCCACGAAAACAGCCAGAAATGCCCGAAATCGCGAGTTTTACGATGCCACTATAGTCGTGTACCGGGGGTCACGGGGCTTTTAAATCTTCCCGGGACCAAAAAACCATGGACTATAGCCCACGAAAACGGCCAGAAATGCCTGTAATCATGAGTTTTTTATGATTTCATAAAAATCATGTGACGGGGTCCCGGACCATTTAAATCCACGTCGGACCCCAAAACCGTGTGCTATAGCCAACGAAACGGCCAGAAATGCCCGAAATCGCGAGTTTTTACGATGCCACTAGAGTCGTGTACCGGGGGTCACAGGGCTTTGAAATCTTCCCGGGACCCAAAAACCGTGGACTTTAGCCCACGAAAACGGCCAAAAATGCCTGAAATCACGAGTTTTTTATGATTTCGTAAAAAATGTGTGATGAGGTCCCGTACCATTTAAATCCACGTCGGACCCCAAAACCATGTGCTATAGCCCACGAAAGCGGCCAGAAATGCCTGATATCACGAGTTTTTACGATGCCACTAGAGTCATGTACTGGGGGTCACGGGGCTTTGAAATCTTCCCGGGACCCAAAAACCGGGGACTATAGCCCACAAAAACGGCCAGAAATGCATGGAATCACTAGTTTTTTATGATTTCGCAAAAATCGTGTGACGGGGTGCCGGACCAATAAATCCACGTCGGACCCCAAAACCAAGGACTATAGCCCACGAAACGGCCAGAAATGCCCGAAATCACCAGTTTTTACGATGCCACTAGAGTCGTGTACCGGGGGTCAAAGGGCTTTAAAAATCTTCCCGGGACCAAAAAACCGAGGACTATTATCCACGAAAACGGCCAGAAATGCCTGAAATCACGAGTTTTTATGATTTCATAAAAATCGTGTGATGGGGTCCCGGACCATTTAAATCCACGTCGGACCGAACAACTGTGTGCTATAGCCCACGAAAACGGCCACAAATGCCTGAAGTCGCGAGTTTTTTATGATTTCATAAAAATCGTGTGACGGGGTCCCTAACCATTTAAATCCACGTCAGACCCCAAAACCGTGTGCTATAGCCAACGAAACGGCCAGAAAAGCCCGAAATCGCGAGTTTTTACGATGCCACTAGAGTCGTGTACCGGCGGTCACGGGGCTTTGAAATCTTCCCGGGACCCAAAAACCGTGGACTTTAGCCCACGAAAACGGCCAAAAATGCCTGAAATCACGAGTTTTTTATGATTTTGTAAAAATTGTGTGACGAGGTCCCGGACAATTTAAATCCACGTCGGACCCCAAAACCATGTGCTATAGCCCACGAAAACGGCCAGAAGTGCCTGAAATCTCGAGTTTTTACGGTGCCACTAGAGTCGTGTACTGGGGGTCACGGGGCTTTGAAATCTTCCCGGGACCCAAAAACCGTGGACTATAGCCCACGAAAACGGCCAGAAATGCATGGAATCACGAGTTTTTTATGATGTCGCAAAAATCGTGTGACGGGGTCCCGGACCATTAAAATCCACGTCGGACCCCAAAACCGTGTGCTATAGTCCACGAAAACGGCCAGAAAATGACTGAAATCGCGAGTTTTTTTTATGCCAATAGAGTCGTGTACCGGGGGTCACAAGGCTTTAAAAATCTTCCCGGGACCAAAAAAACCGTGGACTATTATCCACGAAAACGGCCAGAAATGCCTGAAATCACGAGTTTTTTATGATTTCATAAAAATCGTGTGACGGGGTCCCGGAACATTTAAATCCACGTCGGACCGAACAACTGTGTGCTATAGCCCACGAAAACGGCCAGAAATGTCTGAAGGGGGTCACGGGGCTTTGAAATCTTCCCGGGACCCAAAAACCGTGGACTATAGCCCACGAAACTGGCCAGAAATGACTGAAATAATGAGTTTTTTATGATTTCGCAAAAATCGAGTGAAGGGTCCCAGACCATTAAAATCCACGTCGGACTCCAAAACCGTGTGCTATAGCCCACGAAAACGCCCAGAAAAAGCCCGAAATCACGAGTTTTTATGATGCCAATAGAGTCGTGTACCGGGGGTCACGGGGCTTTGAAATCTTCCGGGGACCAAAAAACCGTGGACTATAGCCCACGAAAACGGCCAGAAATGCCTGAAATCACGAGTTTTTTATGATTTCGTAAAAATCGTGTGACGGGGTCCCGGACCATTTAAATCCACGTCGGACCCCAAAACCGTGTGCTATAGCCAACGAAACGGCCAGAAATGCCCGAAATCGCGAGTTTTTACGATGCCAATAGAGTCGTGTACTGGGGGTCACGGGGCTTTGAAATCTTCCGGGGACCAAAAAACCGTGGACTATAGCCCACGAAAACGGCCAGAAATGCCTGAAATCACGAGTTTTTTATGATTTCGCAAAAATCGTGTGACGGGTCCCGGACCATTAAAATCGACGTCGGACCCCAAAACCGTGTGCTATAGCCCACGAAACGGACAGAAAATGCCCAAAATCGCGAGTTTTTTCGAAGCCACTAGAGTCGTGTACCGGGTGTCACGGGGCTTTGAAATCTTCTAGGGACCCAAAAACCGTGGACTATTGCCCACGAAAACAGCCAGAAATGCCTGAAATCACGAGTATTTTTATGATTTCACAAAAATCGTGTGACGGGTCCCGGACGATTAAAATCCACGTCGGACCATAAAACCGTGTGCTATAGTCCACGAAAACGGCCAGAAAATGACCGAACTCGCGAGTTTTTACGATGCCAATTAGAGTCGTGAACCGGGGTCACGGGGCTTTGAAATTTTCCCGGGACCCAAAAACCGTGGACTATTATCCACGAAAACGGCCAGAAATGCCTGAAATCACGAGTTTTTTATGATTATGCAAAAATCGTGTGACGGGTCACGGACCATTTAAATCCACGTCGGACCCCAAAACCGTGTGCTATAGCCCACGAAAACGGCCAAAAATGCGCTATATCGCAAGTTTTTACGATGCCACTAGAGTCGTGTACTGGGGGTCACGGGGCTTTGAAATCTTCCCGGGACCCAAATACCGTGGATTATAGCCCACGAAACCGGCCAGAAATGACTAGAATCACGAGTTTTTAATGATTTCACAAAAATCGTGTGACGGGGTTCCAGACCATTAAATCCATGTCGGACCCCAAAACCAACGACTATAGCCCACGAAACGGCTAGAAATGCCCGGAATCGCGAGTTTTTACGATGCCACTAGAGTCGTGTACCGGGGTCACGGGGCTTTGAAATCTTCCCGGGACGAAAAAACCGTGGACTATAGCCCACGAATACGGCCAGAAATGCCTGAAATCACGAGTTTTTTATGATTTCATAAAAATCGTGTGACGGGGTCCCCGACCATTTAAATCCACGTCGGACCGAACAACCGTGTGCTATAGCCCACGAAACGGCCAGAAATGCCTGAAATCGCATGTTTTTTATGATTTCGCAAAAATCGTGTGACGGGGACCCAGACCATTTAAATCCACGTTGGACTCCTAAACCGTGTGCTATAGCCCAAGAAAACGGCCAGAAATGCCTGAAATCGCGAGTTTTTACGATGCCACTAGAGTCGTGTATCGGGGGTCACGGGGATTTGCAATCTTCCCGGGACCCAAAAACCGGGGACTATAGCCCACGAAAACGGCCAGAAATGCATGAAATCACGAGTTTTTTATGATGTCGCAAAAATCGCGTGACGTGGTCCCAAACCATTTAAATCGACGTCGGACCCCAAAACTGCGTCCTATAGCTCACGAAAACGGCCAGCAAATGCCCGAAATCACGAGTTTTACGATGCCACTAGAGTCGTGTACCGGGGTTCACGGGGCTTTGAAATCTTCTCGGGACCCAAAAACCGTTGACTATAGCCCACGAAAACGGCCAGAAATGCCTGAAATCACGAGTTTTTTATGATTTCTCAAAAATCGTGTGACGGGGTCCTGGACCATTAAATCCATGTCGGACCCCAAAACCGTGTGCTATAGCCCACGAAAACGACCAGAAAATGCCCGAAATCGCGAGTTTTTACGATGCCACTAGAGACGTGTATCGGGGGTCACGGGGCTTTGAAATCTTCACGGGACCCAAAAACCGTAGCCTACGAAAACGGCCAGAAATGCCTGAAATCACGATTTTTTTATGATTTCACAAAATCCTGTGACGGGGTCCCAGACCATTTAAATCCACGTCAGACCCAAAAACCGTGTGCTATAGCCCACGAAAACGGCCAGAAATGCCCGAAATCGCAAGTTTTACGATGCCACTAGAGTCGTGTACCGGAGGGTCACGGGGCTTTGAAATCTTCCCGGGACCCAAAAAGCGTGGAGTATAGCCCACGAAAATGGCCAGAAATGCCTGAAATCACGTGTTTTTTATGATTTCGCAAAATTGTGTGACGGGGTCCCAGACCATTAAAATCCACGTCGGACGTCAAAACCGTGTGCTATAGCCCACGAAAACACCCAGAAAATGCCCGAAATCGTGAGTTTTTACGATGCCACTAGAGTCGTGTACCGGGGGTCACAGGGCTTAAAAATCTTCCCAGGACCCAAAAACCGTGGACTTTAGCCGACGAAAACGGCCAGAAATGCCTGAAATCACGAGTTTTTTATGATTTCACAAAAATCGTGTGACGGGGACCCGGACCAGTTAAATCCACTTCGGACCCCTAAACCGTGTGCTATAGCCCACGAAAACGGCCAAAAATGCCCGAAATCGCGAGTTTTACGATGCCACTAGAGTCGTGTACCGTGGGTCACGGGGCTTTGAAATCTTCTCGGGACCCAAAAACCGTGGACTATAGCGCACGAAGACGGCCAGAAATGCCTGAAATCACGAGTTTTTTATGATTTCACAAAAATCGTGTGACGGGGTCCTGGACCATTAAATCCATGTCGGACCCCAAAACCGTGTGCTATAGCCCACGAAAACGACCAGAAAATGTCCGAAATCGTGAGTTTTTACGATGTCACTAGAGTCGTGTACCGAGGGTCACGGGGCTTAGAAATTGTCGGCCAAGTGGGAACTGGGGTATCAAGAACCCATCCCCCCCAGGCCTCGCTCGTGGGCCAGACGGACGAAACGACTAAGGACCAGGCGGTGACCCTCGAGAGGCGATTCCCCTCGAGGGCCTGAAGAGGAAGCGAGGGCCTCAAGGGACCCCTCGCCTCAGGGGATCCTCCCACCGAGGAACCAACCCGCCAGAGGGAAGTCCAACAGGAATCTCCCCTCAGGCCTGAAGGGAAACGTCGTCGCCAAGGAAGCACGGCAGAGCGCACCTGACCTCTACCACGCTCGTGCAGTGGCGCACACACCCCCGTCGCTGTCCCTGGCGATAAAGCGGTCAACAAAGCTGCTCTGCCTGCTGCACAGCTGTGAGGACCTTCTACTCTGGCGATAAAGCAGGTGGACGGCGCAACCCTCCAACGGAGATCGTCATCGCGCGCTCCACCTCAGAGACTGCCCGCTCTGCGGATAGTACCGCGCGGTCGGCCGCCTGTCGGCCACGGCGCCACCTTTATCAACGATGGACCGAGTCCATGGACGAATGGAGCATGGCGGACTTGTGCTCCGCCCTGCCACTAGCAAGTGGGAGCCACCTTGAAGGCCAAGACGAAGGAGAAGGCCCGAGGCGCCTATAAAAGAGAGAAGACATCCATCGTAGCAAGGGTCAGCCCCTTTGCGTGCAAAACACCCTTGTAAACCCTAGCAACGCTGGTTAGGTTAGCCTCTGGCTGGAGGAGGAAAAAGATCATCGCTTCCCTCCCCAGGCAAGAACTGCCTCAAGGGGGCTTCCGGCAAGCTCAATTGTACTGTAACCTTCCACATATAATCCAGACAGGAAGGAGTAGCGGTCTTACCTCTTCACGAGGGCCGTGAACCTGGGCAAAGGACGGTGTCTTCCTTGGTCGGGTGTGCGTCTTCTTCGGGTCCGGCGAGCAGCGTCGCGGAGCCACTTGAGGGTTTAGACCTCCGCGTTCAATCCCCTTTCGAACTACACTTCAGGAAGTGACTACCCCCGATTCCTGGGAGTCATAACCCGACATTTGGCGCGCCAGGTAGGGGATTGAGGCGCGTCAACATCCTTCGAGTTCGTCTCCGCGCCATGGTGAACACGCGCGCCACCCGCGCCGCTCGAGTCAACCGACATGCGCCCGCGGGAGCACGCTCGCCCCCAGGTGCCGCGACCACCCGCGCACTGCGGGGCCGACCCCGCAACGAGGAGCATGTCCCTTCTGGCCCTCACGCGGAGGCACCGGAGCACGACGCCGAGCACCAGGAGGACGCGCAGTCGTCGCACCCGACGCAGCGCCCGAGCGGCTCGGGCCCGGGGAGGACCAACCCCGCGCTGCTCATGGCGCAGGAGGTGCTCCGCTACCAGCCCACCACTGAGTCCCACGACGCGCCCCGCTCCGTCGCAGTCCAACGTGCACCCCTCTCTCGCGGGCACGGTAGCAACAAATGCGCCTCCGCCACCTACGGCGCAAAGAGTTGCCTCGCACGCGTCCTCGCCACACGATTGCTTAATCGTGCAGCGCACCGCGCCCGACGCTCGTGTGGGGATGGAGCTCCAGCGAGACCGCCAGAACAGGCTCGTGGAGGAGCTCGGTCAGGCGGGACAGCAGAACCGCGGCGCGCTTCAGCACGGGGTCGCTACGTACACCTCTGGCTGCATGGCGTTCACTCGCTCTCTGCGTCGCGTGGTCTGGCCGCAGAAGTTTAGGCCGGCTCTTCCCAAGGGCTACGACGGCTCCAGCAACCCCGTCGAGTTCCTGCAGCTCTACACCACCTCCATCCAAGCTGCGGGGGGAGACGACAAGGTCATGGCCAACTGGTTCTCTCACGCGCTATGCGACTCTGCGCTGTCGTGGCTTCTGAACCTCCCGGAGGACTCTGTGAACTCCTGGGAGGAGCTCTGCAAGCAGTTCGTCTCCAACTTCAAGGGGACGTACGAGCGCGCCCTCACCCACAACGATCTGTGCGCTGTGGTGCAGAGGAAGGATGAAACGCTCCGCAAGTATATCCAGCGCTTCAGCCAAGTGCGCAAGAAGATCCCGAACATCCCCGACACTCAAGTCATCGCAGCTTTCCGCGAGTGCGTCACAAACAGATGGATGCTCAAGAAATTGGGCATCCACGACAAGCTCACCTCTGTGGTCAAGCTGTTCGACATGGCGGACAAGTGCGCCAAGGCTGAAGAGGGACTCCTCTTCGTGAAAATGTCCTCGAGAGGGGACGATCATGCTGAGGGGTCCAAGGGCCAGAAGAAGAAGGAGGAGCCCAATCGCAAGGCCACCGCAGTTCTCGCGGCAGAGCCTGACACAAAAGGCACCCGCAGGGACTCCCCCGAGGCTGGAGAGAGGAAAGATGATCACCGCCCTTTCTGCATCTACCACAACAGGCGCGGCCACTCTACGGAGTCCTGCTACGACCTCAAAAGGTTGAGCAAGGAGCGCGAGCAAGCAGAAGAGAGCGGCGGCCGCGCTCGAGGCCGTGGTTACCGCGGAAGCGGACGCAAGGGCGGCTACCAGAAACCATCTGGAAATCGAGCCAACGCCGCAGAAAAGAACGGCAACCTCCCTGACGAGGAAGATGGCGGCTACCAAGCCCCGAGGGGCGCCATTGCCTGCATCGTCGGGGGGGGCGGGGGCAGGCGCCGAAGTCGAACAACCAGTTCAAGCAATTCGCCCGCGAGCTCAACGCTGCCCTCCCAAGCAAGGAAACCTCCAGGCCCCTCAAGTGGTCGCAGTACACCATCGCCTTCGACACTCAGGACCACCCCAAGTCCACCAAGACTGTTGGAACCCTCCCGCTGGTCTGCACCCCTACCAACGACAACGTGGCTGTCTCCAAGACGCTCATCGATGGCGGAGCAGGCCTGAACGTTATCTCCATAGATACGTTCGAAGCGCTTCAAGTGCCCTACGAGCGGCTTATGCCCTCGAGGCCCTTCACGGGGGTCACCACCGGCTCGATCGAGCCTCTAGGCCAGGTCAGGCTTGCCGTCACCTTCGGGAGCGAGGAAAATTACCGCACCGAGCACATCGACTTCGATGTTGCGCACATCGGCCTGCCGTACAACGCCATCCTCGGCTACCCCGCGCTCGCGAAGTTCATGGTAGGCTTTCCCGTCTGTTGCGGGGGAGAGTACCATTCCGCCTGAAACGGAAGCATGGTCACCTCCCGCCTGACACGGAAGCATGGTCACCTCCCGCCTGACACGGGAGCATGTCAGGCGGTACGACAACGGTACGACAAGACACGACGTGCCTAGCCCAGCAATCCGGAAAAGGCTATCCGGGATGGGCAAAGACATGTCCTGTCTCTGATAGGGGGACAATGATCTTCCAGGACGGCGCCTGCTGTCCTTGTCGGGATGATGACGAAGAGGCTACGCCAGATAGCGCAGAGAGTAGGTCGTACTAGCCGGTGACGCCATGCCGGTTAGGCCTGTCCTGTGGGGCCAAGCCGGATTAGGGCTTCCGGCCCTCCTGGCCGGAACTCTATAAAAGGCGCCATAACTGCTACTGTGGGAGAGAGACCGACTTGGAAGCCAAAGCTATAGTTGCATTTACTCTTAGAGCATTTACTTCCTCATACCTTGAGTTCATCTAGTTCTTCTTGTTCTTCACTTGGAGAGATCTACGAGCAAGTTGTAGCCCTTGTACCACCATTATATAGAGAAGAAAGGCAGGAGTAGGGGTGTTACCTCCTCACGAGGGCCCTGAACCTGGGTACATCGTCTGTGTGTTGGGTGCCTTCGTGCATTTGTTCTTGTTTATTAGATCTTCCCTCTGCCGTGCTGCTCTCATTTCTAGTTCTTGGGAGATCTCGGTTACACCGGGATCCTCCCCGTGTGAGCTATTCAGCTCGCTATCCCTCCCCGGATCCACCAACGTCCATCGGCCCCACACATTAGCCATCCTATGGCATCTGCCGTGACACCACCACGACAGTTGGCGCCCACCGTGGGGCTGACAGAGGCGTTGGCTGGCGTACACATCCGGACGGGCTCCCCCATTCATTTCGATGTCCGGGTTCTCTCTGGCGTTGTCGTAAGGCTAGGTGAGATGGACTTCGTCTGCGACAACGCCGGATGCTTCCGGAACAGACCTTTTCCGGTGAACGGATGCCTCATTGACTTTGGTGGTTTCACCACCTACATCGTCACCGAAGTTATCTGTAGCTACCCGGACGTGGTCCTGGAAGCTGAGGATCCTCCCATGCTCTGCGCTACTCGGGGTCTGCGTGCCGGTCGCCCCCCGAGTTCCGTCGCGGTGATGATGATCGAAGCAACCGAGGAGGAGTACCAAGACGCTGACGGCGATGCCGGGAGTGGCCACGTCCGTTTGGCCAAACCTCCTCAGGAAAGAGGTGCGGCCCGAGATGACGATCCACAACCATCCCAGCCACGACGTCGCCCGGATCCCCTCTCGGGTCTGGTGGCCAAGTTGGCTGTCCCTGTGACTGCTGAATCAGACACCCAGGCCACCTCGGCTGATTTGGAGGAGCAGCGGAGGTTGCTACTCGCGGAAGCGCAGGAGATCGCCGAGATCCGTCGCGAACTCAATGCCAGTCTCCGGGAGTACAATGCAGCTCACGGATTCCTTAAGATAGACTCCCGGGACAAGCGCATCGCGGATCTGCGCAAGAAAGGAAGAATGGTGAATGATGAGCTGGCAGGTGGAGCCGCCACCAGTCACACAGGAAGCCGGATTTCAGCGGGGAAGCCGGTGTACAGCTCACCGACGAAAACTCTTAGGGCTGCCGAAGCCGCCATGGCCGAGTTGGTAGGGTTATCCGGTGAGGCTCTACGCAAACAACAGGAGCGGGTGAACGAGTTGGTGATCGAGGCCAACCGTCAGAATCAGGCCTTCAAGAAGAAGAACCCCGGGGCAGGATCCCAGGTGCACTCAGCTAGACCCAATAGCCAAAGATCGGACGGAGAGGCCTCTTCCCCGCATCCGAGCAGAAGCAAGAGCAAGAGCAAGAGCCGGAGTCGGAGTCGAGGTTCCGGGAAGAACAAGCAGTTACAGGCTTATGATCCGGCCTTCGCCGGCATCCAGCAAGCCGGGCAGCGTAATTCGGCGCAGGCGGGAAGTACCCGTGAAGGTGGCAACCTGGGTGTAGGAAACAATAACCCGGCTAGCCGTGGTAATCCACCCCGGGACCCTCCTCATGTTCAGGGAAACCCACGAAGGGAGGTCGTCTCAGTCCCTCAGCAAGTTGTGGTCCCGGCGCAAGACCAGTTCAACGATGGCAACTCAAGACTACAGCAGCTCGGATACCAGCCCGACGAGAACCCTTTGGGATCTCGGATAGGAACCAGCCAGCTGAATCCGGCAGATGCCAGATTCCGGCTCGACCGAATTCACCAATCCGAGCTAGTGGAAGAGCAAGGGCCTCCGGGACCTGCCTGCTTTGGACCCCGGATCATGCGGGAACCACCTGTTCGGAATTTTCAGCTCAACAGGGGTGCCAAGACCTATGACGGCAGCAAGAAGCCGGAGGACTGGCTAACCGACTATGTAACTGCAGTAAGCATAGCCGGTGGAAACAGACGATGGGCGGTACGATACGTACCGCAGATGTTGGAAGGACCTGCCCGGATCTGGTTGAACAACTTGAGAACTGGCAGCATAGACTGCTGGTTAGACTTCGAGGAGGCATTTATCAGCAACTTCACCAGCACGTACAAAAGGCCAAACAGGCCTCAGCAGCTCGCCATCTGTAGGCAAAGGAGTAACGAGACTGGCCGGGGGTATCTTACCCGGTGGAGCAATATTCGCAATTCTTGTGAAGGAGTGGTAGAGGCACAAGCCATCTCCTGGTTTGCACAAGGATGCCGGCATGGCTCAATGCTGTGGCAGAAGTTGCAAAGAAAGATGCCGGTGACCTTGGCAGAGACCATGCGCACCGCCGATACCTACACGCTTGGAGATCCCATGCAACCCCTGGTGGATGTCGGTGACTCCAACAAGAGGAATGCGGGACCTCAGCGTTTGGGACCGAGCAGGAGCCATGATCGCCAGGATTTTGGCCAGAAAAGGAATCAGCCCGAGTACCACCATGCCGCACAGCACGTCGCAGCAGTGACCCAGGAGCAAGAGGATGCCGGCAACAGCCAGCGTCAAAAGACAAGTGGCCCGGCTTGGGGTCAGAGTCAGGAGGTGCAAAAAACCTGGGTGGAACAAAAGAAGCCCCTGACATATGAGGAGATGCTGAACAAGCCATGCTGCTACCATACTCTGGATGCCAACAAGCCCGCGAACCACTCTACTCGGCAGTGCAGCTGGTATCAGCGCACACTGCAGGAAGGCAGCTCGGGAGCTGTTCGGCCGAGTGCTCCGGCGTCTCGGCCCAACATTCCGAGACCCCCTCCTCCGACATCGGGGGCCAACGCGATCCGGATCAATCAGCCTCGGCGACGACCCCCACCTCGACCAGTGAATATGGTGCTGACCCGGAACGACAACGGGGCAGGCCCCAGTAACCAAGCCGGACAGCAGCAGGGCAACTACCGGGAGGCACATCAAAGCTATGTGGTCTTCGTGACCGAGCTCACTGACCGGAGAAGTGTGCGGCAGCATGCCCTGGAGGTGAATGCCGTGATCCCGGCGGTGCCAAAGTTCTTGCATTGGTCCGAGATGGAGATCACATGGAGCAGGAAGGATCATCCCAGGGTTATGCCTAAGCCGGGAGCGTATGCCTTGGTGGTGGACCCGACTTTTGTTGGACCAAACCTCAATGTCCGCTTCAGCCGAGTTCTGATCGACAATGGCAGTGCCATTAACATCATGTACAAGGACACGATGCTGAAGCTGGGGGTGTCCATGAACACCTTGTTGCCTACCGAGACGACCTTCCACGGCATTGTGCCCGGAGTCTCTTGCTCGCCCATGGGAAAAATCTGGATTGAAGAGCTATTCGGAACCCGCGAGAACTGCCGAACCGAAAGCTTGGAATTCAAGGTCGTGGACCTCGAAAGCCCATATCATGCACTGATCGGCAGGCCAGCCCTAGCCAAGTTCATGATCTCAACTCACATGGGCTACCTGAAGATGAAGATGCCGGGACCTAACGGCGTAATCACCATCTCGGGAGACCAGAAGCGCTCCATGGAGTGTGCCTCGGCGGGGTCATGCTTAGCTGAGTCCCTGGTGATCGCGGAAGAAAAGAAGAGGATCCAGCAGGTGGTGGCAATGGCCAAGACCTCCCAACTCGGAATGCCCGGGATGGTGAACCCGAAGCAGGGTGCATCATTCCAGCCCCCCAAAGAGACCAAGAAGGTGGGTGTAGACCCCAGCAACCCGGAGCGCCAAGTTATCATTGGCAGCAACCTGGACAGCAAATAGGAAGGCGAGCTCGTCGACTTCCTCCGTGAGAATCCGGATGCTTTTGCGTGGTCGAGTGACGATCTGCAAGGTGTCCCGAGGGAGTTGGCTGAGCACTCTCTGTTTGTTAGATCGGATGCGAAGCCGGTGAAGCAACCAACTAGGCGCCTCTCGGATGAAAGAAGAGCCGCCGTCATGGAGCATCTGGCTATACTGCTGGCTGCCGGATTCATAATGGAAGTGCTGCACCCGGATTGGATATCGAATCCGGTCCTGGTAGAGAAGAAGAAGGATGATCCCCTCCTGCGTAAGGTGTGGCGCATGTGCATCGACTTCACCAACCTCAACAAAGCAAGCCCGAAGGACCCCTTTCCACTGCCCCGGATAGATCAAGTAATAGATTCCACTGCCGGGAGTGAACTTTTGACTTTTTTAGATGCCTATTCTGGTTTTCACCAGATACCTTTGAATCCGGATGATCAATTGAAAACTGCTTTTATTACCCCTTATGGGGCTTATTGCTATCGTGTCATGACTTTCGGTTTGAGGAATGCTGGTGCTACATACCAGAGGTGCATGCAGAAATGTTTGCATGACCAGATAGGCCGGAATGCCGAGGTCTATGTCGATGACATAGTCATAAAGACAAAAGAGAAAACCTCACTGATAGATGATCTGAGGGAGACATTTAAGAACTTAAGAAGATTCCGGATGAAATTGAACCCGGATAAGTGTACATTTGGTGTTCCGGCGGGGAAATTACTCGGTTTCCTCATCTCGAGCCGCGGAATCGAGGTCAACCCGGGTAAAATTCGTGCTATCGAGAGCATGAAATTGCCCGTGCGTCTCAAAGATGTACAGAAGTTCACTGGTTGTCTTGCATCCCTGAGTCGGTTTGTGAGTCGACTTGGGGAGAAGGCCTTGCCCCTGTACCAATTGATGAAGAAAAGCAAAACATTTGTTTGGACCCCGCAAGCTGACGCGGCGTTCAACGATTTGAAGAAGATGCTCTCAACAGCACCCGTGTTGGCATCCCCATTACCCAAGGAACCTATGCTGCTATATATCGCTGCAACCAACCGAGTAGTCAGTGTGGCAATGGTGGTAGAGAGGGAAGAAGGGGGCAAGCTGATACAAAGGACGGTGTATTACCTCAGTGAGGTGATCTCGGAATCCAAGCAAAACTATCCGCATTACCAGAAGATGGCGTATGGAGTATACATGGCGGTGACCAAGCTCAAGCATTACTTTCAAGAGCACCCGATCACAGTAGTGTGCGAAGCTCCTCTGGCCGAGATCATCGGTTGCAAGGACGCTAGCGGCCGGGTAGCCAAGTGGGCCATCCAGTTGTCTCCATACGCTCCGGCGTATGAGAGACGAGATGCCATCAAGTCGCAGGCGCTGCCGGACTTTTTGGTAGACTGGGCCGAGATGCAGTATGAACCTCCGATGCCGGATTACAATTTCTGGAGGATGCATTTCGATGGCTCCAAGGCTAAGATCGGGTTGGGTGCCGGAGTGGTCCTCACTTCACCAAAGCAGGATGTGCTGGAGTATGTTCTGCAAATCCATTTCCGGGCATCTAACAACGTCGCGGAATATGAGGCCTTGGTTCATGGACTGAATGTCGCCAAGGAGATCGGCATCCGCCGGATAGAATGTTTTGGTGATTCCGATCTCGTAGTGCAGCAGGTGTCGGGGAATTGGGATGCGCTTGATGCAAACATGGCCCTATACAGGTTTCATGTGCAGAAAATATCCGGATTTTTCGAAGGATGCGAGTTCAAGCACATACCTAGAGGAGAAAACGAGGCAGCGGATGTCTTGTCCAAGCTAGGGTCATCTCGGGATGCCATCCCACCCGGGATAGCTCTGGAGCATTTGAGGAAGCCATCTATTCAGCCCTCACCCGAGTCGGATTCTATCTTCATCCCCAAGGAGCCTGGTTCAGATGCCATACCCATGGAAGTAGATGTCGGGAGCATCACATCGAACCCGGGGATTGCGTCACAGTGCTCAGAGAGGCAGAGAAAGATGATGATGGAGGTGATGTCGGCAGAGCCAATGGACATAGACGCTCCCGTGTTCCCGGTTCGACCTGTCCCGGAATGGGCACAGCCCATTATGGCTTACATCTTAGAAGGAGCCCTCTCGGAGAATGAAGTGGAAGCCCGGCAGATAATGCGAAGGTCAAAAGCATATACCGTCATCAATCAAGATTTGTACAAGAGGAGTGTCACTGAGGTACTCCAGAGGTGTGTAGAACTGGCTGAAGGACAAGAGATGCTCCTGGAAATACATCAGGGGGAGTGTGGACATCATGCATCATCCCGGGCCCTGGTGGCGAAAGTGTTCCGGCATGGGTTCTACTGGCCCACTGTGTTACAGCAAGCAGAAGACATTGTCCGAAAGTGTGGGGGATGCCAGAGGTTCGCTCACCGGATACATATGCCGGCGTCAGCACTGAAGACAATCCCTATCACTTGGTCATTTGCAGTATGGTGTTTGGATATGGTCGGGCAGTTCAAACCGGCAAGAGGCAATATGACGCACATACTGGTCATGGTGGATAAATTCACCAAGTGGATAGAGGTCAAGCCAATCCGGAAGTGTGATGGACACACCGCTGTGCAATTCCTAAAAGACATCATCTTGAGATACGGATACCCGCACAGCATTATCACGGATAATGGCACCAATTTCGCTGTGGGGGAATTCGCTCGATTTTGTGCTGAGAAGGGAATCCGACTGGATGTAGCATCAGTTGCACACCCGGAAGCGAACGGGCAAGTCGAAAGAGCAAATGCCTTGGTCTTGGCCGGCATCAAAGCTCGCCTGATCGAGCCACTGTTGAGAACTCCGGGATGTTGGATAGAGGAGTTACCGGCGGTTTTGTGGGGTCTCCGGACTACACCGAATAGATCTACCGGGTACACGCCATTTTTTATGGTATACGGTGCTGAGGCAGTACTCCCAACCGACATACAATATGATTCACCGAGAGTGACAATGTTCACTGAGACCGAAGCAAGGGAGGCCCGGGAAAATGATGTTGATTTACTTGAGGAGGCAAGGGAATTGGCACTTTCTCGGTCTGCGATTTACCAGCAAAACCTCCGCCGATATCATAGCCGGAAGGTGCACCCGAGAGTGTTCCGAGAAGGAGATCTTGTGCTAAGGCTCATCCAACGCACGGCCGGAATGCATAAGTTGTCACCTCCATGGGAGGGACCTTTTGTGATAAGCAGGGCATTGCACAATGATTCATATTACCTTGTAGATGCACAGGAGGCTAGGAAAGGTGTAATGGACAAATCCGGAGAGGAAACCAAACGTCCATGGAATGTAGCTCTGCTTCGACCCTTTTACTCATAAAGGGCTCAGTGTATGATGTACTTAAATTTTTATGTATTAATGAAAGTAAGGCACCCCGGGAGGAACCCGGGGACTGCCTTGTTGTATGCCCATTTACTTTGTTCAGTGTATTTGTTATTTCATACCGGCATCTCGGGAAGGAACCCGGGGACTGCCGAGTAACTATTTTTTTTGTATTGTTTGTATGCCGGGAAAGTTCCGAATTCGATTCTCAAAGTCAGAGTAATGTATGTCATGTGAAATCATCTTGTGACTCGACTGACGCACGCCGAAATGGTAGTCAAGAGCAAAGAGAGTCAAATGTGGGGAACACGAAAATGGTCTCGGGGACTCGGAGCAGGAACTTATCCGGCATACCTGTTTTTGCTAACCCAGTTATTTTTTTTTATGTCGGGAATTCGGTTAGCCAGAACTCGGTTTGTCTTAAGTAATGTATGCCGTATATGGAGTTTTGTGACTCGACTGTCGAACGCCGAAATGGTAGACAAGAGCAGAAATTACCTAAGTACGGTAAACATGAAAAGCAACTCGGGGACTCGTAACAGAATAAATTGACATAGCTTGTTCGGATAGATAACTCAGTACGGAACGTAAATGTTAAATAGTGTATATTACATCTTGCACCCGGCATCCCGGGGATTTAACAAATCTACTCTTAAGTTTTTCTAAGTAGTAGGAGAAGCCGGCTTCTCGACGACGGCAGCAGCAGGAGCAGCAATCTCGGGAGCAGATGCGGCAGCGGCAGTGGCTTCAGAACCGGCAGCGGTACTCGGGGCATCTGGGCGCACCTCGGCCTGAGAGGCCTCGGGTGTCGGAGAAGTTGTAGCATCCCGGGGAACCACGGTCTCGGTCGCAGCACCGGAGACAGCATCATCCTCCTCCGGGATCTCACCATCCACGTCACCGATCGCGCTGGTGTCTTCGTCATCCTCGTAGTCGGATTCGGAATCGGAAACAATGACGCTGGCGGTAAAGGCGCAAATGTTGGACCAAGAGGCGATGCGGTGCGCCACTTCCTGTCGCCGCTGGACCTTAGCCGGATCGCTGCACCACGGCGAGATGGTGCGCAGGCGCTGGATCACCTCCAAGTCGAGACCTTCGTACCAACTCAGTACTTGGGTCAGGACCTGATCGGCACTAGCCCGCGCATTGGAGCGTTTCCAAGCATGGACACGCCTCCCGGCACATCGGAGTGCGCTCGCGAGTTCGCCGACCGAGAGCGTCGCGCTGACACCCGGCCACAGCGCGCCATGAACATGGATCGCGGCGCTGAGCAGCTCCGTCCCGATCGACCGGAGAGGCACTATCCGGGCCTTCAGGGCGGTGAGGTGGTCCTCGATGTCCCAGGCATCCGAGACAGGGCCCTTCCCGGCACGCTTCTCTTGGGCGGCAGCAACAGCAAGGGCGGCAGCCTCGCGGGAGTGCTCGAAATCCCCTTTAAAAAGAAGAGATGTCAAGCGGCTAGGTCATAAGAAAAGCAACAACAAAGAAAGAAAGCAACGAGAGAAGGGGGATGTCGGTCCACTTACTGTTAAGATCCCGGTTCAGTACAGTGAGCTCGGAGAGCCAAGTATCGGACCGTGACCGGAGAAGAGCCAGCCCGGTCTCGGCAAGATGTGCGCGCTCCTCGGACTGATCCAAGGTCTCCTTTTGTTTCTTCGTCGCCTCCACGAAGCGCGTCTTCATCTTGGTCACAGCAGCTCCGGCCTTTTCAAGCTCACCATTGAGTCGCGCGATCTCGGCCTGCGCGATAGCAAGCGCGGCCTTCTGATCCATCGAGATCTTGCGCGCGGCATCTCGCTCCTCCCGGAGGCGCTCCTCGCACTTCTTTGACTGACCGAGGTCAGAAAGAACCCGGTTGAAGATGCTGCCGCGCTTCTTGCTGCACTCCTTAAATCAAGACAAAGAAGAATGAGTCAATCTTGGAAAAAGTATAAGGAACTCGGAAGATTCCGAAGTCAGTAACAAGCTACCCGGTTGGGAGGATCTCGGGGACTCGGTGTCCGAGTCCTGAAATTTTCTCTAAGATTGGAGCCTAGTGATCTGCTATTCGGTGGAGTCTAGAGCACTAAGCACCAATCTCGGGGACTAGTGGTGATGGAGCAAATTTTGAAACAAGTTACCCGGTTGGGAGGATCTCGGGGACTCGGTGTCCGAGTCCTGGCATTTTCTCTAAGATTGGAGCCTAGTGATCTGCTATTCAGTGGAATCTAGAGCACTAAGCACCAATCTCGGGGACTAGTGGTGATGGAGCAAATTTTGAAACAAGTTACCCGGTGGGGAGGATCTCGGGGACTCGGTGTCCGAGTCCTGACATTTTCTCTAAGATTGGAGCCTAGTGATCTGCTATTCGGTGGAATCTAGAGCACTAAGCACCAATCTCGGGGACTAGTGGGGAAGGAACAAATATTTATTGGAGAAAGAAAGGGAGCAAACTTACCTCGGTCACCCGAGTAACATCCAGAGCGGCCACCTGGAGAGCGTGCAGAGCTTGGGCGTTGCGGCTAGGGCCGGCAGCGTGCAAGTCTCCCACGGTCTCGGAGGCGTCAGCAGCAATCCAGGCCTGGTTGTATTCGTCAACAACGTGTATGCCGGAGCCACCGGGCGCACGGGCAGCAACAACTTCCCGGGATCCTGAAGGCACAAAGGAGCTTACGGTTGCTCGCAGCATCTGCAGGGCGGCAGTAGGGATCTCGGCGGGAGGCGGTGGTAACGGCGAAAACTTACCCGTGCGCAGGGCCAAGTCTTGGGCTGAGGATGTCGGAGCAGCAGTAGGTTTGGCAGAAGTTGTTTTCTGCCCGGCAACCTTGGTGCGCGATTTCGCGACAGGTTGATCAGCTAGCCGGGAAGAAGTTGCGGGCTGTTTCTCCGAGGCGGCCTTGTTCGCAGCTTGCCGGGAGGGACCGCTTGGCACGAGCTACCGGGGAGGGCTCAGGATCTCTGCCTCAAGCCCGGGCACCCTGCGCGGACTCTCCGGAAGAAGGATGTCTTCCGAGGTAGTCGTGGCCTGCACTGGGGTCTCGTCGACCACCGGACGTGTATCCGGAGTCGCAACAGTAGCCGGTGCGGCACCGGAAGCAGCAGGCTCGCTTCTTCGGGTAGAAGGACGAGGTGGAGAAGGGGCAGCCCGAGGAGGGCTGGGAGTCCAAGATCCAGGAGGAGGGGAGACAAAGGATGACGGGAGGTCGAGTGCGTCCCTGAAAGAAATATCTCAGTACAAGTTTATGGAGAAGACAAGGTCAGGTAGCACAAAGTAAAGAAAATGTACCCGGAATCCACAGTGGGAGGACCCTTCCTCCGGCGTCGAGGCTTCTCGGCCGTTTGTTTGTTCGGCTTACTCCTCTTAGGAGGGTTGCCGGAATCATCGGCGGCGTCGGTGTCGGAAGCCACACGCTTCCGGCTCTCAGCGCGTTTGGTCGCGGCCGTAGGTTTCGGAACCACTGCTGAAGCCCAATTGAGGGGGAGAGCGTCAATCACATCGAGAATTTGACAGTCAATCTCATCCTCTTCATCCGAAGAAATTGAAATAGCCTCTGAGGTGGAAGGGTTACCCGGGGCAGCAGCTTTGACTAGAGGAATGGCGAGATGGTCCTCGCCGTCGGGATCCTTTCTCGGCATCTTAGCCGGTACCGGGATGTTCGGCACGAAATTCCCGTTGGCGTGGATCGCGTCCTCCTCGGCTTGCCGCTCGAATAACTGCGCAAATAAATCACCACATGATAACCATGTCGGTTTCCAGCAGAACGCGGGTGCGAATGCAATTGTGCGAAAGACAGACAGGAGCACCTGTTTCAATGGTTTTTTCCGGGATCCCCCAATGACACCCCAAACATACTCATCCGACATCTTCGTCCGAGCAATAGCTCGAACACGTCGGACGACCGCGGGACGATCCAGGGGGAAAATACTGGTCCTGGTGGGATCATAGCTCCCATCCATATGGCACATCTTGTGCACTCGGGTTTGCAGAGGGCAGACGCGGCGGATAATGAAACAGCGCAAGAGATCGTCGCCGGTCATCTTGTTGGTCAGCACCGCGAGGACGTCGTGCATACACTTGACCTCCTCGGTGTCGGGGAACCGTTTCCAGAGGTTGAACTTGTGGGGAGGACCAATGGCGAACTCCGGCAAGTTTATGAAATCCGGATTCGAGGATCCCGGAGCATCTCCCGAGCTCTCCCGGTTCTTCACGTAGAAGAAGCTGCGCTGCCACTTCCGGCAGGATTCTAGTCCTTTGACTATAGGGAATCCGGAGTTAGCACGGGGGATGATGGTGGCCGCTCCGCAGTCGACCAAGTCTTTTACTTTCTGATCCGGATTGGAGATGACTTGGCGACGAAGGATGAAGTACCTGGCCCAAAGATCCAGGAATGGCCATACGCCGAGATATGCTTCCGCGTAGGTGGTGAAGACCGAAAGCATCATAATGGCATTAGCTGGGAGATGATGGGGTTGGAGGCTGTAGGTGTCGAGGAAGTCGCGGAAGAAGGGGCTAGCCGGAAGCCCAAACCCGCGCTCGAAGTGTGTGAGGAATACAACATATTCCCCGGGTTGGGGTTCCGGTTGAACCTCGTCCTCCGGAAGACGGCTCTCAACTTCTGGCGGAATCCGGTGAGTCCGGTACAGCCAGTCCAGGTCCCATTGTTTGGTGTCGGATCCATCCCAGCACCCCCGGATACTTTTTTCACCCATGCCGGAGAAGTCCGCAGATGTATCCGGGCTACTCTGCAGGCGCAGCGGCGGTTAGTCGGAATTAGTCTACCGAGAGAGAAGATGCCGGATCGCAAACTCCTAAACACAACCGAGTTCCTGGCAAATAAGATCTACCGTGTGCTAGTAAATCAAAACTAAAAGGAGGAAAATAGGCTCGGGCTAAACTCAAACGACGCAAAGTGCGGGCAAAAGGCCTAAGTCCTACAGCGACTGTGCATCCCCGCCGCGCACCCCGTGCGCGCCGCTCGAGTCGTGCTCGCCGGCGGCGGCGCAACCGCGCGTGTGTTAGGTCACGACCGAGCGCAAAGCATCGTTCCCGTAAAGAAGATCATCGGGGCGGAGAGAAGAACTCACCGGAGAAGAGGAGGTCGATGACGCGCAAGAGGAACGGCGGC
Organism: Poa annua; assembly: GCA_026929855.1. NCBI lineage: Eukaryota > Viridiplantae > Streptophyta > Magnoliopsida > Poales > Poaceae > Poa > Poa annua. The sequence continues at coordinate 2,575,795 of CM049428.1, read as the reverse complement.
GTTCGGACTCCGGCGACCGGTGAGAGCGGTGACGTTCGGGCTACGGGCACAGCTGCGGCGGAGCGCTCGAGACGACGGGACGGAGGAGTGAAGGAGAGGAAGAAGAAGAGGTGACCGTTCCGGTCCCCTATTTATGGGGGGATTCCGGAGCGGTTTCCAATTTTCCCGCCCACGATCCCTCCGATCGTGGGTGGGATCCGTTCTGTGCAGCGCGGCACGTGGCGATCGCCGGAGCGCCCGATCCGGCCACACCAAGGGCCACACGGCCCCAACGGTTGGGCTTCGGATCGGCTGCGGCTCCCGGCGCGCGAACCCGAGCGACGGCGTGCTCGGTCAGAAGCACTCGAGTGCGATTCTGATCAGACAGGACGTCGGGTGGGACCCAGCCCACGATCTCAAAATTCAATGCAGAAGCCAACGGTCAGGATTCGCTGAGGCTGCAGTATCCGGTTACAGGCATCGTCTTCCGGATGAATCAATCTCGGTATGAGGATCTCGGAAAAAACCGATCTCGGCATCTAGTCGAAGGATAGTACCATGTGTTCTCAGAAGATAGTTGTTATTAAAGCTGATCCCGCACATCATCCGAGGTCGTTGTGCAGCACCAGCTTCGGGGACTAGTGTCGGGGGGCTGCCCCCCGGGTAGGGGCAGATCCCGGGATAATTCAGCAATGAGCCAACAGTACTTGACCTTTGGTGAGAGCAAGGGACACCTCCTGGTGTGCTGAAGGGGCAACTTGACCCTTGAGCGCTGGTAGAATGCAATGTGCCTGCTAGCAGCCGCAAGGGTCATCTCTAGCAGCTATAAATAGACACCCCCAGCCTTCACAAGGGCAGCAAAAGCATCAGCGGATGGTTCCTCTAAGAACTAGCTTCTCGAAGATGTCTTTGCTGGTAGGCTAAGACATCTTCGGGAGGCTAGGCCTAGAGACACTCATCCAGGGACGAACTCGGACGCCTCCGGAAAGGATCTCGGATCTGGGGCTCCGAGGAAGCTCCCGGAAGGAGGTGTATTCGGTTTTACCGGATAGGCAATCCGGGTAAGTGCTAACCGGAACGTCTATCTCGGTCTAGATCTTGTGCAGGAAAGGTTCACGGGGGCAAGCACGGAGATAACCGGCACGAGGGATCCCGGTAGGCCGTCAACGGTCTGTGGCAGGCTTTCCCGTCTGTTGCGGGGGAGAGTACCATTCCGCCTGACACGGAAGCATGGTCACCTCCCGCCTGACACGGGAGCACGTCAGGCGGTACGACAACGGTACGACAAGACACGACGTGCCTAGCCCGGCAATCCGGAAAAGGCTATCCGGGATGGGCAAAGACATGTCCTATCTCTGACAGGGGGACAATGATGTTCCAGGACGGCGCCTGCTGTCCTTGCCGGGATGATGATGAAGAGGCTACGCCGGATAGCGCGGAGAGTAGATCGCACTAGCCGGTGACGCCATGCCGGTTAGGCCTGTCCTGTGGGGCCAAGCCGGATTAGGGTTTCCGGCCCTCCTGGCCGGAACTCTATAAAAGGCGCCATAACTGCTACTGTGGGAGAGAGACCGACTTGGAAGCCAAAGCTATAGTTGCATTTACTCCTAGAGCATTTACTTCCTCATACCTTGAGTTCATCTAGTTCTTCTTGTTCTTCACTTGGAGAGATCTACGAGCAAGTTGTAGCCCTTGTACCACCATTATATAGAGAGGAAAGGCAGGAGTAGGGGTGTTACCTCCTCACGAGGGCCCTGAACCTGGGTACATCGTCTGTGTGTTGGGTGCCTTCGTGCATTTGTTCTTGTTTATTAGATCTTCCCTCTGTCGTGCTGCTCTCGTTTCTAGTTCTTGGGAGATCTCGGTTACACCGGGATCCTCCCCGTGTGAGATATTCAGCTCGCTATCCCTCCCCGGATCCACCAACGTCCATCGGCCCCACACATTAGCCATCCTATGGCATCTGCCGTGACACCACCACGACAATATTACAAGCCAAAAGGTCTTAAGATGTCTAAAGCACACAGCTGGTGCAGATGCAAGCGCTCGCAAGCGCAGTCAAGAGAGGCTCAGGGGAATGCAGCATCGCTTTGAGCCCCCTCCACAGCGCCATCTTTGACCTCGGTGGAGCGGGCCTCCTCCGCAGCGCCATCTTCGACCTCGGCGGAGCGGGCCTCCTCCTCCCTGGAGTCCGGCGCAGCCTCCACACGCCTGAAGCGGTTGCAGAAGGCATCCACCTGCTCGCGGAGGGAAGACGAGATGCGCTGCGCGCCCTCGCCGGGAGCAACTTCGGTCACCAAGCGGAGGTCGAAGTCCGACAGAAGGAGCTTGATGTTGGTGAAGATGCAGTCAAAAGCCACCCCCAAGAGTTGCCTGCTCTTGTCTTCGATCACCTCGCGAACCTTGGCGGCGGGGCCCTCCAGCGCCGCGAAGAGCTGGTCAAAATAGGCGAGGAGCGCGGCGGCGTCGTCGTGGCCTTGGGTCCTAGGACACGGCGCGTCTGCGCCTCACCACCGCGCACGACCAGCTCTTCAAACAGGCGGTCGCACTGCATCGCAGGCGCACTGGACGAAGGGCCAGCGCCGTGAGTCGTCACGTTGCGAGCCTCCTCTGCTCGGCGCCAGCAGGCCTTGGCGCGCTTGAAGCGGCGCGCCAGCTTGGAGTTGGCCTACTCGACTTCAGCGAGCCAGCTTGGAGTTGGCCTACTCGAGTTCAGCGAGCCGCTGAACGTCCGCAGTATGCTCGGCCTTGAGGCGGTCCTCCCGCTTCCGCAGCCGAGCACGATACTTCTGGAGAAGGGACCGACGGAGATGTCTCTCGTGCTCCGCGAGGGCCCTCTGCGCCGCTCTCGTCCTCTTGGCGAAGCGCCGCTCCGAGCGCTCGTCAGAGCGCTTCTGAGCAGCGACGTGCTCGTCGAACTTCGAGATCGTCTGGGCCAGGCCTCCCTCGCGCGCTTCGAGGGCCTCACGCTGGGCAGCCAAGTCCTTCTCCGTCTGGAGACACTGCTCCTCGCGCCGCTGCAGCTCACTCCCCCTGATGGCCAGCTGCCGATCGCGCTTGGCCAAGCACTTGCGGTCCTCCTCCAGAGCGGCCTGCGCGGCCTGGTGGGCAGAGAGTAGCTGGGACTCCAACCGGTCCAACTCGCAGCGCTTCTGCGCCAGCGAGCCCTCCATCGCCTCACGCTCGGCTGTGGCCCCTCACAGAAGCTCCTCAGCGGCGTCGCGTTCTGCCTGGAGGGGCTCAAGTAGCTCCGCGGCATCGCGAATGGCTCCGTCGCGAATTTCCTTGGCAAAGCTAAATGGCCTCTTCGCGGGCTGCCTGCAGCGCCGAGTCCTCCAGCCGGCGCGCCTCGACGGCCGCATGGAAGGACGCCCATGATCTCGCAAGTTCCTCCTGCTGTTGGGCGAGCCGTATGTCGCCAAGGGCAAGGTGGGCCTCCAGGCCCTCCAAGGACTCCCGCACAAGGCCGAATGCCACCTCGCGGCGCCCCGCGCTCCAATCCCAGCCTCGGAAAACCAGTTCCTGGCTAGATGAGGGCCCAGCTGCAGCGGCCGGTCCCGTGAGCCCTGCCCTAGGTCGAGCTCGGGGGCTGGGTGTGGCTCCACCTCCATCTACGCTGGCCTCCGCTGCGGCGCTCGAGCCATTAAGACGCTCATCTTCTCCGGCAGGGCGAGGTGGCGAGGCAGCACCCCCTCCTGCGGCCGCACTTGCGCCTACGGGAACCTCGGTCGCTCCCTCCAGAGGTGGCAAGACCACACCCCCTCTTGTGGCCGCAGTTGCGCCTACGGGAAGCCTCAGTCGCTCCCTCCAGAGGTGGCGCGGGCACCGCGGGCGAGCATGGTGGAGGTGACGCAGGCATCGGCGTCACTGCGCGCGGCAATGGCAGCGTGCGGAGCAAAATTGCCTCGCGTGGTGGCGTAGCCGCGCGAGGAGGATTCGGAGCGCGAGGTGTCTCCTCCGCGTTGTCCTCCGCGTTGTCCACTAGCAGAGGCTCGGGAGGCGCTGTTTGAGGCTCAGGCGCCCCCTCTAGGGGCACGGCCGCTCCCTCCTGAGGCGCCCCCTCCACTGGGCCTGGAGTGGACGTCTCCACAGGCCTCGGGCGCTCGCCAGCCGCCACCGCAGCTGCGGCTCTCTTCACACCTGCTGCCTCGTGAAGCTTGCGACGCTTCGCAGGCACCAGATCGCTGGAAAAAGCCCAAAGAAGGTTGTTCAGGAGAAGACGAAGCAGGAGGGACAACAAAAGCTAAAAATAACCAAGTGGTGGGAATACTCACCATGAAGGGGAAGCACCCACGACAGGCCGGGAGAGCGCCAGGAAGGTGTGGACTTGGCACCTGATCCCTCCAGAGGCGTCGCCGCTTTTCTTTTGGAGGGGATGTCAGAGGGCCTCGCCCCAGAGCGATCCACCATCGCCTTGGTGCGAGGCTCGCGCCTCCCCGGCGAAGCATCCGTCTCAGAGGTCGCTCCCGCCTCAGACGCTTCCTCCTCGAGGCGCGAAGGCGCCACAACGAAGGCGTCGTCATCGCCCGACGAGATGTCGCAAATCTCGTCGGTGAATGGCTCGTACCTCACAGGGGGCGCCCCTCCCGTCGCGGCCTCTTCCTCGCCGCTCCAGGCACGGGAGGCGGACGAAGAATCAACACCCACGACTGCGCGCGCCGGCGGAGCGACCTCCTGATCCATCAAGCCCGCCAGACCATGAGGAGTAAAATCCAGCATTCCGTCCAGGATATCCACGCGGCCGCTCAGAGGAAGCTGATGCAGAGGACGCACGGAGCCGGCGATCTTCCCAGGCACATCCGGACTGGCAAAAAGGATGTTTAGGATGGTGTCGACCACGTCCGAGCCAAGGTCCTCTGGATGAAGCCGCATTGGGTCGGAGGGGCCACCATACATCCACATCGGCTCCGAGTGAGACTGAAGGGGGGCGATGCGGCGTGCCACGAAGTCCGCCGCGACCATCTGACCCGTGAGACCCTCCTCGCGGAGAAATCTCAGACGCCCCTCCAAATAAGCGTTGTCCGCACCGCGAAGAGCAGACTTGCACCAGTGGGAGTTCTTCACGGGCGGCGCCTCCGGGACGTCCAGGAACACGCAGGGTGACGAGACGCCGATGAGCCGCCACTTCTGGCGAAAGTCACCCACCTTCTTGAGCAGGGCCGTGACAGGCTTATCCTCACTCCAGAACATGGGGATGTATACGTGCCCCATGCCGTCCGCGATGCGGAAGGAGACGCACCCCGTCCTTTCGCCACCAGCCGTGCACCGCAGCGAGTAGAAGGTCCTGAAGAGCGCTACCGAAGGGTGCACGCCCAGATAAGCCTCGCAAAGGTAGGCGAAGATTGACAAGATGAGTATGGAGTTTGGGTGAAGATGGAGGAGTTGAATTTGGTAGAATTCCAATACCGCCTCCAAGAAAGGCGAGTATGGCGGCACCAGCCCGGCGGTGATGGCGTGGAGAAAAATGGTGTAGAACCCTTGAGGGAATCTCCCGAACCGGGCGGCTTGAAGTTCGCTGGCACCATGCTCGTTGGTCGGCCCCACGACCAGGTGGCGGATCTTCCCCAACGCCTGAAGATCGGTGCACGCCCCCTCGAGCGCCGCGCCCCGCACTACCTCCATGGCCGCCGCCCGGGAAGAAGACCCCGCTGCGGCCTTACTTTTGCTCTTCACCGGGCCCATCGGAGAGGACTTGAGTTTTGGCGAAGACGAATATGGGAGATTCGCAGGGCAGAGCGGGGGCGGAGAGCTCTGAGAAGCGGAAACTTCTGCGGGAAGAACTAGAAACGGTAACGGCTCTACGCGGCAACGCCTGGGCTTTATGTCCCCTCCCAGAGCAGTTACCGGGGCGTGGTGGGACACCCCATGACTCACGCCCCAGATCGTGCGAAGCCGTTAATCGTCCAAGTGCCGCGTGGCTTGGGCCGGCTGGGCACTAAGGGCCCACGACGCTTCGCCTAAGCCCATGCGCTCAGTCGTGCCCATCATGGGCCCAGGGGCTACTGTCGGCCCAGTGGGAACTGGGGTATCAAGAGCTCATTCCCCCCAGGCCTCGCTCGCGGGCCAGAGGGACGAAACGACTAAGGACCAGGCGTCACCGCCTGGCGGGACCCTCGAGAGACAACTCCCCTCGAGGGCCTGAAGAGGAAACGAGGGCCTCAAGGGACCCCTCGCCTCAGGGGATCCTCCCCCCGAGGAACCAACCCGCCTGAGGGGAGTCCGACAGGAATCTCCACTCAGGCCTGAAGGGAAACGTCGTCGCCAAGGAAGCCCGGCAGAGCGCACGTGACCTCTGCCACGCTCGTGCAGTGGCGCGCACACCCCCGTCGCTGTCCCTGGCGATAAGGTGGTCAACAAAGCTGCTCCGCCTGCTGCACAGCTGTGAGGACCTTCTACTCTGACGATAAAGCAGGTGGACGGCGCAACCCTCCAACGGAGATCGTCATCGCGGGCTCCACCTCAGAGACTGCCCGCTCTGCGGATAGTACCGCGCGGTCGACCGCCTGTCGGCCACGGCGCCACCTTTGTCAACAATGGACCGAGTCCATGGACGAATGGAGCATGGTGGACTCGTGCTCTGCCCTGCCACTGGCAAGTGGGAGCCACCTTGAAGGCCAAGCCGAAGGAGAAGGCCCGAGGCGCCTATAAAAGAGAGAAGACATCCATCGTAGCAAGGGTCGGCCCTTTACGTGCAAAACTCCCTTGTAAACCCTAGTACCTCTGGTTAGGTTAGCCTCTGGCTGGAGGAGGAAGAAGATCATCGCTTCCCTCCCCAGGCAAGAACTGCCTCAAGGGGGCTTCCGGCAAGCTCAATTGTACTGTAATCTTCCCCATATAATACAGACAGGCAGGAGTAGCGGTCTTACCTCCTCACGAGGGCCGTGAACCTGGGTAAAGGACGGTGTCTTCCTTGGTCGGGTGTGCGTCTTCTTCGGGTCCGGCGAGCAACGTCGCGGAGCCGCAGAGTATTTTCAAAGTATTGCAAAAAATACTTCAGTTTCCGAAATTACTGCAGTCTATAATATTTTGACGTGTTTGGCTATCGCAAAAAAACGTGGTATTAATACTGAAGTTTTCCTAAAACTGTGGTTTTTTCAACGTATTGAAAAAACAACCCCCGACCTCTTTTTCGGAAACGGAGAAAGCGAGAAAAACTGACCCGCTCCGCTCGCTTCGTTGGTTCATCGTCGCCGCCGCCGCTGCCTCTTGTTTCCTCACGAGATCAGATCGTCGCCAGCCATGGGCAAGCAGAAACACATCGACAAAGAGAAGAAAGGAGGTGAGTACTGCCTTTGTCCTCGTGTTTATTTCCCTTGATTTGAGATGTCGGAGCCTTTTGCGGCTCCGAGGCTATCAGGGCGACTAGCCTGGCGACGGTGTGCTTGGCATGGCCGTAGGCCTGCATGGACGTAGATCAGATGGTATTAGGAAGGAGGACCGAGTGCTTGCCTCCGGTGGGAGGGGCCGTCGCGGTGGCGATGGCGGATGCCATCAGCCGTTGCTCTTGCTCAGGGGGGAATTTGCTAACACTGAACTGAACACTGGGTTGCGCGTTCAGCTGGGTGTTGCAGAAGCTCTCGCTCACGCGGCTATCAACGTTGTGGGCCGTCTGGCACGTGGAGGCGATCGTCGTCGCCGCTGGCAGCGTCTCTATCGACATGTCTTGCGAGGCACGGCACACGCTGGCGAACGCCGCGGCAGCCACGACGAGGAGAACGCTGGTCTTCATGCTTCTTCTTTCTTGCGGTGAGCTTGAGGGATGGTCTGGTCAATCTGGTGTCTGATGATCTGGGAGTATTTTCTTCGAAAGCCACTATTTATAGTCAGCTCACAAAGCTCTAGCAACGTATGCAGTGCTTCAATTAGCTAGACAGAAACGTGCATGTACAATTCGTGATGTGCTTGGCATGGCCGTAGATCAGATGGTACTAGGAAGGAGGACCATTGTTGGCTACCTTCGTGATGTGAACTACTGGGTAGTTGCGGCTCTATGGAGGAGATCGATTAATTTATGTTATACATACTGCTAGTAGCTAGCTGAGTGGGAGTGATGGAGATGTTGATTGGGATAGAAATATGTACGGGGACGATGTTGAATTATCATATGGGGGTACTCTGAAAGTATGGGGAATAATGCTACCCAGTTTGCTCCAGATGACAACTCCAAACTTCCAGAATCACTACCAGTAAAGAAGGCTAAACATTCAAAAGGAAGTGATGAAGGCAAGCCTAAGAAAAGCAAGGATGTATCTCTAGACAATCTGGTTGCTGTTAGAAAAGAAGAACTTGAGACTTATAAGGAGTTAAAGACAAAGCAAATAGAAAGCTACAGAGATATGAAAATGGCACAGATGGAAAAAAATGATCCTGACAAAGATCCTTATTGCATTGACAATTGCATTAACAAACCGAAGAATGTAGGAGACCTCACAGCAAGTGAAAAGCTAAAGATGATCGACTATCTAAAAGTAAATAGAGTGGACAGGGAAATTTTCATGAATGTCGAGGATGATGTTGTTCTGGAGATGTACAAGAAAGTGCTTGGCCGTGAAGTCTGAAGCGACACCATTTTCATATCAATAAGGAATATCTTTACTTATCATGATTAATTAGTTCATTTGTCATTAGTTTTTCGTGACAGCAAGGAACTTAGCATTATTCTACATTTTATTTGATTTCATGTAAACCCAGATTTCAGTTTTTGGGTGTTGTGAGATTATATGTACTCATTGGCTGCATAATTAGATTATATGTTGTTCGTCATAACAATACATGGATAATACAACACAATAGTCTTTCCACATTGATTCAGCTATATGAAGAAACTTTAATAAAACAAAGTACACGAATCATGCATTATTTCTTCTAGTGCGTCGCTGCAGATATTCACAATAGTCTTTCCCCATTGCTTCAGCTATCTGATCCCTTTTTGTATTACCCAATGCACGCCGCTCGTTGAGAGATTGTACATCACTTCGGTACTGTCCATCCCCACTTGGAATATCGACTATGTGTTTTGGGTAATATTTGAGCCAACCTGGTCAAGCCATTGTTCTCCACCCTCATGATTGTGAATGAAATTATGAAGGGCACAACATGCTATGACAATATAACCTTGAGAGTCAATAGGGTAGTATGAAGCACATTTCAATATTGGGAAACGCTTCTTCAAAACACCAATGATACGCTCAACATGATTGCGGAGTTGTGCATGCCTCAAATTGAATAGCTCTTTCGCGTTTTGGGGCCTTTGGTTGCTTCTAGCTTGCTCATTCAAATGGTACCTGACATTTCGATACGGTGCAATGAAATTAGGTGTATTTGCATATCCAGCATCAACCAAATAGAATTTCCCATCGGGCACATAGAATTTGTTTTGTAGTGCATCTTGAAGAACCCGAGCATCAGAAGCTGAACCTTCCCAGCCCGCACTGACATGGACAAACTGATCGTCAAAATTACACGCCACCATGACATTTTGTGATAATGTTCCTTTTCTATTGCGGTATGGGTCTTGCTTTCCTGGAGACATGGTAATCGGAACATGTGTCCCATCAATTGCTCCAATGCAATCCTTCATAAAGACAAGAATTAGTGAGAGAATTATGTAACAATAGTTATGAATGATATTTAATAGTTATAGATGTAAACCTGGAAGTATGGCATGAACTTGGGATTGCTTGAAACTTTTTGAGGAACATTAATCGGTGGCAACTCTATAAGCCTTCCAGATATGGCCAAGATCTTCTCTAGAACCTGATTGAAACGAACACTTATGGTTTGACCACTGTGCTGAAATCGCCCTTGAAGAGTACGGTTGCTTGCATTCGCTGAAAGGGCATATAAAAATATGCCTACTTGTTCTTCCACAGTGATTTGCTCTGAATCTTTCAAAAGTTTTCTATGTCTAAAGCACTTGACCAGATTATGGAATATATATTTTTCCATCCTAAAATCTCTCTTACATCTCAATTCATGACCCTCCAAGACTTCTTGTACATACTTGTGTCCTGTAAGTATGGAAGTATGAATACGTCGACGACTGCTTGAACCTCTCTTGTATTTGTTTAAGTCTTTGATTATGGCCAATTCATCATCTTCTCTTTGTTTACGCTTCAAAAAATTACCCCACATTGATGTAGCAGTACTACAACCAGATAAAATAAACTGGGAAAAAGTATCAGGCAAATTGACTACACAGATTACTAAACTGAAAAGCAACGATTCACACCGACTGGTACTATCATCGATGAGAAAAATAGCACTGACCTGAGGGCGTTGACTCCCACGGGAACCCTGGTGGTCACGGATGGCTGCGCCCTTGAATCTTACGAAGGCAGAGCAACCACACTAGCTTAGTAGCTTTCCAAGTCGCGGACGGGGCTGAGTAGCCGCCTTCCTTTCCGTGGTCGCCGACTCGCCGGTGTTCGTGTGTCCGTGGTGGGTGGAAAGAAATTGCAACTCCTGATCAAGGCGTGGTGGTAATGGTGAGCCAAGCTGAAAGACATGGCGCGCTTTGGCGGAAAAATGGTCTTGTTTTCCCGCGGGATTGGAACATAATTTGCTAACTGTAGCCACTATACGTAGGTAATTACAGCGTCAGCCAAACAGGTCACAGTATTCTCAATACTCCAAAATACTTCAGTTTTTCAATACTTCGGTATGTTATGCCTACGGGATAGAAAACTGTAGTTTTGCAATACTTCGATTTTTAAGATACTCTGCTACCAAACATAGCCTTAGACCTCCGTGTTCAGTCCCATTTCGAACTACACTTCAGGAAGTGACTACTCCTGATTCCTGGGAGTCATAACCCGACAGAGTTGCAGACTCAAACTATAAAAAGAAGAAGGCTAGCACCAATTCATGATGCGTCCTCATCAACTACAAAAAGGAGGCACAGGCAGGTAAACCGCCAACCATAAGCCCCAAACTGCAGCGCCAAACTTGCTCTCCTGGTCGGGCAGAAGGTTCCTAGCTACTTTAGCCAGAAAGTCCATGGTCCTCCAACAGTACCTAATACTATATACTTGCAGGCTCTCAGAGAAGAACAATGATGATCAGATTTTGGTGGATTCATGGAGGTGAAACCAGATTTAGGGACAAAGAGAAGAAGTGAACTAGAAGGCAAACAGACGACTCATACTCCCTTGTTGCCCTTCCTACTGCAAACCATACATATTGCACCACATATCTCGGACCACTCCCCCGACGTACCATCCCAAGATTGAGTGGACGAACTAACTCACATATTATCAAGATTCCATCCAACACGGATCTACCCCATAGAAACATTGATGCATAACCATCCATGGCCTCTAAACCCTAAACTGCCTTGCCGCCGACTACCAATCAAACCCACACGACACAATAACTGCGTCACCTCACTCAACAACAACCATGTCATTCCGTATCCACGCTCAAACACTAATTTGTCCACCACTGTCCAGCGCCGCTCTGCCACCAGCCAAGGGAAATCCATAGCAACCAAAGGCATCCTCCGTCACCCTATGCAGGAGTGCCTCCATAGCCGCAAGCTCAGCAACCACCACCAGTGAGCGGCAGAGCATGAGCACGGGCAGTTGACACCATCGCGTTTGAAGCACAGGACGCAGAGCACCTGCAAGCACGGCGCTGCCTGTCGCGACGGCCAGGGGCGCCTGACAAGGGAGCGTGGGATGTGAGATCGGCGTACCAATCAAGCTGAAACAAGCAAATGAGCAAACAGTGCATGGGCATGTGGAAAGGGGTGAAATCGCTGTGGAAAGTGGCCCGCTGCCATCAGCCTTTGGGCCCTGAGCCGAGCGAGCCGAGCGGTAAGGGGATTGTGACAGGGAACGTCGGGAAAAGGTGGTAGAGGAGAAATGTGCAAGATACTATACTGTCCTAGGGAACTAGGTGGTGCCAACGGCTTCTACAAATGGATTTTGTCAAAACAATGATGCTATATTATTCATCTGACTATGACTCTATACTAGCAACACTATTTTACACTCAATACTAGCAGCACTATATTACTATTTTACGAATAGTCTAATAAAATGTTGAAAGTAGTTTAAACATTCATGCGCTTGAAATAATTTTAATAGGTAGATATTCATAAGTTTGGTGTAAGATAACTTGGTAGATATTCATAAGTTTGGTGTAAGATAACTTTAGATAAGTCGAGGAGGCCAAAAATGGGCCAAAAAAAGGAGTGTTTAGGAGAATTTGCAATGACCGATCGATCATGCTTTTGTCAGGATAGAAATAAAGTAACTAGATCATGTAGGCGCGTGTTTATTAATGAAAATATTTGTAAAATTAAAATTTAGGCAACAAAAATGAATGTTGCACTGAACTAACCTTAAAACTATAAAACTTTCTACAATTATAAATGGACTGGCTAGCCATTAGCATTTGACATCATTAGAGTTGGAGATCTCATCGGAAAATCTTACTCAGACTACATAAAAATTGTGTGGTTGAATCTTGTGGTGATGAATTAGAGTGTCAGATAAAAATAGTACAAACTAACGCAATATCACAGTATAAAAGATCTAATAGTTCAGTGTTCTTAGACTACAGAATAATTATGTTGATGAATCTTGTGGTGATCTGGCTAAGGGGCATGATGCAAAACCTAAGTTTTTCGTTTCCAAGGCAAAGTTTCCACCACAAGATTTTCTGTAAGTTATTCAGCCTCTGAAGTGTGGATCATATTTTACCCAGCTAGCTAGATTGATAACCGTAACACAAAGAGCTATAAGATAATTGAATAGGAATCAAGTAGGTTGTAAAAATGCATACCCATCCCTTAATCATCATATATTTAAGAGTTCCCAATGCTGGTCGCATATCAACCTTCCTTCCTAAGTACAATGCACTTGTAGATGTTAGTAGGTTGCAAAATCATAGAGCTTTTAAATCTGGCAGGTGGATACTTATGCTGACCCAAATAGAGTTCAATAGAAACAATGGATGAATGAACATGTGCTGTTGTGTTGATTACCGGTAGTAATAATGGAAGTGAAATATTCGGGTCAGCACTTGACTATCTTGGGAAGTAGAAGGAAGTACTACTACTACCGTAACAACAGAAGTCTGAAAACATGTGTAGTATGTCTCTCATCCTGTTTCAACAAGTTCCTATAGAGAACGCTAAGGAAAATGAGGTCGAAGAAGTAAACCAAGTGGTTTCGTCCGTCAGAGAAAACCATTTGCTGAACTCATCCCAGCATCTCCTATTCATATTACTTGGTGTCTCATGTCCACTCATCCTAAGTACTTGTATTGGTTTATGATATTTTCTAAAATGTCGATAGATTTTAATACAAAAGAAATATATTTTAGTGGGGCATGTGGAATGAATTCACGTACTAATATAGAGGCATAATTGTGCAGTAAATATTTATATTTTCATGGTTCTTAAGACTACCTTTACAGTCCATGGTGAGGATCGCGAGCTGAACCCAAAAAAATAATTCCTTTCATATAAACAAGACATGGGGCAGAGGAGGCCAATTTCAACTATGCATATTATGTGAGATTTAAAGGGAAACTAACATCCTAAGATCAATACCTTCGGTTTTACTCTTCTTGCATGAATCATCTGCTGCAGCGACATATCCAGTGGCATTAGAAGAGCTGACGGAACGAGCTTTAAGATAATTGCCAACTCCACCACCAACACTTGTTGAAGGAAATCTTTAGTTAACCATTTGGAACTGTCATTGATTCACAAACATGGTAGATATAAAAATACATAATATGTTTGTAAGGCAAAGCAAGAACAACAAAATGTAATGCTTTGTTCATGTCCTCAAGGTCGATATCCTCCAAGAACACAATTCTACATCTCTTGTGTGCTTTCACGTTGTAGCGGATCTAGTACATTCTATATCCAGAAGATGCAATAAAAACGAACAATTACCGCTTGTATTAGTATATAAGAACAATAATAATAGAAGCCATGAGTGATACATAATCCAGAAATTAAGAGAAGGCCCAAGAACATGGAAACGATAAATAAAACACATACCCCACATACTAAGAAAATACATAAGGAACTGTCTAAATTCAAGGTTTTGACATCATAATGAGTGCAGCAACGGTGTAGCACAACTAAAAGGGAAGAGGCATGTAACCAATCTCCCTACTGATAGTCCCATTCTGCATGGATGTAATCAGTTCAGAAAGCTACAGGGATGTTAATTTAATTTGACAAATCGTGAGACACCAGGTAGGATAGAGAGGCAATAGAGCTTTAGGTCTTCTATATGTCAAATATAAGAAAAAACTATTTGACAAAATTAGGAACCAATGTTGGAATTTCGAAGCCAGTTGGTGAGAGAAATACCTGAAACACTAAAATAAGGGGTAATCAGATATAGAAGTATCTACAAAATATTGGTTAAAAGACTAAAGTAACCCCAGAGCAAAAAATACAAGACAAGCACAAGCATAGACATGATTTAGATATTTCTTCAAAAACTGAAGTAGGTTTGAGAAATCTTACCTTGCCGTCCATTACAACCTCATGGTATTTCAATCAATTGTGGCCTTTCTCTTTAATCTATCTACAAAATATTGGTTAAAAAAATGAAGAAACCAGGCCAAATATGCAAGCACATACATGAATTAGATATTGGTTGAAAACTGAAGTAGGTTTGAGAAATCTTACTCCATGTCCATTACAACCTAATCGGTATTTCAACCAACTGTGGCCCTTTTCTTAAATCATATACATTTGAACCAATACAGAGTTCAGTCTGAACATATAATGCAATTTTGCACTTGTAGCCCAACGGAAACCACTTCTTCTGCTCTTTTAATCTGGAGCTGCAAGACGATTTGAGTAAAGGACCGGCACAATAAATAACAAATGTTGAATAGGATCAAAATCTATCTTGGTTTTATCATCTCTAATATATTCATGTATAGTTCCTTTAAATTTGTATTGGTGCTCTTACATCAGCTTATTGTTCAGCGGCATCTCCCATCAGTTGTTGCACAGACCTACAATCTCACAATCGAAATACAACCTCAGAAAAGGTGCGCAACTCCGTAGTTACCCTATACAATATTTCTTCTTTTTAAAGCCAGATTACTGGAAGGATAGACTTATAGAACTATTGGGTCAAGAGGTAGGAAGGTCACAAAAAGCTGAAACAATCTGGAAACATAATTTGCACCATGCATCTCACAAAATGTTTAATTTCGAGAAGTGAAACTTGACATTCCGTGGCATATATAGATTACTCCTCGGTTCATGAGAGAAGAAGCATACTCCAATTTCAATAAATATCATTTGCGAAATGGTTGCAATAAATTTCTATAATCAAATTAGGAGCCTCATTTTTCACAATAATACCTGCACAGATTTGCTGATTGCAATTAGTCTCATTTGAAAAAGGTCCACGAAAAATTTGCAGTACATATCTTATTAGGGACCTCTTGCGTCAACATGGAAACCTGCTAATCATGTCCCTAGCTATCCATTCCCATTTCCTGATGACTCCTTGAAAGAAGAAAACAGAGACAATACAGTAATGACAAACTTTATTTTATCATGTACCTAATTATCTAAGGACTGCTAAGGGCAGTGGCGGGCACAAACGTATTCATGGGTATTCAGCTGAATACCCATTATTTTTGGCAAAAAAAATTTAGGTAGTAGTAGTACTACTAATGTACCGTAGGCCCGTAACCCATATACACTGTGTTGGCCCAAAACATCACGACTTGACCTGGTAGCGAGGCCACCACGGCAACGCAGAGGTTGCTCGATTCACGGAGGCGATCAGGAGTTGAATCCGGCGACCGGCACCAGGAGGCAAGAGCTGAATCCGGCGACCAGAACCAGGAGCTGAATCCGGTGACCGGCGAACGAGTTGCGGGAACGATTCACGGAGGGATCGCAAATCCGGCGACCGGCGGCAGCAAAGGGATTCAGGGTACGGCTCTAAAATCTGATCTCATTCCTTCCTGATTTCTTTTCCAAGAACCATACCGGCAGATTAGTTATTGCTATCAAATTAGATTATGGATTAATTGGTCATTGGTGGATCCATCTGATTATATTATGGATCAATCGATCTGATTATACATCGATCTGACGTGAGAACATGTCTCTGTGTTGAATTGCTATTCCAACTAGATTATGTATTAACTCAACACGGTTGTACTTTATTTAATGTAATGTGAGAATCTTCCAATTTCCTCTTGTAATTTTACTTGATTACTTGTGAGAACCCATGTCAGTGTGTTAAATTGCCAAATCTGTACTGACATCTTTATGTTAACCTACAGAGAGATGAAGAGGAACACTGGTAGCTTGAAGAAATTATGGGAGAGAGCTTCAAAGACAAAAAAGACTGGTTCCACTTCGACACCAGAACCGTCAGGTGTTGAAGTTGAAAATCAAATCAATCCTGATGTTGGTGAGCTTCAGATTGTGCGAGTTGAAGCACATAATGACACCGGAACCCAACCGGGGATAGGCACAAATACAGTACCAGAAATAGGCTCCCCAATCACTGAAAATGTTGAAGGGCATGATGAAGATGAAGTAGCCTATGATTTGGATTTACTTTCACATGATCCTGGTAATAGGACTCCCATCTCAAGCTATGATGTCAATAAACAAGATACAATCAGAAGGGGGTATATTGCATTGTTGCCATGTCAACCTAGGAAGCATAATTTTCCGGCAAGAGAGATTGGAGGTATGCGTCGTTTCGTAGCTGCGTGGTTTGATGAATTTGATTGGCTTGAGTACAGTGTGGAAAAGGATGCTGATTTCTGCTTTATTTGCTATTTATTCAAGGATCAAACTACTCCCGGTGGTGATAGTTTTGTGAATGGGGGATTTAGAAATTGGAACATGAGAAGAAGATTGGAGAAACATGTTGGTGATATAACTAGTTCTCACAATACAGCTCAAGAGAAATATAATTGGTTCACACAACCCAAACATTCGATTCAAGAGGTCCTAGCTGGAAACACTAGAGAATACAAGGCACTGTATATATCACGTTTGACATATTCTCGCCGATGGTGATTATTTTACAATACTCGCCGATGAATCTAGTGATGTACGACAAATAGAACAGTTGGCTCTATGTATTCGTTATGTTGATAAGAAAGGAAGGGTAGTGGAGAGGTTTCTTGGTATTGTTGATGTTGAAGACACCACATCTTTGACACTTAAAAAAGCAATTGGAGATCTACTTATTGGACATTCTTTGAGCTTTTCCATGGTTCGTGGGCAAAGGTACGATGGAGCTAGCAATATGAAGGGTCATGTCAATGGTTTGAAAAAACTTATTATGGATGAGTCTCCTTCGGCTTATTATGTGCATTGCTTTGCCCATCAGCTCCAGCTAACTCTTGTTGTTGTTGCTAAGCAGTGTGGTGATTGTGGCTGGTTCTTCCAACAACTTGGATATTTGCTGAATGTTCTTGGTATGTCTTGCAAAAAGATAAGAATGCTTCGAGTAGCGCAAGCTGAGCGTATAATTGAAGCGTTGGAATTGGGTGAAATTGAATCTGGTCAAGGTCTGCATCAAGAGATGGGGTTGGCAAGGCCTTGTGATACCCGGTGGAATTCTCATTATAAGACGGTGACAAATGTCATGTCCATGTATCCTACAATCCGAACAGTTCTTATAAAGATTGAAGAAGAGTATAGTGGCACTGAAGCTATTGCTGCACAAACTATGTTAACATCATTTGAGTCTTATGAATTTGTTTTCATGGCAAAACTGATGTTGACCATATTTGGCATCACTGACGACTTGAGTAGATCCTTGCAACGGAGGGACCAAGATATTGTCAATGCTATGGGTCTGATTGTATACATAGAACACGAGCTTGAGAACCTGCGACATGATAGTGGATGGAGAGCATTTCTTGAAGAGGTAAATTCCTTTTGTGTAAAGTATAGAATCAAAGTGGTTGACATGGATACTTTCTACAAGCCGGTTGGAAGGTCTGCAAGGTTCTTCAAAAATGTCAAAAATAGGCATCGCTTCCATGTGGATATGTTCTTGGGTGTCGTTGATAGACAGATTCGAGAGTTCAAAGATAGATTTGATGAGGTAAACACAGAGTTACTTGTTTGCATGGCTTCCTTGAATCCAAATGATTCGTTTTCTGCTTATGACAAGGAAAATTTGGTTAAACTTGCTCACTTCTATCCCAAAGATTTCTCAAAGATGGAACTAGTGCGCCTTCCCTTTCAACTTGGAAACTTTATTGTTGACATGCGTACAGATGAAAGGTTCAGGAAAGTGAACAATATTGCTGATCTTTCTATTAAGCTTGTTGAAACAAAGAAGAACCTCACTTATAATATTGTTTACAAGCTTCTTAAATTGGTTTTAGTTCTTCCTGTTGCAACTGCAACTGTTGAGCGAGTTTTTTCTTCAATGAACTATGTGAAGAATAAGCTGAGGAACAAGATGGGAGGTCAATACTTGAACGATTGCTTGGTTACATATCTTGAGAAGGAATTCTTTTTCCAAGTTAAGGATGATGCAATCATATCACGCTTTCAGGCCTTGGAGAACCGTAAAGTTGTGCTATGAGTTTATCTATTTTCTACAATTTCTCTATTATTTTGACACAATGTTGTTGTTAAGGAAAATTTGTGAACCTTAATGTTTATTATTGAACAATTTGTAAATTTGTGTGCATGTACTGTTCCATTGAAAAACAATTATGAACCTTCAGGTTTTGCAATGGATTTTTTTTTGACTTTGAATACCCAGTGTGAATATCCTGTGCCCGCCACTGGCTAAGGGCCAACGTAGATTGTTCTGATGTGATTTTTGTTTGTAAATACTATTTTCTACCCATTGAGACTTGAGTACCTACCAGGGATGGATTTACATGTGCGGCATCTGCCCGAGTGTCTTCTTGTAGACCTCTTTTCCTCCATGGTGTTCCAGGTGAATTTCTATTTTTCTAATGCCGACCTCGTCGTCCTCGCGCCTCCCTGGAGTGGTGCCTTTGGAGGTGTCGCAAGGCGGCGACATGGGAACGACCCTGAGTCCGAACCGCGGGTGGGTGGCCGTGTTCTTTCCGATGAAGGCACGAAGCTGCAGGCTGCAGCACATCCCTTCTGCCGCCTAACTACCCAGCTCCTCGTAGATCACCGGCTCTGCCATGTTGTAGTCTGCTTGTTGAATCGATCCGCGCTAGCGGCCTGGGTTCCAGATTGAGAGGGAAGGGGGAGGGGATGGGCATCAGGGCATACAGTGAGGTCGGAGGAGGGCTCACGGTGGCCGGCGAGAAAGAGCAGAACCTTCACAACCTCCTCGGCGGCGGCTTTGGTGAGGCACCCGCAGGCGGAGAGAGGATTTGGCCGGGGTCGTGACTGGGGGAGGAGGGCTATTTGGGTGCTGCATACGCGGCCACATCTCGACCGTCTATTCAGGATCGAACAGGAGGGCTCCGATTCGTTTTCCAGAGCAGCTACCCTCGGGACCTTTAGCTCAGGAGCGGGCGGATCGGACGGACCAAAACGAGCGGAACGCGCAATCCGACGGTTAAGTAGCTAATGGCGTGAGGGAGCTTCTATTTGACTCAGTTATAATATCCCTAATGAATGAGGCACCAAACCGATCGGTTCGGGGGAACCGAATGCCCAGCTCTACAAAAACAATCTGAATCGACACACAGACCGACCCAAATACCACTAAAAAAAGGGATTTGGTACCAAGTGTTCAATAAGCAGTCGCAATGAATCACCCAAATGAGGTAACAGTTTTATCGGGGAAATATCATATTCTTCAATTCAGGCTAATCTTGTGAACAACTTTTCACTAAGTAATCAGGTCCAAACATTAAACATTATACTGCTGATCTGATGCTGCAGTGCATAAGACACAAGAGTCTTGTGACATGTAGAACACAAATCTTAAACATATAGTATGAGAGGCTATAAAGGGGGAACTTAGCATTTATCGAATTATGCCTGGACGAATAGTCTAAAAAAATGTTGACGTTAAACATTCATGCGCTTGAAATAATTTTAATAGGTAGCTATTAATAAGTTTCGTGTCAAATCACTTTATATAAGTCGAGGAGGCCAAAAATGAAACATTCATGCACTTGAAATAATTTTAATAGTTAGATATTCATAATTTTGGTTTAGGGTTTAGGGTTTATATCACTTTATATAATTCGAGGAGGCCAAAATGAGACAAAACAGGAGTGCTTATAAAATGACGCAGATATGAACATTTTAACATTTATGCTACGAAACCAGATTAACACTCTTACAGATAATTTTGTAGCTATAGAAAAATATGCAAAGCTTACTGTAAGGTCACCCTTCTACAAAGAGGACTTTAATAAGGTTTGCCTCTCAACTATATTCCAGAAAATATAGAATAATTTGACTTACTATTCCATCAAGTGCAATCAGTACCGAATTTGTATCAATGCATGTGAAGATCAAAAGGTTGAATTAGAAAAACAGAGGAGAATGTAAATCACAAATTGATTGGAAGCTGAAGGGTTATAAGACTAGAAGAGATGACAACCTTCTTCCCTTATGTGGATCCGACCTACAGGGTTTTCTTCGGCGTCCTGTATCTCAAGCAAGAAACTTTTTTCACAACCTGAACCTAGAAATAACATATCATGTTAGGTGGCACACTTTCAGTAAAATGGTTACTTGAAACTTTACATTATCAACATTCCAATTAAGAATAAGAAGTGGAGAAAACTGAAGATAACAAACATGATCTTCGGAAGAAAAGCAAACAATATTTCTAGTACCCTAAGCAGTGTGTCAAATATTCCTATATAGCAGATAGCCAAATCCATTGATTCAAAAATATGGTACCCGTGCACTAAATGATCTTTGACATGTGGTGAAACTGAAAACTATCCTAATAAGGAAACTACAATGAATGGATGTGCTTGTGAAATAATTATGTAGAGTTTACATCCACATAAATGTGTGTCCACGAATAAAAAATCAACAGCTCATCACGATATGGTAATACATACTATGAAACTACTGCCTCGAAGAAAATAAAAATGTGTAAGACTATCAAAGAATAAACGTCTTGAAATCACAGCTCGGTGCTTTAGAGCTGAAACTTTCTTTTTTTCTGTTGTCGTTACCACCACTTTTGGGATGGTCCACAATTCACACAAAAGCATTGTCTGCGAAAACAAAATCTAAAACCTGCAAACAAAAATCCATCTTACCAACTGGAATAGTGCGGACAGTCACCTCAACAACTTATCTCCTCCCAATAGTGGAACACCAACAATTTTTCCAACAATGTCTTGCGCCACACCAACCAAAACACCATCCCAATAATGGAACCTTCACCCACCGCTATGAGCAGCATCTTGTGCCTGAATTAAAGGAAGCAAAGGAAAGGTTTGTAAAATAAACTATTTTCAATATCGACCTTGGACATGAGGTCTTGTTTGTGCAGTTTTCCTTCGCACACCTATAAACACTACCCTCATGAACAACTTTCCAAGATGTTTATAGCTTTCACTGCCCTAGTCAACTGATAAGATGTGGCATATGAATTAAGAAGTACAAAATTATCCCTATCTTCTAACTGCAAGACAATGGAACCTTCAAGGGTCTCTTCAGCATTTTACAATTCTGTATACTACGCTATTGCAAGTAAAACATAGTCTTAAACTTCACCACCATGCATAGCTTAAGAAAGGACATACAAGTATCATGCTACTGCCAATCTGCAGTACAACATGTCTTCAAGGAACCACTTGGTGGATGAGAAGTGTGATAAAACTTATCTCTAAACTCATTAATTTCATAGGCTATACATCTAATATAAATGGAAGTAGCAGCCATGCTCGCAAACATAATCGATGAGACAGAGTAGACAATTGAGGAGATGAAATCCTGGAAGGTTTCCGCCTCACTTATCACATACACTGCTGCTTTTCAAGTTTATTGTGAGCAACACAACTTTAGGAAGGCAAGATGAAATAATTCTACACTTTGCTTGTTTTAGGCAAAAACATAAATAAGAAAGAAGATATGATTCACTTAACAGAAGAACAAGATCAAACAATCATATATTTGTGTACCCAAGAGTCAAGCGGCAATCCACCCATTTCATGACAAAGTACTGGTACTATGATATGTTTTTCAAGAAGGTGCGTTTATCTACAACTTGTAGAAACACAACCTTGAAGACTTTCTGTATTCTTCACCATTGTGAAAGAATATCCGACATCAGAGTTTTGTGTGTTGTGGTAATATGAAGATTGGTAACAGAAGCATTGGTTTGTCTTAATCCATGGCAGTCACGACAGAAGAAGGGCTGCATGAAAGTATTTGTTATATGTAAGAACACTTAGGCACAACCCTCGGTGTATCTGGTATAATTATTAGACATGAACTTGGTTACACCACTAAACATGGTTTTTGAGTCGCTGATTAGTCGCCGACTAATCGCCAAGTCGTTTCTCAAAGATCAGGGTGACTCGCGACTATACATCGACTATACAGCGACTTTGGTCGACTATACAGCGAGTCACAGGGTCGGCGACTCCCTTCAAAATCGCGACTAAAAGACCATGCCGCTAAACATTTTTAGTTCTTGTTAGAGAAGATACGAGTGGTTTCTTTTCAAACAACTTATGGATATTATTTGAGCAAACATCTGGGAATAAAGCTGCTCAAGCTAGTAGTAAAAAAGTTAGTAGTAGCCAAACTTACTAATGGAAAATGCACTGAAACAAAAATCTGAATCCGCTACCCAAATATATGAAATCTACTTGTAGGTTATTCTAGGCTAATAGATTGTTTTTTTTAAATTAGGCTAATAGATTGTTGAGAGTTGATAGTAGAGCTTTTTTCTGATTTTCCAATATTAAAATGTAAACATAACAAATGAGCTAGTATTGTTTGTTAGCTGAAGTGTAGGCTACGAAGTTGACACACATAGCTTGAGGTTGAACTTTGAGTTTGATAACAGGAATTAAGAGTGAACACGATCATTCTATAACATTTGGAGAAAGTAGTTATCTTTCAAGAAGTCGAATGGAAAGAAAAAATATATAAAAGTGAAAGAGTTAGGCCCATACTTCCAACTATCGAGGCATAAATATGAAATATCATCTATCTTTGTCTGAAGAAAAATCATTTGTCAAAGAAAATCCTCCTACTTTCTTCTCAATGAATGTGTCAGCTTCTTTACTATCTATCCAAAAGCTAACATTTGATCAAAGAATTAACAAAACAGTAAGTGAAGTACATGTTCTTGAACACATGTATCCTATGAGATATACAAAATATATTTATTCCATGAGCCAAAAGTAGGAGCGCGAGGAGGAGTGGCAATCCTCTCCTCCGGAGCCTCCACCAACATTGGCTCGGGAGGCGGCGCAGAGGCCTCTGGGCGAGGCGCGGCCACCTCCGCTTGAGGCGTTGCGGCCTCCGCCCGAGGCGCAGCCACCTCCCCTTGAGACACCTCCTCAGTGGGGCCTGCGGAGGCTGTTTCCTCAGGCCTCGCGGCCTCTTCAGCCACGGCCTCAGCCTGAGGCTGTGGCTCTCTTCACATCTGCTGCTTTGCGAAGCTTACGGCGCTTCGCATGCACAAGATCACTAACGAAAACCAAGGAAGCATCTTCAAGAGAGGGTATAAAGGAAAAAGAGCAAGAGTCGAAGCGACCGAGTTCCGGAAACACTTACCCGGACGGTTGAGCGCCGGTGTCGACCCACGCCAGGCCTAGCGAGCGCTAGGAGGGCGTGGTCCTAGCGTCGAACCCCTCCGGAGGCGCCACAACTTTCCTCTTGGAGGGGACGTCGGACGACCGCGCCCCATAACGGCCCACGGCCACCTTGGTGCGGGGCTCGCGCCTCCCCGGAGTGGCCTCCGCGTCGGAGACCTCCCTCTCCTCATGCTCCTCCACGAGGCGTGAGGGCGCCACCACGAAGGCGTCATCATCGTCAGTAAATGGCCCAGGCCTCGAAGATGACACCTCCCCCGTCGCGGCCTTCTCCTCGCCTCGCCCCGCTCCCGAGGCCGAGGGAGAGTCCGCTCCCACTGCTCCCCGCACCACCGGCACGGGCACCTCCATCTCCGCCTGGCCTGACGGGGTAAACAAGGACATCCCCTCCAAAATGGCCATGCGCTCAGTCATGTTGTATTGGTGTAGAGGTTGGAGCGTGACCGGGAGCTGGTCCACGGCAGGCACCACCGGGTTGATGAAGAGCGCAGACAGGACGTTGTCGACGGCGTCCTTGTCGTTGCCCTCGCGGTGGAGCCGCATCTTGTCGTTCGGCCCGGAGTACATCCACATGGGCACCATGTGTGCCTGGAGGGGAGCGATGCGACGCGTCACGAAGTCCGACACAATGATCTGCCCCTTGAGGCCCTCCTCGCCAAGGAAGCTCAGGCGTCCCATCAAGCTCGCGTTCTTCGCGCCGTCGAAGGCCGCCTTGCCCCAGTGGGAGTTCTTCACGAGCGACAAATCGGGGACCTTGAGGAAGGCGCAGGGCTGCTCCACCCCGACGACGAACCACTTCTGGCGGAAGTCCTCCACCTTCTTCGCAGGGCATGGGGATGTATACGCTCCCCATGCCGTCCACGATGCGGAACGCGTAGAAGCACCGGAAGAGCCCCACCGTGGGCTCCAAGCCCAGGTACGCCTCGCAGAGATACGCGAAGACGGTGAAGATGAGGACGGAGTTGGGGTGGAGATGCAGCAACTGGACCTGGTAGAACGCCAGCACCGCCTCCAGGAACGGCGAGAAGGGCGCACCAGCCCTGCGGAAAGGCAATGCTGGAATATTGGGAAATACCCTCGCGGGCGTTTCCCGTGCGCCGCGGGCTTGAGCGCGGTGGCGCCGTGCTCATTCGTCCGGTCCGCTACCAGGAAGCGGACCTTGGCGAGCGCTTTGTCGTTGACGCGCACGCCAAGCCGTGCCGCGCCATGCGCGACCTCAGCGGCCTCCGCCTAGGAAGAAGGCCCCGCGGCGGCCTTGCCATTGTTCTTGGCGGGACTCATCGTCGGAGTTCGGGGTGTCGCGGGAGGCGAAAGGAGCAGAGAGCGCTAGAGATCGAAGGCGAAGAGCTCGAGGTTGGCGGAGGCTTCTGCGAGAAGGATTGGAAACAGTAACGGCTCCCTGCCTTCTGTGCTCAGGCTTTATGTACCTTCGAAGAGCAGTTACCGGGGCGTGGTGGGACACCCCACAACGCACGCCCCAAATCATGCGTGACCGTTACTCGTCTGAGTGACGCGTGGCTCGGGCCGGCCGGACACTTTGGTCCCACGATGCTCCGCCTACGCCCATGGGCTCACTCGTGCCCATCACGGGCCCGGGGGCTACTGTCGGCCCAGTGGAGACTGGGGTATGAAGAGGCCACTCTCCCCAGGCCTCGCACGTGGGCTGATCAGACGAAACGACTAAGGACCAAGTCGTCGCTTGGAGAGTCCCTCGAGAGGAAAATCCTCTTGAGGGCCTGAAGAGGAAGCGAAGGCTTGAAGAGGACCTGCGCTTCAAGAGATCCTCCTGAGGCGCCTTGCGCCTGGAGGGAAGTTAACATAAATCCCCCCACAGGCCGCTTCGGGCCTGCGGGGAAACTTCACAGCCAAGGAAGTTCGGCAGGGCGCACATGGCCTCTGCCGTATCCGCAGAGTGTCGCAGGCGCCCCCCTTTTGCCGTTTTGGTGATAAAGGAGTCAATAAAGTTGCGCCGTCTGCGCCAGGACAGCAGGGACCTTCCTCTGTGATGATAAAGCAGCTGGACGGCGCAACACTCCAAGAAGATCGTCATCGTGGGCTCCACCCCGAAGACTGCAACCCCTGCGAGCCGTTCTGCACGGTCTGCAGCCTGTCGGCCACCGCGCCCAACTCTATCACCGATGGACCGCGTCCATGAAGGATTCGGCCGCGGTGGACTATAACTCCTCCCCGCCGCTGTCGTGTGGGAGCCCACCTTGAACGCCAAGCGCAAGGAAGACGCCTGCGGCGCCTATAAAAGGAAAAAGACCTCCACCGTGAGAAGGGGTCGGCCAATTACGAAGAGAACACTTGTAAACCCTAGCTCTGCAAGTAGAATAGCCTTCGGCTAGAGGAGGAAGAAGACCATTGCTTCCCTCTCCAGGCACGATTTGCCTCAAGAGAGCACTCGGCAAGCTCAGTTGTACTGTAACCTCTGCAGTGCAATACAGACAAGCAGGAGTAGCGGTTTTACCTCCTCCTAAGGGTCGTGAACCTGGGTATGGGCCGGTGTCTATCTCTGTCGTGGGTGTTCCTCTCCAGGCCCGGCGAGCACCGTCGTCGTGCCTCTCGAGGGTCTTGACCTCCGCGTTCAATCCCCTTCACGAACTACTCTTCAGGGAGTGACCACCCCTGTTCCGTGGGAGTCACAACCCGACAGGTGTCCAAAGAAAGAAAGTTTCAGCACGGTTTTGCAATAATTTTCAGCCATCAGGACAGGGAAGTTTAAAACATAAGATTTGTGGTACTCAAGATAAGGCAATTAGCATGTTGTAAATCTAACATATATCTGGACCCATTGAGATTTCACATACCTAATCAGATGAAGAACACACTTTATGAAACAAGATACAGAGTCAATTCATTAGGCATATATTTGCCAGTAAATGTTAAAAGCAATTGCATTTCTGCTCCCGAAAACACTAGAATGTGGGTGCATTCTAGACATTTGCAGCACGAAAACGTTAACAACGTTTGCACTGTTGGGAAAATATCATGCTGTGAACCTCAGAATATAAAAGGTTTCACCACTGACTGCAACACGAGCAAACAAAGTCCAAGAAGTTGAGCACATTCATCTCCTATTGAACTACTGCTTATGCACACAACAAGCTATTACTGGGTGAAACAGATTTCCATACATACACTGATGCTTTCTCCAATGAGTGTGGAGGAAAAAGGAAACAAAATTAAGAAAAAGTACATGAATGAGGGGAAGAGAGACCTCACCGGTAGCAGCAGGTTGTGGAGGTTGCTGGCACGCGTAGGTCGGAGATTTGGCTGGCAGCAGCAGCTTGAGGACGTGGTTGGGGAGGATGCATCTCCGCTCGAGCACGTCCTCCGTTCAAGAGGATACAAGCATTGCGACAAATAATGATCTGTAAACCACAATAGTTTTGCAATACATCTGAGTACTATTTGTGAGCAAACTACTATACTAATACAAAAAATTCAAGGTAGCCCACTTAATCCTACAAGATGGGACTAGCTATTGAACTTCACATAATTTTGCAATAAATGTGAGTATTACGGTCCAAGTCTCGTGAACAAACTACTATACTAATACAAAAATATTCAACGGCCCACTTAAATCTGCAAGATGGGACTAGCTACTGAAGTTCATATAATACAGTCAAGATCATTCGATAGAAGAAAAATGCTAAGGCGAAAGAGAGGGCGAGAAAGAAATGAATACCCTGCTGTAGTTGACATCCGGCGAGACAGGCAGGCTGTCGGATAGAGAGTTGCCGCTGTTGAGGCGACCGGAGGTCAGCGGTGATACCTCTTGCTCTAAAGGAAAAAAACACTAATCAACACGTAATGTCTATAAAAATGATGCTAATTAGGTGCACTAATCAAACCCAATAACCAACACAACTGTTATTACAAATGCCACTTCAAAGCTGTAGGCATGCATTACCCAACTTAAGAGTTCTGCAACAGCTAGCACTTTTAGACGAATTATAGATATGACAAAAAAAATGCCACAGAATCCATCAAGATGAACAGACTGAAATCTCTAATGTACTCCCTCCGTCCAGTAATAAGTGTCTCAAGTTTGATCAAAAGTGGATGTATCTAGATATGAAACAATTATTTTGGGACGGAGGGAGTATTAAAGATGAAGTCAGTTTCTTCCAATATCAGGGATAGAATAACACTTTCAGTTCCTTTAAAGTGTAAGGCCTTTTCTTGCAGAACTGACAATTAACACAAGAAAAGGTTATTCTATACTTGCAGTAATAGCAAATGATGTTATCAACTTATGATACAATTGACACTATATTCTTGGTGTGAAGAAACTAATTACCCACAAGAACAACAGACTATGTCTACAATAAATCAACGAGAATAAACCTGTTTTGCAGGGGCCAATCATGTTTTTAAAAATTGTACATCCATCTCCAAGAGCACCTGCACCTTACAGAAAGAGCTAAAATTTTGTTGCAGGAGTATAGCTATAGAATTAGTAGTTTTATCTCACGTAAGTAATTACTCTGACCTGGCTCCTAATGAGGTGGCTTGCTTCTGAGTGCAAACAAGATTGTAAACCTCTGACAACTGCGACACCACATCCTTGACACCTGCAAGAGCTTGAAAATTGGTTTGAAGTTAGCAAAGGTCCATGCCATGAGATAGAGGACAAGGAGGGGAGTTTCCGAACCAAAGTTGTGGGAAAATGGGCGCACAAGAGGCGCCTGAGCTCGTCGGCATCGAAGGGGGAATCAAGGGGGGATTCGTAGAGGTCTGTGTCCGTTCGTCCCCATGCGCTCCGCAATCGGCGAAGCCGCATGCCTGCATATCCAGTGTCTCTCGTAGAACATATATTAAAGTATGAAACTTAAATCTCAATAACTTTGCAATGTTGCAGGTAGGCAGT
Source organism: Poa annua (assembly GCA_026929855.1). Lineage (NCBI taxonomy): Eukaryota > Viridiplantae > Streptophyta > Magnoliopsida > Poales > Poaceae > Poa > Poa annua. The sequence continues at coordinate 2,547,219 of CM049428.1, read as the reverse complement.
CAAAAAATCTAACAGATAATGACTTACATTAACAATTTGGTATCTTTATAATTCTATGAACAACATGTACGCACGCACAAAATGCCCTTTAATGCTAAGAATGTAGAAATATAAACCTGGGAGCACTATTTGAAGTTGAGACTAAGATTAAATCAGAAAAGATGAAAAGGGCAAGAGAGAAAAGAACACGGTATGATATAACAAGAGAATGTGTTTGTACATCAACTGTTAAAACTAAGAGTTGCAGACTCAAATTGTACAAAGAAGAAGGCTGACCACCAGCCATAAGCCCCAAACTGCAGCGCCAACCTTGCTCTCTTGGCAGGGTAGAAGGTTCCTAGCCTACAACTTCCATGGTCCTCCAACAACACCTAACACTACATTTGCGGGCTACAGGCGAAGAATAGCGGTGATCAGATTTTGGTGGATTCTTGGAGGTGAAGGAAACCAGATTTGGAGACCAGAAGTGGACAAAGAGGAGAACTGAAAACTGGAAGGCAATCACACGTCTTTGACTCCTTGTTTCCCTTCCTACACTAGACTGCAAACCATAGATATTGTATCAAATATCTCGGACCACTGTCCCGACGTACCATCCCGAGATTGAGCGGACGAACTCATACTCATATATTATCGAGACACCATCCATCACAGGTATCCACCGACGAAGAGGAGAAATGAAACTAGAAGGCAATCACGCGCCTCCGACTCCTTGTTGCCCTTCATACACTAGACTGCAAACCATAGATATTGCACCAAATATCTCGGACCACTGTCCCGACGTACCATACCGAGATTGAGCGGACGAACTCATACTCATATATTATCAAGACACCATCCATCACGGGTATCCACCGAGCTAACTAAACCCTAAAGTGCCTTGCCGCCGACTAACAATCAGACCCAAACAACACAATAACTACGGCACCTCACTCCACAACAATGCCATTCCAAATCCACGCTTAGACACTGATCTGTCCACCACTGTCCAGCACCGCTCTGCCACTAGCCAAGGGAAATCCATAGCAACCGAAGGCATCCTCTGTCATCCTATGCAAGAGTGCCTCCATAGCCGCAAGCTCAGCATCCACCACTGGCGGGCGATAGAGCATGAGCACGGGCAGTTGACACCACCACGTCTGACGCATAGGACGCAGAGCACCTGCGAGCACGGCGCTGCCTGTCGCGAGGGCTAGGGGCACCTGACAAGGGAACGTGGGATGTCATATCGGCGTACCGATCAACCCTTAGCCGGGACAGGAACGACCACTGAGACAAGCAAATGAGCAAAGAGTGCATGGGCATGTGGGAAGGGGTGAAATCGCTGTGGAAAGTGGCCCGCTGCCATCAGCCTTTGGGCCCTGAGCCGAGCGGCAAGGGGATTGTGACAGGGAACGCCGGGAGAAGGCGTTAGAGGAGAAATGTGAAAGATACCCCGTCCTAGGGAACTAGGTTGTGCCAACGGCTTCTACGAATGGATTTTGTCAAAACGGCGATGCTATATTATTCATCTGCCTACGACTCAATACTAGCAGCACTACTTTATGATCGACACGATTTAGTTCTGAGAGGAGCATTCATGGCCCTTTACTACAAACCTACAAGACTTTCCTCGTTTGAGACCACCCCCTTCGTTGTTTGCCATAGTCATATCTAAAGGAAGCTCACTGCTATGTTTGAACCATATATCACATTTCTTTTCTGCACTGAAGAAAACTACACCTTGTTGACATGCAATATAAGTAGAACTGAAAAGTGTACCAAAACCTAGGGGTGGGCATATAACCCGAGAACCGAACGACCGAACCGTTTTAACCTGAACTGAATCCAAAGTGACCGAAACCGGTTTCGATTTTGTCGTCCCAAAAAAAAATACTGAGATGAGCTTGGCCTACTGCCAAAATGGTGGTGTATTCTTCTCGAAAGTGGGGCACACTTTCAATGCAAACAAGACTGGGTGGGATAGTCTAAATTAATATCCCCCTTAAAAATTAGCTAGAATACTATTTTTTCATTTGGGAAAATTTTACCCACGGTTTCATGATTCAGTATGTCTATGTGACACCAAGAGACTAAAGCGCCATTTACAACAAGTTGTGCTTCATCACTTGCCTAGCCCCCTATAGCACTTAACCCTTGATTATGAATTGCTAAGTTTATCTTTCCGCTGATGCTTAACTTTTTCTTTACAACAATATATTTTAAGTAAGTTAATTATAGATAAGTACATTGATTATTGGATTGAAAACATATTACCAGATCAAGTATTAGTGTAGACTGTAGAGGGTCGTATTTATACTACTGATGTCAGCACCAAAGAGACATGTCTTGATATGCTTCACTTTAGTATAACTATATGAAACATATCATGTTCATCAGTTCATGACAACATCTAATGATTAGAATAAGTAATTGCAAAATCTAGTAAGCACTTACTGGGGGAAGAGCCACAGCCGCCTGGTGTGGCACGGCTGAGCGTGCCACACCACAAGGCAAAACTTACCAGAGGAGTGCGGCAGCGGGCAGGTGATGCATCCCCCATGGTGTGGCTCGTGCGCTGCCATGACACGGTCACCTAGATTGCAGCGAAAGGGGTCTTAAACCATGTACCAATCCACGTGAAATATCACGCCATTTCAGCTTTCAATAGCTCAGTCTGTTATAACTTGTAAGACAAAACAAAGCCCATTTAGATATCTTCTAGCTCAAGCTTCAATGAACACAACAACTAAACCATGCATGAATGATAAATCCATATAGTAAAAAAATTGCAGTTACACCACAGTTTTTATTCACATGTCAAAATGAGATAAGTTTAGTACATATTAGAGAAAAGGATGACTCCATCAGTGAGAAGAGGCCATGGACGAATAGTATATACATGAATAATTTATTGTAAATCTAACATAAGATTTGTCCCGACAGAGAAGAGGCCATGGACTCCATCAGCCGGGACAGGGAAGTTTAAAACATAAGATTTGTGGTACTCAAGATAAGGCAATTAGCATGTTGTAAATCTAACATATATCTGGACACATCGACATTTCACATACCTAATCCGATGAAGAACACACTTTATGAAACAAGATACAGAGTCAATTCATTAGGCATATATCTGCGAGTAAATGTTAAAAGAAATTGCATTTCTGCTCCCGAAAACACTAGAATGTGGGTGGATTCTAGACATTTGCAGCAAGAAAATGTTAACAACGTTTGCACTGTTGGGAAAATATCATGCTGTGAACCTGAGAATATAAAAGGTTTCACCACTGACTGCAACAGGAACAAACAAAGTCCAAGAAGTTGAGCACATTCATCTCCTATTGAACTACTGCTTATGCAAACAACAAGCTATTACTGGGTGAAACAAATTTCCATACATACATTGATGCTTTCTCCAATGAGTGTGGAGGAAAACGGAAATAAAAATAAGAAAAAGTACATGAATGAGGGGAAGAGAGACCTCACCGGCAGCAGCAGGTTGTGGAGGTTGCTGGCAGGAGCAGGTTGGAGTTTTGGCTGGCAGTAGTAGTTCCAGGACGTGGTTGGGGAGGACGCATCTCCGCTCGAGCATGTCCTCCGTTCAAGAGGATACAAGTATTGCGACAAATAATGATCTGTAAACCACAATAATTTTGCAATACATCTGAGTACTATTTGTGAGCAAACTACTACACTGATACAAAAAATTCAAGCAGCCCACTTAAACCTACAAGATGGGACTAGCTATTGAACTTCATATAATTTTGCGATACATGTGATTATTATGGTCCAAGTCTCGTGAACAAACTACTATACTAATACAAAAATATTCAAGCAGCCCACATAAATCTGCAAGATGGGACTAGCTACTGAAGTTCATATAATACAAAACCAGTTATTAGAACAAAGAGCAGTGTGGTTCAATAGATGCCCAGTTCCCCCTTGAGTCTATAATAGCATGAAAGCACTGTGATTTGTAAAGAGGCTACAGCTACTTACTTCCCTTCCCTACTGTTTGCCTAGACAAATTAAAATTAAGTACAGTTGATCGTCTTGTGCACGGCATGGTAATCATATCAGTACAACTAGTGGAAAGGTTGTCAACTTTTTCGTCATATGCAAGCTTGGTTGTGAACATTAAAAGAAATGCGGAATTTGGCAACATACATACAAGTAAAAAAATGTTGTGAAGCAGTAATACTTGAAAGCAAATAAACTTTCCAATAGTTGCCTTCTGTGAAATTTCCCAATGTGAATCAACGTGTCATGTAAAGTTCTAAACCAAGAGAGCGGCGTTCAGAGTCGTACATACTTGGACTATACATTGTCTACTAGATCATGTAGGCGCGGGTTGCCGCGCCCGTCTATTGGTAATATAGATAGGTAGGAAATTTGAAATATTTATAGCCAAAAAATTAGCATTCATTTTAGAATCAGAAACTAATAGTTTGAGGATAACTTTCATCAGGCACATGTCCAATCTATTATGCAATATCTACATCAGGTTCATTGCAGGAAATAATTTCTTTATTTAAGGAAGAACTTGCGTTAATTTTACAAAAGTAATTGGATGTGAAAGCTTCCTTGTAGCTTGTGCATTTAGCCCTTCATTTTTCTTTGTTTCGTCATCAGATTTGTCATTTTTGAATGCATCTCCAGATTGCTTCATTTGCAGTAGTAAGTGAAAAAAATTGCATAGAAAAATAAGGTATGTGTCTATTATGACACCAATTAAAGGTCCACGGACACCTACATGATCTAGTAAAGACAAAGAAAAGGACGATGTGCCTCTAGGATGTTACTAGTTGAATTTTGCGCGGCGGCACGCCGCGCCCTTGGTGATGAAGAAACACATAGCTATAAGTATAACTTTGCGGTCGTGACCTTGTCCATACGTTGATAGCTCATTTGTCTCTTAAGCAAAAGCTAGTTCATTAGCACAAATAAGAGTGGTAGCAACAATCTGCACAGTAATCCTTATTTTTTTTCATTCAATTGCCTATATATCCACACAATGTAAGAGTAATCAAAAAGGTAATCGGTAAGGTGGGCCCAACTATGATAAGTGCCATATCACAACTCAATCAGGAAGAATGAACACCCAATATATGCACACATCCTTGCATTACTCTCTTCCTTTCCTCCTTGCCCTAACTTGATACAACTTACCGAAGAAGGTGAACAACCTATACAACAAATGTATATCTACACCGGTCAAAATAAGGATAGTAAGCTAGCAGGAAATTTTAAAATAAACAAAAAGGGTACATATCAATTAAGAATAATCAACAGCCAACATATGTACAAAATTGACATAAATTAAATAACAAAAGATGAAAAGCTTATACATCAAATGTCTATCTACATAAAGGTCAGGATGTTAAGATACCAACTATTTTTTAAAATTGAACAGAAACGAAACTTGAACTTGAATGTCGATAAATCGAAATGTTGTATCGTCTCTGATTCCCTATATCCGCATCAACTTTTCCGGAGAATACCATGGTACAATATCTAGCCGATTAGAATAAGATTGACCGGGCTCCATTTTTAAAAGGGCACCTGTTGTTTCAACCTATTTAATTAGGAATACATGTAAAAGTGATAATCAATTACCTTTCGGTAGCCAAGACTGCATGTTGAAGCTGCAATGAAGAACAATGATTTGAACTCTGAATACAACTTAAGAAAGATTTTAAATTGTGTAGAAGTATATAGTTTCCCAAACCGGGAGGATGAAATACATATGCTCTGCTCAATACCTCTTCAAGACAGCTAAATGACAATGCATCTGTGAGAAAACAATATCTGACAATGAAGTTGGCATACCCAGAGTGGTAAAACAAACATGATAAGTGCATTTAACATAATTATCTAGGAACATGTAACAAAAAAAGTATGTTTTAGAGGCCTCGGCAATGCTGAACTTGTGCATAAAATTGCGACCAGTTAAGAACACACTTTTTTTAACTTGAATGCAAAAGCAAGTTGGCTTATCTAAATACAAAATAGAAAAAGAATTCAAGACACTAATGTACTGAATCCAAGACATTCAAGCGTAACATGGGCACTGACATAATTCAAATACCACAAATATTATCTATCAAAACCTAAGCAGATTAAATTGCACACCTGAGGCTATTAAGCACAATCAAAAGGTTTACTTAATTAGTAAAAATGAAAATGATGGTTAATTAAACTTGTGGACAAAAATCGTATTCGAAGATGCAAGCGCACAGCCCATACAATGTATCGGTGCATAACCCCGGCAATCATTTGCATGTTCTGTTTATTACAAAAGTCAATATTAATTATGTCATCATGGACCATGGTAATACAAACACATAAGGGTTTAACCCTTATCTATTTTGCCGGTGGTTGGCTAACTACGCAAGCATGGTACTGTGTCCAGGTGGAGACGGATAGTAAAATTTACTTGTGCATTTGCATAGCTAGGAACTGGTAGCATGCGGTCTGGTACTGTGTCTACTCAACCTTTGGTATGTGTGTTTGTAGCAGTGTTGAAGACTTGCATTAGCGCATATATTTTATGAAGGTAACACACAGATAAAGCCATCTTAATTTTGAAAGAGTCAAGTGCGCTTGCAAGAGGTGTTATCAATTATTGAGTGGTCCCTGAAGATATTATCTCTTAGTAAGTTCAAAATTTTAGATAAGACGCAGTACCAATATGCTACCTCATTGTATATGCTTGATACAGAACTTACAAAGATCGTACGCCTAATTGTGCTTCCTTGCAATTCTTCTTAAAGTATATCCTTAAGCATAAAAATTGAATATTTCTAAATGAAAACAAATGTGACATTTAAATTCAGCCTTAGCCGATCGTATTAATTTGTGCCTGAAACGTTCAGTACAACATATTTTTATTCATGAGCTGCAAAACCATGATATTTTTCAAGTAACATGAAATTCCTGGGACATGAAACCACAATAAATGCAACCATATATGAGGGAATACTTGAGTTTCAAATACCACAAAAGGTGTGACACATATAATATAGTCAGTGCGACGAAAATATATTACCGACATCAGGAAGGGATCTCATGCCAGCATATCAGGTTCCTCTACCCCTTCGTCCGTTGAGTTTGTCCATGCTTAAAGCTTTCCAGTAGTAGTTGTAATCCTGGAGACAAATTTAGCATAACAAAACTACATCCTCCATAAATAAACAAACACTGTCCATAGAAGTCATATTTACAATTGGACCAATGAAAAAATTAGGTTGTTTTGTGAAAAACAAAAGATAGAAAATAAGGTATGACCTCACAACTAATTAAGTAGGAATAAGATAACAAACAAAAGTTAAATAAAAGGATACTGGACTATGAGAAAAATAAGAGCAACAACATATAAATTTAAGGTGCAATTTCTTTATATCTTGTAGTCAGTCGTGTCTGTGACACCTTGTAAGAGAATAAACTACATATGTGGTTTATATAAATCTTCAATTTGAATACATAGGAAGAGGAATATCAGGACATCTTTAATACGGTGAAATTTACAGTTAAGGTGAGAATAATTTCCATCATAATCTAGGCTACGTCTGAAAGCATAAATTGTGAAGGATATCATATGGCTTAAATATGTTACAGGATCAGGATCTCTGTAACTTCAACGGTTCTACATGAATTTCGTATGCCTTTATAACTCTCAGTTATCTGACACATGTATTAGCATGCACACAGTTTAAGTAGCAGATGCTGATCCTAAAAGAAGAACATCATTTGTAGTGTGTCTTAAGCGATCAAACATTGAGACGACCAAAACAACCATATTGTATGCGATAACTGAGATTGAGAATGCCAATATGCAGTAGCTCCCAATCTCCCAGATTATTTTATCCTATTATAATTCAGCACAGTTAAAGCTTGAAACACAAATGTACCTGAAGCAGCCAATTGAGCACTCTATTTCCATATTTTTACAACTAAAAGAAGCGACATCATCAAGAATGGTTCAAACCTGAAATGAAAAATGCTAGAATTAACCCAAAGCTTCCTGTCTTGTACAAAAAGCAAATTATCATTTTGACGTAAGCTTGTGTTAATTTTGTGCTCACAAACAGAAGAGCATAATATGCAAGATTAATTACATGAGCAGATGTCGTAGAACATCTCTGAAATTTTCCAATCATAAATGAAACAATTTCATATATAAAGTTGCATGCTGCTCTAAACGGTATCCCTCATAATAGGATGTCAGAAGCATATAGTAGATCGGAGACCTCAAAATATGCAAATTGCTTACTCCATTTGAGTTTCACAATGAAAATTGGAAGCCCCCAAATATACTGTATTAAGATAAATATAAGAGTGGTGTAAGCACCTTACCATTATTTAGCTAGTTAATGTGGTGAAATTAGGCCATGCTCGAAAGGAAAAAAATTCAGGTAGGATGAGACCTCACCTTATCGTGGCTGTTGAATTTCTGCATCTTGGTCTTCACGCTTCACATGTTACACCAAAATAAAGTCCTCTAATTCAGCTGTATGTCAAAAACAGCAAAACAAAAGGCACGAATAGAACTGAACAGAAAAGAGGAATACCTGAAAGGTGTGCTTGTAGCGGCGCGCACGCTAGAGCTGAGATATTGCGCGCTGGAGTTCCGGACGTGCGACGCATCAAGCGGCTCGGGCTCATCCGTCGCTGACGGCGGCGGCCGAGCCCGGCGAGCGGAAACGGAGGAGGAGTAGAAGGAGCTCAAGCGGTGCGCGGGAGAGGAGGGAGGCCGGCCGGCAGCGACGGCGGTGAGGGAGAAGGGCGGAGCAGGAGGCGGCAGAGAAGGAGCAGGACGGGGGAGAAGGCGGCGGTGCAGGGAGCAGGGGCAGGGTCGGCCGCGAGCGAGGGAGGCCGCCGGAGGCTAACCCTAGCACGAGTGAGTAAAATGAGTGTAGGGTTCTAGGTCACGGGCTTGCATTATTCAACGGGACCAAGTCCTAAATGGCGGTAAACACAGGGGCTTTTGTGCAAAACAGCCGCGGGGACCGTCGGATCGGTAAGTAACGGAGGGGGATCAAAACACTATTGATACTGTTCATAGGAACAGTAACACGGTCGCTCTCAGCGCGTGAAAAACTCTCGGCTTAATATATAGAGGTAGTAAAGACAAGGTGCCTACATGATCTAGTAAAGACAAAGAAAATCTTCTCCTAGAAAGTGCAGTCCGCACCTTGCTTGTCCTCTAGGACTGCAGCTTTCTACTCTCCAGGCAACACTGTGCCTAGCCGAAACAGCCTGACACAAGTTTGTATGACGATGGTGTACCTATACCCTTGAAGTTTCAGTTTATTTTTCCTAATACAAGTGACTTTGATCACCTAAACAAATGAAAAACACTATGAATTAGATGATAATAAAAGAACCCTGCGTTACTATTGTCAATAAGCTATGGACCAATTCTTCATGTTCTCCTTTTCCAGATAACAACTACAGGAAATGATATATTACTGATGGCATGGACATATATTTTCCTAGTAAATTGATATGAAGGTACCACCTAAAGACAGCTTAACAAATTGACTGGAAGCAGACAAATTAGTAGAGTTTATATGCAAGATCCTAAAAACTGGAACGCATAACCAATTGATAATTAATGCTAGGTGAATGGATGATAAGACATAGTGTTAGTAGGACACAGAATGAGGGCATGAGGATTTGACAGAGATCAAACCTCCACCAGAAAGTTATAATTTTTACCAAAGCGTAAGCGAATTGATCCGCCTGGTTGCGATTTATATTGACTAGAACAAACAGGAGTGGCAAACAACCTACTTGAGATACACATGATGGCCGTTGTTCAACAGCGAGAACTCCTTTCAGATTGAGAGTCATAGAGAAATATATTCATCACATAAAAGTACAGACTAATTGACCTTAAAAGCCAAAAAAATTCCATTTGCTTTGTAGGACTACGATAACCAAAGACATTTTGCAAAACATACTACCTTAATAACCTGATCCTAACAATGCTCCAAAAAACACAAAACAAAGCCAAGATATTCAAATTTTAAGCCTCATATACAACAAAATTCATAACTCCTTATATTTACATGGTTGAACATCAGGGAGCAAGCAGATTTGTTCTGGGTCTCTGATGAACTCAACAAGTTAGGATCACACTCACGACCACACTCACATGCTTGTTGTGGAGAAAGGATTGGCGGACTAAGATCTGAAACTTTCTCAAGAAGGGCAAACTACGGTGTTGACAACCCAGAGTTTTTTCCTAAGGCCTCTTTAATTTGTACAGTCTTATGTATAAATCCTCAGCTTGTAGAGGTAGTGAAACCACACGATTTTATTGGTTCCACCAATAATCCCTAAACTTGGTATTCACAATTATATTTGTTTGAACAAATAAAATAAATAAATTTAGATTGCCATTTAAAAGCCAAAAGAATATTCGGATTAAAAACCTATACACTGATAAGTTGACTGGAATGCAGTTGTGTGGAATTTACAATGTTCTGTCTGTTCGTTAACATGCATGCCATAGATTGTCCTATGATTTGTTTGAACAAATAAAATAAAATAATTTAGATTGCCATTTAAAAGCCAAAATAATATTCGGATTAAAAACCTATACACTGATAAGTTGACTGGAATGCAGTTGTGTGGAATTTATAATGTTCTGTCTGTTCGTTAGCATGCATGCCATAGATTGTCCTATGATTCAGCGAGCTAAGCAAACTGATTGTACACAACTTCACGCATAACATAAGTACTACATAAGGTTTTTCTGTCTACTTCTGTGCACAACCCTAAAAAGCATATCTGGAAGAAATTAATTATGTTCCTAATGATAGCTCTTATCTTAACTAAGCTACACATACTCGAAATTGAAATCGTGTCGAACAGTAAAAAAAATCTGAAAGGAAAGACGTCGACTAGAGGGGGGGGTGAATAGGCGAGGAACACTTTTTACAATTTAGTCTTGATAAATGCAGAATAAAACTTAGTGTTTAACTTATCAATTACACAACCTAAATATACTAGGTTCGCTATGTGCACCAACAACTTATGCTATGCAACACAAACAACAATGGGATAGCAAGGTAAAGAACTTCAAGCACGATGGCTATCATAAAGTAAAGTGCATAAGTAAAGAGCTCGGGTATAGGGATAACCGAGGCACGCGGAGACGATGATGTATTCCCGAGTTCCACCACAAAAGGTGTACGTCTCGTTGGAGAGGTGTGAGCAACCACAACAGGTTTGCTCAACGCCACAAAGGACTCACCTTCTTCTCCGATGAACTCGACCACAAAGGTCCGAGTCCACCTTCCACTATGAACTCCTTTGGGGCGGAGAACAATCCCGTACAACAACCTTGGGGCACACACCCACAACCGAATTGGGGGCTCCCAAATGACCACAAGAGGTCTTGACCACAAAGGTCCCAACTAGCCACAAAGGCCTTGACCACAAAAGGTCATATGCCACAAAGGCGGCCACTAAGGCGTCTAGGGTCCAAGACCCAAGAGTAACAAGCTCACGAATTTCACCACCACGAATCCTCGTGGAGGGCTCAAACCGATGCAAGATGCAATGGCAAGAACACACAAAGTGCTCAAGTCCTTCACTCTCAAATTCCAACAAAGCAACAAATGCTTATGGGGGAATAAGAGAGGAAGAACCAAGAAACCACAAAGGAGACAAATCCTACACTCCCAAATCCCACCACAAACAACTAATGCTTATGGGGGGATAAGAGAGAGCAAGAACAAAGGGGGAGAACCACAAAGGAACTCAAAGATCTAGATCCACTATGTTCCCCTCACTTAGAGGAGAGATGGATTGGTAGAATTGTAGATCTAGATCTCCTCTCACTTTTCCCTCAAAGATATGCAAGAATCATGGGAGGATTTGAGAGGGGGCAACCTTTCCCAAGGTCAACAATGGCAAGAGAGAGAGGGGAAAGTCGTCAGCTCAAGGAAGAAGAAGGGGAGGGGTATTTATAGCCCCTCCCAGATTTCTAGCCGTTGGGAATCTCCAGACCGGAAATTTCCGAACTGAGGTCCGGAAATTTCCGGACCCCGGAAATCTCCGGTAGGAATTCCGGCCCGAGCTGAGAAAAGATCAGTGCTGAAAGCAAATGAGACTTGGCGAAAAACTGCAACTTGTGACCGGAAATATCCGAACCAGGGCCGGAGATTTCCGGACCCCGGAAATCTCCGGTAGAAAATCCGATGGAAAACTGAACTGAGTCAGTACGCAATTGAGTTCTGGACTTAGCAAAAAATCTTCCGTCGCTCGGAGATCTCCGGACTGGGGCTCGGAAATCTCCGAGCAAGGTCCGGACATTTCCGCCCTTTAGAAAAACTGCAGAAACACCAGAACTGAGAGATCTTTTGCAAATAAACTCCGAATGATTTGAGACCAACTCCGTTGAACCGGTAATATTTCCACACCAAAAACGCAACGAGTTTTCCAAATTAAAACCGTTTTCGAAGAACTTGGTCTTGTTATGAAGATCACGACAAGAACCAAAAACCAACAAGGAGAAAAGACAAATAAGAACCAAGAAAGATGATATGACAAGCATGCAAAGGTTTGAGCTCTCCACAAAGATGTGATCAAGTTACTCACTCGAGAGCCCCTCTTGATAGTACGCCTATCTATCCTATAGCCCTATCAAGATCATACCTTTGCCTTGAGCTATCCACTTGAGCTAGATGATGACGATCTTGATCTCTTCAAGTGGACCACCTTTCTTGATTGCGCTTGCTAGCACATGCTTGATGAAGACTCCTCCATATACTCCCCCATACTCCAACATGGGAGAGTCTCGCTTAGCTTCGTCTTCATGTCTCTGACAGCTTCCCTTGGTCTTGCACTAGTCAACCTTGATGACGATCATGGCATGACATCATCCTCCATGAGCTATATGAATTGATCTTCTTGTTGCAAGCTCATGGAACATACCATCTATCTTCTTATAGGTGATGGCTTGACAACTTCAAGCCATACTTGCAATATGCTCAAAACACACATTAGTCCTTAGGGATTGTCATTAATTACCAAAACCATACATGAGGGCACATGCCCTTTCAAAATCTACAGCCAAGACCAAAAATGTTGATCTATTTTCTCTACCAGCTCAAATGTCACCGCATAAGATGAGTATGTACAATATAGCAAAGGGAGAACATACCACCATGAAGTAAATCATCCGCTATATCAGCTCACAATGTGCCTCATCTCCATTTTCATGCTGGAACAAAAACAATTGACCAAAGAACTCAAGATTAGTCCAGTTCAATGTACTTACAACTTACAAATGCAACACACAGGCTCCTAAATTATGTGGGATAAATTAAATTATATGAGTAAACATTATCTAGTTCCGAACTATGTATTAAGATGATGGAGAATAAAGCAAGGGATCTAAAGATATGTGCACTTTCTGCTTAGTGAATGGGTGTAGGAGCAACAGGCAAAGAACACAAACATTATCCACGATGTGATGAGTTTTCTGTAGGGAGCACAGAATTTCCACATGCACCTGCAATCCCTTGATCGAGTAGTGCTCACTCCCTCCACTCTCAGGATGTGATTTGGTTAACCTTACCAAAATTGATGCAAGAAACAAGATGGCGTGATTGAGTAGCATGGATTAGCAAGGAGACGCAGGGATCTTTCGAGAGCGAGAAGGCGTCGTCTCCCCCGGATCGGCAAGGGAAGGCGGCGTGCAAGAACAAAACGGCTAGTCCCGCAACGGCATGGTGGCCGGCGGCCGGCAGGCGCTTGGCCACGGTGCGTCACAGCCGTCAAAGGCGGCGCGAGGAGAGGGGCGGCGGCTCGCCGAGAGGCGCTCGTCAGCCGCCGATGGTCGGGGGAAGCTCGGGGAGGCTCCGGCCAGGAGTCAGGACGCGTGCGCAGACCTTCCTGGGGGTGGACGCGCTGGATCCCACGGCGCCGTTGTTGGAGGTGTCGGGGTTCCCGCCAGAGGAGTCAGGGAAGATCTCGGCGTGAAGGAGGCGGGTGGCGGACGCGGCGGCCGAGGAGTTCGAAGTTGTGGAGGCACAGGTGCATCGGCGGCGAGGAGAGGGGGCGGGGGCGGCGGCGGCGAGATAGGGAGGCTCCAACGGTCTAATCGCAATTTTCTTTCTATTTCTTTGTCTTACAGCGAGGTCACGCTTCGCAGCCGTGCGATCGGGATCTAGGCGGCGTATATGAATAGGAGGTTCAAAGCAAGAAAAGAAACAAATTCTAAAACATTTTAAAATAGTAGTTTAACGCATTTTCTTTGAAATTAAGAAATGCGCGCTTCACCAAATTGATATTAGAAATCATTAAATCGTAAAACCACAAAACATGTATTAGGATATTCCCAGGTTCAAACAAATGGTACACATAAGAGTAAAATCGACTCTCCGTAGTCCGTACCCTATCCCTCAACCCTCTTCGTCGGAGCCGTCCTGCTATACGGTGGTGGAAATCGAACCAAGTTTTTTTTCTTTCTTTATGGGATTTAGCTAAATCTTTATTGGGTCCTAGCTTCCCACTACTTTTACTTAAATGATTGTTCTATTTTTACAAATTATATGTGTGCTCATTGGTCAATGTAGTGGGACTACTAGCCCACACAACCCCTGGCGCTACACAAAAAAGACAAATTTTGGTTCTAAAAGGGAAAATGTGTTTTAACTTTTATCCCATATTTGTCTTTTTTGTGGTTCTAAAAAAGACCGTTCAAATCCACCCGGAACAGAAAATTGTGTGCTCTAGCCAACGGAAACGGCCAGAAATGTCTGAAATCAAGAGTTTTTTGCGTTTTCGTGAAACTCGTGTGACGGGTCCCGGAGCCTTGAAATCCACCCCGGATCCCAAAACTTTGAGCTATAGACCACGAAGACGACCAGAAATTTATGAAATCACAATTTGTTATGATTTCGTGCAACTCGTGTGATGGGGTCCGGACCGTCTAAATCAACACGGACCCAAAAACTTTGTGCTATCGCCCACGGAAACGAAACTCGTGTGACGGCGTCCCAGACCGTTTAAATTCACCCGGACCCCAAAACTGGGTGTTATGGCCCACGAAAACGGTCAAAAACGCCCAAAATCACGAGTTTTTTTGTATTTTCGGGAAACTCGTGTTACGAGTCTCAGATCATTTAAAATAACCAAGACCCCAACATAGTGTGATATAGCCCATGAAAACATCCAGAAATAGCCGAAATCATGACTTTTTTATGATTTTGTGAAACTCGTGTGGCAGCGTCGCGAGTAGTGTAAGTCCACCCGGACCCCAAAATTATGTGATACAGTCCACGAAAATGGCCAAAAAAGTCCGAAATCACGAGTTTTTTAGGTCTCGGACCATTTAAAATCACTGAAAGGGCATGTCATCCCATGTATGGATTTGGTAATTAATGATAATCCTTATGGACTAATGATTGCATTGAGTTATACTTGTAGTGTTTGTCCATAGACCTATATCCATATGTTGGATTCAAGGTTGATGCCATAAAGATATTGATATAATAGAGTATTTGGCATCAAGATCATTGAGTTGCATGAATATATTTGAGATGATCAATAAGAAGATTATGTGATGACCAAGCTATGATTCAAAGAGGTATTCGATGATTGGTCATATGAGATATGCGAGTGGAGCATATTGCAAGTATGTCTTACAGAAAAGGATTATGTGATTGTTATGGTTATCTTCAAAACATCATCTAATCAAGAGAGAAGAAAAGATACAAGGTTGATCAAGATGTTTGATCAACACACAAAGCTACAAGACGTACCAAGTGGGATCATGTATCACTTGGTGTGGTAAGCACTTGTCCATATAGCTTTGGGAACTAACCCATGATCTATGTGTGTGTGGTTTGTCTATGTGGGGTTAGGTACATTTCTATGGGCTTGCATCAAATGAAGATTCATAGAGCCCATGAAGGATGACATCAAGTAGGGATCGTCATAGAGGTTGAAGTGCAAGTTCAAGAGAAGCATCTCGAAGAAATCTTATTCTTGAAGCTTGCAACCCATTTGGAGGAAATGGTCATGTGAAGATGTGCCTAAAATAGGCTCTCCCATTGTGGAGTATGGGGGAGCAATATGTGAGTCTTCACCGTGCGAAGCGCAATCATGAAAGATTATCCAATTGAAGAGATCAAGATCTTCATCATCTAGCTCAAGTGGATTGCGCAAGGAAAAGATACGATCTAGATAGATGTATAGGTTAGATACCGTACTATCAAGAGGGGCTCTCAACTAAGCTATATCGTATCTATCGGAGAGAGCTCAAGCCTTTGCATACTTGGCATCATCATCTTTCCCGGTTCTTATTTGGCTTCTCTCCTTGTGAAGTTTTGGTGCTTGTCGTGTTCTACATGGCAAGCCCAAATTCATCGAAAAAGGATTTCCTATAGAAAACTTCTTTCGTTTTTGGTGTTGGAGTTTTTATCGGTTGTTCTTTAATTGAGAGACAACACCTTTCATCATTTGGTTTTTACTACTGTGATGTACTCTGATGTTTCTCTGTATGATCTTACAGTGCTCGTTGTAACGAATCCAACGAGCGCAATAACATCGAAAACAAGGTCCGGACGATCAAGATATGGCCCAAAATCAGTAGTGTCGGTTACGCGGGTGCGTACTGACTATCTCAGCCCATTTGGCCCGGTAGTACCGGCCTGGGACGAATCTAGGGCCAACGGTCACTTATTTGGGAGGCCTATATAAGAGGCCTTCTTCTCCAAAGAGTCCCCATCTCTTGAGCACGAATTTGACCACCATTGTTGATCTTCCCAAGCTCTTCTAACTCTCTATCCCACCAATGATTCTTTCTATTTCTTGACGGAAAAGAGAGAGGAGATCTAGATCTATTATTCCACCAATCCATTTCTCCTGTAAGTGAGGGTAATCCTTTTGATCTAGATCTTGGAGTTCCATTTGTTGAGTTCTTCTTTGTTCTTCCTCTCTCCCTCATAGCATTAGTTGCTTTGGTGGGATTTGAGAGTGAAGGATTTTGAGCACTTCTTGTGTTCTTGCCCATTGCATCAGTTGCATCGGTTTGAGATCTCCACGGTGATACGTCATGAATGAAGTTGAGAAGCTTATTAATCTTGGGTGCTTGGGTACCCTAGACGGTTGTAGTCGATCTCAGAGTTTTGGTGGCTCGCGTTATTGTTTGGAGCCTCCATTTAAGTTGTGGGGTGTGCCTCAACCTTGTTGATTCGTGTGGCTTTGGGAGCCGCGTGAATTCGGTAGGAGCCTCCAATTAAATTGTGGAGTGTGTACCATCCTTGTACGGGTTTGGTGACCAGATAAAGTGTCCCATAGTGGTTCGTGGCACTCCGCATTGGTGGAGGCACGAAGGAGATTACGGTGTGTCATTGAAGGATATTCGGGGATCACTTTTGTGACTCCGTACAGCTCCAACGGAGACGTAGCTTCCATTGGGAAGTGAACTTCGGGATAAATCATCGTCTCCAAGTGCCTCGGTATTTCTATACCTGAGCTTCTTACTTATGTAATTTACCTTGTGATAGCCGTCGAGATTGAAGTAATATATCTTGCTATCACATAGTTGCTTATCTTGCTTAGCATGCACATAGGTAAACCTAGCTTGTTTAGGTTTCTTTCTTGATAAATTAAACAAGAGTTTTATTCCGCATTTATTCAAGCATAAAACCATATTAATTGTAATCGCCTATTCACCCCCCCCCCCCCCCCCAGGCGACATCTGTGTACTTTCAATCACCCGGAGCCCAATACGGGGTGCTATACCCATCAAAACGGCCAGAAATTACCGAAATCACGAGTTTTTTACGATTTCGTTAAACTCATGTGATGTTGTCCCGGACCAAAAAGCTGTGTGATATAGCCCACGAAAACGGCCAAAAATTACTGAAATCACGTGTTCTTTTACGATTTCGTGAAAATCGTGTGACGGAGTCCCGAAGCCTTGAAATCCACCTCGGACCACAAAAATGTGTGCTATAGCCCACGAAAACGGCCAGAAAATTCCGAAATCACATTTTTTTACGATTTCGTGCAAATTGTATGATGGGGTTCTGGACCGTGTAAATCCACTCGGGACCCAGAAATGGTGTGTTATAGCCCACGAAAACGGCCAAAAATGCCTGAAATCACGAGTTTTTTATGATTTCGTGAGACTCGTATGACGGTGTCCCAGACCGTTTAAATCCACCCGGACCCCAAAACTGTGTGCTATAGCCTACGAAAACGGCCAGAAAATTCCGAAATCCCATTTTTTTTTACGATTTCGTGCAACTCAAGTGATGGGGTCCCGGACTCCAGGACCCAAAACAGTGTGCTATAGCCCATGAAAACGGGCAAAAATGTCTGAAATCACGAGTTTTTAGTATTTTCACGAAACAGTCTCAGACCATTTAAAATCACCCCGAACCCTAAAATTATGTGTTATAGAACACGAAAACTGCAAGAAATGCCTGAAATTACGAGTTTTTTGTGTTTTCATGAACTCGTGTGACGGCGTCCCGGATCCTTGAAATCTACCCTGGACACCAAAAATATGTGCTATAGACCTCGAAAACGGTCAAAAATTTCCAAAATCGCAATTTTGGTACGATTTCGTGCAACTCGTGTGATGTGGTCCCGGACCAGGTAAATCGACCCTGGACAGAGAAATTGTGTGCTATAGCCCACAAAAACGGCCAAAAATTTCCGAAATAACGAGCTTTTTACGATTTCGAGAAACTCGTGTGACGGCGTCCCATACCGTTTAAAACCGCCCAGACCCCAAAACTGTGTGCTATATCCCACGAAAACGGCTAAAAATACACAAAATCACGAATTTTTTAGGATTTTCGGGAAACTCGTGTTACCAGTCTTGGACCATTTAAGATCACCCCGGACCCGGACCCCAAAACCAGTCGTGTTACCATGAAAACGGCCAGAATTGCCCGTAATCACGAGTTTTTTACGATTATGTGTAACTCGTGTGACGGGGTCCCGAAGCCTTGAAATCCACCCCGGACCCCAAAACTGTGTGCTATAGCCCACGAAAACGGTCAGAATTTCCCGAAATCACGAGTTTTTTACAATTTCGTGAAACTCGCGTGACGGCAACCTGGATCGGTTAAATCCAACCGAACCCCAAAACTGTGTGCTATAGCCAACGAAAACGGTGAAAGTTTTCGGAAATCATGAGATTTTTTACAATCTCGTGAAACTCGCGTGACTCCGTCCCAGGCCGTTTAAATCCACCCATAACCCAAAACTGTGTGCTATAGCCCACAAAATTTGTCAAAAATGGCCGAAATTACGAGTTTTTTAGAATTTTCGGGAAACGCGTGTTACGAGTCTCGGGCCATTTAAAATCACCCCGGATCCCAATGTGTACTATAGACCACGAAAACGGCCTGAAATGTCTAAAATCACGATTTTTTTTGTGTTTTCGGGAAACTCGTGCGACGGGTCCTGGAGCATTTAAATCCACCGGGACCCCAAAACTTTGTGCTATAGCCCACGAAAACAGCCTGAAATTCCCAAATTTTTGGGGTCCTGAAATTTTGTTACGGTTTCGTGCAACTCGTATGAAGGGGTCTGGCCCATGTAACTCCAACCCGGACCCAAAAACAGTGTGCTATAGCACACGAAAACGACCTGAAATGCCTGAAATCACGAGTTTGTATGATTTCGTGAAAATCGTGTGACGGCGTCCCAGATTGTTTAAATCCAAGAGGACCCCGTGTGATATAGCTCACGAAAACAGCCAAAAAATGCCCGTAATCATGAGTTGTTTAGGATATTCGGGAAACGCGTGTTAGGACTACCATGCCATTTAAAATCACCCCAGACACCAAAATTGTGTGCTCTATCCCACGAAAACGGACAGAAATGACGAAAATAACGAGTTTTTTGTGTTTTCGTGCAACTCGTGTGACGGGTCCCGGAGCCTTGAAATCAACCCCGGACCCCAAAACTTTGTGCTATAGCCCTCGAAAACTGCCAGAAATTTCCAAAATCACAATTTGGTGTGATTTCGTCCAACTCGTCTGATGGGGTCCCAGACCATATAAATTGACCCCGGACAAAAAAATTGTGTGCAGCCCACGATAACGGCAAAAAATTTCCGAAAACACGAGTTTTTTACGATTTCGTGAAACTCGTGTGACGGCGTCACATAACGTTTAAATCCACCCGGATCCCAAAACTGTGTGCTATAGTCCACGAAAACGGTAAAAAATGCCCGAAATCACGAGTTTTTTAGGATTTTCGGAAAACTCGTGTTAAGAGTCTCGGACCATTTAAAATCACCTCGGACCCCAAAATTGTGTGTTATAGCCCATAAAAACGGTCAGACATGCCCGAAATCACGAGTTTTTTTGATTATGTGGAACTCGTGTGACGGGTCCCGAAGCCTTGAAATCCACCCCGGATCCCAAAACTGTGTGCTATAGTCCACGAAAACGGCCAGAAATTTCCGAAATAACGAGTTTTTTACAATTTCGTGAAACTCGCGTGACGGCAACCTGGATCGGTTAAATCCACCCACACCCCAAAACTGTGTGCTATAGCCAACGAAAACGGTGAAAAATTCCGGAAATCATGAGATTTTTTACAATCTCGTGAAACTCGCGCGACTGCGTCCCAGACCGTTTAAATCCACCCGGAACCCAAAACCATGTGCTATAGCCCACGAAATTTGCCAAATTGATCAAAATCACGAGTTTTTTAGTATTTTCGGGAAAGGCGTGTTACGAGTCTTGGACCATTTAAAATCACCCCGGACCCCAAAATTGTGTGCTATGGACCACAAAAACTGCCATAAATGACTCAAATCACAAATATTTTGCGTTTTCGTGAAACTCGTGTGACGGGGTTCCGGAGCCTTGAAATCCATCCCGGACCCCAAAACTTTGTGCTATAGCCCACGAACCAAGTCTGGAATTCCCAAAATCGCAATTTTGTTATGATTTCGTGCAACTCGAATGAAGGGGTATGGCCCATGTAAATCCAATCCGGGCCCAAAAACAGTGTGCTATAGCCCATAAAAACGGCCAGAAATGCCTGAAATTACGAGTTTTTACGATTTCGTGAAACTCGTGTGACGGCGTCCCACACTGTTTAAATCCTAGCGGACCCCAAAACTGTGTGCTATAGCCCACGAAAACGGCCAAAAAATGCCTGAAATCATGAGTTTTTTAGGATATTCAAGAAACGCGTGCTACGAGTCTCGGACCATTTAAAATCACCCTGGACCCCAAAATTGTGTGCTATAGCCCACGAAAACGCCAGAAGTGACTGAAATAACGAGTTTTTGCGTTTTTGTGCAACTCGTATGACGGGTCCTGGAGCCTTGAAATCCAACCCCGGACCCCAAAACTCAGTGATATAGGCCTCGAACACAGCCAAAAATCCCGAAATCACAATTTTCATAAGATTTCGTCCAACTCGTCTGATGGGGTCCCGGACCATGTAAATCGACCCCGGACGGAAAAACTGTGTGCTATAGCCCATGAAAATAACCAAAAAAATTCAAAATCACGAGTTTTTTACGATTTCGTGAAACTCGTGTGACAGCGTCTCATACCGTTTAAATCCACCCGGACCCCAAAATTGTGTACTATAGCCCACGAAAACGGCCAAAAATGCCTGAAAACACGAGTTTCTTAGGATTTACGGGAAACTCGTGTTACAAGTCTCGGACCATTTAAAATCACCCCGGACCCCAAAATTGTGTGCTATAGCCCAGGAAAACGCCAGAAATACCCGAAATCACGTGTTTTTTACGATTATGTGGAACTCGTGTGACGGGGTCCCGAAGCCTTGAAATTTACACGGGACCCCAAAACTTTGTGCTATAGCACACGAAAACGATCAGAAATTTCTGAAATCACAATTTGTTACGATTTCGTGCAACTCGTGTGATGGGGTCTGGACCGTGTAAATCGACACGGACCCAAAAACTTTGTGCTTTGCCCACGGAAATGAAACTCGTGTGACGGCGTCCTAGACTGTTTAAATCCAAGCAGGCCCCAACACCGTGTGCTACAGCCCACGAAAACGGCCAAAAAAAGTCTGAAATCATGAGTTGTTAAGAATATTCGGCAAACGCGTGTTAGGAGTCTCGGACCATTTAAAATCACCCCGAATTCCAAAATTATGTGCCATAGCCCACGAAAACGGCCATAAATGACTAAAATAACAGAGTTGAGCTAAAACGTCTTGAAATCCACCCCGGACCCCCAAACTCTGTGCTATAGCCCTAAAACACGGTCAAAAATTCCCGAAACCACAATTTTGATACGATTTCGTCAAACTCGTCTGATGGGGTCCCGAACCATGTAAATCGACCCCAGACAGAAAACTTTCTGAAATCACGACTTTTTTACGATTTCGACTCGTGTGACGGTGTCTTATAACGTTTAAATCCACCCAGATCCCGAAACTGTGTGCTATAGCCCACGAAAACGCCCAAAATGCCCGAAATCACGAGTTTTTTTAGAATTTTTGGGAAACTTCTGTTTACGAGTCTCGGACCATTTAAAAGCACCCCGGACCCCAAAATTGTGTGCTATAGCCCATGAAAACGGTCAGAAATGCACGAAATCATGAGTTTTTTACGATTATGTGGAACTCGTGTGACGGGGTCTTGAAGCCTTGAAATCCACCCCGAACCCCAAAACTATGTGCTATAGCGCACGAAAACGGCCAGAAATTCCCGAAATCACGAGTTTTTTACAATTTCGTGAAACTCGTGTGATGGCAACCCGGATCGGTTAAATCTATCCGGACCCCAAAACTGTGTTCTATAGCCAACGAAAACGGTGAAAATTCCGGAAATCATGAGATCTTTTACAATCTCCTGAAACTCACGTGACTGCGTCCTAGACCGTTTAAATCCACCTGGAAACCAAAACTGTGTGCTGTAGCCCATGAATTGAAGGGGATCGCAGGCAGAAAACAATATTTTTTGTAGCAACGATATCCTTTAACTAGCCAGAATCTATACTATGAAGATATAGTAATACGACGGAGATACAAATACATACCGTTGTAGACCGTAAGCGGGGATTACGCTCCCGCACAAGCTTTGATGATGAAGACGACGAAGCCGACCTCTAGGTCGCGAAGAACTTGGCGCGAGGAAGCCGATGAAGATGACCTCGAGGTCGGATAGAGGAAGCCGACCTCCCATTACCAATAGCGTACCACCTCGCAAGGCGTCTCACACATACGGTGGAGACGACGGCCTCCGAAGCTCTAGTCCAGGACGAGCAGCAGAAGACTTGGACCGGAACACCAGCAGCACGGCGGGGGGCGATGGTGGAGAGAACTCTATCCTCGGCGTAATTCCAAACAGGGGAGTCACGTGATCCAAGGAGAAAAAGATAGAGAGAAATTGGTGTGTTGAGAGGGGCTCTTTCCCCTCTATATATAGGAGAAAAGAGGCACCCCACCTTGCTAACCAGGCAAGGTGGGATTATTCCCTAGCCGCACCAGACATGGGGAGGGGGTTCCAGCCCCACATGGGCCCTAGGATTTTTGGGAAACTTCTATTTACGAGTCTCGGACAATTTTAAATCACCCCAGACCCTAAAATTGTGTGCTATAACTCACAAAAACAGTTAGAAATGGCTGAAATTACGAGTTTTTTGCGTTTTTGTGAAACTCAAGTGACGGGTCCCGGAGCCTTGAAATCAACCCTGGACCGAAAACTGGGTGCTATAGCCCACGAGAACGGCAAAAAATTCCCGAAATCACGAGTTTTCTACGATTTCGTGAAACTCGTGTGACTGCGTCCCAGAATGTTTAAATCCAAGCGGACCCAAAACCGTATGCTATAGCCCACGAAAACGGCTAAAAAATGCCCGAAATCATGAGTTGTTTAGGATATTCGGGAGACACGTGTTACGAGTCCCGGACCATTTAAAATCACCCCGGACCTCAAAATTGCGTGCTATAGCCCACGAAAACCGACAGTAATGACGGAAATAACGAGTTTTCTGCGTTTTTGTGCAACTCGTGTGACGGGTCCCGGAGCCTTGAAATCTACCCCGGACCCCAAAACTCTGTGATATAGCACTCGAACATGGCCAGAAATTCTTGAAATCACAATTTTGGTACGATTTCGCCCAACTCGTGTGACGGGTCCCGGAGCCTTGAAATCTACCCCGGACCCCGAAAGAGTGTTCTATAGCCCATGAAAATGGCTAGAAATGCCCGAAATCATGAGATTTTTTACAATCTCGTGAAACTCGCGTGACTACGTCCCAGATCGTTTAAATCCACCTGGAACCCAAAACTGTGTGCTATAGCCCACGAAATTTTGCCAAAAAGGCCGAAATCACGAGTTTTTTAGGATTTTTGGGAAATGCGTGTTACGAGTCTCGAACCATTTAAAATCACCTCGTACCCCAAAATTGTGTGCTATCAAAAACGGGCAAAATGCCTGAAATCCTGAATTTGTGTGTTTTCATGAAACTCGTGTGACGGGGTCCAGAGCCTTGAAATCAACCCCGGACCCCAAAACTTTGTGCTATAGCCCTCGAACACGGCCAGAAATTCCCGAAATCACAATTTTGATACAATTTCGTCCAACTCATCTGACGGGGTCCCGAACCATATAAATCGACCCCATACAGAAAAATTGTGTGCTATAGCCCACGACAACGGCCAAAAAATTCCGGAATCACGAGTTTTTTATGATTTCATGAAACTCGTGTGGCGGCGTCCCATAACATTTAAATCCACCTGGACCCAAAAACTTTGAGCTATAGCCCCGAAAAAAGGCCAAAAATGCCCGAAATCACGAGTTTATTTAGGATTTTCGGCAAACTCGTGTTACGAGTCTCGGACCATTTAAAATCACCACGAACCCTAAAATTGTGTGCTATAGCCCATGAAAACGGTCAGAAATGCCCGAAATCACGAGTTTTTTTACAATTATGTGAAACTCGTGTGACAGGGTCCCGAAGACTTGAAATCCACCCCAGACCCCAAAACAATGTGCTATAGCCCTCGAAAACGGCCAGAAATTTCCGAAATCACGAGTATTTACAATTTCGTGAAACTCGCGTGACGGCAACCCGGATCGGTTAAATCCACCCAAACCCCAAAACTGTGTGCTATAGCAAACGAAAACGGTGAAAAATTCCGGAAAACATGAGATTTTTTACAATCTCGTGAAACTCGCATGACTTCGTCCCAGATCGTTTAAATCCACCTGGAACCCAAAACTATGTGATATAGCCCACGAAATTTCTCAAGAATGGCCGAAATCACGAGTTTTTTAGGATTTTCGGGAAACACGTGTTATGAGTCTCGGACCATTTAAAATCACCCCGAACCCTAAAATTGTGTGCTATAGCCCATGAAAACGGTCAGAAATGCCCGAAATCACGAGTTTTTTACGATTTCATGAAACTCGTGTGACAGCGTCCCTAACTAATTAAATCCAAGCGGACCCCAAAAACCGTAAGCTATAGCCCACGAAAACAGCTAGAAAAAGTCTGAAATCATGAGTTGTTTAGGATATTCGGGAAACGCGTGTTACGAGTCTCAGACCATTTAAAATCACCCGGACCCCAAAATTGTGTGCTATAGCCTACGAAAACGGCCAGAAATGCTTGAAATCACAAGTTTTTTGCGTTTTCGTGCAACTCGTGTGACGGGGTCCTGGAGCCTTGAAATCCACTCCGGACCCCAAAACTTTGTGCTATAGCCCACGAAAACAGCCTGAAATTCCCGAAATCGCAATTTTGTTACGATTTCGTGCAACTCGTATGAAGGGGTCTAGCCCGTGTAAATCCAACCCGGAGCCAAAAACAGTGTACTATAGCCCACGAAAACAGCCGGAAATGCCTGAAATCACGAGTTTTTTTATGATTTCGTGAAACCCGTGTGACGGCGTCCCATACTGTTTAAATCCAAGCGGACCCCAAAACCGTATGCTATAGCCCACGAAAATGGCCAGAAATTCCCGACATCACAATTTTTTAACGATTTCGTGCAACTCCTGTGATGGGGTCCTGGACCGGGTAAATCCACCCCGGACCCAAAACGTGTGCTATAGCCCACGAAAACGGCCAGAAGTTTCCGAAATCACAATTTTTTAACGATTTCGTCCAACTCCTGTGATGGGTTCCCGGACCGTGTAAATCCACCCCGAACCCAAAAACTGTGTGTTATAGCCCACAAAAGAGGCCAAAACTCCTGAAATCACGAGTTTCTTTACGAAAACGGACAGGAATGCTTGAAATCACGAGTTTTTTGCATTTTAGTGAAACTCCTGTGACAGAACCGGAGCCTTGAAATCCACCCCGAACCCCAAAACTCTGTGCTATTGCCCTCGAAAACAGCCAGAAATTCCAGAAATCACAATTTTGTTACGATTTTGTGCAACTCGTGTGATGGGGTTTCGAATCGTGTAAATGGACCCTGGACCCATAAATTGTGTGTTATAGCCCACGAAAACAGCGAAAAACGCCCGAAATCACGAGTTTTTTAGAATTTTCGGCAAAGTCAAGTTATGAGTTTCGACTATTAAAAATCACCCTGGACCCCAAAATTGTGTGCCATAGCCCATGAAAACGGCCAGAAATGCCCGAAATCACGAGTTTTTTACGATCTTGTGGAACTCGCGTGACGGGTTCCGGGAGCCTTGAAATCCACCCCGGACCCCAAAACTGTGTGCTTTAGCCTACGAAAACGGTCAGAAATTTCCAAAATCATGAATTTTTACAATTTCGTGAAACTCGCGTGACGGCAACCCGGATCGGTTAAATCCACTCCGGACCCAAGAATTGTGTACTATAGCCCACGAAAATGGCCAAAAATTCCAGAAATCACGAGATTTTTTACGATTTCGTGAAACTCACGTGACGGCGTTCCGGACCGTTTAAATCCGCCCGGAACCGAAAATTGTGTGCTATAGCCCACGAAAACAACAAAGTTGCCCGAAATCACGAGTTTTTTAGATTTTCGTGAAACTCGTGTTACGAGTCTCGGACCATTTAAAATCACCCCGGACCCCAAAATTATGTGCTATAGCCCACGAAAACGGTCAGAAATGCCTGAAATTACGAGTTTTTTGCGTTTTTGTGAAACTCGTGTGACGGGTCCCGCAGCCTTGAAATCTACCCTTGACCCCAAAATTTTGAGCTATAGCCCTCGAAAACGGTCAGAAATTTCTGAAATCACATTTTGGTACGATTTCGTGCAACTCGAGTGATGGGGTCCCAGACCGTGTAAATCGACCCCGGACCGAAAAATTGTGTGCTATAGCCCCGAAAACCACAAAAAAATCACGAAATCACGAGTTTTTATGATTTTGTGGAACTCGTGTAACGGCGTCCCAGGCTGTCTAAATCCAAGCGGACTCCAAAACCATGTGCTATAGCCCACGAAAATGGCCAAAAAATGACGGAAATCATGAGTTGTTTAGGATATTCGGAAAACGCGTGTTACGAGTCTCGGACCATTTAAAATCACCCCGGACCCCAAAATTGTGTGCTATAGCCCACGAAAACGGCCAGAAATGACTGAAATAACGAGTTTTTTTACGTTTTAGCTCAACTCGTGTGACGGGGTCCCGGAGGCTTGAAATCCACCCCGGACCCCAAAACTCTGTGCTATAGCCCTTTAACACGGCCAGAAATTTCCGAAATCATAATTTTGGTACGATTTCGTCCAACTCGTGTGACGGGTCCTAGAGTCTTGAAATCCACCCCGAACACCAAAATTGTGTTCTATAGCCCATGAAAACGGCTAGAAATGCCCGAAATCACGAGTTTTTTCCAATTTTGTGGAACTCGTGTGACGGGTTCCCGGAGCCTTGAAATCCACCTCGGGCCCCAAAATTGTGTGCTATAGCCCACGAAAATTGCCAGAAATTCATGACATCACAATTTTTTAACGATTTCCCGTAACTCTAGTAATGGGGTCCCGGACCGTGTAAATCCACCCCGGACCCAAAACTGTGTCTATAGCCCACGAAAACAGCCAGAAATTCCCGAAATCGCATTTTTTTAACGATTTCGTGCAACTCTTGTGATAGGTTCCCGAACCGTGTTAATCCACCATGGACCCAAAAAACGTGTTATAGCCCACGAAATAGGCCAAAAAATCATGAAATCACGAGTTTTTTATGAAAACGGCCAGAACTGCTTGAAATCATGAGTTTTTTGTGTTTTCGTGAAACTCCTACGACGGGGTCCCGTAGCCTTGATATCCACCCAGGACCCCAAAACTCTATGCTATTGGCCTCGAAAACCAGAAATTCAGAAATCACAATTTTGTTCCGATTTCGTGCAACTCGTGTGACGGGGTCCCGGGCCATTTAACTACACCCCGAACCCCCAAATTGTTTGCTATTACCCACAAAAACGGCTAGAAATGCTCAAAATCACGAGTTTTTATACGATTTCGTGAACTCGTGTGACGGGTCCCCGACCGTTAAAATCTACCCCCAGACCCCAAAATTGTGTGCTATAGCCCATAAAACTGCCAGTAATTCCCGAAATCACGAGTTTTTTACGATTTCGTGAAAATCAGGTAACGGGGTCCCATTCCGTTACATCCACCTCGGACCCCAAAATTGTGCGCTATATCCAACGAAAATGGCCGAATATTCCTTAAATGGTGAGTTTTTATGATTTCGTGAAACTCGTGTGATGGGTTCCTGACCGTTTAAATCACCCGGACCACAAAATTGTGTGCTACAACCCACGAAAATGGACACAAAAGCCCGTAATCACGAGTTTTTAACGATTTCCTGAAACTCGTGTGACGGGGTCTGGGGCCGTTTAAATCCCCCCCCCCCCAAACTATTTGCTATAGCACACGAAAATGTCCTGAAATAATGGGAATAACGAGTTTTTATGATTTCGTTAAACTCGTGTGACGGGGTTTTGGACCGTTTAAATCCACCCAGACCTCAAAACTATGATCTATAGCCCACAAAAATGACCAGAAATGTCCAGAATCTTGAGTTTTTTTACGATTTTGTGAAACTCGTGTGTCGTGGTCCCGGGCAGTTTAAACCCCCGAACCCCAAAACTGTGTGCTATAGCCCACGAAACGGCTAGAAATGCTCGAAATCACGAGTTTTTATGATTTCGTTAAACTAGTGTGACGGGGTCCTCGGCCGTTTAAATCCACCCAGACCCCAAAATTGTGTGCTATAGCCCACGAAAACGGATAGAAATTCTCGATATCACGAGCTTTTATGATTTCGTGAAACTCGTGGGACGGGGTACCAGACCGTTTAAATCCAACATAGACCCCAAAACTGTCTGCTATCCCACGAAAACTGCCAGAAATGCCCGAAATCATGATTTTTTTATGATTTCGTAAACTCGTGTAACGGGGTCCCATTCCGTTTAAATCCACCCCGGACCCCAAAATTGTGTGCTATATCCCACGAAAACAGCCGAATACGTCCTAAATGATGAGTTTTTACGATTTCGTGAAACTCGTGTGACGGGGTACCAGGCCATTTAAATCCACCCCGAATCCCAAAATTGTGAGCTTTTTACGATTTCGTGAAACTCGTGGGACGGGGTACCAGACCGTTTCAATCCAACACAGACCCCAAAATTGTCTGCTAGCTCACGAAAACGGCCAGAAATGTCGAAAATCACGAGCTTTTTACGATTTCGTGAAACTCGTGGGACGGGGTACCAGACCGTTTAAATCCAACACAAACCCCAAAATTGTCTGCTAGCCCACGAAAACTGCCAGAAATGTCTGAAATCACGAGTTTTTACGATTTTGTGAAACTCGTGTGACGGGTCCTTGGCCATTTAAATCCACTCTGAATCCCAAAATTGTGTGCTATAGCACACACAAACGGTTAGAAATGGTCGAAATCGCGAGCTTTTTACGATTTCGTGAAACTCGTGGGACGGGGTACCAGACCGTTTAAATCCAACATAGATGCCAAAACTGTCTGCTAGCCCATGAAAACTGCCAGAAATGCCCGAAATCACATGTTTTTTTTACGATTTCGTGAAACTCGTGTAACGGGTCCCATTCCGTTTAAATCCACCCCGGACCCCAAAATTGTGTGCTATATCCAACGAAAACGGCCGAATACGTCCTAAATGATGAGTTTCTTACGATTTCGTGAAACTCGTGTGACGGGGTACCGGGCCATTTAAATCCACCCCGAATTCCAAAATTGTGTGCTATAGCCCACAAAAACGGTTAGTAATGCTCGAAATCACAAGTTTTATACGATTTCGTGAAACTCGTGTGACGGGTTCCCGACCGTTAAATTCACCCCCAGACCGCAAAATTGTGTGCTATAGCCCACAAAACGACAGTAATGCCAGAAATCACGAGTTTTTTACGATTTCGTGAAACTCGTGTAACGGGGTCCCATTCCGTTTAAATCCACCCCGGACCCCAAAATTGTGTGCTATATCCCACGAAAACGGTCGAATACGCCCTAAATGATGAGTTTTTTACGATTTCGTGAAACTCGTGTGACGGGGTACCGGGCCATTAAAATCCACCCCGAATCCCAAAATTGTGTGCTATAGCCCACAAAAACGGTTAGTAATGCTCTAAATCATGAGTTTTTATACGATTTCGTGAAACTCGTGTGACGGGTTCCCGACCGTTAAATTCACTCCAAACCGCAAAATTGTGTGTTATAGCCCACAAAACGGTCAGTAATGCCCGAAATCACGAGTTTTTTACGATTTCGTGAAACTCGTGTGACGGGTCCCTGGCCATTTAAATCCACACTGAATCCCAAAATTGTGTGCTATAGCCCACACAAACGGTTAGAAATGCTCGAAATCACGAGTTTTTATACGATTTCGTGAAACTCGTGTGACGGGTCCCTGACCGTTTAAATTCACCCCAAACCGCAAAATTGTGTGCTATAGCCCACAAAACGACCAGTAATGTCTGAAATCACGATTACACGGGGTCCCTTAAATCCACCCCGGACCCCAAAATTGTGTGCTATATCCCACGACAACGGCCGAATACGTCCTAAATGATGAGTTTTTTACGATTTCGTGAAACTCGTGTGACGGGGTACCGGGCCATTTAAATCCACCCCTAATCCCAAAATTGTGTGCTATAGCCCACAAAAACGGTTAGTAATGCTGAAAATCACGAGTTTTTTTTACGATTTCGTGAAACTCGTGTGATGGGTTCCCAACCATTAAATTCACCCCAGACCGCAAAATTGTGTGCTATAGCCCACAAAACGGCCAGTAATGCCCGAAATCACGAGTTTTTTACGATTTTGTGAAACTCGTGTAACGGGTCCCATTCCGTTTATATCCACCCCGGACCCCAAAATTGTGTGCTATATCACACGAAAACGGCCGAATAATGATGAGTTTTTACGATTTCGTGAAACTCGTGTGATGGCGTCCTTGACCGTTTAAATCCACACCCAAAACTATGTGCTACAGCCAATGAAAATGGACACAAAAGCCCATAATCACGAGTTTTTCTATGATTTCGTGAAACTCGTGTGACGGGTTCGGTGCAGGTTAAATCCCTACAGACCCCAAAAATGTGTGCTTTGGCACACGAAAATAGCCAAAATGCCCGAAATCACGAGTTTTTAACGATTTTGTGAAACTCGTGTGACAGGGTGTCGGGCCGTATAAATCCACCTGGGCGCCAAAAATGTATGCACAAAAATGGCCTAAAATAACCCAAATCACGATTTTTTAACGATTTCGTGAAACTCGTGTGACGGGGTTGCGGATTGTTTAAATCCACCCGAACCCCCAAAAATGTGTGTTATAGGCCACGAAAATAGCCTGAAATGACCTGAATAACGAGTTTTTTTACGATTTTGTTAAAATAGTGTGACGGGGTCCCGGACCATTTAAATCCACCTCGGACCCCAAAACTATGTGCTATAGCCCACGAAAATTACCAGAAATGTCCGGAATCACGAGTTGTTTTACGATTTCGTGAAAATCGTGTGACGTGGTTCGGGGCAGTTTAAATCCACCCGAACCCCAAAATTGTGTGCTATAGCACTCGAAAACGGCTAGAAATGCTTGAAATCACGACTTTTTCAGATTCATGAAACAAGTGTGACGGGTACTCGACCGTTTAAATCCACCCCAGACCCCAAAATTATGTGCTATAGCCCACGAAAACCGATACAAAGCCTCAAATCATGAGTTCTTTATGATTTGGTGAAACTCGTGTGACGGGGTCCTGAACCGTTTAAATCCACCCGGACTCAAAACTTGGGTTATAGCCCACGAAAACGGCCAGTAATTTCTGAAATCACGAGTTTTTTACGTTTTCGTGAAACTCGTGTGACGGGTCCCGGTCCGTTTAAATCCACCATAAACGCCAAAACTATGTGCTATAGCCCACAAAATGGCTAGAAGTGCTCAAAATCACGAGTTATTTACGATTTCGGAAACTCGTGTGATGGGGTCTCCGATCGTTTAAGTCCATCCCAGACCCCCAAAATTATATGCTATAGCCCATAAAAACGGTCAGTAATGCCCGAAGTCACGAGTTTTATACGATTTCGTGAAACCCGTGTAACGGGGTCATAGACCGTTTAAATCCACCCCGGGACACCAAAATTGTGTTCTAGCCAAAAACGGCCAGATATGCCCTAAATCATGAGTTTTTACGATTTCGTGAAACTCGTGTGATAGGTCATGGACCGTTTAAATACACCCCGGACCCCAAAACGTGTGCTATAGCCTATAGCCTACGAAAATGGACAAAAAATCCGAAATCACGAGTTTTTTACGATTTCGTGAAACTCATGTGACCGGGTGGATTTAAACGATGTAACCTTCGGTGCAAAGAAAAATAGAAATAAAAAAGAAAGGCATGCCATAGTCGTGGGACTCATAGTTTTTCTTAAACCTCGAACATGACACGGTAGAGGAAGACAAGTTTTCAAGAAATACATACCAAAGATGTACTTTGCACAATAACAAGTCATCTGATTTTTTTTTTTTTGGAAAATGACCTATATGGTCTAGAAATACGAGTGTCAATTACTCAATTCATAATATCAAGGTGTTAAGTTTATAAATAATCTTGCTTTTCTTGATTGACATTTTGAAGGTGACATGTTGTATAGCACAAAACTGCGCACTGGCACGGAGGTGGCAATCGACTATTCTTCTTAACTCAAGTGTTGTTGCTGTATTGTTGGAGAAGATACATTTTCATGTGCCCAACGATAACTCAGCCGTGCATACATGCAGCGACGACACAGTATAAATTCGAATCTATACTCCCAGGTTTGATCTTATAATTAGATTCGGGTGCCAGTTCCCTGATTCACACCAGAAACAGCTGCTACTCAGGGCAGTGAACAAACAAACAATGTAAATTGATTGCCAGGACAGAATCGCCCCTAATTAATATTAGGAAGCATCAGTTCAAGAGGATTTCAGTGCAACAAAAATCAGCATAAAATCTAGAAATTTACAGATACATTGGCCATCGATCTTTACTTGGATTGTCGGTCCATTCATAGCCATCATACCCTTCTCAACAACGGAAGTATTCGGTCCAATTTACATATTTTCAGTGGAAGGTCTACATATTTACATAAATATTGGATATTTTAGCGACCCTCCTTGCACAATCCAGTTCATGTTGTCTTTTATTGTCTCAGGGCGCTTTGTACATCAACACGTTCGAGCTAGCTGGCGCGGAGTGCAAGCTGGATGACCATGCTCTGATGCTACATGAAAATCACGGTGTTTCTTTTCTTTGACGGGACATTCAATAAGTTTATCTGTACCGAATTTTTAGTGGCACTATCAAGTATCAACAGATCCATACTCATATAATATGTATACAATTTCACCAAGAGACTGAAGCCATTCATGCCGAGCTAATTGCACTTGAGGAGCAGCTTTTGCGAAGGGGAGCACCGGTACTGCTATAAGCAGGAGAGAGGCTCACGGGCAAAACCATCGACATCTTTTCGCCGAAATGGCATATCTGGACAAGGAACTAGAAAGCCTGAAAGCTTCACGGCTGGACAAAAAATAGCAGAGGAGCAGCAAGCAGCTGACAGTGGCGGACCAGGATTGGCAAGAATGGGAATTCATTGTTCCCGCAAAAAATGTTAACTTCAATCTGACCGGCTAGTTACCACGGTTTGTCGTTTAATTTGATAACAGTGACATACATGCTTCCGCAGTGAAGAAAAGTATGAATGAGGAAAGCTAACAACAAATACAAGCACATGAACAGCTCAAAAACGAAAGTCATGCTGCATCACAGGTCTGAAACCGCAAACATGACTCGGTAGTCGACACCACTATGGTCTAGACATAGATACTTGATGTAATTGATTGGATAGTTGGCAGTTTATACTAACTCGTAATATGTTTGCCATGCGGTATTCCTCCCTCCGTAGCTAATATTCTGGGCAATAATATTAGTCATGGTATACATCATCAACTGTTAAATTTTCTTCACCCAACATTCCTTCTCTTGATACAACAGTTTAAGCTCAACATTAATAACACAGGGTAAGAATGCAAGTGCTCAGTTGAGATTTCATAAACTACTGCCTCAAAGCATCCATATTTCATAACTTCCGTCTGAGATTTGCAATACACAGTATACAATGAAGGGAAACATAGAAGTTCAAAAGCATTACCAGATGTCTCATTGAGTCATAAGCTTCTACTTGCTTTCACCATCAACTGCAAAGACCTAGACATAGGTGTTTTAACGCTTCAGCGTTGCCTGGATTGTTGAGAACATACGTTTCAGTCTTTCCGGTGCTTTGACACGTCAGATTCAGTTGGTCTCCAAGCTGTGAGGACTGCAATGGTAAGCTTAGTATTAGTAAACTTCCCGTGAGGCTCTAAAACTAAAAGTATGCTTACAGATTGAAGTAAACGTTCCAAACTGTAGCAAAACAAAACGAAAAGCTTGGCAGATATTTGTTCCGCACAAAAGAAAAGAACTAGTCTATTCTACAGTAAAATAACGATAAAACAAAGTCCTGTGTAGAAAGGAGAGCAATGTAACTGCAGTCTGCTGAGGGCACCATTGTTGAAACCCAACCGAGGCAACCATTTGAGTGTAATAATATGCCATTGGTTCATAGCAGCATGCACTGGTTGAAGCTCTAATGGTTTGGTCCCAGAGAATTGTACGAAGAGAAAACTGCTCGGAAGTATGTCAATGAAGCATATTTTTCACGTTCATACACTCATTTTGATTTACTGTCAGATACATCAGAACACCACAAAATAACTATATGTTAACCAAGTACTCCCTCCGTTCCATATTAGATGACTTCCTTTTTGTCAAAAAGTGGATGTATATAGACTTATAGCATATCTAGATACATCTACTTTTGTCCAAATAGAAGTCATCTAATTTAGAACGGTGGGAGTAATTGCCAGGTCAGATATTAGAAGGGATGGCACTTCTTAGGACTACATCCATATCAAACTTACCAGACAATAGTTACTCGGTGCTTTGCAGCTCCATTTTGAGGTAGGAACACAGCTCAGATAATGGCACCAAGAACATTGTTCGCTAGCATTGAACCCTCTCATCAGCAATACAAAGCCAACGATAAACCTGCCAATAATAATTTTTAGCACAGGAAGTTGAAACCTATAGGCCGAAAAATCATAATTGTTGTTCGGCTGACACGGAAGATACTTACCCACAGATCAATGTCACCAAAGCAATCACCAAGAGTATAATTTGATACGTCTTGTACTTGCATTTAGCCGTGCCCGGGGGAACTCCAAGAGGAGAGTTCTTTTGGTTGATGTATCCAAACTGTGGACGGACCAGGAGCACAAAACCAAGAAAGAAACCCGATACGAATCCTCCAATATGAGCAAAGTTGTCAACGTGTGGAAGGATCCCAACAGCTAAGTTGATAACAATGATTATGACAAGAGTCAGTAGAGCCGCAAACTGTATTTTCAAAACAACAATGACATTAGACACAAGAAAATGTAGTACAGTTTGAAAAAAATACTATGTTTGCAGACTATAGAACTGACCTTATTCTCATATATAGTCCAGTTTGTTATCAGCTCTGACAGCATGGAGCCCAGCAATCCAAATAGTGCACCTGAAGCACCAACGGAGATATTCGAAGCCATGAATAGAGCAGACAGCAAGCTGCCGCCAACCCCCGAGATCACATAGAGCGTGCCAATTCGCACTGCGTAAACAAACATTCATCCATCGTCAAGTTACATAGGCATAAACTCTTTCAATGAACTATACATACAGAAAACTTAAGATGTAATATTTTGTGCAAGGAGATGAGGAATATCACAAAAAAATGATGCAAAATTCTCTCTATACTTACTGAAACCAAATTCCTTCTCAAGTCTGATCCCAATCAACAGGAGACTCAGCATATTGGCAAGTATGTGGACGACACCGGCATGCAACCAGATGCAAGTGATGAGGCGCCACCCTTCGTGATCTTTGGCGACTTTGCCCGTTTCCAGAGCCCCCATTTTCAACAGCCTGCGGAATTGGTATACATGTCAGTTGCCACTTATCAGACAGCACTAGCAAGGGTGAAAATAACATGTTGTAGATTTTCTTTTCAAACATTATCAGACAAGAAGTGACAATGTAGGAACAGCATCTGAATTATACATTAGTTGGTCATATCCAAAAAAAACTAAAGGCCAATTTTTCATAAAAAATCAAGGAGCTCCTAACTTTTGGGTGAAATTTGAACTGTAGCTGAATTGCTCTTTGGTGATGCATAAAACGATCAAAAGTGAGGCGCATCGGCTCCACAATGCAGTGCAGGCATGTACATCTAGAACAACAGAAGTATTTTTGGGCAGGATTTCTTACGTGGCGGAGGAGGGCCCGATGAGTGGGTTCTCCCGGTAGGGCTGGAAGGCGAACCTGCCGAGCTTCTCCTGGAGCAGGCACCCCTGCGGCTGCGCGGAGACCCCGGTGATGGCTGCGTCGGCGTCGGCGGCGTGGGCCGGGCAGTCGTTGACGTACATGGTGAGCGCGAAGAGGCCCACGTTGGCGGCGACGAAGAGCGGCACCAGGAACGGGAACCACCGCCGGAACGGCCGGAACTCCTTCTGCGGCGGGCGCGGGCGGTGCTGCTGGCCGCGGTGGCCATGGTGGCCGGGCCCGTGGGCGCTCTTGGGCCTCCCGCTGTCCGCGTCGATGGGGACCACCGCCGTCTCGCCCCGCCGCGGCATGGCGCGGGGAATGCGGCGAAGGAGAAGGCGGGTTGGTTGGTGAGCTCGTGGGCAATGAGACGGTATTGGAGGTGGCCGGCGAGAGGGGGCGGACGGAGGTGGAAGAAACGCCAGCGACCTCTGTCTCCCTCTATTCTTGGTGTTCTTCCCAAAAGGGAAAATTTACAGCTTGTAAACAGCAGTGGAATTTCTTTCTGTGTTTTTTACTATTTTTTGATAAATTTCAACAAATTAAAATCAAGTTACAAAACCAGCTGGTACAAACTGCATCTACATTAATGATTTTTGTATTTTGCATGTGTTTGGTTTTCAAATCATGGGCTGAGATGTGGGTCTGCTGTTAATGGATGTTGTTTGTTCAACACAGATGAAGGCAGGGTAGTTTTAATCCTTATTATTGTGTGCTTACAGTTATTTCCATCTAAGTACAGTTCTGTACAACATTGCAAGTTGTTCAGCTAAGCTTTTACTCGTCATTATCTACTAGCAGCATCAATACAGCAGTAGCGGCCATGCAGGATACCATGAACCTAGTTATTGCCTCCATGTTTGGATTCTCCATTATAGTTAGTGTACTATACTACTAATGCATCATCAAGGTTACATTTACACAAGAGAGATTTGCGAGACATTCTGACTCCAACCACGTGTCCATTTCGGCATTTGTACAATCAAGGCACCGCTAGGATCAAAACACGCTAAATCATCCATCATAATAATAACGGTATCTATAAGCTTCCCCCAAATCATCAAGGTTTCACGAGTTCGCCCAATGTACCCTACCAGGCTTGGAAAATATTGGAACAAGAATAGTATGTTTGGCACGCAATTCAAACGGATGTGTTTGCCCTTGTTCATACTGCTCCAGCGGCCAGCAGCAGAGCGCACCATCATCCACACGGTGAGGCGGTTGGAGACGGACACTTCACAAGTACTTGACCATCCCACGGCCTTCGACGCTAAGCTTTGACGCCTGTAGGTTTTTCTTCTTTGGCGCCTTCAGCTGCTGCAGTTTCTTGTTCATCTGCATGCCCGACATGAAGTGATTAACGGTCTGACATCCACAGTTTATACAGCACATGCCAGCTAGATATATGCTAACAAAATAAATTTGTCTAGAAGGTGGGGGCAGGCAAAACCTTCAGACGGCGCTGGTCTTGGACTTGCTGCTTGGCACGAGCACGTATCTGCTCAGGGTCAATCTTGGACTGCGGACGGATGACGAAGTCGAGAGGTGATGCTTCTGGCCTTGACGCATGCTGCCTAGAACTGCTTTGCCCAGACTTGCGCCTATGTTCAGAGAACATAATTTCATTATTCGAAACAAAGGGAATGATGTGTAAGCAGCACCAGACTGGCAGATGTAAATCCAGTATGACATGTGACTAAGACTTACTGTGAGAAGTCGGCATCGATATCATCATCCCTGGATTCCATCCCAGAACTACTCGACGAAGGCCTAAAGTGAGGGAAAGATATTGCAAATTAGAATATTGTCATTTGGATGATAGGACATCTAGTTGATCATCAGTCAATGGAAGGTGTACTGCTCACTTCTTCATTTGAGGCCTCCTGTAAGGCAGAGGTCTTTCATCGTCATATCTCCTCATATCCTCAAATCTTGTGCTCTTTTGGAATATCGGTCGACTCTGTATTTTTTTTGTTCACAGTAAAGTCTTATATAGACGAAGAACGTTCAGCACCAGGTACAAATGTTTAGAAAGAACAAGAATTACCCATTTATCAACCAGTTCCTTGGCTAATTTTCTATTGGAAGTAGTCTCTTCATCGGATTTTGATAAAAACATAATAACCTGTGTAATAAAAAGACATAGTTGGCAGTTAAGTACCCACTGCTATATCGAAAAGAACCTTCCAGAATGCAATGTTGGAAAAACATACCTTTCCCAACCCACTTTTCTTAAGCTGCTCTCTTCTGTCAAATTGTTCTAGATCAATCGGGAACTGTGTAAACAGACACAAATCTTCCATAAGACGGTAGGTCCGAAGAATAAAGAAAGGTGATTTTATGCTATAATAACTAATGTGATTCCACATTTCAGAAGGGACAAAAGATTTTGCCTACATCAGATAGTAACTTCAGTACAGCAGTTCGGATATTCATATTCGGCATGCTTCCATCAGGTAAAGGCTCAAGCCAGTTTTTCAGAAGAGTAAGTATTCCATGATCAAGGAATTCCTGCTGGAGATTTTTCCTGCAAATAGTCATATACAAATGATAATAATTAGAACTAGCAACAATAGATAGCAAACAGATCCCCAAGAAGAAGTTTGGAGGCTACATCCAAGTATCTTACTTCGAGAGAACCTCTATGAGCAGTGGAAGCTTCATAAGTTTGTTAATAGCCGGTTTGGATTGCCTATTTAGGTTTGCATCTTCTTCAGACGCTACTTCAAACTCAGCAATGAACTGTTCAACAATAAGACCAATATCTGCACGCGGTCGGTCGTTCTTCTTCTTTTTCTTATTACCCTTAAAGAGCCGCTCAATTTCATCATCCTCTTCAGCTTCCTCTGCCTATAATGAGAAGAAATAAATTCACGTCATGCTTACACAAGCAAGAAACAAATAGGATCAACACAATGATCTCTAATAACTCCCATGGACTGTAAAGCATGTCAATTTAAATTAGGAAACTACTACAAGACGGCAGGGAGTCAAAGCTTGTCAAGAAGGCCCTTCGCTATGTAAAACTACTATCCATTTCACCAGGGTTATGTAATTATGTCATTACAAAACAGGTATATACTAGAATCATTCTTCTAGTTTACCAGCACTCCTTAAGTGAATTACAGAACACAACATATGCATATTCAGTGGTTTGCTGAGGAAGCCCATAATCTTCCCAGCTCGGAAGTCACCATAAAAAGCCATTGATATGAAACAGAATAGCTTAGCCAAAGCCCGCCTAAGGTACGACTTCAGTAAATAAGACAAATATTATATGGCATATTCATTTTTTCCCTTATTAGTACAAACATCCTTAATGAAGTACTTGGCTTAGTGCTTTTTCATTAACTACAGGGGGTAAAAATGTAAAATATAATTATCACCTCAATCAATCACTTACAGCTAAAGGGACCTTTGATATTGGACAGGTAGGACGATTTGTCCAAAAACAAACTGAAAGTAACAATTACCAATGTCATATGAGCAATTTAGTATGAACACCTGTGCATAATGTCGAGGAGAGTGGCCATCATTATCGTTGTCATAACGGTCAGCTGGATCAACCCCAGTATCATCAATGAAATTATCATCATCTAAAGTTCTAACGCCTTCTTGATCATCCTGTTCCGCGAAAATAAAATGTTAGCACAGTCAATTTGTCCAAGGCTATGTTACTATAATGCAGCAAAGACGAACTCGAATGTCATTGCATGAGTAAGAGATCAGCAACAAAGCATCATTTTAAATAAGATGTTCCCATGTAGAATTCACTTGAGAACAAAATGTTGGCACAGTCAGTTGATCTGTCCAAGGCTGTGTCACTATAATGGAGCAAAATAAGCTCATTTATCATGGCAGGGGTAAGATATTAGCAAGCAAGCATCATTTAAAATTAAGACAGTTAGCTAAACAGTATTCAAAATGAGTATGACCAGAGCAACAGATTAAACATATTAGCATTTATAAGTATAAGAACAGATCAAGAAAGCAGTTCAATACCCTGAACAGATGTATCGCCTAAGCACAGCATGCTCAACTGATCTAATTGTCACTCCTACAGTGAGCAGCATCCAAATTATCCTAGAACCCTTTGAAACCAAGTTCTATGTCTAAAGTATAATTTTACAGCAAACTAGTGGGTCTTTACTACAACATACAAGCTCCTGCAACTTTATAATCATCTAGAAGAAGAAGAAGATTGGACGCGATGGTGGTTGGTTACCTCAGAGCCGCCGCCTTCCCCGGCGATGGTATCCCAGAGCTCCCGGATCTCCCTCTCCCCTGCATCGTCCTCCTCACCCCCGCCTCCTCCACCACGACCGCCGCCGCCCTTACCGCCGGAAGACGAGGATCCCCTCTTCTCCCTGACCATGCCGCCCCGGTCCTCCTTCCTCCGCTTCTTCTCATGCCTCTCCTTGCCGCCGCCGCCGCCCCTCGCAAGGTCCCTGAGGCTCGACGAACCCTTCCCCTTCCTGGCCGCGTCCGGGTCCACGCCCTCGTCCGCCAGCCCGTCCCAGTCCTCCAGGTCGTCGGCAGGCATCCCGCCGCCCCCGCCGTCCCCTTTGCCGCCCTTCTTGAGGAGGCGCTTGCGGGGCCTGGCGGGGGATCCGTCGCCGTGGACGGGGGTCGGGGAGCGGTCGCGGTTCCAGCCGGCGCCGTCGTCGCCGATGTCGTCCTCGAGGTCTTCGTAGGGCTGCGCCTGCGGCTCGGGGGAAGGGGACGGGTCCCGCGCGTCCGGGTCCATGAGCTGCTCGCCGTCCTCGTCGTAGAAGCTGCGACAAAGCGAGATGCGGAAGGGTTAGCGCGGGGACGCGGGAGAGATGGGGAGGAGGGATTGGTGCTTACTTGTCCATGGCGGCGGAAGGCGAGATGCGGATCGGAACCCTAGCGCCGGTGTGGGTGGCGGAGGAGCTGGAGACGAAGAAGGATCGGGGAAGGAAGAGGAGGTAATATTGGGCCCGGGCCGGGCCCTGGGATTTGGGTTATCTAACTAACCGTGTTTGATGGCCCCGCCCGGCTCATTTGATTCATAGGAAGTTCATAAGATTTTTGAAGAAATTTATCCTCTACATTGGCCATTTGATTCATATAGGAATTTGAATGTTACAAGCTTGAGGAAGAAATGGACGTAAAAATACTTTGAACCGAGGTGGATATGTCTCTATCCTCTATTGATGAATTGTCGCTATCCATACATGCACGCAGGTGTTGTCCTCGACCTTCCCATCGAGTTGCCTCGCAAGCTCCTTGTTGAGCTAGTATGAACTCCTTATAACTTAATCGGAACCCTGAAAGGCACAAGTCAAGGTGATGTACCATGCATTCACAAGAAAAGGTGATTTATCATAACAAGTCAATGTGCTAGCCAGCAAGTCTAGGTGGTTACGTAAAAGAGACCTTGTGTTGGATTTAAGATAATAAATCCACTATCGTATTAACTTTTTATCAGGCGAACTAGGGCTGTTAAAAAACGGGTTCAGTTCTGTTATGTTCAGCGTAGTGGAGAGTTCTTCACATTGGTCAAGATATAAATGTGTGCTGGGTATTATAATATATGTGCATCTGATTTACATATTCTCTCACAAAAAATTACATTAAGCTGCACCAGCTTGATGCAGAGTCCAGGATTTCCCTTTTCAAAAAAAAGTGGAGAATATTTTTCGCTTTCTTCTTCATGACATATTCTCTCAACATTTTTAGTATACTTGTGGTGCTCTCTATATCTGATGAACCTTTACAATAGATCCCGGTTCTTCTCATGAAAAGTGGGGAGATTTTGTTTATATTGGTCAAGATACCTTGGGGTAGTGGGATTATAGAGTTTATGTATGCGATATATTTTTTCTAACAAAACTTGAGACAATTGCATCAACCATAGTACTAATTAAAGATATCATTTTAGCTTTCTTCTTCACAACATAATCAAATGTGTGTGCAATAAGATGTCAACACATCGAGTTACCAAACACCCTCCAATACATCGTCTAACAAAAAAACACCCTGCTATACATCAAAGCATGACAATTTTCCGATCAAGAGGCAATAATCCTTCCTCATGGCCATCGGAAGCCCCAATAGAGACCTGAACTTAAACTGGTTCTCATCGCAAGCAAGAACGACGTATGCTGTTAGCATTTCATCACGCGTCAAGTTAGGTATCTCCCGTAGTGTCGCCAACATTGATTCGGGGGGAACCACCGGCCTTGGCAAGGCTAATTTCGATGGACTCGCATGTGCTTCCATATCCGAGTCTTTCCGTGTTGGCACGATACGGTTGCAAGAGGAGGGGTCAAAATACTGGGAGACCGCAGAGGTGATGAAGTTGGGACAAAAGCATATTGAATCATAGTAATAGCGGATAGAGCGCAGCTCCATGCGCCTAGTGTCGAGCTCGATTAATCGCGTCCCATTCTCACCATCGACACCCTTGTGGAACATGTGCTTGCGCACCATGAAGCTGATAACGTCAGGATCATTCAGGCTCAGGATGGGGTACGTGGGCGTGATGCGTGGGACGACACCACGATACCCTAGGAGGGACCATAGCTCGTCGCAGTCGATGTCGCCGACCTTGTCCCACGTCTTCATGTCGTCCATCCTGAGCGCCCACGTGGTAATGGTGAATGCGTAGCGGGAGACCGGACAGTCAGTCTCACCAGGGCAGCCGCAACAACACCGTCGTGAGACGTCTACAAACCTGACTGTGCGCCCAGCGTCAGTGGCACATACGCACCGGTAGGACGCCCCGCGGCGGTTGTTATCCCTGAAAGAGCTAGGGTCCACCGGAAGAGACACATATCGCAGCTCCGGCGTGTCTTGCCACACGTCGGAGAAGATGATGCCGCGGAAGTAGTCCACCCAGAGCAAGTACCGATCCCCGACGGGTATGACCCCGTCTGTGCACCAGCGGGAAACTTCCTCCCTCTTGCCCTCGTCGTGGATGACGGGCAACAACATCAGCTCCCACTCCCAGTCGCCGGAGGACCGGAGCAGGCACAACTCAATCTCCACCGGTGCCTCTCGCACCTTCCGGTCCTTAACACGGGAATTCAGCGCCGCCACCAGCACCTGGTCCCGGCCGCGGCGAAGGAGCGCCATCCCATTCGTATGCATATATCGAGTGTGCTTGGGCTTCCGGCCCTTTTGCTCGGTGAGGTAGCAAGGAGATAGGAGGCAGAGCGATGGCGGTCGGGAGGGTTGTGCGGCGGCGTCGCCCGCGCAGTAGAGGAAGTAGTCCCACGTGTTGTCGTGACCATGTAGGTCGTCACTCCTTGTGTCTACCTCAACAAGGACAGAGTCCCCGTCGGCGGCGATCGTATGAGAGCTGATCGTTACCCCGTCCGGCAGGCCGGGGCTGGTTTGGAGGCGCATGCCTGATACCGCCGGCGGCGCGGCGAGAACCAAGGAGACGCTGAAAGGGTGCCCTGTAGATGTGCGAGCGTGCGCCACAGTCTTCCTGTCGTCCGGATCGTCGCTGCGGCCCCCGAAGTAGGCGAACAGGATCCAGCTTGGATAGCCGGCGGCGGCCGGCGGCGAGGACTCGTCGGAGGGTTGTTGATCCGCATTGGTTTCCATGTCGCGCGCGGTGGAAGCTAGCCCTAGATCATCGAATCACCTTCGTTAAGGCTTCTCCGCGGAAACAGTTCCGTACGTAAAAATATGGCAATATCCGCATGGGTTTCCGTTTTACGTACCCTGAGTCCTTGAGCGAATCGAAGAGTTAACGCTTGATAAATTTTAGGGAATTGACTGTACATAAAACAGAATCGAGTTTTCTGATTGATACGTAATAAGGTCGACGTGGAACGTACATGATTTGAGGTGGCTGTAATCCTTCCGGTCTATATATATCCTCTATCTCCAATTAGTGTTGGATCTGTCTCGCGATCAATTCGCCGCCACACATGCATGGAAACAGACGATCCTTCAGCGCCGGCCGGCGAGTATCCTCGTTGGATTTTGCTCCAGCTCGAGCACTATGGTCGTTCCCAAGACCCTGCAGACGACGACAGGAGGACCGTGGCCCACGCTCGCACATCCAGAGGCCAACCCATCAGCGTCTCCTTGGTTCTCGCCGCGCCGCCAGCGACGTCGCGCCTCCACGTCCACAGCCCCAGCTTGCCGGA
This sequence comes from Poa annua, assembly GCA_026929855.1. Taxonomy (NCBI): domain Eukaryota; kingdom Viridiplantae; phylum Streptophyta; class Magnoliopsida; order Poales; family Poaceae; genus Poa; species Poa annua. The sequence continues at coordinate 2,502,247 of CM049428.1, read as the reverse complement.
CGGGTTAAAGATCCATTCTTCCACCGTCGCGGCCCACGGCGACTCCGTCCTCGTCAACATCCAGACAAGCAGCTCTTCCGGGGACGCGTCCGACTGCGACTACTTCATCTACTGTGCGGCAGCTGACCCCTTGCGACCGCCGTCGCTCACCCTGCTGCCTCCCTGCTACCTCGCCGGCGGGCAAGATCAGGAGGGGAAGCCAAAGCACAAGCACTATCGCAATTTGTATACGGATCGGACCGCGCTTCTGCGCCGCGGACAAGACGATGTGCTCGTTGCGTTGCTGGATTTCAATGTCAAGGAGGGAGAGGATCGGTCAGGGCCACTGGAGGCTGAGCTATGCCTGCTCCGATCCGGCGAGTGGGAGCTCATGCGGCTGCCTGTCATCCACGACGAGGGAAAGAAGAGCGAGGTTTCGTCCTGGTGGACCGACAGCGTGATCCCCGTCGAGGATCGGTACCTGCTCTGGGTGGACTACTTCCGCGGCATCATCTTCTCCGACGTGTGGCAAAACACGCCGGAGCTGCGCTACGCCTCTCTGCCGGTGGAGCCCGAGCCCTGGAAGAACAACGACAGGTCGTCCAGCCGACGCGTGTGCGCCACCCACGGCGGCGCCGCGGTGAGGTTCGTGGAGGTCTTCCCGCGCTGCTGCTGCGGCCGGCCAGGCGACACCAGATGCGCCGTCTCTTGGCACGCCTTCACCGTCACCACGTGGGCGCTCAACATGGACGACATGGCGACCTGGGACAAGGTCAGCGTCGTCGACTGCGATGAGCTCTGGTCTCTCCCGGGATGCCACGGCGTCGTCCCGCGCATCAAGCCCAACTGCGCCCCCACGATGAGCCTGGACGACCCTGACATTTTATGCTTCAGGGTGGACAAGAGCAGCTACGACACGCACGCCGACGGCGACCTTGGGACATGGTTGATCGATCTCGACACTAGGCGTATGGAGCTGCGCTCTGTACTCTACTATGACCCTGAATTCTACCTTTTGACACACTGCGTCGTCTCCGCGGTTTCCCAGTACTTCGACCCCTCACCCTTCAGCCGTACCCCCAAACAAACCGATCTCAAAGTCGAAGCATCAGTTAGGTCATCAAAATTGACCTTGCCAAGAGCAGCTTCGTCCGGCGAGATGTTGGCGACGTTGCGGGAGATACCCGACTTGACGCATGATGACATACTGAAAGCGTATGGCGTTCTTGTGTCAGATGAGAGCCGGTTCAAGTTCAGGTCTCTCTTGGCGCTTCCGATGGACATGAGAAAAGATTACTGCATATTGATGGGAAAATTGTCTTGCTTTGATGTGTAGACAGGTGTTGGTATGTATATTAGTATGCACTTTGTTCTCTTGAATTTGAAGGGAATTACATGTCTCGTCTGAGGGGTAGAGACGTATCCAAGAATACCCTCTTCTCGTGGTGTTGCCCCCATGACGATCTCCGCTTCAATGACATTCCTTTTAAACCCACGACCAGAAGCATTGTGTCGTTACACTACCCGGTATTCGGGTCAATGTTACTCCACTGTACCGGTGTAACATTGCAATTTTACTATCTTTAATTTAAGTGTGTGTCTATGGGGAGGCACCCCATCAGGAATCAGTGGGTTCGTAGACTCTAGAGGCCGATATATGCCATACAAATTGTTCTGCACAATCCTGGTAGATCATCTCCTCTTGGTGAAAATGTTCAGTTGTAAATATTTATTTCATAGACATTGTTGTTCTTCGTGGAGAGTGTTCTTTGAGAAGTTATGTAATCTGGTTGTCTAGTTGATCTAGGAGTAGAAATGCATGCTCGATTAATTTCTCTTTGTTGGCCTAGTGCTCGTACACGACACTCAAATAACATCATGGAGCCCTACTTTGTCTTCCTCGTGACGATTTTGTCAATACTGGAACTGAACACAACATTCTTTACCCACCGAGACTAGCAACCCATAATGTGCGCATGTTTCTGACACATCAATCGCCCACCACTTTGTCATGGCAGTCTTTCTTGTGTTCATTTCATCAAATACTTTGCTTTGCCGGGTTACTCTTCTGTGTAAATTAAGCCGCTCTTTTTTTGCTTGCCTATCAAATTACTCCGTTGAGGTGGGAACATATACAAGTTTTACAGTGATTGGTATTTTTAATAACCGTTCATCCAGCTCGATCTAACGGTGTTAAAATAGATGGTACTAGACTGACGGTACCCAACGGTACCACGGTACCAAAATTTGTGTGGGACCGGTACCGAAACTACGTGGGACCGGTATCAAAAATATGGGGGCAATTATCTGTAACAGTTTCTCGATTAATTTAAAGGATAAACTCGTCATTTGCTCATCATAATCTTCTCCAACCAGACGACTCTCTCGTACCTCCAAATTACCACCAGTCATCGGCGCTTTCCCGCTACTCTCTCATCCACCTCCCCTTCAGCAGCATGAGGGCTCTGTCGCCGGCCTCCTCGACCTGCCCTCCAGCAGTAGAAGCTGGCCGTGGGCAACGGCACCAGCCTTTCCCTCCCCCACCTCCCGACCAGCAGCAGCATCCAGCCAGGGGCATGGCCGCGCTTGTCTGCATCTGCTTCATCGTCCACGAGCACGGCGACCTCTTCGTCGCCGTCGAGGACCCGCACATGGTCGGCATCGCCGTCCTCATCCACAAACTCACCAAGGAGAAGATGTTACTAACACGCACAGACAAGCAGCAGCACACGCACGTGCATCACACACAGAGCACGCGACAGCAGCACTCGCACTGGCAGCACACCAGATCAGACAAGCGCATGCACACACACCATGCACGCCGCGCAAGCTTGCATCATGCGGGGGAGAGGACGAAGGGGATGTAGCTGAGGGCGTAACCTTGGCGGCGGTGCGTCAGCCGTTGATCATGGTAGGGCGGCGCTCAAATCACAATCCTTGAGCTCCGGGAGGGCCGCTTCTCATGGTGTGGCATGCTTGATTGCCGGCTGGAGATGGGGCGGTTGGTGTCTCGACATAGATGGGGTGCGCGCAGCGGTCTTGAAGACCTGCCTATACTCGAGTCGTCGAGCGTCGTCGGCGGGAGACTGACGGTGTCGTCTTGTGGACCCGAAGGCTGGGCTGTAGAGCGGCTGACGGCCGTGTCCAGTACGACGTGGGCGGTGGCTGCCCTACTCGCATAGTTGACTGCTCGATTAGGCCGAAGATCAAAACGCCATTGATTTCAGAGAGCAAGGTGGACGCATAGTGGTTTGTGGGTAGCGGATAATCTTCGTTTTAATCAACGGCTAAAAAAATTATGTCTTAATCAACGGTTACAAAAAAATCATACTCACGGTACCGACGGTACCGACGGTACCAACGGGTACCATGCCAATCACCGTAAAAGGGCTCCTGAACATATTGTTTCGTTGCTCTACAATAACCGATCTGGGGGTGTCGCCGGGTCGCTCGTCGGTTTCCGTGAGAACTACAGATTTTGGTAAGGAGGTATCGACACTGCGGTCCTAGTTCAGCACGAATATTCTAAAATGTCCTTTTATGTGAAATAAACTGGAAATAGTAGAATTTGCTAAGAAAAAGGCATCAATTTGCCCTCACTACTTGTCTTTGTCGACCATAATCCCTGTACCAAGGCTTCTTCTCCCATGCATAGCATCTCAAGTCAAAAGTTGCTAGACCAAGTTCAGGTCAAAAGATGACTGCCAGGGAATTCTTGGAGCCAATTAAGCCTACGTATTGTCTAACATGTAAATTCGTCCTATAGTATATGGCCAAGCATTCACATTTTCATAGCTCCAAGAGAGCGACAAAATGCTGCCCAATAAATTGCAGAATTATATTATTTAAGCATACTTGATCGGATGAACACATTAATTGTTATGTGTAGAGATTGCAGAATTCAGTGGCCAAAGGGGACTCTGACTAGAATGAAGAAATCAAGTTCAATTCATATTAATAATAGTTTGCTTAAGCTTCCGAATCATTCTACGCGTGTTTATACTTATTTGGATATTATCAGTTTAATTCTCAGGTTCTGCCGATTGATGTAGATCACATCGATCTTTAAAGACTGGCTTTTGCCCTTGGCACAATGTTGTCTTCCCGTACGTAGTATGCTCCAAAGTCCCACATATGCGCCAGCCCCTTCATATATATCATGCATGTCTCATGTAAAGAAGAATAAACACAGAGAGAAGTTGGTTGCTCTTATTAAAGTTGGCGATCGAGGACACCTTTGAAAACGACAACACGATCGATATAGCTCTGTTCCTCTATTATGACATGGAGAGAGAATAATCTCGGTTGTAATGCATATGCCTGTATGAGATTCTTAATTTAGCCCTCACATTCTTTACAACATCTGCACGTAAAGAGGTTTTGGCACTGGCCGCAGTCCCAATCTTCGCTCCGGCAGGGCACGTTGCATATGCCAGTCTTATACCAACACGGTCGTCCATCCCATTTCTGGCTTTTGGGGCCATCGCACCGTACCACACCTCCATCCGATCCCATCTCTTCTGCATCCAAGAGCAAAAAAAAATACAAATCAAATAAATCAACTTGGTTCGATCTGATTTGGAGATGCATATTGCTTTGAACGTTTTCCTACGTACCAGATGACAGGAGAAGCAGCATCACCAGCCACAAGCATAGCAACGCCTGCTTGTTGGTACCTTTCTCTATGCTCTTCATGTTCCACGACATATGGATGAGGAACTGTGTGATATTCTTGGTAGACCAAGCCGATGAGTCCGAGAGTATATATATATATATCCACGACCAACGCTTTATGAGATATTAATGTGTTTGGCATCCACGCTTATCCAAACGGCTAGCTTTAATCAACTTCTAAACATGGCCCAAGCCTTATCCTAACGTCAAATTTTTATATCAATGCTAGACATTAATACGGAGTATTTTTGCCTTTTTTAATACATGGTTTATGGCCTATGTTTAATGGAGAGCTAAACATAGGTTATGCTAATGTTTATGTTTGGGTGTAGATAAGTATCAATTATATAGTATATTTTTGCTCTTTTGTAGGCATTATATCTCTCATTAATTGATTTAGGTAAATTTAAATGGTACCAGTTAATTGTGAATCATATATGGATGGGTCGCATACCCTGTTTTTATGATTAAAAAATGGTTTTCGCCCTTGTGGCTTCTCTACAAATTTGAGACATCCTAAGGAACTGCAAAACATGACCCTATATTTAAAAATACATATAAATATATCATAAACTTCAAAACTATATATAGATATGAACACTGAGATTGCCAGCTTGGCCAATCTGAGGGAGGCGAAGATGCATCTTGAGGTTGAGTGTAGCAGCGTCAAGATCTGTCTACACAAGGTTGTCGGTGCCCACAGATACTTTGATGCATAACCCGCACTGAAGCATGTGCATATGGACATCTTAGTTTGGGTTGGATTCCATCCCTGGTAGAGACTGAAGAAGGCACTCAACAAGGTCGACAAGATCCATGCTGACCAACCAAGTAGCAGCCGAGGTTGCTGCGGGTCGTCGGCTCTTATCCTTTTTTCTTCATTTGTAGCATTCACGCCTTTTGTATCTATAAATGTTATTCACAACTACTTATATACATAGTATTTGCATGTATTATGATTTATAAATGTTTTGTTTTTTTCTTTAGAACTTGAAAGTTTCATATTACATCGTAAAGTAACCATTAAATCTACCTTGTAGAGCACTTGGAGCATATTTAATTGTGATGCATACTTGCGCTCGAAGCCTCGAACACATGTTTTTTGCATTCATTATATACCATTGGATAAAACCACCTGTTAAATCTATGTATTGATGTTGAAATGAAACCTTCCGAGGGTCTTTGATTCGCCTTTTTATTTTGCTTTTGCTTTTGCCTAATATTTGAGGATTCCCCATCAAACAAGGACTACTTTGTGTGAGTATTAGATTAATGCCAATTCACGTTAATATTCTTTATACTTGCTTAACAAAATAATATAGAACAACTTGTTTTTTCCTAAACCGTGTGTTTTTTCCAATAGCAAAGATGTTAACACTAATCTTGTTGCATGCATGCGTACATGGGTTGTTAGTGCATGCATGGCTGTTAGCCGGGTGAGTGCATGGTTAGTCGAGGTAGTTAGTGCGTGAGTGCAGTGCGTGTGTGCGCGGGCAGAGCAGCTCCGGCTATATAACCACACGCACTGTAACCTGCTATGCACTGTGAGTTTAAGGAGTATAAGAGGATTTGCGCGTTCGGGCACCCGTGGCGACGCTCCGGCGCCTGCCACTGAAAATATTTGTGTCTCCACTCCGGTCGCCGTCTCCCTCCACCTTCAGTCCTTGTTCGTGCGAAAGAGCCGTACGTGTCTCACGATCGATCCGTACATGCATATACCTTGTCCAGTTTCGTCAAGTTTGATCTTCAATCTGAAACACACCCTTTCTCCCTGCAGGATCGATAGCGACGAGATTATATTATTTAGTGAATCGAGTGCTATTTGATCTGTCGTCTATTATATCCATGTCAACTGCAATTGTCGTCGCCACTATTTTGGACTTTGTGCGGCAAGGCTAGCGATCAATCAGGCTACTACTAGGAAAATCCTCTGAGTTCCATTGCAAAACCTGTTCATGTTCGGTTCCCGTGGACTGCATATGTATCCTACCGTGCCGTTTTAGATTCGGATTGCCGTCCAATACGCACCAATATGCATGCCAGCTCGTGCAAGAACATTGAAAAGGTCGAGAACGATGAAGTCGTGATCGAGCTCGAATTAATAGTCGTGGTCGAAATCTCGGACGCGTACCTTGGGCCGCCGCCAGGTTTATATGACATAAATATGGCTTTTTGTCTGAACTTGATTTCAATAAAGGAAGACGAAAGAACACATGTAATGGGTGGAGACTTGAATAATCTGATCAATATGGATTATACTCTATTGTATGATCGAGGTGAATTTTCGATGTTGATCACGAATTATTCAACTCTCCAGTATTTGAAGCCGACAATATACAAAGATGATAATCATGGGCCGGGTTATATTATATCATATAGCGTGTTTGTGTATGATTAATTCTGTTGACATGTATGTTGATATATATTTATAATAACTTTGAATAAACGATGTACACGGACATGTCAACGTATCCGCTTGTCAGACAAAGCTGACAAAATAAACAATCAATATATTAGCAATAACTAATGTTTGCTCTGATTTGATTTTTCAAATTATTACAATCTCATACTAGAATGTAATTAGTTGAAAATGCGGTGGTTTCATGATGAATTTGTAGGACATGGGGAAATATTTAGTTCCATGGAAAACCATTTTTCATTGTCTCTCTATCCTAAATAAATTGCCAGAGTACGTTGTTACTTTTGACAAAAAATATTATCAACATATCGGCTCTTTTTATACAAAATTTATGGAGAACAAATATTGGACATAATACACTTGTAAGGAAGAATCATAAAAAGTTAATTATCATTTCACATTTTGTAATGCTATATGAAACGTCACAATTCTTGTTAATTTTGGAGAAAATTAGAGATGTTGTTCATCAATAATTCAACACTATATCATCACTTTTATTTTTCGAACCAATCAACTTTGTCTATGCAAAATGGTTTGAAAATGACATAGCCAAAACCGTCCTGGAGAAAGATAGCTAGCAGAGATTTGCTCACAAACTGATATTCCAATCGAATCGGTCACTATTATCTGCGTCACAAGCTTAAATAATGACATTATGTATTTGCAGCTATTATGAAAACTATTATTATAGGTAAACTCAAAAAAAGAAAACTATTAGTATAGAGGTGCAGAGAACAACGTTTCAGCTAGCTAACTACTTTTAGTCGGATTTAGAGCAAGAGATGATGATTTCAGTCATAATAAGTATAGTATACTACTTATATGTTAGGTTACCTATCATATTTCAACGCCCCTTATTTTGAGCCTAGACACATTTCTAGTCTGCCAGGCATGGACGACAGGGCTAACTACTAAGGTGCGATATGAGAGGCTGAAAGCACCATGCATAGCATTTCTGGTGTATGACTATGAGAGGGTTGGAGTTGGACAGAGACATCTTCGTCATCCACGCATAGCTCTACGACCTCTATATATACATCTAATTAACCCCCTTCCTAATTAACAACCGGAACCACACCAGGCTACATCATCTACATCTTCTTCCTGAGGAGCTTAATTCCAGTCCTCCGCGTTCGTCGGAGAATCAGCCAGCCAGCTACGCAGGCACTGCTGTGTTTCTTTCATGGCCTGCGAAGCTTCCTCCCTTAGATCCAAGAAAAATCTATGTCAATCCCAACATTTCAGCAGTTGGACAGAGACCATTTCGCAAGTCTGCTCGATCTCTTGGAGCCTATATATACCGGCCGCCTACATCTTCCTTCTCTACGAACTCGATCAATCCCAGTCATCCGCGCTCATTGATCCGATTCCATTCTAGCTCTAACATCCAGCAGCCGCGGCAGCGATCGTAGCAAAACCCCAAAGACATCACATGGCGGACCGCTTCCCCACCACAGCAGGCGAGAGCAAGGAGCACTCCATCTCCAACATGGCGCTGCAGACAATCAGCCGCACCCTCTCCATCGTCTCCGGCGGTGACGAGGTATACGATCTATATACGTTGTCAATTGCATTACAACGGCGGACGGACGCAGGTCAACGCGATCTTAATAAGCTTAATTTGCGATCCCTTTAATTACCTGCTTGCATCGCAGATTGCTGGAGCCGTGGCCACTGAGCTGCAGAGTATCTTCGTGGTTCCCACCAACGATTCTCAGCCGACGTCGCAGGTAATTACTTGTTACTTGATCATGCTTTCTCTTGGCTTGAATCATACTGCGATCAGTACGTACGTACGTGGTTTCTGCTGATTAATACTTTGATGTTTTTATTCATTCGATACGATCTGTGCTGATCTTGTACAATTGAAATGGTATATATGTGATCACATGAAAGCTTTTATGTGTTTTACAAATGTATCACATGTATAAAATTTTGAATTATTAAATTCATGTCAATATATGAACATGTGATACATGTAATATGAAGAACAATAAACCTTTCATATGTTACTAATAGTCTATATCGATCACATATGTCTTGATTTGGCCGTGTTTTCAAAATAGATGGTGCAACTTAACTTAATTTTGTTTTCTTTTAATGGAGCTACTTCACTTGGTTGGTTTGTGGGCTACTAGCTACTTACGTTTCCTGGTAATTGCATTGCTGAACTACAGGTTGGTTCCATTTCACAGGGAGGGAACGATGGTGACTCCAGGATCAACATAGAGCAAGCAAGTGAAAATGTGACAACTCATGCGGTAGCGATGCCACTGATCATTCGTGCCATCCTGTTAGTGGGTTTGCTCACTTTGGTTGCGGTCGGGCGTACGATGCTCTCCAAGCCGGCAAGTGGATTAGTCTTGGTTCACAACAAGATCCCGTATTATGTCAGCGTCGTCGTCATTTTCTCCTTCGGAGTCGCAGAGCTGTTCATTGGCACATGGATTTCCATGTCCAGACTCACCCACATGCGCCGTTTATGGATTGGGGGAAGTGTTCTATTCCTTTCCATTTGGCCACTCATTGGCATACTCAGCATTGGTGGTTCAGCTTAATATGTGTTATGGTTAGTACTGCTTACAGTTACATTTTTTATTTCTTCATACATTATCAGAATATACTACATCTTAATGAATAGGTCTTTATGGTTTTGACAAAAAAATCCTACCATTAACCATGTAAACATGGCCATTAATGGATGGTTGGGTGGGTAGATCGAATTTGTTATATCAAGCAAAATATTATGATATATATTTGCATGAAACCATGATACCTAATAAGTCAGCCTATATGCATAGATAAGTGTGCAACCATGTCAAAAATATCTAGTTGGCTCACATTTGTGGTACTAGGTTATGTCTCAAGATTAAGATTTGTATTCCATCTTATATACTTTAATTAATGGTCCTAACCAATTTTATCTTTCATGTAATAGGGGAATTCGCTGGGCAAGGAGGAGAATAAGCTACATGATGTATACGATTCTTTGGTTCTTTGTTATTTTGTTTAGACGACACTATAGTGTGTTTGTGTGTGTGTGTGGCTCTTTTGTAAGATAATGGCCTAGAATTATTATTTTTGGGATCTTTGTTAAGCTGGTACCCCGGCTCTCACTCTCTCTGTGGGTTATTTGTTCATTTGATGCGTTATGCACACTCTTCGTCAGTAATTCTTTTCAAACAATCCTATAAACAAATAAATATTAAAAATGGTAGCAAGTTGAATACTTAATTAAGAAGATGTAGAAACTTACTGCATATACTCATCGCAATTGTTAAGTACGTATCAAACCATTTTGTCAAATTTTTCATGACTAGAACCACTATATTCTTTGAGGGACCCATGTAATGATAATATCGAGGGTGCAAGATCATGTGCATGCGTCCATCTTGTGACTGAATTACGGTGTACGGGGTAAGCCTATAGTTTGGGTTGTTATAATATCTCTGTGGATATACACTGTTTAGTGATCTTTTTGTTTAGTACAGATTTCAAGGTCAAACAATATAATTAAACTGTTAGATACCCAGTTTCAATACACTCCAGCGGCCCGACGCATATTGAGACCAAATCGTGTTCGCGTCAGGCCGTGGACAAAAAATGGACTCTGTCCGCCCCCCTTGTCTGTTTGGGTCGCGCCCCAGCCCAGTGGCCCAAAGCACGGCGTCGCGCTGTCGGATTTCCATTTCAGATCCATCTTCTTATGTTGCTTTGTTGGAACGGAGATCGGGAGACGTCTTATACACCGTATGTGTTTAACTTCTACAGAGGTGCTGCCCATGTAGCACTTCTTCATCGAGCGGTACATTTTCTCGATGTTGAGGTCGACGACGTTCGGCCTCAGCGACAACGTTTATGCGGGAACATAATCCCGCTTCCGCTCTTCAAGGGTATGAATACCGTTTCCCTCTGTTACCTTACATCTACATAGAATAGATCTTGGTTATATGTTGTTACGTTCGTTTAAAAAAATCCGCCTCGGAACCCCAACAGGAAGTGCCCACCCGGAGGTTCAAAGTTTTGTACACCAACGAGGTGCGTCAGACATATTTTAGTCGAGCTCGTTGGACATAAGTTGTTTATTTCGACGACATGCAACCTATTGAGTGAGGTTCATCTATAGTGGCTCCGACAACTCCGAAGGTTCCGAGTTTGAGGATGACACTAGAGATCATCATGACTTTATGCATGGGTGATTATTATCCTAGATGACTAGTTAGGTAGTTTTGAATAAGTAAGATGAATTATAAGAATTTTGATGAGTTCTAGTGCCAGTAGTATTTCTATGAATGTCTTATTTACATGCATTTTACATATAATATCCCTAATATATGCATCCATTTGCCCCATATTCCCAGGCCTGGTGGAGAGGGTCAAACTGTCTGGTCGCGGTTCGATATTAAGAATAAAGATTGCTTGAATTTAAATTGTATAATCGCTCAAATTGGTGCCAAGATAAACAAACGATCGTGTGGTAGGATGCAAACCACGCGGCACCAAGGTAGGTCGTACAAGCGCAACACTGCACAGCAGGTACAAACATAGTAGTAGGTGTTTGACCCAAAAAGAAATCAAAGGAGCCAGATGTAGCTAGTTAATTAGCAGCTAGCTTGCCCCGAGACATTCTCCAGATTAAAGCCTCGCTGATTATCTCCCTCTTCAAACTGAAGTTTAGGCCTCGATGGCTCGATTAGTTTATGCCCAATTAGTAGTTTAATTATGCCTCGCCCCAGAAAAGATCGACGTGATTACACTTGCCCGTGTACCACGACCGCCGGACACACCCCGTCCACTTATGGGCCCCACCGACCGCCGGACACACCGATTCAACACCAGATTTGGGCACAGCGAGGACGTAGGCTGCTTAAAAAAGAATCAAATTTTTTAAAAGGGGTCAGGCTGCAACTCCAACGGGTATCTATAGGAAATCATTAGAAAAAGAAAAGGCCGTCCTTTGTGAACGGAACTTAACGAACTATGGCGTGATAACAAGTGACAGTCTAAGCGAGTTTTGGTGGGATTTTTTTTTCTCTGTGCGGAGAGTGACATATGTATTTATTTTGAGATTTGTTTAAAAAAAAGAAATATCTTAAGAATCGTTTATCCAAATAACGAACGTTTTTACTTTTAAACTCCTCACGTCGAGACTTTCAAAACTAGATCCCATTTTGATAGGTTTCGACAAACTTTTTTTCTGTATTTCCGAATGTATATAGTTCGTACAATCTGAATTTACTTATACGTACAACATGATTCTGTATAGTTATACATACAACCTAAGCTGTGTAGTTGTACGAGCGTGAGTTTAGTTGTACGTATAATTTGAGTCTGTGTAGTTATATGTACAACCTAAGTGTACTTATATGTACAATCTGAATTTAGTTGTACGTACAATCTAGTTTGTATAGTTGTACTACCTAAATCTTTGTACTATGTACTTATTGTTGTGTATAGTTTGTATAACATTTTTTTTATATTTGCTATTCTGAATCTGTATCTATACATTCTCATTTTTGAGGCACTCTCAGGTGTACAACTCACATGTGTGTATAGAGGAAAAACGGATTTTTATGTTTTTTTATATATCTTGAATAGTGTACAAATGTAGTATCTGAAATCCGCGTACAGTGGCAGAGCCACAGCCCGGCATGCCTGGGCGGCTGCCCAGGCTAAACCATTGAACTCTCTTATAATACTACACTTAAAAGGTGGATCATAGGGAAAAATGCATGGATAAAGTATGATTAATGTAACGAACTGGTAGACAATGCCAAGCCTTTGACGAATGGCTGGCTCCGCCATGCCCACGTACAAACACACACCACACGCAACACCACACTCACACTAGTACGCCAGATAAGAAGTACAACCATACACCCACACGTTTATAACTACTAAGAAGTACAACCATACACTCACGCTAGGATTTTTGTGTTGGGTATACGAAGTTGTGATTTTTTATTTTGCAACACAACAGTATAGGATACCGAGATCCAAACTAAAACCAATGGAACAACAAGTTATTCATGGTTGAAACAAGGTATCCAGTTAATTGGCATTGCAATAAAAAAGAAAACCCAAATTTCACTTTCCATAAATCATAACTAAAATGAAAAATTTGCAAAAATGTGCCTTCCGTTATGAGCAGCCAAAACAGGCAACGCTCGTTCTAGACACTTAGGTTGGTTTTTTTGAAAACAGAATCTAGAGCCTGTAACTGGGATAGCAGGCCAAAACAGAGCCAGGTCCAAATAAACAGCTCACGGGCCCAAGTGTTCTGTATAAAATATTGGGTATTCATTGCATACCCATGAATGAGTCTAGCTCCGCCCCTACGCGGTGGGCTTCGTACGGGCGTGGTAAGAATAGAGACACCACGCTAATCCACATCATCAAGATTATTTGGACAATTAGATCTAAACTATGCGGCTATGATTTAATTTATAAGAGGACACAAAGCCATGTTTTTACATAAATATTTGACGTGACACTTATGTTACCACCTATGTTACTCCCAATATGACTAGTCTAATCCTAGACAGATGGAGTAGATATAGTACTAAGCTCCCTAATTAATTGCTAATGGTTATAAATAAAATTGTGGCATTGACTATACGAGGACAGTTTTAACCCATCAAGGCGGCTACTAATCCATCAAGCCGATGGCAGTTGTGCTGTTTGTTGCAGTTCCACGGGTTGACTTTTAGACAACTAGATGCGAAGAATGGTGTTACTGACCAAAATATGTACATGAGACAAGCACCAGAATATGAACTTAACAGGAAATACCATCACATGCAAACTTGACAATACCATGCTCGGATTAAAGCAAGCCCAAAGATCATGATTCTCAAAGTTTAGCAAAAAGTTAGAAGAACTCGGTTGACAATGCCATCATATTTGCAAACTTCACAATACCATCACATACGTGACTACTTCCTACGCATTTGATGTTGGCTATCATATCCACTTTTTTAGGCACCTAAGCACTACAGGAGTAACAGCGCACTCCGACAGCATTTGCCGTCGGGGTAATCAGGGAAACCCTTGGCGTAAACGAGCCCGACGACAACCGTTGGGCTAGTGCCGTCGGCGTGTCTTCCATCGGGCTCACGCCGTTGCTGTCGGGCTCGAAAATGCCGTCGGGCTCACGTACTATGCCGTCGGACCTTGTCTCGTCATCCATGACCCTCTCCATGGAAAAACAATTATACGCATGGGTGCCATGCATTCCCACAGTCACGATGTAACATGTCCTATGTCATCTGCCAACCAACATTCATCCAACAAACTGCAGCGGCTCAAAATTTGAACTAGAAAATCAAACAATAATAAAAAAAATGAATTCTCCAAAACCAAAGATGGGTATCCGAGAGTATCAAACATGTCACATAGAAGCGGAGGGCCAACAAGAAGTAAAATTTTATAAACGTCTAAAATCATTATTCACCAATTCTCGATACTGAATCAACATGACATTCAGGTTCAATCTCCTCTGCAGTGCATGTTTTGTCGCGGGGCTAAAAGCACTTAAGGAACAAAAGAAAATATTTGCCTTCTTGAAACTTGGGTATCAGAGAAAAAAACACCATCGATCAGAGGAGTCTAAATGCCAACAGAAAGCAAACCATCTAGAAACAGTTAAAGATTGCAGACGCACCAACTCGATAATGAATTGACCTGACATTCATGTTCATGTGCTTAATAGAAACTTAATTCCAATAAAGGAGCTGCAGCCCCATGTAAGTAGAAATTCTCGTGTACCTTACAAATTATTTCCATCATAAAGGAGCATGAGCATGAAGGTGCCGATTGGTTCATCCATCACTTCTTGGCCTTGTAGGCGTATAAGTCGAGCACCAAGCCGAATATGAATGTCACGATGGAGGTACACAAGATCATCATCTGGGCGGTCCGACGCCTGTGGCCGTCGGATGAGACCCATCGTGCGGCCAACATCTCAATCACGCCGGCAATGAAGATGATTACTCCGGCCACGATGTACACGGGGCCAATGCTGCTTGGGGGCTTGTTCAAAAGAGCTATGATGGCTGTGGCACAGTCAGCAAGGCCGAACAAAGCTGCATGCATCCAGTCACCGTTGTTGCCATCCTGTACAACAGAAAACCTCATACTAGTCATGATAGCAGATAGCAGTAACATGAGAGTAACATAAATATCACATAGATAGAAATGATGATGTGACATGCAATTAAAGAAGTGAGACATAAATAGAGTAACTAACTATGTTATCATAACATCACATATTTTAACATAATATGTGTCTGTAACCTAATTAATAAGATCTTACATGACATCACATATACAGTGTATGCAATATATGCAGGGGGCGGAGCCAGGCTCCAGGCAACCTGGGCCATGGCCCGGGGTGTGAAAATTGTACAGGCATAAATTTACCTAGGTACAGAAATTGGCCCGGGACTTGGAATATTCTAGCCCAGTTACTCCAACGCAGCCCATGCCTCTAGGAGAAGCCCATGCACACTCGCACCGCACAGCCCAACGCGCGCCTGGTCCAACTTCTAGTCGAACACAGCGAAGAGAAAAGACAAAATAACCATCGTATGGAGAAAGGGGCCAGGCGACCTCTACTCTTGCCTAGTACGGCAGGTCACACCCATTTCCATATAAGAACGTCACCGAAAGTATAGCTGCTTCTAATGTATTCTACTCTCTAGTTATGGGAGGCTGGATCAACCATTGCTCTTATTTAGCACCATCTTTTGTATCACACATGGTTCAATTAAAATTGTGTCCAGATTTTGTAATACTTATGCAACTGAGCTTTAATTTTGCCACGTGAAAACGCAATTTTTTTTGCAGTTTTTTCCCCTTGGTTTTTGGTCTGGGGCGTGGTCAAATCCTGGCTCCACCACTGCATATATGGAGGTAGTAACATAGACTCGTAAAATGTGTATGTTACTAGCCTATGTCACTCACGATTGTGACTAGTCTCATACCATCAGCGCAGTAAATACAAAGGAAAATGAACTAGCTGCACAGAAAACAAAGAAGCCCTAGTTACAAAAAAACAAGATTTCGACTCAATAGAAGTTACATTTTAACTACTCCCTCCGATCCATATTAATGGACTCAACTTTGTCTAGATTCGTATGTATCTAGTTAAGTGTTTAGACTAGATGCATTTGTATCTAGACAAAGTTGAGTCCATTAATATGGATCGGAGGGAGTAGATGAAACTGATATTTAAGCATCTGTCAACAAATGACACGAGTAGATAATCACTGATCCATGTAATGACACACGAGTAGAGTGATCTAATTGTTGTCACACTTAAATATTAAATGTTACACTTGACAATGAAAGGAATACCCTTAAAAGATGGTGAGTAATTTAAATATTATATCGGTAATTAGCACGAGAGAATCTGAAAATAGTGTCACCTGCTCCCCGGAGCTGTTGTTGTTGGGAAGCTCAGGAACGTCCCTAGCAACGTGTGGAACAAGCTGCCGAAAGTAGCGAAGCCAATTAGATGAGGAAATAACAGTGCTGGAGCGATCAGAATCTGAAGCCATATATTGTGACAAAAAAATATTACACAATGATATGAATATATAGATAATAGTAGTAGATAATTAAACATGTTTCCACAAATGCATTAATTAGTAGATAATCACTGATCCGTATAGTGGCCTTCAAGGCACTCCTATAAAAAAAGGGTCATACAAGATCCTTGATCATATGGAGGATTCACTAAAATCATATTGGGACAAGCTTTTACCAGAGATGGTTTTTGTGGATACATATTACAAATGGTTTTGAGTGATCGGCAGTTTCAGAAAAATATCAGTGTTCGCAGACAACTTTTACGTAAAACAATATGTAAAGCAGCCACTGGCCTACATACTTAGTATTTTATAGTTGTGCTTGCATGTGATTATATAATCCAAAAGGAAGGTTTAACATGCATTGTAATTCATGCACAAAAATACATTTATAAAGCAATTTTCTTATATTAAGTAAAATATGCATGCATGTAACTACTCATTCGTTCACTAGTATACGATATTTTTTGTTTTTTCGAAAATATATGCTGTAGACACGCTTCACTTATTTTTGTTCGTATCTAATACACTTGGAAATATCTAAAACATCTTATCTTATAGTATTGAACGGAGAAATCACCTAATATTGCATTGTATCGTTAGAGAAAAATGTTCTTGGACAACAAATAAAGTATTTATGCACTTGCTGAAAATTGTGATGGAATAAAATATTTCCTATGGGTTTCAACACCAGCACCTTAATCTGAGTTGTAATATGTAGACACGACACATGGAATAGTACACATTAAAATCAGAGGTCGATTGAACAGGCGTTAAGCTAGACGTGTGGAAGCTAGTAATCAACTAATCACCCAAATCCAATGGGCAAAAGCATGCCAAATATTTTGGCCAACCAAAATAAAACAAGAATTTTTGAGTGAATACTCTATTACAGTTGCAAAGCGTAATGCTCCGACGAAATACTTTGAAGGACATATAAGTTCCATAACTAGGAAGAGAGTATCAGAAGATAGATGCTGGCAAAGTGGCAATAGTATCTCACCTCAGACTTGTTGGTGGGAACATCGATGCTGTCTGCAACATCAATTGCCACGTGGTCCACAAGCTGCGACAAGTAGCGAATTGCAAATTAGATTAGGAGATACATGTAGCACCGACAGCGTTAGACACAGTATTTTCTTCTGTAATTTGGACACAATGGAAAAAAACATCAGAGACGACGAACGTGAACCAGAACCAGCATGCCTAAAAACTCAGCGAGGAGGGCTTCCTGTCTACGCGTAACCCGCCATCGACATCTCTCGGCGTTAAGTCCACGCACACACCGGCATCCGGGTTACAAACGCAGATCGATAAGATAAAAAACGGAGAAGCAGGCGAGCATGGCCAGCGACCAAAGCAAACACTTATATTAGTAGTACGTTATTAACTACCATTACAATCTTTTTGAAGAACTTCACTAGCTAAGAAATTAAGGATAAACTGGCGACAACTCCCGAAGATTTGAGGGTATCTGCATGGTCATGGCGGATCCCATATATGAGCATACGGCCGCTCTGCATGGTCTCATTTAGGGCTGGGCATCGACCCCAGATCTACTGTGAATGTCAGGCGGGACGCCTCCGTCTCGGCTCGCTGGACTTCCTGACCGGAGCCACGGATAGAATGAGAGGGGAATATATCGATCGAGCATTTTTTTAGAACTTGGATGGCTCAGTACTTAGGGAAGAAGAGAGCCCAATTCTGCGTTGAGAATACAACTACCATGCATGTCGACTGTCCGGCACGGCCGGCTACACATACACCAATCCTCGCCTTATTAAAAAAAACTGCAGAGACAACAAGATCATCTCACGACGAATTCATCGTACAAAAGGCCCGAAATATCAAAACGGGAAACACCGTACCGTAGTTCAAGTACATAACACATCCTACGCCCTTTTTAACGTAACAGACAACGTATATATGCTCCATTTGACAGATACGTACGAAAGACTGTACCTCGTCGGCATGGGAGCCGATGTGGAGGTTGTCGGTGATTGGCTGCAGCAGCATGTTGGGCACGGCGTCGTCGAGCCTACAGCAAGCCAATGTCGCCAGTTGGTCATGAACTAAGGTCTGTGCAAAATGGAGGACGTCCTTCAAGCTAAAACCTTAGGGTGCTTGCTTACTTACTTGGTGGGGCTGTCGCAGTTCATCTTGTTCTTGTTGTTGATGAGGAAGACGCCGTCGTGGACGTACTCGCCTAACGCCGGGAAGGGGTCAGCCATGGGATTGCTTTGGGCTGCTGCTCGACCCAGGAATGGAGTTCGACCGATTATCCCACGCGCGAGACGACTATACTGATTGATTTGAAGTAGCGCTGTGCTCTACTGTTGGGGACTTCTGCTTAAGAAGGCCTTATATGTATATATAGGTCAGCCATTCCGTGGGCTTGTGGTGAGGTATGAGTGAGTGGGAGACAGAGAGACGGGAGAGTCATGTTCATGTCCAATAATCCTCTCTCTCATCACACGCACCAACTTGGCAAGCTAAGCCGCTTTGTGATCACGTAGTGGAATTCCTACCCCACCTGAAGTGCACTGTTTGTCCTGACGCGCGTGGCTCATTAGTCGTGAGATTAGTAGGCTGTTATTACCAGGTAAATGAGTAGCGAAAGGAGCTAGCTGGGAGGAAGGGTGAAGAGATACGTACGTGGGCTCATTAGTCATTAGTCGTGAGATTAGTAGGCTGACACAAACTCACGATATATTGGTTTGAGAAGCGAAGAGAGAGATCTAGAGAGATGAACGGGTTGAGGAGGAAACTTCCTGTTGCCAAAATACCTTAGGGCAGGTTGCATGTTTTCAGCCATGGAGAAAAAAATGGCCGGGGGTTGCCTAAATTATTCACTTAAATTTTGTGTTTGTTAGTTGTTACTACATAAACAGTAAACTATTCTCGTAATTTGTTGTTGCACCTACATTCAAATCTCTGACGGTTTCACACGTCATTGTCTAACATTATATAATAGCTAATATGCAAATTTTGTACTTTTACAAAAATATCAAGAAAATATATTACAAATCCAGTCAGTAAAACAATAACTAATATAATCTGAAAAAGTTTAAATAATTTGGACTAACTATTTGAAACTCTCGTCACTTTTTTTGTGAGATTTGCCAAAATTCGTGAAATTTTTAAACCTTCCCAAATAGACCGGAGACACGCTAGATGTCACTTGAAGAGGCAATGTTGCATCTTAATTGTGTTGTGGGGCCAGACATGAGATCCACAATTTAATCAGCTTAAACGGAGGCCTAGACCTATTTGCAACATAACCCCTCCGTTCTAAATTAGACGACTTCTATTTGCCTACATGCAGATGTATATAGACTGTTATACGTATAGGTACATCCCTATCTAAAAATAAAAGTTATCTAATTTGAAACAGACGAAATATTACATGAATAATTAGCGGTTTGCGTAAAATCGGGTAAACCAGATAGTTTGCACGATAACGATGAACACCTTCCAGCCATCCGCATTGCTGCACAGGGCAAGTGGGCTAGGGTTCAGGTCTGCGTGCTAGGCTAGTGCCAGCGTGCATTTGCAAAGAAAACATGACCATTAGAACATGCAGAATCTTTGGATCCTTAGAACATGATGGAGAACGGCTGAAGGTATGGCATGCTCCTCGAGCGCAACAATTTGCAACGATCCAAATTAGCGAGACGATGGACTCCGCATGAGTTAAAGCAAGTCGCCGGGAAAGCAAGACGCGCTCGAGTTGGCTGAGTGGTAGTGCGGTTAGTTATAATTTGTTAATATAAATGAATGAACCATGGTTACAATTATGTAACCATTGTAACCATGGTTACATACACTAACCTAGGCATACCATCGAGCTAATTCATTGGCAGATTCGACTATGGCCTTTACTCGAGTACTAGAACAACGGAAAAAAGAGAAGCGGGCGTGTTTGGCTTTGTCATGAAAGCAATGTAGGCCTCGCCCGTATCACGTAAGTCATGTCAAGTCAAGTCACCAAGCTAGCTAAGTAGCTAATGAAAATCTTCACATGGTAGTGTACGAGCCTACCTTGAAGATGACGAAATGTGGCAATATAAAGCCGGGTTGTAGGGCCTTTTTCTCAGTCTTTCCTCTCCTTTTCCTCCTCCTCCCCCGTCTCCTTTTCCTCCCCATATATATTGGCTTCATGTTTTCCGTTCACCTTGGTCCTTGGGATCTGTGTACGTTGGGAGGTACAACTCATCATCAGAGAGATAGAACGGGTGAGGAATTTATTATCATCACAAATCTAGCTAGACGAACATACGGCTGGAGGTGTGACGAAAGTTCTGTTAGTTGGAGCATAAAGGTTAAACTGGAAATCAGGAAGCGCAATGATTCTTTGAAAGTTTTTTTTAAAATCACATCTAAATTCTGCCTCCGTAGTACCCCCTAGCAACAACGCTTTGTTTCTTGCTACGCCAAGTAACTAAGTTGCCTCCTACAAATGAGCAATAGGCTGATGTAGATTTCCTATCTTCTAGAACCTGCTCAATCTGCGGGGGCAGCTTCAGTGACTTTGAAGCTCAAATATAAAGTACTCACAAAAATTTGAAAAAAGTCCAGATATTCTTACATGTTGCATTATAGATTATGGGAAAGTTTCGTTGGATGCAGAAATTTTAAAATACGGTTTTGTTCAAAATTTGATGTGAAACTTAAAACGAGGTTTATTCATATAAAAAATATGTCCGAATCTTATAGAACTTTCTCAGCGTGTATATTTCAACATATACAAACTTGCATGATGGCCGTAAAAAATGTGAGGGCTTCACATTTGTGTATTTGAAAATTAAGTTCATAGTTTCAAATATATTTACCTACATGAGAACACAAATACGATATATAGTTTTTCAGCTTAGTGGAATCTCTTGATATGCTTTTCAGCTTTTGGATGCAACAACAAAGGCGTGTCCGTGTGAGGAAACTTCTTTTCAAAGAACCACTCTGTTACATGTGGACACTGCCAACGAAGGTTTTTTCTTTCAAAATAATTGATTCATGTTGTTGCTCTAAAAAAAGTTCAGTTTTCAGCCCTTTTAAGATCATCAATTTTTGTTGTGCGAAACATAACTGTACAGTACATGCTGTACCTAATTTTTTATTAAATGGTGGCTATAAATTTTACATCTAAATATTAAAATAATTTGGACGATGTGGATTAATCGTGGTGCTTGGGTTGGGAAAATAGTAATTTTATGGTCCAAACCTGAGCGTAGTGCCCACACCTAACTTACCCTATGCTCCGACTATGCATGTATGGTATGCACATTCTCAATGTGGTTTTCCACAATTATGAGGATCATCCCCGCTTTTCATGACTGCTGATTTTCATCCAACAAACGATATGTCTATTTACTGATGTGTTGATAAAGCAAAATATGATAATGCGTGGTTTAATTTTTTTTGTCAATGCATGTACACAATTTTCTTGTTAGTAAATGAATCTATTTTTTTTAAAGTGTGTACATAAATTATTGATGATGCATTGATACATTGTGCACGAATCGTAAAGCATTTGAGTGGTCATAAATAAGAGGGGGAGATACTCATAACTGTGGTGTTGCATTTCTCCTACATTCTCCACCACGACGATGTACGTCTTGGTGGTAGATTTGGAGTCATACAAAATATAAGCATATTATACCGGTCTAATTTTTTTGTTTTTTGCACAAAGAGGTCATATATTTGGCTTGTCAGCGTGTGTCCTTGGCACCACTACGCTTGCCACAAATTCTTTTATACTCTTTCAATTAAATGTCTCTTGATTTTTTCTAAAACTGTAAGATTAATTTATATTTTGCAATGTATGTATTTAATTATATATATTACCATATATGATATTCATATATAGTGCACATCTGGGTGACATTTTAACACTCGGGGAAAAAACTATATGTAGCTGGCTTTAAAATGCATATTTAACGGTATGTGAGATGTCGGAAAATTTGGACAAAACAACTCGTGTGCACATGTCGACATTCTATATACTAACAAAGTCGTCTTAAAGAAAACCGATTTCTTTTATATCATGTGTAAAAAGAAAAATTTCGGTGCTTAAGAATGCTTTTCACAAAGCTTTTTTTTACATTTTTTTATACATGCCACAAAAAATGTTTGCTTTCATGCTTGGCATGCACACATAAAATGTTGAGATATGCGTCAAATGATTAATGTTCAGACATTTTGGTATTTAAAAACAGTTTTTCCAGTGGCAGAATCATATAAATCCAATATCCAAATTAGCTTTTCCCATACGAATCATATTACATTTACATGTCGACACAATGTTCTACTCTAGTACATGTGTGCGCTAGCTAGTAATAGCCGATCACTCTGATCAGCTTTTTTCAGTTTTCAGTGTGTGCTTTAGCTAGTAGGTACAGATCAGTTTTGTTGTTTTCAGTTTGGAAACGATCAAATTTTTAATTACGTACCGATCAGGGGCTACCGGTACTTACGGAGCTAGCTTTCCAGCCTGGACGTTGGCTTGTATATTTTTAATTACGGAACAGGCTACAGGTGCGTGCGTTAGCTTTTATTTTTGTTTTCAGAGACTTCATCAAGTCAGGTGTATACTTGTATCCAGCATGGACCCATCAAGGTAAATCTCCTCAACTAATTTAAATTTTTTTAAGATAAATTTCCTCAACTGAAATCTGCCCATGATACGTGCGAACTCTTAATAGATAGATAAAAATAATGGAACGGGAAAGTTATTTGGTACGTGTTGAAAACAACTTGTTTGTACCTATTTATGTTGCACGTAACTTATTTATCTTTTAATCTTGGAATAATTTATGATACCCCCTCCCCCGTGCCACTATGGGGATAATAATCCTCCCTACGCTGCCTTTGACATGTGGGCCCAAAATGCCCATGGAGGTTATCAGGGATTGCCCTGGTTATGGTTTGGTTCAATTGGAGTGCATGCTGGGCGACTAGCCAACATTACACTTCAATTCCCAAGAAATATCTTAGTTGTCCAAGGTCTTTCAATTCGAATTCCCTCTTTGGCTGCTGCTTCAAGTCCTCTATTCTTACACCATCATATCATGAAATTGCAATGTCCTCAAAACAGGTTGTAGCCCCGCTTTATAAATAAAGCCCTGCTTTAGAAATGATAATGTCATCCACGATAAACGGTTAGAATGGTAAGAATAGTCTCTCTCTTCTTGTATAACAAGGTGTGGTCTGCATTACTTTGTTTACAACTTAGTTTCATTTTGGCGTTTCTGAATCTATCAAACCCATATAAGGATCTATCTATGAAGATTGAATATTTCGCCTTCGGTGTTAGCTGTGTCAACGTCCGGTTTGACCATTTGTGAGAGTTTCAGACAAGAGTGTGAGAAAATTGAGCAAAAGTTTAGAGAGTTTAGAGCGTGGGAAAGGATGAGCACAACTATGGTGTGTTTGTTAGCCTGCATCCTTTTTTCGTGGGGAACCAAATAACAAGGGTAAAAATGGTCTGCATAGCACGGGTCTTAAAGCTCTCAAAAGGCCTCTAGGACAGACTCCACTGCTACGCTCGAATCGGTCGTTTCTTCAAGGCTAGACCCGTGTGAGATGAGATGAGAGAAAGATACTCTTATTTTCAGTGCCAGAAACTGCATGACACAACGCAGCCACACCCAAAGGGCATGCGGAAATTTTTTCTGAGACCCACCAAATACAGACCAATCAACCAACCAAACAAACAAAGGAACAACATCGTTTTTTTTTGCACCGTTTCTACCGGGTCAGGCCCTCTAGATGTAAGAACGTGTATTGATGCGGAGTAGTGGCTAGGTAAGCCCAAGTGAAAAAACGCGCCAACTAGGGGCACGGGAAAAACCTCTATTTTATAGTATGATAATTGCTTCTATTTTTATATAAACATGTTGAAAATTTAAATGGTTTGACTTTTGACAAAAAAATATACGCCTTATTTTATGGAATGGTGGTAATATCATGTTTTTAGACTTGAGGCAGCAACTATGGAATGGAGTACTTATTTCTTTCGTTGATTTGTTGCAACATACTACCTCTGTTCCCAGAATATAAACTTTTTTATTTTTTTTAATCCACATGTATCTAGAATGTTTTAGTGTAAGATTTACATGAATCTTATACATGTGGATAAAAAAAATCTGAAAAGACATTGTGAAATAGAGTGAATAGTATTTTTTACGTGGCATGCACGTATATTACTCACATGACGTATCAAGTGCCACAAGGAATATAAATGAGTGACCAAAGGTGCCTTTCCCGGTGTCCGGCCCTACATGGATTTGCTTATACTGCGTATGCACGAGGGCCGGAACTTGTAACCTTTATTACACAATAAAGACAAAGATTAGTTGAGGGGATACAATTAAGTGGCATGTTTCGCAAGAGGCCTACAAGCTCCATTATCGTGAGCTCCCAAACGGTGCGTTCGATCGTGACTCGATCTTGTGATCTGAGACGACTGAATGTATGGTGGTCACCAATAATTGATAATGTATACTTTATGTTGCTCCCCATTAAGTTAAGAAAGTCGTGAAGGTCGTACACAACCAATTCCGCAGAATGCATGCAATGCAAGCGCCGAACGGTAAAGAAATAAGAGATCAAGAAGCGACTGAATGCATGCATGCAACCAATTGGCAATGCTGGAGCAAAAAGTTCCCAACATTGTATTTAGAAACAATCTGAGAGGACAAAAGTGTAAGGACTCCGAAAAGAGAGTAACAGCTGGCCGCCGAAGAAACTGTCGGGCTGATCGGACAAGGCTTTTCTTTCTTGAATATAAACCAAGGACAAAACTGACCACAGAGGGGCTGCACGCTCGCTCGACAGAGGCACATGCCAACTGCAACCACACACACACACCCGGTCAGTACACTTGTGAATTATAAAGTTTAGTCGCATATTTGGCCACCACGGTAGTGTCCCAATACCGCCTTCTTCCATCTATGTTTCTTCTTTGCACTTCTTGGCGTATGCTGACATGATCTGGTTGTGAAATAAGATTTTTTTTGTTTTGTTTTGTTTTGTTTTGAAGACATGCAGGAGAGCTGCATGTGATCTATTAAGAAGGACTGAAGGAGGTTGTGAAATAAGATCAACTGCAAGCAGGCCGGCCGCCGGCGTAAGTCATGATCAAGAACACTCCACCATCTCCAATTTCACCAATCGTATGCAGTAC
The DNA here is from genome assembly GCA_026929855.1 of Poa annua. Taxonomy (NCBI): domain Eukaryota; kingdom Viridiplantae; phylum Streptophyta; class Magnoliopsida; order Poales; family Poaceae; genus Poa; species Poa annua. The sequence goes on along the minus strand of CM049428.1, from coordinate 2,476,401 downwards.
AACCGTTGTGAGTTATCCCTTATCCCCTTATTTCCCCCCGAAGAACCCGGATGCTGTTGTTTATTAAGAAGAAAGATGTTCACAGTTACAAAAATAGGATCACAGTGTTAAAGCCTTTCATAAATATTGCATGTTATCCAAAAGACATATATGCCACTACAACATGTGATCCGATACAGTGGCACATGATCACGTAAATATCATATTTTGTTAGAGGCATGTTCATCTTGATTTTCGTGGCAGCAATATTGATTTCTTTAGATCTAACCAAGAAAGTTATCACCCATATACCATTGCAAATTTATCTCATGTAATATTGTTTTTCCTATGTGGTTGTTTGAGTCACCGATGCTGGTAAATAAAAGTTCCCGATGCTTTTATTTAGCATTGATGCTTCGGTTGATGAGAATTAACACGACCCTTTCTAAATGTTTTTTAGAAGCGTGCAACCATTATTGTAACCTTTTTTCTCATCCAAAAATTATTATATCAAGTCTAAATTATATATTGACTAATCATGTGTTAAAGGAGGCTAATTCTCTTATTTTGTGAATTATGTAGAAGATAAAGTGAATTTCTTTTTAAATTGGTAAGCTGGCAATAGAAATATGTTGGTGGTCAGACTCCAGACTATCCTAATGCAGATCAACACTTTATAAAAAGACTACTCTGTTCCAAATCACCTTTTCTGCTCTATCTTTTCCATCTAATATATTATGCAAATCTACATTTGAGTCTGTTTAGCTTGCAAACATCCCACAACAATAGACTGTCATCTTTGATGTAGGAGTATTTCTCAAAAAATCCACCGAACATTTTCGCAGCAACGCGCGGGGTATCATCTAATAGACTTAGGAGTAAGGTCGAAAACAAACGCCGCAATTGACACAGCCACGAAGTGGTACTACACGAAAAAAACAAAATGCAAGATCTCTTTGTATACTTTTACGATCATAGATTGTTACATATATCTATATATCAACATTGTCACGTGCTCATGTGGCCCTACCCGACTTCGAGCGTCGCAGCAGCAGGCTCGCGGCGAAGGCACAACTCACTGCGGTCGGCAAAACGCAACGTGTCCTCCACTTGAAAATGGGGCTTGACTTTGGAGGTATGCCCCTGCTTGAGGCTACGAAAGAATTCGCGAACACCTGCAAGAAGGGTCCATTCTCGGATTCGCAAATCAACGGGTTGAGAACCCTCTTCAAGCTGAACTTGTCCTCCATGACCGCAGTGGATGAAGCTCTGATTGGTCTTGCTGGCCCAGGGGGAACCGAGCTTCTGCTACCATCGGCGCTGGATGTCGCCGCGTTGTAGAGTTCTGATCATATGACGATTTATCTTTCTGAGAGATTAGACGGTGTAGGATGAATTCGTTCGTCTAGTACGCCCCGCCATGTATTTCTTTTTCTTTTTTGGCCTCGGTCGTGTCATGTTTTGCTTCTCCTGTATTAATATAAAAGGCAAAACTTTTGCCTCCTTTCAAAAAAAAATATCTATATATAATGTGATAATAAGTGGAATTGGTCACTCTAGTGTTGGTCATGTAATTATGTTAGCTGGTATGCATGGTAGGTCCGAGTTCAATGTGTTAAAAGTACACATGCTCATAACGAAAGTAAAATGTTTGGTGATAATTTGTACAAATATTTTTCCGTATATGTGGGGCAGGGAGTGCACACATTACTTGAACAGAGTTTGGAGCTGACGCTACACCTGCACGGACTGATGCTCTACCCCCCAGAATCTTGTGCTCAAATAGTCTTCAAAACGGTCATAGCGATATATACCATATTATGACATGATATATAAAATATTTTGACATGAGAGGCTTTCAGCAAGCATATGCATTTGTTTGCATATGGTTTTACAGTTTCTCATCCTGATATATGTAATACAGCTTTTTATTTCCGTATTGTCAAACTCGTGACCGTTGTGTGTATGATAGATATGCAGAGGTCGGGTGTAATGGTTAAAACTCTTTAAGTAATAATAAAGGTCTCTTTACCGAAAAAGAAACTTACCAACCAGTAGCGTACTACTACTGGACACGAAAATAGTTTACATGCCAAATCGGTTCCACCTGACAGTCGAGACTGCTTACCGTACGGCTTATAAAAAATAAAGGGGGTAAAATTTGGTCCAACTTTTACTGAATGGGTAATTAGAATGAAAACTTGCTAAATGGGGTAATTAGGGTCAAAATAAGCAAACTAGGGGGTAACAAGTGGAATTTACTCTTTTTATGATGCTAATTACACCGAGTTCGTTGGCTTTATATGCATTCACATATGTGGTCTTCGCCTCTTCAGTGTTCTATTTGGCGAGGTCTCATGTCCACGACCGGTTCCTCATGTGTATCTTCTACCATGTCGACGTTACCGATTCTTGCTACGGATGCTTCCCACACTGATAGGATGCAGATAAGAACGTTGATAATCCCGTGCTCCCGTGCTTGCTGAACGTCTCGGCCTACCCATACCATATGCTATTTCCACTTTTTTTTTAACGAAGGCAAAATCTTTGCCTTATATTGATTAAGAAGAAGGTGCTCGGTTTATTAGTGAAAGAAACCGGGCGAAAACCATACAACAAACATCAACACCATACACCCACACAAACACAAACACAAAGACCAACACCTATGTAACAACGAGAAGCAACCCGACCGCTCACAAACTCGCCCACCATATCCCAACCACGAAAGGACTACAAGGCTACGCCTTGCCAATGTCACCACTCTTCATTCTTATGCTCCTAAGAGCCTTCTTCACCTTCTTAATCTTGCCAAAAGGAGCCTCCTCTGCTAGGAGGCAAACAATCGCCTTGCCAGACCCAGGGCTAGTTGCCTCCAAGGAAACGAGCAAACCACCAAGTTTATCAAGGAAGATCGCCTCCGCAATATTTGCCAACATACCATCACAATCAAACAAGGGTAACCGAATGGACTTTAACTCTTCAGAATTAGGTGCCAAAGCACCTACCTCATCAACCTCAACCTCCAAAGACGCCACCTGGCCAACAACCATGGGTGAGGGAGCAACACCCACACCGGGCGTCAAGGCCATCGTCAAATCCTCTACCAAGTTGAACTCCGTATGAGACATAATAGATGAATCCTCGCACGACTCCTGAAACACGGGAGCCAAGATCTCACCTATATCCTCGCCCTCAGGGGCGGACGTGGCAACAAGCTGCGGCGAAGGGCAAGGACTACCACGAGGAGAGAAACAACCAAAGTAAAGTGCTTCCTCAACCACAGATGAATGCATAGTGGAGTCAAGCGGAGCCGGAGCCTGCACAAGGGCGAGCCCTAGGCCACCAGAGGTACATGTCTCCATCGGCTGCAAAGAATCACCATCGCGTGCCAACAACAGATTGAGAGTTGCAATCTCTTCACGAAGAGGGCGAGACGCCTCTTCAACACGATCAGCCACCAGTTGACAAAGCTCCATACGCAACAAGGCAAAGTGCGACTGAAAAACAGAGTCATCAAACTTCTCGCAACACCTAGGAGAGGGCTTTGGCTCCACCAGAGCACCTCGCTGGCAGGGAGCATGAGTGTCCGGTGAACAAGCCTGAGCATCCGGAGAGCGAGAGCGAGCAGCAGGAGAGCGCTGAAAGAGCATTTTCCCTCATGTGTGGTTTTGGTAATTGAATGACAATCTCTATGGACTAATGTTTGCATTGAGATATCATTATAGATCATGTCCATGGAATTGTGGAGTTCATGTGTTGAACTCTTGAAGCTCATGTGTTGAGTGAAGCATATTGCAAGAATGTCTTGAAGATTCAAGACATCATCTTAGTGAAGAAAAGATGAGTTGTGCAAGACCAAGAGAAGCTTTCTCGAAAAGATCCCATGCTTGGTGCTTGCAATGGATACATGAAGACGAAGCTTAGCAAGACTCTCCCATTGTGAGCATGGGGGAGTATTTGGAGAAGTCTTCATCAAGCATGTGCTTGGACGCGCAATCAAGAAAGATGAACCACTTGAAGAGATCAAGATAGTCATCATCCAACTCAAGTGGAATGCTCAAGGCAAAGGTATGATCTAGATAAGGCTATAGGATAGATAGGCGTACTATCAAGAGGGGCTCTCAAGTTAGTAACTTGATCGCATTCTTGTGGAGAGCTCAAACCTTTGCATACTTGGCATATCATGTTTCTTGGTTCTTATTTGGCTTTTATGTTGGTGAGGAATTAGAGATTGGTTCATCTCCATGTCAAGCTCTAGTTCAGAAATCGGTTTTACTTTGGACAACTTGTTGCGTTTTCGGTGGCGGAAATATTGCCGATTCTACCTTGAGGAAAGTCCCACACCTTGCCATGTGTGGAGATTTTAATCTATTTATGAGATGCAATATTGGTCCCACAACTTTTTGTTGGGTAGCCATCGTCGCTATCTTTCCAACAAAATTGGTCTCACCTCATTTGGAATTCATTTGCAAAAGTTATAGCAGTTTTCGTTTCGGTGTTTTGCTGATCCGGATTATTGGGGCCGGATATTCCGCCCTACCTACCGGAATTTTCGGTTCCCCAGCTCATCCAAGAAAACGGCTAAGGAAAGGAGAAAAAGTGGCACTGACTTCAATCGGAAAATCAGCCCGGAAATTTCAAGGACCCGGATATTCCGGTTCACCAACCGGATATTCCGGTTCACCAACCGGATATTCCGAGTCAGCCTCAAGGAAATTTGCTAAGTCAAGATTCAGAATTGGTTCTGATCTCAACCGGAAATTCAGCCCGGATATTTTCAAAGGCCCGGATATTCCGGGGCACCGGAATATCCGGTGCAACTTATACCGGAATTTCCGGGTGTCGAAACAGCCAACGGCTATATTTCCTGGAAGGGTATAAATACCCCTCCCCTTCTTCCTCCTCAAAAAATCCAAGGCAGCACGACTTTCCCCTCTCTCCTACTCCATTGTTGACCTTGGAAAGCTCACTTCCCTCTCAATCCCTCCATTGAATCTTCCATATTCTTTAGGGAAAGTTGAGAGGAGATCTAGATCTACAATCCTACCAATCCATCTCTCCTCTAAGTGAGGGGAACTTAGTGGGTCTAGTTCTTGGAGTTCCTTTGTGGTTCTTCCTCTTTATTCTTCCTCTCTTCTCCCCCCTTAAGCATTAGTTGCTTTTGGTGGGATTTGGGAGTGAAGGATTTGACTCCTTTGTGGTTTCCTTAGTTCTTACTCTCTTCTCCCCCCATAAGCATTAGTTGCTTTTGGTGGGATTTGGGAGTGAAGGATTTGACTCCTTTGTGGTTTCCTTAGTTCTTACTCTCTTCTCCCCCCATAAGCATTAGTTGCTTTTGGTGGGATTTGGGAGTGAAGGATTTGACTCCTTTGTGGTTTCCTTTGTTCTTCCTCTCTTATTCCCCCATAAACATTTGTTGTTGTGTTGGAATTTGAGAGTGAAGGACTTGAGCACTTCGTGTGCTCTTGCCATTGCATTTGCATCGGTTTGAGCCCTCCACGAGGATTCGTGGTGGTATTACTCGTGAGCTTGTTACTCTTGGGTCTTTGGACCCTAGACGCCTTTTGTGGCCGGCCTTTTGTGGCCAAGACCTTTTGTGGTCAAGACCTTTTGTGGTCACTTGAGAACCCCCAGTTAAGTTGTGGGTGTGTGCCTCAAGACTTGAGAGCCCCCAATTAAGTTGTGGGTGTGTGCCTCAAGAGTTGTACGGGATTCGATCTCCGCCCCAAAGGAGATCAATAGTGGAAGGTGAACTCGCAACCTTTTGTGGTTGAGTTCATCAGGAGAAGAAGGTGAGCCTTTGTGGCGTTGCGGCTAACCTGTTGTGGTTGCGCACACCTCTCCAAACGAGACGTACACCTTTGGGTGGAACTCGGGAATACATCCTCGTCTCCGCGTGCCTCGGTTATTTCTATACCCGAGCTCTTTACTTATGCACTTTACATTGTGATAGCCTTCGTGCTTGAAGTCATATATCTTGCTATCATCTTGTTACTATTATTGCTTAGCTTAAGTTGTTGGTGCACATAGGTGAGCCTAGTTTATATATCTAGGTTGTATGTTTGTTAAAGTAAACCTCTAGTTTTATTCCGCCTTTATCAAGCATACCGGAATTTCCGGGTCTTTTGTGTACCGGATATTCCGGCTCACCGGAATTTCCGGTCACTCTTGGACCGGATATTCCGGCTCCTCGAAAAAGTTTTAAACCGCCTATTCACCCCCCCCCCCCTCTAGGCGACGTCTATCCGTTCAAGCGCGCACGGCATAAACGCTCCCGATGACCAGGACGACGACATCAGATGCATCTGAAGGGCCCTCGACATGTGCTGACCAGGTGACCATGCTCAAGGCACCGAAAACATCTCCCTTGAGCCCAACACTTGAAGGCGAGACCACGATCGATACCTTCATCCCAAAGCGGAGCCGATGGCGCGCGGACGGGACGGCCGCCCCGACCAACTTGCACCCAACCTTCCTCATCAACCAGAGGGGCATCCGCAGAGAGGTCGCCGGAGAGCTCCGCAGACACCTCATCAACTAGAGGGGCATCCGCAGAGAGGTCGCCGCAGGGGGACGGGCATTTGGTAACCGGCGGCGTGAGCGGTGCCAACTCCTCCTCGCTGCAGACATCATCCTTGTCAGCTAAGGAGGACCACAACCCGGTCCGCCACGAGCTCATACCGACGATCGCCTCCGTCGACGAGCTACACAACCCAGACGGGCAGAGGACGACGGCGCTGGAGCATGTCCTCGCCGCAACAGCCCTGGTGGCCACGCTCGGCGAAGATGGCAGGCAAAGCGATGCAGGGGTCGACGGAGGAGGTCGGCAGCCGGAGGGACACGCAGTGGCTGCAGAGGAGGCCGGAGGTTGGTGACTCGGGCAGCGGCAGCGTGCGCCCACTTGGCGCAGGCGAGGACGTGAGACCACCATCCCCACTTCACCTACCTCTTCATCTTCTTCCTTCGCACCGTATTCTTCCTTCCCGGGAGAGCCAGCAGCGTCAACGGAGCAGAAGAGCTCGGCTTCCGCGACCCAGGCAACGTCAGCGCCGGGCTTCGATTGTGCTGGGGAGAGGACGTGGAGAGGGTTCCGGATCTGGTCGCGGAAGTGGCGGGGATGGACGGACGAGGGAGATCAAGCTGGCGGCGGAGCGCCGTCCCTGGCCGCCATGGTCGGGGTCGGGAGACGAGGAAGGTGTCGTTTCTTCAAATCTCCACTTATTTCGATGATCTGGTTGCTTACACTCGGCGGTGCGATAATGATGCTCATGTTGTGGCACTATGGCAGTTCTCTTCCAGTGTTGTAACTCAGTTTACCTCTGAGTTTATGGGTCTTATTACTATTTTCAAGATGTGGACCTACCTTCACCAGCACTACTTGCCATCTGGGGATGCGCTTTACGTATCTATGGTCCGTGGGGAGCATGCTCGTCAGTCGTCAGCCATGAATCCAAGGACTAGCAGTAGCATGGGTCTAGTTTTACTAGTGTTGGGGCTACCATTATTATGGATCTAGGTGTGAGCAATACAATCAATCAAAGTCTTGTGGAAACCAATATCAATCCGGTGAATGATATTTTGATCAATGCTAGGAGTCTCTGAGGACAGGTAATTTACCACAAACTTTCTTCTTAAAGTTTATTACTGGGCAACTATACGTCGATGAGTTCTATACACATAGTTCTGCTATTTGGTGCCTACTCTACTCTCTTCGCACCGTAGTTTGTCGTACATGTGTTGCTGGACACTGAGGTCAGACTTAGAGTTTCAAGGTGTCTAGTGTGTGCAAGTGCCGCTGTTGAGCTCCAAACTCAGCTGCGCTCTGAAGCAATCGAGTGTAGGTTAGTCCCTATGGAATTTAAACAACACGGAAACGTGCGGTCTATGACTCTGGTGAAACTGAAGAACACAGCAGGTGACATCAGTTAACTGAAGAAGTAACACCAGCCTACCTGAACCTATGAATAATTTATTTTTATTTTTTTAGAAACATAGTACAACGCAAGCGCTCATATTCACGCGCACACACTCAACCCTATTAACGCATACACGCACACCCTAACTCTATGAGCACCTCCGAGAGACTGAGCCGGCGGGTCAGATCTTTAGATTGACGAAGTCACCACAGGCGCCTCGCTATCGACGGAAACGTCGCCTCCCACTGAAAAAACCGACGATACGAAAAAACCGTCGGCGTCGTAGTTGTAAGGCCGACGGCGACCGTCGGGCTCACAGTACCGTCGGCGTTTATTTAGTGAGCCCGACGGTCACCGTTGGGTTTACAGTGCCGTCAGCATCCATCTAATCACATTGTGAGCCCGACGGTATTATCGTCGGGCTCACTATACAGTTTTTTAGTTTTTCAGTTTTTCTCAAAAAATTAGATTACATATAAAAAAAATATGAAAAAATACTAAAAAAATTAAACCCTTTGGCATGAAGTCTTTTGACGTATACTAGTTTTTTTTTAAATGATAAATTTGAGTTTTGGCAACTTTTCAAAACAATACTTTACAAAAAATATCAATCATATACAAATATGTAATAGTTTTAACACATATGTGTGACCATTATCATGTCATAGTTTGTGATAAAGTGCTCATAATCAGCACATATGTGTGTCATGGTATGGGAAACAACGTCACCGAAGCGATTTTCAAAATTCTTTTTAGAAATATCATTTTCCATTTTTTAAGTGTCAGAAATGATTTTTTTGTGAAGCAAGTACATAAAATATGGTCCAAAATGACACCCATTTAATTTTCCCAAAGAGTAGAACAAATTTTATGGATAATATCTGAATATGAGGATTTTCCTTACTTTCTATCCAAATTCGCCTATTTAATTGACTTTATGTCAATTTCCGGAAGTAATTCAAATTTGAACTACAAATGTGTGATAGTTTGCTCTGAAGTTTTTACAAAAATAATTTTAAGATACACAAGTAGTGGTTACAACATAGAACCGTCAATAGTTTTGAAAAATTCGACCACTTTTGATGAATAGCCATGCTCTTCATTTTGACCGTTTTTTGAAAGAAATGGAAAAATATGAAAAAGTACTCAAAAAAAGAAACTCTTTGACATGGAGTCCTTTTACGTGTACTAGTTAATAGGAAAAATGATAAACTTGATTTTTGGCAAACTTTTCAAAACGAAACTTCACAAAAATGTCAAACATCTATAAACATGCATAGGTTTCAAGACAAATGAGCAATGTATGACCATTATCATGTCATAGTTTGTTATAAAGTGTCATATTCAGCACATATGTGTGTCATGGTATGGGAAACAACGTCAACGAAGCGATTTTCAAAATTCTTTTTAGAAATATCATTTTCCATTTTTTTAAGTGTCAGAAATGATTTTTTTTATGAAGCAAGTACATAAAATATGGTCCAAAATGACACCCATTTAATTTTCACAAAGAGTAGAACAAATTTTATGGATAATATCTGAATATGAGGGTTTTCCTTACTTTCTATCTAAATTCGCCTCTTTAATTGACTTTATGTCAATTTTCCGGAAGTAATTCAAATTTGAACTACAACTGTGTGATAGTTTGCTCTGAAGTTCTTACAAAAATAATTTAAAGGTACACAAGTAGTGGTTACAACATAGAACCGTCAATAGTTTTGAAAAATTCGACCACTTTTGATGAATAGCCATGCTCTCCATTTTGACGTTTTTTGAAAGAAATGGAAAAATATAAAAAAGTACTCAAAAAAAGAAACCCTTTGGAATGGAGTCGTTTTACGTGTACTAGTTAATAGGAAAAATGATTAACTTGATTTTTAGCAAACTTTTCAAAACGGAACTTCACAAAAATGTCAAACATCTATAAACATGCATACATTTCAAGACAAATGAGCAATGTATGACCATTATCATGTCATAGTTTGTGATAAAGTGTCCATATTCAGCACATATGTATGTCATGGTATGGGAAACAACGTCACGAAGCGATTTTCAAAATTCTTTTTAGAAATATCATTTTATATTTTTTAAGTATCAAAAATGACTTTTTTAAAGCAAGTACAGGTCCAAAATGAAACCCATTTAATTTTCACAAAGAGTAGAACAAATTTTATGGATAATAACTTAATATGAGGATTTTCCTTACTTTCTATCTAAATTCGCCTCTTTAATTGATTTTATGTCAATTTTCCGGAAGTAATTCAAATTTGAACTACAACTGTGTGATAGTTTGCTCTGAAGTTTTTAAAAATATAATTTTAAGGTACACATCATTCATTATGAAAATGATGGCATGGATGTCATATTTGGATTCCTCTCATTTTTATGATCGACATAGACATTTTATTTATTAAATTCTGATATATCAATATGAAGATATGAATGATTTTTTATTAAAAGGAAAAGACAAAACAAAAATAAAATAATTAATTATTATTATTATTATTCAAGTATTATTAAACATAGTTATTTTGTTCATTCAAATCTTATTTTTGAAATTTTAAAGATTAAAAAGTATAGTATCTCAGATTAGGGTTAATATGATTGCTATCATACTAATAGCAACAAGGTATGACATCTCAACTGGAATCTCATTTGAATATAACTCAATAATTAAGCGTGCTTGGCCTGGAGCAATCTAAAGATGGGTGACCGTCTAGAAAGTTTGACTAAGGGTGAATAGTTTGATCTAAGATTATGATTAAGTGTGTGAGTGGATAGTTTGAGCTAAGATTATGATTAAGTGTGTGATATGAGATTAAATATATGAATAAATTGAAGTTAAAATAATAATAATAAAAAGTTGAAAAAAAAATTGAAAAAAAAAATGGTTGAGCCATCTATGAGCCCGACGACATTGGCGTTGGTGTAGCTAGCTATGAGCCCGACGGTATTTGCGACGCCGACGGCAATGGCGTGAGCCCGATGAATTATACGCCGACGGCCTTATCCCGACGGCCACCGTTAGGCTCATGTACGCCGACGGTTTTTAGCTTGCCGTCGGGCTGGCCTGTTAGTCCCGTAGTGCAAGAGGCTCCGCAAACTATATCTGACGGCAGATTTGGTTGATGATGGTTTAATTAATGAACATGCTGAATATAAAGCAACGGAATGATAGTACAAGATTAAAGGAAAGAAGGGGGGGGGAGCATTGCAAGATATGAGCAGGCAAAGCCCGTCAATGGTGTGTATAGCAAAGGAGACGGCAAAAACATATTGTTCAGGACACCTGTTTAAGTTGACCGTGGCTAAGTTGATGTGGTGGCTGGAGGAAGAATGTTCCAAAACAACATCCAAGCTCCCCTTGCCCGCCTCATCGACAACTGATTAGCTTAACCGGTAGCGATGCTTTGGATGACATTCATTGTGACGTTGAGAAACGCATGGGTTGTAATTCCACATCAAGACCTTGTGGCCCAAGGCTAGAGCATGGACGTTTTCAAGGACGAGCCGCCCAGGATCCAATCGCAGCACTCACCAATCACGCGACAGTCACCTCACAGCCACGGAGAGGGTGCTGATGAAAACGATGCAAAATCTGAAGGAGGAAAGGGGTTTTGAGAGCATACACTATGTGATGCCGGTTCAAAGCGGTGTGAGAGTTTGATTCGCTTGATAGGCTACTATGTATGGAACTGTATTGAACTGTACCTATAGGGTTCAACATGACACATGCATACAATTTTTTTAAAAAAAAAATCTCTCTCTCCTCCTCTTTCCTAAATTGCCGGCTACCCTCACACACTTGCTCTTTGAACCGAACCAATAGATTGGTTCGCTTCTTTTTCTTTGACACAACAATGTGATGCCTTGCTATGTACAACATCGGTTTTTTTTTTTTTTTTTTTTGAAACAAAGGCAAAAGCTTTGCCTTGTATTAATTAAGAAGAAGGTGCCCGGTTTATTAACGGAAGAAACCGGGCGAAAACCATACAACATACACCAACACCACGGGGAGGAGCCCACACAACCACATAGAGCAACATCTAATGCAAACAACCCATAGCTACAACCTCCCTCTTATCTATCACAACCGCGATCTGATGACAACTCTAGGACCACGTATCAGTCTAAGCTTTCTTTGTGATTCCCCTCTTTCGTCTCTTGCCCCTGATAGTAACTGTCTTAAGAGATTTCTCCACCTTTCTAATTAGATCCTCTGAAGCATTCCCTGCCAAGACACAATCAATATCCTTGCCATAGCCAGGACTAGTTGCCTCTAAACAGGCGAGTAAACCGCAAAGCTCTTTAGCAAAAAGAGCCTCAGAGTTAGGAGTCAACACTTCTCCACCACCCCTAGAGGGCGTCGAGGCCATCGCCAAAGCCTCCAATGAGCTGAACTCCGTCGGAGGCACAATAGATGAATCCCTACACGACTCCTGAAGCACTGGAGCCAAGATCTCACCCATGTCCTCGCCCTCAGGGGCAGACGTGGCAACAAGCTGTGGCGACGGGCAATGACGGTCACGAGGAGAGAAACAACATCGGTTTGAAGCCATGTATGAAAGATGAATCGCTTTTGAGCACATAGTGGATGGTCTGAACGTTGGACGACTGTTAGGTGTGTTTTTCTTTTTGAGAAACACAGTACAAACGCAGACGCTCACATACACGCGCGCACACTCATAGATTTTCGAAATAGGTTTTTGCCTCATTTCATGAATAAAGCAACCGACCACATAAGAGTACAAACGCTTAGGCAACAACACAACATGCCCAACAAGAAAAGTAAGATACAAATCTCGAAAAAGTTAGGACACCGGACATCATGGAAGTAGAATGACATCACCCAACACCACACCACCACAACTAGAGATCGTTGAGCACACGTGCAGCACCTTCAGGAAGGACGGCGATGTCGGCACGCCACTGCTGCCCGGACCAGCGCAGTGGCCCAAGGGTCACCGCCGTGTATCCTGGATAATCTCTGAGCCCGAGGTGTGCAGTGAATTTGATACATTGAGTCCTTGGAATCTGTGACCTGCATCTCATGTTGCATATTTATTACATAATATTTACTTGCCAATTATAAACTTTTATTGGATATAAAAAAATACTAACCTGTCGGACTGACTAATGGAATAAAGACTCGAGACTTATAAGCCTTAGCAGTCCCCGTTTATCCAGCTCGAGCTGAAAACTATGAAGGACCAGGGGGAGTACGGTCTCCATCATCTCTCCTAGATCTGCTTGGTCATACATCTGCTGCATTGTTATCGGGTCTAGTGCATGCTGCAAACAATGGCTGTAGGTGTTTCTCTTAAATCGCAGGACCTCCTTTCCAGCATTGGGGCCTACGGAGTAATAAGTACTTCCTCTGTAGAACATATCCAGGTACGGGTTTTGCTGAATGAGCCCCTCCCAGTCTTGAGGAAAGACTAGATTATTCATCACATCTGTATACGCCTTATAATTCCACTTCTGAAGAATGTTGTCCGAAAAATCATAGATACGAGCAAAAAGTTCTTTCTTGTCGATTGCCCAAGCAAGCGAGCAATGATGTTGGATAGCGTAGGATGCTGTGTGTCCGTTGGTCTTCATCAGGCCAAGGAGTTCTTGGAAATCACGCGGCAAGAATGCCACTTCTCCACTGAAGATGGTTTCTCTGAGTATCTTCTCAACACTTGCGTAGTTCATCTGTGCTAGATTGTCGTCATAGTTTCCCGTCCATGATACTGCATGCAGAAAAGGTCGTCCGGTCAATAGGTCCACTAAAAGATTATCAGCCTTCAACTCGAAGAGGCACGTCTTATTAGTTTGAGGGTCTGGCATAAGTGCCAGGACGCGCCTCATTAGTTGCTGGACTTCTTCAGTCAGACCAAGGCGATGGATAGTTGGATATCCTGGTGGTGTTACAGTCCAGGTTGTGGTAAACATCTTGACATATTCAGACAATGGCACACTCATACTCACTGATTGACAGTACATGTTTCCTGAATGGCATATTCAGAATTTCAGACAGTGAAATCAAAAACTAGAAGAGGAAAAAAATGGTTCAGCAACGAAAAACACACTCCCCCGTTCCACAATATAAGGTTTTAGGTGTAGCATATGTACACTAAAACATGTCTATATTTATGTGTGTGTACATATATTGCAGAAAATTGTTAAAACATCTTATATTGTGAAACAGAGGGAGTACAAACATAACTGAAATCGTCAAAATGCAAATAAGTTGGTGGGGTCGTTGAGCACTAGACACTAGCAATAAAACAATTGCATAAATTTCTGCTAATAATCTAAACCATAACCTGCATCCGTTGCTAAATTCTACATATTGCAGATTTACATAGATTGGGTGTAGCGTTGCTGAGCAAGCGTGAAGGAGGTTGCGGGTTAACTTGGCGTGCGTGTAGGTGTTGACTGTGGACAGATTAGCACTACTGAATGATTAATCTTTCTGGCATTTCCTCATGACGTCATGGCCGCATTAAAGAATTAATCTTACAGGCTAGTTATTGTCTATTGCTATTTCTAGGCTACGGATTGATAGCAACTTTGAATATGGAGTCTTCATTCTAAATTGCGACGAATTTACAGCTATGGATCAGATCTTCAATAGCAGATTTACGGCTAATGATGAGATCCATTGCTAATTTCTCATTGTTATTCAGTATCCACTTACAGCAAGCTACATAGTACTTAGTTTGCTGAAAATATAGGGCGACGAGGATAACTGAAATCAAAATTAGTAACATAAGAGTACTGCAAAAGAAGATCGACTCACCACCAAATCCGCTGGAATAATCCGCGAAAGAGCTCATCTGGGAAGAGGGCTCGCTGAAGAAACCAGCAGAACAGAGCTCGGCAGACAGCCGCTGAAGTTCACTCGCCGTTTGACGTGAGCTTGCCACAGAAAGCCCTGCCGTTGAAGATCACTCGGTAGACAGAAAGTCCCGAGGTTGCCGGAAAAGGCTGCCAAAGAGCAACGATGAACAAGCTTTCTTGAGATTCTTGAGGCCCCAAGAACGTTTGGCTGAGCAGGGAGGCAGCTTTGCTAAGAGGAATGGAGATCGATGATCAGTCAGAGGAGGAAGGAGAAGGCGACGATGGCAAGCAGGAAAGAAGAACAAGAGATGGCTGCCACGGAGTGTGGATGATTTTGGTGGGGTTTTGCGGGGAGGAGACGAAGTCACGAAGGGAATGTTCTCGTGCATTAGGACTTCTTCTCCATCCAAATGCAGCAGGCAGCAGCACAGTTGACATCTGTGGAAGTTTCAAGAAAACAAACTACGGACATATATATATAATATATATATATAGGATGTAACTACACCCACGTCTCATATACCACCTTACGGAAGTAGAAAGCATACTTTATCGGTTTGAGTATGTTCATATACTATATCTAAGATATACCAAAACAAATTTCATAAATTTTTTGTAATTGTGCTAATATATAATACTCCGTACATGTATTTAGCATGTAACGAAATTTCAAATATAAATTTGAACCGTGAAGGACAATAATAACAAATGTTCTACCAATAGTTATAACGTAGCAAATTCAAATCCTAGCGTATATGATGTACTATTCAGTGTCGAATTAGTCTACCTGACTTGTCTGACGAATATGGATTTAAATTTGTAACATGTTCAATACAAGCACCATCTATTTCGGCATCAATTTTTTTTTTTTTGAATAAAAGAGGGTCCCCCTCCGATTTCTATTAATAGAAACCAAGGAAGTAATTCGACACAGCAGGAAGTAAAAGATCCAGAGATAACAAAGGTAAAACTAGGCCTAGCTATCGCTACTAACAAGGACCCAACCAACTGGGAGTATCAAGATAACCAAGGCGAACGGCAACCTGGAAAACAAAACGAAGACCTATAAGTTCTCCTTCAGCCGACAACAAGCTTTCCAAGTAAACCGTAGCTGAAGACTTCCTAGGCAATACGGAGGACTCCCAGCTTCCACCCTTTCGAGGCACTGAAAGCTTCATTTGCCACCCGTTCTAGCAGCTTTGCCCCCCAGGTCATTGCCTCTCGATGTTCCTGTTTTATCTGCAAAATTGCCCACAAATTAATCCAGTTCACCACCATATGAATCAACACAAAAGGGTCATTAAACCTTTTGTTTTCGAAGCAAATAGCATTCCTGACATTCCAAATTGTCCAGAAAATAGCCGCTACTCCAGCCAACACCATTTTCTTTTTTTCCTTACCGAAACTGTTTAGCCAAGCGCCAAACAGCCCGTGAATTGAGTCAGGCATCATTCTAAAATCAAAAGCACACCTAAGTATGCTCCAAATTAGTCTAGCAGTCGAGCAGGAGATGAACAGATGTTCGACAGTTTCAGGTTTACCACAAAAATGACACGAGGGGTTACCTTTCCATCCTCTTCTCAAAAGATTATCCTTAGTTAAAATGCTATTTCTCAACATGAGCCAGAGAAACATTTTAATTTTTTGAGGAATCTTCGCTTTCCACATAAATTTATGAGGAAAGCCCACATCATTTGTAATCAGCTTGCTGTAAAGAGATTTGACAGAAAATATCCCATTTTTTGTCAAAGACCAGACAACCTGATCTTCTCCTTGTAGCAAATTTACTTCATTACATGTCTGTTTAATAGCATTCCAGAGGTTTAAGGTATCTCCAAAAAGAGTCCTTCTAAAGGTAATACAATCCCAGCCATTTTTTAAAACGTGTGCCACTGTCATATTTCCCTCCCTACACAGACCATATAACCTAGGACAACTAACATTCAAAGGTTTATCATTAATCCACCAGTCCTCCCAAAATCTAGTATTATTACCATTTCCAATGTTCTTTTTACAATATTTATAGAAAATCTCCTTCACATCCATGATCCCAGACCAGAACTGGGAATCACCAGCTTTACGTTTTATTCCCGAGATACACTTTCCTTTCACATACTTATTCTTTATCACCTTCTGCCAAAGCCCATCTTCTTTTTCAAGTTTCCAAAGCCACTTGGACAATAAGGCTTGGTTCATAATATCAATATTAAGAATCCCAAGCCCACCCTGAGCCTTAGGTTGACAGACCACAGACCATTTCACTAAATGATATTTCTTTTTATTCTCATCCTCATGCCAAACTAGTCTAGCTCTGTAATAGTCCATTCTCTTTCTGACCCCAACAGGAACTTTATAAAAGGAAATCATAAATAAAACTAAGTTGGACATACAAGTTTGGACCAAAGTAGTCCTTCCCGCAATATTCAACATTTTCCCTTGCCAACCTGCACATTTAGCTGCAGTCTTTTTTTCAATATGATGCCAATCTTTATTTCTAATTCTAACTTTATTCACAGGGATTCCTAAATATTTCATTGGTAAGGAACCATTTGGGCAAGTAAAAATTGTTTTATACTTCTCCCTTTTAATGAAGGCATCCCCAAAAAGGAACAACTCGCTTTTGTGAAAATTAATTTTCAGCCCTGACATTTGTTCAAAAGCACACAGGATGAACTTAAGATTTCGCGCACTATCAATGTCATCCGGGAGAAGAAAAATTGTGTCGTCTGCATATTGTAGCATGTTTATGCCGCCATCACTTTCCTCAACTAAGAGACCATTAACTAAACCATTCCTTTTAGCATTAGCCATCATGATAGCTAAAACATCAGCTGCCAGGTCGAAAAGAAGGGGAGACAAAGAACCCCCTTGCCTAAGACCTTTGTGGGTGATGAAATACTTTCCAATCATATCATTAACTTTAATTGCCACGTGTCCATTTCTCATTGAATGCATAATCCAATCAATCCACTTGTCTGGATATCCCTTAAGTTTCAGCATTTGACAAACAAAAGGCCATTTTATTTTATCGTAAGCTTTCTCAAAATCTACTTTGAAGATCACAACACTTTGTTTACTAGTATGAATACTATTAAGTGTCTCATGTAAAATTAACACTCCCTCCATAATAAATCTCCCTTTTATAAAGGCAGTCTGTACTGGAGAAATTACTTTTGCGACGGTTTTTTCCAATCTGTTCATGAGCACCTTCGTAAAAAATTTGAAGCTGACATTCAGTAAACAGATAGGTCGAAATTTCTGAATCTGCTTGGCATCCTCACACTTAGGTACAAGTGTTATAATACCATAATTAAGTCTAGACAAATTCAGGTATCCATGATGGAAATCATCCAGCAAAGCCTTCAGATCCCATTTAACTAAATCCCAGAAATGTTGATAAAATTCAATATTAAAGCCATCTGGACCAGGACTCTTATTATGTTCCATAGAGAAAATAACCTCCTTTAACTCATCCAACGAAAAGGGTCTAACTAACTGCTCAGCTTCGTCTTGACTAATCGTGGCAGCATTATTAATGGTAAGATTAATGCTGGATACATCAGGTCTACCAAACAGACCTTTATAAAAATTAGTAATATATTCTCTCAAATCATTCTCACCTTCAATCACCCCTTCGTCCTGTTCCAAAGACATGATCCTATTTTTTCTATGTCTCCCATTCGCTTTTGTATGAAAATAGCGAGTATTTAAATCGCCATTTTTGACCTCTTTAATTCTACACCTCTGCCTCCATTTTAATTCTTCTTGTCTCAACAAAGCATCTAGCTGGGTTCTTAAGATCTTCTGTTCAGCTCTCATATCCGCAGTAATACCAATGTTCTCACTCAGCTTGTCAATTTTATCAAGTTTCAATAGAATATCTTTCTTAATTTTCCTATACTCAGCATCTATATTTCTGTTCCATCCTTTACAGAATTTTCTCACCAATCTTAAGCACCGTTGCCATCTATCAATATTATTACCCTTAATTTTTGGGCTTCTCCAAATCTCCTCAATTTTCTCTCGGAAACCCTCTCTTTCCAACCAAGAATTTTCAAATCTGAAAATGGGAGGTTTTATATTTGGTGTCCCGGAGTCAATTAAAAGTGGGGTGTGGTCAGATATCTCTCTTTCTAGAGACGAAACAATGGTCAAAGGATATTTACTTTCCCAATCAGGGCAAATTAATATCCTATCTAATTTCTCAAAAGTAGGATCAACATGATTATTGCTCCAGGTATATCTCCTACCATTTAGAGGTAAATCAATCAAACCTGTATTTTCAATTATGATATTAAAAATAAAACTCCACCTGGAGACATCTCCAGGTTTATTTTTCTCATTTGGATCACGAATTAGATTAGACATCTCCAGGTTTATTTCGGCATCAATTGGTTTTCAGAATTTGTACAGGGAAGATCGCAGCAGCCACATCCACTGTGACGGTGCAGAGCTCGGCCCAGAAAGCAACTACGGCGCTGACCCTGGCGTCGATCCGATTAATTAACAGCCTACCTCACCAATCAAATCGTTAACGTCGCTTTAGCCGCATCCATAATACTAAGATTAGCAATAGCGTAACACTAATCGACTCGTTTCAGATCTAGCTAGAATCCTGCTGCCGGCCATTGCAATATACTACTACATATTAGTAACATGGTATCAGGACAATCTGGACGGCTCGGCGTTGAGAACTTCAGTTTACACCTTTTAGACAAGTCATCAGAAGAGAAAGGTCCATGGATCGCGATGGCCAAACGGTGGATAACTCCCAGTATCTCACCAGAGAACACTACTACTCTGTCTTGTGGTTCTAGTTAAGCAAAACATAGGTCAACCTACCGACACATTCTTCTCTTCTCTTCAGAGAAAGCCGATGGCACAAGCCACAACGATAAACTGGGTAAAAGATTCCTTAAGGACCATAACACAGGTTATCAAGAAATGCACGCGCGTTGCAGAATGAAACACATCCTTGATTATCCAACTGCCAAGCCGAGACACAGCATCCTTGATTGCAATATATGGTAAAAGCACTCAAGGTTCTGCTCATAACCACAACTGCCAGTACAGATCCCCTAAAAGGGAGTCGCGATGCAGTCTTACGAATGAGTATCTTGCATGATCCATCACAGTTAATCCAAGCGGTCAAGGAGGTTCAGCATGCATGGGGCTAGAGGTAACTAGAATACGGTTGCGAACAAAACTTCAAGAAATTGCACTACACCTAGCTAGTTGTCGTCCTTGATCCTCTTGAGCAGCCTGGCAGCCCACTGGCGCAGCCTTCTCTTCAGTGTGAAGCCCACCGCGACGCCGACCACGAAGCTGATGGCGCCGACCTTCGTGCAAGTTGACAGAGACACGACCTGGCTGCAGTACAGAGGATCAAATGTATGTCAGTTACAAAAAGCGTAGAAAGAAGCACCAACTCTGGCGTTATAGTTTTATCACATGGAAAAAACACTTAGAATTGCAGCCTAAATCTAGAAAATAAAACTAGAAGCTGATGCCAAAGGTGAGAAATAGATCATAATTTTACTCTTTAACACGTATGCAAGAGTGAGTGTATGTGGCAGCCGTCTGCAGCTAACTTGGTCAGCAGATGCAGACCACCCTCCACATCACTCTGTTCCTTCAAAGAATTTAAACTGGATGTTTACACGTTAGATTCAAATCATTCACAGTCTCCACGAGGAAATTTCGATAAAACTTTATACAGGTGCAAATCAGAAGTTTCATCTTAAGGGGCAACCCTTTCACCTCGGATTTGTGAGAAAAAGAACCCAACATAAATCAAACTTGCACCTGGGAATATCCAGCAAGTTTCAATCAATAGGATCCCCCCACAAACAGATAATGTTCAAGATTCAAAAAGGTTCAGCTGGTTCACGTATTTTTTGGGGTTAATATCACCTAGGGAGTGGTGTGCCACCATCCTCACCGAAGCAGAACTTAGACAGCACCAGAAGATGCGTAGTACCAGCGAAATGGGGCACAGGAGGATGAGAGTGAGGTGGTAGAGGGCAGCTGCATGTTTGTTGTGGGAGTGGCTAACTATTATAGGGGTTTGCTTGGGAAGGCAAATGAAGGTCAGAGACAACAATGCCAACCATGGGATAGTGTAATTTGTAGTAATCATGTAATAGACAGGTAAAGCGTGAATTCTGGATCCTAAGACGCTGGAGATTCGTCATACAAATAACAAAGATAAGAGAAATTATACTAAAGCACCGGAGCTATCTTATAGATTACATCCTAGCTCATTTTTGTGAAGACTTCAATAGAAGCCTAGGAAGATCAAACAACTTCCGATCAACTACAAGCTTAATGAACCGATCAAACTTTTAATTATGATAAAAAAAAATCAACTAGATCAGGTATCACAGATTCTGGTGCTGGAGGAAGGGCATGAGACGGTGAGGTGTAGAACCAGAGATATCTCATGGCTAAGTGCGTACATTGTCAACTGAATCGGCCAAAATATGCTGTTCAGAAGCTATTACAATGCAGAGTACATACCCAACCCACTACAATGCTTGTTATCAGGTTGCTTACGGTAAGAACACCCTAAGACATCATAGGAAACCAGAGATATGGTACAGTACACACCATAAGACATTTAACATACAAAAAAATAAAAAGAACCGATTTTTTCTAGGTTGTGCTACCATACATAAATCACTACAGACTACATCGATTTTAACTCGTTTCATCAAAGATTTCAGCTCTGATTATAGCGTGTGTACTTGGAGAAACATGTGGCACCAGTGTCTAAATATAAGATTTCAGCATTGTACGGTATAAAGATCTCAATCCCAAAATACTAGTCGCGACACTCGCAATTCGAGCAGAGCCCCAATTCGCCCAAAATCGAAGCAATCTACCGAGCGAGAACAGAGAGGATGGATGGAACCGTAGCAGGAGCAGGAGCTCGAACGTACCCTGCTGCCCGGGACACGAGAACCCGGTCGGAGAAGGCAGAGCTGCCGGAGCGCGAGGAGGCAGCGGAGGCGTCCTGCGCCGCCGCCTGCAGCCACTCCACCGCCGACGAAGCCGTAGGCATCTCCGCGGATCCTGGGTAGACTCGCGGGGGTTGGAGCTAGGGTTTAGCGGCGACGAATCTGTCGAGATAGCAGAGGAATCTCTTGTAATGGAGTAATTTTGTCGGAAGAGTTGGGGATTTATTTCCCTGTTTCTTGGTGGAGAAGAAGAAGAGGAAGACGGGTTGGAGATGGACTCGAAGCTGGGCCGGAATTGGGCTTAGGGTTTTGCAAGAGTCTGTGTCAAATTTGTTTGTGTTTGTTTTTAAACTGAGACATTATCGATTTCGATTTCTTTGGATTAAGAGTTTGAATCCTTCGACAAGAAAGAAATGTCCACTGATTTATATCAAAGTTACAGTTAAAAAAGTTACATATTTTCCGTATGAAGATATTTTCTCTAGAATATATATTTGACCGCTAATATACATTACAGAAGTCGACAAGGTTCAGATATGATGGTTTACATGTATCCAACACAAACTATTCAAGAATATACGATTTACATGTTTGTGCAATACTATATTACCGGTCTATTTGCCAAAATATGCATATGCTAATTCTATCCAGTAGTACCAACCTATTTGATTGCTTAACGTCATGTTAAAAAATTTACTCAGGTTATCGACATAGATCCTTCTCTATTTCGGATAAATTGTTTCACAGGTTACAGTCATCTTTCATTACAGGTCGATTTTATTATGGATGGGGTTGTAGTTTTTACATGAAATAATGCATGAGGTGCATAAAAAAAGGTTTAATGTTGTTCCATTTAAACTCGATTTCGAAAAGGGCGTACGATGAAATCAACCGATCCTTTTTGAATGATGTTATGTTACAGAAAGTTTTCTCCACCGTAAATTTTAACGTGACCTCGCATTTTACCATGATGTCCTTTGTTGTGTTGCCTGTTTCGAGATGAAGAAATACTAGTTGATGCAGGACCACATCCGAGTGGAAGGTTATACATAGAGTAACAATGGTTGAATATGACTAGAAAAACGCCGTAGAAAGTGACAAAATAAAAAGGACAAGAAAGAGAGATCATGATAAAATAAAGAGAAGAAAGAAAAGGAAAAAAAGAGAGAAAACGGGGTTGTCGGAGCCTTAATTTGGCACTAGAAAAAATATAAAATGGTGGGAAATGGCGTTAGCGAGAGAATGAGGCGAGAAAATAATTAATGGTTTGCCGAGTAAGTGGACCTTGACACTCGGCAAACATTTATTTAAAGGTGGAAAATCTGTTGGTGGTAGAAAGTGACGGAACCACCAATATAAGGTGGACCTGGGAAGCTTTTAGCCTAACTCGTATAGGTTCATTATAACTTGTACATGGCTATTGTCTTATAATGAGTTATAGCAGCACGTAGGATCTCGTCACCGTCGTGAGATCCGAAGTTGGGAAAACCACAATGTTCAATCTCTACCTTGACGACGGCATGTCCTACCCCTTGGTTCTACCATCGGCTAGAGCCTAGAGGACCCCAACCCCTTCTCCTATCTACAATGTCGATACGACGACATAAAGTATGTGATATCACCTTCTCCTCCAGTCAACGATGACCATCCGAGACACATGCCCTAACCTCTGCCGACAGTCGTAGTGTTTGTCTATTGTGAGTTGACCGGCACTCAACAAAGCTGAGAGTTTGCACCTACCACTTTGCAAAGACGCCCTTTGTCGGGGATTTTCATCTAGCTCTCGGTTTACTTTGTCCACTCAGCATACTACATGATTCAAGTCCAGTAATGCACCCACTGACAACGTGACTGAACCGAAACTGAAAACCGTATCTGAAAAGGTGTTACTCGTATGACGTCCGGTTAATTTGGTTTATTCACTAATATAATTTGTCTCTTTAAGTTTTACAACATATTTAGTTTGTTCATGTAAAATATAATAATGATGAAATATATGGCCATATAAGTTATGTGTTTCTTAAAAAATCACGTCAACATTGGTTTGTTTGGTTATTACCGAAACCGAACCAAAATTAAATAGTTATTACCGTAACTCCATACAAAATCATATTTACATATAAACCGATATGAATTAACCAATTATGGACCCTACTACTAAGGGAGGGCACGTGCCCCAGATTAGCCTTCCGTGGGCACGGATGGATAAGTAGTCCATGCATGCATGCATAGAGACACGTCCATTCTTTTTTATTTTCAAACTTTGAAATGATTTATCTCTTAAACCGTAAATCAAAATTAAGATCCGTTTTTACGGTAGATCCCAGCTTAATATGTTTTATCCACATTTTTCTCCGACCCTGTTTACCAGGTTATACTCACTTAGTCACCATATATTGATAAGTTGGTTAGCACGTTAAAATCAAAAGGTTGCTATGCTCTTTCAAATTCTCTACACACGTAACCTCATTGTTGATGTTGATTCCAAATTTACGTGTTAAGAATGATCAAATTCTCACTCTTTTGACATGTACGTTCTGACTATAACAAAAGAAAATGTAAACATTATCGGGTAACTATATAATATTTGAATGGTAACTTTTAACTGCTAATATGGTAACGTCGGTATAATAACCTGGCAACTGACGATGAAAAAAAGATCGTAAAAACATATTAAGATGAGATCTTGTTTTGAAATACTCGTCGAGACGAACCCAACGGTGAAAACGGATCATCAATTGGACTAACGGTTAAAGAGATACTTCATTTTAAATTTTTGATTACAAAAAGATTGTCTAGACTGTGTGTTGTTCCGTATCTCTCTCATGCGTCGTATGGAAGACGCTGCTGGGGCACGTTCCCTAGTTAGATTAACCGACCAATTATAACCGAACGTGCAGTGTTAGCGTACGTGTACTACTGATGTTCATTGGCTCATGTACATCTAATAGACAGCGGACGGTTGATTTTTTTTTGAAATCCGATTACAGATCTGCAGTATATATCTAGGTCTGAAGGTAATGTGGAACTTGCCAACTACAATTTGTTAGGTCAACTCAGCTCTCGATCATCTGTCTCTCTCTATCAAGATCTGATCTTACGAAAAAGAAAATCAATACGTAGTAAATTCTTAATTAACAGCCTGCTGGAGACCCAACCATAATGAATCTTGCGACAATCCACACTAGCTACGATATATAGAGAGAGTTTGCCAAGATAAATATAAACTGTAAAAACAGAAGGAAAAGCTGCTTGCTAGCTAGGAGATCAACGAGAGGTCCACGACCAACTGACGACGGAGCTTCCAGATGAAGACGTGTATATGCAATTCACTTCCGGCTCCGGGCACCGATCGGGCTGTACTCGTCCTCTTTCATGGCGTGCGCGCTTTCTGCGAGCCCCTTGATGACGTCGACGTTGGCCTGCATGCACCCGCGCAGCTCGTCGCCCGCCTTGATGCAGGCCACCGTCGCCGCAGATGTGGCCGGCCTCTCGCCGGAGCACGCACGGCGCGAGTCGTCGTACTTCTGCTTGCACCCGATGAATGCGGCGTTTAAGCCTATCGCCAACGCCGGCGCTCTGACTTCGTCCCTGGCGGCCTCTACGATGTCCATCACTGGACTGGCCATGGCAGCTCTTCTTCCCGATGCTTCGTTGCCCATGGCCGCCGGTGACCGATCGAGGAAGACGTAAACGACTGGGATCGGTCCTATAGAAGTGTTTTTCCCTCGTATGGATGCATGGCTATATATATGCACTCAAAGTTCCCAAGGGTACGTGTGCCGTACGGCCTCTTAACGTACGTTAGATACATACTCCATGATCTATGCCACCGCCAAGCCCTCAAATCTCAAATCTCAAAGTCATAATATATTAGGAGCGTGATAAATAAATAAATAAATAAGTACGTTTTGGTCTAAAGCCAACATTGATGGTTTTGGAATGCAAGAATTAATGGTTGAACAAGTTTCATCTCCATGTCCATTTATGCTACTACCAGAAATTATCCGTTTGCCAAGTGACGGTGACTTCGTCCAGAGCACTTCATCGCACAGTCGACTCTTTGCCAAATACACTAGGTTAGACGATCTTTGCCAAGTGTCCAACTAAATACACTCAACAAATAAACCACACTCAAATAAAAATAATATTTAAAACAGTGCAACACTCGTGCGTCAGAGGAAAACACTCGGCAAACACAGCTCAAACGGGTCACCGCCGTTCGCGGGCGAAGGAAAGGTCACAATCCATAATCTTTATCAAGTGTCCCTTAACTAGATACACTCAGACAAATAAACCGCACTCAGTTTTTTAACACCGGCTAATGGCACGATGACATGTGGGACCGACGGACATGCGATGTTGGATTCGTTTCTCTTCTGAATTACCTTTCTTTCTAACCATTCTCTTCAGAAACTCATTCACTTAGAACGATACATACATGTTTATACATGAGGATATTTGATGTCATGTTGCTCACCTGGTAAGAGGGACGATAACCAAGTACAAGAGAAAACTGCACATAACACCAATCTTTGGTGCCTTTGTTGCACAAAACACAGAATCAAAGCATTTGTTGCAGCAAGCCCCATGTTTTTGTCTAATCCGTTGCAACTAGCTCAAATATAGGTTTTAGAGACCTTAATAGGTATCTAACAGGATTGTATACCGTATAACTATAATTTATATCGTATACCAAGTATTGTATGACAATTAACATTTTTTTGAGAAATAAAACTGAAAATTTGGCAGCATAACGGTACAAAAAAATTAAATTATACACATTAAATATTTCATTCCAAGTTTTTCTCAAACTCCTCTTCCATTGAGTGTATCATATAATTGTGAAAGTCGTATGTTGGTGCAAGATTGTGGTTCTGCAAGTATTATCAAGTGAAATACGAATGTACAATTAATAAATATGAAGCTCAATGTAGCTTGTGTTTATCTTTCCCATTTGGCACAAATTTCAACAAAACAAATCAACATAGAATATCGTACTGTTAAAACCCCAACGCCTATGTATTCAAGGAGAGGTAAAATAACATTTCTACCCAAGATGGCCAAGGATGACTATCTTACCATTATAAAACCCTTACGGGAGGATAAGGTAGTCAAATCGTACAACAGATTGTCCAAATTGTGCGAGAAAGCAAAATTATATGATCCACGATAAAACTCCTTAAGTGATGGTTATAACCGTGAAGTTCTAGTGGTATATCCGGTCTGTATACATCAAAGGAGAAATGTATGCCTCAGCTCATGAAAAAGAAGTATTTCCATCAACATGCCACCCACATGACCGCATTATTTTGACTCCAAAACCGGAATGAATATGATTTGGTAAGTGCTGGCGATTACCAAATTTTGGAACGAAATATTTTAATGTGTATAATCTAAATATTTTGTATTGTTATGCTGCCAAAATTTTAATTTTACTTCTTAAAAAATTTATTGATTGTCGTATAATATTTGGTATACGGTATAAATTAGTAATATATTTGTTATAGGTATACAAATCCTGTTAAATACCTATTAAGATCCCTAAAACCTATATTTGGGCTAGTTGCACGGATTAGACAAAAACATGGGGTTTGGTGCAACAAGTGGTTTGATTCTGTGTTTTGTGCAACAAAGCCACCAAAGTTCGGTGTTATGTGCAATTTTCTCCAAGTACAAAGATACCAAAGCTCTGTCCTTATAGTCTTATTCCGCTTTCATGTACTATCAGAATTGGGTTGCCGGCTGTACTACACTACATTGTTGAATGCTCCATTAACTTTACATATTAATCTTCTTCACATCCATGCTCAGAATGTTTTATTGGATCATAATATAAATTCTAGTTCATACATATTGTTCCAAGAAATATCTGAAATCAGATCACACATGACATCCTTTGATTTCTTATTTCATCATCATTTCAATGACGTTCACTATGTACTTATGCTTGCGTGTGTGTGACTCAATTAATTGCAAGATACCTTTTTGTATTGTGAAGAAAACATATCAACTCTCCTCCGTCCCCGTAGTGTGAGGAGATGGTGGCTGCAAAAACAGTCAGGAAAACCAAGCATAGGCCACTTGTGCGCTTCTTGGAGATGGCCACGAGGGCGGCTATGATTATCTTGTCCTTGGGTTTGCTTCTTTCTGATTTTTGTTGTGCGAGATCGATGCAATACTCACACTGGCCTCAAGTTATTTTATACACAAACCAACGTATACATCATTTGTGTGGGTATATATATATGGAAAAAATTTGTGTCCATAGATAAGCGACCAATTTATTGCGATTAAATAATACAATGCATATACTCCATTTGATTCCAAAATAAGTTCTATATTTACTTTGACGTGTCTAAATATTAGGATATAATTCAAATACTAATTATTAGGCTAACAGAACGTTGACACGAAAACAAGTCATGTATGTGTATATTAATACAATCTTTAGTACTTCCGTTCTATTTTAAGGTCTACAAATATACCTCACATCGACTTACTATTTACGCTAAAATTACGCAAATAACACCAGGATTTAAATGTCCAAAATTCATGTTTTCCACCATCACTTGTGTTTCAATGTTTGTCTGTTCCACTCCACCACTCGCAATCTGATACCGTCGATTAATGGGTATGTGTGTGTGCTTTGACCGCAAGATTACGCTAAAGTTTTGCCGGCTTTTGTTCCGCTTTATGTGGCAAACATGATGAACTGGATGGGACCAAAGTGTATATATTGACATGTAAAATAATCGGTAATAGTTCATACATACCCTAAAAGCCTAAATCCGGGATGGTCTTATAGCTGCAATTGGCCTGCCATGATGTGATAGTCCAATCTCACTGGCTGGCAGTAGTTGAAGCTCTAAACTCGAATAACTGTTATTCTGCTTCTAGTCATATCTTAGATGAGTGTTCGGAGTTAATGAAAGACTTTGGTAAAGTCTCATTGCAATTCTGTAATAGAGAGGCAAATAGTGTAGCAAATGAGTTAGCTAAGTATGGGAGGGACAATCCATCGACGCTGTGGTGTGATGTTCCCCCTGATTTTATTTTGCCTCTCTTGGTGAACGATGTAACTTTGATTGAATAAAAGCAGCAAGTTTTAGACGCGCTCTTTTCCTTCCAGGGTACCTAAGGGGACTGGAAGGTTTTTAATGAGCCGGCTTGCGAGCTTAATATATGAGTGGTTTAAATTTCAAAAAAAAAAAGGCCTAAACCCTTAATTTGAGGACTCTTCGACCTTCTGTACGGGTCACGGCCAAACAATAATCACTGAACAATTCATATATTGAGATCTGTGAAACCAACATGTCCTTTCCGTGACTTTTTACCATATAGCGTAGGAAAATCATGCGAGCACAATCACGTTCAACCATGTGATGTTAACCAGCTCGTCTGGGACATGTCCTCTTAAACCTCTATCGAGATGAAGAAGACATGGAAACCTTCTCAGAGAGAGGGGGACTTGTGTTTTATTAGAGAAACAAAAAGCTATGAGTAAGCTCTCTCCTCTAAATTTCACAGAGAGAGGGAGTATTATATATGCATGCATCTAAAGACGATGAAGCATGCTACAGTACATCATGTCTTCTTTGATTCACTGGAGATTAGAAGAAGGTGATGGTGCCGGCGCAAGGTGGCTTGTATGGATCGGGAGGCAGCAGCAGGAGGATATCCCCGTGGGTTGTTCATCATCTAACATGTAGCAATGTGCAGTGGAATTCTTCCCACACAATTGCTTACAGAGTTTCATGTCGCAGGTCGAAGTCGGGGTAGGCGGAAAGCATTTCTCTTCATCTACATGCAAAAGGGAAAAAAAATATAGGCTAAATATATGATCCCATCGATTCACAAAACATGCAAAAATGACTTACTAAAATATGAGACTGTTAGGTGGTGAGTGTACCAGAACTTATTGTGTCTGCATGGCCACATGTGAAGAGAACCATGGCCATGACCATCAGGGCAACCAAGCACCAAACACTCATGCTCCTCTTGAAGATTGCCATGAGGATACTTATAGAATTAGCTAGCCCCTCGAAATTTTCTTTTTCGTTTGTTCCTCTGAATCGATTGATGCAGTGTTCACTTTTGCCTCATGGTATATATAGGGACTTAGGGAGACCTATGAATGTGGATATATATAGAACCAATCAATGCTAATATGTACCAGGAGCAGCAAAATTACAAATTATTACACTATAAGGTAAGAATTCAAATTATAATGCTCATACCAATTAAATGGCGAAATTTTCCATTATCTGGTAAATTAGTACGCTATTAAATCCTAATTACTAAAAACCTCATTTACAGCTGTAGGTACCAAACAACTTATTAGTTGGAATGCGTGAATGCATAAGATAGACAAAGTTTACATCATCAAGATTCTCTCTAATTCAAAAAAAACCTAACTCTTCAATGGCCCATTCCATTTAAGATCTTTCGCACCGCCCCTGAGAGGGACAAGGTAGTGATAATCGATTGGCCTGTGCAAAGATGACTCGATAGACGTGCGGTAGCGAGCTTATTCGAGGGCATGGAGTATGTAAAAATGGGGCAATGTGGGGAAAAAAATAGGGGAAGCATCAGGAGTGCACGTACAAAATCAGACGATGGTCCACGCTTGAGCATATGGATTGTTTCGGAACGTTGTACAAAGTAAGCATCTGTTGTTTTTGCTGTAGATGATATAAGGAAATTAAAATAAAATAATGTGAGCTTGTTTCACCATCCTTCGATGCATATCTGATGGCCCTCCCGCCGTTGTCCCATGTGCCACCTTGCGCCCTTGGCCTTCAGCCCTGATCCATGTGTTAATTTATTTCATTTTACTATTTCTGATTACTTTATATGATCAACTAGCCTCAAACTATTTGTAGAGAGATCAGTTTCTCGTGTACATATGGAACCAATTAACGCTGATATGTAATAACGTGCAAGCATATTACTGTCAAATAAATGCAATACGTGTACCTTTGTCTATTTAATTTTGAAATGTTAAGATTAAGACCAACTGTATTAAGGTTTCACGGTTTATATAGGTAACATGACATTTCTGTATAGGATGGTAAATTACTTGTATAGTTAAAACCTAGCTCGTCGTTATCTTGTTAATTTATTTGTACAATTATGTGTGTTTCTTCTCAAATGCAATAAAAGTGTTAAGAGTTACATACTAGATTCTTAATGAAACTGAATAGGACCAAACGGAAGAAATGTTCACTACAAGTGTAGAAAGACTTAATATTTTCCATCACATTACAAACATGTCTATCTATCTATCAGAGAAACAAGAAATTGTGATATGTTGTCAATGCAAGCATTTTTATTGTTAAAGCTTCATTACATTCAGTCATTCTTCACGCCAACAATAATACTCAAGCGCAGTGACGAAAGCTTCTAATTCGAAAACAAGATACATAAAATCAGTACAACAATTGCCAACAAATATCAGTACAACAATTGCCAACAAATATTCCAAAAATCCGCTTTGCAAGGATTAATAAAAAAATAGAAATTGATGTCTTGTAATTGAGTCCGGCCGAAGTTGATGAAAACATTCTTGGAATAGTACTATCCTAATTTTATTAAAGGTATATTTGATTATTTCATCTGGCGTCAAGTTTAATCAAATAGGGCAGCAACAACTGTTTTCATAGTTGCAGAAGGCTCCCGGGGCTCCTTCACCTCTGCATAGCATCTTGCACTGCTCTTCGGTGCAGTTCGGCAAATTGTGGGAGTAGCACGATGCTGGCAGAGGAAAAGCAGTTGTCGCATCCATCTGCATGTATGTGGTCAACAAAAGATGATGGATATATTTATAAATTATTCCATACATGCATATGTGTTATATATATATATATATAGTTGCAAGAGAAAAGAGGCAAATGTTGTGATTTCAATGTTGCAAAGTAGCAAATATTAACTAACCGCTTTGTGTGCGTGGCTTGAAAGAGGAATAGTAGCTATGGCCACCAAGAGGGCAGCCATGAAGCAGCACATGACACTCATGTTCTTCTTAAGCATTGTCATGATGTATAGGAGTACACAGCACAACTGTATGTATAGTCGTGTAGTTTTTTCTTTGTGTTGTTATTGTGGTTTGTTGTGTGTTCTTATATGGACTCGGCCTTGATCACGCCTATGAGTATCGATTAAATGGTAGGATTATCAATTAATTGGTGGATTGTTTTATTCTTTAATACAATTAATGCATAAATCTCTGGTGTATGGATAAGTCAATAGGTACTAGTACATACTAAAAAATAACACCTACTAATTGCGGAAAAATAGTATATATCTTTAGCGAAGATTTGGTTCAAATGATATCTACTGTGACCTTTGGTTGTTGAAGACAAAAGTTTGTCATATGTGCATCTCTCGATTCTACAGACCGGAACATATACATGAGCAAACAAACAACAAAAATTAAATCTTTAATCTTTTTAGAGCCTTAGCGAGGTTGTTAAGCTTTACCATCTCCACACGCAAAAATAGTGCTAGACGATCGAGCAATCCGCCACCCGATGTTTCTCCATGTATGTGAGGATACCATGGAGTTGTTGCATCAGATGAATGGTTCATGGGATTGATGAGTTGTTGTTTGAGCGACATGAACAAGGAAGAGGAGTACTACGACTATACTACCTGGTGTGCTCCGAGGGCCCACACGCCCATCCCATGCACCCTGACACTCGATCTGAGCCGCCATTCTACCGCATCTTGACCTTCTTATTTTCTTCTTCATCAATCCTCATCTCACGCCCGGATACCAGCGTTCGGACCAGGAACTGCTTCAAGGTTTAATGGTCTCATGGCTTCACTTGACCACTCTCTGAAAAACATGGTTGTACAAAATAAACATCACTATAACATTAAAATGTTTTAAAACACAAGTTATGTGTTTCTCTAATCATCGCGATAGCGCTGAAAAATATGGTGGAGCTCATGTTTCCCTCATTTTTCTCGCAAATAAAAAATCGTTGGGGGGTATATACATATGGTTTTAGTTCAAAACAAATATGATGGTGCAAGAATCAATCCAATTGAGCTGTCGAGGGGTGACAGAGGGCCCACGACCTGGCTGCACGAATGGCCTCAAGGGCCACCAGATCATCTCCTCAAGTTCGTTTCTTGCGATTTAATTAGTTTGAAAAGGGTTCTAAAACATAAACATACAAAAAAGAGATTTCTTCCCTAACAAAACAATAAGTTTCATGGAAAGTCTCATAAATCAACAAGGCATTAAAGTAAGCGTAATAATCATTGAAACATATTAATATCATATCAAACTAATGAGTAATGATACACAGCGAGATTAACGAAAGCTTCCATTTCCTGAAAAAAATCAATACAACAATTGTCACAAACACAATAAAATTACCAAAAATCTGGTTTACAAAGTTTTGAAATAAATAGATAGTTGGATATCTGGTGCGTCTATAAAGCATCCGAGAAATAGTACCAACATGATATGCTGATATTAATGACTTCTCTAACTATGTCATCCTCGCTTCTTCAGAGGAGTTTAACAAACGGGACAACAACAGTTGGAACTGTCGTTGCAGAAGGCTCTTGGGACCGGCGGCTTGCCGGCGCCGGCGCAGAACTGCTTGCACCGATCGTCGGTGCAGTTTGGGAAATAGTTTGAGTAGCATGAGGCGGGCACGGGAAAAGCAGCAGGCTCATGATCCGCCTGCACGCATACACATAGCAGAGACGATCATTATATGGAATAATCGTGTTACCTCCCAAATTCAAGAAATTTATTTTCAAATCTCGAAAAGCTCTGAACGGGAGAGGGCCTAGATATATATATATATATATAATCTGCGAGAAAAATTGCTAGATCTTCCAATCTCGATCGGCGCTGCGAAATAGCAAAAACTCACTAACCTTTATTTGTGCGTGGCATGAGGAGAGAAGCATTGTAGCCATGACCACCACGAGGGCGGTCACAAAGCACAGGGAGCTCGTGTTCTTGTTCTTCTTCAGCGTCACCATGATGTAAAGGGAGTCTAGCTACACACGAGCTATAGTTCTTTCTGGATTTGTGATCTGTTGTCTGTTTATATAGACCTGCATCTGTGTATGCCTAGGCTAGCTAGGATTACCAATTATTATTTTATTGATTTCTCGCAAAATAATGTTCATTGGATTATAATTATTAACTGCATGCGATAAATTAATACAATGCATAAACTACTTGTGTATGGATAGATGGATAGGTACGTACCACTACAAACATATAGATATGGATAAGTGGATAGCTACGTAGCACTACATAGTTGTATATCTTGTGTGTATGGATAAGTGGATAGCTACATGCCACTGCAAGCTTATAGATATGGAACATATTTTGATTAATTACTATACTGTAATTTTGATTAATTAGTTTTCTTGTCAGTTAATGTTATACTTCAGTGGCAGCTAGTCAGCCCATGAAAGGCCAGTTTGGTTGCCCGCACGAGGCACAATGTCCTCGCCAGCCTAGGTCAGGATGTTTCATCGTGGATGGAATTTCGTGCCTCGACGCCTTTTCTTGCACTTAGCAGGGACGAATTCAAGGGGGGACGAGCAGGGGCGACGCCCCCCCCCCCCCCCCCCAACGAAACGTATTTTAGTTTGATCAGTGGCGGAGCCAGCTTGCCGTTTTAGCCTGGGCAAAATTTTGCTGGACTTGCTTGGTCAAGTATTTGCCCACCTAAACTACCTTCCTAATCACTCTTTTGCACTAGTATTACAAGGGAGCTGGCCAACTTAGCCCGGGCAGCCGCCCGGCACCCGGGCATGCCGGTCCTTGGCTCCGCCACTGAGCTTGATGGCTATTATGAATCCATGTTTTTTGTGCATAAATGAGCAAACACGCCCCCTAATCACGTGAAGCTTGGTTGCTTAACAATCTTGCCCCCCCTATCTCCAATTCCTGGCTTCACTTAGACCAAAGCTAAAACATTTTATATTAAAAAGTAGGAGTAGTAACCTTGAATTCTTAATTATTGTAATAAAAAACATAAGTTATACACATTTATAGATAGTCACGCCACAGGTGGGCTGCCGTGCCAAGTAAGAGCCGCAGTAGGGCAGGTAAAGAAGAAGTGGCTCCTGCCTTGTTGGAGCTGGACAAGATTGTGTTTGTGGTACAGATTTGCTCGAGAATTGATTATGTCATGCCACGTCACCTGGTTGTTTTCTTGCTTGAATCGTCAGCTCAGTTGTGATAGAAAGACAATGCATGCCATTTCTCGCTGCTAGCATCACTCGTGTATCAAAAATTGCGCGGGCGCCCATCCCTTCCATTTGTTGGGCTCGCCGGTGGGTTTCGGCCATACATATCCGCACCCAATAAATAGTAACCCATTCTTATTATTACCTCCCATCCGTTAGAACTGTCGTCAAAACTGTCGTCAGAAAACAACGTCCCACATATAACTTATAGGCACACCTTGCGACGCTTTTTTCGGATCGAAAGAGTAGTATTATTTATGTGTAGTCAAATCTTGGACTGTCAGTATAGCACCAGCAAACGAAGAAACCTTTGTAAATTAAAAATTTACAAACGCATAACTGAAGGTGCATAGATATCTCTCGAGTTCCCCTACATGGGCATCAAGTATGACAGTCAACGAAAAATATGAAATAAATGGCCACACAGTACAAACAGGGTTATACACCAAAGTACAAGTGAAACGAAGCCAAGGTAGCAACAAAATATATGGTGTTATATTGTTCACAATCTTGTTAGTTTCCATTCTCATCAGAAAATTCAAAAAAAAATGCGTTTTCAAGGCAGCGGTTCATTAATGTAGCACAACACAGTTGAGCACACCAAATGCAGACACCAAGTAATAATCTCAACAAGTAGCACAAAACTGTAATACTCATCTCTGTCGCAGAACATTGCATCTTACACGTACAGAAAGGTGCTAATTAACAATGCAGTAAAAAAAACCCCAAAAAAGAATAGAGACAACAGCCCAATTCATAGTCTCCCCCAAGTTACCAAGTAAGATATGTCGCGCAGCAGTAGCCTTCTCATGACCAAGTTAAATAACAGACATACCACCACTGCAGGACTAACCTGACTACCTGTTACAATCCAGCGCACGGGGCTGGTCAGATACACAGTACATACCGAGTACAGGAGCTAGTCTGGCAAAAGCTAACTTTCAGCCTCATTTCGATTTCCGTTGTCTGAGAAGGTTATAGTCGAGCTTCTCGCGCTTCTTGTTCGACTTGCGAGACCCAAAGCCATGGCGCTGCGAAGACGAAGACTGGCCGTCCGCATTCTGGCCTGCCGTTTTCGGCAGCTTTCGAGACGGTGGTGTTTCCATCTCAAGCGCAGGCTCTTTCCTCTTTAGCTCGTTCAGGGATATGCTTTCTGAACCGTCGATGTTGAAGTCTCTGAATCTTGACGCTGCTGATACGTCATCCGTTCTGCAGTTTCAGTGCAAATAGCGTCAATCCAAATGTCAGTGAAAAGCCTCACTATTGTATCCATCAAAGAAAGGCTGGTCTGCTGATACATACATCCATATAATATGAAAAAACAATACTTGAGTTATTCTAGTTAATATGCTGTAAATTACTAAATTGTGTATGGCATGCTACACGAACTGAAGAGATCAAACTGAATCCAAGTTTTGCCTATTGTTTGAACATAATAAAATGGGCTATAAGGTCATAACTAAATGAGAACTTCTGCCAATTTGTATGCAAGTCATACAAGTTGTTTATGTCATGCATCAATAACTTGTTGAAACGAAACAAAGGAGTAAAGACCATCTTTCTTTACAAGTACAACATGACAGTATATAATTGTAGACAGTTTTTCGGACACTTAGATTGTAATTGAGAAGATCAAAAGAAATACATGACAGCTATATAAAGTGGAATCTACAGGTATCTACAGCAAATTGATGATCACATTGGTCCACATTCAGCAATTGAAACTAAACAATTACTTTACAAATTTGCAATGCATCAGCCCTGGTGCATAACTCAAATTACATCTTCTGGCAGATAGCAACTTAGCATAGAAAGAATAATTATAATCCTCCTTCATTGCAAATTCACAACATGGCAATTAACACTCACATCCAGTTCCATTGGACACATTTCATATTTTTATGTGAGTACTTCAAAAAGAATTGTGCAGCTCAACAAAGTGGACGCTACAGGTTATCAAAACATGTTGATTATCATACAGCTCCACCTTCTAAATAATCTCTCGACACATTTGCGAGAACAATGGCTAAGTTATATCCTGTGACAGATTTCATTGCAAAAGTAGGTTCACAGAGGAGAGTTAAGTCAACTGACTCAATTGCTAACCTGGTTGTATTTGCATTGTCTTGATGAGAATTACTAGGTGAAGCTGATTGTGTTGGGCGACCACTTGCCTCGTCGTTTAGTTTCTACAGGTCTAGGCTTGTGTAAGGGAAAACAGGCATCTAAACCACATAACAGCCACAAGGATATGTAACAAAACCGACAGCACTTACATCAATGGATGGATTGAAGTTCAGGAATGACATTCGACCCTTTACGGCTCCAGGATGCGGATTACCCTCCATGACAACTACACTGAAAAGAGAAACATGTAGTGTTAAGTCTGCACCGACAGATCAATCAAAGCTAACACTTGTTCGTCACTATATATAGTCCATAAGAAAGAACGTCAACGAGTAAGTAAAATCTCTGACAGACAAAAGAACTAATGAAATACATCACACGTCATTTTAACAGGAGCATTCTGTGAGTTTTCATGCGTGCCAAACATCTGAACTGACAGCGCCGCGATCTTCATCAGGTTCTCTGTTCTGCAGAGTCGGGAGCTAAGCTATATTACCACGCAAAATCGCTAGAACTGTATCACCACCATTCGACCCTAACAAATCTAAAAATCCAAGATATCCAACCAAATATGCGGATAAAAACAGAACACAGGTGCGACGCGACTAAGAAGACAGAGTCTTTCGATCACCAGACCACTTCATGGCGTCTTAGAGCCTCTGCAAGTCCTCAACCCTTCACAGACACCAAACATTTGAACCAATAGTGTCGCGACTTGCATCAATCAAGGTTTCTCAATTTATCAGTAACAAAACTAAGCTATATATCACACAAAATTGCTCAAATTCTCTACAACCTTCCCTAAACCGAAGATAACGAAGTACACAGAACACATACAGAGCAGCTGTAGGCAGAGAAGAACCGAGCCTTCTTCCCGTAAATCCACATACCACTTCCTGGCGACCTGGACCGAGGAGCCGACCCCTCCCCCGTTGGCCGCGGGCGGCGTAAACACCTCCGCCTCCATCTCCACCTCCACATAGGCCTTCTCCTCTATCTTCTGCGCCACCGCCGCCCGCTGCATGAACTGCACACAAACACACAGAACACCGCCGTCAGAGGCCCAGCCGAGAGGAATTAGCAGCCGAGGGGATTCGTTGGTTCGTGACTCACCTTGAGGTTCCGCAGCGTGCTGGAGAGCCCTTTCTTCTCCGACATCTCGCCGGCGCCGCCGCTTTCTAGGGTTAGGGTTTGGAGGTGGCGGCGGTGGCCGTCTCGCGCGAGGAAGAAGACCGGACGGAGCACGCGGAGCCGGAGAGCAGTCAACTAGACCAGAGTAGGGTTCGATCCTGACGAGGCGGGCCCACACGTCATAGTGCCGTCTCACCGCCACGTGGGCCCGGCTAGTTTGTAGCCGACTCGAACTCGAACCCGTAGGACGCACGAAACGCCGTGGATAAAACAGAGACCTCCTCTCTGACCATAAACTTCTTCTGTTGAGATTCCTGAAGAAACATCCATCGATCGATTCTTCGGCCGATCAAGGATCGATCACCATATCGACCATCGATTGCACTTGTTATAGTTTGCAATGGTATGTACCCATCAATCTGTATTCCATGGCGTGTTCGTTCTTGGTTCAGATCGCCGATGACTCAGGGACTAACGCGTGTTGCTTGATCTGCGTTTACAGGAGGAAGAATCACCGTCGACGACGCACCAGAACCAGCAGGACGAGGAGGAGGAAGCAGAAGCAGCTGATGCATCGTCGGACATGAGCATGGACGACGAGCAGCCTGAAGAGAAGGGCGGTCGGTCCACGGAGGATGAGGAGGAGTCCAGGTGGGACGCGTACCTCCTGTCGCAGCGCTCGCGCCACAGCTTCGCGCAGTACTACCGGTGCCGCCCCATGTCGCTGCTCGGCCGGGACACCGCCGCCGGCTACGACGACGGCAACCGCGTCGTGATGCCGCAGTCGGCGCTGGAGCGGCTCAGCGCCGTGGAGGTGGAGTACCCGATGGTGTTCCGCATCCAGAACGCCGCCACCCTACAAGCCTCCCACGTCGGCGTGCAGGAGTTCGTCGCCGACGAGGGCTTCGTCCACCTCCCCACCCACACCATGGCGCGCCTCGGCCTGGACCACGTCGACAATGGCCATCTCGTGCTGCTCACCAGCACGTCGCTGCCCAAGGCCGCCTCCGTCAAGCTGCAGCCGCACACCTCCGACTTCCTCCGCGTCAGGTACCCCAAGGAGCTGCTCGAATACAACTTCGGCAAGTACACGTGCGTCACCGTCGGCGACACCATCACCGTCGTCGAGGGCGAGCGGCGGTACCTGCTCGACGTCGTCGGCGCAGAGCCCGCCCACGCCGTCTCCACCATCGAGACCGACTGCGAGGTCGACTTCCTGCCGCCGCTCGACTACGTGGAGCCGGCGCCACGTGTGTCCGTGCCATCGGCGGTGAGGGTCGCCACCCGCCAAGGTGACGTCGTCCCTGTCGTCGTCGGGGTAAGGATGGACGGCAAGCCCGTGGAGCGGCCGGCGCCGGCGAAGGTCGTCGCCGGCCAAGGCGACGGACGGTTCTCCCATGCTGGAGTGCGGATGGACGGCAAGCCCGTGCAGCCCGCTACGACGGTGCCGGTGACTGGTCCATCGGCGAAGGCAAATATTCCTACTAAGAATGTGCTTCGGTTCGGCGCCGGAACGTCGACAATGGCGTCCGCTGCTGTCAAGGCAGGGCAGAAGGCGGACGCCGGTGAGAAATCCAACCAGGCCGGCAGCTTTACCGGCAAGAAGTACTCTTTAGGAGATTGAAGCTATGATACAAATAGTTGGCAGTCGAGAAGTTGTTTGGAACCAAAATGATCAAGAAAACTTTTGGTACAACGTTGAGTGTTATGTTTGTCCAAGGTTGAGCTGATATAAGTTACTAATACTCCCTCCGTTCCATATTACCAGATGACTTATTCGCAGAGACCGGGGATCCGCACCCCCTTTTCTAAAAAAAATTCTTTCTGTTGCTTATAGATAAGCTAGACATTTGTAATCTCTAAAACTCTACTAGGTATTTTCTTAAAGGTGTACAGATTTTTTAGATATGTTAGTTGATAGAAACACGAAGTCACACACTATAACACACCTATGTGTCACCAATTAACTTATTGGTAAATGTGATTTTTTTTCATTTTATATAATTGATTTGATTTAGACAAGACCTAGTTCATAAGTTTAGTTTTACTTTGAGTATAACTTCAATCAAAGAGATCGACTTCTAGTCGCGCAAATTTCATAATAATTTTACAAAATTTTGGCATAATTTTCTTTTGAAATGAGCCAACAAACTTTACGTCATTCATTATTATATTAAAACAATCATTCAATTACCATTACATGCAATAGAGCAAACATATTAATTAGTTAGGGTGATATATGCAAACGTTTACATAATTGAAAAAATGAGTTAACAGAGCATTAGCTCATTACTGTAGAAGAAGTAAACATGTTTAGTATAAACCGCTCGGTATAAGAACTCACAAGATATAGCGATGATGAGCACGATAAGCACCGTAATGCTTAAGTTGATACACACTTGCACTACATCAAAACACCAGGATGTAGTGAGGCCAGCACTGATGTACCGGCCACATGTCCGATTGGCCTGGGCGCGGTATCTTGCGAAGACCCCTCGGGAGGGTTCAACCCGATCTGGAAGGCTGCGGCTGCAACCAGGGTAACCACGATTATCAGCCATACCTACTGCTGGTTCAGCCACTGACGCAACTGGATGATCTCGCCGGCGACCTCAGGGTCTCCTACATTGTCCATGAACGGAGGCGATGGAGGTCGGGGTCACCGGGAAGAAGAGGATGTAGAGCGGCGTGTGGAGGAGAGATTGGTGTTATCTCTCTGTCGGATGGAGGTGGAGATGGTTGAAGGGCCGTGGAGGGTGGGTGGGGGGCATGTTTTTATATTTAAATATACGTTCTAAAGATTTTTTAGATATGTTAACCGATAGAAACACGAAGTAGACAAGACCTAATTCATAAGTTTAGTTCTACTTTGTAAGATCTATGTTCTAGAGTATATAGCTTCAATCAAAGATATGGCTTCTAGTCGCGTAGCTTCATAATAGTTTTACATATTTTTGTTCGCAATGAGCCTACCACTAGCTAGCACGCCAAATATCACGATTCCTAGCTCTGAATATTTATTCTTTAAAACCCTTACCGAAAACAATACAACTGAAACCCACTCAATACAAATTCTCATTTAGCTGAACACATACCTCAAAACGCAGCCTAAGTTGATAGTAAAGGAATGAAACTTTTGGTAAGTTGCTGGATCCACATAATCC
The DNA here is from genome assembly GCA_026929855.1 of Poa annua. Taxonomy (NCBI): domain Eukaryota; kingdom Viridiplantae; phylum Streptophyta; class Magnoliopsida; order Poales; family Poaceae; genus Poa; species Poa annua. The sequence continues at coordinate 2,435,061 of CM049428.1, read as the reverse complement.
ACTGGACGATATAATAATCCTTGACTGATTTAGCCGAGAGACATTCAATTCAAAACTTCGGACATGTTTCAAAATGATAGATTTTAAGTTACCATCGCACAGATTTTTTCGAGAGCTTTCAGTTGGAGATCTTTGATTTTGTAATGTTTTGGAAGAAAAGAAGAGATTATTTCCACGTGGCAAGGTGCCCCATGTTATTAAACCCCCAGGATGTTTTGTTACAGTATTCCAAAAATATGGGAGAGTAGAGGGGGTTTGCCGCTAATACCTCTCTGCTTCGGACGGCATAGAGGAGAGCGAGCTCGCGAAGAAGACGACGCAGAAGAAGAGGTTTCCTTCCTTCCCCAAACCCTCCGCCTCCGGCTACCCCTCCCACCGCCGCCGCCCCGCGCGAGATGGCGCGCCCGCCGCGGCAGGACGACTTCGCGCGCTTCCCGGAATCCACCCCCATCGTCATCGACAACGGCGCCTCCACCTTCCGCATCGGGTGAGCGCCCCCCCATCCCCCTCCCCCCGCCGCCCGGAACTTCCCCGAAACCCTAGCCCTAACGCGGGCGTGTCGTTGCGTTGCAGGTGGGCCGGCGAGGCGGAGCCGCGCGTCGCCTTCCGGAACATCGTGCAGAGGCCCCGCCACCGCAGCTCCGGTACGAATCTCCGCCTGCCTATGTGCCCATCTGGGTTTGGTGATGCGAATGCGTTTGAATCTCACGTCTCTGTATTGTGCTCCGTTCCTTTAACGGCGCTTGTGCTGTCACAAGTTCATAGTGTGGCGTCCTGTTGGCAACTCACTCAGTGCTGTTCATGAGACTTTATTGTGTTGTGATGCACGGAAATTGGGCACACCACTTAAATTCTCCGGCCTCGTACGCTCTTAGTTTGTATTATGACGATTTCGGCGATACTTGTCCGTAATTGACTCTGAAAACGGTTAGTAATCGTGCAGAGGCTGCGCCACTAACCTTGGATACGCAACACGTCTCACACTTAGAAAGCTCGAGCTGTTCCAGTTTGCTCTGCTACTGGTTGCGTCATATGAATTTCTTTATATTTTGCGTCGTTGTGCGTCGTCGGTGTAATGGTGCTTGGGGTTTCAGAAGTTCGTAGTGGCAACCCATTGGCAATTTCGGTGCTGTTTACGGGACTTTATTGCGTTGTGATGCACGGAAATTAGGCTTATCATCTTAATTCTTAGGCGTAGACACATAGGGTGTTTTATTGTGATACTTTGGTTTACTGGACTCTGAGAGTGTGAGTGAATCTGAAAACGTTTTCAAGCCAGATGTCTGTAGAAATATCCTAGTGATTCTGCGAGTGTGGTGCAATGTTCATGGTAGTTTGAATATACAAAAGGGACACTAGTTTATTGAATCCTTTATACTTGTGTCAGTTCATGGGCTAGTTGGAGGATTGGAAAAAATTCTCATGTTTGAATTAATTGTAACTAAAATAAACCACCATAGTTAAAATTTTCAGAATAATGGATGTGATTTTAGATGATTTTGACGGTACTTCAGTTTACTTGACTGTTGGTTATTCTGAAAAACGTTGCCATGTCTTATGCCTGCAGAAACATATCTGTGCCTGTGTGCGCTGCAATGGTTCATGGTTTATCTGAATATACAAAAGGGACATAAGTTTATTTGAATCTCTTCTGCTCGTATGAGTTGATGGACCTAGTAAGTGGATTGAAGAAAATTCTCGCAGTGCACTGATTGTAGTTTGTTGTCGATGCAGCTGGTGAAACTGTAACAGTTGTCGGAGACACTGATCCAGCCCTGATGAAGTACTTCGATTGCACACGGACAATGATTCGCTCACCGTTTGATGATGATGTTGTCTATCAGTTCGAGTATATGGAATATGTTCGTCACTCCTATTACATAACCTTTCTTACTTCTAACTTGTCTGCGAGATGCACAAATGGTTTATTATGCCTTTATAGGTTTCAATGGATATTTTTTGCACTTTTTAGGCATGAGCAACTCTTAAGTCTTTACTATATGCTTAATATCAATCATATTAGCTAGAGTTCAGATGAGTGTAAAATACCAGAACGATGCATGTTCAATGTTTTAGTATAAGTTCGATGGGTGTCCCTTGTGGTTCCGGGCTGATAAGGAACTTCGAGATGTAATGCTTTTATAACAAACAAGACTTTGTATCTTGTTAACCGCTTTTGATCTGGTATTATTTCAATGTTGCAGATTCTCGATTATGGTTTTGATCGTTTAGGTGCCACTTCAGAGGTAAATACATGTGTCAACCCCTACCTCTCGAATCATTTTCTTTTCGTATCATAGTTGTCTTACAATGCTTGTTACCAGTGGAGTCTGTGCACTGAACTAAAGATGCTGATTAGGGACTATGAAATTCTCACAAGGAATATATTTAGCATAGAAGATTTCTTAAACAGTTAGTTGAATTTCGTACTCACATGAACCCCTTGAAGAATACAGTTTACTCTCGATATTTTCAAGTCAAACAGCGTATTGAGCGCAAGTCAATTATTGTCTTAAGGGCTTAAGGAAAGAACCCACTGAGCATAGGCAAGGCAAACAGGAAGAGGGAGACTACCTAATGGAATCAATGCAACTCCAGTTTTGGCAGATGCCGAGCATGGGCTATTATCTTAATTAATGAGATTTTCTCCTTAACAGTATGCTTAGGAATAACTCAAGAATAGTTGGCATTCCTGAGCTAGTAGTTTGCTGTTTTTGTGCAATGAAATTATAAAGTGAAACCCTACACATCAGTTCAGTTAGTCTCATAGTTTTAAATCTGACACTTCCTTGACTTGAAACATAGGTAATATGTAACTCATGTATTTTTGAACTTCACTACCTTCTTCCTTTTCATTAACTATTATTTGTTTGAATACTGTTGAAATCTTACAGTGGTGCTTGTAGGTGGGCCATCCTATTCTTATGACAGAGTGTGAGTGCAATCCATCCTTTTCTCGAGCACGAATGTCAGAACTTCTTTTCGAGACATATGGTGTGCCATCCGTTGGTAATGTGTTCTGTGATCTTTGTATGCTATTGTTTAGTATAGTTTATTACTTATTAGTAGATCTTGATGTAAATATGTTGTGCTGATGTTTTTTTTACTATCTGTATTTCAGCTTTTGGTGTCGATGATGCATTCAGTTACAAGTACAACCAGAAGCTTGGAAACTGTGGAGAAGATGGATTGGCTATTTCGTGTGAATTTGGAACATGCCATGTTGTTCCAGTAAGTTTTTGTCCTGAAGACACTTTTCTCGGACTTTGGGCAATATACAAATGTTTTTGACATTCTATTTTGCTCATTTTGTCAGTTACCACAAAATGAGTACAATTGCATCTTTTTAGGAGGAAATACCATTGACTGTTTAAATTCTGAACTTCTATAGCAGTTACCATGCTAAAAAAGAAAGAGATTCCACACTAGATTATCTGTTGATGTCGTTGTCCCTTTTTCTGTTCCATCCCCATAACTTAAGTCACAAAGATGCCTAAATCTATTGGGTGACCGTGGAAAGCGATAATATTATCCCAGTACCCTGTCCATGAGGATCTGCTTACCTATTTTTCTATGTTGTACACCAGACCTTGACTAAGTGCAGTAAGGTTTTTTCCTTGACAATGGCCCCTGAAATATTTAAGAAACAAAATGAATGCACACCATCTTCTCTGTTTGTAAGAAAATATATTATACATTAGTTTTGTCCGTTGACTATATTAGAGGCCATGTTCAAGAAACATTCCCAGAAATTTGTGTTTATCTATATGTATATTTTATATTAAGTTCTTCTATGACCTAAAAAGACTTGCTGAATCTTTTTTCAGTTCTTAAAAGGGCAGCCTGTGTTGGGGGCATGCTGCCGAACCAATGTTGGTGGATCTCACATTACTGATTTCCTGAGGCAGCTTCTCTCTCTTAAATATCCCTATCACGCGTACGTATCAGCACATTTTTCTGAAGCACTTTATATTATTTGTTTTCCTAACCATATCCATGTCTAACAGTAGCAATTTTATCTTTGCATAGTGCAAACATTACATGGGATAAGGCTGAAGAGCTGAAGAAGGAACATTGTTATATAGCTCATGATTATATGTCAGAGTTGCAGATATTCAAAGTAAGAAATTTTTATCGATTGTTTTTTCTCTTATCACATTTCAGAATTACTAGATTCAGTTTCCATTGTGGTTGTATAGAATGGACAGTGCATCTGTCTTAGTTGATTATCTTTGTATTTTTTTCTAGAAGTATATTATAGCAGTTATATGAACATTCTTGGAACACCATGAATTGATCAATATAGTGTGCAGAACAACAAGGAAGAAGCTGAAGAAAAGACCAGGTATTGGCAGCTACCATGGGTACCCCCACCCAAAGATGAACCGCCATCTGAGGAAGAACTTGCAAGGAAAGCAGCTAATAAGGAAAAGTCTGGTCAACGTTTGCGAGATATGGCTGCTGCAAAGAGGTCTCAGAAGATAGTGGTTCTGGAAAAGCAACTCTCGGAGCTGGAGGATTTAATGGAACAACTTGATGACTCTGATGAAATTGAAGAAACGTCTATTCTATCTAGAACCGGGTATCTTTCCCAGCAGGAAATCAAGTCTGCTATTCTGAAAGTAACACAGTCCCTAAGAAAAGCAAAGGGGGAGTCCAACGCCAGCGAGGAGAACGCAGAAGCTTCTGGAGCTGATAAGTACCCACTTGTATCTGTCCCTGATGAGATGCTGACACCAGAGCAGGTTTGTGTTATGATAAGCTGTCATCTGTGGCTATTGTGTGGTCAACCAAGGGATTCCGTTAATGTGCCTTTGGGATTGTTTTGCACCTTTGTGCTGTTAGGAACTTAGGCTAAACCTAATTTCCCAGTGTTAGAGACTTACAACCACTAACCATTGATGTGTTCACCTTTTGAAAATTTTACCAGTTAAAGGAAAAGAAGAAACAGATACTACTTAAAACTACAACAGAGGGCCGGCTGCGTGCCAAGCAGAGGCGCGCTGAGGAGGCAGCATTAAGGGAGAAGCAAGAAGAAGAGAGGCGGACGTAAGTTGGGACATTCTCAGTCTGAATTTTCATACATATGCTTATCATACTTAGTTTTATCTTGTATTATATGGCAAAGCCCTCCTTTATGAAATTATGTGGTATCTTGTGCCTTGTTGATGAAGGTATTATATAGTAAATTCCTCTACACAAAATTATTTGGTGTTTATGTCTTGTTGATGATGAAGTTGCTTCAAAGCCATTTTGACTTTTTATGCCCTTCTGAGGCGTTCCATGTTTGTCAAAGTATAAACTGTAGGAGGACATTACACTCTGCATTTTGTAATACCAACTATTTGTTACAAAATTTGAAAAAATTAAAATAATGTTAACCATAATAGCAAACCAGTAACCACACTACCACAGAACAAACCTTTCATTGCAACCTGTCTGTCTCAGAGATCAGTTTACGGGCTGATAGGTTGTACAACCAGGTTGATATGGATAGCGTACTCTCTAGCTGCTGTAGATTTTTGCAAGTATGTTGTATGCTGCTTTTGTGATCTGTTTCCGCTCTTTACTATACAGGGAGAACCCAGAATTATACTTTGACGAGCTCCGTGCCCGATACTTGGAGCTTTCTGACAAAGTCGACCAGAGGAAGCGACAAAAGGTGAACGGCAACAACAACAATCCATCTGGTGCTGTAGGCCGTGGCGAGCGTCTGAATGCCGCCCAGAAAGAAAGGATGCGGCTGCTCACTACTGCTGCATTTGATCGAGGGAAAGGCGAGGACACTTTTGGAATGAGAGATGAAGATTGGCTGGTCTACAATAAGATGAGCAAAGAAAACGAGGAAGACAATGATGGGGACGACGACGAATCAGAACTTGCTCGAATCACATCGAAGATCCAGGTATAGTGCCCTGCTCTCAAGCATTCCTATTTATGATGATGTCCAATTTAGGTTGCTTTAGCAAAGTAAAACAAGTTCTGTCGTAAATAAATCAGATGCCGCTTTCCGATGCAGGAGGTGGATCCCACGTTCGTGAACAAACACGAAGCGGTCGAACCAGCTGTAGACCCTCACAAGGTCCGTCCTCTGACCGCAGAGGACTTCAAGATCGCTATCGGGATTGAGCGATTCCGGTGTCCCGAGGTGCTGTTCCAGCCTGGCATGATCGGGGTGGACCAGGCGGGCATCGACGAGATGGTGAGCATCTCTCTGAGGAGGCTAATGGAGGACGAGTCGGTTAAGGAGCGGCTGTGCCAGTCCATTCTGGTCACAGGCGGCAGCTCCCTGTTCCCTGGCATGATCCCCCGGCTGGAGGCAGGGATCCGGCAGTTCCGGCCCTACCTCGCGCCACTGAAGCTCGTGATGGCCGCTGACCCCATCCTGGATGCGTGGCGCGGCGCTGCCGCCTTCGCAGCGTCAAGCAAGTTTTCGAGGCAGACGTTCACGCTGGAGGATTACCGGGAGCACGGCGAGAACCTGTTCCATCGCCACAATATTGTTTACACGTTGTAGCAGGGTTGGGTCTGCTGGGACGTGCTAACGTAGAGAGAAGGAGGCATAGATGCTTTTACTGTGGAATGGTTATGAGGACTCATCTTGTGAAGATGAAGAGTCTTGGGTCGGCTTAGAAAAATTGATAGGTGGTCATTGTTATAGTCAGCACTCGGTTCTCAATATCCTTCATTTGAGTCTGAGTGCATGATGTTGTTTCAGGCTGCACTTCGTAAAATGAAATGCATATTCTAAGGAGATAAACTGGGCATAACAGTGACAGACGTGACAAATGAGGGTGACTGTAGTGTGCTGACTGGGACTGTTTATTTTTGTTACAAAAACAACCCTGTAAAATTGTAAAATCACATTCGGCTTAATCGAGAGCATCAGACTATCCTTTTACTGGAGACGCCCCATGGTGTGCCCAGCCGTTCTTGGCAGCGTCCGACTCCCTGTCACAATTGCTGCCGTTTCCATGTTGGCATTCATCAAATTTACCCGCAGAATAACAAGATATGTTGTGAAACCGTATCCAATAATTCGGGTGCTAAGCTAATGGTTGACCTATATGCTCGTAATTTTATTCTACTCAGAGTCCAAACTGGTGTCTTTGAGCTCCTTTGAAGAATGTCATGAGAATACAATATGACACGTTAAACTCACCTTCCGACAGATTTTCCGGATCGTTACAAAATACATCACAAGTCCTAAACTATTTGAGCGGTGCCAAAGTTATTAGTCCAATACTACGCAAATGCATATTTCAGTACTAAAAGTTTGTTGAGTGTCTATAAGCATGCAACCAACTTCAACTAGCATACGTGACACATTGACCACCGCCATTTGGCAATATTTTTCACAGAACACCGTTGCAAAGATTCCACCAGCCGCTTCCATTTAAAGAGACGAAGCCATAGATTATTTGGATACAAAGAAGCTTGCTTGTTAACGTTATTTGCGCATATATTGTTGATCACTTAGATGCATACATGGGAATAATGACACTATATAGAATCATAAATAGATAAAGAGAAATGCTCCTGCGCTTTTCTGAAAGTTTTTTGCACGAATTTTAAAGCACATCTACCCCTAATCACAATCATTGATGTGCTTTAAAATTCGTGCAAAAAAACTTCTAGGGAAGCACAGGAGCACTTCTCATAGATAAATAAATGTGCACTTGAGGTAGACGCCACAGCTAGGGGTACGTAGCTAGCTACTTGGTGAACTCGAGAGCATAAAAGTTGAAGAATATGTAGGTTTTCTTGATGCCACCGGTGAACCCTGCTTGCTTGGCAAGCTTGGCGAACTCCTTCTCCGTCCTCTGCCTTGCTCCTTTGAAGAGGACAAACATGATGATATCTAAGGTGAATGCATCCCGCGTAGTGAGAGACGACGAGTCTGGGGTCTCCGGCAGGATGCCGTCCACCACGATCACCTTGCCGTCTTTGGAGAGAGCTTTGTGGCAGTTGCTGAGAAGCCTGGTGCACTCGTCGTCGTTCAGCATAAGCGTGATCCACTGTACATCATGGATCACGGAATTATCAATGATGTAATCGATCATGTTGATCTTCAGTTAGTAGTATATATCTCTCCAGCTGGGGTAATCTAATCGATAATATTTCTAATTTTCTATACATATACACTTACCTGCAAGAGAACCGCATCTCCACTGGGTATGCTCTCATACATATCTCCGGCCACATATGTTCGACGCCTGGAAGAGGGAGGCCCTGGGCGATGACATGAGGCAGGTCATAGTTGATGCCGGTGATGTGCCCTGCGCAAAATAAAAGGATGTTTTAAGATGTTCTTAACGTGACATTGATCACACGACATTAACGGAACCGTGAGATAATCAAGTGGAACTTGCCTGACCTGTATATGTTGGGACCTTTGAAAGAAGTGTTCCCCATCACCAGTGCCCCTTCCAAGTTTGCATTCGTCAAGTCGACCTGCAGAATGATATAAAGAATCACAAGTAATTCAGGCGGCACGCTAGTCTCTGTTAATTACTAGGTTGATACTCTGATGATCGGACAGAACCTAGAGAATAACTTCTGTTTGATGGTCACTGAACAAAATGTCGAGCAAAATTGACCATTACAAAAATGAAATTGACCAGCACAAACATGATGCTGCTTATTCTGAACCTAAACAAGTATGATAGCTTATGATGATCTCGAGTCTACCTAATAATATGTACATTTGTCCCATTTGCCAGCGAGAAGTGCGCGTTTCTGAGGTCCGTGTGAGAGATTGGCACATGAATTTACAAGAGAAAACCCGCACAAATACTAGTCATTGTTTCAGAACTTGATACTTGGTACTGGGCAAGCATCTACAGATCAGTAGGCTATCTGACACGTCTGCATCGAGGAAGCCGGTGCCACGTTCTAAGTTGGTATGCCGCAGCCGCAGCACAGGCTGCAGCAAAGACCAAAGATTCAGAACCAAAAAACAACAAAACACTCTGAACTTTCAGAGGTACCAAAGTAGAAAAGCAATCATAAAGAGAGTTAAGGCTGAGAAGCAGGAGGAAAGGGAATGCGTTGAACCTACGGCCGTGTTAATTTTTCAAAGCCGATTTCAGTACACCGGTTCAAAAGCACAGACCAAATTTTACGATCGACCTGTTGTTCCAGGCACAAGGTCCCCATTGTGTTTCTTCTTTCCTCTCTTCTAAAGAAAGCAATTGGAACATTACTGACGCTCAACGCATTCAGGGCATCTAACACTGTAAACGCACATTCAGCATTCATGAATGAATGATCAATTCAGCCATGACATTCCCAATTAACGCTTGATCGTCTAGGTTCTAGGAGGCTTTCTGAAACACCTGACACGAAATCCCAAACACTTCAGAGATTGGAACCAATATGTTCTACTCTCAGCAGCTGGCACCGGAGGTGCAGGTTCACACAGACAAGTCTTCCTGGCGCGGCCTCGATCCATGCCGTGTGGGCGTGAGGAAGTGGGACGTGTAAGCCTTCGTGCTCCCTGTCGATGCCGTTCGGGTAGGAGACGACCGCCCATGCGGCCATGCCGGTTGGGACATTCATAACTCCAAATATATAACGGTTCAATTGGATTTCAGCATCAACGTCAAGATGGCCGAGTTGGTCTAAGGCGCCAGTTTCAGGTACTGGTCCGAAAGGGCGTGGGTTCAAATCCCACTCTTGACATTTTTTGTTTTTAACATTCTCTACCAAATCCCTTATAGACACATTCACTGGGAATTGGCCAGCAAAATTCACTTGAGCCATCCCTTGGATCCACTCTAGCTCGTTTTGGGTGTCAGCGGCACGATAGATAGGTTCAAATCCCACTCTTGACATTTTCTAACAAGCATCTTATGACGTGGGTTCAAATCCCACTCTTGACATTTTTTGTTTTTAACATTCTCTACCAAATCCCTTATAGACTCATTCATTGGGAATTGGCCAGCAAAATTCACTTGAGCCATCCCTTGGATCCACTCTAGCTCGTTTTGGGTGTCAGCGGCACGATAGATAGGTTCAAATCCCACTCTTGACATTTTCTAACAAGCATCTTATAGGAAAGCGATGGATCTGGATGGGTCAGAAAAAGCTAAGCTTACATTTAGGAATGAAGGGAGTAGTATATAAGGTTGTTATGATGTGCAAATCATCTAAATGGTCTAGATGCAGCTTGATCTAATGTATTTTATATATTGTACTACTCTGATCCCAAAAGACTGTCGCTGGGACAGCTACAAACTTGTACGTTGATAGTTCATTTGGTGTGACATTTTAAATGGACCGGCGGTAGTAGTTGATTTACTATTATGTCAGAGTACTCCTGTTTTCTTTGAAATTCTTACTGAAATTATATGCTTGTTTTCTCAAATAAATCATTTTAGCATACAAAAACAAACATATGAATTCAGCCCCTCTGAAGACAAATAGTAAAACTAAATTGCAAGGATTAATGGGTGATTTCATGTATAGCTTGGTGATATGGCTAGTCATAAGATTGTATTTTCTTGCATTTTGAAGAGTTCCATTCAGAGAGTATATTCCACTAGTGAAATACTGATGCATGAACTGAAAGACACATGTACATGTATTAATTAAATAAGTATTGTTTTACTTTGCGACGCACATTGAGTGTGACAAACTCTAGTTCAAAGCATATTGCAACGAATTACTCCCTCTATATAGTATGTATTTTTGTTAAACCTCAACATAAAACATGGAAGTTCACAATAACACCACTGAAAGGGCAAATTGGTTTTCATAGTGACGTACAAAGGTCTAAATAGTTACATTGCAAGAACAATAAGATACCTACAATTCTAGTATAGAACGACAGAAAGAATATATGTAAAAGCCAGTAATGCTTTTAGTTAGATGGAATAATCAATATGGTGTTCTTGAACTCTAGCAAATCCTTTTTTGAACTCAACAGATCTTCACATATTCTGCTGCATGAAACAGGACTAGGCTCACTATAGATGGAACATTACCATTGAAAGATTGCCAACTGTTTGCATCACTCTAAGTAATAGACTGGTGTGTGCATTCCTGCTGACAGATTCAAATTCATATAAACGGAAACACACGATTAGATGAAGGATGATGAACAAAAATATGCAGAAGTTTAAGGATATAATTGCTACATAAATGAATTGTTGAGCATGGTTGCTGTCAATCGCGCACATGTTTCATGATAACGAGACACTCCTGAGAGGCTGAGAGGATTTGGTTGGTGGGTAGAGATGATCTGGCCACATTGTCAATCATGACATCTAAGGATGGTTTTTCAAAGGATGAAATAGGCTTTTCCTTTTTTTATCAAATGATAAAAATCAAATCACCACGAGCATTAAAGGCAATGATCTCGTGAAACACATGCAAACTGGTCTCAAGGTCTCCTCTTCACAGAAGGCCTCTTGACCACTAAACACCGCCTCAAAATAGCACGGTGTAACGCCACCGCTCCTCCTCCCAGAATCCAACCATGTCTCCACTATAACCCTGAATCGAATCGGCAACCCTCGACTTTACCAACTTTAGACAACATCTTCTTGCCCTTTTATTTTTACCAGACAACTTCCCCTGATAAGCAGGCTCCGGCTCCTCCCGGAGTTCAGTTTCTGAATTTGTTTCCGTTTCCCGCACAGAAACATGAATGAGCTCAGAAAACTGAAGCGCGGGATCAGCACCAAGCGAAGCGACCCGGTCGTCGTCCAACAAGGTAAGAGAATGTTTCTGGTTTCGGTGGTTGGTCTTTGTCGGGATTCCATCTTCTCTGCACACATTTGGATATTTTGATCAAAATGTCTTATCATTCTCTTCTGAAAATACTTCTGCAAGGATATTCTTGTGCTTACCTGTTGAGAAATGAAATGCCATGCTGGATTAAATCCAGGTGCTATTTGCTTGCAGCCCAAATTCCATTTGATGAGTGGGAGGAGCAACAGCGATATTGGCCTTCACCGCTGGTGCCGCTGGCTACCCCATCGCCACGGGCGCCGCTGGTGAGCCCTTCCTTAAAGGCACTGCAGGTGAGCCCTTCGCCGCGGGCACCACCGGTGAGCCCTTCGCCGCGGGCACCACCGGTGAGCCCCACGGGGTCGCCACGGACCCCAGGCGGAAGCCAGAAGAAGCCGGTGCTGGGCAAGGTAAAGAGCAAGGCTAAGAAATGGATGCACCTGTTGCATCACAAGAAGAAGCTTCCCGCGCACGAGGAGATGATGATGTGGACGCCACGTATCGGGCCCAGCTCGGACGACAGCTACGGCAGGGGGGAGCTACATGACGCTGATGAGCGCCTTGGAACCCCAAGCACAGCGCTACACCCGCATTCATGTATATCATCTGTCAGAATTATCACAAGTCAGCTGTTAAGTTCAAATGACACACCACATTTCTAACTATCTCATCTTCAATTCAGCGAAGGCATCGATTCTAGTGTTAGCTCTGGTGCAATGAAACCTGATAAATGTTTGTTTTCATGTGAATATGTAGTTAGCGAGTTGGAGCACGAACCTGAGATGTACATGGAGGCATCACCAAGGCCGAACACGCCAGCCCCGAGCCCCAACACACGCCAAGAACAACCATTCTTCAAGGTCAGCAGCAGATTCGAGTCGGAAATGAAGGAGGCCAATGAGATGTTGATGGAATCAAAGCAGCTCCGTGTCAGAACGTCCAAGCCGAAGACCGTGACGTTCGCGCCGATACTAGAATGCGGGCCAGAGATCGAGAATAAAGGCTGCTGGAGTATCGACAAGCCTGAAGCAACAACAGCGATATTCAGAAAGGCGTATGCCAGGGTATACCAGGTTGCCCTCAAGATTTTCTCGACAATCCAAGATACAATGGTAGCATACAGCATTGATAGAAGGCACGTGGTAGAGAAAATATTATCGGTCAATAGATACCTTCTGTTGAAGCTGGAGCCTGGAGAAGACGATGAAGCGCTTGCAGAAGACATTACCGAGGCTGTCCTGAATATGGTTGACGTCTGGAGCGTGAACGTTGAAAGACCATTGATGCAGAGGACAAAGGAATTATCTTCCTGGTTCCTGCAAGGAGAGAGAGAAGAATTACCTCATCTTCCAGTGTCTACACATCCTTGCGCAAACGAAGGTATGCTTCACCAGGTGTGCAAGGATACTCTTCGTATCTCCACAACATTATCATTTGATTATCTTAGCTAACTGGAAATCTCTGACATGCAGATGGAGAAGAGTTCTATTCACTAGAAAACTAATTACTGCTTGGAGCAAGAGATGAAGACACAACAACACGGCATGGTAGAGAGTTGTTCACCTTACGAAGTATAGGCTCTTGGAAGCGAAGACAAAGAGTGTGCCACAAGTATACTCTGTTCATAGAATTAACATTATAGTGAAAACATACAGTGTAATGTATATAACAGTTAAACGAAAAGGAAAATTCTACAAGAAGGTAAAGTGAACGACTGCAGTCTTAATCGAGTTTCTCTTCAGATAAACCTCAGCACAATGGTTCTGACAGAAATAACATTTCAATAACTGAACCAAAAATACTCAAAACTTTATACTACCTCCAGTTGGAAATGATTGGCGTGGCAATAAAGCTAAGTCTGTACAAGTTTGTTCACTGCCCGCGCCAATCTTTACTGATCGGAGGGAGTAGCTAATCCGTGGAAAAACATTCATAAATCATGCCTTCAAATAAGCGACTGCCTCCACATTCCTATCAAACTGAAAAGAGATACAACAATGTCATGGTACACACACGAAAAATACACCGGTCAATTTAAGATAATAACAAAATTGATGCCTTATTTTCAGAATGCTGAGATCACAACAGAACAAATTACATAACTGTTTGATCTTACAACATTCAATGGTACAACAGTACATGACACATCAACTCTGTTACTGTAACATTAGGAACTACAGGTTCCCTGCACACATAGCATATGTTTGTATTGGCAAGCGCAGAAAGTTCGCCAGTGTAATCCCTAGCACTTCAAATAACAACGTCATAGATGTCACTGCAGCTCATATGAAGAAAAAGTAAACCCAGTTTGTTTCTCGTTGGTGCACTTCAACTCGAGCTTCTGAAATGGACTGCAAATAAAGAGAACAGAAGACAACTTTCTAATTAAAAAAAATCCATAGTAATTTTGCAATAAGCAAACAGCAGCAATATATGCATTACCTGCTGTTTGGGTCATAGTAAAAGCCACTGATGGATCCATCGCTACAAGAAAAGCAGACGTAATAGAATCCCGCTATGGTCAGCCCACAGTCCACTCCAACATTTACAAAGTACTGCTCTTTCCATCTCTGCATGTTAGAAGCTAATATCAGATAAGAATTTTAACATGTGATGCTTATGCATTTGAACATATCAGGTTTGTGCAATACCATAAATATATAAGGATAATTGCTAAGGTCCACAGACTTGCCACCGTCTGTCTCAATCTGACTCTGCAAGAGGAACAAAAATGAGAAATGTATTCTCAAATTTATGTTGCCCAACTATACCAATTAAGGTAACTGGTTACCAGAAGAGGGGTAAATGATGGGAACTTGGACCAGTGCCTTATATCATCCTCTGCTCTACAAAATAAAAACAAGAATCGTGCTTCCAGGAGTAAGTTTGGAATGTTATCCTGCACAAGGACATATATGTATAAAGAATAGTAAATGATATAATTAGCAGAACAAATACTCACGATGCTTCCCACTTGCCAGTGAAAAATGTATAATTTTTAGCATCAACTATCTCCCCCTCCCAGAATGTCACCACCTATCAATAGATAGAGCCAATAAAAGAAGTTAAAGTCATTAATGAATAAAAGAGAAGGAATGAGGTATCAAATATAAACTTAGCAACCACTAATGATTGTCGAAATTAGATTTTATTTTTTTTCTTTAAAAACCAGTACTTCATTTTATGTCTGTTGGATTTTCTTCCCAAGTATTGTGTAGAATAATTCTTAAAATCGAGTCTGCCTCAGAGGATGCTCAGTTCTAGGGGGGACACAATCTGGTTCTCCAAGTCAAGTGGGTCCAACCCACCACGGAGACGATTACTGCCTCTGAGCCTATACCTTCTTCTTAGGGAAAGGCCCAGGGATCCCTTCTGCTGTGGTCCAATTTTGTAAGAGAAATCAGCGTGCCACTGCAGCACTACATTTTTTCTCTAGTTCACTTAAGAAAGTCTAAGGTGACCCAATAATTTATATTAGTACAACTAATAAATATTCGATAGTGATAACAGTACGTAACATAATAGCAGATTTTGCAATTTTATATTAAAAACTAGTTTCGATCTGTCCATAACTCTTTCTCAAGGAAAATATTGTAACACATGAAGTCAAGGAGTCAAAGTGGAAGTAGAAACAAGTTTCTCACAGGTGTATCGGCTAAGGGGACATTAAGTGCTTCCATCGTTCCACATAAATAACCCTGTTCGAGATCACAGCCATGGATGCGCACATTGACTTTCCATGCTTCATCTTTTTGTAGGCTTGAAACATTCTGAGTTCCTGCAAAACACTGGACGAGACATGCAAGTAGATCAGGCCAATCCACAGTAACATGAACACCACTACTTCTATTTGAGGATAGTAAAGAGAAAAACTGGAGGATCAACAGCACTCTCCAACTATTTCACAGCATACCCAGCCAATGACAATGTTTTGTGGTAAAATACAGGCAATATATATTTCACTTTCTTTTTTTCTTTACGGGACGACATGGCGATAAACAAAATTCAAGCTTCAGTCGTTCCGTCTTTAATCAAAGTTTTAAACAATGGCACCAAGAGGCAAGAGCTTACCCTTCCAGCAGTTAAGAGCGAACAGCTAGGAGCAGACGGCTGCACAGAGGTTGCATCTTGACCTGCAAACGAGAACTTCAAAATCAGTATGGTGTGACGCGCCACCAAACCAGAAAAGCACCATTGAGACAGCAACGGCCATGTCAGTTTTTGTCTACAGTACGAACCAAGCAGCAATTGCCATGTTAATTTCTCGAAGTTGATTACGGAGTTCAGAGTAGCTTGTTCTTATATAGGAAAAAGATATCTACTTTGTTTCTTTTTCCTTTCCAAAGACAGCAACTTGATTATCAAATTAAGCACAGATTCTCGCATGCTCAATACATTCAAGACCTCTAACAATCTATCCCAAAATCACACTCGTCAATGACCGAAAATCAGACAGGCTTCCTTTTACTGCAGCCCAATACTTTGAATCCTCCAAATTCCTAAATCAGTACGGAGTACCAAATTACTCCGACACTCCGGTTCAATCGTACCCATCTAGATCACGCCAAGAATAAATCCATCTGAATAAGCTACCACAGCAAGCCCCGATCGGATCTAGAGCTGGAGGAGCAAACCGGGCAGGCCGGCGTGCGTGACCGAGAGAGGGGGGGGGGGGGGGACTACGGGGTGGAACCTGAGGCGGGCTGCGAGGAAGGGGTGGCGGTGTCGACCACCCTCACCGGCATCTTGGGCGGCGGAAACGGCGGCGGGTGAGGTCGCCGGCGACGAGGTGGTTCAAGAAGAAGAAGAGTCGGGTTGTGTCGTGTCTGAACGGTGGGGACAATATTTTGTTCCGAGTATTTTGCAAACAAATGCACAAGCTCATTATTTGGGGAGTATTAAAATTTAAAAGAAACGGAATAAAAAAATTGTACTTTTGGTCAAAGTCATGTACTTCCTCTCAATCTAAATATAAAATATTTTGGTAGCTCAAATTTAGCTATCGAGTCTTAAAGGAATAACGTGATAGAAAAAAGTGTTCTAGGACATCGTTATTTTTCGGTGTTTACCAGAACACGTTTTGCTCAGAACGAAAAGGTTGATGTTTTGTCTCGGATGACCATATCATATGTACAATTTTAAACATTTTCCTTCTAATTAATTTTGAAGAAAATTAGCCGTCAGTCACCCAGTGCAAGCAATCTTCAATTGCTGCTAGTGAGGGCGCATGTGTGGGTGGCTGACATTAAGCAATGGCGAGGGCGGTAGGTGTGGCGACGCGACACCTACGCACGACGAGGAACGACTTTCTCGTCGGGTCTGGCCAGCGATGCGGGGGATGGGGACGGGGCGGCGACACGGGGAAGGGGACGGGGACGAGTGGGTGATGATGGAGAAAGGGACTGTGATTGACCGACACGTTGTCATGCGGCCGGCGATGCGGGAATCACATTGTAGGCTAGGGCTCCTTCGTGATCGATGTGTGTTTTGTCCCTTTCCTCTCTGTAGTTCGTTGGATTGAAACGCTTGGAAGAGAAAATTTCTGCACATGTTTGTCCGAGGGTAGGATTTTAATTTCACGTGAGAAAAGTCAGCCTTTCCGTTTTGGCACGAACATTATGTTTTGACAAACAACCATAAAATTATAATGGTACTCAACAACGTCACAAAATAACGGTGAGATGTGGCAAACTTTCCCATCTATCAATTGTATGTGTATGTCGCTAACATTAATCTAGCAGATCCGATGGGAAATCTTACAAAAAGGGTTCCCTTCGCAAAGGTTCACGCACGTGCGCTCCGGTGCTGACAAGTGTCGCAATTTCGATCGTTTCTGCTCCCACCTTTTCTCCACGCAGTGACAAGTGGCAGCTCCTGGTGGTGGGCAGAGGGTTGTATATGCATTATTTTGAGATTCGTTTTTTAAAAACGAAATATCTTGAGAATCGTTTATCCAATTTACGAACCGTTTTCACTTTTGAACTCCTCGCGTCGAGATCTTCAAAACTAGATCCCATATTGATAGGTTTCAACAAACTTTTTTTTTGTACTTCGGATTGTGTATGTTTTGTACACCCTAAGTGTAGGCGTACGTACAAACTGAATTTTATAGTTGTACGTACAACTTGTTACGTGTAGTTGTTTGTACAACCCGAATGTATTTCTACGTACAACCCGGTCTGTATTGCTGTACACGCCGGTCTGTGTTGCTGTACAAACCGGTCTGTGTTGCTGTACAACCCGGTCTACGTTGCTGTACAACGCGGTGTCCGTTGCTGTACAACACGATATGTGTTGCTGTACAAACCGGTCGGGGTTGCTGTACGTACAAACTGGTATGTGTTGCTGTACAACCCAGTCTGCGTTGCTGTACATCCCGTTCTGCGTTGCTGTACATCCCGTTCTACAGTTTAATCAATTTATCGGTTTGCTGAATGCTAGTTCATGTCACGGCTAAGGAAACACCGTCAGACATACGTAGTTTGTCGTACAGTTTGTCGTACGTACATAAGTTTTGCTGGCAGAATTTGATTATGGGCTATAATTTCAATCCCATGAGTATGATCTTGAATTGCCACTTGTCAAGACACGATATCCTATGCACGCATTCGTTAGCACGACGCACACGGTGCTACTCTATCTCGACGGAGCCATGTCAATGTGTTTCCAACAATCTCCGCACCGGTACACGTGGGTCACCGGTCATCTTATGTCTCCACCGTGGCATGTACTGGGCTTACCCACATGCATGCATGTCTCCGCCTTTAAGGCATTGTGCAGGTTAAAAGCCCTCTCGAGACCCGTCTTTCATACGGGCGGGCTTCTAGAACCAAATGATACACTGTCAACGTGTCTCCACCGATATATATGGGCCGCCACCTCGATTTTTTTTATGGATTTGTCATTATCACATCAAATTAGTCAAATAAATGGAGAAACAAACTTAGGTTACAGAAACCTGCCATGCCATCTATTGGCTTTATTTCTTCTCAACTTCTCATATATACTCTCTCTCTATTCAAGATTAGATGAGTATCTACTTTCGAACTCAAAGGATTACATGCATAATAGACATGCACCTCTAATCTAATACTCTCTCGTTTCTAAATTAGACGATTTCTATTAATTTGTGTACATCTAATCTAAGTTAGAATGGAGGGAGTACGTACTACTAGTAACTAACTCGCTCATACCCAATGTTTGACATGCTACGTACTCAAACTCAGACGGCAGACTTGGATGAGGGTTCCGGCACGGCGGCGCTTGGACCGGGGTTGACGGTGAGGTCACAGAGGACGACGAGGCAGTCGTCCACGAGGTCCAGCTTGTCGTTCTTCACGAACTCTCGCCAGCCCAAGCCGCCCTTGGACGGTGGCAGCTCGAGTCGAGAGCGTGCGACGGCCTCCCGGCGCGGTCGAGCACGCTGAGCTCGAACTCACCCGTGGCGGCGGCGCTGCCGCCGAGGTTTTCGAGGAAGAGGGACATGTACTCATCATTTTTTGCCGGGAAAAGGGAGAACTTGTTGCCCTTGGCTTCGTCGTTGCCGTTTGGGTAGCACATGATCCTCTAGTCGCGGCCGCCGACGCGGAACTTGGCCGAGTTGATCGCCGTGTGCTGGCCGGGACCGCCTTCCTCACCTGCGCGTAGCCCTGATCCGGAGGACGTGGGAGCCGGTGACCGTCTGCCGCGCCGTCACGGTGGACGCGGTCAGGTGCTGCCGCCCGGCGCCGCGCAGGGCGGACAGCAGCGCCGACATCGACATGATCGATCCACAAGAAAGAAACACGCCCGCCCGCCGGACAGCAGGTATTGATATGGCAGGTTCAAGTTTCAACTCGGCTAGCCACCGATCGATCGAGATATATCAGCTTGCTAGCACATCCGGTCACCGTACGTACGTGATCGATCGAGTAACTTTCAGAGTGCAGAAGAAACACAAAGTCGATCTGTTTTACGATCGAGATCTATCTAAGACGTATCACGATCGGATGTGCTGTACGTACGTAGATTGGACTGGTTCCCATGTTAACACGACGATCGATCTATATATTTTTAGATTCATTAGTAAAATGCTCGTGCGCTGCTACGGGTAAAAAAAACATTTTTTATATAAATGAATGTCAACACAATCAAAAAATTCTCAAACAATTCAAAACGGATCATGTGCCTAAATGAAAAAAAACGAGTAAAAGAGAGGATATGATATGAAGGAGAGCCAACACCTGGTGATAACCAATAATAAGGATAAGGATGAAAAAACTTTGTTAGGACTTTTAGCTTCGTTCGTGGTGCATTTAAATAAAGCGCTCAATATATTTTGCTTCGGCGGAAGCATTTATAGGTTTAGCTTCGTGAGAATCACCTTCAAGATCGAGAACACCAACCCGTTCTTCAATAACTTGGAGAGAAATTTTCCTTGGGCATTTATGTCAGGATTATACTTCTTGGTACATGTAAAACACAAAATTTGACAATATCTGATTTCCTTGTCAGTTATCAATGAAGCTACATGTTTAAGATGAAAAAAAACTTAAGTCGGTCAGAACTAATAAACCACGCTTGCATCCCTCACTTTAGCTTTAAGGACTGTTCATTGAACTTTTAACCCAACAGTTTGAAGCAATGTTCCAATGTTTTCAATAGATTTGTTATTACAAAACATATACTATATGTTCATGTTTGAGTACATACCACGGAATATGTGGCGAACCTTCCATTTCATTACCATGCAGATCTCTTGCAATTAGCTCCTGGCATGGAGGCTGCAGCGAGAAGTCCTGTAGAAAATCGAATGTGTCAAAAATCCAAAAGGCACAAAATGTGATCAGCTCTTCTAAATTCAGTGAGAAAAAGAAACCAAATTCATGATTTTTTTTAGAATACAAACCAATTGAGGTAAGACTTTCTCAGCAGATTGACGGGATAGAGAGAATCCACCGTGTGTACTCGTATCACTTGCAGTCAACGTCTTGTAGAAGTAATTAGTTGGCTGCTTGCTTGCAGTACCCAACTCAATTGGAAGAAAAGGCTCCTTTTGCTCTTCCTGTTATTGGAACCACACGATGGAAGTTTAAGTATTGCAATATTTTAACCTATAACATGTTATTAGAATTCAGGTTATAAGAGCAAAGAAAGTGGTAAAATACCGCTCAATGGCTGCAGTGCCATTTGAGCATAAACTTCATCAAAGAGAGAAATCAGCGAAGCACCTGGAGCGTCTTCTTACCCTTGAGGAAGACCTCCCTGTCGACCAGCTCTTCATCTCCAAGAACCACTTAATGTCTTTTCTCCAAAGCCCCTGAAACTCTTCCAGGTAATGCAAGTTGTTGTAATTTGCCTTAAGTGCCTCCACAAACCATGTTGATCCACTCTCCCGCAAGATACACCTGTCTCCCTACATCAACACTCTCCTCGATTTTCCTTCTGCAGTCCT
The DNA here is from genome assembly GCA_026929855.1 of Poa annua. NCBI lineage: Eukaryota > Viridiplantae > Streptophyta > Magnoliopsida > Poales > Poaceae > Poa > Poa annua. The sequence goes on along the minus strand of CM049428.1, from coordinate 2,413,892 downwards.
CAGCATGGACCAAATCGAAGTCTGGTTGCACACTTGAGATAAGTGGGAAAAACTCAAATATTCTTAAGAACGGAATCACATTCTCCCAATCCTGGAGTGGAATCATTAAGAGATTCTCACCAGACATCGCATTCCACCTCACGTCCGCTCATGCCGTCGTCTAAGCACCTTGGCGACGGAGATGTCGACGCCCGTTGGTGGCGAGGATGTCGATGAGGTCAGGGTCGTTGGGGACGACCATCTGGGCGTGGCGCCCGTCGACGGCGGTGAGCTGTAGCACACAGCTATCCTGGGAGAGGAATAAATATCAACACAATTCAATTTTACTAAAAAATCTATAGAATAATCGTGCTACGGGGCTGAAAAACCATCTTTTTATAAAATATATGTGAGCACAATTACATTTCTTGCTAGGCTGAAATCTTCTAGCGAGCAGGAGATAGAAAAAAAGAGAAGGTAATCCATTATCACGGCAGTAAGCAATCATGTCCATCCATCCTACAACGTAGTGTCATCACAAAACAACAATGTCTACAACAATACACCAAAGAACACTGCAACAATTTTAGGTGATCGTTTATCTACTAACAGCAATAGATCTTACATCGAAAGCAGCGGTGAGTACGCTGGCTCATTTAGCCACGCGGCATGTCACTCCGTTGTGGCGGCGCCGACCTTGTCTAAACGTTTAAAGAACGAACGGTTAATGTCATATACTCCATAATAGAGTGGTCGGGAGTCATCTTGCTGAACATATATCCATTAAATGATTAATATGTATAGAACTACAACTGATATTGTTGATGAATGCTAGCTGAATCAAAAGTTCATGGTAGAAAACTATCAATAAAATCATGTGGCTGAAAATTAATTATAGCAGTGTTGAGCCTTGCCAAGTTGTCACAGTTCATCAAACATTAATTTATTGCCCAACTGCAAGGAAAAGTAGTATGGGGATGAAAAGTTAGGTAAAGGGAGCACTCCTTTTTGTGAGCAGGGGTAGAACACAACACATTGACTTCGATCCTCTGGGAGTCAGGGCTAGGTTTGTCCGCTTGAAAGGACCGTATCCCTGATACATACGAAACCTTTGATGATGATGTACCACGGTGAAACTGAAGAAGCTGATGATCCACATATAGGTAGTTTCCCATCAAATATATTGGATTATACTCCCGAATTACTAAAAGGTTTATAAAAATAAATCTACCAAACGAATATATGAACGCCAATATCACATACAACAGGATTTTAAGCATGTCGGACATCAATAAGTTTTAGAAAAACGAAGGCACAAAAGCACATGACGAAGAACTGTTTTGAACTAAAACTAAGATAAATGTGGAATCTATTTAGAAAACAAACATATAATAAAGAACAACATAAGATATAATAACTGATACAAACCTCTAGCAACTTTTGTTCTGCTGAAGGCTTGAAGCATGCAAATAATGTGCCATTGGTTCTTTCTCTTTTTGTAAGCATTCCTCAGCCTATGCAACAAAGAACCAATCCGAAGGTATCCTTACACCTGGTTACAATTATATATTATTAGTCACGTGGAAACCTTGAACATATATTCAGGACAAGAGTCCTCCAACATCCAGGTTTGTGCTTTCTTAGAATAGTAATCTGTGATACCATTGCAAAAAGCTTGTTCAAAATTAAGCTCATAAAGACTCAAATTACCGCACCCAATCTCAACATAGATATCAAGGACATCCTTCACAAGGGCACGGTCTATAAGCTGGCCATCCCTCTCATCATTGACATGTTGAAGAAAATTGCAGCACCAAGAATGATTCTAATGTCCTCTACATGCAGTGTTCAAGAGGAAGGAAACAATAGAGCAGAGGACAGGGCGTACCATGCCAATAACAATAGTTGTCAGTGTTGTTTTTGCTCATTGAAAACCTAAGAAGGTCAGCACAACCAATTCATTTTCAAATCAGTAAACTAAATTGGTCCTCAGCACTCAACAGAGAGGCTTAGAGCCTTAGACAAAAATATTATTCAAGGAACTTACAAGATCATGAAAGCAAGTAAGGCCGAGTTCTCTGAGGCAGAAGTAATTTCCGTGAAACGTAGTACCGGTCGAGGTAGTGGAATAACCGGCTCAACCAGCTGACCATCACCTTGTGGTTCTTCCACCTCTCCACCAATTCCCTCAGCAGAAACTCGCCGTGTTTCTGCTTCAACGAGGGTAAGACCTACATACCACACAAGTAGGCAATTACTCATGATCTCGAAGGAGATTAAGAAATAGGTGGTGTACCATGCTAGCCAGAAGAGCTTGCTCCCACGCCTCTGGTTGTCATTCGGTCTAGAGAGCAAGATGCGGGATTGGGCCGTCCTCGCGCGTGCCCCCGCGGTCAAACCGTCGGTCCACATCCACATGCTGCCGGTGATTGGGGCGGAAGCCATCAGGCACCTCAAGGCCCGAGTCCATGCGCAGAATCTCGCATAGCTGCGCGTGGAGGCCTAGCAGCGCGGCCAAGATCGTCGGTGACAGGAAAAGAACCGCCGCATCAAGGGACGACGGGGGCGATGCGAGCGAGGAGAGCACGGGAGGGAGCGGGTCGATCCGAGAGGCGAGCGCGTGGAGTGCCTGCACGAGGCAGAGCGGGTCGGGGATCTCGACGGAAGTGAGCTTTAGGAGCGGGAGGTGCGGGACGCGGTGCCAATGAGGAGGCGACCGCTGACTGCGCCACCGGCACGGCGGCGGGTGGGAGACGGAGGGGAAAGGGCTTTTTTCTGTCGGTGAAAAAACGTTTCGTGAAGTTTAGTTGGACTGCGGGTCAATTACTCAAAAACCGAAGGGGCAAAACGCAAAAGTGCCACGACGTACGACCGGTGACACCAAGCAATATTATATAGTAGAGATGAGGTGACATAAACATGTATTGACCAAAAAAACACGCATTAACATATATATATTATTGTATTAATACATCAAATGGTAAGAATAATATCGTCCATATGATATAAAATCAATGATCATGATAAGCGGTGGACATACTTATAGTTGTGAAAAAACCTCGTTAATGTATATGCATACCAACATACTTCCTAAGTATGGCCGCATTTCGTTACCCACATTAAGTGTAGAATCCCATCTTGTCAAACGTGTGACGCCGAACTGTTAAATTATGAACCTAACTTTATTAAAACCGAGATGAAGGCCATGCTTTGAAATTACTCCATTCATCTTGACTTTCTTTAGTTAACAACCTACAATTTTGGCAATGAATTTTTTAATGTTAATTTTAAAGTAAACATAGAATACATATATTTGACAAGACAAATCCAAAAATATAATTTTTACAAGCCCAACTTTCTTTTTGAAATTAATTAAAGATTTGTACAAGCCCAACTAATTATATTATCAGTGGTCAAAATGTGCATTTAAGACCGAAGAAAATATATTGTGGAATTAGTTTACAGAAAGGACATACTCATAAAAAAACACCCCTCGAAAATGCCCATTCCGTCCGTCGCCGGTGACCACTCACCGTCGCCGCCGCCGGCGTCGAAGATGCCGCTCAGGTTGGTCGACATCACCAACCCTTCCTCGCATCCGTCCTCAGGTTCCACCCGCCACCCACTCCCCTGCTCTGCCATCTCTATCGCACTATCCGCGCGCGCACCAGATTGACCCAACCTGTGCATACCTAGATTGGTCTTAGGTTGAGCGAGTGAGTAATTTGGGGCACTGATTGGATCTTTATGACTATCCATCTGACTGATGTAATTCGGTCACTCGTGTAATTGGTTATTTTGGTTACAGCCTCTGAAGTGTTTGTGATTCCGGTGTCAGGAAGCATCCTAGTAGATTTCAAGTATCCTTGTGACGGCTGTATTCCGGTGACTCATGCAAGGGATTCTGCCCTGAACCTGCAGCTGCAGTGTTAGCTGAGAGTGTTGTCGTTACTGTGCCATCTTGCTGGCTTTGGGAAGAAAAAAAGAGAAGCACAATGGACATCTTGTTCTTGTCGCCTTTTATTTTTAGAAAAACATCTCGTTCTTGGATTTGGAAGGACGGGCTAACCGCAAAGTTGGTGTGTGCTTTTGCGTCAGGGCTCTGAAATCAACTTTGACAAATCAACACGACCATTGGTTTAATGTTTTTCCTTCCCTTTAAGAGACCAAAAAAATAAATGTTTTTGTTGTGCAGCCGTAGCTGCCTTCGTGATACTTTTCTAGTTTTGTAGCTTGTCGGAGAATCCTGACTGAAATTCCTGTTGCAGGTCAAGATGGTAATGCCGGCTAGGCGCGGAGGAGGCTCAAGTGTGCGCTTTGCTAGGAGATTGTTTTGCCTTGGTATGGCGTTGAAAGCTTAGCCGTCTTATTCCGTGGGAAGGTGGGAGTGCCTTCATATACTCATTCTTCATGCTACAGTCATGATAGGTTGCTCAAATGCCAAGGAGTTATGCTTTGAAGACCATGTAATCCAGGTATGTGACTCTAATCGATAACGCTTGTATGCATTGTGTTGCCTTGTCTGCATAACTCTCCACTTAAGGCGTTCTTTGTCGATATAATATACTCCCTCCGTCCCAAAATAAGTGTCTCAAATTTGCCCAAAAGTGAATGTATCTAGACATGTTTCATATATAGATACATCCACTTTTGATCAAACTTGAGACACTTATTTTGGACGGAGGGAGTATATTCGTTTGGTAATATCGATACATGGAAATAATATTCGTCTTTGTTTACCAAATTTCCCTAGCTCGATCTTGGGCTGATGCAGTAACACACTCAGGGTTCGGATCCGGGTCGACCTTACATATGCGCTATGTGGTAAACACGATTATGCAACAACTTATTCGGGTAGCTAATACTATGAAAGCAAACCTAACCGCTTCTTCAATATCCTCTCATATATGCATCCCTGACTCCATGTAGCTTCGCGGCCACCTCCCGCATGCTGATACGTTCAGCCGGAGATGGCTTGGTGCAGCAAAGGCCAACATTTAGCATAGATTGCAGATAACATACACCTTCTTGCTTCAAGTCTGTTGAAGTTTCCTGGCAAAGCTCCAACTCTTGTAGCAGCTGGGGATCTGCAATCTCCGATACTCTATCAGGGAAGTTGATCTCTGTAAACTTTACAATGCTCAATCCATCCTTAAACATGTTATCAGTTGGCCTTCTTCGAATGAATATTTCGAGGAGAACAACACCAAAACTGTAAACATCTGCGGCAGTTGAAATTTCACCACCCTCTGCATACTCTGTAGAATGCATAAATCAAGAGTTAATTTCACATTCACCGGTTAACATCAAAATGGAAAAATGTAGTAACACATGATAGAAGAAAGACCATTACCTGGAGCAGCATATCCGATTGTTCCTTTTAGTGCAACTGAAGAGTAGTTTGAATTATCAACAGATAACTTTGTTGAATCAACTTTGAGTCTTGCCAAGCCAAAGTCTCCAACATGAGCTGTCATATTATCATCCAAAAGAATGTTGCTAGGTTTCAAATCACAATGAACCATAGTTCCCTGGTTGTTATGATGTAGGTAGTCCATTGCATCCGCTACATCCACCATAATGCTCATCCTTTGAGCCAATGTAATACAGTTCAAGTCTGATGTGCTTTCATGGTCTCGAGTTGAGTATAGTAGTTTATCTAAGTCTCCTCGTGGCATCAACTCATACACTAAGGCTTTGAAATCATTGCCATTAGAATCAATGCTTGAGCATGCAGTTATGATTGGGATGAGATTACGGTGCCGAACATTTCTGAGTATATTGCATTCTGCAATGAAGCTCTTTTGTGCGCCTCTTATCTCTAGGTTGAAGACTTTTATGGCAACCTCATTATTGTTCCCAACTAGTTTTCCTTGATATACAGAACTGTATCCCCCTCTGCCAATCAAGTTGGACGTTGAAAATCCCTGTGTTGCTCTAGCTAGATCATTGAAAGAAACTTCGGGAAATCTTCTAGCAAATGATGGCGGAGACATAGGTTTTCCTTTGCGTTTTTCTCTCCACAGAAAGAAGAGAACTATGACCATAGCAAGTGATGCTATACTTGCAATTGAGAAAACTACTTTGAGCACTAAATATTCCTTGTGCCGAGTTGAATTTGAGGGAATAACATTACATGCTAGCAAGTGTAACTCTAGTGCCCCACCACAAAGCCTCGGATTTCCATCAATCCGCACGGCTGTACTATTCTTGAAGATCCCTTTTGTTGGAACCTCCCCATGAAGATGGTTTAGTGACAAATCTAGTTTCTCAAGAAACTGTAGGTTGCAAAGAGATGTTGGTATTGAGCCAGTTAGGTTATTGCTCGACAAATTCATAGCTCTGAGGCTGGTTATGTTACCTAAAGAACTAGGAATGGTTCCGCTGAACATATTTGAGTCTAACCTAATGTCTTCTAAACTTTCACAATCACCTAGAGTGTTTGGGATATCTGCATACAGCTTATTTGATGACAGTGCCAAATATGCAAGTTGTTTGGCATTACCAATGTTGGTTGGAAGTTGTCCATCAAGGTTGTTGAAAGATAAATCAATTAACAACATTGTCGTACTTCTAAAGATCTCCATCGGAATCTTACCATGGAGATTGTTTTTGGAAATGTCCAGCTCTTGAAGCATTGGAAAGTTCCCAAAGCTTGGCGGAATATGGCCAGTGAATTGGTTTGAGTATAGATCGAGCATTCCTAATCGAGTCAAGTTTGACAAAGACGACGGAATGGTCCCCGTAAAGAAGTTTGTGAATAAACTTATTTCCTGCATTTTTTTGAGAGTTCCAATCCACTCCGGGACAACACCTGTAAACTGATTTTCTCCTAGTGTTATAGTAAACAGGTTTCGAAGGTTTGCTATGCCGGAAGGAAAATCTCCTGATAGTTCATTTTCTGCCAAGTATAGCTCCTGTAGTTGATTGGAAAGGTTACCTAATGAACTTGGTACATGCCCTGATAGACGATTTATACTCATCGCAAACATCTTTAGCTCCGTGCAATTGCTTAAGCTGTCCAAAAACTCCCATTCTTCCTTGCTACGTGCTTGGAGTTTATTATCTTCAAGATTCAACCAAGAGAGCTTTATAAGTTTGCCAATTGTGGTGGGCACAATTCCAGTAAATTTGTTACCCGACAAATCTATTGCTTTTAGATTAGAAGCATTAGTGAATGAACTAGGAATGTGCCCTAGAAAGAAGTTGCCATCTAATAGAAGATTCTGGAGATTGGGCAGAGAGGTACAGACAGTTGGTGGTACCTCTCCACTTAGACCATTGTAAGCAAGGGTAAGGCCGACGAGAGTAGAAAGATTCAAGATTACTTGTGGAAACCTGCCTGTGAGCTGATTGCCACTCGCCAGCAGGTACTGCAAGCCTGACAAATCGGCAAACTTGCTTGGGATATTTCCCTTGATGTGATTGAATGTGCAGCTAATCACGGTTAGTGTTGTGATATTGGCAAGAGAAGCTGGAATTGCACCGGTGAGGTTATTAACCGCAAACCGCAGCACCTGAAGGTTGGGAGGCAAGTCGGTGGGAAATTGGCCAACTAGATTGTTATTTGAAACATCCAACACCTCGAGGTTCGAGCAGTTTGCGAAACTCGGTATCCTTCCTTGCAGCGTGTTATTGCTCAGGAGGAGGGTTCGGAGGCGATGCAAGTGACCGAGGGACTGTGGGATCTCCCCGGTGAGCGTGTTCTCCGTGAGGGCCAGAGAGTGCAGAAATGTGAGGTTGCCAAGAGAAGGAGAGATGTGCCCCACCAAACCTTTACTTGTAAGGTCCAGAGAGGCGACACGGCGCGGCATAGTGTTCTTCTTCACCCTGCACGAGACACCTTCCCAGTTGCAGAAGTGGGTGCTGTCGTTCCAGGACGTCAAGACTTGATGCGGGTCGAAACTGATTGCATCCTTGAAATCGAGCAGCGACAGCCGGTCCGTCTCGTTTCGCAGCAAGGAGCTGCAGACGACGGCGTGGGCGCCGCAAGCGAGCAACACCAAGAGAAACGGTGCAACTGCTGGAAGTTTCATGGCTGGGTAGATAGCTATGTGTGTAGTCTGGTCGAATTGGAGCGATCTCCAGTATTCTCTGCATATGTATGCATGCATAAGAGCAATGCAAGGAGAACTGTAAATAGACAGTTACTAATATGTACTGTATATGTTAGCAGATGTTGGTTCATGGATATGTGAATTATTACCTGGCGACCTCTTCTTCTTCCTTGGTTCATGAAAACTTTCCCTTCATGGCAGGAGCGAGAGCAAGAGCTGCATCCACGACAGAAGGGCGGAGGTGAGACGATCAGGCATATATGTGTATGCAGGTTTGGAGTGTTTGCGATTCACCTTCACCGCTGCGGCCTGCATTTATAGGCGCGTTGCTGATCTACCACCACAGATTTGCTGCTGGTGGTGCTGTCGGGCATCGCAGTCCACTCTGAAATAATGCACAAGAGGGCTCCATCTGTGCTGTCTCATGGGAAGAAGAAGAAGATGAGTGACTATATGGGTCATGGTCGTTCAACTGAAGTCAGAAAAAGAAGAAAGGGGATCTCTCTCACATAGAATCTATGGTCTAGTCAGAAATAACAACTGGTACCACTCTGATGGACGGGTACCTAATACAAGGTGGACAGTAGCTCAAGTCACGCGTGCTACTGCTCGGTCGTCGTCAAGCAGCTGCCGACCTGCCGTGATCTCGATGGATGGAGGCCACACAGAATTAAGGCACCATGTCTGGTTACGATGTACTCTGTCCTTGACTCCTTTCCATGATATTACGATGTACTAATGGACGGAAACTAGCTTGGCATTGTGCTCCGGGAGGGCATCACTGATCACTGTGTGGCACATTGGCACTGACCAAAAGCAGTCGAGCCAAGGCGGAGGGTCAACTGTCCAATTACATGATGTTCTTCCTCGTTGAGCAGCCTGACGCGCGCTACCCGTTGTACCAACAGACGGGTCAGAATGCCAATATCAACTACTCCTTGACCCTTGTCTAATTACTGAAGGTAACTTCCTGAAGCAGAACATGGTAGCATGGTGTTTCCGACAGCAATGTTTTCACACCGAAATGGACGCCTCCCACTGCCGAGGAGACGTGGAGCATGATTGGCGACCGCTGGTTTTGAGTGGCGGAATTCAAGCTGCCGCTGTGCCGTGCCTTCCTGTTCCTGCCTATCCTAAAACAAGAGTTTCGTCAGGCAAAATCTGATACAGAGTACTCAGCTGTGAACCAAAACAGAGTATAGAATGGACTTTGCATGTAGTACATGTTAAACCAATAATAGCTTGTCAATTCTGGTATTTGTGAGGTTCAAATTGATTAATAAAAATCGTGACCTGGCACGCTCGATTCCAAGTTTCAAAGAAAACAGCCGTCGACGCGGCAAATTGTGTGATTGGCCAGGCGACATCACTACCGGATAAGACGGATAACCTCGTCGGCGACGCAGCAAAGAAAGAAAAAAAAAACACGACGGACCAGCTGCGCTGCGGAACAACCAAGAACGCCACTCGATCATGGCCATGTCCATCCTCGGCGCTCTGAAGCTCGCCCCGTCGTCACCGGTTACCACGCAGCCGGCGGGGCGTCCCTCCTTGTCCCTGCACTTTCAGCTCGCCAACGCCGGCGTGGCCGCGCTGGTCGCCGCCTCGCTCCTCGTCGCCGACCCGGCACTGGCGTTCAGGGTGAGTCTCTCTTCTGTCTAGTGTGCTTACAAGATCACAGGAGGCGGCGTTAATGGCGTGACTGCCTGCGTGTGCAGGGAGGCGGGCCGTACGGGCAGCAGGTGACGCGAGGGCAGGACCTCACCGGCAAGGACTTCAGCGGCCAGACGCTCATCAAGCAGGACTTCAAGACTGTGCGCGCACCTATCCCATCTCTTATGTCTGAATGTTCTAATAGAATATCTGAATGTTCAGAGTAATTGGATGTTTTTCTGAGTCAGTATTTGTCTGCGCAGTCGATACTCCGGCAGACCAACTTCAAAGGCGCCAACCTGCTCGGCGCCAGCTTCTTCGACGCAGACCTCACAGGTAGCAGAAGCAGACCTCACTGGTGTCAACTGTCAAGTATCATGTATAGTGCTAAGTTCATATGCTCGCTCTCAAATGCCAAATTCTGAAACACTGCGATACATGTTTTTGGCTGTTGGGGCATGAACTCAGGTGCCGATCTCTCCGATGCCGATCTCAGAAACGCGGACTTCTCCCTGGCAAATGTGACAAAGGTACGGTACATTAGTAGATAGACCGAACAGCAAAGTGTAACATCGTCGTTTAGGTTCAGATAAGTAAGCAACAACGGATTGCAGAGGTCTCAGTTTTGCCGGAATCATCCATTGAGCTCGCACGTACATAACTTCTTCTGTTTTCCTTTCTGGCCATCAAACCACCAAACTAGTACCTTCAGAAACCCAGTTTGGAATATACATAGTTCATAACTCTCAACTTGTTACTAGCGTCCTGCCTTAACTCCGAGAAATGGTTTTGCAGCATTCCTGTGATCTGGATTGCCTTTGTTTCATTTTGCAGGTAAATTTAACAAATGCTAACTTGGAAGGGGCCCTTGTAACTGGCAACACCTCCTTCAAAGGTTCCAACATATACGGGGCAGGCAAGTTTTCTTGCTTCCAGCACTTCTTTATCGGTTTTGTTCCTTAACTCAAGATTTCCTTTTTTTTTGAAATTCTTAACTCAAGATCTCCAATGATCCACCAAACTATATTACTCTGACAAGTTTGTCCCAAATCTCAACATATTCGGATTAGACCAATGTGGTGTGATCGATGCCTTCGGTGCTACTACCTCTGTTTTTTTAATATAAGATGTTTTAGCATTTTTCCACATTCACAAGCCCAAACTTGTATCTAGACATGTTTTAGTGTCCACATTCACTCAATTTTATGTGTATTTAGATAACATGTGCAATAGCTAAAACATCTTATACTCCATTAAAAAGAGGAGGGAGTAGTATATAAGCTATTCAATGTATTTGGGATCAGAATGAGAAAACATATATAGTTGCACAGCTTCGGTTCAGTAGGAATAGTTTTGCAGTTAGATTGAATTTTAGTTGGTTCTTGTGTTGTAGAATCACCAACATATCTTGTTTTGTTTCTCGCCACCTTCAGATTTTACCGATGTTCCACTGCGAGATGATCAACGGGACTACCTCTGCAAAATTGCTGATGGGTGAGGACACAATCCTCGATATGCAGGAACATGTCATCCATTCTCTATATTATTTTTTCCATTCGCAGTCTTGTGCGATGACATGGTTCTTGCTTACTAAATTTTATAACTTCTGTTCTCCAGGGTAAATACAACTACCGGAAATGCCACAAAGGAGACTCTCTTCTGCAAACAATAAACAAGAATGAAGATGAATGGAGAGGCTAGAGAATTAGTTCTTGAGTAGTAATGCCAATTTTTTCTTTAGTTCTCATATCTCGAGGGTGGAGAGAGTTCCATCTTCCATCCATGAGCAGGTAATGATAATATATGAGAGCAATGGTTGCTGGAAATTCAAGTGTCCAGTGTTAACCTAACAGACATTTTGGTCAAAGGTTAACTTTGCCAGAATTAAGCCGACCCAATGTGTTCTTTGTCACCAAGGTTTGGGTAGCAAAACTGAAACATCAAGCTTGTACCAAGCCAGAAGTACCACAAAAACCAAATACCCTGTAAACATCCTGATTAATTGATAAAATATGAACTTAACATATTTGGGTTCATGCAGTAACAAACACGCGGGGTCAGATTCATAGATCCAGATCCTTATCTTCACGCCATGTGATCATACCAATTGCACTACAACTTACTTATTCAGTTAGCTAGTGCTGCAGTACATAACTGCTTATTCAATTTCCTTTGAGATATACATCCGTGAGTCCATGTAGCCTGGCAGCCACCTCCTGGATGTTCAAACGTTCACTCGGAGATGGCTTGGTGCAGCAAAGGCCAACGTTTATCATAGATAACAAGGAGCACATACATTTTTCCTTTAAGGTTGTCGGAGTTTTTTGCAATCGAACTCTTGTACCAGCTGGGGATCGACGACCACCAACATCCTATCAGGGAAGTTGGTCTCCATAAACTCCACAATGCTCAGTCCATCGCTAAAAAAATTCATCAGTTGGTCTTCTCCGAAGGAATATCTCGAGTGGAAACTTGGCCACTCCTTGCATATTCTATTTTTAAAAAAAAGAATCAGTTATTCTTTTGCTCGTTAAGCTAAATATAGAAATATTGTAGAAATGCACTATAAATCAAAGAGACAATACCTGGAGCAGCGTATCCGATCGTTCCCACTGGTCCAACCGAAGAAGAGTTTGGGTTACCAAGAGATGATAATGTGGAACCAACTTTGAATTGTGCCAGTCCAAAATCTCCATCATGAGCTAGCTGTAATATTGCCATCCAAAAGAATGTTTCTAGGCTTTAAATCACAATGAACAATTGCTCCTTGGTTGTTATGGTGTAGGTACTTAGTGCATCCGCTATATCCACCACTATGTTTATCCTTTGAGCCATGGTAATAAAGTTCGTATTTGAGGTGTTATCATAGTCTTGAGTTGAGTATAGTACTTTATGTAAGTCTCTAGTGGCATGAAGTCATAGACAATGCACTTGAAATCATTACAAATGGAATACATATTAAATTCCGGTGTCGTACATTACCCAGTGTTGGGGATATATCAACTAGGGGTATAACCAGCATGGATCAATCCGGCTAGTCCAGAGTGGCCCAAGGGTGGTAAGGCCAAGGCCTGCCGGGCGGCCCAGATAAGCTGACGTGCAAGGAAGTAGGCGGACGGTCCAAGGAAGGCGGAAGGCCTAAGCCCATCAAGCCACCGAGCCCAAGACGGAAGGCGGCAACTAAGCCGGCTAGGTCTAGGACTCTGTTTACTTGCCGGACAAGTACTTACCTTGTACCCTGGGGTCTGGCCGCCTATATAAGCCAGCCACCAGGGAGCCTTTAGGGCAGAGACAATCTCATAGGCATCATACCCATTGTAACTTGTTCACGGCTATTGCCTCATAGTGAATTATAGCAGCACGTAGGATCCCGCCACCGCTGTGGGATCCGAAACTGGGTAAACTCGCCGTGTTCAATCCCGACCTCGACGACACCAACCTTCTTCCCCACAATCCATACGTAGGCTAGAGGACCCCCGTCTCCTGTCAAATATGCCGATACCACGACAGTTGGCGCCCACCGTGGGGCATAAGGTTCCCGGCGTCACGTTCCAGGCGGGAACACTTGGCGGCGTGGGCAAGCAAATCGCCGTCGGTCGCGTCACAAGGTATGGCGGCCATAGCTACGTCAACTCAGATGAGTCCTGGCTCCCGACGGACGACTACCTTATCGGATGCGAAATCGTGCCGATCGGAGGGATCGACGTCTTCATCGGGTACACGCCAGAGGCGTACGGCCTACCGCGTTTCTACAACCCCACCCACCAACCCTTCGACCAAGCAGTCGACCGGCAAGATGGATCTGAATCCGCCTACTCCCAGGAGTCGGCGGAATCTGATTTCCACTTCGTCGGAGTTGTCGGACTGGGATCCGACTCCCAGCCGGAAAACAACGATCCTGAATCAATCCTCCCTGCTCTACAGGAGGATGCGATGTCAGATGCCGGATCCAGATCTACCGTTCAAGTCAACGTAGACTCTGACTCCGATGATGATGCTAGTCTCTTCGAAGAGAAGATCAAAACCCGCTTTTCCAGTGATAATCCGGCTCCCTCGGAGGGTACAGCGGATACAGACATGCCTGACAAGCTGGCTATGATGGTTGTTGTCGGTCACGAAACAACCCCAGTTACTTCGGAGGCGCAAAACAAGCCGGCGGAAGAAGCCGGCGACACCACTGCCGGCCAACTCATTGAAAGTTCCGACAAGGTGCGCGCAAAGAAGAAAGCTGGCCTCGAGAAAGGCGGCAGCAGCAAACCCACGGATTTGCTCTCCGTCATCAAAGAAGTAGACGAGATCATGAACACTCCGGTGAACAAAGATACCCCACTCGACGCAGTGGAAGAACTTAGGCTTAACATGCTTAAGCACTCTGACTTCCTGAGAAAAAGAGAGGAGCACGTTGAGAGCCTTGCGAAGAAGATCGAGAAAGAGCAGGAGAAGATGTCGGCCAAAACTAGCCGGCAACTCTTCGAGGAGAAAAGGTCGTCAAAAAACCGCCGTGGAAAAGAGCCGCCTGCGCAAGCAACAACAACAGCTCAAGATCTAGGGTTCGACTGGCGCACGGCACCACAGCGCGTGGACAGAAGGGGGGATGTTGTCTTCTGCACCCCGGTCCTCAACGCGGCCGCCGCGCTAGACACCCTAGACGACAACACTTACACGGCGGAAGAAAAGTTGGCCAACGCAAGACACTTCGTAAGCAAGGCCCTGGAACAACAAGCTCGCGCTGATTTCTACGGCCATATGGCGGATGCTCGCGGGGGAGACCTAGAGTCTAAGTCGGGAAAGTGCAAAGTGGCACCCGGCGCCGATCCCGATGGCCCGTCTGGTTCCAGTAGCCATGGCGACAAAAGGAAGGCAACGCCACCTCCAAAGAAGAGTCCACCGCCAAAGCCAAGGCGGGACGAGAACTCAAGGACAGGAAGCAGAGGAGACCTGCCACCTCCACCCCAGCCAAGACGCGACAACGGCGGTAGCCGGAACAACAGGCAGCCGCCTAGAAAAGATGCCGGCAACGACCCTCCGAGGAGAGGGCGCAGCCGGTCTCCGCAGCGCAGCACTGGCAGCAAGAGGAGAGAGGAGGTAGAAGGGCCCAGGCAGCATAAGCCGGGCAGCGCAGGACGAGCCGGACGCAAACAGAGGCGCACGACAGCTCGATCCAAAAGACGCACGACACCGCCTACAAGACATAGCAAGAGGAAAGGAGTCGCTATAATCTGGACCAAAGTGCTTCGGTGACGCCATCCGCAGAGAGCCGTTCCCCAAGGACATGACATCAGTGTCAAAAAACTGTTCTAGGTACAACGGCCTCGTTAAGCCGGACTCATGGCTATCCGACTACGCCATGGCCATAGAGATTGCCGGCGGGAGCAGCCATATTGCCGTCCGCTACCTACCTCTCATGTTGGAAGGCACGACAAGAGCTTGGATCGACAACCTTCCTGAAAAGTCCATCCATAGCTGGTACGACATGGAAAAGGTTTTCTCCCAGCACTTCCAAGGAACATACAAGCGTCCAAATACCTACACGGATTTGCAGCGCTGTATCCAAAAAGCGGACGAAACCATGACAGATTTTGTCAGCCGTTGGATATCCGAAAAGGCCAACTGTCATGGTGTTTCGGACGCACAGGCTATCCATGCCTTCTACACGGGCCTACAGAAGAAGTCCTTGCTCCGTCATAGGCTCGTCCGCGAGCAAATCACGGACCTTAGTGAGATGCTCAACCTAGCCGCCCAGTACGTGGCCGCGGATGACGACGCCCGGGACGATGACCTAGACGTCAACATCATACCAAAGCGGAACAACAAGCGCAAGCAGGCGGCGGATGACAAAGCCGGGCCTTCCAATGAGGTAGCCGCAGCTTTCCAAGGAAACGCCGGCAAAAAGAAGTGGAAGAATAAGAAAGATAGTCGCGAAGCCGGCTCCGGGCCTAAGGCGGCGCGAATCACTTATGAACAGGCAAAACTTTTGCCATGTCCCATCCACGCCTCATTGGGCAAGGTCAACCATATGCTTGGCGAGTGTCGTTTCATGGACGACTTCAAAAAGGATCCCACAGTCGGCTGGAAGTCAAAGAAGTCAAAGAAGAACGACAAGAAAGACAGCAAGGAGGATGAGGATGACGACGACATGTCCATCTCAAGCGAAGATGACGCAGCCGCCAAGAAAAAGAAGCCATATCCGAAGGTCAAAGAATCTCTTGTGTGCTTTGTCGGCACGCCTTCGGCTAAGGCGGATAAGGCGGAAATGCGCGAACTCAACGCGACAATGCCGGACGTCCCTCAGTACTTGAACTGGTCTGAGGCAACAATCACTTGGGACCGGTCCGACCACCCTGATCACGTCCCTCACCCAGGCAAGTACGCCCTTGTCGTCGACCCCATTGTCGACAACTTCAGACTCACAAAGGTACTCATGGATGGCGGAAGCAGCCTCAACATCCTGTACTACGACACGCTAAGCCGTATGAACCTGTCAGAGGATCAGCTGGATCACAGCAACCTCACATTTCACGGCATAGTGCCCGGCAGGCAAGCAAAGTCAATGGGAAGCATCAGGCTGAAGGTAACTTTCGGACCAAAAGAGAACTACCGCTCAGAGTTCCTTAGGTTTGAGGTTGTCCCCTTCAAAAGCGCCTATCATGCAATCTTCGGACGACCGGCTTTCGCCAAGTTCATGGCAAGGCCGTGCTACATATACAGCAAGCTTAAAATGCCGGGGGAAAACGGAACCATCACGATTTCCGGCAACTTCAAGAAAGCCAAGGAGCGCGAGCGTGGCATGGCCGCCTTCGCAGAAGCCGTCATCCACAAGGAAGAACTCGCGCTGCTCGGGGCGGATTCAGACAACTCCATGCCAAAGCCAAAGATGGATGTCAAGAAGACTTTCGAAACTTCAGAAGACACCAAAAAGGCGGACCTCATCCCAGGTGACAAGTCCAAGCAAGTTGTCATCGGCTCCAACCTTGACAGCAAATAGGAAGGCGCGCTCGTCGAGTTCCTCCGTGAGAATCGTGACATCTTTGCATGGTCGCCTTCCGACATGCTTGGTGTACCGAGGGAACTTGCCGAGCACTCGCTCAACGTCATAAAAGGATCCAAGCCGGTGAAGCAAGCAACAAGACGCTTTGGAGATGAGAGACGCAAGGCTATAGGAAAGGAGATAAATAGGCTGAAGGCCGCCAATTTCATAAAAGAAGTTGTACACACCGATTGGGTGGCAAATCCTGTACTTCTCCCAAAGAAGAATAAAGAGCTGAGGATGTGTATTGACTATACCGGTGTTAACAAGTGTTGCCCAAAGGATCCCTTTGCGCTGCCTAGAATTGACCAAGTCGTAGACTCCACAGCAGGCTCCGAGCTGCTTTGTTTTCTGGACGCCTACTCAGGATACCACCAAATCAAGATGAGAGAGTCAGATCAGCTGAAAACATCTTTCACAACTCCGTATGGGACTTTCTGCTACATTACAATGCCCTTCGGTCTGAAGAACGCAGGGGCAACATACCAGCGCTGTATGCAAAATTGCCTGCACGAACAGATCGGCCGCAATGTTCACGTCTATGTAGACGACATCGCGGTAATGTCAAAAAAGAAGGCAGATCTCCTAGAGGACTTGGAAGAAACTTTTCAGAATCTCCGGAGGTATCAAATGAAGCTCAATCCCGCCAAGTGCGTTTTCGGCGTCCCAGTCGGCAAACTCCTCGGGTTCATCGTCTCAGAACGAGGGATTGAGGTTAACCCGGAGAAGATCAAGGCAATCCAAAATATATCCAGACCTACTTGTCTGAAGGACGTGCAGCGCCTAGCCGGATCGGCGGCAGCCGTCAGTCGTTTCATAAGCCGCCTAGGGGAAAAGGCAATGCCCCTCTACCGGCTACTGAAGAAATCCGACAACTTCGAGTGGACAGCAGAGGCAGACGCCGCCTTGCAACAACTCAAGGAGGCCCTCACGTCCGCTCCGATATTGGCAGCACCTCGATCACAGGAACCAATGCTGCTGTACATCGCGGCAACAGGAGCTGTTGTCAGCGTTGTCTTGGCTGTGGAAAGAACGGAGAGCGAAGCCGCGGCGTGTGAGCAGCGACCGGTCTACTTCATCAGTGAAGTGTTCTCCGCCTCCAAGCAGAGGTATCCGCATTACCAAAAGCTGGCTTATGGTGTATTCTTCGCCGCCAGAAAGCTTAGGCATTACTTCCAGGAACACACAGTGACAGTAGTCAGCAAGGCACCGTTGGGAGACATAATCAACAATGCAGAGGCAACAGGTCGAGTCGCCAAATGGGGCATCGAACTTGCCGCTTTTGATATAGTCTATAAACCACGGACCGCCATCAAATCTCAAGCACTTGCAGACTTTGTCGCCGACTGGACAGAGGCTATGGAGGAAACAGCACTCCCCGAGTCAGAATATTGGGTCATGCACTTTGACGGATCAAAGATGCTCAAAAGCTCGGGGGCTGGAGTCGTTCTGCGTACGCCTAAAGGTGACAAGCTTAGCTACGTGTTACAAATCCACTTCACGGCAACCAACAATGTTGCCGAGTACGAAGCTTTGCTTCATGGGTTACACGTGGCAAACGACCTAGGCGTCAAAAGAATCCTCTGTTACGGCGACTCGGATTTGGTTGCACAGCAAGTAAGCGGAACATGGGATGCGAAAAGTGCAACAATGGCGGCTTACAGAGCCAAGGTTGACGAATTTGCAAAAAACTTCGTAGGCTACGAAGTCCGACATGTTCCAAGAGCTGAGAATGAGGCGGCAGACACACTTGCAAGACTGGGATCGGAACGCAAAAAGGTACCAAAAGATATCTTCCTGGAGCACTTGCACAACCCATCCATTAAAGGCGCCGATTTGATGGACCCCGACTCAGAAGAACCGGTAGAAGCGGCAAGTCTCGCTGTCTACTTAACACAGCCGGATTGGACAGTCCCATACCTTGATTTTCTAATCGACCAAAAGTTGCCGGAAGACGATGAGGTACTAAAAAGGCAGATCATAAGGCGAGCCAAGGCATTCACGATAATAAAAGGCGAGCTATATAAGCGAAGCACTTGCGGCATCTATCAGCGGTGCATACAGCCGGAAGAAGGCCGGGAAATTCTAAAAGACATACACATTGGCACCTGCGGGCATCATGCTTCCGCTAGGTCCATTGTATCGAAAGCTTTCCGCCAAGGTTTCTACTGGCTCACCGCCAAAGAAGACGCCGAGAACATCGTAAAGACATGCAAAGGCTGCCAGTTGTACGCCCGTCAACCTCACTTGCCGGCACAGGAGCTGAGGACAATCCCAATCACCTGGCCGTTCGCGGTCTGGGGCTTAGACATGGTGGGTCCCTTCAAAAAGGCGCGCGGTGGGTACACTCACCTGTTGGTCGTTGTCGACAAGTTCACCAAATGGGTCGAGGCCAAACCGATCAGCAAACTTGACGCACGAACAGCCACCAATTTTCTCTGGTGAATTATCTCTCGGTTTGGAGTTCCACACATCATTATCACCGATAATGGCA
Source organism: Poa annua (assembly GCA_026929855.1). Classification (NCBI taxonomy): domain Eukaryota; kingdom Viridiplantae; phylum Streptophyta; class Magnoliopsida; order Poales; family Poaceae; genus Poa; species Poa annua. Next base: position 2,394,682 of record CM049428.1, on the reverse strand, counting down.
GCAATCTGTCCCAAGGCGACATAGAAGAATACTGCAGCGATCTAGGCATCCGGCTTGATTTGGCATCCGTGTCACACCCTCAATCCAATGGACAAGTAGAGCGTACAAACGGCCTAGTCTTATCAGGACTTAAGCCTCGTCTCGAAGCTCCATTACACAGGGCAGCCGGCGCTTGGGCAGATGAGTTACAGTCGGTATTGTGGAGTTTGCGCACAACGCCAAACAGATCTACCGGCTACACTCCTTTCTTCCTAGTATATGGCGCAGAGGCAGTGCTACCTACCGACATGAAATACGACTCCCCAAGAGTTCAAGCCTACATCGAGCAAGACGTAGAAGGTGCAAGACAGGATAGCCTAGACCTGCTAGACGAAGAAAGAGACGTAGCTCTCCATCGCTCCGCCTTGTACCAGCAACAACTTCGCCGCTATCATAGCCGGAGAGTGCGGAAGCGAAGCTTCAGAACAGGTGACCTGGTTCTCCGCCTAATTCAAGACAGAAAAGGCTTGCACAAGTTATCCCCGCCATGGGAAGGACCGTTTATAGTCACAAAGGCGCTGCTCAATGGTTCCTACTACCTAGCCGACATCCGCGACGAAGACGAAAAGAAAATGCGCAAGAAGGCGGCAGGAAAAAGGGTAACCAAGCGCAAGAGAGGCATTGACGACCCGTTCGAGCAAACAAAACAGCCTTGGAATATTGAGCAGCTACGTCCTTTCTACACTTAGCAATTTATAATTGTAATAAGTTAAATATGGTTATGAAATAAAAGTCTATGGTTCCTCATCTGTGTTGAGATGCATGACATCTTTTGTCTTTTCTTGCAATCATATTTCCCCTATGTATCTAAGTTACCTATTTTCTAGCTCCGTGCAAAGGTTCAAACTGGTAGATACTTGCAGCTTTCGAGCCAACCCAAAGCAAAAACAAACTTTTTGCGCCGCCTAATTCCTTTACTTCTGATTACTTATATGTGGTTCGTCTAGTAGTATGTCTTTGACACCAACATGTTGGCTTTGGTCTCTGATTCTAAACAAATGGTCTAGCCCTGGTTGTTTCAGCTAAAGTTACCGGCTGAGGTTTCGTCAACATACAAAAAGTCAAGCATATAAGTCAGGGTAAAATTAAGGCGGGCCATATAAATAAAGACAAAATAAAACTTGTCAGCTAGTTTCCGCCTAACAAGGCAACAGCAAAAGTATATACAAAATATTACAAATGTTGCATTGTTTCAGGGGCCGACAAAATAAGGCTGGTGGAAGGCAAGGACAAGAAAAAGATATGGCTCGGGGGAGCGTCTACATCAGACTTGGGGGCTGACAACTTCAGCCCCAGAACTATCGCTCCCCTCCGCCTCAGCCGCGCCGGCAGCTCCAGCTCCCTCTCCGCCAGGCACAGGATGGCGCCAGTAGAAGATTGAAGTGTCCACCATGTCGGCGACTCGCGTGGCGTAGCCGGCAACGCTGTCCAGAACAGCGGCCGGCTCGACCTCGCTACCGTCTTCATACGTTGACGGCATGCCTTCGGTGACGGCTTCAATCTCCGCCTCGGGGTAGTGCGCCATGAACAACCCAAGGGCAGTCTTGGCTCCTCCCCGCGCCGCCGACTTCAGCGAGCTTTTGTGCAATTTGGTTGCCTGCTCCAAGATGGCGGGCACGTCGCTGAACTCGGTTGGCTCCTGGCTGCCTGACGATGTGAAGAACTTGGCGGCAAACCGCTTGGACGCCGCCAAAGTCTCGGCGATCAGCTCGCCCAGATGCGCAAGGTGATCCTGGCGGGGGCTGACAACCTTGTCATCGCCTAAACCGGCGGGAACTGCATCAAAAATAAAGCCATAAGTTTGGCTCAGGCTAAAAACAACATGGCAGTATCAAGAAAGAAGCGAGAAGTTACCAAGGACCGAGTAATGGAAAGCCGACAACTCAATCATATGAGTTGCCAGCGCGTCCTCTGCAGTTTGGGCGCGAGAAGTCTGCTTGGATATCTCTTCCGCAGCCATCTTCTCCGCCTCCTCCAACTTGTTGCGCAGGCTTTCCAGCTCACCAGTGAGCTGGCTGGATTCCTGCGCAAACTTGAGTTGCTGGGCCTCCATCTCCTTTTGATGAGCCGCCTTCAACTCCAAGATGGCGGCCGCCAAGTCTGAAGCTTCATTCATAAGAGCTTGCATATCAGTGGACGCCTTCAGGATATCCTGGGCGTGGTCTAGCAGTTCTACAAATATGGATTCGCTAAGCTAAATGATTGACGGAAACATAAGTCAAAAGAACAGTTGGAGAAAGGGATCAACTCTACCTTCATCTTTTTTGCGGGCCGCCTCCAGCTCGGCGATCCGCCTGTCCTTGGCCTCGCACTCCTTCTTCAGGTCGCGATGGCGCCGGTTTATCTCGACTCGCGAGGAGACAAGCTCGACGTTGGCGGACACAAGGCCCTGCAACAAAAACCAAAAGCATATAACATATTGTCGAAAAGCCACTAAGCCGGCAGTCAAAGTTTCTTTTGACTAAGCCATCTAAGTGCTCGGGGGGAAAGACTATGTATATGCCGGAGAAACTTACAGATAGGTCGCCCTCCAAGTCGTCGAAGGCCTGCGAGGCAAAGGCGGCAAAAGCCAAGGTTGACTCCTTGGCCTCTTTAAAGGTAGACCAAGGGTCTCTGACTTTGCCGCCTCCCGCAGTCGGAGCTGCCCTCCGAGACCCGCCGGCAGTCGTCTCCAGCAACCCCTCATTGGCGGCGCGCGATTGAGCGGCATCATCGGCCGTAGCCTCAGCCAGTAATAGAGGAGTTGTCGGCGCGCGATCGGTGGAAGGGATCTTTGGCGGAGCACCTGGAGCCGGGGCTGGAGGTTGGCGCCGAGCGTCAGCCATGAAGCTGCCGGCGTGGGGCGGGGGAGTTGGCGGCACGGTGGCCGGCGAGCCGCCTTGCGGCCGCTTTCCTTTGCCAAGGAGCCTGGTCGGCAGCCGGGAAGTCGCGACCCTTTCCCTGTCAAACAAAAAGCAAGCACAATAAGTCAGCCAATGTTCAAGGTTCGCCATCTGGAAAAGGCAAAGTTGAGTACCTTCGGGGGATGTTAATCCCCGCATTCTCGCCAATGTTGGCGAGAGTCGACTCGGTAGCCGGCGCAATCCGTTTCTTCCTCTCGGCGTTCGCCGTGGAGGAAGCAGCGCCGGACGCCTTGCGCTTCTTCGCCTTCCCGGCTTCCGACTCGTAGAAGTCGGGAGCCAGGTCATCCTCCCTCATCTCGGAGAGCTGAAAAAGAAGACATGTCAAAGGAACTCAACCCTAGCCGGCGAAGCTGTCAAACAAGGGGCAAAGGAAGAAAATATTTACCTCGAGGGGAGGATTGTCGTGGGTGTGCATGGGCACGCCCTCGGCCGCCTTCATCGACCCCGCCTTGACGAGGCTGCGGAGCCGGAATGCCAGGTCGGCGACCGGCAATATCTCTTCGCTCACGCGAAGAGAGGCTGTGTCAGTAGGCGAATACTGACACATCTTGTGCGGGCTGTACCGCAGGGGGAGGATTTGCCGGCCGAGCCAGCAAATGACGGTGTCGACCCCATCCAGCTGGGGGGGAGCCATCGTCCTCGTGAGGAACTCGATCCGCCTTTGAATAAGGCGGAGTTCCTCCGTCAACTTGGGCACCGCCTCGTCCCAGCATGGGCGAGGCATGGGTGGCGCGTTGACGAATGCCGGAATGCCGATTTGACGGCCCGGCGCTGCCATGTCTTGGCAGTAGAAGAATGTCGAGGTCCAGCCCTTGACGGACTCGAGGTACGGTATCTTAGGATACCATTGGCGGCCCTGGCGGCAGTTGAAGGTGACGCTGCCGCAGGTCGCCAGCCCGCCGTCCGGCACCGTCTGTCGCCGGCAACGGAAACAGTATCTAAAGAAGTCTAAGCTAGGCCTAATACCTAGATAGCCTTCGAAAAGAGCTGTGAAGCCGGCTAAGACTAATATGCTATTGGGTGCGATATTATGGGGCTGGAGCCCGTAGTGATCTAAGACCTCACTAAAGAAGGCGGAAGGCGGAAGAGCCATTCCCCTGACCAGATGGGAGGTGAGGATTACCCGTTCTCCGGCTTCCGGAGCCGGAATGATATCTCCCAAGGCGGCCCTCCACCGGCAATCCTCCCGAGTGGGGAGGTAGCCGGCTGCCTCGAAATCTTGGAGGGCGTCCTCGTCGACAATGGAAGGCAGCCAATAGCGGGACCCGAGGTCCGGCGCTTCTTCTTCCTCGTCGCCGGGGGCGCTCGTCGCCGCCGTCGCCGTGGTGGTTGGTGGAGGAGAGAAAAGGCCCGCCGCTGGCGCGCGCGCGGCAGAAGCCCGAGGGGGGACGACGGAGACATTGCCCGCCGTCGCCGCCGTCGCGGGGCGAGTAATGGCGCCGCCCATCGACGCTGCGAGCGCGGTTTCGGTCGCCGGACTGCTCGACGCCGTCGAATGAGCGGGACCGGTGGACATCGCCGTGAGAAGAGGTCGCCGGAGGGGAGAAGTTCGCCGGAGCTCGTTCGGAGGCAGGGAGCGAAGAAGTGGAAGAGGCAAGGGCGCGAGGAGAGCAAAGGCTGGGTAAAGAAAATGGACCGTTTGGCTACCTATTTATAGGGCCAGGCTTTGCTCCCTGTGCAACGGCGTTTTTAGTCGGACACGTGTCCAACATCCGTTGCAGCCCATGATTGCACGATCTCCACGCCTCCTCTTTTCCCGCAATTTGTGATCGTGGCGAGATTCCCGCTTAGTCTGTTTTCAAACTGTCGTGAGGCCGGCTAGGCGGTAACCGTCAAGAAGAATGCTCGGCAAAGATTGCCGAGTAGCCGTCTTTTCCCATGATGGATAAAGGCGGCCGCATGTCAACATCAAGACACGCATGCCTCGTTGATTTTTCAGAATGGTTCAAGTCCTGCAGCCGCCAACCTTGGCAGATGAAGAATCAAGAAGAAGCCGGCGCCTGGAGAACTTCAACCTTTCTGGGGCTAATGTTGGGGATATATCAACTAGGGGTATAACCAGTATGGATCAATCCGGCTAGTCCAGGGTGGCCCAAGGGTGGTAAGGCCAAGGCCTGCCGGGCGGCCCAGATAAGCTGACGTGCAAGGAAGTAGGCGGACGGTCCAAGGAAGGCGGAAGGCCTAAGCCCATCAAGCCACCGAGCCCAAGACGGAAGGCGGCAACTAAGCCGGCTAGGTCTAGGACTCTGTTTACTTGCCGGACAAGTACTTACCTTGTACCCTGGGGTCTGGCCGCCTATATAAGCCAGCCACCAGGGAGCCTTTAGGGCAGAGACAATCTCATAGGCATCATACCCATTGTAACCTGTTCACGGCTATTGCCTCATAGTGAATTATAGCAGCACGTAGGATCCCGCCACCGCTGTGGGATCCGAAACTGGGTAAACTCGCCGTGTTCAATCCCGACCTCGACGACACCAACCTTCTTCCCCACAATCCATACGTAGGCTAGAGGACCCCCGTCTCCTGTCAAATATGCCGATACCACGACACCCAGCACATTACATTCTGCAACAAAGATCTTTTCTGCTCCTCTTGTTTCCAGATTGAGAACTTTTATGGCAACCTCATTCTCGTCTTCAAACAATTTTCCAATTAAGTTGGACGCTGAGAATCCCTATGTTGCTCGGGCTAGTTCATTGAAAGAAACTTCGCGAAAATTTGTAGAAAATGATGGTTGAGATATTGTTTTTCTCTTGTTTTTTCTACCCCAGAGCACTAAGAAAAATATGACCACAGCACGACACAATACTGGCTAGTGCGGCAGAAAACAACCGCATGATTCAGGTTCTAATAGCGGTGCAGGTATATGAACCTATGTCATGTGCAGCAGCGGAGGACATGTTCTTTTTATATTTAGGTTCGATTAAAACACGGTTGTCATAGTGGGTTTTAAGATAAGTGAGTTTTGGCTGTGTCCCCTACTGGTGAGCATGCATCCCGTGAGTTTAGTACAATCTCGAGGTGGTTGGGGAAGTATTCATGCACCTGCTTTCTCAGGATTATACAAAGCCATATATTACATAATTGAGAAAAACGTCTGGCTGGATGGGAATAGGATAAACGGAGCAAGCGTGACCTCACTTTGTAGTTTTCGGACGAATATATGCTACACATTGACAAGTGGCACGTACGAAAGGAAATATATCTGACAATTTATTGTTTGGCCGGAGCGAATGAACAGCTTAGGACCTGTTTAGAGCGCAGGGTCTAGGAATGTGACAAATGTAGGAATATCATAGATTTATATGTGCAAATAGGATTGTACAACACATAAAAAATATGGGAATTTTCGTTTGGATAAAACGCAGAGAAAACACGGGAAAGGTGCCTCGATCCTAAGCACTTGAGTGTAAACAGAGGTTAAAGTGGATATTCAAATTCCTATAAAATTGAGTCATAGGATTCTGGCAACACTATTCTTTTAAAGCAAAGACAATCCATACGAAAACTTCTTCAGGATTTAAATCCTATGAAATTCCTTTAAAATTCCCACAAACCAAAGAGGGCCTTAACCTTGTACCAAGTGCTCAACTACACTTATAGATACTAGGGATCAGATTAGCATTGCAGAAAGTGTCGGGGATTAAGGTTTGCGCGATCAGCCAAATCGAGCACATTAATAGCGTCTCCTTCATCGGCCTTGAAGCAGATTACATGAAGTCTGGATTTTGGGCACACCCGTCTGAAATTGGTTGCACATGATATGTACAACCGGTTCAGCTGACATTTTAAAGCTCGACTCCACACCTTACGACGGTAAAGCCACCGCAGAAAGAAGCGTGCACGCTGAGTCACCGCATGTCGTCATGTCTAGTTCAACAAGATGCTGGAGAGAATTAGGCAACAATAAACCAACACAGGTGCACAAGCCGCACAACTCAAGGCTCGGTTTCATAGTGATAGGTGTAATGCTAAATTGATATTATACATATTTGTAATTTTTAATCTATTTAACTTTATCAAGTTTGACCCACTTAAACATGCATGCATATATGTTGTACCTTCCCATGTGGCGTTAATTTTTTCTTTTTAATGTGGCGTTAATTTATAGGCGCATTGGCATTGTAGTATACAGCTTGCTGAAGGACGCTTCCTACTACTCTTCCATCTCCAATAATGCACAGGTTTATTCAACAAGTGGTATGATCGCTCTACATCACGTGTTGCATACATTTCAAAGCTAGATGTGGACGAGATTAATTGTGGCGAATATGCTATGTTCCTAGAAACATCCATATTTATCCACATCTGCCCTTCCCAATTGCAGTTCAATTCTCCCATACTGGACCTCACTATTGCTCTCTGATCTCCAATTGTGGTTTATTGAACAAGTGGTATAATACATTTCAAAGCTAGATGTGGACAATACTTAGTGTGGCACACTATGCTATTTTCTTAGAAGCATCCATATCTTGTAAGATTGCCCAACGGGATCTCTAACTCTGCCCTTCAAAACTCCACTTCAACGCTAGCGGTGGGCGGATAATATATTTCTTAGAGATTGTAGTAATACTGAATTGATACTATACATATTTGTGTTTTTTAATTTAGTTAACTTCATAAAGTTTGACTCGCTTAAACATGCATATATGTTGAAATTCATCTTCCCGTGTTGTGTTAATTTATAGGCGCATCAACATCGGTGATGTAGTACATCATGCTGGAGGATGCTTCCTACTCCTCTCCAATCTCCAATAATGCACCGGGTTTATTGAACAAGTGGTATGATCGGTCGTTGTTTTTTTAGGTATAAAGTGGTCGTATCCACCGCCCGAATAGATAGAAAGAGTGGACAATATTAATTGTGACATAATATGCTACTCCCTCCGTTCTAGATTAATTGACTTAGATTTAGTGCAAGTTGTACTAAATCTGAGTCAATTAATTCAGAACGGAGGGAATATGTTCGTAGAAACATCCATATCTTGTCAGATTGCCCCCAGCTCGATATCCACCTCTACCTTTCCAACTGCACTTCAATCCAACCCCCCCCCCCCCCCCCCCCACACACACACATCACCACACACACACACAGGTTGTGACGCCCGTAGATATGCACAAACAGTAGCGTCGTTCTAACAATATATTTCACAGTGATTAAAATAATAATAATTGATATTATTACATATTTATATTTTAAATTTATTGAACCTTATAAAGTTTGAGACACTTAAACATGCATATATGATTGATATTCACCTTCTCATGTGGCGCTAATTTGTAAGCGCGTTAACATCGGTGATTTGGTATAACTTGGTGAACGATAGTTTGTACTGCTCTCTGATCTCCAATAATGCACCAGGTTTATTAAAAGAGTGGTATACAGACTCTATATCACGCCTTGCATATATTTCAAAGCTAGATGTGGACAATACTTATTGTGGCCTACTATGATATTGTGTTAGAAACATTCTTATCTTGTGAGATAGCCCCAACTAGATCTTTGAATATAGCCTTCCCAACTCCACTTCAAGGCCCCTTCCCCAGCCTCTGCGCCCTCGGATAAGTACCAACACTAGCGTCGTGCGGAAAATATATTTCATAGCGATTGTAGTAATACTGAATAGATATTATACATATTTATGTTTTTAAATTTAGTTAACTCATAAACTTTGACTCGCTTAAACATGCATATATGTTTTATGTTTGAAATTCACCTTTCCATGTGGCGTTAACTTATAGACACATCAACATCGGTGATATAGGACAGCTTGCTGTAGGACGCTTCCTACTTCTCTCCGATCTCCAATAATGCACTGGGTTTATTGAACAAATGATATGGTCACTCTTTATTACATAGTGCATACATTTGAAAGCTAGATGTGGACATATTTTTGTGGTGTCTTATTACATAGTGCATAACATCAGAATCTTATTAAGTGCTCCAATTGCAGGCGAGCTTTGACTGGAACGACATAAATTGCAAAAAAGGACAACCTAGTTGTAGCACAGTAATTTGTATCGTGGAAATCACGTCGTGGCAGTCAGAAGAACAGGTAGACTATTTGGGTATGGGATATTAGAGCATCTCTACAGGGGCCTCTAGATCGGTGTCCGGCACCCCCAATTGGACCGTCGAACATGTGTCCGGTCAATATTTAGAGTCTACCCACAAAGGCACTCCCAAAGGCTCACCCAAACGCACGCAAATGGGCGAACACCTTGCGAGCGACGTGATATTTAAGCGATTCAAACTTAAACGATTGAAACTAAATGATTCAAATTTAAACCCTAAGCTAAACCCTAATCTAAACTCCGCCGCTCTAGTCTGCCTCGTTGATACGTCTCAAACGTATCTATATTTTTTTTTGTTTATTGGTTATATTATAGCAATTACTACATGTTCTATATACACTTTATATCATTTTTATGTATTTTCTGGGACTAACCTATTAACAAGATGTCATTGTGTCAATTTCTGTTTTCTGCTGTATTTGGTTTCAGAAAAATTGTTCTGGAAATATTCACGGAACTGGACGAAACAAATCCAAAATCTCTATTTTTCTCGGAACGTTTCAGAAGTCCGAAGAAGAGATGAAGAGGGGCCACGAGGTGGTCACACCATGTGGTGGCGCGGGTCCCCCTCTGGCCGTGTGACCACGTGGTGTGGGCCCCTCGGGGGTCCAACGACATCGCCCTTTCGCCTATATATTACCCCCGACCCGAAAACCCTAAAACAATCCGTCATATTCCACGAAAAGTTCCACAACGTAGTGATGCTTTCTACGTGTGGTTGGGAGACCCCAAGAGGAAGGTGTGATGAGTGTAGCAGCAAGATTTCACTCAGTTATGAAACCAGGGTTATCGAATCAGTAGGAGATGAGAATTCCCTCGAGGTGACAATGGCGCCAGAAAGTCTTGACGTATAGTTGACGAGGGAGATGAAGCCCTGCAACGGCGCCAGAAATTCTTGATGGTGCTAAGTTGACGTGGAGTCTGCACACACCACAATCAAAATACTTTGCCCCCAACTTAACAGTGAGGGTGTCAATCTCACCGGCTTGTTGTAACAAAGGATTAAACCTATGTGTGGAAGAATGATGTTTATTTACAGAGAATGAAAGTAACAGATTTACAGTAGGTGGTTTATCAGATTAAAGAAAAGGATCGGGTTCACAGTTCACTAGTGGTATCTCTCCATAAATAATAATAACATTCATGCGGGTAAACAAATTATATCTGGGCAATTGATAGAATAATGAAGTGCATAACAATGCATAACTAATGTCATGATGTCTAGTGTGAGATTCATTTGGGCATTACGACAATATACATAGACCGTTCCAACCGCATCTATGACTAATAATCCACCTTCCGGTTAGCATCCGCACCCCTTTCAGTATTAAGTTGCATGCAACAGATTATCGCCTTAAGCACTGACGTGTAAATTAAGTAAGTAACATCATCCTTAGACAAAGTACTACAATTTTATCCATAGTAGCAACAGTACATCTACAACCTTAGAGTTTTCTGTCACTACCCCAGATTAAATAGAGACATGAACCTACTATCGAGCATAAATACCCCATCTTGGAGTCACAAGCATCTACTTGGCCAAAGCATCTACTAGAAACGGAGAGCATGCAAGATCATAAATAGCACACACATGATATATTATGAAGCAAATGACTTTAGTACTCAATATTCATCGGATCCCAGCAGATACAACATGAAGTATTACATAACGATAATCTTGATCATGATAGGCATCTCATAAGATCTAAACATGATAGCACAAGAGGAGAAGACAACCATCTAGCTACTCTTATGGACCCGTAGTGCAAGGGTGAACTACTTACGAATCAGTCCGGAGGCGGGCATGGTGACGTAGAGCCCTCCGGTGTCGATTCCCCCTCCCAGCAGGGTGCCGGGGAGATCTTCTGATCTCCCCCGAAGTGGTGTTGATGAAGGCGGCGGCTCGGGTATCCGTGGAAGAAAAGTTTTCTTTGTAGGTATCTTAGGTTTCTGAGGGGTATAAGTAGGCGGAAGGGCGAAGGCGGTGGAGGCCTGAGGGCCCCACACCATGTGCTCGTGTGGCAGGGGGGTCTGCCGCGCCTGGGGGTGGTGTGGGTCCCTCGGACATCGTCTTCGTCTCCTTTTTGGTGATCTAGAACGTTCCCAGGTAAATAGGGGCTTTGGAAAAGAAATCGTCATTCCGAGAATATTTACTTAACTACTTTTCTGAAACCAAAAACATCTGAAAACAGGGAACTAGCAATGTGGCATCTTGTTAATAGGTTAGTCCCAGCAAATTCATAAAACCATATAAAATGCATATAAACCATGTCATAAGTGGAATAATATAAGCATGGAACATAAGAAATTATAGATACATTGGAGACGTATCACGCCGTCGTCATCGAAGACAAGTTTCGGGAGTCAGAAGTTCCTGTTTTGACACCCTGCCGGGACGGGGATTGACCTCAGGAGCCATCTCCATCGACTCCACCAACTCCACTTCGACTCCATGATGGTTTGTGATTAGTTCCCCGATGGATACGGGTTCTTAGTTGTAGCTAGTTGGTACTCGCTCTCCCATGTACTTCAATACAATGATCTCATGAGCTGCCTTATATGATTGAGATCCATATGATGCAATCGGTGTTGTGTTGGTTGGGATTCGATAAATTGTTACATTATGATCAGTCTATCCATCAAAGTTTCATCGAAGTTTGTGAAGTTATTGTTGCTGCAATCTTGTTGTGTTTAATGCTTGTCACTAGTGCAAGAGTGACATGATCTTAGATTTAAGCTCTATAATTGTCGCTTAGATTGTATCTACAAGTTCTTTGCACATGTCCTTGTCCGGAACCAGAGGCCCCAAAGTGACAAGAATTGGGATAACCGCAGGGATGATTTTGATACGAGAATCACATGTTTTCACCAAGCGTTAATGCTTTGTTTCAGTGTTCTATTAAAAGGGGTACCTTAATTACCAGTAGTTTCCCTTAAGGCCCCACTGCAAACGAGCAGGTAGGACAAAAGATGTTACGCAAGTTTATCATTGCGAGCACGTATGACTATACATGGAAAACATGCCTACATGATTAGTAGACTCGATGTTCTATCTTAATGCTATTCCAATCTTGTCAATTGTCCAACTGTAATTTGTTCACCCCAACACTTGTTTTTGGAGAGTTACTACTAGTGTAGATAGCTGTGAACCCCGGTCCTTCTGTCATCATCATTGCTCTACAGGCAACTACGTATTTAAATATTTTCTGGTGTCATTGTCTCTGTGTTACTACTACTATTTCTCTCATATTACTACTGCTTTCACATCACCTCTGTTACTAGTGCTTTTCCAGGTGCAACCGAATTGACAACTCCGTTGTTAAGGCTTATAAGTATTCTTTGTCTCTCCTTGTGTCGAATCAATAAATTTGGGTTTTACTTCACTCGAATACTGTTGCGATCCCCTATACTTGTGGGTTATCACTCGTGGTTGTCCAGGGTCGCCTGTCCTGACAGAGAGGTCTTCTAACTCTCCTGGGCTAGGCGCGAGCGGACACCTCTCCTGTCGGAGCGGGCTCGCCGCCCGGCGCATGTCATCCTTGGCATCCCTTGCAGTTGCCTCGCGCGCCCGGTTCATCTCATCGTGAACCGTTTGCTGGGGGGCCTCCATCGAGGTCGGATTCTCCCGCTCTGCGGCCACAACGTTGAAGTTTGCGTACGCCGCGTGCTCGGCGGCCATGCAGGCGCGGCAGCGAGCGTCTCGCTCCGCGGTCTCGACGGAGGCTTTCAGTATGGCGGTCTCGACGGCGTCGCCAACCGCCTCGTAGCCGACCCTCAACTAGTTGGCCGCCTGCTAGGCGCACCAGGTGTCTAAGGATTTGACGGCAAGCATCTGACCGCGCCAGCACATGGTGTGGTCGCCTCGGTCAACCCCTCGCGACCCCCTCTCGGATATAAGGTCCTCTTGACCTAAAAAGACGACCCCTAGCCACTTTTCTCAGAAACATCTCCGTACGCCGCCGCCACCTCGAAACTCAATTCGGGGACCAGAAGTCTCTGTTCTGACACCCTGCCGGGACAGGGAATCGAAGGGGACCATCGCCAGCGTCATCACCAACGCCTCTCCATCAACCATCCATGTTTATCTCATCCATGTGTGACTAATCCACCGTTGTAGACTTGAGGGGATGGTAGGGATTGGATGAGATCATTAATGTAATAGATGTAATATCATTAGGGCATGGTGCCTAGTATCTGTTATCAGTGTTTTACGTCATTCTTTCAACTTGTTATGCTTAATGCTTGACACTAGGGTCCGAGTGCCATGATTTCAGATCTAAACATATTATTGTATCATGAAGATAATTATTGTTTTAGATCATATCTATGAGTTGTATACACATATTATCGTCCGGAATCGAAGGCCCCAAAGTGATAATAATTGGGACAGCCGGAGAGGATGGCTAGGATGTGAGGATCACATGTGTTCATGGAGTGTTAATGCTTTGCTCCGGTACTTTATTAAAGGAAGTACCTTAATTGCCAGTAGTTTCCCTAAAGACCCCGCTGCAAAACGGGCTGGCAGGACAAAAAAATGATGTGCAAGTTTCTCATTACAGCACGCACAACTAAATTGGAACACATGCTTATGATTAGATGTTTTATCTTATTTATCTGTAAATGCTTATGCTTTGATATTACATAAATTATCTTATACATGCAATGCTCGTACATCTGTCACTATGCTTATAGTATTTTAATCATGTTGTCTACTATAATCACAATTGTTGTCTTATTTCTGCTGCTGCTATTGTTTCACTACTGTCGCTACTATAAAACGGTTGCTACTGATAATCTGTCTCGATCAAGTCTATTCACAGGTAGAGCTGAACTGACAATTCATCCGTTAAGGTATAAATATTCTTTGACTCTGCTTGTGTCGAAACAATAAATTTAGATTTTACTTCCTTGAAGATCCCCTATACTTATGGGTCATCACGCTGTGCCGCTCGTGTGCTTCTTCTTCACATGCACGTCAGGTGGTCAGGGGAGAGGCATGTGTCCTCTACGCCCTCCAATAATGCAGTCGCTCTAGTCAAGTCAAGTCGAGCTAATTCTAATTATTAGTGCGTCGTCCGCTCGTAGCCACTCGCCAGACGCCACCACCCAGCTCAGCTAGCTAGAGCCTCGCTCCCCCGGCGAGAGGGAGACAAGTTGAACCGGACACCACCAGCCGGCGGGCGGCAGGAGAGGGAGGAGCCATGGCCGAGCTTGCGGCGGGCGCCGTGAGCTCGCTGCTGGTCGTCATCCGCAGCGAGGCGATGCTGCTGCGTGGCGTCCGAGACGACGTGCAGTTCATCAAGGAGGAGATGGAGAGCATGAAGAGCTTCCTGGCGCACCTAGCCAGGTGGGCACCCGCCGGCGGCGACCACGACGAGCAGGTGCGCACCTGGATGAACCAGGTGCGGCTGCTCGCCCAGGACTGCAACAACTGCATCGACCTCTACCTCTATCGGGGGAACCCTGACATCCACCGCGCCAGAGGCGGAGTCCGAGGCTACCTCTGGTGGGCGACCTGGTTCATGCACAAGCTGGTCGCGCAGCACCGCGCGGCCGAGCAGCTGCGCCTGCTCAAGGAGCGGGCGCGCGATGTCGGCGAGCGGCGGTTGAGGTACGGCGTGGAGGTCCCGGACAAGTCAGGGAAGGGGCTGACAGCATCATCATCGCGGGCTGGGGCAGCAGGTGGCTATGCTGCTGGGGACGACGAAGAAGAGGAAGATGAAGACGGTGCCGTCCGTCCTCATTCTGCTCGAAGAGCCTTCACTGAACCTCACACCCTGGACGACTACGTGAGGTCAAAGCTAAACGAGTGGCAAGAAGGAACTGAAGCAGACGCCGGCATAACTTTCTCCATGGTCGTGGTGGCACCCGACACATACCAGGACCTCCACGCTCTTGTACAAGAAATTTGGATTTTCAGCCCGGAGGTCACAGAAGGCTACGATCGCATTGTCGTGGTTGACATCCCGGCCGTGCACCCCGATTTAGCGCCGTTACGGCCAAAGGAAGTTCTCTTCTATATTCTGCGTGAGCTCAAGCATGCCAGTTCCAGCCCTCAGGAGCAAGGCGGCCAAGTGCATCTTGACCCTTGGGAAGTTTACGTAAGAATATTGCAAATTTACCGTGAAAAGAAGAGGGCTATTAAACGTCTTCAAATCAAGAAGAATATCCAAAAGATGAAGATTTATGAAAAGCTTGACAAAATCAAAAGTGATATTCAAGGTCGAGTCCTAAAGAAGGACGACGGGATACCCAAGGGCAACAAGCAGGTTGATTTTGACCAGTTGGACCTAGACGTAATACTTCAGGTGATGCTCCAGGCAGCATCTCAACAAGATCAAAAAGGGAAGAACAAAGACATTCATAGATTACCAACATGGGATAACAACAAAATCATCGTCAAGAAGCTTAAGGATCATATGGAAGCAATGGAAACGGAGAAGAAGCTTGAAGAGGAAGAAGCAGCCCAGCATGTGGGGTTGGAAAAAGATAGGACCAAGCATATCATGAAGGAAGGAGGAGGAGAAGTACCATGCAAACATATGGAGGAGGGGGAAGGAGAAGTAAGCATACATAGGGAGGAGGAAGGAGAGGAGGAGAAGGAGGAGGAAGAAGAAGTAGAAGAAGAAGAGGAGGTGGAGGAGGAGGACGTCGACGAAGAAGAAGAGGGTGAGGAGGAGGACGACGATGACAATGAGGAGGAGGAGGAGGAGGACGACGACGAAAAAGAGGGTGAGGAGGAGGACGACGATGACAATGATGATGATGATGATGAGGAGGAGGAGGAGAACAATACATGGATTGAGCTCCATGATGAACAATATGCAAACATCATGTGGAAGCTTTTCCCCAAGAGCAGCAGCAAGCCCCTGCAGGCTGAAGACAGATCCATGGACAAGCAAGCAACAAAGACCACAACTGCTACATTGGGGGAGGACCAAATAAAAAAACTGATCTACGATGCAAAGGAAGACATCCTTCGAGAACTGCAGCAAGGCAAACATGACAAGAGTGAAGAGACAGGTGAATCTGGTCCTCCGGATCAAACCCTGGAAACTGTTTGTGAAAAAATCGGTCAGATGATGGACAAAATGAAGCACGAGTTCAAAGAGCAGCTCAAGATCAAAGGTCTCGTGGACGGGATTAAAAGTAACTTGAATTATATTCCTGAGGAGGGCAGTTCAGAAATCCCCCTGATTATCCTCAAGGTTGATGAGCTGATGGATGTTTCTGCATGTGAGGATACCTGAAATGCTTTGAGCCTGTTAAACTGCAGCGCCGATTTGATGATCGTCACCTCCTCCACAAAGGACATCCAGCAGGCTAAAGAATATTCCTACCCACCGAGGGAACCTGTAAACTATTCTCTTGCTGGCCTCTACCTTGATACAGTTCTCAAGTTTACTGACCAATTGAAGAATGGAAACAGCTATAATCCCCAGATTTTTCATGATATCTTGGAGGAGTGTGAGCCACATGAATTCTGCATGAAGATCTTCACTCATGCTTTTTATGCTAATCCCCATAGGAGCGATGAGGAGTTACTCAAGCTGCATAGCACCTTGCGGGCTTTGCCAGCATCATTCAGATTCAACAACATCGCTAAGGTGATGTTCAAGTTCTCTTACAATGATTTGCCTAAAGAACACAAGTCCTGCTTGCTGTACCTAGCTATCTTCACTCCTGGTCACAAGGTCTGGCGGTCAACCTTGATTGGACGATGGGTGGCAGAAGGGCTGACATCCAAGGAAGATTGGCCCAGTTCTGTGCGTCAGGCCAGCCGATGCTTTGATGTACTTGTTGACCGGTACCTTGTTTATCCTGTTGATATTGGTGCCACTGGAAGTGTAAAGAGCTGCGTCGTGGGTGATCCAGTTCATGGATTCATTACCACCATCGCCCGAAAACAACATATCGTGGAGACACGTCTGTCACATCACTTGGCTTGCCATTTCTCCATTTTCAATGATCTCCAACTCCGTAGCTCTGATAGAATTGATAAATTCTTCGAGGGGCTCTCTAACTCATCTCAAGTATCCCTACTCAAGGTGCTAGATCTAGAAGGTTGTCGGTGTTTTCTTGGGAAGAACCAGCAGCGGTACCTCAAGGACATCTGCAACAAGATGTTACTGCTCAAGTATCTTAGCCTGAGGAGAACAAATATTACCCAGCTACCTAGTGAAATCAACAACCTCCGCGAGCTAGAAGTATTGGATATCCGACAAACTGAGATACCACTGAATGCAACAGCAAATATCCTGCTCTTGAAGCTGAAGCGTCTGCTTGCTGGTCACAACGATGTGAATCCAAGCAATTTTATCTCTAGTGGCCAGATTCCTCGTAGGATCGATAAAATGGTAAACATGGAGGTATTATCCAATGTCAAGGCCCAACATAGTCATGAGTTAAAAGATATTGGAAAGCTATGGCAACTGAGAAAGCTAGGGGTGGTTATTGATGATAAGGATAGTCACCTCAAGAATTTGCTTCAGACGATCAGTGACCTACATGAGTGTCTGTATTCTCTTTCAATCACTACTACTCCCGTAGCCACAACATGCGAGGGTATTCCTTCCAGTGCAGAGTTACCAGATGACATTGGATCTGTCTTAAAAAACTTCCCGAAGATTCTTGAGAGTCTAAGCATCACGGGAACCACAAAAACGGGGCGTCTTCTTCCATTGTACATAAAAGGTGATAAAAATAAACTTGCCAAGGTAACTCTATGTCACACTGTGCTGAGTCAAGAAGATCTGAAAGTCCTTGCCAAGCTTCCCAATTTACGATGTGTCAGGCTCCAACACATTGTATGCACCGACCACATGCTAAACTTCAAGGAAGGTGAATTCATATCTCTCAAGTACCTTCTTGTCGAGGGCTCGAGCTTGACTAATATCACTTTTGAGGCTGGAGCAGCCAGTGAGCTCGAGAAGATGGTTTTGTCTATCACCGCCATATGTTCTATTTCTGGAGTTGACTATCTTCATAAACTTAAAGAGCTTGAGTTGAACAGCAGCTTCTGCGGCAGTTTGCTGTCATCATTCGACAATGCCACACAAATAGCCAAGCTGACTCTTCGTGACACATTGCTAGAGCAAGATGCGCTACAACTGCTCACCAAGAAAAGAAATATACGCTCACTGGTGCTCTTGGAGAAGTCTTTTAGTGGAACACATAATGAGATTACATTGAAAAAAGATGACTTCTTATGGCTCAACCTTCTTGAAGTTCACTGCTCAGCCATCACCAAGATTGTCTTCACCTTCGGATCTGCTCCTAGGCTCGAGAAAATTGGCTGGTCATCTTCCACATCTCTCTCGGGGATTGACAAACTTCCCAGATTGAAGGAGCTCGAGTTCACGGGTGACCAAGTCCCTGCCGAGGTGGGAGAGGCCATTAAAGAACGTGAAAAGAAGCCTAGTCTTAAACTCAATCGACCAGAATCTCAAGACTAAGAAGAAAAGAAGATGAATAAGAGGAGGTCGACGACGCTGTCACATTCTCTTTCTGCTGGAAGAAACAGGCTCGAAGGCCGCCTCTCTGTTGATCCCTTGGTGTGGTTTACGTGTGCTAGTGTGGATTGCAATTTGTTTTGCTTGATTTCTTTCTTCTGTGTGTTCATGTTCTGTGTGCATCGCAACTGAAGTATGTCCTTTACTTGCTCTAGATGAGTGCCCTAGTGACTCCTACTGAGCATAAATGGTTGTATCTATGCTTGGCATGAATTTGTCTGGCTTTGTTTCCTCTGTATTGAACATCATAAAAAAATGGTGTACAGTTTCATGTAATATATAAGCGTGATGTTTGTGCACACATTTGGCTTGTTCTAAATGTATCAATATGCTTAATTTGATTTTCTCGAGCAACAGTATGCTTTGATTGAATTATGTAACTCTAAAAGATGAAATGGTGTGTACCATGCTATATTTACCTGTAATGTAGGCATCCGTTGCTTCAAACCAGCTGAGTAACTCCTGGAGCAATGTCTGCCTTACAGTGTGCTCCAAGCAGAACTTTATGCAGATTAAGCATCTCTGCCTCCAGCTCCTGATTGCCAGCTGTATGTTGTTTTCAGTAACCCCAGGAAGTACCGAAGTTGTGTTGCAGCTATATGTTGGCGTGCATTTGGTAGTTTCTCCCACTGTTTGCTGCAGGACAAGCCAGTAATCTGGGATACCTTTTTTTAGTTACAGCAGTTACAGCCTCCCCACAAGAAAAAGGCAACTTACGGGATTTCCAAAATAGACAAAGTGTCAAATGAGGGTCTCGTTGATTAATCACACAATTGTCATATATATATGATTATAATCCTTTAGTAATTTTGTTTTGTTTCGTACGTTTCAGGACAGGCCCTGTTGACAGGTGGTACGTTTTTCTTGTTCCAATAGCTACAGCCTCCCCACAAGAAAAGAAAAGGAATTGCAGTCCTTGTAATATGTCCATTTCAAATATACTAGCCATCTTTAAAAAGCACGCAAAATTGCATCTTAATGCGGTCCTTTTTCTCATCAATCCTACTTTTTAAAGATGAGAAACATGTCAAATAAATATATATAAAAGGTTCTGGGGATGTTTCCGCTTAGAAGCAGGTTACATGGCGCTATCTACTAGTTAATCTAGGCATAACACAAGCTAGTGCCATGGTGTGAGCAAGGGACCCTCCTAAAACTATCTCAACTTACAATTCACTGCTACCAAATACTTAGTTACACGCTTGTCTAGAAGATGAGACTGCGTGTTAATCATTCTTGATGAAACTAGACAGCTTCATCAAAAAGAGAAGATTCTTGCGCGTGACCTTGCTTGCTGCTTTTGGCAAGACGCTCAGGTCCTTGCTGATCATGTAATCATGCAAGAACTTGGTGGTATTGGGCGTGATCCCACGCACCTCTAGATACTTATAGAACGGCTCTTGTAGGTTCTGATCCAGCTCACTGCACACACCAGATCAACAACGACCAGTTAGCAAAGCGGTTAATCCAAGCGTCTGGCTATTACAGAAATAAAAAATGTCAGAGATGCTAGGTTTAATCGATCGATTTACTTACCCGAAATTGGTGTCATCGTTGTATGTGATTGTGTCATCTTCCTCGGCTCCTGGTGGCTTCCCGCTCATAGACAACCTCTCAATGATGATTTTATCGGGATTAGCAGTGCAGGAGAATTCCAGGCTCGAGCCACCAGCCTTGGAGACAGTGACCCTGATGGGTAGACTGTATTCTTCTGGATGTGTCTTGCCTTCGTCTTCCTGATTCTCGTTGAAAGATGAGAGTGAATTTGAGCGACCCTTGTTGCTCTCCTCATTTTGGTCAAGTTTGGGCATGGAAGATAACACCTCAATCTGCTCACCCTTTAAACTTCTTGTAAGAATAATGTCGGTAAGCCCCTCCTTTTTCCGGATTTCAAAAGGGAAGTCATTTGACATCTCCTCAACCTGTTTCAAGATGAACAAAAGTAGACTTAGAGAGTAAAGCAATAAAATTTCAAAAGGTCAGAGCTTGAGGCAATAAATCTCCAACCAGAGGCACTACGTTGACTTGCCTGCAGAAACGTCTGGATCAATTTGGTGAAAAATAGGACGTTCATGATCGATGAAGACGACTATTCAAAAACAAGTCCAGAACTTGGGCACGATTCGGCTCCCCATGGAGTGTTGCCTAAAGCTCTACCAAAGAATTAATCTGTATCCTATAACGCCTTATTAGGTTTACTTTTGTTTTTAAAATATATATAAGAAGTGAATGCAATCAAAGACTTATTTTTCCTTTGGCTTGGATGTCACAAGATAAAGAGTAGCGCAGGCATGCTTTCCTGAATAAGTGCAGCCAGCTATCCTTCTTAGGGCATGTACAATGGTAGGGAAGACTGCCTTCCCTTATACATTCCACGTCAGTAAGAGAAGGCAACATAACATATTGTACAATGCATTGTTGCTTAACGTGATCTCTAGCACTCTAAATTGGTGCAAAAAAATAGGGATCAACAAAAAATAATATCCCTATAGACTATTTTGTGGTACGTGGTTTTAGTAAATAGTCCAACAAATACAAATGGATCTTACCTGCACTGGACTGAACGGCGTTGCTGCAAAACCTCTCAAAAAAATAACGAAAGGTTCAATCAACACGTCATGTCATGGATGAATTTAATTATATCGTCACACTTCTATATAAAAGGTACAAATATGATTTCTCTAGTACATATGACTGAAAATAATGAAGAAAATATTATTTCTTGCCGAAGCGATCCCAAATATTCTCGACCAAGTCTGACTTGAGTTGAACATGTGTCACCCGATTACGGATAGTGTCACTTCTCCGCAGGACATCTTCGAATACAGGGTGAGCACCTTGCATGACTTCAGGTGGTAGAACATATGACATCTCCGGGTTCCGGTTTAGATCTAAGGGAATATTAAACGGTTTTCGTTCATCCTCAACTATCATGTTATGAAGTATGACACATGATTGCATTATTGTACCAATGGCTGCACGCTTCCAAAATTTTGCCGGACGATTTACAATACTAAAACGAGATTGCAGTGCTGCAAATGCTCGCTCGACATCTTTCCTTTCCCCTTCTTGATGCCTTGCAAATAATTTGTTCTTATCATTTTGAGGAAGCGGTATTGACTTCACAAATGTAGCCCACTCTGGATATATCCCATCAGCAAGATAATAACCTGTGTCATATTGCCTCCCATTGACAGTATATTGGACTCTTGGAGCCTCTCCTTTTAAAGTATTGGTAAACAACGGTGACCGACTCAAAACATTGATGTCATTGTTTGACCCAGCTACTCCAAAATAAGCATGCCATATTCGGAGGTCATATGAAGCAACAGCTTCAAGTATCATAGTAGGAACTCCGTGATCACCACGTGTGAACATACCCCTCCATTGCATTGGACAATTCTTCCACTCCCAGTGCATACAATCAATACTTCCTAACATGCGAGGGAATCCACGAGCATGTCCAATTTGCATAAGACGAAGAAGTTCTTCATGTGTTGGGGGGCGCAGAAATTCTCCACCAAACACCTCAATGATACCTTCCGCAAATGCACTCAAGCAATCCAATGATGTGCTTGCTCCAAGCATTAGCACCTCATCAAGCTGGTCAGCTGCTGTCCCATACGCAAGCATACGCATTGCCGCTGTACACTTTTGGAGCGGCGAGAGACCCTCACGATTAATGGCATCTACTCTATCAGTAAAATATGGAGACCAGTTGCTGAGAGCATCTACAATTCGTAGGAAGAGTGATTTGCCCATGCGAAACCTTCGACGAAACATCTCAGGCGTGTAAAGAGGTTGTTCACAAAAGTAATTGGCGACAAGCTTCTGGTTTGCTGCTGCATGGTCTCTGGGTATGTGCCTTCTTGATCCACTTCGGCGGCGAGAGTACTCGGCACTTTGCTCCTCAAGATTGGCCTTCAACTTTTCTGCAATCCGCCGACCAATTGAATTTAGAAACTCTTGTTCAGCCTCAAAATCTTCTATTGTGTACACAGTACCAGGATCTACATCGTCGGCTGCATCGATATCATCACACGAACTGTCGCCGGACTGAGACATGGTTCTGTAAGTTGTAAAGAAACTTTGATCTTTCTGGTGTGTACGATCTGTTCAGAGCTGGGATCTATCTTGACGTGAAAAGCAAACATATATGTAGCAGTACATGTCGTATACAAATCGGACTTGGAAACTTGGAAGTCCTTGTCTTTACCGACACACCAGTACTTGAAAGTCCAAAAGCGATACAACTACAACTCGTGAATCACAGTTGGGTTAAGCACAGCTCAGCAAAATACTTTTCTTGAGACACACGTACATAGTCCCAGTTTGAAATCAACACAATTATAATTCAATGAAGGGCAACATAAACCAGGTCCAAAATACAAACAGGATGTAGACTTGCGTATTGATCAAACATATGGATTATTCCTATGTGTTTAATTTAAATGTCTAGATACATGTCGAGCACTCTGAGATGAACACAACACAATTATTCCAATAGACCTTGCACCTAAGTTTCAATTCAAACTATTTCAATAGGCCTTGAAGTCGACAGCCAGCACTACAAAAAAAACTTGAGTTAAGTTGCTAACTCATTAGCTAGTTACAACACATAAAACCAAGTGGCGTAATTTAAATCATGCATACCTTTCAAAATTACTGAGGTTTCCCCCACAATGTTTCCCTCATTAATGAAATTGCCTTCAAATGCTCGGCTTTCATATCCTCAGGCATGCTGCTAGTGTCATGTATGAGGAGCTTAGTGTATTGCTCTAACATTTTTGCTTTTGTCTTTGCCTCTTTGTTCTCCTTTGCTGCCTCCAATGCAAGACGTGATGCCTCAACCTTATCCTGTGAAATACGCTTCTGCACTTCTAGCACGGCAGCACGATTTTTGTTAGCTTCTTCCTGAATTTCAATATACTTGTTGAGCTCTTCCATATCCTTTGACAACGGCTTTTTACCTTTCCCATCTCTTTCAGCCTTAGCTTTTTTTACCCCCATACTAGGACGAGGAATGTCATCAATTCCTATAGAAGATGACTTAACCCCCACATCCCCCAGATCAGCCACATCTTGTTTCTTGGATCCATGTGTTTCTGCATTGTAAGCTTGCCACTTCGGAAACTTTTTGCATGCCTCCCAAGTTTCCATATGCAAAAACGGCCCATGGTCCTTCTCATACTTTATTTGAACCTTTTTCATCAAATCACCATCATTCTGTCCGCTAGAATATACCTGGCTTATCTCTGTATAAACAGCATGAAAATCACTTACTATTTTGTTCACTCTATGCCAACGGCTCATGGCTTGCTTCATTTGTCTTTTACGATTATTGTCGTGGGTGTTGCTGTTGTACTCCGCAGTCACAGCATCCCAATATTGGTCATTCTTCTTATAGTTTCCACTTATAGCATCATTAGAGTTACTAAGCCAAGCACTCATCTACATTGAAGAATTAAAACTTTGTTAAGCATTAGCATATGCACATATTCGGCCATATGGAGTAAGGAACATGAGAAATTTAAACACTTACCAATCTTTTATCCTCCTCTTTTGTCCATGGCATTCGTTTTTTCTGGCTATTTTCTCCATCTTCACCATTTTCAAGATTAATAGTCCTAGAATGTTTAGGTTTATTCGATGCTCTCTTCTGTTTCTTTTTTACAGCAGATGCTGGTGGTGCTGATAATGGGGTGTCATGTGAAGAACCACCAACGAAATGATAATTTTGTGGCATGTCATAATGACTAGGAATTTGTTCCGGGAAAGGGAAACTAGAAGGATTTTGCATCAAATTTACATAACCTCCAGGTGGGTTGACATCATTTAGCCTACAAACATTAACATTCAAATATTAAAATAACACACAGGGCTATGGGTAAAAAATCTACCTGTGAACTGATAAATAACTTACATCCCTTTGAGATCATCTACAATACAACAGATATTCTAAGAACCTGTAAGCCGATCAGCCTTCTCTTGACTTGAACATAAACAATAACTATACATCAGGCTTTAAAAACTGTACATTGAAGATTGGAACCAAAGGCAGTTTAGCTAAGCTATGGCAGACTGCAAGTTACGGGCAGTGTAATCCGATTGCTAAACAAACCATTCCATCTACAATCTCAATTTATTTCAGATCTATGATGCAAGAAAGCTTAAAAAGGAGAGACTACAGACCACAACATTCAATCAGTGGTAAAATCAGTACTGTCATCACCGAATCAAGAAAGATAATAAGATAAAGAAGAGAAGATGCCACATGGAGTACAGAACAAAGAGCGATGCTTACCAATCTGTTGGAGACGAAAGACTGGGGCTACTAGTGGCAACCCCGTCCAACCCAATTTGTGTGGCGCTAGCTTCAGATCTGCCATAGCCTGATGGTGGAGGGGCATATGAGCGCATTGGGGATGAAGAATATGCATGTCCGCTCATGCCCAATGAACTCAATCCATTCATCGCTGGCCGACGAGACATGGCGAACGCAGTGGTGGCTTGGATTGATTTCTGGAACTGATGGCAGGGACGGCGTGGGGAAATAGTCTGGTTTTTCTGATTGGATCTGAATATATGGTGGGGAGTAGGAAGAACACGCGCCAAACTAAAAAGATTTCGCGCCGGATGACGAAGATTACCGCGCTCGGAGCACGGTATTTGCAAAATGCGTCGACAAGGGAAAGCGACTCATACAACGCGGAAATACGCCTTCTCTTTCTTTCTCTTTCTTAGCAAGAGATGATCCCTTACGGAAGGGATGGCTCGCGCCTTTCTTTTCTCTCTCTCCTCTCCACGTCAGCCAACGTCCTAGGTGGCACAGCTAAGGGAAGGCTGACATAAGAGCGTTGTACATGCCCTTAGTCCCCACTCGAGTTGTTTGACCAAGATGAAATTTTAAACCAGTGCTTAATGCTTGCAAATAATCCAGATGATTGTTTCTCTTTATATTACTGTGGCAAGATGACAACAACAACAAGTAAGAAATATCCACCATCTAAGAATCTGGTGAGGTTTGGCTCAGAAATCGTCGCCCCTGACCGTGTAGCAGATTGGGTGTGGGGGCACGTACCATCCTGGGGTGCTTGGACCGTATGGCGTCGTCGAGGACGCGGGCTAGCTCGCCGTCGTGGTTGGCGGCGCGAATGGAGTCGGCCTTGTCGCGGGGGGAGCTGGCGCCGGGGGTGAAGTAGTTCTTGTTGGCCTTGACGGACCTGGATATGTCGCGGAGGCAGGCGACGAAGGCGCGGTAGTCCGGACTCGAGGAGAACCTGGCGGAGGGTGTGGGGCGGAGGAGCGGCGCGGAGGCGGAGGGTGTGGGGCGGAGGAGCGCGGCGGCGGCGGCGCGGCGGGCGGCGAGGAGGGCCATGGCCAACAAGTAGAGCGAGCGTGTTGGATCCGGCTCAACCGGAAACAAACGTATTTGAGAGGCGATGATCGATACCGGTCCGAGTCCAACTCCCTTTACGTATTTGAAAGGAGTACGAGTCCAAAATACACGTTGTTCTTGCACACTATTAAACGACAAACGTGGTTTGGTGGTGTTGACGTTGTTATACGGCTGCATTTAGAAAAGTATAATATTATGTAATGAATGAAGAAAGGGTTTAAAGGTTTTATAGATTTAATAGTCTCTTTTAGTTTTGTTTTTATAATCGATATAGTTGTGTACTCTTTGCTGGTTTAATATATGTGAATAATTCAACACAAAAAGTGCCGAGAGGAAGTATTAGTATTTAGTAGGTAGGAGAGGACCCAGCGGTCAGTTTGAGGACCGACATTCTGGAATCTAATGGTGTTGGGGAATCTGCACTAATCCAAACCTAATTCCCTCCCTCATTAATGCACGCGTATAAGTACTGAACGGTCCCTCGCATTAATAATGATGAACGCGTAGTCCCAAAGTACTAAACAAAATTTCCCCATTCCCCTCGGCCGGTCCCGTCGAATCGGCACCTAATAGTTAATCCCTACGTAACATAATACTTCCTCCGTCTCTGTCCTAACTTTGGTTAAAAGTGGATGTATCTTGATATGTTTTATATTAATGATGAACGCGTCGTCCCATAGTACTAAGCAAAATTTCTCCATTCCCTCGTCCCTATATCGTCGTCGGATCGACACCTAATAGTTAATAATGAACTAGAGATGTACAGACATAATACTCTCTCCGTCTCAAAGTAACTGTCTTAACTTTGGTTAAAAATGAATGTATGTTGATATGTTTTATATTAAGATAAGGACGATAAATCTATGACGATATAGGTGAGACAGGTAAGATCCCACTTTAGCATGCTTGTGCAGTAGAAAATTGAGTTAGCGTGTGGAGGCCCCACCGGTCAGCGAGAGGTGGAGGCCTCGACCGACATCCCCGAATCTAATGGTCTTCGAAAGTCGGGCCAACCTGCACTAATCCACCACGCACCGACGCGTATAAATACTGTCACGTTAATAATGAACCACATTAATAAATTTCCCCCATTCCCCCGCCCGGTCCCTATCTCGTCGGATCGCCACCCACTCGCTCTTCCCCCTCCCCCCCCCACTCCACTCCGATCCCCCGCCCCGCCGCCCCAGATCCGGCCCAACCCTAGCGCCGCCGCCGCCCGCCCGCCATTACCTTACAGGTACCCTCTCCGCCCCAGTCCCCGGGGTTCCCTTCCCTTCCGTTCCAGTCCGTCGGTCTGCGGCGGCGCGCATTGTGGGGATTCGCGCCGCTTCTCCGTTTTGTTCTCCCGTGCAATCTCTTACAATCTCATCTCACCACGTCGGGGGTGCAGGCGATCGACGAGCGTCTGGCTGGCTGGGGGGGTGAAGGGCTTCCTCGACCGTCGTCCACGGGAGGAGGGATTCACGGAGGGAGGGTGCGTGGTGCCCAGCGAGGAGCGCGAGGGGGATGTCGAGGAGGTCGGTCAACCCCGGCCGCCGGGCCGCCGACGGGGGCCTGCCCACCGTCGCCGGCCTGCTACACCCCAAGTCGCGCTCACCGCCAGTGCTCACCATCGCGCTACTCATCCTGGTAACAACTCACTCCCTCCCTCCCTCCCTGGCACGCACCGACACAACACGGACGCTTTGTTTCTTCAGTTTCAGCTGATCCTCATCATGTCGCTGTTGCCCGTCGGTTGTCTGTTTCAGGGTGTCATCGTTCTCATCGCCTACTTCAACAGCGGCTCAGGTCTGCTCAAAACCCTCGGCTTCAGTACGTTTCTCTGTTCGTTTGGTTGGTTGGTCTGCATAGATAGATACATAGATTGCAACAATTAAATACTACAGTAGCTGACTAAACTGCAGCGACAGTGAACGTGGATAGCTGTTATCTGCTCTGCTTTCAACCTATGTTGTTTTCTAAGTAGTAACTAAAATACTCAATTTGAGAGTAGTAGGGGTGCCTGTAACATCACCGATAATGTGTGTCGATCAGGATTGTGCTGTACCTTCCGTTTATGGATTAATCGTGCATACACAAAATTGCCTCCAAAATAAAATCCTTGTGATATACTAAAACATTGTATGGGTAAGTAATCTTCTTATAAGGTGTTGTGGATGTACTTTGTGATTTGAAGTTGCCGTGCTGTGGTTTGATCCGAGAAAGATGTGAGTGTTGTGGTCTAATACTTCTTGTTTTTACTCTTTCTTTTCTCCCATGGCCAGGTGTAACTGTTACGAGCAGAGAAGCTGTGACCAGGTCTGAAGGTATAACTCTTTTATGTCCCTGTCTCATGTGTATGTGTCAGACCGCTCCCTAGTCCCGAGTAACCTGAAATTGCTAGTTGGACATTGCACCGTCAAATTACTATTTTTTTCTGTCTGATATCAAGGTTACTCTCGCCATAATGTGTCGAGCAGTCGTGGTTTCAAATTGTTTTGCTACAATCAAACATAATATGCACTGAAGAGTCTGTGCCATGTTGCCTTATTATTTTTCTACTGGCACAATGGCGCACTAATGCTCACACTTCATGTATTCTGATTTGTCATAGGAATGTCCTGGGCCTATGCTGCATTTGGATTGTTTCTGTATATGTTTCCCTAGTTCTCTAGTTTGTTTGTCAGTGGTCTGTCACTATTTTTCACAAGGACATACACAATAGTGAATTTAAAATATCCTTACAGAACATTATAACCGAAGCATGCCAACATAATTTTGCTGTGTTGTGCATTCTAATACAGGAAATTAGTTGTCTTTGTTTACTGTGTTACGATAATCTTCAGAATAGCCATGTAGCTAATCCTCTATGATAAGGTATCTCAGAAATGGTTTATTATGAGTTTTTTACATGCCAATGCAGATATTCTGTTGTCTGGTTTTCAGTGAAAATTAATGTTTTGATTATCTGATTGCATTGCGCATCTTTTGTTTCCTTTGGACCTATACTCCTCCTTTACCTCCTTTATTTTGCACTTGCGTCCAGGTTCTTGCACATCAGAAGTTATCGAGGCACTTCCTTTTCTGAAGAAGGCATATGGCAGTGATATGCAAAAGGTTCTCCATGTAGGCCCTGATAGTTGTACAGTAGTTTCTAACTTGTTGAAAGAAGGGAAGGTTGAAGCATGGGGGGTGGAGCCTTATGATTTGGAGGATGCTGATAGTAGCTGCAAAAGCCTTGTGCGCAAAGGATTTGTCCGTATGTCTGACATTAAGTACACTCTTCCATACCGCCCAGATTCTTTTAACCTTGTTGTTGTGTCAGATGCTTTGGATTATCTGACCCCAAGGTATCTGAACAAAACACTTCCTGATTTAGCAAGGGTCTCCACAAATGGCCTTGTTATCTTTACTGGTATGTCTTTCTTTTATTTTTGTGATTTGAGACATTTACTATATTTTCCATGGCAAGACCTTTATTTGGCATATAGTTCCTGTACTTGCTGGTCTTTAGGGTAAACGATTAATTCCGTTTAAAAAAATATCATATGCTATTGTTTGTAGACTTAAATGAGTAATGGAACTGGAACTGTGATACCACAAACTGCTCTACTATTATCCTTTTGTTGCATAAGTTGTTTTAGCCTGTCAGGATAGCTCCCTCATACTTATTTTTTATAATACCACATTGAGTCACAAACTAGTGTTGTTTCTGTCGTAAAATATATTGATAGAACCCAATATTATAGTGCTATTGAATTACTTTACGAATCAAATCTATAGTTGCACTCATACAACTCCTTTGTGTCAAGCATAGATTGTTGTATAGGTATTGATGCTAAAATTTAGAAAGTTTCATTTCATTACCCAAAATGACTCTTTTGTGATTGGTTAGGGAATAGTAGTACGGTTTGATGTTTATATCTATACAGTATTATTTAATAATCATCAATTATGTGATATGGGTAAATGATTTACTCTTGTTTGGTGGATCCTGTAAAATATCTGAGCTAATATTTATTTCCGTTACTTATCCAGGCAATCCAGGTCAGCAGAAGGCTAAGGTTTCTGAACTACCAAAATTTGGAAGACCAGTAAGTATAAATGATTCTAATTGCTGGCATGCTGGCTTCAAGGAATATTCCCAAATTGACTTAAGTTCACGATGCCCACTTTACTAAATCACTAACAAATTGAACACATTTCGTGCTCATTCTCCAAAAGGGAATCTATAAATCACTGTAGTGTTCTGTGTTAACCCTATACATCATAGTAGCCCAGAGATCTTTGCTTAATCTTTGCGACGCTAGTAATCTTGCTTATGTGACATGTTTTCTTTGGATAATCACATCATATAATTAGGTTATACTATCTGATTATCTCACATGTTAACCAAGTTCCTGACTTACTGTTACACAGCAGTATTGCATATTACCAAGTCTGTTAGGCTGTCCGTTAGTGCTATTGGTTGGAGATTTGACGCTGTTGCTGATGTAATGCAATTACTCACATGTGCAGAACCTATAGAAGTGTCGAAATTCTGTTGATTCTTTGTCCTTACAATGTTATTACTGCTATTTAGCCTGCTGATTCTCTGTCCCTTCCCTGACAAAACCTGATGTGTTTGTTGACAGGCAAAGTTGCGGAGCTCTTCATGGTGGACGCGCTACTTCATCCAGACCGGCCTGACAGAGAACGAAGGGCCACTGAAGAAGTTTGAGCAGGCCGCTTCGAAGAGCAACTACAAACCGGACTGCCAGATCTTCCACCTCAGCTCATAGCGCTCCTCTGGTCGGGTTAACGCCAATCCATGATGCTTTGGATCACCGCCTCGCCGTTTTTGTAAGCAATATCCCCCGTCAAGTCCACGTGGAGGAGGAAGCATCACACAAAGAGTCGGACATATGTAGCTTTTGTAGAGAGGCTTCACCACTTGTTGCTAGAAAAAATTCTTCTGGAGATTAAATTATGTGTGTCGGTAAGCATATAGGAATCCAAGACCGGACGACATATATTTGTATGCGAGAAACTTTACAGTGTTGTACCATGTTACGTTCTTGGGTGTCAGCTGCTCTCTGAGCAGCTGCAAATGTGTAAAAATCCTCGAAGAGAGGTAGATTATACTTTGTCTTGTTCTGAGAATTTCAAGTTTCCTTCAGGGCATTCCGAGACTTCTTCCAAGTATGTTGTCGTTGTCATTATTTGGATGATGCTTTGAGGTCGACCCCAAATATCCTTGGTTCAGATACTTGAGAAGGATGGTCTACCTAAACATACATCTTGTTTGCAATGATATGTTTAGTCAAATTCTGGTTTCAAGCTTTGTCAGCAACATTGGTAAAAGAACATAAATTACAAAACCCATTATAAATATGGCATGAGGTTAGGTAAAATGTCTGCTACTGTGTTCAGAGTATACCTCTCCAGTATTTTACTTGTGGTCCTACTTTAGTTGGTCTTCCTCTCCTTGGACCAGAACTAGCATTATGGTCCAGACTTTTCTGTGTCCGCCTCCTGTTTTGTCCTTGCAACTTTCTTTGGTATATTCCATGGCTCTTACATAGAGAATTGCATCTTGTCTTCAACTTGTAGTGCAGACATCATCTTCCTCCTCCCACAATGAGCCATGCAGTCCATCACCATAAACATAATCCATGCCGCCTCCAACTGATATCCTGTCATCATCGACCATTTAAATTCGCAAGCTAAGCAAGTTATCATCCACTGATTAACGCTAACCTTGAATTAGTCAAGACTGAACGCATGTTAACATATTTATATCTTTCTTTAGCCAAGTCTCTGTAAACCACAGATATACATACGACCATTTTGCTTCTGGACCAAACATTACATATGTACACCAAGCAGCTGTAGCCCATTCTTCCTTTGCTCTGCTGTTTAGGAAGAAGAGGAAGAACCTGAGCTAGGTAGCGTCATGGAGGGCCTGCTGCCGTTTCTGTACAGGGCCATCATCCTTCGCTACTACGCTCAAGGCCGTGGGCGTGCATCCACCGGCGACGGTTCCTTCCTCCGAGGCGGCGACTCACCGTCGGCGTCAAGGAGCTACGTGCCCCTCCTCGCCGGCGACTCCGCCGAGGCGCCGGCCGGCTGCGACGCGCGGCTACTCTGATCGGAGTGTTCGTTTTCTTCTTCCGACGTCGCTTTCAGTTATGTTCCGGCCGGTCGAGGCTTTCTTCTTCTTCCCTGTTCTTCTTAGAATTAATTTAGGCGTGGATGAGCACTGCCAAATTGCAGTCTCTCGGTCAGGAACATGATCATCCTACTATGTGAGGTGAGGAAATTGCATGATCATACGTGATCCTGCTATGCTATGTAAAATGAATACATGTTTACTGGTTCAAATATAAGGGAGCGGATATATCTGTGTTTTTTTGTTGGTTATGGATGTTTTTGATCTTTCATTTCATCTTCGACGGCTCTAAGTCAACGCCAACAGAAGTTCTACAAAAACACACCTTCGTCGCAGATTATGATAGTGTCATAGTGCGAATTATCCTGTTCTGTTCATAGTACAAAATCCTTTGATTTTCTTGATTCTGTAGAATTGTTTTATTATATTTATATATTCTTTACACATTCCAACTTCATAGGGCGCTGGTAAACTAAATGCAACAAAAATATCACAAGGATCACATCTTGTCTTCAACTTGAAGTACAGACATCATGTTCAGTTGTTCACCCCTCACAAATATCCATGCGACCCATCAGGCCATCGCCATCATCATCCATACCTCCTCCAACTTGCCAACTCCTCATCATTGACCATTGCAGTTTTGCAAGTCAAGCAAATTGTAGCCCATAACCCCAAAACTTCATTCTCGATAAAATTCTTGATATTCTTCCGTTAAACTTTACTTGCATATTTATGGATCATATAAATATATCTCCACATACCCAAAACATAGCTCCATGCGAATCTAAAAAAACATACCCATAACATAATTATTTGATGATGTAGTTAACTATAGGAGAAAGAAAAAATATTTTTCTTCAAGTAGAAACGCAAGAACATAATCATTTGGTCGATTTGACCACACTACTTATCCAGTTGCTGCAGCCCTTGCCGGTTTACACTCTTCTGATATTCATGCAATTATATTATGTAATGTATAATGGTTGACCGTAGCAATTAACTGGCGGCAAGCCGATGCAGATGCCCCGATCGTGAGCTTCGAGGGCTCTTCCAAGCACGCCGTGATGGGCGGCTCCCGCTTTGTGTAAACTTGGGTCTCACGTACGTATGTCATATAAGTGCTGTATGCGTACCGCGTACGTCTTGTGAAATGTTCAGCTGTTATTCTGAAGGAATATAAATGTTAGTGTTGGTTTGAACCAAAGAACGGTCGCGTGACCAGCAAAAATCGGAATTGGACCAAATCGCTCGCTCGCTCGATGTGTATGTTCAGCAGGATACATAGTTCCATATGTCGTCAACTATCATGAAACATCCACATCCATAGTAAACACATGGAAAACAACTCACAACGTACTCGCGATACAAAAGTCGCTAATCGTAATAATGGTACACCTTATATACTTTGGATAACACCCCTTAAATATTCTAGATTTCTCTACATGCTTAGACCTATCATAATATTTCTCCAAATGTTTTCTTTACAGGTGTCTGGAAAATATAAATGCTAACTATGCACTATAATTTATGCAATTGTAACAAACTCATCCATCGGTACCCAATTAAAATTTATATAGTTTTATGGATTATTAGTAAATTTGGTAGGATATGCACAATAATTCCTGCACTTTGTCACAAACTCATCCATCAGACACCCAATTTATTTATATTTTTATATTTTAATAAAAACTGTAGAATCTCTTGAATGTCTTAAAAAGGGGAAAATAATGTATCTACATTACCACACATGATCTAAATATAGCAAGTGTGACTGTATTTTAAACTATAAACTGCTTAATGCTTAAGAAGAAACAAGTTACTATTTCAAAGTATTTAAATGTTGTTAATTTGTTATGCATGCTAAGTAAAATACATTTATTAGAGAAGATTGTGTTTTCATAAATAAGTGTAAATATTCAGTATAAGTAATGTCCAGTCGAGAGCAAATTTGTAGCATAACTACATCTCACGCACACTCCATCAACTTCCATAGCAAGCTTGGGCACTGTCTCCACCTCGACTTTTCGCGTCATGATGAGGAAGATGAGCTTCAATGACCTCTGCAAGGAAATATGCTTTAAAAAGTATAGTGCGGACATGTCCAACCTTTGACTACTGGTCTTGCAAAAAAGTATTTTGAGCTTTATTTGGGAAATGAGTGTAGCTTTTAATTTTAAAGAGAGCTCTAGCACTCATGCATATAGTAGATAGAACTAAAGGCACAATGCCGTGAACACCATATATTGGCCACATATGCATGCAAGTGTCACGGGAATAAACATTTTTTAAGTTGAGTTTTCTCTCGGTACCTCATGCACAAGTATAACAAAAACACAAAGAGTTGATAGATTGACCTAAATCTATGAGTAATGGCTAAGTATCACGTAACATTTCAACAACAGTAGCAACTTAACTCCTTTGACGACCGATCGATCGATAATTCCTTTCGAATATGTCTACGATTTTCTTTTATGCCCCTTTCTTTTCTTTGATTAATTCTAGTTTTGTGCTAGGTAGGAGTTTCAGTGTCTGTCAAATTGTAGGCTCACCGTCAGAAAATGGATCCAGAGGTGATACTATTAAAACGTATGACCAACAATGAAATCAGATTCAATCAAATAAGATCAATATGAACCTTAGGGTCCAAACATTTTAGCAATTTAATATTTTGAAATGTATGTTTAACCATAAATGTTCCACATTCTATAAGAAATACTTAAATATGTTTATATATACTTAAATATGTTTGTCGAGTAAGATAAATGACCATATTAGAGTGTGGTTTCTTAATATAAGGTATAAATGGATATAAATATTTTGTATAAATTAAATAATGTTCACTTCAAATTGTGCCTAGGAGACCGTTGGACTTTGTTCTTTCAGCTTTTCTATTTTGTAAGTCGGCTCTGTCGGATATACTCCCTTGCTGTTGAGCTTCTCATCTCTCCTTGACGACCACCTCCCCGTCCTCTAGCAACACTAGCACGGGTCTTCGAATCTGGGGATCATTCTTTTCTCGATTATTTCTCTAAGTTCTTCGTCTTACCATTTTTGGAATAAATTTAGGCCTGTTGATATTGGACCATGTGCTTTCAAATTTGCAGGCTCTCGATAGGAAACCATAATCAATCATGACACCATAACTATGTGCTTACGTGTTTGTGCTTCCGACATCAGTTGAAGGATTATACTTATAGATTGTTGTATATGTGTTGGTGCTTTTTATTTTGACGGACATCTCTGATCGCCAACAAAAATAACAAAAAGGGTCAGAAGACACAACTTCTTGGAGATGAAATGAAATCAAATGAAATTGTATAAGTACTTTTTTGCTTTTAAGACAAAATCTCGATTGTTTTGCCTTGTTACATGACTTGATTTCATAGCATACAACACGTACGAATTTTGAATTAGGACAAAACTAATATTCAACTTAGATTTACATGGAGTACTTCTTATGCATGGTTTCATCTTTTTTCTTCTAAATCGATTAGGCTGAGCGTGTGTTTGGCTGTGTGTTTTCTTAGTGAAAAATGAGCTACTCTCTTTGTCCAAATATAAATGTCTTATATTTGTCCAAATACGAATATATCTTCACATTAATCATGAAAAACAATTAGATACATCCATATTTATGTAAAGATAAGTCAAATACACATATTTTTACTACGGAGGTAGTATATATTTTCATCTGGGAGAGTCCTATGTTTCTTCCGTGACTTGATTTACCTTTGACTCTACTTCGTTTATGTGTCTCGACATCATGTTCCATCCGGTTATGCCCGTCTGGTGGCCGTGTTTTCTAATCGCCCTTCCCTGCCAGAGCGTCGGCTCTGCTTTATATTTCGTGGCACCATCTTTATTTATGTAGTCAGCTGAACCGGTAAACTCATTCCAATTTCCTTCAAAAGAAACACCGTTTACATTTGCTCTACCTGTACACAGGGACGGAGCCAGCTTCTCACCTTTAGGGGGGCAAAATGATGTTGCAAACTTGATGAGGGAGTGTATTTAACTAAATGAGTAAGAAATTAGGATTTTGTGACTAGTTTCTTTATAAAAATAACAACCATGGGGTGGCTAAGCCCCCCTCGTCCCCGCTTGTACATATTTATGGAAATGGATCACACAAGTGGATATAACTCCTCAACTGTTCACACGTGTCACTCATTGTCACCTACATGACAACCATTCTATAAAAAACACGGTTATGTATTTCTAATTATGTTGCATGTGCGTTATATGACATGTCATCAAACAGCCGCAGTAAAAATGACAAAATTTCATAGTCACAAATACTTCGTATTTTCTAGAATTTTCTACTGTAATTGTACACCAAAAACCGCTATTATAAAGATATTGCTCAGATTATTTGCTTTGGAGATCTCTATCAAGTCATTTAAGGATATTAAAATATAAACAAATATATATCTTCTGTAATTAATACAAAATGTGAGAAAAAATAATCCATTGGAACGTGCAATTTTTTACTTTTCCAACATTTTGAATTTTTTTGTTCAAAGATCCTTTGAAGTGAAAATGTCTTGAAAACTGAAATTTAATTTATATTTAAGCTTGTTCTCGAGTGTATTTTCTAACCATAAGTGTTGTTACCAAGAACACATTAATATTTAGCAATGATCTTGTTCATTCAATAATGCTACGTAAAATATAGATATATTAGTGGAGATTCTGCATATCATAAATAAGTATAAATGTTTGGTATAAGGGAGGCTCATTTTAGTTTGTGTTGACTGCGAAAAGTCGTTTGGATTGACTTTGCTTCAATAACATGCGTAGTTCACCATACCATCTACTGATTACTCCAACATTACACCGACTTGTCACCGTTGACCGCCTTGTCACCCTAACACCCGATCGCATGAACGACAACACCTTAATGATGGATACATGATATTTAAGAAATCTTGACAGACCCCACACCTTATTTATTAAACGATTATATATTTATATTTCATCCATCAAATTTGACGGACCCTCATGTTTTCTCTTCTCGAACGACATTGTATCGTATGGGTTTTCAACGTCTTTTTTCCTCAAAGTCATCCTTTGTCAGCGAGAGAAAATATGGCGTGACGAATGTGTGTTTGGTCGAGGTTTCGACGAGTACTTTTCTATTGTGTGGACTTAGTTACTTTCATTTTCTATTGTTTGTATAAACTAAATTTAGTTATAGAAAAAGATAACTACAGAGTTTACCAAGTTTCCTTATGCTTAGTTATTTTCATTTTGGGCTGTTTGTATAAACTATAGATTTAATTGTAAACTAGATTTAATCTCATTTTATTAGTGATGAAATGAAACCTCTAGAAGAAAGCTTTCACGTCCGCTGACATGTGGCCCACACCGAACAGCGGCGCAAAGCACTACCCGGTTCGTTATTAAAACCCAAAACCTCTCCTCCTCCTCCTCCTCCTCCTTCACCTTATCCCTTCACTCCACACCGCCATGGCTTCCTTCGTCTCAGCCTCCAGCACCGCCGCCGCGGCCGTCAACCTCCTCCGCACCGCCCCGTCCGCCTCAATCGTGGGGCCCTGGGCGGCGCAGGTCCGGCGCTCGCTGCTCGCGGCCCCTCTGCGCGCGGCGGCGGCGGCCAACGGGTCCGTGAAGGTGATGGAGAGCAAGGTCAAGAAGAGGAACAAGAAGGGCGCCGGCGCGGGGGGCCTCCCCGCCGCCATCGACCTCGAGATCCGGGAGGCCGAGGAGTACCTCGCCACCGACATGCAGGTGAGTTGAGGCACCGAGACCGACGCGCTTTTCGATTCAGTGGCAGCGTTGTGCACTTGCTAGGTCGAGTGTAAAGAACAATCCTTTACGGACTTAAGAGAGGGATTTGTCACGGTTTCTCTGGATTTCGTTTGGAATCGTGGTGATAATCTTGCGTGGATGTCTGGACGACTAATTGTTCAGTAGAAATGAGACATTCGGCTATTGTCAGTCCGTAAATCATTGTGATGGTTTTGTAGAGAAAATGTGGATACAAATGTAAGGCTGATGGTCGAGTTTTTCACGGTTCTGTTAGCTTCTGATCTACTACTTAGGCTTCACACGGCGTACAGCAACTGACATTTAGATTCACTTGTTATTGTCTGGAAAAACTTGGAACTTAGAATGACTAGATAAATGCCACTTTCTTCAAAGACGTAGCCGTAAAATTTACGTGCTTGGTTTGGTCGGGTTTGTAGATATTAGAAGTTGTTGTGGAGCTAGATCGATTTGGTGCCCGGTAGAACAATCTCTGCCTGAATTGAAGTGGGTTTTGGCATCAGGGGAACACCTTTGCATGGTACAACAATCCCTGTGTGGATGACTGTACCATATCTTTTGACTACTAGCAAACAGGATTTGTTTGGTGGAGATGGGCACTTGGGCAGTGCTTTGCTAATTTTCCACTGCATTTGTAATATACAGAAAACCCATGTTTCTTAGTCTTTCTATTTTTCATTTTCTATGCACAATAGTTGTGATCAAGTAAGCGTACCAGTGCTTCTGCTGCATGTATGATGCACAACCATTTGTTAACATGTACTGTGGTTGAGTTCGGTTTCGTGTTGACCCTCATACAGAGTGGAGTAAACATGCCAGCACGGAAGATGTGCAACCAACAACCATCTATCTAAATTTCAAAAAAAAAAAAAAAACCATCTATCTACACACTATTGTTCAATGTGGTTTCATGTAGCTTCTCCGTTATAGTATTGGTGCTAGAAACAAGTTCGATTATTTGGACTGCTATTTCTCTCAGCAGATGCCACCATTCAGATGATGTGAGTCCGCTAATCATTGTAATGATTTTGTGGAGTTTGACTCTTAGGTTGGTGCCACCGATTGCTGAGTTTCTGATGGTTTGGTTTAAAATTTCGAACTAGCTAGGCTTCACATTGCGTCAGAGCAGTGTTCAAACTGACATTTAGTCCATCAGTTATTATCTGAAATCCTGAGATGCCTGAACAGATGTACTTTCTGCATGATTTATACATGCTGGCTTAACATATCTGGTCTTGGTCGTGACAGGAACCTACTCCTGATGACTTCCCCTTTGAAATCGTCGACGAAGAAGGGATGAGTGTGGTTGTTCTGAAGAGGGACTACAAGGAAGAGAAGATTGAGGTCATCGTCAGCATGCCTAATATGGACGCAGAGCCTGAGTTCGATGAAGATGATGAGGACGATAACGAGGATGCTGCGAAGGATGAAGACGATGAAGACGAGGCCGCCGAGGACAGCAGCCTTTCCATGAAGGTGGTAGTGTCCAAGGGAGCTGGCCCGAAACTTGAGTTCACCTGCACGGCCTTCCGCGAGGAGATCACCATCGACGACATGCTGATATCGGAGAAGGCAGAAACCGATGCAGAGAAGTTCCCCTTCGAGGGCCCTGAGTTCACGTAAGGAACACCCCTTCACATCCTCACCTTCTCATGGTGAGATCAAACGATTGCCCATTTCAGATGATCTGTTCGCTCTCTTCTTGTCTGCAGGGAGCTTCCTCCGAACGTGCAGAAGGGCCTGTTCAAGTTCCTGGAGCTGCGGGGGGTGACGCTGACGACCACCAACTTCATGCACGACTACATGGTGACCAAGCAGACCAAGGAGTATGTCCGGTGGATGACCAAGCTCAAGGAGCTGGTCAGGCAATGAGATCTCGAGTAGATGGCCTTGCTGCGTGGCTTGACAGCAATTTTGGTAGCTTAGTCCTTTAGCACGCGTAGCAAGAGCTGGAGTGCCAAGAACTATGCGAAGCATTTACGAAGCAGACATTGTAGTTATGTATCAGCAGCTAGCCAATAGCCATGATCAGATCCTGGAACTGATTGGCGAAAACCCTTCTAGAATGTGAGATCACCACGGGTGTAGCAAGACTCATGCTGAGATTAGTTCTTCTATAATACTAGTTGTTATTATTTGTTTGCTGTGTAACATATCCCATATCTTTTTCTTCTTGAGAATAGCATCTCCCATATCTGAACTCGGCAATTGGCGTAGAAAATGTTGCCAATTGCCGTAGACAAGCTCCATCCGGCAACTCAGCAATTGGGAGTTGGAATCGGATCGGTGCTTCTTTTTTCTGATGATGGAAGACAAGAAGCACACCGGACCAGACCGGTCCACGGGTCCAGTCGAACCAAAAAAACATTACTACATATACAGTACGCTCGCCGGCCTGATCGACAAGTTGGCGCATAAACCCTTTGTTGATCATGGCCCTCCTCGCCGCCATGCTCCTCCGTCCCACAGCCGCCAATGCGCTGCGCCTCTTTCGCCCTGCGGCCGCCAGTTTGGACGACTACCGCGCCTTCGTCGCCAGCCTCCCTGACATATCCAGGTCCGTCTAGGCCGACGCCGGCGTCGGCTCCTACCGCGACAAGGCCGACGCCACCCACGACGGCGAGGTCCTACGCGCCATGGAAGAAACCATGCGCGGCCTGGTACGTGCCCGATCGAACTGTGGTCTGCATGCATCATGTCTCTTTTTTTTTTCCCACCAAATTGATCTCCACTTTTGTTCATTGTGAAACAGGTTGAGGAGATGTCAAGGGACTTCCCTTTTGAAATAAGCGAAAAAGAGGGGCCTGCCGGCATTATTATTCTTACAAGAAGTTTAAAGAGTGAGAAGATTGAGGTCTTTGTCTCGACGCCCAAACTTTATCAAGATGTGGAGGGCGACGAGGATGACTCAAATGCCTTGTCATGTTCAAATTATAAGAATCAAAAGTTCAAAAAGAAAAAATATATATAAGAATCAGGAAGACCAAGGCAAGGAAGAGCAAGACCCTTCTAGAAGAATATAGCCTTCCTCTTCCTGTTAGGGTCATCTCCAAGGCTGATGGCTCTGGCCTAGAATTTGTTAGCAGTAACCTTGTTGTATTAGAAGTTTATCATGTTTTTATTTCGTCAGTTATGCATTTAGTCAGAGCTGCGGCAACGTGTGCACTTAGAGATGTGTTAAGTGCACAATGCAAAGCTTATCATATAGTGTTAGCTAGCTACAAGCGCATGTACGCCCGGAGCTGGAGAACCAAGACGTAGCAGAACGGCGTGAGGACAAATAGGAGCCAACAGGTGTGACTTGGTCCATAGTGAGAATCCAAAGTTATGCAAACTTGGTTGTTACTCAAGTTGTACGTGGGCTAGCTAGTGGAACAGAAATAGGGTCAGGTAGTTAGAAACTTGACCGTGTGGGTTGCATGCAGAATCGTGTGTTGCATGCTAGTTAGTGGGTGCGTGTTAGTTGTTGTGGTACGGCTATTTAAGCTCCTGTAATCAGTTTGGTTAATTAAGTGTTAAGAGAGAACAAAAGAAAGGCATACGTGTGTTGTCAGAAAAGCTCTTGCCTTCATACTTGTATCCATTGTGTGTGTCTTCTTCCTCCTTGGGCCAGGTCTAACAGAATTCACATGCACTGCTAATGCTGATAAAATCGTCATTGAGAGCTTGTCGATGCTGCGGAAGCCACTGGGGGCTGAACACAATGTGGTCATTTGTGAGGAGGGCACTGATTTCTGGTAAGTAGATCCATCGATTAAACCTAGCACCCGTGACATTTGGATTGCTGCAATAGCCTTAAGATTTGATTAACCACTTTGCTAACTCCTCTATGTGACTCTGTCGATGCGGTGCATACAGTGATCTGGATAAGAACCTGCAGGAGACGTTCCATAAGTATCTAGAGGTGCGTGGGATCACGCCCATGACCACCAAGTCCTTGCACGAGTACATGATCAGCAAGGACAGGCGCCTCTTGCCAAGCAAGGACGAAAAACGCAAGAATCTTGTCTTTCTGATGAAGTTGTGCCAGTTTGTTAAGAAAGATAAACACCATCCGTGTTATGATCCACAGATTAACATAGTCTCATCTTGTAGACAAGCATGTAACTATGCACTTGGTGGCAGTAAATTGTGAGACCGTTGCTTTGCTCACCATGTAACTTTTTTGGAACCCCCCTCCCCCCGCCTTTATAGAGGACTTTTACAGTACCCTGAAATTAACAGGAGACATTCATTTAATTTCAAAAAAACAGGAGACATTCATTTCTACAGATCTAATGGCTTGTGTTGTGTGGTACTCCATGATTAGCACACGGAGTACTCGAGATCAAACGCCATGGCAAAACTGATGGAATACCCCCCCCCCCCCTTTACATATTTCATTCTTTAATACGATTGATGAGAAAGAGAACTGCATTATCATGCATTTTTCGTGCTTTTTCAAAATGGCTAGTACATGTGAATGGACATATTACAAGGATCATTAGTTTTTGCAAAGTGCCTAATTAGCCAGGCTGCACATTATTAGAACTAATGTTCCAAGGAATTTGACTCTGGTAGTAAAAAATAGTAACATAGAATAGAAAGTTTTTTAAATTAAAGAGGCACAAGCTTTGCCTTTTATATTGAGATAGTAGAAAGTTTGGTGTAATACCTTCTGCAATTAGTAACACGCATAATTGCATGTATTTTGTAAGTAAATCTATCAATTCTTCAGTAACTCTGTTCCTATTACCAAATTTAATTTACACTACATGCAAACAATAAATTGTACTAGCTAATATATATAGCAAACATCATGCATACGAAGATAATGAACCTGAATCAAAGAAAATCGACCGCAAATTTCAGCTAGCAATCACATATAATGGCTCTTTGTTTTGAGAATAATACTGTTGTTTTATGGTGATCCAAATTCATATGACGATGTGAAGTGAGCGGCTAACTTCGGAGCGAAGCGGAGGCCCGTCGCCGGGAGTCTTGTGTCGTAGCGTAGCGAGTAAGTTAGACCACCGGCCACTCCTGCGCTCGCGGGGGTGCGGGGGCGGCAGCCCCGGCGGTACGGTACGGATCGTGTCCGAGTTGGATCGCAACCGACTTAGGGTTTCTGCCCTCTATAAATACATCTTGTAAGTCGCCTGTTGGGGTAAGCCACACATTGTAAACCAACGGCGTTTGTAACCTCACCCCGATATAGTGAAGTATTGCTGGCTGGCGCCCGTGGTTTTTTCCTCTCCTTTGTTTGGAGGGGTTTTCCACGTTAAAATCTCGTGTCCCCGTTGGTTTGATCGTTCCGCTCTTCGTCGATTCTTGCTATCTTCTATAACAAATATCAGCTCGTTCAGTTAGTGGTGATGTTTGAACCCCAGCAGTTATGGTAATTGTGCTACAGCCACTCGAATAGAGCTCTCTGAAAATTTGGTGTATGTAATTTTGTTGTAATACCTCTAGTAAACACCACAAGTAAGAGCTATTGAATAGGTCTGCGATACCGTACAAAAACATCACAACCCCATGTGAAAAGAAAACGAATTTGGTGGCAGTGTGGCACAATATATTCCATAAATGTTATATAAACAACTGGCGCACTACACCATGCAATGCACATAAGCTTTGACCCAAGAACATGAAAGGCATATTTTACCATGGAATAACCAATAAACAAGCAATGCAACTATTTTGAGGTGATAACCACCATATATATTTTGTATATTGTAGATTTTGGGTTTAGTACATTTATAAGCATCCTTTCTACGTACTTACACCTAAATAGGCAACCATGCAAATGTATGTACGTGTGAGTTCTTACTCTGAATCTCACATTTAGGAGTCACAACAGTTATATATTGCATATAATCATTAATCATAATTATGAATCAGATGTTAATTATAATTACGTTTTGAGCATACATCCAACCGGAAAGGAACTCAAAAATTTGTCATGCCGCATGCACAATCCAATAAGAGCAAGAAACGGATGATCCATCTCGAAAACCACAAGTTAGAAGCCGTCCAAGCCAAAGGGTTGGCGAAAAGCAAAGCCGGATCCAAGGCAATGCCGCCAAGGAAGAAAACCGATGAGGAGGCGCCTTCATTGCTGGATCAAGGGAGACCTGACATGAGCAAAAACTGCACGCCAAAATTCAAGAACACACTGGGGATAAGCCAAAGCAAATAGTGAATAAAACATGGCCCCAAATAGTAGAATACCATCAATTCCAATAGGTTTATCACCATAAAATACATAGTAACAAGAAATAATCTAAACATGCTAACAACGCAAGCATGTATATAACATTCTCTAGAAGACGAGTCCTGAAGCTTTAAGACAAGACAAGACAAGATTGTGGCTAATCTCATGAGAGGACGGATCTTTAATCTTTATTGACGAAATCCCTCAACTTAGCCAACCAGGGGAGATGCCGGCGCCGGTCCTTGAGTTAAATAAAAGCAGGCATAAGATAAAAACAGGCGAGAGTGAGACATAGCAATTCCAGTATACTATTTATATGGCAACATATAGCACACTTTGAGTTAAATAAAACCACACCAACACCACACACTTTATGAAGAAGAAACACACGTGGTCGCATCACATGCAAACGTACGTGAAGCTGCACCTACACGTTAGAGTGACCTGCTTACTGAAGTTGAAAGATAATGATGAGGAGTCGCTAGCTTATTGAAGTTGAAACATGTTATATAGTATGTTTCATGCATCATGCATCAACAGAACATCTCGTGGCGCAGTTTTGCATCGGCGAGGATCTGGTGGATGGCGTGCAGGGCGCGGATGGCGACGTCGAGGTTGAAGGCGATCGGAGCGGAGACTGCGGCC
Source organism: Poa annua (assembly GCA_026929855.1). NCBI lineage: Eukaryota > Viridiplantae > Streptophyta > Magnoliopsida > Poales > Poaceae > Poa > Poa annua. The sequence goes on along the minus strand of CM049428.1, from coordinate 2,349,993 downwards.
AAGGGGCAGCAGATGATCTCCCTGTTGACGTCGTCGTCCGCGGAGGGCACATCCACGCCGGGGTTCTTCTCGAAGCGCTCGGCGTCCTTGACGGACTTCTCCATGCGCGGCGTGACGTAGATGTTGATGACCACCACGTCGTAGCCGCTGGCCGCGGCGCGCTGGCGGCGGTGGGAGATGATGGCGGAGACAGCGAAGGGGTGGCCCAGGTCGTCGTAGGTCTTCTGCGAGGCCAGGTGCTCGAGGAACTGCTGGAGCAGGGAGCGGAGGCCGTTGATCATCCTGTCCCCGTCGTCGTCCACGCGGATGTTGGCGTCGATCTTGTTTATCGCTTTCTCCACCGTGCGCCGCGCCATGGGCAAGTTATTGCCGCGAGCCTCCTCGTCCGCCTTGCCCATGTCCACGGCAACCTCCCGGCGCCCCTTCTCCGCGTCCACCAAGTCGACGGCGGAGCTGTCTGGAGGGGCCGGGCTCCGGCTGCGCGTCACGCGGAGGTACGTGGGGTAATGGCCGCTCTCCTGGGCGGCGTAGCTGAGCTCGGCCTTGGCCAAGGTGGCGCTGAAATCCCTGCTGGGCATGTTGTCTCTCCTTTTGAGCTTGAAGTGGAGGAGCACCGTGCGGGCCTCCCCGCAGAAGAGGCTGCCGAAGGTGATGGTGATGATGCCGGTGGCGGCGTCGGTGGTCTGCTTGTAGTCGCTCCCGTCGGCCAGGGTCATGAGCATCACGTCCTTGTGGTAGCGACTGTGATCTAGGGTGACCCGCACGTCCTGCGCCACCACGCTGACGAGGCCGCCCAGCATAAGCGCGAAGGAGGTGCTCAGTTTGGCCCCGCCCGGCACGCTGCTGTACGTCCCGCCCGTCGAGTTCTTGGCAAGCTGGGCCAGCAGCTACGTAGCGTACGTAGGTGCACCAATGCATGCATGCATGCATAAGATCATCAGTTCAATTAGCTAGCTACGGATCTCCAAATCAGTTCAGTTAGCTAGCTGACTAGGAGTACGTTCGTACGTACCTCGTGGTCTGTGCCTGCTCCGAACCCAAACGTGTAGACCACCACATCGCCGGGGTCAACTTTGGTGGCGTCACCGGATCTCGGCCCGTCGTTCTTCCCGTCGGACATGAGGAAGATGTTGGCCGTGCGTGAGTCGGTGTGGACGCGGCCGGCCAGGACGTCCAGCCCCTTGACAAGCCCCGAATTTATGTCCGTCCTGCCGTTGGCCGTCAGGCTAGCCACGATGCCCTTGAGCTCCTTCTTGGCCGCCGCCGTCATCGACCGCAGCGGGCTCAGCCTCTGGGCGCTGCTGTTGAAGGTGACGATGGACAGCCGGTCCAGCGGGGTGAGCTTCATGATGACGAACTGCAGCGCCGCCTTGGCGCTCTCGATCTTGGCCTCCTTCATGCTGCCGCTCACGTCCACCACCGCCACCAGGTCCAGACCCTCCCTCATCACCGCCGCCGACGACGTCGCCTTGATCTCCAGCACCACCGTCGTCTCGTCCTCTGCCATCGACACCTCTTTCTTGGTATACGCGGGGGGCGACATCGTCACCAGCCCATCTTTGCTGCCTGCACCAATTCATTCCTTCATTCATTCATTCATTCATTCATTCATTCATTCATTCATTCATTCATTCATTCATTCATTCATTCATTCATTCATTCATTCATTCATTCATTCATTCATTCATTCATTCATTCATGGATTTATATATATGCCACATGCATGCAAGTAAAGTGTATATACCTGCAACCGGAGGGAGCGGCTTCTCGTCGTCGCCAAAACCTTTGTCGAACGCCATCACGTACACCTGCTAATTAAGCTCGCTAACAAGGCCGGCACTGGTAGCTACTATATATCTCAATGGCTGATACATACATGGATGGATGGGCATCTATATATAGGCCTCCAACAACAAGATATACCTTCCTTCCGCCTAGCTAGCTTGTACAATCTTCCAACATCTAGATACTACCAGTTAGTTAAGCTGTCCGTTCCTGCAACAACCATTGTTTTAACCAACGCACTCAAATTGTTATACGAGTAATTCAACCTCTGTATTCCTTGTAACACGTACCATAACTTCGTTTCTACTACCAACTGTGCGTGTAAAAAATTTAAAGCTTATTTTTTACTTCCAATGTGTAGGTTGACAAATACATAGTTTTTCCTCATGCATGGGAGGTTTGCTTCAGTGTTCCGCCCTAGCGAAATTTGAAGGGGAAAGTTTGTCTTGTTTTTTTTTCTGTTGGGACCTGCCAATTGCTTCCGAAATTTTGGCAGGGGCAGAGCACCGGAGCAGAAACCTACATCATATCGCCATTCCCTTATGCTTCTGTTGCCTCTCCAACTCTCGCAACTTTGGTAGTGCGACCAGTACCTTGTGCTACTTGTTATCTTCCCTTCACTAAGCCTTACTCGACAAATAGGATGAATGGCTAGCATGCGAGATGCAACCAGAGCCAAGTGCTACGCATGTGAGGGCGAATTCGCGGCGATGTGCTTCCCAATGCCTCATTTTCCTATGAGGCTAGCTACAAAGGGAATAGATGTGTGCAATTCTGGGGATTTCATGGTCGTCTATGCCATGAACGATGAATGCAAGAGTAAGGCAAAGCTGGGATGTGGAAGTAGAAGTTGTTTGCGACTCCATATATAGAAGAGCGATGTAGTTTATAGGGTGAGTGTCAGTCTTCTAATTATTGGCCAGCCACCACGTCCTATTGCCCTAGCAATAATGTACGGCACAAGACGAACGAACCACACAACAACCAGTAATTTATTGTCAAGTAATGCACCAACACTCTCACATTACTCCTCCGGGCTCCGGGCACTTGGTGCATGTTCAGGATCGTGAGACGAAATTGCTGTATCTGGCCCGTTTTGTGGGCTGCATACTGATGGTGATCACCATAAGAGCGAGCATTGCAGCCTTACTTGCGTACTAGGTATGTGCCTCAACTTTGTATAGGCTGGGAAGGTTTTTCGTGTTATATCTGCTTGCTTATGCCATCTCGTCTGGCTGCCGCTCAATATGAGCACGGTTTCAGTTCTAGTTCTGCGACAACTTAGGAGAATATCGTTTTTGGAGTCCTGCTTAAAAGTTTGATCAACATATGTATTTCCATTTGGTATCTTGTTGCTATATTTGCTTCTTTGAAAACACAAAATGCTGGAAAACGTCCGCTGAAAGTTGTATGTTAAGTTTTTTCTTCTCTTCTCCATCTAAATAGGAGCACCCCATTATTTGATTTCTCTCAACATGCAAGCATGCCACATCATCAAGTCTAATTGGTCTATCTCATTAAGCCATTCACACTTACCTTTAACTTATGAGTTAATATTTGAACAATAAAAAATGAAACAACTCAATCATATTCTTTACAATTAAAGGTTTTCTGATATATATCACTATAAAATTCCGCAGCAACACGTGGGTGTTTTCTAGTTTACTAAAGGGGCTCCCCCAATTTCATTGAAATCAACCCTAGTGAAAGAGCACTACGCTCAGGCCACACCGAGTGCAAAGGCCAGGTTCAACCGACAAACAAGTTTTTTTCTACACTACATGACCAGAAGAATTGACAAGCAAACCACACCAGGACTTTTTACATCTGCCTGAAAGCTACTGCAGGAAAGGTCTAGGAACCAATGTACTTCTTGATCAGCATCCTGCAGATCTCAGCTCATTTATCATCAAACTCCTCGGAGGGAGGGCTGGAGCAGTCATACTGTTAAGTGTTGACAGTTTCTAGTACTACTGCATATAAAATTACTATTGCACCATGGGAGGTTTGTCCTTGTGAAGGACATTACATTTTGTGTCAAATCAGAGCGTAATATGCTCAGAGGAAAACAGATTGCTCTATATATCCTATGGTACAACATGATACTCTCAGCTAAAAGCTTTTAACCTACCGACACCTACAAAACTGCCTTTGGCAAAGGCGTATTGTAATCACTATCATACCCTGTCTGTCGTGTTCTTACAGTAACCTAAGGCGGGGCGGCAAAAATGTGAGCTAGATCGAGTTCAACCAGGTTCACAAACCTAGTTCTCGTCATCCCCATCAATGCTGGAGAGCAGGCCCTTCAGTACCTCATAGGTCATGAAGGCGATTCCGACGCTTGGAACAACCTTGAGGTACTCGGGGACTATGCCACGGTAGAAGCCACGAGGACCTTCCTTCTGAAGGATTTGGCGTATGGTTCCAGCTATGCTAGACTTGTCAATAGATGCTGCTGCCCCAGCAGCACCATGTAGTTGCATCCGTCGCTTTACAAGATCTAGAGGAAATGTGGCTGCAATATTGAATATAACGATTTGTCATCGGAGATGAATTCAGTAACAATGTAAATGAGTCATGTAAGACAGCCAGCGATTAAGGCAAATAAGTATCAAAGAACACTTACCTGTCGATGCTGCAATACCAGATAGACTTCCAGAAAACAAGCTCACAATGGCGTTGGAATCATTTGGCCTGATGCACATATGTCTGGGATCAGAAAAAACGGAAATGCAAACCAAAAGAGAATAATAATATTCAACATATAGCAAAATAATTATGCTCACCTTTCCATTTGCCAATGAGACCTCAGGGATTCGTATACATAAAAGCTGATTGCTATACCAGGTCCAACTCCCTGTAGCTCATAAAAGTTACTGGCAACTCAACTTAGAAAGAAATCGCAGTAGAAGTGTACGGCTTACCAATAACGTGGCCCCAAGACCTTTATACAATCCTTTGGCAGTCTCTTCTTTACAAATTGTAGACAATGTGTGAAATATTCCTCTGTAATACATTGTGGTTTTCTACAGGGATTTACGCAGAAAAAAAAGTAACTTAATTAGCTTCAATTTCATGTTCCTTTGGTTTGTACGCTTGCATTGTGTGAGAGCTGAAACTAATGATGTTCTTAGGTTCTTCTGAATGACACTATTCATAAAAGGAAAAAAAAACCTGTGTTGCCAAGCGAGTTCGGACGACGTCCAACGGGTAAGTTACGGATGCAGCTGTCACTCCCGCCAACCCACCACCAAGCAAATTCACAACACCAGCATAATTCGGGTCGTCTAGGCCAGGCACCATCCTGAGAAACTGCAACATTTGTTTGAAATCATCAGTACAATGCAGAAATTGACAGCCAGTCTCACATGCAAAGATACTGAAACTTAGTGCTGCTGACCTTCTTGTACCGTTCGTATGAATAGAAGCTGATGGCCGAATAAGGTAACCGATGTACAATGGTCACAAGGTTGCCTTTCCAAAACGCCCCGAAGCCTTCTTCTCGAACGATACGCGAAGCCTCGTGCCATATGCTACACTTCCTTAGAGCCGCGGCGTCTGAATGCATACCTGCCACCTGTCGGATCAGTATGTCACAAGCTTGCATAACAATTTTTGTCATCAACATGTGGGTTGGGTTGTCTGACACAAACTTAACTCTGTTGGGCTTTGTATTCAAAACAAAATCCACGTGATTGTGCTACTATGAACAGAGTACTGTACACAGATTTGCAGCCAAGGTTTATTTATTTAACTTGAGATGGTGATACTACACCCTGTAAAAACTCAATCGAGGGAGTAACTGGAGACCAGGCCTGGCAGAGTATTTTCTAAATGAACAATCAATGATAGTTAAAACTGTCAAGCAGGGATAGAAGTTTAGGAGATAGTCATACGAGGCCCTGTAAAACTCAATCGAGGAAGTAACAGGAGACCAGATGTGGCAGGATATTCTAAATGAACAATCAATGATAGTTCACTGCCATCAAGCAGGAATAGACGTTTGGGATAACTAGTTATCAAACATTAAAAGTGGAACAAGAATCAATCTATATATCACATTCAGGGGAAGGGGCTAAGTTTGACAACCTATCAGTAAGTGGCTCAAATCTGAATCAATTACGGTACTATAGTACAAGGGCATGTAGAATGGTCGATAAGATTAGTATTACAGAAACGAATTCTTCCTTCACGCTCACACTACCAGAACAATTCAAACGACCCCATGTGGTTTAGCTCCCAATTCCTCAGTAGACCAAATGTCAGGGCACGCAGAGTCGCCACAATGTTTAACGGGGGATTCCTCAGTGGTCTAATTTCTGAACTAGTCGCTCAGGGCAACAAATTCGTCCCCCTGACCTCTGAACCCTGCGCCAATCCGTACGGACGGACATAGGAGAGCGCGGGAGAAGCACAGTTTGTGTACCTGGAAGAGGATGGTGAGGCGGGCGAGGGGCGCGGTGCAGGTCTTGCTGAAGGCCCCCGCGAGCCCGCCGGCCGCGAGGTGCGCCGCCGTGCCGATGTGGCGCTGCTCCGGGCGGCGGGCCGCCACGGCGGCGCGGCCGCCGTCCATGACCACGCCGCCCACCCGCGCCTCCGTCTGCATCGGGGAATTGCGGCTAGGGTTCGGGAGCTCGGAGTTGGAAGCTCCCCTCCGCCTCCGCACGTTTATCTCAGCCGGAGTATTATTTTACTGATGATGATGACGATGCTGATTTTTCTTGTGGATGGAAATTCATTTATTTATTGTGATGCTTTGGCATCTCCATGGTTTGTTTCTTGGGGCCGGGGTTACATATTTTTCGTCGGAAGGAAGATGCAAATCCTAGGAAAATTTTGGCAGTTCTACTTATGTTTGGTTTGTTCACACATTCTGTTCTTCATTTTTTTTTGGAAATCACATTATGTTCCTCGTATGTTTATTAGGTTTTGCGAGTGTGGCCTCCAATGTGATCGTGCATATAGAAAATCGAAACAAGAGCATTCCAAACAGGTGCCTCCGGTAGTCTTCCAATCGGTTCAATGTGGTCGGGACAAGTAAATCGCCCCACCAACACTCATTTGATTTGGGTGATATATGAATATGTGTCCCACACCCCCTTGTCCGTCCACAACTTTCGAAACATAACCTATCTTGACTATGTAAGTAGATATACAACCAAGCCACCCAACAAAACGCGTCATTTTTGGACACTCTTGGATCACGATTTCGGAAGACATCAACCTATTCTATGCGTGCACCTCCATAACACTTGGCAACGGGAAGATGGCTCCTTTTTGGGACTCTCCATGGCTAGATGGGCATAAACCATACGACATAGCCCCCTCATTTACAACATTTCCAAGCGCAAAAAATGGTGTGTCCAAAAGGCCTTGCAAAACGATGCGTGGGTAGGACAAATAAACTACTCCGGAGGGCTCTCTCTTGCTCATATCCAACAATTCGTTGCTCTTTGGACCCTCATCCAACATGTGCAACTTGATGTGGATACTAGCGACACCATCATTTGGACCATGAGCGCTTCGGGCACTTACACAGCCAAATCCGCATACCATCCGCAATTCTTAGGCTCCATAACGTCCAACATGAAGAAAATGGTGTGTAAGGTGTGGGCTCCTCCTAAGTGCAAATTTTTTGCGTGGCTCATCATACAAAACCGGGTTTGGACCGCCGACCGGCTTCAAAGAAGAGGATGGCCTAATTGTGATGTTTGTCTGCTTTGTAAGCAAACTCGTGAAATGGCCTCACACCTTATGTTCCAATGCCCTTTCTCAAAACGGATTTGGAGCATGGTCAAGACTTGGCTTCAACTACCTTGGTTGGACTTGACTGTTTGGGGCAACTACGACAACGTTGAGGCTTGGTGGGCACACATGACAATCAATAACTCCGTAAGAAGGAAAGCGATTGCCTCTCTTACACTTATTGTTTCTTGGGAGTTGTGGACCGAGTGCAATGCTAGGGTGTTCCGGAAGAAAGCCACACTCCACTCGGTCATTCTGGGCCGAATCCAAGACGAGGCTTCCACTTGGGCTAAGGCGGGTGCGAAGCATTTGGAGTTTCTACAACCGGGAGATTAGACATAAACTTTGTAATATAAGTTAAATCATGGAGCGTTTTAGGCCTTGCGGCGGTGTTGTAAAACATTCTTTTTGCTCTCACTCCCTCCTAATCAATATAAAGAGGCAAAGCTTTTGCCTCTACCTTCAATGATTTCGGACCACGTGGATGTCTGTCACACCCCGAGACCCGGGCCGGAAGAATGACAGCCGCCGCACGCATATAGACCCGACAGCCTATACACGCGAACGGCTAGAAAAGCATGATAAACCAGCTCAGTGGATCTCAAACAACTCTTCTATTCATTTTATAAGAATATTACATATTACATGAAAGTTATAGATTCTCTAGAGTCGTTCCCACCCAACTGGTCCAGCCTACTCTTCGTATTCTTCCGTAGCGCACTCTGATAACACCGTCAACTGCAGCTAAAAACAAAGAGAAGCAAAGGTGAGTACAAACAAGTCGTACTCGGTAAGCAATTCAAACACTTCCATATATATTGTAAAATATACTAGGTTTTCAGAATACAAGTAAATCATTATGTGGTTAACTAATTAGGCATATTAAAACGCATGGTGCCACATATGAAAGTGAGTTTCCCTACCCGGGAATCACAGGGGTGAATATCCACATTTATACACTCTGCAGAGGGGTACTCCGACATCAAAAGTCTCGACCAGAACCACCAGGCTCCAGAACGAGCAGAGTTCTTTTACTCGCATGGACACCGGACACCTTGACCTACTCGTGTCGATTGCTCGTTGTTTTTCCGTTAAGTCGGCCTACCATGCAGAATGGCAGGCAGAATACCGTCGGCGAGCACAGCGACGAGACAGAACCAGCGGATCGGCAGCCCGCGTGGAAGATGATCTGGTAGCTGACGGTGCCACGTAAGGTGCAAATATTCACCTGGAGAGCACTCCACGGCAGCGTTCCCTGCCTCTGCACTCTGGCGAACAGACATGTTTCCAAGACTCCGGTGGTATGCCCTGTATGTCATGTGGAAGCAGAGGACTTACGGCACATGTTGTTTGGCTGCGGACGAGCTCGTGACGTCTGGAAGTGCCTCGACCTTCTGGACGCCGTTGAAGCAGCCTGGGAGACAGACCGCGCGGGAGAGGCGATCCTTGAAGAACTGCTCTGCGCTGACAATGCCCGAACAAGGGCCGCCCCTCACGGAGAACTCAGACAGTGTCCATACCTGTACTGTGACCGGTACAATACGATCACTTTCGTAGCACCAAGTTTACTTTATAAAACACTTGTTTAATATTCCATGTCAAATATACGTGCTAAGCCCGACTCGTACCGGTGGCTCCTACGGATCCATCACCGCATAACGACACCGACTCATTAGCCCCGTATGCCAACATAAAGCTTGTACCCTTTAGGGTATCACGCATACTCAATCAAAGCATACTCTACAAACTATATGAGAGAGGTACGAAGAGCTTGCCTGGATAAATCAAGTAGTCGCAATCAAATAATATCCACGATAATCAACTCCGGCAATCCAGCGCGATTGACCGCTCTAGGAATTAGCTATGATCAACACACGCATACAAGTTGTGTTGTAGCCAAGGAATACAACCGACAAGATGGTGCAGTAGATCCTCGACTCGCCGCCATCGTCTAGCTCCCGCCGCCGGCAACTCTTCTAAGTATTAACAATACCTTCCGATCAATCTAACTACTCTTGGCCCCTCCGCTGAATGTCAGCAGCATCTCTTGCTAGTGCGCTGTATATTCCCAGCTCAAGAAATACACAGAGAACAGAGTCGCTCGCTCACTGGTCTGTTGGCTTTCAATGGACGAATCAATGGAATGGTGACGAGTGAGGAGAGCACGGCAGCAGCTTTGCCAGGGGTATATATATAGGAGGCAGCGTCGCCGCTTGCCGCTGTCTCAGACGCTTAGCTGAAAAGATCAAGCTCACCAAGTCAGGGCCGGTCCTACGGGGGTCCACAGGGGCGGCCGCCCCGTGTCCAGCAATTTTTAGCCCCCTCCGAAAGTACATGTATAATAGGCTAAGCATGTATACATAACATGAAAAAACAATTGCAAACAGATTCGTGGTGCAGGGCGTTTAACGATTGGCTAATTAGACCCTTTTACTTCGAAGACACGGGTCTGGGGCAGGAGAATGCAATTGAGTCGATCATTAGCGAAAAATAGAAACTTGACGGTCATACATCACCCGATCTTTGTTCCATAAATAATAAATTTAATTGTTCACTCGTCTTATTAAAACCTCACTCTAATCTCGTCTCTCAGCCCGCCACAACACAACTCCATATACTCAGTGCCCTATTTATATCTGATTACGCAAGGCGTGCGCCGTCGGACGGCCAACCGGGCGTCTAGGTATATTTGTTGATTACTTTTTATCTTTTCTAATTTATGGTGTAGCCGCGTTTAGAATGTTTAGCCCCTAGTTTAAATTACTAATTCTAGTTTATTTTTAGTGTTGTTATATGTCCGATGTTGGAAAAAGAGAAGAAGAAAAGACGAACCAAAACTTATAGAGTCACATAGAGCACCTCTTTACGGATCTTTGAATAGTAAGATTAGCAATTAGACAAATCTAGATGAGTTGACGCTAAAATTTATATCGTGCTTCTCTCGTTTGATCTATATTTTATATATCTATTTTTAAATTACTTATAGTAAAGGGTTCCGGGTCCTTGGACCGGCCCTGCACCAAGTACGTGTCAATTAACGGTGGCTGGTCGCCATGCACAGCTCCACGGAAGGAAAAGAAAGGCTGAGTTAGTCACTAACGTGCCGCCAGCAAAACAAATGGTATGGCCCATGTAGGGCCCATTTGAAAATATCTGCACTAGCTTAAACAGGCACACACAACTCCTAGTTCTAGTGTACGCTGCTTCTCCATGCTCATTAAGGATTCAGCTAATTTATTCCATCGACATACAAACCACCTGGTACTACTAGCTCATGTACAAGCAGGTTATGTCATCTTGCCACATGATCAACTTATCTAAATTTAACCCATGCAAGAATTAAACATGTAATTTACAAAATAACATGGTTAACTAAAATAATTAGAAGCTAAATAAGATTTACCCAAATTAATTAATAACTTAAAAATTCAGGTTCTCACAATGTCACTGGATGGTTCGGTCTTCTCTACAAAGGGGCATACAACTCCACGCAAATACTTCAACTCGGCGGGGAGGAGGGAGTTGGTGAGATCGGTGATGGCCTCCCAAGCTATTTTCCATCTAACCTCCCTTGTCTTGCCTCCCGGGTTCATACAAAGAATTGAGAAAATTGAGAGAGCTTTTCTTTGGGCGGCCTCCGACAAGGTTTCCGGTGGCAAATGCAAAGTCAATTGGAAAAAGGTGTGTCGCCCAACCGAGCTTGGGGGATTGGGGATCCTAGACACACACAAATTCGGGGTGGCTTTGAGGCTACGGTGGCTTTGGTATGAATGGACGGACACATCAAAAATTTGGATCGGAATGGTCAACCCTTGCACAAAGGAAGACACCAACCTATTCTATGTGTGCACCTCCATAAAACTTGGCAACCGGAAGATGACTCCCTTTTGGGACTCTCCATGGCTAGATGGACATAAACCATACGACATAGCCCCCCTCATTTACAATATTTCCAATCGCAAAAAATGGTGTGTCCAAAAGGCCTTGCAAAACGATGCGTGGGTAGGACAAATAAACTACTACGGAGGGCTCTCTCTTGCTCATATCCAACAATTCGTTGCTCTTTGGACCCTCATGCAACACTAGTAGAAAACAGGCTAAAGGACCAAACTCCGAAACCCCATTTGTCCCGGTCGTATTGCAAACCGGGACCGATGGGGCTTAAAACGCGCCGAGCAGTTCAGGCGACACTCATTTGTCCCGGTTCCAGCCACGAACCGGGACAAATGAGGTAGCACCCGCCGAGCAGTTCAGGCGACACTCATTTGTCCCGGTTCCAGTCACGAACCGGGACAAATGTCCTGGTTTCAGTTACGCGCACGCGCCACCGCCGCGTTTTTTCGACGCGCACGGAAGACGAGCGGAAATACGGCGCCGCCGGCGATTCCTCTGCCCTCCGCCGGCGATTCATCTTCCTCTCCGGCGCTATAAAATGCACTGCACAGTACGACTCCTCCACACACCATTTCTCCGGCCATCTCTCTTCTCTTTTCTCCGTCCACGTACACCATTTCCTATGGAGCCACTCGTGCCTCGGTCCGATGAGTTTTACGGCTACGAGAAGGAAGGCATGCGGTTCAAGGTGTGGGTCACCCTTCGTGCATGGCGCGTGGAGAAGTGGATCGGCGACGTGAAGACCAACTTCCTCGACGCCGCTCCGATCAAAGCCGTTGGACTCGATTGCGAGTTCACCGACCCTCGACGGAAGGATACTCCGCAGCGCGCCGCCGTCCTTCAACTCTCGGTGGCGACCGAGACTCTTGTCTTCCAAATTTGCAAAGCTGATCGGGTGCCACAGGTCCTCGTGGATTTCTTAGGTGACGAGACAATCAAATTTTACGGCGTGGCAATCCATAATGACATGAAGATGCTAGCCTACTACGGAATTATTATTCGGTCCGCGGTCGACCTGCAGAGGGATCGCCGAAACCCTACCGGCAATTTTACTCCTAGTCTATATGCTCTCTCTAATGCGGTCATTGGGACAAATCTTGAGAAGAAGAAGAAATACAAGAAGAGGAAGTACACGGACGACGACAAGGAAGACACGTTACAAAAAGACCTAATTTTCGGATGGGGCAACGTTCCATTGAGCTACGATCAAGTCGTATATGCTGCTTTAGACGCTGGCCTTGGCTTCGAGATTGCACGGAAGTGGTATAGTCTACGCGGCTATAATACGGAAAATGATCATCTTAATGTCGTTGATGAGTAGACTATCTATGTATTCCGTTTGTCAAATATTTTGTGTGCGCGTGTTCTCTAGTATTGACCGAAATATATCTAAAGTTTGCAAAAGTGTTTTCAAATTTCAAAGTTTGCAAAAGTTATTTAAAACAGAGAACAGAAAATGGTTTTGTATTAGTTAGTCAAATTTAAACATTTTTCATATTCATAGTTTTTTCAAAATCCAAAGTTTGCAAAAGTTATTTAAAACAGAAAACAGAAAAAGAAAATAAAAAAATGAAAAAACCTCCATCTGTCCCGGTTTCAGTCTCAAACCGGGACAAATGGCCTCCTTGTTGTCCCGGTTTGTGACTGAAACCGGGACAAATGGGGGGGGGGGGGGGGGGTTGCCTATATATACTGATCATCAGCAGCCCCCTCCCAAAACCATTGGAGGCATTTTTTTTTGAAATGGAAGGAGGGGGTGTGTGCTAGTCTGTTTTTTTTGTATGCATGCAAGGTGTTTGATGAAATGCCCGAGAGAGTTCACGAATTGATTTGATGTACACTTAAAGAAGTTTATTCTTCTTTTCGATCAAGGTTAATTTTTCTCTCATTTCATTTGTAATTAATTGATACCGTGCATGTTCAGTGTTTATTTGTCGATGTTCTGTAATGGTTATTGATGTAGTTCATTATATAATGCAGATGGACCGACAATGGATGTATGGTGACCGACGCACTGCCGAGTACATGACAGGTTTGAGGAAATTTCTAGAGAAAGCCCAGGCCCACAGTACGAATGGTTTCATGTGTTGTCCATGTGTCAACTGTCAGAATAAGACAGATCACCCAAACGTGAGAACCCTTCAAAGTCATCTTATTCGGCATGGTTTCATGCCCAGCTATAATTGTTGGACGAAGCACAGAGAAAAAGGTGTTATGATGGAAGACAATGAAGAAGAGGAAGATGATGACAACTATCCTATGTTCCCGGAGTACGGAGATTCTGCAACGGGGGAAGCTGAAGCTGAAGAGGCACCAGATGAGCCCACTGACGATCTTGGTAGGGCCATTGCTGATGCAAAGAGAGAGTGCGGAACTGAAAAGGAGAGGTTGAAGTTCGACCAGATGTTAGAGGATCACAAGAAATTGTTGTATCCAAGTTGCGAAGACGGTCAGAAAAAGCTGGGTACCACACTGGAATTACTGCAGTGGAAGGCAGAGTGTGGTGTGACTGACAAGGGATTTGGAAAGTTGCTGCAGATAATTAGGAAGATGCTTCCAAAGGTCAACGAGTTGCCCGACAGCACGTACGAAGCAAAGAAGGTTGTGTGCCCTCTAGGATTAGACGTGCATAAGATACATGCCTGCCCTAATGACTGCATCCTCTACCGCGGTGAGTATGAGAATTTGGATGCATGTCCAGTATGCACTGCATTGCGGTATAAGATCAGACGAGATGACCCTGGTGAAGTTGAGGGTGAGCGTCCCCGGAAGAGGGTTCCTGCCAAGGTGATGTGGTATGCTCCTATAATACCACGGTTGAAACGCCTGTTCGCGAATAAAGAGCATGCCAAGTTGTTGCGATGGCACAAAGAGGACCGTAAGAAAGACGCGATGTGTAGACACCCCGCTGATGGGTCGCAGTGGAGAAAAATTGAGAGAGAGTTCCCGGAATTTGAAGATGACGCAAGGAACTTAAGGTTTGTTCTAAGTACAGACGGTTTCAATCCGTTTGGGGAGCAGAGCAGCAGTCATAGCACATGGCCTGTGACTCTATGTATTTATAACCTTCCTCCTTGGTTGTGCATGAAGCGAAAGTTTATTATGATGCCATTGCTCATCCAAGGCCCGAAGCAACCCGGCGACGACCTTGATGTGTACCTCAGGCCATTATTTGAAGAACTTTTACAGTTGTGGCGGGAAGAAGGTGTACGGGTGTGGAATGAGCACAAACATGAGGAATTTGACCTACGAGCTATGCTTTTTGTAACAATTAACGATTGGCCTGCTCTTGCTAACCTCTCAGGGCAGTCGACCAAGGGGTACAATGCATGCACACACTGTTTGGGTGAGACTGAATGTTTATATTTGGATAAATGTAATAAGTGTGTGTATCTGGGGCATCGTCGATTTCTTCCGATCAGGCATACCGCAAGGAAGAAAGGCAAGCATTTTAAAGGTGAGGCTGATCACAGTAGGAGGCCTGTCAACCGTACTGGTGAAGAAATATTTGATATGGTCAAGGATCTAAAAGTAATCTTTGGAAATGGTCCTGGAGGACAACAGGTTCCGAAAGACGCTAACGGGCACACACCCATGTGGAAGAAAAAATCTATATTTTGGGAGCTACCATATTGGAAGGTGCTAGAGGTTAGATCTGCTATCGACGTGATGCACGTGACGAAGAATGTTTGCGTGAACCTGCTAGGCTACTTGGGCGTGTACGGGAAGAAAAAAGATACAGAGGAAGCACGGGAGGACCAGAAACGTGTGAAAGAACGAGACGGCCTAAGTCCCGAACACTACGAAGGTCCTGCCAGCTACGCTCTTACCAAACAAGAGAAAGTAATATTCTTTGAATGCCTGAGCAGTATCAAGGTCACGGCTGGGTTCTCGTCGAATATAAAGAGGATAGTAAATGTGAGACTCCAAAAATTTCAGAACCTAAAGTCTCATGATTGCCACGTGATTATGACGCAATTGCTTCCGATTGCACTGAGGGGGCTACTACCGGAAAATGTTCGAGTACCCATTGTGAAGCTTTGTGCATTCCTCAATGCAATATCTCAAAAGGTAATCGATCCGGCGATTCTACCAGGGTTGCAAAATGATGTGGTCCAGTGTCTTGTCAGTTTTGAGTTGGTGTTCCCTCCATCCTTCTTCGATGTTATGACGCATCTCCTGGTTCACCTAGCCGAAGAGATTCAAGTTCTCGGTCCTGTATTTCTGCACAATATGTTCCCATTTGAGAGGTTCATGGCAGTCTTAAAGAAATATGTGCATAACCGTGCTAGGCCAGAAGGAAGCATCTCCCACGGCTACGGTAACGAGGAGGTCATTGAGTTCTGTGTTGACTTTATTCATGACCTTAAGCCGATAGGTGTTCCACAATCACGACATGAGGGTAGACTTAGTGGAAAAGGCACACTAGGAAAGAAAACAAAAATTTGTATGGATGGACATTCTTTCACTGAAGCACACTATACAGTTCTACAAAGTTCTACCTTGGTGGCCCCGTATATCGATGAACACAAGAATTTTGTACGCTCTCTACACGCGGGGAAGTCTGACAACTGGATTGTACGTACACACATGGCCACGTTTGGCGGTTGGTTGCGAGCACATCTTGAAAATAAAGACAAGGTTGATGAAGAGTTACACTTGTTGGCTAGGGCACCATCTACAACTATATGTACTTTCCAAGGGTACGAGATAAATGGAAATACATTTTACACGAGTGTCCAAGATAAAAAGAGCACGAACCAAAACAGTGGTGTTCGCATTGATGCAACTAACAACAATGGGCAGAAGAACACATATTATGGTTGCATAGAGGAGATATGGGAATTTGACTATGGACCTTCTTTTAAGATCCCTTTGTTTCGGTGCAAATGGGTCAATCTGAAAGGCGGGGTTGAGGTAGACAAGATGTACGGAATGACAACAGTGGATCTAAACAATCTTGCGTACAGAGACAAACCATTCGTGCTAGCCAATGATGTGGCTCAGGTTTTCTATGTGAAAGACATGTCTAGCAGACCCAAAAAAAGAAACATCCTGGGAGTGGAAGAGCCTAGCCGTCACATAGTTCTTTCAGGAAAAAGAAACATCGTGGGAGTGGAGGACAAGACAGACATGTCAGATGATTATAATAATTTTGATGAAATTCCGCCTTTCGTAGTGAACATTGACCCAATCATCAAGTTGATTGAAGAAGATGCTCCATGGTTCCGACGCAGAAGAACTGGCGGTGTTGTGTGATGGAGATGTTGGTGCGATATGTAATAATTAATATATTAAACTTTTGATATGAAGAAGATGCTCCATTTTTACCTGCATATCAAATGGATTCGTCGGCGTTGATAGAACAAAACACACGATTTCACCTGCATACAGCCCCACAGTGGCTCTTGATGAGTGCCTGCATATCAAATGCACCGTGGGGCGTATGCAGGGAATCCGAGTAATTTGTATATATTCCTTAGTAGATGAATTGAACTATTCTTTTGAAAGAACAAAACACACGATTTCACCTGCATACAGCCCCACGGTGGCTCCTGAGTGCCTGCATATCAAATGCATCGTGGGGCGTATGCAGGGAATCCGAGTGATTTGTATACCACACACCACCCGGCTAGGCACTAGAAGGAGGAAACACTGAGTGCTCGCCTCGTCTGAGAGGGGGATATATATAGGGTCACGGGCTCAACCAGTGGTACTGATAGTGTTGATCCAACAGCTCTCAAGTGCTCAAAAGAAGCACACCCCTGATTGAACGGCTAACAAGTGTTTCAAAGAAACACACGATCTGTGTGCTTCTTTAGTCCCGGTTTGAAACTGAAAGCGTTAATCGAACATCTCAGAAGCAATCAAAAGAAACACACACCTGATCAAACGGCTTACAAGTGCTTGAAAGAAACACACGATCCGTGTGCTTCTTTAGTCCCGGTTTGGAAGTTAAAGTTTGGAATTTAAATAATGGCTATAGAAAAGAGAAAATGTTTTTGTATTAGTTAGTCAAATTCAAACACTTTTCATATTGAAAGGACAACAAATTCCAAAGTTTGCAAAAGTTATACAAATTCACATTCAAAATAGTTTTAAACTAATTTAAATAATGGTTATAGAAAAGAGAAAATGTTTTTGTATTAGTTAGTCAAATTCAAACACTTTTCATATTGAAAGTTTTTTCAAATTCCAAAGTTTGCAAAAGTTATACAAATTCACATTCAAAATAGTTTTAAACTAATTTAAATAATGGTTATAGAAAAGAGAAAATGTTTTTGTATTAGTTAGTCAAATAGGGGTGCTATCTGTCCCGGGTGCAGCCACGGCCCGGGACAGATGACCCCTATTTGTCCCGGGCTGAGCCACCACCCGGGACAAATGGGTGGGGCTATATAAGACACACTTAGCCACGGGTGGTGGCTCAACCCGGAGCCTGAACCTAATCCTAGCGTTACGCTGCCGAAATTTTCCGTCGCGCCGCCGCCGCGAGCGCCTCCGTCGATCCCCGTCGCCAGCGACCTCCGACGATCCCCGCGCCTCCGTCCTCCGTCTTCCCCGCGCCTCTGTCGATCCCCGCGCCTCTGTCGATCCCCGTCGCGCGCACGGCCGAGCCTCCGTCCTCCCCGCGCCGGCCGCTTCCATCCCCGCCACCTCCGTCAATCCCCACGCCTCCGGCCATCCCCGTAGCCTCCCCGCGCCTCCGGCCATCCCCGCCGCCTCCGAGGTATAGCTCGCCACGCCTCAGGCCATCCCCATCCCCGCGCCTCCGGCCATCCCCATCCCCGTAGCCTCCATTGATGACTCAACGATGACGTCATCGTCCCATTTTCTTTTTAGTTCATTAGCAATATGCAATATGATACTCAATATTGTAATGTTTTACGGATGTTGTTGTGCCATTATTTTGTGTGTTTGAATAAACAAAAAAAATTGTTGGAATATCGTTGCAAATGCAAATGTGATATTATTTTGTGTGTCATGACAAAATTTGTTGAATTCAAACACTTTTGCAACATTGAAGCAAATGTTTTGAATTTTCATAGCTCAACACTTGGTCATTGAAAAAATTTAATAGAAAATTGTTAGGTCATTAGCAATTGATGTTTAGTTGTTGAAGTAGTGTAATGTGTTGAATTATTGTAATGTGTTGAAATATTGTAATGTGTTGATACAGGTTCTCTGATTTAACACATTACAATTGCAAATGTAAATGGATTGAAATCCCTTGCAGAAAGTATGGACACCGGTAGAAACCTTGAACAAGAAGAGGACATGTTCGGCATCATCCGCCAAAGTGATGGATTGGACCAACAAGAAGAGGAACACGTAGACGATTTCACCGGGCAATTTCTGAACGAGTCCGGTGATGGACTGGAGGGGCATTCAGACGGAATAGACGTCACCGACAGTTCAGCTCACCGACAGTTCACCGACTCTACTGTTGGAAAGTCGGCCGCCGAGGTAGATATATGCCCTCAGGTTTATGTCTCCGTTGAAAAGATTTGTGTGTATACATATATTAACTATCACTTTTTCTTTTTTTTTAGCCGTCGGCGGGCCCAAGCAAAAAAGCAGCGGTGAAACGAGGCGGGCCACGAACCGGGACCAAAAAGCTCCAAGGGAAACAGAAGTACCACATCGAGGAGATCAATGAAAAAGGAAAACCGATTGCTCCCGCTAACCACGCAAGGAAATTTGTAGCTCAGTGCGGAGTCATCGTTCGGGATAGACTGTCCATCAGGGCTCAAGAATGGTATAAGCCAAAGGTGCCAAAAGAGGGGGTTATTTATGTCTCGAATGCAGACAAACAACTCCTTTGGGACGAGCTCATGCAGAATTTCACTTTACCGGAAGAGGAGGATGTAGAGGAGCCGGTTATAGAGAATCGATGCAAGGCCTGGACTTATATTGAGATGGGTGAATTGTTCCGCAGCTGGAAGAAAAGGCTTAACAAGTTCATAAAAGAAGGTAAAACTCTAGAATTTGTCGGAGTCTATGAAAAGATAAAAGATGAGTGGCCCGAATTTAAGGCGTACAAGCAATCGGAAGCCGCTAACGCCATGTCAGAGAGAAATAAGAAAAATGCAGACAAAAAGATATATCACCATAACATGGGGTCAGGTGGCTACCTGACGGCCCTGCCTAAGTTTCTGAAAATGGAGGAAGAGTTTTTGGCTAAAGGTATACAGATCGAGACATTTGACTGGCCAGACCGGCTTAAGGCTTGGTTCTATGGGCATGGTGGAAAGTTAGACCCTGAAACAGGTGACTGTCTTTTTACCAAGGAGCACGGACCTGACCCTATAAAAGCTCTCAGAGAGGTATGGAAGGAGGTCACGGAAGGCAGGTTCCACCCTAACAGAGAGAAGGACGAGCTATCGCGAGCCCTTAAGAATCCTGAACACAGTGGACGAACAAGAGGAACCGTCGGCTCTGTACCGTGGATACTTGGGTTTCCCAAAGATGTTGGCACTTATAGAAGCCGATCGAGAAAGAAGAAAGAGATTGCCGACCGGGCCCAGTGGATGGAAAATAAATTACTACAGCATGAGAAGGAGATAGCAGAGCTGAAGGCAGCGCATACTCGACGGATGCCCTGCGAATCTGAGACGCCCGAAAATCCTTCTCCTGATCCAAAATCAATGCGGAGAAGCAGCGTGGCTTCGACGGAGCTCGATCGCCACAATGATATGCCGGGTCCTCGTCACCCCGTGGATAATATCGTGCAGCGGGAACTTTGCGACCTACATGTGCCATGCTTGAACATAACCGTGAAGGTAGCGCACGGCTTTGCCCTACCGCCTATCCCAAATGGAACTTACCATTGTCGCCCTATTCCAGATGGCTATGCTGTTGTCGGGGTTGATGAGGTTATCAAGACATATGAGGGAATTAAGCTGGACTTCCCTACGGGTGAAGACGAGGTTGAGTTGAGATTTGCCCTCAAGAGTACCTGCTTATGGAAAAAAGAATACATCGTGTTCCCACACATGCAGCTAAATCGCCCTCCCAGTCCACAAGCCAGTCCACATAACTACAACAACGACAACCAATGCGCTAGTCCAGACACCCCCCACAATGACAACCAAGGCGCTAGTCCATCTCCGCCGTCGCGTGAGCGTACTCCGCCGCGTGAGCGTACTCCGCCGCGTCAACGGACTCCATCGCCTCCGCAAAAGAAGCGGAAGTGCACCGCTGCGTCGACTAGTACTCAGAAAAGCGAAACGGCCGGGAAGTCTCGCTTTGTGAACTCTCGCAAAGATGTCGATACATGGGTCGAGGAGATCCAGACTTCCCAGAGAAAGAAGGCAAAAAAGATGTCTTTGCCTGTTCCGGTTTATTCTCCGGAAGCGATACGGTGGGCCATAGAATTTCTTACGCATCCGTCGCAATATGAACTAAATATGGACGATGACTACACACGCGTTCTGGTGCGTACATCTAAGAGAGTGCGGGAAGAACAAAAATCTGCTGCCACCCAAAAGAGAGATGTTCCACAGTTCGGAATGCAGGCGGGACAATCGGCCCCTCCACTCATATTGGCGCCTTACAACCGGAACCCGGTCGATGATGTAATTTCGCAGCAAGCTAGAGATATGGGTATAACTCTGGCAGAGCTTAAGGCATTGCAAGCTGGCGAGAGTGTCACCATACATGAGGTGGTGCGGACATATGTGAGAGGAGAAGATCTTGTCGACCCTGCAATGGTGCGCACTCTACCAGCTAGGTTGCACCAACTAAATGCATGGTACTTGCGTACCACGAAAAGTCAAGAAGGAGACTGGCTCTATGGGAAAATTACAAAGGATTTTTTTGGCCCAGGTGATGATGAGGTTCAAATCGAGTATTGCGAATTATGGCAGTTATTCAATTTTGACGCGCTCGACAAATCTATCATCAGTGCCTTTTGCATGTAAGTAATTAAATTATGTATATATGTCAGTAATTCTCTAGCTCTACTTATTTTTCATTGCTTGTAATTATCCTTATCACTATATTACTTTTGTACTCTATTATGCAGGCTGAAAATTATACAATCTCGAAAGCTGGGACTCAATCACAAGATTGGATTCATTGACCCTAATCGAGTTCATCATCATGGTTTGTTACATTACCCAGATCAAACGGAGGAGCTTTTGCTTACTTATTTGATGGCGCAACATTACAAAAGCACCATAATTTTCCCGTTCAACTTCGAGTGAGTTGTTTACTTTCTTATACATACTCGATGTTAATTAAGTATATGTAATTGATGATTTAGTTATTAACAAATATAAACATATGGCAGATTTCACTGGGTATTATTTGAGATTGATGTTGAAAAGGCAATCGTTGATGTCTTGGACCCATTATCGAAGCCTGAAGAAAAGTTCGACGACACGAAACAGATGCTCCAGAGGTAATTTTGTTCATTATCACAATCAACCTCGTCTTTTCTAATAATATATAGTAATTAGTTAACTTCTTTACTAATTTTTCATACCGTAAACTTCAGGGTTTGGGACAAGTTCACCGGTTTCCACAAGGATGTCGGTATAGCTAAGAACCTCACTTTTAAATGGCGAGAGGTAAGACGTACTAGCTTGTAACATCCTAGGATTTTTCAGATTTTGAAAAATCAGAAAAATTTAAAACTTTTTGAAAACTATTTGTATGTCGATTTGAAAACAAAATTAATGCATGCATTCATCATTTTCTTGCATTAGTTATATTTGAAATTACAATGGTTGAAATATTAATTCCACTTGAAAACCTATTTGAGAAAATATTAAAAATAAAATAACGATTATGCTATTTATCTTATTTTACTTTAATATTTTGATTGTAATTATTAATAATTATTTTCATATGTTCACAATTGTGGTACCAAATTTTATTTAGCCATAAATAATTAATTAAATTTCTATTTCCAAATTTGACAAAAGTGTCAAATTTGCATTAAATCAAATATTCAAAATTAATATTTTTAAAAAGTGGTCAAAACATGTCCATAAATGTTTTAAAATAAAGATATGATTTTTACAAATTTTTAGAAATTAATTTCACTTAATTCGGAGTTCTAAAACAAAAGTTATAAAAGAATTAAGGAAAAAAAAAACGAAACGGGCCAGCCGGCCGGCCCACGGAACCGAACCGAACCGAACCCTATCCAACCCGAACTCTGAAAATTCGTTTTTCTAACCACCTTTCATTAAAACACGTTTATCTCAACAAATATAACTCCAAATCCGGATCCGCTTGATCCTACGCGTTCACAACTCCGAGCCCTATCTATTCCACCATCCCTCCGCCTATATAAACCCCTGTAGCCGCCGGCATCTCTTTTACTCTTTTCGTTCCACCGAAACCCTAATCAGCGAAATAGTATTTCGTTCGTTCGACGAACAAAACCATCTCCAATCGCGACGGGGCCTTAATCATTGTTGTAGATCTCGTCGATATATTTTCATCCCAATAAGCCTCAACTCTTTTCATCAAGCGTGGAGGAAGAATTTCGAATCGTCATCCATCAGATCTGAAGTCGTATTTCTCAGATCTCTTCGCGCTCGTTGCGCCAAATCGAAATTCCTTCGGTGAAAAGGTAGATCTACTCCATATCTACAACTTTCCTGTTGACAACTTTTTATTTTAACGTACGTAATTTTCTGTATAATACAGATCGTGTTTAATGTTATTCGAGTAACCAAACCATCTCAAAAGTTTGGGACGATAATACGAAAGTTGTTCCTCTGATCAAGACCTTTCTTTTGCCCCAAGCCTCACCTCTTTTGGTTCAGCGAGCTGAGAGATTTTCGCGTTTGAAGTTTCAGACCAGAAAGGTATTTTGAGATTTGTGACCAATCTATTCATCCACTTATGTTATAATTGTGATAATTAGAAAGAGCACGTAATTCGTAGTCAAATCCCAGTCAGCCTGCCACGTCAGCAGTAAAAGTCAACAGTCAACCGAAGATCGGCACTTTTGCAGAAAAATCCTAAATTTTAAATCTATCACTACTTTTTATTGGTTTGGTCAAATTTTACAAATAAAATATTTTTGGAAAGCATATGACACGTAGAAACTTTTGGCATCATTACTTTTATGTTTTGTCAAATTAAAATTTATTGAAATTCAAAAGTGGCATTAATGGTAATTTGAACATAACTTCAAATTTGAAATTTAAAATTTATCAAACTCTCTTGCTATAAATTTGAATGTCTAAGTATTGGCAGTAGTATTTTTCTACTAATTTTTAGAATAATTTTTCTATGATTTTGTAAATAATATTGATTTAATACTTTAAATGATATTTTAATGAATAAAAAACTTATTAAAAATATATTAAAATTAATTTCATCATCTATTCGAATTATAAAGTACTTAGGCATATTATGAACACTTTGGTCACAAAAGTATTTAGAAATATTTTTGACTTCTCAAACAAACCAATTTGATGTTTTCTTGTGATTAAACATTGCATTGCATGCATAGCATATTTACTGCATAGTTATTGTTTTTCTCTAAGTTAAGTTTATTTTCGACATAGTGTTTTGGTAAAGTGCTATGCACTTAGACACTTGAGATTCTTAACATGAAGACTAGAAGGCCAATGAGGACTTAGCCAAAACAAGACTTCAGAAGTATCTCCAAGAAGTAGAAACACTAAGAAGAAAATCAAGAGGAACTGCAAGAAGACCATCCCCCTTTATTTCTCTAAGTCTTTTCTCTCTTTTCTTTTCTTCTCTCTTAGACCTCGTGGTGGCTAAGTTATATCCAAGACCAGCCCTGGTGATATACAAATCATCAAGTCTGAAGAACCATCAAGTCTACATGATTCAATGAAGACATCACCAAGGAGAAAGTGATAAATCTGGAGATGAAGCCTGGGAGATCAACTATATCTTCCCTGTATTTTTTTTTCTGTCTCCCTATCCTTCTTCCACTTTGGACATAAACCAAGTCCTTAGTGATTTTGACCAGGTTCTCAGAGTGCTAATTGAAGATGAAGGAAACTACAAAGGAGTTGAAGAATTCAAGATCAAACATGATGAAGACTAGGAGCAGTCTTACAACTTAGTCAAGTTGACTTATAGCAATTGATTTTATGACCTTGGTCCTTAGTCATATTTGGCTAACACACTTGCCTTGCATTAACTTAGAATAATTTCTTGGCATGGCATGCATCTCTAGTTTTTAGAAATATTTTGCACATCATGCATAACATGTTTTTGTATGGTTATTTTGTTTGTATGTTTATTTGTGTCTTGTTTGATGTGTTAGAAATTTCGGAGGGAAACGACAATTGTTGTAGCTGCTGTTGCTATTCTTCTTGTTGCCAAGGCAAGTGGCACACCCTCATAAACTTCCTAAGTATTTTCTATGCATTACTTAGTGTATTTCTTATATGCATGTGTTGGATAGTATTGCTATGCTGAAACTACTATATCCCTTACACTAGTTGTGTCTAGAATCCTATGGGTAACTTGGTAGAAATATTGATGCTATGCAAAAGTTGTTTTGTGAAAAGTTATTTTCTACTAAGTTAAAGATACTTCTGGGTGGATGTGGCAAGAGGATGGAGGTTAGAGTTGAGTGGCTGCTTAGGCTCATTTAGGTGGGTGCACCTGGCTAAGACCCAGACTCATTTAGATGAGTGAACCTGAGTACGTACACTTGAGGATGGCCACCCAGGAACAAAGGGACCAACGTTTTCTCCAAGTGAAGATGCTTCCAGTGCAACCACGTGGTATAATGGCTCTGCCTTGACTTTTCCCCAAAGGTCTCGTCTCAGGCTTCTCCTTTCCTTTTCACTACATGAGGGTCAAGGACAGAAGGGTTGTTTGAGTCTCGTGGTGAAAGTGCACAACCTCTGCAGAGTTAAAACTAAGTACTTAGCCGTGTCCTCGGTTACGGACAGTCTGAGCAGCTGATCAAGGATTTAACGGAGGCTCCCAACATTCAAATTTCTAAGTTAAAAGTTGATGGGTGAACAAGGGAAGATGAGATTATGGTTTTCATGCCATACTCGCCTTGATTTCAAGAAAAGTGTTTTCAAAAGAGTAGGAAAAATTGGCTTTATGCAAACTAGCCTTGAACTCCACCAGCCAAATATGCATGTAGGCTATAGAGTTATTCCATTAAGTGTCCACCATAGTGTCACTTGCCAGACTCCATTTTTAATGGAATCTGACCCACTCTGTTGCAAAATTTTATTTGATACAGGTTGTTCAGATGACGAGTGAGGTTTTCGTTAAGGGATTTCGAGTCTGCACCAACATGTTTTCGCCTGTGGCGTATCATGAAGTTGGAGGCTCATAGAAGATTTATTTCCGTTGCTTTATTGTTTTGAGCTAGATTTAAGCTATGCAAAGATGTATCGAACTATTTATTTTTGTAAGTCTGGATCATCGATGTAATAAAATTGATACTTTGTTGTGATATTACATCGTAAACTGTGTGTGCAAACGAATCGATCCAGGGGTTTGCACTATACACAGGTATCTGCCTTATTTAAAGTGCAGATACGTTACATAGCTAGGTTCCACATACGCATATTCTTAATTTCAGTCTCACAATACCATTTTTTCAATATTTTTGATTATTTTTTATTAATTTCTTATCTTATTCTATCATAAAGTGCGCGGAGCAGCAACAAGGCACCAATTTGTGTGGATTATATGTTTGCGAGTTCATCCGAATTCACTTCAATGAGGGTGCAGACTGGAATAGGGTACGTTAACAATTCATTCAAACTTGTTCACTTTTCAAATTGAATTATTTTCATAATGGTTGATATATTTGTGTTGATCTCTCCTTTTTAGTTTGAGACGATCCGAAACAGGCTTGATGCAAAAGACCGCCTACTACCAATCGCGGAGGAAATTGCGGGCTTTCTGCTTGACTATGTCATAAAGCCAGGCGCAGAATGCAGTATAATCCGGCCGCCAAAAAAGACCATCCCGAGGAAAAAATATGGTCCAATGCTTCTCCTTCATGTAATGATCTCTGTTTGTAAATATTTAGACATGATCTTCTGGTTGTAAATATTTGTTTGGGAGAACTCGTGTACTAGTAGTATTCATGACTATATCCCGAGGAAAAAATCGTGTATTCATGATATATATTACATAGTAATCGTATAATATGCAACTAGATCTTGTTTGAAATGAAACATAAATGAAAAAACACAAACACAAAAGAATCAGTAACATAAATAGAAAACAGGAAACAAAACAAAAGAAACAAAAAAAGAAAACAAAAAATCATATATACTGGTACGAACCGGGACAAATGAGTGGGAGCCAGAGGGGGTGTGGTTTGGCCACGTGACCCCCCTACTGGTCCCGGGCCGTGGCGTGCCCGGGACAAATAGGGGAGGCTATTTGTCCCGAACACGCTGTCCCGGGCGCGTGACCGGGACAAAAAGCCCTCCCGGCCCGGGACCAGTGGCCTGTTTTGCTCTAGTGCAACATGTGCAACTTGATGTGGATACTAGCGACACCATCATTTGGACCATGAGCGATTCGGGCACTTACACGGCCAAATCCGCATACCATGCGCAATTCTTAGGCTCCATATCGTCCAACATGAAGAAAATGGTGTGGAAGGTGTGGGCTCCTCCTAAGTGCAAAATTTTGCGTGGCTCATCATACAAAACCGGGTTTGGACCGCCGACCGGCTTCAAAGAAGAGGATGGACTAATTGTGATGTTTGTCCGCTTTGTAAGCAAACTCGTGAAACGGCCTCACACCTTATGTTCCAATGTCGTTTCTCAAAACGGATTTGGAGCATGGTCAAGACTTGGCTTCAACTACCTTGGTTGGACTTGACCGTTTGGGTAACTACGACAACATTGAGGCTTGGTGGGCACACATGACAATCAATAACTCCGCAAGAAGGAAAGCGATTGCCTCTCTTACACTTCTTGTTTCTTGGGAGTTGTGGACCGAGCGCAATGCTAGGGTGTTCCGGAAGAAAGCCACACTCCCCTCGGTCATTCCGGGCCGAATCCAAGACGAGACTTCCACTTGGGCTAAGGCGGGTGCGAAGCATTTGGAGTTTCTACTACCGGGAGATTAGACATAAACTTTGTAATAAAAGTTAAATCGTGGAGCGTTTTAGGCCTTGCGGCGGTGTTGTAAAACATTCTTTTTGCTCTCACTCCCTCTTAATCAGTATAAAGAGGCCAAGCTTTTGCCTCTACCTTCAACGATTTCGGACGAGCCGGACACGTGGATGTCGCTGGATGGTTTGGTCTTCTCTACTAAGGGGCATACAACTCCACGCAAATACTTCAACTCGGTGGGGAGGAGGGAGTTGGTGAGGTCGGTGATGGCCTCCCAAGCTATTTTCCATCTAACCTCCCTTGCCTTGCCTCCCGGGTTCATACAAAGAATTGAGAAAATTGAGAAAGCTTTTCTTTGGGCGGCCTCCGACAAGGTTTCCGGTGGCAAATGCAAAGTCAATTGGAAAAAAGTGTGTCGCCCAACCGAGCTTGGGGGATTGGGGATCCTAGACACACACAAATTCGGGGTGGCTTTGAGGCTACGTTGGCTTTGGTATGAATGGACGGACACATCAAAAATTTGGATCGGAATGGTCAACCCTTGCACAAAGGAAGACACTAACCTATTCTATGTGTGCACCTCCATAACACTTGGCAGCGGGAAGATGGCTCCCTTTTGGGACTCTCCATGGCTAGATGGACATAAACCATACGACATAGCCCCCCTCATTTACAATATTTCCAATCGCAAAAAATGGTGTGTCCAAAAGGCCTTGCAAAACGATGCGTGGGTAGGACAAATAAACTACTATGGAGGGCTCTCTCTTACTCATATCCAACAATTCGTTGCTCTTTGGACCCTCATCCAACATGTGCAACTTGATGTGGATACTAGCGACACCATCATTTGGACCATGAGCGCTTCGAGCACTTACACGGCCAAATCCGCATACCATGCGCAATTCTTAGGCTCCATATCGTCCAACATGAAGAAAATTGTGTGGAAGGTGTGGGCTCCTCCTAAGTGCAACTTTTTTGCGTGGCTCATCATACAAAACCAGGTTTGGACCGCCGACCGGCTTCAAAGAAAAGGATGGCCTTATTGTGATGTTTTTCCGCTTTGTAAGCAAACTCGTGAAACGGCCTCACACCTTATGTTCCAATGCCGTTTCTCAAAACGGATTTGGAGCATGGTCAAGACTTGGCTTCAACTACCTTAGTTGGACTTGACCGTTTAGGGCAACTACGACAACATTGAGTCTTGGTGGGCACACATGACAATCAATAACTCCGCAAGAAGGAAAGCGATTGCCTCTCTTACACTTCTTGTTTCTTGGGAGTTGTGGACCGAGCGCAATGCTAGGGTGTTCCGGAAGAAAGCCACACTCCCCTCGGTCATTCTGGGCCGAATCCAAGACGAGGCTTCCACTTGGGCTAAGGCGGGTGCGAAGCATTTGGAGTTTCTACTACCAGGAGATTAGACATAAACGTTGTAATAAAAGTTAAATCGTGGAGCGTTTTAGGCCTTGCGGCGGTGTTGTAAAACATTTTTTTTGCTCTCACTCCCTCTTCTTTGCCTCTACATCAACGATTTCGGACGAGCCGGACACGTGGATGTCGCTGGATGGTTCGGTCTTCTCTACAAAGGGGCATACAACTCCACGCAAATTGCGTTGCAGAATTCTAATGCGGAGGGTATGTGGAGTTCTACGGTACCGGACAAGGTCAAGGTCTGTCGGATAGAATCAACACAAGAGCTAATATGCATCATAAGCACATTCTTGACTACACCACCTGTCTAGATGCTCTGCCCCGACTCAAGACAGGAAGCATCTCTTGTTCACTTGCGCGAGTGTGATTATTATTTGGCGTCGTTTGGTTCCCGGAGGTCTCTTGGTATGGGACTCTACTTTACCGCCCGGCTTCCCACATATTTTTTGGGAGTCCGTTCTGCTGATCATCCTTTGAAAAGTCTGGGATGCACGTGACGCTATGGTCTTCGTATGGTCTTCCGCAAGATAGACCAACCTTGTAATGTAACCATTAGTGACATTATTCATGATCTTACTTTGTGGTCTCGTCTTTTCCGCACAGTTGAAACATGAGAGGCAACACCTGTGACATGATCATCTCAGCTGTTGTAATTTATAACATCTTCATTTTTTAGTAAAATTCAGGTGGGTATCCCCCCCACCGATGATAGCCTAAGAAAAACCATGCGATCCTGAAATCCAATTAAAAAAGAGAAACGATGCACTATGAAAATAACATGCTACGCTGTGCTGATTGTAGTTACTCGAAATAGGCTTGCGCCCCCTCTATATTAATATAGAAACCACCAAATACAACCACGAGATTGCTGGGCATACAACACAATCAAGTCCAAGAGAAAACAAAAGAAAGAAAAGAGAAACAATGCCAACACCGCTAGATCAAAGAAAGGAAGATGCCCCGTAACTGTTGCACCCTCAACAGAGAATTCCCACCATGCTCCTATGCCGCCAGATAGCAGTGTACCAAGTAACACCTTTAAGAAGGAATGCGATGACGAGGACGACGATGCAGCTGCACAGACTGATCGTACGATTACGCCCGATGTACGGACTGATCTTTGACAATATTAGTGGGTTCAACGTGACTGTCGTCACTTGGGCAAGTTCAAAAGAGGAGACTGTGCTGCGGTGGAGCAGTTTTTTGCTCAAAGATGAAGAGGAAAATCAGCTGAGACACTGTAGATGAAGCAGCGAGATCAGGAGCGTCGTGGCTAAATATGAACTGAGATGAAAGCTTGTATCTCTTTGTAATCCGAACTTACAAAATGGCAAGAATAATATTCTTGGGGGCTTTACTTGATGCATTTCTTCAGTTAGTTGTGAAGTTTGGCCTCACAAGTAGTATTGACAATACATTATTCACAGAGCACAGCTTCCGCAGTGAGAAAGATACGTCAAAACATGAGGTTGCGAGCTAGCAAAGTAGAAGGAAGACGATCTGAATAGAATCTACCACACCTGTGTTTTAATCTGCCACACTTGGTGCGTTTCTGAATCTTGAATCATCAAAGACAGTCTCATATCTCCGTGAGTGGGAGTGGTAGGCTTGTTAATTATTGCTCTAGTCAAAGTGATACCTTGCCAGGATATGATTTGCGGAAATAAGATGTACTCCCTTTGTCTCTAAAAGACTTGAGACACTTATTTTGGGATGGAGGGAGTAAGTAAATCCTATACTTTTGCACTAGCTAGCTAGTTTCTTAATTCGTACTCTGCCCTTGAAGGGGGTTTACTTTGAGCCTTTGTTACTACTCCCTCCAGTCCGTATTAAGTGTCGGACAAAAACAACTGATGCAGCTACAAGTTATAGTACACCTTGCGATATTTATACCTTGCGACATTTATTTAGGATCAGAGGGAATATGTTTTCTCTCTTCTCAAGTCAAAAAATACCCAGATTTTGCGCTTTTTCGTGAAAGAAAATGGCGCTGCTAGTTTGTACCTTCCAGTATGCAGTTTATTGCTGAGATGCTTTCCTGTGGGGTGTTTATTGACGGTCGATATTTGTTGGTGATTATATTTCAGAAAGCTGGTGCGTTGTTCAGAGTGTTTTTTGCATACATGGTGGTTGCCCCGATTGATCTGACTTTAATCTTCTCCTAACGACCACCCCAATAATTGTGTTCGGCTTAATCTTCTCTGGCGTTCAGTTTGATAGTCTGAATTAAAATGTGAGTCAAGCACAACACTGCCTCACCAATTGAACTGTTCTTGTTAGGACATGATTTGTCACACTCAGTTGATCAAGTAAACAATTTATTTTGGTAAAATATTTACAATATTTGTCCATAATTTATTTTGGTAAACGATGCTTGGCTCAGACAGCGTGACATGGTCAGTTTTGACGGTTTCACGCGCACATAGTACTTTGTTTTTTTATGACGCATTATCAATCTTGGAGGTGTGCATCAACATGGATCAGTGGATGGTGGTGGCGTCGATGACTGGCATTGCAATGTTATGATGTTAATCAACTTTCTGAAGATGGGTTCGTGGAAAATGACGGTAACGATTTCTAAAACGCGCACCTCAGTGTTTGTTGAGTGTTTGTTGAACTGGTACTCCGATTTTAGATCATATGCGTAGGTGTGAGATCAGGGTATCGACTCGATCTTGGTCACCCCATTATAGTGGTATTGACCCTTGTTGTCGAGAGGTTAACTTCAGTTTGTTCCCAATATTGTATCTTGTAATTCTAATTAATTTGGTTAATAAATGGAATGATTATGTGCATCATTTTCATACAGAGGCCAGAGATTTACACTCTCTTTTCTAAAAAAAGATGACGCACGCAAATACTTTAGTATCAAACCTGCTGCGCAGATTCAAGTGAACCCAACTCTTACGTGCGAGCTCCGCCAACTCCACCGAAACGGCTAATTCGACCGTTCCATCAGATTATTTTGGAGAATGCTTTGATGACCACACTGGTCTGGACCAAAAACTAATACGGGTTACTGAACACAAGATCTTGCTGCTGCCGTGCCTGGTTGAAGTTAATTCTGCCTGTCTAGCGTATTCCAGTATGTGGTGAGTGAGTATTGTTTCGTGTTCAAATTCTGGATAGATCGCTAAACTCAACCGCTGATCGGTTCAATGTAGCTTCTGGGTGGTACGAGGGACAGAAGGGTTCAAACTTCAAACCACATGCATTACTAATATATCAAGTCCCTTGTCAGGCCCTATAACAAATGGCTCAGTTGGACAACTTGCAACTATTGAAGTTGCGCAATATACAGAGTAATACCAAGCAACTAGCAAAGTACCATACGTTTCCTTTATCATTTAAAAAGAAATGGTCTTCGGAAGGTCATCATAGGAAAACAAGGGAGACTTTGAGGTTCCACTGTACTGCACTACTGCCTAGAGGCCGAAGCAAAGAGTAGGAGGGAAAAAGATCTGCGCACGTCACACACTTAGTGGTGAATTATTAATACTTTTCTCCCTCGGGTCGCCCCCGCAAGGCGATCGGGGGAGCTAACCCTAATCCCGCCGTCAGACCTCCATCCCTCTTCTTCCTCCCACCTCGCCGCCGCCACGGTGTGCGTCCAGGTGATGTCTGGTCTGCGCCCGCGGCGGCGGGGACATTAGTAGAAAAAGACTTATAGGTGGAGGTCTTTTTGTGACGCACCAAATTGCATGCGCCACAAAAAGTCATATTTTTGTGACACATGGTTTCGGCTAAACCACAGAAATATGACTTTTTGTGGCGCATGGGCTCGGGTTGTGGTGCATCCGTTGGGTGCGCCGTAGAAAGTCGACATTCTGTGGCGCATCAGCTGGGTGCGCCACAGAAATTGGACATTTTGTGGCGCCACAAAATGTATGCACTTTCTGTTGCACATCAGAAAGTCTACACACAGATCCCACCCCCCGGATCGCCTTTTCAATCTTGCGGCAAAAGGATGGAAGTAAAAAAATGTTCAAAAAATCCCATCATTTGAAATATGGTAGGTATTAGTGTATACTTCGTGTAGCATATTTGAAATATGAGTTTTGACCTTTTATGCAAAATCACTGTAAAGAAAGTCGAAACGGCCATAACTTTTGCATACGACGTCGAAAAAATGCGTTTAATAGCTTAAAAGAATAGACAAAAATTAAAAATTGCACACACCTGGGCGGTTAGCCCTTTTTCAGATTCCCCAAATTTTAAAAGGAAAAAAAGTTATTTCAAAATGATTGTTTTTCTCAGCAAAATCAAAAAAAAAACTGTGGCGCACCGGGAGGGGGTGCGCCACAGAATTGTTGGGCGGGAAAAAAATTCGAACCGGAGCAGCCAACTCCCCCTTATCCTCTCCCCTTCTCACCTTATCCTCTCATTTCCTTCTCCTTTCCTCCACTTCTCTTCTCCCCTTCTCCTCTCCACTCCTCCACTTCCCTTCTCCTCCACTCCACCAACTCCGGCGAAGAGAGACGACTTCGACCTCCTACCCCGGCGACCACCTCCGGCGAGACTTCGACGACAACATGCTCCTCCTTCTCCGATGGCCTCCTTCTCCGGCGACCTCCTCCTCCTCCTCCGGCGACCACCTCCTCCTCCTTCTCCGATGGCCTCCTTCTCCGGCGACCTCCTCTTCCTCCGGCGACCACCTCCTCCTCCGGCGACCTCCTCCTACTTCGGCGACCACCTCCTCCTCGTCCTCCGGTGACCTCCTACGGAAAGCTCCTCCTCCTCCTCCTCGTCCACCCACCTCCGGCGACCCTGCTACACCCACTTACGACGACCTCCTCCTCCGACCACGGGATTCGACGAAATTCCAACGAAAAACGGGCGGCGCCAGATCCAAATTTGGATCTGGCCACCATTTATTTTAAAATTCAAAAAGAAAATTAGTGGCACACCTAAGTAAGGGTGCGCCACAGATATGTGTCTGTGGCGCATGGATGTGGGGGTGCGCCACATAAATATTTTTGTGGCACACCGGACGGGTGCGCCACAGAAATATATTTTTGTGGAGAGATAACTGTGGCGCATCGACCATGCCCAATTGGTGCGCCACAGAAAGGCTTTTTGGTGCGCCACAGAAAGGCCTTTTTCCACTACCATCCTCTAGCCCCTAGTGGCTGCACGGGCCGACATCTTGGCCCGGGCGTGGTGTTGTCGTCGGGCGTCATGGCGGCGCGGTGCAGATTATCGGCATATCGGCGGCGCGGGGTGCGGCGGTGGTGCGTTGCAACCACTTAGGTGGTGGCGTTCGGTGGCGGCTGTCCTCGTCGGCAGATCCGGCGTCATGCGGCGCGGCAAGATGGAGGCGCTGGATCCCTGCGGTGTCCTGTCGATGGACAGGGGCGGGGTGGTCGCCTCCTCCGCCGGAGGTCGTCGGCTAGGTCAATCAGATGTACAAGGTTCTGGATGGAGTCTACGCGTGGCAGTACCGGGTGAAAACCAAGGTCCCGACCTTTGGCCGGTGCCGGTGATGGTGACGTCTCGTACGTTTCTGAAGGCATCATTGAGGTGAAGCTCTTAGCTCCTTCCGCCAACCTCCGGGGGAAGCCCTAGATCCTTGGATCGGATTATGGCGGCGTTCAAACGTCGTTTCCCTCTTGGGGACATCAATCTGGGAGGTGTGCATACGCATGGGCCAGTGGGTG
Source organism: Poa annua (assembly GCA_026929855.1). Classification (NCBI taxonomy): domain Eukaryota; kingdom Viridiplantae; phylum Streptophyta; class Magnoliopsida; order Poales; family Poaceae; genus Poa; species Poa annua. Next base: position 2,315,429 of record CM049428.1, on the reverse strand, counting down.
CTGGTGGCGTAGATGGTGGGCTTTCTGAAGATGGGTTCGTGAAAGATGGTGGAGGCGACTTCTAAAGCGTGCACATCGGCGTTGAGTGTCGGCTGAACTGGAACTCCGGTTTTAGATAGTGTGCGTAGGTGTGAGATCATAGGCATCGGCTCGATCTTAGTCACCCCATCATAGTGTTAGCGCCCTTATTGTGGAGAGGTTGATTTCAATTTGTGTTCAATGTTGTATCTTGTAATTCTAAAAGTGGTTAATATAATAAGTACGAATAGATGTGTGCACAGAGACCGGAGTCTCGCACTATCCTTTCCTATAAAAATTGTACTGCTTATATACACATACACATTCATCGGGACACCAATCATCAGAGTTGTCATTGCTGGTACTACCTAAATACGATCCCATATCGATCGATCTTCTTCAGCCAGCCCACTCCACTGCTAGCAGGTATGTACAGATCGTAGACGCAGGATCGCTCCTACATCTTTCTCTTGTTTTGCTCCTGTTGTATGTATACATAGTTACCATGATCCGTTCAAGCCTCAGCCCGGCATATTGTTCTAGAGATCTAGATCGAGTTTCACTGTTTACCACTTCCATTCCATCGATCCCAGTTTGCCGGTCGGGTTCATCCCTTTCTTCCCAGTACACGCATAACTGGTTAAGGGTTCAAGGTTGCAGTCTCTTGAGCTCTTTTATGGTGATTGGGCCGGTACCATCGGTTATGATTTTCTGGATGGCTCTTTTTTATGTAAAAATACTGAATGGTATTTCACGGACAAGACACACTACAACTATTGCCATGTGAAACTAAAGTTCGAACATCTATTTGGTGACGACTCTTCCTGTCTTTCCAAAATATTGTCCTCCGAAGCAACTTCATATATATAGAACGATTTCCATGACTACAGACCACCAGGAACAAAAATTGCTACTTGCCTAAGAATTTCCGTGAGTGCTTTCTTGACCAATATCAATATGCAGACCAACATGCACGCACATGAGAGCAAGAACGAGACTTCTGCAGATCGCGAACCATTGGTAGCCAGTTGTTGTTTGGACTGAGCAGGGCCGTCGTCAATCGTGAGCAAGGTTTTGGTTCCGAACAAAAAAAAATCCTGAGGGGTCTCCGGATTCCCGGTTACGGCGGTAACCGAGAAATCCAGGATGGTTGCCGGATAAATTTTAAATTTAAATTATCTTAAAAGGGTTATTAATGCGCTAAACTCAAGATAGACACATCTGAACGTGGCATAGCGTTACGGCTTCGTTCCATTCGTAATGGAATTAGCAGGTCGCATGTTCGAACCTTGGTATGTATATTGAGTAAGTATAGCGAGAAAAATACTAATTTTTTTGAGACAAAAGGATCGAACCCAGAACTCATGCGTCCGGCCGAGGGGAAGAGGATAAACTAGCTGCCAACGGACTACCGTTTCATTTGAGTACACCAAGAGATAAATATACTATTACCCAAGTTTAGATTTTTAAATTCAAAAAAATCTTGATTTTATTTTTTGCCTGGGAAGCCCATTTCCCAGGAGTGCTCGGGGGAAACCCGGTTACTGCCCAGTAACTCAAAATCCCGACCAGTAACCGAAACCTTGATCGTCAGTCCTCACCGCCGAGAGATGGTGGAACGGTTGGCTGATCCACTTCGCTGGGGCATGCGATGCGTCTTATCGCCGACTAGCTCCGGCTGCTTACAGAGCATAGGGTAGAACGTCTCCTTGATGTTCTGCCCCCAGCACGGAGTGCAGCCGTAGAGCATCTCATATAGGACCACATCAGTGGACGATGAAGTCGTGGCCACTCTCGGTGATGATCTCCGGCGTCAAAATAGTCCTTCGTGTCCACAAACGAGTTCGATTTTGTAGGCATGCCCGGAGCCGTCCGTTAGGTGGACGGCGGCGACGTTGAGTCCGTCCACCCGGCTGTCTTGTAGGCGTCCCCTTTGCCTTGCTGTGGGACGGGGACCTGAGGTGGGTAACAGCTGTGGGAGGGGAATAAAAAACGGTATGTTCATTAGCTAGTCAACGGCTCAGAGCGTCTAGATTTGCCAAATAACACGGATTTCTGTAAAAATAATAATTATAGATAATGTATAAAGTCGACCCCACACAATTTTCGGTACCGCGGTACCATTTGATACCGTCAGACTGCTACCATCTATTTAACACCGTTAGATCAAGCATATGAACGGTTATTAAAAATATCAACCACCATAAACCTCAAAAAAAACTTGTATTATTCAAGATATTATACTTTGTAGTCTACATCCAGCTTCTCGAATAAAATGCAGGGTTTGTTTGATCAAACTATCGGACATCTCCCTGAACAGTTCCAGTTCGTGCTCCGTTGACCACCTACAGGGGCTCAGCTGAAGTCTGGAATAGGTACGTACGCAACTCCGTGTTTGGAACTTTGGATGCTTCGGTTCATCGCTCATGAAATCGATTTATGTACGTAAATGTGTTGCACTGTGCTCCTAGCCTTCTAGGAGGACATGGCGAACATGGGACTTGACGTATTGGAGAGTATATTTGACGGAAGCATCCAACCAACAAATGTAACGTTCTCAGCATTACAGAGCATCACCGAGAATTTCTCCAAAGAGCGGATAATTGGCGACGGCGGGTTTGGAATCGTTTACAAGGTAACCATCACTTTTTAAACATCCCCAATGTTTGAGCAAAATAAAACTTCTGGACAAATTTTCCTTTCATAGATGCAGAATTTTATCAAGTTGCCACTATGTCTCTCTGCTATACTACCAAGCCAAATATTTTGGAGTTTATGCACGCCATATATCTTCACAAATTGTTGCATTGCATGTTCTAATGAGATCCAAGATTTAACAGGGTGTCCTTCGAAATGGAGAAGTTGCCGTGAAGAGGATAAACAACAACAAGACAATAGATGAGACGTTATATCAACGGGAGGTTACCAGCCTATTGAAGGTCAATCATAGAAACGTAGTTCAGTTTCTTGGCTACTGTTCTCATACTGAACATAAAGCAATCAAATTTGAAGAAACAGGCGCAATAATTTTTGCTGAGGTTAGGGAAAGACTTCTCTGTTTTGAGTACATCAACAACGGAAGTCTTGAAAAATATATTGCAGGTACAGTATGGAATGTGATTGGCTGCTAATTTCAAATTTCAGTTTCAAAAATAAAAATAAAATGTGATTGGCTGCTGGCAATTCTTCTCTTTTTTTTACGCTTCTATACTCTTTAAGAACGGGCCACAAATTTTGAGGGCTGACTATTATGTCTGAACACTGCATAAATAAATGTAGACCTCACGATCTCCTCCCATTTTATTCTGCAGATGAATTAAGAGGGCTTCAATGGGACACTCGTTATTCAATAATAAAGGGAATATGCAAGGGTCTGGAGTATCTTCATGCGGATAGACATATTATTCATATGGATCTCAAACCATCAAACATACTAATAGATGATAGTATGGTAGCAAAAATAACTGATTTTGGTATGTCGAGAATCCTTGAAAAATCACAAACGAATACAGCAAGCCACATTTTTTCACCGTAAGCAATTTAGCAAAACAACAAACATTTTTGTTTACCTTTGCTACATTCAGTTTTTCGTGTATAATCACTATATTCTCATGCAGAGGATATATCGCTCCAGAATACATACATAGTGGCACGATGACATTCAAGTGTGACTTGTATAGCTTGGGCATCATAATAATCGAACTGGTGACAGGAAAAAAGAGTATTCCTGATAGTAACAATGTAAGTTAACCTGTTTAGAAAACTAAAAATGTAAGTTTGTTTTATTTTGTTGATATGGTACTTTTGTTAATATTAAACAAAAACTAGCAGGGTGGCCCTCGCAAATGTGAGGGCATCATTTGTATTTGTTTAAAGAGTTTTTAAAAATAAAATATATCTTTATTGATATCATGTTATTTCCTTTTATGTGACAATAAACAATATTGTTCTACAAATATCGTGAATTTTTGGTAAGCAAAATATCACATACGTCAATAACATCTTTGCCAATATGAATGTTTCCGGAAAGGTTTATCATGCCATATTATGAAATAAACATGTGAGTAATATTTAAATGTATACAAACTATAGTTTTTACCAATGTTAGATCATTTGGGGGATTAGTTATCTTTGGTAGACAACGTTGAATTAAGATAAATGGTAGGTCGCACTGAATAAGTCACGATTATTTGTTCTACCGTTTCTATCATTTACTCACTCCATGTCACAGTGTGCAACTTTTAAAAATATGAACGTGGTAAAATGTTGACTATTATTTGTTCATTTAAATATACTGCTAAAGATAAATTAGTTTTTATAGGCATATTTGTTGACATGTTTATGCATCAATATTCAAAGTAATAATCCAAATTTTCCTGGCTCTTAACTTATGAAGATGTTTATTCAATGGTTCTACACACCCGGTCACTGTATTTTATGTGTTATGCAACGTGGTTTGCCGGTTTGGATAGCATAGCTCAAACTCTTAATACAATTGAAATGACATGTGTTTTTGTGTTGATTTTGTTACATGAGAGAAATACACACACAACACTCCAAATTTGTTTACCATACAAAGAGAGTGTTCCTCCTATTCATAAGAACTAAGTGTACTCTATGCACGTCCTTAGAAAAAAATTATAGCGACACATCGTGTGGATATACTACCTATGACACATACAAATCAAGAATTTGTGGTGAGCCCTATGTGTACGAACCAAAATATTTTATATTGTGGGGGATGCTCCCGTCGATAGTGTGTCGACTAATGTCGTATCTTCAATAATTTAATGGTTTGACTCTTTGCATTTCATTATAACGGAAAGTGAGTATCATTAAGCCAATAATTTTTTCGTGGGGGGCATTCGCGTCGATAACGCAACTAAGATTTTTACTTCATTAATGTAAAAAATCACAACTCGGAACTCCCTACTCCCACATGCGTTTTGTGAGAGTAGTCAAATTATTTTGTAATTTATGTGTACCCAATCATTGAAATAATGTATGTAATGCGTCTAATATCGTGACTTCAATAATTTTACATTCCATGACTCCAAACTTCTACATGCGTTTTTTTAGTGTATTGGTTTGATGCTTGTTGAATAAATTTGTCTGTTCAGTGTACTCAATCATAGAAACAATGTACTTTCTGAGTTCACATGTAACCTCAATTTGATGTTTTATGGTGTTCAGACAAAATCCAAAATTTAAAATTTGACCAAATATATACGACAGTCAACATCTAAAACGTAAAATTCTTGTTAGAGTCATCATAAAAGGATTTTTCAAATTAAAAAAATTCAGTATCATGAATGATGAATTTTGTTGGTACATCTTGAATTTCAACTAACTCGAAAGTGCAGGCCAAAAAGTAACACGTAGTGAACATTTAAATTATTTGTAAGTTTTCCATATCCTATCAGAGTTCCTATATATCCTTCCCCACCACATTTAAGGATTTGTTTTTTTGCTTTTAGCTGTCACGGTTTAAGCCAAGCTAGGTAGCTAGTTTCTTACACGTGTACAACCCGGTTTTTTAAACGGAGACGTACGCATTTATCTTGCGAAGCTAGTATTACTTGACTATGTAAGAGTCCACTCTCAACCAAGACACGAAGTGAATATTTATCTCGCGGTAGAATTTTTTTTTCCTTTTAGCAATCACACGTATCCAGCCCAGTACGGTTTTTCTAACGTAAGCGTATTGCTTAACCTCATGTCCGATAACGTCTGAGAGACATGTCAATTTTTTAAAATAATCTTAGCCGTCGTGGTGTCTCATTTAAACATGTAAGTTGTGTAAAACATGTTACGTAACTCTATTTTTAAAAATCTCAGCTCTATATATATAGAGCTCTTTTACGGTGATTGGGACGGTACCCGCGGTACCGTCCGTACCGTCAATTATAATTTTTAGCCATTCATTAAGACTCACGATTTATGTTAGCCGTTAATTAAAAATTAATTTAGTTAAGTTGGAAAATCATGTTGAAGTTTACACACTCCCTGTTCCATCATGATGTGGCCGTCGGCACGTCGTCGTCTCCTGCCTTGCGGCAAGCCCGCAACTACTAGTCATACAACAGATGCTTTCCCGTTCCCAACCACATCATTGCCGGCTGTGCGGAGCTCCCTCCCAGCGCGGCTCGGTTCAGCCGTCGACCTGCACGGCTGCACCACAATGGCGTGCACATCATGTCGCGTGTGGTCGAGACAGACGCCTCATCGGCGTGGTTATTGGGTTCGCCGTTCCGCGTCGACACCCTCGTCCAAGAGGGCTTCTCATCGGTCCTCACCGTCGTGGCAAATCATGCCGGACGACAACTCACGCTAAGCTGGATACTGCTCGACCCCGCGATGGGCGCCGCCATGAATAGCCTTGAGCTGGTGCCCCTTCTCCGTCGACCGTAACTGGACGTCGTGGTGCTCGGCGGCTGCGTTGCGCTAGATGCGGCGGTTACGTGCGACAACCTTTGCACGGGCGACACTGACAGCGGCAGCTTGAGCGAGCAGGCCATGTGACCGCCGCCATGGTGAGCCCGAGGAGGCGGCAAGGTGGGTGTTGGTGGACCTCGCCAAGGGGAAGAAGGAGAGGAATGATGGAAGGCGAGGCGGGAAGACAACGTTGACCTCTGGTGCTCCGGTGCTCTGCACGCCGCATCACCGCGCCCCGTCCGACGAGCTCGGTATATAGCGGGGACCACCAGAAAACATTCGTCAAACCTCTGATGCTCGGTAAACACGAAGTTTGTTGAGTGTCACTGTTTTGCCACTCGGTAAACCCATAATAGTCGGCAAACACGACAAAAAACACTCATCAATGACAAACATATATGTATTGATTGTCTTTTTTAAACATAAATATATTTTAAATTAAAAATTATATGTGTGTAAGGTATTGAAATTATTAAAAAATATTATGTATTATATGTCACTAACTACACCTTAATTTGAAATTAATTTAATATGTGCTAATTAATTTAGTTTAACCGGTTGTAAACATTAGATTTGAGAGTGCGTATTATCTATAATTTAAGAAAAAGTTGGAAAACAAAGTCTAGGGTAATTATTAAGTGATTGAATATGTGATTGTCAATATATATTGACCAGTAATTTTGCACATGTTGCTCCACATGTTCGTATTTTACAATTCATGTGGAAATCAAATCTCGTATTCATAGGACCAGAGCTGCCAAACACCACATACGTAGCATGTATATGTTGTTTCCATACTGATAGATGATAGATATCAGCCGCTTGATATTTGAATGCAAGCGCGCACACAGCCCAGGTTTAAAGAGAAAAACTGCTTAATGATGTCATCCATGACATCATCAGGTGCAAAATATCATGTCTAATAAATCGGGTTGTTCCCTGAAGGAAAAAGTGGAATTTTGTATCGTGTCTGGTAGTTACATAATCTATTTATATTTATCAAATTATGTCCATAGATTAATCTAATTGTTAAAATTAATTCAGATGAAGTAGATTAACGTGGTGGCTCTATTAGATTTCCTTATTTTACGTTTAGCATATAATAGAATAGATATATGTACGTTGGAGGTTTTGGTATGCCCCTTAAAAAAGTGTATGGATCAATTCAAATAAATGGTATATAATAGCACACTCTTTCCATTAAGAAGGATGACATAGTCTCACATCTATGATAATCAATTTTAGCTTCATGATAATACACATAATTTCGCATGTGTGAGACAATGTTACTTTATTCCTATTGTGACAGGTCTAATATGTGACGATCACATGTCCAATATCAACTAACTTGTTCAACAACCAAATTTTTTCTTGTGACTTTAAGATCCGTAAATTATTCTCAGGGTGAAATTAAGGTAAATAGTAGTTGGCAACCCATATTTTATATTTAGCAAAGACAATACATCTTGGTATAATTCTAGTTAATTTGCATTCCAAGCATTGGATGGCATATTGAATTGTTCATGGTGCTCCAACTTAAAATAGATATTTTTAAGAAATGCATTGGTGTAATGCTTCCAGAACCGAGTTGGCAGGGTTTGTCAACGCTATGCTTATACAAATTGCAGGCATACATATTTCATCATTTCTCTATATAAACTTTTTCAAATGGCAGGTCCTCAGAAGATGGAGTCACAGATGGCATAGATCAGGGAAAGAAACTCCATTCAAATACCAACAGATAGCAAAAGTCATCGAGATTGGGCTACTCTGCCAAGAAATTGACCCCTATAAGAGGCCTTCCATATCATACATAATAAATGTTTTAGATGAACTTGAAATAACGGATGGGAAAGTTAACAACGCAAACGAATCTACAGTTGGGATGGTAAGGTCATGTGCTCCTCATATTATAAGTAGTAGTAACACTTCATTGGTTCCTCCATTTGTTTTGTTTCCAAGAGAGTACAAACCAATGTGACCTCGTTCGGGAAGTGGGGAAACAAACAAAGAAAATGAATACTACACTGTAGGAGAGGACTTTTAGATGTGTGCTTCTTAATGTGGATGCATTTTTGTTAAGCACGCATATATGGATAATAAGATAAGTGGATTTTTTCTGGAAAGAGAGTGTGTCTATTACCACTACATGATTTGTAATGTCGTCATTCTTAGTCCAAACATTTAATTAATATAAAAAATGAATTACCAAGTGCCAAAAATTCTAAACTAGAAGTTTCCATATTAATGTAAACATAACGGACCAGTACATCTCATTGTTGCAATGCATCTTGTTTTTTCTTGCAGATAAGCCCCTACGTGGAGGATGGCATGCTTGGGATTGATCCACTTGTTCTACGATTTCCTATCGAGCTCAACACTCCCATATCAAATTATCTTGAAATAACCAATGACACAAATGCTTGTTTTGCCTTCATCATCCAAACGACCAGCCCCCTGTCATACTGTATTCAACCTAACAAACACACTGTGGCTCCAAGGTCAAAGTATAGTGTCAAAATAACGTTAAAAGCACTAGATCATGCACCAAAAGATACGCAGTATACTGGCGATTTCCTAGTACGGAGCACCAAACTGAATGAGAATCTTAGAAGCGAGGATATTACTGAAGATATATTCAATAGAGAGGAGGGTAAATTGGTTGATGAGGTGAATATAGCAATTACATATAAGGCGAAGGTACCCTCACTGGATGTGTCTCTTGGGTCACTAATAATTAAAGACACAAGAGATCTGCAAGGTGCGCAAGAATCCAATGCGTCACAAACAAATGAAGAATCCAAGGTGAGCGTACTAACTTAATCAAGCTTATGACAAGTTTAATTAGCTTCATTAGCAGAAATTGTTTAAGAATTTGGATCTAATGGACTTCGGTATATTTAGAAATTCACAACAAAATAATTAACAATTACCATATAGTGTCCAAATATGTGCCACTTTGGCGTTCTTGTTGACAATAGTAGTATAATCATCGTTGTGATATCCTTGATTAGATTGTGTCATCTATTAGTTTTATGCAATTATAAATGTAAGTAAAATAAAATTTATCAATGGGCTTTCCAAAATATTACACTCCAGTTTTCTGACTAAGAGTTATATACACTTTCAGCTTATCTTTGTAAGTAGATGAGCTAAGTACGTAGCAGCCCATCTTTGTGCAAAACATGATTTAGATGTCTGAGAGGAGTGTACCTAGTCCCTTTAAATTGTCTTCTGAGTCTTAAATTATGTCAGCCGATAGTTATATTGTCTCACACGGTAGAGAAGTTCTAACTGTTTCCTTCACTCTTTAGAAAGGAAATTTCAGGTTTTCACGAAACTTGGTGTCCGCACACAGAATGTCGAGACATTCTGAAAATTTCAATTGTTTCGGACATTTCCGATGGTTTTCCGGTAGCATGAGCATATGCACCCATGTGCTAAAGTGAATTTCCCCTCTTTTTGTTGGTTTTCTAATTATAGGGGCCACTAGTCGGCCCGTCTTACAAAAAAATGAAATTGCTAGGCATTAGCACCTAGGATTTTCTGATATAGTAGAAACCCCATCCGGGTGAGAATACCCGAAAACTGCCCCGACGGGAGTTGAACTCGGATCTCCGGGGTAGCCCGTTCTGTTCAGGTTCTTTTCAGGTTCTGTTCATTTATGTCAATGGTAGTGTGGACCGGATAGTTCTATTGGTTGTGGTTATTACAGTAACTAGTAAAATGCCAGTTTGTTGCTACGTGTTTATTACAATCACAATTTTCAAAGTATATCAGAAGCAAGGATTCAATAAACTCATGAGCAAACGAGACAAGTTGACCTAACATGCTCTTCTTGTTTCACTTTTGAGTGGTTCAGTTAGATGATCTTGTCACTCGATCGGTGCATTTTAACTTCTAACTATCGGCTATCCCTGTTAAATTGAGTTTAAAACCTGATCTGGGCCAGGTAGGTTTGATCTGGGCATGGGGCTCCTACTTTCGCATCTGGTTGGCGACCACCTCCGGTGCTTGAGGGGTACCTTCCCGTGGTCGCGTCGGCCAGGCCCGGGTCTGTGTGCATGTTGCCGTTAACCACCAGCAGCCGGTCGCCGACCTATGCCATGACCGTTAATGGTCTTGTGTGGTCTACTGCTCAACGGGTTTCGAGTTCGGAGATGCCGGGGCGGCGGCCTGCATGGTGCAACGCTGCTGCCTTTGGTCGGTGGTGGTGGATGGTACACGGCTGTGGCTGGAACAGTGACCCTTCGGGCGTCTTCCCCTGCAGCCTCTTCATCGATCCGGGTCTTGCGTGCTTCTCTCTGTGACGAGGGGTGTCCCCATCAATACCCATGACTGATAGCCTAGGGTTAGAGTTATGTGGTAGAGAACACGTAGTGTTAGGAGATTCGTGGCTGACAAGCTGGAGAGTTACCCAGGTTCAGGGCACTCGACTGAGATAACACCCCTACTTTCTGCCCGTCTGTATTGATTGTGAATATGCGGCGAGTACAAGGTCCATCGAGATGATAATCTCACTAGGGTTTGGTGGTTCTGGTTGGGCGTGTCCTTTATCGATACCCTCTTGTCCCTTATATGGGGGGTATAGGTCTCGGGTATGTAACCGACTTGGATTACAAGTATGGAAACTATAACCGACTATGAATAACTAGGTAAGTAATCTTCCTCGTTGGGCCTTTCTTGATGGGCTTCTTCAGTCTATTGACAATTGGGTTATAGTCATTACGTTCATCAGGTACCCACACGATGGGGTTTCCGTTTGGTATAACCTCATCACTCTGTGACCGGCTGTTTGCTCACGTGGCGTGTGGTGGTGGCGTGGTGGAGACTCCGCGGCGGGGCGACCTACGGGCTGCAACATGGTGGTGGGATTGTTACGGGCCAGGCGGGTCAGGGCTGATCCAGCTACCGTGTCCGGTTGGCTCCGGTGGAGGGAGGTCCCTCCAGTGGGCTAATGTGCGCTAGGTTTCCCCCACATATCCGTCGATCCTGCGGTGTGTTTGTCCCTTCCTAGGGTGGAGTGCGCGGATGCCGGGGTGGCGGCCCTGGGTGGCGGGTCACATGGGTTGCTTTCGGGCGAGCACCAAGGTGATGGTGGTGGCTGCTTCGTTTGGCTGTGTGGACCGCGAGAGGTGTAGTGGTGGGTGGGTTGGGCGCATTCCGACGGTACTTGGATCTGGAGATGGTTTCTTTCGCCTGCGTTATGCGACCCTCTTGATGTCACGGGGGAGTGACCGAGTGAAAGCTCTATGCTTCGACACTGACGACGGCGACGCCCACGGGTGTCGCTCTCGTCTTGAGGACGTCTTCATGATGATCTTCCTCGTGTCAGGGTTCCGGGTGAAAACCCAAGTCCTTCTGGACTCGCCGGCGGCGGCGCTTTGCACCGACACCCTCTTGGGGGCGTCGTCGTGGAGCTCAAACGAGTTAGGGCGTAGCGTGGAGCTGGTGTGCTTGTCTGGCTGCGTAGTCATGTTATTTCGCTTTCAGCGTTGTTGATGTGGCTTTTATAGCTGGATTTTCATAAGATCTTCTTTGTAATGTATTGTTCGACTGTTGTGGTTTTGGCTTTATTTATAAATTGGGAGGAAAGCCTGTTTCGTGGAATACGGTCGGTGTGCGGGGCGGGCTGTGCTCACCCGTGCCCGTGATGGCAAGCGACCGCGCATTGGATTCCAATTGCCAAGCACACACACGCGCCCTTGGGCCCAGCGGCCGGACATGCCCGGTTAGGTCGGCCATACACTTTTTCTAGCTTCGATACACACACCCCTCCAAACATAAAAAGGGTCATATGGTCTTTATAGTTGCTGATCCCGATGAAAGTTGGCTCATCGTCGCTACAAGAAAGCGGTGATACCACCCGGTCGACGGATTTTTGTCAGAACCATTGATGTAGGGATCGAGCTGGACTGTTCAAATTAACCGTCGGCGTATTGGGCTACACCGATAAGTCGTCGGCGTCTGACGTCTAAGCCACCGGCGTTTCTATTTTTCATTGAATCAGTAGAGTTTATCAAGTAGCAAGTTTCTTAAATAAGTTTCTAGAATAAGTTTCTCAAGCTAGTTTCTGACATCAGGTTTCTTACAACAGTTTTAGAAAGTCTCGAAGGAAGTAATTATTCTAGCGGTTGTTATTTGATTCGTGTGGTTGTCATAATTAGTGTAGCACAAGTTTTACTCTTTATTTGTTTCTTTCACATAGGAGCCATAAGTAGGTGCAGCCAAGTAAATGCGTAAATTACACAAGTTTTATGGCGGGTCCTAAGGCCACGTACCTGACTAAGCAAAAGAATCATTAAATTAGAAATGTCCCATCATAGTCTTTAACTTTAGGTGCCTAATATGTATTTCCCCTCATAGCAATGGTCAAATCTTAGTATACTCCGTCCCGTCCTCCACCCAACATTACTATAACACTAGTAGAAAATATGCTTATTCCCGCCAAGCTACCGCAGGTGAACAACCAAAAATGTCCGCCATCGCTACTACCGTTGGCGAACGTCCTCTACAAGGTTCGCTCCGGCGTGCAGCGCTTTGTTGTGTCCTCCCACTCACTACCCACGTCTACGGCGGCGGCGTACAAGACGGCGCAGGGCGTAGCAACAGTTCATACAAAAAGCTTAATTTTAATAATATTTTTTAATTCATAAAAGTTACTACTGGCTAAAGCTTGCCAGCGGTAACCTTCACACACAAGTGACGCACAACATAATATGCACGCCAGTGGTAACCTATGTACCACTGGCGAACATACCCTTACTACTTGCGGGCTAGCACTGGCAGTCACAAACGGCTGCCAAAATTTATCCGCCAGCGGTAAGCTATTTGTACTAGTGTAAATGACCACTTTATATGCATTGCCCAACATATGCGTAATAAGTAGATGCCAATTGTTTATAACAAAGGTAAGTTCCCTCATTAAGTAATGAATAGGTTGAAACATTAATTTATTATCTTGCCATTGCAAATCTTCTAAACATATATTCCCTGGTCCTATTAACTACATCATTTCTTTGTTTCTAATGATTGACGCTCGACTTCGAAAAAGACAAAATATGTTCAAATTATTTCAATAGGTCTTATTCTTTCCTGGTATTAGAAAATGACAAGTCGAAATGTGTGTGAGTAGCTGGTCAAATTTTGTGACGCTAACCAAAAAAAAGCTAAGCAACATTTTCCCGCTGCATTCATAGGAATTTATAGCTTTTGTCTCTTTTCTGTTTTTGGATCTTTGCTTTGTACTCATGTACACTCCTTCTAATTTAATGAAAAGCAGGCCAGTCTGCTTTTTCCATCAAAAAGATTTTTGAAGGTAGGTTGCTCCAACGTACCCATAGGAAGATTCTAGTATCATTGCCACCTCGTATGAATCAATAGTTGGAATATTTATACTCCATTCGTTACTGAATGCAATGTGTATAATTTTCTGTATAAATATTAAGACATAGATATTTGACATACGGTGGACTCATTTGCTTCTTAAAAATCAAAAGAGATGAGTCCTTAGTAGTTAGAAAATGAAAAATGCGTAAAATCACTCTGTTCGAGATTGATACTTGGTTTTATGGGTAAAACTGTCCATAAATCTTAGTACACCCTACATTTTATAAATAAAATAAAAAAATATACACCTTACATATGTACTTCTGTTTCTCTGGTACCAATTAATCCCAACTTCATTCTTCTACTTCCTTTTCTCGCAGACAAACTTATGCACCTCAGAGGAGTTGATCCAGCTCGACCCTCCCCAGCTGTCCTTTCCCTTCTCGCAAAACAAGACGGTGTTCTCCCGCTTAAAAATAGTTAACGTTACAGGCCATAGCGTTAGTTTCGTTATATGGGCGCCAAATTACAATTCTGCGCATTACAAATCAGAACATGGTTCAGGGATCCTGCCACCACACTCCACACAGGCACTCGAGATTAGAAGGACACCCAAGAAAGATGAACCAGAAGACATGCAGTGCAAAGACATGCTCACTGTGCGGATGGAAATTGTGACTCAAGGTACCGAAGTTAGCGACCTTAAATGCACGCATAACGGAAGTAAAGAGTTGCCTGTTGTTCTTACAAAGGTGAGTTCCAATAATTATCAAGTTTGGTAGTTTTCAGTCTCCATTTAACTTGGAATGTTTCCTCCCTGGTCCCTAATAACGTTCAAATAATTCATCCCATTGGTAAATCGCCATACCGCGTGGTACAGAAATAGGATTAGGGTGCAATTGTTGGGATTGACTGTCTTCATCGTAGACCCGCGTGAAGGATACAACTATTATGCTGAATGATACAACTAACTATGGGCTTCCTATGTATATGTTGACAGCCTGGAGAAAGCAGTTCAACTTAGGACTGGCATGGACGTAAATGCGGGAGAAGGTAATTAATGCATGTATCTTTCTCATTACCACTTTTATACTCAACTAAGACCGCTCACAGTAGGGAGTAATAGAGTAGTAACATGCGGGAATTTATCCGTTGCTCCCGCGTGCATGTGAACCGATTGAAAAAATCATGTATCATAATTTTTGTAAAAAAATGTTTTTTGTTTGACCCGTGTAAAAAAGATAAAAGTACGTAACATATATACTGCTATGTAGCACATAATTCTTCTCTTTTTTACCGAGATAAAATAAATAACATGTTGGGCATGAAATTTATACACGGGGTACATGTTTTGTAATTCATGTAGTGAAATTTTTGTTTCACATTTTTTGAACATGATTTGACTTTTTTTTGCAATTTAAAAACCGGGTACACATGCACCCGTGAGCATTCTATTCACTCTAACATGCACATGTCATGTTACTATTTCTATAGTGGGACGTGTCATACATGTAGTAATATAGATGCATTCATTTATTACTTTGTAAACTCATTTTATATTGGAGTGCGATGTTACGTAACTACCTTTGCCTCTCTGTTTATTAAATTTTTTTAGATAAAAGGCACGGCCCATCCTTAAATTAATAAGACAAAGCGAATTACGAATACAAATGTTGCGGCTTCAGCTTTCGCCAAAATAGAAAGAGCATGCTGCTGCTTTTGGCTTTTTGCCAAAGGAAACTAACGATGAAACAGAAGATGCCGCGACATTCAGCTTTTGCCAAAGAAACAAGCTACCCTACACCAACTCAGCTAGCAACGAACAGAGCTGCCGAAGGGGCTGGCGCCTCGCTCCTCCTGGCTCTAGGGGGGGGGGGGGGGTCGATTGAGTGTAAACAACCCCCTCAGCTTGGCTATGACGTTTCTTAGGCTTGTCTTGTGCACTCCAATGCGTGGAGGATCCACAGCTGCAGAAACACGACACATTTGAAGATAAAATCAGTTGGGTGTGAGATTAGTTTCCCGTCAATAGCAAGTTTATTGCGAATGTTCCAAAGAGCCCAACACTGGGCAGTAAACAGAGCCCACATCACCCTACGGTGTTGCCCTGCAAGTGACGATAAGGATGCATAGAATTGGACGAAGTTTGCGGGGCTCCAGGCGCACCCAAGCACCTCTCGCCAAACACTCCACGCGAACCTAGCTAACGAGCAAGTGAAAAACATATGAGTGGCATCCTCCCCGGCCCCACAAAAAGCACATGACCCATCCAAGGGACCATGGCGCAGAGCAAGCTGCGCTCCCAAAGGGAGATGATCCAGAATCATCTGCCAGGAGAAGATTTTGATTTTTAGAGGAAGTTTGGCCCTCTAAACATCCTCAGAGTGAGCTACAGTAGTGCCCTGGACTAACTTCCGATACATCGACACGACCGAAAACACCCCTGAGCTTTCGAGTGACCAAGAAACCTCGTCCAGCCTGTCCTGTAGAGTGATTTGGTTAATCACCTCAGACAATTCCGCCCACTGAACCGCCGCCTGTTGGTCTAGGGTGCGGCGAAGACCTATCGACTTTTGCTTCACCTCTGCCACCGAGGCAAGGGGGTCCACACAGATGTCAAAAATGAGAGGGAACTGCTCCCTCATTGCCACCCGCCCCAAAGATCCGACCAAAACCGAGTTCTCTCACCATTACGAATGGAGTGCTTAGCCCCAACTTTGAACATATACTTTATCTTGTTCAGACTCCTCCGGATAGAAGATCCCACCCCTGAGGGAGCTGGAAAAATGTCGGCCCAGATCGAGTCATCTGGTTGATATATCTTCCAGATCCATTCGAGCATTAACGCGTGTTTATGTGCTTGGAATTGGTTATTCCTAACCCACCACCGTCTTTGGGGCGGCAAACTGCCGGCCAGTTAACTAGATGATACCTACGCTTCAGGCCAGATCCTTCCCAATAGAACCTGGCCCTGTGACCATCGAATTTCTTGTGCACCACACCTTGTAGTAAACACAATCCCATCACAAACATTGGGAGATTGGCCAGACACGAGTTTGACAGATTAAGCCTCCCGTCCGCCGAGAGGAATCTGCCTATCCAAGGTTCCACCCTCCCCGTGAGTTTAAGAACCAAGAAGTTCCACTATTCACTAGTGAGCTTCCTATCCGAGATAGGAAGATCCAGATACACAAAAGGGAAGGCCCCCAGCTTACAGTTGAGCATATGCGCCACCTCGACCTGTCGAGCACTGGGTTGTCCCATAACGATCACCTCACTCTTCAGGTAGTTGATTTTTAGCCCAAGACATATCCTCAAAACACATCAGAAGCCACATCATCATTTTTTTTTCTTATATGGCATCTATGTTATACTCAACTATGACTATCCTAATAACATCTCATGCCAGCAACATATGATACGCCCCTATATATGCCAGCAACCTATGCTCTGCCCCACACCTGCATATTTGCTTTGACGCGGTTCTTGTCCCCGCATCAAAAGACATAGTCGCATTAAGGCTCCTAAATACAAGCCTATCCAGATGATGTACATTGCCTGCTCTTCTCAAGTTCAAAATCATGAAGTCTCAAGCTACAAACTCTGAAATAGATAGCATAAATTTTAAAAATAGTAATCCGTGCGAAACAAATACTATGGAAATAGTAATCCATCTTCTTAGTGTATGTACCTTGTCTCAGAATCGATCAGACATCTGAACTTTATGCGCACTCAACAGCACAGCTAGATTTACCAGGGTTTCCAATAGATGTCCGAAAGTAAATTTGCTGGTTTCTAACAAAGAACATGCATGATTATCTATGTAGGCGCCTTTATTTATTAATTGCCCTTTTGCGAAACTTGTTTGGCGTGTTGTTTTTTTTACTTACAATATCTCTTCCGCTTCTAATGTAACCAATATGTTCGGGAATTGGCTGAACGGGGTAGATAAGAAGATCAAAGATAGGATTTGTATTGGCATTTCAGCTATTTGTTAGTCTCTTTGAAATTGTAGGAACAATTTGGTGTTTAACAGAAAGGAAAATTTTCATGTATTACAGGTTATTCATATGGCGACACACTGGATCTAGCTATGGGCTTTCTTGCTTCATTCGGACCACCGGGAACTTATGGTTGCTGGATGCTCAAGACTCATGTTGGTGGCACATGATTTTTTCTCCCGGCATACATGGCAACATATTAGTAGACTTTTGTAGTCGTTGTTTTTGTGTTTACGGTCGATTGAGCTTCGTCTCAGTATCTAGGTGATTCGTGAGATGTAAACCTTTATTACTTGTGGATTTGGATTTGGTAATAAATGGTTGTATGTATCACTTGATGCAGAGACCGGGACACCCCTTTTCTAAAAAAAAATCTATGTAGGCACCTAATGGGTTCGTAACAAAACTAAATCCTGGATATGGGGATCGGCGGAATGAACCAATTGTGTCTTGTGTAACAGAAAGTCAGTTATGAGCTCGAGGATGAGGAACGCCTTCATGAAGCATGCCTTGCTCGTCATCGCAGAGAATCATCTCACTATTGTAAACATAAATTCGAAACAGTGATCTCAAATTGGGACCGTAGCTTGGACTACTCTATATATCTCTGGCTGATTTGTCCCGAGACAACTTGTATTTAGCTTGTGCATCAACATGTTCACCCACTCACGCACTGATGTCGTTTTTTTGCCATTAATTACTGGAACTTTCATGTGTAGTAGAAGGTTTGGGCGCGCTTTGTTGCGCCCATTGGCGATGTCTGCATCTGAATCCTTCATTTGTGTATGTGGCAAGCAGAAATGGAAGCATTACCGCAACATGTACCAACAAACAACAAACTTAATAATGAGCAGCCAAGAAAAATATTAAGATATAGAGAACCCAACTGACAGCCTATAAATGACCGAAAAAGTTGTAAGATATAGAGAAAAACATGTTTTATACCATAATATTCATGAGCAGATTATTTTGCGAGTACTTATACGGGAATATCCATTAAGACAATGTCATAACATACTCATAGAAAACTTACATTTTGTAGCCTACAAAGGACATATGCATTGTCAACAACCTACAGTTTCGAGCACAATATCCAGTAAGGCAATAACATCACATGAAAAAACGACAACCCATCGATGAAAACCTGACAGAGCATTCATGCATTATCAAATCTCAAAGTCACCTAAAAGCTTTCATACAAAAGCATATATATCAACGTCCCATTGAGCGCAAGATATGAGGCACCAGGCAACAATCGATCCGAGCAAAGTTAAGACCAACTATCCTGGAATGAGCTCTGCGTTTTTCTATCCCAAAGCAACATAGAATGGTAACACCATGCAAAACATCAGAGGACCAAATCAACAATGAGCTATGTTTAGGGTGAAAATAGGTACATTAATTTTTTGCATTCCCCACAAACTACTTCTTGACCGAGACTGAATTTGTGTTACATGTACCGCGGTCTTGGTGTGGTCGTGATTTTTGATCGTCCTATGATTGTTGTCAGACCTGATAACCGCGAAATTAGCAGCAACTTCAGCGAGGATCCATACTTGTTCAAGGTAGAGCCCCAATCAGACCAAAAAAATTATCACTCCATATATTAGGAAAAGAAAACCAAGATACATCACAGGAAATTTAAGGTTACAAATGCACTAAGATGATCTACGTACCTGCCTATAATAGCTTACTTGTTACGGTTAGACGCACTGAATATTAAATCAAATTTCTGGGAGGGTATAAGATTAGTTTACAATTGATTAGGTCTTGGTTTGTTATGCCTCTCAACAGAAGGAGACTTGGGCAAGAAATGGAACAAGGAAATGACTTACAAGCTCTACGAATTTCGCATTTGTCTTTCAACTTAGCCACAACAGTTCCAACATGCCAATCCATGATAGCTCTGATATCATAATCTAGCAGAAAGAGAACAATCGAGAAAGACAACACATGCTACCTAAACATATATTTTTAATTCTCAAATAGAGTGTCCTTGTTCTCAGGGTTGTCAGCCATCTCAAATGACAAAATAATATCCGTGTATTTTGTAACCATCAGTGCAGCATACCATTGGACTATCTCAAAGCATGTGTGGTTCTTTAAATGACTGTTGTGCTTAGTACACGCGGGAACAAATCCTATATTGCTTTCAGATGCAAGAAATTAACAAGCTGTGACCGACACACCAATGGTTCTCAAGGCCTAAACTGTAATTTCATAGAAATAGCCCAGTTAATAAAATTTGACACTTGACAAAGAAAAATCCTTTTAGATGCAATCGATCTATAACATTAAACTCGTAAAGGATTGAGCCATCCAATTATGCTAGATCCAACAATCTAACAAAATTGCACGTATTTTAAGTCGGATGGTGCAATATTTTTACATTAACTTAAGAGTAATATGTACATCGTTCTCATTAAGTCAAAGCATCGTCAAGCCATATTCAAAAGTAATGATATGAATGTCCATGACCCCAAGAAATACTATTTTTCTTTCATACCGAAACCTGAAGAGAAGTTAGATATGCTATTATTTGAGGAACAGCTAGAATGAAAATAAATAGACTCACCTGACCTGATCCCTAAACAAATCAAACGTATGAAAATGATGTAGCTACTGTATGGGTGGGTTTGTCAATGTTGTTGGAGTACCAGTTTCCACTCATTTGTCACAAATAAACTCTCCAACAACAGCAAATCAGGAATTCAGGTTCAAAAGAAATGTAATCAGTAGGCCCTGCAAATATAGCATATGGGGGGGAGAGACTGAATAAGAGTTAGGGCATAGTTTAAATTAACTGGGGTACAACATGGCCTTTCTGGAGGATCCTAATTCTGCTATGACTAATGGCCACAACCTTGCAAGTATTGAGAACTTAAAAAAAGTTACATTCGTGCTTTGCACAGTAGCGTGATTCCAAAGCCAAACTGATCAATATCAGATAATCTACTCAATGTAAAAGAGAACTACCTACTGCCGCTTGTTAGACCATGTCAAACAAATAAAATGACAAGCCTTGAGCCCTTGACTTGCATTAAATATTGCTAAATAGATCAAGTACTTTTTTTAAGGAAACTATCTGCTAGATATGCAAAATTTAGAAAACCGAATAATAGATGAATTGAATCTCTACATGATATAACAACCCACAATCATACACCAAACTTATACTGTATCTATAAGCTAACTGCAACAAACTGACCACTTGCATTCACTAACTTTCAAGCTAATTACAACAAACAGTCCATCCTGTTCAAATAGAGAAAAAACCTGGAGCAGTTCGTGCTAGTTGAGGTCGGCCATGGTGGTCATGCAAACAGATACTCCCTCGGTTTCAATTTAGTTTGCGTTCTGGGTTTAGTCAAAGTCAAACTTTGTCAAGTTTGACCAAATATTGTTGAAAAAAATTAACATTTAGAATAAAAAACTTCATAGTATTAAAATCATTATAACGTATATTTTCATATTGTACGCATTTGATTTTATGAATGTTGATATTTTTTCCTATATTTTTGGTCAAACTTAATAAAGTTTGACTTTGACTAAACCTAGAACGCAAACTAAATTGAAATGGAGGGAGTAAATAAATCTAGAGCAGTTCGTGCAATTAAGGAGTACTTTAAAAGAAACAAAGAATCAGTGGGGAAGAAACCAAGAGAGACCAGGATCTGTAGGCGACCGACCATCTGCTCTTGGGCCTGCTACACACGGATGGCGAACGGTGCAGTGTCGAAAGCCCGGTGCTAATTGCAACAGAGGAGGCCGGACCATCGGAGACGAGCTGATGCTGCTGCTGCTCAAAGGCCGGCCGCAAGCCGGTGACGGCCGCCGCTACAGGAGGAGCAGGCTCTGATCGCAGAGCTACGGGAGGAGGAGAAGCGGGCGACCAGGGGGTAGAGGGAAGCGGGGCCTCCGTGGCTGTGGCGGCCGCGGCAGTGCTGGCGGGTAGGGCGACAGCCGGCGTCGCCGCGTCCGTGGTGATTGTCCGAGGCAGGAAACCCTAAATCGTGGAAGCAGTGGAGAGAAATGAGCTGAAGGAGATATGCCCTAGAGGCAATTAATAAAGTGTATTCTTTACCATATCTCTATTGTTCGTAATAGGTTTTTGTGTCATGCTAGAACCGTATTAAGCGGAAACATTAATACGGGTGTGATACGTAAACAACCAGGTCCCTAGTAGCCTCTACTAAGACTAGTTTCGTTGCGCGATTGATGATCGAGGTTTCCCGGTCATGGGGCATGGCGCCGGTCAGCAATGGGAGTCATATCGTTGGAGAACGATGTGATGGACATACCCAGATTTGGAGAACGTAGTCGTTACGCCTTTGACCGTGAGATCAACTCTTATTGTTATTCCTGAAAGATACTTTGATCGCACCAAACGTCGTATCTTATATAGTATGACAATAACGGTGATACTTTTGGGTATCGTAAAGGAGTAGTTGAGACGAGGGGTCAAGAGCGGGATTTGCCAGTCCGCATAGCAGGATAGATACTCTCGGGCCCACTCGGTGAGATCATGTCTAATGAGCTTGCAAGCATGTGACTAGGTCACGGAGACATGAGATCATGGACAAGTAGAAGATAGCGTCGTCGGTAACGAGGTCGGGATTAGGTATGGAGATATCTATGGAACGACACTCGGACATGCTAAGTATCGCTATGGCAAAAGGTTTAAGACTTTGCGTTCAGGTTTGATAGATGAAAGTCATTCGTTATATCACAGGGATTAATTCATGGGGTCCAGGCCTACGAGTTAGTCATTGATCATAGAGGATTCTTGGTCATACCTGTTATTATATCGAACCGCTAGGGTAACACACTTAAGGGGTTTCGACAAGACAACCGGAAAGGAAAGAGATCACCGGGAGCGTCCCGGGAGGGGTCCGATGGAGATCGGGCAGCGCCGAAAGAGTTTTCGGAGCTAGGAAAAATTATATATATTATGTTTGATATTAATTAGTGTAATTAATATGCAAATATGATTATATATATTTATTTTCGAATTTATTTAGGCTGATTTCCCTAAATGGGCCTTCTGGTCGAAAGAAGGCCCAAGAGGGGGGAATCCCCTTGGGGATTCGGTGGGGCCAAGAGGGGCCGACCCAAGTGGGCCAAGGGGCCCACTAGGGGGCCGGCGCACCCTCCATAGCCGCACCAGGCATGTAAGGGTTAGTCCCACATTGCCTGGTTAGCAAGTTGGCTCCCCCCTTGGAGCCTATATAAGAAGGGGCACCCCTGGCCTTTTAATTCACCAATTAATTCCCAGTTTCTCTCTCGATCTCGTGGTTCCCTTGTCGGAGTCGCGCCGAGCAGAGGAGGGGGATCTCTTCCATCATAGCCCGCTGCCGCGCTGCTGGTGTTCCGGTCCAAGTCTTCCGCTGCTCGTCCTGGACTGGAGCTTCGGAGGCCGTTGTCTCCACCGTACGTGTGTGACGCCCTGCGAGGTGCTGCGCTAGCGGTACTCGGAGGTCTGCTTCCTCTACACGACCTTGAGGTCGGCTTCGTCGGTCTTCATCGACAACGTTTGTGCGGGAACGTAATCCCCGCTTTCGGTCTACAAGGGTACGTATTCCGATCTCCGTTCGTACTACTATATCTGCATAGTATAGATCTTGGCATGCTTTTAGGATATCGTTGGTAGGAAATTTTTTGTTTTCTGCACACGATCCCCTTCATGAGCTGCGCGTCGGGCAAAGGCATCAGAAGACATGAAATCCATCTGCCGCCAACGTGTGGACCCACAACACGATTAAGCATCGAAAGGGTTTGGACACGTGGGATGCTCCACTACGCGCTATTTCACAGGAGGTTAGGTTTTGTAGAGATTTATACTGTATATCAGGCCATTCGCTGTATTGGTTATCAATTTGGATCGTGGATGGACAACACATCATTCAACAGTGTGTTTTTGCGGTCCCAGTGCCCACATCTTGATAGCCAGTATCAAGCAGGTGTGGTTTCCCGGGCTCGAGGAACCAAAGCGAATTTTTCACCACCGGTAGATCTTTATAGATAGAATCAACCAAGTGTGCCACTATAGGCTGGGAATCGTGGAGTCTGGTATCGGTCGTGGCCTTCTCCGCTCCCATTCCCTTCTCCCCCGTGTGGCCTAACCCTAGATCGGACGGCGGTGGGATGACACAGCGGCACACGGGATGGCGACGACGGCCTTAGATCCCAGTGTGTCATTGGAGCCGCGCCATCCTCTCTACCTCCCTCTGTGCCTGCCTTCTCTCCATCCGATCGAGCCTCTTCTCACACTTTATAATTTTTTTTCAGTTTGAAAAATACAGATTGCTGCCAAGATCTTGTACTAGCAGCTGATGGAAGGCATAAACAAACATTCTCTGCCCCTAGCTTGTTGTAGCAGCTAATTCGAATTTTATTATGTGTGTAAAATGATATATTTTAATATTCAAATATACACATATAATTTTTTTGGTGTACCTAAAAAGTTTTATATTGTCCAAACTTAACAAGCATCCAATTTCAAGTTTTGTAATCTAAACATAAATTGGAATCATGTGCCACCCTTTGATTGTAACTATAAATTTCATTCACAACCAAACAGTAGAATTCAAATTGAAGCTCATTTCTTTCCATCTAGAAAATGGAATTGCTAGTCCAAATCAATTTACATCAAACTTTTCTACAACACAATGTAAGTGTTCTGCAAATTGCGCACAATGATTTGAACTGGGCGCGCAACTTTTCTACAAAGGGTTTGAACTGGGCGCGCAATTTTTGCGCACGATGATGACGCCTCGATTCTCATGCGTAGTGGAGGAAGTGGGCGGTGACGGTTTGCCTCTCTGCTTGACACATGGACGGCGAGATGAAGACGCTCGGAACTGTTGCGCGATGGAGGGCTGAGACTGCTTTTGCTGAGGTACAAGTACTGCGCCGCAGCACGAGGGCATCGTCTTCTCCAAATCGTCCACGCCTCCTTTCCTCTTCCCTCTGCCATTCTCGCCCTCACTATAGAGCTCCGTGCTTTTTGTCTGTGCACCTTGCGCTGCCCCGCGACGCCATGGGCAAGCCGAAGAGTGCCTCTGGTTCCTCCGCCGCCGCCGACGAAGCCGGGCTGATGAAGAAGCCCGCCGGCGACTGACAGAGGTTGTCGGTGAAGAAGGCGGAGGTCGAACTCCTCCGTGCTCAAGGTCTTCTTCCGCCTGCCGATCAAGTCCAGGTGCGCGCTCCTGGCAAAGAAGTTTACCCTACACCCCGGGATGGGGAACGCATATGCTTCGTGGATTTCCTTCCACGGGGCTTCGGGTTCCCCTTGCACGATTTTGTGCGCGGTCTCCTGTATGCCTATGGGGTTCAGATCCATGATCTGACCCCCAATGGCGTCTTGAGCATCGCGGGCTTCATTGTGCTTTGCGAGTGCTTTTTGGGTGTCGCGCCCCACTGGGCGCTGTGGAAGTCGCTCTTCCTCGTTCGCAAGAACGTTGGGAAGAGCGGGTTGCCATTCCCCGTAGGCGGCTTCGGAATCCAAGTGCGCGGTGACACCGCGTACTTCCAGATGAAGAAGTCGGACTCCGTTCAGGGGTGGCGCAAGAAGTGGTTCTACGTCCAGTCGAGCCAGGATGGCCTGGTGGCATTCGACAGCGGACGTGGGCTGCGGAAGACTCAAGCCTGGACGCACCCGATGACTGCGGGGGAGAAGGAAGCCGCGCGGCTCTGCTGGGACTGCTGCGCGATCTCGACAAGACTCTTGGGCGCGAGGCGGGTGGCGTCTTCTTGATGGCCACCTTCTTCCGTCTTCGGGTGCAGCCGCTCAGCGCTCGGCCCCACCCGATGTGGGCCGTCGAGGGCGTCAGCACCGAGCCGCTTGACGATGAGGAGGTGGAAGCCAAGGTGAGGTCCATCACCAACCTCCGAGTCGTGGATACATGCAACGTCAAGTGCCCGGTTGCTGCTTACGGGGCATTGAACCCCGTTCCTGAGGTAAGTTCTTGACTTGTTCTCCTTGTTATTCTGTTTCTTGATTTCTTGCTTCTTTATTCGACTTGCGTCTACTTGCTTCAGGGTCGGTCCCTGCTGATCAGCCTTCCTCCTCTCCCTGAGAACGGACTCGACGACGAGCCGAAATTTGTCGAGGAGGAGGATGATGATGATGACCTTCCGTCTGCTGTCTCCCCCAACGACGAAGCGGACGATGATGATGATGATGACGAGGAACCCGCGCGGAAGAGGAAAAAGCGCCGGAGCGGCGGTGACTCTGCGACTGCTTCGTCGCCCGCAAGGGGTGCAAAATCTGATCCAGAGGAAGTCGTCGCGACGTCGTCGGGTGCGCGTTCACCAGGTGGCTGGAGCGATCCCCTGGTTGTTCCCCTTGTCAGCTCCGCGCCACCGCGCGCGTTCGCGCGGCTGCCGTCTATCTCCCTGGGGAGTGATGATGAACTCGAGACCACCAGGTTAGTACCTTGTTGACTTCGAGTTGTGTTTTGCAGTTCCAATCTTGCAGTTGGTCATTGTACTGTTGCTGCAGCCGTCGTTCTGGCGATGTCCACTCTCCTCATTGTGAGGTGGAGCATACGTCCGCCCCTTCGACCGAGCTGGTGACCCGGGTGGCCGTTGAGGAACGCACGCAACCTGCTGTCATCGCGTCTTTGAGTCGCGCTCCTCCGTCGTCTTCCGTTGATGCCGACCTTCTAGACCACGTAAGTCCTTTGTACTGGTGCTTGTAGTCTTGAATTCTCATCGGGTGCGCGATCAGCCCTCCCGATGGGAGTAGCCCCCGAAGGTGTGGGTGACTAGTAGAGTCGTTCGCAACTTTATTAATTCCTTGCTTTTGTTTCAGCCCTACTACCGCCAGCAACTTGATGCAGCCGCTGCCTACGTTCGCCTGAAAAAGGAGAGGGACCAGCTTCGCGTTTCCCTTGACCAGGCTGACAAGCGGGTTGCTGAGCTTGAGTTGAAGATTCGGAGTCAGGGTGATCTTGAGAAGGCTCTCCACGAGTTCCAAGAGCGGGAGCGGGTGCGGGTTGACCAAGAGAAGACTCAAGTCGACCGCCTTCTTTCCCTCGCCGGTGCTCTTGGGGGTAGGTTTCGGCTTGATGCCTACTGCGTTGTTGCTTTTGCCTTTGTCTGATGTTTGACTTTCTTGCACAGAGACATGCGGTGGAGCTCCTGAGGAGGGCTCGTCGAGTAACACCGTCGACTTGGCGACGGCTGTCGGCTTCCTAGACCGTGTCTGCGCGTATGCGTCTGATGCGCTGAAGAAGTCGATAGATGAGCTGAAGAAGTCGACGGGAGCCCTTACGACGGTGCACCGTAACATCTTCCCAAGCGACCCGCCGCCGACTGCCGTGGATGCCCTTGCTGCTCCGTTTGAGGATGATGCGACCACCCTCGCCGACTTCGCTCGGACACAGACGGTACGTGGCTCCGAGCTCACCTTCCAGCTCCTCCTAGGCCACCAAATTCCGGGCGACTTCGAGAAGGTCGTTAGCAGCTTCCCCCGTAGGCCTGATGGCCGGACCGCGTCCTTGGGCGGAGTTAAAGTGCGGGCTGCACAGCTTGCTGTGACGCTTGTGTCTACCTTCGAGAGGGCGTTGCCAAGGCAACTGGGGCGGCTGCTTCTCGGAAGAGTCGCTCGCAGTCGGAGTCTGTTGCCCAGGAGTAGTTGTAGGGGCTTAGCAGTCGCAGTGTCATGTACTGATAACTTTTGCTTTGTAATTACTGTCGATCGATATTTTGTCGGGTCTTCTGGCCTTTGATAATATTCTGGCTGAAATTGAATGTTTCTTCCAATCATATTTGTCTATGCTGATCAGTCGTATATTGGTATTGATTCTGCCCGTTCATGACAGACTGACTTGCGCGGCGGCACGTCTTCTGCCTCTGCGGCTGGACCAAGTGGCGGGGGATCCTCTTCAGGTGCTCGCCGTCGCCAAGCTGCCCCGGCTCCTCCACGAAGTGCGAACGACCAACGCATAATCACTTATTTGAAGAATAAGGTGGTTGAGCTTGAGGCTACCTTGAAGAATACCGAGCTGCTCTTGCAGCGCTCCAGGTCGCATCCGACTGCGGGTTTTTCCCAATGCGAAGATTTTCTGATCGGGGAGATCGATTTTATCAGTCGGCAGCTTCAAGGTTGGTACCCTCTGCGGCTGCCTTTCCTTGTTGCAATTTGCTGGTCCTAAATTCTGGCTTGTGTATGCAGACGTTAACCCATATTGGGAGGCTGAGCGGGACCGCGTTGAAGAGCGTGTTACCCGGGAGGCGTCCGGCGACTCCTACGAAGCTCGCCAATTCTGGGTGAACAAGTCGCGAGGGCGCTTCTTGCTCGCATGCTCGACCGGACGTGGCGTGCGGCTTTACTCTTGGAGAATTGCCGGAAGACCCTGTACCATGTCCATCGGGTCTACTTTCCGCACAATGGGCAGCCGCATGGGCTGGCCACCTTGCTGGAGAGGTTCCGTGATGGCGATGCATTGAAGGAGATCGTCCATGCTCAGCTTGTCGTCGGGGCAAATGCAGCTCTGGCGTACGTTCGGCTGCATCGGCCCAACCTTCCGTTGGAGAGGCTTATGGGCGGACTGCCTGACGATGCCGAGTATGTCGATACCTTGGCGGCTGCGCGCCAGATGATTGAACAGGTGCAGAAGCATAGCGAGTGCCTTGTAGGCCCACTCGGGGCGCCGAAGTCCGAGCCTGCAGACTAAGAGTAGATTTTTTCTGCTGTATAGGGTTAGTTTAATGTAGCGACTATGCCAATGTAAATGAAAGTATAAGAAGTGAAAAGGGTTCTCGAGTAACGAGTGGAACTGTTTTCATTACTGTTCGAGTATCTACTTTGTTTCTGGCTTGTGTGGCGCAGCCCCTGAGCATCTTGGGTGACGGCCTAAGCCTGCATTGTTAACCTGTGTGGCGCAGCCCCCGAGTAAGTCGAGTGGCGTCCTAAGGTTTTTTCAAGTGTGACCTGTGTACTGCGGCTACCAACTGTATCGGGTGGCGGTGTAGGATTTTGGACTTGACCTGTATGGCACAGCCCCCTAGTAGCTCGGGTGGCGGCCTAGGATTTCTTCGGTGAAGCCTGTATGGCGCAGCCCCCGGGTAATTCGAGTGGCGGCCTAGGAATTTTCAAGTGTGACCTGTGAGGTGCAGCCCCCGAGTGCGTTGGGTGGCGACCTAGGATTTTGGACTTGACCTGTGCGGCGCATCTCCCGAGTAAGTCGGGTAGAGGCCTAGGATTTTTGAATTGCGCCTGTTTGGCGCAGCCCCCGAGTGGTTCGAGTAGCGGCCTAGGCTTTTCAAGCGTGACCTGTGAGGTGCAGCCCCCGAGTGCGTTGGGTGGCGACCTAGGATTTTGGGCTCGACCTGTGCGGCGCATCTCCCGAGTAAGTCGGGTAGAGGCCTAGGATTTGTGTGTTGTGCCTGTTTGGTGCAGCCCCCGAGTTTGTTCGAGTGGCGGCCTAGACTTCTATTTCAACCTGTGTGGCGTATCTCCCGAGCAAATCGGATAAAGGCCTAGGATTTTTGAGTTGTGCCTGTTTTGGCGCAGCCCCCGAGTGGTTCGAGTGGCGGCCTAGGCTTTTATTTCAACCTGTGTGGCGCAGCCCCCGAGTAAATCGAGTGGCGGCCTAGGATTTTTTGTTTGTCTTGACTGAGAAGGTAAGGTGAACAACATTTTCTTCAAATCACTTTATTGATTGCTGCGAACAGGCCGCCTCATTAAAACCCTTCCAGTCCCCTTAGGTACCCTGGTAAGGGAAAGAGTGCGTCTAAAACCTGCCGCTCTGACATGCTATCCTTGTTACAATGGTTGATTCGACTAAGCATAGAACCGCCGGAGTTGTGCAATGTTCCACGGGTTGCTGCAGGCTGCTCCTGTCTTCGAGTCCTTTAGGAGATATGCTCCGTTGCCAATCACCTCTGTGACGATGTACGGACCCTCCCATGGGGAGGCGAGCTTGTGCACTTTTTTCTGTTTGAGGCGAAGGACCAGGTCACCTGCGACGAAAGCTCTTGGTCGTAATCTTCGTCCGTGATAGTTGCGCAGGTCTTGCTGGTATACGGCTGATCACGCCAGAGCGATGTCGCGTGCTTCGTCCAATATGTCCATGTTGTCTTCGAGTGCCTCTTCTGCATCTGACTCGTCGTAGGCGACCACCCGTGTTGCGTCAAACTTGATGTCGCGGGGTAGGACTACTTCTGCACCGTACACCATGAAGAATGGAGTGTACAAGGTGGATCTGTTGGGCGTGGTCCGTAGACTCCAAAGGACTGACGGTATTTCTTCCACCCATGCGCCCGCTGCGCGTCTTAGTGGTACGCGCAGTCGCTTCTTGATGCCACTGCAGACGAGGCCATTGGCTTTCTCCACCTTCCCATTGGACTGCGGGTGCGAGACGGATGCATAACTGAGTTTGATACCTTGTTCTGAGCAGAAGTCTTGGAATTCTTCGGCTGTCAAGTTCGAGCCGTTGTCTGTGATGATCCCGTTTGGTACTCCAAACCTGAAGATGATCGATCTGATGAAGTTTACTGCTGATGATGCGGTCGAACTTGTGATGGGCACGGCTTCGATCCACTTGGTGAACTTGTCGACTGCAACCAGGAGGTGAGTGTGCCCTCCCGGTGAGGATTTTTTCAGCGGGCCCACCATGTCTAGCCCCCATTGGGCGAAGGGCCAGGCTAATGGTATTGTCTTGAGCTCTGATGCTGGCGCGTGCGGCTTGTTGGCAAACTCTTGGCACCCTGTGCATTTCCTTACTAGATCTTTGGCGTCCTGCATGGCTGTCAACCAGTAGAACCCGGCTCATAGTGCTTTGGTCACCAGTGCTCGACTGCTGGCATGATGCCCGCAGATACCCGCATGGATGTCGAGGGTGGATGGCTTGGCCGTCGACTGGGTCTACGCACCTCTGTAGGATTCCCGAGATGCTTCTCTTGTAGAGCTCCCCGTTGATGACGGTAAAGCTTTTGGAGCGCCTGATGATGCGCTTTGCTTCGACTGGGTCCTCTGGCAGCTTCGGATGCAGTATGTACGCCAGGTACGGCCCTGTCCATGTGTCTTCGATTAGCATGACTTCCATGGGGAACTTCTCTTGGCTTGGCACGTTTGCATCGCCTTTTTCTTTTGCTGCGGTGCTTGCTGCGGCTTGAGTCTTGATAGATCTCTGCGTGATGCGCTCGAGGAAGACGCCGGGTGGAACTGGAACTCTGTCTGATCCCATGTTAGCGAGGACGTCGGCTTCTTCGTTGCTGTCACGGCCGACGTGCCTTAACTCGCAGCCCTCGAAGTTGCCTTCCATTTGGTTGTACAGGTCTCGGTAGGCGATCATGTTGTTGGCGATGGCGTCGCAGAACTTCATGGTTTGCTGTACCACCAGGTAGGAGTCGCCGTAGATCATGAGGTGCGTGGCGCCGCAGTTCTTGGCCATCTTCATGCCGTGGATCAGGGCCTCGTACTCGGCTTCGTTGTTGGACGGCGTCGGAAAGTCCATCTGTAGGACATATTTCAGCTTGTCACCCTTGGGGGAGATGAGCACAACTCCTGCCCCGGCTGACTTGAATTTCTTGGAGCCATCAAAGTACATCGTCCATGCGTTGGAAAAGTCGGGGACATTTGGTAGCTGGGCTTCTATCCACTCGGTGGTGAATTCTGGGAGGTCTTGGGCCTTGATGGACTTCGGGTGAGCATACTTCAGCCCCCATGGTCCTAGTTCGACAACCCTCTTGGCGACTCGTCCTGTCGCACGTTGGTTTGTGAGAATGTCTGCTAGTCCAGAGGAGCTTACCACCGTGATCGGGTGCTCGGAGAAGTAGTGGACGACCTTCCTGGAGGTCATCAAAACTCCATATGCCAGCTTCTGGTAGTGCGGGTAGTTCTGCTTTGACAGGGTGAGGACTTCGCTGAGGTAGTAGACGGGCCTTTGCACCGGGTGACTGTGCCCTTCTTCTTCCCGTTCGACTACGAGTACCGTGGTCACCACCCTGTTTGTTGCTGAGACGTATAAGTATAGCGGCTCGTTTTGCAGCGGTGCCACTAGGACTGGGGAGGTTGTCAGGGTTTTCTTGCGATGGTCGAATGCATCCTGCGCCTCCTGTGTCCACTCGAACTTGTCCGTCTTCTTCATCAGTTGTTGAAAGTAAAGCTTTCTCTCCCAACTTACTAATGAACCGGCTGAGAGCTGCGACTCGGCCGGCTAATCGCTGTACCTCACGGAGCTTGGTTGGTGCTGGCATTGTGAGAATGTTCTGCACCTTTTCTGGGTTCGCTTCGATTCCTCTTGCAGATACGAGGTACCCTAGTAGCTCTCCGGCTGGCACGCCGAACACGCACTTCTCTGGGTTGAGCTCGATCTGGTACACATCGAGTGCAGCGAAGACCTTGCGGAGGTCGTCGACTAAGGTATCTTCCTTTCGGGTCGTGACGACGATGTCATCGACGTAGACTTGGACGATCTGCCCGATGAGCCCCTTGAGGCACGCTTGCATTGTCCGCTGGTACGTGGCACCCGCGTTCTTTAACCCGAATGGCATCGTCTGATAACAAAAAACGCCGTCGGGTGTGATGAATGCCGTTTTTTCTTCGTCTTCGACTTTCAGCCTGATCTGCTGGTAACCTGAGTAGGCGTCAAGGAAGGACATGCGCTCGCAGCCTGCCGTCGAGTCGATGATCTGGTCTATCCGCGGGAGCGGGAAGTGATCTTTGGGGCAGCACTTGTTGACTGTGGTGAAGTCAACGCACATGCGTAGTTTCTTCGTCTTCTTCTTCTCCACCAGGACCGGGTTGTCGACCCAGTCCGAGTCCTTGATCTCTCGGATGAACTTGGCGTGCAGTAGTCTGTCGACTTCCATGGTGATCGCGTCTCGTTTGGGTCCTGAGAAGCGTCGCATGGATTGCTTGACTGGTCTTGCGTCCTTGTGGACTTTTAAGGAGTGCTCGGCGAGTTCCCTGGGTATTGCTGGCATGTCAGAAGGTTGCCATGCAAAGATCTTCCAGTTCTCACGCAGGAACTCGACGAGCGCGCTTTCCTATGCGGGTGTCAAGCTTGACGATATTTTGACCGTCTTGCTGCTGTCAGTCGGATGGACTTGGTGGGTGACGGTGTCGTCGCTTGTGTTGAATGTTGCGTCCTTAGCTGGCTTCTTGCGGGGTGGGAAGATGTTCTTGTCGTTGTCGGCTGATATGGCCTTGAAGTGCTCCTCGACTCCGAAGAACTCAGAAATCTTGGCGAACTCGCGATCACAGCTGTTGGAGAGCCCAAAGTCGCCACGTATGGTGATTACTCCTTTTGGTCCGGGCAACTTGATCATCAGGTAGGCGTAGTGAGGTACTGCCATGAACCTGGCAAAAGTTAGGCGTCCGAGTATGACGTGGTATTGTGACTTCCAGTCGACGACCTCGAAATCGATCGACTCCTTCCTGAAGTGTTCGGGTGTTCCGAGGATGACGTCGAGCGTGATTGTTCCCATGGGCGTGATTGCTTGCCCTGGTACTATGCCGTGGAAAGTGGTTTCCGACTCCGGCAATTTCTCTGTCGACCTGTTCATTCTTCTCAGGGTATCGGCGAATATGATGTTGATCCCGCTGCCTCCGTCCAAGAACACCTTCTTCAAGTTGTAGTCGCCGATCAGGGCCTCAATCACTAGTGCGGCATGTCCGGGTCGGGTTACCTCGGATGGGTGATCTGCCCTGGAAAACGTGATGGGTGTCTCTGACCCGCGCAGGTAGTCTGGTACTGCGCACGGGCTGTTGATGGCCTGAAGTACTTGGCGGGTGATGAGCTTCTAGCGCCTGTCTGAGGGGGGTCCCTTCTGGATCATGTTCAGCTGCCCCCGTGCGGGTGGATACGTGTCGGTTGCTGCCGACTGACCTTGTTGTTGTTGCTGCTGCTGCGGCTGGGGGGATGCTCCGGCCGCCTGCACCTGGTTGTTGTTTGTGGGTGCCGCTTGTATTGTTAGCTGTGGAGCTGCCTGTATTGCTTGCACTGGAGCAATGATTTGCTGCATGGCTTGGTATATCTTCCGTGCTTTGCGACAATCCTTCAGCAGATGGCTGGAACCCCATTTGCCTTTCTCCGGGTTGCGGAACGAATGATGCTTACAAGGTTGCATCAGCTCCTCTGCTGGTGTTAGCGGGCGCTTCCACTCGCGTTTCTGGCCTCCATCATTGTGGCTAATGTTGCCGCTGCCACGGTTGTACTGACTCGAGCTGGACTGTCGACCTTGATCGTACTGTCGACTGTTGTCGCGCTTGTCATCACGGGGGGTTTCATATCCCGCCGCTACTAGCTCGATTGTGTCGTGGGTGTAGCGCGGCTTCTTCTTTTGACGCGCCTCCCGCCAGTTGCTTGTTTCGACTTCCTTCTTGGGGGAACTGTCGCGGACATAATCCTCTCCTTCGGCCCACTGGTTGGCTGTCTTCATGAGCTCTATTGTGGTTTTTGGCTGGAGCCTACCAAACTCCTCGCGGAGGTCGCGGCGAGCAACGCCGTGCATGAAGGCGTCCATCACCTGGTCTTCTGAGACGGGTTCCATGGTGTTGCGGAGGAGTGTCCACCGCTGGATGTAGGAGCGGAGCGACTCGTCCTTTCCTTGCTTGCAGGCCTGCAACTCAATGTAGGTCGTTGGTCTTGCGAATGTTCTCGAGAAACTTTTTATAAAATTATCCTAGAATTCTTCCCACGTTCGGAAAGAGTCCTTGGGTTGGCTTGTGAGCCACCCGCGCGCCGAGTCCGTCAACATGAGCTGGATGTACTGCATTGTCGTAGTTAACGTCCCGCCTTGGCAGGTGCAGGCGATGAGGTAGTCCTCGAGCCATAGTCGTGGATCTTGCTTCCCGTCGTACTTTGGGGTGTCTGCTGTCAGCTTGAAGCCCTTAGGCATGCGTGTGTCGCGGATGTTGAAGCTGAAGCAAGCAGCCCCACATGGCTCGAAGTCGCGGTCAGCCTGGTCGTCTAGGTTCGCAGCTTCAGCCGAACGTTCTTTGCGGTTGCGGTCCACCGTCTTCTGCGTGAGAACGTCGCGAAGGTCCTTGATTGGTTGTTGCTGTGCTGCTGGGACCGCCGAGGTTGCTGGCTCGCGTGCTCGGTTGCTTGGTACCTTGGCCGCTAGAGCTTCTTCGATCGCCCTAATGGAGGCGATTTGCTGTCTGTGGAGCAGGGAACGTGTGTCTCCCTCCGGTGGTTGCGTGAGCCGGAGGTACGTCTCGACTGAGATCAGGGCGGCGTTCGCCGTCTTTGGGACGGGTATCCCGTTCTCATCCTCGGTGACGAAGGACGACTCGAGGTTGCGGGTGACCCTGGTTCGGTCGGCGTCTATCAGGAGGGGAACGCGGGCTCTGTTTCGCCGTGCTCCTTGGTTAACTTCCGTGGAGGAGGTAAAGGAGAGGGCAGCTCGCCTGGCACTCGACGCATATGCGTCCCTCTTGCGCCGGAGTAGGTCGGCCTTTTCTGCGCGGAGTCGTTCGCCTTCCTTGCGTAGCAAGTACTGGACCGCCAGGTGATCCTCTCTAGGTGCGTCGGGTGGGGGGAACGTGCCCTCGTCGACATGCTTCATGGCTTGGATTCCCATGTCCCGTGTGATGACAATTTAGTCTGGTCCGGGATGATCACCTCTAGTGGGTATGCGGGTTCTTCGTTGTCATCGGGTGGCGCTGTGCCCGCCATGAAGCATTGGTTGGGGTAGACTTGAGTCGGTGTGTTTGTGCTGCCGCTGCTGCTTCCGTCGTCCGAGCCTTGCTCGGGATCGAAAATTGCCGCAACGTGACGCGCGGCGCAATCGTTGTTTTGACTCCTTGCGATCCTCCACGTGCTCTGAGTTTTCGCAGCCGCCGGAGCGAGTGCGATTGGCTTGGGGTAGACTTGGCATCCCCATGAAGGCGAAGACACGCGTGACGTGGCTGTCAGCCGCAGGCCCTTGGTCGTCCGCGCGGATGCAACAGTTGAGGCAGATCTCGACTTAAACGCCTATGCGATCGAGATTGGTGTAGTAGACCTGATCCGCGCGGCCGTTGCTGAGGTTGTCGATGCAGTCGTCGCAGATGCGATCTTCCCGGGCACGACGGGAGCGATCTCTGCGGGTGCGGTAGATGCGATCTTCACGGGCGCGGTAGGTGAGATCTTCACGGGTGCGACAGATGCGATCTTTCCCGGCGCGACAGATGCAATCTTCGCGGGTTTTGATGAGGGAGGCGGCAGATTCGCCGATGCGGGTGCTGTAGCGCGTGGCGCGGTTGCCGCGGACCTGAGTATTCCGCGACTGTCGGCGAAGCAGTACACGGAGCCGAAGGTGATGTGTATACTTTTGTTCAGATCGGCGTACACCGAGCGGCGAGCCAGAGGGTGGAGTACGTACTCGAAGGAGCCGAAGCGGATCGACTCCCTGGTGACGCGGTTGTCGGTCTTCATTGCGGATGGAGCCGGAGCGACCATGATTCCAACACTTTTTTTGTCTTCCCACAGACGGCGCCAATTGACGAGGTAGTAACTCGGCAAATCCCAGGGTTGTGCACCCCGGGTTGATTGATGGGGAGAGAGAGAGAGGTGTTGGTGATCACGACGGCTGACAAGCAAGGATTTACCCAGGTTCAGGCTCCCGGAGGATAACACCCTACTCCTGCTTGTCAGATTATTGATGCGAGTAGCGATTACAATGGCGAGATTGCGATCTCGCTAGGGTTTGTGGTGGTGGCTATGAGCGTGTCCTCTAGGACGGGCAACCCTCCTGGCTTTATAGGTAGCCAGGTCTCGGGCGGTTGGTACAGATATGGTAGGTTACAAGACCTAACCGAGTTGGACTAGGATACGTCGTACCCCGAGTGGGCCTTCTGTGGGCCTTTCCATGCTTGGCGCGGCCCAGGTAGCCTTACGGTGGGCTAGTCGAAAGTTAGCCCCACGTCATCAGCGTGGAGGTCTTTGGTGGCGAGCCTAGCATATTCAAAAATATGGCCTCGGAACAGGAAGACCGAAAGGTCGAGCACGAGTCACAAAATTGGTGTGGCGGACTTTTTGTCTACTCTTGAAGTTGTGCCGCCGGCTCTGATGATGAGGGGTGGTGCAATGGATGGGGGTCGTGTAATCGCTTAAACGACCAGGAGGGATGTTCGTTTGAGTGGGAGTTATGTTAGTTATTTTCTAAAATAATATAACTCAAAATTATTTGAACAAAGTCTTATGTTGTTGCAAATTACATTGTAGATGTCTCGCCCCTCGTTTAACCTAGGTCTGTTCCTTGAGAAAGAAAAGCTTAAGACCAATGGGTCAAACTTCATGGCCTGGTTCCGCAACCTGAGGATCCTCCTCACTCCCCATAGGGTGGCCTACGTCATTGAGGCCGCCATAGGTGACCCTCCCGCAGATGAGGCCTCTGAGGATGAGAAGAAGGTCTTCCAGACCCGATCGGAGGATTCTGCCTTTGTCCAGAGTGGCATGCCCTACGCCATGGAAGCCGACCCGCAGAAGCGCTTCGAGAAGATTAGCGCCTTCGAGATTATTTCTGATCTGAAGGCTGTCTTTGCGCCGCAGGCTAAGGCTGAGAGATATGAGGCTTCTGAGCTTTTCTTCTCGGCCAAGATGGAAGAGCATAGCAGTGTGAGCGAGCATGTAGTCAAGATGTCTGGCTACGTTCAACGCCTGAATGCTCTGGAATGCAAGATTTCCGATGAGCTGGCGATTGACAGGGTGTTGCAATCGTTGCCCCCTAGCTACAAAGGCTTCGTCATGAACTACAACATGCAGGGCATGGCTAAGTCCCTGGGTGAAGTGTTCGTGATGCTCAAAACTGCTGAGGTAGAGATTAAGAAGGAGCACACGCTGTTGATGGTCAACAAGGCCGTTTATTTCAAGAAATCCGGCGGCAAGGAAAAGCAAAGCTGGAAGTCCAGGAGGGAAGGCAAGTTGAATGCCAAGCCCAAGACTAACAGATCTGGTCCCAGAGCTAGCGTGGAGTGTTTCTACTGCAAGGGGAAGGGTCACTGGAAGCGCAACTGCCCCAAGTACCTGGAAGATAGGAAGTCTGGCAAGACAGTCGACAAAGAGCAAGGTATATTTGATATACATGTTATAGATGTGTACCTTACATCCGCCCGGAGCAACACGTGGGTATTTGATACTGGTTCTGTTGCTCATATATGTAACTCTCAGGAGGAGTTACGGAATAGACGGCGGCTGGCAAAGGATGAGGTGACGATGCGCGTCGGCAACGGATCGAGAGTCGACGTGGTGGATGTCGGCACGCTCCCTCTGCATCTACCATCGGGATTAGTTTTGGTTTTAAATAAGTGTTATTTTGTGCCATCCTTGAGTGTAAACATTATAAGTGGGTCTTGCCTGTTACATGACGGTTATTCATTTAAATCAGTGTCAAGCAATTGTGCTATTTATATGAATGATATCTTTTATGTTGATGCTCCCGAGAATAACGGTTTATTCTTGTTGAATCTCGATCGTAGTACTCACATCCATAACATAGAAGCCAAACGGATTAAGTGTAGTGACGATACCGCCATGTATTTGTGGCATTACCGTCTTGGTCATATTGGTGTGAAGCGCATGAAGCAACTCCACTCCGATGGACTTTTGGACTCGTTGGATTTCGGATCCCTCGATACATGCGAACCATGCCTTATGGGCAAAATGACCAAGACACCGTTCAAAGGTTTCGTTGAACGGGCGTCGGATTTGTTGGGGATCATACATACAGATGTGTGTGGACCGATGAGCGTTTTGACACGCAATGGTTATCGTTACTTCGTCACCTTCACTGATGACTTGAGTAGATACAGTTATATCTATTTGATGAAACACAAGTCTGAGACTTTTGAAAAGTTCAAAGAATTCCAAAGTGAAGTTGAGAATCAGCTTAATAGGAAAATCAAACACCTCCGATCCGATCGCAGTGGAGAGTACTTGAGTTTTGAGTTTGGCACACATTTGAAAAGTTGTGGCATAGTACCCCAACTTACGCCAGCCGGAACACCGCAGCGTAACGGCGTGTCCGAGCGACGTAATCGTACTCTACTGGATAGTGTTCGATCTATGATGTCTCTTACCGATTTGTC
The DNA here is from genome assembly GCA_026929855.1 of Poa annua. Lineage (NCBI taxonomy): Eukaryota > Viridiplantae > Streptophyta > Magnoliopsida > Poales > Poaceae > Poa > Poa annua. The sequence continues at coordinate 2,276,618 of CM049428.1, read as the reverse complement.
AGTGTCCTTCTGGTGTTATGCGTTAGAAACAGCCGCATTCATTTTAAATAGGGCTCCGTCCAAGTCCGTTGAAACGACACCGTATGAATTATGGTATGGCCAAAAGCCTAAGTTATCGTTTCTGAAGGTTTGGGGTTGTGAGGCGTACGTTAAGAAACTACAGCCCGACAAACTCGAACCAAAGTCGGAGAAAGTCGTCTTTGTAGGATATCCGCGGGAAACCGTTGGGTACACCTTCTACAACCAAGCTGAGGGCAAAACTTTTGTCGCGAAGACCGGTACCTTTCTAGAGAAGGAATTTCTCGCGAAACGAGTAAGTGGGAGGAAGGTAGACCTCGATGAGATCGTTGATCCTGAACTCGAGATTCCGAGTGGCGCAATGGAAGCAATTCCGGAAACGTCCTCCGTGGAAGGAGTGGGAGAAACTGTCGAGGAAGGTATTCTACCTCGTAGGTCTGGTAGATCTCGGATTGCACCAGAATGGTATGGCAACATGGTTTGCACCGTCATGTTAGTAGAACAAGACGAACCTACGAACTACAAGGAGGCGATGGCGAGTCTAGAATCCGAGAAATGGCTTGAAGCCATGAAATCCGAAATAGGATCCATGTATGATAGCAAAGTGTGGACTTTGATGGATATTCCCGAAGGGCGCAAGGCCGTCGAGAATAAATGGATCTTTAAGAAGAAGACTGATGCTGATGGTAATGTGACCGTCTATAAAGCTCGGCTTGTCGCAAAGGGTTTCCGACAAGTTCATGGGATTGACTACGATGAAACTTTTTCACCGGTAGCGATGCTTAAGTCTATTCGGATTTTGTTAGCAGTAGCTGCCTATTATGATTATGAAATCTGGCAGATGGACGTCAAAACAACCTTCCTAAATGGAAACATTGAGGAAGAGTTGTACATGGTACAACCGGAAGGTTTTGTCGATCCAGTGAATGCTAACAAGGTGTGCAAGCTTCAGCGATCCATCTATGGATTGAAGTAGGCATCTCGGAGCTGGAATCTTCGCTTTGATGAGGTAATCAAAGGTTTTGGATTTATCCAAAATTTGGAAGAGACCTGCATTTACAAGAAAATGAGTAGGATCTCAGTTGTGTTCTTAGCACTGTATGTAGACGACATATTGCTGATTGGGAATGATGTGGAACTTCTGAATAGCGTGAAGGAGTATTTAAACAGTAAATTTTCCATGAAGGACTTAGGAGAAGCTGCGTATGTTTTAGGCATAAAAATCTATCGTGATAGATCAATGCGCCTATTAGCACTGAATCAGAGTACTTATCTTGGTAAAATACTGAAGCGTTTCGGTATGGAGAAGGCAAAGAAGGGTTCTCTGCCGGTTATCAAGAATAAGATAATGCGAAACGCACAGTGTCCGGTAACGGAACTGGATAAGGCCAATATGACCAAACAACCTTATGCTTCAGCCATAGGATCGATCATGTATGCAATGTTGAGTACTAGACCGGATGTGGTATTAGCTCTAAGTTTGACAAACCGGTTCCAGAGTAATCCTGGAATGCCGCATTGGATAGCTGTTAAGAGCATTCTTAAGTATCTCAATAAGACAAAGGAAATGTTCCGTGTGTATGGTGGCTGCGATGAAGAACTTGGCGTAACGGGTTACGTAGATGCAAGTTTCTGCTCAGACCCCGATGACTCTAAGTCACAGACAGGTTACGTGTTCAAGGTGAATGGAGGCGCCGTGTGCTGGAGAAGTGGGAAGCAACCCATAGTCGCACAATCTACAATGGAGTCGGAGTATATTGCTGCTTGCGAAGCCGCGAATGAAGCTGTGTGGCTGAGGAAGTTCGTCATCGAACTTGGAGTGTTCCCGAGCGTGCAAGACCCCGTGATCCTCTTCTGCGACAATACGGGTGCCATTGAGAACGCCAAGGAGCCAATGTCTCACTCCACCGCCAAACACATTCTCCGACGCTTCCATGTGATACGTCAGTACGTACAAGGAGGCGATGTGAAGATTTGCAAAGTGCATACGGATCTGAATGTGGCAGATCCGCTGACGAAGCCTCTCCCGCTTGATAAGCATGAAAAGCACCAGTTAGCTATGGGTGTTAGGCTTTAACCAAGTTGTAATCTAGATTAATTTGTACTCTAGTGTTAGTGGGAGACTGAAGGAGATATGCCCTAGAGGCAATTAATAAATTGTATTCTTTATCATATCTCGTTTGTTCATAATAGTTTTTTGTGTCATGCTAGAACCGTATTAAGCGGAAACATTAATATGGGTGTGATACGTAAACAACCAGGTCCCTAGTAGCCTCTACTAAGACTAGTTTTGTTGCGCGATTGATGATCGAGGTTTCCCGGTCATGGGGCATGGCGCCGGTCGGCAATGGGAGTCATATCGTTGGAGAACGATGTGATGGACATACCCAGATTTGGAGAACGTAGTCGTTACGCCTTTGACCGTGAGATCAACTCTTATTGTTATTCCTAGAAGATACTTTGATCGCACCAAACGTCGTATCTTATATAGTATGACAATAACGGTGATATTTTTGGGTATCGGAAAGGAGTGGTTGAGACGAGGGGTCAAGAGCGGGATTTGCCGGTCCGCATAGCAGGATAGATACTCTCGGACCCACTCGGTGATATCATGTCTAATGAGCTTGCAAGCATGTGACTAGGTCACGGAGACGTGAGATCATGGACGAGTAGAAGATAGCGTCGTCGGTAACGAGGTCGGGATTAGGTATGGAGATATCTATGGAACGACACTCGGACATGCTAATTATCGCTATGGCAAAAGGTTTAAAACTTTGCGTTCAAGTTTGATAGATGAAAGTCATTCGTTATATCACAGGGATTAATTCATGGGGTCCAGGCCTACGAGTTAGTCATTGATCATAGAGTATTCTTGGTCATACCTGTTATTATATCGAACCGCTAGGGTAACATACTTAAGGGGTTTCGACAAGACAACCGGAAAGGAAAGAGATCACCGGGAGCGTCCCGGGAGGGGTCCGATGGACATCGGGCAGCGCCGAAAGAGTTTTCGGAGCTAGGAAAAATTATATATATTATGTTTGATATTAATTAGTGTAATTAATATGCAAATATGATTATATATATTTATTTTCGAATTTATTTAGGCTGATTTCCCTAAATGGGCCTTCTGGTCGAAAGAAGGCCCAAGAGGGGGGAATCCCCTTGGGGATTCGGTGGGGGGCAAGAGGGGCCGACCCAAGTGGGCCAAGGGGCCCACTAGGGGTCCGGCGCACCCTCAATGCCGCACCAGGCATGTGGGGGTTAGTCCCACATTGCCTGGTTAGCAAGTTGGCTCCCCCCGGGAGCCTATATAAGAAGGGGCACCCCTGGCCACACCAATTAATTCCCAATTTCTCTCTCGATCTCGTGGTTCCCTTGTCGGAGCCGCGCCGAGCAGAGAAGGGGGATCTCTTCCACCATAGCCCACTGCCGCGCTGCTGGTGTTCCGGTCCAAGTCTTCCGCTGCTCGTCCTGGACTGGAGCTTTGGAGGCCGTCGTCTCCACCGTACGTGTGTAACGCCCTGTGAGGTGTTGCACTAGCGTTACTCGGAGGTCTGCTTCCTCTACACGGCCTTGAGGTCGGCTTCGTCGGTCTTCATCGACAACGTTTGTGCGGGAACGTAATCCCCGCTTTCGGTCTACAAGGGTACGTACTACTATATCTGCATAGTATAGATCTTGGCATGCTTTTAGGATATCGTTGGTAGGAAAATTTTTGTTTTCTGCACACGATCCCCTTCATGAGCTGCGCGTCGGGCAAAGGCATCAGAAGACATGAAATCCATCTGCCGCCAACGTGTGGACCCACAACACGATTAAGCATCGAAAGGGTTTGGACACGTGGGATGCTCCACTACGCGCTATTTCACGGGAGGTTAGGTTTTGTAGAGATTTATACTGTATATCAGGCCATTCGCTGTATTGGTTGTCAATTTGGATCGTGGATGAACAACACATCATTCAACAGTGTGTCTTTGCGGTCCCAGTGCCCACAACTTGATAGCCAGTATCGAGCAGGTGTGGTTTCCCGGGCTCGAGGAACCAAAGCGAATTTTTCACCACCGGTAGATCTTTATAGATAGAATCAACCAAGTGTGCCACTATAGGATGGGAATCGTGGAGTCTGGTATCGGTCGTGGCCTTCTCCGCTCCCATTCCCTTCTCCCCCGTGTGGCCTAACCCTAGATCGGACGGCGGTGGGATGACACAGCGGCACACGGGATGGCGACGACGGCCTTAGATCCCAGTGTGTCATTGGAGCCGCGCCATCCTCTCTACCTCCCTCTGTGCCTGCCTTCTCTCCATCCGATCGAGCCTCTTCTCACACTTTATAATTTTTCTTTTTCAGTTTGAAAGATACAGATTGCTGCCAAGATCTTGTACTAGCAGCTGATGGAAGGCATAAACAAACATTCTCTGCCCCTAGCTTGTTGTAGCAGCTAATTCGAATTTTATTATGTGTGTAAAATGATATATTTCAATATTCAAATATACACATATAATTTTTTTGGTGTACCTAAAAAGTTTTATATTGTCCAAACTTAACAAGCATCCAATTTCAAGTTTTGTAATCTAAACATAAATTGGAATCACGTGCCACCCTTTGATTCTAACTATAAATTTCATTCACAACCAAACAGTAGAATTCAAATTGAAGCTCATTTTCTTTCCATCTAGAAAATGGAATTGCTAGTCCAAATCAATTTACATCAAACTTTTCTACAACACAGTGTAAGTGTTCTGCAAATTGCTTCAAGGGTTAAGGTTTGGCCATTCATTTGTTAAGAACTTGAAGAGCACCTCCGGCACCTCAAAAGACCCATTAGGGTGCCGGAAACGCGAAACGACCACATCGGCACAACCAAGTGCCATTGCCATCGCTCGCCGTCTGGCGAGCGTTCCATACTTCGTGCGTCGACTGGCGGTGCATTGCCTCCATATGTAGGTGATTGTCGTGCGATGCCTCAACCTGAACCTTGCCTGGCAATGTCATGGCACATGGCATTCCGCGGTCAATCGGTCATGAATTGACATGTAAAAATATGTTTTCTGCAGGTAAAAATATGTTTTCTGACATCGAAACATGTTGTTAGAAAAAATAGGGCACAAATACTTGAGTTGATTTAACACATGGTTTGATTAGGTTCTTTATGTTTAGTGATAAGAGGTAATTTAGTGAAAGCTAGACCGACTGATTCTCCTTTCTATAGGGCATAATGAAGGTAAAATATTATTTTTTTCGACTGTGACTCTTTTGTTGTTGAGAATGGAGAACATACTCGCTTTTGAGAAGATACGTGACTAGGGGACAAATTCTTATCAAGTCAGTATGCTTCTTTATACAACATTGTCCAACGAAAAGAAGTTTCAGTTGCAACAGTGTTTTTTTTTGAAGCAATCAGTTGCAACAGTGTTGTCTCAAGCTCCTCCTCTAAATATAGGTGTCAGGAGAACCTTAACCGCAAACAAATGGACAAGATGACTTCACTTGATCAATTGATTAACCGATTAATAGATGTCCAGCTGTCAAACCAGCAGGACGCTTTTGATTGGAAATTAAATAGTTTCTGCATGAATGGATGTCCAACTGACAAAGGACTATCGCCACTTCGGCAAGTTTGAAAGAGGAGACTGTGCTGCGGTGGAGCAGTTGTTTCTCAAAGACGAAGGTGAAATTAGCTGAGTAAGACACAGGAGATGAAGCAGCGAGATCAGGAGCGTCGTGGCTAAATATGAACTGAGATGAAAGCTTGTATCTCTTTGTAATCCGAACTTTACAAAATTGCAAGAATAATATTCTTGGGGTCTTTACTTGATGCATTTCTTCGGTTAGTTGTGAAGTTTGGCCTCACAAGTAGTATTGACAATTCACTATTTACAGAGCACAGCTTCCGCAGCGAGGAAGATACTTCAAACGCGAGGTTGCGAGGAAGGAAAGTAGAAGGAAACGCGAGATCTGAATGGAATCTACCACACCTGTTGTAATCTGCCACACTTGGTTCGTTTCTGAATCTTGAATCATCAAAGACAGGCTCATATTTCCGTGAGTGGGGAGTGGTAGGCTTGTTAATTATTGCTCATGTCTAGATAGATCTCCTTTTTAAGAGACTTGAGACACTTATTTTAGAACGGAGGGAGTAAGTAAATCCTATACTTTTGCACTTGCTAGCTAGTTTCTCAATTCGTACTCTGCCCTTGAAGGGGGTTTACTTTGAGCCTTTGTTACTACTCCCTCCAGTCCGTATTAAGTGTCGGACAAAAACAACTGATGCAGCTACAAGTCATAGTACACCTTGCGACATTTATTTAGGATCAGAGGGAGTATGTTTTCTCTCTTCTCAAGTCAAATAATACTCAGATTTTGCGCTTTTTCGTGAAAGAAAATGGCGCTGCTAGTTTGTACCTTCCAGTATGCAGTTTATTGCTGAGATGCTTTCCTGTGGGGTGTTTATCGACGGTCGATATTTGTTGGTGATTATATTTCAGAAAGCTGGTGCGTTGTTCAGAGTGTTTTTTGCATACATGGTGGTTGCCCCGATTGATGGCGAGTGGTAGGCATGTTAATTGTTGCTCTAAGTCAAAGTGACAGCTTGCCAGGATATAATCTGCAGAAATCAAATCTAAGAGAAGCCTGTACTTTTGCACTACGATTTCTTCTTCGCAAGTCAAATAATACCCAGATTTGGTGCTTTTTCGTGAAAGAAAAAGGACAGCGCTACTTTTGCACTATGATTTGGATCATACTCTTTTTCGTTTAGTAGGCCCTGACCCGTATGATTTTTTTTTTCATTTTGGCCTCAGCTCTATCATGTTTGCTTCTTCTATATTAATATAAAGGTAAAACTTTTGCCACATTTAAAAAAAATCTAGCAGGCAGAAGAGAGAACACATTTACAATACTTGTGTGTTTGTCGACGGTCGACATTTGTTGGCGACTACATTATAAAGTTTAGACTTCTATCTTGTTCTAACGACCACCCCCAATAATTGTGTTTAGTTTCATAGTGTGAACTAACATGGCTGCAAGCTGGTGCTACAAAGAAAAGACGGCATTGCCTCAACAATTGAACTGTTCTTAGTAGGAGTTTCGATTTGTCACTTTCAGTTGATCAAGTAAACAATTTGCGATCATTGCCTGCGTGACGTGGACTGATGGTCAGTCTGATCGTGTAAACAATGTGCGATGATTGCCCATAATTATATTTGGTAAACGATGCTTCGACTCTTGTCTGGTGGTCAGTTTTGACGCACGCAGCAATGCACAATACAGGGTAACACAGGGTACGGAGTATTTATCTATCAAACCTATAAGAAAATGGCATACAGCTCACCTGGACAATTTGCAACTATTAAACTTGCCTACTAATCACATGTGTCACAAAAACAATATTTCCCAAAGACAAGGGAGACAAGACGAGGGAGACTTCGAGGTTCCCCTGTAGTGCATATATACACAAATTACACATACACATTCATGAGGACACCAATCACCAGAGTTTCTTGTTGAGCCAGCCTGCCCCACTGCTAACAGGTATGTTCATATCGCAGACACGGGATCGCTCCTAATTAAAAATTTATTTTGTTTTGCTCTTATTACTTCTCCAAGATCTGCTCAAGCGCCTCAGCCGGCATGTGGCTCTAGAGATCTAGATGGTGTTTAACAGTCTACCACTTTCCAGTTTTGCCGGCCAGGTTCGTCGTCCCTTTCCCAGACGCGTAACTGGTCAAGGCTCCGGGGTTCCAATTTCAGGAATTTGAAGGTTATTACACCATACTTGTTAGTGTGTAGTACATCTGAGCAGACATCCAAAAAAATACAGGGTTTGTTTGATCGAATCATCGGACATCTCCCTAGCTAGTTAATTTGCTCGATCGAGATCAATTGTGTCAGAATTATCTATGTAAATATGGTGCAGTGTGCACTTAGGAAGAGAAGCGGAACATGGAATCTGTCGTACTGGAGGGTATATTTGACGGAAGCATCAAACCAAGAGATCTAAAGTTATCTGCTTTAGAGAGCATCACCGAAAATTTCTCCAAAGAGCGGATAATCGGCGACGGCGGATTTGGAACCGTTTACAAGGTAACCTTCACTTTTAACGGAAAATATGGTTCAAACATCCCGTCCGTCCGCCCTGGACGACTCGGGGGACTCTACCTCGCCTCAGCCGCCGGCCACCACTCGCCGGAGGAGGTCTTCTGACAATCTGACGGCGGCAGGTCGTCGCTCCTGCCCAGTTTTTTTAATCTTTAAATAAGTCTGGAACAGTCCTTCTGGATGTGAGTCCCGTATGCATGGGAGTCGATCTTTACTTTTTTTTAGGTTCTTCCTCTTTTTTTGGTTGTGTCATTGTGTGCATCTGTAATGCCATTTGGTATTGTGTTGTTGCAGAGGTTGGAGGTAATTCGTATATCTATGATATTAATATATACTCTTTATCTAAAAATAAAATGTTTGAGCAAAATAAAACTACTGGACAAATATTCCTTTGGTAGATGCTGAATTTTATCAAGTTACCGCTATGTCTTTTGGAATTTTATTTACGCCAGATTTCTTCACAAACTGCTGCATGACATGCTCTAATGGGGTCAAGATTTAACAGGGTGTCCTTCGAAATGGAGTAGTTGCTGTGAAGAGGATAAAGAATAACCAGACAATAGATGAGAAGTTATATCGCCGGGAGGTTACCAGCCTATTGAAGGTCAATCATAGAAACATAGTTCGGTTTCTTGGCTACTGTTCTCATACTGAACATAAAGCAATCGAATGTGAAGGATCAGGCGAATTCATTTACGCTGAGGATAGAGAAAGACTTCTCTGTTTTGAGTACATCACCAATGGAAGTCTTGAAAAATATATTGCAGGTACAGTATGGAATGCGATTGGCAGCTGACAATTCTTCTTTCTCTTTTTTACACTTCTACTATTAAAAACGGGATGACTAACAATTATATCACCTCTTGTGTGTCCAGCACTGCATAATAAATGTTAAAAGACCTCACGTTCTCCTGCCTTTTAATTCTGCAGATGAATTAAGAGGGCTTCAATGGGACACTCGTTATTCAATAATAAAGGGAATATGCGAGGGTCTGCAGTATCTTCATATGACAAGTCATATTATTCATATGGATCTCAAACCAGCGAACATTCTAATAGATGATAGTATGGTAGCAAAAATAACTGATTTTGGTTTGTCCAGAATGGTGGAAAACTCACAAACGAAAAGTACAACCCGATTTTTATCACCGTAAGCAATTTACTAAAAAGCAAATATGGTTTACCTTTGTTACATTCCTTTGTGAATAATCAATATATTCTCATGCAGAGGATATACCGCTCCGGAATACATAGACGGTGGCAGCATGACAGTCAAGTGTGATGTGTATAGCTTGGGCATCATAATAATTGAACTGGTGACAGGAAAAAGGAGTATTCCCAACAGTAATAATGTAAGTTACATCTTAGAAAATATAATAATGTAGGTGTGTCTTACATCGTTGTTGGTACCTTTTAAAGGATTTAGCCAACATATATGTACGTTAGGATGTTTGGGTATACCCCCTTAAGAAGTGTTGACTCAATTAATATAAACAGTAGATATAAAAGCACACTCTATCGATTAAGAGCATCGCTAACAACTGCCAGCACCACTTTGTTTTATTATAGGGCTTTGAGTTTTAGGGCACAAAAAGGGATGAGCGGCTGCACTGTTTGAGGGCACGGTTTAGGGCACGCTGCGGCGCAACAGCCCTATTTTTTCTCTATGTTTTTGCACATTTGCATACATCTGTAAAATAAATTGTATGAAGAACGATCTAAAATGGATTAAAACAAGTAAATATTAAATAGTACTTAATTATTACAACACAATACAAATTGTTCATCGAATAGTTCATCAAGTTGCACACAAATCAACACACAAATAGAAACTATTTCATTATCTTTGCTTTTGATACCATGACCACCAATCCTTGATCAGATCCGTTTGAACATCCTCGTGCACGTTGCAGTCACGAATGTCGTGGTAGGTCTCAACTAAGCGTGCAACTCGGTCAACACCTGACCTCTGCCGCACCAGCCGACTCATGAACTCGTAGGCACCATTGAACTTGCATGCGGCTCGGCCAGTGGTGGTGCAGCGAGATTGCCGAGCTGGTCTCCGTTCTGGTCCTGGGCAGGAGCAGCTGACAGATCATTGCCGGTGCAGCGACGGCATAGCGGTGCAACGGTTGAATCGACTGCGGCGGCGCATGACCGATGGAACTCTCCGACGGGCGGATTTTGTGGCGGCGAAGAGGCCAGAAGAGGCAGGAAGAGTCATGAGTCATGAGAGTGGTTGCGCGGTGCCCACGGGAGCTACGGCGGTTGATTTCTGGCCGACAGTGGCGGGACAGGTCGGAAGCGGCTCGGCAAGAGTGGAAATGAAAGTTCATTGCGGTTTTTCGGCATGACCTCAGGCGTTATGTATTTGCAGCGCGGGGGCCAAAATATGCATCTAGCCTAAAAATGTTCAGTGCACATGGTAAAATAGGACAGCCTCTGGAGCACGTTTTTTGCCTTTTCATGCCATATAAGTTAGTTTTATAGGAGACGTCCTATTATGGTGCAGTTTTTAGAGATGCCCTAAGAAAGGTAATATAGTCGCAGCATGTATGTTGATAAATTTTAACTTCATGATCATCCACATAATTTCCCACGTGAGACAATGTTAATTTATTACTCTTGTTACAGATCTAATATGTGACGATCACATGTCTTTTATTAACTAACTTGTTCAACAACTAAATTTTCTTCTTGCGATATGATCCGTAAATTATTCTCATAGGTAAATTGTAATTGAAACACCACAATAATTTTTAGCAACAATATTGTATCTCGGTATAATTCTACTTAATTTTTGTGGAAGTTCCACGCATTGGATTGCCTATTGAATTGTTCATGGTGCTACAATTTAGAAGATATATATTTAAGAAATGCATTGTATGTATTACCGCCAGGATGCAGCTGACATGGTTTGTCAACCCTACGCTTTTACAAATTGGAGGCATAAATATTTCTCATTGTTCTCTATATCAACTTTGTCAAATGGCAGGTACTTAGAAGATGGGTCCACAGATGGCATAAATCAGGGAAAGAAACACCATTCAAATACCAACAGATAGCCAAACTCATCGAGATTGGGTTACTCTGTCAAGAAAATAACCCCTATAAGAGGCCTTTCATATCAGACATAATAAGTGTTCTAAATGAACTTGAAAGAACGGATAGAAAAATCAACACCACAAACGAATCTACAGTTGGGCTGGTAAGGTCATGTGCTCCTCATAACATCAATAGTAGTAATACTTCATTGATTCCTCCATTGTTTTGTTTCCAAGAGAGTACAAACCAATGTGACTCTTACACCTTAGGGGCGGAGAAACAAACCAAGAAAGTGGATCCTATATTGTAGGAGAGGACTTTCAGATGTGTGCTTCATATTGTGGATGCATCTACAATCTAACACTCATATATGAATAATATGATAAAACAACGAGTGGCACGGTATACCGGCAAGAGAGTGTGTCTCTTACCATTATTTTAATTGCGTCATTGTTAATACAAACATTTAAATAAATAAACATTAATTACTGGGTGCCAACACTTCTAACCTAGAAGATTCCACTTTAATGTAGACATACAGTACATCTCATTGTTGCAATGCATCTTGTTTTGTTCTTGCAGATAAGCCCCTACCTGGAGGATGACATGCTTGGGATTGAGCCACTCGTGCTACGATTTCCTATCGCGCTTGATACTCTCATATCAACTTCTCTTGAAATAACCAATGAGACAAATGCTTGTTTTGCCTTCATTATCCAAACGACCAGCCCCTTGCCATATTGTATTCAACCAAACAAACACACAGTGGCTCCACGGACAAAGTATAGTGTGACCATAACATTGCAACCACTAGACCATGCACCACAAGATTGGCAGTATACCGGCGATTTCATAGTGCGGAGCACCAAAGTGAATGAGAATCTTACAAGTGACGATATAACTGAAGATATATTCAATAGAGAGGAGGGTAAATTGGTTGATGAGGTGAATCTAGCAATTACATATAAGTCCGAGGTACCCCCATTGGATGTGTCTCTTGGGTCACTAATAGTTACAGAGACAAGAAGTATGCAAGGTCAACAAGAATCCAATGTGCCACTAACAAAGGAAGAATCCAAGGTGAGTGTACTGACTTAATTAACCTTATGACGACTTTAATTACCTTTGTTAGCAGAAGCAACAATTGTTTAATAATTTGGATCTAGTACACTTCGAGTATATTTAGAAATGCACAATGAAATAATTAATAATTACCATAAAGCGTCCAAATATGTGCAACTTTGGTTTTCTTGTTGGCAATAAATGTATTATCCTCATTATGATTTCCTTGATTAGACTATGTCATCTATTAGTTTTATAAAAAAACTAATGGCAATAATGTTTGAGAAGTTCTAACTGTCTCTCCTTTCACTCTTAAGAAAAAACTTCACCTAATGGCAATAATGTTTGAGGAACTATGGTGCATGTAAATCTGAAGATATACGGTTCAAATGATGATTCGTCTAAAACTAGATGTTATGACTGAAAATTTTACTATGAAAAAGTTCAGTTCAGAGAATTTCTTTATACTATATGTATATACAGGATAGGATATACCATTGTACTCTAATTAGTTCTTATATACTAGAAAAATATAATTCCTATTTAATTGTTTTCCCGGCCGAGTAGACCAACTTCCCGGGCGCGACATGCAAGATTGCTCTCCGTATCCAATCGCATACACCATCATAGCAGCAGCAATCATCGCATAGTGGAGCTCCGCATGAGCATTCATGGCGCGGCCACATCGCCGGGAGCAGTCATGCTTCACTTGCTTTGCACACCAAAAAACAGCTTTTGTAAGCACGGCTTAACAGACATCTTCAAGCATCCTGGGAATCATGTGCCCGAATGGCTACATCCTGGATGCGAGCAGCTCCCTCTCCTGCACATTCTGTCGCACCGCCGCAGACTGCATACCTGCCCAGTACCGTTGGAAGGCACAGGAGAAGAAACGAATTTCTTCTCAAAACAAGCCCGATTGTGGATTTTCCAGATTGGCCAGCAAAAAGCTGTAATCCGATCCTAACAACATGCACCAATGTGCCTAAGGGCAAAAATTTTGCAATCCACCAAAAGTATTGTGTAAAGCAAGTAGGTCTGCTGCTTTTTGGTGTGCAAAGCAAGTGAAGCAGAGTTTTAAGTTGAAAATGAAGCCTATTGTCCTGGAGGTGGCATCGTACTAGTACACCTCAGATAACTGTGCCTTTTTTGTTGCTCGGGTAGAGCAGTGGTGGTGTTTTCTCGAAAACCTTGGCCTGTAATTAAGTCGGAGTAACTCTAAAATTCTCTTCCCTCGCTTGAGTACCAGGTGGTGTTTTCGCAGTGTTGCCAGGCAGGTGCTGCCGGGGTGTGTAGTGCTGGTGGTTGAAAACCAGCTGTTAGGCTAGTGCAGTTCCCTTTTTGGTTATTTTTAGTCTGTTTTCTGGTTGGTTTTGGGTTCTCGAACTCGTTTGTTCGGTTATCTTTGATAGTAGAACCAGGCTCACGTGAGTCTGTTTTGTAAAAAATACCAATGCTGCCTTATATATGCGTCTCGGTTGCAATCGCCACCACCATCACTGCCAACGTCGCCGCCTTCACTAGTGGAACGACGCTGTCAAACCAATGATCAGGACACCATTTCTATGTGATTGTTGATGCGCCATATGGACCAGTGATATTTTGTTGCTAATGGCGATATACTTCTAGTTGAACTTTATTTGTTCCAGCTGAAACGAGTTGAAGAAGATGTTCTCACATTGCATGAAAACCGTGTTCGTTTTGCAGATAAGCGAATTAACCTCAGATGAGCTTATTCAATTTGATCCCCCGGAGCTCTGCATGCCTCTGTGGCCAAACAAGAGGATCATATTCAAAGTAAATGTAGTAAACACTACAGATTTCTACGTTGCTTTCAATTTATATACCATCAGCAGGAATGTAGCACGACACAAGGAATCATCTCAGACAGGAATCCTGCCACCACGAGCCACTGAAATATTCGTACTACATTGGATAACTAATGAAGTTGAGCCCCCACGAGATTTCTTCGTATGGAACCGTATTGTGACTGAAGGTGTCGAAAGTGGAGACATAATTGGTTACATGGTGGAGGAAGAGAGTAAGAAATTGCCTTTTAATATTAATAAGGTGAGTTCATAATTACCCAATGACTATTATATTGTATGGTCACTGATGGTCAATTTAAATTAACTAGCAAGGTGGCCCTTGCACTTGCAAATGCGAGGACATTATCTTTAGCGTATTGAATTGGCTTTTTTGTGGGTTTAGAGATATTAAAAGTATGAAAACTTTAATTACATGGTTCTATGGACATGGAAACCGTGATGATATGTAAAATAATATATGTGAAAAATAGTTGGAACTGATTTCAATTGCTGACTGAATTTTGTGGGATTTAAAAAAATGCAATGCAACGGTTTATGACGTAGATATTGTTACTTTGATCTTTTTTCACTCATTTCTTATTGTTCCTTACTCTTCAAGTTCTACACACATATATTTATCATGTATTGTCATAGAATTATTTTCAAATTTTAAATTAGTCAAAAGGTTTACTACATATGCTTTAAACTTTGCTATTTCCACAACACCAACAAATCTTGCCCAACTTGTGATCAACACTAGCTCTACGAGTCCTTGGTATGCCCCGGTACATTAAATCAAATATTTGACAGCTTAAACAAAATATGGACTAAAATATAATGACATTGTATGTCCATTGAAATATAAATGTTTTAAGTTATAGCCGAGAAAAGTGTTTTATATTTCTAAAATAGGACATGCAAAGAGATTTTTAATCATGGTTACATGTGATCAATAATGAACCATTCTTAAGACCTATAATGATGCAAATAACATTCTCAGTGAAAACAATCATATGGTCAAACATTCTCCAAAATGTTGTTTCATATTATTATTTAGAACTAAGTGTAGCCTAATATCCAAAGGACCACACACAACTTTGCTTTGCTGCCCAAGTTTTATACACTCTCTTATACACATGGTATAACAATCCATATTTATGCGCGGACACTTGTTGCACAATATCATGCATGCCTCTCTTTGTAGATAATTTTAATATATAGTATTATTCTCAACCTACTACCTTTTTATAGTGATCAAGAACTCTACCGATTTGTACCGATCCTCGTATATGTTCCTACTTCGGCGCACTTCTCCAATAGAGAAACTCATCCTTTCTATATCTAAGCAATCTATGTAGCATTATTACAACCGGAACAATATGCATTGGAATCAAATTGTTAAAAACGACCAACCGGTCAGATGGTTAGCGGGTCATTGTACTTCCAACTCACGGGAGGTTAAATTAAGTGGTTAGCGTCCTGTACACCTCAACGAGACATATTAAACTTTTGGTGAAATAAGTGTTGTGAATCTGTTCAACATGTGCTTTCTAACTATATGTGTAGTGGTTGATATATACGTTGTATTTGGTTAGAAAAATAATCAATTGGTGAGTATATAATTATTTATTTTAACTATCAATTGTGAGGTGCATCATCAATTAATATATAGTCATCAAATTTATGAGTGCTTTGTTTCATGAAACTATAACACTTTCATCGAGTTTTATAAGGGGACATTGATTATAGTTCTTAACTCAAGTTGAGTATTTATTCATGTGTTTCATATGTTATGCAGTACTGGGTTAATAATTTTTTAGTAATAAATCGTCATTTTTAAAGAAAAATAATATGAATATTCAAAATTTTACATTGCGCTATTCCTCCACATTGTACAGGTTGCAAAGAAATCCTTCATTAGCTGTAGAATCACGCAAATGTTTTTCTTGTGTTTCTCTGGTACCAGTTAATCCACAACTGCATTCTTCAACTTACTGTTTCGCAGACCAGCTTACGCAGCTCAGACGATTTGATCCAGTTCGACCCTCCCCAGCTCTTCTTTCCCTTCTTGCAAGACAAGACGGTGTCCATGTCCCGCTCCTTCAAAATAGTCAATGTTACAGACCACAGCATCGGTTTCAATATATGGAATAAACACTCCAATTCTGCAGATTACGCGACATCACCAGATGCAGGGATCCTGCTACCACACTCCACACGGGTAATTAAGATCACAAGGATCCTAAATAAAGAGAAACGAGCAGCAGACATGCAGTGCAAAGACATGCTCCCTGTGTGGACGGGCATTGTGAGTCAAGGTGTCGAAGTAAGCGACCTCGTTCAATGCGGCTTGTATGACGACAATAAGGAGTTGTGCGTTGTTCTTACAAAGGTGATTCCCTAATGATCAAGTTTGGTAGTTTTCGGTCTCCATTTAACTTGGAATGTTTCCTCCCTGACCCCTAATAACGTACGTTCCAATTATTCATCACATTGGTAAATCGCCAATGAATACGGTGTACGGTTATATATAGGATTAAAATGCAATTGTTGGAATTGACTGTCTTCATCCTAAACCTTGGTACGGATAAAACTACTATTACGCTAAACGACACTAATTAACTGGATTCTTATTTGTTCACAGGCTCCGGAGGAACAACTAGACGTAAAGGCTGGATAAGGTAATTAATTAATGCATGACCACTGTTGTACTACTGCGCCTGCGAGGGTGAGGAACGTCATCGCAGCGAATCATCTCACTATTGTAAACATAAATTCGAAACAATGATCTCAAATTGGGACCGTACTTGGACTACAACTTGTATTTAGCTTGTGCATCAACATGTTCACCCGCTCATGCACTGATGTCGTTTTTGTGCCATTAATTACTGGAACTTTCATGTGTATTTATACTATATATCAGGCCATTCGCTGTACTGGTTATCAATTTTGGATCGAGGATGAACAACACATCATTCAGCAGTGTGCCTTTGCAGTGCCAGTGCCCACATCTTGAATCTTGATAGCCAGTATCGAGCAGGTGTGGTCTCCCGGGATCGAGGAACCAAAGCGAATTTCACCATTAGTAGATCTTCATAAGATGGAATCACTATAGGCTGGGAATCGTGGAGTCTGGAATCGTACGTGCCTTAGGCTCGCTACGGAATTATGGCCCAGAAACTTGGAGCAATTCCACGCGCGCACACCCTCTCGCTAGCTAGTGTGTTTCCCGCGAAAGGCACAAAATCGACCCCATTCCCGTCTCCCCATTGTGTCCTTTTTTTCTTTAATAAAGGACGTTTTATTACTATAAAAGGTTTAATCATTTACACCGATCCTCTGCATAACGAAAATGCACACAGTTGTTTCTCAGTACGTAATTTAAAACAAAGTATAGGCGTATTACATATCATATCATAATGAGTAAATGCAACTACGCCTGAAAAGGTGGTGGCTCGATCCTTAGATTATGCTATCACCCATGATGGGAAAAAGTATCCTTCGTCGTGGACTCCAACCGTGCACAGAACTCCGTAAATAGGTCTCGGTGCTGCACCCACTGAAGAGACGACCATGAACGGAGTGTACCGATAAACCGGTAGATGAACTGCAAAGGAGAAGACAATTTATCGTTAAACACTTTATCATTTCTACATAGTCATAGCGACCTAATTATGGCAAGCGCTCCCACCCTAATAAGTTGTCTAAACCGATTATCGATATCGTGTAACCAATTCCCAAAAATATTGGTCACAGGGATAAATGTTAGATGCTACTTGGATGATTGACCATATAGATCTCGCGAACCGGCATTGAAAAAAGAGATATTTTATTGCTTCATCATGATGACAGAAAACACAACTCTTACTTTCCTGTCAGTTTCGTTCGGTAAGATTGTCTTTGGTTAGAATTACTCCACGACAAAGGTACCATCCAAACATCTTGATTTTGAGTGATATCTTCATCCCCCAAAGCAACTTGCCGCTATCAACTTGTACATGAGAATGAGACAAAGCGTTATACATGGAGTGTACAGAGAATTTTGTCATTCTTGTATAGGTTCCATCAAAATTCGTCTAGCTCGTATGAGAGTTGTACAGTGGCTAACCGTTGTAAAATGGTTTGTCATACAACCAGCCGCTGGCCAATTAAATTTCTTCTGAACGTTACATCTGGAGCTGAGGTTGCCCCAGTATGTCCTTGGAGCCGCGCCATCCTCTCTCCCTCTCTCCGTGCCTACCCTCTCCATCTGATCGAGCCTCTTCTCGCACTTCTCATTTTAATTTTTCAGTTTGAAAAATATGACTATTTCTGCATGTAAAAATATGACTTCCATGTGGACCAACACCAACTTTCCGATAGGTAGAGAAACCATTTCTAATTTATTTTAACAAATGCAGGGACATACACCTTGGAGTAACACATGCGTTGTCCATAGTATTCCTTCTTCTGGCCAGAAATTTAATAGGAAACGGTTACCTCACAACATTATACAGGTATAATAAAGATTCTGGCTAACTAACGAATTTCCTTCTAATTGACCTCAGCCAATGTATGCTGGTGATGCGGACATTGGGGAGCTTCAAGCCTTGGGGAGCGTTGTACAGATTAATTCATCGGGATTCACGTCACACGTGATGTAAAATGCTGGTGATGCGCGTGTGACGTAAAATGCTGGTGATGCGGATCGCGTCCACTGCTGCTGCGCCTACAAATATAATTGATCTTATGATTATCAGAGATTGATTAATATAGCCATTATAAACATCATTTTCAAACACAAATATAGAAAAGCTCAAAAAGTCCAAAAAACTCAGTGTATACTAATGACTAATCTTTATCCTAACCTAACTACATGTCTAACACTAAACACACGTACAAACATAGCTGCACAAGTGCGTGCGCCGGCGCCCGCCGGCCTCTGTCTATTCTCTTTCCTCCCTTAACGATTTTAACGAGCTGCTCGCGAGCGCTCGCGAGTGTTAACGAACAGAGTCAAGCATTTTTTTGATCTCGTTATCCTTAACGATCTTAACGAGCCGAGTTTAAACGATCACGAGCTTAACGATCCGATCATAAACGAGCCGAGCTGCTCGTGAGTCCAGCCCTAGTTCTGTCAGACCTATAATAAATTCCATACAGTTAAGTTGGAGTATCCATTACTAGTACTGTTCTATATTCAAGTTTAAGGTCGAGTGCGAGTGGGAACCAGTCAAACGCTCAGGTGACTCCTCTAACCCTAGCCGCCCCCGCCATCCCGCCCGTTCCGCCCCCGCCCTCCCTCCTCTCCCCCTCCTCCCTCCCACGTCTGCGCCGCTCCATGGCGGCCGGGAGCGGCCTCGCCTCCTCCTGTTCTGGAACCTCCCTCCCGCGTCTTCGTCTCTCTCCGTTGTCGGTTAGGCCGCCAGGCGCGACCCGGTTGACGCCGGCGGCGGCGAGGCTCCTCCTGCTCCCTTGTTGGTGCACCTTGGCGCAGGCCGAGCTATTCGACTTGGGTGTCGTGCTGGCCGGGGGCGCGTAGGCACGACCGTGCTGGTGGCAGCTGTCTTGTAGGAATGGGCGGCAGGTTTGGGCGCGCGGCAACCACGCAGGGTGGTGCAGCGCTGATGTCTCTTGCCGGTGGTGGCGGATGGTGCGCGGCTGCGGCTGGGACCACGACCCCTCGTGCGTCCTCTCTACTGCAGCTTCTTCATCGGTCCGGTTAGCGAGCTCCTTTTTGGCGGTCGGTGCGTGGCTACGGCTGGAACGGCGACCCTTCGGGCGTCCTCCCCCCCTCAACCTCTTCATCGTTACGCCACCGGCAATATGCGCACGGTGGAGTGGTGGTGGCGTGGAGGAAGCTCTACGGCGGCGGCCTGCGAGTTGCATCATGGTGGTGGGATCTGCACGGGCCCGATCTAGGCCTGGCTGGGTCGGGGGGACTGGGATGATCCGACTACCGTGTCCGGTCGGCAACAACCGGAAGGCGGTGGAGGGAAGTCCCCCAGTGGGCTGTTGCGTGCTAGGTTTCCCTCTTAGATCCGTCGTTATTCCTGCAATGTGTTTGTCCTCGTGCCATAGGATGGAGTGCACGGATGACGAGGCAACGACCCTGGGTGGCGGGTCACATGGGTTGCTCTCCGGTGAGCACCATGGTGACGGTGGTGGCTGCATCGTTTGGTTGTGTGGGCAGCAAGGGGTGCAGCGGCGGGTGGCTCGGGCGCGTTCCGATGGTGACTAGATCTGGAGTTGTTCTTGTCGCTTGCGTCCTATATAACCCTCTTTGCTCCACGGGGGAGTGGATGAGTGAAAGCTCCATGCTTTGGCACTAATGGTGGCGACGCCCGCGGGTGTCGCTCTCCTCTTGAGAACGTCGTCTTGGTGAGATTTTTCGTGTCAGGGTTCTGGGTGAAAACCCAAGTCCTTTGGACTAGGCGGCGGCAACGTTCTGCGCCGTTACCCTCTTGGGGACGCTGTCGTGGAGCTCATGAGAGTTAGGACGTAGCGTGGAGCTGGTGTGCTTATCCGGCTACGTAGTAGTCGTTGTTCGTTGTGGCTTTTGTAGATTGGTTTTTTTAGGGTCTTATTTATAATAAGAGGGCTGCCTCGCTTCTCTGTATGGTTCGGCCGACATCTTTTTCGCACGATGAAACCTCATAGCAGGCGTGAGAGCAGAGGAGGGAGCACAATCCGAGTCATGCGGATCTCGCCTTCTAATTTATGCGCGTCCATCACTTGGACAGCTTTGCAACGTTCTACTGAGTCGACAAATGCACAATCACCATCACATGCGCGTCCAATCGGCAACTAACGTCATAAAACTATTAGTCCTACGAAGTATCGTACATTTTCTTTATACTCACTCCGTTTTAAATTAATTGACTCAGATTTAGTGTCAGGAGGTCATGATAAAAAAACAAGGGAGACTTCGAGGTTCCCTATATACACATACAGATTCATCAGGACACCAATTAATCACCGGAGAGTGTTTCATTGCTGATACGGTCCAACATCGATCGTTCTACTTCAGCCAGCCCGCTCCACTGCTAGCAGGTATCGCCCGGCCCCTACATCTTTTGCTCCTGTGTGGTACGTATACAAACTCAATCCTCAGCTGGCATGCATGTTGCTCTAGAGATCTAGATCGACTTTAACTGTTTACCATTTCCATTCCATCCTGTTTGCTGGTCGGGTTTATCCCTTTCTTCTCAACTAAATCTGACTCAATTAATTTAGATCGGAGTGAGAAGTTCTCGAATAAAATGCAGGGCTTTGTTTGATCGATTTATCGGACATCTCTCTAAACAGTTCCAGTTCATGCTCCGTTGACCACCTACAGGGGCTCAGCTCAAGTCTGCAATAGGTACGTACGCAACTCCTTGTTTGGATGCTTAGTTCCATCGCTCATGAATTCCTTTATTACATTTATGTGTAAGTAACTATGCTGCACTGTGCTCTTAGGAATACATGGAGAACCTGGAACTTGACGTATTGCAGAGTATATTTGACGGGAAAATCCAACCAAGAAATCTGAAGTTATCCGCACTACAGAGCATCACCGACTATTTCTCCAAAGACCGAATAATTGGCGAGGGCGGATTTGCAACTGTTTACAAGGTATAAACTTCGCGTTTCACAGAAAATCTGGTTTAAACAACCCAAGTATATATCTCTTTTTATTTGGTTCCACGAAAGAGCAAAACGAATCTACCGGACAAATGTTCCATCACTAGATTTTATTTTCGATAAAGTGAGTTTTATTATTTAAAAAGTTTTAAATATTACATGTACCCGGCCATCACGACTTTAACAATATGAAAATAAATAAGGCGTGGACACGCAAATGGGCGGTTGGACGCAAGATAAAATGAGTAAACATTACACCCAGCCATCATGATGAAAAATTGTAAAAACACCTATGATGGTGGAGGTATCCGTAAATTATGTTTCCATTTATTTTGGAATAAAAAGTATTTTGCGGTATCCTCCAGTTTTGTACAGGCCTCCGTACATAGGCCGCGATGCTCCGTATGTTACAACTGAGACAACAAATAGAGCGTAGCTGTATTTCCGTAGTTAACATGTATGAGAAAAGAATTTTTATCCAAAAATCTTAACCCGCCTCGTCTCATCTTGTGCGGCTGTAGGCTGAACTGGACTTTGCAGGAGGGGATGTAGGGAGTGCAGCCATCGGGTCTTCGGTCAGTTTGGTACACCATGGGTTACTACCACCATTACTCAACTTAAGTCGGTTTTCGAGATCTGCTAACCGAGACATGTATCAAATATTTCGGTTTGGATTGGGTACAGGTAGATTTGGTTCGGTATATCGGTTTTCAGGTTATATGCCCACCCCTAGTGGCATGGAGACATAGAATCCAAGACCCCGACTTGGCACCCGGTCATAGAGAAATGTCCCGCAACCAAAAAACCTCGCCACTCGGGTTGCTTCACGTGATTCTAGAGGCGTTGGCGCCAGCTCTACAAAGACCCTCTGCCGCCGCCGCCTTCACCTCACCGCCGCGGGAGGAGTCGGTCTGTTTGGCTGGCATCTCCGTATTTATTTTATTTCTTTCTCCACCTAGGGTCCTCTTCGTCCAGATGCGATCTCGCCCTTAGTCTATTTTATCCAGATGTACCCGGTTACCTTGGATCGTCCATGTTGGAGCATATGAGTCAACTTGTCATGCGGATTGTTTCTCACGTACGTGCACATAAGAGAAAGAATGGAATTGCTATTTTCCACTAAGGTAGAAACATAGTCCGACCTCTAGAATGAAAAATTTAGCAACCATATCAAATCAAAACCATATACTCTAAATCATAGGTTTCTCTTTATTCTTATGTCGTTAATCCTTCAATGATACATATCAATAAACCCACACGCGTTCTCTTATCTAACACGGCCTCCTTCTTGAAATAAGAAAATATCATTTATTTTGGGGCAAAGTAAGTAGTAAATAAATAACAATCCACTTTCAACCATGTGCAGAAGAGGGAACTGCAGCTGTAGGTCTTGAACAATGGGATATGCAGTCACCTAGCGTCCTGTAGCACATGTCCATGGGGAAACACGTAAAGCACGACCCTCCACCTATGCATTTACTTACTTCGACGCGATCCACCTCTATGATTCTACCTACAAAATTGTTATTAACACAAAACTAACATTAAAGCGCCGCTCATAACCATGCATACACACATAAGCTCGTCCAACTTGAAGATGATTAAATTTCTAATCAAGGTGAGAGCAAAAAAATATACATATAAGATGATGTTTTCTCGCCAACTTACATTGTGCATGGATAGCAAAGCATATGAGAAGGAGCAATAGTGCTTGGACGGGCTTCGTGCACTGCGCCATGTAAAAATGGTAATGACTGCAACACTTACCACGCGATGCTAGAATATGTATAGAGGGGAATTGACAGACGGATATATAGGAAAAATAATTGATTGGCAGAGATTAATTATGAGTTGATAGATGGATATATAGGCAATTAATTGGGAGAGACTAATTGGATATGATATATCCATCCATCACCTCATACCAAATTAGTCTCTACCAATTAATAATATATATAGGGGCTGATTTGGCATTAATTGGGGCCATGAATTGATGATGGTTGTAACTTCCTTCCAAACTTATCTGGTCTTGTGCGTGACTAGGTGCCAAATAATGGGGGATTTATTTTTTAGCCGCACTTTACAGGGTACCTATCCCATTAGCGCTTCTTTAGTTTGACCAGACCTTTGTGCCACTAATTTCTTTCTTACTTTCTTTTATGTCCCCTGACATATGGGACCCACAAGTAATGACCAAAATAACTTGGGTCGATTAATTGAGCTGAGTGCTCTCTATTCATGAATATCGTCACTTGGTACAGAATAGAGCTCCTAGGCAGAGGAACCAAACGGCAAGGGCTGCAACCCCACAGCGCTGGCCATGTATCGTCGTCAGAGAAACTAGTGAAGGGGCACGCAGGAACTGTGGTTTCGGTTGGTTGCTTCCTGATATTGCTGACCATCATCATCTCCCTTGAACGTAAGAGATGCTTGTAAACAGGCTGTGAAATGATGGTCAAATCCGGCAGCACTACTCTAATCTTTATAGCATATTTTCCCAGAATCTTGAACAGGTACCTGCTTGCATTCTCACAGCAAATATGACCACAACTTTTTCAGACGTCCCTTACGCAGAACAATGATACAAAGGGGCAAACGACAAGTGTCATTGACAAGGCGATCGGGATGCTCGATCTGATCTGATGGCATCACACATAAATTCTTCATCAAGGTCTCACGAGAACATATGAATAAATGTTCACAGCCGAAATAAAAGTAATTATCTCAGCAAAGCTTTGTCCCACGAACCGAACGTACAGCTTTTCAGAGAGAGCCTATGGATCTTTCACTTGTGACTCTTGTCCTTGGTATTGGTAAACACGTACGTAAAGATATGGGTGACATCAATTATGATTTTTTTTTGAGAGATTGTATTAATAAATTTAGCACGTAAGCCGTCTCATTAAAAACCTTCCAGCCCCCTTAGGTACCCTGTAAGGAAAACAGTGCGTCTGAAACTTACGGCTATTCACAATAGTTTTTACAATCTTTCAAAATAAGACCAGAGACGCAGCTCGGATAAGATCTACTAAACATACCACTTGTCTCTCTCTTCCCCAATTGAGCAAGTTCATGAGCCACCTGATTGCTATTTCTACCAATTTTCCTAATCTCCAGTAGAGGGTAGTTGCGGATGAAGTCCTTTATTTCTTCATATATGCTCCAAGAGGCCGATCTAGTGCGTTCATTTGAATTGATATTCTGAACCACTCTTAGACAATCGGACTCCAAAATGCAGGGAAATTGACCCAGCGCAATCAAATGGTGGAGGCCTTCGAGGCAAGCCTTTGCTTCCGTTTCTTCAACACTCGCACAAAACGGTAAAAACCTCGAGGAGGAGAACAGAACTGTGCCTTTCTCATTACGAATCACAGTGCCAATGCCAGCCTTTTTGCTCAGTGTGTCCCAACCTGCGTCAACGTTAAGTGTCAGGGAGCCCGCAGGCGGAGGGCGCCATTGGGAGTCTTGTTTCTCCACTCGTATTTCCTGGCTCGGATAGAGAAAATCCTTTCCTTTGCTAGACTGCACCGAAGAATTTGCTGCAGCAAAAGATGTGACATAGTTTTGCAGGAAAGAAACGGATGCTGAGATTGATGCATCACCCTTACCATGGACAATATCATTACGATGATGCCAGCAGCGCCAAAACATGAATAAAAGTTTAACCTCCACTCCACTCGGGAACTCTTACTTAGTAATTCATAATTTTGGCGCTGCTGGCATAGCACGTCCCGGGGCAGCGCTGCCCAGTCCCTCCACTCGGGTACATGGTCCTCGCGCCGGCCGCCCAGACGATGATGTCCAGGTTAGGGTTTTGCTTTTCCGCTTGTTCCTGTCCATGTCTATTTCTTCCTGAATATCCCACGAAACAGGCTCGCGCTTCGCTTTATAAATAAAGCAACCACCACAGTTACAAGCGTAACAGTAAAAAGTACACTGCCTAGAGGGACAGAAAAGCTGGGGCCACAGCACAACAAGCCCAGGTAAAGAGTACAGAGACAAAAGCACACTCACTCCCTAAGGAGGAGCCCTACGACTGGATGAAGAGTGAAAACGGCGAGCCGCCCACAGGAGGTCATGAAGCATCGCATCCAGCCGCTCTCTGTCCCGCTGCCTACAAAGCGGGTGCCACTCCTATAGAAAAGCCAAAAGTTTGAACACCGAGTCAGAGGCCCGTCGTATAAAGACATGCTCGATAACCATTTTATTGCGAATATTCCATAGAGTCCAGGTCATCGCAGCAAACAGCAGCCAGAAGAGGCGCCTCCTCCTTCCGGCACGGTTCGCTTGCACTTCAATGAACCCTACCAGGTCATGGGCCTGCCACTCAGGCCCAAGAGACTCGGCAATGAAGTTCCACATGAAGCGAGCGGCGGAACAGGAGAACAGGATATGTGTCACTGTCTCCGAGACCCCATAGAGGGGGCAGAGCCCATCCCCCGGGCCCAAGCGCTTGGCCACCTCCACCCCCGAGGGGAGGCGGTTCCGAAGCAGCTGCCAAGTGAAAATCCTGATCTTAAGCGGCATAGGAGCCTTCCACAGGTGGGAGGTCCAAGGGAGGGCCCTCGAAAGAGGGCCCGGTACATGGAGCCGACGGAGAATTGCCTCGAGGGCGAGAGAGCCCAGGAGACAGTGTCTGGGCGGTCCGAAAGGGAAGGAGGGAGGGCCGCTAGCAGGCCCTCCCAGCTACGTGCCTCCACAGGTCCAAGTGTGCGGCGGAACCCTATGTTCCACCGACCGTCCTAGACAGCGGTGGCGACCAGTAGAGACTGATCCAAGTAGATATTGAAGAGTTCCGGAAACTCGTCTCTAAGCGGCCGCCTGCCACACCAAGAGTCAAGCCAGAACAAGGTACTTTGACCGTCGCCTACAGTCGAGGTAGCCCCGAGTCTAATCTCATGTTTGATGGAATGGATGGATCGCCAGAATTGGGATCCCTCCTTTCGCTCACAAGCCATGAGTGGGCATCCTCGGAGGTACTTGGCCTCGACCAACTGGAGCCATAGGCCTCCTTCCCCTCGTAGGATGCGCCAAATCCATTTCAGCATCAAGGCCTTGTTCATGTGGCGGGAGGACACAATGCCTAAGCCCCCAAGCTCCTTGGGGGCGCAAATGTCCGCCCACTTGATCATATGGTACTTCTGGCGCCCCGAGGCCGCCTGCCAGAAGAACCTGGAGAGCTCCCTGTCGAAGTCGCCATGGGTCCCTTCCGGTAGGATATACATCCCCATCATGAACATGGGGAGGCTAGACATGCAAGCATCGATGAGAATGGTCTTGCTTGCCTTGGAGGTAAACCTCCCTTGCCAGGGCTCCGATTTATACTTTACCCGCTCTACTAGCGGGTCTAAGTCCTTCATCAGGATACGGGAATCCCGAATCGGCATGCCCAAATAGGTGACAGGGAAGACTGCCAACCTACAGGTGAGGTTGTCGACGATCCTCTGCTGGTCCTCTTGAGAGTATCCTAATATGATGACTTCACTCTTATCAAAGTTGTTCTTGAGGCCCGACATAGCCTCAAAACACAGGAGTAAGAACTTGAGGTTGATAATGTCAAGTTCTGACCCCTCAACCATGATCATGGTGTAATCGGCATACTGCAGGTGGGTCACCCCACCCCCTGGGACAAGGTGTCCAACCACTCCTGAGATGTGGCCGGCGGTCTTAGCCCTCTCTAAGACCTCCGCGATGGAATCAACTGCGGCGTTGAAGAGCAACGGAGCGAAGGGATCCCCTTGTCTAAAGCCACAGGAGGAACGAAAATAGGGACCCACGTCCCCATTAATGTTGATGGCAGTATTGCCACTCGTGACCAGCTTCATAATCCAACTAATCATCCTCGCATCCACCCCTCTCCACTCCAGCACCAAGCGGAGAAAAGCCTAGTCCAAGCGGTCATAGGCTTTCTGGAAATCAAGCTTGAGTAACACGGCCTTCTGCCGACGTGTCTTGACCTCATGGATGATTTCGTTGAGAGCCAAGATACCGTCGTGAATGAATCGCCCCTTGGGGAAGGCGAACTGGTAAGGATGAGTGAGCCGCTGGAGAACAGGAGCGAGCTGGAGCACGCACACTTTGGAGATGATCCTAAAGATAACATTTAGGACAGTGATAGGCCTAAATTGGCGGATGTCACTGGCCCCACCACCTTGGGGACCAAGGTAACCCCGCCAAAGTTAAGGCGGGATAGCACCAAGGTTCCAACATAGAATTCTTGGAGCATGGGCATGATCACCGCCTTAATAAATTCCCAGAAAGTCTGGAAAAAGGCCACCGGGAGCCCATCTGGGCCAGGGGCTGCTTCATCTGCATCACTGCCCTCTGCACCTCCTCAGGTGGGAAGGGGAGCGTGAGTTCCCTATTATCCTCCTCAGAGACCTGGGCCGCCTGCCAGAAGTCCACCGAGAGGGAGGTCCCCGAGCGGGGGCCTGCCAAGAATAACGCTCTGTAGAAGGAGTAGATATGGGCTGAGAGCTCTCCTGGCGCCTCCAGGAGGCGGTCCCCGTCCCAAAGGCAAGGAATAGAGCACTTCCTGCGCCGGCCATTGGCGATCGCATGGAAGTAAGCTGTATTCGCCTCTCCCTTGAGGAGCTAGTTCTGACGGCTCCGCTGCCGCTAGAAGAGCTCCTCACCCCTGAATATCTCCAAAAGGGAGGCCTCCAGGGCATATCGCTGCTGCCACTCCTGAGGGTCGAGACCCACAGAGTCCGAGGCTAGGTCAAGTGCTTGGATGTCACTGAGTAGAGACGCCTTTCTCTGCTTCAGCTCAGCCCCAAGATTTGTCCCCCAACCACGCATGAATTGGCGGGCCAACTGAGCACAATGATGCCACACATCCACCGCGTTAAAGACACGAGAGGGGTGGGCCGCTGCCTCTATCCACTTCACACAGACAGCCTGTCTAAACCCAGGCTGGGTAACCCAGAAGTTCTCGAAGTGGAAGCGATTGAGCCTGGGCGGACGGGAGCCCCCTGAGGATAGTAGGAGGGGGAGTGGTCAGAGCCAACCCTAGTGATAGCCCGGAGGGAGCACATGGGGTAGGCCGCCTCCCAGTCCACTGAGACCAGGACCCGGTCTAGCACGCTCTGTACCGGGTCCGCTCGGTTGTTAGACCAGGTATACCTCGCGCCCACTCGACGAATCTCTCTAAGAGCGAGATCAGCAATGAAGTCGTTGAACATCCTCATCCTCCGGGGGTCAATATTGTTCGAGCTCTTATCATCTGGGGACCTATCAGGTTAAAGTCCCCAACAATGACAAACGGGGTGGAGCACCTCTCCACCTTATCCCTAAGCTCGGCCAGGAAGGCCGCGGACCTACTATGGTCCGCGGGGCCATAGACGATGATAACCTCCCACGTGAAGGTAGACCGTCTATGGGTGAGCAGCATGCTCACAAAGAACTCCCCCCGGTCCATATCCTCGACTTCGAAGGTCTCCTCCTTCGCCCCAAGGAGGATCCCCCCAGAGTGGCCAGACGCCGGAAGCCAGTGCCACACAAACTTGTGCGGACTAAGACCCTAGAGCTCCGTAATAGAGAAGTCCTGCCTAATCGTCTTCTAGAGGCCTGCAATGTCGACATCCTCCTGCCACAAGTAGTCCCTCAGATGTCGCCGTCGTCCCACTTGCCCATACCCCCTCATGTTCCAATCTAGAAGATGGATGGGCGTATCCATTATGGAACACTACTGGGGGGTAGTCCCTTGACGCGGGACTGAGCGGGCCCCACCAGAGGTCGGGGGCCGGGACGGAACCTTCGGGGGTCGCCCCCGCGGCCTCCCTGCCTGGGGGGTCGCGGAGGGAGCATCCCCGCTAGAGGGTCTCTGCGAGGAGTCACGACTGAGCCGTGGTGCCTCCTGCACCACGGCGCCAGAGTCAGTGGCCTGCTCCCGAGCGCGCTCCGCCTGAGCGCGCGCGGCAGCCATGGCCCCCTCATATTCCTCCTGTGCCTTGATGACTGCGATCTGCTCAAGGCGAGGGCCACGTTCGCCCCTGAAGATAATGCCACTATCGTCGGCCACCTGGGCAGGTGATCCAACGGGACCTCTGCAATAATAGAAAATCTAGAGCCGGAAGGAGAGGAGGTACTAGAAGTACCTGAGAGACTGCGACGGGTGGGGGTCCGCTGGATCTCCTGCTCGACCACTGACAGCACAGGGGCACCCACACCACCTCTGGCTGACGCGAGCCTGGCGCTCTGGCGGGGGGTCAGGGGGAGCGGCGCGGGCTGGCTGCCCTGGCGGCGTGTAGGCACCTGTGAGACGTCCACCGGCGTGTCGGGGAGGATAGTGGACAGCTCACAGGCCCCCGGAGCCGGCGTCGACGGGAAGAGGGGCGGGGAGCTCGCTGGAGAGGTCGCAGTAGAGCCCGGTGAGAGGGTGTAGTAAAGCGCGCCAACCGAGCGAGGGGAAGACGGGGGGACGACCTCCAACCCCACGCTCACACAGTCCTCCTCCAAGACCGCGGGGGGTCTGAGGCCAAGGGACGAAGCGTCGAGGCCCGACAACCCCAAGTTGGAGCCGTAATGGGAGGGTGGGGGCTCCACGAGGGGTGAGGGGTCTGGGCGCGAGGACCGGGGGCGGTCCACCGCCGCCAACTTGGCCGGCGCGCTCTGAGCGAGGCCCGACGTAGCTGGAGGTGGGGCAGGGGACACAGGCGAAGATGCATGTGCCGGAGCCGGGGTACCCGAGGGGGCGAGGGGAGCGCCGTCGCGGGGGTCGGGGGCGGCGTCGTCGTCGTCAGGAGAGTCGTCGTCTGAGGGGGTCAGTGTCGTCTGAGGGGGGTCCTAAGCCGGTGACCTAGCCGTCGGTGCGGATGGAGGGGCCGTGTCCAGCTCCACAGACAGGATAGCCTCACGGTCGCCTCCCCTGCCACCAAAGAAGACCGGCGGTAGCGTACCCACGATGAGGGACGGGTCAGGGCAGAGAATCCGAAAGCGAACCGCCCCCTCCCCCGACAACGAGCTGAGGTCGATCTCGGCGAGCTTGCCGATCAGGGGGGCTAGCAGCTCGACGATCCGCTGGGTCCGGGCAAGAGCTAGAAGGCCTCGTAGGAGGACACAGGAGGAGCGCAGCTGGAGTCCCGCCTCAGGTGCAGCAGTCGGGGCCTGGATGGACATCTGGACACCGCTGAGGGAGAGCGTGAGGTGTGGGAGCCCGGCGTAAGTACGTAACATCTGCACAGATGGGAAGTCCACCGCAAACTCAGCCGGGGCAGTCTGGCGCACCTGCCACTCGTGCCCAGGGAGGATCTGTTCCAGCTCCCGACGAAGGGCCACCACAGAGAGGTCAGTAGTCCCGAGAGGGAGCTGGTCTGGGATCACCGTCAGTGTGGCCAGGGTCTGTGGCACAGTCATCGGCACTCCCCCAAGGTCTACGTAGTAGAAGATGGCCTGGGCGGCGAGGCCTAGCAGCTCCATCCTCGGGAAGCCCGGTGGCGCAGAGGGAGTCGTACACTCACCCATCCGGTGCCTAGGAAGTCTGCAGCGGAGGCAAGCCGTCGGTCGAGTGCAGTCTGAACGCATGTGTCCTAGCAAGCCACAGTTGAAGCACTCAGGACGAGATGGCGAGTTCACCCCTCCCCTCCGCTCCTCCACCTCCTGCCACATGCGAAGACTTCTTCTTCCTATTGATCTTCTTCTGCGGGTTGGGGCCAGCACGCGTGCTCACACTCGCGCGAGCGTCCACAGGCGCCCGTGAGCGATCGGTCACCGGGGAACGGCCAGCCTGCGGGTGGGCATCACGGTCCTGTAGCCACGAGCCGGACTCCAACCTCGGTTCCTTTCCCGCACGGCGGCTGGGGGAGCGGTCACCGGGCCGTGGGCGGGGCGCCACTGCTGGCCTGGCCACCAGGGCGCGACGCAGCTCGTCCTCACGCTGCAGGCCGTCTGCGGAACCCTCGCGGCAACCGGTGGCGGGAGCCCGAGCCGGTGACAACCTCCAGGGAGGGGACCGGTGGCGCGTCTCCTCCGAGCGGCGCGGCGGAGGAGAGCGGCGCGGCGGAGGAGAGCGGCGCGGCAGACCACCGCTGGGAGGGGAGGGAGCACGTCGGCCACCGTTCGGGTGCTGGTATCGGCGCGGGGGCAAGCGAGGACAGCCGGGAGCGGGAGGACGCTCGGCCGGCGGCGGGGAGCGGGGGCGGCGACGGTGGTGGGTGTCGTCCTCCTCCTCGTCGGGCCACGCTCGCTTCATGGCCTGAGGGCGGCCGGCGGCGCGGCGGCGGCTGCTGGGGGCTGTTGCGGGAGCGGGAGTCGCAGGGACGGGGACGGGGACGGGGAGAGGGTTGGTGGGCTAGGGTTCCGTGATTCGGTCCTTTAGGGATCCAGGCCCCAGTACGTGGACCGTATGTGGGCTGAGCCCGGCGCCACTCCAGCATGGGCTGAGATGGGCCGAGCGGCCAATCTGGCCTGGCACGCTGCAGTACGGCCTCCACCTCCGCCAGCCTCGAGCTAGGGCACCGCCCCAGCGCCGGCCTCGCTGCCGGGGAGAGGGGTGACGCCGCCTGCGCCGCCGCAGTCCCAGGGCCGGGCGCGGAAGCCGGGGGAGTCTCCGACCCGGGGCGCCTCCCCGGGTGCTTGAGTTTCGCCACGGGACCGAGCGAGACAGAGGCCGAAGGTGTGCGAGTCGCCGCCGCCGCCGGAGGCCGCCGCGCAGGGCACACCGGGGCAGGGCGGGGACGAGTGCGACGCGGAGGCACCCGGCGCGCCGTCGCCAGGTAGTCCCCGAGCGTCGGCGACCCCGGCAGGGTGAACCGGGCCTCCAGCTCTGCCTCCACTGCGACCGCTTCGTCGAGTTCCTCCGCCACGTCCGCCCAAGCACGACCACAAATGGAATCCGGCGCCGGCGCCTCACGAGGGGAGGCCATCACCGGAAGCCGCAGAGGCGAGGACGGCCGCACCGACGTACACACGGCAGGCACCTCACCGTCGCCACCCAGTCGCCTTACCTGTTCCCCCTCGTGGATGGCCACGTGAATATCGATGACGGGTACGTACGTTATTTCTTCGTGAATAACGACGACCGGTGCGTGCCTGTATATGTGTAGGTACGGGTATGGGCCGCGGTTTATATGTGTACGTACGTGTGTGTCCGGCCGCCAAGTATTGTACTGTGCAAAGTTTCAGCAAATCTATTTC
Organism: Poa annua; assembly: GCA_026929855.1. Taxonomy (NCBI): domain Eukaryota; kingdom Viridiplantae; phylum Streptophyta; class Magnoliopsida; order Poales; family Poaceae; genus Poa; species Poa annua. The sequence goes on along the minus strand of CM049428.1, from coordinate 2,243,843 downwards.
TCCAATACCCATGCATGATCCTGTTGCCTAGAATGGTAGCAACAATTCGTAGGGTCCGCTAAAAATACACTCCAAGAACTAACTACTAGAATGATACTTCTAGCGACCATAATGGATGGAAAATTGCCGACGAAATTAAAAAATTAAAACCATATAATGTTACCCTGGTATCTCTTATTCTTTTTTAGTTATTTCTTCATAATATATCACCCATCCATCCCACCCACGGCTATCTAATTAATACTACCTCTCTCTTGAAATACAAATACATTTTTGTAGGCTAATTTAGCCTATTTTAGGACGGAGTAAGCAGTAGTAATAAATAAATAACAATCCGCTTTCATTTCATATATGTGTAGAAGAGGGAGCCACAGCTGCTACAGGTCCCGGACAATGGGCTGCACAGTCGTCCATTGTCCTGTAGCACTTCGGCATGGGAACGCAAGTGAAGCACGACCCACCCCCGCCACCGATACATCTACCGATTTCGATGCGATCCACGCTGATGACTCTACCTACAAAATTGTTATTAACACAGAAATAACATTAATGTCGTCGTCCAAACTTGAAGGCCATTTTATACTTACAATTAAGAGGTAAATCAGAAAAAAAAACATAAGAAGAAGATGATGTTTTTTAGCCAACTTACATTGTGCATGGATAGCAAAGCATAGGAGATGGAGCAATAATGCTTGGATGCGCTTCATGCAGTTCTCCATGTGAATGGTAAGGATTGCACACTTGCTGGTAGCTTGGTTCCTGATTTGGGTCGAAAAATGCAATGCCAGCATATATATAGAGGTATATTGGTAACAGATATATAGGAAAATTAATTGGTCGAGGCTATTTGGAAGGAATTTAAATGGAGATATATATATATATATATATATATCCTAGGAGATAATTTGTCATTATTTTTTCATTAATTGGGGAATAATTTGTCATTAATTGGGGGCTAACAATATATTATATGGGTTAATTTGTCACTAATTTAGGGAATGAATTGATGTTGGTTGTAATTTCCTTCCAATGTTATCTTGTCCTGGGTGTGACTAGAGGCCGCATGCCTATCATTGACCGTTGCAATTAAAAAGGAAAGGACTGCCCCTTTAATTATTTTATAGGTGACCCACATTATGTTTTAGATGCTCCGCAGAAATATTGGAACGGCACAAATTTAAGGTAGCCCAATAAGGCAAATATTTATTACAAGTTTGTTTTAAAAAATAAAGTCCCAGTGATATGGTTCTCTTTGAAAAGGTCACATTGTAACCCGAGCTACATGTAGCTCGGTTTTTGAATTTTCTCAAAATCACTATTTTAAAGTTTCAACAAATTCGAGAAAAAAAATACTATGTTGACAGTGACATGTTTACAGGAAGATGTAAGAAAATATCAACACATTTTATTTCATGAAAATGGCAACACTAACCCACTAACTCTGGGGGGAAGACCCAGGTTAGCTCCATAGCAGGACATCCCCTCAGGTATATCTGGTAACAATATTCTCTGTTACAACTATCGTTCCTGGGAGCGCTCACGGTTTGAGAGCTGATATCAAACACATCGTCCGAGTTAATAAAATAGATCGCATCCTTTTGGATCTCCTTGCTACAAGCAGCAGAGACAGACTTGCAGAACCGTGTACTGATAAAAATCGCCCGGCCACCTATGTCGCCCTTCACTGGTACCCACATGGCTGCGCGGATGTCGGCCTCAAAAACTTCTACCTTGTGAGTGAAAGTTCTCCCGTTTTGCAATAGCACTTGTCGCCTGACCATAAGCAGCTTCCCACATGACTCGATCAAGTAGAATTCATAATGGAACTCGTCATCTTCATCCTGGATTGCTTCACCAGTCACATCCTGCTCGGTCATCTTCATCAAGTCATAGGCCTGTTCATCATCCCCTATCTCGCTATGGTCATCAACATTGTTTTCATCCTCGCTGCTATCATCATCTTCGTAGCTGTCACAGTGGCCATCAAAATCCTTCTCATCATCGCCATCGCTGCTATAATCATCTTGGTCGTTGTCATAGTGGACATCAGCATCATGAGCAGCAACAGCATCACCATCATTGTCGTCATCGTCGTCATCATCGATATCATCATCGTCGTACTGATCTTCTTCATTGCTCCACACATAAAAATCCTCTCCGATGACACACTCACCGCCGGTAACCATGGGTACGCCGTTATCATCGGAGGCGACGTCAAGGAAGACGAGATGCCTGTCCAGGGTGATCCCGTATAGTCTGTCTCCAAGAAACACAACATCCTTGATGTGTGCGAGGGGAGCTGCACGCCACTCGGCGGGCAACCACACGCCTTTTCCACGGCGGGTTAAGATGATGGGGCAGCTACGGTGGTTTGTCATGACAGCAATAACGTCATCCGGGGTCGACCGCAAGAGAACCTTGCGGATCTTGAAAAGCTCGGAAACATGACCGCCGATGGCAGCGTCCAGCTCGGGAAGGCACAACGTCGTGCTGGAAAACTCATTGTGCAACAGGTAGCTGTGCATGCCGTCGGCGTCGGCGTGGTCGACGGCGACCCAGCCGTCGGTAGAGCCAATGCACCGTGTGGTCTCCGACGGGAAGGAGAAAATGTTGTCATCGGAGCAGCTAGCGATCTCGGCGGGGAAGGAGACAAGGCGTCGCATGACACGGTCGGAGGGGTTCAAGAAGCCGCCACGCGGAAGCATGATCCACGGCAGCTGCCGTGGAGGCGGAGGGGGGCAGCTGCCCGAGCGCCAAGAACGGCACACGGCCTGGAAGCAAGCGCGGTCGGCGGGCATAAAGACGCGGGCGAAGACCGCGGCGATGAGATCCTCCGGGAGTTCAGACCACGGCGGCGCCATTGATCGGTCCATCGATTATTTGGCGCTGCGTTTCTGATGCATTATATATAGACTCGGACCACGACGTCTAGAGTTCGTCTCCGATATCGGAACAAAGTGGTGGCAGACTCAGACTGCAGTGCGTGTGCGTCCGTGTCTACGTTTGGATAGAGTACGTTCGGTTTGATCGGAAACAATTGGAAAGTAAAACAGGCAGCAACAGCAGCTATGCGGCCCAGGAGGAGCCTGCATGGTGCACGGGCGGATCCTGAAGGTATGATATGTGCGGTACTTTCCATTGGGAGCAAAAAAGTATTCTAAAAAAAAAGGGAGCAAGAAAAACAAAGATTGATTTAGGAGCTTTGAAGCTCAAAGCATTTTCACGCAGATCAGTGGTCGGTGTGTGCTGCTGATGTTGAAACTGTTAGAAGGGACTACAGAGCACTTGAAGTGGTCTAGTATTGCGAGCAAAAGCGATTAATCTGCCCAGGTGTCAGATTAACTACAGGTGTACACTACTGGGGCTTCGCAGTCTACTGAATCACAACACCAGACTCCTCTTTCATCTGATGATAAAGAATATACAAGAACAAATTCAGAATCGATTGTCTCCCTCCCTTACACAGCACAACACTGAGATGTATGTATAGAAAAATAATATTGCACTCAGTCCAATCATAACACAATTGCCGGAAAATGATATAGCACTAAGCCACTAGCTCCGACACGGTGCAGTTCCTCAGGTCTATGTTGTAATCCCCATTCCTCGGGGCGCTCACAGTTTGGGACCCCATATCGAATACGTCATCTGTGTCAATAAAATAAATAGCATCCGCTTGTATCTCCTTGCTGCAAGCAGCGGAGACAGACTTGGAGAAGGGTCTACTGATGAAAAGCGCTCGGCCACCTAGCCCGTTCTTCACTGGTACCCACATGGCTGCGCTAATGTCTGCCTCGAACACTTGTACCTCGTGCGTGAACGAAAAAAGCACGTTATTCAGGTTTATCACGACATGCCTCACCTTGAGCAGTTTCCCACGCGACTCGAGCAAGTACCACATGGTCTTGATGTTGGACTCATCGAAAAAACTATGTTCGATTGCTTCAAGAAACAAGTCCTCATCCGTCATCTTCATCAAGTTTTTCGTGTGTTCGTCATCAACCATTGACTCGTCGTTGTCATCATTCTCACTCTCATGGTTGCTGCTATTGTCACCATCATTATTATCATCATCATCATCATCATCATCATCATCATCACTCCACAAATGATGATGATGATGATGATGATGATGATGATGATGATGTTGCTGGTGATGACGCTAATGACAAAGGTTTTGGTGGTGGTAATGTTTCTGTCGCTGACGATGCTATTGATGGCCACCATGAAAAGCACGAAGAAGACGACGATAGTCAGAGCATGGTTAGTGCATGCATGCAGGGGCGATCCATTTCGCATGCAGCGCGCCATAGATAAGTTTGGTGTTTAGACGTGATGGAATAGCGATTTCTTGCGTGATGTGCCGAAAATGTAACAACCCAACTAAGAGCGGGCACACCAACCATTCTCACCATTCATTTTATCAAGATTCGTGCAAAAACTTTTACAGTCAAACCCCCCAACTCTAAATAATTATCTTGAGGAGACCCCTCATTTAAAATGGTCATTTGCTTCTATACTTAAATTAACAATAATATTTTTGATTATACATTACCAAATTTTCTTTCTCATTAACAAATTAACGATAATTTACCTGATTATACATTATGCATTAGCAAAAATTATCTTCATGAGACCCCTCAATAACAAATTTCGGATTTATGTTTTCTAAGTGTATTAGGAAAGTCATTATGTATTTTCAGATTTTGGAAATTTTGGATTTATTAGGAAAGCCATTCTGTATTTACAAGGAAATCCCATATATTAGGAAAGCCATTATTTGACGAAGTCATTATGTATTTTCATATTTCGGAAATTTCGGATTTATTAGGAAAACCATTATGTATTAACAAAGAAATCCCATTTATTAGGAAAGAAATTATGTATATATAACAAAGGAATCTCTTATATTAGGAAAGCCATTATTATGTATTAACAAGGGAATCAAAGCTTCGGATTTATTTATTAACAAGAAAATTTCGGAAATCGGATCCAAAGAAAAATCGGATCCATGAACAAAACATATGATTTTCGGATTTATACACATACATGATTATACATTAACAAATTTCTGAAATCGGATACAAAGAAAAATCGGATCCAATATGATTTTCAGATTTATCCACATACATGATTATGCACAAGGAAATTTCCGAAATAGGATCCAAAGAAAAATCAGATCCATGAACAAACATATACATATTATTTTCGGATTTATACACATACACATACATGATTATACAGTAACAAATTTCTGAAATCGGATCCATGAACAAACATATGATTTCCGGATTTATACATGAACTTGATGAACACATAAACATACACATACACGAACAAAAACAGGAACTTAATGAACACATTAACCAAAAAGGAACTTGATGAACATACATGAATTTTCATATCATTTCACCAAATAAATCATACAGAATCTTGCTAGTTCCTTGAAAATTATATGGATTTATCTATGTTCCTTGGATCTACAAAGGATCTCGCCCAACGAAGCGACAACCCGAAATGAAATGCTACATCTGAATCTGAAAAAAATGCTCTGAAGATATACAAAAATCGATGTGAAACATGACAAAAAATGAATCTGACGATCTATAAAAACAGATCGGAAGAAACGGCCGCCATTACTAGGAAGTGATATTTGTCCATGGTTGCCTGTGTGATATTTGAGCATCATATTCATACAACATATCTGAAAATATACCAATCCCCAGATCCGTGGAAGCGATTTTCATGCATCATATTTGGGATCTGAACACCACATACAAGAAAAAAGAATGGATCCATGTTGAAGAACAGATCTAGATAAAAAAACATCGGATGAACAAAAATGCAAAATCCCCAGATCCGAGGAAGCAGCACAACAAGATCTGAGGAAGCAACAAAACAAAATCTCCCAAAGTAAGAAGTTGGACGGCCGGAGCTGCAAGAGAATCAAGTCGTGGACGGCGGCGCCGACGCCGGGGAGGACACGACTGGAGATGGGGACTGGAGGAGGGAGCCGGATGTGGGAGGTGCGGCTGCAGATGAGGAGGAGGGAGCCGGAGGTGGGAGGTGTGGCTGGAGGTGGTAGAAGAGGTGGGGAAAATGATTAGGATTAGAGTGGAGGTGCGGTTGTTGGGGTCCTTATATGGGGGGGCGTTTTCTCTATTTTTTCAAGTGGGGGGTCTTTTCTGCAAATATAACACAACGACCGTGGCTGGAAAATGGACGCCCCAGACCGTGGGTGGACGCGCTCTTAGTTGTGCAAAATGCGGGTTGGTGATGTGCTCGACAGTTAGTCACGCATATATAATTTTTTAGCCGTTGAGCGGCCACACACACACACTCGTTAGTCGTTCCCCTATATATATATAGAAATACAACAGGTGAAAGTGTCTGACACAGATATAACCATTAATTGCGAGCTATAGTATATACTACCATGGACAGCATCGATTACGAGTGTCCCAGGCAGGAGTGTGGGTTCAGGGGCAACTTAAGCGCTGCTGCAATGAACTCCTTTGAGTAATACCCTGTCATCTTACATTGAGGACAAGTCCACAACTCGCTTTCCATATTGAGCTTTGGCTATGTTGGTCTTGCAACTATAAGTATTTGGTATTCCTAGTCGTCGAAGCGTGTGTGGGTTTTATAGACAAGATTAGTCCGGCCGTCGTTCTGCTGCGATTGTCAACTACTAGCTAGCTCGCTCGTCCTCTGGACAACTAAGAGTTAAATGGGAGGATTTGTGCCTTTGCTCCGTTTTGCTCTTGCCTTTTCTAGTTGCAGTCTGAGGGCAGTTCTTCGTATAAGTATTTCCGTTTACTAGCTGTATCGCCCGACAAAACACTTCAATCAAATACATGTTTTGATCCAGAGAAAAAACTATAATAATTTACCTAGTTATACTGAACATTTATACTTCTTAAAATATATTGGTTATGTTTCTATGGTGCTTATGATTCTTTTTGCATATTTTTTGGCATAGTTAAACATAGTGTAATGTTATTACATACTATTAGTTAGCATTATTAGTGTATAATTACAATTTATATCTTCAAAATGAATTGTTTTTGTGATAAGTTTTATGTATATTAAAGAAGTCTTTAACAATTGCATATGTTACATGGCGTATATGTATTTATTATCGATTCTAAAACATACGGCTTTACAAAATCTTAATAGTAGTTTCTAGTATAAACAATGTAACAATATTTATTGAAACTTATAGGGTATTGTCGAGGGTTGTTCGCTTGACTAGCTGGACGGAGTCTGGGTTTGAAAAACTAGCTGGACGGAATCTAGGTTTGAACGATTTAAAAAAAACATGTCAAACGATAATTTAGATTTGAACAGATTTAAAAAAACAGTAAAAGGTGAATTGTTTGTCAACCTGGAAGGCGGAAAGGAAAGACCATGAGTCACAAGGAAAGCATGTAGTACTACTAGAACATTACTGTACTTTAGTAGATTGTGACCAGTCTAACACATTAAGTATTAAATTTAGCCTGATCCACAATACTGTATTCAAGAGTCATGTACAGTGTCTTGGCAAATTTGTGTTGAAGAATTCAGCTCCTGTATCATGCATCATGCATGTACAATCGTAGTATGCAATACTTGTGCCCTGCTGGCCAGTGGCTTCCGCCTCTGGCAGCGACGTCGACTCGGATGGCTATGTTTCCCACACCCTAGGGCGATCAGGTGCTGACCCCGCGCCATGGCGGTCAAGGCGCTTGCCCGAGGGAGCAGCGACCTGGCGATGAACGACGCGCCGGCTGCTCTGCGCCCGAGTGGCGCTTCCCCTCGGGAGAACTCTGCAGCCCTAGTTATTAGAGTTATAGGGCAAGTCCAGTAGTTTTTCCCTCCGGGATCAGCGTAAAACGGCGTAAAATCAAAAACTGGGAAGGTCAATTTATCAGTCGTAGCCCACCCAAATAGAGAAAATGGGGGAGAGGGAGAAGCTTTTGGTGAGATCACGTGGGGTGGGGGGAGAAAAAGTACCAGAGAGAGACATCTTTGCATGTAAATTAGAGAAAGAGTAGGAGAAGAGGCCCAGGCCAAACCCAGCCCCTTGGGTTCGTGTTGCGTGCGCCGGCGCTAAAATCGGGGGGGGGGGGGGGGGGGGCTGGCCGGTTAGAATTTCAACGTTTTTAGCTCAAATAATGGTCTTGGGAGGACACTGGGGGCACGGCTGGAGATGCCCTCAGATGATCAGAGAGAGGACTGTATTTCCTAATCGTATCCCTGCAACAGATGCAGTTGTGTTCAAACGTTGAAACATTTTCTGACGCAGTTCATGGAAGATGTCGTGAAAGCGTTGTGCTTATTCGGATACGATGCATTACATGGATTATTGATGATGTTGAAAAGTTGATCTTTTTTTTTGAGAAACATAGTACAGGACGCAGACGCTCACAAACACGTACGTACAGACACCCCTATGACCGCACACACGCAAACACTACCCCTATGAGCACCTCCGAGAGACTGGTACGGCATATCTTGAGGTTGCCGAAGTCACCACGGGCGACTCGCTGGCACGTCACCTAACACTGAAAGCATAGCGTCGGTTAAATCCTGAAAAATCCAAGAAATGTGAGCACCCATGCCAAGTCTAGGACTTGAAACTGGGTGGGTTGGTTCCACCACAAAGAACCAAACCAGTTGAGCTAGACTCACTTCACTGAAAAGTTGATCTTTGGTTTCAATCGGTTGAGAATTTACGTGCATGTGGGGTGTGAATCTTTCTTGAATATAATTATACAAAGCTGTGCTATGGACTGAACTCCTTGACCTCTATTCCTGTGTAACCAAGCCGCCGATAATACGGATAAGCCTGAAACTAGTCGCGTATAGAATTCTTGGTCAGGCCGATCCTTTTCTGCCTCAGATACCTTCTCACCGTGTCGTTTCTTCAGGGTCATCAGCTTCAGACTCCGAGTCGTAGGTAGGAGTCTGAGCAAAGTGAGTTGGACCAAGGACTCCCTGTTGCATTGCCATCTACGGACTCAGAATAGCAGCTCTTGTCACAGCACAGGGAGACGGAGTGAGCATTGTACGTGCGCTCGAAATAGGTCGCCAAACATGTCCACCAGCACGGGCTGCTTCTTGTAGTTGTACATTACAATAAGCTGAAAGTTGTCTGCATCCCGGTCGATCAGCTTGCGCGTTTGTTTCAAGCAGACCTCGGGGGCCAACCTCCCAAGTCGAACGGCTGAAACTTTTGCTGTTTCAAGCAGACCTCGAGGGCCGAGTTCCCTAGCCGACTTCATAAACTTGGCGACCCAACACAAAATAGTTTGAAATTCAATTTAAATTAAATCTTCCCGCTCTCGACATAGTTTGTCATGACCCGTACCACCGCTATGATCGGTCATACAATCATATAACAGTAGACTCCTCTTTAATAATAGAGATGAGCAATAATAAATTCAGATCCAATATTGTCGTCATGTGTTCACGCATAACATTGAGATTAGACTCCTCTTTAATAATAGAGATGAGCAATAATAAATTCAGATCCTATTGTCATCATGTGTACACGCACAACATCGAGATGGAATAAATATACACATTTTATTGCATATAGTATGATCATGTACAATAACGACCAAAAATTTCACGAAGACCCTAGCTCTGGTGGAAAAGACCCAAGTTAGCTCGTCCACGTCAAAGAGATTCAGGGTCTGGATGTAGTCCAAATCATTTCTTGGAGCGCTCAAAGTTTGGGATCTTATATTAAATACATCGTCCGAGTCAATAAAATAAATTGCATCTTCTTGTATGTCCTTGCTGCAAGCAGAAGAGACAGACTTGCAAAACCGCCTGCTAATGAAAATTGCCTGGCCACCTAGTCCGCTCTTCACTGGTACCCACATGGCTGACCTGATGTCAGCCTCCAAAACCTCTATCTTGTGATTGAACAAAAAATTCCTGTAGTATACTTGTCGCCTCACCATGAGCAGCTTACCCCGTGACTCGATCAAGTACCACATGTTATAGATGGCAGGCCTAATTTCATCCAGTGAATCAGCAACAGCCACACGTTTTTCAAGAATCTTATCTCCATCGGTCATCTTTGCCAAATCATGTGTGGGTTCGTCATTGCTCTCTCGCTCATCTTCATCAATGGTCTCGTACTCGTTCTCACAATCACTTGTATCATCGTCTTTGTGCTGGCTGTGGTTGTCAACGTCATCATCGTTCTCGTACTCGTTCTCATCATCATCATCAACATCTTCTTCGTCTTCTTCTTCTTTTTCTTCTTCTTCTTCTTCTTCTTCTTCTTCATCATCATAATAGTCTTCCTCTTCCTCATCGCTCCACACATTGAAGTCTTTCCCAATAACACATTTGCCACCGGTAACCATGGGTACGCCATTATCATCAGTGGCCACATCGAGGAAGACAAGATGCTCGTCATTGGTGATCCCGTAGAGTCTGTCTCCAAGAAAAACAACATCGATGATGCGGGTGAGGGCGATCCAGCCGTCGGTAGAGCCAACACACCTCGTGGTCTCCGGGAAGGAGAAACGGCTGTATTGAAAACGCTCGGCGTCGGTAGACCAGCTCGCTGTCTCGGGGAAGGAGACGAGGCGGCGCATTGTACGGTCCGAGGGGTTCAGGAAACCCCCAGACGGAACCATGATCCACGGCAACTGCCGTGGAGGGGGACTGGTGGTGGAGCGCCATGAACGGCAGACAGCCTTGAAGCGGGCACGGTCGACGGGGAGAAAGATGCGGGCGAAGATCAGGGCTAGGAGGTCATCCGGGAGTTCAGACCACGCCTGCGCCATTGGAAGGCACTTACGCCGCTTGCCTTGCCGCCGCCGGCCGGCCGGGATTCGTTACAGATCGAGGACAATGATCGATTGCTAGCTTGGTGCTGCGTCTCTGGTCCTCGATCTGTTGCATTGTATAGAAGATATCACACGACCGACTCCGATCACAGCTAGAGTTCGACTCCGATCACAGCTAGAGTTCGACTCCGCGTCCAACACGAACACTGTGCGGACTCCCTTCGTTTCGGATTTCGAGACGAGAAAACTAGCTATGTGATGTACCGTATATGTAACCTGCCGAACGTATACGGATTAATTGCAGTTCATCCTACCAAAAAATAAGTCCACTGCGATATCTATTCCAGTTTTGCATCTTACGTGAATTTCGGACATTAATATTCTAGTGAGATTGAGGCTTCATGTGAACATTTCGATATCAGAAATATTCTAGCCAAAAAAGTAACATGCAAATTTTATCGTGTCACGAATTGTGTAATTTCAGCTTAGTGTAATTAATTTGGCAAGTGCTATTTAGTTTTTAATATTTTTTTGCAATCCTACATCAGTAACATAGCAAATGCATGTGTTGTAATGACCCAAAAAATGTGATATATTTAAATTCTATCTTATATATGAATAGTGTATATGTTGCATGAGTGAAAAATAAGAAAAAAAATCAATAAAATGAAAAAAAAAACACGAAGCCCCGGGCTGGGACGTCATGCTGGTAGGCATGGTGCCCCGGGCCGGGGCATCGTGCTATCGACATGCGGATTCGTCTAGCCTGACGTGGCAGAGTCCACGACGCCTTCTGTTGGGGCGTCGTGCAATAGAGCATGACGCCCTAAGGGCGGGAGCCGTGAAAAAGGTTAGATCGTGATTTCTTTTTCTGATTTGGATGCATTTGTGAAATAAATAAATAAAATGTCAAATGTGTGGAAATTGCGGGCAACATGGGCATGTATGCTTTGCATGTGCGTGCGAGAACGTATGCCCATTTTGCAGATCCCCACATGTGAGTTCATGGGTTACATACTGCTGGCGCAGCATTGCAGCAACATTAATTGATTTATCAGCTCTCTTATTTTCCTCCATGTGGTTGGATTGCAGACATGTGAGCGATCCCCTAGAAAGAGCCTTCTGTGCCCTGTAGCAACTAGCTAGGATGATAAGATTGCATTTGGTGGTTATCAACACACACAAAGAATGTTTGAACTTTGTCCGGAGGAATGAGGAATCATATGGTTGCACATGGCAGATCATATGTTCATATCTCTCACTTTCGGCTAGGCGAGAAACAAATCAGATCACATGGATACCGTGAAAAGAGACACGCGGGAGCAGTCGGCCGGTATACTGATATAGTGTAAACACTTTCATGCCACATTTGGATAACAATGGAGGTCTTAATACATTTCCATCGGATTCATCACTGTCCATGATCTGTCGCCGTTTCTGCTAAATTATGTGCAATCTGGATGCATGTTACAGCACTGTAGGTAAAGTGGCAAAAAAAGCAGACGGACGGGAGAGGCAGTATAATAGGACATTCAGGCATGTTACAACACTGTGTTTAACAACCTCTGTAACATGAAAAATATATTAAGAAAGTACTAGACACAACTAACATACATGGCATGATTGCTACTCAGATCTCAGTGACATTTGCCAGTCTAGGACCTTATAAATACTTTAACCAGACTTAGCTAGCCACTGTGCAAAATGCTACTAAGCACTTGTCATTAAGATATATATATATATATATGCCAAGATGCTTGAGAATAGCAGCTAGAAAGCAGTTAGGAGCACATCAGCCTAAGGTAGGGGGAATCACAGTAATGGATGGGGATTCTGATGATTGAATGGCTGCAATTAGTTGCTCCCAAGATCACATGCATCTCATAATCTAGGTTTTTAAAAATTGCGTCCCCAATCTCACCGAGATCTGGCAGGTGCTGATACAGTCACCCAACTTTTGAAGCTTGTACAATCAATCATTTGTAAGCAATATATTAGTTGTAAAGCCGGGTCCGTAAACTAGCTACAAGATGGATAAAAGTTCAGGGAAAGTGAAAAAGGCATATGTTGAGAAGCTTGGTTTATGCTTCACCTAATGATGCATCCATCATTGATTACGTACACCATAAACAAACCGTCCGCGCGTTGCATTAGTTTCATGTCCACTACTTACTGCCTCCCAAATCCATACAATTACATTTAAGATTTATAATATTTACATATCATTATAAAAAATGTGGTTTCAGATCGTCATGATTTGAAGTTCGCAAGTAAAGTAAAGGGTAATGGAGTCTAGAGATCCCCATACTCAGGAAATCTGCTTTCTTGATCGGCAACCTGAATATATATGGTTTGTTTAGATTTTGGCCCTGAAAAATCCACGGAAGAATGGGCCAATTAAACGGCCGCATGATAAAATATCGATCAATTTGTTTGGCAGAAAAGCAACGGAGCTAAACTTATGGGCAAAAGCAAGGTTGCGTACGTACATATATAAGGACCTCACTGGAGCTTTCTTGCACAACACCTCTTCCTTCCTTCTCCATTCTTCTTCTTCTTCTTCTTCTTCTTCTTCTTCTTCTTCGAGAGGGAGAGCTGGAGAGAGAACATATATACACAGAGACTAGAGAGAGAAGAGAGCAACAATGTCTCGGGGAAGCATCCAAAGGGATCGCATTGATCCTTTCCATATCCATGGTGCATGGCGCGGATCATGCGATCCTTTTGGAGGCTTACTCTAGCCATTAACTCCACTGATTTCATGGTTAGCTCTTCATTGCTTACGTCATTTTCATCTCCCACGGTAATTTCCATCTATTATATCCATGGGTTGCATATGTAGGCTGAATGCTGTCGATCAGTTGCTCTTGAGTACTAGTATATCTGATCACTTGGAAGCTTCGAAGCTTGAGATCGATGTATGTTCTCTACTTCTGTTCATGATCAACATACGGGTATATATATTTCAATGGCTAGGTGCATGTTAATTGTTTTTAGTCGTCGTAACAAATATCACATGTCCTAATTAATTAGCTGGCTCTATGTACTTCCTATTCTTTTCTTTTTTTATGGTAACTACGGCCGACTCTTAGAGCCGGCCTGAACTTTTTATAAGTATGAGTCCAGAGAAGGAGATCATCTAGACACCGGCGGCAAACAACCACGAGGGGCTCATCGACCTCGTTAATAAAGGATGATAAGGCGTTGCGCCTTTTCTAAATGTTCCACGAGATGGCAGTGCAGATGGTTCCTTCAGCTTGGCTGCAGCAGCGTAGGCTCCAAAGCTCCAGGAGGGTGCTTGGTGCTTTCTATTCCATGAAGGCATGAACCTAACTAGGATTAAAACTTATGATGCATACAAAACAACTAACGAATTACTTGTCCAGGATTAACAAAGCATAGAAGCTTCTTCGCATAAAAAAACATAGCACAGCTAGGTCAGCACGTAGAGTTAGTTAGGGAACTGAAATACCGGATCGGCTATGTATGGCCGTCGATTGATCGCTGGCATCAGCGCTAGCTGCCGTCTGTCACTCGCCGGTGGATCGTCCACGACCATGTTGTTGCTAATTGCTGGAGTTTGTATTCTTGTCTTGTTGGAACAAAACTAAAAAAATCCTATCTCCCATCATACAACTCACAAGAATACAAACAAACCACATAAAATTGAAAGTGAAAATATTTTCTTGCAACCAACACATTTACATACATGTTTACATAACTCAAAAAATAATAGCTACAATACACAACTATTTTACAAACGTACATATAATTCAAATCGGAACAACTCAATTTGAATCCTTCTCGGCATCCAAACTATTTATATACACAAACTTATTCAAATTTCACTAATTTTCAGACCGACATAAGATTTAAACATCCAAATTATAAAATCAAGATTTTATTTAATCCACAGGTATGGCGTGTCACCGCGGCTTATTGCCTAGTTGTTTACAAGAGAGCATTAGTTGGAGCAGGGTTAGAGGAGAGGGGAAACATATTACAACTTAGAGGTTTCACGGGGGACACCAGGCACAAATTAAGAGGGTGGTGGAGGATGAGGTGCACCAATGAGTCCAGAGACGGAGATCATCTAGGCACCGGCGGCAAACAACCGCGAGGGGCTCATCAACAAAGTATAAGGATATAGGGCTTTGCGCCTTTTCCAAATGCTCCATGAGATGGCAGTGCAGATGGTTCTACTTCTCATGGGCTCAAATACAACTTTTTTTTAGATCAATTGGTTCACTCCCGACTCTATTGCATGAAGCCACCACGGGAGCTCATGCACTATCCAGCCGCTTCATGGGCTCCAAAGTGACACCGAGCATGCATTATCCAGCCGCTTCATGGGCTATCTAAGAAGCAGTTTTTTGTTTAAAGCTGACTTTTTTTAAAGTCTGAATATTTTGAAATCTGAATAAAATTCAAAAAGAAAATTTTCGAATACGACCAATTTTCAAAAAGTGTGAACTGTTTTTTATTTTGAACACTTTTTGGATTAGTACATTTTTGTAATATGAATAATTTTTTATTTTAAAAATTCTAAATATGAACACTTTTTATTTGAACAGTTTTTAAATTCAAAAATTTCAGTAAGAAAAATGATGAACACTTTTTAATTTTGAAAAAAATAATATTTGAACACTTTTAAAATTTAAACATTTACAAAAAGAAACATGATGATCAATTTTGAAATCTAAACAAAGTTTTAATTTGAATTTTTTTCGATTTTTTTATAAAAACATAAAGAAGAAAAGAAAAACAGAAAAATAAAAATGAAAAAAGAAGAATATTAGAAAAAACTTATTATGTACAGACCCATCTGCGCCACCCTTCACGCTATGGGAGTAAGACTGCGACCAGCCTAAGTTCATGTATAAGCGTTTGGAATTATTTCTTCTAACAACTCACAGGTATACGTACTATTTTTCTAATGTGATGGTAAAATAAAATAAAAATAAAGTTATGATGTCTTATAGTATTAATATAAGGAAATGTTGCATTCATAGGAATGTATGTCCATATGGCGAATAAAATATCAAAGTTAAATGAGATTCTTATTTAAAAAAATAGATATGTCAAAAATTCCTAATGCATCACATCATACACACAAAAAATACACACACGCTAATGAATTAGTGATACTTGATATTACACTAGTAAAAAAAGATAGTACACTAGTCGAGTACTATTACTACCATACAAATAATTATAAAATGGGTGTAGAATTCCACCTATATCATATATATGAAAACATCTACACAGATCACTAATACAACAAATCAGGAAATAATTAGGAGAAGGCCAATTGGGTGAAGCAGAAGTGGAAGTGACAACCTCGATCTGCTTGTCAGCAACAACCTTCTCAGCGACAAGTCGGTTGGCATGAGTGGATATGATGATGAAGACGTAGTTGAAGCAGACGAACGGAGGCGAGCGGTCGCGTAGGAGACGCTCCCCAACAACCTAATCGCTACTCTGCCATACAGGATATGCAGATGCGGGGTTTCAGATGTCTGCTCTCCCATCAGTCATGTAACTGGTGAAAGGGATGGGATCAATCGTGGCAGCAACAGGGAGAGGAACGATCAGTGGTGGGGGCATAGATCAGATGTGATATGTACTCTCTCTTATGGAGAGGAGCGAACTCTCTTATATACGCAAAGGCGAATGCAAGAGATCAAACCAAAACACACATAGTTAATTCTAAAAACGCCTGTACTTGAGAACCACTTAAGACATAGACGTTTCAGACCGGATTCATTTTCCATTAAGGTAAAAACCTTTCACTCGCAACCGTACTCGCATTCCAATACCGCGTGACAAACATTACATTGACTCGACGAGATTCCCGCAACTCGTGGTGCACACGTCATGGCGAGGCAGATGGTAGAGGAGAAGGAGCGTGTGTGGCGGGCGCTCCATTCACTTCACACCTCACACCAATTCGTGCTAGTATAAAATGGCTCGGTATATAACCTGATGTATCATGTATATCTCGTGAGTCTTTAGTGATTTTTCTAAAATTACTAAAATGAGCCCCAATATTTCAGCAGGATATTAGAAAGTTCTCACAAGATATACACCTCGGTCAGCGAAGATGCAGTACACCATCGAGCAGTATGGTATTATAAATTAGTACGACTTTCATGTGGCCACATGTCTAGATGCAGACATATCCAGATGTAGTACCTTTTTTTTGTTTCAAGAAGTACCTATTTTGCCAACATATGTTCTGCCATTTTTTCCAGGACGCTAGAATGAAACAACAGCGCAAAGATTCTCCGTAACACAAATTTTACACCTTTTAGTTTTCCTATATGAAACCCTCCCAAATAATTTCATCCTTTTCAAGAACCTATTTTGTCATGTCTCCTGAACTCTGAACAGTGAACACACGCAGGGCGCAGGCATACAGATTCTTCACATAAGAACCAAGGTCTCTCACTCACTCATCATGCTGATCCTGAGCTGATCGTCCTTTGGCATGAGGTGGGTACTGATGATCTTGATCATCAGCAGCCGATCCTTTGGCGGCATCAGGTGGTGGATACTCGGCGGTCTTCTTGTACGTGTACCAGCTGGCGATGAGGAGGTAGACGGCGAAGTTGGCGAGGCTGAGCCCGGCGAGGAGCCAGAAGAAGTAGTCGAGGTGGCCGACGTTGAGGTTGTCGGGGATCCAGCCTTGGTTCCCTCCCCTGGTGGTGATCTTGGCCACCACGGTGACGAGCAGCGTGCTGAGGTAGTTCCCGAGCGCGACGGTGGTGAGCGAGAGCGCGGAGCACATGCTCCTCATGGCGTCGGGCGCCTGGTCGTAGAAGAACTCGAGCTGCCCCACGAAGGTGAACACCTCGGCGGCGCCGATGATGAAGTACTGCGGCACCTGCCAGAAGATGGAGATGGGCACGATGTCGTGCTCGCCGTAGAGCCTGTGCGTGGCGATGGTGCGGAGGCGGACGAGCTCGAGGACCCCCGCGGCGAGCATGGCGAGCATGGACACGACGAGGCCGATGCCCATGCGCTGGAGCTGGGAGAATCCCCGTGGCCGGCCGGTGATGGAGCGCACGGCGGGGACGAGGAGGCGGTCGTAGACGGGCACCCAGGCGATGACGCTGAGTGTGTCGAAGATGGAGAGGGAGGCGGCGGGGATGGCGAAGTGCGGGCCCATGGAGGCGTCCAGCGTGTTGCCCTGGAGCACGAACATGGTGCTCATCTGGCTGTACACCGTGGCGAAGACGATGCCGCTGGCCCAGATGGGCAGAAGCCGCACCACGCTCTTGAGCTCCTCCACCTGCGTCACCGTGCACAGCCGCCACGCCGCCGGTGAGCTCGCCGCCTTGTCCGCCGGCATCTCCACCGCGGCCTTGTCGAGGAACCTGAACTGCTCCGTGTGCTCCAGCTTGCGGCTGCCCTCGATGCCGGACTCCCTGTCCGCCGTCTCATACAGCACGTTGCCGGACACGGCCACGCGCCACTTGCGCGTGGCGGCGACGAGCACCTGCGCGATGCGTGTGAGCGGGCTGCCGCCGGGGCGCTGGTGCCGGTACAGCGGCGTGCCGACGAAGAAGCTCCCCACGGCCATCGCCATGACGACCGCCGGGATGCCGAACCCCCAGCCCCAGCCCACGTGCGTCTGCACGTACACCAGCACCGACGACGCCACCAGCGCGCCGATGTTGATGGAGAAGTAGAACCAGTTGAAGAACGAGCTCTTGCTCTTCCTTTCTCGGTCGTCGTGCTCGTCGAACTGGTCCGCCCCGAACGACGACACGCAGGGCTTGATGCCCCCTGTCCCCAGCGCAATGAGGTACAACGCGATGAACACCGCCGCCGACTGCCCCGCCGTAGGGTCACACACGCCCTTGTCGGCGCAGAAGGGCACCAGTCCGGGCACCGAGGTGGCCATGGTGAGCAGCGCCAGACCCTGGAAAATCATTCAGTACACATCAGGCGATTGATTCCATTAATTTCAGCAAGGAAGAGATAGAGGGAGAAGGATGGGCTTACGATGATGTAGATGACCATGAAGGAGGCGATGGTCCAGAAGCGGCCGAGGTAGGCGTCGGCGAGGAAGGCGCCGATGAGGGGCGTGATGTAGCAGGTGCCTGACCAGTTGGTCACATTGTTGGCCGCCACGGCGTTGGCCATGCCCATCCGGTCCTTCATGAAGTTCACCAGGTTGGTGCTCATGCCGTAGTAGGCGAGCCGCTCGCAGCACTCGTTCGCTGCAATTCATTCATCACCATGAGCAGCGTCAGCTTCCATGGACACTGTGAGAACAGAGCAAAGCAGAGGAAAACAGAGCAATGGTGGTGGTTTGTCTGTACCTAGGATGTAGGGGCAGGCGCGCCAGTTGCCGGTGTCCTTCTTGAGGGCCGGGTTGCCCTTGATGTCCACGGTGCCATCCTGGGTGTAGAGCTCCGCGGCGACCTCCCCCATGGCTGACCTTGCTTGCTTGTTCGCTACTCCGATTACTCACCGCAGCAGCTCAGAGGAGCAGCAACTGGTTCCTGCAAAGCAAGATCGACAGTCAATGGTTGTACACGATTCAAGGTGTAAACACTGCTTTGGTAATCTAGAATAAATGGAAGCGTCATTGGTTGAAGATGAGGAACACTTATTGTACTGCCTTGTATTACATACAGAGAGACTTCCTGACTGACTGACGGACAGCCTCCGTCGGAGCCGGGACCAAACTGGGATGCTTCAGCTGAGGAATCAAATAAGTATGAGAGCCATGCCATGGAAGAACGGTTGTTATGAGGATTGGAGCTGGGTGGCCAGTAGTGAGTTGGTCACCGAGTATCAAGAACACTTGAGAACGACACTGGAGTATGTAGCAACTCCCTGTTCTCAACTGTGACAGCAGGTGCAGGTTCAGGTCTCTCTCTCTCTCTCAAACTGAAGGAGCAAGACACAGCAAGAATTTTGGCAAAAAAACCCTCACAGAACCGCCATAGATTCAGGGCATCTCTCAGAGCCAGAGGAATCACGGGATGCACGAGCACACAAAGGAAGAACCGGGAGAGAGGGAGACATACCTGCTCAGCTCCAAAGTCGAAGAGCTGGAGACAGGAGGTGGATGCGCGCGCATTTGGGGGGGCTGGATTGGGATAGGCACTAGCCGAGAAGGAAGAACTCACTCAACGAGATATCATATCTCAGAGCTTGGAGCTTGGAGGAGGACAGCTGCTGCTGCAAGGACCGCCCGCGGCTACCTACCTTTCGTCGACTAAAGAAAGTGACGGGAGGAAGACGACGACGACGACGCATGCTTTGAACGGTAGGATTAGGATCTTCTTCTCCAGCAGCTCATGTTGCGGCGTGCAGCGTGGCCGTGGGGAATCTTGGTTAATCATTGTTAGTACATAGTATTGAGTATTGCCTTGTTTAAGTGGTCTGTGGATGACATGATGCGACTACCTGTGAGTGGATTAGCAGCAAGTATGCGAACTGCGAAAGACGCCTCCCTATTCCCTAAGAAGACCATTTTCTACTACGTACTGTATCTCTAACCAGATACCTGCTACTGTATCTGACGACCGGACTAAAATAACACTGGAAGTAAATTTCTTTTCTCAGATCAGATTAGATCAGAGATCAGGAGATGCAGGTGCAATGAAGATTAAGTCACGTTCTTTTAGTGTCGGCTCAGATTGTGTGTGTCGGGTGATCACATTCTTTTCCTCAAGCTGTTTGGTTAGCTCATGCATGCCATGGTGAGCTGAGCGTGGTGGTGTGACTTATTCAGTACAGCTGTTACTACACTTGTTGATTACAATCTGGGTGTACCCGTGGCCTCTCATGGCGCTCAGAGTGAACCAGCAGTAAAACAAAATCGCCCATGTTTAAGGTATATGCATTGTGAATGTAATATTTTAGGAAGTGTTTAAGGTAGTTAGTATCGATCATTTTTACATTGACGTAAGAATCCATGAACTAGTATCAACGTACGTCGACGTTGGAGACTAATCCAGAAACGTTCTTTTCCAGAAAAGAAGAAAAACAATATCCCGTGATGATATGATGAAGGGTAATGCCGTAATGCGTGTTGTGCGATCACACTCTTTCCCACTGTCTGATTATAGCTAGTGTCATTTTCTGACTACACTATACCTACTAATCCAGTATAACGCGACGAGAGGAGAACCACGACAGCCTGCTCCACAACAGGCAAGTCCTCTCTGCTCGTGTTCTTCTGAAGCTCCGGTCCAAGAACGACACGAAAATGCTAACAAAATTCTCGATCTGGATCAGCACGCGCGGCCGCTACGATTATGTATGACGAATTGATATCTAGGTAAGGTACGACGAGTCCGTCATGTCGACGCTGACCTTCCAAGTAATGATCAATCTGCTACTGTTAACTAATCGGTGGTTCCAGTCACGCAACCTCTTGCGGACACTCTTTGCCTTCGCCCTGGCTATCTCCATCACCAAGCTGGCTCTACATATTAGTTAGTTAGTTAGTTAGTTATATGCTGGATTACTAGCAAGGAGACTAGGACAAGACGAAACGAAAGAAACAAGAACACTCACGAACTTCCAACTTAATAAAGATAAAAGCTAACTTTGAACGAGCGAAACGAGTCACTGATGTTTGTAACCTCACCCCGATCATAGTGAAAATTTACTGGGTGGCCCGTAGTATTTTTTTCTCTTCAGTTGCTGGAAGGGTTTTTCCATATTTAATCTTGTATCCCGTTGTGTTGATCTTTCGTTTGTTTGTCGTTTTATTGCTTATCGTTTATAACAATGGCACGGGAACCGACAAACAATGCTTAATAAACCAGATCGAGGCTCAGCTCGGGAACAGCTAGCTTGGCCAAGGGCGGACCTTCAAAGTTTCAGTTAGATTGCCCCGTTAATCCGGATCATATCGCAAGAACCTGTTCTTAAGACTTACTCACTCCGTTTTATAATATAAGTTTTTTTTTTAAAAGCTAAAGTTTACATTGCGAAACAGAGGTAGTAACTAAAACTCTCACAAATTAGTGAACGGATCGGGGTAGAGGAGGATATGTTCGATGAGCCAGAATCTTCACTTGAGTCGAGGTTACAGAGAGGACAGGTCGCCACACTTATCGATCTCTTGGAGTGTGTGGAATCATAAGCAAAAGGAGGTCGTTGTCGTGAACATCCTTTTCAAATCATTTCAACTTATCGACTTTTTAAAGTGTGTGCCACTCTATTACGTATAGATGACAGAGAGAAACAGAGACAAAGCAAGGACTACCTTTGTCTTGGGTTACCATGTGAAAGGCGTCGAAACCAAGCAAATGCCTTGGTAATGAAGAACAATCAACTGTTGAGATCAGCATATAGGTGCAGATGGAAATCAATCGACCAGTCAGCCAGCCAGCCAGTGAGCACGCGGGCAACGCAACACAACGCTGATACTGACAGTTGAACACCTAACTTGTACTGTACCCCTCTATCCTGACGGCATCAACTCATTGGTGCTCATACTGAAA
Source organism: Poa annua (assembly GCA_026929855.1). NCBI lineage: Eukaryota > Viridiplantae > Streptophyta > Magnoliopsida > Poales > Poaceae > Poa > Poa annua. The sequence continues at coordinate 2,221,570 of CM049428.1, read as the reverse complement.
GAAATGAGGAAGAGTATGCATATTGCCTGTCCAGAATAGGATTTGCGAGAGGCGTGAAGATCAAATCAACCTCCATCTTTTTTGTTTTGTTTTAGATCAGCAAATGCTCTGTACTATCGTGTTCAGACGTTGTCATACTGTCCGATTAGTTTGACTGCTACCGTGCTACGGTTGCTTGCTACTAGTGAACTTATAGCAGGTTAACAGACTAGTCAGACCGATCGAGGGGGCGCTTGCTGGTTTCCCACCAGTCTTCTTCTTGTTGGCTCTCTGAATCTCCGGTTCAAGAACGGAAGAAGGCTCAAATAATAATGGAAGTCTCCACCACTGACCAACGTGATCGCCATCGACGTAGTTCCACATCAGCTGAGAGCTGACAGGAATCTTTCAGTCAAACTAACCGGTGTGTACAATCACGCAATCTCTTGCGGGTACGTACTGCTCTTTGGTTCTGCTGAGCGCGTGATTGTATATTATGTTTCGGAGTAGCTGTGTTTCTTGGTCTATGGTGTTCAAATGACAACTTTACGGTGACTGCAACTGCAACGCGCCGAGGCATTTGAGTCCGCTATATCCATTTGAGTCGAGACGGACCGAAAAACATGGCCCAACGCGGTCATGCAAAACTGGAGCACGTCCGATTTCAGTCCGCCATGCGAGTCCGTCTGTTTCCTTCTCGGGCCCATCTAAAAAGCGACATGGCGACGTTCGTTATCCCATGCCAGTCCTTTTTAATGCCAGGGCCGAGGTAAAGGGAGGCCGGCCTCCCACTTCACTGCCCCCACCTCGCTCCCTCGACCAAACCCTAGCCGACGTTCCACCATGTCGCTCCGGTGGCCGGGGATGGGCAAGCCCAAGCACGACCGTGAGGTGCGGTTCCTCCTCAGGCCGCCACCAGCGCACACCATCACGGCCGTCATCTCCGACTCCATCACCATCGGGGTCTTCAATGCTACCCGAGCCCGTCTTGATTAAGCCGTTGGGTGTCAAGGTCGCGTGGCGCAACCGCGTCTAATGTGTGCGTCTAGAACTGCTGGTGGTAGTGGAACCACATCATCCGAGTGTGGTGTTCAGATGTAAAGTTGCCGACCACCGCCACCTGAATTTGTTGCAGATTCCGATGTGGCTTATCCTGTGGAGCCGCACAAGAGAGCAGGAGATCGAGTGCTTCTCTCGGTGGAGTACCGAAACGAACCTGTGTTCTCAGCGAGGTCTTGGCACTGCCCCCACATGGTTTCGTGATGAGCACAACTTACAACGGCATCTGCTCTAAACGCAGGCGGCCCAGTAGCCCTTAGTCATCGTCGCTGCAGCTACGACAATGCGGCTCAAGTAGGAGGAGGAGGACGACGAGTCTGGTTGATTCAATGTGTTAATATAGTTCATAGATCTCTACTTCTACTTATCAATATATCTTTTATGGAAATGACTAGGGTTCACTGGAGTGAAAATTAAGTTAATTCTCACTCAGATGACGTCATCTATTACGGTAAACCGACGGTCAGCCTGATAGGGTAAATGCACTACTGTATAAACCATAGAACCGTGAACAGTAAGCTGATTCATTGTTAAGAAACGATGACACACTGACATGGTGGGCTCGAACTGCATAGCTATCACCGATCAACGGCAGTTGCCCGCCCATCGTTTATTTGTTTGTTTGGCTAGTTGGTAATTTCATAGTTTAATTCGTGTAGAGAAGTGTCCGCCGACTAGGTGCTAGCTAATTAATTACCTAACTGCATGGGTCTTGTTTCTATCGTATCAAAACTGCATGTTTTTTTAAACACACAGTAAAGACATAGACGTTCACAAACACACACGTACAAACACCCTTATGAACGTACGTACGTAAATCCTAACCCTATGAGCACCTCCGAGAGATTAGTCCGACAGATCTTAAAGTTGACGAAGTCACCACAGACGCCTCGCTGTTGACGGGCACGTTACCTACCACTGAAAGCATAGCGTCGGATAAATTCTGAAAAATTCAGAAAAGTGTAAGCACCCATGTCAAGTCTATAACTTAAAACTGGGTGGGCTAGTTACATCACAAGGAAGCAACCAACTGATCTAGCGTGTAAATGTAATCTCAACGTGGTTTGATTGATTCAGGTAAGGTATATCCAGTTGATATGGAGTGCCGTTAATCCATAACCCGGTTTGAACAGCGGATTCAGATTTCAGTCGACCACCGGCGGTGAAGGGGGGATTCAGTCAGGGTGGTTGCGCCAGTGCGTACGTACCTCGGAAGACGGCGGATGCACCGTGTGGAAGCTCGGAAGACGGCGGCGCCGGCACTGGCACCGGCGGGGAGGAATCAATCAATCCTCCGAGCTGGATCTCGCTGATGGATCTTGCCGTGTGTATTCTCTCGCTCACTCGGTGGTGGTGATCGAGAATGAGATGTGGGTGATGCGAGCTGGCCACCTTTGGAGGCTCTTTGCTTTGACCCAGCTCAGTTAGCCATGCATCCGGGGTATTTGTAGGGAGCCTTTTGCGTGGCTAACTAATAGTCAGGCGGCCGGCCGATCGAGGAGTAGGCAAACCACACATCAAGATCAAGAGAGCAAATTAATACTGATTGATGATTGATGATTGGTCTATAGGTAGACATCACGAGTGAACGCAACGCATGCGTATCTGATCGGATTATTGGTGTGAACACCCGTACAAAATAGTCTACAACTGTACATTGAAATGGAATAGTGTATAGATCAGTAGTGCTAGTTTAGTATGCGTGTATGTATGTAGACCAGCCCGATGGTCCGGCGTCAGGGCTACGGCGCCGTGCGTCGTTGCAAATAAATTTCTCTTCGAAACGAGCACCCAATCCTCAATCGGATGATCGCGACTATGCACGTCGGACAGGTAAAAACGGACAAATATCCGCATGACTGTAACCCCCGGCCATGGCTGCACGTCCGTGGTTTCGGACTGAACTAAGAGCATCCACACTGGTCCGACGCTAACGTGAGCGCTAATTTAATCGGTTACTGGAAATAGCAAGCGCATGCTGTTTGACAGCCCTGTTTTATACGGTATGTATAAGCGTTGGACTTTTATTTAAGAGGCGATGTAACAAAAACGGCCGGAAATCATGTAAAACTGCTGGGATTTAATCCCTAACGCCTCTAGATAAGCGTTCCATTGTGGTATGTGGATGCTCAGTCAAGCAAGTAATCAGCGTGGCATTGTTCTTGGCACGCCCTCTCACGCAAAAGCACAACCGCTCGCCCGCATGCATGGACTAGGATATATCGAGCGCAACTAGCCGTAGCCGTTGACGAATCTCACTCAGCTAGCTAGTGCATGCTACTCCCTCGTTCCGAATTAATTCACTCAGACTAATTTAGAACGGAGGAAGTCGTAGTTTCAAGGCAAGTTGTCAAACCGGCTGCTCGATTTATCATCAAATCGAGACATGCATGCATGGTTTCATACAAATAATTTTGGTACCATGACCATGCACGAAATGGACGAAACGTGATAGCTACATGACCACATCGTGCACGATTGCCACCGACGGTTGTTGCGGCCATGGGGGAAACAATCATGGATTTGAATTTCAGGCGAATTTCAGCAATTTCCTTTTAAGACCGGTATAAGTATTTCCCGGGCGAAAGCTTCTTAATTTATGGGAATTTTGCTAAGAACAATTCAAAATTTGCTCAGAAAGATAAAAATGTCATAATTCATTGTAAGCTCTTTTCGACTGAAAATCATGAGTTTTTTTGTCGTTCAATTCTGGCCTTTGATCCCTTCGTAAGACCAACTGTGATGGTTGTCATTCATGTGCCCGATAGTTGGACGATTAGTAATTTGATGGATATGATGCTGATCGAGCGTTGTGTCGCGCATCGGAGATGTGTATAGGCACCATCATCGTCAAACTAGCTACTAGAAGTTTCACGAGGTAGGATAAGTTGTTTCTATCCCCGGTGGAATGGACAGATCAGCTGGGCGGGTTTGGGTCGTGGTGAGTTTTGTGTCAGGTGTAAAGGAAGCGTAGTTCCTGGTGGGATGGGATTCAATCAGGCCAGACTTAATCACAAGGTGTATAGAGTGGGGATAACTGAACGAGACCTAACCATGTTTAGTTAGCATGAGATAAAGAAATATTGCTTGGTGTACAAGGCATGTTAACGGACGCTCCTACACCCATGTACTAATCAATATGGTATAGTCGACAACAATCCCGTCGAAGCCACCACTACCACGATCGCCAAACAATGTCTGATATACCAACTTTCATCTTCTGTATTCTAGCTACCTACAATGCCTTAATATATTAGTCCCATGTAACAAGTGTTCCACTCCAAATCTACTACAAAGTGATAAGACCAATTGTAACCCAACGGACAAATATTCAACAAACTCCACCTTGGAGACTATATGTTTGTCGCCTTGATATCACTATGCACGAATCTGGACTTGAATCATTATTCATGAGCTTCGGTGCTACTTCCAATATAAGACATGGATTGGATTATATCTAGAACAGAAGATACATGCATTACACATAGGTCTTCGACCTGATACACACATACGACCTTTTCTCATAGGAGACAGGTTATATAAACGAGCATAATAAGATATTTTCCTTCAAAGTGAGAGACTAAATTTGGATAAATCACTATGTCAATCTCGTTCACAGATCTCCACTCTTACGGAGATTGTTTGCAATAATTGGTTGTTGCATTAGCCGTGAGTTCAGGATTAGTGACCCAACATAGAATTCGCTATTAAGATCAAATTTTAGGTCATGTTGTTTAGATATATTTCTAATAGATATCTATATACTATACCGTTCATGCTATTGTTAAGGAATGACATAACAAATTGCCCTTTATTCATAAATTCAGACTTAACACAAATCAAGTTTACACGCCACACTTTACCTCCTTGGCCTCCTCACCCTCACACTCCATGTAGCCATGATGGCTCTCGTGCCATTACCAAGACAAGCGCTCGTCATTTTCACATGTCTGACAGTTTTCTTGAGATACGGCATATTGTTTGGAGTACTATGATGATTTTAGGGCTCGTTATTCCCATTACACGTTTTGAGGGCGTTGTCAGAACTCACCATTTTCGCGCGTTCTAACCATTTTGGTTGGCTATAACACACTGATTTGGACCCTCGAGACAATTTTCAAAACTTGTTCCCCGGTACATGGTTTGAGAGGCGTCGCGAAAACTCCGCGTATTTCATCCCAACTTAAAAAAATACATGTGGGTCGTGGCCCAAATATTCCAACTTGTATCTTGTATTTCCATACTTCCACCATTACAGTCTACACCCTGATCATGCATATAAATATGGAATGTAAGTAAAGAAATCTTCTGATGCACATGGCGTGGGTTTTGGCCAGGAAAACTCATCGGTGTGTCAGTGTATAGCATTCTTCTGAAAGAATTTTGTTGCCATCCGCTAGACCTTCCACTTAAAAGAAGAAGAAAAAAAAGGATACTTCTTGTCTTTCCAAGTAAGCAAACCAGGCTTTGGTCGTGTATTTTTTGCCGCTTGTCTGGCCCGGTGGCAAAAGAAAAGGAGAAACTGATTTATAGCCCAGCTTGCAAAGCCGTGGCCCATTCTAAATATTTTGTTTCTTTTCTTTTTTTTAAACATAGTACAATATAGATGTTAACTTACGTCCGCATACACTCAATCATATAAAAGCACGCAAGCACGCCCTTATCTATATTTGCACTTTCAAAAAAACGACCCGGGAGATGAGGTCGGAACCAAATTGCACTATCAAATACTCCTAGGAGATGCCCTAATCAAGCAAGGATCAGTGGCCTAATTATGGAAGGTACGGCCCAGCTTTTATATTTAGGGAGTACGGACATTTCACTCTATGCTGCAGAATCCCGGCCCAGCTTAGCCTACTAAAATCCAGCCCACTCTGCCCAGCCAGATTGCCTCCTCTTACGTCAGGTTTAGGCTTGCTTATTTTTTTACAGTACGACCGACTGAGGTAAGGTAACGGTGGTTCATGGCGCGCAGTATGCTTGAAATTTGAAAATTTTATGAGATATAAATCATTTTTTAAAATAACAATATATTAAGCTTCTATTTGGGAACTTTCTATTGTATGCCGATGCAGAAAAGCTTCTATCTAATGTGTATTTACCACCATTATAAAAAGACAAGTTTTTCATCAAAATATCGATCATCTTAGGCTCAAGACCATCCCAATTTCTTGGATCAAATATATAAATATATATTTTGAGATTGTTCATGATTCTTCCTAAATCAAATAATAGATGCATTAAGTCAATAATTGATCCGGCTACCGGCTACAGACTTGAGAACATGAATAATCATCAGTCGATCACGTGTCGGGCAGCGCCCACTGTGACGGCGGGTGCGGCATCGCAGCGTCCGGGCGACGGCGGCGTGCGGCGGCCAGCAGCGTGCGGGCGGGCGTCCACGGCGACAGCGACGGCGTGCATGCACGTGTCCACGGTAGCGTGCGGCAGGGCAGCAGTCAGGGCGTGGCGATCGGATTCGGAGATCGACTACCTTGATCGTTTCATTTTCAAGAGAACTGTATGTTTAGCCAGGCACGATTCGCTGTGGACGGTGGTGATCAGGACTCCGCTCATCTGCTGGATCGTTTGTTGTACCTGGCCCTAGTCCACTACGAAATATGTTATAAAAGATAGCAAGAAACGACGAAGAGCGGAACGAGATCAAACCAACGGGGACACGAGATTTTAACGTGCAAAACCCCTCCAAACAAAGGAGAGGAAAAAACCACGGGCGTTAGCCAGCAATACTTCACTATATCGGGGTGAGGTTACAAGCCGTGGGTTTACAATGTGTGGCTTACCCCAACAGGCGACTTATAAGATGTATTTATAGAGGGTAGAAACCCTAAGTCGGTTGCGATCCGACTCGGACACGATCCGTACCGTACCACGGAGGCTGCCGCCCCCGCACCCCGCGAGCGCAGGATGGGCCGGTGGGCTAACTTCTTCGCTACGCTACGGCCCAAGCCTCTCGGCGACGGGACTCCGCTTCACTCCGAAGTTAGCCGCTCACTTCACATCGTCATATGAATTTGGATCACCATAAAACAACAAAATATAATCTAAAAAACGAAATATGCATACGTAGTAGGAATTTGGGGGCCCTGTTCCGTCGAGCTCCTCGCACATGGCCTTCGACGGCCCTGATGGCGCGTATAACAGACAATGTTGTTCGGAATTTGCATGAATCACATGAGAATGTTGCAAACAACGAGAGAAATGTTGCATGTGGTAAGAAAAATTCAAATGACCTGAGATGAGTTTAAGCCAAACCCAACGACTAATAAGACGACCGAGTAGGAGATAATATGAACCAAGTAATGTCTAGTGTTGGTCTTGCTTTTTCCATGGTTATAGGTATGATCTATATTGAAATCAAGGATCCATCAAGTACGACATGCATGACCAACTCGAAGTGCGGCGCTACAACACAACCACAACTATAAAAAATATGACAAAACAACTCAACTTGGAGTTGATATGTGTGCAACCAAATCGAGATCAAAATGGACGTGAATCGCCACATTCTCGGAGTTCAAGGGAATCAAGATACATAAACAAATGGGAGATGCCCTGATTAAGCAAGATGCAATGGCCTAATTGTGGAAGGTCAGCAAAGCCAGCATGGGGTCAGGTAACAGTGGCTCATGGCGCATGGAAGCGACGTTGTTGCGAGAACTTTCGATGATTCTTGGGCAGTCATGGGGAAATGTCGTGCAATTGCTGCAATAAGAGGAAAATGTCCATGTGTTCGTTGTTGTTGTTGCAATGTCTGGAGTTTTCAGAATCGTGGTTTACAGAAGATCCAACGACTGCTGTGATGATCAACTGGGGAAACAATTTCAACCAATTAAGGCATATAGTTGGGCTTCTTTTTACCATGCTCATAGCTACTGACATATATTGGACAGAGAATCCGATAAATATGACACACATGACAGTGTTAACCAACTCGACGTACGGCGAAACCACAACCATGACAAAACAACTCTACTTGGAGTTGATAATATACACAGACAGTGCAACCAAATCAAGATCACGCCGATCGAGCGCCAGCTTCTCGGAGCTCATGGGAGACAAGAGCGCATAAAGAAACTGAAAACATGTCCTAATTAAGCAATAAGCTTATGAGCCATGGCCTAATCGTGGAAGGTAAGCGTACGGAAGAGACGCTACCTAGCTAGAGGCAAGGCAACAGTGGCCTGTGGCTCATGGCGTACGGAAGAGACGCTGATTTGTTTAGCCGCTACCCAAGAAACGGCCCTTGGTTCTTGATTAGTTTGACGACCCCAAACCCCTGCATCAGCAAGCTAGCGTTCAAACTCCAAGCCATTAGTTTAATGAAGAAGTATGTGTGGTTTAGAACTGAGTTGCTGACTAAGGGTTAGCATAGTAGTTAATATTTTGCAGTGGAGGAAAACAAGGTCAAAAGCCAACGTGCGGGAACATTAAGCTTGTTATTATATATAGTTAGGAATCTTATTATACGCCTGATGATGCATGGTTAGTTTTTTGATACAAAATGTATTCGGAAAATGAGCATCTCATGAAGGCAATCATTTGTGGTTCAAAGCACCGCCATTATATATATAATTTCTTCCTTCAATATTCTTCTCTCTAAAAACATAACAAGTAAACGCGCTACCATTCATATTTTGATGATATGATAAAATTGGAACGGTACGAGAAGAATTCTTCGACTTCCTGAATCTTTGGGTCTCTTTCCTCGTTGTTTCTGCAGAACTTCCCCGCTGTCCTCGATGCACATACGTGTGTATTTATGATTGGTCACGGCTCTAGAAGAAAAAAGAATATACTTACTCTGTATCTAAATGCAAGACGTTTTGGTGGATTAAAATACACTACCAAAACGTTTTATATTTTTTCACGGAGGTAGCATTAAATATTGTTGCATCCTCCGATCATGCCTGCGTCGCGTTGCTTGAAATCAAAGCGAGGCCGTTACTCAATTGCTCCCTTTCTTTTTCTCTGCAGATCCTGGCCGTATGTGATGAGCTTGCTCATGGTCAGATTCAGAGTTAGAGCTCCTCTGTTTCAGCAGCGTTTTTATATGGTTATGACGGCTCCCGCTTTCCTGGCGATCTCATCTGGAGTCTGGACTGCATACCTGGCTATGATTATTCAGGCGGTATGGCAAGCAAGCATCTGCCACAAATGAGATTAAATATATGGAAGACATGCAGGAGAATATACCAGCTATCTTCAGATGCTAATTAGTTGAGCTGTAGCTATGAGCAAATTACAGTTGTGGAAGAGCTCTCAGGAGCCATGAAACTGACCCCTAGTCAAGAACGACAAGAAATGCTACTCATCATATATATATATACTTTATTTCTTCTTTTTTCGACTTGGTAATAATCTCTCTCGGCGAAACAAATGATGTGATGGGACGAAAGTAGTGCCACTGATTTTCTTGTCCCTCTTTCATTTTCTTTCAAGAAGAGAGAAAGAGATGCTACCTTGGCGATTCAACGAATTAAGTCTGCGGGTGGCGGGGAAGAGAGAAAGGCTGTAATTTTCAGAATCTCGTCCCAATATGCAATTTGTAAAGCTACTTTGTGGTAGCAACGGCACGTTGTGAACAAGAACTTTGGCGATGAGATTTTCTCAACCACATAATTTGAACACATTTTATTTGTTATCGGAGGCCTATGCATCGCAATCAAATTAACTATCATGAGCATGTTGTTTGGCTGACATGATATCCTAGTAGGTGTCGAGCTACTGTCTCTAAATGGTTGCATCCAGTAGAACACTTTTTTTAGGGGAGTAGAACACAATATGACCCGCAAAAAAAGGACCAATATAGAGGAAGTTGATAGCCATGCGACTAACTTGAAAAAAAAGAAGAGTGCTGACTCTTTTTAAGCCGCTTTCAAAACATAGTCCTGCGAATCAGCAGAGTAGACGAGTTTACTGTAACAATAGGAGCCAATTCTGAATTATGCAAGATTAATGCTAAAGGAAAGAAAAAAGTTCCATTCTTAGTGCATCTGATGAACATGCATGAAGATAAAATGAGTAACCTGTATACTACTTGCAACAGTGTATGGAAGAAAACAGAGAATTGTTAGTTTTTTATACAAACAGTATTCGAAAAATGTGTTCAAATTATGTGGTCCAAAGGACCACCGTTATGTATATTTGTTCCTTCAGTATTCAGCTCCCCAAACACACATTGATCACAAGTAAACGCGCAACACTATTCTATTTTGACGATGTGATAAAACTGGAAGGATGCAGAGAGTGAAGCAAGAACAATTGTTCGGCGATTTTGGAATTTTGGGTCTCTTTCCTTGCTATTTCTGATGCCCAGGAATGCACATACGTGTGTATTTATGACTGGTCAGATCTCCCAATAAAAGAAAAATATATAAATGGTTGTTGCGTCCTCAGCATGCCTGGTCACATTGCTTGAGATCAAAGCGAGTCTGTTGCTCAATTGTTCCCTTTATTTTTCTAGATAGTTTATTTAGGTCTTCAGATCCTGGCATGTATATATGATAGCTTTGCTAATGGCCAGATTCAGAACTATGAGCTCCTCTGTGTCAGCTTCGTTTTTATATGGTTACCACTCCCGCTTTCGTGGCGGTCTCACCTGGACTAAACACCTGGCTATGATCATCAGGCGGCCAGTCAAGCAAGCATCTGCCACAAATGCATGAGATCGAAATATATTGAGTACTGGAGGAGAATATGCCAGCTCTCTTCAGATATTAATTAGTTGGTTGTCGCTATGAGCATATTAAAACTATGGAAGAGCTCTCAGGAGCGAGGAAACTGACCACCAGTCAAGAATGACAAGAAATGCTACTCCATACAAATAATTTCTTCTTTTATTTCCGACTTGATATATATTTTTCTCTATTGGTGAAACAAAATGATGTGATGTGGTGAAAGTAGCGTCACTTTGTTTCCTTCTTCCCCTTTATTTTGCTTTCTAGAAGAGAGAAAGAGATGTCCCATGCAATTGTAAAGCTACTTTGTGGTAGCAACAGTACGCCATGAACAAGAAATTATGTCGTGAGGTTTTCTGAACCACATGATTTAAGCAATTACTCCTTATAAATTAGATGACTTTCATTTGTTCATGTAGGACATGTATAGGTTTATTTACAAATGGACAATAGAAGTTATCTAATTTAGAATGGAGGGAGTACCTTTTATGAAAAGAGTAATAACACAAGGTTCAGCAGTTCCGCGCAGGAAGAAAGCAACAAAACTATCATAAGCCTTTTTATTTGGTGGACATCCTAAACTGTCTCGAGCTAAGTCTCTAAATGGTCCTACATTCCATCATGGAGTAATCCATACCTAATTAGCTTGCAAGTGTACTTTGATGTGCTATTTTCTCAGTTAATGGAAAATGCTGCATGCATGATGGAGCTGAATATAATGAATTGTGGGAAATGTGATTAATTGATCCCATGTTGTGGAGCAGGCTGTAACCTTTTAATTTGGTTAGTTAATTAAGGTATAATTAAGATAGATGAATAAAACCATATAGAAACTAACAAGTGAAGCCAGTTGCCAGCTACATGTCGTGGTAGATAGCAACGTGTTAATTCGCATCATGATTCCATAAAACAATGACCGCCCAACCCCCACCTTCTCAATCAGCAAATCATATTTTGTTTGGCGAGTGCTTTACCAAACGCCTGATAGCAACATCAGACATTCATTTCCTTGGCCATAGCTAAGCTACTTGTCAACGGCGACCAATTAATCATGGCCCCAAATAATGGCCACAACTCCACCACATCCAAGCTTCAACTAATCATCACGAAAATCCACCACAACTTATGCACCCAAGTTGAACAACAAGGAGGAGGCCAAGGAGTGATTGATATCGTCGTTAATTAATTGGAGTTTACCACATGGCTAACCGAGCTTATCGACAAGCTTGTTTGATCAAGGAGGTCTCACTCACAGGCCTGCCCCACCAACACGTAGCAAGCCTCTTGTAGCATTCCCTCATGTCTATTTTTTTCTTTCCCTACAAATTCCACAAAAGATTACCAAGTTTAGCTAATGCCAATAAATATGTAGTAAAAAAGGAGCAAATAGAAAAGGATTACCATCAAATGTGTCCAAATAGAGAAAGTGGCAGTACACTCGACTCAGTACATATTCGTTATTTGTTCTCACTTGACACCTGACAACTACATTTTATTTGTAGTTCACTTGATTTTGCACATTTTCCACTCCTCGTCAAAACAGGTTTTCGCCTCGCTATATTAATATAACCACAACCGATACATCCAACGAAAGGTGCCCGGGCCGAAACAACACAAGTACACCCAAAAGAAAAGAGACGAGAAATCACAAAAGAAAAATACCGACAACAGGGGATCAACAACAATGAGCAAGCTCCAAGACCATTGCGCCCACCAGAGGCCTCTCACCTAGCTATTAGTGCTTCGAAGCGCCGGTACCAATCAACACCTTCAGGAAGATGCGACGACGACGTTGCTGCTGCCAAGGGTTTCCTTTGATACGCGACAGGGAGAAGAGGGGAGCATCGACGTAACATTTTCCACTAAGATTCTAGAAAATGACAGTACATTTGTGATTTATTTGTCGTAAAATTTGTACCACCCTAATATAAAAGTGCTATACAACAGCCGACAATTATTACGGATCAGAGGAGTAGCATTGTAGCAAATAGAAAAGGTGTCCAAATAATTAGACCAAAAGATGAAAACGGTGTCCAAATAGAGAAATGCTTTGGAGGCAAGGCAAGCAACTATCATACAAATACAACTATACAAGCAGTGAGTGGTGGAGGTAAAAAAAAAGGAAAGCGGTAGGGAAGAAGAATTCCAAGTGTTCGTCCATTGATGCGTGGGCGTGTGTGTGCACGCACAAAGTTGCCGTCGCTGTCCATCCGGGTATATATACACCGCCGAAAGTCGGCCACCCAATCAGCAGCTGACACTCCCCCCCTCCTCCTTCCTCTCTCTCTCCCAAGAACAGAACAGAGCTCTCTGGAGATCCGGTGCTCAGAGTCACACGCAGGGAGAGAGCTCGGAAATTCACGAGCAAAGATCGCATCTTTGCTCTCCGGCCGACGTGTGGAGCTGCCTCGCCGCCGCGGGAGATCGATCGCCGAGAGGAGGTCAGTGGTTCTGGATTCCTTGGAGCTCAGCTCCTTGTGATTATAGTCTTCGTTTCTGCTACCGTGTCTCTGGTCCCTGCTGCTGCTCGAGGTGAAATTCAGGTTCTTTTGTGGCGAATTTTTGTTTTTTGGGTGGAGTGATCCTGTGGAATTTGGGGGCGGGCAGTTGGTGGGGGTACTGTTCTCGAGTCCTATCTATCCGGCTTGCTCATCCCACGGAGAGATTCCACTCGACTATTTCTTTCTTCTGCAAATCTCTCGTCTAATTCTTATCTGATTCTTCACCAAGAGATCATAGCAACAAAACCATGAGCTGTTATCTGAATCCTAGTTTCTTCTTCTGCGAGATGCCCAAGTAGATAAGAACCTGAGTATCTGACCATGAAAGGCGTGTTTTTTTCTTGCAGCGAGCCGAGCTGAGCTGAGCCGATGATGAGGGACGCGTGGATGGAGGTGCTGCCGCCGGGGACGGGCCACTACGCGTCCTCCCGCGCCGTCGGCGGCGGCTGGTTCATGGCGCCGCCGCGGGCCTGGACGGCGCACGAGAACAAGGCGTTCGAGCGCGCCCTGGCCGGGCTCGACCTGCGCTCCCCGGACTGGGAGGAGGTCGCGCGCGCCACGGGGAAGACGGTCGGCGAGGTCGTCACCCACTTCAAGGACCTCGAGGTCGACGTGCACCAGATCGAGTCCGGCCTCGTGCCCTACCCCGTCTACGCCCCCGGCGGGGCGGCCGCGGCGGCGGCGGCCTTCACTCTGCAGTGGGACGGCGCTCATGGCGGACTGGCTGGGGACTTCCGGCACGGGTATCGGTTCGGCGGCGGGAAGCGGCACGGCGGCGGACGCACGCCGGAGCAGGAGCGCAAGAAGGGCGTGCCGTGGACCGAGGAGGAGCACAAGTGAGTTTTCTACTGAACACCACCTCAGCTCCAGCTCCAGCTCCACTTGTGATTGTGAGAGCGATTGCTCTGCTCATCACTAGCGTGATAAATGTTCTTTCTTGAAATTCACAATCATTCATTCACTAGGCTTTGCATCATCAGATAGCTATGCTAGCTTATAAAAACTTGGGAATTGGAATGATTTAACCATCAAGAACTGCAATCTGAAACTGAATTGTCATCGGTTCACTAGGATTTCAGACAGTCATGTGATCATTCTAGGCCTTAGCACTATTATTAACTCAGCCAGTCATGTGATGATTCTAGGCTTTATATATTAGTGTTATTAGGCCAAGAGTTTCATGATCAACAATAGTTCAGTTACTGAAACAGATCATTCATTGTTCTTTGGTCCAGGTTGTTCCTGCTAGGCCTGAAGAAGTACGGCAAAGGGGACTGGAGGAACATTTCGCGCAACTTCGTGCAAACGAGGACGCCGACGCAGGTGGCCAGCCATGCGCAGAAGTACTTCATCAGGCTCAGCTCGGGCGGCGGCAAGGACAAGCGGAGGTCCAGCATCCACGACATCACCACCGTGCACCTCACCGACGACCGGCCTCCCTCGCCGTCATCCCTGATCAACCAGTCCAGCGCGCCGGCCCTGAGCTCAGGGCAGTTCTCGCTCCCTGCTGGTGACACCAAGCAGCAACATCACGGCGGGGCGAATGCGCCATTCAGTTCGCCGAGCCGGACGACGCTCGGAATACCGAATTACGCCATGGGGTTGCAAGATCAGTCTCTTCAGTGTGGTCCTCTGCATGATCAGCTCGCCGCTAACCGGAGTATGTTGTATTAGGTGCGATCGGTTGATCCCACTCGGCGCCGCCACGGGTCAGATGTCTAGTGTAATATGGCCTTGCTGTAGCTTCTTCTTCACTACCACCTGTATTATTATTACTGGAGTAATTAAAATTATGGGGATTCTTCGGAACATAGCAGAGGGTGATGCTTGGATCTAGTCCATAATTGTTACTGTTGATACTCAGAGAGAATGTAAGGGGAAAAGGATGTCAAAAACTTGATGCTGTAGTAATTTCAGACATTGAATGCTCAGTGCTGATCATGTACATTATCGAGTGGACATATTGATATTGTCAATCTTCTCTCTGGTCAGCTCAGGTAATGGAAACCGTACTCATGCTGCATCTCACACATACTTATCCACAGGTATCAGCTAGATAGATATCTTCAGATAAACCAAAGTCAGTTTGTGGTGAGTCATTCACCAATAGGCCTTGCTCATCTGGTCAACTTTCTTCTTGATTGACCTTTGGCATTGTTTATGTGCAACTCAGCCCTATACAGATTGTGATTTCTTCTGTGCCTCTGCTGATGATGCTGCTTCCACCAAAATTATGAAATTGGAAATGAGTCAGACTTGCACTACATTTGGCATCTCATGCTTTGGTTGCCTGCTTTTTTTCCATCAGCTTTTACAAAATCTTTTCCAACTCCTTTTTGGCACTGGTCTTTGCCTCATTGAGAAAGGCATCCATCCACCACAGATCTGCATGAGGCAGATCCTTGAGACAACAGTGCGTAGAATAGTATCACAGAGAGCAGCACTTGGGCGTCCACAACATGTTTTTTTGCCAACTTGTGTGGGTGCTTGTGCTTTTCAGTGTCCTCACTTTCTGCAAGTTGCAGTGCACAAGCACAAGATCACTCAGTGAGCTCTCTGATGATGATGACCATGATCATCAAGGGAGACTGTTGGACAGAAGCTTCTAGGTGTGATGGATGTGGTTGCTGCTGCTTCACGCAGCATTTCTTCAGCCTTTCCTTGTCAGCTGTTTCTGGTTCCTTTTTTTCCATTATCACATTAATAGGTTTTTATGGAGAAAATACATTCATTCTCCAACATGAACAAGCAAATTGGGAAGCATTTTTTTTATCGTGCAACTACTCGTGATGTTTTCTTCAGCGCACAACATGTGTTCCCATTACTTTTTGTTGGTGTTCAAAACCGGCTTCCGTCTCACCCTACAGAACGATGGACAAATAAGAAATACTCAGTGCCGAACATTTCTTCATCTTGACAATTTGATGGTTGGGCTGACAAAGGCCCCTGTGAAATTTCAATACAAGAGGAAAGAACACCATCATTTTCTTGCTGAAATCAAAGATGAGAACCATAAAAAGGAACCAGTTCTCCAAGAATAGTAACACCACATAGCCTGGAAAAACAGTTAGAGTGTCAGACTAATAAACCTCCTGCATCCATCAACCCAGGACGATTCAGATGAACAAAGAAAGCTGGTGAAACTTTCTAGTTCAGGTGTTATGGTGCACTCCAACTGGCCCAGAATCTAAGGAAGATGGCCATGGCAGTGTGAGAAACCAGAAGGAAGAACATTCTTCGGTGCAGGAAGGACAGATGGCATGCAGCCAGCAGGAGTGTAGGACAGGAGTCAATAATGCTAGCATTATTTGGTTTGATGGGAACTGTTGAGGTGGGCTTTTGCATAAATAGTAATGTTAGCATTCCCATAATAGAAGACCTCCCCTGTTTTCTCAAGCATCTCACTCACATTGATGAACATTGGTTATTCTGATCCCTAACTAACCGAATTCTCCCGAGATATGTCCAATTTCAGACAGAGTTAGGTGCTAGTGTTAAAAGAAGTGGTCACGTATGGTTCTGTCAACAGACCCTCCATCCAGATTGAGTTTAGCAGGAACAACTGAAAAACAGTTCCAAAAAAAAATGGATAGAAGCTTCTGGGTGTGATGGATGTGGTGGCTGCTGCTTCAAGCATCATTTCTTCAGGCCTGCCGCCTTTCCATGTCACCTGTTCCTTGCTCCTTTTTTAATGTTAAAACATTGTAAATAAAAAAATTATGGAGAAAATAAATCCATTATGTTAATCGGTAGACCCGGCGCCGAGCATTGCTTCATCTTAAGAATTTGAAGAAAGACTTAAAATTCCTCTCTACTTCCGAGGCCCTTAAGTGGTACGTTCTCTCACAAAAGGGTACTATTATTACCCCTTTCCGAAAAGGAAACCGGCAAGTTTCTCACATTATTTCTGGCATTAGCTATTTCTGACTGATGTGCTGAGATGCTGCACTGGGACATTTATACACAACCGAAAAGAAGCACCATCTTTGGACTCCAAGATGAGATCCATAAGAGGAACGAGTTCTCCAAGAATAGTTTGAACCTTCATTAGGGACCTCCCCTTGTTCGTTTTTTAAACAAACTTTGCCTTTTCGCTCGTTTCACGAGCTCTTAGCATTGGCGATCATAATCTGTAACTAAGTAACCAAGTAACCAACTAAGGGCCACTTTGAATTGTAGGATTTTCAAAGACATTTCTTAGGATTCCAATCCTTAGGATTTTTTTCTATGGATTGCCTTTGATTTAAGGGAATGATGTTAACAAAATCTTATGAATTGGATTCCTATGCCTCAATTCTATAGGATGGAGACATTTTTCCTATGTTTTTCTTGTGTTTTATCCAAACGCCAAGTCTCGCACTCTTTCTGTGTTTTGCAATCATCTGTTTTGCACTTACAAACCTATAATTATTATTTTTCACATTCCTATGTTTTTCAACCTAACGATCCAAAGAGGCCCTAACTCAATCGCCCATGATTTCCTCCAGCTTGGTCTCACACTGAAGCTAAATGGTAGCAGTAAAAGAACGTGATCATGCAAACAAGTTACAGAAAAACAAACGGTATTGAGCTGATCAGCTGAAGTAGTAATCCCTAATTCGACCGATCTTCGATGCTTACCGGACTGGTTTTATCTGGCATCATCATCCATCATCGACAAAATCAGAGAAGAACATGAGATGATTGATTAATGTTCCTTTTTGGCATGATTGAATAGATCTGCGTTGGGAGGAGACGTCCCCATGGAATGGATGCTGGAATGGGGCAAGCAACTTGGAAGGCCGTCTATTATGACATGATCAGTATTGTGCGACATGCCATGTGAGAGCAGGTGAAGGTATGGAGGATTCAGATTTTTTTGCCCCATGCCGTGTACTCCTATAGTCCAATACACTATACATGGGGAAGATGCCCAGTAATATTTTCCCAAATATTCTAAAATAAAACTCTATGCACTGCAAAAATAAAGCAAAAAAAGGCGCCGTTGCCGGGGATCGAACCCGGGTCACCCGCGTGACAGGCGGGAATACTTACCACTATACTACAACGACCTGATTTGATAAATATGAAACAGTCAGTTATTTGTAAGCAGCGCAGTGAGGTTCTTTGGTACAACATTAATCTTGAGTTGAAGAAAAAACGACCTTGAGGGCGAGAAAGTGTAAATAATAGTAAGTACACCATTGCCAGGCTCGAACAAACAACAAAAAATATTAGAAGGGCACAATAACCGACCACTGTGACAAAATGACTCGAAACTGAAACTAAACATACCGCCTATTATAGTTTGAAAGCAAACTTTACTATAGGTATCCTTCATAGTTCTTTAGACTAAAAGCGAAAGCTCAATTACTCATACCGCAAATATGTCCCTGATATGTTCGCATTATTGAGTTTCTCGATTAGGGCTCCAAAATTAGATCCCACAGAATAAATTTCAAGGAAGATTTCTTTTGTCATGGACAACTAACACTAACCGAATACTAGTTCTAGTTTCTTTTAATAATGGTCTATTAATCTTCCTTGTACCGAGTGACAGGTTAGTCGTTCACGACTTTCATGGTTAGTAGTGAATTATTACCACTAGTGATAGATGGTCGTGTCCGTCTGACCCCAGATTCAGTTTAGCAGGAACAGATTAAAACAAGTTGTAAAAATGACAAGAGTGAGCTGCACGCATTCAGACTGATTGTTTGCATCACATCTCAGAGTCTCAATTGCACTCCTCGATTGTGCTTTTCACCTGAGCCATCTGTCATTGAGGAATACTCAGGCTACGCTTTTCTCTCGGGGAGGCTATAACCTTTTTTCGCTGTATCTTCCAGATCAACAGAAAATCTGAATGGTTTTAAGGCAATTGTGAGACTGGAGTTTCATTGTTCTCCCATTTAAACTTGTATATATATAATTGTGAGCACAGCTCTACAATACGCACAAAAATATGTGCAAAAGAAACTTCGAAACAAAACAAAAAAGGCCAGTTCAAAATCAATAGAAACAGACAGCCGACTTCAAGTTTTACACGTCTAGTTTCTTCTCAGCTTCACTGATGACCTGCAGTTGCTCGAGAAAAGCGGTGAGTTTCCTCATGTCCTCCTCTTGGACGCTCGGAGGAGCCCTCTCTCTGTAACTGGATGCGTCCATCTTCTGGGACAGGGCATGCTGCAGCCTGCATGTCCAAGAGGAGAATTAGCAATGTGACCTTACCGCTGAATCTTCATCGTCAAAAAAGACAAGGTGTGAGCAATGCTTACTTTTGGATTTCATCTCTCTTTTTCCTTAGTTTTTCGAGCTCCACTTCTGCATTGAGAGCCCCTTGGAGCTGAAGGTACACGGTCAGATCTTTGTTCACAACAGCAGTTGAACAGTCTGGTGGAGTTTCATCACTCTCTATCAAAATCTGCAATTTTCAAACATTACTTTGTCAGAAAAGGCTGGAGCAATTAAGTGAATTCGAGATAAATATGCTCCACAGAAGATTTCAGCATAAATTTATAAATCTGTAAAGAAGAAACTCATAAGGATATATATGTAAGGCTAAAACCTTGAGCGATGATACAGAAGAAAGAGACACGGCTAGAGATTTATAGCATTCAACAGTGGTTGTAATATCTTGTCCTCGGCAAAGTGCAAAAGCAGGTCGCCTGTTCATGAGGAAAAATAAGCAATAAGACATTGTTTTGGCACGCCAGCAACAAGAAACAAGCAGGCACATATCATGCATAGTATAGAATAAAGACAAAGCCCAGTTATGTTACAAACCTTTCATTTGTATCTGTTGGTGGCTTCAGAGATCTAAGTTTGTTCACAGTATCCAAGACAATATCAATTTCACTTTCAAGTTTGTCATCTGCCCATTCCTGTCATAAACAACAATAGTATTCCACTGGTAAATAGGTATTTCAAATGTAACATTGTGTGTATTTACAACAAGACGTGAAAATTTACCGTAACAACAGATGGATATTCTGTCATCATGATGGAATTTTTCCTACAAGAGTCTTCGGGCTGAGGAAGACGCTGCCAGAGCTCTTCAGTTACATAAGGCATAAATGGGTGGAGCAGGCGCAAACCTATGTCGAGACAAACCCATAGAGCATCTCTGCAAGCTGCTCTTGCCGAATCAAACTCTGGAGAGTCATTGAAGAAGTAAGGTTTTACAGCTTCTATAAATACATCACATAGCTGGTACTGCCACCATGAGTATATAGCAGACGTTGCATCAGAGAACTTGTATGCTTCTAATGAGGTTACAGTCTTGCCGACAGCCTTATTAAGGACCGAGAGTATCCATTTGCAGATTGGGGGCATTGGAGACACAACAATAGTTGCCGGTGGAGTGTAATGATCACCAAGCTTGCCCATTGCAAATCGAATGGCATTCCACAATTTATTGCACCATTGCCGATATCCAACAACCCTCTTGATATCGAGATTTATCTTGTCAGACTGCAAAACAAAAGGGTTTATATAAAAAAGATGAACCAGAAGCCATACACAACAGAAACTCAAATGGGTGTGACTATAACCTGGGAAGTGTAAGAAATCAGTGCGAAACGTAGTGCATCAGTGCCACATTCAGGAATGCCATCAGGAAAATCTTTCTTCTTCCCTTCTATTGCGATGATTAATTCATTTGGATCCAGGTTGCCTTCTTCCAATTTTTTGAGGAGCTCTTCAAGTGTCGCACCGTTTATCACATCGAGGGGGTCAACGACGTTACCAAGTGACTTGGACATTTTGCGGCCATGTGCATCACGGATCATAGGATGCAAATAGACCTGTAAAAGAGGGTGCAATCATGACTAAGGACGCAAGAAAACTAAAGCATATAATCAACTACAATTTCCCACATAATCTAGGGTAGTTTAAAACTGAACTGAAGCTCAATTAGGCTGTTTAAATAAGCAATTTCAGGAAGAAAATTTGACGAGTTTGTGCATTTAATATGACATGATAGTCTCAATCAAGCATAAGCTACCCCCTCAGCCAAAGGACGATGATAGAATAACTCAAAATGGAAATTTCATAGTCCATAAAAGAAGTATCTGGGGACTTATAATGCACTATCATGTTAAACAATTAGACTCATGAAGGTAACCTTGTTTATCACGTCCACATACTCATATTGCCAAGATCAAAGGTAACATACCCCTTGAATAACATGTTCAATTTTTTATAAGCTACAGAATTCAATCACGAAACTAGAATAACCAGTACAGACAAATGGCAGGCAACTAATGCAAAATGGGCTGGTTCATTAATCCATTCAACAAAATATCTGGAGAATATATATGGCATAATTTTGTCAAACAACAATGCCTATGAAGTCAAGTAACCTCATTTGTATTTAGTTTTTGTTTACAGCGTCCACATGTTCAAACTGCAAATATTAATTGTAGGTTGCTTCAACTTTGGACATTTGAACATAGTTGTACTGTTACACTGAAGCACGGTTTCACCATGTTGAGGCCTCAAGGGGACATATAAGGCAGAGATAGCCATCGGCTAAAGAGTAGCATGAATCAGGTATTGTATGTTATTAGACGACAACAATAATGTAATGCAGTGTAACTGGCAGAAATAGCATTTATGAAATTACCTTCTGAAATGGCACATCACCACCAAGTTGCATGCCCATCATCACCATCCGTGCCACCCAGAAGAAGAGAATATCAAGTCCAGTTTCAAGGACTGAACCAGGGTAGAAAGCACGAAGATCAGCAGTATCATCTGGCCAGCCAAGGACTGTCAATGGGAAAAGACCAGATGAAAACCATGTATCCAGAACATCAGGGTCTTGATTTAACTGGAATTTCTTCCCTGCATATTTTTGCTGTGCCTCAAGGATCGCATCACACTCATTCCGTGCGACTATCCAACGATCATTGTTGGATCCCATACCATTCAACTGATCATCCTCTAGTGTCACATACCATGCAGGTACGCGATGTCCCCACCAGAGTTGCCTTGAAACACACCAATCACGTATATTTTCAAGCCATCTGCAAGGACAATGGTGGATGGATCATGTTTCTTCATATCTCATTACTTTGTTAGGAAATCTGCAGGAGGCGTCACATTCCTGAACTAGGTAAAAAAGACAAAACTATACCTGTACCAGTCTTGTTCATATTGTTGCGGAATAATCTCAATTTTTCCAGACCTTACAGCATCAAGACCTGACTTTGCCATCGTTTGGCAATTGACAAACCATTGCGGTTTTAGCATAGGTTCCACTACATCGTTACTTCTCGAACAAATGCCCAAATTCATTTCGTTCTTTTTTGTTTCCTTGTACAAGCCCTTAATTAGCAGAACAAAACACTGTTAGTCCAGAACTCGGAACTACTCAGGCAAATCCAAATTGAAATGAAATTAAATTGGAAAAGGCAAGACGGACAAAGAACAGCCTAAAATGATAAAAGATCAAGTAAAGATAATAATTGATCACTGGTTTCCACCGTTATGCAGCTTCTATTTATATGAAGAGACATTATTATGTATATCCAATCACAATGGCGTAACTGAAGAAGTCTTCAAGCAACATATACATAAAGCAACAAAACACATATTCCTCAGAAAAAGGAATGCTGCACAATCTCCAGTACTGAGACATTATCGACTAAATTAACCAAAACAGTAAAGGAAAACCATGTCAAAAGTAGAGATGTTTATGCAAGAATCAATATAGCTTACATGAGTTGCTCTTTGTAGCACGTGTTAGCAAAATAGAAATAGAAATATTACGATACTAAGTTCATGTTATTAAAATGTAGTGTCATTGCCATTTAAATGCTATTTAAAATATATAATATCACATAAAATTTATACTAAACCGACACAATCATCCAACAAGCATTATTTAAATACTATAGATCATAAACTTTATGAAATGCTAACTAAATGAAACCAGTAATACCTTCTCCTTCAGTGCATCAATAACAGCAACCCGAGCAGCAAATCTTGGCATTCCTTCAAATTGTGAACCTCCATTGCTGTTTATCTTCCCATCATCTGTTAATATATTGATGAACTCCAGGTTGTGTCGTTTTCCAACCTCAAAGTCATTTGGATCATGGGCAGGTGTAATCTGCATAACATGCATGTAAGAATAAAAGCTAAGGGGGTAACATATGCACGAGTTCCACTAGGGCAAAAGAAATATAGATAATGTAAGTCAGTCCTTGGCATTAACCTACCTTAACAGCGCCGGTACCGAACGTGGGATCCACTAACACAGCATCGCAGATTATTTTGAGTTTTCGGCCATTGAAGGGGTGAACTGCATGCTTTCCATGCAGATGCTTATACCTTTTATCCTCGGGATGAACAGCTATTGCGGTATCACCAAGCATTGTTTCAATTCTTGTTGTTGCAACAATAATCTCACCGAGTCCTTCTTCAAGAGGATAGGCAAAAGATATCAACACACCAAATTGTACAGTAGTGTCATACCCAGGGACCTTCAGCATAGTTTCGTCTTTAAGCTCCAAATGATCAACCTGAGAAAACATAATTTTTAAATTAAGAGGTTGTCTTAGTCATGTGTACGATATCAAACCGATATTATAGACGACAATACAATAAGCATCATAAACCTCTATGTCAGATATTGCTGTTAGAAGTGTGCAATCCCAATTCACGAGGCGATAGTCTCTGCAAAGGATCAAATCATGTATATGAGGTTAAGAAAACTTGGTTGCCTATTGAATGACATGGAGGTGGTGGTAAGAAACACTAACACCTACAGCAACAGAAGGGAAGGAAACTAACCTGTAAATCAAACCATCTTTGTGCAACCTGACAAAAGCTTCAGTTACAGCTTTTGATCTTTGCTCATCCATCGTGAAACACTGATGCACAGGTTAAGATTAAGTTGAAATAAAAGAGAGTAAATATGTGTTACTCATGTAGTACATCATCTTAACTACAGAAAATAGGAACTTTACCTCACGGGACCAATCAAGCGAGGCCCCCAGCGTACGTAATTGACCCAATATGGTACCACCGTACTGATCTTTCCATTTCAGAACCTGAACAAAGGATGGCATCAAAAAATTGAATAATAATAATAATAAACAAGAAAAGATTCATGCAAGTGGAATCGAATTAAGATCACTATGATTCTTGCATCATCACGGTGGAGCGGTACTCACTACCAGATGTCGAACCCATTGCCATTATTATTATTTCATAGTGTAAAGGTGATAGTTAAACACTGAAGATTTATGAACTAAAGCACAGAGGAGACAGGACAAACAACAAAAATAACCACGTGTTAAGGGGGAAAGGTGCTTACTTCATCTATGAATTTATCACGACCTAAGTCATGCCTTGTCAGCTTCTTTTCACGCATTAGCTTCTTTTCTACTACAACCTGGCTTAAGAGAGCAGAGTGTTAAATCAAATTCATTACTACAAACCCATGTGAAGTACAAAGAAAACAAAACTCTGAGGTACAGAGTCGATAGTTCTAGCTTAGTTCGGAGAGGATAATGCAGGTTGAAGTCAAAATACAGTATAATCACATCTGTTCAACAATTTAGTTTCAATTACTGAAACACAAAAAGTCTGATAAAGAGAAGGGACATCATTCTGCCAAGATTTTAGTAAAAGTAAAATATCCATGTGGCCATTTCTTGTATTTTGGTGCATGCGAAATTGGCAAGTCTACCACTAAAGTAAGGCAGTAACACAGTACGAAACATCTAGTAGGTGGAAAAGGTGTTGCAAATATAATGGTGGAATTATCTGCTCAGACTGCAAACATAACATATACTAACAGGACCCAAATCCACTGTTGAAAGCTCTATTTTAGTGGTGGCGCATCAACAACTAACACTGCCACAATGTTGTGTGAACGTGTATTTCATAAAAGTTGAATGACGGCAAGTGCCACCAAAGAAGTTATAAGGAGCTCAATTCTACTATCAGTATGTCTTCCAAAATATGAACTTCAGCAGATAGTGAACCAGAGCTAACATACAGACCTGTGTAGCAATGCCAGCATGGTCCACTCCTGGGACCCACAGAGCATTATAGCCTGACATTCTCCGCCAGCGTATCATAGCGTCCTGCATTGTTAAGAACATGCGAGGATATTAAAATCACTGTGTTCCTGAATGACTGGTGTTAAAATGGCATATAGGTCTCTCATCTCTGCAAGCATGACCAGGAATACCTCTATAGCCACTGTAAGTGCATGACCTATGTGAAGCGCTCCAGTCACATTCGGAGGCGGTAGAACCTGAAACGAAATACTTAGAACTTGTGCTGGAGTGGAAATCCAAACTTTATGTTACAGTTTTTTTGTAGAGAAACGCTAGTGATTCCACAGGACACAGGTCAGCGTGTCAACTTCATGAGATGCTAGTGACTTACTATAACAAAGGGTGGCTTTGAGCTTGCAGGGTCTGCCCCAAAATATCCTGCTGATTCCCACCAGGAATACCACCTACATTGCAAAGAAAAGAAGGCATGAAGTCCATTCCAGATGCTATGAATGTATCCTAATAAGTTGGAGAGGAGAGAACTAGCGGCATCAGCTTACGATTTCTCCACCGCGCTCGGGCTATACTGCTTGGCCATCAGAGTCGCGAGCGATTTCTTCTCCCCGCTGACGGTCTCGGGGTCGACGAAATCCTCGGGGTTCTCATCCTCCGCGCCGGCTTTCTTCTTCTGCTTCTTCTCGCTTTTCTTAGGGCCATCCGAAGTGGCAGCTTGAGCCTGCAGCAGAGAGAGGAGAAGCAAAATAAGCATGAAGCCACCATCTCGATTATTAAGCGTTTCTGTCATTTGATGATGATGACGAGGTCGCAACCTGGATCCTGGCCGCCTCCTTTTGCTTCGCCTTGAGTTTTTTCTCCTCCTTCTCTCTTGCCTGCGAGTAGAGGAACACCCAGCCAGCCCCATAAGAGAGAATCTCGCACACCAAACATAATTTCTATCCTAGGATAGAACTAGCTCCTAGCAACGGCGAAAACCACAGATCGCTGCAGCCAATTCGGGGGGATCGACGGCAGAACAAACAGCGTCACGAGTATGAATGTAATTCGCGAAAAAAGCAGTCCGTCCACGCGGATCTATCTGGTCCAAGCATACGTACGTACCTTCTGCTCTTTCTTCTGCTTCCGCTCCCGTTCGAGCTCCAGCTCCTTGTCGTCGAGCTGCGGCTGCTCGCACCATCGAAACGGAAGAGGTCAGAGAGGGAAATCGGATGAGCGGCGTCGACGGGTGGGGCGGCGCGGGGTTACCTTCTCCATGGCGCGGGGTCGGCTGGTGGCGCCGCCGAGGTAGCGCGCCGGCGGTTTGCGTGGGCGTCGCGGAAGGAAGGAGGCGAGACGAGAGCGTGGCCGTCGTTCGTGTTGGAGCTAGGGTTTTGCGGGATTATTTTTGTCGAGAGGATAGGATACATGGGCCGGGCTGATTCCATGCGCTGAGGAGAAAAAGGTCGGTCGTATCGGCCATCAAGAATTTCATATTTTTTGAAATCAAGAATTTCATATTTTCGTACACCTGAAATAGACGAAGATCCTTCTTCGTTATAAACCTATCTCAAGATATTTTGTTACACTGTAAACTTTTAGAGGCTCAAAGCTCCCTTCTAAGATAGTTAAGCATATAAATAAGAGAGAATGCAAAAAAAAAAAACTCTCACACAATGCATCGAAGCATGCCGATTTGTTTTCAAATTTATTTCACTTAATTGTAAGCCGATTAAGTTTATCAAATGGTTCTCTTCGAGGGCGATAGTGATAGGAAAGAACAAATACTGATGTCTCGTTGGAAACCAAAGCTTAAATTTAGTGGTTGTGTATTTTTCTAGTTCGTGCCAGTATAATCATAACAGGAAATATTGTATCATAATAGTTAGACCACTATAATGTGTTACTTCGTTAAATGTAATAGAAAACTATTTTGAGAAAACAAAATTGCTTTAGGAGCTGTATAGAGACTTCTAATTTCTAAAGAAAATTATCACCAGTGATAAAAGTAGATGTGCATAGACGGTCGATTGTCCTTTCTAATTTGTAAAGAAAATTATCACACATCTTTTTTCAAATTAAAGTCTCATACTAAGCTAATAAGACTTTTCAATGCATTCTTCACAACGTAGGTGATCTTAAAGCACCTCACCATGTTTTTCATGCCATTACAACCTTTAAAACAATTACCCAATTAAATTAATTAGTCAGAAAAATATGTTTTAATCATTTTTGTAGAAAGACTGCCTTCAATTTGTTGAAGTTTTCATATTACTTAGGTACATATGCTAATAAGGTGTGGATAATATGTTTCGGCTCGTAGGTGCAGATGTACCCGTTATTTAAAAATCGTATTTCTAAATGTCAAAAAAAATGTGCGTGCACACAGACATTTTATATATACACATAAAACTTCCGCTAAAAACAAACATTTATGTGGCCTATAACAAGATTAATTCCTTTAAAAAAGAATTTCACGAGACATCTTTTTCTCTTCTTTATATATGCCACAAAAATGTCAATTTTTTGCAGAACTTTTGTGGGGATATGAAATGTCTATATATATTTTAAAAAACGTTTGGAGTTTTTGGACATTGTGTAATTCATTTTAAATATTTTGAGTCAAACCACCGTGGTGTGTGCTAATTTTCCCTTCCTTCTCCATGCAAAGAAGGTGGCATATTTTGACATTTCATGAGCTAATAAGGTTTCTGCTTCTGTCCACAACTGCATACACATGCACTGCTCACAACCAAAAGGTTCACTCTTGTGTTACAAATTTACAATACAACCAATCACACTATCCCAACCCCACAAACAAAAACAGAAACCATGGCTCACCTATTGACACTGGACTATAGATCAGAATATACAAGGAGTGATGGAATTTTCCATCCACCTAGAGGGCTAGAGGCATCAGCATTGGGCGATGCGGCTGACCTGGTTCGTCGTCGGCACGAACATCTGCGCCAGCCACTGCAATGGCTGGAACATTTCCGCTTGCTTCTTCCGCCAGTAGGATATAGCCGTGTTGTAGAACTCGTTGCGGATCGTCTTGGAGGCCGCCCTCCAGTCGCATTTCTCCATCTCGGCTCTAGCTGTCCTCCCCATGCCATCTCTGAACTCTCTGTCTGTCAGCAGCAGCTCGATCTTACCAACACAGTCGTCGAGGTCGCCCGGCGCGAAGAGGAAGCTCGTCTTGCCCTCCACATCTTCCGGAATTATATCAGGGATCCCGCCGGCACGAACCCCGACTACGGGGACTCCGGAAGACATGGACTCCAGGACTACTTGGCCGAGTGTCTCGGACTCGGAGGGCATCACGAAAACATCGCCACTTGCATATGCCTGCGAGAGCTCCTCGCCTTGCAACATTCCGGTGAACACCGCCGGAATTCCCTCAAACATCTTCTCTAGCTCAGTCCTATAGAGCAAAGACTTAGGTGCTTGACAAATAATAGCATGACAGACAAAAATTCAGAGCTATTTGGGTGCGAACATTTGATCGAGTTTGAGAGCGGCCTATGCAGTACCTATATGGTCCATCTCCGATAAATGCAATTCTTACTCCAGGCAACCGATCCATTACTCTGCCAATCATAAAGCAACATCAGTCCCTACGTAGCTTATAGTGTAAAGCAAACACTCGATGAGACGAGACGGTATTTATCTCTTCCCGGGTAGAATTTTCATCCTTGGTAAAATAAATAAAGCATAACATTAATCACAAAGTGCAAAGAAGCAGTACTGCTCACGTTTTCAGAAAATCCAAATTTTTCTCACGTCCAAAGCGTCCAACGTGAATTATCAATGGTTTTTCAGGCTCACCGTCACTGAAAAATAGACCACACAACATAAGTATCAACAGCAAATCTCAATAAATTATGAACAGAAGATACAGGAAGAAACAAAAATAGGTTTTCACCTTAGCCTAATGCGCATCTCATGGCTGCGGAACCTCGGATGGAAACTGGCAGAATCAACACCTTTGTTCCAAAGACGTATCCTGTTAGCTGATTAAGAATGTAGAGCAAAATTCATTACCATGAACAACAATAAGAACATACATCAGCGTAATATATACAATGTTCCAGAAATGAACCAACCTGAAATAACATGGGCAGTCTCAAAATCCTTGCTGATAGCAGCGGATGGTACCAAAGTCAGATCAGCAGCTCTATGAAGGAACCCTGTGGAGGACAACAGTACCAAATTAGTGTTTACGTCGAGTAAAAGTCGATCGTTTACTTAAAGGCCAATTAAAGTGGGAGTAGTTGGCTTACTGATGACTTGCCACATTGGTTCTACAAGCCAGCTGAACGTGTATCTTGGTATGTACCTGCAGGGAAAAGTCAAACTCGTTCAACGGCTATGGCAAACAGATCAAGTATCTCTGTGAAGGTTGTTCATTAGCAATGGTTTTCTTTCTCGAACAGATTTATATCTCAATGTTAGTTGCTTCTGGATTCTTTTCAAAAATGTGCCGTACTTACTTATTATACACCCGTTAGAAAAAATAAGAAACTTGCATTATTAATTCAGAGCCATACAAGCATTATTAAGAGAGAAAACCTCAAAATGGAAGATGGGGAGCTAACTGAACATTAACTTACAATGGGACATGGGTGTGGTAGGACATAACTAGGGGCACACTGAGCAGTTTAGCGATAGCAAGAGCACCAAAGACCTGAAAATGTAACAGACTCTCAGTATACTCTTTAGCGGTGGCTAGGCACCGGAGAAACACTTAATCGACAAAATGATGTAGAAATACGAAGCTACCATAATTCCAGGTGAAGATGCGTGAATGATGTCAGGCTTGAACTTGGCAACCTCCGAGATGATCCTAGGACTGAGTGCGAGTGACAGGGGGACTTTTCCATACAGTGGGCATGGAAAACTGGAAAGAATGAGAAAACAGAGTTAAGCATCAGAGCACACCAACCAAAATGACTACAAGTGTTGGAATTAAGAGGCATGTATCGCTATCTCCTATGCCCTGATCTTTATATAGCCTCCTCAGGATTCAGTCCAACTGAACGTTTCGATGAAACGTCTTCCGGCCTGAGCGCTGTGCGCAGATAAGTTGCAGGAGAATCGGAAGGATAATTGGTGACATTGCGCACGTTCTAGCTGAAGACTTAGAAGGAGTTGCAGCATCCCAACAGCCAGCAGTCCAAGGTTCAGAAGAGCTTGTCACAAGAAGTGACAGTCTGATGCTTAGCAGCTAATGGCAATTGGAATTCACGGAACTAAGGTATACATTATTTGCAACAAGAAGCACTTGCAATCTGTTCCAGGTTCATGTCATTCTAAAGTTAGCAGTAAGTCCCTCGAGAATTTACCTCCATGAACCGATGACCTTGGCGCCGTGGAACTCCTCTGGAACCCCCTCATGGTTGGTCACAACAATGACCTGTGAAACACACCAGAATCTCAAATTCAGTCACACGTACTAGAACTAATCTATCCACCACCCATCGGTACAACTCAATTCCCGAATGAAAAGACGAGAGCGAAAAAACTGTGGTACCTCGTCGCCCATCTCGCGCAGATGCTTGATGAAGTTCTGGAACCTGTTCTTGTACCCGGAGATGTAGCTGCAAACACAGAGAACGCAAAAAAGAAATTATTCTAAAATGTGGAAAGCCGAGAATTTGCACGAGGCCAAGAACCCGAGTATAGTGCTTAATTACGCGAACGGCGACGGCTCGACGAAGAGCGCGATCCTGCGCGGGCGAGAGACATACACCTCGTCGAGGATCATCGCCTCCTTCAGGTCGTCCTTGATGCTGATTGTCATTTGCTGCAAATTGCAACTGCTGCGTGTGGGAGCAAGCAAGAAAGACGGGGAGGTCGGGGCAGAGCATATATAAGAGAGAAGAGAAGTGAGGTAATATTAGAGGGGATATTCCGTTTGGGGGAAGAAAGGGATATTTTGCAGAGCATATGCTCTGGCCCTGCCTCCCAAAGTCCCAATCCCTTCATCAGCTCTCGAGCCAAAACTGCAATAAGTTGCTTTCTCCTGAAATAATGAATTGGCTTTGTTTTTGGCAAAATACCTTTATGTAAGCTCATTGCCAAATTGAAAACTCTAGATTGCCTCATCTACTAGTTCGTATTAGAGAGCTCAGATCTCATCTCAGTCCTTTGCTATCCATCCATCATCCATGTGGTCTATTATTGTTGTGCTGGGTATATTCCCAGGAAGCTTTTACTGTCCATGCAGCATCTACCAAAAAATGTGCTCGCAACAGGCTAATAAACTACTACTCTGACGTACAAAAATAAGCAATCCAGCTGCAAAAAAAAAAACATGTTGTTTAGCTGACATGTAGCCAAACAGAACAGAACACAGTAAACTTATTGGCCTACAAAATTAAGCATTACAGTTCCTGAAAAAAAAAGGATATATACCATTAATGGGATGCAGGAATTTCTTGTAAATTTTGCAGTAAACTGTTCAGACTATATCAGCAAACTGGCTGGGTGCAGGAACATTATCCTGCCCGTACTACTTCATTTTGGCAGAACAGGCGTGAACACCAGTAGAACCACATCATAATGTGCACAATAAAGTAATGAATATTAGGTTGCACACATCTTGCACGGATTTCACTTGGTCAAAATCGCGGTTTGACACTATGAAAGGTTGCTTCAACAAAAACGTTGATGAAGTGATCCTGCAAACGTTCACACAGATTCAAATGTTGCTACAGCATACATAACTACACGCTACTATAATGCGATTCCAGAGCTCAGGCTTGAAAGTTGAAACACCATGCTACGAGCTTGGCCATGAATAAGATGTCCAGGCTTGAAAGTTGAAACACCATGCCGCGAGCTTGGCCATGACTAAGAGGTGTAATGGATGCAGTGTTCATCCAGCAAATTCATCAAGCAATGCTGAAAAAACGTCCTGGCCGTCTTTCGAGACCTCAGAGGGCGTCTCGAGCAGCAATCCTGCACACAATTGCCTCTGGCAGTGTAGAAATTGATAGTTCTTGGGGAGTTATCTTGTATTGCTGCCAGCAGGAAAAAGGAAAATTCAGTCAAGAAAAAGATAAATAAAATAAGTGTGATACTCAGAATCATAAAATTATTATGAGCCCCATATATATTATCAAATAACATGTGCCAAGTTTAGCTACCTTCAGAATCTTTGGCTTGTCTGCTCTTGTTTCGAGTTCTGAGAGATCAATCTCGGTTCCACTGACGAGTTTTTCCAGTGCTTTCATCTGCGATGTTATAACTTTAAATTCAATGGATGTCTGAATTCAAGGTGCTACAGAAAGTAAAAAATCGTTGAGAGAGCAGTACATACAGTAACACTACTTGTACGATTGATCTCATAATAACTTCTGGGACATTTATAGCAGTCTCGATGAGAAGGAGAGGGAGATGTGTCCCATCAATTCTTCAGAAAATGTTTACAGATATGTTCTGCAGTTCTTGCACACAGCTATGTAGATTACTAGGATGGCTATTGTTTTGTATATTATGACCAAACTTCTGTGGCGAAACACTTGGTTACATGGGTGCTTCAAACTGCTCTTTTTCAACTTTACATTTTCTATGACGTATACTCAAAGAAGAAACTGCAGATAGCAGCCTACCAAGACAACTACAGGTAATTTGCAAAAAAAGAAGATAATTACAGGTAAAATATATCGGTTTCTGCAGATATCCCAATAGTTGGTAGTGGAAAACAAACTGCGCCACACATAACTACACATATCCCAATAGTTGATTGAAGTTAGTAACTTAAATCTGGAGTCACTACAAAAAGCTCTTGCTTCAGGTCACATAAGGACAGTACTAACATAGGTGGCCAAAGCTAGAAAGTTTCAGCAAGATTTTGAGAAAAAAAACACCTTTTGCACTAACCATCAGGACAAGAAAGTTGAAAAACTTCAGACTAGGCAAATATCATGTTGCAGATCTAAGCATATATTTGGGCGCATTGACATTCGACATAACTAACCAGATCAAGAACACCATTGATAAAACAAGTTACAGAGCCCACTCATGTAGAGTCACTAGCAAGAAACCGATGGGCTCGAAACCTTGACTGAACAATGTGCGGACCCCAAAACATCATACCTCCTCATCCGAAGCATCAAACCGAGCGGCAAGGATATACCGCGTGTCATCAGCGATACCGCATCGCTTCAGGGACTCCGTTATCTGAAACACAAAACCACGCAAACTGTCACCACGCGGACAGATTACACCAATACCATCACCTAATGTAACAAGGGATTTTGTTTTAAAAACTGTAACAAGGGAAGAAAGAGTAGCCCACATGTTTGGATCCGGAGTAGTTGTAGACGAGCTCCGAGTGCAGGGTCCTGGTGGTCAGCGAGTCCCTCGACTTGGAGAGCAGCGCCTTGTGCGCCGCCGCGAGGACCGGGAACACGTCCGGCACCTGACATCACATTCAGTTAACCTCTCTTTTTTGGCGGGGAATTACATTGAGTTGACCAACTGGTCGGGTCATGCAGTGAAAAGCGTGTGGCGCGCCTCAGTTGCAGCAATTGGTGTGATTTAGCATAGTACAGTAGAGTGCAGGTATGGTACCAGCGACGCGTTGAGGAAGGCGGCCTCCGGCTCCAGCTTCCCCGACTGCATCAGCTCCAGGAGCTCCCTGCGTGTTCATCCCAGCGCCACAGAGATCGTGAGCCAAGCAAGAAAGCAGTCGGGCCGGGGTTGGAGAAGCAGTGGTGAAGGGGGGAAGGGGATGAAGGCGTACCGGCTGTTGGAGACGTCGGAGAAGAGGGCGAGTGAGACGCTGCGGCCGCCGGCCACCGGGAAGCTCCTCATGGCTACCTCTTCCGGCGACGATCCTCGGTATCTTCCTCTTCGTAGGTGTCCGGCGGATGCGGCGGGGAGGCACGGGCCGACCTCGAAGATCTGTGTGTTGGCGGCGGCGGAGGGAGCCGGCGGCGTGGTACGGTGTCAGCGACCAGCCCACAGCTGAGAAGAGAAGCCCCGGGCCCCCGGCCCAAGAGGACTAAGCTGACGGGCCACTAATGGACCTTTGTAACGCTCCAGTGATTTTTGGCGCGCTCCAGTGATCCTGATTAAAACAATTTAAAAAAAGATATACTGAAGTTTTTATAAAAATCGACTAAACATTTACGTGGATGCATACACATGAATTCATGACTCTAAATAAAAGGTAACAAATAATTCATTTAACTTGCTACATTTGTTTTTTTGTATACACCAGGTATGAAAATATATTTTGCTAAAAATTTGGTCGTACGAAGTATACATGGATATGTGCTTGTATGTTACAAATTAGAACTTTCTGAAACACAAAAAAAAAAAAAAATTTGTTTCTTCTTTATAAACCAGATCACTCAAGCTCAGGAGCTACAAGTATTTTTCTGGTAACTTGGAGACTTGGCTGCTAGCATAACCATTGGAAGGCAGTGCCATAAAACTATGAACTAGCTTAGGGACAAAGGGGAGGAACGAGCTTGATCCCTAGGACTCCACGGCTCCACCAAACTAACTCAAGTTGTGGAGTGCTTTATAACAACGTTGAGAATATCCCCAATTGTATTGGAGACTCGCAACAATGTTATGTTTCTCACACAAAGATTAAGCTACAAGACCCACCAACTGTTTAGGGTACACAATGCACGCAATAGGAACAAGCTTGCAAGCAAACAGCGCACCCAAGAGTAATAAGTTTTTTAGTCTTCACTTCCATGTATCACCCTGGAAAACTCAAAATGATGGACCTAATGTAACGACAAGAACACGTAAAGTGGTCAGAATACTTCACTATCAAACTCTACCAAGACAACTAATGCTATTGAGAGATAAGGAAGGAAAAACAAGGACGAAATCAACAAACAGCAATAACCGACAAAACTCTAATAACGAAAAACATAACAAGTTTTTCACACGAAAACCGTTTTCGATGAAGTTTAGCTTGTCAAAGATCACGACAAGCTCCAACACATCCCATAAAAAAACGAAATAAGAATCAAGAAAGATGAGATCAATGTTGCAAAGGTTTGAGGTCTTTTCGAACGATACGATCAAGTTGCTCGTTCGAGAGCTATCCTATAACCCGCTCTCCCACTAACACCACTTGACTAGTAAATAAAAACATATCAAAGTCATACCTTTGTCTTACAGAACCCATTTGAGTTAGATGATGATGATCTTGATTTTCTCAAGTTTGACTACCTTTCTTATATTGCACTCCGCTTGGTGAAGACTTAAAAATGATGATGTTTACACTAAGCCTTGATCAACCCTTGTACCCCTTCTTCTTTCTTCATAACAATGATGTTTTGAAGGTAAATATGAATATCGACGTCATCCTATTCTTTTAGACATATTTACAATATGTTCAACTCTAGACATGATCATTTTTCATATCTTTTTAAGTCCAACACATGTAGTCCAAGCTTCTCCTATTGACATATAATCCAGCTTTGAGATTCGTGCCGAGGCGAGATCGTGGCCGCGGCAAAGACCTCTAAGTTTTCTCACCGTTTCCAACGAGAGAAAGAGATAAGGCGCGCGCTCCTCCTCCCGCTCGACTCAACC
Organism: Poa annua; assembly: GCA_026929855.1. Lineage (NCBI taxonomy): Eukaryota > Viridiplantae > Streptophyta > Magnoliopsida > Poales > Poaceae > Poa > Poa annua. Next base: position 2,185,771 of record CM049428.1, on the reverse strand, counting down.
GCCATGGCCTCTCCTTCTTCTTCTTGCCCGCCGCCCTCGCGGGCCGCGTCGTCGTACGGACGATGCTGCCACCGCCTCCTGCTCGCGTCCACCTCCGCGCCGGCGAGGACCGCTCGCTTCACGGTCACGCTCCGCTCCTCCCTCCCGCTCGCCGCCGGGCCTCCTCACAGGTGAGAGCCGGCCGCGTTTCTTGGTCTTCATCTCGGAACAGGAAGGTCCAGAAAGTCGCTTCGATTTGATTCCTTACCCAGCCTCTGCTGCGCATATCATTTCGTTCAAGGTATAGGAGCAGAAGGGTCGCGTGCCAGGCGACGGACGAGTCTGAACCTGACGGCAGCGCCGGCGAGGTAAAATCTTCACACACACACACACACACCCTTTCATTCAGTTTTAGCAACTCCTTGAATGACAATCATTCCATGGAGTAGTGATTTTCAGTAGAACCTGCAATTGGAGCATCTTCAGTTACTCATTTCTCAAAGAATAATTCATTACTGTCAGGAGAAAAAAGAGGTTGGATACGATGCTTCATCGTCTTCAGCTGACGGAAGTGCTGTTGCGGAACCAAATGCAAAAGCAGAGACCGACCCCAGTGCAGATAATGTACCGTCCTTTATACTTTTACAGTCTCTCAAACTGGCTCTGCAGCGTGTCATTTGAAACGTATTGTCACTCCGTCAGACTTAATTAGATCCTAGCCTAGCTTCATGAATGAGCATGTAACTGAGCTGTAATTATCTAGCTTTCCCATGCCCTCTCACCAGACAAAAGATGAATCACCGAATGCAGAGCCGCTGCTGCCGAGCACCAGCGACACGATCCAGAACACGATCCGGAACATCGGCAGACTGACTGGTGGTAATGCAGAGCCGCTGCCGAGCACCAGCGACACGATCCAGAACACGATCAAGAACATCGGCAGGCTCACTGGTACTGCAGCCACCGACAGCGACGCGCAGGTATGCCCGCGGTAATGTAGCACGACAAATTTCACCCTTACAGACATTGAGAACGCAGCCATGGCATGCCTGATGTTCTGTTAAAAACATGATGAGGTGAAGGTTGCTGATGTTGCTAGCACCAGCGACATGGTTCAGAACATCGACAAAGATGCCCCTGCAGCCACTGACAGTGCTGCGCAGGTATGTTCGCAGTAATGAAGTTGATGTCACGACCAGGGCATGTCTGATAAAATTCTGTCAGAAACAGGCACAGGTGGAGGTTGTCGATGTTGCTAGCGGTTCGCCCTTGCCTGGAATGAAGGTAATTGTTCCGTATTGATTTTTTCTGGGTGTTCATGTTCAGAATTTGGGTGGAACTTGAAAAACTTAAGACATTACTGCGTGAACCTCGTAATCACCATGGTTAGACTGGTTATCAGATAGAAAAACATTTAATGTTTGTAACTCTGAACCCAGTTGAGATAATGTTCCTTTTTGTTCACTTTTTGAATCTCAATGATCTGCAGCAACAGCTTGATGACGCTGTCGCTATCCCCAAGGAAACAGTAGACATTCTAAAGGATCAAGTTTTCAGTTTTGACACGTTCTTCGTCAGCAGCCACGAGCCTTATGAGGTGAGCATCTGAGATGTCATGGTTCACATTCATGCGCACACATCAGATTTTGTTGCATGTTCCAGTGAAATATCAATATCACTTTGCAAGGTGCAATGTTTTGCTTACCAGTTATGTTTATAAAGTTGCACCCATGCTCGAAGTGATGATACGGAAAATGACTAAAGCTGCTAAACAAAACATGTGTATGCTTTATATTCTCATTTGAAATGTCATCATGTAACTAGGCATCAACTGGTCAGAATAACTAATTTATATTTACTACGCTCACTTGTGTGCATAAGGGAGGAGTACTATTCAAGGGGAACTTGCGTGGTGTGCCAGCCAAAAGTTTTGAGAAGATCACAAATAGACTAGAGGTAACAGGATGCTCAAAGATCCGATCCTTCTAAAAAAAATCTAAGATTGTACACATCTGTAAATGTTCTGACCTGTGCGCCCCTCCTGATTATCAACAGAACAAATTTGGCGATGAATTTAGGGTTTTTCTTCTCATCAATCCAGAGGATGAGAAGCCAGTTGCAGTAGTTGTTCCTAGGCAGACAGTGGAGCCTGCGACTGGAGGTGATGCTTTTCTCGTCGTATGTTCACCAGAGTATATGCTCAGTACTCGGTGTGGTTTAATAATATTCATTTGTGTCAAAACTTCTAAAAATTAGCATTAGCATGTTGTTGAGTTTGCTGATCTGATTATTGGTAAACTGAAATTTTCAGCCATCCCAGAGTGGGCTGCTGCAGCAGCATTCGGATTAGTTACCGTGTTCACCTTGTTGCTTCGAAACGTACCTGTCCTTCAGGACAACTTGCTGTATGAGGTTTCTCTTTCATTTATTCACCATTTTGCTTCCTATTTAGTTCTATTTAATTGGCCGTTTCTTTATTTCCATAGGAATTTGAGGTAATCACTTTCCATTTCCTCTAGCTTGATGTCATTTTTGAATTGCAACATGTGACCTTTGTGTTAAAACAACTTTTGAGTCTCATGTTGGGTCAAGTGATTCCATATTCTAGACACTTGATATGAACTTGGCAATATGATGCTGAACTTCTGTCTTCCTGTCGTAACAAAGTCTTCTTAATAAGTCGAGCACTCGTCTGGTACTTCTTTTCACAAGATTTGTCTTCTCCAGATCGACCTTCGATAATCCTGAGCTATTGAAAGAAGGACTGTCTGGTGCCCTCGTAACTGGACTCATAGTAGGTGCTCATGAAATTGGACACATCCTTGCTGCTAAGGATGCCGGGGTCAAGCTCTCAGTACCATATTTTGTTCCTAGCTGGCAGGTAAGTTGCAGGGCTACAATTTCATCCAAGGAAGCTTTCATTATCAGAAATTATTTGGAAATACTAGCAATTATTTTTGCACCATAATTAATTTATCTAGTTCACCATAATATATGAGTATCCCATTTATGTATTTTCTGTAGATAGGATCATTTGGTTCCATTACCAGAATAGTCAACATTGTCCGCAACCGTGGGGACCTACTGAAGGTAGCAGCTGCTGGACCGATCGCAGGGTACACCCTTGGATTTGGTCTTCTACTGTTGGGCTTCACCTTACCTCCAAGCGATGGTCTCGGCATCATCATAGATCCAGCCGTGTTTCATCAATCATTTCTTCTCGGTAGCCTTGGTAAGGGCATCCTCTTCCTCTCAAGTGATTATGCAAGAATGTACTGAATTATGAACTGCACAAACACAGCATGCTTTTGAACCATGCAAACTCTGATTAATTTTATCCATATTTCCTTGGTTCAGCAAAGCTTATTCTTGGAGATGCACTAAAAGAAGGGACACAGCTATCTATCAACCCACTGGTTTTGTGGGCGTGGGCCGGTCTCTTGATCAACGCCATCAACAGCATCCCCGCAGGAGAGCTTGACGGCGGCCGCATTGCATTCGCGATGTGGGGAAGAAAGGTAAATGATACCACTGTTTCAAATGACAAAACAAGATTAAAGGCTACCTAAAGCTTTGGAGAAGTTTGCTCAGTTTTTTTTTTTTTTGAAAGGTGAAGTTTGCTCAGCTTTGACCTGTGATGAACCAAACTTACTTACATTTTGTGACAGATATCGTCTCGGCTCAGCAGCCTCACCATTGGGCTACTGGGGCTCTCTTCGCTCTTCAGCGACGTCGCGTTCTACTTTGTGGTGCTCATCTTCTTCCTGCAGAGGGGTCCGGTCGCCCCTCTCTCCGAGGAAATAACAGAGCCTGATAATACCTACATCGGCCTCGGCGTCGCCATCTTGTTCCTGGCGCTCCTGGTCTGCCTGCCCTACCCATTCCTCTTTGACCCTTCGCAAGCTACCAATTTTGACTTCTGAAGAAATAGTTTCAAAACTCGGCAGGCTTCTCTTCCTCCAACTGTATTGAGATGTTTTGTCATCTTCGCAGTTCCTTGATCATAATATCTCCTTGCAGTAGCAAAAATAAAATGCACGAGTTTTTATTGTGTTAGCTAGTGCCTAGTGTTCACCTAGTGCCCAGAGTAGAGCAATATAGTCCAGTACACTGTTCCGGCTGTAACTGCAATCTGTCCATTTTGCTGATCAGTCTGTCACATATTCTTGCAACATTTTCTTCAAGCTGGTAACTATTTTGGGATTCTACATTCAGTGAGATGAGCTACCATAACTGTCAACTCTAAGATCGCGTAGTTCAAAGAAAGAGCTAACAAATATACACCGTCAATATAACGAAAGTCGACACGGTTCAGCCAGAGGGACGTGCTCCACTACCGACTGGCATAGTTAACAGGTCGAAAAATGAATGAAGAGATAAAAGACGGATTCTTTCTTATCAATAACATATAAAGGTCCAGATGATAGTCAAACATAGAGAACTGCCACGTAACATGAATGGATAAATACAGGAACGGCCACAGAACCTACATATGAGAACAGAGTTCATCAGGTCATCTTGGAGATGATCTTCTATGCTGCCGCACTGAACATTCGGGTGGTCATAAGAATTCATCAGTCAGAACTTTATACTGCTAGCACGTAGGTGACTCTATCGGCCATACTGTCCTGCTCTATCGCTGCACAGCTCATCGTCGATGTCAATGCTGTCAAAGCACATAAGGTTGTTGTTGACGCTCGGCTCGGAGCTGGCGTTGCTGCTTGTTGCGAGAGGCGAGTCCGAAACGCTTATTGGTCTACCCCTTGTGGACCCCGACCGGCCGCTATGCACAGATGATGCTGGAATGCTTGTCATAAGAGGCCGTAAATTGTTTGGAATGCTGCGACGTATGTCCTGCGTACAACATCACACCTCAGGTTCAGTTTAAATGAAGAAAAATTCGGGTGCTGGCTAAATAGAGGCAAGGAGGCAAAAAATTACCATGTGCCGAAGTGCCATGTCCAGTGACTTTTTTGACAGTGACCTACCGAAGCCAGAGCTATCTGGGGAATTTAATGATTTCCCGGACAGACTATTGAGGCTGGATCTTTGATCATCATGTTTCGGAGGAACTAGTCTTCTCATGTTCACTACCCTCTCAACCATCTTATTGCCCATCTGAACTGGGTTCACACTGTCACCTCCGTTAAGATGTGATCTTCTCACTGCCGGCACGGAACTCCCTGAAGGCACGCTGCCATTTGAAGTTCTCCCTCTTGAAGGAGAGCAAGACTGGCGTTTTGGTCGAGCAGCAGGCCCAGGCTCCACAGAGGAAGATCTAGAACTGGGTGCTCCAGGTCTACCCCGAGTAGCAGAGGTTGGTCTTTCTGGTAGCGAAGTCCTCAGATTTGGAGGTGCGTCAAGCGAGAAGCCCGGCATTTCAGATGGTTTCCATGGTCTTGATTTGACAGTAGGTGAGCTGCCCCTTGAAGGTGCTGGGGCTGTTGTTGTCGCTGCTGATGCACAAGTTTTGGGCATTGTAGGTCCTGGTCTGGCGATTGAGGAAGATCGAACTGGACCGGGCAAGTTACTGTGTTGGGTGGCAGTGGCAGTGGCAGGGGCAGAAGACCGCCTTGTTGGGGTTGATGACCTTGATGCGGGCTTGCTTTGTGCAGGTAAGGAGGGCCTGGACAAGGGTGTAGTTGACCTAGTAGCAGGCATTGATGACCTTGAAGTAGGTGTTGATGATCTGCTAGTAGGTGCTGATGCTCTGCCTGGAGGAACTGACGTCCTGGTGGAACTAGCAGAGCCAGATGTCCTTGATGGGGTTGTTGACCTTGCCGAAGGCTGTGCTGACCTTGCTGGAGGCTGTGCTGACCTTGCTGGAGGTTGTGTTGACCTTGCTGAAGGAAGTATTGACCTAGAAGTGGGTGTTGAAGATCTTGGGGCAGTAGGTCCAGGCTTGGTAGGTAGAGTAGCCCGAGAATTGGGGGTTGAAGGTCTTGAAACTTTGGATGTAGCGGTCGATGCCACACGTCCAGTTGGTGTTGAAGGCCTTGAAGAATTAGACGTAAGACCTCCAGATGACGATGGACGGCGAGTTGTCGCAGCTGAGTTCAAGCTGTTGGACGATGCTGTTCTCAGTGGAAGTGTGGTTCGTGATGGAAGATCTTGATGATTGGCCAGCTACAACACCATGCAAGAGCAGATAAAATGAAAATCTATTATATACTAAAAGTAAAATGAGTTAGTTTTTTGAGCCACCATGTTAAGCCACATCATCTAAATTAATCTCATCAGTTAGATCTAAAATATATGGTTGAGATTTTATACAAACTTAATAAGTACGTAACAACTTTGACACGTTTTGTGTTGTTTACAAAACCAACTGTGTACATCTTAAAAGAAAAAAATAACATACGGTACTACCACCTAGGTGGAACGTGGTGGCAGGAAACAAAAGAAAAAAATCTTGCTCCAAGTACAGGCAGGCCAGCCCTTACTGTCTCAAAAAAAAAACATGCTAACACGTTTCTCTGTAGGACCCAGCTGCACGGTAAAAATATTTACACAAACCGGCCGGCCAGCCCTTGCCATATACGAGCTGACCGGCCTGCCGTACAAGGATCTTATAAATTGATTCCATGAACATCGTTATTTAGATATGGAAAAAATATTAGATTAAATTAATAATGTAAGTCACATCATTTAAGTTATATTTATAGCTAGATCTAAAATTAATGGTTAATATTTTAAATTAAAATAATAAAATCTATGTACTCTCTTTGTTCAGTAATTTAAGACATTTTTAAATATTTCAATATTGACTAGGTACATGAATAAATGAGTGAATATGTGCATAATCATATCTAGATACATACAAATCACAGAAAGCTAAATTGTCTTGCAAAACATCCCGATTAGATAATCAAAGAGGATAGAGGAAAATTCAAAGACCCAAGCCAAACCACTTAACGCATGAGACAAACATGCATATGCATGGGATTCACCTCTAAAAATTATTAATCATATCGATCAGTTCAAAAACATTAACACGTTTTGGCAAAAATAGATCAACAAATCAAGCACCCTCCATTGAACATAGTTTTACATGAGCTAAAGATGTAAGAAAAAGAGTTTGCGTGAATCTACAGTCAATGACGGATTTCACCGCAGCCTACACACCGTCAGAGGAATAGTGAAATGTAAAATTTTAAATATGCTACACATATTTTGTTTGAAAAAGATAACTTATTACCAAAAAATATTGCACCAATATATGCATAAAATAATCTGCACAAGAGATTCATTCTCCACTTGAGTTAAGAATTATGATCAATGTCCCAACAAAATAATCAATAAAATTGTGGCAGCTTCACTAAACAAAGCCCTCATAAAAGTTGATGACTATTGATTAATTAATAATGTACTTAACACAATTTTATAGTTAAAAAAGTATAGAATCAGTTTTTTCAACAGATAAATGTATATGCTCACAACCAGACATATACTCAGCGGACACGTGCTGAGCAGCAGAGTCACAACACTTATTGAACCGAAGCTTAATATGTCTTGGTGAGGTGTACATGACACTAACCATGTAATTTGACCTCGAGCGAATCAAAGTACAACAGCCTCGGATAAACCCTTTACCTTTGATCGTTTTTAACAATTTGATTCGAGACATATTGTTGTACTGTAGTAATGTTGCATGGATTGCTTAAATATAACATGATGTGTTTCTCTACTAGAGAAGCACATATGTTGATACGAAAGTAGATCATAACTGAGGATCGGCAGTCACGGATGGAGTTCTTGATCAAGAAGAATAAAAGACTATATAAATAAATGATCTACATAAGGACATGTATGCTATCATGCAATAAGAGTCCACACATAGATGTCAATTGACATACCAGATGCATAAGCGAGTGTATAAAACGAGGGAGGAAAAAAATTGTGCATGGTCCTTTGGATATCCTTTTGATATTAGGCTACAATAGTCCCATTTTAAAAAAAAATGAAATGCCATTCATCATATTAAGATAGCTCATATGAATGTGTGTAACATGTGATCTAAGAATATTTTAGCACATGAGCTGATCAACATATATAATTGGTGAATTTGTGCTCTATTTGTTACTTCAATTCACAATTTTTTATGTATAAAAAGATTTAAATAATGTATATCATGAAAATTTAGTAGAAGTATCAGTACTCATACATTAAGTTCATGTGATAAAAATGGTATACAAGAATTCAACTTTGGTTTACCGTGTATCTATTGACTTTATGATGAAATTAACTTCAGAAGGACCCACAAATTTAAGAGCGCCAAAGATGCTTCGCATACATTGTATATTATATACCGGAACTTCTACAGTATCAATGAAACCATTTTTTACGTTTCGTAAACAGTTTCAACCAAGTACAGATGATGCCCTCGCATTTGCGAGGGCCACCATGCTAGTTATTAAAAATAGAACATCACAATGGTATGAGTATGCATCATACTTAAAGAAAGCATTGTAACCGCCAAAACAGATTCCAAAGGTCTCCTTAACAACACAAACAATTAATTACCAACCGTACAGATAAAAACAAGTCAAAATCTTCAGTCGAATAAATTACAAATGAACCAAAAGTGCTATCTTTGCGATAAATTCGTTATGAAGTTAAGAGACAATGAAGAACTATATTTGAGATAAATCTATGGAGAGCCTATCTGCATGAGAATGCAAAATAATTTAGAACATAAAGTGAAGTAGTATAAAGTCGTGCACAGATTCAGATACATCACATAACTTTATATCTACTATGAGCGGAAGTTTATTGAAGTATGTGGGTCGCTTAAAAATATTCACCACAGTGGGTAGTCATGCAGCAGTGGCTCACCCTAGATTTCAAGGCGGCTTGACGAGTCTTTGGTGATCCAGTTTGGCTCACTGGAGACCTTTTCGGTACAGCTTCATGTGATGGGAATAGTGGAGTTCCTGGTGGAGTGAGAAGCCTGAAAGTGAACACGTTCACTGTCAGGAAGGTCAGATAAGTACTCTGAAATTGCAGCCCAGCCATGGCCCCATAAAATGTATGTGAATGAACTTCAAAAGTCAAAACACAGGTAACAAAAGGTTCAAAACCTGTAATATTCTAGTTGGGTCCGTGCATAGATCAGAAGACATCATATGGTGTTTGATTAACTTAGCGTAAAAATAAATATCAAAATGAAGTGATACAATAATTTTCACTGACCAATAAAATGTTCTATGGTGGCATCTATGCAGCAACAAAGCTAGTTAATGGCGCTTTGTATGGAAGATATGTGCATTGGTAGCTGAACTACCAAATTCCCACTCAAATCCATTTCATCGCTCATGTTAACACATGTCACTAATCAGCACGCAATTCCATCCGTACAAATTCAAGTAGCCAACCAAGACAAATATCATGTTAACTTGTTCCATGGTCCACTTGCCACCTACCAAGCAAGCAATCCAATAGTAGTCCCCTTAACAAAAAGAATATGCTACAAATATTAACATGGCTGCCTAGAGACCTAAAACTCCCACCTACTGACACGCTAATGATTAACCGGCATGAAGGACAAAACCTTGGCAAACAAGTCAAACCACACCAATCAAATGCATTTCAAATCTACTAAGGCTAGAATCAATAGCTTGTAGGGGCTAAGTTATGGAATGTTGAAATGTATGTCCGACAAAATCACAGATAGGCAGATAGCTCACCACATCATGGACGCCCTAACTAGGCACCCAACCATAAAAGCAATTGTAATAAACTCAGACAAACTGTCAGCTCCACAAACAGAGCTCTGTAAGATCTCACACTCACATCTCCATCTAGACTGTGCGTTGTAAAAGAAAAGAGGACAACTTAATTGCCAGACACTAACTAGGCAAGCGATCAACAAAAGGAGCAGGCTGTGTCAACAAGGAAGCCAACTGTTACCTCCAACAACCACCTCAACAACAGATATAACTCTTAACCAACAGCACTGAATCGGGGGCAAATGAAAAAAAAATGGCCTTGCATTAAAAATTCGGCAAGGTGGAGGCGGCAACAGAAGACGAAAGCACAATTTGCAGCGACCCCATAAGCTTGTAGACCTCTGCACATTACTTCCAAACATACAGTGCTACATTAATTTAGCTGCCAGTTCAGTTGAGGAATGGGGCCTCAGCTGAGACTACTGAATTAGCAAGGTTCAGAAACAGAAACCCCAACATGCCAGGATCTTTGTCACTCGCGCAGATACAAACACACTGAAGCAAACACTGAATTTGCCAAAAGAGGTCAGACTTCAGGGTATCAGCACAGCACCAAGCAATCAAGAGCTCAACACAACTCGCAATGGTGAAGCCCAAATTTGCTGTAATAACCTTCTCTGCGCCGATGATTTTTGTTGCCCAGGCCAGGCGGGCAACCGAAAGAGCACGAAATGTATCAGTGAATGAAAGGCAGCGGGGAGGCACCTACCAGTCGTAGTCGGTCTTGTCCCCGGCGTCGGAGTGGAGGAAGTCGTCGGCCCCGCCGGGCGCCCTCCGGAATCCGCCGCCCATCCTGTACGCCCCCGCCGGCGCCGCCGCCGCCTTGGGCTCTGTCCCATAAACCCAGAGCACAGAGCAGCTCAAAATAAGCTAGGGTTTTCGCCCCTAAAACAACAACCGCAGCAGCAGGAAACGGGAGGGGGGCAGTGACAAAAAGCTCGGAACTTTGCCTTACCGGCGTGCGTCTGCGTCGGCGGCGGGGGCGGGGGCGGGGGCGGGGGCGGGTCGAGCAGCAGCAGCCCGTCTTCGTCCCCGTCCCCGGCCGCGGCGTCGTCGAGGAGCAGCAGGTGGTCGGCCTCCTGGTCGCGGCGGCGGCGCATCTGGAGGAAGAGCGCCAGCTCCTCGTCCTTCTCCCGGATGACCGCCCCCAGCGTCCTCCCGCCGCCGCCCCCCACATCCGCCATGGCCACCCGGTGCATTCGGTCGATCCGCGCGCTTTCGTCCCTCACTCCGCCGACGCCCCAGGCCGCATTGGCTGGCTGCCTAGGCTGGGCTTCCCGGCGAGATCTGGCGAGAGAGCGGGTGCCCGTGAGTGAGAGCGAGAGGAGGAGCAGCAGTGAGAGTGAAGCAACGGCAGCGAGTGGGAGAGGAGGAGAAAGGGCTCTGCTTTGAGCTTGCTGTTGTGGATGGAGCTGCCAGTTTGAATTGGGCTTGGGTGACTGCAGATTAATTAAGAGACTTGTTGAATTAAAAAAAATGTCGAGGGATTGAGCTTGGTGATTGAAATTCACTTGTGTTTTTGAAATCAAGTGAAGAGGGTGGACCTGGACTGTTGACCTGTTGTGTTCAATCTGGTCCGGAGGAGGAGGGAGTAAATGCTATGTGCACACCAGCCCACCCTTGTGTGGAGCAATACTAAATCTAATGCATTCCGAATCCGTCTGTCCCCGCACCGATTTGAATGTGTGGGGACGTATTTGCCGCTGGCTATGAACTTCATGTCTCGAAACTTCTTGATTTGGTTGAACTCGTCCACATCGGTCACCCCTTTTCTTTTGAAGTTGTTGTCTTGAGTTTCGTTCTGTCACGTAGGAGGATCATCACGCCTCGCGTGATAGGCCGTCTCAGATGATGGAAGCGTTAGTTGTCGTGAAACCAGCGAGGCCTCAATTTTTTTCTTATTGTAAGGTGAGGCGTTCCACCTTGGCACAGGAGTAGTAGTAGAAAATATGATACTGCGAACTTGGGGATGCATCTGGTAGGCTCGCCTTTCTTTGTGAAAATAGAAAAGAAAAGGACATCAGTGTGAGGCAGGGCCGGCCCTGGGAGGGTCTGGAGGGGCGGCCGCCCCGGGCCCATGAATTTTAGGGGCCCATAAGTATATACATGCAGTAAATTGTACAGTAGATATAGTCCTTAAAAGAATAAAAAGCACATAGCATGCTTCGTTAGCGATTTGGCCAGCTAGGCCGTGCAGCACGCTCGCTGAGTAGGTTGTTGGGCCTGTCCTGCTGGCCGCCTGGGCCGCGTCTTAGGCCTCGTATTCGTTTGGGAGATCGATGTACATATACGATTATATTTTCGTCGCCGCGCCGCCGACTCCACTCGATCCCAATCAAATCATCTAATCTCCCGTCCCAGATTCGTCTCGCCGGCCGGTCGCCGTCCACTGATGGAATCAGGTATACTAATTGATTCCTAATCTTCTCTAACTTTCTAGTATAGGTTGTTTATATGCCTTAATATTAAGTACTATTTGAGATCTTTAATGTCATAAGAAAGGTTAAATGGTTTGACAACTATGTGCATCGGGTAGAAGTTATTGGACGAGATTAATATTGATTCCATTATCCACGACTTTGCATGTAGAAATGTAAGGAGAAAGTTTTAGTCTATGTTGAAATTGTTAGACTCCTCCATCATAATAAAATTGCGCCTTCACGTGTCGTAATTTTCTGTGAGGGTTTTCCATCTAAAAATTTGTTCACTTGTTCGGGGCCCTAAATTTTAGTTTCACCCCGGGTCTTTAAAATCTCAGGACCGGCCCTGGTGTGAGGTGTTTTTTTCTCGTAGCATACATCCACATATTTGTGAAATTAGAACAAACAATCAACCACTGGACACACGAGGAAATATACCACATAATACTTTGTCGTAATACACCTCGCTAGTAGTGGACACGATTACACCGGTGAACTCTTGGGGTGAGCTACCGCTGAGGCGACAATATTGACAACTTGAGCCTCATCCCGACTGGGGCGAATATTCGTTGCAAGTTCTTGCCCCTTGCTTTTCTGATATGGGTTGTTCAGCATAAATCTTGCTACCATCTTTGAAGCTTCATACATCTTTGTAGTGGAACCTCAGAAACAGTAATAAACCAATTTGATTTGAGTTTGCTTTCAGCTAATATTGTTATGACCGGGGCCGCCAAGCCTCGAGGACTTATCAATTTTTCCGAGAGTCTTCGTCTACCAAAAAGGGCCGGTAGCGAAAGTCGTGTCCTTTTTTATAGAAACACAGTACAACGTAATCGCTCATATACACGCGCACACACTCACCCCTATGAACGCACGCACACCCTACCCCTATGAGCACCTCCGAGAGACTGAGCCGACGGGTCTTGAGATTGACGAAGTCACCACAGACGGCTCGCTGTCGACGGGAACGTCGCCTCCCACTGAGAGAATATTCCGTCTAAATGAGAAACACATTGCCAAACCTGGGGTTTGAACTCTGCTGGGGTGGGGATACAACCATCCTCCTAACCATCTTTCCACAGGCAACTTCTCGTGAAAGCCGTGTCCTAAGATTTGTCGTTGCCATGCACGCACGCATTGTCATCTCGACAAAGCTTTGTCGATGCACTTATCCAACTAAATTGGGTTTTGGTATTTCTACCAGTACTAGGCACGAGTGTATTTTTCTTAGCCTAGCAAATTCGGTTTCAACGTTCTGTTCAAGAAAGCATATTTCGGAATCACTCGTGTGCGCGTGGCGAATTTGAGCTCTGCCGTGTTTCTCCCACCTGACCACCAGGGGCTCTACCCGTCCACTGACTGTGGGGCCCACCCAACATGCAACCTGCGCATGACGGAACGTTTTACACCAGAGTGAGGTAGTATTAGCATCGCGGGCGAATTGTCGGTTCTGTCCCTGGTTTCGAAATACTCCACGGCTTGCGTTGCTGGAGACTGCCGTCTTTTTGTTCTAGCAGTACCAAGTACTACGAGAGATTCTCGAAACATCCCTGGTGCCTTGAAAAACTTGTCTCCAGTACAAAATTTGTTCCTGGAGTAACGTTCAACATCGTCATGCACACATTCTTTTTCTTCATTAACCGATGCACATAGTATCCATCAGAGTTTTTTAGATCCTACTAGCTAGGGAAAGAAAAGAGATATCCATGGGCACTGGCATCCATATTTTTTTTATAGGTAGGCAGGTAGCAGCCATCCAGGTAAGGAACATGAATTCGCTCCCGATGGGAGTCAAATCCTGGGCGCAGGGTTGCCACTGCAAGCCCTTGCCACTAGGCCAGAACCTAGTTTGATCATACTCCTGTTTAAAAAAGAAAAAGTTCGATCATACTCCTGTTCAAAAAAGAAAAAGCTCGATCATACTAGCTACATTGAGTATGTGAAAAATTGCGTATGTATATTTCACACCCAAAGATGATGATCGTTTCAACCTGATTAAGCCCCTTCGACCAGAGTTGAGAATGCAAACAAATTCAGAAAACAAAAGTGCAAGAAGAGCGAAACCATCACATAGAGGTTCGGTAGAGCTTATATAATCCATGTACGTAGTATATTTATGTAAGAAGGGGGAAGCATATAGTGCTGGTAGTAAGGGACGAAGGGGGGCGACGATAGTAGTAGGATGTGACCGGGCAACATCGACGATACTAGTAGGAGCGCATGGTCATAGTAGTACCAGCGACGACGTTGCGAGGGAGACGACAAGCGGGTGGGAGGGGGGAAGACGCCTCCTACGGAAGGAGACAAAGGAGAAGGTCGGGGAGCGAGATGGTGGCTGGGCGAAAGACCGAGCTTTTACAAAGAAAAATATCGATCTCAGCACTTTGGCGTGCGCGACGGAATTTGAAAAAAAAAATCAGTTTTAACATACCTCCTCAAAGGGGAGTACGGGTCGCCCCTCCACCGTCCGAGACGAATCACCGTGTTGCGCCACCTCCTCTCATAACAAAGTGCGACTCGTAGACCATCACAATTGAGGAAGCGTGCAACGAAGAACGCCACAAATAAGAACTCCTCCTATGTACACTATGTCCATCCACACACTACTAGCTAGCCTAAACCACCGGCCATACTAGTACTACTCCATCGGGCTTTTAATTGCATAGAGCCACACTTCGGGCTTAATTGTCGTCTTGGGTTGCCACGGCCTCGTCGCACCACGGCCTTGATGGCGTCTCTTATCTCGCCAGCTGCAAACATCGAAAGGATGGTGACGGCAACCGAGACACTCGTAGCCGCGAACGGGCATTGGAAGGACGGCGATCACCGAGTTCTTCTCTCCGCTTACGAGGATCTTATAGCACTAGAGCGACTGAGGTATATTAGCATATTGACCTACATACACTTTTATTAAGCGCAAACCTACATACAGTAGCAAGAGCTTACTGTATGTCCGCATCGGGGGGGGGGGGGGGGGGGGGCACCGCCCCCTCTAGCTTAATTAATCGATAACTTTCTAATTCGAACCTTTTAGCCTGTTTGCCCCCTCAGCGATTTGGTCCAAGCTCCACATTGCCCACATAGGAGTAGAGTAGGAGATATTAGTAGGAGACAACCGGCGGCCGATGATACTAGTAGGAGCGTATAGTGATCGATAGTAGTCACATGTGACCGCCTTCTAGAATACTAGTACGAGCATATAGTGATATTAATAGGAGACAACCGGCGGGGATGATACCACAAGGAGAGGTACGAGAGCAGAGATAACGTCCGAGCCTTCAACTCATTTTTGTGACGGAATCTAAAATTTGGGCATCAGCGTATCGTCCTCAGACTGGAGGAGTTGATTGTCCATGCGTCAAAAGTTAAAACTACACCAAAACAGCACTTGCCAAAACGCCCTGTGTTTTTGCCAAAACTAAGAAAAAACACAGTTTCAAGATAATGAAGTATTTGTTCGCCTAGCACCGAAATACCTCAGTTCTGCAATACTGTGGTTTTGAAAAAACTTAACCGCCAAACTAGGCCTAGTGCTTTTACATTGGAGAGACAATTTTATTTTTATTTTCAGTTTATGTTAATATGGATGAGGGTACAATGTGTTTTGTCGAATAAAATGGGTCGGAAAGCAAAACCCAAAACGGCGCGAGTAAACTAAACCCCAACTGCTTCGTCTCCTCTGCTTCTGCCGTCGCGTCTCTCCCCACGCCGCACCTTTTTTCCCTTCCTTCCGCAGTCTTCCCGCCCCCCGAGGCCTCCGCCGCCACACGCCCCCCGCAATGGCCACCCGCGCCCGCTTCGTCTACGGCCGCCGCCGCGTAGCCGAGGAGGAGGAGGAGGAGGAGCAGGACGCCTCCTCCTCCTCTTCCTCCGACGACGAGGAAGCGGAAGTCGAGGGTTCCGACGACGAAGAGGAGGAAGAGCCGGTCGTCGAGGCGCCAGCGGCCAAGAAACCCACGGCGGCGGCGGCGGCGGGGAGGAAGGCCCCCATTACCATCAGCCTGAAGAAAGTCTGCAAGGTACTGTCCGCCGCCGCTGCCGCCGCCGATATTTTTCATACCGTTTTCCTATCAATTTCGCTGTCCACTGCCGGTCGCCTCCACAAAGAACGCTTCTTTGTATCGTGCTGGGCTTCACCCTCGGCGTCGAACCGCAGTAAGCGCTCGTGGCTGATTTGGAGTTTAATTAGAGCGCGCGGCTGCTCCCCCCCCTGGCGCAGTCTGGTGCTTCCCCATTTGCGTTCGCGGCTGCTCCATTTCGCATTTACTTTGACCGAAAGCTCCTCCTTCACTATCCACTTCAGTAGCAATTTGAGTTCCGTTGTTGGGAAGGTGTTGATGGAGTCTGAACATTTGCGGTGAGTGTTCCTTGACCGTAGCTTCTGATGTGTGGTTTCTGATGTCTGGCTGCAGGTGTGCAAGAAGACGGGGCATGAGGCAGGGTTCAAGGGCGCGGTGTACATCGATTGCCCCATGAAGCCTTGCTTCCTCTGCAAGATGCCAGGTCCTGATACCATCTGTAACCTGCTTGTTTGTCTGTGTATTGTGATTGGGAAGAACATGGGCACACTAGTAGAGTGATTTGAGGTCGAGTGTTGGGTAGTTCAAGGACTCAGCAGCCTAACGGCTTGTTCCAGATAGTCTCTGAAAGAATTTTTACACTCGTGGTTAGATCAGTGGGATGAAAATGGTCCGTTGTTGATGATATGTTATTTTCTCAGGCGTCTGCAGACAGAAATTTCCAAATAACTCTTTCCTTTAAACTAGTCATGACTGATTGTGTACTGCCGTTTGCTACTTGATAGCTTCACATGGATGGAGACTACCCAAGTCACTGATACCATGATGTTTTCACCTCCCTTCCACTCTGCAGGTCACACGACCTTGACCTGCCCACATAGGGTAGCGATGGAGCATGGCATTATCCCAGCCCCTAGGAGGAACGCAAACACTTCACTGGATTACGTCTTTCAGAGCCAAGTGAAAGGCAAGATCCCCATGGTGCGTGACTTGATGGCTCCTCTGCGTGTTCCGTATTGCTATCAGTTGCAACACTCCATATGACTATTTTTTCGGTAGTACCGCTTTTCTAACATATCAGTTCCTCTCTCTGGTTCTAGGTTAAGCCGCGGTTTCTAGTACCAAACCAATTGGAGTGTGGTAACATAAAATTTCACCAGAGACGCGTGACCTGCTTGGAGTTTCATCCAACCAAGAACAATGTGCTTTTATCGGGAGACAAGGTATCACAGTCCTTCAGTTTTTCTTTGTTGACCACTTAATTCCTTAGAAGTGTGGTCGCACTCTAGGTACATGTAGGTGACTGCTGATCGTCTCTTTGTTTCTCCGTCCATGCAGAAAGGGCTACTGGGCATCTGGGATTATGTTAAGTTGCATGAGAAGATCACTTACGATTCTGTGCACTCCTGTATTCTGAACAGTATGAAGTACGAGATTTACCTTGCTGGCTATCATCAGTTTTTTTTTATGGATGAAATATGGAAACTTGATATTATCTGATTCAGGTTCGACACCGTCAATGATGGAGTGCTGTACACGGCTTCCTCTGATGGGACTATCAGCAGCACAGATTTAGACACTGGAATGGGCTCGCCCTTGTTAAATCTCAACCCAGATGGTTGGAGTGTAAGTTTTCCGCATAGTTTTGTGATCAAGCTGAGACAGATTGCATTTCAGTCCTATATTTATGCATCATGTGCTGTAGTGAGACAAACATTTGTTTGCACTTTTCTGAACAAAATCTGCATCCATTGTGGGCTTAATTTAATCAACCCTGTCTGTTGCTCTTGACAGGGTCCAAGCACTTGGCGCATGATATATGGAATGGACTTAAACACCGAAAAAGGTCTCCTTTTGGTGGCGGATAGTTTTGGATATCTTTACTTGTGAGTATCTCTTCTCCGAGACAAGTTGCTTGCATGCAGTACTTAAAACTTCCTTTGAAACTATTGACTTGGATGTTCATATGATTTATTCCATGCATGTGTTTGGCAGCAATTCAAAATAGTTTGCAATCAGGGATGAGTTTTTGTTTGAGTTCAAGATATTGCTGTACACTGCGATATGAGATTCAGATATCATTGTATATTGTCATATTGGAAATATTACCATATTCTTCTCTGTATCTGACAATCTGTTGTGAGCTATATATCTGTCTTACGCCTTAATTCTTGCAGACTGGATAGAAGGTCGAAGGAAAGAATCGGGCAACCGATTCTTATACATAAAAAGGGTAGCAAGGTGACTGGCCTCCATTGCAACCCTGCTCAACCCGAAGTTCTTCTAAGCAGCGGAAATGATCACTTTGTGAGTATGCTCTGCTCTGTATTCGTAGATATCCTTTTTTTACTCGTATCTAATTTTTCACATCACTTGTCCCTAGGCCCGTATTTGGGATACAAGGAAACTTGAACCCAAATCCGCTCTTGCCAGTCTTGCTCATGGACGGGTTGTTAATTCAGGATATTTCTCTCCGCGGAGTGGGAATAAGATCTTGACGACATGTCAGGACAACCGAATTCGTGTCTGGGATTATATTTTTGGTGATCTTGAATCTCCAAGTAGAGAGATCGTCCACAGCCACGATTTCAATCGCCACTTGACTCCCTTCAAGGCCGAGTGGGACCCGAAGGTGCAGAGTTGTAGCTATGAATAGCTTTTTCCCTCCTTCAATTTTTTCGTTAGAATTCCCAATTTTGATATAGAATGTTAATGCTCTGCAGGATTACTCAGAAACTGTTGCAGTCATCGGTCGTTACATAAGTGAAAACCACAACGGGGTTGCTCTACATCCCATTGATTTCATAGACACTAGCACCGGTAAGCTTCTGGCGGAGGTGATGGACCCCGACTTAACGACTATCAGTCCGGTGAACAAGCTGCACCCGCGAGATGATATCATGGCCACAGGAAGTTCAAGGTATAGACCGATCGATCTGCATTTACCCAACATCTCTCTTTAAGTAGCCTAAATCCTTTTCACTCTCAGTTACGAGGTTCTGTCCATGTACGCAGGTCCATCTTCATCTGGAAACCAAAGAGCGATGCCGATGATGCTACAGAAGAGAGGACCAGCCAGAAGGTCAAGGAATACGTGTACGGGTCAGATTCACGGAAGAAAGCAAATGGCAAGCACGGTGATAGCAGTGATGACGACTCAGATGGCGGTTCTGATGGAAAGAACAAGAAAGCGAAGAAGAGACGCTTCACTCACACTGTGAAGGGAAAGGGAAAACCCAAAGCTTGACTATGAATGTAGTTAGTGCAGTGGCAATTTTGGCAGGACAGACCATTAGCGGCTGCTGCTAGAGCTCTTTTTGGGGTATGGTCTCGCATCTTTGCCCTAGGTAACATGCTGAAGGGCTGTGGTAGTATGCCACAATCATCTTAAGCAGTGAACACTTAGAATTAGGTTTGTGTGGCTTTTGAATCCTGATGCTCTTTAGGCGTTAAATCTGTGTATATACACGCTCTTTTCTATATATACATATCGTCCTGGTCAGTTGCTTTAATGCAGTTTTGTAGGCAAGTTGTTGATAGTCTACCGTATGTTAATTGTTTTCTGCCTTTTGTCTATGATGAAGGGGGAAGGAACTATAATATGCGCACGGAAAGTGTAAATGGAGCCCAGCTCCATGTAGCTTGTTTTTTTCAAAATCAAAACCAGAATTTTGAGAAAAAAAGTTTGAATTTTTTCTTACACATAGATTATGTCAAGATCTATCATTGTGCAATTTTTTGGTCCAAAATTCGTATTATTCTAGGCAACACAAAGAAGGCAAACCTGGCAAAATATGAAGTTTTTTAAATAGTGTACCCAGATCCACCCATTTGTCATTTTGTTCCCAGCCTAACATGCAACGAAGTTCGAATTCAAAATTTGCACACTTGTAGATATATCACTATATCATTATTTGGGGATTTTTTCTGATATTTTTAAAACTTAACACATGTAAGTTTTGAATTTTTGAAAAACTCAGGCTTCAAAACGCCACTCTCGCGCACAGAAATGCAATCTGTCAAGTAAGGTAACCAACTATATAAACTTGGATAACAATGCACTATCATGTGAATGGCTGAGAGTGTCACTGGCACAGAACAGGATTGTCAACAGTGAATTTATATTTTTGACAATAGAACAATGGGTCACATGAAAAACAAAATTTCTCTGCAATATACTGATTGTAGCTCACGGAACATCTGCCATCAGAGGCTTTGGACTCCCATCTGTTTTTTTGGTTCGAATCTATTAGGTTAGTGCCGGTCAAGCCCCGAAAAACTGGTCCACATGTTTTGTCACACCTCTTGGTCCGGATGCTCCAGAACCAGGACAGGTTCTTTAGGCACCTTCAGAAAGATCTGGCTTTGATCCCAGCCAGCTCCCTCCATTTGTTCGATGAAGTCAGCAAATCCATCCGCCAATGCAGCAAGGCTCTCTTCTAGCCAAGCGAAGATGTCGCCGTTCTGCGTTTGCTGATTTTTGTGGAGCCAATGCGCTTGCCAGAGGCTCCTTAGGACCGACATGCTTGTCGCCGCCTCCTGAAAACAAGCATGTGTTTGTTGATATGATGGCTCTTATTTCATACACCAATAGTTAGCAGTAGATCACCTTAAATGTAACCAAGAATACTGGCTCTTTTGACCCAAGCTGCTCGACGTAGAGGATGTACTTCTCATTCGTGTATAGCTTCAGTAGCATGTTCACCTGTTTCGAGAGTTGAGAACATACATGAGCAAGTGTTGACAGAAGCCATATGTGGAGTTACGAAATTGGTTGCAAGTACCAAGCGACTAGCCTATGTCTCTGATGATTTCAACACTGCCAGAGTAAGATACAGCCGATTCTAGGCAACACCGACTGTTTTTACGTAAGTTCAAAACTGGCTGCAAATTATGACTACACATATCACTACGGAAATATTTAACCAAGCAGATTTCCTTTTGCTTTTTCAATTAGCTGCCAAGGAAACCTCAACTACAAAGAAACATTCTAGTAATAATGAAGCCATCAAAACTGGAAAGTGAGTCTACCAATATGAAAGGAATCAACTTCCTAGCTTTGATTTGGCCAAAGGGTCATACCATGTCAGTGGATTCCTCTCCACCGAGCATCCTCTCCATGGGCACGCCAAAAGAAATTTGGGGATGCAAGAATCTCTCCCATGTTAAAATATTCTCCCGCTCATTGCAAGCAACATAGCCTAGAACAGGACGACAAAAACAAGTATCATTAATTTTTTCATAAATGAACCAAGAAAGACTGAACATCTAGAAGTGAAGAACATGTCACCAGGAACTGTGTGATTTGCAACATGTGATCCCACAAGAATCCGAGCCCGTTTTAAGTTTACCTATTAATAGACATGAAGATGACCACATGTGATGAATCAAAATAGTAAACCATTTATGCTATCCATTTATGTATCTGATTGAAAAACATGGCCTAACATGCAAACATTGAGCTTTAGTGAATTGGCCAAACATAATTTAAGTCAAGCACCTTACTGTGCGGAACTTGAGAACTACTAGGGACTGGTAGCGAAACCAAAGATGTAGAAGACGAACACCAAGCCATGTCAAAGTAAGAGTTGAGTACGACGACTGTATGCCCGGTGTGTCCTGGAACCAAATACCAACCAGAAATTAGTTATGAATTACAGAGAATGTTACAATTACAGAGAATTTAATGAATATTATTACCAGCACTAGTACACCGATAGATAGACCTAACAGCTGAGCGCCTACTTCCCATACTTCTTCCTGAAAATACATCAGTCAAAATTTACAAAAAATATTAAGAGAGATCTCGTACATGCTGAGCCAAAAAAAAAGTGAAATACATATCTCCAAATTGACTTTTGGATGATCATAATATTATTAAGTTTATCCATACATAAGAAGTTCTATTGTTCCGTGATTTAACGAAGTGATTGAATAAACTGAATTGTGATATCGAACGGACTGTTAATGAGAGTACTGGAAAAAACAGTTACCTTTGCAGCAATCTCCCCTAGATTTCCCGATTTCGAGAAGTGATTTTGGATAACACGATTAGAAGGATCTCTAAATCCTCTCCCTACAGCCTGCTTAGGAAGTTTGGAGTCAGTGATTTTCTATGCACAGAGCTCTATACCAAGTTCGAGTTAGGCTTTAGTCACATGTAAACTACATGGAAGAAATTAATATGTGTTGTTTCCAATATACCTTTGCGAGATTCCCCAATGATGCAAGTGGGAGGAAGTAACCAGGATAGAGGGGAGTGGTGAGATCAAAGATGCTGTCATATTTCACAGATAAAAATATAATATTGTAAGTGGGTTTTGCTTCATCACTTGATTTTATATACTTGCTGTAATTATTTAAGAAAGCTAGTGCATGTGCATGAAGCCATGAACCTCCCAGCACTCCCAATGAAATCTGCGTACATCCGCCATTTCTTTGGGTCATCATCAAAAAGTGTTCCGAAACGTCCACCTACAACAAGTCATTCGTAAATCTTCCAGGATAACATATTCTTTTTTTTGCGGGTATCCAGGATAACATATTCAGAACAGATAGTCAGGCATAATCGTACCAATGAGAAGACGCCCAAAAGCTCCTATGCCATCCTTTGATACCCATCTACATAAGAGCATTTACATCAGCACAAACAGAAGGGGTGAGTTAACCACAAGAATAAAATTAGCTGATCCACTCACACTCAGTTTTTTATATTTGGCTGTAAGCATGTTGTTATGTGCTCTCTGGTATGTTCATACACTATTGCAAACACTCAGGCTCATTGTATGTTCAAGTTGTGTATATACGTACACTAAAAGTGACCAAATCAGAATGAAACCAATATCAGGACTCCGAGTTTACAATAGCCCACACAATGTAGCAAAGATGGTAATGACCTGATAGCAGCAGCAGAAGCAGCTGCTGAAGTTCCTGTAAAGGACCCAACACCTACAGCCTGTTCCAATCTATGATCAGCTAGTCATCAACCGTGACATAATATTATATAACTGAGTATGACATGAAAATCTTCAGACTAAGATTGTTGGGGAGCATGTGGCAACAACATCTTTAAAGTTATTTTGGAGCTATCACATAAGATGTTACCGCAGAAATATATCTTATTGAATCTAGCAGCTATTTGTTCCAGTCACTGCAGCATTATTTACTTCTGTGAACATCTCTGAGTGATAAATCCTGGGATACCTTGAGAAGGCTTGATGTGACCAATGTGTGACAGATCCATCCTGTCACGTTTGTTGGGAATTGCAACAGCATGTACTGCAGGTAATCATCCGAAACAGATTCTGAAATAAATAAAAGTTATAAAGAAAGGGCAAACATAGTTATAGATTTGAGCTGTGTACAGTTTGAGACTTTCGTATTAGTCGTCCACTTTGTGACAGGTACCTCTAATGCAGGACAAACAAGAGAAAAAAAAACCTTATCAGAGTTCAAGCTCCACATTGGATAGTAATTGATCATGCACCCATATTAACACAACTATAGAACTTTCAAGCAAGTAATAAGTTTTCTGCATTATGGTCAGAAAAGAAAAACTCAGCTCACTTCGTCTCCTAGTCTGTGAAGCTGGATCATTCGTAGTTCATACTCCATACACCATGAAAAAGAGCGTAAATAATGATGTGCATAACCAAACAGCACAAGGGTGTCAGCATTCACCTGGAAACCCTGCAGGAAGCACGAAATCCAGAATACCCCGGGGAATCGAAGAATTCGTCTTATCATCTTCGACCACGCTCATCAAAGATTCCTGCTTCTCCCAGTGGACCTGCAGCTTCGATTCGCCATCCAACAGGTACCTGTTCGCATGTCACATCGATCAGATGATGATGATGAACTCTCTGCAGATTCTGTGAGGTGTGTGAGCAACAATAACGGATTTGAGAAGGGAAGGAAACCTCTTGGCGGCGCCGTCCCGGTACTTCTCCACGAGCACGGGTCTGACCTTCCTGCAGAAGCAAGACAAGTTTGGTTTCAAAGAAAGGAGGGAACTGCGGCAGGGATTTGAGGAAGGGGGCAGCGGAATGAATCTTGGAACGAACTCAGGGTCGCGGGGGCCGCCGCTGCTGATGCTGGATACCGGCGGAGACGAGAGGCACGAGAGTGGCCGGCGCCGTCGCCAAGGGGGAGCTCCGCCGTGTAGGCGGCCGCCGACGGAGAGCATGCTCCGGCGCTATGGACTGAACTCAGCTGACTGCTGACCGGTGGCTGGAACTGGAAGGATAGGCAGCACGGCTTGCAGTCCACTGGTTTTTACATGTTTTTTTTTTTTGAAATTACATGGGTTAATTGGATAAATGTCACTCCGATTCATATGATTTCGAGAAATGCCACTTCAGTTTTTAAATTTTGAAAAATGACAGCTTCAATTATTGTATACGTCTACATATTCCACTCCAGCCATTACAGCTCATTCTTTATCATAAATTTGTCAATTATTCACCATGTTTTATTCTGGACAAAATTGCACATAACATCGATTTTCTCAAAACAAACAACCACGAGCTTCTCTTGTTCTTCTTCCCGTTCCCCATACCCTCGGACTGTCGCCTCGCACATTCTAACGCCCAGGAGTTCACCCAGAGAGCTTTGGCTCGACGTTTAGCACCTCCCCTCACGACGAATGGGCCGCAAACGCTTGGAATCAAGCAGACTGAGCTCATCTTCCACAATGTTGGACCACGCCTTAAAAATAGGGTTGATATGGAATTAAATCTTATGAAAAAATGAGATTGCTATTGTGATGAAGGAATTTCCATGGGGTTGGACCTCATGTTATATTCCTATGAATCGCACCCCATTCAAAGGAAAAATAGGGTTCACTTTTACACATATCCTATATAAAATCCTATGAATCAAATGAGTACTGTACTAAAAATGAAACACAAATGCGGGAGAAAATGGAAAACCATTACAACCATGTAGAAAAGCCAACCACAAATCGCATGAGAAGGGGAATTTGAGACGGAAGGAGGTGAGAGTGAGACACGGAATTCAGATTTATTTCATCGATGCCTATTACAGAGACAGTAGTCATGTGGCTACAATACTATCTTCAAACTGCAAACACAAAACTGTAAGACAAAATGCTTCTGGAAAGAAACCTTCAAGACTTTAGGAGAGACCAGCCGGGTCTGTAATGTAACCAAGGAAGCATGCTTTGAACGTGTCCATGTGAGCTGGATGGATGGACACGGAGACCTGCACCTCCCCTTCCCGCCGGCCGCCGAGGAGCATCATCTCGCCGTCGTGGTTCATGGACACCGCCTCCGCGAGCGCAGGCTTGCCGAACCCGAAGTCGGCCGCCTCGTACGCCTGGAACAAGGGGCTCCCCACCACGTTGGCCAGCCGCGAGAACGGGAACTGCGCCGCCTTCACCATGTCGGACAAGGCCTCGTCGTACCCCAGCAGCGGCGCCGCCTCCATGTCCGCCACCGTTGCCTGCACCGCGCGCGCCGCCTGGAGGATCTCCGCTGCGTCGGCGCAGTCGGCCACGCAACCCCTTATGCAGTTGCCCATGTAGGCGCTGGGGACAGGCGGGTGGAGGCGGGCGCGCAGGTCGGCGAAGAAGAGCAGGTGCGTCGCGTCGCCGGCCCCGAACCCCTTGGACCGGGCGAATGCCGTCCATCCCAGCGCCGCCAGCGCCACGAAGGTCGAGACCGGCTTCGGCTTGGGGTCCGCCGCCGTTGCCGCCGCGAGATGGTCGATCCGCCGTTTCAGGGACCGGATGTCGTCGGCGCCGAGGTGGAACGTCCGACGAGCCAGCCTCAACAAAGGATCACGCTCCCTCGAGCTCACCTGCAATGCTTACACGGGAATGAGTAAGTAAGGTAGTACCAGATGGAGTGTTGTCGTTAGGAGTCGGTACTACGTACCACGGGGAGATTGGGCGCCATGATCTTGATCCACTCGCGGGCGAGCTCGTCGGCTCGGGGGTAGTTGACGGCGTCACGGCAGTAGATAGGTCGGCCCAGGGCGTCGGTGCCGCCGCGGGAGGTGGAAGCCCACGCCTCCACGAACCGCCATATTGCGCGGCCGTCGACGACGGCGTGGTGCCATGACAGACCGACCGCCAGGCCGCCTTTAGCGCCGCCGAGCCGGGTGACCTGCACGGACAGCACGGGCGCCGGGAGCACGCGGGCGTCGAGGTCCGGCACGAGACACACGAACGCCGGCATGTCGTGCGCCTCGTCGAGCGCGAGCCGGCGCACGTCCATGGCGTCGCCGGCGTCCGCCTCGACGAAGGCGACGCCGGCGTCGGAGCAGTCGACGACGAGGTCGCCGGTCTCCGCCTCGTACGTGAGCCTCCCGGCCAAGGGCAGGTAGTGCGTCAGCGTGTCGGCGAGCGCGGCCTTGAGGCTCGAGACCAAGCCGTCATGGTCGTCTCTGTCCCCGAGGTCGTAGAGGAACACATACTGCACCGCCGGCAGCCCGACCCACGGCACGTCCAGATGGGATAGCTTCACTCGCTCAGCTCCACCGTGCTGCTGCTGCGACGGCGCCACACGCGACACGGCCAGCACCCGGACATTGCCCATCTCTTCGCCTGCTAGATCTATCATCAGATATTAATATGAGTCTGGAGACTCTCGACAGGCGAGCTGTTTATAGAGTACACCATTTGCGCGCGGATGCAGAAAATGACCGAAAACTCTACCTCAGGTGTCAGTTTGTCAGGGCATCTCCAGTCGCCCCCACCCAGCCATTTTTTGCGTCGGCAAAACCAAATAGCGCCATTGTTCCACCAGTCGCCCCCTAAAACCCCAGTTAACGTCGTTTCGGCAGAAAATAGCGCTGACGCCCCCAGGCGAAACCCAGCCCACTGAGTTTAGCCTGGGGGCGCCGGTGGAAGAAAAATCACACGTGGGTCAGCGTTGTCGGCGAGACCCCGCCTTCCCCCACACACCTGGCTCGCCTTTCCCTTCCCGTGTCGCCGGCGGAACGCCGCCGTCCCCCACCCCTACCTGCACCGCCACGCCGCCGCCACAACAGTTCGATCCGCCGCGTAGCCCTGCCACGCCATGCACCGTCGGCATCATGAGCAGACTTCCTCACCACGCGTCAGGAGATTCGAGACGCTGCAACACATCAAGCTCTACAAGATGATCTGGTGTTGTGAACGCTCAAGGGCAATGTCAATGTCACCGATGTCCAGTACTATTTGTTTTTTTATATTATTGAACTATTTATTTGTGTATGAATTTGTATGGTTAAACGTGTGAATTTATATGCCAAAATGTTTAAATCGTGTGAATTTGTATGCCAAAATGCCACAATATAGCCGAAAATGCGCCATCCAGGGCGGCGGCCTGGGTTTACGGCTGGTAAACGCCCACTCCCTCGAGTTGCGGATTCGCGCCGTTTCGCGCCACGACGGACGCATAAATCCAGCGTTTTCAGTCCTGGGGGGCGTAACGACTGGAGATGCCATTAGGGTGTGTTTGGTTTTGAAATGAGGTGGAGTGGAGTAAAACCGTTTCGTACCTAGAGTCCATTATTGTGTTGATTTAAAAAAGAATGAAATCAACTGATTCACCAAAGAGAATGGAGCTGAACTTGTTCACTTTGAGACAATGATTCTAAGAACTTATTTTTTCTGAAATAGGAGTTCACGGCGCCAAATAGGATGGAGTCGATATATACAATGTCATCCCCATCCTAGCCAACCTCAGGGGACAGATTTGAAAATAGTTTTAGCGTGAGGTCAAAACTAAAATTAGTTTCATTTAGAGGCCATATTTGGTAAAAAAAATACAATTGTTGGCAGATCTAAGTCAAGGCTCCGTTTGGAACACACAAAATGAAAAGGTAGGAATAGGAAAACGTAGGAATTAAGTTGTCATGTTTTCTGAATTCCTACAGAATCAAAACCGCACCTTGACGTGGTGGAAGTCATCAGTTCGAGCCTGATTATCCCTAAACCCAATGTGAGTTTTTTCTATTTTGACATGTTTGTCTTCCTCCAAAATTCCTATGAAATAGGCTATCCCATAGAAAGTTGGAAATTTTGCTATAAAATTCCTATCCTTCATTTTTTTACTCCATTCGGGTTAAATGGAGGGAGTACCGTTTTCATTTGTTTCAAATGGGGCTTAAATGTCCACGTATTATTCACGTGGCCTTGCCTTCTCATACTTTGCATGCCTGCTTGTTGTCGGCCAGAAGCTAATATGCCTAGTTTAAAAAAAACTAATATGCCGTTGGGTGGGACCATTGCCTAATATGAGGGTAAATGATGTTTCTGTATTTTCCGACAAGCAGTACACAACGTCACCAAACATTGGGCCCGTCATTAGTTGGCATCAAATACAGTAGGTCAAGTTTTTTTTTTTAAGAAACACAGTACAACACAATCGGTCATATACACGCGCATACACTCTATCATATGAGCATTTCTACCGGTTAGGGTTAGGGTTTACATACACGTTAATATACGGTAATAGGTGGATCCTTTACTACGGTCAATCTTCGACTCGATTGGAGGCGAGAGGTCGACCATCGGTCGACACGGAACAAAAACCTTTGTTGTCGTCGTGATCAATGTCGGCAGCACTGCACGACATGGCCCGAAGCCTGATAACCTAGGCAATGGCCACCACCAGGTCGCCCGCTCCGGTTTGCTCGTTTTTCCTCCCCGCAATCGATCCCTCCCCTCTTCCTCCCTACCATAGTCTCGATCTTTGTTCGATTCAACGCAATTTTATTACTCCGAGACGATCCAAGCTAACCAACTGCTTCACTAATGAAGGCCAGTTGCTCAACCATACCAGGTACATATGGCAGTACTGAACATGCATGAAAGATCGATCCATACCAGGTACATATGGCAGTAATGAAGGCCAGTTATTCTAGGCGACTATATACATCGAGCTGACGTTCTTGGCTCTTAATTTTGGAAGTTGTCATCCCAGCGGTCAACAAAGCGATTCATGTAATCCAGAAGAAAACGGGGGCTTGATGTTGGACATATTCCTTTGGTGCAGGCTAGGAAGGAATTCAAGAACACTTGCAAGTCTCAGCTCTCTGATTCGTCAATCAAGGAGTTGAATATCCTCTTCAAGTTGAACTTGCCGTCCATGACATCAGTGGCCGGATGAAGCTTTGATTGGGCGTGCTGGCCCAAGGGGAAGCGAGTTCCGGCGGCGTTGGACGTCTTTGCCTGAATCTGCTTCCTAGTCTCTTAACCGTGCCACATAGTCGTATTTTCAAGTAATGACGATCTATCTCTTTGCTTGATTGGATGGTGTAGGGTGATGTGGACCCTTGCGGGGCTACTTTTCTTTCGTTTAGCATGCCCTTACTTCACTTATTCTTTTGCCCTCGTTACTCTTTCGGCCTCGGCCATATCATGTTTGCTTCTCCTATATCAATATAAAAATAAAATCTTTTGCCTAGTTTTAAAAAATGATTTTGGAAGTTGTATGTATTCCAGAGAACTACTTGAAGCAGAGACGAGTGTCCCGTGCAGCTGGTGTGGGTCTTGCAGTGAGCAATTGAATATAAAGGCGAACGGTAGGCGTAGGCTTCTGCAAAATAGAAATGTCATCGTGTTGATTTACACCTACGAAATCGCGAGTACCGCAACCGAATTCTCCAGCTTGGGTATAAAAATATATATTATTGCAACATATCATCATAACATTTCAAAAAAAGCTAATGTTACAGAAAATTGGTTGGAAACATTATTTTGTTGTAGATTGCGTTGCAACACTTTCACCGACACTTTCAACAAAAATCTCGAACAATTACGGAAAAAAATCATGTGTTCGTAGAAAATTAAAATGTGAGTAAGCAAAAATAATTGTCATGGTAGATACATTTTGAAACAAAAAAAACAATAGTAGTTTTAACAAACAATACATAGGAAGTATGGAGTACATCTCTCTCTCTAGCTTGTTTCCGAGGGAAATTAACGTGTCTCTTTTCTTCTTATTTTTTGTTTTGTTTTGAGAATTCTTCTTTATTAGTTTGTTTTTTGAGAAAAGAAAAGAAAAATCTTCTTTATTAGTATTAGTACAACGCTGGAAAGGAAGCCTGTGGATTGTAGAGAGGAGCGGAACGGAAGGAGGCCAAGCCCAGGAAGCTTGCCGGCCCACGTAAGTAGAGGTGGGAAGCTCTTCGACAAATAAACAGGTCCTCTATCTATTTTCGATTCAACGCGATCGAGAAGAGAGATCGATCTACACTCTACAGGGAACTAGCTAGGGAAGAACGGAACCCTAGCTACGCGGCCGGACAGCCGGTGGTGATCAAGATCAATGGAAGCGCTGCGCGACATGATGTTCAAACGGGCAGTCGATGCTGCCTCGGCCGGTAATTAAGGGTGTGTTCTTTTCTGGAACCAACCGGAATGGAATGGAACGGTTTCATTCCGTGAGCCCATTCTTGTGTTCTTTTCTGGAATGGAGTGGAACAGAGTAGAATGGAGTGGTTCCAGAAAAAGGAATATTCTCTCAATATGCGGAACCGACCGGTCCGGCCGATTTGACCGGACGAGGTGGAACGGAACAGTAAACCGGGCGATTAACTCTAATTTAATCAAGTTTAGCAAGAATTAATTAATATTAGAAATAATTAATCAAGTTTAGTAATAATTAATTAAGATTAGGAAATATTTAATCGAGTTTGTTGCCATTCTCGTTCCATTCCATTTCACCCCATCCTAGAAAAGAACACAAGAATGGAACGGTTCCGTGACAATTTTTTGTTCAAAAAGAACACAAGAATGGAACGATTCCATGAGAGTGGAATGGAATGGTTCCATTCCATTCCACCCGGTTCCAAAAACAAACACACCCTAACTGATCATCACTCCTTCGTCTCTCTCTCCTCTCCCTCTCTCCGATCTCCAACGAGATCAAATCTAACCAACAAACTCCGTACGTGCATGGATGCATATGCAGGTGGCCGGAAGGAACCGTACCCTCTCCAAAGCCGAGCTGGATGGCTTTTGCCGGTACGTGCCTACTTACGGCGCTCAACATCCTCTCTATCTAGCTAGCTATTGTGTGATTCTATAGGTAATTAATTATATACATCCATCTGATCTAATTATTGACGTTGCTTTGATCTGTATGCGCTTGGTCTTTGGAAGAGTGTTCGTGAAGCATTACATGAGGCAGAAACGGGTGGCCTGTGTTGCTGGTGTCGGGCTTGCGGCGGCGGCGTTCACCTTGGCGGGGTTTGGAGTTTTTCGACTCAACAGCACTAGTAGTATTCAAAGGGACGACCAATAAGATACCCTATGTACGCATCTATCTATCTTGCATGTTTAACTAACATTGCACCTAGTTTGCCTTATCTGTTCCGTGGTGGTGAGATGTGCAATGGGAGATGCAAGAGAACTATTTCTTTGTTATCATGAGAGAGATCGATTGTGTTATAGATTACGTTATTTGATCTGTTGTCGCATGTTCATGCTCTGAAGCTTTGGTGTCTGGTGTTTTTTTTCTTCTATTTTTATATAGCAAACTCCTTTTCTAACTGAAAGACAAAAATAGTAAAACGGTAAGGACAACACATCACATAGCGCGTGAAATATGACGTGAGCCATTTGACGACGGCGCCGGGTAGGTTGGGAAGGATGATGTCTCTGCACCAAGGTGGCTGCAGGTTCGGGCCGTATATGCGTCAAGACATGATACTTACAACGTCGCCCATTGATGGACCATCATGAGTTTTAGTTGGTAGTGTGCGATGCGTCAAGGCACAAATACATTCAAATGTATGTATTTTTGGTACCGTAATTATGTGTTCACTCGTGCAAGTACACTCATCCCCTATCTCTATGAGCACCTTTAAAATATTGAGTCGGCGGATAGAGCCGAGATTGACGAAGCCATCATTTTTTTAAAATTAGATTGACGAAATCATCATTTACGTCTTAATGTCGACGGAAACTACACGTCCCACCGAAAATCTTTACTATTAAAACAGAATGTTTGGTATGGTGTCACAATCCAAATGGTGTCACAAGCCAAATACCCTCATATTTCAAATTAATTACATGCCATGCCACCTATAGGTGGATACCGGTTCAAAAGGAAAAGAAACAAAAAAGGAAGGAAAAA
Source organism: Poa annua (assembly GCA_026929855.1). NCBI lineage: Eukaryota > Viridiplantae > Streptophyta > Magnoliopsida > Poales > Poaceae > Poa > Poa annua. The sequence continues at coordinate 2,153,534 of CM049428.1, read as the reverse complement.
GGAGGAGAGAAAGGAAGGGGAAAAAGGAGGGATAGGACGTGCACAACACACTCCGCATGAAATTCAAAAAAAAACTCCGCACGCATGCACAATAACCATACCCTAACAAATTTTGCTCGACCCTAACAAACTTTGCTCGCATGCACAACAAACACAATCCAACTCAAACCGGACCGGATGTTTCTCCCCTAACAAACTTTTTTAAAATATCGGTTAACACGCCAAACTACTTTTACTCAACAAACTATTCGAACTTGCTGACAACACGCGCCCAACAAATTTACTCGCCTCGCCTAGCATACTCCACCATAGCTCACTGACGCCACTGTCGGTTGCCTCAGTCAGTCGACGCCGCTGCCGGTCACCTCGGTCAGCCGACGCCGCTGCCGCTCACCTTGCCTTGCCATGTAGTGCGTCGACGCCGCGCTGCCGCTTTCGACGCCTACTCCATCACATGTCGCCGATGCCGCTGCAGCTAGCTTGTTCTGCTACGACACATCTTTGTGGTCGCCGAGAAATGAAAGTAAGTGCATGAAACTTAGATAGAGAGTTTGTGAACTGAACTTCGCCAGGATGGATTGAAATTTTATCAGCAATATTTATACCTTCATATTGTACCAAATGAACTTGTATGAGAAATAAAAATTGAAATCCACAATTTGGTATCATGAACTACTTTCTATCATGAACCCTTTTGAATATCTAAACAACTCTAAATAGAAAGTGAACCACATGATGTGATGTTTCTGTTTCTAAAATCTGGACTGTCCATACTCAAGTTAGCATAGACATGAATCAAATGATCTGAAACATGACAATCACTTTAGTTGAATGTTGGGTTTATTTGCTATTATAATTGAAATTATGATTTTCCAACGGCTTTGCATTGAAGATCCATACACTTTTAATACTTATTATCCTGGAAAACTTCTTAACCGCTTTTTTTTCTCATAAAGCTCTATATCAGCCAAAAGAGAATTGCTTCTGTTAATTTGTTAGCTGAAATCTTGATTAGCCAATGTACGATACAGTATATGACTATATGCTCATTCCAACGTTTAAGCAGTTGCACCTGTTTCCAAAACATTAAAATGTTATAATTCCATGGTATTTTATCAGGTTAATGTCCTTCATCCCTCAACCAAACTTTGTTGAATATTGTTGTTGCAGGCGGGGAATCCTTGATAGTGGGTTGATCTTATCCCACAAATCATGTAGGCATAGAGAACAACTGTGTTGTTTTGTGGCAAGGTCGGTCCGTGATTGTTGAGTTTGTTAGTGTCCTTTAAAAGTTCATTCTACGGTACTCTATACCAACACAGTTTGATTGTGAAAGCATGTTTGATTGGTTGTAGAATTGTCCTAATTGATTGCTGCAAAGTCATAGTGATTTCAGTTTTGGAGGGAACAATTTGTACATGGTGTATATGCCATGTTTTTGTCTCTAAAAAATATACTCTTAAGTTTGAAATGCATGGTGCAGTGTCAAGTAGAACCAGTTTAGCTAAATAATAATAATATTATTCAGATTTTGTACCGTGCCAACCTGACATGTCTTTAATAATGATCAGTTTGTTGGTGAAGGCTCCGACGTCGCCAGTCTTGGAGGGGATGATGGAACGAGTGTCATGCTTCTAGATAGACTCCTCCCCCAACGATTTTCCTCTGCTTTACTCCTAACCAAACAGCCATAACATGTTGTGACTGTACCAACAAGAACTTACTTCGTAAGACTACACAACGCATACTCTTTTTCACCCGTAGCACCACAACCCACCAATGGGAGAGAACATGAGCAGAACTCCGAGGATGATGCATACCCAATTGATGAACCATGTGACGGTGTAGCGTGCGGGCTTGTGGAGCTTGAGTCAGATGATGCAGGGAAGAAGCCGAGGAGACCGTCGAAGAAGGGGGAAGGTCATGCCGACAACATGGTGATGGCAGCGTAGGCTAAGCGGGTGGTGAGATGGTTGAAACATAGTATAAAGAGGAGCTCTTGTAACAAAAATATCAAGGGTGATTTGGCAAAAAGAGGGGGATATAAATACAAGTTTATTTTATTGGATAGCTGATTGGAAGAAAAAGAATATTAACATTGAAATGATGAGTAAGAAATTATCTGGTAGGTCATTGTGAACTAATGACGAGAAGTAAGAAATTGTTTTTGTTGGGTTGCGACTGATAAATTTATTGTGTTTAATTGCTCGCGGTTTTAAGCTATGACCTATGTTGATCATGAGTGACCATAGTAGATAAACTTCGGATAATTGTGAATTTTGTACATGTCAATTGTCAGGACCATAATTACGAAAAAGTAAGTACAATAATTAATAAGCACAATATGTTAACCCGTTGCAACGCATGGGCATTCAGCTAGTATTTATAATGGATTGACTGTACAACCACTCTTCTAACAATCCAACCCTTGCGGTTTCCACCCTTAAAAACCTGTGGATATGTGGAGAGGAGCGGAAGGAGCCCAGCCCAGGAAGCTTGTCGGGCCACGTAGAGGTCGGAAGCTCTTGGGTGCCTCAATCTCCACAAAAATAGGCCCCTCTCCACGAACACAAAACAGGCGGAGCGACGCGATTAGATTCGATTCGATTCGATTCGATTAGACGCGAGAGGAGAGATCGATCTACAGCCTACAGGAAGGGAAGAACGGAGCCCTACGGCGGCCGGTCGTCGTGATCAATGGAAGCGCTGCGCGACATGGCCGAGAAGCTGATGGTCAAACGGGCAGCCGACGCCGCCGAACCGATGCTGCCTCGGCCGGTAATACTGATCATCACTCCTTCGTCTCTCTCTCCTCTCCCTCTCTCCGATCTCCAACGAGATCAAATCTAACCAACAAACTCCGTACGTGCATGGATGCATATGCAGGTGGCCGGAAGGAACCGTACCCTCTCCAAAGCCGAGCTGGATGGCTTTTGCCGGTACGTACCTATACCTACCTACTTACGGCGCTGATCATCCTCTCTATCTAGCTAGGGAAAGTTGGTATTTCACCCAGAAGTTGAGCAGCCTTGGATCATCTACCCAAAGTTGATTGTCAATTTGTTGCCTTAGTTGCCTGACGGCATAGTGTTTAGATCACGATCGAGTATGGGCAGCCTGGGTCACGTACCAGATCCAATCGATCAATGAGCATAATTGGTTTCATGTCCTTCTTAGATCTTTATTTTGTTTTCAAATATGTATTAGATATTTCACCAACGTATAATCAACTTTGGGTAGATAATCCAAAGCCGCTCAACTTCTGGGTAAAAAACCAATTTTCCCATCTAGCTATTGTGTGATTCTATACATCCATCTGATCTAATTACTAACGTTCCTTTGGTCTGTCTGCTCTTGGTCTTTGGAAGAGTGTTCGTGAAGCATTACATGAGGCAGAAACGGGTGGCCTGCGTTGCTGGTGTCGGTCTTGCGACGGCGGCGGCGGTCACCTTGGCGGGGTTTGGACTTCATCGACTCAACAACACTAGTATTCCAAAGGATGACTAACATAAAATACATATGTGCGCATCTATCAATCCTACGAAATGTCATCGTGTTGATTTACACCTACGAAATCGCGAGTACCGCAACCGAATTCTCCAGCTTGGGTATAAAAATATATATTATTGCAACATATCATCATAACATTTCAAAAAAAGCTAATGTTACAGAAAATTGGTTGGAAACATTATTTTGTTGTAGATTGCGTTGCAACACTTTCACCGACACTTTCAACAAAAATCTCGAACAATTACGGAAAAAAATCATGTGTTCGTAGAAAATTAAAATGTGAGTAAGCAAAAATAATTGTCATGGTAGATACATTTTGAAACAAAAAAAACAATAGTAGTTTTAACAAACAATACATAGGAAGTATGGAGTACATCTCTCTCTCTAGCTTGTTTCCGAGGGAAATTAACGTGTCTCTTTTCTTCTTATTTTTTGTTTTGTTTTGAGAATTCTTCTTTATTAGTTTGTTTTTTGAGAAAAGAAAAGAAAAATCTTCTTTATTAGTATTAGTACAACGCTGGAAAGGAAGCCTGTGGATTGTAGAGAGGAGCGGAACGGAAGGAGGCCAAGCCCAGGAAGCTTGCCGGCCCACGTAAGTAGAGGTGGGAAGCTCTTCGACAAATAAACAGGTCCTCTATCTATTTTCGATTCAACGCGATCGAGAAGAGAGATCGATCTACACTCTACAGGGAACTAGCTAGGGAAGAACGGAACCCTAGCTACGCGGCCGGACAGCCGGTGGTGATCAAGATCAATGGAAGCGCTGCGCGACATGATGTTCAAACGGGCAGTCGATGCTGCCTCGGCCGGTAATTAAGGGTGTGTTCTTTTCTGGAACCAACCGGAATGGAATGGAACGGTTTCATTCCGTGAGCCCATTCTTGTGTTCTTTTCTGGAATGGAGTGGAACAGAGTAGAATGGAGTGGTTCCAGAAAAAGGAATATTCTCTCAATATGCGGAACCGACCGGTCCGGCCGATTTGACCGGACGAGGTGGAACGGAACAGTAAACCGGGCGATTAACTCTAATTTAATCAAGTTTAGCAAGAATTAATTAATATTAGAAATAATTAATCAAGTTTAGTAATAATTAATTAAGATTAGGAAATATTTAATCGAGTTTGTTGCCATTCTCGTTCCATTCCATTTCACCCCATCCTAGAAAAGAACACAAGAATGGAACGGTTCCGTGACAATTTTTTGTTCAAAAAGAACACAAGAATGGAACGATTCCATGAGAGTGGAATGGAATGGTTCCATTCCATTCCACCCGGTTCCAAAAACAAACACACCCTAACTGATCATCACTCCTTCGTCTCTCTCTCCTCTCCCTCTCTCCGATCTCCAACGAGATCAAATCTAACCAACAAACTCCGTACGTGCATGGATGCATATGCAGGTGGCCGGAAGGAACCGTACCCTCTCCAAAGCCGAGCTGGATGGCTTTTGCCGGTACGTACCTATACCTACCTACTTACGGCGCTGATCATCCTCTCTATCTAGTTAGGGAAAGTTGGTATTTCACCCAGAAGTTGAGCAGCCTTGGATCATCTACCCAAAGTTGATTGTCAATTTGTTGCCTTAGTTGCCTGACGGCATAGTGTTTAGATCACGATCGAGTATGGGCAGCCTAGGTCACGTACCAGATCCAATCGATCAATGAGCATAATTGGTTTCATGTCCTTCTTAGATCTTTATTTTGTTTTCAAATATGTATTAGATATTTCACCAACGTATAATCAACTTTGGGTAGATAATCCAAAGCCGCTCAACTTCTGGGTAAAAAACCAATTTTCCCATCTAGCTATTGTGTGATTCTATACATCCATCTGATCTAATTACTAACGTTCCTTTGGTCTGTCTGCTCTTGGTCTTTGGAAGAGTGTTCGTGAAGCATTACATGAGGCAGAAACGGGTGGCCTGCGTTGCTGGTGTCGGTCTTGCGACGGCGGCGGCGGTCACCTTGGCGGGGTTTGGACTTCATCGACTCAACAACACTAGTATTCCAAAGGATGACTAACATAAAATACATATGTGCGCATCTATCAATCCTGCATGTTTAACTAAATGTACACCTAGTTTGCCTTATGTGTTCCGTGGTGGGAGATGCAAGAGAACTATTTTTTTTTCATCATGAGAGAGATCGATGTGTTAGAGTACGTTATTTGATCTGTTGTCGCATGTTCATGCTCTGAAGCTTTGGTGTCTGGTGTTTTTTTTTCTATTTTTAAATAGCAAACTCTTTCTAACTGAAAGACAAAAATAGTAAAACGGTAGGGACAACACATCACATAGCGCGCGAAATATGACGTGAGGCGTTTGACGACGGCGCCGGGTGGGTTGGGGAGGAGGATGTCTGCACCAAGGTGGCTGCACGTTCGGGTCATATATGCGTCAAGACACGATACTTACAACGTCGCCCATTGATGGAACACCATGAGTTTCAGTTGACGAAATCATCATTTACGTCTTAATGTCGACGGAAACTACACGTCCCACCAAAAATCTTTACTATTAAAACAGAATGTTTGGTATGGTGTCACAATCCAAATGGTGTCACAAGCCAAATACCCTCATATTTCAAATTAATTACATGCCATGCCACCTATAGGTGGATACCGGTTCAAAAGGAAAAGAAACAAAAAAGGAAGAAAAAAGGAGGAGAGAAAGGAAGGGGAAAAAGGAGGGATAGGACGTGCACAACACACTCCGCATGAAATTCAAAAAAAAACTCCGCACGCATGCACAATAACCATACCCTAACAAATTTTGCTCGACCCTAACAAACTTTGCTCGCATGCACAACAAACACAATCCAACTCAAACCGGACCGGATGTTTCTCCCCTAACAAACTTTTTTAAAATATCGGTTAACACGCCAAACTACTTTTACTCAACAAACTATTCGAACTTGCTGACAACACGCGCCCAACAAATTTACTCGCCTCGCCTAGCATACTCCACCATAGCTCACTGACGCCACTGTCGGTTGCCTCAGTCAGTCGACGCCGCTGCCGGTCACCTCGGTCAGCCGACGCCGCTGCCGCTCACCTTGCCTTGCCATATAGTGCGTCGACGCCGCGCTGCCGCTTTCGACGCCTACTCCATCACATGTCGCCGATGCCGCTGCAGCTAGCTTGTTCTGCTACGACACATCTTTGTGGTCGCCGAGAAATGAAAGTAAGTGCATGAAACTTAGATAGAGAGTTTGTGAACTGAACTTCGCCAGGATGGATTGAAATTTTATCAGCAATATTTATACCTTCATATTGTACCAAATGAACTTGTATGAGAAATAAAAATTGAAATCCACAATTTGGTATCATGAACTACTTTCTATCATGAACCCTTTTGAATATCTAAACAACTCTAAATAGAAAGTGAACCACATGATGTGATGTTTCTGTTTCTAAAATCTGGACTGTCCATACTCAAGTTAGCATAGACATGAATCAAATGATCTGAAACATGACAATCACTTTAGTTGAATGTTGGGTTTATTTGCTATTATAATTGAAATTATGATTTTCCAACGGCTTTGCATTGAAGATCCATACACTTTTAATACTTATTATCCTGGAAAACTTCTTAACCGCTTTTTTTTTCTCATAAAGCTCTATATCAGCCAAAAGAGAATTGCTTCTGTTAATTTGTTAGCTGAAATCTTGATTAGCCAATGTACGATACAGTATATGACTATATGCTCATTCCAACGTTTAAGCAGTTGCACCTGTTTCCAAAACATTAAAATGTTATAATTCCATGGTATTTTATCAGGTTAATGTCCTTCATCCCTCAACCAAACTTTGTTGAATATTGTTGTTGCAGGCGGGGAATCCTTGATAGTGGGTTGATCTTATCCCACAAATCATGTAGGCATAGAGAACAACTGTGTTGTTTTGTGGCAAGGTCGGTCCGTGATTGTTGAGTTTGTTAGTGTCCTTTAAAAGTTCATTCTACGGTACTCTATACCAACACAGTTTGATTGTGAAAGCATGTTTGATTGGTTGTAGAATTGTCCTAATTGATTGCTGCAAAGTCATAGTGATTTCAGTTTTGGAGGGAACAATTTGTACATGGTGTATATGCCATGTTTTTGTCTCTAAAAAATATACTCTTAAGTTTGAAATGCATGGTGCAGTGTCAAGTAGAACCAGTTTAGCTAAATAATAATAAATTATTCAGATTTTGTACCGTGCCAACCTGACATGTCTTTAATAATGATCAGTTTGTTGGTGAAGGCTCCGACGTCGCCAGTCTTGGAGGGGATGATGGAACGAGTGTCATGCTTCTAGATAGACTCCTCCCCAACGATTTTCCTCTGCTTTACTCCTAACCAAACAGCCATAACATGTTGTGACTGTACCAACAAGAACTTACTTCGTAAGACTACACAACGCATACTCTTTTTCACCCGTAGCACCACAACCCACCAATGGGAGAGAACATGAGCAGAACTCCGAGGATGATGCATACCCAATTGATGAACCATGTGACGGTGTAGCGTGCGGGCTTGTGGAGCTTGAGTCAGATGATGCAGGGAAGAAGCCGAGGAGACCGTCGAAGAAGGGGGAAGGTCATGCCGACAACATGGTGATGGCAGCGTAGGCTAAGCGGGTGGTGAGATGGTTGAAACATAGTATAAAGAGGAGCTCTTGTAACAAAAATATCAAGGGTGATTTGGCAAAAAGAGGGGGATATAAATACAAGTTTATTTTATTGGATAGCTGATTGGAAGAAAAAGAATATTAACATTGAAATGATGAGTAAGAAATTATCTGGTAGGTCATTGTGAACTAATGACGAGAAGTAAGAAATTGTTTTTGTTGGGTTGCGACTGATAAATTTATTGTGTTTAATTGCTCGCGGTTTTAAGCTATGACCTATGTTGATCATGAGTGACCATAGTAGATAAACTTCGGATAATTGTGAATTTTGTACATGTCAATTGTCAGGACCATAATTACGAAAAAGTAAGTACAATAATTAATAAGCACAATATGTTAACCCGTTGCAACGCATGGGCATTCAGCTAGTATTTATAATGGATTGACTGTACAACCACTCTTCTAACAATCCAACCCTTGCGGTTTCCACCCTTAAAAACCTGTGGATATGTGGAGAGGAGCGGAAGGAGCCCAGCCCAGGAAGCTTGTCGGGCCACGTAGAGGTCGGAAGCTCTTGGGTGCCTCAATCTCCACAAAAATAGGCCCCTCTCCACGAACACAAAACAGGCGGAGCGACGCGATTAGATTCGATTCGATTCGATTCGATTAGACGCGAGAGGAGAGATCGATCTACAGCCTACAGGAAGGGAAGAACGGAGCCCTACGGCGGCCGGTCGTCGTGATCAATGGAAGCGCTGCGCGACATGGCCGAGAAGCTGATGGTCAAACGGGCAGCCGACGCCGCCGAACCGATGCTGCCTCGGCCGGTAATACTGATCATCACTCCTTCGTCTCTCTCTCCTCTCCCTCTCTCCGATCTCCAACGAGATCAAATCTAACCAACAAACTCCGTACGTGCATGGATGCATATGCAGGTGGCCGGAAGGAACCGTACCCTCTCCAAAGCCGAGCTGGATGGCTTTTGCCGGTACGTACCTATACCTACCTACTTACGGCGCTGATCATCCTCTCTATCTAGCTAGGGAAAGTTGGTATTTCACCCAGAAGTTGAGCAGCCTTGGATCATCTACCCAAAGTTGATTGTCAATTTGTTGCCTTAGTTGCCTGACGGCATAGTGTTTAGATCACGATCGAGTATGGGCAGCCTGGGTCACGTACCAGATCCAATCGATCAATGAGCATAATTGGTTTCATGTCCTTCTTAGATCTTTATTTTGTTTTCAAATATGTATTAGATATTTCACCAACGTATAATCAACTTTGGGTAGATAATCCAAAGCCGCTCAACTTCTGGGTAAAAAACCAATTTTCCCATCTAGCTATTGTGTGATTCTATACATCCATCTGATCTAATTACTAACGTTCCTTTGGTCTGTCTGCTCTTGGTCTTTGGAAGAGTGTTCGTGAAGCATTACATGAGGCAGAAACGGGTGGCCTGCGTTGCTGGTGTCGGTCTTGCGACGGCGGCGGCGGTCACCTTGGCGGGGTTTGGACTTCATCGACTCAACAACACTAGTATTCCAAAGGATGACTAACATAAAATACATATGTGCGCATCTATCAATCCTACGAAATGTCATCGTGTTGATTTACACCTACGAAATCGCGAGTACCGCAACCGAATTCTCCAGCTTGGGTATAAAAATATATATTATTGCAACATATCATCATAACATTTCAAAAAAAGCTAATGTTACAGAAAATTGGTTGGAAACATTATTTTGTTGTAGATTGCGTTGCAACACTTTCACCGACACTTTCAACAAAAATCTCGAACAATTACGGAAAAAAATCATGTGTTCGTAGAAAATTAAAATGTGAGTAAGCAAAAATAATTGTCATGGTAGATACATTTTGAAACAAAAAAAACAATAGTAGTTTTAACAAACAATACATAGGAAGTATGGAGTACATCTCTCTCTCTAGCTTGTTTCCGAGGGAAATTAACGTGTCTCTTTTCTTCTTATTTTTTGTTTTGTTTTGAGAATTCTTCTTTATTAGTTTGTTTTTTGAGAAAAGAAAAGAAAAATCTTCTTTATTAGTATTAGTACAACGCTGGAAAGGAAGCCTGTGGATTGTAGAGAGGAGCGGAACGGAAGGAGGCCAAGCCCAGGAAGCTTGCCGGCCCACGTAAGTAGAGGTGGGAAGCTCTTCGACAAATAAACAGGTCCTCTATCTATTTTCGATTCAACGCGATCGAGAAGAGAGATCGATCTACACTCTACAGGGAACTAGCTAGGGAAGAACGGAACCCTAGCTACGCGGCCGGACAGCCGGTGGTGATCAAGATCAATGGAAGCGCTGCGCGACATGATGTTCAAACGGGCAGTCGATGCTGCCTCGGCCGGTAATTAAGGGTGTGTTCTTTTCTGGAACCAACCGGAATGGAATGGAACGGTTTCATTCCGTGAGCCCATTCTTGTGTTCTTTTCTGGAATGGAGTGGAACAGAGTAGAATGGAGTGGTTCCAGAAAAAGGAATATTCTCTCAATATGCGGAACCGACCGGTCCGGCCGATTTGACCGGACGAGGTGGAACGGAACAGTAAACCGGGCGATTAACTCTAATTTAATCAAGTTTAGCAAGAATTAATTAATATTAGAAATAATTAATCAAGTTTAGTAATAATTAATTAAGATTAGGAAATATTTAATCGAGTTTGTTGCCATTCTCGTTCCATTCCATTTCACCCCATCCTAGAAAAGAACACAAGAATGGAACGGTTCCGTGACAATTTTTTGTTCAAAAAGAACACAAGAATGGAACGATTCCATGAGAGTGGAATGGAATGGTTCCATTCCATTCCACCCGGTTCCAAAAACAAACACACCCTAACTGATCATCACTCCTTCGTCTCTCTCTCCTCTCCCTCTCTCCGATCTCCAACGAGATCAAATCTAACCAACAAACTCCGTACGTGCATGGATGCATATGCAGGTGGCCGGAAGGAACCGTACCCTCTCCAAAGCCGAGCTGGATGGCTTTTGCCGGTACGTACCTATACCTACCTACTTACGGCGCTGATCATCCTCTCTATCTAGTTAGGGAAAGTTGGTATTTCACCCAGAAGTTGAGCAGCCTTGGATCATCTACCCAAAGTTGATTGTCAATTTGTTGCCTTAGTTGCCTGACGGCATAGTGTTTAGATCACGATCGAGTATGGGCAGCCTAGGTCACGTACCAGATCCAATCGATCAATGAGCATAATTGGTTTCATGTCCTTCTTAGATCTTTATTTTGTTTTCAAATATGTATTAGATATTTCACCAACGTATAATCAACTTTGGGTAGATAATCCAAAGCCGCTCAACTTCTGGGTAAAAAACCAATTTTCCCATCTAGCTATTGTGTGATTCTATACATCCATCTGATCTAATTACTAACGTTCCTTTGGTCTGTCTGCTCTTGGTCTTTGGAAGAGTGTTCGTGAAGCATTACATGAGGTAGAAACGGGTGGCCTGCGTTGCTGGTGTCGGTCTTGCGACGGCGGCGGCGGTCACCTTGGCGGGGTTTGGACTTCATCGACTCAACAACACTAGTATTCCAAAGGATGACTAACATAAAATACATATGTGCGCATCTATCAATCCTGCATGTTTAACTAAATGTACACCTAGTTTGCCTTATGTGTTCCGTGGTGGGAGATGCAAGAGAACTATTTTTTTTTCATCATGAGAGAGATCGATGTGTTAGAGTACGTTATTTGATCTGTTGTCGCATGTTCATGCTCTGAAGCTTTGGTGTCTGGTGTTTTTTTTTCTATTTTTAAATAGCAAACTCTTTCTAACTGAAAGACAAAAATAGTAAAACGGTAGGGACAACACATCACATAGCGCGCGAAATATGACGTGAGGCGTTTGACGACGGCGCCGGGTGGGTTGGGGAGGAGGATGTCTGCACCAAGGTGGCTGCACGTTCGGGTCATATATGCGTCAAGACACGATACTTACAACGTCGCCCATTGATGGAACACCATGAGTTTCAGTTGGTAGTGTGAGCTGCGTGAAGGCACTAATACATTTAAATGTATGTATTTTTAGTACCGTAATTCTATTTAGTGAAGAAAATGACATGAATAAATGTACTCCCTCCGATCCATATTAGTGGGCATAGCTTTGTCTAAATTCATATGTATCTAGTTAAGTATTTAGACTAGATACATGTGTATCTAGACAAAGTTGTGCCCACTAATATGGATCGGAGGGAGTATTAAAAAGTTTGAGTGGCATATTTACAACTTCAGTTTTTGTAATGGCATAAGTGCAACTTGTGAATTAGAGAGTGCATAGATCCAATTCGTGGATGATGGCAAGTCGTGGTGATGATGAGGATGAGGTGGCGAGCTTGGACATATTGTCCTATTACATCAACGACCCAGACTACTTTGATGACAAGGGGGAGACTACCGAGTTCCTGCAAAGGACATTCATCAACTACATGGTTGCACTGCGGGATCCAGTTGGTGCGGCGCTACCATGGCTTGTCTACAACCTCGCCACAAACCCACAGTCCATGCAGAGTCTCCGAGACGAACTAGCGACCATCGCTGCTCGCAAATCGGCCACTGGTGTTGCTTGTGGCGGAATGGTCACCTTTGAGCCGGAGGAAACAAAAGGCCAACCCTACAGCCGAGCAGCCCTCTTGGAGTCCCTCAGGCTGTTTCCACCGGGGCCGATTGAGCGCAAGAAGGCTCTCGGGGACGATGTGCTGCCTAGTGGACACAAAGTTCATGGCGGAGACACAATCCTGGTCTCCGTCTACAGCATGGGAAGGCTGGAGGACGTGTGGGGAGAGGACTGCTTGGAGTACAAACCAGAGAGGTGGCTCTCTGAGGATGGCAACCGGCTGCGGGACATGCCGTCTTACGTTTTCATGGCGTTCAACACAGGCCCAAGGTCGTGCATGGGTAAGAACATAGCCGTGGCGCAGATAACATCCACCATCGCCACCCTGGTGTGGAACTTCGATTTAGAGGTGCTGGAAAGGCAAGCTGTGAAGCCCAAGCTATCGGTTATTATGCAGATGAAAAATGGCCTCACGGTCATGGTTAAGAAGAGACACGTACGAAAGTAACGTGTGATGTACAGTAATTAAGCTAGCCAGTGGGCGATGCGAGCACATCAAATTTCTAACGTCAATTTAAACTTGTAATGTCAAGTACATGTGTATCTATGACGGTTGTATTATCTTTAACGAATAAACCTCGAGGCTCGTACGTTTTAATTGTAACAACCTTTCTTTTTTCAGTGATGCATGTGGGTAAAGGAGTTGCATGCATAGTGGTGTCCCCGAAGAAAAAGAACACCAACAGTTGGTCCATATCTTGTCCTGAAATAAACCCTTGCCATGGGGTGTGATAGTCAGCAGTACAGTAAGTATGGATCTATCACGATAAAGAACATTGGTCAGATGAGCCCTCCTCCGAGCCTCTTCAACGTCGGATCCAAGGCCAAAACCTCCCCACCCTTGAACATGCGGCCGGATTCCCCACCTTCTTCCGCAAATCCGCAACAGTTAGCGCACTCCACTAACATCCTCTTACCGCTGTCACGTCAGACATCACCCATGGACGGGTACGGCGACGATGGTGGTTGGTTAGCAAAGCAAGGGGCGTCATACTCTACACTGAATGTCTGAGCAATTTCAATGATGCACTCTTCCATGTGATTCTCCAAGTGCTCGACATGTTCTTCCTCATGCCCAAAACACGTGTCGAAGATCTGGTTGTACCTTCTGAAGATGCTTCTTATTCAAATGGTTTAGCCAGCAAAATGCCCATCCTCAAACGCTGCTTGAATCTTGTGCGAATTGTCCATAGCACCCACGAATGCATGGTCCACACATGTCATCTAATAAGATTTAAAACCTACAGTAGGCATGGACTTGAAGCTCGAGGCTTGGTTTGGGCTCAGCAATCAAACACACCATTTACACTAGTTGCTTCAGATTTTTAGTTGCACAAAAAAATTCAGCAAGTATATACAACAAATAAGGACCATTTACTCTATTTTTCTTCAGTTTTTGTCTGTTTAAAAAGTTCCAGACTTTACTAAATTCATTTATAGAGATAAAAAGAGCTAGGGTGTAACAACCCGTTTGTAACTTTCCTTATTTGTGTGCAATAAAAATGGACATCATGTCATCTTTCCATATGTGCTTGCATTTATTTAATTTTGTGCTTCAAATTCCAATTACAAATTGAAATTCTTATTTTTGAATTCAAATGCTTTCAAATAAATTCATTTGAAGTTTCGAATTATTTATAAATAATCAACCTAGATCTTAATATGACTACTTTGAAACTATTAAAAATTATTCAAAAGTTCTTTTATGCCTTTTCTCTTATTTGTTTTACAAATACAAAAATCAGAATGTTTAAAAAGGGAAAAATAAGCAAAGAAGAAAAATAAGAAAGCCTGGCCGAGCTGGGCCACCACGGCCCACCTCACCCACGGCCGATCCACCCCAGCCCGCTCGGGTCTTCTCCTTCCCGTACGGACGCCCCCTCCTCGCTTTCCAGCTCGACAGGCAAGCTCGCCCCACTGCCATGTCGCCCCCACTGCTTCTCTTCCTCTCCTCTATTACTAGGGCCGCACCCGCGCCGCAGCAAAACCCTAACCCTAGGCTAGCTTCTTTCCATCCCCGCCGCCGCTCGCTCCGCCACGCCCCGCCCTCGCCATGAGCGGAAGCCGCGCGAGCTCGGAGCCCCGCTGACCGAGCGCACCTGCCTCTGCTTCGCCGCCGGCGGCTCCTCGTCCTCCCCGTCTTCCTCCTCCGCGCCGCAGACACCAAGGACCACCGCACCGTCCGCTTCTTCCTCGTCGACCGCGCGGACCCGAGCTCTTCCCCATCATCGTCTCCTCTTCTCCGGCCACCGCGACAACCCTCCTCGCGCCAGCAGCCTGCCTCGGTGAGCAGCGCCCGTTCCCCCTCCTATTTTTTCCCTCGCTTTACGGCTCGGGCAGCTCGTTTCGGTCGATGCCGTCGCCGGCATCGCCACGGCCGTGGCGCGCTTCCGCCGCCGAGCACGCACACGACGCCCCGGCCACCTTTCTCGCCCCTGGGCACCCACACGCACGCGCCGCACTCTCCCGCATCCACGGCATGCCCGCACGCAGCTGCGCCGCCACAAAGTGGTCGCCGCCGGCGCCGATTCCTGCCGCCGCGCCACGCTGTCCCCGTTTTTCTTCGTCAGTTTCGTCAGTAACGGAGTCGAGCATGTTTAGCTGTTTAAAAAGCAACGCACACTAATCCTATCACTAACACGCACCGCTCCACTGGTTAGCAGCGCCGTCCCGCGCCGCGCTCGCCGCGAGTTCGAATCCCCCTCCCGCGGGCAGTGGAAAAAGGAGCCCTTCTTTTGCCTCGCGTCACTCGCTGACAGGGCGGGCCCACCGGTCAGCGACCGTGGCGCCCGCAGCGCGTGGTCAGCGCCCGCGTGGCCCAGGGACCCACCAGACAGCCTCATGGGTGCGCCCCCGCTGCGGTGAGAAAAATCACAGGGACATGAAATTTTGCACAGAGCCCCTTGCTCTCGGGTTATCCCACCTAAGTCCCCAGAATTTCTGTTTCTATCACGGATAAGTCCTAGAAACTTGCAGAAACACCCCTACACTTACAAATGCAATAACTTTTATTATATAACTCCAAATTAAATAAACTTTATATGTTTTCATATCAGAAAAATGCAATAAACATTAATATCACATTCTTATGTCATTTTGCATAATTTATTTTTTAAATGCTTAGTTTAATTTAACAAATGCAATTAATTAATTAAATATGAAATGTGTGGGGTACTAAATATAGAATGCCCTAATTCCATTTAATATGCTCATATCTTTTATACCATTTCTTGCCATGCTAATAAATATTTAATTTGAGTTGAAGTTAAATAATCTACAATTAAATACTAAATATGGAATGTGTTGAGCAAATTTTTTTTTGAGGCGCAAAATAGTAGGGAAAAATCCCTACTGTTTAATTTTCTATTTTCTCATTGACAGCTGTACAATTAGAAGGAAAAGTTCATAAAGTGTCCACCCATTGGGTCATCCCTTCCTTTAAGGAAGGTTTAGCTTTATGCATAATCAATCTAAAAGAACAAATAAAGTCCTGGAAACAAGCCTCAAGACAAATAGGCTGAGAGTCAAAAATACATCTGTTCCTATGGGTCCAAATACTCCAGCAACCAATAATGAGAATTTCCTTATAGCAGATCAGCCTGTAAGTTTTCTTAGCTTGAATCAACATGGAGAAGAGGTCCAGATCCTTATCCCATTCAAGATATAATTTCCACCAAAAGTTCCTCCTGAAGTCGCATTCAAAGAATAATTGGATAAACTCTTCAGTCATCCCCTGAGAGCATAGGACACAATTATAGTCCTCAATCTGAAAATGCTTTCTGGCTAGGAGGTCTCTTGTGTTCAATCTGTCTTGCAATAATAACCAAAAGAAGATCTTATGTTTTGGGAGAACACAGGATTTCCAGATCCAATGAAAAGGGGATGGTGCAAGAATATTTGGCATTAAGGTCTCATAAACCCTCTTACTCGAATAACTTTTGTTGCTGGATGACAGAACCCACCTATCAGCAGAAGAAATATCCATTTGCCCTGTCAGCAAATTATTGAACTGGGCAAATTGATGTACAGCAGGGACTGAAAGTGGGGTGTGAAACAAATCCAATGACTCTTCATCAGAAAATACAGCAAGTGCCTGTTTAAGGGAAATGGATTGTGACTTCGCAAAGGAGCAAAGGTGAGGCAGTTTGTGCCGAAGAAGCTCATCAGACCACTTATCCACCCAAAGTCTTACAGTTCCACCTTCACCTGGGACACAAGCAGCCAACTCCAGGAAGTTATCAAGTAACTTTAGACAATCTTTCCACCAGAAAGAACCAACAGGGCCAGTGTTTTGTGGTATTCTATCATTCCCATAATGTGCTTGCCATATAAGCTTGACCCAGGGCAAATCATCCTTATTCATGAACTTAAAAATGTATTTCATGAGTAAGGCAATATTTTGGGTTCTGAGATTCAGGATGCCCAATCCACCCACTCTCTTTGGCTTGCATACATTTTCCCATTTGACCAAGCATTTACCTTTTTTATGAATATATTTCCCTCTCCAAAAGAAGCCCCTGGTAGATCCCTCAATGTAGTCCAGGAAACCCAATGGCAGTTTCAAAGTGCACATAGCAAAATTGGGTATAGCAGAAATGATGGATTTAATCACCACCAGTCGACCATCATAGGATAGTGTATCAGCAATGCCAACTAATCTTCTGTCAATCCTATGAATAATTCCAATAAGGTCTTCCATCTTTGGTCTAGTAGTCCCCAAAGGCAAACCAAGGTAAGTAAAAGGTAGGACCTCAATTTTACACCCCAGAATCAGAGCCAGCTCAGCACTTTTATCTTGATCAACATTGATAGGTACCATGGAGGATTTACTGAAATTGATCTTTAATCCAGTAGATAAAGAAAATTTATCCAGGATAACTTTCAACCTTCTCAGTTGTTTAACACATGCTGGCATAATTAGCAAAGTGTCATCTGCATATTGTATTATAGGATAATCTAACCCATAAGAACAAGCAAGGGGCAAACCAATCTCTCCAGATTGCCAAGCAGCATTAATGACAAATTGAAGAAGCTCTGCAGTAGTCACAAACAACAAAGGAGACAAAGGATCACCTTGTATAACTCCTCTTTTACACCAATTTTTTTTCCCAGGTATACCATTCAAAAGTACTGAGGTGGAAGCAGTGTGCAGGATTTTGGATATCTATTTCAGCCAAAGGTCTCCAAACCCTAAATGCTTAAGCATGAATAGAATTGCAGAATATTCAACCTTGTCAAAAGCTTTTTCAAAATCCAATTTCAGGATAATGACCTCTCTCTTAGACTTGTGACAGAGGTGTATGTATTCAAATGCCCATGCAAGACAGTCCTGAATGGTTCTGTTTTTGATGAATCCACACTGATTCTTGTGCAATGCTTGGATAATAACCTTCTGCATCATATTAGCCAGCAGCTTGGTCAATAACTTTAAAGTGATACTGACCAGAGAGATAAGTCTATAATCATTAACATATTCTGGATCAACTTTCTTAGGAATTAGAGTGATGAAGGCTGTATTGATGCTGGAGATATCCAAATCTCCTGCAAAGAAGCTAAAACACAACTGATAGAATTGCTCCTTAACTTGATCCCAACATTTTTTCAGGAAAGCTCCATTAAACCCATTAGGACCAGGTGACTTATCTGTTGGCATACACTTAACAATGTCATCAATTTCATCCTTTGTGAAGGGGACCTCAAGGCTAGCAAAATCAATACTAGAGTTGGGTACAATGAGGTTATGTAGATAAAATAGCATAATTGGATTATCAGAACAACCAATCCTCTGTTTAAAAGACTGCCAAATTACTGCTGCTTTATCTTCATGATCACAAACCAAACGACCATCCTCTGTGCTTAAAATGGCAATGTAATTACATCTGAAGCTTTTGGTGGCATAGGTATGGAAGAAACTTGTGTTTTCACCTCCCAGCTTAGCCCATCTGATTTTAGCCCTACTACGCCAATAAATCCTCTTGGCCTCCAGTAGTTTGGTCAAATGAGTTTTAAGTACTCTTCTAAAATTGGATTCAATAATAGAGAGTAACCTTTGGTCCTCTAGGCCATCCAATAAAGCTAGCACATAATTGCATGACTGAATAGTCTTACTTAACTGAGACAAGCTTTTGCTCCATCGCTTCAATCCATATCTCAAAGATTTCAGTATCGCTGTAATATCCTATGCAACATTTTTAAAGGACCCCCGATGCTGCCAATTATGAGATACAATCTGTGCAAAACCCTGCATCCCCAGCCAAAATTCTTCAAATCTAAAAATCTGTGCTTTTGGAACATGGATACCAACCTGAACCTTAAGAGGGACATGATCTGATGATAATTTAGCTAGAGGACTAGCAAGAGTATTAGGGAATAAAGCTGTCCAGCTGGCAGAGGTAAAAACCCAATCTAACTTTTCAAGCAAGGGATCAGCTTGCATGTTACTCCAGGTAAAAGATCTACCCTTTAGAGGAATATCAATAAGATCACGATGGCTAATAAATCTGTTAAAAGCAAGCATATTATTGATGTCTCCTCCGGGTCTGTTCCTATTATCTGGACCCCTAATCAGATTAAAGTCACCAAGTATCATCCACAAATGCATGGGACTCGTGTCGATGTTCATCAGCCAATTAAGAAAGAGAGCTCTCTCAGCAGGATGGGTTGGTCCATATACGTTTGTAAGATACCAAACCTGACCAGTGATCTTACAGATCAGTTGAACAGTCACATGGAATTTAGAAAAGGAAATCTCAGTGCCATCAAAGAGGTTCCCATTCCATAAAGTTATTATACCCCCAGAGCTCCCCATAGAAGGAGAATAAACAAATTTATTGAAACGTCTAGGGCAAAAGTTCCTGACATATTGGAGATCAAAGTGTTCTTTTTTAGTTTCCTGGAAACAAATGATATTGCAATTTGATTCATTAATGTTCTGCCTAATGTCATCCCATCTGGTTTGTGAGTTAATCCCTCTCAGATTCCAATCCAAAATATTCCATTGTCTACTCATTGATAACCAAATTTAGGTTGTTTATGCTGAGCAATATTAAAAAGCCCAGGGACAAGCAGAAACAGTTGCAAGAAACCATCCTCCATGAACATAAAAAGAGCCAACAGTCAACTGCCAGATACAACCCAAATTGAATGAATAAAACAGAGGTTACATCCAGAAGGAAAACAGACTGTAAACATATCCCAGAATAAACAAACACAAACATCTGAGAAAAGCTGTCAACATCAGCTAGCACAAATATGGCACACTGACAGCAAAAGAGCATACAACCAAGTTCACAAGCAGCCAAATACAGTCCATACTGGCAGGATAGAGGTCTATAATGGTAGAATTGCAGATAGCAAAAGGATACCAACATATTACAAGCCATATTAATATAAAAGTAGCAAAAGTGAATGAGGCACAAGATCCTGTTGTCCTCCTCTTCGCATAGCTTATTCGACACTATCATTGGTACTGTCATAGTTCAAACTATCTTCTGATACATCCTCAGGATGCATCTGACAAGGTCCAGTAGCCAAAGCCTGGATAGTCTCCAAAGGCAGAAAAGGTGGAGCAGGAGCATTGACATCCCTGACAAGAACAGTTAGAGCTCCCCTGTCCTGATCCTCATCATCATCCTCAAGGTCCTCAATGACAGTATCAGCAGGTACATCCTTGTAGCCCTCCTTGAGCTTTGCAATTCTGGTGCTTCTCCTGACCTGTTCAACAGACATAATAGTTTTTCCTTTTCTCTTCCTTGAGGCAGAGAGGGTAGCAGTTGGTGCAGCAGAAGTACCAAGTTGTTGATCAACATGTGAATTGCTACGAACTGCAGCATTATGATCAGTAGGAAATTGAACTGCAGCATTCCCAACTGCAACAGAATTCTCAGATGAGATGTTGCTTGTGTTTCCTAAGGAGGGTACTGGTTGATTGCGAGCTGGGGGGAACACATCCACAAAGATAGGCTGCACAGGAGGTGGAGCAGCTTGGACAACTGGAACATCAACTGACTCATTAACTGGGGCTTCCACTACATGAACATCAACAAGTTCTTCTATCACAGGTGCATGATCAGGAACAGGTTCATCCAGTGCTGGTATGACAATGTTAACATCAGGGACATGACTCTGAGGTGGGGTACTAACACAGGCTCCTCATTAACAGGAAGGACATGTGGCACAACTTGAGCTTCTTCTTCATGCCACATAGCAAATCCATCAACCACAATAGGAACTGGGTGTGGGTTCTCACCCTCTGGTGGGAGAGGATCTTCATCACCAGCCCCTGCTCCCAGCATACGTCTATTTAGAATGATACAAGGACAGGACCAAGAACCACCATTGCCATCCTCACTGAAATTCTGGACAACAACAATACTGCCAGGAATCCTATCAATGTCAAAAGTCCTTATTTTCACAAGAATCCGAGCCTTGTTGGAATCATCTCTATTCCAAATCAAGAAACGACCATATGGAGCAAAGGTGGAAATAATGGTGTTAAGACTCCAGCACTCAGGAGGAAAATTCAGTAGCATAAGCCAGACATCATGAGTAAAAGTAGCAGCTCTGAAGTTCCTTCCTTTATCATGTTCAATGACACGCATCACAGAATCACCAATAAAATAGGGGTTGTTTCTAATAGCACTGTCACGGTCAATAACCCCATCAAACCTAACCATCGTAGCACCCATCGCACAACGACTGACTTGTCTAACATCATATCCACGCTGCACCATCTGAGCAGTGATCAGAGCAGAAGTACCTTCAAATTGCTCCCAGGTAGGCTCTGGTTCGAGGAGGATGATCGCCCAGTCATCGCATACCTCAGGAGTAGAGCCGCCAATGACCACATAGCCACGTTGTGGTCGGAGAGGGCTAAAAGGTTCATAACCTGCTCCAGGAGGCAGATGGGGGACAGGGTCGACGGGGTAGTTCTCCATCGCTTCAATGTGAGTCCGAGCCGACGGCGGTGGGCTGGCGGAGTCGCCAGTGCAGGGGAAGCAGGGGAAAACAGTGGAAGGTGCCGAAACTGTTCTGTCGATTGGTATTTCTTTATTCAGCAAAGAGATTTCCTTAGCAGCAACTCGACGAAAGATCCTCTTATGGTTATAACGATCAAAGCAATTACGGGCAATGTGACCGTATTTTGAGAAAATTCTGCAGCGAATCTGATTAGAGCAGTTAATCTTAATATGAAACGGACTGGGGCATCTGGAGCAGCAAATAAACTCCTCTGTTGAATGGGCCAGATTTGCAGCTTTAGAAACCAGCGGTTGTTGGGCCTCTACGTGGGCCACAGAGGAAATTTGCACTTGTCTCTGAATGGGCCTCCATTGCAACTTCAGATTTGGGCGAGAGGCAAATATGGAAAGATCCCGCTTTTGCGCCGACGAAATCGTGATCGGATGAACACTATGATTTTCCACAATACCAGTAGGATCTAAATCCGAAGTATGACGATCACCAACTGGAATTGTGTTAGCACCCGTGAGAACAGAATAGCTAGGCAAATTGGTCTCAAGATGCAACCGAAGACGCTGAAAAATTTGAGGAACAGGAGGTTGTCTAGGGTTTGCATGGGGACGTGATCGACGTGCACCCACCTGAGACCATTCCGCATTCATTTGATGATGCCAGATATTTTCTTCTCTCATCCAGTTAGGTCCTCCATGACCCCAGAGATGAAAATAGCATTTGAACATTTTGCAGTCAATAGATCTCAAATTACATATCAAGAATCCCACCTCTTTTGAGCTGACTGCAAATTTGAATACTCTATCGGCAAGAACTGACGTACCAATCTCATCATAGGCCACTCCCAACACCGCCGAGAGGGCCAAACTAACATTCAAAACATCCAAACGGAAGGCAGCACGACCAAAGGAGACCACAAGATAAAAACGTCTATAGGAGGAGACAGGGCTAACCGAGGAGGCAAAGAGATGGCAAAACTTAGATCTGAATTGGTGACCAATGGAGAAGTCCAGGAGATGGGCAATGGAGGAGGGATCATTGAAAGGATCCATCCTCACTCTTCCAGCCGCCATGGAGAGACCTAGATGGGGTGGGCACCAAGGTCGCCATGGGAGTCGCCACGGGAGCCGCCAGAGCTCGGGAGGGTGGGAGCCATATTTCAGCAATTAATTAATTAATGCCTATTCCATTTAAATTAATTAGATCACCACATCTGCTTTATATTAAGTAACATTTAAATGGTTGGCTACACAAATCACTTGCACCCTAATCTTTTGCCGGCATTTCATCCCTGCTTTAATATGACCTAATCATCTCATACCATATTGCACCATCATTTGTTTGCGCATTTCTCTGTATTGATTTTTGTTTCCTATTGTCTGTGTTTGGCTCTCTTGGGTAGACGACGACGTGTCTGCTGCGAGTACCTACGATACTGAGGTTCTAGCTTTTGTGCCAGGCCACGAGCTGCCAGGCAAGCTTCTGCTAACCGGTTACACGATTGTTTGGTTTTCATTCTTGCATTTTGATCTATGCTATCCTAGTTATCGATTCTTGAAATGCGATACCATCATATGTTTATCCTGCAGCCCATACAGCTATATCCCCACAACCTATAACCCTTGCATGTTTATCTGTTGGCCTTTGCGAGTCGTAGTGCATGCTTAGAATTGGTTGAGCGAGTCGTTCCTTTATCTTTTATCTCATATGCTTAGTATGATAGATTGTTCTACTATAATAAACTGCTGTCTTATTATGGGGTTCTATAATTAAAAGATAAGGCACCAGACGGAAGGCCTTGCGAGGTGCTTTGTTCTGCTCAGTGTCGACCTAGGAACTGAGATTTTGTCCTCGGATCCAATTTTGAGCGCACTAACCACTTGTGGGTGGCCCAATGGAGCCCCCCTCGACTTTGACTGGAACTTCAACTTGTCCGGGAGCTGCACCTAGTTCGGGTTTTCCATTTGTCTCATATGCATCGATACTAGTGTAGTATTTTACTTTTGACGGTGTGCCTTGTTACATGCATATAGGGCGCGGCCTGTTGGTGCGGAGGGGTGTGTCCTGCGGGAGTCTGCACCCTTTTGGCCAGGACCAGCATAGCTCCCGTGGCTCCTGGACTTGTTGCGGTGAAGGAAAAGAGTTGGGTTGAAAGGCCCTAATGTTTTTGACTGGGTTGATCATGCGAGTATGGGTCCAGTAGTGCACCCCTGCAGGGTATAATCTTATCGATGAGCCGTGTCCACGGTTATGGACGACTTTGGTGATGATGCTGGCTAACAAGATCTAGACAACTTACACCTAATCATTGTTAATTAATGTGGCTAGTAATATAGAATTACCTACACCATAAATGATAACTAAAATTGTTAACGTGTGAGTATTTCCGGATTGCTTCCTCATACTTGGTTGAGGGGGTTAATTCGAGAATGGGTTATGACTGGTGTTAGTGGTAGTTGGCTACACAAACGCTCTCTTATCTCTCTCTAATTAGACGGAAGTTTTAGCGCCTCTCTTTAGGTTGCTAGTGCCGCTGCCGCTAAGTACACTTACCCATACTTTGGGAATCTTACAGTTTTGTAACCTGTTAGCTTAAGCTTGTTCGATACGCTTCGGTGTATTGACCCATTCGCGGGCTGTGGTTTTTCTGCAGTTGAGGATTCTTCGCACGATCAGGTTGGTGGATACTACGTGTAGTTCGACAACGAGATCTACGACGAGTAGTTAGAGTTCCCCTGGGTTTCTTCCTGGTGGACCGCGTGGATGGGCCTTCTTTTCCGTTTCGGCCTTTGAGCCCTTTGCTTTGTTGTCTGTACTCAGACCGGTTTGTTTTCCGCTGCATGATGTAATGTTGGGACATGTGTCCTCTGATTGGTGCCTTTCGCTATTTTGCTCAGTGAGAGCTTTTGGATATTATTTCCTTTCTTAGTGTCTTAGGTTTATTCTGTGGTTTCAACTTGTTAAAAATCCGACTCGTATACCATGTGTGTATGTTTGAAGTATACGAGTTGGAAGACTTTTTGGGTTCTTGCGTGCACAATCTGGAAACGTATGTGACGTTGGGGTCGCCAAGAGCTGTCGGCCGATGATCCATTCCGAGCCTGGCCTGCTTGTTTCCTGGGATTGGTAACCCCAGTATGTTCTTAGTTTTGTGGCCCAACCGATACGTTTCGTTTGTGTAGCTTGAATTCAGGGTCTGACATAGGGCTCGCAAACCGGCCGAGCCGAATCACGAGGCCAATTCTGAGAAACATTGCAGGACAACCCGAGCCAGGCTTGGCTCGAGTTTTCGTGAACTAGGTTGAGCCGGCTCGGCTCGATTCCACCCATAACCTAGAGGATGCAAGTATCCAACAATTCCTACACTGAGAATCCCATTACACTCACCAAAATTAACCACATAATATTTTTATCAATAGTAAGAAACAATTCTGCTATTAAATTTAATTATATTGTTTAGAATACATATTTACCTAATCGAAACATTATTATGCATCGATAGATAGGTGGGTTGTTTCCTATTTTACACATTACACATTATCTATCAACCAAATCATTCATTAACTCAAGTCACGCTAGATGTAAAAACATATGAGATTTGTTGTACAAAATATATGATTCCACAAATTAATTTTCTGGCACACAAACGGAAAGTAATGTATATATGTATGCTTTACAGTATCATGAAATATCTTAATATGAGTGTAAAAATCATGTTCCAAACAAATATCTTGACAGAAATAATGCATGCTACCACATATAGATCTTCCACACAGCATTGCAACCACCACACAACTCATAAGAGAAGCTAGTTAAATCGTGCAGGGTAGATTGGGGGCCCGGGTAGATTGATAGGTATCCTAGTCGTCGTCTTCTCCAGCTCCAGTAGTAGTCTCTACTATATAATATCCTCACGTACGTCCTATTGTTTTTGCGTTTTAGTCCTTGAAGTTTATAAAAATCAACCCGCAATCCCTCCATATACCGGTTCGTTTCTTCTTCTCGAACGAAAGAAATAAGTACATAGCTCTTCCCCATCCGGCGCCCAGCGATCGAGATCGTGGACTATTCTAGGTGCAGGGAGAAGAAGGTATTGTGCTCTGTTTATTCCTCGGCGACGCCGTCGATGGGCCTCCTCACCGAGATGCAGGCAGTGGAGCGCATCGCACGGGCGTTCAGTAGCTGCGTCAAGGCCTTCGCCGGGGAATCAGAGGTCGCTCCCGTGCCTCTCCGCAGCCCTTGATGGACAAGGTGACCTCCTCGCCTCGCGCGCCCGACGCGGCGACGGCGGCCGCCCACGCCCGGCGCAGGCCGGTGCCGCCGACCTCCCGTGCGTTGGCTGGGCGTCGAAGCTGTGGCGTCCTCTCGGCGAGCATGCGCGTTGGTAAGATAGTGGGAGCGCAACCATGGATGCCGGTGGTCATCATGTGCTCTGGTTTCTTGCCGCTGGAGCAGAGAGCTTTTGTATATCAGCAGTTTCTGTTTTGTGCCTTGCCATGTCTAAGCTATTCCTTCTTATGATTTCCCCTTAGCTAAGGCTACAACGTATATTCACTTGGGATTGTGGTCTAGCGGCAGCGGTGCCTTTCGTTGTGTTCTTCATCCTGTCAGCGGCCTGCTCCTTCTATGCGTCATGAGATGTGGCAGTGAAGATCAGTACACCTCCTCGTCACATGAATACTCACAATAAATCAAGATGATCAAAGAAGGAACCCGTTGCAACGCACGGGCATTTTGCTAGTAGTAGTAATACTAGTGTTGAGTCGATGGATCCCAAACCCGGCCAGGGCGACTGCCGCCGCCGCCGCAAGACCCAGGCCAGCAACACGGGCAACTCGTCTCTGCTTACAGAGTTACAGTAATGGTCCGACACCATGCTTCCAAAATCAAGAGCAAAAATCATTCAACAACATTAGATCGACGTACATGTAAACAACCCTAGCTATATATCGGATCGGATCGGATCGATCTTGCATGATGTTGAGTGCCATACCGGGCAAATTCGTCGCGACTGGCATCATTGGGGACGAGGAAGCCGTCGGCGGTGATCGTGGAATTCTCCACCAATGCCTGCATGCGCGCACGCAGTTGGTCAGGTTGCACGGCCCTTAGATGAGATCGAAGAGGAAACAACGATGGGGGATCGTACCGGCCAGTGGGCGGCCATTGCTCGCCTGAGCATCATGCCTTGAAGCACCATTGGTGACGACGAGTAGCAAGCAAGCTAGGGTTCCCACGACTTGATCGATGATGAATCGGAATCGAATCGAAGATATGCCACGATGGAGGGGGTTTCGTCAGTATAAATGACCCCTATTGATGCGTGCGTGGAGTAGGTATTGAGCCGGCCCAGCAACTCCCATGAAGTTCGCTTTATTTTCTGGTTCGATAATTCTAGCCCAGTTCAATGATAAGGTTTAAAAAATTGTCACAAATTTTAAAAACGTTCATTAATTTTAAAATGTTTCGTGAGTCAAATCTCATGTTGATATGTTTTGGAAAACTTTTTGTTGCACGTGCTCGGTGCACTGTCTTAATTGCATGTTATCTCCTGGCCCAAGTTCATGTTATGTCCTACCTTACTGTGTTTTGATGTCCTACCATGAGTACATTTGTACCGCCCTCTAAGTCCTGCCGTGAGTGCATGTTTTGCACTTGTCTTGTTCTGAGTGCTTGTTTGCGCTAGCCTCAATGGTATTGATTTGTTCTGCCTTTTCGATTCATTCTGTTTGTCCTGCGTTGAACGTCTGTTTGCATCGTCTTCCACCGCACCGTGTGTTGCCTTACGATAATTATGTTAATTTAATGTCATGTTGTGAGCATTTGTCTCGCACCGTCTTCTATCGCATTGATCTCATGCCTTTAAACCAGACTTCGTGTTTGTGAGTTTTTTCAACTCCGAAATGTAGCATGTTAAATTTTTTTAATCTTTGCTCACTTTTTTATTTTGAATTTCGGAGTTGTTGTTTGCTGGTTCGTCCTAAATTTCAGAACAAAATTTCTCAAATTATGATCCAAAACAAAATTTAATAACAATACCCAAAACCATGTACAAAATTTGTAAAGAGAGAAAACTCCGGACACGCCAAATAACATATTTTTTTGGAAGATTTTTCATGTTCAAAATTCCTCAGATTCAAATATGATCATATTTATTTGAATTCCCTCAGAACATATACCGAAATCTAGGTGAAAATATATTTTGGTCCCACCGATGGTTTGCAGGGTGGTTGTACGCTCAGCACACCAGAGTTCAAACCCCAGATTTAACGTTTGTGTGTTGCATTTAGGTGAAATATTCTTTTAGTGGGAGACGACGTTCCCGTCGATAGCGAGGCGTCCGTGGTGGACTTCGTCAATCTCAAAACTCAATCTGTCGACTACGTATTTCGGAGGTGCTCATAATAGTAGGGTGTGCGTGTGTGTCTTCATAGGGGGTGAGTTTGCGTGAGTGTATGTGAGCGTCTGTGTTATACTGTGTTTTTTAAAAAAATTGTCGTTGACAGTATATCAGGAGACAAATCACGACCCAAAACCTTGTCTTGTGCGTCAGCACATGTACGACCGTGCGGGGATCGATCGGGACATCCTGTATTCCTGTTCGTATGGTAATCCAAATCCCCGCTAGAGCTTCATAATGCAGCACACGACTGTCTAGCGGGCTGGAGATCGAGGAGAGAGATAGCTAGCTAGAGAGCAAGCCCATGGACGACGGCTACGGCTTGGGCGTCAGCCAGGCCTCGGCGGCGGCGCTGCTGTTCACGCAGGCGATCCACGACGGCCCGCCCACCGCGGCGCTGTACGCGGAGCGGGCGCGCGCGTTCATCGTGACGGGCAACCTCGCGGCCGCGGCTGCCGACGCCGCCATGGCCACCGAGCTCGACCCCACCATGCCCAGGGCGTTCCTCCGCAGAGCGCGCGCGTGCATCGGCCTGAAGAGATACCGCTCAGCCAGGGCCGCCGTTCTGGCCGGCGCCGCCCTAGCGCCGGGGGACGCACGGTTCACCGAGCTAGGCAAGGAGATCGACGATATGGTGGTGTTGCCGGGGCTGAGGAGAACGTCGACACCGCCACCGGCAGGACCAGCGGCCGGCGCCGGCAGCCGCGACCATCCGGGGAAGCTTATCGGTGATGTACACGCCGGCTTGAGACCGGCGGGACTGGGACACCGGAGGGCGTCCAGCTCCTTCTTGTAAACTGGGCATGCCAAGTAAAGCTCTTCTCTGACTGAACCACAATGCATCGTTTCAAAGCCATGATGATACACTATGAGCGAATTATTTTTCGGCAAGAGAAAAATATGATGATGTAATTGAGACCATGATACCTTATGAACCTTTTTATATCCTGGTTTTAGCAAACTTTATTTATACGTGTGCATTGGGATGTTATGTTTGCGATATCTAGTTTGCCCCACCCTCATGCAAAGTGTTAAATCCTCCACTACAAACAAAGCAAGACCGCTTATCTATAAATGTAAAGTACTTATAATGATCTAATCAGACACCTTCATATATTTTTTTTAGAAAAATGGTCACACACCCCAGCCTCTGCATCTAAATGATGCATACGGCTACTTTTATTTCATTTATTATTCAATTAACATACAAACGATAGCAGCCAAACAGCGACAAAGCACCACAACTAACACAAACGATAGAGGAAAACGGGGCCTTGTGCCCCGCCCACAGCCATCACCAGTCCCCTGGCCAAACTCCAGAGATAATGCCTTGTGCACACGCTTGTATAGTTCCCTCCGCCAACCCATCTTCAGAGTGAATGTCGAAGTGAAGACCCTTGCCAGGTCAGCCATCGACGCCGCCACGACGCCAGACACCTTCATATTGAACATCCTTTTTTCTCACACCACATCACACATTATTGTCTTCTACGCTCTTGACATGGAACATCTCATATTCATCACACCATGTCAAATGCTCAACGGCAAGTGACATGCCAAACTATTACTCAAAGGTTAAATTTCTTCTTGATGTGAGTCTATCTACGGTTCTCCTACTCAACGTTATGCTATTTGACTCTCCTACTCAGTACCTCTTTACACGTGAGCGTGAACGTAGTATGTTACAATCAATGAAGGAGTAAGAGGGAGGAGTGCGGCGATATGGAGGCTAAACTCCATGAAGCTCGGTATTTCAAAAGTTTTCAAAACAATAAAAAATTAGGATGTAGATAATAATATAATCTTCAATTTGTGCAATAATTCAATACGAAATACATTACATTTGACTGAAAAAAATAACAAATCAGTGATCTAGATATGCGAATGGAACACATTTTGAAAAACTTGAAATATGTCTGGTTGGTCATACTTGTGTAGCCTAAAACATCACAAATTTTCCATTGAGATTTTGCACACAGATACATATGTACATATCTACACCTAAATATTTTGTTTCAAATTTTCTAAGGAACGAGTTACCTGGATCTCGTCCCACAAATGCAATTTTCATTGCAAGGCAGCACAAAAATTCATGATCGACAAGAGTTCATCATATTGTCCGACGCTTAAGCGCACCAGCTTGGAAGAGAAGGAAGCAGTGACAACATGAAGAAGAAAACTTACACAACAACACTGAAAAGATAAAAAAGATATTTGCTTCATGTGGAGAGCTGAATTGCCCTCTACCTTCTACAAATCTCTTACGAATTTCTGAAATTAAACAAGCTCTAAAGTAATTCAACAACTGAACAGGAAAAATTTGAGCACGACCACACGTGGATTAGTGCTAGTCTCAAGTCATTTCCACCTTTTGAGATCAAATGCGACGTGAATACAGATGTTATCGAATTTGACATAGAATCGATGCAACATAAATACATATCATATTATTATTTTATTTCGAACATGTAATACTACAACTTAAAAACTGTATAGACCTATTAGCTAAAAGAAAATAATCACACAATGACTTGACACATGATAATATGGATGTTTTCGAATCCGACAACTACAAACACATGTTAAAAAATTCCTTATGACGAGCACAAGGTATTGATATGAGGCACATAGACAACATATGCCATAAAATAACATTTCACAACTTATTTGGTCCTTATAGAGTTCATAAATTAGACACGCGCGTGACACATGATAATATGGATGTTTTCGAATCCGAAACTATGTGAATGTGACTCAAACACTTATTTTAAGTCAATTTTGAGCGGATATAGTACATACTCCCTCCGTACCATCATGGAAATGTTCTGAAAAAAAATCAATATGGACTACATACGAAGCAAAATGAGTAAAATAACACATTAAAATCCATATATACATCCGTATGTAGTTCGTATTAGCAGCCTCCTATTAAGATACATAGGGAGTATTAGGATAAAAATAACAACATAGTAACTACAAACATATGATAAAAAATCCTTTATGACGAGCACAAGGTATTGATATGAGCCACATAGATAATACATAATAGAATCTAGGCCCGCCATAAAATAACATTTCACCACTTATTCGGTCCTTATATGTTGGATCATCGTGCTACGAGGATAGAGACATGGAGTTGCTAAATTTGCCGGACATAACCATATATATCGGTATTCATATCTCTTCTTCTATCTATCTTCTATCTTCTTCTATCTTCTATCTTCTATCTATCTATCTATCTATCTATCTATCTATCTATCTATCTATCTATCTATCTATCTACTATATAATTCTCTGTGTAAAATGTTAACTCCCACTCTCCTAGAAGTCAGTCATGTCTCGAGTAGTTCAGAAGGTACCATAGGCCAGCCGCAGCGCCAACGGGTTGTGATCGACAGTTCAGAAGGTGCCTGTCTGAATGTCGTGAAGCTTTGAGCTGGTGATTTTTGCCACAATTTTCGTTTTCAGCATCAATTTTACTACTGATGCAGGTGTTACGTCAAGTTTTCTTGATGTTCTATGTACATGCGCTATTTTATAACTCCATTGAGATAACAAAGCATGCGTTCAAGATAATTTTAAACACTTACTTCGTTTAAACAACATTGATAGGAAGTATAAGGACGACATTACTAATTATAACTATAGCTGTGTCTGGTGCTTCTTTCATCCCCTGCTATATGGATCGTATTTACAAAAACAACAATATTTACAAGTTGATCCAGTGCTTAAAATAATATTTATTATGTCATCTTGTATTGACATATAAATTATGGTTCTTTTCGTCAAAGCCCTATTGTATTGTACATCCGCGTGTCCAATAATGCTTGGTAGGACTGCCAGTTTCACAGTTCCAATAAGGTTGTAGAGGCATTGCAGTCGGACTGACAACCACCAACGTATGGGTGCAATTCGATAATCTTCTTAACAGTCATAGCATGTACCAACCCGATTGCATCAGCGTGTGCGCCCAGTCCTACATCTCATCGTTCAAACATTACAAGTTGAGTTTATGCCCCAAATGAAATCTTTGACAAGCTCATAGTTGATTTTTTTCAGATAATCACCCATTTGAGGGTTTTGTAAGCTGGTATAATCTTGTGAAAATACAGCTAGAAGAAGATTGATATGTGAAAGCATCATGAAATGAAGAAAGATCCACCCATGGGAACTTGCGTAATTGATGTAAGTATATTATTGTTCTTCCAGATATTTTAGTCTGTTGCTTCTTGAGCAATGATATTTTGTATGGATTCATTGTGTCTATACCTATGATTTTTTGACATATTTAGTTGGTAAAAGTTGGAATAGGCTTTAAGAGATGATTGTTGTTGTGATGGAGCTGCAAACGGGATGACCTATTGTTCACATGTTCCCATCTGTATGTTTTTCCTCAAGTGTATCGGGTGCATGGTTTAGAGAAATCCTTAATATTATATGATTTGTCTGTTTTGAATATGTGCAGCGCATAATATATGAACCCATTGGGGGTATGGAACCAAGGTGTTCTAGATTAAAGCAGACAAAGGGCTAAGGGAGACAATTGTTCAAGAAGTTATGGTAGTCTTGTATATTTGGTCGTTATGTTGTTCCAGCTATACACTCAATTAATACCTAATTTCCGGGTGTCAGATGGCCTATGTAGCACGAGAAAAACTCTTGAATCTGCGAGATGTTTTACCAATGAATCTGACATGAATGAAACTGCAGTCTTTTATCTTCTTCCAAAGAAGTTTATTCTCAGTCCAGCGCATACATGTATGTATGATTGTGTAAATATTATTGATGAATTCTTGTCGACGAGGCTACTAAATGAATGATTAATGACCTTAATTAGCATGCATTTAAATCTCTATAACTGTATTCAATTAATGGAATAAATATTAAGATCCTTCACAATTTTTTTAGTTATAATTTCATATTTTTATTACATGTTACAACCAATCCCCACAGCAAACAACGAGTGCTGGACTGCTGGTAGTTTCAGAGTAGCAGGCAGGCAACCGCCTTGGCAGGTCAGGGTATGAGCCTAGGAGGACAGATCAGGCTATAGCAGAGGAGTATTAGGAGGAAGGTAGACACACCTGCGATTCACATCAAGCATGCCAAGGAATGTTAATGACTAAGTAAATGGTAAGTATATCGAGAAATAAAGAAACAAAATTTGATTTTGGACAAAGAAGGACATACCCGACGAGCAGCCGGACAAGGTGCCGAATCTGCTTGGAGTTGTGCTTCCGGAGGCCGGTGACAGCCTTCCCAATCTCAGTGACCTGTCAGGAGGAATCGGCGTGAGCAGCAGAGCAGGGAATACAAGAGCGGATTAAGCATGGCCATGGGTGAATGAATCGATCAACGGAGCGGAGCCCCTGCGGTTGTCGTCTCTCTCACCTTCAAGGTGTGCACCGTGAACTCCAGCTGCTGCAGCCGCCGGAGCAGCTCGAGCAACGCCGCCTCCGACTGCGACGAGACATCAGAAACAAATTCAGCACAAAGAGTCATACGTACCAGCCAACGACCAGCGGCGGCGGCGGCGTGGAGAACAAGGGGGAGAAAGGGGCGACTTTTTCGTGGTGGTTGAGGAGGACAACCTTGATGCGCTCGGCCTCGGCGACGACGGAGTCGTGGCCGTCGCGTCGCGGCTCGCCGTCGTCGGTGATGGCCTCGACGCGGTCGGAGCTGCAGAGTCTGGGGACGCTGCCGTCGCCCTCGGGGAGGAGGATCTGGTGCTGCTGATTCTGGGCCTGCGCCTGTGGCTCCGGGGCGACCGTCCCCGCCTGCGGACGCGCGACGCCGGCGACGGCCGCCGCCGCCGACGCTGGCGCGCCTGAGGACGACACGACGAGGAGCGCGGTGTAGAGGCGCTCGGCGATGGCGTCGCGCCGGGCCAGGGTCGGCCAGGTGAGGAGCTGCGGCGCAGGTGATGGCGGGGTAGGGGAGGAAGGGAACGGGTCGGCGGCGGGGGCGACGGTGGTGGGGAGGCGTCGCAACAGAGGATTAGAGGATAAGGTGGACGAACAGCGAACCGGTATGTGACCTAATGAAGGATTGCGGGCTGATTTCAAAGAACCTGAGGGGCTAAAGTGCAAAACGGCCGGACGACGTACGATGCCTCACAGTAAGAGATATTATATAGTAAGATAGATAGATAGATAGATAGAAGATAGATAGATAGATAGATTAGTAGAAAAATAAAATATTGAACATCACGATTTGGTCAACAAATCATCTATTCCTTCAAGAGAAAACCATCTATTCTTGGAAGGGAGTCCCTCTAAGTACACATGTGATGTTTATAAATCTTTATGAGAGATCTTCATATTACTAGGATTTACACTTATGTCACTATAGCAACGCACGGGCATTCAACTAGTATCCATATCTATATCCTGTTTTCTTTAAAATCTAGCACCATATTTGCAAACAAAATCCAGATGCAGTTTCACCAACAAAGAAGGACCTAAATCCAAATAGAGTAACCGAATCCTTTTCTCCTCCCAATTAACCAAGTAAAAAATCGGAAAAAGAAACACGCTTCTCGCTGGTCTTCGTTTCCTTCTCCCCACCGCGTCCGGCCTCCGTTCCCCTCCTCATCTCCCCTTCCCCACCTCCTCCCTCGTCAAACCCCAGGCCCAAGCAACCGCCGCCGCCGCCGCCCCTCCCCGAATTCGCCTCCCCCGCCCCGCCCCGGCCCATCTCCCGCGCCGATCCGCCGGAATCCGCCGCAAAGGCGGCGCCTTTCCGCCCCGATGTACAGCAACTTCAAGGAGCAGGCGATCGAGTACGTGAAGCAGGCGGTGCAGGAGGACAATGCCGGCAACTACGTCAAGGCCTTCCCTCTCTACATGAACGCGCTCGAGTACTTCAAGACGCACCTCAAGTACGAGAAGAACCCCAAGATCAAGGAGGCCATCACCGCCAAGTTCACCGAGTACCTCCGCCGCGCCGAGGAGATCCGGGCCGTTCTCGACGAGGGCGGCGGCGGGCCACCCGGGGCCCCCAACGGCGGGGACGCCGCCGTCGCCACCAGGCCCAAGACCAAGGGCAAGGACGGCAAGGACGAGGGCGGCGGCGGGGAGGACTCGGAGCAGTCCAAGCTCAGGGCCGGACTCAACTCCGCCATCATCACGGAGAAGCCCAACATCAAGTGGAACGACGTCGCCGGGCTGGAGAGCGCAAAGCAGGCCCTGCAGGAGGCCGTCATATTGCCCGTCAAGTTCCCCCAGTTCTTCACAGGTGAGACTTGTTCGTGAGACGATTTTACCTGCTGGTTTTATCTTAATATATAATCATCTGCTGCCAAGGATGAGGCGATTGCAATTGTTGTCGATCAGATAGGCTCAATGGATCCTGATCTTGGCTGAATCTGTCTCATAGCTAGGGTACTCACCATGAGCACTTATCCTAGATTGTCGAAGAGCGATGGTTTTGACACCCCAGTCCCAGCAAAGAATCTTGCTAAACTTATAAGTTGAGGAGCAAGTTACCTTATTCATTGCCAAGGATGAGGCAATTGTAGTTGTCGTGGATCATTTAGGCTCTCGGTTGAATCTTTCTGATCGGGTCAGAATGAATTTACTACGCGACTCTTGAGCGCAGGTCGACAACATGCTGCACATACAGGTTTTTTCTGTAGATGACCATAGTTTTGAACGCAACATGAGCGCTTATACCAAATTTTCATCGCTAAGAAATGATATTTCTGTTGAACAAATAATTATTCGGTGTGGCTTAGGGATGTCTAGCGAGTTATGTTCCTGAAAATTTTGACACCTCAGTCCCAGCAAAGAATATTGATGAACTTACAGCTACCCTGCTCTTGTACCTGAAAACAGTTTAGAGTAGAGCTAAATTCCTTTTTTCTAACAATTAGGAAGGGATGATAACTTGATAAGATTGCAGTTCTTGTGAATTAAGTGGTGATTAGCAAATCGAGTGGAAGAAAAAAAATATACATTTGTAACCATAGAGGCATTGGATTCTTGCAGTAAAGCTAGGTGGTGAAAGATATAGCAGATTGTAGATCACAATTTGAATTTTTCGGTATGGCACTTCAATTGTTCAATATGGCGAAAGTTAGCTTGAATCTGTAATCATTTGTTTCCCATGTTCGTCTGGCGTTCTATGTTAATGTGATGCCGAAATCCTGCCCCTCCCCCGGAACTAGTACCACCAATAGATAGGCCCGTCCCTTCTTGGACAACCTTGAAAGTATCTTCTTGTACGGACTGAAACAAGACAAACTACTCGTGGGATGCTTTTGTTCAATTCTAAACAAACTTATGGAAATGGAAGATGTTATGTTTCCCTCATCCACTTATCATTAAGTCCGAGCCATAGAGAAAGAGTGAGATGCATTTTAAAAATTCATCATAGAATGTGGAAATTGTAAGGATACCTGCTGAGAAGTAATTAAATTCGAAATCCCAGACACTGTTCACAGCTGGTGTCTGTTCTTGGATTTTATGCCCTTGGCTACTGTATACTTGCGAGTGCTTTTCTTTAGATAACTGCTGAAATGTAACTAATGGACCGTGCTTTTGCTTAGGCAAGCGGAAGCCATGGAGGGCTTTTCTTCTATACGGCCCACCAGGAACGGGAAAATCTTATTTGGCTAAAGCTGTTGCAACCGAGGCTGATTCAACATTCTTCAGGTCGTTATCATAAATTTCACCTATAGAGTATCTTTTATTGTTGCTGATTTTATCCTGAAACGATCCTTGGTCTGATGTCTTTTATGTTTGTATAATTTCTTTTCCTACATTGGGACCTCTGTTTCATGACGATGAATTGATGACATGATTGCTTGTTCTTGTTCTATTTTCTCGTTGTCACCTATCATGTCTTTTTTCCCCTCATGTTGATAATTGACTTTGTCGTGATTTATGCAGACTTCCCAAAATAGAAACTCGTTTTATGTGCCAACAAGTACAGCCCAGCAATTTATATTCTGTAGTATGGCTAAAGCTTCTGGACTGCCCCTTTGTAGTAGTTTATCATGTGCAGCAATTAGTGCTTTTAGTACGTTGTTACCACTGAATTTCTCGTGGTGATTCACTTGCACATGGTTGATGATATTGACAAGAGTAGCATTGCTTAGTGCACATGTCTGGATAATGAGTGAAGTTATTAACTTGACACACCAGCAGTACATCAGTTGTCTATCCATACCAGCTTTTATGTTTCCTTTATTGTCCTGTTATTACATAGTAACATTATAAAAGAGTGAAGGCAGATGCCCTCTTCACGAAAGATCGTATTTGATGCAGGCAAGAGAGTTTTTGTTAAAATAAATCTTTTGCAAAAATTGGAAAGTTCTCAATATCAAGGTGTCCTAAGATATCAGCTCTATCATTGTTACACCTGGTCTGTGTCTCGCTTGTGACTTGCCATGTGCAAACCATAGAGTACGACACATTTGAACTCTTTATGCTTGCATGGAGTTATTTTGAAAAATGATGCAGTGGCCTTGTTTTTAGCATATTGTGGACCATCGAGTTATTATGCTTCCATTTGTTAGTGCGCAAAAGTGAGATTCATCATAATATGTCATATAGTCCTGTACAAGTTGATCAGTCAAATTATTTTTATCAACTGGACATATACACTTCTGCATCACTTGCAATAGTAAAACAACTGTTTTTAGTTCTAACTTCGTAAACATTACAAGATGAGTTGTGTTTAGCCAGAGCCGGAAAATAATTTGAATCCTTTTCAACTCCCATATCCTTCCAAAGATGCCTCTAACATCCAAACAAGTGGCTTAAGTTCACAGCTATTGATAGTTAAAACCAAGCAACAACTATAATATATATCTAGCCTTACCAGAAAGCATTTAGCGATATATGGAGTGGCTACTGTACCATGCAAATTTGTGTGGGCTTCTCATGCCACACCGCATTGTAGGTTTACAATATGTAAATACGTCTAAAAGTTCTGCATGATCTGTTTTTTTTCTGGACTTAGTGTGCCCATGTACTCTCTGCGTCCACAAAAGGATGTCTCAACTTTGTCTAAATTTGCATGTATGTAGACATGGTTTAGTGCGTAAATACATACAAATTTAGATAAAGTTGAGACATCCTTTCATGGACGGAGGGAGTATGTTGCTAATGTTTGTTTTCTATTAGTTTCCATTTCTCCTGACTGATGGTAATGCAATAATCTTCAGGTTATTCATATTAATGCACTCAATTTACCTGCAGTATATCTTCATCGGACCTTGTTTCAAAATGGATGGGAGAGAGCGAGAAACTAGTTGCCAACCTCTTCCAAATGGCGCGTGAAAACGCTCCTTCCATTATCTTCATTGATGAAATTGATTCTTTATGTGGTACACGTGGAGAAGGCAATGAAAGTGAAGCGTCTAGGAGAATCAAGACTGAACTTCTTGTACAGATGCAGGTGAGTTTAATGCAGCATATAATGTTGTGAACTGTTTCTGAGTATGCATGTTCTGCTGCGCGCATTCTGCGGCACAGCATGGTGACTGGGAGTCCTTAGTAGTTGGTATTTATGTACTATACTCCCTCTGTTTCGAATCATAAGATGTTTTAGATATTTCATTGTGGACTACATATGGACTGAAAAGAGAACATATACACTGAAACACATCTACTATACATGTGATTCGAAAAAGTTTGAACATCTTAGAATTAGGGGCAGAGGGAGTAATTAGGATGGAAATGGTTCCAGTAGTTCATACAGGGAGACATGACAGCCAGACTCATCCTGCATCCAGATTATGGAGTTAGTAGTGAAGCCTATAGTTTATTACTTTGCCGGTACTGTTTTGCATGTTAAGTAAAAAAAAAGCAAATTTTCCATTGATTTTGGTCACTTGCCCCCACGGCTTCCTTAGGGCACAGTTTTTGCAAATAACTACAGCTAATAGCAACATTGCACACTATATCTGGTACCAAAAACAGTAGTATAGATTCCTCTCCCAAACTGTTTTTCCTAATACCTTTGCTTTGTTTTCCTGTAACTGCCCAGGGTGTTGGCCACAACGATGATAAAGTTCTTGTTCTTGCTGCTACGAATACTCCATATGCTCTTGACCAGGTTTCCAAGAACTATTCAAATACACCATTGTGCCATTTGCAATTTATAAAGATACTTTTGGAGTTGCTTGAACTGTTTGGCACTAAACATATATTCATTACTTCAGGCTGTGCGGCGACGGTTTGACAAACGTATCTACATTCCGCTACCTGACCCAAAGGCAAGGCAGCATATGTTTAAGGTATTTGAGAAACCATTTGGGCAAACACAACATAAAAGTTGTTCTATTCAGCAAAGCTGTCTTGATCCTTTGCTTAAAGCTGGGAACTTGAATCCATTCAGGTCCATCTTGGGGAGACACCGCACAGCTTATCGGAGAGTGATTTTGAGGTCTTGGGTCGCCGGACAGACGGGTTTTCGGGTTCCGACGTCGCGGTTTGCGTAAGAAACTATTTTCGCATGACCCTCGCACATGTCTGTAAGTTGTGACATGTGTCTCTGATTCTTTGTATTTGTTGTTAACACAGGTGAAAGATGTGCTGTTTGAGCCTGTGCGCAAGACGCAGGACGCCATGTACTTCTTCAAGACGGACGGCGGCATGTGGATGCCCTGTGGATCGAAGCAGCCAGGCGCCGTGCAGACCACGATGCAGGAGCTTGCGTCCCAAGGCCTTGCCGCGCAGGTAAGATAAGCTAAGATAAGATGTCATTTCCTCCAAATTAGTTTTCTGAGATTTCTGTGTTCACCAAGGTGTATTTCCTGGCTGCTCCTGCAGATCCTCCCTCCCCCGATCTCAAAGACCGATTTTGAGA
Source organism: Poa annua (assembly GCA_026929855.1). Lineage (NCBI taxonomy): Eukaryota > Viridiplantae > Streptophyta > Magnoliopsida > Poales > Poaceae > Poa > Poa annua. Next base: position 2,113,584 of record CM049428.1, on the reverse strand, counting down.
AGGTCCTCGCAAGGCAGAGACCGACCGTCGGCAAGAAGGACCTGGAGGTGCATGAGAAGTTCACCAAGGAGTTCGGCGAGGAGGGCTGATGTTACATGCCTGCCGAGAAGAACACTCTCTCGGCTCGTGCACAGCGGGCACCACAAACTGTATATTGTCTGATTTACACATCTGTATACTCTGGTAGTAGCCCGTATTGTGACGGCGGAGGCAGCTTTATTGTTATGCTGTCTTATCATCATTTTGTGCCTCTGTTGTCTAACTCATTTCATCTTCACACTTGGTTGTTATGGTTGGAATTTTCCGCAATTGTATTAAGAAAAATAATGATGATTCGTAAGGTGGAGAGTCATTGTGGTGTAGCTTGTATAGTTGGTTTCTTCTCCCTTATCTTACTGCTCTCTTTTGTCTTGTCTAGTGTTGTTTGATCGAGAACTCAGCACCTAATTGCTGCCAGTTAAGTGTGAACCCTGAATCATCAGGGTACAATCCTTGACAGCTGAAGTATTCTATATGAGAAATAGCTAAGGTGATTACACCTGAAGTCTTCTTTATGAGGTATAAGTTCTTCATGAGAAATAGCCAAGGTGATTACACCCGGCAAAAACAAATTAAGCTGATTCATCTCTAGCTTTTTCTTAGTCTAGTCAGGTCCAAACTGAGCTATTGGATTACTACTTAAAATCTTTCATGGCTTGGTCAAGAGAAGCTTCCAGATATACTTCTAGGTTTTATTCAGTTTTAGAAAGGAGATGCAACACAAAAATATAGGGATGACAAACTTGCCTAAGTATACAGCTTTTATTTTCTATCAATTATGGGCGTGGGCATTTGAGAACGTGCCTAAATATGGTTTGGTCGCAAATGAAAACAAGCAGATTGCATTACTTGTGCGTAGGAGTTGTGCACCACGAGTTACACTTCTATTCAGGTACCAATCATGAACAACTAACGATTTCTAGCTGCATACATTGATCACGATCATGATAAAAAGTAAACGGAGATGAAGAGGTAGTGTCAATAAGTTGATCTCCGTGGAATATATCAGGTGTACTCTCTCCTTGTACTCGTTATGCTTCTACCATTTGCCTAAGTTGTTTCATCTTCAGGAGTGTATGGATGAATTGATTATTATTTGTGTTATGCTTGCCTCATCATGATTTCCTCTTTTGCTTATTGTGAAACTTATTAGACGTTGATTTTTTTACTAAATTTATGCACTTTATTTTGATATAATACCAAGGGTTGTATTGCCAGATTCACACTCTCTCGTGTGCCTTGTGAATTACTCCTAGAAAGAAGCAGAGAGAACAAACATGAAATAAGATTTGGGTTGGGCCATTACTGCCGTTGGGGCTTTGCACGACCGTAGGAATCAGTTAAAGCCGAAACATGGTAGGCTCTAACTTAGCTGAATTCATTCTATTATATTTTTTTCCCGCCTTGTCGCATGGAGATTCAGGATTCAGAGTTCCTAAAGAAGAAGAAAATACTGCATTCAGACGCTGGGCAGTTTTACTGGATTATCATTTGGTTGGCATGCAACGCACCTCGAACGTACAAGCAGCCATTACAGTATGTTAATGCGTTCCCTGACGATGGCTTCTAAGTTGGCTCTGTGTCGATCGTCAGCTACAGCGTGCGTGTAGAAGATTTCATTGCGCTGGTCAAGAAAGCACAATCCTAATTTCTAGAAGATCTCTTGCCAGAAAATGCAGGCACCTATTGGATCAACAATGGCAGATATTATACGAGTCCTTAATTAGCACATGTGATGCATGGTGATTTATTCCCTCACAATCCTCTTGTTTTCGTCGACCCGGCTTCTTTTGGATGCGCTTTGATGAAACAAACAACCAGGTAACAGATCAAACGTGTCCAAATTGCGTGTCTATACTTTTACTAATTTTTATCAAGCACCTAATTACAAAAACTAGGTTCATGCATGCATGTAATTATTAAAGGGGGCGTGTCCTTTTCACCTAATTACCAAAAGCCCACTTGGTGCTTTCCACTGGTCAACTGAACTTGGAGTTAGCAATTTTGCATCTGTTGGCAGGTTTTGAAACCTGACAAGTGGGTAGTCTTCCATGGTGGAAAATATCATACGATAGATAGCTCCTACTAGTTTTTCTCTCAAGTACCGCCCATTTGATAACTTGTTAAAACATTTCCGCTGCAAATGACAACAAGCAAGCATAATGCAGTGATAAACTACGGTATTTTCTTCATTTTTCTGTAAAAATTAAGGGTGTGGTCCTGGGCCGGGATATGATATCAAACCATGAGTTTAAAGCGTCTTACTGCCTTAAGAATTACTCTATCACTACAACTACAAGCACATTTGGCCTGGGTCTCTTTGTTTCACGGGATTCACAAAACATAGCTATATAAAAAACAAGATCACAGCATCATGTCCTCTCCTAAATACTATAGGATTAGAAAACAACATGTATTTGCATGGAAGAGTTTTTCACACCCTAGAAAAAAAGGTATCTGCAATACGAGATTTCAGTGGATGGAACTTTTGGTTAAAAAAATGTAGGATTCATATCCTCCAAAAATCTATGAATTTGTGATTTAAATCAAAGGAGCCCTTCCAGAGTTATGAAATTTTATAGCATGGCAATGTTTTATACGATAATTCAAGTAGTACTTTGTACTTGTTTCATCTAGCTTACAAACTACTCCTCTGTTCCTAAATATAAGAGGTTTTACAAATTACTAGTCAAAGCTAGCTAGATAATGTTGGTTACACCTTTTATTGCTGCTAAATACTTAATAATTGTTCAGAAAACGCATAAAAAATGCATGCGCAGTGGGAAGCATCTAGGTCGCCACAAGTTAACTCGAAAGCCCGGTCATGGAAATTCCTGTCAAAGTCTACTTCCCATATGCCCCGAATGTATTCGATGAACTTGACCAATACCGGGCCGGGTCTGCAGGTAGCATGCGTTCTTGCATGCATGTACCAACCAACCAATGAATGAGCTAGCGCTGCAGAATATATCCATGTTGCATCAGAGATATATATCATCAGCCATCAGGGTAATATTAAAATATAAAGGACGAAACGTACAATGCTTATCTATGCATACATCGGCAACAGCATCCACAGAATTGGCCTGCATGCCACCACATGCAGCAGGTTCTTTGAACCTACATATGATCACCAAGAACCTACGTACGTGTAGCATAGTATTGTAAGCACAAGTGGCGAGCTCCATTCTTTGAACCATACACATCAATCTCAAAGGTGGTCGAATAGCTATGGCCAGGTAGGGACAAGGTGGCTGTCCTTTTGATCTCAACAGGTTGCAAGTTGCAAGCAATAAGAGGAAATACTGAGGCTGGTTGGAGGTCGATGGGAACTTGAGCCGGCAACTTGTTGGGTCCGAATCTGTGTGCTGCCGGTCCAAACCAGGGAAAGAAGTTTTCTTTTGGAAAGCCACAAAGTTGCTCCCATTCTGAAAACAAGTCGGTCCCTCCCGAGGGTTTTGTGGTGATCCATCCACGATCCATACATTTTGAATGCTTCCTGAAACACAAAATTCATGCATGGATCCAGACCTAATGCGACACAAATTTCTTCCAATCCACACATATTGTGTCCATGATAAACATGCACCGGATCGTGGTCGGGCCGAGTTAGGCGATGAACAATAGAAACCGGTCGTCGAAGGTGTGCTGGTTAGCTTGAAAACATGTCTTTATCATACATAGGACGCACTGCAAGTTTAGTGTGTACTTTGTTTTTGCACGCACTGCATCTACAGTTGTTAGAAATTTTCGCAGTTGCATATTCTCGCTTTTCTGAAAAGAAATCACAGTTGATGTTATGACAATACGATTACTACAGATGGGAAAAATATACTATAAAAATCTGTGTTATGTAAAAAAGAAAAAATAAATTTTGGCCAAAATACAACAACTACGTGTAACTTTATGTTCATGTTTTTGTTTTAGCATTATGTTCGAGTTTTACATCTTGTTACACATTTTACTAGTGCACATATTTCTCCATTTGAACACTTCTTGAGGCATAAATCCTTGTCTAGATCTAGAACTAGCACAGTTCGAAGTTCTAGCAAGTCACACTCCCTGAATATATATGTGTCGAATCATGGTCAAACAACGTTTGGCTCTTAACAAGAGCAACTAGTCATTGATGGCGTGCTTCTTGAATCTATGTCTTTGTCGTAAAGAAGAGATCTCATACGTCTATTGTAGATTTTTGTGAAATGCTGGTGTATACGTCTATTAACAATTATGTGAAATTACACATTTCACATTTTTGTTAGATAAGAAAACATGGATGTTGTATATTAAACATATTAGTACTAGAACAATGCAAAAGTACACATATTTGTCTCTGTAATTGAAATGTACATGTTGGTGATCTATGTAAAAGGGCAAGATTGTAGCAAAGTATAGTAAATGCGCATAAATGTGAGCTCTTATTCTCCCTGCAAAACACACAAATTTGTACATCCTATTTGAAAAAAAAATGTTAGTGGACGTAATTCTGTAAACCTCACTTTGTGACCAATTTAAAATTTATTCCAAGGTACACAAAAAATCTCTTTTTTTCTCCCAAACGTAGGCACCCTTGTATTTTGTTTTCTTGTGTGATATTTGTAGGGACGAAATTAGCATATCATCAAGCTAGCTATAGCTAGTCTTTGAAAATGGGATGACTAAATTTGAAGCAGCTAAGATGAGTATAGTTGTTGTTGTAATAAAAATCCTAAAGAAATATTTCAACATATATATATGTACCTAATTCACACATGTACCAAAGAACTCGGCCCATATTGATGTTAGGTTTGGTTTATATCCATTATTTATACTTAAATTATTTTGTGTACCAAAGATATACACCCGAAGGTTCAGTAGTTTTGGTACAAATAATTAAGTGAAGAATTACATGTAGTGTAGTCACAAATTAGTTTTAGACTTTTGGGGGAACTTCGGGTGTATATCCGAACCTTGTATATATGTTCGTGGCTTGTGTAAAAAGATAAATGTCAGTGATACGAAATGATTTTTGACAAGACATTTTTTCTGCTTTTTACACGGTGAATAAAAATGTCAATTTTTCGTGAAACTTTGTTTGCGGGCATAAAATGCCGGATGTACATTTACAATCTACACCTACGAATCGAAACACCGAGTCCTAAGTCGTCTATGGATATATACAATCTTCCTAGAGAAAACAAAAAGGTCTCATGTAGATGTGTACGCGTACCCTGATGTCCATGGCACTGCTAAGAGACACATGACATGATTGAAGGACTTGACATGCACACATATACTACAAGCGTGGAGCTAGCATTGACCATTGACCAGTGACCATAGACGTCTGACTCGGTTTCTGCCGACTCGACCTGAAATATTCATGGCATTGTCGTTCAACCGCTCGCTTAGTTTTCATTGGTGAAGAGAGAAGAGGAGCTCCATCCATGCAAGACAAGCTACGCAACAAGACAGATGATAATGTGAGCATCTCTCTCTTTGTAAACAAACACAGAGCTTCACGCTAGTACACACTGGCCTTGTAAGTACTATTCTAAAAGTGGAGATCGCCTACATTTAGCAAGAATAAACTCATGCATAGATGTGATTAAATACTACTACGTCTGAGTACCAAAAGTGGGTTGGCCACACGCCTAGCTACATATAGGAGTAGTAGATCGATGCAGCAGTGAGTGACTGCGACTGGTCTGTCCGCTCTAGTGCCAGCCCTTGTCGTATACGAACGTCCGGTACACCTCACACAGAGCTGACCCACACAGAAATTTGCTACGTGTACATTGAAGCATCTCCACCATCATTTCCCAGTAAAACGCCCGGCAAGTTTGCCGGACACATGCTACTGTAAGTGTCGGCACAGTTTATCGCATTATCAGAATACTTTTGATTAAATCCAAATATATCTTTATAGATTCAACCGGTCTCGGCACAATATAATCATATTGAACCACATATTTGCATACACGGAGGGGGACCTAATGAGTTTTATCAAAATCTCCAGCCTTCAACCATCATCGTATACCATGACCATAGCATGCTCGAGATCCTATCTACAAATCGCATCTCATAGCATATGAAATAGATTCAACCACAAACCAGAGTGGGGTCTTTACTAGAAGACCCATTTCCTGGTGTCCTTACTCTGTATAAATCTGTGTCGAGTGCTACCATCGTGTGATTCTTTGAGGCCATCACCCTCTATTCTCTATTAATTGTCAGTAAAGTAACTCGCCAATACCTTGTTTAGGCATGTCCATTACTCCCTGGAAATGATACTTACAAAGTTTTTGTATGTTTTCTATTTTGTGTTTCAAATTTCTTCTCTCTCTCTCTATATATATATATCACTGTATTTCCCATCCTTATACAAGTTTTTGAGGAATTTCATCCTAATACCTTTGATGTTCTCTTTCCCCTGACATATATTCCCAAGGCAACATAAACTATGGTAACTTTTAAGTGTGACATTCTCTATAAACAAAGTATAAATAAACCAAATGAACAAAATAACATGAAAATATCTATGAAGGTTTTAGATCATTGTTCTTGCGAAGGTCCTATCTAAGCTGTTGAAAGCTGGTGCTGACCACCGCCGAAGATATTTAAGAACCACATTGTAATATTATCACTGAAAATAACAAATATGCATGCCACATGAGGTACACAAATCTTGCTTACTTTTATGTGTGTCGGAACCTCTACTACTTCCTTACAAAAATCAATAAATATAGTTGATTTACAAGAATGTTGATAGAGGTGACCACAATCAGAACAAGATTTCGTACACTACAAGTACTTTACACCAAGAAATATAAATGAGTTGTTAAAACAGATGAAGCTTGCAATGTATGTATGCATGCTGTTTTCATGAAGTTAAATTGGATAACTAGAACACCGGTTTGGCAATAATCTATCTAAATAATCTGAGCCTTTTTTTCAGGCAAGATAGATCAGTGGAACTATCTGTAGCTATAAGCCGAGATATAAAATAGCTATTTGAACTATAGCGGTCGTTGCCCTATGGTGGAACTTTAGACCGCAGTTAGCGATGATAACTTGTTCTATGTTATGGTAACTTTCTCCCCCTTCGCAGTACTGCTATTTTTCCTCTTGGTAGAAATGGAAATTAGGGGATCAAAACCAAGCTATAATGTTCTCCTAATATGAAGGTATAATGGTTTCAAAAGGTGAAAACTATAAGAGTAGCAAGTACAGCTGGACTGTGATGTGTGATGTTTTAACTTGTCAATTTGAAACCTCCAGCAAGTGACATGGAGGGTTCAATAGGTCACCAGGTACTATACCCTGACCTATTATTGATGCTATGTAGGATGCGAGTTGTATGTACAGTATCTCAGCAAGATCAATGAGAAATTAAGAAGGCAGGAGGAGTTGAGGTACTGTTAGTGAGTGCAATGAACCTAGCTTAGCTCTGCTCATCCAAGTTGGGCTGCTTTCATTGCATCGATGCTGCAAGTTGCCTAGCTAGCTAGCAAATTAAAGTAGACGTACACTATATTGCTGTTACTATATTACTGTTAATTGGTCCCTGTCCTGTCCTTGGAAAATCAAACTATGATTTTCAATCAAATTGACCATAACTTGATACCGGTAATGTCAGGTGGTATTTAGTTTGCCCCAAAAACCACCTACATACTACTCTTAAAATCCATTCATGGGTTCATGCATATTGGTTTTGCTCCCAGATTCTTGTATGCATGTTGGGGTCCGGGGGAAGGACCATAATCATGGCATGACCATTCTTCCAATTAATGGGTACGATTGATCTCTACCATATTGTCTCTCCATTATAACTCAAACTGTCTGGGGATATTTAGGACACCCTGGATGTGAACTCATCTTTAGGTAACAAAAAGGACATGTACCTTGAAAGAAAACTAGATATAGACATCTGTTTGCAGCAATAGTAATGACAATTGCACAGCTACCTTCCTATTACGAAATAGACCGAATATACGTTTTAACAGGAAATAACATAATATGTACCTGTACACGATTTCGGAATTTCAGATTGTAGTCTAAGAAGATACACTAAAATCCTTTTCATGTGCAAAAACATGGTTGATTGTGCACAACTGCAAAATACAGTGTAGACGCATGACCAATTTTACACACTACAAAAAATAAAGTGGCCAACAACATCGACCTTATCAGTTATCATTTGTTGTAATATATACATTGATTATGTTTTGCATATTGTAACGTGAGGCATGTCTACAAATTTAATTATTGCATTAATTTTATGTACTCATAGGAACTACATATAGTAATTGAAATGGGCAGAATCTTCCATATGCAACTTTTACCACTGTTTTTTTTCTATAAATATGTGGACCAAATTTGTAAAACTGCAATATTGTGGAAATGTTATTACACGAACTCTAATTATATTATTATCACCTTCTGATCATTATAATATTTTTTCATATTGCAAGCCAAAGTTGGTGCAGTTTCGCTGCAATTAATGTACTAAGGATGACATGTATTCGCAAACAGATTTCATATACCCTTTGCTAGTAATCATGGTTCAGAACATCCAAGGTGGTATGTTAGTGGCACATGATACTAGATTTTCATCAACAAAAAGAGGTTCAAATTAATATCCATGTGAAGACTTATTTTGCCTAGGTAATTATGCACCCTTCCAAAAAAAAACAAGTATTAGATAACTACTCTTAATTATCATAGGGGTTCTGATACTTATGGTCCTACGAACTGTGATACTATCATAGGGGCTCCGATTCGATTCAACAATATCACCATTCTGACAAACTAAAATATGTTGATAGTCATATTGTTACTTAACTGAAAGATGATAGAAGTTAATATAAATCTGAGTGAGCCTTTAGTATAGGTCCAGTAAGCAGTGTGTTAGCTTCGGATCATTCAACAACATGTGCACTTGATTGAAGTATGATGCAAATTTATCCAACAATTTGGCATACTATAAATTAAACTAGCAAGACCTGGAACAATAGGATCATGAGCATTTACACAGAAAAAATCCGTTCATTATTTTGTTCATGATGGCAAAACTTACTGATTTGCACAACTTAATGTACTCTTAATGATTTAGTTAAAGCATCCTCGAGTCATAGCCAATAAAGATTTACACAGACGAACACTTCAATTTATGATCCACTCAAGCAAGAATGCAACATATATCAATAGATGACTAAAGTGAAGATAGCAATGCTCAAATTTAGCCGTGTGGGTGAGGCTACTCAAATCATATTTGGTAACACAAGCCAAGAGGCCACACAACAAGCAATCCAAATATTTTCCATGTAACCTCTCATTCCCCAAATTGTTCCTTGCTGATTTAGGAAACATTTCTTACTACCTTGCTTATATACTTGCCGATAAAATATCAGTTGATGTAGCAAAACCAATCTTCCCAACATATATAGCAAGCTGTGGAGAAACTTCATCGAAAGTTCGAAACATACAGGAAAATGCATCAACGGAATTTAGTCATGCACTAGGATGATATCATATAGACACCCAAGATCTTATGAGTATTATGATCTCTAACTAGAACCTCTAATGGTGTACACATAATTACATACAACTCATTCTGCAAACTGATTTGAGGGCTGGGTTCTAAGGCAAAATTGAGGAACATAATCACAGATTTACTCTAGTCCACCAACAAAGCAAGATATACTGTCTGAGAACAACAAGATGAAGATCAAGAAGAGGGTATATGTTATCGGACGAAGGCACCTAAGGCAGCCGATTGCTGGCCGTGAGCCACGCATTGCCTCTTGAACAACTCCTGCGGCCCTTGCTCCGCCGCTCGCCCCCTCTTCGCTCCGGCGATGTCCACGCCAAACAGCCTCACCACACGTACTTCTTCTACCTTCGCCGTCCCCTCCAGCGGTGCGGCGCCGCCGCGGCTGGCCTTCTGCGAGTTCTTCTTGCAGTCGATGAAGAACTGCTTCTCCGGCCCGTACGCCGAGCAGGAGAACACGATGGAGTCGCCGGCGCCGAGGCCCTTCTCCCGAACGAAGCGGCTCCAGCCCTTGGTGAGCACGTAGCTCTGGCTGCTGTTCCAGTACGAGTACCGGAACCTCCACACCTTGCCCTCGCCGTCCTCGAAGTTGAGCAGCACGCCCTTGCCGGTGGTGGTGGTCGTCGTCTCCGGAGAGCGCTTCAGAGGGAAGTGCTTCTCGGCGTGCTGCTTGGGGACCACGAGGCGGTTGAGCTTGCCGACGTCGCTCGGGGTCACGGCCTTCTCGAAGAGCGGTTCCCGCGCCCACGCAGGCGTCGGCTGCGCGCGCGCGCCCATGCCGCGCCCGCGGCGCAGGCCCTGCCGGAGCTCGTCGGTGTAGGTATGCTTGCGAAGCATGTCCACTATCTCGGCCTTGGAGTGCGCCGCCAGGAAGGCGAGCTCCGCCGCCGCGGCAGCGCACGGGTAGTTGGTGGCGGCCTCGCGGCCGCGGTACCGGAGCGCGGCCACGTCGTAGGCGCGCGCAGCGGCGTCTTCGTCGGGGAAGGTGCCGAGCCATACGCGCGCGTGGCGCTCGTAGATCTGCGCGCCCCACCGCCCGTTGGGCTGCGGCACCACTCCTTTGAACCGCGACGACGACGAGGACGACTGCGCCGACACTGGCCGCGAGGTGACGGCTTCGTCGGTGACAGCGACGGGCAGGCTCGGCGCCGTGGGCGGACGCGTGGCGCCGGACTCTGTCGTGGCCGTGGACGCGCCGGAGGAGTACTGGGAGGATTGCTCCGGCGTGCAGCTCAGGATTTCGATCCCCATGGCTAGCTAGCTTGCTGTTTGTCTTTGGTTTCTGTGTTCTCTCTCTCTCTCTCTCTGTACCTCTGCTAGCTGTGATACTGGCTAAGTAGCTAGATACATATGAAAATAATGATGTGTTTTGTTTGTGTGTGTTTAGAAGGTCTGATGAGTTGCTGTTCAAGATAGCTAGGGCTGGCCAAGATGATGAGGTGGTTTGATGAGGGTCTACACATGTGTTGGTGTATATATAGCTCTCTTGTTGTGTTGCTATTTTGGATGCATATACATGTGTACATGGAAGTAATATCTTGGGGCATATTTGGTATGTGTTCTATTTTTAAAGTGATTGCGATTTGCAGTGGAGATTTTGCACCCTCTGAAAGCTCCATATTACATGTGGGCATTCTGGCGTGTGGTGACTGGTGACTAGTGAGTGAGAGCTCGATTTAATTTATTTTAGCAACTTGGATGTTGATGTATGGGGGTTGATACAATGTACCTGATGATGGCAGTACAACATGCTAGCTATGTATCTCTACCCACGGGAATGTATAGGATATGCATGAAGAATATCCTTTTGGTATTTGATGATTTGACGATCTGTTCAAATTCATGTGTATAATGAATAATTATTGGCCACTGGTGTTCCAAAAATACATGGAAAGCTGTGAATTTTTTATTCGCTAATTCCTAAGAAACAAACTGTTTGGATTTGTTAGATATAGCTAAATATTATAAGTTAAAACTAAATAAAAATTATAAGTTGATATGCCACATTGTTTCACAAATTGGTTTACATTTAGTTACTGACAAACTACTACATATATATCTGATGAAACTAGCTCATTTGTGACTATGCAAAACCATACACGAAATGACATCAACTTCATAGAAATACTAGTTTTTTTCCTCTTTTTATTCCCTTCTACTCCGTCTTTAGTCTTGTACGTTTGTTCTTTCTTACCATGACCTTCCTTTGATCTTCCTGTTCTAGAAAAGACGTGCTTTCACACTAGCGTGAGATTGGGGAATCAAATACTATTGACTTTTCTTCAATCAGTCTGTTGTAGCTTATAGGTCCTTGACTGGGCTAATTTATAGTTCTTGCAAGAACATAAAGCACAGGTGCACTATATGTTTATGGTTCTCATGTTCTCAACTTCAAGTACTAGTAAGAAACATAAGATAAAAATATACTTCAACTTCCTTCCATTTATCATAAGTTCTGATTTAGATTATGTACCTAAATTAGTTTATGCCCCTTCTAGTATGAAACAATGTTAAGTTACTTGCACACTAAAACTGTAGAGTATGGTGTAAGAAATACAACAAACATTCTCCCTATTTACTCAACAATTACATTTGAAATAAATTATTTCTAGAAAAAAATAAAATTATATTTTTGTATAACTTTCGTATTATTTGTTCATGTCGGATAGCTTTCGTACATGACAATTTTGTGTGAAATTAAGATAAGAACTAACATTCAAATCCACATATATATAGCCCTTGCAGAGTGGATTTTCTTGTGAGGGAGGCAATCACCATAGATGGCTAGAAATCACACTTATACACTATAATTATCTTTATCCGACACTAAAGAATGACAATGGACTCCACGAGTTTGGCTTTGATTCATAAATTCTAAATTAATCAATCACCATAAACCAATTTTTTTGTTTATGTAAGTACTTCCCCCCATTTACACTTATGTTAATGAGTTGGGAACTTATTTTTAATATGCATGGTTGGATACATATCGAACATGGACTTGCACTAGGTCAAAATACGCGGTTTGCTGAGTAGTTAAGTTGGTGTTACACACGCTTAAACAAAAGCAACATCCTTACGAAGTAGTTTATTTGATAATTGTCACTTTTTTGTACATACGATTAATCACATTAACAATTAGATGCTAACAGCCATTAAAGCCACACCGAAGAGAGAAAAGTATATGTTATCCCATTTGACGTGCACGTGGACTTGGAAAGTCAAGGCCAGTGTCGTCATTGAGCTATATGTATGCATGTAACGTCACTTGTACCTGAGTTTGATTGCTAACTTCTTATAGCCACGCATCTGTTGGCCAATTGCACAGAGAAGTGATGGACTAGGATGCAAAAAACTTCTGGCTGAGACGCAGGAAGTAAATTGAACAAGCACAAGTATCCAAATCTTGCCAAGTAATTATTTGGAAACTGTTGATATCATATATTGGAAATTTGTGGTAATGTAAGAGAAGGAATCTTAGCTTCTTATTGCCCACGTAGGATATTTGAAGAACTGATAAAGTGGACGTGCAGGCCACTAGGCCAACTGACTGAATTAACTAATTATCGGGTTTAGTGAGAGGGAAGAAGGTTCTTAGTAAGAGAGATATGGTTGGTGCTCCGAACATTTGCGAAGTCTCCTGAATTCCCCGATCTCACGGCTCTTTATGCATGTTTTATTAAGCAAGTTCGAAATAACAAGTGTTTACCATCCCAAATTATGGGCAGCAATCTGGTTGGCACTTGTGTAGCCCCTGCAGCATTTGAATATGCGTGAGATTGTGGCATGCAGTGCTCCAGAATTGACTAGGTGTGGGCCGTTCTGATCTTTTGAAGCATCCAGCATGCACATATTGCACTTATTTAACATCTTTCTAAAGGTGAACTGTTCTTAAAGATAAAGTGGTACTGGCTGACGTGTGTAATTCCATAAAACATATATTGACCGAAATTATCAGATCCCAGTGGCACGTGAGCACAAAATTGCCAAGCAACCATTGCATTGTGGTATGTTCAAGTGACCAGACTTTGAAATGTTTGACTGGTGGAAAATGGTGAAGAAACTTACATTTTGGACAGGAATTTGGCAATGGAACCTCAAGTTAATGAACGCATCGTCAATTCAACTTAAAGAATCTTCACCAAGAAACAAAACCTAAACAAAACATGGATATACCTAAACACCCTTCTTTGCGTTCTCCGTTGGTACGAGACCTGATTTTCTTATTCCGGCGGCGAGAGAGCAAGGGTGCGCCTAACATTTGATAGACACACACAGCTACTCTAGCAAGCAAGCAGGCAAAGGTGGTGGATCAAGTGGGAGAGGGTGACAGGATGGCCAAGTCCAAGTCCATTGCACTGCACTAGCACCACTAAAGGCGTCTGGCCCCATGCATGCAGACATCCTTTTGTCATCTCCCCCCTCGGCGACTTTTCGTTGCCGCTGCTATTTTTTGATGCTTATCGCCTCCTCCTGCGACGTCGCCTTCACCCATGTTTTGTGCTTGTGTTTCGGTACCACACACAACCACCTGCTAAATGCTCTTAGATGGCGGCTCAACCAGCCGACCACGCGTTAATTACCTCCAACGCTAGCCTAAGCTTCCATCATATGCTTGGAACCTTCCACCGTCAGCTTCCGGCCCCTGGTTTTATGTAAATATATAATGTCTGACTTACCTAAATATGAAATATGGATCACACATAACATTCCTACGCATACTTTTGTCCACCGGAACATCCATCGACGTTTTCCGTTCATCGTCAATTCAAATTAGGATGGCTGTTGCGGGATGGTTTAATGATATGCTTACAAAGGTATGGTCTCGGCCAGCGGTGAGAGATATCCCATCCAAAGATGAAACAATAAGATGCGCAATTTCCGTAAATTCCTTCGAGGATGCGCTAGGCAAGCAAGGAATACACTAGTAGAAAACGAGCCTTTGGTTCACCCCTTTAGTCTCGGTTCATTTTTTGAACCCAGACTAAAGGCGTGAGAGGCACACCGCCGGATTTGTGAGGGACTTACGAACCGGGACTAAAAGTTCACCGCATGCGACAGCAGAGGCGGGCCCCAGCGTCAGAACCCTTTAGTCCCGGTTCGTAACACAAACCGGGACTAAAGGTACTGACCTTTATCAGCTTCTTCCACCCCTGCTCACTCCATTTTTCCCACCGAGCCCGAGCTCAAAATCATTTCCTCTCCATTTCTTCTCCATTTCCTCTCCCCAAGACTAGATAATCCATAATATTTGACACCATTTGGCAAGATTGAAGGTACCCCACGGTTAGCCTCTTCATCCTCTTTCCGGCATTGCTTATTTAGCTCATTTTGCTCATTTCAATTTTTTTGTGCAAGCAAGGTGTTCGATGTAATGCCTAAGTTATGATCTCATTTGTATATATGTGCAATTTATGTGTTTTAGTGTGGTGAGGAGCCTTATCGACGTCGATCGCCCGCGCCGTCCCGTCACCACCTCGGTGAGCCTCTATATTTTATTTTATTTTATTTTATTTTAAAAACATAGTTTTTATGATTTAAATGCATAGTTACTACTTGTATAATTTTCTAACTTGTATTATATGTATAGTGTCATGGTTCTGATATCCGTCCCCGTCGGTCCTCGTCCGGTCTATGATTCGGATGTGGTATATTTTCAAAACTATTTATTTCATTCTATGTTTCTGGCAATTATGGCGACCAACTTGACATAGAATTATTTTTATCTAGGAGGTAGTTGAACCAGAAATTGAACCTGATCCTATTGTCGAGTTTTTGGATAAAGAAAACAATGATTTGAAAGCAAAATTGAAAAGAAGTGAAGATTTTTATCTTTAATGCTTAGAAGATAAGATGAAATTAGAGCTCAAACTTGCCGACGTGGTCGATGGTAACGAGATCAAGATGGATGCAATGCGCTTGAAGATAAAAAGGATTAGAAAATATGCCATTAATCGGGAGGCTTGGTATCATTATGTTGTGGGTTCAGTATTTACCTTAGTTGCGATTTTGATCGCATTTGTTGTTGGATTTAAATTCTTTAGATAATTTTTATATTTGTTTCAGTTAATGTATGTTTTATGAGAACTATGTATTACCGCTTGTCAATACTCTACTCTTATTTTAATGGATGACATTGTATTAATTAATTTGCTCTTACATATTATTTATGACAGTAGTGTAATAATGGGGTTCGATATACTTTTATGTAATACAGATGAACCGACAATGGATGTACGGTGACCGATGTTGTCCTGAGTTCATTGATGGCATGCATAATTTTCTCCATATGGCTGAGGCAAACAAGCCGAAGAACGGTTTTATTCGTTGTCCATGTAGTGCCTGCAAGAATATGAGTGATCACTCTACCTCAAAAGTCATTCACTCACACCTCTTGCATAATGGTTTTATGCCTGGTTATTATTGTTGGACCAAGCACGGAGAAACAGGGGTTATCATGTAAGAAAATGAAGAAGAGGAGGATAATGACAAGTATCCTTGGTTCAGTGATACTACAATGGGAGAAGACGAAACTGAAAAAGATCCCATTATTGATGAGCCCGACGATGATCTTCGTCGGGCCATTCGTGATGCACAAATGGACTGTGGAAGTGAAAACGAAAGGTTGAAATTGGAGCGTATGTTAGCTGATCACGCCAAATTGTTGTACCCAACTTGTCAAAATGACCAGAAAAAGCTAGGTACCACACTTGAATTGTTGCAATGGAAGGCAGAGAATGGTACTTCTGACAAGGGATTTGAAAATTTGTTAAAAATAGTTAAGAAGATGTTTCCAAAGGATAACGAATTGCCGTCTAGTACGTATGAAGCAAAGAAGGTGGTATGCCCTCTAGGATTAGAGGTGCATAAGATACACGCTTGCATTAATGACTGCATCCTCTACCGCGGTGAGCACGAAAAATTGAATGCATGTCCTGTATGCGGTGCTTTGCGGTATAAGATCGGGCGAGATGACCCTGGTGATGTTGAGGGCGAGCCGCGCCCCAGGAAGAGGATTCCTGCAAAGGTGATGTGGTATGCTCCTATAATACCACGGTTGAAACGTTTGTTCAGCAATAGAGAGCATGACAAGTTGTTGCGTTGGCACAAAGAAGATCGTAAAAAAGACTTGATGTTGAGACACCCCGCGGATGGGTCCCAGTGGAGAAAAATTGACAGAGAGTTCCCGACATTTTCAGATGACGCAAGGAACTTAAGATTTGGCCTAAGTACAGATGGCTTTAATCCTTTTGGAGAGCAGAGCTCCAGTCACAGCACTTGGCCCGTGACTCTATGTATCTATAACCTTCCTCTTTGGCTGTGCATGAAGCGGAAGTACATTATGATGCCCGTGCTCATTCAAGGCCCGAAGCAACCTAGCAACGACATTGATGTGTACCTCAGGCCATTAGTTGAAGAACTTTTACAGTTGTGGTGTGAGGAAGGTGTACGTGTGTGGGATGAGCACAAACTGGAGGAATTTGATCTACGAGCTTTGCTTTTTGTAACCATCAATGATTGGCCTGCTCTAGGCAACATTTCAGGACAGTCAAACAAGGGATACAATGCATGCACGCATTGTTTAGCTGAGACTGATAGTATACATTTAGGTAACAAGAATGTGTACCTAGGTCATCGTCGGTTTCTTGTACCCAAGCATCCGTTAAGGAAGAAAGGCAAGCATTACAAATGTGAGGCAGATCATCGGCCGAGGCCTACCCGCCCTTCTAGTTCTGCTATACATGATATGGTCAAGGATTTAAATGTAATCTTTGGAAAGGGTCCTGGCGGTCTCACTGTTCCGAATGACGCAAACAACCACGTACCCATGTGGAAGAAGAAATCTATATTTTGGGAGCTGCCATATTGGATAATGCTAGAGATTCACTCTGCAATCGACGTGATGCACGTGACAAATAACATTTGTTGCAATTTGCTAAACTTCTTGGGCGTGTATGGGAAGTCAAAAGATGGGAAGTCAAAAAAAGGTACACCGAAAGGAAGGCAGACCCATCAACGTATGAGCGAAGAGATGCATCGAGACGATACTCATTCAGAGAATCAGCCAGGTCCTGCAAGCTACGCTCTTACTAAAGAAGAGAAGAAAATATTTTTTGAGTGCCTTCGCAGTATGAAGGTTCCATCTGTCTTCTCATCAAATATAAAAGGAATAATAAACATGGCAGAGCAAAAATTTCAGAATCTAAAGTCTCATGACTGTCACGTGATTATGACACAATTACTTCCGGTTGCATTGAGAGTGCTTCTACCGGAAAATGTTCGAGAACCCATTGTGAAGCTATGTGCATTTCTCAATGCAATTTCTCAGAAGGTCATCAATCCACTAACTCTAAAAAATTTAGAGACGGATGTGGTCCAATGTCTTGTCAGCTTCGAGTTGGTGTTCCCACCAACCTTCTTCAATATTATGACGCACCTTGTAGTCCACCTAGTCGAAGAGATTTCTGTTCTCGGTCCTGTATTTTTACACAACATGTTCCCCTTTGAGAGGTTCATGGGAGTCTTAAAAAAATATGTGCATAACCGGGCTAGGCCAGAAGGAAGCATCGTCAAGGGTTATGGAACAGAGGAGGTCATTGAGTTTTGTGTAGATTTTATTCCTGATCCGAAGCCGATCGGTGTTCCTGAATCACGTCATGAGGGGAGACTGCATGGAAAAGGCACCCTTGGAAAGATAGAAACAATATGTCAAGACGGGGATTCTTTCACTCAAGCACACGACACCGTTCTACATAATTCCAGTTTGGTGGGTCCGTATGTCGAGGAACACAAGAATGTTTTACGCTCCAAGTACCCGGAGAAATCTGAAGATTGTATTGATGGAGAACACATGAAGACTTTCAGCAGTTGGTTAAAAAGACGTCTCATTAATGACACCAATGTTGAAGAATAGCTATACTTGTTGGCCACATCACCAACTTCAACTATATTGACTTTTCAAGGGTACGAGATAAATGGAAATATATTTTACACAGCCAAACAAGATAAAAAGAGCACCAACCAAAACAGTGGAGTACGCTTTGATGCAACAAACTGCAACGGGACAAATGACACATATTATGGTTACATAGAGGAGATATGGGAACTTGACTATGGACCTACTTTTAAGGTCCCTTTGTTCAAGTGCAAATGGTTCAACCTACGAGGCGGGGTAGAGGTAGACCCACGATACGGAATGACTACAGTGGATCTCAACAATCTTTCGTACGAGAATGAACCATTCGTCCTAGCCAGTGAAGTTGCTCAGGTTTTCTATGTGAAAGACATGTCTACCCTACCGAAAAAAAGAAAAGATAAGCAAGCGAGTACATCATACGATGAGCCAAAGCGCCACATAGTTCTTTCAGGGAAAAGAGTCATTGTGGGAGTGGAGGACAAGACAGACATGTCAGAAGATTACGATAAGTTTCATGACATTCCGCCCTTTAAAGTCGACACTGATCCAAGTATCAAGTTAAATGAAGAAGATTGTCCGTGGTTACGGCGCAATCGGAAGAACAAGTAAACACTAGAGAGGGATATTATTGTTGATGTGTAATATCCGAATGCTTTGTATCAGAAGAACAAGTGAACTGAAGTATTTTGTAGATGCATGGAACAAAACACACGATTTCACCTGCATACAGCCCAACGGTGGCTCGTGAGTGCCTGCATATGAAATGCACCGTTGGACGTATGCAGGGAATCCGAATGCTTTGTATTCTGTCGATGAAGTAGAATGAGGAGACAATGACTGCCGAACATGTTCAAGAGGGGGCTATATATAGGGTCATGTGACTCACGAACTGGTCATGATAGTGCCCATCCAACAGCTCAGAATCTCTCAAAAGAAACACATCTCTTCATCCAACGGCTCACAAGTGCTTTAAAGAAACACACGATCCATGTGCTTCTTTAGTCCCGGTTGGTGTTACCAACCGAGACTAAAGAAGCACATGGATCGTGTGTTTCTTTCTAGTGCTTGTGAGACGTTGGATCTGAGGTGTGTTTCTTTTGAGAGATTCTGAGTTGTTGGATCAGCAGTATCACGACCACTTCGTGACCTACATGACTCGGTTGTTGTTACCAACCGGGACTAAAGAAGCACACGTACCTTATATATATCCCCCCTCCCGGACATGTTCAGCACTCAGTGTCTACTCATTGTAGTTCATTTTGGCAGCACACGGGTAGCAGAGAGCACTCAGTGAAGGCTGAAGGTGAACCCTCCCCTCGGCAGAGGCATCTCTGGGCAACCAGCGGCAAGACGTCTCTGATGATCCAAACGGTTGCAGATCATCAGAGATGTCTTGTCGGACGGTTGTAGATCATCAGAGATGTCTTGCCACGGTCATTTGGCTTGGCTTGAAATGACCATAACTTGGTCATTTGGCTTGAAACTTCTAGATGTTCAAGGATTTGATTTTTTGAGGTGTTTATCATTTTTCCTAGCAACTAGTACACATATAAGGAGCCCATGCCAAAGGATTTGATTTTTTGAGGTGTTTATCACTTTATTACATTTTTTCTTAAAAACGATCAAAACGGTCGCTACGACTAATCATCGGAAGAGGTGATATTTTCTAGAACTATCAATGTTTCTGTGATATAACCACTAGTTGTGTACCTTAAAATGATTTTTCCAAAAGTTTCAGACCAAACTATCAAATAGTTGTAGTTCAAATTTGAGTTATTTTCGATAAATCAACATAAACTCAATTAACTAGGGGAAATTAGTTAGAATTCAAAGAAAAAACTCATACTTGGGGATCATCCATCATATGTGCACCACTCTTAGTGAAAAATAGTTGGGTGCCATTTGGAATCATATTTTCTGTACTCACTTCACAAAAAACCTCATTTTTTGCACTCAAAAAAGGGAAAATGATATTTATGAAATTAATTTGAAGAATCCCTTTGGCATGGTTGTTTAATATACCAATATGCACCTACGTGTGGAGTATGAGATCTTTATCAGAAACTATGTCGTCGAAATGATCATAACTTGGTCATTTGACTTGAAACTTCTAGATGTTCATACATGATAGACCTTTTTGTGAAGACTTTTTTTGCAAATGTAGGCAAAAATCAAGTTTATCATTTTTCCTAGCAACTAGTACACATATAAGGAGCCCATGACAAAGGATTTGATTTTTTGAGGTGTTTATCACTTTATTACATTTTTTCTTAAAAACGATCAAAACGGTCGCTACGACTAATCATCGGAAGAGGTGATATTTTTTAGAACTATCAATGTTTCTGTGATATAACCACTAGTTGTGTACCTTAAAATGATTTTTCCAAAAGTTTCAGACCAAACTATCAAATAGTTGTAGTTCAAATTTGAATTACTTTCGATAAATCAACGTAAACTCAATTAACTAGGGGAAATTAGTTAGAATTCAAAGAAAAAACTCATACTTGGGGATCATCCATCATATGTGCACCAATCTTAGTGAAAAATAGTTGGGTGCCATTTGGAATCATATTTTCTGTACTCACTTCACAAAAAACCTCATTTTTTGCACTCAAAAAAAGGAAAATGATATTTATGAAAATAATTTGAAGAATCCCTTTGGCATGGTTGTTTAATATACCAATATGCACCTATGTGTGGAGTATGAGATCTTTATCACAAACTATGTCGTCGAAATGACCATAACTTGGTCATTTGGCTTGAAACTTCTATATGTTCATACATGATAGACCTTTTTGTGAAGATTTTTTTTGCAAATGTAGGCAAAAATTAAGTTTATCATTTTTCCTAGCAACTAGTACACATATAAGGAGCCCATGCCAAAGGATTTAATTTTTTGAGCTGTTTATCACTTTATTACATTTTTTCTTAAAAACGATCAAAACGGTCGCTACGACTAATCATCGGAAGAGGTGATATTTTCTAGAACTATCAATGTTTCTGTGATATAACCACTAGTTGTGTACCTTAAAATGATTTTTCCAAAAGTTTCAGACCAAACTATCAAATAGTTGTGGTTCAAATTTGAATTACTTTCGATAAATCAACGTAAACTCAATTAACTAGGGAAAATTAGCTATAATTCAAAGAAAAAACTCAAACTTGGGTATCATCCATCATATGTGCACCACTCTCAGTGAAAAATAGTTGGGTGCCATTTGGAATCATATTTTATGTACTTACTTCACAAAAAACCTTAAAACATAGAAAATGATATTTATGATATAATTTGAAGAAATCACCTTGGCATCTTAAAATGTTAGAAAATTTAAAACAAAACAAAAAAATAATCTAGAAACCAAAACAATTCAAAAAATAAGGAAACCAAAATAAGAAACAGAAAAGTAAACAATTTAAAAGAAAACAAAAACAAAAATCAGTAAAAAGAAACAAGGAAAAAAAAGGTATTTGTCTCGGTTGGTAACACCAACCGAGACTAAAGGGGCCTTTAGTCACGGTTCGTGTTACCAACCGCGACTAAAGACCCTTTAGTCTCGGTTCGTAACACGAACCGCGACTAAAAGTCTTTCCCAAGTGTTTAGGTTCGGTTCTCGCGTCAAAAAATTTCAGTCTCCCCCGAAATCGATTCTCCTCGGCCCTGCTCCGCTCCGGCGCGCCACCGTGTACCTCCTCTCGCCGCCCTGCTGCCCTACGGCCTGCTGCTCCGGTCGCCGTCGCCCGCGACTCGGCCTCCTCGACGCCGACCGCCTCCTCCACGCCCGCAGTTCGGCCTCCTCCACGCCGCCGCGCCTCCTGGATCCACGCCCACGTGCGCCCGCGGCTCGACCTCCTCCGTTTCTACGGCCCGTGCTGCTCCGGCCCGCGGCTCGACCTCCTCTGCGCTGCTCCGGCGTCCTCGTCGCCCGGCCGTCCTCCGCCCTGCTCCGACCAAGGTGAGCTCCTCCTCTCCCTCCAATTTAGGTTTACCTAGGTTTAGGTTTAGATGTTATTGCAGCCATTGTATCCATTGTCAACCTCTAGCATATGCACAATAAACTTGGATAGTCAACCTCTAGCAAAATTGCAGCCATTGTATCTACTAGCAAACCCAGGGCGCAGTGCTATTAGTACCACTGCCTTACTCCTACCATTGTGCAAATAGTACCAGTTCACCAGTTAAACAACATGTGTGCTCATTTTATTTCTACAGAAAACAAAAGTTTATGTTTGCATGGGCACAGATGGTATTCTGAATGCAAAAATCCATCCAAACACGCATTCTGGTTGGTTTTTATCGTTAGTAATTGTCACTACTACATCATGTATGAGGAAAAGATTAAAGGGAAAAGTTTAATATGGATATCTGCAGCAAAAGTTTAGGGAACACCTCATTTCAATGGTTATACAACCTGTATGAGCAACAGTCACAAACAAAAGTTGTTTTGTGTCTTTCATTACAAAAATGCTTATCTTGGATAGGTTCTACAATGGAGAAAATATAGGAGTGAACAAGTCAGCTACTAGACTCTAGCAATACATATGGGTTCAAATGTGCTGATTGTAGCTTGCATTATCAATATGTATTCAGTGTATTACTTGCATTATCAATATGTATCAGTGTATTACTTGCTTTGCCAGTTGATCAGCGACAGTTTTATGGGTGATGATAATTGATGTGGATTGTATTTGTTCATGAAATTCAATTGCCATCTTGTACTTTCAGTTATCTATTCCACAAATTGTGTTCTGCCCTAGAAGATTAAACCAGTTTGTTTATCAGCCATTTTGAATATTGGATTTTCTCATTTATCTATTCCATGATACTTCTCATTTTGAATATTGGATAATTATGCAACTTGCAGGAGGTCCTTGCTACTCGGGTGTGTCCACGGTTTGCAGGAGGTCTTGCTTCTCGCTGCCATTTGTTCTCACTCTTGGCTAGATTTATTGCTACATTACTGATGTTTCAGTCCATGTCTAGTGTCTATCTTTGTTTTGTAAATTGAGATGATTGTAAATGTGTTAGATATGAAATTGTAATATATGATTCGTATATATATTATGGTGTGTTGGATATGCAAATTGAGATGATTGTAAATGTGTACGAAAAAAGATGATTTTGTGTTAGATATGCACAATTCTAAAATATGATCCATATATATATAGTTTTGTGTTAGGTATGCAAGATGAGCACACACTGTTTTCTTCGCTGCCACCTTGTTGTGCTATATGATCCATACTTGTATATGTTTTTCAGATGAATAAATGTAAACTTGATTATAATGCCCGAGCTATGGATTGCAGGTACATTTGAGCTATGAAGCACTTGCGAGACGAGCAGATAGAAGAAGCACAATTTCAACGAGACGAAGAGATGGAAGACCAAATGGAACAACTTATTTTTAATGATGCCCGAGCTGGAGGAGGTGTAGATGATTATGATTTCGAACAATTTTTGAACGACTTTGGAATCGAGTCACAAGACTTTGATGTGGTGATAGCAAACTCCGGCGGAGAGGTGTATATGTGTTTATAATAAATATGGCGATATGTTGTTGTTAACTACATGCATTAAGTGATTTATGTTGCATTTATTAACGACTTATTTTTCTTTTAGCCATCCGGATCGAGCAAATCTGCAAAAAAATAGCCACCATCTGCTCCTCGAGGCAAGGCAAAAAGAATGACGAGCGAGGATCCAAAGTTACCGATTGAGGAAATTGCTGATTCCGGCGAACCGCTCGAACCAAAACAGAACCGCAACAAATTTATAAGTCAAGCTGGAGTTATTGTTAGGGACATGATCCCAATCAGCATACGCGAATGGAATAAGCCGGCGGTCGCAGATGTGAACAACCCATGTTATGTCCACCAAGTTCTTAAGGATTTGGTCTATAACACACTGTTGTCACATTTCACCCTCCCGCCAGATCTCTCTAAAGTGAAGAAGGACAACCTCAAGAAGTGGACTCTTATTAAGATGGTGGAACAATTCCGGAACTGGAAGAAAAAGTTATGGAATCAATATGTAGAAACAAAAGAAGTGCCAGATTTCAGTGGAGCACAAGGGAAGAAGTTAGAATCTGAATGGGCGGCGTTTAAGGCGTATAGGGAATCACCTATGGCTGCGGCCCGATCGACGATAAATAAATTGAATGCTGGGCTGAAGGAACACCACCATACATTGGGGACAGGTGGCTACAAGAGCGCCATTCCTAAGTGGTTAGCTTATGAAGAAAAACTGCTTCAATCGGGGGTCCGTCCACAGACACTTGACTGGCCCGAGAGGTCGAAATTCTGGTTGATCGCGCATGGGGCAGTGTTGGACCCTAAAATCGGAGAGATTGTTGGAAGGGGAAAATGGAAGGTTCTCGTTAATCGTATAAAAAAGAAGCTTGAAGAAGCAATTAATGATGTTCGCAATGGTGTGTTCAAACCCGATAGAGAGGATGACGAGCTGACACGGGCACTGGGGAATCCTGAACATGTTGGACGAGCTCGAGGCTTTCCTGGCGGTGCTACGTTTAAGACTGCGTGGCCGGAATCCGCTCACACTTATAGAAGCCGTAGCAGAGGTAAGAAGAAGGAGGCCGACCGGATATTACAATTGGACCGTGAAATGAAGGAGCAACGGGCGGAAATAAAAGCATTGAAGGAGCAAAGAACGGAACCTCAGGAGCGGCACCAATTAGACCATGAAGCACATGCCGCCCCATCTCAGCGTAGAAGCAGCGTTGGTTCCACGCGTCAGGTCGACGTTGGTGCCTACCCAGTGGATGACATCACAGAGCCTACAGGTTGTGAGCTACATATAGCAATGCGAAACATAACTTTGAATGTGGCGGTGGGGCAAGCTTTAGTAATTCAACCTGGAGAACTCTACCATTGTGGTCAAATTCCAGATGGCTACGCTCATGTCGGGGTGGACGAAATTATGCCGGGATTTGAATCCTTGGAACTTGAGTTACCTGGAGGTGACGAGGAGAAAACGTTGGCAGACGTCAAGCATGCCTTCGCCCTATGGCCCAAGAAATACATCGTCCTTTCAGAACAAGCAAAGTCCACTCCTCGTTCTAGGAGTCCAGCTCACCAGCCAAGTCCACTCTTCCTCGAGAGGGATCAAAGACGGAGTCCATCTCCACCCCATCAGCAAAGCCCACACCTCCCCGATAGGGACCCCAGTCCGAGTCCATCTCCAGCTCAACAGCAAAGCCAACCGCCCCCCGAGAGGGTTCCTAGCGCGAGGCCATCGCAGTCTGTGCCAGTCCGCCAGAATGTTAAGTCGCTCTCGAGTAGGCGCCAGTCTGGTTCTCCTGTTAGGAAGAAACCTAGAAAGCAGAAAACACCGCCGCCTACTCCAAAGTTACCTTGGGAGAGAACCGTCGAGGAAAACGATATCGCATGCAAAGAACATACGGATGCCTGGCTTGCTGGCGTGAACAGAAAGTGTTAGCGAAACAATTGCCTCCTGCAAAATTTACTGCCGGAATTCCTCAGGAAAAAATTGACCGTTGCATCGATGCCCTATACAACCCCCCACCATCGCCGCCAACATACTATGATCGCAACATTGGTAAGTCATATGACGAAGAGATGGATGATCGATCGAAAAAAGGGAAACAAGTTGCCCAACTCGGAGAACAAGACGCACAGTCGGCCCCCCCGCTCAAGGTGCTTGATGACAGAGTTCTCAAAAACATCAATGTGCGGGAGCTGGTATATTCGGGAGATGATATCCCCTTCGCGGATGTTGTTCGTACTTATGTTCACGGGGAGAATTTTGTTGACGACGACTTACCCACAAGAATGCGTCAATTTCAAGCCTGGTACAAGGATACCGTAAAGGAGACGAATAAAGTCGCTCTCATGATGGCAGTTAAGGAAGAGCATTATTTCCAAGAATACTCTGTTGTCCTTTACTTCGCCGAAATCTTTCAGTTATACAATCTCCGGGCACTCGACAAAGGCATCATGAGTTCCTATTGTCTGTAAATTATCTATTCCTGTAATTTAATGTTTTAATTAGCTCTACTCGTTCATTGTCTGTGATAATGCTCTCTATAATATTTTGTGTGCTTTATTGCGCAGAATGAAGATGCTCGAATGCAAGAAGAAGAAAATCAACCACATTGGGTTCATTGACCCCTCTATAATGCATGAAGATAACATAATTGATCCAATACTTAACAAGGATACACCGGGGAGTTTGTATGTTTTTCAAGCGACAAGCTTATAAAAAATATATATTATGGCCTTACAACTTCAAGTGAGTGTTACTGCTTATTACACACTCTATTTTTCTCACCCGATGTTAAGTTTAATTGATTAGTTATGCATGACTATTTATAAACGTGCGCAGCTACCACTACATTCTTATCGTTATTGACTTGCGGAAAGGAGAAATTGTTGTCCTTGACTCGTTAAGAAGATGCCCTAAACAATACAAGACCTGTTTTGATTTGGTGGCAAGGTACTTTCTTTTCTTATCGCCTCTTTCGTTCATTTCCTAATATCAAGGAATTTATGACTCATTCATTCATTTTCTTGTCATGCAGCGTTTGGAAAATGTTCCTCGCGGAACATCCGAACAGTGGATGGCCAGAGAAACTGCGCTGGCGTACTAACGATGTAAGTAGTACTATAACTAGGCCCATGCACCATTATCATACTTTATTTTTATTTGATTAAATTTTATTCTTCTATAGACTTGCCTTAAACAGCCAATAGGGACTGATCTATGTGGATTCTCCGTTTGCGAGTACATGCACACTGTGGTCAACGAGAGTTTGAAGAGCAAAAGAAGTATCGAAGTACGTAAAGCTCTTGTCACAACATTATTTTTACATCATCAATCGTGATGAGTTTTATTCATTTCATATCTCATGTATTCATTGTGATATCATTTTTTTACAGTTGGCAAGAAAGCGCAACGAGTTACCAATAAAGACCCGCTTCAGGGCAATTGTAGAGGAGTTGACGGGATTTTACCTCACCGATGTCATACCGGAGACCGGAGAGTACCACTATTTTAACTAGTGCGGACATGTAATATATATTGATCTCCATGTAACAAAAAATTTCTAAGTCTCTGGAACCGGGAAACGTGATATTCATGTACCACGCGTAATTAAATGTGTATGTGTTATCAACACACATGATCTTCATGTAATTGTATATATGCATGATGCAACTTCATCTAGGTTCGTATAATAATTTATACGTGTTTTTCGCCCATCGAAGCTGTCGCATCCGAAACCCCTACCCCCGACGCATCGACATGGTACCATCCGAAACCCCCTACCATCACACATCGACTATAGTATCGACGTGGTACCATCCGAAACCCCCTACCGTCACGCATTGACGTGGTACCATCCGAAACCCCTACCCAGAAAACCGGTAGAAATAAAAAAAAGGAAACCCTGAAATGAAAAAAGCAAAACCCTGAAATGTAAAAAAAATAAAAACCCTAGTCCCGGTTCGTGTTACGAACCGGGACTAAAGGGTTCGCCCCCCGCACGCCCTGCCGCGGCGACGTGCGCTGCGCTCATTGGGGGGGGAGGGGGGCTCCGGTCCCGGTTCGTGTTAAACCGAGACCAAAGGGTCAGGGGGCTCTAGTCCCGGCCTGACAGTTCCGGTTGCTACACCGGGACTAGAGCCTATCTGGAACCAGGACTAGTGCCCCTTTTTTCACTAGTGATATGGGTGCATTAAGCATCGGATTGACAAGTTCCGCTGATAGCGGATCTTCATACACACAACTGGTATGCTAAAAAAAGAAACGTATTTCCTTGGAGCCATCCTCGCGTAGTGCAATAAATTTTGGTCACTATTCCGGCTCCTGGCTAGAAAACTGTGGACAACTAAATTCGATGCACAACATGACCTGATTTATGTTTCTCTTGAGTCTAACCCCTCATGCGACCATTCAAACACACCCTACACACTGACGGAGCTAGCAAAGATACTATCCTCCGGCCGACCGACCGCCGGTAGCTAACCCTGCACGAGCTAGCAGCTGGTTGACGGAAACCACGGCGACCCAAGCCGCCGCCGCCGCTTGTACAGTGCATCTTGCTGGTAATAAAGTAGGGTGGATATATATGGTCCAGTGTATTTATCAAGCCCACTTGGCCCCTCCTTGCTTGTCGTTTCTTCTGGAGCGCAACGGGAATTGAATGGTTTTTAATTTGTTTCAGTACACGTCGTCGCCACGCTTGCAACTTGTTCGGCTTCACATGAAGTGCATGTCGGCACTCTTTCTGAGACACTTCACTTGCGCGATGGGATAACAAAATGCCACCTCAGTTTATGTTTCCGTTTTTATCAAATTCACATGTATTTACACATATTTTTTAGCGTGTATGTCATTCATTTCAGTCTAAATCTAATCAGCATGTAAAATATCTAAAACATCATATTTAGAAATGAAGCGAGTGTGATCGAAACCGCAAATTGAAAAGTTAGCTCGGGCTTGTAGGTAGGATCCATCGTGAGTAGTAAAATTAAAAGAAAATCTGGTTTTATTTAACAATGATCATGAGCATGTGCTCTAGGTGCATGGAAGATTTTTAGTGAGGAAACACATCAATTTTCTCAACAGAATTTCGCATGTAGTTATAACACATTTGCATGCTCATTTTCAACAAACAGAATTTTTTCTTACTATTTTTTAAATTTTACTATTTACGCAGGAGCTAGCATTTTCAACTAACATTTCATAAAGAAACATATGCTAGATAAAACCATCACTATATGAAGCAGTTTTGAAACCCTCTGAAAAAAGTGAATATTTTACAAGAAGTTCAGGGATCGGTTTGAACCACTTTACAGTTGTATGACCAAATGTATACTTCAGTTAAGAGCCAAGAGATATACATGAACATATGTGAAAATTGAAACTTTCTTCCGTGAAATTTCTCATACAGTACATGGAATTGTTTCACTAGCTTAAAATTTTAAATACCACGTGCTATTTGGAATATGTTTCATTATACTGCAAGTGGAGCAGATGTCCAAAATCTGGACAAAAGAGAGCGATGGCCCGTCCACTGTATATTTTCTCTTTTTTTATATGTTCAAGTGGCATAGGAGAACATTGACGGTAGATTTCTAGACAGTATATATGCAGTATGAAGTTATTGATTATCTGCCACGTGCGAAAAAACAATGGATAAGTACTTCTCTTTTACAGTTTTATGAGAGGCCGAGATAAGTATACTATAACCATCATGCATTTTAAATAAAGAGTTTTATAAATTAAAGGGTTTAAGCAGTATGTTCGGCCTTTGCATATCAAATAAAGATGGAAACAACCACAATGCACAGAGCAAAAAAAAAACGAAAAGCAACGGACAAATTGCAACTGTAAAACGCCTAAGTCTAAGGTGGAACAATCCCAAGATCAACAACCATCACGCATCTGAATGCATGACGTACCTTTTTGGGTTTAACAACGTGCATACTGATAATTATTGGTTGCTTTTGGTCAGTCAAAGTTCCCGTGCTGTGACGCTCGTGTTCAAGTCAAGGCCGGCGTTCTCTATTACCATTCACCAGCCTTTCCTTGTGCTAATAATATATCTAGAAGCAATCAACGGTATTATCTACGATGAATGCATGCATGCAGGCCATCAACGGCCGGCGGCTCGTTGTTTGGAACGTTTTTAGTATGCAAATCAGAAGCTGAGCCAGAATATGTACACTCTCTACGATCCAAATCTGTAATTAAGAGAGAACTTGCCTGTGGCAAGATGGTTATAAAGATGGTTGTATCACAAAGCCATCAGAGTTCAAATCACAGGTTTGACGATGGTGTTTCTCATTTAGTCGGAATATTCTTTTAGTGGGAGTCAATCTCAAGACCCGCCAGCTTAGTCTCTCGGAGGTGCTCATAGGGGGTAGGGTGTGCGTGTGTGTGTTCATAGAGATGAGTGTGTGCGCGTGTATATGAACGCTTGCGTTGTACTGTGTTTCTAAAAAAAATCTGTAATTAAGAAATAACTTCCGTTCTAACATTACACTTAAACTATAAATGCACGAAAACTAATTTGTATTCATAATTAAGTGAGAAATACCATTTGTATATTAATCCGTAATGGGTAACCGTTTATTGACATTATTTATCGACTTTATTGGAAGTTTTTTCTTGGAGGCCATGCCAATATCTTAAAAGTACCTTTTTGAGGCGGATGGATAATTAAATTATACTATTTTCAAAAGGTTAACAATGCCCATGCATTGCCTTGTTGTGCTTGTATTTTTTTTTCATTCTTAAAAATAAAAACATCCCGATGCATGTGGTGGATACGCATAAGCCTCTGAAAACGCTCCATCGAAAGACCATTTCTTTCGTAGCGGGTGTGTTCTTTTCTAGATGAGCTTGGCTTCACCCCCTATCTATGCATAAACATCTAAGTTTGTTAAAAAGTAGTCTATGCAAACTTTTAGGGTTCCAGTGAGAAGAAAATGTAACAACAAACTCTGGAGGATAATAAGAAATTTCAAGCATTACATGATCTTTTTCTACATACTCATTCATCTGGGAAAAATAAATCTTGACCTGACATTTTCAAATGGCCCCTGCATCTTGTAGACAATACTATTGATCATGACCGTCCACTTGTAACATTAAGGACTTCGTAAAGAGCCAACCATATTGTGCCGACTCTTTCAAGTAGACAAGCAGGGTGCTCTAATGAGGAGAGGGGCCTGGCAGTAACGGTCTCGAACGTCATGGAAGAAATTTCAAGCATCACACGGTCTTTTGCTACATAGCCAGGCAATACGAATACATGAGATTCCATTTTCAGGTACGTCTAGTAACCATCAGTGATCGCGCTCGTGCAGGTGCAACATTAAGGACTTCGTACGGAGCTTGATAGGTTGTGCCAAGTCTTTGGAGTAGATGGGGGTGCTCTAGTGAGGAGAGGGGGCGACAACAGTCTCAAATGACATGAAAGCAATTTCAAGCATCACAGGGTATTTTGCTACATAGTCGTCCATCTCTGATAGATAAATTCCTTAGCTGTTGTTGTCATATTGGCTGCCACATCTAGTAGCCAACAATGATCGTTCAACATTAAGAACCACACCATCGAAATTTTGCCAACTCTTTGAAGTAAGGAGTAGATGGGGAGTACTCCAATGAGGAGAGTAGCAACAACATAATCAAACGATATAAAAGCAATTCAAAGCATGATACAATCTTTAATTTGCTACATAGTCATAATCCCAAGCTCAATGTACATTCTTACATACGGTTAATTAACGGGATACGATCATCACTTGGTTTACCAAGAAACAAGGTGAAACCATTTGTGGAGTGCTGGTTTGGTTGCATCATCATGCATTTAGGAGTACGTAGGACCATACGTACCCATATGGCCATATGGGCACACTTGATATGGTAATATTTATGAACATGGAGACTGACATGTAGCTGATGGATGCATGAGCTGAGGACAGGACCATATGGTACCACATTTAGTATTTCTGGTGGAGGAACCCTATTTGACATTTCTACACCAAGTGTGGGGGCAAGCAAAAGCATATGCAGGAAGTGGTTCAGACAATGTAAACGACAAGAAACATTTGGTGCAATCCTCATCAAGGACCGATCGACGGCTAGCAGCGTGGTGCTCGTACAAAGCTGCGCCCATTTACTGCACTGCCCTGACCTGAGCAGCAGTGTGTGCATCGGACAAAGCATGCATGCATGGCGTGGCGCCATTGGAAGCGCAAACTTTAAAGCCGACGCCCAATGGCGAAACATGGTCCTGCCTCTCCATTTCTCTCTCTAGATGAGTCTATATCTCTCTATCTACTTCTCTTTGTCGTTTATTAGTTTGGTCTTATCCCTGGGCACACATGGTGCATACCCCTTGGCCCTTTGGCTCCCCAACGCTTCCACCCATCGAATCCGCCTTGGGCCGCCACCTCCACCGCATCTACCAGAGGTGGAGGTGGAGCCTGAGTCCGAGGACGAGGAGGTCGATGAGGAGCTTTGGATGGGTCTGGAGCTTTTGGAGCAGACGGTCGACGTGGTCAAGCGGTAGGAGCGCATTAGGTCACGGGCGGGACAAACCCACGTGGCAGCACACGGAGGCGGCGCGGAGGCCATAGGGGCGCAACTCGTCGTACGCCCATTGTACGAATACATGGACGTGGACAGGGGCGGAGCTGGACTAATGCTTAACCTGGTGCATTTTAGTCACCGTTGTGTATTTTATTAGGATTAGCATGGTGCACACACCGTTTTTCAAGTAATTCCTCAAGCCTGTGCATCACCCTAGAGCCATGCTGCTCCGCCCCTGGACGTGGACGAGCAACCTCCTGCACCTCCACTCCCCGATGGCCTAGTCGTCACCATCGTTGGAGGAGGACAGCGGCTGTGTCGTGAACTCAATGGCTTTCAATAAGCCGGGGATGTGATGCCACCAACGTCTAGCTGATGTCGGAAAAGTCGCCTTCGTGCATGCGCTCCGTATGGCAAAGGCACCCGGTAGCCCACCAAATGTTTTCTCGTCGATCAGCATGTCTCCTCCTTCCCCTCATCCTTCGACCTCCGTGGGTACAAGCGGCCACGTGTTTAGGAATGCCGCGTCTTTGTGTATGACATGGAGACCCCCTTCCATTCGGACCCTATTTCAACCATTATCCAGCCAGCGTGTACAAGAAAATCCCGAAAGGGTTTAGCCTAGGAGGTGTCAGGTAGGTTTTGGCTACCTGAATCGACCGCGGTGTGGGAGCCAACGGAATGTTCTTAACAATTTCTTAAGCTAATGACCGTGCTAGCTAGTAACGACTAAGCAAGTTTGCAACTGAGGTGGTCGTTGGAATAGGGTAACATGCACACGTATGTGAGCGTCTGCGTTATTATTTCGGAACGAGCCGGCTTCATGTAGGATCGACACGTAGCAGTGCTACACAACAACAAAATCAGTAATGAGGAGCCTCTGGGCTGTGTCATGGCTGCAGGCAGTGCCATGATGCAGGCGAACGACTCGGAAGCAAACACGTACGTACGTAATAACATGTGTGTGCGCGTGGGTGTCACTGCCACTGCCACTGCCACATGCGTAGAGATTGTCCGGCCCCGTACGTACGTACGCATCCGGCCGGCCTCTGCTAAGCTTCGTCCTCTTCCTCGGCTTATCATGTCTTATCAACTCCATTACTTGCACTGTTGGAATGGACGGAACGACAAGCTAGCGGTAAGCATCATCCCACACAAACAGCCAAAGTTATCAACAATGTCGTTTGATATATATACGTACTCGATCGATCGAATTCTTCCGGAAGTTCTTAGAAGATCCTTGGGCTTTAAAACCACGTGCTCACGGAAATGAACAACAATATCTTCCCTACCCTACGTGAGCATGTAGGAGTATAAATAGAGCAATCATGATAATACATAATAACATGCACAAACTTAGCATAAAAGCGACAATTCATCATATCTCAACAAACACAATGTAGCAATATTTATTAAAGAACATTGAGAGAAGATGTCGTCTCTAGCTACTGCTCTATGAGCTTATAATTCAAGAGAGAACTACTCATGTATCATTGTGGAGGCATCATGGTGATGTAGAGGCCTCTCCGATGATGAATTCTCCCACCGACACACTATCAAGGCTCTTGATCGTCCTCGTCGCGACATCTCTCTTTATCGTATTTTCCTGAAACGACTATTCATATCGAAATTTTAAGTCTGAAGTGTTTTTGTAGCCCACCAGCTAACGATTCATTTCTGAAAGGCATTGTCAGCTAATACTTTCACTATGTGCCTTTTGCGAGTGTCATTGGCAATAGTGGGTGTACTTATTATCGATTTATATATACTAGCATGCTTTGAGTCTTCGGTGGTCTGACCTCCGCATAAAAAGATGTGCTTTTTTTAACATGAAGCTTTTGATATACTGGAATTCTTCAGAAGTTCTTAGAAGATCCTTGGGCGATAAAACCACCTGCTCATGAAAATGAACAGTAATATCTTCCCTACAGAAAAGGCAAGTTTGTAGTACTTTCTTTTAACCATTTCAGGGAGTGGACACTGGATAGTATGTACCCACTGTTGGTGGAAAAAAGACACAAACTTGAGCTGTATGTAGAACATAACAGAACAGAATGCAGCTGCATGATGAAAAGTCAGGACAACTCATACACCCGGCTTGGCCTTTTGATCAATCTGAGACGCATGCAATAATTGAATCGATTTATTTAGGGATCGATGAGGAGTCAAGATCTGAATTGTTTGTGCCGACAGGCAGCTAGATGACATGCAGCTGGGACCAAGCTTATAATGCATGCCTGTCCACCATGTGTCAACAAGAAGCTACAGTATCAACCTAGAGGGGGTCCCTAGCTGCATACCGAGTATTTTGTACATATATGTGTATGTAGGAGGGAGACAAGATACAACAATGGTACAAAAAATCAAGATAATTGAGTTATGAGGCGTCGCAAAATTAAGCCGCAAAAACCGTACCATTTGCTAGATATATGCATGGATGCAAGAAGCTTAGTGAGAGGGAATGTAAAGAGATAGTAGAAGAGAACTAAGCCACAAACCTACGCAGTTCGTAGCATAAAACAAAACACATTTTGGGTGTTTATTTCTCTTTTGAGAAACATAAATAACGAGCAAACACATGTTCTGTCAATCACATGCTTGGGCAAAACGTACCGAAGATTGTAACTGGCGGAGCATAGTCTAACATTGGTGAAGTGTTCAGCTTTAAAAACGGAGGACAAAACTTTGGTTCATCCTCCTTCATTAAAAAGATTTTACAAGATGAAGTCCAAAAGACTCAAATTATACAAAAGTCAACGCTCATGATAAAATAAAAATCAAATGCTTTGCACCCGTCATTCTACAATTTGCAGCTTCTGCATTATCTTGATCATTATCATGTTAGGAAAATAATAACCTTCCAAAACGCTCCCCATGTCTCCCTTCCAAATCTCTCAAAATGTGACCATCACAATGGAAGCCGTTGCTTTTCGCCAAATCCCACTTTAGGTAACAAACAAGACAGAACATAATTTGATCTTCTACATCGGATCCTAAAAAAAGTATAGGCAATAGTACTAGTAAGTTGTATATGGTCGGTTTATTCCTAGCGACATAGGTAACATAGTGGAATTAATAAGTGTCACATATGAAAAAATAACGATGTGACAAGTATTAATGAGTGAGGAGGGATGATGGAATCATAGTTAGACTAGTCACAGTGGGAATAACATAAATAGTAACATAAGTGTCACATAGATAAAAATGACGATGTGATAAATATTTAATAAACAGAGAGGTGATGATGGTTATAAATAGATAGCGTACCATAACGGATTTCGAGACAAGATGAGTTTTACAGCCTAATAAATGCATGATTATATGATTCTACATGTGTTACCACTCAGTATTGAGATAGTAACATAGAGCGTATCATATGCATGATATCAATACATGATACTCCCCACTATGACTAACTTAACATATTTTAAGATAACATGAGTCTATAGTCTAATAAATGTATGATTATTAGTGTGTATAAATATATGGCACAAGTGCACGTAATGGCGTGTAGTATACATCAATCTCTGCCTGCGTTAGCTGATAAGAAATCAATGAAAGATATTTGAGCATAGCCTAACCCCTGATCATCAAAATGCAGGCCGGCCTGCTATCGAACTACTGACCATGTATCATTGATTCGTCATTCAGAGGCTGAAGCAATCACGTGTCCATCAGTCCATGCAAGAATATGTCGGCCAATCCTATGGCGTGATTGGGTAACGTCAGGAGAGGGCTATGCCAAATTAGAGCACGGAAGCGATGCAAACCATATATGTTGTCTGGATGCGCGTACTATAAATTAAGTGTGCACACTTCTATCTTGTCCTTGAGCATGCTCAACCAATTAATTCCACAAATTGCAATTCGTACGTCTGCTTGTCCCTAACAACATTTGGTTGATGCGTTGTATACTCTCACTTTGTTCCTTAATATAAGATGTTATAGGTGTTATACATATTGTCTAAATTCACATCAAAATAAGTGTATACATACACTTAAATATGTCTAGATACAATTATAAACATGTGCATGTGGAAAAAAGGTAAAACATATTATATTATGGAACGGAGGGAATATGTTCATGCACTAGGGCCTAAGTATCATCATGACAAATTTTATGAGATACAGTATGTTACATGGGTACAAGAAATGGATTTTTTTTGCTTTGTTTCGTAACCAATAATATATAGATGTATAAAGATTAATTGATTTGGAGATCAAAGTTATCATTCGTTTCATTAAAAAACATACACTCATGATATAAAAATAAACTATGTGAATTTTGTAAGGAATAAAAATAAGTACATTGAACGATTCTGAGCAACAAAGGAACAAATCTGCAAAACCACCTTGTAATTCCATAAGTGCTATATCTCAAACTTATCTCGTCAATGCGTAAATTAGTTGAGTTAAGTGTATAAATCTTCGGGAAGATAGGGAACCATGCGATAGGAGTGACTTATATCGGAAACCTCTAAAAAACAATCCTACGTACCGTGACCGCACGTACAAAGGGAACATACTAAGACAGTCTTAAGGTATGAGACTGATTTAAATTTCAGACAACTACGGAAGATACATCTACCACAGATGTTGTGCTCGCATGGAGGCACCGAGTTATTCAAAACCCCACAAGGATCAAATTTCATAGGTACTGGACATAAATTAAGCGATAATGGTTCTATATAGGTGAGTGGTGCAGAGTAAGGCGTACCCTAGTGGTGGGGAGGGGCTTATGCCTCCCCATCCACCGATCGAGTTCGAGTGCTCTTGCTCGCAACATCGGTAGTGTTGCATCTTTCTTCTATCAAAAACACCACACGGCCCCTCCCATGTAGGAATCATTTTTTTATACATGTGAATGGTGTCTCGTGTTCATATAGTCGAAGATAACATCGCTTTTCCCCACACCAGTGATTCCACACCATAATAGGAAAGCTCTTAATCTATCCACTCGTCTCAAGTTTGGCTAAAAGTGGATGGATGTAGACACGAAACACGTCTTGATACATCCACTTTTAAATAAAGTTAAGACAATTATTTTAGGACGGAGGAAGTATAAGTTATTTTCATCAATTTTCCACAGTCATACGTACAGACACGTATTTAGACATGTTTTAGTGTATATGTCTAATTATTTTAGTAGGAATTTTGACAACATGTGTTACAACTAAAATGTCTTATATTGTGGAACACATGGAGTAGTGGTGGTTCTGGATGAAGAAACCTGTAGACAATGGTAGACTTTAGATAAAAGGTCATAGCGCAACACTTTGAAACCTTCACTATCCGGAGTATATATTGTGGGTCGACGTTGGAACTCCTCCTTGGCCAATAAAAACCTAGATAGCTATGGTGTTACCTCCTGAAATGAATCCCGGTTGTACTAGAGAGTAATATAAGTGTGTTTGTGTGATATGGGTCCGAAAATGTTACCATCACGGCCATTCTGAAACTACACGTAGTTAGGAACCCTCCCCAACACAGTGTATCGTCAAATAGCTAGTGGTATATGATGAATAACGAAGGTTGGAGATAAAGTGACTAATTTCACAATGGTACTTATGGATTCTTTTGAGAACTTAGCAACACAAAACCGCCTTCGTAGGTGAGGAAAAGCTCTCCTCTGGAAAATATATATGGCTTTTCGGCTGACTCCGTGATCCCTATTGAATTGTATAAAACAGCCAATTGATCTAGAAGTTAGTAGAAAACTAATTTAGAAGGGTGGCTGGTATATTTCAACACTTCCACCCATGTCTAACCTTCTCCAGAGTTTATATGTGGGACTGATGTTGGATGTTAATAAAAACTACTCCCTCCGCTTTTTGAGTTAAGGTGGCTAAGGCTTTAAAAAAAAATCAAAATATAGAATGTACTTCTTTCCACCACTCATTTGAGTTTATTTAAAGATTTAATTATGTTTTCTAATCTAATTCAAAATATTCTTTCTACCACGTAAATTGGCTAGACGTATTCCATCCTAAATTGGTGCAATTTTTTTTCCTACACAAGCATTCTTTAATTTCCGTGTCAAAACTTATACACCCTATGGTCAGCTTCACCACTTGCTCAGCTGACCATCATATTTGATTGTACCTTCAACACTTGATCAAGTCACTGGGCACTTTATTTTCTTGGTCATTATTCATCCAAAACCTATTAGGTGACGTAATGCTTCACTAGTTCTAAGCAAGCGTCTCTTATTTAAAGAGTGGATGTTCACTTATCGTAGGTCCTTATTTGTCTCATCATAACATACATTTCTATTCATGGTCTTCTCATTCTTCTCTGGTTGACTCGTGCATGGCATGACACTGATCGCTGTTGACCAATAATGCTTCATTTATCCTTCAAAAGGAAGGCTATGATTTCATTTGCAGTTACCTCTCCAGTATTGTAGCTGACGCGTTTAAGTTAGTAATGATTTCTCCACAGTCCCATGCATGGCGCCAAGATGAAGTCACTTACACAATCATCTCGTTCGCGTCAATTTCATCATCCATGATAGTTAAGTTTGGGAAAAACATCAAGATGATTGAGGAACCATGGAAATCCTCATTTAGACAAACATAGGATGGGCCATTTAGTTATCTAATTTGACCCCTTAAAGCGTGAACACATGTTCAACAAAAGCAGCATTCACCACATGATGCCACACACTAAGATTTCGTCAAACATACTTGTCTCTACTTGATTCCACGCCATTGATCAACAGGTTTTACGACACATATTAGATTAATATAGTCACGGGGCTCTGATACTTCTTGTGTTAATCAGAAGTTAGAGGATTCTCTCTTCCTTGTATAATAATTTCTGATCAACAGAACAAAAGAAAGGTTCCACATTCCTTATGTCTAGCGGCTCCTGGTTCAATCTCTGAAATTTTAAGATATGGCACGCGTGCATGCACTATATCGGGAATGATATGTAAATTGATCTTACAAAGAGAACCAAAGTGTATATCAGTTAAAGGTGGGCAGTACAATCATGTCAAGGAAGGGACATCATTTGGCCAATTGCAGATTCAGTAAGATGGATGATCTAGAAAATTTTGAATACGATCATCATAAAAATATACAAAGAATTCTCGCTTTCTCACAACCCTTTTGAATAGTAGAATCTATTCAAGCAGATTGATATACAAAAAGAAATGTACAAGGAGTTGTCCCTCTCATGCATGCATAGACTCATCACACGACTATCTGGAATTTTGTCTGGATCAAGTCAATGTTGCTTTTTCTGTCTATGCTTGCTTCCCCGAACCGAAATGTGGATATGCAGATCGATCGAGATGCTAGCTACTAGCAATCCATGTATGCAGAAGATCAAGAACAACTAACCGTGCGTGCCCTTCATCCACCCGATGATCCCTCGCCGGCCACTCCTCCGGCAATGTCAACGCCAAAGAGCTTGACGGCGACATAGCCGGTCTCATTCTCATCGTCAATGGCCGCATCGGCCGTCGTCGTCTTCCTGTAGTCGATGAAGAACTGCTTCTCCGGCCCGTACGTGGAGCAGGAGAAGACGACGGTGTCGCCGGCGCCGAGGCCCTTCTCCCGGACGTAACGGCTCCAGCCCTTGGTGAGCACGTAGCTCTGGCTGCTGTTCCAGTACGAGTACCTGAACCGCCACACCTTCCCCTCGCCGTCCTCGAAGTTGAGCAGCACGCCCCTGTCGTTCCCGCCTCCGGCCACCGTCTGAGGGAAATGCCTCTCGGCTTGCTGCTTGGGCACGACGAGGCGGTTGAGCTTGCCGACGTCGCTGGGCGTCACGGCCTTCTCGAACAGGTGCTCCCGCGCCCACGCCGGCGTGGGCTGCGCGCGCCCGCGCCCGCGGCGCAGGCCCTGCCGCAGCTCGTCGGCGTAGGTGTGCTTGCGGAGCATGTCGACGATCTCGGCCTTGGAGTGGTCGTTGAGGAAGGCCAGCTCGGGATCGACCTCGCCCGTGGACGACGAGCCGGCCTCCTCCGCCGCCGGTGAGCGCTGGTGGTTAGTGACGGCGTCGCGTCCGCGGAAGCGGAGCGCGGCCACGTCGTAGGCTCGCGCGGCGGTGTCCTCGTCGGGGAAGGTGCCGAGCCACACCCGCGAGTGCTTCTCGTAGATCTGCGCGCCCCACCGGCCGTTGGGCTGCGGCACGACGCCCTTGAACCGCGACGACGACGACGACGACGGCGTTGCCCGTGGCGGAAGCTGCGCCGGCGGAGACGATGACACCGCGGCGTCCTCGGCCCCCGACTCGGGGGACGAGTACTCCATGTCCATGTCGCCGTCGCCCATGGCGGGCAAGTCCATCTTGGGATTGTTTGTCGCGTTGCCAGATGCCATCGGTCGTCAGAATTATTGTACGTGCGTAGTACGTAGCTCTGGTGATTTCTTGTGTATATATCGAGGTTGGTGCGCTGCTTGTTTCCATCATCGATCGGTGCTGCTAGCTCTTGCTCGATTAGGGTGCGATAGATTGTGTTTACGTTGGTGGTTATGTGTATGCATTTGCAGCTTTACACTGTTCAAGCTGTTATTTTATGCTGATGTGTGCGTGGTTGGCGTCTAGTGGATTTTTTACATTCTTATTATGGGCATTGTTCACTATTAGTATGCTTTCCGGACTTGTATGGGCTTGTGACTTACTCGTCAGAATCTGCGCTAACCAACTTGATTCTTGTCTTCGCTAAAAAATAACTTGGTTCTTGTCCGTGAGTGTTAGTACAGTCTTTATCCGTGACCAATACTTTGTTTCATAATGGAATCTTAGAAGACGTCTATCAATACATTATATCAGTGTCAAAGATGAGGCCAAGTACTCCATTAATTACCAAGTTTAGAAAAGTCAGAAAATAAACTGCAGAGTAACTAAAAAAGGCTTCTCTGTACAATTACGAAACATGATTTTCTCTACTGCGGCTTCTATACAAATCAATATATTCAAAGGTAGTGAACTCAGCAATCTATTAAACTGTCAGACATAATAGCACCAGTAATTTACATGCCGATGACAATTACGAAATATATACATGGAGCTTCATAGGTGAACTTTCTAGTGTGTGTGCAAGCTTCACTATGTGTATTCCAAGTTCCAACTGCATGCGCTAGATAATTTACCTCTCGAGGACTGACAAGTACCCCATATGCACCCCTAATTTATCCACGGGTATATGTGGTTCTGAGTTATGGAACCGGACGCAAATTTGGGGGTTTCCCGGTGCATGTTTGTACAATTTTGTCCATTAACATAGTTATCTTCGTATGGATTGTGTAACGGAACATATCGTGACATCAAGTGTTCACAGCTCCCTCTTTTGCATACTAAGATGTACACAACCTATCATAGACAATTGAAAAGAAACAAACAAAGGCTCATCATAAAGACAAATATGAACTCAACAGATGTAATTATGCATACTAACGATAATGCAATCATTAGTTCTTGTGTTCTCAACCTGGATTAGTTGACGATCATCATGTTTAAAAACATTTGAATGATGGAACGGAAGTCTACAATATATTATGGCAATGTCTTTGATGAGTTCGGGTACTCCATGAACATATTCACAGAATAATGGAATAAGTTGTAAACTAAAATGAAAAAGACTTTCCCGAATCGGTTACAAAGTACGGGTGCTTAAGTCTTAGTTGTTCATTTTGTGGGTTCATGGAGAGGAGGCCATATGAAATCCCTTATTAGCTTGTGACACAATTATATTTTTTCAGTGAGAATTTCAAATAACACCCTTGCAAACTTTCTATTCTGGTAATCTATTAAGTCTTTACTTCCAAGGTGATTTGTTAAAAATAACTTTAATCTTACATGTATGTACCACAATCACACATTTTATGGTTATGAATATTCAAGAAAATCACTCTCAACTTTCAATGAGGTACCTGCATACACATCAGAGGTGGGAGTATGTACAGAGACTATTATACTGGATCTTCCTTGGATTATCAAGTGTTGGTAGTCACAGGTTGCAAGGCAAGAGAAGAAGTCCCAGTCACGGAAGAACGACGACAAGAGGGAAAATTTATTCGCATGCTCACGGTATTCTCTACGAGTCTAAATATTCGACGTTGATAGACTCTTCCACTAACTTCCACATGTCACCTCAGTATGAGTCATGTGTGTTACTTATTGATGACAACATCCAACTACGTAACATATTCGTTAAGCTTTGTACGTCAATTTTCTAGTGTGTGTGGGAGTCTCACTATGAATTCCAACACCACACACTTCATAGATGGCCTATAACGATTAATGAATACTCCAAATACATCCCGATATTTTGTTGTGCTTTGTGGTTGTAAAATAATCTATTTCAAATTATACGTATAATGACTAACAAGTACTCAAAATACATTCCTATTTGTTTGAGGTGTGTCTTGGGGTTGTAGAAACAATCTTCTTAAAATCATATGTATAACGACTGACAAGTACTCCAAAATGCATCCTGAATATGTTTGTGGTGTCTTGGGTTACAGAAATAATCTTCTTCAAATCATACTTATGATGGTTGACAAGTATTCCTATGACATCATTATATTTTTGTGGTGCCTCGGGGTTATAGAAATAGTCTTCTTCAAAATCAGGCTTTGTAAGCTAGCACTAATAACCACAAAATACATTTCGTTTACTATGTTATATCTACTCCCCTTGGCCCCTAAAATATCGCTTTTGGTAGTAAAAATATTGAAAGTTTGACTGATATCTTAAGAGCAGTTTGGTTCCTAAGCCTTTTTATGTAATCTACTTTAGTTGATTCATGTTGATTTTCCCTTCGCTTAACCTCGGCATGTTTTATTCGCTCTTGAAACAATTATGCTAGAATTAAAAAAAATCGAGATTATATTAAAATGAAAATTTGTAGTTGCATTTAACTCTTTTC
Source organism: Poa annua (assembly GCA_026929855.1). Lineage (NCBI taxonomy): Eukaryota > Viridiplantae > Streptophyta > Magnoliopsida > Poales > Poaceae > Poa > Poa annua. The sequence continues at coordinate 2,070,140 of CM049428.1, read as the reverse complement.
GAACACTGCGGCAACTACAGCCGATCTTTTGGAGTGCAACCATTTATGTTGGTACACGAGGGTGTGCACCTAATGATTACTGAAGCAAGGTGGCCAAGTGGAAGCAACAGACTTGTTTTACTTTTCATGGGAAGCAGGCGGTGGGGGAGCGTGAGCCGTGCAAGCTGAACGGACCAGATCCATGCCCCCTAAGAAAGAAAGCCCGTTGGGCCCATATCTATGTAGGAGTTTTTTCTTTTGACCACGAGCTGGTTATACAATTGGCATCTATGTACATTTATATCCGTATATATCTAAGTACGTATGTGGATGATTCGTATATATCTACAGGAATGTCAACTTGTGCTTCGACTTGCCGCCTTCAGAAAGTGTCACCTAGTTGCATTTGCATGCGACACACGTTAAGATGAGGCGACCCTTGGCGATCCGTTTGTGGCAAGTCCTTGCGGCTGCTCTAGTTGTACCATTCGTTAGAGCAAGTTCAACAGTGTAGCCAACAGTTGGCTATAAGAAATTGTCATGTCATCTATAGCTAACTATATAGCCAACATGTACAATAGTTAGATGTGGAAGTGTACTACTTTATTAAAAATGGCACACCATCCAGACTCACAAAGTGGCTAGTAGCACATGTTAGAACTGGTTATTGCATAAGAGGCCACTTCCCTTCTCTTTACTCTTCTCTCTCCTACATGTCATCTAATAAATATTATTCTATTCCTTATATCCCGCTTATATAACCTTATTGTACTTGCTCTTAGTGGTTACGTCGTTTCAATTCAGTTCAACTTGTCTAGGTATATTTATATGTTTTTTCTTTGAAATGAGTCATAGGCCTTCAGTTTTCATAAAGAACATCTATATGTAAACAACATATAAAAATCATCAATGTGGAACGAACGGAGCACGTTGGTGGTTTTGTTATAAGACAAGTGCTTGTGCAGTGAGTAGATCGTTTGCGTTCGAGTCGTGTGGTCAGAGTCAAGTCATGGTAGGTGCATATATCTGGTAGGTATTACGTTTTTTTTTTGGAGAACGGTAGGTATTACGGTTGATGATTAACGAGCGCGCGTGTGTGCTTGACTACCATCGATGGAACCTTCCGGCCTTGCCGACAACTTCCGGTTTTCTTCCCTTTCGGACAGCATGCATGACGCACTATAAAAAGATGCTGCTTACGTCCATGGCCTCAACTCCCCAGTACGTCCCTCATAATGTCTATGGGTGGTGGGCCGGTCCGGTCAGGCCCGCTAACATGTAATATAATCTTCATTTCATTTTACCCTAATTTCGACTCAAAAACAGTTTACAACTTTTGCACTACAAGTTTCATGATTACTAAATATTTGTCTTATAACATTACCAAATGTTTCAACATCTGTGTGTTCCAACTCCATAGTTGACCTATAACTACAGACAACTAACCTGTATGCATCCCTTGATTTTTCCAAAATTATATGTGGTGGTGACTTGTGGGAATCCGGTCAACAATTGGGGTTTTCCCGTGCATGTTAGTACATTCTTTGTCCGTGGAAGTATTTTGTTTCATAATGGAGTCTTCAAATGAACATATCGTCACATCAAGAGTTCATGGCTCCCAACTTTCCGTACTAAGATGGGCACAATATATCATACATAGTTGAGAAAAAGATATCTTGATAAAGACAAATCCGGAGTAAGATAGACATAATTATGCTTTGTACAACACGGGTAATTGGTAGTGCGTGTGTTGTGGACCCAGATTAGTTTGACGACCATAGGGTTGCGACCATATGACTATATGAGTAATGGAGCAAAAATTCTATCAAAAGATTTTAGTTGTGTCTTTGATATGTTCACGTACTCCATGAACAAGTTGAGAAATTCATTCAATAAATTATAAACTCACATAAAAATATTGTTTCCCAAATCGGTGACAAAACTTTGGTGCTTAAGTGATAGTTGTTCATTTTGTGCTTTAATGGAGAGGCTGCCATACGAAATCCTTTATTATCTCGTGACACAATAATATTTTTCAATGAGAAAAATTAAAACAACAATCTTGTGAACTTCATATTCTGGTAATATATTATATCGGTTCTTCCAAGGTGATTGGTTACAAATAAATTTATTGTTTTATATATGTACCACCATCACCGATTTAATACTTATGACTATTCAAGAAAATCACTCTAACCTTTGAACAAGGTGTTTGCATACCCATCGGAGGAACAGGCCTCTACAATGACCATTATATTGGATCTTCCTTGTGTTACCAAGCATTAGTTTAGTCATATGTATTTTGCATGACAAAAAAAAGGAGTCGATGTCACAGGAAGAACAACAACAAGTAGGAAAAGTTGTGTGTGTGCTCACAATATTCTCTATTTGAGGCTTATATAAGTCTAAATATTCGAGTTTGGTAGAAGCTTCTTATTATTTTTAGATGTCACCTCGGTATGAGTCATGCATGTTGTCTGCCCGATGACGACATACACCTACGTGATATATATACGAGAAGCTTCGTAAGTCAACAATTTTGGTGTGTGTGTCTGTATGTGACAAAGAGAGATATTCTCACAATTTTTATTCCAACACCCCACACACACTGCATAATTGGCCTATAACGATTGACAGGTACTCCAAATGCATCCTTATATTCTTTCCGTTATCTTGGGGCTATAAAATAATCCGTCTTCGCTTACTATTAATAACCCAACTGACATTCATTATTTAGTCTGTTTTTTGTTTAACAAGTACTTACTTTGTTTCTAAATACAAGATATTTTAGCTATTTTAACTGTGATAGTCCCTAAGAGAGCCTGTTGGGCCCAGTGGCCAAGTGGAGACAGTAGGCAGTCCATTTATGTTGGTACACGGGGGTGTGCACCGAATGATTATTGAAGCAAGGTGGCCAAGTGGAACCAACAGATAAATGGACCAGATGCACGCCCCTAAGAGAGCCTGTTGGGCCCATTTCTATCGATGAGTAGGTTGTCGTGCACTGTTGGTTCACTCATTTTCCTCAGAAAACAAAATGTAGCTAGCTAAAATTTTGATGCCGTTTTTAGTTGATGCCCATGCATGGATGGATGGATCGATCCCCAATGATTGAGATATCTGATTAGGTACTAGGTGTGTGTATATTTGTTGCAGCGTGGAGGAAAACTTGAGAAAACATTTGTCATTGCCTGTGGGATGGGGCAGGATCGATGTGTGAGAGGAAAAGGAAGGAATGACCAATACATAGAAGCCGTACGTATTCATCGATCGATATGAACCAACCGCTGTGCATGTCATGGTAGGCCACGAATGCAGGCTTGCTGTTTAGTTCCATGTCTAGCAGATGCGTGCATCAACTCACACTACAAGAAACATGATCGTTGCCTATTACACGGTAAAGATTAAAAAGTAGTCGGCAAAGCCTTCATCGAGTATTCCACTTGACAAAGGGTACGTACTCAGCAAATTTTGCCTCGACAAAGACCAGAAAGTATTCCGGCACAAATCCGATGAGAAAACTGCAACCAAGCTTCTATATTTTTTTCTTTGGTTCAGAAACAACATTCTTTGCGGGTTATCTTTAAAAGACACACTGGCAAAAATTTCTTTCCAGTTTAACACCCGGCATGGTCGACCGAGTTTTCTTTTGCCGTATATACCTTTAATCTTAAAGACAATGAAATATCATCGTATAATCAAGGTTTTAGATAGCTGATGGTGTATACCTCTAATCTTGTACCCTGATAAAGTTGATCTTTTCCAGGTGCCCAATAGTTTCTTGTACCCTGATAAAGTTGATCTTTTCCAGGTGCCCAATAGTTAACACTCACCGAAAGATTGTTGTTCTTAGGAAATATCCGTTATCCTGTAGTGTCTGACCGTTGCGCTAGCAGCAACACTTGTCAAAGTTGGATCCGTTTTGCTGTACTGGCCGTTGCACAAGCAGCAACACTTGGCCAATTGGTCAAGTTTGAGAGGGACTCGTGGTCAGCAATGTACGCGGGCACCGACCCTTGTGTGTCTGGTCAGGGTCAAGTCAATTAAGGTTGATCGATGATTAGGGCGCGCATGTACACTTACCGACCGTCATCGCCGAATTGACAGCGACCGAGAGAAAGAAGAACTATTGACCGCTCATAGCGAGCTCTAACGGGCCGATCGCCTATAATGGCTACAGCTGGGCCGGCATCGGTCTGGCCCACTAAAATGTATAATGTATATTTCCTTTTCTATTTGTCTCTTACTAATTTCGAATTAAAAGAAAATAGTTAGAACTGGCGTCTTGTTGAGACTGATACAATCAACGGGGTGAAACTCTTATTTGCGGTCTTCTATGTGAGTCTAAATATTTGATGCTGATAGAAGCTTCCTCTTAATTTCCACGTGTCACCTCGGGGCTCGGTATATATTACTATGTACTATTCCAAAACTACACCTAGATAATTGACCTATAACGACTCATAAGTACACAGTGCCGGCCTCATCTTGGTGGAGATTATGTAAATGTTTTTTCCTATGTCAACCATTAGCCACCACATGGAAATATATTGTATTACTATCACGGAGAAGTCGCGTGTGATATGCTCATTTGTTTGATTTTTTTTGTTAAACCTCATGTTCAGATAGCAAGGGTGTGTTTTTAAAAGGTGCTCCAGATTATCAATAATCTCTAAAAGCATTTTCTGTTTTTAGATAAACCAGTCGTGTGATGGGCCCGTCCCTTGAGGTATTTCCTCAGTGAACGGATTCTATTATCAGAAATATGTTTGTGCCCCCCGGGTGCTATACCACCCACCTAGCTGTCGTTGGATGTAACATATATATTCGTACACTTCATCTGGTATTCCAAGATGATTGGATTAATAGAAGTTATTGTTATATGTATGCATCACAATCAAACATTTAATAGCTATATATATTCATGATAATCACTCTAACCTTTCAATTAGGTACCTCCATACAAATTGGAGGTCAGAGTCACTTCAAAGATCATTATATTGGATCTTCCTTGGCTTATCAAGAACTGGTGGTCATTGGTATTGCATGAGAAAAGAAGTCCAAGTCACAAAAAGAACAACGACAAGAAAAAAATGTATGCGTATGGTCACGATCTTCTCTATGATTCTAAATATCCGGCATTGATAGAAGCTTCCTACTAGTTTCCACATGTCACCTCAGTAAGAGTCATGCATGTTACCAGGCGATGATGACAAACAACTACGTAATATATATGAGAAGATTCATATGTCGGCTTTCTAGTGTCGTCTGTGTGGGAGAGAGTGTTTCAGTATGTATATTCCAACACCACACAAGATAATTGACTATAATGAATGACAAGTACTCCCCATGCATCCCAATAATTGTTTTCCAATATCTTTGGGATGTAAGAATAGTCTTCTTGAATGAAAAACCTGGCTTTGCACTCTTGCATAATTAACCATGAAATCCATGTCTGCTTACTATGTTATACCCACTCTCGTTAGATCCCTAATTATATCGCTTTTGATACTAAAGAAAATGGAAGTGCGACTATGAACTTATTTAAAATAATTTTGGATTATAAACTACTCCCTTTCTATCAAAATTTCATATGTTTTATCTTTTTTTTACCCAAACGTATCTACCCATGTTTTACTGAAAGGTTATCATGAATTTTGCATTTAAACATATCTAGATATATGTGGACCAAAAAAGGCTAAAACATTTTACATTTTGACATTCAGGTTTTAAACAAGTATGTTCTGTTCGTTCTAAACTAGAAGGCATTTTGACCACTTCAATGTGGATTTTACTATGGATGGAAATGAGTGAATTCGACACCCTAAAATGTTTACCGGAGCAAGGTGGCCAAGTGGAAGCAACGGATTGATTAGTTGTACGCACCGTAGGCAGGGGCGGGAGCGTAACCCGTGCATGCCGTTGGGCCGCTAAAAGAACAAATTTATCCACTGAGTTGGTTTGTGGTGCACTATTCTACTTAGCTAGCTGGCTACATTTGATGCTGTTTTTGGTTGAGGTCCGTGGATAAGGACTGAGGTTTCTGTTTAGCTAGCTTGCTAGGTAGTGTAGATCATATGTTAGTTGATGGATGCATGATGTTCCGTCCATGGCAATATGGCATGGCAGATGCGTGCATCCCTGAGCAGCAACACTTGGCCAGTTGGTACGAATGTGAAGGGTTCGTTGGGTCGAGCGTATGCATGTTACCAACTTGCACGGGTCGTCGAAGCCGACTAGCCGCCGATGGACACGGAGGACGGGCACGTGGTTTTCCACCGCCGGTGGCCGCCGCGGTCTTCGCCGGTCTGAGTTCTCCGTCCGACTGTCCGAGTGTCTGACTTCTATTTGTGGCTTATAATGTTTCGACATAAGCTTCATGTTAATTTCTAGATGTCACCTCAGTACGAGTCGTGCATGTTGCATGTCGATGACGACATACAACTGCATAGTACATATATTGAAGCTTCATAAGTCAATTTGTGTGTGTGTGGAAGAGGGAGTCTCATAATTTTTATTCCAACACCACACACTGGATAATTGGCCTATGACGACTGACAAGTACTCCAAATGCATCCTTATATATTTTTCCAGTATCTTGGGGTTGTAAAAATAATCCATGTCCGCTTTCTATGTTATACCTACTCCCTGGTAATTTTGGATAGTCAAAAAAGATAGGCCATGGATTTCTTCAAAAATATTTTGGATTCGATACTAGTATTAAAATAATATGCATAATTTTTAAAATGTACCTAGAGATATACTCCCCTCATGCCATTATATAAGGTGCTTAAGGCTTTTTATGTAAGCTATATCCTTGTTGATTCCTTTCGATTTGCCCTCCATTTTAACCCAAGGGCGTGCATTACCTATTTTCTATGTTTCTAAAGTGTCTAAGGATATATTTGAATTACAAAAAAACAAAAATATCCTATCTTTTCCTTAGACCGTGTCAGACAAAATCGTCTACGGCCAAGCTAGCAAGGTGGTGCACGTTCGGGGATGTGCTGCACCTGATGATTCCAGCTGCAAGATGGCCAAGTGGAAGCAGCAGATTTGGCAGTGGGAGTGGTGGGAGCGTGGCCCGTACATGCATGGGGCCGGACTAACGGACCAGATCCATGCCCCCTAGAAAGAAAGCCCTTTGCATTGGGCCCATGTATCGGTCCACGACTTGGTTGTCGTACGTACACTGTTGATGTTGGTGGCTACTGGCCTAGCTAGCTACATTTTGATGCCGTTTTAAGTCGAGATCCCTGCACGATACATTGGATGGATGTCCAATCCAAAGATTGAGGAAACATTTGTCACTGAATGCACCAACGGCCGTGTATACATAAGTCAGTTTTTTTTGTTCATGCATAATCCCAATTCGGTGTTTGTTTTGCAAATTATAACATCTCAGACGGATGGACGCTCAAGAAGTCAAGATAAATGGTCCAACGACTTCTGGTTTTGCAGCTACCACTGCCGTCAAGTTACATTCCAATTAATTGGATCAAGCTGAGTACGTACTAGTACTCACTCCGTTCTAAATTACATGACTCTATTCTGTTAAAAAGTGATGTATCAAGATATGTTGTGAGTCTAGATACATCCACTTTTTGATAAAAAAAGTCATCTAATATAGAACAGAGTGAGTACTGATTTGACTGGCCCCAATGCATGCATGAGCCACCTAGTGGGACGGTTAATCACGTGTACCTAGTGGGACGAAGATTGATTGGTCGAGCTACTACGCTGGTTTGGTGGCACATATTGACTCTATGCTAAATTAGATTACTTTCACTTATATAAAATTTGCATACATTCAGATTTATGACATGTTTAAATACATTTACTTTTAGATAAATAAAAATTATCTAATATCGAACGAATAGAGTATATGTGGGTGGGAATATGAGTCGTCGGTCAATCAATGGTGAGAGAGCGAATCGTGGTCAAGAATATACGCACACCGGTCCGTACGTACATGGGTATACCATATGCATGTTGATGATAAGCACACGAGCGTGTACGCATACGGACCAAGAGAAAAGAACAACCAGCTTCTAATCTGGCTACCCTGACTGACATCACGTTTTTTTATCCAATGGGACAGCATGACGCATTCTAACAGATGCTGCTTACGTATGTCTATATCATCAAACTGAGGGGTGGTCCCCTATACCCGGCATACTTGGGCCGGCATTGGTCAGCCCAGTAACATTAACTACTATAGTCTATTGTTTCCGAATTTCAAATTTTAAGAAATGAGTTACAACTTCTGCATTACCATAGCAATTACGACATTCAGTTTAAGGCACGACCAATTTCCATGCAAAAAAAAACATTTGAAACTACAAAGGAATAAAAAAAAGGAAAATGCTATTTGACAACCAACTGATGCATCGGTCGCAGGCCGCGCCTCTTTCTTCCGTGAAGCGATTTTCGGCCGCACCTCTGCTCTCTACGCAAACCAGACGCAAATCCTCCAGCCGCAGGCCCGCACCTTCTCTTCTTCCCAGCTCCCATGCGCGCCTTTGCCGCCGTTGCCGCTGTCTCCGCCGCCACGGAGACCACCAGCCGCCGTCGAACCTTAGCCCCTCACGCGCATCCTAGCATCATCCACGACCGGCCGAAATTATCCAGCACCACAACTCCCCATGTAGGCTTTTGAAGGTGCAGTACCCACACACTGGATTTGGAGAAGACACCTGGATGGATTGGTCGGGTTCACCTGATATTGCGCCGATGGACCTCCGGCATGACGGATTCGTGTCCGGCGAGCTCGAAACGGCCATGGCGGTGCCTCCATGACTGACGGCGTAGTTAGCTTTTTTCTGGGATTTTGTAGTGCTGCATGCAATGTGCGTTTTTGCTACATGAGTGTAGCTTTTTTGTTTTTTGAGTATGGGCAAAGTGCTACACTTATTTGTTTTGGTGATGTTTTGCTTCAACTGAATGACGATTTGTTTCATGATTTTTGGGATTTTGCTACATGACATTGTTGAAAGTGCTACATCTTTTTTGCTACATGATCGTAACTTTTTTAGATCTGAGATTTTTTCTACACATAGTGCTACATATGAAAAAATGTTGTATTTGACTTTTTTTGCTACATTTTATCGAACACAACATTTTCTGAAATTTCTTTTGCTACATATCGATGTTACGCATATGTTAAAAAATTGATACACTCGAACCGTTTTTGTTACATAGATCGGACGCATGAGAGTGGTTCACTTAAATAGATCAGACGGTGGAGGAGGCGGCTGTAGCAATTGTTTGCTACAACCGACTGTCGGCTAGCATTTGCCATAAAAAAACAGAAAAAGGAAGCAAAATATTGGTTTGTCTAATTATGTAGCCTAGCCTCATGGGTTTGACAGGCTAAACAGACGAGATCCATCTACCCAGTAAGAAATCCCTTTGGGTCCATTACCTTGAGACTATTGTATTGATCAATACTCGGAAATCATTAAAAAACAGGCTTCCCTTTACAAAGGAAACTTCATCCCCACTCTTGTCGTGACAAGTATTTTGGTTCCCTATAATTATTTGCATGTCCGTCAAGTGTCGCTGCCAGAACTAAAGTGGATGAGGATTAGAGGCAAATTGACATGGGTAGGAGGAAAAATTTCCCTTTTATTTTTCAAAAACAATATTTCAAAATAAAATCCCGCGAACCATTTATTTAAATTACAAATCGTTTTCACGACCTCCTCGCGTCGAGATCTTTTAAACTAAATCACATGTTGATAGGTTTTGACGAACTTATTTTTTATACTTCCGGTTATGTATAGTACGTACAACTGTTGTACATACAATTTCAGTCTGTGCCGTTGTACACGTGAGTTTGTGAAGTTGTATGTATAACCTGAGTCTGTGTATTTGTACGTTTGCGTGTGTAGTTATACGTACACCTTAGTCTATGTAGTTGTATGCATAAGTTATTGTAGTTGTACGTATAATCTGAGTTTGTGTAACCGTATGACTGAGTCTATGTAATTATATGTCTGAGTCTGTGTGGTTATGCGTGCGACTTGAATATGTTTAGTTATACTCTGAGTTTTTACAATCTAAATTTGCATATTTTGTACAGCGTATACGCAATACTTACAGAACACGTGGGCGCGCGGTGGCCCTCGTACAAGACCCGCTTTAGGTATACTGGAGTCACTAGTGGAAAAAGAACCAACAATACCGGTCGGGGAGGGGCATTAGTACTGGATTTGCAACTGGTACTGCCGAAGCGGGACCGTTGCCCCCAACATCAGTACCAGCCGTGTTGCAACCGGTACAAAAGGCCTACGCGTGGGGTCGCCGACTAAGGTTTCGACTGGAGACCTTTAGTACCGGTCGGTGTTACCGACCGGTACTACTAAAGTTTTTACAAAATAATTATTATTGTTGAAACTTTTAGAAAAAAATAATATTTAGAATTTCGAAATATCTCACTTAACTATCCACTAACCCACACTTAATTTCTAGTCTAACTCTACACACTTAATCTCTAGACATTTAACCTGTACACACTTAATCTATTGGAGAACTGTCAAATTTCCCGATTGGTCTATCTTGAAATTGCTATAACACAAGAACGCTTAACATTTAGATTCCTTTCAAACTGGATACGAAAAGAGAACTGAGAACTTACTCATAGTTCTATCTTATCAATCATGTTAACCACTCGGTCATGATTAAACACTTATTCATTTCTTATACTATAAAAGTTTACTTGATTAAAAAAAATTTATATAATAATATTGAAATAAATAATGACAAAACAAATATTACTTTATTTTAAAAATGATTATATAATAATAAATATTTAAATAATGAAATAATGTGATAAACACTTTCTTTCTTCGGAAAATTACACAACTAGTGGTTATATTATATAGTAATAATATTAAAATAAATAATGATAAAACAAATATTACTTTATTTTAAAAATAATTATATAATAATAAATATGTAAATAATGAAATAATGTGATAAACACTTCAAAGAAAGAAATCTTTCTTTGGAAAATTACACTACTAATGGTAATATTATATAGTAATAATATTGAAATAAATAATGATAAAACAAATATTATTTTATTAAAAAAATGATTATATTATAGTAAATATTTAAATAATAAAATAATGTGATAAATACTTCAAAGAAAGAAATCTTTCTTAGGAAAATTACACAACTAGTGGTTATATTATATAATAATAATTTTGAAATAAATAATGATAAAACAAATATTACTTTATTTTAAAAATGACTATATAATAATAAATATTTAAATAATGAAATAATGTGATAAACACTTCAAATATGATAAACACTTTAAAAAAAGAATCCAACTAGTTATTGTTTGCAACAATAAGACAACTCACATCCAACAATAACACTACTTCAAATATTAGAGAGTTATTGTTTGCAAAAATAACACTATACTAGGTACAAAATATTAGAGATATTTTTTTTGCAATAATAAGACAACTCACATCCAACAATAACACTACTACATAATATTAGTAAAAAATTGTTTGAAACATAACACTACTAGCTACAAAATATTAGAGTGTTTGCAACAATAACACTAGTAGCTATAAAATATTAGAGTGTTTGCAACAATAACACTTCTAGCTCATATCCCAACAACAGTACTACAATATACATGAGGAGACCCTCAAGGCACTACAAACACTAGCTAGTAATCGTCATCTGAATAATCAGAATCAGAAGGCTCCTCGCGCACCGGTCGCGGTACGAGGTGACGCTGCCCGTAGTTTATGGTTCTAATCTTACGGTACATCTCGTATGCAACATACGCATCTATTGCTGCATACTCCATGTTGCAACCGTCAAGTGGGTACTTCTCCCAAAGATAATGCTGTACACTCTTGAATCTTTTCTTCATATTCTTGTACGCGTCCTCATTGAGCACGACGCTTGCCATAGCAGCCATTCCAGTCTTGAGATGCTCAAGCCTAAAGATAGCCTGGAGATCAATGTGATAGGCAGATGATATCTCAAGTCCCGGCCATGTGTGTTTCATCTTGATCTTGTCATTTGTTATATCATGCTAGCAAAATGAATGTCGTTGCGAAGAAAATCCATGAGCGGTTGACATTGCTTGTCACTTCTGCAACAAAAATGAAACACATGTTAAAAATACTAACAACAACTATGTACATTGCAATGCAATAACAATGTACAATATATATATATATATATATATATATATATATATATATATATATATATATATATATTCATATGTGTCAAGATATATATTTTCAGCCAAATTATGCAACAAAAATATATATATGCAACAACAATATAGAACAATCTAACCAACAATGTATAATAATAACAACTATTTAACCTATTGAAAACTATGCAGCAATAGAACAATCTTTATTTTGGCCAACTATTGATGAATAACAACAATTTCATTTCGGCCAATGCAACTATATATTTATATATTGATCAACACAATTAATCTCGTTGGAACTATATGTATACACAACAACAATCTCATTTAATCTCATTTCGGCCAACTATTGAACAATCTTATTTCGGCCAACTATTGATGAACAAGAACGATCTTATTTCGGCCAACTATATATATATATTGATCAACACGATCTCATTGGAATGTATAATTAACAACAAATCTCATTTTATAAGTCGGCCAACTAATTTATTGAACAATTAATCTCATTTTGGCCCAACTATTATACTTCCTCCGTTTATAATTATAAGACGTTTTAGGATCGGTTCAGACCAGGTGAAAATCGTCCAAAATACATGTCTGCCCCACTCGTTCGTTTAAATTACAGGGAATGCCCTTCCGAAGTGATTACAGCAAATCGGGCATTTTAGCGAAAGAATCAGAAAGAAAATTTGAATCGAGAGCATTAGATCGTCGCCGTAGCCCAGATCCCTCGCCCAGATCCCTCTCCGTCGCCCAGATCGTCGCCGTCGCCCTGATCCTCGCGCGTGAGCAGCTCCAGGCGCGCATCCCTTTTCGCGCACGAGGACTTCCAGACGCGCGAGCTTCTTCCCCGGTGCTCCAGGCGCGCGAGGAGGGCGCAAGGACTGGGGATCAGGCGCGCGAGGAGCTTCTTGGACGTTCGATCAGGCGCGCGAGGAGGGCACCTGCACCCAAGATGATGATCTCTTCATCCTCACCCAGGTGTTGATCTGTTCTTCGTCGACCAGGCCCAGGTGCTGATTTGTTCTTGCCCAGGCCCATATGTTGATCTGTTCTTCCTCACCTAGGTGCTGATCCTCGTTGGTCCCAGTACCTGCAAAGAAAACAAGATAACTATCAGCACCAATGGTACTGCCTGATCTAAATTTCAGTCCACCTCAAACACAAGAAATCATCGAAGAAGTTGTAGCAGGTCAAAATGCAGGTATACTCCCAAGACAGAAGACAGCAGTATATGTTTAGAAGCATGGAGCAGTACTAAACTTTATTTAGTTGGAAATACCAAATAAGCAAGCAAGGAAACAAACTTGCACAAACTAGCATTTCAGTTGGAAATATGGTTCTTACGTCTACTCCAGGCATTACTTGCACAAACTTGTGTAATTTATTTACAATTTCAAACCAGTGTAAAATGTGTAAGTACTACTGCTAGTTGCTCAAATGGAGTAGCTCTTTTTCTTAACACTTTCAGTTTAGAGCATGCCACTGTATATTTTTGCAGTTCTAAATTCGTTAAATCATTTACCTGAACCAGTAGAAGGCAATGGCATGAATGTACATCAGGTCGGAGAAGAGGATGGCATGGATGTTGATGAAAATCCAGGTGGTGTGGATGGCATGAATGTTGACGACAATCCAGGTGGTGTGGCTGCAGGTATACATACTACTGCATGAATGTAAATCGACACATGTGCTTCAGAACTGAGAAAACTAATTGCCTGTCAATGTGTTGCATGCATGTATTGCTGGGCCTATGCACTATAAACATTCTTTTTCACGGGTTCTGTTTTTTAAACAATTGGGCCTGTTTTTTAAACATTATTTCCTTCTGTAGGTGTGCAACAACCAAAGACCAAAAGAAACTCACTCAATGATCAATGTGGCAATGCACACATTGTGTATGAGCAGAGGAGGTAGATTTAAAAAAAAAGACAAGCAAGACATAGCAGATTTTTTCAAGGCAGATATTCAAATCATACAAAGAATATGGAAAGATGCGATGCGGCAAATTGCACAAGGTTTAGAAGTGAATGTTGCCTGCAAAAAGAAGGGGAGATGTGGAAGGAAGCCACTTGATATTGACTTATCAGTCATCCCCACAATTCCACTAAATAAAAGGTCTACAATCCGGTCACTTGCTTGGCAGCTGCAACTGAAGCCTTCAACTCTGTACACCAAATTCCAAAAAAAACAAATTAGGCGGCACACAAGTTCAATAAAGCCTCCCCTAACAGAGAAGCATAGGAAGACCAGGGTCCAGTTCTGTGTAGGCATGGTCGATGAAAGTACAAGAATAAATGGAGACCAGGAAGGCTACCTTTTCAATGACATGCACATATTTTTGCATGTTGATGAAAAATGGTTTTACATGACCCAGGACGGCAGGAACTACTACTTGCTACCTGAGGAACCAGATCCAATAAGAACTATACCTAAGAATTGCATTGGCAAAGTCATGTTCCTTGCTGCCGTTGCTAGACCACGATACGACAGTGAAGGTAACATGACATTCGATGTAAAAATTGGCATTTGGCCGTTTGTAACAGAGGTTGCAACACAAAGAAGAAGTGACAACAGGCCAAAGGGGGCACTAGAAATCAAGCCACTAATAGTGAAAAGGGATGTCATGAGGGAGTACTTCATAGAGAAGTTACTACCTGCAATTGTAGAGCTTTGGCCTAAAGAAGATGCTGGCAAGACAATTTTCATTCAACAAGATAATGCGACTCCGCATATCTTGCCTAACGACCCAGTGTTCATGGAAGCTGTGGCCAAGACCGGACTGAAGATCCAAATCATTCAACAGCCAGCCAACAGCCCGGACTTGAACGTACTTGATCTAGGCTATTTCAGGTCTATCCAATCCCTCACAAATATTCTAACCCCAAAAAATCTACGAGATCTTATTCAAGGTGTGGAAGATGAGTATGATGATATGATTCTTCCATTTTGAATAAGATTTTTCTGAGTCTAATGACATGCATGGCTGAGATAATGAATAATGATGGGGGGAATCAGTACAAGACACCTCACGCCAACAAGGCAAGGTATGAAAGGCTTGGTCAGCTACCCTCAAGACTTAATTGCCCTGCTGACGTCTACGCACGAGCTCTGGAGTTTCTAGGACAGGAAATGCACTGAAGTCATGTCCAAGGAGTCATTCTGCTGTTGTGTGTGTTTTTGTTGTTTGTGTTGTGTGTGTATCTGTTGTGTGTATGGAGTATTGGATACAGTACAAAGTGTATTTATTATCTATTGTGTATCAGGTGTGTGTATCTATGGTGTGTGTGGAGTATAAAATAATGTTGCGATTACTCTATACAGTACTGGATTTATGTTGTGTGTACTACAAGGATTTATGTTGTGGTATTTATGTTGCTGCAAGTTAAAAGCAGAGAGAAGATGAGAGTACAAGAACTTGTTGCTGCATTTTAAAAGAAGAGAGGAGAATAGAGAACAAGAACTTGCTTCAATTCATACTCCATGACATTACACATAAACAAGCAACAATGAATTAAGCACTAGTGACAGTGGTAGTGACAATGAATTAAGCACAAGTACTCCAACAAGAACTAATCAGAATAAATGACAGTGGTACTGACAGTGGAGTAAGCAAGCAGGCAAGAACTTGCAATCAATTAGCAAAGGCAGGAGCTTCTCTTAATATACACCTAAGGCTCATGCTAGTGACAGTGGTAGTGACAATGAACTAAGCACTAGTGACAGTGACAATGAATTAAGCACTAGTGACAGTAGCAAGCAACAATGAATTAAGCACAAGTACTCCAACAACTAATCATAAAAAATGACAGCGGTAGTGACAGTGGATTAAGCAAGCAGGCAAGAACTTGCAATCAATTAGCAAAGGCAGAAGCTTCTCTGAATATACACCTAAGGCTCGTGCTATGGAGAATTAAAACAACATCAGGAATCAGACACGGGAACGAAGAGCGCAGTCCCAATGCACCCTGCCGAACAAATCAAGCTCAAATACTAAGCGGACATGATCACATACAGATTTCCCACATACGGGGACAGTGGAATTAATCCACATAAGATCAGTGAATTAATCCACACCACAAGGGAAAGCAATCCATACCAGATCGGTGCTCGCACAGGGAATTAATCCACACCAGATCAAACCAAAACACCAAGAACCCAGCGACAGGAGCAAGGGGAAGCAAGGAGAGGATAACCATACCAGACGCACGGGGCCGTGTCACCGTGGCGTGGTGGGGCAGTGCCCGCGCTACCACGGTGGGGGAACCGTGAGGACGACGACTTCTTCACCGTATCCACCGCTCTGCTGCTCCGGCGTCGCCCCAGATCCGCCGCTCAGGCACTGCTGCACATCCAACGCCTCCGTCAGCCATATCCACTTCCCACGCATAGAGATCCATCTGGGAGACGTAGATCCGGCGCTCGCGTCGGCCAGAAGCTCGTCGTCGGCGATAAAAATAGAGCCTTTTGACTAATCCGTGTAGCACACGGGGTGTGAGGTGCTTGAGGCCAATCTGTGTAGCAAGGGGCCGGTTGGGAGCGGTGGGGGAGGCCGCAGGGCGGTGGGGGTGCGCGAGAGGGAGTGGGGGCGGAAGGCGACGGCGACGACGAAGCCGAGATCCGTCGATGAGCAGGGGAGGACGAGAGCGAGAGAGAGAGGGAGACAAGGCAGTCTGCGCTGTCTACGGGGGGGCAAAACGGGAAAGTCAATAAAGTTTTGTACGTAAAAAATGTTGTACGTGACATCCTAAAACGTCTTATAAATAAAAACGGAGGAAGTAATATCTATTTCGGCCAACTATATATGAACAAAACAACAAATCTCATTTCGCCCAACTATATATATTGATCAACAAACAAAAAATTAAAGTAAAATTGCCCCAAAATATAACATTTGGATCGGATGCATGAGATTTTTTGTACCTTGCCCATTCGAAGACCAAGACATACTTCTTAAAACATAGTTGGATCACCACAACCTCTTGCTGATTGGCGTGTACTCGAAATCGAGACCGATGAACTTCTCTTGATCCCAAGCTTGACCAATCCATTTTTTGAAATGGGAGAGATAACCGCGCACCAGCTATCGTTGGTATAAACTACCTTCAGATTGGCGATGTGTGCAAGCACCGGTTCACAGCGCGCGATTGGCGGCGCCGAATTCATGGTGGTCGGAGTGGATGAAGGGATCAGAGGGGAGAGAGAGTGTCGCCGGAGGGAGAGATGAAGAAGAGAAAGCCTCGGCCGTATCGAAAAATGAAAAGACAGGGAAAAAAACTATCCACTCCCGTCTAAAATCATGACGGGAGTCGAACGGTTAGAACCTTTAGTACCAGACCGTAACACAGCCCGCTACTAAAACTCCCCTCGCCAGCCCCTCGCGGCCGTTGCCATCCCATTGAGTTTTAGTACCGCGCTGTGTTACGGACCGGTACTTAAGGTCCATTACGGACCGGTAGTGTTGCCCCCCTCCCCTCTGACAGTTCGAACCGGTACTGATACTCATTAGTACCGATCGCAAATATAAGCAGGACTAATTCTCTGAACGTAAAGTCATTTTTTCACTAGTAAGTATGGCCCTCCCTCCCCCCCTACACATGTGTAACCTCTCCTGTACAGAACAGGCTCCTGTAAAAAAAAAACAGGCTTCTTGCCCCTATGTAATGCGAAAATTCAGGTGGGGGCTTTGCCCACCCCCCCTCCCCCCGGTGACCATCAAAAAAAAAACTAGTAAGTATGGTCGTAGCTACATTTTTATGCTGTTTTTAGTAGATGGCCGTGGATCGATCCATCGATGTTCCTGGACGTGGTTTCCCTACGCCGGAGCAACCTAGCTAGTTGCACTTGCATGCAACATATGCATGGATTCGTCGGTCAAAAAGTCCAGGCATCGACGACTCTCGTTAGTCGTTACAAGAGGGCCAGGACAAGTGCTTGCAACTAAAACTTGTTGGTTTTGTCGACGGAGAAAGATCCATCGGGTCAGTGGCCGGAGGTACTTGCATGCATGGGATTGAGACCGGACGGCCGGAGTCGTTGGTCAATAATCCATGCAACCGTCGTCCACTCCTCCATGGTTTTCTTTTCTCATCTTATTACAAGAGGGACAAGTGTGCTTGCAGTTGCAGTGGCGTGCAGGCATGTTCTCTATTATACCACACGGAGTACTACAAGTTGCCAATTGAACGGAGAGTGATGCGGAAGTCAGGAATGTATGCGCCGAAGCGTCACCGTCATGGTAGGTATTCCGGTTGATGACAATGTGTCGACCGCCGTCACTGTCGATCCGGCAGCGACCGGGAGAAACAAGAACCCCAAGCGGCAGAACCTTCTGATCAAGGTATTGTTACATGTACGTACCACAATCACACATTTCACATTTATGCTTATTCAAGAAATCACTCTCACCTTTCAATGAGGTGCCTGCGATAAAAATTGGAGGAAGGAGAGCCTCTACAAGGACCATTATAACAGATCTTCCTTAGGTTATGGAGCATTGTCACTCACACGGGTAGTGCATCACAAAAGAAGAAGTCCAAGTCATATGAAGAACGATGACACAAGAACAAAACATTGTGCGAATTCACACGGTCATCGCTACTAGGCTTACTATTTGACGTCGATAGGAGCTTCCTATTAATTTCCACATGTCACCTCAGTACGAGTCATCCATGATACCCGCGGATGACAAACACACAACTGCGTGATATATACTCGAAGCTCCGTGCGTCGACATTCAAGGTTGTGTGTGTGTGTGAGAGAGTTTCATTGTGTATATTCCAACACCACATACTAGATAGCCGACCTATGACGAATGACAAAGTACTCAAAATGCATCACTGTCTTTGCGTTGTAAAAATAAGCTTCTTTAGTTAAAAGTGTGGCATTACGCTCTATCAATAGTAACCATAAATTTCATGTTCGCTTCCTATCTTATACCTATTCCTTTTGGCTCCTAGAAATGTCGCTTTTGTTAGTTAGAAAATGGAAAGGTTGACTATGAATATCTGAATTATACCTTAAAGATATACTCCTCTCACGCCATTATAAGAGGTACCAAATAAAACGCAGTAAGCGGACAGGAGGTAGAGTCTTGATCCATCCGTGGCTGCTAGCTGGGCTGCACGGCCTTTTTGTTTTTGTTTTGGCTAAACACAGAACTAGCGATGTGTATTCAGCTTAGAAAATGGGCCCACGAAAAATGGGCCCCTGGACGGGTGTGCACCTCGTGCCCCCTCAAAGACGGCCTGGCCCAATCCAATGAAATTCCACTTGACAATTAATTAAAGTCTAGGCCAACTAATGTGAACCAGTTTCAGCCCAACACCATAAATCCATATTCCCACTTCATACCTTAGTATACAATCTGAATCCTATTTCTAGTTTCAAAACTAATTGCATTTTGTTCCCAGCTTGCATTTTTTGAGCACAAATTTATCTGTATGCTTGGCTCTTCTCTTTGCAATAGGACACGCTAGCGACATATACATATATGAACAGGGAATACAAGGTGAAGTCGACCATCAACTAGAATACCAGGGAGAGTGCAACATAGTAGGCAAGTCACAATTCCTTGATCCCACATGCCATCTATGATAAATATTTACTAGCTAGCTTAGTTGTTTATTTCCCTACATGTTATTCGTTTGACATCTTGTTTTTGAATGACATGCAAACTAGCTAATGACTACCACGGGTAAGACTGATTTGCTTCCTTTAGCCATTTTTATCTTGAAACTCAGGAATAATATCACTTGCGTGTATTTTAGAATAATGAGGGCTATATTACTAAGAATGTTACTATATGTTAAATAAAAAATAGTGATGATTTAGTGATGAAAATAGAGGGTGTTAAGACTATTTTGTTCCCTTTTCGAAAAAAATAACTGAATCTGACAAGTAGCTGCTGCCGAGAGCTAGGTTCGTTGACTACTTGTATCAGCCTCTGCTCGTCAATGAGGCACTAGCTAGCAGGAAGAGCAAGCGAGAAAGAAAAAAAAACCACTGAAAGACCTCGCCGTCTGTGCCGCCGTTCCACATGGCGCTGCGCTCTCTTCTTGGAAAGATGCCGGCCCTTGGCCGTACTGGCCGGACCGTCCAGGCGCTGTTGCCGGCGGCGGGTTCTCGGCTCATGTCTCAGGATCGCCCGGTAAGTAAAGCATCTCGCTATGACTAAACAAGTTCACAGCTTCATTTCATTAGTCGGAAATTCGCAAACCAGCTTAGATCTGATCCGCGAGCGGTGTGGTCTTGCGGAATGTTTCCCGTTTCATTTCGTTTGATTTAGGTGAAATTACAAATAACATCACAATTGTACGTCCTAATTAAAATTCTGACCAACGGACCCCAGTGACAGACTTACGTGGTATGTCTATTTTATAAAAAAAAACCTTTATAAATTATATCTTCTGATTTCCCATCTCTTGTCAAATTCCCAATGCGAGAGCTCGGCCGAGAAATCCTAATGCGAGAGCTCGCTCGCAGGACAAATTCCCCACGCCCAGTGCAAGAGGAGAAGGAGCTCGTCAAGGACCGCGGGGATGAGGTCGAAAGAGAGAAAGAGCGCCTGCATCTGGCTAACACGGGGAAAGAGAAACTGAGCGATAGAGAGAGCAGCAGGAGCTGCTGCGCATGGACGAAATAGCAACTGGATTCTCTGCACGAGACAGAGATTATTAAGAGTTGCATGCGGAGAAGAAGAAGATCCTGCCGCGCGCTCGCTGAATCCGACCGCGGTGAGTCCTAGGCCAGGGTAAATCTGCCCGCCACGGTGCTCCTCGAGGACGCCGCCTCATTCCTGGCCATCGCGCCTTGCACCTAGCTCGCATGAGGTCAACCAAGGGCTGGGCTGCTCCTCCCATGAGCGGTCGATCTCAAATTCCCGGTGGACTGCTGCCCGGAGGACACGGCGGCCTTGCGGGAGACGCCTGAGATGGTGGCCTCGGTGCGGAGGATGCGGGCGAGCGCCTCTTTCGGCGCTCGGCTTGGGGGGCGGACGGGGAAGAGGAGGACGGCCGCCGCCCACGGCCGCCGCGTTGTGCCATCACCATGGCCTAGGGTTCATTTTCTGGTCCACGTTTTACAAAATAACCTAGACTTAAAAAAATTATACCACAAGTGTCCTTTGAACTTTCCTTACCGTGCTACGTCAGCCTGACAATGGGGTCCACCTGTCAGATTCGTCATTACAACGGACTTAAAGAAATATTAGTGTTCCTTGCGACCGTCAGACCGAAAAAGAGTGTTTTTTGCTAAAAAAATGAAAACATGGTGGTTTTTTTTAAAATCCTAGGCACAATTGTGGTGGTAATTTGCAATTTTCTCGATTTAGGGAACACATAGGAATGAAAATCGTTACTCCTTGCGATTTTTGTCCATTTATTCTTCTGAACAAGTGCTGGCCACGGAGAGGGAGAAGGTAGACCGCCTCCACGCGGACTATGAAATGATCCGGAGGAAGCTGAACGAGGACATGGATGCTTTTATTGAGCTCATGAGATATAAATCCCGTTACTAATTAACGCTGTCAAGGCAAGGAGGTAGTACAACTCGATGAGATTTCCCTTAAGTTTCCTCAAGCCCGCCCCATTTACTATGACGTTTTTTTCCTTGCATAGGAAACCCAAGAAAACTCACTTTGGAATAGGGTATGTCTGTTAGCAAAATTTGTCTTGGCTTGTATAATAGTGCTCAAGCATAACATTGCTCTAAACAATGAACTTGAATTCACTATTTTACAAAGTAACATAACATTCGTGATCCTATTATTCTTTAATAGACAAATATCTTCGTCTTAATGCTTATCTAGTCCGTTTGCCATTTCATTTGCAGGCGTGATTCCAGTGACTTAACAAGGGATGACAATAGACTCAATATACTTGAGAAGACAATTCATATTTGTTTCGTTGGCTTCCCAGTAGTTTTCCTCGCAATTCATATAACATTTGACCTTAATTTGCTATAGACTTGTAGCGGGTTATGCGGCGCCATTTTGGTATATCAATGAAGGATTGTAAGATGTCATTTTGGTTTTATGTTCAACTCTGGTTCGCCCCTCTGTAATCTTCAATCCTATTTATGTTAAAGCTCCCTCTGTTTGGGATTGTATGTCCAATGAGCTTATTCAGATTTTTCTGGTGAAGCTCCTCGTTTCGTTTTTAAATCTAAGTGCCATTTCCCTCGCTTCCCTTGTCTTTTGCATTAACTTTCTTCTCTCCCTAATTTCTGAATTGTTATCCGCCTAAATATTTCCACGACATATGCATGAGTTTTCCGTCTAAAATCGCTACCTAAAAGAAAGTGGGACATGATGGCGAGCCCGATCTTCCCCGAGGAGGTCATAAAAAATAGTGATGATTTAGTGATGAAAATAGAGGGTGTTAAGACTATTTTGTTCCCTTTCCGAAAAAAATAACTGAATCTGACAAGTAGCTGCTGCCGAGAGCTAGGTTCGTTGACTACTTGTATCAGCCTCTGCTCGTCAATGAGGCACTAGCTAGCAGGAAGAGCAAGCGAGAAAGAAAAAAAACCACCGAAAGACCTCGCCGTTTCTGGTGAAGCTTATTCAGATTTTTCTGGTGAAGCTCCTCGTTTCGTTTTTAAATCTAAGTGCCATTTCCCTCGCTTCCCTTGTCTTTTGCATTAACTTTCTTCCCTCCCTAATTTCTGAATTGTTATCCGCCTAAATATTTCCACGACATATGCATGAGTTTTCCGTCTAAAATCGCTACCTAAAAGAAAGTGGGACATGATGGCGAGCCCGATCTTCCCCGAGGAGTTCTTTTGGTCAAATTTCAGACCAAAAACAAGGTGCTTCGCGAGCGACCGCATCATGTCCATCGATAAGCGGACAGAAGGCACGAAAAAAGGGACAATTGTGAGACGCCTAAGAGCATGCAGGTTAATAGATAGCAGGTTGCTAGAGTATAAGTCATTGTCATGTCACGTATAGTTAGCTTATAGCTACCACGCATAATAGTTGGCTATATGAATGTACTAATTTATCAATATATTACCCACCACACACTCTCACATAATGACTAGGAGCACGTGTTGCAACTGGCTCTTGCATGAGTGTCCGCTTCACTTATGTCTCCTCTTCTCTCTTCTATGTAAGTATAAATATATTATTTAAATCCTTATAGCCTGCTAAAACTAGTAATATCAATTTTGTCCTTTTTCTAAAACTTTTTTTAAATCTGACCCCTAAAACTGACGTCAGAGAGAATAGTGCTAACCTTGTACATGTCGATTACATCCTTCTTGGCATCGATCCCTGTTTTGGATTTTTGAAGTCCTTCGAAAACTATGTAACTTTCTAAATGGCCTTAAACTGAACAGGTTCGACTTTATCCTATTTGACGCCGACCTCAAATGACCAAATTTAAAAATATTAAGGAATCATGCACATGTGTTTAGTTGATTGAAAAGACCAGATTCGTCACAAAAAAAAAGACGCAACGTGTACACTTGACTTTGATGACTTCGGAGAAGTGAGCCGCCCAGCTGACCCTGTGCATCTTGGAGGGTGTGTACATTAAAATCAGTTCTTGGGAATTCTATTTTAGACAACCATGGCTCATTCAGTAATCAGCACTTACACAGGTACTACCCCTAGTGAGAATAACATTCAGTAATTTGCATACCAATTACTCAAATAAGTTGACGATTTGTCCATAAAAGAGTGTAATTTTATCTTTCCAATACATTTTAAGACAAAAAACTTCTCTCTCGTCGCATTAGAATCCATCTCAATACTCCTCCCGTTACAGTTTAACAGTGCACCTAGTTTAATATCACACTTTAACCACCAATCCAGTTAATAAAAAATAAGTTTTATATAAAAATTATAGTATCATTAAAAACTTCTTTTAATTATAAATAGAAGGGTATAATTTATGATATAATAACTTTATTTTAAATGTAAGTCTTTTAGCAAGTTAAACTACCTAGCTAAAAAGGTATACATTTTGAAACACAATTATTTATATTTTATAAAATAAATTTAATGGTTAATCTTTTAAACTGCTTAAACTACGTGTGAGTGTGCAGTGTAAACTGGTCGAGTGAGTATCCTTATCTTTTACATGCATTTAATTCATTGGAGGTTGGGATTAAATATGAAAGTTGATTGTTTGCACCATTTCAGTGCATTTTTAAATACATTCTATAATCTGTTTGAATATTTCAATAAGTCCACTTTTCTGAGAATGGAGAGCTTTACAAAAAGAAATGACGTTGCAAATAAATAATGAACAAACACAGAAAGGCTCACATGGAGTGGAGCCGGAGAATATCTACGGCCAATGAGATTGTTGATTGGGTGCACTACGGGACTAACAGGCCAGCCCGACGGCATTTGCCGTCGGGTTCACGCTAAAAACCGTCGGCGTACACGAGCCCGACGGTGGCCGTCGGGCACCGTCGGGCTAAGATCGTCGGCGTGTAATCCATCGGGCTCACACCGTTGTCGTCGGCGTCGCTAATACTGTCGGGCTCATAGTGGGCCCGACGGTATTACCGTCGGCCTTACAACTAGGACGCCGACAGCAATGCCGTCAGGCTCATAGATGGCTCTACCAAAAAAAATTTCAAAATTATTTTTTTCCAACTTTTTTTATTATTATATTAACTCCAATTTAGTCATATATTTAATCTCATATCACACACTTAATCATAATCTTAGCTCAAACTATCCACTCACACACTTAATCATAATCTTAACTCAAACTATTCACCCTTAGTCAAACTTCCAAAGCGATTCCAGTTGAGATGTCATACCTTGTTGCTATTAGTATGATAACAATCATATTAACTCTCATCTGAGATATTATACTTTTTAATCTTTAAAATTTCAAAAAATAAGATTTCAATCAACAAAATAACTATGTTTAATAATACTTGAATAATAATAATAATAATCAATTATTTTATTTTTGTTTTGTCTTTTCCATTTAATAAGAAATAATTCATATCTTCATATGGATATATCAGAATTTAATAAATAAAATGTCTATGTCGATCATAAAAATGAGAGGAATCTAAATATGACATCCATGCCATCATTTTCATAATGAATGATGTCTTTTAAAACAAATAAGAAGCAACATAAATCAGCATAAAGTAAATTAAAGAGACGAATTTAGATAGAAAGTAAGGAAAATCCTCATATTAAGTTATTATCCATAAAATATGTTCTACTCTTTTTGAAAATTAAATGGGTGTCATTTTGGACCATATTTTATGTACTTGCTTCACAAAAAAAGTCATTTCTAACACTTAAAAAATGGAAAATGATATTTCTAAAAAGAATTTTGAAAATCTATTCGGTGACGTTGTTTCCCATACCATGACACACATATGTGCTGAATATGAGCACTTTATCACAAACTATGACATGATAATGGTCATACATTGGTCATTTGTCTTGAAAACTATGCATGTTTATAGATGTTTGATATTTTGTGAAGTTTCGTTTTGAAAAGTTTGCCAAAAATCAAGTTTATCATTTTTCCTATTAACCAGTACACGTAAAAGGACTCCAAGCCAAAGTATTTCTTTTTTTGAGTACTTTTTCATATTTTTCCATTTCTTTCAAAAAACGGTTAAAATGGAGAGCATGGCTATTCATCAAAAGTGGTAGAATTTTTCAAAACTATTGACGGTTCTATGTTATAACCATTACTTGTGTACCTTAAAATTATTTTTGTAAGAACTTCAGAGCAAACTATCACACAGTTGTAGTTCAAATTTGAATTACTTCCGGAAAATTGACATAAAGTCAATTAAAGAGGCGGATTTAGATAGAAAGCAAGGAAAATCCTCATATTAAGTTATTATCCATAAAATATGTTCTACTCTTTGTGAAAATTAAATGGGTGTCATTTTGGACCATATTTTATGTACTTGCTTAACAAAAAAAGTCATTTTTAACACTTAAAAAATGGAAAATGATATTTCTAAAAAGAATTTTTAAAATCGCTTCGGTGACGTTGTTTCCCATACCATGACACACATATGTGATGAATATGGGCACTTTATCACAAACTATGACATGATAATGGACATACATTGGTCATTTGTCTCGAAACCTATGCATGTTTATAGATGTTTGACATTTTTGTGAAGTTTCGTTTTGAAAAGTTTGCCAAAAATAAAGTTTATTATTTTTCCTATGAACTAGTACACGTAACAGGACTCCATGCCAAAGGGTTTCTTTTTTTGAGTACTTTTTCATATTTTTCCATTTCTTTCAAAAAAAGTCAAAATGGAGAGCATGGCTATTCATCAAAAGTGGTCGAATTTTTCAAAACTATTGACGGTTCTATGTTGTAACCACTACTTGTGTACCTTAAAATTATTTTTGTAAGAACTTCAGAGCAAACTATCACACAGTTGTAGTTCAAATTTGAATTACTTCCGGAAAATTGACATTAAGTCAATTAAAGAGGCGAATTTATATAGAAAACAAGGAAAATCCTCATATTAAGTTACTATCCATAAAATATGTTCTAATATTTGTGAAAATTAAATGGGTTCATTTTGGACCATATTTTATGAACTTGCTTCACAAAAAAGGTCATTTCTGACACTTAAAAAATGGAAAATGATATTTCTAAAAGAATTTTGAAAATCGCTTCGGTGACATTGTTTCTCATACCGTGACACACATATGTGCGGAATATGGGCACTTTATCACAAACTATGACATGATAATGGTCATACATTGGTCACTTGTCTTGAAACCTATGCATGTTTATAGATGTTTGACATTTTTGTGAAGTTTCGTTTTGAAAAGTTTGCCAAAAATCAAGTTTATCATTTTTCCTATTAACTAGTACACATAAAAGAACTCCATGCCAAAGGGTTTCTTTTTTTGAGTACATTTTCATATTTTTCCATTTCTTTCAAAAAACAGTCAAAATGGAGAGCATGGCTATTCATCAAAAGTGGTCGAATTTTTCAAAACTATTGACGGTTCTATGTTGTAACCACTACTTGTGTACCTTAAAATAATTTTTGTAAGAACTTCAGAGCAAACTATCACACAGTTGTAGTTCAAATTTGAATTACTTCCGAAAATTGACATAAAGTCAATTAAAGAGGCGAATTTAGATAGAAAGGCAGGAAAATCCTCATATTAAGTTATTATCCATAAAATATGTTCTACTATTTGTGAAAATTAAATGGCTGTCATTTTGGACCATATTTTATATACTTGCTTCACAAAAAAAGTCATTTCTGACATTTAAAAAATGGGAAATGATATTTCTAAAAAGAATTTTGAAAATCGCTTTGGTGACGTTGTTTCCCATACCATGACACACATATGTGATGAATATGGGCACTTTATCACAAACTATGACATGATAATGGTCATACATTGGTCATTTGTCTTGAAACCTATGCATGTTTATAGATGTTTGATATTTTTGTGAAGTTTCGTTTTGAAAAGTTTGCCAAAAATCAAGTTTATCATTTTTCCTATTAACTAGTACACGTAAAAGGACTCCAAGCCAAAGGGTTTCTTTTTTTGAGTACTTTTTCATATTTTTCCATTTCTTTCAAAAAACGGTCAAAATGGAGAGCATGGCTATTCATCAAAAGTGGTCGAATTTTTCAAAACTATTGACGGTTCTATGTTGTAACCACTACTTGTGTACCTTAAAATTATTTTTGTA
Source organism: Poa annua (assembly GCA_026929855.1). Lineage (NCBI taxonomy): Eukaryota > Viridiplantae > Streptophyta > Magnoliopsida > Poales > Poaceae > Poa > Poa annua. The sequence goes on along the minus strand of CM049428.1, from coordinate 2,042,282 downwards.
AGAACTTCAGATCAAACTATCACATAGTTGTAGTTCAAATTTGAATTACTTCCGGAAAATTGACATAAAGTCAATTAAAGAGGCGAATTTAGATAGAAAGTAAGGAAAATCCTCATATTCAGATATTATCCATAAAATTTGTTCTACTCTTTGTGAAAATTAAATGGGTGTCATTTTGGACCATATTTTATGTACTTGCTTCACAAAAAAGTCATTTTTCACACTTAAAAAATGGAAAATGATATTTCTAAAAAGAATTTTGAAAATCGCTTCGGCGATGTTGTTTTACATACCATGACACACATATGTGCTGATTATGAGCACTTTATCACAAACTATGACATGATAATGGTCACACATATGTGTTAAAACTATTGCATATTTGTATATGATTGATATTTTTTGTAAATTTTTATTTTAAAAAGTTGCCAAAACTCAAGTTTATCATTTTTCTAAAAACTAGTACACGTCAAAAGATTTCATGCCAAAGGGTTTTCTTTTTTTTAGTATTTTTTCATATTTTTTTGAATGTAATCTAATTTTTTGAGAAAAACTGAAAAACTATATAGTGAGCCCGACGGTAATACCGTCGGGCTTACAATGTGATTAGATTGACGCTGACGGCACTGTAAGCCCGACGGTGGCCGTTGGGCTCACTTAATAAACGCCGACGGTACTGCGAGCCCGACGGTGGCCGTCGGCCTTACAACTAGGACGCCGACGGTAAAACGACGCCGACGGTTTTTTCGTTTCGTCGGTTTCACGTTGTGACGCCGACGGCCCCGTCAGCGTTGAAATGGCCGTCGGGCTGGGCTGTGTTTCCCGTAGTGGTGTTAAATCTAGAGGTAACAGCAATATAGCAGCAGTGATACAAATACTTACGCTGCATGTGAAAAAACTTAAAACAGCTTGAAAAATAGGGCAACTAGCATGTTTTTACAAAAATGGCCCTAAACTGTTCTGGTCCGACACGTGTGACTTTGATGCTCGGGTTCAACCTGATAGTGGTGGAATAAATAAAATCACTACGGACGCGTTTGGATTAATTGTCGTTATTTAGCTCAAAACGACGGAATCTTTTTGACGACCTAAGGCGGGGAGTTCCCGCATTGCATTATAGAAGAAGAGAGATGATCCAGTTAATTAGGGAAACTGGATCCAAAAACCATACAAAATACGGTTAAAAAACCGCCCACTCAACCTCATGGAACAACGTCCGTGCCTGAAACAAGGGAACCTAAACCCAAGCTAACAGGCCACACCTCATATCCAACTAAAAGGACCTCTCCAAACACACACAAACTCCTACCGCTACAGATGCACCGATGTGCGTCCTCCACACAAAAGAGATCAAGCATTACTCACAATTAAGTCTCGAAAAGCCTCCATCACCTGTGGTGTGCGCTGCTTCTTGTACATCTGCAAATAAAATTGCATCTTCTCCTCTAAGACTTCATCGGTGACCTTCTCTTTGCTCTTGAGTTTAGGGGTTTCTCCAAAAGCTTCTGCCCGCCTAAACTCTGCGCGCTTGGCTGCTAGAATGCCACAATCTTTGTTCTTCTTATCCAACCGGATGCTTCGTCGCACGGCCAAAGAGGGAGTAACCATCCGAAGCTGCTTGTCCTTGGGCATGTCGGCAATCTCTCGGCAGAGCTCCTCCATCAAAGAAGGCAAGTTCTTCTCATGTGGCTCAATCACGTCAAACTGAGCCATCACCTTCGCGATCTTCTCCTATGGGCTAGGGGCAATAGAACCCCTCAACTCCTCTGAAGCCAAAACCATCTCCACTCGAAGATCCTGCATCAAAGGGGCCCTGCACCACCGGGGAGACATGCTCCGAGGCAGCAAAAGGCGTGTAGGTGGACTCCAGGGCAAGAGCTGACGACGCTGAAGAGCTCACCCCCCTGGGAGAGTAGGAACCAAAGCACACGACCCTGCCGTCAGCGCAATCAGCATTGCCCGCGGTACACAGAGGTTGTGTTGGCTCCACCTGTACCACCGCCGACGGCAAGGAGAGCCTCTCCAGAACCCCTTCTGCCCGCTCCAACAGACTCTCTAGAACCCCCTCGGCCTGCTCCAAACAACTCCCAACCCGCTCCAGCAAACTCTGCATAGCTTCCGTCATCACGACCTGGAGCTGAGACACGACAAAGTCTTACACCTCTACCCGCAACAAAACCATTTGCTCCTCGACAAGTGACCTCACCAAAGCTTCCGGGGGAGCGGCCGTTGAGCTTTCCGCTGGCTGCACACGAGTTGGGGGCTCCCGGTCCCCAAGCTTGGCAGGGGGGCGGCAACATATGCCCAAGAGCGGTCCAAGGGACGGCATGGACCGGCCGGTGTCTTGGAGGAGCGGGGTGCCCGGTTGGTCTTGTTGTGGGGAGCCAGGTTGGTCTTCTTGTGCTGCGGGCAGTCACGCTCCCGATGGCCGGGGCAGCGGCAGGCAAGGCAACAAATGTCACCGTCGCAACCCGCCACACGATGCCCGGGCGACAGGCAGCGGAAGCACAGGCCATGAAGCCGACGTCGGAATGCCACAGCGCGGTCCTCGCCGGCGCTAGGAGGAGAGGGGGGCGCGAGGCACTGCAGCGGGCGCCGCTTGTTGCGCACCTCCTGCCAAGGGAGGCCATCATCTTCCACCTCCAGCGCAGAGGGCCTAGGCATACCTAGCTCCTGCAGCACGAGCTCGGGCGACGATTGAACCGTAGGAGGCGACGGATCGAGGGGGCAGGTGGCCACGACCACCTTCAACTCCGAGGGATCTGGCAGGAGCAGACCCTCCTCCAGCAGGGCCTCCGCCCCGTTGAGCAAGGAGCTGAGGTCCCCGATGACCACGGATTGGATCGAAGGGCGCGGCGGATCCTGCGGAAGCAGAACAAGGCGGGGGGTGAATCCGGCGGGGACGAGGGCTGGCGGGGGCGGGGGGATTTGGTGTGGACGCAGGGATACTGTGGCCGACGGTGCCGGAGCGGCGGCCACCGGTAGGGGCCGGTGCTTAGTGCACGGGGAATGGGTCTCCCCCACCACCGCGGGCCGGCCAGCAGAGCTAGGCGACGGGGGCGAGCTTGGGGAAGGACGGGGGAGGGCTGGAGGGAGGGAAGATGTCTGGGAGGAGCTAGGCAGGGGCGGCGGGGGTGGCGGCGGCGGCGGCTGCCGCGGAATCGCCATGGGTCGCGAGAGCTAGGTCACATGTGCGAGGGGTATGCAAAAAAAACGATGGAATCCGTCGGAACAAAATCCGGACCTCACCACGTCCGTGTAATTTACAGTGCAAGCTCAGTGGAGAAATACCCAGGTGAGATTAAACGGGCAACACAGGGAGCTGGCGGATGACCTCGCCAAGCTCCATGGTACAGTCATGGAGGACTATTCTTCGGCGCGCATCCGGCAAGGTGATTCGACCCCTCGCCTTAAAACTGCGGTGGTGCGCCTCCTGTCCTCCGTGATGTTTTTGTGGATGGTTTTGAGCTTGGTGGGAATCATCTGCGTGATGATTTCCACGTTGGTCAGGGAGGAACAAGCAAAACTCGACGCGGACCTTGAGAGGCGTATCGCGGAGAGGGTCGGTGCCATTAGAGCCGCAGCCTTCGAGGCTGGGAAAAGGTTGGTAGAAGATTAGGCTTTTTTTTAGAAAAGGGGAGAACCCAGCCTCTGTATCGAGTGATGCATATACCTGCTTTTATTACCAATAGTAGCATATTATGATTATTACATTACTTACAAAGAGCATAACAGATATGAAAACTTCTCCGAAGAAAACCGAACACTAGTCACTACGGAAACCGACTAGTATGCTGCCACGTAGACCGGGAGAAAAACTCCTGTGCCACCATAAGAAGTCTTTTGTACCCAATGTCCATAAGCTCCTTCTGGTCCGACGGAAGCATAAAGGCCCACAGCTGGATCCAATGCGCCGCCATATCGATAACCTGTAAGACATGAAAATTCTCTTTCTTGTTAAAAACAAAGTTGTTCCTACAATTCCAAATAGACCAACAAATGGCCGAGACACCAATCCGAATCCTAGCCTTGGTCTTATATTTAACCCCGTTCAACCAATTACCAAACATATTAGTAACATTGCTAGGGGGAGGGATATTGTAGGTACAAAAAACAACACGCCAAATAAGTTAAGCAAAAGGGTAAGAGATAAATAAGTGGTTAATAGTTTCAGGCTAGGAGAAGGTCTTGGTCATTTAGGAAGGGGGAGGAGGGTCCGGGTCGTTAAAGCCCAGGACTTGGAGACGGTAGTATCAGCTTGTACCATCTTATTGCTTGAGTGCAATGGATCGAACTTATTTGCTATCTTATCCAGCTTGATTGAAACGAATGATGGATGATTTCTTCCAGTCGGCCCCTTTTGTTATTGGAAGCTTATTTGCTATGTATACCAACCTCAATGGATAACATACGCCGTGCAATTTACTTTCCATCCTGTTTCCTGTGGTGCTTTGATGCCTGATGATCTAATTGATGTGCACCTTTCAATTTCTTTTGAGGATCTGGAGACCCGAGCGCAAAAGCATTCCCTGGAGCTACAGTAACACAGATCTAGATGCTAACTATTTCTCATATTGAGGGATTTTACCAAGCTGTTTGCAGCTTTTAAAATGATAACATTATCTGTGTATATGAGAGATTGTAAACAAGTCGTAATACCTTCGTTTATTGCATTTTGGCAGAGGCTGGTTGTAATCGTTATCTCCACGATATTAATATATACTTTTATCTTTAAAAAAACTCACAGGATTTTGCAGATTTCCTATTTTTCATTTTTTTACAATATTATACCCTTGATAAATGATAATGATACGTCTGCTGCAGTGGTTACTGCAACAACATCACACTGTTATTCATAATCTTGATGTGATTCACTTGATTGTTTAGCTGATCTTGGTGTCATCAAACACAACTAACAATTGTAGATGCCAGTGGTTTGCAGACTCTGTTACAAGGGGATAGTATTTGCTGCTTGCACCTTCTTGACATCAAATCATTTTTGACGGTGTTGTTTGTTGTGATTACGTCCCATGTCTGGATGTTTTCATGTGTTTTTTTATGTCGATAAATTCGGTAACAGCTAAAAAATTAATGTAAGGTGTTGTTGTACCCCGGGAGGACAATATCTCTACTGGCCGTTATTAGTGCATCTAATGTTGACTTTTGTTTAAGTTGCTACTTCTTAGACTACACATATGTAACATAACGAAGTTCGAGACAAGATGAGTCTATATAAATACATGGTTATACTACACATATGTTATCAGTCTAGTAATATATAGTAGTATCATATGTGATACTAGTTTACGATACTTCCCACTAGGACGAAATGTTTCCCACTAGGACGAAATGTTTAGGGCACCGAGAGAACACTTGATGACAAGGGCGGCGCCACGGGGAGGTCGCCGCTGAGCTCGGGAGCTTCAAATTAAGCAGCAGCTAGCTTCCATCTCCTCGCGCAGCCCGCCCGCACCACCATGGCACACTTCCTTCGCCGCGCTGCCACCACCCTCTACTCCGTGTCCAACACGCGCGATGCCTTTCGTCGCCACTTCAGGTCGTAGTGCCACGACACGTGATCCCCGCCACTGCCTCGAGATCTTTTCCGTCGTCGCCCCGACTCGCATGCCGTAGCGCCGCAGCACACGGTCCGCTCCACCATACCAGCACGTCGACTTCTACGTGGTATGTGTCGCCGCCACCCTAGTCACAGGAATACCACCTTCCGCGCATGGTCTTCATCATACCACCGGGTTCTTCCTTACTTCGAGTAGCCCCGCCACACTTCTAAAGATATTAATTTTCCAGATCTAACCCTTTTGTGATTTTTTTTCGGGGAAAAGAACGCTGATAGGCGGGCCCACGGTGAAGTCGTGCTGACGTCACCATGGGCCAGCTCTGTCTTGCCGCGGCCACGGCGGCGCGGACGACGTCGGCGTCCAACCAGGCCGAGCTGAACCACGGGAGGAGGCGCGCAGACGCGGGGCGTCTGCAGGTGGCGGCGCCACCGCTTGTAGGTCGCCGGAGCATCGCCGGCGGCGCAGACACGGCTGCAGACGCCGAGGACAGCGTAGACGATTCCGGCGCTGACGGAGCGTCCCGGCAACGGATCTTCCGCGAGGATGCGGCGGGAGCGGCGGCGCACCTCCCCGTGCCAGTCGATCTGAGCGGGGAGGCGTGGAGCGGCGGCGGCGGCGACGTCGGAGTCACGGGAGAGAGGAAGGGGGAGGGGGAAATGCGGTGACAATTTTGCAGAAAAGCCTGTGAAGTTTTCGAAATTTCCAAATCGGTCCTTCACAGCGTTATTTTTGGACTGGGGTTGCGAGTTCGTTTCGCGAGGGACTCTTGTGCAAAAATACACGGCTACCGGCTGAAACCCGGAGCGACCGGCGGGTGACCGGGTGACGCGTCACTTCCTGATTGGTAGAAATTAGGCGATGAACAGTGACCGGAGGATTCGGGGCGAGGTGGACCAAAGAGAGGGGGAGAATCTCACCCCTTTTATATATAGGTAGATATTATTGTTCACTGCAAAGGAGACTGACGAAGAATTGGTTTAAAATGCTTGTTAGCAGAAGCGTCACATGCACGTAGGTTCTGGAGTCAAAGTAAAACTTCTTGGGAAAAACTATTTGTCTTGGTTTTCGTGAGATATTAAGCTTTTGTAAAGTCGAACAGACTAAGTTCCCATATTTTAGCCCTCAACTCCAGATCTTGTCTCACCACCGACGAGCACCTCCCCTCGTTTAAAGGGTCAAGCGGCCCATTACGCCGAGTCGCTTAACCCCGGGTGGCTTCGCATCAAGCGCCCTGCAGATTCTTATCAAAGTGCAAGTCATCTCTTCTACTGCACTGTCCAGGTAAGTAATTTTACTGAGCAAGAACTTTATTTTGATGCCTGATTTAGTCGCGTCTTTCATAAGTTTCAGACGGTTCCGAAAGATATCCATTGAAGTTCTCGTTTGAACTGATAAAACAGATTTTGGTCGACAGGTTTTGCGACCACACTTTATATCATGGCAAACCAGCCACACAGCACAAGCAATGAGGGAAAGAAGATGGAGTATAATCAAGAGATAAAAGAGATTACAGGCGATTTCGATGAGAGCAGCAAAATTGGCAGTGGTAGATTCGGAACTGTTTACAAGGTACGATTAAAACCATGTTTTGCCTAGCTTAATCACGATCCATGTCAGATGTGAAGATTTCGTGACCACGGCAAAAAAACTATGATTGCACCGATGCTTTTTCAGCATATAAGAGGTTGTTCGGAAGAGCAGTAAACTAAAACATATAGGCTCTGTTTGTCTGCTCGGTATTTCCAAGACCACAGTATGCATAAACCGTACGTTTGTGCCTGGCAATAAAATAACGCAGTTTTTGTAAAAATCCAGGACGTTTGGCAATATGTGTACGAACTGCAGTATTAATTTAGTTGCACTGTTCTATGGACAAAACTGCCTGAGAAGCGTTTATCGATCTGCTGCTGGCCGCCTATGCACTTGGCCGAAGCAACAAATCTCCCACATGATTAGAGTGATCAGGGATTTTCCAACTCTTCATCTCTTCTTTGTTTCCTTTAGAGCTTAGGCTGTTGTACCAACTCCGAATGTCCATGTCCTTGTTCTCCCAAGTTTGCGGATGAAGATCGTTGTGGCGGTAGGATTCCGCCGCCCGCTTCCACATCTCCGTTGAAGAGGTGCTGCGCCGTTTCGAGGCTCCTCCTGCATAGCGGGCAAAAATAATCGTTTGCCCAACCCCTTAACAGTTTGTCTGCGGTTAGAATCTTCCCAAGGAAAAGCATCCAGAGAAAGATCTTGCACTTCTTCGGTGCCCACTGCCTCGAGATCACGGTCTCGTTCGTGGTCCTCCCCGATCCCATGAACTGAAGATTGTATGCTGAACTCGCGGTGTATGTGCCACCGGTGCCGTGCCGCCAAGCGATCTGATCGCCTTGCCCTGATAGAGTGACACCGTCCGTGATTTCCACAATCGCCAACAGCTGATCCATGTGATTTGGTTGTAGTCTTGCACGCAAGTCCAACACCCATTTGGATTGTGAGAGTGCGTCGTGCACGGATATATTCTTTCGAATAGAGATGCATGCCATAAATATTCGGAGCGATGCTCATCAGTACGTCGCTGCCGATCCATTGATCCATCCAGAATTTTGCCGTCTTTCCGTCCCCGATTGTGATAATCGTCGCGGCATCGAACAACCTCTTGTCTGTTTTGTTCGCCCAGGGTTTTTGCGGCACTTTCCACTTTTGCCAGAGCCACCGTAATCGCAGTGCACGGCTGAAAGCCGTGATGCAGTGTACCCCCAAACCTCCAAGGACCTTTGGCCGGCACACCTGTTTCCACCCAATACGACATTTTCCGCTGGAGCAAGATGCCTCACCCGCCCACAGCCAGACTCTTCTTCTTCGGTCGAACTCCTTTTTTACACATGCACCGACAACCGCTTGAATGTCAATGTTTTCACACTTGATCGGGATCGTTGTGCTTTTTGCAGGGTTTGTGTGTAGCCTTGCAGAATGTCTCTAACTGCTGTCATATCGTTACTAGTTGGGTTAACGAACATGGCAACGTCGTCTACGTACAAGGCGGCTCGGAACGTGGCGTGAGATCCTCGAAGCTTTGTGAGACTGCCCTCCTTGTTGCTCGCTCTAGGATCGTGTGAATCGGGTCCATAGTCAGGACGATCGAAGAGGAAAGGCGAGAGAGTCGCCCTGCCTCAGTCCCCGTTGATGTTCAATCTTCTGTCCATTCACCCCGCTGATGATGACCCTGCCATTCGCGGTTCTGAAATTGGGAAACCCCTAGCTTCGAGCATTTCAATGATGTATATGCCCATGATACCGCGTCGAACGCTTTCGCAATGTCGATCTTTAGCAACATCGCCGGGATTTTGGTTTGGTGAAAGTACTTAGCCAGCCCTTGGACGTAAAGATAGTTGTCTTCTATGCTTTGGTTGGATATGGATGCACTTTGGCAAGGTAAAATCAAGTGCTCCAGCTTCGATTGAAGTCTAGTTGCCAGTATAGTATTTTAGAGATGAGCTTGCCGATGCTGTGAATTAAACTTATTGGGCGGAAGTGTGTGATCAATGTCGGCTCCTGTTTCTTGGGAAGCAAGACATAGTAGGCTGAGTTCAACTGATCAAAGCATTCGTCGTTTAGGTTGTAGAATCTGATTAAGACCTCAAATAGGTCCTGCTTAATGATACTCCACGCAGTTTTGAAAAAGCCTCCCGAGAAACCGTCCGGCCCAGGGGCCTTGTCTGTGGCCCGTGGGTGAATCGAGGGGCCTTGTCCTCGAATACCACCTGGGCTCCTGCATTTAGTTCAACTAGCAAGGTGGCCCTCACAAATGCGAGCACATTGTTTTCAAGATATTAAATATGTTCATGAACTAAATATGTGGTTGCATACCACAAAGAAGGAAATCTAAATCATAGTATTCTATAACTTCCACAAATATTCTATGCAAAAATCCCTCGAACAAACAGCCTTAAAAGCATGTTTAATTACATCTTAGGAAAACCGTAGGAACTCATTAGATGTAACTTTAAAAAAATTATAATCACTACAAATTTTAATTCCATTAGTTTTCTTTATAATTGTTAGCACTAAAAATTCTAGATCTTTAGGAATTTCTAAGAATTAAAGTTTATAATGACCCTAGAATTATTTTCAAACAAAAAAGGTAGCTTACCATTTATGATAGAAAATAAAATATTATTGGTGACCTATCTTGAGAACCATTTTATTGGTATTTCAGGTGTAGTTTAATCCTTCAAAGTACAATCATTGGATGGTGTTTATATCATTTTGACTAAAACTCACAACATTTTTTAGTTGTGATTAGGTTTATATTATTACAATTCAAATGCTTAAGAAAGGTATATTTATTTTTACATTAACATGATCTATTGTCCATGGGTTTCTTAAGTAACATTTTCATATCTATTTATATGTGATTTGATTAAACATAATATGATGTTGGTTTTGATCTTGTTTATGAATATTTATGAACCTTTTCTATTCATGGTTTACTTAAAAAAAAGTGTATGCTAGATTGTTCGCCAGATCTTTTGGTTTTTATAATTTTGCATGTTTATCTTTCTCTACGATATCTTGCTGTGTACCATTATTTGATTTTATATAGAATTAAATTTTATATGAATATTTAAAATTATCATGATGCATTATAAAGTACTCCCTGTTTAATTATAAATTCCATTTGTCTCGAACCTGATCTCTGGGTTTTCCTTTTCACAAAATAAGAATTCTCTGCCAAGCTCCATTCACCCTAGATAATAGATAACGACTTTGAGATGCTTGAGAAACAATAATCAATCTCCTACCTAAGTGTATTTTAGGCATGCTTGTCTATGTATCATGACAATGAACTGAGATTGGCATGTTGTCATTCAAAGTAAAAGCCTATTGGATTCTTCTAATTTTTTTGTTCTCTGATGGATCATCCATGGAGCCAATAGTTCTTGTGACGTTTCCTTTCATTGTTTTAGCAAAGCTCGTGCTTTGTGCCATATGATTACAACTAAAGCGGTTCGATCTTTTGAATATGAGCTAACTATCATGTTAACGGTGCGCTAATAGGGGTAACTTTGAAGCTCCTCGACTCATGTAGTCAACGGACAATGTACCGTGAGTATATAACTATATATGTGTATATATATGGTGGTAGTTGGATAGTGAGTATATCTACATTGTGCTCAATTTTTAATAAAATATAGCACTTACATAGGAAAGTCTATTCGGTTCGTCTAATGCTTTATGTTTTTCTATCACTCGTCAATGGAGCCAATAGTCCACGTGGGTTTTCCTTTTATTGTTTCATATAAATTCTATTGCCTACACCATATGAATATAGCTAAAGTGCATGGCTGCGTCTTTGTCGGCCCGTGCTGTCATTATGTCCTCTTTGTCCCATTCTATAAACCTTGATATGTCTTCCATGCCATGTGACTGAAAGAAATATTAGTTCCGGTCTATCCTCCTCTTTAGCACTAAGTAAAAAAAAGGTACTTGTCATCCTCAACTAATTTTTTTATATTTCTTTTTTTCAGTCCCGCGAGGAAGAACCGACTGTTCCAAAAGAAGACATACAGAAGAGTGATTCTAAAGGTCCGCTTAATTCCGAAAGCTCACTTCCTTACTTTATTTTTTGCATCTTCCTGTAGAATGATGAAGCAAAGGTAATGTTTCCTCATACTTACTAGTTTCCTACAAAAAAATTACAATACAAAAACTCATTTGCATACACAATTGCTACGATTGATTATGTTCTCTGTATACTGGAAATATTAACTATAGCAAGTTATGAATACTAACTTATTTCTCATTTAGCTAAAAAAATATGGTAGAGCTGGAAAGATATGAGTCATAATGATTGCGTACAACCAATTTTATGTTGATGAGAGTGCTAACATACAACCACATCATTGCGAGAATAAAAAAGTAATCAGTTAGCACATGACATAATAATACTATAAACTGTAAGTATAATACGGTTGTATACATGACTTCTTAAAATCTGTGCAATCAAACTTTTAAATTTTGACCACAAGTATATATATATATAGGAACGCTATTTGACTCACTGGGAGTAGAATAGTTATTCTACACCCACCCTGTATCTTTTGAACCGTAAAGAATTTGTATGTCACGTAAATTTTGCCATACTTCGTAAGTTCATAGGAACGTAAAAAATATTAACATGACGTAAAAATTTATTTATGTGACATATAAAAAATATTACGTAAAATACGTATTTTTACCTATTTTTACACTATTATGACTTATATATTGCATTTCTTGTGTAGATTGTTTAGTTATGGGGCAAAATAAATGTAATTGTTTGGATCATAAACATAATTTTTTTATAAAAAACAATATAAAAACTCTCGGGTGCAAAATAATTTATCCTACACCTAGGTGCAGAATAGGGTTATATATGCAAATATTTCATATTGATGAGAACAAAGTAATATTCGTGAGAGTAGTCTTGGAGTATAAAATATCACAGTTTTTAACTAACATAAGTGCACCACAAGTCACTCAAAGATGAATACTCGGAAAACGAATATAACTTTGGCTTATTTATTCCTATATATATGTCGCTACTCGCTACACGATGTAAAGTAATATATGAGTATAATGTCTATTTAATTAACTCTCGTATCCATTCACATAGCCATGGATCATCGATTTACACGATGAATATAGGCTCTGTATGAATATAATATATGAGTTGCATACTGAGAGCAGCAGGTCCCCTAGCGTTGAGTCATTTTTGCAAACACAAGCCGGTTGCCTGCACCTGAGTATGCGCACCTCCGCGTCAATGGAGCACATGCATCCGCTCGAGAGCACCAGGCATGGAGCGGGTTGGTACTCACGTAGAACCGGCGGACGGACGGCGCATCAGGTCACGCCGCCGGAGAGAGAGGCTCTCGATGGAGAACACGTTGCAGCCGAGCCCCTGACACCTATCTCGACCTGACGGCTAGCTGCCGTCCTCCCCGTCGCGCACCGCCAAGTTTTCCATCGTACCTTGTCTCTCGATCATGTACACCAGCTCCTCCTGCACAGCGAGCTTGAGAATTCCCGCGCCGCCGCCACGTAGTGCAACGTCGAGGGGAAGCGGAGGAGCGCGAGGACGGGTTCTTACTGGGAGCCGCCAAAGCACATCACGACAGTGAGGATCTCGTCCTCCTCATCCAGGAGGCTGACGCCAGGTAGTCGGGTAGGTGGCGCCGTAGAGGCAGAGCTGGTCGGAGCAGGAGGATCTTAGGAGGGTGCTGGCCGGATGTGGAAGAAACAGTAGAGTCAAGGTGGGCAGTTCATGCGGATGTGCTTTCTAGCCGCGGATCAGGTTTTAAAATTGACGAAATCGACACACACGTCTCACTATTAAAGGGAACATCGTCGTCTATTGTTTCAAAATATTTCATCTAAACAAGATCGAAACACCAGCGTTAAATCTGAGGATTGAACTCTGATGACTAAAGGTACAACTATCATCCTAACCATTCTAACCACATGCATGTTCTTTTATATATATTCCCGCCTTATACTATACTAGTAAAATGCCCGTGCGTTGCAACGGGCTATCAAAAAAAAATAGTTGAAACACAAAGATTTTTTTTAACATTCTTAATTCGTTGGAACACAAAGAAAAAGAAAGATATGTTAATTCGACATAACAAATTATTACACAGATCATGACTCTCATAATACTTGTATAATTCAAGAACATATTTTATACTTCTACCTCACTTGAGGATTTTTTACAAAGTATATGAAGCTCATAATTTGTTTTTACTTTGTACAAATATATAAAGGTTAATATAACTTAGCCTGAAATAAATATGCCACGGGTGTGACACCATGGAAGAAAGTTTGATTCTATGTTAATATCGTCAACGAATCTTGCTCAGGTTGACCAAACAAGTTCTATTTGAGTGTGGGGCTTGTTGATGACAGACTTGTTGAAATTTTCTTAGATATGAATTCGATGTATGCATCCAATGTCATCCTGGACGTCACCTATGAAGATGTAACTTGGTTTACATAAAATTTAAAATCAGTTATCCTAACTACTGACGAATTCTTTTGAAACATTTAATCAATTTCATACATTTCTCCAATATTTCATAGTGTATCCATAGTTGGGACTGACTTAGTCAACAGTAAGGACTGCGATAAAGGAGTAAAAAATACACTTAGCTTGTGAATTTCATTGAGGTTTGACAGGACTGCTGCCCTGTTTTTCCTCTGCGACTTCCACAGTCAGTCCATGACAGTCCTTTTCCTGCTGGAAAGTTGGAATATTTAGAAGTCTGTAAAGAAGCATTAACATCTCTCCAAGCAAAAGCTTTGTTAATGCATCCACCATTGATCTGTACCACCTCGGACCTCTAGCAAGAAACTTGAAAATCATAAGTTATACGATATATGTGTGGCTGCATATATTCAAGCAACAATGGTGTGTATATTTTCTGCCATACTTCCTATGTTCCAAATTATAAGATGTTTTGGATTTTCAATTTGGACTATACGGACTGAAATGAGTGAATCCACACACTGAAACGCGTCCACATACATGTGATTTAGAAAAAAACTAAAACATCATATAATTCAGAACAGGGGGAGATTAATATCACGTCCTCTATCATGCAAAAGGTCAAATCAAGAAAACTTCACGAAAGAAAAGGGGCTAATAAATGAGATATGTCCTTGGAGCTTCATAGTCTTTCCATCTTGCTCGACAGTACATATTTTCTATTAGTATAAGTGGAAGGAAGTAAGAAATTAAGTTCACTGAAGGCAGCCAGGAAAGCAAACATTCACCCGAGAAAGTAAATATACTTAAGAAATCAACTCCAATGTTAAGGAAGTTGACAAAATCGATATGTCAGTGCTAGCAACAATGAAGCCATTCACATTGCAGATGTTAAGTTGTTATAGCTTGTAACAAATCATAAAGTTGGCTAAACCTGAAGGAAAATTCGATTGATTCTATGATATCCATCAGACAACAACGAAACATGCTTTAGATCAGGATTCTTAGAGAAAATCTTAAGAGAATATACGTAAGAAAAGTAACCTAACAACTCGAAAGCATGGATGGAATATCAAATACAAAGAACTGGCCTACGTTTCCATTGAGTAATATGATCGAACAGGTTCAGGGCCGCGAGCACGTAATGCTGAGATGATATGCCAGTTTTGGTTTGCTGTGTAGGCTGTCCTGCAGAAGCATACCTTTGGCATTGGACTTCATCTATGACTCATTGAGTGAATCGAGCAGGCCGTCGACGATGGAGGGTGAGGATGAAGATGAGAGGGCGGCTGGGTGGCTTGAGTAGAGGAACCGAGAGGATTTCGCGAAGTCTTTGTCGGTAGGGAGGGGCGCCACGGGGATCCCGTTCCTCTAGCCGGAGGAGGGCGGTGGGGTCGGTCCCCGCTCCATGGGGATCGAGCGGGCGGCGGCCAGGTTCGTCCCAGCCCCGCACCAACGTCGGATCAGAGCGTCCCGAGAGCTTGTAGGTGGCCACGGGCACGAGCTAGGTAGTCCCTGGAGGCGGCGTTCAGGGGTTCGACCTCGCTGCCTCGCCATAGGCCCGCTCGATCCGGGCTAGCAAGCTCGCGCTGCGCGGAAGAGCTCGTGAGGATGAGGAGGGTGGCGATGTATTCCAGGGAGAAGACGATTGGGCATAGTTCAGGGATTGCGGGTTGATTTCCATATTTTCCAGGGGGCTTTTCGCAAAACGACCACGACGTATGACCGGAATCCTCAAGCAATATTATATAGTAGAGATGGTGGTTTACATCAATAAATTCCACTTTACGGATTTGGGCGACAATTTTTGGATTGTCACATTCATTGATTGATTGTCGGGAGCCCTACCACCATTCTCGGGAAAGAGCTTAGTGCAATCATGCTATCAGTGACGTTCTTTATTTTTACGCACTACATGTATACACTACTCCATGAACTTTAATGAAAATTTCATTAATGGAGTACTAGAATCCACAGCGTTGTCGGATATCCGAAATTACGCCGAGTGCAAAAACGCGGGGCACCCGGCGGACACTCTCTATGCCAAAAGGCACACAAATACACTCGGCACAACACCGCATACCCGGCGAACTGTCCATATGCTGAGTATGATACGAAAAGACACTCGACGTAGAGAAAACGCTAGGTGAAACTGGAAAAATACACTCAACAAATGTTAGGACTCGGCAAACTGTGTCGCCTCATGGAGCTAGCCGGCTGGCCGGACGGTGCCGTGACGGAACCCACGCTTCGCCGAGTGCCCCTCTCGGCGAATAATGCGCGTGAAAACTGGAAACGTTCCCGCCTTTTCTTTTCCCCTTTCGCCGAGTATGTCGGTGGAGGACACTCGACGAATAACTAGCGGGAAAAAAATTGAAACTTTGCCGCACATTTTTTTGGCTTCGCCGAGTGTGTTGGCGGAAGACACTCGGCGACGACTGCAGTGGGCGGGAAAAGTAAATTCCGTTTGTGCAAATTTTCAGTGTTGCCGGGTGTGGTATCCGGCAAATTTTCGGTGAATTCTCGGTGCCCGGCGAACAATTCGCCGAGATATTTTCGCCAGGCACTGGGTGAATCTGTGACACACGTGACACTCGGCGAATACTTGACGGCCATTACTTCGAGAATGGACGTGACGGGCTATTCGCCGAGTTCTTGTCTAATATTCTCAACAAATCTGTCACCGAGAGTCCCGATAAAATACACCTATTCGCCGAGGCAAATTGTTGCCGAGTTCAAAATGGGCTTCGCCGGGTATTTTTATACCCAGCAACCCGGTGGATTCTAGTAGTGATAGGCGCAGCACCACATGTATAGGCAGCGGAGTGTGAAATTTGGATGTGCCGCTATTGGTCGTGTATTAGTGGCGCATCGATACGGACAACACTCCACCGATAAATGGGGCCCATGAGATCGCGCTAGCGGGTGGCGTTGTTTTCGCGTGCCACTAGTGATTTTGCATCACTGGCGCGCCCGCCTGATACTCCACATGCAGGTGGCGAGTACTACCGCATGTTCAATACGAAATAGGCACGCCACTGTTAGACCTTTTCGTCCTACTAATGCACTGTTTAATTTTGTTTCCCTACAATTTCCCTGTGAGACCTCCTCCAAAAGCAAATGGCTAAACACGTGTCTTTCAGTCTCCATGTTTCACATGCTTTGCCGTATGTTGGGGATGCTTCACATCCGGTATCGTTGTTTCCGGGTTTGATTCGAGCACATCGACCTACTCGTGCAACAACTTTGGTAGTTCAGGCCATTGCACGATCTGTTCCGACGCGTTGGTCGCGATGGAATCCTCGAGGTCTTGCTTGAGGTAGGGGTAGTCTTTTTTGGACCTCCCGTTCGGCACTAGACCCTGCCATGGCAGTGCAGCGCCCGGCGTGCGGCCCTAGAGCATGGGTGGAAGACGAATCGTCTCGTGTTGGCGCATCCGATGTGCGCGGTGGAGCGGATCTCCTCGATGCTGCCCCAACCAAAAATCGCCACCTACCTTCGCGGTTCTTTTGGAACGGACAAACCACGCTCTCGCAGCCCGTTCTGCCACGTGTATGTCTGGCAAGGATGTGTTGTCCAGCGCATATCGCCGATCGGTTCTGAGCTCGTCTGGGAGCTGCATGCACCTCTTACGGATGAGGAGAGCTCTGTCTCGGTTGTCCCTTCAGTGGGAGAGGCGGCACGTCAAGCCTACTCCGCTCATGTGCCATGTACCCGCCAATTGGGAATTAGGGCAGACGAGGAGGCCATACTTGTCGAATTCCTTGGCCACCTCCTTTTGCAGGGTGCCACTTGTCGTCCCCTGATTGGGTTTTGCTGGCCTCGTCATTATTCACTGTTGTCTCCGGTGAGAGAGAGACAAAGACAGAGAAGAGAGTAACGGGGACATAATGGCGAGAGAGAGAGAGGAGCCATCTACAATGGCGGCCATGGCATTCACATGGGCGTGTGTTAGTGGACAACGCTTTAGCGATTGGACTACGCGGTGTGGAATCTCCCACACACCGACACATGGGAAATGACCGGCGCCTCCTCGGGCTCCTGCTTGAGGTATTAATACAACTTGACTGACGTGATGGAAGACAGGTGGGGTGCGGTGATAGCACACACCAGTAGTAGAGCAAGTTCAATAGTATAGCCAACAGTTGGCTATAAGAAATTGCCATGTCATCAATAGCCAACTATATAGCCAACATGTACAATAGTTAGATGTAAAGATGTACTACTTTATTAAAATATGGCCCACCACCCACACTCATAAAGTGCCTAGGAGCACGTGCTAGAGCTGGCTATTACATAAGAGCTCACTCCACTTCTCTCTCCTCTTCTCTCTCCTCCATGTCATCTAATAAATACTATCTATTCCTTATAGCCCACTTATATAGTCTTATTGTACTTGCTCGTAGTATGGATCTTGGACACGTCACCGGAACAAAATGGCTAGGAGTTCCACAAACAAGTCATGCAAACCACTCCTACAATCTCCAACTCTAGCTGACACTACCACTCCTCCAATCTCCAACTCCAGTCCACCAAGGCCACCAACAACTCAAGGGAAAACACATGCGGACGCAGAGGCCTTTACACCATGAGCTCCAATCATTGCCTCGTCAAGCGCCAAGTACCACTCGAGAATGCTACTTTTCATGGCATGCACGACAAGGTGGTCACACAAAATTTCAGTGTACTAGTTACGTGCGTCGTAACGGCTTACTAGATCACGTAGGCGTGCGTAAATAGATTTATACTATTTGATAATATATTTATATTTTTTAAGATGGAGAAGCACCTAGTACAGAATAATATTAAAACAATGATAATAATTTGTCAATAAATCAAGTCGAGCAATATCAAGATGAAAATAACAAATAGAAATAGATACGAAAACACATTCCTATTTCAGAGGGTTGAAAAGAAATACGAAAACTATTATTTTCTAAAGAGCATTTACTCACAATACTTACATCCAAAGAAAAATAATAGTATTTTAGTAGCTACAGCTACACTATTTGCAATACAAAACTTAATCAGTTTTAAGTTTGACCATTACAGTGGAAAACAAACTAGTTAGACAATCAAATTATGTAAAACGACACTACTTTTGGCCAAATTTGCATGAACAGAGTAGAGAGTAAGAGCTTAGGAAGCTGATTCTAAATCAGAATTAGAAAAAATGTAAGATTTGCACCTGAATTGTTTACTATGTAGGTCGCTTGTATGCACCCATCAGATCTTTCTGAAATATCACAACGGAATTCGAGAATTGTTATAGATGGGCCAATATTTAGTCGAATTTAAAAGAAAACATGAAAAAATGGAGGTCTACTCCACAGAATATCGAACAAAAAATCCTGTGCAATCCAAGTATAGTATGCAAAATTCTTTATTGCTTCTACCTGAAAGATATAAAAACATATCCTAGGTGTTGTGAAGTTACTATTTAGTAACAGATTCCATATACGATATGGTCGTTCGGTTCACGGCCCAACTAACCAGGATGCAGGAATTTGATGCGGGGAGGAGCGTCCCCTAGGGACTTCAATAAACGGACGTGATTAGCAAAGTATATCAATCCAACGATTAAGAAAAGTAATGGTCTGAGAATGTTCCAATTTGTGCCAGTTATAATATCCCTAATTACGTGTTTATGTCGTTACACATGTCTTCCATGCGAACATAATATGCACATGTATAAAAAACATAGTTTATAACCATTACATGTATTAATAATTATAGTATATCAAAATTGAAATATGCTTCTAACATGAATATACATGGATCGTCATGGAAGCTTATCAAAATTTACCCGAAAACATCAAGTGGTAAAAATTTCTTTACATCGAAAAGTCTGTTTACAACATTCAGGCTATGACGTGCATATGCAATTCACGCAGTTGACCCCACGATTTTCACCTAAATCCTTGTCATTGGGCAGCTAATACTATTTAGTGCCCAGTTTTGTAGCTGCACGCTATAGCAGATTGGCAAAATCCCCCTTCTTCTTTATAGGCAATGCTATGCGTGGTCGTTACGAAGAACTCACATATATATTTATTTTTAATTATTGATCATATCCTTTCCACTGTCCTTGATGGCATTACGACACTACTCTTTGCGGTGGCTCGGGACAATGTAATATAGAGCTGACCATGAGAGAATACTGGTTCCGGTATATATGGTCTGCACTTACGCCTTGTTGATTGTCTCATAACAAAGCTGAGCCAATCATTGACGATAATTGCTTCAACGTGAATTTGGATGGGATCATGTTGTCGTCAAAGAGGCGGTGGTATGCGAGGAAGAAACACCATACGCTCAGTGTCAAGGAGGTGGCACGCCATGCTTTCAAGACCTCTTCTTGCTAGTTCACCAAGATAAATAAGCGTATCATCTCACAAAATCATATCAGTTATTCATATTGATGCAACCAATGATTTATCACAAACCAAGTTCACAAAGTCGTCTGAACCTGCACAACACTGGCCAGTGTCTAACATATATCTTAACACTACATTTGCCAGCCCAAATACATAGAATAGGACTCGTTGTAGGTTACATACTGTCTCAACATTTAATGCCAAGCCATTCATCAAAAGCAAAGCACACACACCAAACTACTAACTACACCGACATCTAAAGCAAAGTATACACACCAAACTACGTTCAAGCTTGACCTCTCATCAGCCGTTCCATATATAGTAATCCAATGCTCTTACTAAAACCAATCTTCTCAAACAATTAAACAATGACGAACTAAGAAAAGAACCGTGTTGGCAGTGTTGAAGGCACATGCATGCTCGGCGATCTCCTCAAATCCGATCAAAACACCCTTACAGACACCAACATTGCCACCCTAACCTGGCTGAGAAATCAGAGGTGGTTCAGTAAAACGGACGTACATCAAGTGTAAATCCATGTTAAAGATAAATTGGCACACATCTCTCGGAACATGTGTTAAGCCCTCAAAGTACTCAGCCTATAACGCACCAAACAAAAACAAATGAGTTCACGAAACCTAAGAGGATGAATTGTTTAATTAAAAATGAGATAGATAGCCAAATTTGGATCTATCAATTTGATATTCAACATGGATTTGATCTTAAGAACATTCAACAATTTGTCAGCATTTGAATGTGTTATCTGATACACATCTCACTTTGGAGCGCCCGATTACATTTCTGTCAAATTTTACCCATGATGGAAAATAATCGGCCTCTTCGACCTATTAAATGTAATTTCAGCCCCGTTTTTCTACACCCTACAATGGCGTCATTCTTATCTTGGCACCACCAAAATACTATTATTTGTTGCTTTGTTGGTTACGCAAAATAAAATTTCGAGAGCGGACCGTCATCCAAATAGTCGGTGTCCCATAATTATGGGAATTACCCATTTTATAATCAAGTTTAAGAATCGCCAACTCACATATTTTCAAGTGTCTGTTCACCTTTAGGATTTGGGCCGCAATTAACTCGTGGAGCGGTTTCCCTATCCCGTGTTTTGGGCATTCATTACAAACGTTAAAGAGTGTTGGACAGATCTTGTCGTGGGAAAGAGACGAATGTTTATAATAGTCTCCATGATTAGGTTAGTCTCTTGAGGAGTTTGAAATGGGCAAAATGCCAGGATCCTTCAACATCATGCCATGCCTTTGAATGTCTTCATCACCAAGCTAAAAGAGGGAGCAATAAGTTGGATCACGGTCGGCACAAAGCACATTAGTGATATAATACTTGTAAACTAGGCTTCATTTGAGGTTCTAGGAAGTGTCCTTCGAAAATATTTAAAACTTCTAAAAGTTCTATGTATTTAACTGAAAAAGAAAGTTTATTTTGTCCCATTTGGGAAGAAAAAACAAGAGAATCGTTCCAAGTGAACAGTTCCTGATGCTATTCCTATGATTACTTAAGCAATACAAATTCCAATTCTATTTATAAACAAGTCTCATTCTTCTTTTAACCAGCTCAGTGTTTACAAAACAATAAGTGTACTAAGTGGTCACACTACCCCATGTAGTTTTCGCGCATACACGATACTGGATTAGTGGTGTATATGCAAATATGAGTCTAGCATATAGCCCCCACAAAATAATATATTTGCAAAATGGGAGATTTTGAAGACAAGGCAAAGGCACCTTGCTGTTTGGATCTCAGTATCAAAAAGTTGCAAGAAAGCTATTATTATCGGAAATGAGCGATGGCATGCATATAACTCTCTAAATCTTCAGAAATTGTCGAGGACATCAAGACCGCTAAAACCAAAGAGAGCGAGCTAAGAATTCCAAGTACAACGCAGAAGGAACTACCGTTAGATTTGCTCAAGAGAATCACGGATGAATTCTCCAACGAGATTGGTACAGATAAATTTGCAACAACATATAAGGTATGATTTCCATTTTATTCCTTTCATAAGCTGTTCAAAAGATGCGGATGTACAATATTTTTGAGGTCACACAGGCTATTCAAGATGGGAAAGAGATTGTTGTGAAGAAACTTAAGAAAACATCGCCAGTGCCACATCAAACCGTATTTATTAATGAAATAAAAAATATTATGGCTCTCAGCCATGAAAATATAGTGAGGTTGGTTGGCTACTACACTGAAGCGCAAAGGAATGTGGTGCAGAACGAAGTGACATATTTGATTACCGAGAATGATGCATGTCTGCTCTGCTATGAATATTTACCCAAGGGAAGCGTTGACAAGTACATTTTTGGTATGTTCCTTACGCAATGCACTCTTTGAAATATTGTTTTTGTCTTACGGTCTCATTTCATATTTACATCATTTGTGCTGTTTGGTCTTGCATTTCGTTTGCTCAACAAATAATGTTCTTATGAAATAATGCTATTTGAATTCATTATATCAGAATTCTTACTTGATCTATGTTTTAATTATTACAGCACCAGCGACAGATAAATCCCCAAAACCAAAATGGGACGAACGCTTCAAAATAATTAATGGGATCTGCGATGGTTTACACTTTTTACATACAGAGAATCAGATTATCCATATGGACCTTAAGCCAGAAAATGTATTGCTGGATTATAATTTGGTGCCCAAAATTGTGGGTTTTGGTATGTCGAGGGTCATCAGTAATGAACATGCACAAGAGATAATACAGGACGTCGTGGGATCATAGTAAGCGATAAAAATACACATAAGTATAGTTATATTTCACTTTCATATATGTTTTGCTATTTTGAGTCTCTCCTACCCAATTAATGTTGATGTTAATATGATACAGTGGATACATGGCACCAGAATATGTGTACCGAGGTGAAATTTCTACCCAGACAGACATATACAGCTTAGGCGTTACAATTATTGAGATCACAACAATGAAGAGAAACTCAGGCAACCGTAGTGACCTGTCGGGAAGGATCTTTATTGAAGAGGTAACACAAAATGGACATAACGATATTTTTAAATAGGGTCTATTTTTGAAATCTTTTTGTTATGTTATGTTATGTTATTTGTCGTCATTTAACGTTCTCGTCAAACTTGATATTTAGGTACGTGAAGAATGGACATATGATCACGTAGTGTCCGCTTACCCATCCGAGGATGCCATTTTGCTTAAACAAATAATAGCATGCATCGAGATTGGGCTGCAGTGTGTTGAGATCGATCGGAAGAAAAGACCATCTATAGAGGACATTGTCAACAAGATAAGCTGTACATTTACATGTTAAACAAGGCTTGATTCAGTGTGTTGAACATAAATACTGGCTTTGTAAAATATAATGGATGAACTATCTCTTCTCTACTCTATAAAGCGGCTTAACGACCGTCTGTACACGAAATTGTTGCTTCTCGATGGCGCGAGCCATCATGCGGTTCCCCCGCCCGCGCGCAATGTGCATCTGTGGGTCCCACCCATGTTCCTCTTTCTCCCTCCCCTCCCCACGTTCGTCACAATGTCTTTCTCCTTGCGCTGCATCCTTCTAGACTGGAATGGTAAGGGCATCTCCAGTCGTTGTGCCCCCCAGGGCCCAAAACGCCGGCCTTTTGCGCCCGCCACGGCGCGAAACGGCGTCAATCCGGAACCCGGGGGGGGGGGGGGGGCGTTTAACAGCCGTGAAACCCAGGCCGCCCCCATCCGGCGCGAATTCGGCCATATTTCGGCGAAAACATAATTCGGCCCATTTTGGCATACAAATTCACACGTTTAACCATAAAAAATCACACACAGATGAATAATTCAACAATGCAAAAAATAAAACAAATCGGCCTAGGCATCAGCATTGCCATGACCCTTGCGCGCCCACAAGTGCTGGACCAGATCATTTTGTAGAGCTTGATGTGTTGCAGTGTCTCGAATCTCCTAGCGCGTGGCGTGGAAGTCTGCCCATGATGTCGACACCTGGTGATCAACATCTTCAAGAGGACCCTGACGGTAGTACGGTACCCTTGCCTCACTGATAGGCACCGGGTCATCCCGCTCACTCTCAATGAGTGTGCAAGACCACATAACACTGCATCACTTCCCACATTTTGGACTTCGACCAAGTCAGCGCGGGGTACCGGACAACGGCAAATCGAGACTGCAACGCACCAAATGCTCGCTCGACATCCTTCCTGCAAGCCTCCTGGCACTTGGAAAACCAAGCTTTCACGCTTCCTGGCACAGGTGACGAGGTGTTAACTCGACAAGTCACAGGGTCGTGCACCCAGTCTGAATCCTTTATCTCTCGGATGAACTTGGCGTGCAGTAATCTGTCGACTTCCATGGTGATCGCGTCTCGTTTGGGTCCTGAGAAGCGTCGCATGGATTGCTTGACTGGTCTTGCGTCCTTGTGGACTTTCAGAGAGTGCTCGGCGAGTTCCCTGGGTATCCCTGGCATGTCAGAAGGTTGCCATGCAAAGATTTTCCAGTTCTCACGTAGGAACTCGACGAGCGCGCCTTCCTATGCGGGGGTCAGACTCGATGAGACCTTGACCGTCTTTCCGCTGTCAGTCGGATGGACTTGATGGGTGACGGTGTCGTCATTCGTGTTGAACGCTGCGTCTTTGGCAGGCTTCTTGCGAACCGGGAAGATGGTCTTGTCGTTGTCGGCTGATATGGCCTTGAAGTGCTCTTCGACGCCGAAGAACTCGGAGATCTTGGCGAACTCGCGGTCGCAGCTGTTGGAGAGCCCGAAGTCGCCGCGGACGGTGATCACTCCTTTCGGCCCGGGCAACTTTATCATCAGGTAGGCGTAGTGGGGTACTGCCATAAACCTGGCAAAGGTCGGGCGTCCGAGGATGGCATGGTATTGTGACTTCCAGTCGACGAACTCAAAGTCTATCGACTCCTTCCTAAAGTGCTCGGGTGTACCGAGAATGACGTCGAGTGTGATTGTTCCCATGGGCGTGATTGCTTGCCTTGGTACTATGCCGTGGAAGGTGGTCTCCGATTCCGGCAATTTCTCTGTCGACCTGTTCATTCTTCTGAGGGTGTCGGCGAATATGATGTTGATGCCGCTACCTCCGTCCAGGAATACCTTCTTCAGGCTGTAGTCGCCGATCAAGGCCTCAATCACGAGTGCGGCGTGCCCGGGTCGGGTTACCTCCGATGGGTGATCTGCCCTGGAGAATGTGATTAGTGTCTCCGACCCGCGCATGTAGTCTGGTACCGCGCGCGGGCTGTTGATGGCTTGAAGTACTTGGCGTGTGATGATTTTCTGCCGTCTGTTCGACGGGGGTCCCTTTTGGATCATGTTCAGCTGTCCCCGTGCGGCTGGGTACGTGTCGGCTGCTGCCGACTGACCTTGTTGCTGCTGCTGCGGCTGGGGGAACGCTCCTGCCGCCTGCACTTGGTTGTTGTTTGCGGGTGCTGCCTGGATGGCTAGCCGCGGTGCCGCTTGTACGGCCTGCACCGGGGCGATGATTTGCTGCATGGCATGGTAGATCTTTCTTGCTTTGCGGCAATCCTTCAACAGGTGGTTTGAACTCCATTTGCCTGTTTCCGGGTTGCGGAACGAGTGATGCTTACAGGGTTGCATCAGCTCCTCTGCTGGGGTCAACGGGCGCTTCCACTCGCGTTTCTGACTTCCATCATTGTGGCCGACGCTGCTGCTGCCACGGTTGTACTGACTCGAGCTGGGCTGCCGACTTTGCTCGTACTGTCGGCTACCGTCACGCTTGTCCTCACGGGGGGTTTCATAACCCGCCGCTACTAATTCGATTGAATCGTGGGTGTAACGTGGCTTCTTCTTTTGACGTGCTTCGCGCCAGTTGCTTGTTTCACCATCTTTTTTGGGAGAAGTTTCGCGGACATAGTCCTCTCCTTCGGCCCATTGGTTGGCTGTCTTCATGAGTTCTATTGTGGTCTTCGGCTGGAGCCTACCGAATTCCTCCCGGAGGTCGCGGCGAGCGACGCCATGCATGAAGGCGTCCATCACTCGATCTTCTGATACGGGTTCCATGGTATTGCGGAGGAGTGTCCACCTCTGGATGTAAGAGCGGAGCGACTCATCCTTCCCTTGCTTGCAGGCCTGCAACTCGATGTAGGTCGTCGGCCTGGCGAATGTTCCCGAGAAACTCTTGATGAAATTGTCCTGGAATTCTTCCCATGTTCGGAAATAGTCTTTGGGTTGGCTTGTGAGCCACCCGCGTGCCGAGTCCGTCAGCATGAGCTGGATGTACTGCATTGCCGTAGTCGATGTTCCGCCTTGGCAGGTGCAAGCGATGAGGTAGTCTTCGAGCCACAGCTTTGGGTCTTGCTTCCCGTCGTACTTTGGTGTGCCAGCCGTCAACTTGAAGCCTTTAGGCATGCGGGTGTCGCGGATGTTGAAGCTAAAGCATGCCGCGCCACACGGCTCGAAGTCGCGGTCAGCGTGGTCGTCCGCATTTGCTGCACTAGCCGATCGCTCCTTGCGGTTGCGGTCCACCGTCTTCCGTGTCAGGACGTCGTGAAGGTCCTTGACTGGCTGTCGCTGCGCCGCTGGGATGCCCGATGTCGTTGGTTCGTGCACTCGGTTGTTTGGCCCCTTGGCCGTCAGAGCTTCTTCAATTGCCCTTATGGAGGCAATTTGTTGCTTGTGGAGAAGGGAGCGCGCGTCCCCCTCCGGTGGCTGCGTGAGCCGGAGGTATGTCTCGACTGAGATCAGGGCGGCATTCGCCGTCTTTGGGATGGGTACCCCGTTTTCATCTTCGGTGACGAAGGACGAGTCGAGGTTGCGGGTGAGCCTTGTTCGATCAGCTTCTGCCATGGACACGGGCTCTGGTTCGCCGTGCTCCTTGGTTAACCTCTGTGGAGGATGTGAAGGAGAGGGCGGCTCGCCTGGCACTCGATGCATCCGTGTCCCTTTTGCGCCTGAGCAGGTCGGCTTTTTCGGCGCGAATTCGTTCGCCTTCCTTGCGTAGCAAGTACTGGACCGCCAGGTGGTCTTCTCGAGGTGCGTTGGGTGGGGGGAACGTGCCCTCGTCCACATGCTTCATGGCTTGGATCGCCATGTCCCGTGTGATGACAAGTTTAGTCTGGTCCGGCATGTCCACCTCTAGCGGATATGCGGGTTCTTCTTCGTCGTCATGCAGTGCTGTGCCGGCCATGAAGACTTGCTTGGGGTAGACTTGAGTCGTAGAGTTGGTGCTGCCGCTGCTGCTTCTGTCGCCCGCTTCTTGCTCGGGGTCGAAAATTGCTGCAACGTGGCGCGCGGCGCACCCGCTGCCGCGTCTTTTCGCGACTGTCCATGTGCTTACACTCGCCGGGGCGAGTGCGATTGGCTTGGGGTAGACCTGGGATTTCCACGAAGACGAGGGCGCGCGTGACATGGCTGTCGGACGCGGGCCCCTGGTCGCCCGTGCGGGTGCGACGGTCGAGGTGGATCTTGACTTGATCGACCGCACGACCGAGGTTGGGGTAGTAGACTCGATTCGCGCGGCCGTTGCCGAGATTGTCGATGTAGAAGTCCTCTTCGCGGGTGTAGCTGGCGCGGCCCCTGCGGGTGCGGCAGATGCGATCTTCGCGGGTTCAGCGGTCGCGATCTCCGTGGGTGCGGCAGATGCGATCTCGGCGGGTCCGGCAGGCGCGATCTCCGCGGGTGCGGCAGATGCGATCTCAGCGGGTTCGGCGGACGCGATGGTTGGCGATTTTGGTGACGCCGTCGCGCGTAGCGCGGTAGTCGTAGACCTGAGCATACCACGACTATCGATGCAGCAGAATATGGAGCCAAAGGTGATGTGTATACCTTTGTCCAGATCGGCGTACACCGACTGATGAGCTGGCGAGTGGATGACGTACTCGAAGGAGCCGAATCGGATCGACTCCCTGACGGCGGACGCGCCGATCTTCATTGCGGATGGAGTCGGAGCGACCATGATCCTAGCACTTGTTTGCTTTCCCACAGACGGCGCCAATTGACGAGGTGTTAACTCGACAAGTCTCAGGGTTGTGCACCCCGGGTTGATTGATGGGGAGAGATATGAGTGCAAGGTGATCACGACGGCTGACAAGCAAGGATTTACCCAGGTTCAGGCTCCCGGAGGATAACACCCTACTCCTGCTTGTCTGATTATTGATGCGAGTTGTGGTTACAATGGCGAGATTGCTATCTCGCTAGGGTTTGGTGCGGTAGCTATGAGCGTGTCTCTGGGACGAGGAACCCTCCTGGCTTTATAGGCAGCCAGGTCTCGGGTGGTTGGTGCCGATGGCAACTACAGATATGGCAGGTTATGCTTCCTAACCGACTTGGACTAGGTTACATGGTACCCCGCCTGGGCCTCCTGTGGGCCTTTCCATCCTTGGCGCGGCCCAGGTAGCCTTATCGTGGGCTACCCGCAAGGCAGCCCCACGTCAACAGGGTTGGAGATGCTCTTTGAAGGAGATATGCCCTAGAGGCAAATAAATAAGTAGTATTTATTGCATTATCTCATAAGTTTATAATAGGTTTGTGTATTATGCTATAACTGTATTAATCGGAATTATTAATACACGTGTAATACATAGACAACCAGGTCCCTAGCAAGCCTCTATATGAGCTAGTCCATTGGGCAACAGTTGATCGAGATTCCCGATCAAGGACAATGACGTCGGTTGACAATGGGGTCATCTTGTTAGTTGAATAAGGTGGTGGACATACGCAAAGTATTGCAATAAGATCGTATTACGATGTTTGTCATTTGCAATAGATAAGAGTGTGATAGCTTATTCCTTAGACCGCGAGACCGTATTCGTAGGGATGCTTTGAGAGCATCAAACGTTGTGTCTTATATAGCATGACAATAACGGTGTCCATCTTGGGTGTTCCGAAAGAGCATCGAGACGTAAGGATCAAGAGCGGGATTTGTTCATTCTTGTAATGGAAAGATACTCTGGGGCCACTCGGTGATATTGCATCTATATAGCTACGCAGCTTATGACTAGGTCATGGAGATGTAATATCGCAGACGAGTTAATAACCTTCGTCAGTAACGAGATACAGCAAAGGCATCGGTGTGTCTACGATCATATCTCGGACAAGGTAGTATCGCAGAGACAAAGGGAATGAATATCATACTTATGGTTCAACGACGATATTCGTGGAATGCACAGGGGTCGTCATATATTTCCAGGTATCCCTGACGATCATTGGTGAGCGGAGTGTCTCGACCATGTCTGGAGTATTCCCGAACCGTAGCGTAACAAACTTAAGGTCTTAGCGACGCTAGGAGATAGGTTCTGGAATTTTATAGGAATTTGTTGGAGAGAGAGAAATGATCCGGAAAGAGTTCCGGTGGTCTGGAAGGAGTTCCGGAGAAGTCTGGAATGGTTCCAGGAATGTCCGAAAGTTGTTCGGGTGGTCCGAAAGAGTTTTCGGAGTCACGGGATGTTGAATTATATATAAATATATTAATTATGAATTAATGGGATTTTTATATTAATTTAATATTAATTAAATAAAGGAAAACCCTAAGAGGGCCCAAGAGGGGGGAGCCGCACCCCACAAGGGGGGTGGGCCCCATGGGAGGTTCGGCCGGCCCATGGTGGGGCGCACCACCCCCCTCTCCTTTGTTTAGTCCCACATGGGGGAGCCAAGGGGTTTGCACACCCCCTTCCCCCTTTATATAGCAAGGCATATTAATTGATTTAATTCATAGGAAAATCCAATTAATTCCCGATTTCTCTCTCGATCTCGTGGTTCCCAAGTCGGAGCCGCGCCGAGCTGAGGAAGGAGGTCTATCTCCACCTAAGCCATACCGCAGAGCGTCGTTGCTCTGCGGGATTCCAGAT
Source organism: Poa annua (assembly GCA_026929855.1). Lineage (NCBI taxonomy): Eukaryota > Viridiplantae > Streptophyta > Magnoliopsida > Poales > Poaceae > Poa > Poa annua. Next base: position 2,012,495 of record CM049428.1, on the reverse strand, counting down.
AAGATCTACTCCTGCGATTTCAGCTGAATCTGAATGACCGGGAGTTGTCGCTAGGCTCCGTATGTTTGCGAGTGCTCGGAGGCTACTCTACTGAGGAGCTTGGGCGACGTCGTCTCGCCCCCTGCAGCCGCCGCGCCACCCCCCTCTGCTGTCGGCGCCCCAGCCCCGGTGCTGGCGCTCTGCCTTCTTCCGCCCGACGCCCGTCGACGCAGATCATCGTCGACACCCCGGCGTCATCGACTTCGACATCGCGGCAAGATCTTCGCGACCTCGAGGTCGGCTACGTACGACTTCATCGTCAATGCTTGTGCGGGAGCGTAATCCCCGCTATCGGTCTACATGGAGGTAATGTAACCCGTTCCGCCACCGTTATCGCATGTACTAGATAGATAGATCCTGGCTAGTTAGGGTTTCGTACGCTAGAAAATTATTGTTTTCTGCCCCGTAACCCCTTCAGTGGTATCAGAGCCAATCTATGCGTAGTACTGCTGGTACGGTTAGAACTCATGTTGAATGAGGGCGTCTTTCTTATATTTGCTACCCTCTAGCCTGCACTTGCGATGCCTTCGGTATTGAGTTGATGAAGCGGCCCGGACCGACTTTACGCGTACGCTTACGCGAGACTGGTTCCACTACTGACATACGGCTTGCACCGTATCTGTGGCTTGCGGGTGTCTGTTTCTCTCTCTCTAGTCGGCAAAGCATTTTCAATGGAGGGCCCGAAAGGGATGCTTAAACATGCAATTATACGATCGACGTTGTGGTACAAAGTTCGTAGGTAGGGAAGCGATTCTCTTACGAATAAGCCTATTTGCCACGTAAAACTTGCAAAACTAAATAAAGCTAGAGGCGTCTAACTTTGTTTTGCAGAGGCGTTATTTCATGTGACATGGTTACGGTAAGTTTTGATATTACTCGTACTGTCGGAGGCAATGGAGGGCTCTGTAGACTCGGAGCCATGCCGGGGCGCCGGGGGCCAGGCACATGGCGCCATGAAGGTCCAGGCGCATCGACCATGTCACATCGCACTTCATTGCAAATTATTGTGTGCTGTTGTGTGTGCATCCTATTGATTGATTATATGCTAGATATACAACGGTAGCATCATAAATAGGATGATCCCTAACAAATACCAAAATTGTGTTCTCCCTCGTTGCGCACCACCAAGAAAGTTCTACGTTATGAGGCAGGCCGTGATGATCGGGTGTCACACATCTCGTCGTTCGCATACAGTGGGTGTAAGCCATGTTGCACGCGCAGGGTCTTCGAGGTTTGATTGGCGAGCCTAGCATACTCAGAGGTATGGCCTCGGAACACGGGAAGATCGAAAGATCGAGCACGAGTCACAGAGTTGTTGTGATCAACATTTTATGTCCACCTTTGAAGCTGTGCTGCCGGCCGTGATGATCGGGGGTAGTATGGTGGATGAGGGTCGTGTAATCGCCATTATTATTTTTAGGGATAATAATCTTGGTGTGGTGTGTTTTTGATAATGAGATTATAGAACTAAAACTCACCTATATATTATAAACTTATCTTACCTCTTTTGCGATCACATCTGGAGACTACGGAACTACGCTTCGGTTACTTCTTCAAGAGCTCGGATTCTACCTTGGAAGCCGACGGGTCCAACTTCATCAGCTGGTACATCAGTTTTAGAAACATTCTCCAAACACAACAAACATCCTATGTCCTAGAACATTAGTTAGGAGTTAGACCAGATGATTCTGATAGCAAGGAGCAAGATGATGAGTTCCGTAAGCATCATGATATGTTCATGGAAGTGACGATCGTCATGAGCGTATGCCTAGCACCTGAGTTGAAAGTTGTTTCAACACATGGAGCCATATGCCGTGATTGATGCGATCAGAGTTCACTTCAAAGATGAATTGAGTCTTGAGCAGTTCAGACAACTTAGAAAGTTCCGGACCATTCACATGGGGAGCATACCTGTCTGGAGACTCAGTTGAAGAAGTTGTGTGACATCTACTTCAGGCTTACGAATATCTACGATTTCTAGATAATGAACTCCAGTGCAATAGAGATTGTGCTTTACCTCCTAGATGTGAATAGCATGTGCGTGAATATGCTATAGAGACACGGTGAGCTTCTTCACGTTCGTGAACAAGTTCAAATCTCTAAAAGTTGATTCATCGAAGAAGAGTTCTTCGACGCTATGGGTGTATTTGATATACGAAGATATAAATGTATTCTTCTCATACTTGATGAAAAGTGTTTGATAATTGTTCTGTTTGTGAAACAGTCCCTGATTATCACAAGTATGTGGCGAAGGGTGACGTGACAGTGCACAAGTGAATGCAAGTTAATGGCCAGTAGTGCTCACGCCCTCGAGATATCATATTAGTTATCATCAATAGTTTTTGATAAGACATTTTGTAATAGTGAGAATGTGATCTAGTTTGGTGTCTTGAATGTTACAAGGCATAATTATTCATATAGAACACATCAGTTGTTTTATGTTATGGAACAAAGCAGTTGTTTCATGTTATGAGTAATTTGCATCACATCTCAATTACATTATGCGTATGATATACATTTATAATAGCGGGAATAATAAAATTATGTGTCCAAAGAGCAAACACCATCGAATTTAGTCATAAAGTCAATGAAAGAAGTAATGGATAATTTTGGTCCATTTAAGTATTTCGAGTGCCAAAATTGATTAAGTTTGAAATGCAGTATTGAAGTTGCAATACTAGAGGAATTGATTGAGAGTCATTTTTAAATGATAAATCAATGGTGTTATTGCATGATCCGAAGTGTTCCATGATTTTGGTAAATAGGAGTATTTGCCCGATAAATTATGGAGTATGAAATTAATTTGATAAAAGATCAAATGGGGGTTTTCAGAAGAAAGACTAGTGAATATTGTATTCACAAGATTCGATCAAAGGACAATATTTTTGAATTATGGTTTCAACACAAAAGACTTGTGGAAATTCATTTCACAATATTATAATGTCATATATGGTGATATGTGGGGAATTATAATCATGCTCTATTTTAAATAAAGTGTGGTTTGTCAGAATCTGTCTTAGAATCTCCTAATATGTTCGAAACATTATAGTCGATGTCCACTTTAGAAAATAGATATTTTTCTCAACGAGAATTCGTAGGATCGACAGTAGTGTCGACATGTATATGATTATGCGATAATTCGGAATATACATGAGTGGTTCTTTGTAGATTGCTCGCATTGGATGAGAGTGTATTCCAAAACCAAATAGAAACAAAACTTAGTTTGTTGTCTATGTAATTCTGAGGAAAATATGATTTTTCGAATTATGGTTTATGGATTGGAATTAGAAGATTGAAATAAAGTGTCAGACTTATGTTGGAAGGTGTTCCAAAGAGTATATGTCTGCTAATGAAAATTTGGTGATTAAGAGTGAGGGAGACTAGAAAATTGTTTTCTGCTTGCAATCCTCTTTATAAAGATTATAATATTTTCATGAAAGAAACTTCTAAATAAAGTGTTGTTATATTTAATATTGCAGTCAGGTCACAACATTGTATTAAGTATTTCAGATCTTGTTGACAGATCAAGGTGCACTTTATGAATACAAAGAAAGTTGAGAAAATATCGGAATACGAACAAAGGCTTTTTGAGCCTGGAAATCCAAGTTACATTTGAAAGGATTAAGAGAGTAATTGTTGCTGCAATTCTTATTAGAGGAATAAGATTGTTTAATCGTCATATAAAGTGTTATATGAGAAATGTGACTATAAGAAAGACGCGGTAGCATGTCTTGTCAAGAAATGTGTCTTGGACAAGATCAAATTTGTTGACTACATTTATGTAGACATGCTTGAAGTCTGAGGGATTTGTATTAATGTAATACTGTAGTTTGTATTAAATTCGAATTGATAGTAGATCAATGATTTTGGTTTAACCAAGATGTCGATTTAAGTGGGAGTCATAGTTAGTTCACTCAGGAGAAATATGTGAAGAACATATTTTTGAGTGGGAGCTTAGGAACTCAAATATGTAGATAACATGTTTTTGAGTGAGAGCTCGTGTTATCAAATATGTGGAGACATAATTTGAGTGGGAGTCGAATTCATCTTGTGTAGTTAACACATTGTGAAACTGTACCAATAGAATAGGATGAAGTTGTGAAGCTATTTGAAAGTTAGTGTCTATTTTGAAATAGAACAGGAATTTTAAATAGTTAGTCGAGTTGTTTTGGATTATATCTGAGGAGTCAGAATAGAATCAAAAGGATGGTCCTTTGGAATCCAATTGATCATTAAGAGTAATGATGCATGAAGGTAATGGTTGTATGACATGTGGGTCTATTATGTAATATTAGACATCATACAGAAACCGTATTATCTGCTCGATGAAATATAACCGATGTTCTTGGAATAAGAGCAGTTATGAAAGTAAATTTGGAATTTACTGGAAGTAGAAGTGCGTTAGTTAAGGGATTGACGTTAGAATGTCAAGTTTTCTACATTTGTGTGAAAGTATGTAGATATCGCGAGTTTGTAATTGTTACAAGGGGCTCTGCATGGCTGAGTGTGTTTTTCAGAGCAGTTATCTGGTTAGTATAATCAGAGTAAGCGCTGGGAAGCAGAAGTCTCACTTAGTTACGGTATTTGCATATATGTTGTTAGACAACGTGATGATATCAAGCAAGTTGATACCAGTGAATCGCAAAAGCGTGTACAATCATGGATTGTGCAGTAACACTTTTCCACAAGCAAGCATTATCAAATGATTCTTATTTGATAAGGGATTCTGATAAAGTAAAATGCAGCTAGTTTATTTGTACTCTAGTGCAAGTGGGAGACTGAAGGAGATATGCCATAGAGGCAAATAAATAAGTAGTATTTATTGCATTATCTCATAAGTTTATAATAGGTTTGTGTATTATGCTATAACTGTATTAATCGGAATTATTAATACACGTGTAATACATAGACAACCAGGTCCCTAGCAAGCCTCTATATGAGCTAGTCCATTGGGCAACAGTTGATCGAGATTCCCGATCAATGACAATGACGTCGGTTGACAATGGGGTCATCTTGTTAGTTGAATAAGGTGGTGGACATACGCAAAGTATTGCAATAAGATCGTATTACGATGTTTGTCATTTGCAATAGATAAGAGTGTGATAGCTTATTCCTTAGACCGCGAGACCGTATTCTTAGGGATGCTTTGAGAGCATCAAACGTTGTGTCTTATATAGCATGACAATAACGGTGTCCATCTTGGGTGTTCCGAAAGAGCATCGAGACGTAAGGATCAAGAGCGGGATTTGTTCATTCTTGTAATGGAAAGATACTCTGGGGCCACTCGGTGATATTGCATCTATATAGCTACGCAGCTTATGACTAGGTCATGGAGATGTAATATCGCAGACGAGTTAATAACCTTCGTCAGTAACGAGATACAGCAAAGGCATCGGTGTGTCTACGATCATATCTCGGACAAGGTAGTATCGCAGAGACAAAGGGAATGAATATCATACTTATGGTTCAACGACGATATTCGTGGAATGCACAGGGGTCGTCATATATTTCCAGGTATCCCTGACGATCATTGGTGAGCGGAGTGTCTCGACCATGTCTGGAGTATTCCCGAACCGTAGCGTAACAAACTTAAGGTCTTAGCGACGCTAGGAGATAGGTTCTGGAATTTTATAGGAATTTGTTGGAGAGAGAGAAATGATCCGGAAAGAGTTCCGGTGGTCTGGAAGGAGTTCCGGAGAAGTCTGGAATGGTTCCAGGAATGTCCGAAAGTTGTTCGGGTGGTCCGAAAGAGTTTTCGGAGTCACGGGATGTTGAATTATATATAAATATATTAATTATGAATTAATGGGATTTTTATATTAATTTAATATTAATTAAATAAAGGAAAACCCTAAGAGGGCCCAAGAGGGGGGAGCCGCACCCCACAAGGGGGGTGGGCCCCATGGGAGGTTCGGCCGGCCCATGGTGGGGCGCACCACCCCCCTCTCCTTTGTTTAGTCCCACATGGGGGAGCCAAGGGTTTGCACACCCCCTTCCCCCTTTATATAGCAAGGCATATTAATTGATTTAATTCATAGGAAAATCCAATTAATTCCCGATTTCTCTCTCGATCTCGTGGTTCCCAAGTCGGAGCCGCGCCGAGCTGAGGAAGGAGGTCTATCTCCACCTAAGCCATACCGCAGAGCGCCGTTGCTCTGCGGGATTCCAGATAAGATCTACTCCTGCGATTTCAGCTGGATCTGAATGACCGGGAGTTGTCGCTAGGCTCCGTATGTTTGCGAGTGCTCGGAGGCTACTCTACTGAGGATCTTGGGCGACGTCGTCTCGCCCCCTTCAGCCGCCGTGCCACCCCCCTCTGCTGCCGGCGCCCCAACCCCGGTGCTGGCGCTCTGCCTTCTTCCGCCCGACGCCCGTCGACGCAGATCATCGTCGACAACCCGGCGTCATCGACTTCGACATCGCGGCAAGATCTCCGCGACCTCGAGGTCGGCTACGTACGACTTCATCGTCAACGCTTGTGCGGGAGCGTAATCCCCGCTATCGGTCTACATGGAGGTAATGTAACCCGTTCCGCCACCGTTATCGCATGTACTAGATAGATAGATCCTGTCTAGTTAGGGTTTCGTACGCTAGAAAATTATTGTTTTCTGCCCCGTAACCCCTTCACTCTTCACATATGTTGCCCACTTGGGCTAGATGCCATCTGCAAGATAGTAGCCCTTCGTGTACTGGTGCTCATGGACCTCATAGTTCACAGGGGAGCATGGCCTTCGACTAGATCAGTAAAGACATCCGAGCACTGCAAGACATTGATGTCGTTGTGAGTTCCTGGCATACCAAAAAATGAATGCCAAATCCATAGATCATATGAAGCCACAACCTCGAGAATCACTGAGCACTCTCCTTTCTTTCCCTTGTACATCCCCTGCCAATCAAATGGACAGTTCTTCCATGCCCAATGCATGCAGTCGATGCTACCAAGCATCCCAGGAAAGCCTCTTGCTTCATTCTCTGCGAGAAGGCGAGCAGTGTCTTGTGCATTGGGTGATCGCAAGTACATTGGGCCAAAGACTGCAACAACTGCCCGACAGAACTTGTTCAAGCACTCAATGGCCGTGGATTCGCCCATGCGCATATAGTCATCTTGTGCATCTGCGGGGCACCGTATGCAAGCAACCTCATGGCCATCGTGCACTTCTGAATAGAGGTAAACCCTACCGTGCCGGTGCAATCCTTCTTCAATTTGAAGTAGGTGTCGAACTTCCGGTTTCGCCCATGATCTTGAGGAAGAGGTTGCGGTTCATCCTGAAACGGCGCCGGAACACCTTCGCGTCCTGGGTGGGATCATCGGCGAAGTAGTCGGAGTAGAGGATGCAGTACCCCTCATACCGTTGCCTCAAATTGCTCTTGCGGCGACCGCACGTCGATCCAACACACCGTCGCGACCCAGCGTTGGCGGCGAGCAAGCCGGCGAGGGAGGCCAAGACCAGGATGTGTTCTTTGTCGTCGACGGCGGCCTGCTCTTCCTCGTCGAAGAGCTCGACGAGTATCTCCTTGTCGTCTGAGTCCATGCCTTTCGCCGAACACCTTGCGGGCGGGGTGGACGCCCTTCCGCCCCAAGAATCTCCCGGAGGCGGGATCGCGGCGGAGGTAGTCGGCGGCGTCGGCGGCGTGGCGGGGCTAGACGGCGGGATTCGTAGCTGTTTATGTGCGGCGGCGCAAGGAGGGATGGTGGCGGCGACATCGGGGCGACGTCAAGCCGGGGTGGGGAAAAAGTGAGTCGGGTAGAGAAAAAGTCGTGTCTCGCCGACAAACCTGGCCCACGCGCGCTTTTTCCTTCCACCGACCCCCAGGCCAAACCCAGTGGGCTGGGTTTTGCCTGGGTGCGCCGGCGCTAATTTGCCCCGAAACGGCGCTAACTGGGCTTCTGGGGGGCGAGTGGTAGAAAACGGCGTATTTTTTGCCTCCGCCGGCGCCAAGTTCGCTGCCTCCTCCTCCAGGCAAGCGTCCTCCACGTGGCGATGTTGCGCAGGCGGCAGGAGTTCCCGGAATCCGAAGATGGGGAGGAGTTCCCGAAAGCCGCGGCGGGCGCGGCATGGCCCCACTGAGCCACACACGACACGCGAGCGGTTTTCTTTTGGCGCACCATCGCGTATGTAGTGTGTCTACGGTAGTGCCGCTACTGAATTTACTGACCTACGACGGCGAGCAGCACAATATAGGACGGCGAAGCTGGGTCGTCGCTAATGCGTGGTAGCCTAGAGGAGGCGAGAAGGCTGTAAAGTGTGCACGTCGAGCTTAAACCGAGGAGGCCATAAGATTACAGATGTTAAGTGGACTTTACTCATGTGTGAAACCTTAGAATAAAACAGACGCGCTACTACGCAAAATTGTGTACGTTGCATAAAATTGTCTGTGAAAATTTAACCCGCAGACGTCGTTCGGAGGGTGACAATTAACGCACACAGAAGGCTACTCCTGCGTGCGATCGTGGGGGTTTAAATTGCCTGATTTATACTAATGCCGAGAATTATGGCCAAGATGCCCGGAACTATTTTTGACATTTCTTTTGGGTGATATGTTATATGCCGGTATCGGTATGTCAACATTTATTTTGATACAATATAATTTGCTTGATGCACTCATATTTGCTATATTTACTAGGCCTAATTAGTATGTCAATATTGATAAAAAAGAACGAGATAATTATAATCATACCCCTGGCTAGGGCGATCAAATACGACGTCCCGTTGAATTCAATGGCCTGAGGAGGCAGACATGGAAAGGATGCTTATTTGTTTGACAATTAACCTGGTGACGTGTAAGAAACTATTGGGTCTATAGTAATGACGTGCGCTACAGTATGACCGAGCGCCCAACGTGACCTCGTGTTTAGCATAGGATACACAACCCGATGCGAGATATTTGATACGACGCATTAACTTCCTGACAACTCAAGATCAAAGTCTACTCCCAGCATGTGACGGGCGGTGCCGTTGGAGTTGATAATATTAACGGGCACGTATCTCCGATAGCTGTAAGACTAGTCATAACGAAAGACTAATCATAGGAGTAACAATGCTAGTAACATAAATGCCATATAAACAAAAATAGTAATATATTAAGTATTTAATGAAGAGAGATGATGGTGGTATCATAGGTAGATACCGTAACATATCGGATTTCGAGACAAGATGAGTCTATAGGCTAATAAATGTATAATTATATGATACTACTCATTATTTAGATAGTAACATATACTAGTATCATATGCATGATACCACTTTATGATACTCTCCACTATGACTAACCTAACATATATATCATATATATCATGTAGATAAAAATAGTGATGTGATAAGTAATTAATGTGGAGAGAGTTTGTGGTGATATCATAGATAGATACCGTAACATAACGAATTTTGAGACAAGATAAATTTATAGAATAATAATTACATAGTTGTATAATACTACAAATATATTACCACTATTAAGATAGTAAGAGCAAGGTTAGTAATAAAGCCCGCAGTTGGCTATACGCCATTGCCACATCACTTATAGTTAGATTATAAACTCCATGTATAATAGTTGGCTATATGAATATACTACTTTATCGATATATGGCCCACCGTACCTTACACTCTCACATAATGCCTATGAGCACGTGATGCAGCTGGCTCTTGCATGAGAGCTCGCTTCACTTTTCTCTCATCTTCTCTCTTCCACGTAAATATAAATATATTATTTAAATCCCTATAGTCGGGACCTTATTAACCATGCTCTAACAGAGCAAGTATAATAAGATCCAGTTGTGCTTACATGAAAGAGAGAGAATATGAGATAGAAGTGAAGCGGACTCTCAAGCAAGAGCCAGCTGCAACACGTGCTCTTATGCATTATGTGAGAGTGTAAGGTGGATCATATATTGATAAAATAGTACATTCATATAGCCAACTATTATACATAATGGCTATAAGCTAACTATAGGTGACATGGCAATGGCTTATAGCCAACAGCGGGCTCTATTATTAACCTTGCTCATATAGAGTGGTATCATATGCATGATAGTGTATGATACTCCCCATTAAAATTAGTCGCGTAGGTAAAAATAATGATGTGACATGCAATTAACATAGGTGTTAACATAAGTGTTATGTAGCTAAAAATGATGATGTGACATGCAATTAAAGAATAGAGACAAATGAAGTAACTAGCTATATTATCATAACATCACATATTTCAAAACAATACAAAAGGAAGCAACGAATGAAACAATGAAGTGAAACATAGGCCGCCATGACGTATATAATGGACGTTGCATGTATGGAATCTCATAACATAGACAAAATAAGGTATCTCAAACCAATCAGTACTATGTACCTATGTAGAATTTACACAAATCTTTTATCTTGTATCATTTCATCAGGACTACTTTATATGAATTTAGGATATTCGTTTTAAAAAACACCGGAGTAAATAATTCATATTGAATGAATATATGTGAGTATATAGGAGTCAAGTTATAAATTCGCAGATTGCCTGCCCTGCCAAAACTCGCGAATCGAAAAACTCTGGATGCGCAATTGCTCTTATTGGTTGTTTGTTAAATTCATATTTGAGTGATTTTTCTTTTTTTATGTTCATGTTCTTACTTTTTAATGTGTTCCCTGGTTTGGTTTTTGGAGCATGCCCGAATAATTTAGATAGATGAAACGCGGAATACCTAGATATTACAACTGGCAACTGAAATAGAGAATGCATAAACAAACTGCTAGTAGGCACCTTGAAAGCTGCTCAGCTAATTCCCAATGCTCTTAACTTTATGGTGCTGAGAGTATGAATTCTTTAGGTTGTAAGGATTCTGACTTAGAAAAGTATATTCCCGTTTCTGAGGACAATGCTGATGATGGTGGAAACTATGACTAATCTCGCATCTATTACAAAAAAAATCATCTAATCGCAGCCAACCATGTGTCTACAGTGGGATTACTCACATATGGTTGGGAGGAATACAATGGTTAACTACTGTAAAAGAGTTGGCGATGACGATGGTGGCAATTTCTACTCTCCGGAGGCCGAGCTTAACCTTCAACTTCGCCCTTATGAACATAAACATAGTCGCGAAAATATGAAATAAATAAGTTCATCGGGAATTTCAAGGACATGAATTGTATAGCCCCAAGGGAGGCGAGAGGCAGTGGCTAGGGCTCACTCACGAGTCACGACCCGAAGTGGACAGGCAGTGGGCCACGAGCTCCAACCAGGAGTGAGACTAGTCATAGTGGAGTAACATAGGTAGTATCATAAGTGCCACATATGCAAAAATAGTGATGTGGCAAATATTTAATGAAGAGATAGGTGATGGTGATATCATAGGTAGATAACGTAACATAGCGGATTCCAAGACAAGATGAGTCTATAGGCTAATAAATGTATGACTATATGATACCACTCATATGATACTCCCCACTATTGAGATAGTAACATATACTAGTATCATAAATATGATACCACTCTATGATACTTCCCACTATGACTAGTCTGAACTATGTACTAACTCCACATTTTAATAGACTGACTCTCTTCTTTTCCCCGTGACATAGATTCAATGTACTAACTCTTAGTCCAACTCCTAGGTTCACTCTTAACCGAATAACACGCCCATACTTTCTGTATGAAATCACTAGAGAATGTCCACATAAATATTGGTTCTAACTTATTTTGATATAGTTATGTCTCAAATTAATTGTTCCTCAAATTTCTAAGGTTTGAGATAATAACAGTTTTCTTTTGTGTATGTTAGTAGAGTCGGCGGTGGACGGTTTGCCTAGGGTTCCAATATGGAAGTGCCACACACAAGATATTTGAAAAATGGAAGTACCACTACAAATTAGGAAACAAGGGACATCAAAGCGCATAATCCATCTAGCTACTAGCTGACTTCAAGTCAGATCCAGCTCTTATGAAAAATATGCTAATTTATTAAGACATGGCCTATCTTTCACTCTTAATTTATTAGGAATAGTACGTAGTACTACCTCCGTCACGGTTTATAGAGCACGCACGCAGTTTAAGAAAAAGTTTGACCTTCAAATTTAGTCAATAAATTATGAGTTATATGTTACAAAAATTATACCATTTGATTTATATTGAAAATAAGTTTTTAATGATATAATTTTTGTAATTTAAAATTTGAATTTTGTTGCTTAAATTAATGGTCAAAGTTCATTCTTAAACTACGTGCGTGCTCTATAAACTGTGATAGAGGGAGTATGAGCAGCACTGTTGCCGCTTCAAGATACAATGTCTAGCTAGTTGACTCCAAATCAGATCCAGCTCGATTCCCCAAACAAAGAAGTGGAGATGCAAAACTCGGATGACGTGCGTTATGCATGGCCAAAGCCCAGCAAAAGAGATGGTGGTGCGCTGCTCCTCGTGTTGAGCATAGGATCCGATGCGGACGACTTATTGATCCGAGGCATCAACTTGTCGACGTACATGTGAGTTGAAGGTTAAAAGTCTACGCGCGCCCGGCATAAACGAGTTTTTATCAGGACTCACAAGACTCAGAGTCTCACCTCCTACACGGGGCTGTCCATGCATGTAGGCCTTTAAGGTCTCTCCCATGTCATCTCGCTGCAGTGCTGAATCGACTCCAAGAAATTAAACACTCCCATCAGAAAATAGGAGATCATCGAGTGAGAATGGAGAACCTGGTGGTTGGCCTGGCCAAGTCGGTGGTGGAGGGCGCTCTAAGCAAGGTGCAGTCGGCGATCGAGGAGGACGAGCAGCTGCGGACGCGAGCGCAGGGCGACCTGGCGTTCATGACCGTGGAATTTGAAATGATGCAGTCCTTCCTGGACATGGCCAACAAAGAGAACGTCCGGAACAAGCTGGTCGCCACCTGGGTGAGGAACGTCCGCAAGGTGGCCTACGACGTCCAGGACTGCATCGAGCTCGTCATCCACCTCGACGACGGGCCGAGCTGGCGGCGTCGGCTGCTTCCGCCCTGCTTGAGGGAGCCGCTGCCGCTGGACGTGGCGGTGGCGGAGATCGAGCAGCTCAAGGCCAGGGTCAAGGACGTGAGCAAGTGCTACACGCGCTACAACCTCATCAACGACGCCGGCTCCAGGCTCGTCATGCTGCAGGAGCCGGCGTCCAGGGCTACGGCGGGCGACTTGCTGATCGAGGCAAGGCAGGCCACGAGAAGGCAGCAGCGCCGCGGGGATCTCACCCAGCTCATCACCAACACAGACAGTGACCTTCAGGTCATCTCGGTGTGGGGCGTAGGCGGCGATCATGGGACCGCCTCCCTCCTCAGGAAGGCCTACAATGATCCAGAGATCTGCCAAAACTTCTCCTGCCGGTCATGGGTAAAGCTCATGCGTCCTTTCAACCCGGACGAGTTTGTCCGCACCTTCCTGGCTCAACACTACGCCAACTCGTGCCAAGATCACCAGGGAGAATCTGTCGCTGGATTTGTCCGAAGGAAGCTCAAGGCCACCCACGACCAGCTCTTCGATGACTTCACCAACCAAACCGGCACTAGGTACCTCGTCGTCTTGGAAAACCTTTCCAACATGGTAGATTGGGATGCTATCCGGATGTTGCTTCCTCACAAGATGGATGGCAGCCGGATCATCGTCTCCACGCAGCAACCCGAAGTAGCAACCCTATGTGTGGGACACTCTTACCAGTTGTTAGAGCTCAAGAAGTTCTCAGATGACCACTCTGTTTGTGCCTTCTTCGACAAGGTACGTAGGCTTGAAACATATCATCCTTGATTATTTGCTTTCAAAATTTTGTTCGTTTATCTCCAAATTTGTACCATTACTTTCTCTAATAACGTCATGAGTAGAATGAAGGCAATCATTTCAGGACTAAGAAACAACTCTATAGTACTAAAATACTCCCTCCGTTTTGAATTAATTGACTCAGATTTAGTGCAAGTTATACTAAATCTGAGTTAATTAATTTAAAACGGAGGGAATACTAGTTAAGAGAATAGATGAATATATTTTTAGTAGGGACCTATTTCCACGCCCCCAATACCGCCTCGGGGCGGCAGAGGGCCACTATTGGGGTCTAAAGTGTATTTTACGCTTTCTAGGGTGCTCTAGTAGGAGCCTTGGTGGTGTACGTTATATTTGTACATGTGGAATTAAAAGGCCAATAAACAAACTTGTATTGGGCTGAAAATTTAGTCGCGACTTGCGCTCCGTTAGTGTAAAAAATTGCTTATTGATCATTTACTGGAATGTTAGTGTGCATGTTTGGTCGCTAGCCTACTCCCTTTGTTCCTTAAAACTAGCATGTGGCCCTCGCATTTCACATCTGAAATTATCCAGAAAATATGTCTAATACCACACATATATTTCTATTGAACGATTAAAAATATAATAATTTTACCATCACCACAAGTATCAAATGTGAAAAAATAATTTATCGACCAAATATTGTTTATCCAAAGGAAAAAAATACCATATCATTACAGCACATGCCGTTTGTGCATGGTGATATTTTATATGTTTATATAAGTCAAATCATATACTGATCTAGTCTGTAGATTATTTGGTTGTTACATTAGCGTGAGGTTAAAAATAAAAATAAAATTCATCGATATTAGCTGATTGGTTCTTGAACTTGGGTCGGTAACTTTTTTGTCATCTCTATTGTTAATATTCAAATTAACACATTTTTGTCTAAATCAAACTATTATATAAAGGATAATACAACACTCATTTCAGACGCATTGAGATTCCTTACATTTTTCTCATTATCACAATCCATGTTTATATTACATATCTTTCTAAGAGTGTGCAATTGAACCCATCCACCATTGAGAATTTTACATATAACACTGAGTCATTTTTATTTGTCATGTAAACATAAACCCTTAGATTTTTCATTTAGACTTAATTGATCTCATGATGATGAAATAATACATAACTTTAGTTTGCATCAATAGCACATCTTTTAAATATGTCCTAAATATCACGTTGCAATCCTAGATAAATGTGCAATACTCTCATGTGTAGCAATACATTGTATGAATATAAAAATATAAGGAATAGGTTAAATCCTTTAAGTACCGATTTCCAAATTGTTATATGGAAAATATTATTTTCTATATTATTTTATGATTTGGAAATTATTATGTATTTCAAATGATTCAGGAAATAGGCAAAAGGAGTCCATCACCGGTACGTTACCTGGTCAGGTTCAAAAAAAATTGCATGCTATGACATCATCAATGATGTCATCATATTAAGTCATATCCAGATTAGTATTTGAATGATCCGGTCATTTTTTGAGAGTATTTGGATGGTTTTTTTTCTTTAACAATTTTGGCAACATCTTATATATGATTAAAACAAGAAAATATAAATATTTTAATAACTTAGGTTTAAATTTGAACGCACATATAAAGTTAAGACATATATTTTAAAAATATTGGAGAATTCATCTGTTGCTCACGGGTGCATCCGCACCCGATTGAAAAAAATATTTTCTCAATTTTAAAAATGTATGTAAAGAATACGCGCACAAAGATCTCGCATGTATCAGGATGTCTCGTAAGTTTTGTGGAAAAAAATGATTTTTCGTTAGGCCCGTGGAAAAAAGACAAAAATACGTCACATATATACTGCTATTTCAAGTATCATATGATAAATATTATTTATGGATTACTATTTCCTCAAATTATAACAACAAAAATATTGTATCTACCAAACACTTGCTAATTTGTTGTAAGTGCAAGAACCAACCAAATACTGAAAAATAAGAAAGCTATGCATTCCCATAATAAATAATTATTGCATATTTTCGAAAATATTTATGTGCACTCATAAAATTATATATCCTAACAAATACTCACCATAAAACAAATTGAAAAATCCGACCTTATGAGAAATTATAGTTGTATCCTTTTATCTATCATTTGTTAGTTCTTGCACTTTTTACAAATTTATACATATTTGAGATGATTCTTTACCTTTCGTTCATTATTAGTACCAATATTGCATCGCTTCCTAGGAGTGTGTCATTAAACTCATCCATCTTTGATAAATTTAAGTTCAAATTTGAGGCATTTAGATTTGTCAGGTAATCATAAACCATTAGATTTGCTATTCAGACTAACTGATTGTGTGTCGATAAAGGTATACATGCTTTAGGTTCCATGGATAGCGTATCCTTTCATTTTTCTTTTAATCTCAGCCGTTAAAAATAAGATCAACAAAGCATATATTTTGAGCCTATGTGGCTTAACGTGGTGGCTTTATTAGACATATATATTGCTTTTATATAATAGATAAAATAGTTTAGCCTTTTCTAGCCCACACGTGTCAAGATGTCTTTTAGTTATATATTCATGTACATTATGCACTAAAACATGTGTATAGATACGTGTGGAGAAGAAAAAGCTAAAAACTATATACTACTATATATGAAAGTGCGTCATATTTGCGTTCAAATTGGTCTAAAGGGTACACTACAAAAACTGTGCAACCCACCTTGTAGGCGCATTAGCATTTAATTCCCTCTCCCCTATGAACTGGTCGACTTTTTCCCATCAACGACTTCAACGGTTCAGCCCCAATCAACAACTCCCTCTGTTCCTAAATACTAGGGAACCTACCGCGGTAATGCTGTGCCCATGTAGTAAAAAAATATAAATTTCGATATATGTGTTTTCAAATGGTAGCTATAGCTGACATGGCAGGTTCTTATAGCCAGTCGTTGGCTATACTATTAATCATGCTCTTATAATGAGATGGAGGCAGATCAGTCACTAGTGCAAAGGGAATTAAATGCTAATGCACCTACGTGGGACTTCCGGGCCAGCATGGTTTTTGCACTATACCCTTTAAACTGAGATGGAGAAAGTATTATAATGCTACCCTAATTAAGATTGACCCTATTTTTTTGTCTGGATTATAATTTAATTGATGTAGAGTGATTAACAAGGGATGCATATTTGTTTCAGATGTCTATTTAATTTAGACCATGTATTATTGCCTCAAATCCATAGGTTCAGTAAATTATGTGATATGGTAGGATACACAATCTAGCCACATATCAAATATAGTTATTTCTTTATAATTTTGAGTCGGTCTTAGACTAGTCACAATGGGTAGTAACATCGTAATAACATAAGTGCCACATAGGAAAAAAGATGATGTGACATGTAATTAATAAGGAGAGAGACAAATGGAGTAACATATCTAGTTACCATCACATCACAGTTTTCAAAACAAAATGTATATATAGGGTAATAAATGAGATTACATATGACACTACCTTTATGTTACTTTGCATTGTGAGGGTAGTAACATAGTCTAAGAATACGTGTATGTTACTAGTTGAAGTTACTCCCCATTGTGACTAGTCTTAGGTCTTGGGACAGTACATTTAATGTGCATGGTCAAGGTTTTTATATTCTAGGAATGGGCAAATTAATGATGGTATCTTAATTTGAGGTTTATATGAGCATTGACAATGATATACTAAATCCATGATTCACTACTATAAATAATAACTTTGAACTTTTGCTAGTAAATGTTATAAAAAATGTATGAATTTTCAACAGTACATTGAATTAAAAAAAACTTGTAACATCTTGTTAAGTGTTAGTAATTTTGATGTGGGTAGTTTACAAAGTATATAGGTTTAGAGCAAAAGAAAATCAATCTAAAGGCAGACTCGGCCTGGGAGTAGTCGGAGATTATAAATAGCATTGTGCTTACCTAAGGGGTCTTACTGAAATTGTAGTAATGTCTATTTCATTTTTCTCTGATTCTTAGACCATCCTTGACTTCATATTTCTGAATGAACATATGAATACAAAATGAACACATAGATAGTACATGCTTACGAACATGCCATCTCAATCTTTAACCAATATAAGTAGCCATGATTTCATCTTTTGCTATCACCATATTCACCGCTGTCTTTTCGGACCGAGGAACGATCTAGGCCCGTTGCAAGGAAATCAGGAGCAGCCGAAAAACTACCACATGAAGGCAACCCGCGCAGCCAAGCAGTCCGCTCAGCTTAGATTGCCGCAACCCTTGTGTATCCAAGCCACAGGAGACTAGGCCACCCAACGCCGCAAACATGCCGACCATTTGCCGCCCAAACTTTGCCGAACAACATCATCAGGCCGGCAGCTAGGGGTGTCGGAAGGGAGAATGGGGCGTGGCGTGTAGGGTTGTGTGTTCAACTCGCAACTGCCTATTTATGTACGCAGACAACAACCCTCACATGCACGGAGCAAGACATATATGGTGTTGCATGTACTCCCTATGCGGGAAAAGAATGTCTTAAAAAATGTGGTAAACGATATGGTACAGGAAAAATCTAATCGGATCTGATCCGTTTACATCCCTAGTCGTACGTATGGGAAAATACAATTGCCTAATCTCTCCTAACATATGCTAGAGGATGCGATCTAATAGGTCCTCCATCTCACTCACACTGTCCCGTACATTATTTCTTTCAGGGTTCTCATGGTGGCATTCATAGTGCTCCTGGTAATAAAGGCAAGGACATCAGCCCAAGAGCTGTCACCTCTGTTCATATTACCCAAGGGTTCAGCAGCGGCCTTTCTCCCCTGATTGCACGCGGGTATGAACTGAATGAGCTTCGTAAAATCACAGCTATGGTACGTATCAACTCTTCCCAGGTTACCGCCGTCTGGGGCATGCCTGGTGTTGGGAAAGCAGCTATTGTCAAGTCATTGTACGACGAAAAGACGAAAAAACAGGCGCACGGTTGGGTGAATCTATCACCTCCCTTCAATTTAAGGGACTTTTCACTGAGCTTACTTTTGGGGTTGGACTCGCAATCTATTGAAACAAAGGACACATACCGTGTCAAAGACCCTATTAAAGCGTGTCGTATTTTTCTCAGCGAGAATCCATGCTTCGTGGTTATTAATAATCTGCAGTCCACTGAAGATTGGGACTTAATTGAAGATTCATTGGTATCTCGGCCATCGAAGACTATTATCATCGTCCTTACAAATGAAGCAGACATTGCAGCACACTGCACACGCAGCAAAGAATATGTTTTAAATGTCAAAGGTCTAGAAGCTGACGCGGCATTTTCTATGTTTAAAATGGAGGTACGCTAATTTGCTCACAACTAAAGAAACTTCATATATACATGTGGTCATCTTGTTACCCTTTTCTTCTACAAAAATATATTATAGTTAATTCATTGTAACTTCCTGCATGCCGCCTAACAAATTGTGGGAGTAGCTTCCACCATACGTGTGTTCACGGAAAAAATCCCCACCGCAATTAAAAAAACCTAAATACGAAATTGAACTATCTGAGTAGAGGCCTTGACAAAGTTTATTTTGAAAAGGGTACCAGGTATTGTGGAGTGTGGACTACTCCCTCCGTTTATAAATATAAAAGTTTCTAGTGGTTCTGGTTTTGTCCTGATTCGTTACTAAATAAGTAAATCAACACACTAAAATATGTCTACATATCTATGAATCAGTACAAAGATAGAAACGTTAGGAAGTCTTTTATTTTAAAACAGAGGGAGTATGTGATGCGGTGTACCTTTTCAGAATATGTGCTCTCTAGTGTACTTTCTCGTTTCTTGGTTACATGTTACAATATTTGTGGAGATATTGTTCCGGGCCATTGGCCTTAGATTTTTCTATATATTTCCGTTAAGACACAATTTTCACGATACTTTACTCGGCATTGTTGAAATAATCAATATGATTATGTGCATCAACTAGAATTTTCAGCTTACTTTTTCTATGTATATTTTGAAACACATGTAATTTAACGTAATAACATTATTAAATTGTACGATCAAATTTTATTTGGAATTAGAGATAAAAACTTAATATTCGACACCATACCAGTATACAAGACTTAATTTCAACATAGGCAGCCTACTATGAATAAAAATGTGACATATGTCGAAGATTATCATCTGTATAGTCGACCAATTCAAATACCTTTATGGGAAATACTCTGCTACACCCCTGGGTAGATGTCCCCCCCGTCGGATGACGTCCATTAGAGCCCATCAGGATACGTGCCACGGTTAGTTAAAATTTGTCATGTGAAGTAAAATTCGCTAATTGAATTACCTGACAATGACAGACTGGAAGAAGATGACAAAATCACGGCGTAGATTGTATCAGAGGACCATTGGTTTAGAGATAAAAACTTAATATTCGACACCATACCAGTATCCAAGACTTGATTTCAACATAGGCAGCCTACTATGAATAAAAATGTGACATATGTCAAAGATATTATCATCTGTAGTCGACCAATTCAAATACCTTTATGGGAAATACTCTGCTACACCCTTGGGAAGATGTCCCCCCCTTCGGATGACGTCCATTATAGCCCATCAGGATACGTGCCACGGTTAGTTAAATTTTTTCATGTGAAGTAGAATTCGCTAATTAAATTACCTGACAATGACAGACCGGAAGAAAATGACAAAAGCACGTCGTAGATTGTATCAGAGGACCATTGGTTTAGAGATAAAAACTTAATATTTGACACCATACCAGTATCCAAGACTTGATTTCAACATAGGCAGCCTACTATGAATAAAAATGTGACATATGTCGAAGATATTATCATCTGTAGTCGACCAATTCAAATACCTTTATGGGTAATACTATGCTACACCCCTGGGTATATGTCCCCCCTTCGGATGACGTCCATTAGAGCCCATCAGGATACATGCCACGGTTAGTTAAAAATTTTCATGTGAAGTAGAATTCGTTAATTGAATTACCTGACAATGACAGACCGGAAGAAAATGGCAAAAGCACGTCGTAGATTGTATCAGAGGACCTAGGGTGTGTCCCTTTGAGGCAACTTTTATTTGAAGAACCATTGTGTTACTTGGAGTTGTCAACCTAGGGTTATTTTGTTACGGATTATTGATTGAACATTGATTCATGTTGATGCTCCTTAGGTAGGGATAATTCGTTGTCAGTCTTTTCTTCTTTAACTAATTGGTTATGTGCATCCTTGAATTTCCTCTTGACTGGTCGGATATATAAAAATATATATGGGGTCAACATATTTTTTCATGTGGAACATGAGATCAAAACATAACACATTATCGATAGAAGAAACATAAAATGAGAACTTGTATTTTTCATCGTCCAGGTTTTCTTTCTCTCATTTACTCTGGCCTATTGTATATATACATAATTTTTTTACCGTTGATTTCAAAAAAAGTAGCTTAAACTTTCAATAAGGGGTTAGATATATCGTATATCATGGATCTAGATTATCTGTCTATGCTTCGGGCACTTTATAGATGACCTTAGCTGCGAAAAAGTGGAATACGTGCACTTTGACTACATTGTAACATTTAAAAATTATGGATTATGTTGCTAGAGAACTCCAGAATTACGGCAATGTCAACCAACTTTGTGAGCAACTACTCACTCTGTTCTGAATTAATTGATTCAGTTAATTCAGGGAGTATTATGTTTGAGAGACATATGTTAGTCTTCCCTGTAGTTTTATTATATCATGATATTTTAAACCTTACATGTGAAACCAACACACATGCACTTGGCTTTTAGAAACCCACGCGCATTTGTTTTTGGAAACTATGGATGAAGCTTTCACCTCCATGCATATCTTGTGCTAAATGTTTATAATATTATACCTTCTAAAAGAAATAAGATTGTGTATAGTTTGGAACAACGGCATATTCATCTTCGTACGCATACCATTGATCGCCTTTGTTTTACAACTTATTTGAAGTGAGTAGAAGAAAATGGTTTTCTTGTCATACGACATTGATTAATGTAAGATTAAAGGATCAAAAAACCTTTATAATTTATTTTTCTGAATAATGTTGGTCCTTGTAAAGAAGTGAGCCTAGCTCACTAGGTTATGAAAGTGGATGTACAACCCAGCCACCCAGGTTCAAGTCCTCATGGATGCAGATTTGGGTTCTTATTATTTAAAAATAAAAAACCAGCTGTAGGGGCTTCCTCTACCGCATTTCTTTCAAAAAAAAATGTTGATCCTTGTAAAAAAAACTTATATCACTATTGAAATTCAATTTCTCTCCCTCTCTCTCGAAAAAATAACACGTGCAAAAGGACAAAAAATAAACCATCCTTTAAACGTTATCTACATTTGCATGTGCATACACACTAAAATATGTCTAGATACATGAAGATATATGCAAGTTTCGAAAAGGTAAGACATCCTTTTAATAAACGGACGGAGTATGTGGTTTCTTTTTTTTCTAAAAGAAAAGGAACTACTACTTTATTTTCTATATCGATATTCATATTTTGACATGGAATCTTAGAAAAAACGTACCATGGATTTTTCCTTTTACGGCCGGCCGGAAGACGTGGACTATACGTGAAGCTCATGCCCGTGCATTGCACCTCACGGGCTGATCAAACCAATCTAGTCTAAAAACCCTTGGGCGTGCTAATTGTTTCTCTTTTTTAACACGTACGGAACACTAAAAATAAGTTGTGTAACATAACTGTTTGTTTTTTGGAATCGATCATTTGTCTTGATTTTTTTTCATTACCGGTTCCCCCTAAGTTAGATTAGCGTACGGTTGTATCCAGCCCTGACTCTATTAACATAAAGATTTGGCTGTACGTGTTCAACAACTTATTTGTACCCGATTAATATTGTATGTAACTTCCACCCTTTTAATCTCAAGCGTCAGAAAATAAATGAAGGGATTATATATTTCTCACCTATGTGAATTAACGTGGTGTCTCCGTTAAGCCTATGTATATTGCTTTTAGAATAGATAGATAGATAGATAGATAGATAGATAGATAGATAGATAGATAGATAGATAGATAGACATATAATAGAAGATTTATGTGGAATTATGTACCATTGTACCCATTACTCACTTACGTTTTACAACTCAAATATCCGAACAACTGGTGTAGTTGAAACTAATGAAGGGGTATTTATTTTCTTGGTAATATAGGTAGAGAGGGTGAGTGGTCATCTTGTTACCCTTTTCTTCTACAAAAATACATTATAGTTAATTCATTGTAACTTCCCGAATGCCACCTAACAAATTGTAGGAGTAGTAAAAATCCCCACCTCAGTCAAAAAAAAACATGCATGCAGTCGAAATTGAACTATCTCGGTAGGGGCCTTGACAAAGTTTCTTTTGAAAATGGTATCAGGTATTGTGGAGTGTGGAGTGTGGACTACTCCCTCCGTTATAAATATAAAGGTTTCTTGTCTTTCTGGTTTTGCCCTGATTCGTTACCAACACACTAAAATATGTCTACATATGTATGAATCAGGACAAAGATAGAAATGTAAAGTCTTATATTTTAAAACAAATTGGGAGTATGTGATGCGGTGTACCTTTTCAGAATATGTGCTCTAGTGTATTTTTTTTTCGTTTTTTGGTTACATGTTACAAGATTTATGGAGATATTGTCCTGGGTCATTGGCCTCAGATTTTTTATATTTTCCATTAAGACAAAAATTTCAGCTTACTTTGCTCAGCATTGTTGAAATAATCAATATGGTTATGCACATCAACCAGGATTGATATCTGATCCTTTTCCTTTCTATTCTTAATTTCTGTGGATTGGTGTACCCATTAGTGATTGATGCTCACTTATGTTTTGCAACTCAAATATCTGAATAGCTGGTGTAGTTGTAACTAATGAAGGGGTATTTTTTTTCTTGGTAATATAGGTAGAGAGGGTGAGTGGGTTGAAGTCTCTCCCAGTGAAGGACGACCATACAGGCCTGCGAGAACTTATTTTGCGGTGTGGTGGACTTCCCTTAGTAATAGTTGCTATAGCTGGCTGGTTGGCCACGGAGAAGGCGGAGATGAAATGGAAGCGCATGATAACAGCTCTGAATGAGGGATTCATGACCGAGCTGGAGACGAAGGCACATTTTCAAAATCTTCATGGGCTATTTGGTTGGATGCATTCCTATATCGGCAATTGCTTGGATGTTCTGAAGCCATGCATTTTATACATGTCAATCTTCCCACCAGAGAAAAGCGTTCGCCGGAGACGCCTCATCAGGCGGTGGGTCTCGGAAGGCTATTCCAAGGAGAGCAGTAGCAGATCCGTGGAAGAGTACGGGGAGGAGCTCTTCTCTTCCCTCGTCAAGATGAGCATAATCCAGCAGCCGACAGAGTCTGTCGCCGCGGCGGCGTCAAGTGACACACGGATGGTGAGGTGCCAGGTGAACAGGTTCCTGTACGAGTACATCATCTCACGGCAGAAGGAGGAGAACCTTGTCTTCCAGCTGGGGAAAGGCCACAGCATCTCCACCCAGTGCACATGGCACCATCTCACCATATGGGAGGAATGGAGCAGAGACCAGATCGTGTTCGAGAGCATCAACCTCTCACGGCTACGCTCTCTGACAGTGTTTGGGGACTGGAAATCCTTCTTCGTCTCCAAGGCCATGAAGCTGCTCCGGGTGCTTGACCTGGAGAATGCATCGGGTGTCAGGGACCAGGATTTGGAGCAGATGCTGAAGCTTCTGCGTCGTCTCAAGTTCCTCTCGCTGCGAGGATGCGCTGAGGTCTGCAACCTGCCAGGTTCGATAGGGCGTCTGAGGCAGCTGCAAAGCTTGGACATCAGGCACACTTCCATAGTCACCCTTCCAGCCAACATCACCAGGTTGAAGAAGCTGCAGTATATCCGTGCCGGCACCATCGTGAAGACGCACAAGCCATGGACATCCCAGCTGATTCCAGGGATGGGACGCCTTGTGGGTGTCAAGGTTCCTCGTGGGCTTGGCAAAGCCAAGGCACTGCACACACTCGGCGTAATCAACGTCAGTGCTTCACGTGGCAAGGGCGTCGTGAAACAGCTCAAGAAGCTCACCCAGTTGCATAAGCTTGGTGTGTCCGGCATCCATAGCGGGAACAGCCGCAAGCTCTTCTCTGCAATCTCTGCTCATGGCCACTTGGAATCTCTGTCCGTGCGGCTCAAGAAGGGCAGCAAGAATTGCTTGGATGACATCTCCCTGCCCTGGGAGAAACTGGAGAGCCTTAAACTCTATGGGCTCGGAAGCAAGTTGCCTCAAGTGGCGAGCAACCAAGTAAACAAGCTCACAAAGTTGGTTCTGGAGATGGAAACTTTAACGCCAGAAGACATGACATTCCTGGCGGATCTACCAAACCTATGCATTCTACGCCTTCGCGTTGAGCAGAAAACTGTCCAGGAGAAAAGTAGTATCCTTTTTATGGTTAAGATGTCTGGGCTTGAGTTGCCCACCTTCACAAAGGTCAAGATCCTCGAGATTGCTAGCAGCTCCAGCTTAAATGTTACTTTCGGAAAAATGACGATGAAACAACTTGAGGTTCTCAAGCTTGACTTCAGCACTATGTTGGAATCATACAAGTCTCCGAGCCTGGATGATCTACCTGATCAACTTTTGTTCCTGCTCAATGGAAAAAAAGTTGAAAAACTGAAGACCGGTCCGTCGAAGGAACTTGTCGACGAGGCAATCTGTGGGAGGCTTGAGGAACAACCACGTGCGAACTCACTAAACCTGCACTCGCTGAAGATGTTGCGGCCTTTCCCCGGCTGGAAGACAAAGGGGAAGAGGACAAGAATCGTTTTAGCCGCGTAGCGGGAGCTTGTGCGTCACAAAAAGATACCTCGCTAAGTTATTGTAACTTCCCCACCGTCTATTCGGTTCTAGACAAGCATCTTTGAACCGCCCTGACTTTGGCAGAAGATCTGGCAGCCTCATATTAATATGTGATCTTGATGAAAAATCTGTGAACCAAAGTTTTAGCATAACTATGTAGAGTGTATTCTTTAGTTGTTTCCAGTCATTTTATAAATTTTATTGTTATTTCGGTTTCTACATTTTTTAATCATATTCCAGTTTCTTTCAAGGATGAAGGCTGCCCATAACCCAGACAAGTAAAAAACATATTGAGTTAGTTGCATGTTGCAATATTTAAGCTGCTTCTTGGGTCATGTGATTGCACCCATGCACCTTATCGTTGGACAATTTAAACTTCTTCCCTTCCTCTATCTCTGTCTTTTGAGTCAAATGGACAATGCAACCAATCATTGTTGTGAGACTGCAAAGGATGAACGTAGTTTGTTTATTGTCATTACTGATAACCTTTTTTTCCTCCATTGGCTTAAGTTAGAACTTTTTTAGGCTGCCATCACAAAGCTATCATGTTTCTATGATGTGAAGCTAGCATTTTTCCGTGACTTATATGATTTGTTGTCTGCATATGATTTCGTATTACAAACTACAAACTATATGGGAAAATTGATCTTACGTAAATGAGTTTCCCCGAAGGGTGCGGCGTGTCGCCGCGCCAAATTACCAAGTAGCGTATGAGAGTTCTTCTAATACATGATTATTTTTGTTGCTTCCCAATAAGTTGTACGCCATATTCTCATGCGACATAGGCAAGATCCTTTCAGACTTCTGACAATCCGCGAACCTTCCGGCTGCCCCTATTATGCTTGTGGGCATCAATGAATTGCTTCAATATCTCCAGCACTAGTAGGAAAAAGGCTAGAGAGAGGCTTACTTGTGGCGCACGTTTTTCAATGGGCGCCACTAGTATTGACTGTGGCGCATGCGAGGTACGTACTTACGCGTGGCGCACAATAAAAATCATGCGTCGTACGTATGATTTTACCGGGGGCAAGGTAGTTGAAAGATTAACTGTGCCGCACTGCTATATTTGTACGCCACAGGTAAGTAGGGGAACAAAAGGTGGCATGGGCCATGGATAAACTTTTTCAAAATTTTGTATAACTAGCAAGGTGGCCGTCGCAAATGCGAGGGCAAGTTCTTTATCTCTTTGAAATCTATTCGTGAAATAGTCTAATATGTTTTGCTACATCTCGATTTTTTCTTAAATCTTAGTCTACTTAGAAAAGTGCTATCTTAATTAAGAGAAAATGGAACTCGTTCACGCACTCTTTTTTATAAACATGAATGGAAGCATAGCTTTCCTGTACTTTCCGCCTATATGAGCTTGAGTGATATATTTTCAATTTTAATGCCACCCACTTATTGGACACAAAGTCTATATTTATAGATGATTAACCTCATTAATTTCGGCCACACATATTGGATTGGAAGTCAATTTGTGTAGAGTTTGACTGACCGGATTGGTTTCCATCACCTCTAACATCACAGCGACTAATTACAGATTTTACTATCTAAATAATTCGAGTGATATGGGTAAGTGTGGTGTCGACCTGTCCTTCAATATCAATTTCCACATATAGTTTGTGTCTATCTTCCCTCAAATGATGTTTTGAAATAAAATATTAAGAAGAAAAATTGAATATTTTTAGTCCGTGTAGAACTTAGAGACCTCTCTGTATACAAACCTTGTCATTGATTGTATTTTAACGAAGGAGTTATTTGATTCGTACAAAGTCATGCCCTGCCTCTTCATTGTGCTATGATTATCTGTGTTTGATTGACGATGGATCCAAACTGCCACATTCATTGGTATATATTATGTAATTCTACGAAAACATCCTCCCTCCCTCTCTTATGGCCGGTTAACGTCGTGTCTCCAATAGACTTCAGTATATTGTTAATAATTTAAAGAATCAATATTTTTTTCTTATATTAATATAATCTTTCAAGATTTTACACAGATAAAAATGTTAGCAAACTAAGATCCGGTTTCAGAAAAATAAGAAGACAATTTTCTAAAAAAACCTCAAGAAGCTGGGTATTAGCAAACATGAAAACTTGCGTTGTAGTTTTTGTGAAATCCACTTTGTCACTCGGGTGCATATGCACTCACTTTTAGAAACACAATTCGGAATGTCCAAAAATTCCTCCATAAACTTTCACCGATACATCCTCATAGTCTTTCTGTTCATAGAGTTGTTTTGGGAAAATTGATATTCTCCTGACGTGTATAAAAAGAGGGGAATGTCTCATGAAAAGACTTATTTTAGCATTAAATTTTATCTTTTTACGCAAGCCACAAACAATTTTGGGTTTTCGTTAGACAACTTCGTGAACACACACATGATGTTACATCTATACATGAATTTCTTTTGCAATTTTTTTTGGCGGTTCAAAACAGGTTTTGTAATATTGTTTTAGGTTGTTTGAGATTCTTCAATTCATATTGACGGTCATGTACGTAGGTCATTGAATATACATGTATGTATGTCACTGCATAGATATACATGAACATCCAGCTGCTTGTTGCCTTCACATGTAGATGGAAGGTGCGTGTCTAGCTGCTACTCTAGTTCTTTTCCTTATTCACTCTACCGATCAAATCAAGGTCAGATGTGGAAGCACATGTATCAGAGAACAAAATGAATTCACCATGGCGAGTCGTCTTGGCCAACGAAATCGATCAATTTAGTTTTTTTTTTCTTTTGTCCGATCGACTCGTTGCAAAATAAATCTACCTAGCACTCTAGTGCGTGAGAACGATAGAGGTGAAAAAATTAGACAGATTAAACCGTTACTATATCGATGGCTGGAAAAATATATGAGTGCCGGCATGAGACTTGCGACCGTGCAGATTGGTTTCTTTGTTCTTCTTGGGTGGCCGGAGGGACGAATATTTTTATCTGTATGAGTATGAACTGGCCAAACGGCCAGATCGATAAATATCATATGCTCCATGTGAATCCCTTAGTAATACTAGTGGAAAAAGGGGCAATAGTCCCGGTTTCAGAGGGGCTATAGTCCCGGTCTAGCAACCGGGAATGTCTGACCGGGACTAGAGCCCCCCACCCTTTGGTCTCGGTTCAATACGAACCGGAACCGCAACCCCCCCCCCCCCCCACACACACCAATTAGAGATCCGCACGTGGAGGGGCAGTGGCGCGCGGGGGCGAACCCTTTAGTCCCGGTTCGTGTTACGAACCGGAACTAGGGTTTTGTTTTTTTATATATTTTAGTGTTTTGCTTTTTTTTCATTTCTGTGTTTTGCTTTTTTTTATTGCGACCGGTTTTCTGGGTTGGGGTTTCGGATGGTACCACGTCGATGTGTGATGGTACCACGTCGATACGTCGGGGTAGGGGGTTCGGATGCTACAGCTTCGATGCGCTAAAAACACGTATAAATTATTATACGAAGCTAGATGAAGTTGCATCATGCATATATACAATTATATGAAGATCATGTGTTGATAACACATACACAATTAAGTACGCGTGGTACATGAAGATCACGTTTCCCGGTTCGAGATTTTTAGAAGTACTTTGTGAAGGGGATCGTGTGCAGAAAACAAAAAAATTCCTACCAACGATATCCTAAAAGCATGCCAAGATCTATTCTACGCAGAAATAGTAGTACGAACGGAGATCGGAATACGTACCCTTGTAGACCGAAAGCGGGGATTACGTTCCCGTACAAACGTTGTTGATGAAGACCGACGAAGCCGACCTCAAGGTCGTGTAGAGGAAGCAGACCTCCGAGTACCGCTAGCGCAGCACCTCGTAGGGCATCACACACGTACGATGGAGACGACGGCCTCCGAATCTCCAATTCAGGACGAGCAGCGGAAGACTTGGACCGGAACACCAGCAGCGCGGAAGCGGGCTATGGTGGAAGAGATCCCCCTCCTCAGCTCGGCGCGACTCCGACAAGGGAATCACGAGATCGAGAGAGAAATTGGAAATTAATTGGTGAATTAAAAGGCCAGGGGTGCCCCTTCTTATATAGGCTCCCAGGGGGGAGCCAACCTCCTCACCAGGCAATGTGGGACTATCCCCACATGCCTGGTGCGGCCAGCCATGGTGCGCCGGCCCCTTGGTGGGCCTCTTGGCCCACCTGGGTCGGCCACCCAAGCCCCCACCGAATCCCCAAGGGGATTCCCCCCCTCTTGGGCCTTCTTTCGACCAGAAGGCCCATTTAGGGAAATCAGTCTAAATAAATTCGAAAATAAATATATAAAATCATATTTGCATATTAATTACACTAATTAATATCAAACATAATATATATAATTTTTCCTAGCTCCAAAAACTCTTCCGGTGCTGCCCGATCTCCATCGGACCCCTCCCGGGACGCTCCCGGTGATCTCTTTCCTTTCCGGTTGTCTTGTCGAAACCCCTTAAGTGTGTTACCCTAGCGGTTCGATATAATAACAGGTATGACCAAGACTCATCTATGATCAACGACTAACTCGTAGGCCTGGACCGCATGAATTAATCCCTGTGATATAACGAATGACTTTCATCTATCAAACCTGAACGCAAAGTCTTAAACCTTTTGCCATAGCGATACTTAGCATGTCCGAGTGTCGTTTCATAGATATCTCCATACCTAACCCTGACCTCGTTACCGACAACGCTATCTTCTACTCGTCCATGATCTCATGTCTCCGTGACCTAGTCACATGCTTGCAAGCTCATTAAACATGATCTCACCGAGTGGGCCTATGCGGACTGGCAAATCCCACTCTTGACCCCTCGTCTCAACTACTCCTTTCTGATACCCAAAAGTATCACCGTTATTGTCATACTATATAAGATACGACGTTTGGTGCGATCAAAGTATCTTCCAGGAATAACAATAAGAGTTGAGCTAACGGTCAAAGGCGTAACGACTACGTCCTCTAAATCTGGGTATGTCCATCACATCGTTCTCCAACGATATGACTCCCATTGCCGACCGGCGCCATGCCCCATGACCGGGAAACCTCGATCATCAATCGCGCAACGAAACTAGTCTTAGTAGAGACTACTAGAGACCTGGTTGTTTACGTATCACACCTGTATTAATGTTTCCGCTTAATACGGTTCTAGCATTACACAAAAACCTATTATGAACAAACGAGATATGATAAAGAATACACTTTATTAATTGCCACTAGAGCATATCGCCTTCAGTCTCCCACTTGCACTAGAGTACAAATCAATCTAGATTACAACTTGGTAAAAGCCTAACTCCCATAGCTAACTGGTGCTTTTCATGCTTGCACGCTCGGGAACACGGGGTTTTGCACGCTCGGTAACACTCCAAGTTCGATGATGAACTTCCTCAGCCACACAGCTTCATTCGCGGCTTCGCAAGCAGCAATATACTCCGACTCCATTGTAGATTGTGCGACTATGGGTTGCTTCCTTCTTCTCCAGCACACGGCGCCTCCATTCACCTTGAACACATAACCTGTCTGTGACTTAGAGTCATCGGGGTCTGAGCAAAAACTTGCATCTACGTAACCCGTTACGCCAAGTTCTTCATCGCAGCCACCATACACAAGGAACATTTCCTTTGTCTTATTGAGATACTTAAGAATGCTCTTAACAACTATCCAATGCGGCATTCCAGGATTACTCTGGAACCGGCTTGTCAAACTGAGAGCTAATGCCACATTCGGTCTAGTACTCAACATTGCATACATGATCGATCCTATGGTTGAAGCATAAGGATGTTTAGTCATATCGGCCTTATCCAGTTCCGTTACCGGACACTGTGCCTTTCGCAATATATTATTCTTGATAACCGGCAGAGAACCCTTCTTTGCCTTCTCCATACCGAAACGCTTCAGTATTTTATCAAGATAAGTACTCTTACTCAGTGCTAATAGGCGCCTTGATCTATCACGATAAATTTTTATGCCTAAAACATACGCAGCTTCTCCTAAGTCCTTCATGGAAAATTTACTGTTTAAATATTCCTTCACGCTATTCAGAAGTTCCACATCATTCCCTATCAGCAATATGTCGTCTACATACAGTGCTAAGAACACAACCGAGCTCCCACTCATTTTCTTGTAAATGCAGGTCTCTTCCAAATTTTGGATAAATCCAAAACCTTTGATTACCTCATCAAAGCGAAGATTCCAGCTCCGAGATGCCTGCTTCAATCCATAGATGGATCGCTGAAGCTTGCACACCTTGTTAGCATTTCCTGGATCGACAAAACCTTCCGGTTGTACCATGTACAACTCTTTCTCAATGTTTCCATTTAGGAAGGCTGTTTTGACGTCCATCTGCCAGATTTCATAATCATAATAGGCAGCTACTGCTAACAAAATCCGAATAGACTTAAGCATCGCTACCGGTGAAAAAGTTTCATCGTAGTTAATTCCATGAACTTGTCGGAAACCCTTTGCGACAAGCCGAGCTTTATAGACGGTCACATTACCATCAGCATCAGTCTTCTTCTTAAAGATCCATTTATTCTCGACAGGCTTGCGCCCTTCGGGAATATCCATCAAAGTCCACACTTTGTTATCATACATGGATCCTATTTTGGATTTCATGGCTTCAAGCCATTTCTCGGACTCTAGACTCGCCATCGCCTCCTTGTAGTTCGTAGGTTCGTCTTGTTCAACTAACATGACGGTGCAAACCATGTTGCCATACCATTCTGGTGCGATCCGAGATCTACCAGACCTACGGGGTAGAATACCTTCCTCGACAGTTTCTCCCACTCCTTCCACGGAGGACGTTTCCGGAATTGCTTCTGTTGCGCCACTGGGAATCTCAAGTTCAGGATCAACGATCTCATCGAGGTCTACCTTCCTCCCATTTACTCCTTTCGCGAGAAACTCCTTTTCTAGAAAGGTACCGGTCTTCGCGACAAAAGTTTTGCCCTCAGCTTGGTTGTAGAAGGTGTACCCGACGGTTTCCCGTGGATATCCTACAAAGACGACTTTCTCCGACTTCGGTTTGAGTTTGTCGGGTTGTAGTTTCTTAACGTACGCCTGACAACCCCAAACCTTCAGAAACGATAACTTAGGCTTTTGGCCATACCATAATTCATACGGTGTCGTTTCAACGGATTTGGACGGAGCCCTATTTAAAATGAATGCGGCTGTTTCTAATGCATAACCCCAGAAGGACACTGGCAAATCAGTAAGAGACATCATAGATCGAACACTATCCAGTAGAGTACGATTACGTCGCTCGGATACGTCGTTACGCTGCGGTGTTCCGGCTGGCGTAAGTTAGGGTACTATGCCACAACTCTTCAGATGTGTGCCAAACTCAAAACTCAAGTGCTCGCCACCGCGATCGGATCGAAGGTGCTTGATTTTCCTATTAAGCTGATTCTCAACTTCACTTTGGAATTCTTTGAAATTTTCAAAAGTCTCAGACTTGTGTTTGATCAAATAAATATAACCTTATCTACTCAAGTCATCAGTGAAGGTGACGAAGTAACGATAACCACTGCGTGTCGAAACGCTCATCGTTCCACACACATATGTATGTATGATCCCCAATAAATTCGACGCCCGTTCAACGAAACCTTTGAACGGTGTCTTGGTCATTTTGCCCATAAGGCATGGTTCGCATGTATCGAGGGATCCGGAATCCAACGAGTCCAAAACTCCATCGGAGTGGAGTTGCTTCATGCGCTTTACACCAATATGACCAAGACGGCAATGCCACAAATACATGGCGGTATCATCACTACACTTAATCCGTTTGGCTTCTATGTTATGGATGTGAGTACTATGATCGAGATTCAACAAGAATAAACCGTTATTCTCGGGAGCATCAACATAAAAGATATCATTCATATAAATAGCACAATTGCTTGACACTGATTTAAATGAATAACCGTCTTGTAACAGGCAAGACCCACTTATAATGTTTACACTCAAGGATGGCACAAAATAACACTTATTTAAAACCAAAACTAATCCTGATGGTAGAAGCAGAGGGAGCGTGCCGACTGCCACCACGTCGACTCTCGATCCGTTGCCGACGCGCATCGCCACCTCATCCTTTGCCAGCCGCCGTCTATTCCGTAACTCCTCCTGAGAGTTACATATATGAGCAATAGAACCAGTATCAAATACTCACGTGTTGCTCCGGGCGGATGTAAGGTACACATCTATAACATGTATATCAAATATACCTTGCTCTTTATCAACCGTCTTGCCAGACTTTCTATCCTCCAGGTACTTGGGGCAGTTGCGCTTCCAGTGACCCTTCGCCTTGCAGTAGAAGCACTCCACGCTAGCTCTGGGACCAGATCTCTTAGTCTTGGGCTTGGCACTCATCTTGCCTTCCCTCCTGGACTTCCAGCTCTGCTTTCCCTTGCCATCGGATTTCTTGAAATCAACGGCCTTGTTGACCATCGACAGCGTGTGCTGCTTCTTAATCTCTACCTCAGCAGTCTTGAGCATCACGAACACTTCACCCAGGGACTTAGCCATGCCCTGCATGTTGTAGTTCATGACGAAGCCTTTACAGCTAGGGGGCAACGATTGCAACACCCTGTCAATCGCCAGCTCATCGGGAATCTTGCCAGAGCATTCAGGCGTTGAACGTAGCCAGACATCTTGACTACATGCTCGCCCACACTGCTATGCTCTTCCATCTTGGCCGAGAAGAAAAGCTCAGAAGCCTCATATCTCTCAGCCTTAGCCTGCGGCGCGAAGACAGCCTTCATATCAGAAATAATCTCGAAGGCGCTCATCTTCTCTAAGCGCTTCTGCAGGTCGGCTTCCATGGCGTAGAGCATGCCACTCTGGACAAAGGCAGAGTCCTCCGATCTGGTCTGGAAGACCTTCTTCTCATCCTCAGAGGCATCATCTGCGGGAGGGTCACCTATGGCGGCCTCAATGACGTAGGCCACCCTATGGGGAGTGAGGAGGATCCTCAGGTTGTGGAACCAGGCCATGAAGTTTGACCCATTGGTCTTAAGCTTTTCTTTCTCAAGGAACAGACCTAGGTTAAACGAGGGGCGAGACATCTACAATGGAATTTACAACAACGTAAGACTTTGTTCATAATAATTTTGAGTTATAGTATTTTTAGAAAATAACTAACATAACTCCCACTCAAACGAACATCCCTCCTGGCCGTTTAAGCGATTACACGACCCCCATCCATTGCATCACCCCTCATCATCAGAGCCGGCGGCACAACTTCAAGAGAAGACAAAAATTCCGCCACACCAATTTTGTGACTCGTGCTCGACCTTTCGGTCTTCCTGTTCCGAGGCCATATTTCTGAATATGCTAGGCTCGCCACCAAAGACCTCCACGCTGACGCTTGTGCAACATGGCTTACACCCACTGTATGCGAACGACGAGATGTCTGACACCCGATCATCGCGGCCTGCCTCATAACGTAGAACTTTCTTGGTGATGCGCTTTGGAGGGAGAACACTAGTGGTATTTTGAAGGGATCATATTATATAGCTACCGTCGTGTAACTAATATATATATATATTATATATACAATCACACAATATAAGATGCACACAAAACATCAAATGCAATGCAATGTGATATAGTCCATTGCGGTCTTCTTGGCGCCTGCAGTTTATAGACAATTTAATAAACCAATCTTGACCATATCACATAGCCACTGCAAAATAAAGTTAGACGCTTCTACTTTATCTTTTGCATATTTTACGTGGCTTGGGGCTTTCGTAAATAGAACCGCTTCATACCTACGAACCTTATGACCACAACAACGATCCAATAATTGCATATTTAAGCATCCCTTTCGGGCCCTCCATTGAAAATGCGAAGACCAACTAAAGAGAGAGAAACTGACACCCGCCAGCCATATATACGGTACAAGCCGTATGTCAGTAGTGGAACCAGTCTCGTGCAAGCGTACGCGTAAAGTCGGTCCGGGTCGCTTCATCAACTCAATGCCGCTGGAAGACACAAGTGAACGCTAGAGGGTAGCAAATAACAGGAACGGTGCCCCCGTGCAGAACACGGGTTCTAACAGCGTACAGCTATTTCTACGATAGATCGGCTCTGATACCACTGAAGGGGATCGTGTGCAGAAAATAAAAAATTTCCTACCAACGATATCCTAAAAGCATGCCAAGATCTATTCTACGCAGAAATAGTAGTACGAACGAAGATCGGAATACGTACCCTTGTAGACCGAAAGCGGGGATTACGTTCCCGCACAAACGTTGTCGATGAAGACCGACGAAGCCGACCTCAAGGTCGTGTAGAGGAAGCAGACCTCCGAGTACCGCTAGCGCAGCACCTCGCAGGGCGTCACACACGTACGATGGAGACCAGGCGAAAAGAATGGTTGAGATCACGAAGAAGAGACCTCAGAGGACCGCTGGTCGCCGCCGCCCCCGCGCCAGCATCCGGGTTCCACCAGCCTCCGGCCGTCACCACCCCAGGTGTCGGGCGCGTCCCTCCTATGTTGAGCTTCCTGGCTTAAGCTGGGTCTTGCGCTCCCCTTGGTCCGCCCGCTGAGACCTTGGTCTCGCCGGTGACTTGACCTTCGCTGCTTCCTTGCCTCCGGTGAGTTGCCCCTTTCCTCTGCCGATCTCGATCAGCAGGTGGAGTTTTATCCTTACCCCTTATCAATCTGGCTTCTTGTCGAGCGACCATGGCGTCTCGCTCTGCTCCGGCTGGATCTGCAAGGGGGAAGAACAAATTGCCCACAGAATCAGCGCCTGCTGAGGAAGGTGTGGACTCGTTGATGGCCAGGCTCGTCCTGGCTGATGAGGTTGAAATAGTTGACATGAGTGATGATGACGAGGAAGTGGAGGCGGCTCCGGAGAAATGGTCCCTGATTGGGAAGGTGCTCTCCCCCTTCGCTACACACATCCAATCTATCCGGGGTGCTATGAAGCCGGCCTGGGGAAATCCAAAGGGGCTCCGATGCAGACCAGTTGCGGAAAACATCTTCATTGCTGACTTTGCATCCGTGATTGACAGAGACAGGGCGCTTGAAGGCACCCCATGGATGGTGGGTAGGCATGTTGTCCTCCTTCAGAATCTTGACCCCCGACTGTGACATTCAGACATCAGGTTTGACTCGATGTTGATCTGGGCTCGAATCCTGAACCTTCCCTTTGTATGGATGAATAACAGGAAGGGACTTAAAATTTCTCAGCTGATTGATAAAAATTGCTCTCTGGATGTGGATGAGCACGGTGATGCGGCAGGATGCTTTCTCCGTGCCAAGGTTGCTATCCCCATTGACAAGCCCTTGAGGCGATGGGTCACAATCACCAAAAACCAGGAGGTGCTCCGTTTTGATCTGCAATATGAGAAGCTGCCCTTCTTCTGCTTTAGCTGCGGGCTGATTGGCCATGGTGATCTTGAATGCTTATCTCCTGCAGCCCGTGATGGAGCTGGCAAACTGCCCTTTGATCGCAACTTGAGAGCTCCTGAAGAAAGGAAGAAGAAGCCTCAGTCCTTTGGCCAGGCTGCTGCATCGGCGTCTTGGAATAGCGACTCCAGGGATCGGGGAGGGGGAAAGAATTCCTATCCTGGATCGGCGGCTAGCAGAACTTCCAAAGAAACTGCTGAGAAATCCTTGGATAAACCTGAGGAAGAGGAGGTCTCCTCTCCTGCTTCCAAGTCCAAGAGTATTAAATCACCTCCGGGCTCTAAAGTTGCTGAAATTGCGAAGCAACTCTTCCCTGACTCTTGTCACCCCACCAATAATGTGATCTCTCTGAAGAAAAGGAAACCTGCCTCGGGAGGAGGAGGCACTGCTGCTAACGCTGAGCTGGCGTTCCCTAGCTTGGTCGTTGAACCAGATGACCGGACTCTGGTAGTTGTTAATCAGAGGTCCACCCCTGGCATGACAGCGGGTCTGTTTCTTAGAGGCAGTGATGGTGTTGAGACTGTGAAGAAGCTCAAGTCAGAAATTGTGAATGCTACAACCATGGAGGTGGAGGCTGCCAATGTCAAGCAACCCCACCGCAAGCAATGAGTATCCTATGTCTGAACTGTCGGGGCTGCGGGCGGTCCGAGACAGTTCAAGAGGTCTGCCACTTGGTGCAGATCCATCGCCCGCTCTTGGTTTTTCTCTCGGAGACCAAGATGCATGCTACGAGAGCCCAAAACTTGAAATGGCGCTTAGGGTTTGATAACAGCTACGGAGTGAGCAGTCATGGCCTGAGTGGGGGCCTGGTGCTCTTCTGGAACAATGATGCTAATGTGGTTTTGAAATCCTTCTTCAAAACGCACATTGATGTGTTGGTGACTTGTGAGGCCACTGGCAACAAGCCGTGGCGCTTCACAGGTTTCTATGGTGATGCTAGAAGAGATTTGAGGAAAGAAAGCTGGAAAAGGCTGAGATTTCTTCGGTGTCAGTTTGATGTTCCTTGGCTGTGTGCTGGGGATTTCAATGAAATTTTGTGTGCTAGTGAACACTTTGGTGGCAAGGACATGGAGGAATGGACTATGGAGGGCTTCAGGACGGTGGTCGATGATTGCCACTTCTCTGACCTCGGCTATTCTGGTCTGCCCTACACCTGGGACAATCGGCAGAGTGGCTCAAATAATGTCAAGGTGAGGCTTGACCGAGCACTTGGGGATGGGATCTTTCTGCAGACTTTCGATGCTACTACTGTTCAACATGTACAAACCACTGAATCAGATCATTGTGCTCTTCTGGTGTCGGTGGCCTGCACTGTTGGTGGGCGTGCCGGGGGGCTCGTCAAACCTTTTAAATATAAAAATATGTGGCGGCAACATGAAAACTATGAGAGAGTGGTCCAGGAGGGCTGGAGTAGCGTCAACCATGACTTAGAGGGTATCCAAAAATCTCTGGGATCTCTCAAGTCTACTCTACGCTCGTGGAGCAGTAATGAATTCGGCTCTGTGAAGAAACAACTCAAAGAGATGAGAAGAAGGTTGGAAACCCTCCGCTCCAATTCCATTAGGACTGGCCCTACAAGAGAGGAATGCAATGTTATGAAAAAGATCTCTGACTTGCTGGCTAGGGAAGAAACTATGACTAAGCAACACTCTAGAGTGAAATGGCTTAAAGAGGTTGACCGCAACACTGCCTATTTCCATGCCAAGGCGAAAGAGAGATTTCGCTCTAATAGAATTGTGGCCCTCAGGAAATCTGATGGTACCATGTGTTCTGTGCAAAAGGAACTCGAGGTGGAAGCTAATAGCTTCTATAAAAATATTTTCCTGGCTCAGGATGACACCGATCCATCTCCAATTCTGGAATTTGTGCCGTGTAAGGTCACGAATCAGATGAATGTGCATCTCAGCAGACCATACTCCTTCGCTGAAATCGAAGAAGCTCTTTTTATGATGCAGCCAAACTCCTCTCCTGGCCCTGACGGGTTCACAGTGGGCTTCTATGTCAAACACTGGGATCTGCTGAAAGTGGGGGTGTGTGAGGCGATCAGAAAATTTCTGGAAGGAGGCCCAATGCCTGGGGATGTGAATCAAACTGCCCTTGTGTTGATCCCTAAGGTTAAGCAACCACAGGAGCTTGCTCAGTTCAGACCCATTGCTTTATGCAATGTGTTGTACAAAATTGCTTCTAAAGTGCTTGCAAACCGCCTTCGTCCTGTCATGGATGAAGTTATCTCGGAGGAGCAGAGTGCCTTTGTTCCCGGCCGCCTGATTACCGACAATGTCCTAACTGCTTATGAAAGTGTCCACTATCTAAAAAGGAAAAAAGGAAAATCTGGGGCTTGTGCTATCAAACTGGACATGGCCAAGGCCTACGACCGTGTCGAATGGGTCTATCTCAAAGCCATCATGCTAAAGCTTGGGCTGGATGACAAGCTGGTTAATCGAATCATGGCCTGTGTGGAATCGGTTTCCTTCTCTGTCAGAGTTAATGGCCAATACTCGGAGTTCTTCAAACCTTCGAGGGGCATTCGCCAAGGTGACCCAATCTCGCCCTACCTTTTCCTTCTGTGTGGTGAAGGAATGAGCAACTTGTTAAAATTTTGCGGCCCGACCTATCTCTCGAGGGGTGTTAGAGTTGGTATTCATGCCCCGTGGGTTTCTCACCTTCTCTTTGCCGACGATAGCATGATTTTCTCGGAGGCCTCCACTGCTAGTGCTACCAGGCTGCATGATATTCTTGAAATCTATAGAAAGGGATCTGGCCAGCTTGTTAACAAAGCGAAGTTTGCCATCTTTTTCAGCAAAAATTGCTCTGAAGGTATGAAGGATGCTATGCACAAGGGTCTGGATATTGAAGCTGAGGCCTTGGTTGAAAAATATCTGGGACTCCCTACTGCCTTGGGGAGATCCACTTTGGATGCCTTTGAGCACTTGCCTAATACCGTCAAAAAGCTGGTTTTCGGATGGTGTCCAAAAAACTTGAGTGGCGCTGCCAGGGGAGTTCTCATTCAGGCGATTGCTCAGGCCATTCCCACCTTTCCGATGAGCTGCTTCCATTTATCGGCCAACACTTGCAAGAAGATTACTAGCTATCTGGCCAATTTCTGGTGGGGAGGTGATGGTATTATAAGGAAAATGCATTGGAAAAAATGGGCTGATATCGCAATCCCTAAAGCTGCTGGGGGTATGGGTTTTCGGGACCTTCAGACATTCAATCAAGCTATGCTTGCGAAGCAAGGGTGGAGATTGCTTACTAATCCCAACTCTCTTTGTGCCCGTGTTCTAAAAGGAAAATATTTCCCCCACTGTGACTTTACCAAAGCGACCAAGAAGAAGAACTCTTCTCATACTTGGCGAGCTATCCTCCATGGCAGAGAAGGGCTTCTTAAAGGTCTCATCAAACGTGTGGGCAGTGGTAACACCATTAGAGTGTGGGAAGACCCGTGGATCCCTTCGAACAATGGTTTCAAACCCTTGGTCAAGCCGGAAACTTCAACTTTGATTCTTGCCAGCGAGCTCCTAAATGATGACTCCTCTTCCTGGAACCTCAACGCTATCAAAGCAAATTTTAGTGCTGCTGATGTACCTGCTATTTGCTCCATTCCTTGTGGAAAATCCGCTGATGATATCTGGGCCTGGGGTGCTGAAAAACATGGTAACTTTACTGTCCGCTCAGCTTATCGTCTCCTCTGCTCAAACCCTCCAGATTTGCCTCTGTCTAGCTCTAGCGCTACAGCTGATCCAATCTGGAAAAAACTTTGGAGACTGCCGGCTCCCCCCAAAGTCAAAACCTTCTGGTGGCGTGTCCTTCACAATTTTATCCCTTGCAGAGAAGTTCTACATCACAAACACATTGAGAGAATCCCCTTTGTGCTGATTGCGGGGCTGACTCTGAATCAACCTTTCATGCTCTTCTTCAGTGTGAATGGGCACTCTTGTTCTGGGATGAGGTAAAAACTCTAACTGGGATTAAAATCCCTAAGCTGCACCCTCGATCTTGGGCGGTGGACCTTATCAATGGTTCTTTTCTCCCTGATAAAGACTCTTGCGTGGTTCTTTGTGGGATGTGGGCAATTTGGAAGGCAAGGAACGATCGCAGACATGGGAACAACAATTTGCCAATTAGCAAAGCTGTTCTTTGGGCTCTTGACACTGCCTTTGACCTCTGGAATGCGGGCATTGCCCACAGCAAGGCTAACAAACCAAAACTCCTTGTCCATTGGCGGCCTCCGGATGCTGGGGTGATTAAGATCAACGTGGATGGTGCCTTTGGTGCAACGTCTTCTGAAGGTGCAACCGGATCCATTGCTCGTGATCATCAGGGTAAATTCCTAGTGGCTGATGCCACCTGGTACCCCTTTGCTGCGTCTGCTCTTACTATGGAAGCTACGGCTGCTCGCAATGGTATGCTTCTTGATAGGGATCATGGCTTTCAGAACATTATTATTGAAAGTGATTCACAAATCCTTACCAATCTGTGGAAAGATGGCAACTTTGATCGGTCAGAGGTCGGACCAATTCTTGCTGACGTCAAGGTGTTAAGCAGAGGGTTTACTAGTTGTTCTATATGCTTCATTCGACGAACTGGGAATATTGCTGCCCATTTATGTGCTAGAACTTGTGTAGAGAAAAGGCAACGGTGCCACTGGCCTGTCAGTGCTCCGGATTTCATCTGTAACCGCCTAATCTCTGATTGTAACCCTGTTGCTTTGGAATGAGAAACTATTGAAAATCGCAAAAAAAAAAACCTCCTCACCAGGCAATGTGGGACTATCCCCACATGCCTGGTGCGGCCAGCCATGGTGTGCCAGCCCCTTGGTGGGCCTCTTGGCCCACCTGGGTCGGCCACCCAAGCCCCCACCGAATCCCCAAGCGGATTCCCCCCTCTTGGGCCTTCTTTCGACCAGAAGGCCTATTTAGGGAAATCAGCCTAAAAAAATTCTCTCTCGATTTCGTGATTCCCTTTGTCGGAGTTGGTCCGAATTGAGAGGGGGATCTCTTCCACCATAGCCCGCTGCCGCGCTGCTGGTGTTCCGGTCCAAGTCTTCCGCTGCTCGTCCTGAACTGGAGCTTCGGAGGCCGTCGTTTCCACCGTACGTGTGTACCGCCCTGCGAGGTGCGGCGCTAGCGGTACTCGGAGGTCTGCTTCCTCTACACGACCTTGAGGTCGGCTTCGTCGTTCTTCATCGACAACGTTTGTGCGGGAACGTAATCCCCGCTTTCGGTCTACAAGGGTATGTATTCCGATCTCCGTTCGTACTACTATATCTGCATAGAATAGATCTTGGCATGTTTTAGGGATATCGTTGCTAGGAAACTTTTTGTTTTCTACACACGATCCCCTTCATGGGCCGGCCGCATGGCCTGGGGAGCCGTCGCGTCGCCTGGCCTGCATGTGCGCAGGCGCCCGGCGTCCATCAGCGTCGCGCGTTGGAAACCGCCGACGACTGCGCCATTAACGCGTCCAGACCGGCCTCCTGCACGTCGCGTTAAATGACACTTGAAGCCGATGTGCGTATGACGGGCGGGCCAGCCCTGTCAGACGCATGTACGCTC
This sequence comes from Poa annua, assembly GCA_026929855.1. NCBI lineage: Eukaryota > Viridiplantae > Streptophyta > Magnoliopsida > Poales > Poaceae > Poa > Poa annua. Next base: position 1,969,912 of record CM049428.1, on the reverse strand, counting down.
CAATGTCCTGACACGATTTTGCTCGGGGCGAGGCATTGGAGGTGCCGCTGGTGTCTTTTTTGGCGTCCGGACCCCCAATGGGCCTTTGGGGGTGCCGGTGGAGATGCTCTCAGTTGGTAGGTGTAAGCAAATCTCTCACACACACATCTCCACATTCATGACACGTAGATCTAGCCACTTAAATCTCTCCGACACATTCTAGGTCTATAGATTTATTTATCTTCCTTCTTCGAGAAGCTCTCCCCCGGTCCACGTGTCCTCTTGCGGTTATCTCGTGGCGTGGGTAAAGGTGACTATATGAATCGGGAGGACATAACACTATATAAAATTGTGAGATTTGGGTGGATATGATCACTAAGTAAATACTTTGTATTGTGTTATCATCAGAAAATGATGTGATATGAAATGAGTTGCCAAAGAATCAATTTATGTATGTAGGGAGGTCGTGCCAAAATTGTAATATATTATTTTGCTTATATGTATCGTGCAGGCAATAATGGTCATGATGAGCGAAAGGAAAGTGGCCAGATATCTAAAACACGCGACAGGTATCGACAATGTAAACTAAGGGCATGTACAATGGTAGAGAAGGCACGCTTTCCCTTAGCCATCCACGTCATTTAGGAAAGACAAAATTAGTCTTATTGCTCTCCCTAGCAATTAATGAGAATTAATTATATTTTGATAGAAAATTAAAGATTTAATGAAAGACAAGTGGTACAATGGTGAAATTAGTGTTCCCTTATTTCATAAGAGATCATCTCTTAACTAAGGGAAGGCAACCTTACTTTTCTTCATTCTCCCTCCGTCACCTAGACAATTATCCTAAGTGTCACCGCTAAGAGAAGGCTGATGTCACTCCACTGACCTTGTAAGGAAGAGAGATGGGGCCTTCCCCTTTTGGTCTATGTAGATTCCAGGCCCATCCCATCTGCTCAGCATGCATGTACTAAAACTGGCTCCAGTTTTTTTTTCAATAACATCCTGCAACCCCAAACTTCCATCGAGTGCAAACTCCGAGTCAAGGCGTCCAGCAAATGCTAGCAGAGGTATTGCCAATACCAACACAACCTCGACCTGAGCTAATATTTTTCGTCAGTAAACGTCATGTCGGGTTATACAACCAAAAATTACATACACCCATCACACAGCGTTAACAGCTAATGCCCCCACCATAATACGTCGCCTTTACATCATGGTTCGTTCAGCAGGCATATGCCTAAACTAAAACTAACGCAAGAATCCTGGAGCAAAGGCCCCTCAGAATAATACTGTCACCACCACCACCTCACATCAGGAATGTAGTACACAGATGACACAATATATATGTTACACCGTCTGCACAAGAACGCCACCGAAGCTGCGGCTGACTGAAGCTACAGGGGCACACATGCTGATGATGCTGGCAAAATCAATTCACGGCATGCGGTCCTGCTTCAACCCATGCAGCCTGTCATGACTCATGAGTGTTTCCTGAGTAAATACAACAACTGGCCCATTTCTAGTGTGTGTCACTTAACGGGTGCTCCCGGTCCCGTTCGGGTGGAAACCATCCGAGCTGTTCGCCTCCATCTCCGCGAGCATCACGGACTTTGCCCGCTGATACCTGTTCCTTTTCGCTGAGATCGCTGATATTGCTGCAGATGTGAATTCAACAAGTTAGCATGCATTGCCTTCAGACAAGCCAAGGTATATACATTAGCGGAAAAACACAACTGAGCACTGACTTGGGCTGCCTAGTTCAGGAATAATCAAGATAACACAGTTAGAATAACCGAGACATTATAGTTAGGAATACAAGTCTGCTACATTGAAAATTTTAAGCAAATACAAACCCAGCTAAAGTTTCAGAACAGGCATGATATATTAATTGATGGTACTATCAGTGACTTAAATCACATATAAAGACCAAAGAGTTTAGTCAAATACTTACAGGTCAAATCTTGAGGGAACTCAAAGTCGTAGTCGTATGGTCCCCGTCTTATGCACACGATGTACACCACGATAAGTATGACAAGCAGAAGAAGTGCAAACGAGGCTCCGAGTGCAATTTTGCCGGTTTTGTTCAATCCTCCTTTCTCCCAGAATAATGCGCACGCAGGTAGAGTAGGCACCCCACACAGGCCTTTGTTACCTGAGAGACTGACAACATAATGCATGTTTTTAAAACACAAGAGGCTGAAATGTAAGGTTACATACCATTACTAGTTGTCAATAATCTTTCTAGTACATAAAAACATGTTTCTCGATCTATCTGCTCACCCTCTGTGCACCTAATGCCACCCTATTTGTCTGCGATGATATATAACAGAACATTTTCAGAGTAGAGCATGTAACTTAGCTGACACTTTTATCCGAATTAACATCTTTATCTATAATGTTGCATGCACCCGCTTCACCTCTGGGTTTGCACACCTAAATTTTCCTAAGCTCAAGAGGAATGATGGGGAACAAACTCCAATATTGCTATCTATTTGACACTCAGGATGACATGATGATTTCTAAACCAAATCTTGGACCTCAGTTTGGGAGGAACAGACCGCGTATAGTAACTCTTCCTGACGGTCACCCATGGATATGCTATTTAAACTTTGCAGGAAGAAAATGAAGGTTTTGTATGATGAAATAGCAGATATCTTACTCTATAACACCACCATGCACGCCAACTGAATAAAGTATTTCTGGAACTTGCCCATCGAGTTGATTGCTGTTTAGTAAACTGCATGAGGTAGTATCTAGTAAGTCAGTATTGCTGCATATGTGTGCACACTGCGCAGATAGTTAAATACTTATATCTATATGAACATCTCAGAAACAAAGTGAATCTACTGTTAGACAATGTGCTTACACAGTCTGTAATTTGGATGAGCCTATGGTGCCAGGAATACTCCCGGTAAACTGGTTTGAAGACAGATCCCTAAGAAACAGAGAGATCAATTGCTCAAAATGACAAGAACTTATTAGAGAACAAGGTCTTGCAAAAGAATTACAAGAACAGAGATACCAAATAGAGTAGAAGCTTTAGAGTTACAACTTTGAACATTATGGTAAAAAAAAATATTGTACTCACAGTGTTGCAAGTGAAGGTTGGCCTAAACCAGGCGGTAAGCTTCCAGTCAAGGAATTAGAGCTCATGTTCCTGGTAAGGCAGAGCATAACACTATTAACATCAAATAGGGGAGATCATAAACTGCATACCACATCAGTAACGTAACGAACATTTATATAGCTTAGAACCAAGTACGCTCAGAAAAATATATGAGCACATATAGAAATATGAAACAGTATCAATTTAGCAGGTTCTTGTGAAATAAATACATATGTGAGATAATGGCAGGATGCAACAAATGGCACCCATAGTTTATTCTTCTAGTGTCATTTGGGTGATGAATCCACATTATTTCAATCATAATGAATAAATGAGACAAGAGAAATTACTATCTGTGATGAACAACGTCTACTGATGGAAACATGATAGATAAAAGCAAAAACTTTTGCAGAACTCCTACTTTATAGAGCTCTCCTACTACGAGGAGAAACCCAACTCCCCATATGGCCGAATGGTTCTAGAGGAGACACTAGAATCTATCTACAAGTTTGAGGATCCGTTTTGGTCATTTGGTGTTCATAAATCAAAGTTTAGGCTAAGAAATAAGAACACCCTGTTTTCTACACAAGTCAAAACATCAAAGTGCGATTTATGGAGAAACTGGTGGTCAGAGCTCACATCCCCAATAAAGGCTCCAAAATGTCCAGGAGAGAAGCTAGTGTTAAGAGTAATAACGACCCAGTTTGCCTTTGTATCCGCATCAGCGTTAATGAAAATTTGTAGGCTGTCTAGCTTGGGGCATGGATGAATTACACACGGTTCGCATATTGTAGTTTGAGAAATGAGATGTTCTGATGACCATGCGCAAATAATCAAGCTTCTGATTAGAAAGTTGGAAAGGTCTCACCGAAAGGAAATCAACACCCTGGCATTACCAGCTCACAGAAATAGTCCTAAAAGGAAAGACTAGTACCCTCAACCCCTCTTTGGAAAAATAAATCTAGGTAGAATCTGAACATGGGATTAAATTTGACTGCAAGGACCAGAGATATTTTAGGTGATTAGGCTTATCCGAATGGGAATATGGAGTCCTTTAAGAGATCCATTTTCATGCAGAACCTCCTACAAGAAGCTCCTGACCTTGATGACCTGGCTAGCCCATTTTTTTATGCGAAAAGGCCCATTTTTGTTAACCATTGTAGGTCTGATGTGGTTGACAGGTGGGGTTAAGAAAGACACTCCAGCTTGTTATCATGCCTGTTAACCATTGTAGGTATGCCCATTTTTGTTAACCATTGTAGGTATGCTCATTCCAGGTGCATGTTATCATGGCTGTACAGGTCAAGGCTTGGTATTCCTTTTTTTTTGGTTTAAAACAAGGTAAGGCTTGGTATTCATAGTGCCGTACCACTCCTTTGCATACTTCCACTACATACCCATGTGCAGTTGGTCCTAAATTGACTTTTCACATTGAAGTTTCAAATGCCATTTATTTCCAGGTGGCACCTGTACTGCAATCTCTATTTGTCAATCCATATCAAACAGCAAAGAACACAAAAGAGAAAAGACTCACGTGAGGAACAAAAACTACCGTCACTACGCAACAACTGGGTTTGTGTGCCATGCAGGGACAATTTGTGCAAAACTTAACAAATGACATTTCTCCAGTTAGATGAAAACATGACAGTAAAAAGAAAGAATTTATGATATCTTAATGTCATGACGTGCAAATCTTTTGCATGTTCTTGAAAAAAAAAAGAATTTATGATGCCTTTTATTTTATAGAGCTCTCCTCTCCAGCTTCTTGGCAATACCCACACTAGGCAAAAACACACAACTCCCCATAATTAATGGTTCTAGAGAAACCAACATAAACTGTATACAAGATGGATCATCATTTTAAGTCATTTGGTGTTCATACATCAAAAGGTCAGGTCAAGAAATAATAACATACTTCCCCGCAAAAAAAATACCATACTTGCTGCGTGGGCATCGGTTATTAGAATTCATATCCCCTACCGATAATCCAGAATGTTAATGATAGAAGCTAGTGTTAAGCGACATAAGGACTCAGTTTGTCTCTGCCACTGCATTAGCATTCACGAATACTTGTAGGCTGTTTAATTTTGGGGCATGGATGAAATACAGGTGTTAGAATTTTGTACTACGAGAAGTAAGATGTTTTGTAGTCAACACAAAGAATCACAGATAACCCGGTATCTGTGATTAACCCACATGGTCTGAAAAGAGAACAGTGCTACACTGCTACCCTGACCCTCAGCCATTCTTTGAAAAAATTGTAGACGAGATGCAAATTTAATATTAAATGGACAGCAAGAAACAGATAAGCTAGATCAATGTAAACATCATGATAAGAAGGACATAGTTAGCCCATTGTTTGTTGAGGGGTTGGGAAAGCTGCTTTGCTTATTCCAGATTCAGGTTATCATACAAGCCCAGGTCAAGGGTTGCTATTAGTAGTGCTCTCTTTTTTGAGAGAGACTATTAGTAGTGCTCTACCACTCCTTGATATATAATAACATTATATACCCATGTGCAATTGGTCCTTCCAATGATATATTAGACACTGAAGTTTGAGATTTTATTTATTTTCAGGTGACACTCTCTAATGATTTTTTTTGTACGTCTGCTTGATTTAGTTTATAGAAAGAAAATAATCAGGGTATGTCTCTGAGATTTCATAAGTCATGACCAAGGTCAACCAATTGTCTATAATGCTAGAAAATTAAGGTGACATTTCATGCGCTCCTGTAAAGCTAATGCAAGCATGAAACTCAATAACCATGAACACACAGAAACTCTGAATACCAACACTGATCTGGATCAAGATGAAATCAACTTAAGTGTGTGCAATGATACTTACAAGCTTACCAAGTCTGTCAGATGACTTATTTCATCAGTGATAAAACCTTTCAGGCCTTGACTTCCAAGATCCCTGTCAACGCAAATGAACACATGCACGAGTTAATGACAGCAAACATTTCAAATTTTCAAAAAATATAATATGCATTCATTGTAAGATTATGTTCTGTAAGTCTACTGATACTTCCACAATGAGGTATCATTCAGGTCCACATAATGACGCGGTTGGCACACTAATTATTATGTTGTAGGAAAACACACTTTTATGCTGTATAATGAAACAGAGAGTGGATAAAAATAGAATCGAGAAATGTACTCACAGCTCAGTGATCACAAGACCTTTGTCACCGCGATGGCAAGTGACCCCCTCCCATGCATCCCACGTCCGCGGCGCGCAAGGGTCCCCGTTCCACCCCATCCTTGCTGGAATTTTCAGTGAATCCTTGAGGGCTTTCATTGCGGCCGCTGCCAAAACCAATCCAACAAACATGGTCAGAGAATGCAGAGGCTAGTTTCTGATAATGTAAAATTGGATGGCTTATGTGTTGAGAAAAAAACAATTACCTTGGTTCGGCATGGTTCTTGTCTCGAGCGGCACCATGGCGTAATTCTCTAGCCCGCACAGGATGGGCCGCCCCACGACGGGCACGAGCCTGACGCTCATGGTGTTGCTGGTGAGGTTCTCGACAATGTAGGTCCACTTGAACGCTGTGAAGCCTCCGACCTGCTTGAAAATATCGATCCTGGTGACGTTCCTCCCGGCGAGCATAACGTCGAACACCCTCTGCCCAGGCGCGCCGACGGCGGCGTCGAGCTCGGCGAAGTGGAGCCAGAGCATGTAGGACAGCCTGGTGTCGACGGGCATGAGGTACTCGATCTCGGCCTTGGCGGCGTCGTCCCCGCCGGTGGTGACCGCGGACTCGTACATCTTGGCGGGGAAGTAGTTGGGCGGCTGCTCGGCGCCGAAGATCCGGCGCCCTCCGGCGGTGACGGCGTCGTAGACGAGGTCGTTGTTCCGGAAGTCGGTGCCGGCCTGCCAGACCCGGGAGAAGGCGTCGGAGTCGTTGGTGAAGCCGGGGCCGAAGAGGCCGTTGCCGCAGGTGAGGCGGCCGTAGTTGACGAGCACGAGGGCGGCGCCCGTGGTGGCGCCGTCGTAGGCGAGCGGGTGCACGGGGGCGACCTCGACGGAGCCGACGACGGGGGCGTCCGTGGAGAGGGAGTAGAAGCAGATGTCGGTTGTGGTGGATGCGTTGTTGGAGGTGGAGGAGGAGTGGGAGGGGAAGATGAGGTCGGAGTATGCCCCGTAGCGCGCGGCGGACTCGGGCCACGGGGAGCGGAAGGAGAGCACTAGCGTGGCGGCGGCGGAGACGTCGAAGGACGGGGAGCGGAGCTTGGAGTCGTAGTTGTCGTAGACGGAGAAGACGCGCAGGTAGTAGCGGCCCGGCGGGAGCGGCAGCGAGTAGCAGGAGGACTTGCCGGCGGAGGAGGGCGGGAAGAAGCGCAGCGTGCGCTCCTGCGGGGACGGGAAGCGGTGCGGCTCGGCCACCATCCCCGCGGCGCCGCCCGGGGAGAAGTAGCGGTCGGCGAGCCAGCGGCGGCCGAAGGCGGAGGTGAAGTCCGCCTCGCCGCCGCAGTCGATGTTGTAGCTGTGGTTCGCCTGCGCTGCGCGCGCGCGCGTGCCGGGAGGGAGGGAGAGGGCGTCAGCGTACACAGCAGAGCAGCGGGTAATTGTTTGGAGGGAGCTGAATGAGCTTACCGCCGGAGAGGAATGGGTCGTCGGAGGCGCGTGCGAGGCGGACGCCGGCGGCGAGGAGGAGGAGCAGCAGACGGACGAGGCGGAGGGGCTGCATTGCCGCTCCGGGGAGAGGAGCAGCGGCGCGGCGCGGCTCGCCGGAGAAATTGGTCGGGAATTTAGGATGTCGGGGAGGTGGAGGTGGGGAGTGGAGGAGACGTGGTGGTGGACTGGAGAGGAAGGTGACGGATCTGGACGATCTGACGGTGGAGAGGCTGTCCGATCGACGGAGCTCACACGGACACGGTAGAAAGGCGCGGGAGTCACGGGAGCACTGTTTGCACCGCCACCTGTACAAGACAATTAATTAGCTGGGGCTGAACTAACTTACCGCCATCCATCACCTCACCTACTCTCTGACAATGGTGTAGTAGAGCGCGATGACATCCATCAAGGAGTGAGGGCAGCTCCAACGGACACCTCAAAATTAGGCGGCTGCGAAAAACTGATTTTAGGGCATGTCGGTCACCCGTGTCGATGGAGGAGGGGTCGACGAAGTCCTCCAATCTGATTGCAAGGGTGAACGTCGTCCTCGTCGGGTTGTACTTGTACCCCTCGAGTGGGAGCTCCTCCTCCCCCCTCTTCAACGGTTGCAGCGGATTGTTGGAGGATCTCCTTGCCTCGCAGCGGCACTCGCGGCGATGGTCAAACTCCAACACCTCATGACGGTGTCCGGTTATAGTTCATGTACCGGCGCACAGCTCACTTTCGTGTTGCCGTCGCCGCATGAGGTCGGGGAATGGTCCATCCGGCGTCCCCACGTCTGATTCAGGCACCATGCGCCCCACATGGTGGTGCGGTGGTGCCGGATGTGTAGAAGGCAGCGGGGAATTGGAGTGTGGGTGGGTTGTCGGGAAAATACAGTTCCAAGCCGTTTCAAGGGGTCTTAATGGATACATAAGTTTTAGGAAACCAAAAAACAGTTTGTTATGTTGTATAAGGGCATGATCAATGGTAGTGGTGGTAGTTACCGTTCCCAATCCATCCAGATAGGTATGGATAGAGGGAAGCAGTTGTACTTGGTAGCTTTTCTGTACCACAACGGCAAAAACTAAGGACACCACGCACGTGGCATCATCAGCTTTCCCCGACGCGGCATCACAGAACTTGACACTTTCCATCCGAAAATCTTGTCAGCCAGCACTCCTAGGGCTATGTGTTGGTCATGCCCTAAATGGAACATAACTACGATAAGACGCGCAGACCCCCAACCCCACGCGGAATAGTTCCAATCTCTTCCCATGTTTCCCACCATATTGCGCCGCCCTTGAATTTGGGCAACCTGGCTAGTCGTCGTTGTTCACACTCCCCCTCCTTAACAAGATCCGGCCTACCCGGCTAGCCGCCGCTTTTCACACTCCCCCCTCCTTAACAAGATCCGACCAACCTGGCTAGCCGTCATTGTTCACACTCCCCCTCCTTAGCAAGATCCGGCCAACCCGGCTAGCCGCCACTTTTCACCTCCCCCTCCTTAACAAGATCCAGCAGCCATCGCACGCCCTTGATTTTGGCGGATTCCTGTTGGATATACGACCGATGGAACCCGCGCCGATTCCAACAAACTCCCACTTGATTTTGCTGCAGCCACGCCTGTGGCTGCCGCTGCGCCGCAAGCACAAGGCGAGGGGTAGCCCCGCGGCTAGCTGCAGCTTAGTTGCTACCGTCGTATTCGTTGGAATTTATATATACATGGGTTTTTGTCCAAGAACTAACTAAATTCTAAAATTCTCATAAGCCATATTTGCATGGCTGGTTTGTGTTCTAATCCTTAGTCCCACTATATTTTTGGACGTGCAATAAGCTTCAAACACCTCTTATGATCTGTACGGGAAGGGGCGATAATGATATAATACTAAGTATAGTTGTTTCTGTTAACGGGACGTGCGCAGTAATGCGCGGCCTGTCTGTCTGCTTCATGTGGCTTCCTTCTCGGTGCAAGTCTTCTTCTCCGACCTGTAGAGCACTGTAGCTTGATTTCGATCAGGCATACACAAGGACGACCCGTTCGAACAGGACCGGAGAAGAATACGATCGAAGGCCAGACGACGACGCAGACTTGGCAACCGCATTCTTTCAGTATATATCGATCATCTCAGCAAAAACTAGTTTTACGGAAGACAGTACAGTCGTGTGTTTTCTTAACAGAGCAGTTCATTCCATTCCTTCTTCACGGGAGAACAGTAGTAGGGCCGTCTCGGAGGAGGGGAGGTTGATCCGCTTCTTTTAACTGACGCGCTGGATTTTATCACCTTTGGCTTTTGTCATCTCGATCTCTTCTCTCCCTCTATCTGCAATTACAACTGCCGACCACACCTAGTCCCTATTCAATCACGGACCTGCGAGACAAACCCTTGCTTGGATTACGGAATGTGAGTATAGCTGTCCATACGGGCCGACCCGAGGCACGGAAAATTTGGCTCGGCCCAAGCACGCCCGGCACAAGTCTAACCGTGTCGTGCCACGACCTCGCCTCCTTCTCCTTCTCCTGTCGTGGCGTCGTCAGAGCCGACCTCCCCCCGCCCTCCTCCTCCTCTCCCCCGGCCTCCTCTTCATCTCCTCACCTCATGTTACATCATTGGCACTCAATGTGATAAAGTGTTGTTATTCCAAGTTTGTAAAGCACTTGCATAATTTGCATATTGTTATTTAAACTTTGTAATCTCACTGTTATCAAAAGTTCCCGCATGCATGCATGCATGCGCTAAAAACAAAACGTTTGTTTGTCGTACTTATAAAAACATAGTATTACACATCATTGATGCTTAATTAATGCGTCAAAGTGTTGTTATGGGTCTCCCGCTACATAACTGTGCCGTGCTACGGGGCCGGCCGATGCGTGTTCGTGCCCAGCCTCGTTTTGATGCACGATTACGTCACCTCCTTCTCCCGTCGCGGCGTTGATCTCCCTTGCCCTCCTCCTCCTGCGCCGCCCTCCTCGTCCTCTCCTCCCCTCCCCCGCCCTCCTCCTCATCTCCTCCCCTCATGTAACATCATTGGCAGTGGCGGAGCTTAATGCAAGCCAACCTGGGCCGTGGCCCGCCCAGAATTGGCCCAATTCTTCTTATTTTTTATTGGGCCGGCCATTTAAGAGTCCAATTTTAAAGAAAATTTTGCTTTGTTGGAGTTTGGCCCGCCTAGGAATTTCGGTGAAGCTCCGCCACTGATCATTGGCACTCAGTGTGATAAATTGATGTTATTCCAAGTTTGTAAAGGACTTGCATAATTTGCATATTGGTATTCAAACTTTGTAGTCTCACTGCTATCAGAAGTTCCCCCATGCATGTGCATGCGCTAAAAATAAAACGTTTATCGTACTTATAAAAACATATGACACATCATTGATGCTTAATTAATGCGTCAAAGTGCTGTTATTGGCCTCCCGCTGCCGAGCAATCTTGAACTTCTTCCATTCGCCTAGGACGCCCCGGAGACGCATGAGCTTCACACGCAGGCCTTTGAGGCAGTTGCCGTGGAAGGTGCAGAGCCGCCGGAAGTCCATCTTGGGCTGGCAGAAGCCGCCGCAGTAGGCGGTGTCGATGAAGTGCACGGTCACGTCGAGCCGCAGCGACAGCTCGTGCTTCACGTTGTTGAACACGTCTTGCTCGTTCAGCCGCCCCGTCCTCGCCTCGTACCAGCCCTTGAAGAAGCTGATCGTCTTTGCGCTTGACCTGGCGTAGACGAAGCCGCCATTGGCGAGCTTCTGCAGGGCGTACGGGTCGTCGCCGAGATACCTGTCGCTGGAGATGGCGATGTCGGCGGCCAGCGGGATGTTCAGCCTCGCGTTTCGAAACCATAGGATGTCCACATCCTGACAGACGATCGATCGAGAATGTGCATCAGCATCAGCATCCGATTGATCATTGTGAACACTACGTATGATAGTGGTGGTATAGGGGAGCTCACCGTGAAGACGAAGCCGTAGCCCAGCTCCAAGACACGCGTCTGGAACTTGTTCCTGGCCCACATCATCTCGAGGTAGTCCTTGCTCATGAACGCTTGCTCCCCTGTAAGGTTCATGCCGCCCCCTACGTCCAGCCAGTAGCATAACGGGTGCACGAGCTTGCACTGCTCGAAGGCCTTGTCGTCGACGGTGACGATGATGAGGTGCTTCAGCAAGGGTTCGGTCTTGTCGCCTACGCGGAAGCTCTCTAGGAAGAGATCGAGGAGGGAGCCGGCTGCCGTCCAAGCCTTGTTCGTGAAGGTCATGATTACGGTGTTGTCTTCCATGGCTGCCCTACTCAGTAGCACGGCAAGGCCCTCGTCTTCAGGTGTAGTAAGAGTGAAAGCAGGAGCCTGGAGCTAGATTAGAACATAGATGAACACATGGCATATATGCAAGTATTAGACTAGTCATAGTAACAGTAACATAAGTAATAACATAAGTGTCACATAGGTAAAAATGATGATGTGATAAGTATTTAATGAAAAGAGAGGTGATGGTGGTATCGTAGGTAGATAACGTAAAATAACGGATTTTAAGACAAGATGAGTCTGTAGCCTTATAAATGTATGATTATAGGATTTTAAGACTCTCACGCCTTCTGCTGAAACTCGTCGCCTTCGTATGTATCATACGTACACCAAGGTGCGTACACCTTGCTGAATGATGAACTACAACAGGCTATATTTAACTACATCATACATGAAGCTAGGATCTTTCAGACGAAGGCAACGATTTTTTAGAATGCATTTAGAGTTTTAAAAAAAGGTGTTGATCCCATGGGGACGGACAAACGTACCTTGAAGCTAGGATCTTGTTGTTGTTGATGAGTTCCATTGCTGCGCGAGACAAGCTCGAGCAGGGCAGGCCCGCAGGACGAGGAAGGCGAGAGCATGATCAAGCTGCATGCCGTGGCGGTCAGGGCTGCTGCCATGACGAAGCACACCAGGTTCGTTGCGGTGAACATGGCGAAACTACAGCAGATGGAATCCGCGGCGGAATGTCGTTGCGGTGAGCAGACTACGCTGTATATATACTCGATGGAATAGGGGTGCGGCAGCCGCAACCGTACGTAAAGGAGCTTCGTCTATACAGTACTATAATCTGTATGTATCGGCAATTGGCCGCGGGATCGTCGGCCGCATGCAATTTCTAGCTAGCCGATGTGCTATCCGCCAATGACGCTAGCTATACATCGATTTCCAGCGTATACATACATAGGAACTGTTGACTTGACGTGCACTTTCCGGTGCTGTACAGAGCTGATTTTCTGGACGAACCTGCTGTGCCAAGTAAGCTCGCGTACGTGTGACGACAAGACCATCGATTTGCAAAGGGAAAAAGTCCACTCTCAACCCTGAACGTCAATGTCAAAAAATCCTTGTCGATCGTATCATGAACTCACAATCTCTCTCTACTATATCTCTACGGCCTAAGGTGGGGCGTCGTACGTCGTGCACGTTTTGCAATTTGCCCCTCCGGTTTGTGACTAATTAACCCGTAGTTCATAGACAACTCTGAACCGTTATTTCCGTTGGAACAACATCGTATCCTTCTCCCTGCGGCCCTGCTCCTCAAGCCCGGGAACTCCGCTGCTGCCGCCGCCCCACGTATTCGGCCGCCGTCGCCTGCCTCACCTCGTCCCCGGCCTTCTTCCTAAGATCTCTCGAATCCATCTTCCCCGCGAGCTCGACGGCCCGGATTGAGTGAGTCGCCCGAGCCTGCCGCCGCCCAGCAACTCTGCGTGAGAGCTCGATCGTGGGAAGAAAGCGTGCACAACGGGAGAGAGGCCTAGACGGCGGCGACCCTCCAGTTTCTTTCCTGTGGCAAGTCCCCCTGGGTACCCAGGTCTGAGGATCCCAGCGACATACGCAGAACCTGCTTGATCCAATGCCTCCGGCCTAGGGTTCCACCACGCCGCCGTTCCCCCCGTCCGTGGAGCGTTGTCGACCTCTGGACCCTTCTACAGGTCCGTTGTATCCTTCAGGCCAGCAATGAAACGTAGACCGTGAGAGACAGGAAGGGGATAGGCACTTCCGAGGTGGGCAAACACACAAACGAGCCCGTGTTGCCGCTGTTATACTCCACCGTCAGAGGAAGAAAGGGAAGGGACATCTATGTGCTGGTGCAAGGAGACGGGAAGGGATACCGTATCTACACTCAACATCTGCGGCCGCAGCCTCTCGCCGAGGAAAAGAAGGTAATGTACCAGAGCAATGTCACTACTCTGCAGCTAGGAGAGGGAGAATGAGGCTGAGCGCCTACACTGCTCTAAATGAGAGATTGAGAGGATAGATTATTAGATTAGGCGAACAAATTGGTGTGGCTATGTGTGCTTTGCTTCTACTGCCGTGCTAGCTCTCTGTTTGGGTTGTGCTGATAATTTCCTGCTGTTGCTTATTGCTTGATGTTTGCTTTCATATTCGGTGTAATCTTGTTAATTGCTAGATGCAGCTGATAATTGTATTGCTAGGATGTACGATTTTTCTTCATAGAGTTGGTGAGCAAGGAAAACATCAATGTGATTATTGTGTTGTATCAATAAATACTAGGGAACCTGGCGCGGCAATGCCGCACCCGTGTAGTAGAAAATAATCGGTAATGTATACATATTAAAATAATATAGGTATAGAAATTAGTGGAATTGAAAAAAGCGTGAGTTTAAAAATGCTTGGTCTCAAAAAATTGTTCAATTTGGAGGGCTTTTCAGATTGAAAACGTTTTTCCAGTCATAAAATGAGTAGATCTAAAAAAATTGAAGTGCTGCAATCTGTAAATTTGGAAGTCGATTATGTGATAGAAGTAGGTAACATTTTTTTTGTGAAGGCATTTAATCAAAAGAGTATTGTGCATGTAGCATTTTTTTATGTTTTGAGAATGGAGTCTTTTGATCATTTCGATGTGACGTAATTTTTTTTTTGATGTGAATTTGTCTCGAATCGTTCATCGTATTTGAATCTCTGAAATATATTTGCATAATAACATAAGTAGTTAGGTTTCTTTTTTCTGATCATTTTGATATATTTTCCATATTTTTTGGATGGATAGATTTAAAGATATTGATTTTGTAGTTTTAACCATTTTCTGGAATTTTTTCCTGTCTGGGAAAAAACTGAACCGGCTGACCGGCGGGTCCCACCGTGATGTCATGGCGACATAACCGGAGGGCGGAGCATCTGCGACGGGGACGCCGGTGCTGGCGGCGTATCCACGGAAGGAAAGACGCGCACCCGGCCACGCTAGACGCGCCACGGTGCTGGCTACGCGGGATGGGCGGCGCCGCCTCTCTTATGTCGCCGGAACGCCGGCGATCGCGCGCAGATGAGGCGGCGGTGGCAGATGGCCCGGCGAGGAACGTCGGCGATTGCGGCCGTCCCAGCACGCGTCCGCCGGCGCGGAGATAGAGCGCGCGACGGCGCATCTCTCCGTCACTCCGATTTGACGGGGAAGATCGGTAGCGACGGCGGCGGTGTGCGGCGGAGGCGGAGCAACGGGAGAGAGAAAGAGGCGTGGTGATTGTGCGAGATAGTTTTGCAAAAATGTCCTTATATTTTCCCTGAATTACGTATAAGTTCTTCAATGCGTTAACTCCTGGACTGTGGGTTAGGAGTTCGATCTTTCAGTGGTTTTTCTGCAAAATGACCCGACGACCGGCGAAACCGGATATTACCGGATGGAGACTGGGCGACGTGTCGCCGTGTGATTGGAGGAGAGGGCACTGCTACAGTAATGCGCGTTTAGGGGGGTCTTTTGTGCTCGTCTGGACCGTTGATTGTTCCGATCGGACAGTCATCGGCTTTCGGGTGACGTGGATGCCAGATCCGTACGCAAAAACGACGCCCTTTCATATATAGAGTATTAAGTTAAATCAAATGTTTGAGTGAAAGAGATATTTGGAGCCTCATGTACAAAGTCGGTTTTGTCCTTTCCATCAAATGTCGACGCGAATCAAAAGGCGAAAATGTTTTACAAAAGTCTGCAATAATGAGACTTTTATATAGTCAGAGACTTTTTGTTGGACTTGGTCTAAGGCGGTGTCAATAATGAGATGTCATGAAGAGCCACTCGCCACAGGGGAAAGTTTCGCGAGAGGGACATGGCTTTGGACGTAGCGCATGAGATGGCCATGAGCCCATGACCATGGATGCCGCGCACGCGGTAGCTGTCGACTGCACCATTAAAATGTTCTTCACTATTGGGTTTATTGTCGATGATATTGTCTTCAAATCAACCCACATAAGTTTAACACAAATATCAATATTTGTAAAAAGGAAAATCTCTCCGTGGCAACGCACTGGTATTTAGTACCAAACTGGTTATGCATCTCAGTCAACTTTAGCGTAAAACTTAGATTGTGCTGACATTTATTTTATATAAATTTTTTTTTCTATCCGTAGCAACGCACGGCCATTTTACTAGTAACGGTAAAAAGAAATTACACGTCGAAACCTCCAAACGGGGATCGATTTTCCATTACTTACAACGGAAACAACCAGAAACTTAAGTCCTCCCAGATTACAAGCCCACAGGCCACCAGAAACTTAAAAGAAGTCCTCACGCCTTCCCTCAAAATTAAACCCTGGAAATGTTCTTTAAACGGCAGAGGCGAGCGCGGAGGTACGCGGTGACGCGGTTCATACGAGGTGTAGTAACGGGGTTAGACGAGGCACGTGGGTGTGGCACACAGGCTCGCGGCGAGTGCAACGGAATTGTGGAGAAGGACACATGGGGTTTAATTTACGCCAAGATTACAAGCTCTTGATACAGTCGTGGTACAGTCGACACAGGGATTTCGAAGTTGGGTTCATTTCATTGAGCTCGACGAGTTCAGGATTAAAAATGGACTTTTCCCATAATCTGCTCTCTGGACCGCGTCACCCGCTCCTACTTCGCCATCGCCATCGCCATCGATTGACTGCAGGCTAGCGGATCATACCTGGCAGCTACACAACGAGCAGCCTCGATGTCCGCGTTCTCGCTTACTTTGAGCATCTAGTGTAAACGGCGGTGTAAACCAGATATACACACTACCGCGTGCAAAAAACATTTCCCAGTGGCTCGTATACCCACCTTGTGCTTGTAGTGATTTGGCTGAAATGTATACTGATTTGATGGCGTTACCGTGTACTCCCTACGTTTCGATTTAGGTGTCGCAGATGTAAGGCCAGCGATAGCTTGCGTGCATACTATCTCCGCATCAAGTAATAAAGAACGGAGTGTAGGTAAATAGAACACTAGTTCATATATCTGTTTTCTCCATCTTAGTTGACGGATTATTTATCAAAATTTAATTATGTACTTACAAAAAAAGTTGTATTTTAATTTACATGCACTCCAACATTTATTTGAGAATTGATGTTGTTGAATCAAACACACAGTATTGAAGTTAAAATGGGAGTTGAATCTTATAAGACTTATTAAAATATAGGAGAGAGAATATACACATCCTGAGATGTGTAAAAAGTAATTTTTTAGATTGTTGTGTATACGAAGATACACCACCAAATTTGCACCTTTGAGATGCTCTTAGAACTGAAGAAATTACACGCGAGAATGATATTCGTTAACAAGGTTCGTGATCAACTTCTAGCATGACTACGCGTGCTCTTCTTGAGTTACTAAATCAATATAATGAATCAACGACAAGCCCGTATGCGCCATCATACACAACTAGGGCAATGTGTTGCCACAAGGGCTCCGAGTATCCCGACCCCCAAATGGACATTTTCCGCACCCACCAGTGTCCGCCTCCATGTCTCCCCGTAGCGCATGTCTGCCAGCGTCACATCGTATGCACATTTCCATCATCGTCCGAGGGGAGCTTGTCTGGAGCGCCTCCACCACTCCGCTCCCAAGTAGATCAGGTCCTTCGCGAGAACCAAAGGACATGCCTGTTTGGAGCTAGCCATCGCTATCTGCTACCCCCATGTCGGATGCACAAATTATCGATTCAGATGAACATCAGAGTTTATAAGCCAAACTATAGTTCTTAATATGCGATAATACGTTAATGTGTGTGTGTGAAATTTAATGGTTAAGTTCAAATTTTAATTTATGTATAATTATATTTGTGTGTTATATTTTTATAATCTGTATTTTTGTTTACGATGTACCATGAAGTCAGTCGTTGATCTCATAGGAAAGTAGCTAGCCGGCAAGTTGACACTAAACCTTTACGTACGCTTGAATCTCGCGTACTTCGGAGATGCCCTAAATCCAACGTGGGTCGACCTCGCTGCCACTGGCCGATTTGGATATAGCTAGACTAGACGAAGAAGCTCCTTTACGTGCTGTTGCTGCTGCCGTCTCCTCCAATGATACAATGGCCAATCCATCGGTCAGCATGCATGCTAGCTAGTGTAATTGGGACATCATCTCGTGTTTTATTGCTCCCGTTTTCAAATTTCAATATCCACATCATGTGCACTCCGGCCCGTGCGTTCGGAGTGTCCAATAATATGTTTGTCGTCATCTTCCTTATCTTGCGTACGTACGTCTCTCTCACGCCGTCACGCGTCTGGGTATGTGCATTACATAGACATAGCTGTAGCTAGCGACCCAGCACAAGTAGCAGCTTTGACTATCTCTAAAGAAGAAAAGGCCCAAGCGCATGTAGGTGATCTCTATTCCAGATATGCCCATTTAGATTGCCTATATGAGCAGCTAATTTTGCATACATATGAGCAACGAATATTTCAAAGAGCACAACAGGAAGCTCAAAAAAGCTACCAGATGAATTTTCTGCGATGTCCTTGAAGAGAAAGGATAATTGACCACAGCTAGTCAAAATCCTGCGGGTTCCATTAGACCTGGAAAATATGCCGAAAACCACTCCACACAAAAGAGGCCAAGGCACAAGTGAAAACAAATGTGTTTGGAATCCCCCCCCCCCCCCCCTCGCTAGGGCGAGGGCAGCCCGCCGAAACCCAGATCCAAGAACCGAAGCCCAAATCCAAATACTGTATGTATTGCCGAGAGGATAGACCGTATATTGTACGTATCGTTTTTTTAGGCCACACCATACATCCGATAGCCGGGTTTTCTTATGGATCTTGCAGTCGCTGGTTACGGTTTTTTCGGTGACGTCATACATCCAATAGCCGGGTTTTTTAGGGATCTTGCAACTGCCGGTTAACTATGGTGAAGGAAAAAGTAGGGGATGCGGCGGTAGGATGATCGGATCCTTGTCGTGATGGGATCCACCGTACCGGAGAAGATCCGGATTGTAGATGGAAACCGTAACCGGCAGCTTCAAGATCCCTGAAAACAGCCATCGGGCTCTCGGATGTATGACGTGGCTAAAAAAATCCGGGTCATACACCCCCGTACAGGAACGTACGGGCGCGTATTGAATAGGAAACTGGGTCATACAAACGGGCCAGAATGGGTATAGGGTGGGTTTGATCTGGTTTTTGGAATACCCAGACGAGGGATGAAGAGCCTAACCGATACGGCTGAGATGTAATCTCATTTGTCCTTGTGTTTTGTGTTGTCATAACCTTTCCGGGGGGGGGGGGGGGGGGGGGGGTGGCTATAGTTCTGAATGCAATAGCGAGAGCAGCTATTGGCTCGTACCATGCAAAAAAGAAAGACTGATGGCCCTAAAAAATTGCTCTACACGCGTGGGAATAAAGCAAAGCGTCGAGAGACGCAATAGGTACTACAAACTATTGACCCTGCCGTGTACTTTCCGGCGCTGCACAGAGCTGACTAATTTGTAGGCGAACCTTCTGTGCCAAGTTAGCTCGCGTTCGACGACAGGACCACACCAGAGATATAGATATTTCAATGGTAAAGACAGTTAAACGTGAGCTGACCTGACCCGTGAGAGTCCCATGAGCCAAATTACGGCCGATGACCTCTCGCAGCCATTGGCGATTTAGATATAGACCAAGCTGCTTTACGTGTTGTTGCTGCTGCCGTCTCCTCCAATTAATGGCCATCGGTCCGCATGCGATGATAGTGTAATTGGCACACCATGCATCTCTTGTTTTGCTCTCGTTTTCAATCCATAATATCATGTGCACTCGGCCGTACGTTCGGAGAGTCCAATGACATGTTTGTCGTGATCTTCTTTACCTTGCGTCTCTCTCAGATTATCCTCCGTATGTTCTGATTTAGTCTACGTGATCTTCCGTCTCTTTGTGGAAGTGTCGTCATTTCCAATAGAAGTTCACTCCATTGACCTTGAGCTGTCAGAGTTTACTTCATTTCCCTTTGTGGACAAAGCACATATTTCATTTGTATTTATTACTATCCAATGATGCATGGTGTATTAGACCATTTTGTTTTTTCGATAAAAAATGGAGGGGGAAATGGGGGCTGTTATTTCTGAAAGAGCACATGCATTGTTGGACGAGTCTTTACCAGTAACATATTGCTTACTATCCAGTGCAAAGTCACTACCGGTGCTCATTGTCGTATATAAGCATATTGTACATGCTCGAGGAGTGCCCGCTAACTACTGTAGCAATTAGGCCATGATGAAGAAGGCCCTGCCCGTGCATCTGCCTCGTTCCGGCGGCGTCGGCGTGGTACGTTTGCTGCTCGTCTTCTGCTTAGCATATGTGCTGGGCTTGATGTCCAGTGCCCAATTCCAGAATCTCTACACCCACAATATGATCTTGCCTGCTGCGTCTCGGTTGCAACCGCCACCACCATCACACGCAGCTCCTTGCATCCTGCAACCGTCGCCTCCTTCCGAGCCCACGCCTTCACTAGTGCCACGGCGCATGGCGTTCACGGCGGGCTTCCTGGCACCTAGCAGCGCCGACGGCCTCATGCACAACATGACCGACGAGGAGCTGCTCTGGAGGGCGTCCATGGCGCCGAGGATGAAAAGCATGCCGAAGCACGTCATCACACCCAAGATCGCCTTCCTGTTCCTAGTGAGAGGGGACATGCCGCTGCGTCCTCTGTGGGACAAGTTCTTCGACGGCCACCAGGGGCTGTACTCCATCTACGTGCACGCCAGCCCTGGCTACACCGGCTCGCCGCCGCCGGACTCCCCGTTCTTTGGCCGCATGATTCCAAGCCAGGTACTCCGTACTTGTATGATTTTGCATTTAATTTGTATCAGATCCTTGTCTACTCCGTACTTCTAATTCAGAAACTCAGCCATTCATAAGGAATATAATTACTGTGCTAGCAGAGAACGAGCTGGGGAAACATCAACCTGGTGGACGCGGAGCGGCGTCTCCTAGGGAACGCGATGCTGGACGACCTCTCAAACGCGCACTTCGCGCTCCTGTCGGAGTCATGCATCCCGCTCCTCGACTTCCCCACCATTAGCGCCTACATCACCGGCTCCGACACCAACTTCGTCGACAGCTTCGACCGCCAGGAGAGCCGTGAGCGCCACAGCCCCTTCTTCGCCGAACACAACATCAGCCTCGCGCAGTGGCGCAAGGGCGCTCAGTGGTTCGTGATGGACCGCGTGTTCGCCCTCGAGGTCGTCTCCGACGAGACCTACTACGGCCCTGTGTTCCGCAAGGTCAAGCACGGGTTCGCGTTGGACGAGCACTACATCCCGACGCTGGTGAACGTGCTGGGCTTGAGCAGCCGCAACTCAAACCGATCCGTCATGTACTCGGACTGGCGGCTCCCACGGGGCCCCAAGAGCCACAGCGGCAGGGAGGTGACGGAGGCTCTCATCAAGGAGATGAGACGAGGAATGTATGGGAACTGCACCTACAATGGCGGGGTGGCAGAGATTTGCGCCTTGTTCGCGCGGAAGTTCAAGCCTGACGCGCTCCAGCCCTTGCTCGAGTTGGCTCCCAAGGTTATGGGTTTTGGCTAATCGAGAGGCCGTGTCTTGTGTTTAACGTTTGAGCACGGATGCTCAACCGAACAAGTGGAATAGAGCTATGCGATTCAATAACATTAATTTGTTAGCAATCTAGTTATTTAGCATTGACCGGTATTTCAGCAGAGCAATCAACCTCCTGTTACTCAGATAAAATTTAACACTTTGGACATATGCTAGTAATAGAATACATTTGTACAACAAACTATAAAGAATTAAGAATAAATGACCTTTTGTGAGAAGATTATTATCTTGAGAAGAGGTACTCAATTGAAGGCTGAACAGAAAATTAAGCTTTTTAATAATGTTATAGGCGTGGAGTAATTATTGTTGTTGTGCAAAAAGTAATACTAATAATCATGCTTCAAACATACTTTATCTTCCTTATATTCAATTCCCTTTGCTCTGTTGATTCCTTGCAGCAACGTCCATGGGAATGTTCGTCAAAGTCGTGCATCAACCAAATAACTTTTACTTGCTGCATATTTGACCTCATCGTGCTAAAACATAATTAGAATATTGTATTTAATGTTTCATGATTAAAAGAAAGACAAATATGGAAATCAAAACGAGTATTTTTTTTTTCATTTTTCAGTCACAATTTTGTGTGGTTGAATATATTTGTAACTTACACTGAAACTTTGCAGGTACGTAGATCATACCATTACAAAAATCAGATTGTTTTGAATCTAAAATTATCATTTTTTTACAACATTATGGGCTTGATGAAGCCTAGGACCCAAAATGGCAACTCATATGGTCGCCTAGTCCTTTCGCAAACTGAGATGAAGATACAGATGGTGCTATCGTTGAAGCAACGGCCTATATCATTGTAGCAGGCTTATACTGAAAAGCCTTATCTCGATTTATTTTTAGATGGAACACATGTTGTAAAACAGAGGAAGCATCTGGACCTGAGTGCCAAAACGAATTTCCATCAAGGTTTGGTATTTTCTGATCAAAATAAGAACATTGCTTTGAAAGCATCTCAACCTGAAAAACTCTCAAGTAATGCAGGAGAAGACAGAGAGCAAATCACCAATAACTTGATTCTTATTGCTCGCAACCTCAATAAGATGTATGGCAATATGGTGGATACAACAACTATACAAGTATAATTCAAGGGACTACTAGTAGTCAAAATCATGTGACCCAACCATGTACAAACTCAAGAAGCGTGTGCGCAACAATTGTCCTTCCACTTGTAACTTTGTTGCAAATTGTATCAAGCCTCCCAGTGATAAGAGCAATGATAGTAGAAATACTAAGTAGGGCAAAAGGCGTCAACAGCACAACTCTAGATACAAGTCCCAGCAAGCAGATTGATAGTTCTGCTTCAATTCTTCGATCTACAGACATGGACAGACATAACACAGGCCAGGCCAGAATTTATGCTCTCCAAATAGAAAAGTCAAGCTAAAGGTTTTAAACTGGAAGACGCAGTTTCCTACTGCCATACGTGTTGTATATTACACAAACAGGTCACACTGGTTGGTTGGTCATGTTCCTAGCAGAAAAGGGTCAGTCATATGTCCATGTCGATCAAGGCGTCCTCATCCTCGCCGTCAGAGAGCACACCGGCAAGGAAGTCATCTCCTGCAAACTTGCTGCAGTATCAGAGCGAACTGTCAGTGATTCATATTGTTACTGACATGTCATGTAGGGTTCTTCATACAAAAGAAATCATGTACCTACCTAGTGCAGCAGCAGCGGAAACTCACTACTCGCTTCAGCTTCCGGTTGTAGAAGAAAAAGTTGATCGACCATCTACAAGAAAAACAGATTGGCAGTTCTCATATCAGAGCATCCTTATAAGTGGCTCAAGTTCAATTCAAAAATGATTTCTACAGATAAGATGGTCATACATGGCTCCTTTCTCTAGAAATGGATCTCCGTCAGAATCTGGGTTGTAGCTGTAGATGTCACACTCTCTGATTTTGATAAC
This sequence comes from Poa annua, assembly GCA_026929855.1. Classification (NCBI taxonomy): domain Eukaryota; kingdom Viridiplantae; phylum Streptophyta; class Magnoliopsida; order Poales; family Poaceae; genus Poa; species Poa annua. Next base: position 1,946,498 of record CM049428.1, on the reverse strand, counting down.
CTACAAAATAAGGTGTAAATGCAGGGTGCCGACTTTTAGTCTGAAATAAGCAGCAGTTAGTGAATGTTCACCTCGTCAATAGCTTTAGTCATACTGTCCAGCAGAGAACACCCATCATTTTTTGCTGCCCATAGCTGAAAAATAGCCCAATATTCAGGTTAAGCATACAAAACCGGTGAAAATCAAATAGTCTGTGTCATTTGAACGCTGAAAACTTAGTTCTTGCAACAATATGACTATATCCCTTTTGCATTCCAGAACTCCATGTGTATGCTTACTAACATATGTATTGATCAATAGTAAGACCTCATGAAAGCATTACCGTAGAAGCCTCCGACAAGTTGTTGTCCAGCATCTGCTTGAAACTTTCCAAATCTTCTTCTTTGAAGAACAGGTGTGCCCGAATAGCACTGCTAAGCGAACAAGTGTTGACAAAGAGGATGTTAAATCTAATCTGAAGGCCATTCCATCATGCATATGCCACATGACAGTAGGAAGACCTTAAGAATGGTACGACTCCTTTCAAATACCAAAATGTTCAAGGGAAATGGAGAGAATTGAACTCTCAGCTCAAAAGAGCAACGGCAATTAATCCGTTTGTCATGCCATTTGACAACACCCCCTTAGGCTGGTCGGAAAGGACAATCGCGGGTTGTCATATCGCCCAAAAAAGCTGAGTATGACATTACCCAATATCCTTCCTCCCAGATTATAGAGAACACACACTTTTGTAAGACAGAATTACCTGAAATCATAATCTGGATACATATGACCAAGAGTGAGGACTAGATATATCAACGTTTTCCGGCTGGAATAAACAACATAAAAAAGAATCAGCCTTGTTAAACAGAAAATGTGCGATATAAAGGTAATCTACAATTGCTACCTGGATCTACAAGATAAATGCTCCACAGGTGACTCGCTGTCAGAAGACTTCCCGAGGTAATCAAGAATCTGAATGCACAACAGAAAAATAAATAAGCACGTATGTAAGCATGCATAAATTTATCATTGGCATGCTGAGATACCTAAATTTTGACAAGGATGGAGAAGCGAAATTTCCGTACGTACTATATACACCTTCATAAGGTTATACTGAATGGTGAAAACAACTACAGTCGGAAGAAACTTAACGTATAAGATTTTCATAAAATTCATATGCGCATCATTTCCTATCATGGTAGTACGAACTCTCATAACTTAGCTCTAGTTTTTATGCGATTTCAATTGCAATCACAAGACATATACTTTCTTTACATTAAACATAAATCATATGTTGCCACAAACTTCCGTAACATAACTCCAGTTTTATATGATTCCCAACGATAAGCACAATACAATACAAAGTATATCCCAACAAACGACAATAGTGAAAAGGCATGGTTATTCACCGCTGCATTACAAGAGAAGGGATATCAGTTGTCATAAAAATAAATAAGCTGAACGGAAGTACGTACGTCATGTTCAAGACTCATTGAAAGCCGGCGATCATTCCCGGCATGCTTGCCTGTAGATCAACATAGAGTGTGACCCTATTGTGATGGTATTATATGCACAATAAGACAGTCAATGGAGAGTACTCTTACATGAGAATGCTTCAAGGCTCCCCCTTATTGTACAATCACCAAGATTCAGTTGATCTAGGAACACATTTACACTGAAAGGAAACAAACAAATGCAGTAATTTAGAGACACGAATATTGCATGTTACCATGAGCACTTGGACAACAAGAAAGAAGCAGAAGACGCCCTGTTTACCAGTCGAACGGGGTGTATTCTAAAAGCTTCATGTCGAACGTCTTGTGAACTCATACAAATACCCACCAGACCAGATGAGTATCAAGAAGTTGAGCTTCAAATCAAACTGCGAAAGCAACACACCAGGAGAGTAACTAAACAGAAAATGAAACAAATAGTATGATAAGAGACGTGGTCAAAATACATTAAAACAAACAGTTCCAGCAAATTCTCTACCCAGTTCCTTTCCCCTTGCAATATAAACACATACCACCAGAAATCGGAGTGTTGGATTTCAATGAACTTATGGTTGTCAATGCTAAGGATGTGCATGCATACGAAGTAAACTTGGTTCTGGCAGTGGATATGGCAGACGGTTGTTAGGAGCGAAGCAGAGCAAGAACGAGTGACATAATGACAACAGCAACCACACTTATCACATTATTAGTTACATAAAACAGCAACCACCATATCACATTTGTTGCAATACATAACTACACACAGATCCACCAAATCAGGAGCCGCTCTTCCAATGTTGAGATCAGTTTCATAGTGACTACCGAGTGGGCACCAAAACACGAACGCCCACATAAATAAAAGAAGCTGTGCATCCGTATAGCGGCTGGACTCCTTAGTGACTCATATTTTCCTCTCCATATCTATATGCAGACTAGACTAAAATGGAGCGACCACGGGACTAAATTCGTGTGTGTTATCTTGTATAGCCACTAAGAGATGGTATCACAGCTATATGCATCCCGCGTAAATCCCAATGCTCATCGCAGCCCCCCCCCCCCCCCCCCCGATCTAGACACCATTTCAAGTCCCTTGTGGGGTGAAGTGCCGCAGCCAGAACTCAAGGCCTAGACGCTGGATGGGGCAGTGGACAACACACGAAGCATGAACAACACATCCTTTATTCTACAATGGCCGACCCTTATTAGATTTAAGTACTACTCCATATGTATTGAGGAACAAAAGCAGTTTACAAGCAAACAAACAGTCGATCAGAAACATCCGAGGAGGCAGAAGGAGCCATCCAATCCAACGAGCCTAACCTAGGGAAATTCGAAACCACGGCTCGCCTCTCCTGCCCACCGGCGGCGCCCTAGACTAGACTAGGCAATCGGACGCGCGCGAGGGCGGAACCAACCAACCGAAGCACGCACGAACGAACGAACGAACGAACGAACGGCGGCAGATCTCGCGCGAGGAGAGCCCGCTGTACATCCATCCAATCCAATCCATTCCAAGGCGCGCGATCGGTAGGAAGGAAGAGGAAGAGGAAGAGGGAGAGGAAGAGGGAGGATGATCCGTACCTCGCAGGGAGAGGAGGATCTGGGACGAAGAGAGGAGGAGAGGCGCGCGCGGACGGAGCTCCCGGGATCTGCCTGCGTGCCACCGGAGACCGGAGATCTGTATCCTCCTCCTCGCTGCTCTGTCGTGCTTGTGGATGAGAGCGTAGGTACCACGTGGCGCCACCGTGAGTGAGTTCACGGAGCCACCAACGGAGGTACGGAACCTTATCCGTTGCGCCTACCGGGGAATAAACTCCAGGAATCTTCTTTCTTCTCAACAAAAAAAATAAAGTCGAGGAATCAGAATCAAAGCAATGGCATCAAAATATTGGCAGTCATACAGGCAAACACCAAAGTTCGGCTTTGACAAAATGTAAATTGGTGTGTTTCGGACACCAACCGACGACATAAGTACAGTACATATCATTCAGGGATGTTTTTGTTTTTTTGGGGATTCATGTGCATGCTTTAGATACATACTAGTGGAATTGCCGCACCAGTGGAGTAAATTTATTTAAAATTTTGTATTTCGAATATCTGTATTTTTTTTTGGATATTTCCCGTGGAGCTCTCAGCAATTTAGATTTGCTAATGTTGATGTTCAATAAGTTAAAAGATTAGTGGAATTTAAAAAAGATCGTGTTCGGAGGTTGTTTAGATTACGCAAGTTGTTAAAGCTGGGTTGTGTTGAGTACTCGAGTTATATTTGTTTGTGAAATAAATTTATTTAACTGTTTTAGAATTTGTTGTTTTTTGTGTAAACAATACGTTATGTAGTTATTTAAAAGTTGTAGTATGAAGGCATATTAGTTGCTGTAAAAAAAATAGTTGGCGCATAATTTGTTGATTTATGAGTTTTCGAATATTCGATTCGATTTTATGCGAGCGGCATAATTAATATAAAAAATATAATGTGTGGTGTCATTTTTTTTGAGAAGTTGTCTAAACATGCATGGTGATGGGTTGTTTGGTAGGATTTTTTTCTGTGTTGATTAGTGAGTTTTCGAATATTCGATTCGATTTTATGCGAGCTGCATAATTAATATCAAAAATAAAATGTGTGGTGTAATTTTTTTATTGAGAAGTTGTGTAAACATGCGCGATGCGCTGTTTGGTAGGATTTTTTCCCTGTAAATTTTGGTGTTTTTTTTTGGTATTTTTCTAAATTACGGTCTAAAAGTAATGGATTTAGCTGTTTTAATCTCTCTGTAAATATCTGAGGCTGACAGCGGGACCCGTAGGTCAGTTTTTTATTTTATTTTTTTCGCTCGTTTGTAGATCGGGACGTTGACGGGTGGGACCGAGGGCTGACGTCAGCCTGAAGTCAGCATGACGTCGCGGCGGAGGAGGCGCTGGAGCCGCCGGAGCTCCGGAGCCCGTGGCCGCGCGGCGATGAACACGCGGAGGGCCGCCAGCGCACGGACTCGCTCGAGGACGCGGAGGCGAGGCGGGCGAGCGGCGCGCCAAGCCATTTGGTCGCCGCAGCCGCCGCCGGCGACCAAAATCCTGGCGGCGCGAGCAGATGCGGGTGGCGACGAATCGGCGCGACTCCGGCCACCCTGTGAAGCGGCCGGCGGCCAGAAAGTGGAGGTATCCGCGTAGAAGCTCCCCGCGTCCTAGGATCTGGTCGGGGAGGCGGGTGGAGGCGGCGCTGGCCGGCGGCGCTGGCGGCGAGGTCGCAGGCGCGAGGGAGAGAGAAGAGGAGAGGGGATTATGTGGCCATTTTGTGAAAAAGCATGTGAGTTTCTGGGAATTTGCAAACCGGTCCCTCGCTGCCGAGAAGCGTGCACTGTCGTGCATGTTTCTGTTTCTTCCAGTGGCTTTTCTGTAAAACAGTGGCGGTGATTGTTGTGGGCCATTCGATCTGTAACGGACGGGCCGGATTCACGGGATGGACACATGTCGTTGCGTGATTGCTCATTAATCGGATGAACAGTGCATGTGCGCTGTGTATGCGCTGATCCTGCGGTTCTTTGTATATAGTACGTATGAATCGGAAAAATTAAAATATTATGATATTTAGTAACGGAGCTAGTATAACCCAAGTAGTCCTACTCATTCATTAAACCTCATTCATTATGGATAAAAGGTTCCATGTGATCTTTTCTTAAGCCTTTCGCAATACTATTTACTTATTGGACCATCATGAACATCAGATCAACCGATCAAGGTTTCATCTCACGAGACTAGCATACATAGTAATAGTAGGCAATATTTTCCTGAAACAGAAAGCGGGAATGTTCGGTGAATTTTCACAATACTATTTCTTGTAAAGATGATTTACGATGCGAAAATTCGGTGAATTATATAGTAGGCAATATTTTCGTGAAACAAAAAGCTGGAATGTTTTATTTTCTTGGGCTGTAAAATTTAAAATATTGAGCGCCAACACCAAGTTCGTATTTCAGCCACAAATATTTGCAGGTAAGGCAAACTAATTTCGTATATACATCTAAAGACGTCTCAAAATTCGTCTCAACTTATCTAAAAATTGGCAACAATATTTATTTATTTCTCTTTTAGATAAATGAATTGTGACGTAATGTGGAGCGTCTCAAAAACCGCGTACATAGAGGTGCTTTACTCACCTAGAGACGAAAGAAAATGCGTCACATGAAAAACGTCTCCACATGCTGAGTTTGGTGTAGTGCATGTCACATCATCATTTTTTACCTATGTGGCACTTATGTTACCACATGTATTACTCCCACTATGAGTAGTCTAACAGAAGATGGGTCAGGAAATAGAAAACCCCTGCCCAGAAGATTGAAATCCACACATAGCTGCAACACAATTGGAAGGAAGCATGATTTGACATATATGTGAAATATACCCAACTTTATTGCATCTCTCACGCCTGATAGTAGGAACACGAGTAACAATGTGCCCCTCAACATTTCAATATAGGCAAAAAATGGTCTATGTTTTAGGATTGAACCCCGACACGCGCTGGTGTTCACCCTTGTCTAGATGCTGGTAGCCCCGGCCTTCTCCATGTTACTGTCACTCGAGGGATCATGAGTAGCATCCCACCTCTTTGATCCAGCGGCCTTAGGGTTACCGCCGAGCCCCTCGAGCTAAGATCGTTGCCAAACTTTGCTTTGGTTGTTGTTCGGTGGTTGCTCGTTGAGATTGTTGTTCCTCATGCCTCCTAATCCTATGAAAAAATGTTCCTTGTGGTCTTTTCTTAATCTTCTCATAATAATATTTCTTGATTGAACCATCAAGAAGACCGGAAGAACCAATCAAGGTTTGATCTCCATGAGACTAGCATATGAGGTTGGGTACTTTGAACGCAACATTGGTATCATGTGTGAGTGCGAGCATAGACGAGACATGTATCTTTATAAAGACATTGGTCGGTGGAAGTTTGATGAGATATTAACTACTAGCCACATCATCACAATCTAATGGTTTAATGAGGTGTGCCGTAACGTTTGTACCGATTATTGAACTGTGTGCCATATCATGTGTTTGGCTTCAATTAATCTGATAGATAGGGTACAATATCGTTAACGATGATATACTTTTGTTGTACGATTAGAAGTAGGGTTATTTATCAGGCTGCGCTCAGTTGTGACATAGACCTCAGTTTTGCACCTAGTCGCAAATCGTGCTCAGTTTTGCCCCTACTTCGTGCACAAGGATTCATTCCGTCACTCCAGCCGTCTCTGTTAGCCTTTCTTACATGTGGGACCCAGAAGACAACCGTTTTTTTACATTCAAAAGACAACCGTTGGTTGTGGGACCCAGAAGAGTACCGTTGGCGCGTCTTGTGGGACCCAGCCGTTGACCGTTCGCTGGCGGCGGCGTGTGCTATAAAAGCGGCGGAGCGCGTCCCCAGAGCTCGCAGCGGTGAGAACGAATCAGCCAGGGGGTTTGGAATTTGAGGCGGGCACGCACTGAGGTTGTCGGCGACTCCTCTTGGTAGTAAGCAGCTGGGCGCGGGCAACCGATTGGGCGGTGTCGACGGGGAGCGCCGCCGACGGGAAGATCGACGTGGACGGCGCGGCCGTCTGCTACAACTAAAGGGGCCGTGCGCGTAGGATCTGAGATCCCCTACGTCTCCGTCCGGTCGAGAATTGAGGTCGATGTCTACCTCTAGCTCTCACGCGACGTCGTGGATCAAGATCCGGCGCGCATGGAGATGCCGATCTTCCTCTATCTGCGGTGTCAGGCGGACGTTGTTCGGAGGATTTCGCAGACAAGGAAGAACAGTAATCGGCCGTTCTACGTGTGCAAGGCTAATGGGGTAAGAATCGGAGCAGTTTCACAAATTTAGTGCATCTAGAATGGGGTGAATCGGAGCAATTTTACTAAATTGATCTGTTTGACATTATTGTAGATAACTTGTTTCTTTCTTTTGGTCGATGCTCTGGCCAAGAAGCTGACGGATGAACTGCTAGGCGAGCATGAAGAATGGTTGCCCATCATGCCACAGAGGGCAGCGGCCGTAGAGCGAGCTCCCGGAGAAGATACAGAGGGTGGAGCACGCATTGATGTTGTTGAGCTTAGGAGGTTGAATCAGAAGATTAAGAAGCTCGAAGAACAAACACAGATTCCGCTTTGCAATTACATTTGGGCATTTGTAGGTGTGCTAATCGCACTATGTGAAATATTAAAATTGTATGGAAAGGCATGAATTTGGGGGAAATTTGTAAGTTTGAAATTGTATGAGAAGTTTGAAATTTAGAACATTTATGAATGCAATTTAGCTCTGAAACATAATGATAATCCTTAAAAGACAAAATCTGATTCCGTTAAAATTGTGTAAATGCACTAATGGGCCAACTACACCAATTAGGCCCATTCGTAGTGGCCAAATGGGATTCTATTTAAAAAAAGGTGAGAAGGGTCCAAAGTGATAAAAAAATGGTACGGCTGGGACTCGAACCCAGGACCGTGCTGTATTGTTGTCAATATGATCACGCTGGTAAACGGGAGGAGAATGGGGAGATGTTGGTACATGGAGGGAAAGAAGATAACTATAGTTACTGCATGACTTTGTTTATAAATTTGAAAATACATTTTTGTACTGATTTTGTTTGTGATGTTGCTTAACCAGTGATGTAGTTATATCTTTGGGCACACATAAATTTGACGACGTTTTTTTGCACTGATTTTTTTCACGTTTGAACCACTTAAACACACATTACATATAGGGTAACCCTTACATATATTAGCACGTAGGGGCATATATATACCAACATTACATATGTTAGCACAGAGGGGCATATATACCCACATTACATATATTAAAAAAAAGACCCTAAACCCTAACTGTTGGCGCCCCTTCATCGGAGGGCGCCCTTCCGTCTGCCAGCCAGCCGCTGGTGGTTGCCTACTCCTTCACTCCGCCGGTCTCCTTGCCGTCCACTCCGCCGCCCTGTCCGCCCTCTCGCGTTCGTCAAGGGCCCGGGCATTGGCCTCCCGCATCTCGGATTGTTCCCTTTCCCGGGACTTCCTTATGCGGCGCCGCACCCTCTCCTCCTCCATCTTCTCCTTCATCTTCTCCTCCCTCTTCTCCTCCCTCTTCTCCTTCTTCTCCAAGGCGGCGAGGAGGGCCTCGGTCTCCTTGTTGGAGCGCTGGGTGATCCTCGCGACCTCGTCGGGGTCGGGGTTGTGGACGAAGTGGCCGTCGCGACCTCGTGACCTCTTCGGAGGGTTGTCGTCCTCGCTCACCGTCTCCTCCGTCGCCTCCCACCACCGGCGAGGGGCTGGGTGGTTGTCCTCGTCGCAGAGGGGCTCGGGGCTCGACGGGAGAGAGTAGGTCGACATGTTGGAGGGAGGATGAGGCAAAGGGCTGGAGAAGGCTGAGAAGAAGGGAAGATGGCTGGGGCAATACTTAAAGACCTGATGAGTGTGAAATAAATGGGGTAGATGAAGAAGGAAGAGGTGCAAATGGTGTGAAAGCGTAAGAGTAGTACGTGCCAGGCAGCCGCAGCGTTGCGGTCAATGCGGTGACTGCAAAAAATAGCTGGGCTAGGATGCGACGTGACACTGCATGCGTGCATTAACGCAAGTCCAAAGTCTCACGCTCACGCCTGCGTTAACTACCTGTCCAGCAGAACGGAGACCGACCGAGAAACAAAGAGGCACAATGGACAATAGTCTGCCTCTCTTTGCATTAGTTCTACACTAGGGGCATGTAACATGATAAAATTTCTTCCATAGCTGCATGGCGAGCACGTATGCATGCAAACTACGGTGGCGACAACCTGCAGACCCAGTTTAAGCAACACAAGAGCAGTAGATCGACACTAATAACATCTCTAACGACTGACGACTAGCTAGCAAGTAGGCAAATCCTAAAGCAATGAGAAAAATAATGTCGTCACAATCTGAACGAAACGATCAACCCTAAATCTCATATCCAAGGAAAAATAATTCATAGCAAAGAGAAAAAGAAATCAGAGCAAAATCATTTCCTCACAATCTGAACGAAACAATGAACCCTAAATCTCATATCCAAGGAAAAATAATTCAGAGCAAAGAGAAAAAGAAATCAGAGCAAAATCATTTCGTCACAGTCTAAAAATATTCAAAGAAATATCGCGGCCCGACTGTTTTCAGCGTCCAATCAGGTGGCCGGAACCAACCTCTCGCGGATCGCTGTCGGGAATCTTTCTAGAAGATCGTATCTGAGGGCTGTCGTTTTGCAGTAGGGTTTGATCGGACGGTTAGGGTGCGACGGTAGGGTTTGATCAGATGCTGCGCTAGGATTCAAATGAGCATAATCAATTCAGAAAAAATCAAAATGACATGAGACCAGCGCGCGAATGTTGTTATATGTGATATAGTTGCTATAAAAAATAATAAACTTAGTTTATGTATAATTGATCAAAAATGCTTTCCAGAAAAGATCTATCTTGTATAGACTTGTTTAGAGTCCAATAATAGAGCGATGGGTTCAAATGAACATAATTAATTAAAAAAAATCAAAATGTCATGAGACCAACGCCGAATGTTGTTATATGTGATATAGTTGCTATAAAAAATAAAAAACTTGGTTTATGGATAATTGATCGAAAATGTTTTCCATAAAATTATCTTGTATAGACTTGTTTAGAGTTCAATAATAGAGCGATGGGTTCAAATGAGCATAATTAATTCAAAAAAAATCAAAATGACATGAGACCAACGCCGAATGTTGTTATATGTGATATAGTTGCTATAAAAAATAATAAACTTGGTTTATGGATAATTGATCAAAAATGTTTTCCACAAAAGAGTTATCTTGTATAGACTTGTTTAGAGTTTAATAATAGAGCGATGAGTTCAAATGAGCATAATTAATTCAGAAAAAATCAAAATGACATGAGACCAATGCCGAATGTTGTTATATGTAATATAGTTGCTATAAAAATTAATAAAACTGGTTTATGGATAATTGGTCGAAAATGCTTTTCATAAAAGATATATCTTGTATAGACTTGTTTAGAGTTTAATAATAGACCGATGGGTTCAAATGAGCATAATTAATTCAAAAAAATCAAAATGACATGAGACCAACGCCGAATGTTGTTATATGTGATATAGTTGCTATAAAAAATAATAACTTGGTTTATGGATAATTGATCGAAAATGCTTTCTACAAAAGAATTATCTTGTATAGACTTGTTTAGAGTTCAATAATAGAGCGATGGGTTCAAATGAGCATAATTAATTTTTAAAAAAAATCAAAATGACATGAGACCAACGCCGAATGTTGTTATATGTGATATAGTTGCTCCTCAAATTTATTTGGATCATTTAGACAAGGTCGATTTTTCCATGAAATTACAAATGAGAGTGTTTACCCTAGGTTTGGACCTCATTTGAAGCACTTTTCTCATGAGAATAGAGTGATGGTTTCAAATGAGCATAATTAATTAAAAAAAATTAAATTTCATGAAAACATAAATCCCACATCATTCAACACAATAGTAAGGGTTGTTTCATAGAAATACAACATGATTCATAATGTTTCATAGAATTTTGGCAATAGATACTTTGCTCCTTGTGATTCTTGTGTTACTTGCTATCATTTTGCTCTTTGTGCTCCTTGTTATCACTGGGCTCACTGCTTCTTCTCTTCCCCTCTTGTGTGTCTTCTTCGAACAGACCACAGAGCTGAACAAAAAGTGAGCACAAGGTTTACATGAAGTGATATATGTACACAAAATTTCAAAATACCATATTTTTTAAAGTTAGAAGAAGATTTACATACCTTGGAGTACTCAGAAGCACAGATGGTTGGTCAACATAAGTTGGAGCATCATTTTCAGCATCATTTGGCTCAACATTTGCAGCATCATCAAAATAATTATTTTGAGCATCATCATCAAAATAATTATTATTTGCAGCATGATAATCAAACTCATCATTTGGAGCATCATCATCCAAATCATCATTTGGAGCAACATTTTTATTTTCTGTTGCATCCGGCTGTTGATCATGATTTTCATCAGAACTCTCTACGAACGCTGGATCTACAGCATTATCACAGTACTTACCGAAATGACCAGACCCACCACACCTTTTGCACTTACGCTGCCTTGCTCCAAGTCCAGCTCCTTTGCTGCGACGTCTGTACCGACTCTTCTTCGGTCTACCTGCTGCTCTCTTCAGAACTGGAGCGCAAAGTCTGAATCCAGGGTCCACTTTGTCTCACTGTTGTTTTCCCTCCAAAGCAGGCAAGGCATGTGCATATGTGGCTCTGAACCTTGCAACAGAGTAGTACTCATGAACATACTGTTGTATGTTCCCTGCTGTACCTGGGAGAGAAGTGATGAAAAACAATGCATGCATGCATGGCAACCCAGTTATCTGTCATTGCCTACAACTGCAAGTTCTAGCTTCTATATCCACTGGATATCTCCAGTTTCTCTTCTCTCTATCCATTACTGATACCTCTGCTGTGCTATCTGACAATAGAATCATGCTCATTACCAGGCCTACTGTTTTCTGCTTCAGTTCAGTCATCACCGAAGGGATAATAATGTGGCCCATGAATTTAGCCTCAGTTGTTCCTTATCTTGTCAAGCAAATCCACCAAATAAAGATCTTTAAATTTCCGGATGGCTGCGTTGAAAGACTCTGCAATATTATTGTGCACATAATCAACTTTGCTCAGTTCACTAAATTGGCTTCTGGCCCATAACTTGGAGTGGTGTGTTTCCAAGTATTCCTTTATTTTGGCATTGGTGTATAACTGCCTCATGTGGAAGTTGTGCTTCCTCACACTGCAGTTCAAAGATGCTGGCCATAAATTGTCTGTATATGTATTTCATTTGAATTTCTTCACAAAATTTGCAGCAAGGTGACGAAAGCACTCCCTATGCTCTACACCAGGGAACACATTGTCCACAGCCACTTCTAAACCTTTACAGGCATATGTATGAATTACCAAGCCATTGGGATGTGCAATAGCCCGGCGCAGATTCTGCAAAAACCAAGTCCAGCTCTCCTCGGACTCTATCTCCAGCACACCGTATGCAAGTGGAAATACAAAATTGTGCGCATCTACTGCACAAGCTGCTACTAATTGTCCTTTAAACCTGCCTATGAGGAAAGTAGCATCAATAGCCAAATATGGCCTGCAGCCTGCCAAAAAACCCAGTTTACAAGCCTCAAAGCACACAAAAACCCTTCTAAAGCATTCCTTGGTCCTTGTCACTCGTACTCCACTGAGTGGTGATCAATTTCAACAATACTACCTGGGCTTGTCTTCTCCACTTCAGCTTTGAATGAATAAAACAATTCAAAACTTTCGTGTCGCTTACCATAGATAGATTCCATAGCTTTTTGTTTGCCATTGATGAAGGGAATATGCCCTAAAGGCACTTAATAAACATAGTTTATTGGCAATATCCCAATCGTTCATTATATGTTTTATACCATGCTATAACTCTATTAAGCGAAAACATTAATACATGTGTGGTAGATAAACAACCAGGTCCCTAGTAGCCTCTACTAAGACTAATTTCGTTGCGCGATTGATGATCGAGATTTTCCGATCATAGGGCATGGCGCCGGTCGGCAATGGAAGTCATATCGTTAGGTGTAACGATGTGATGGACATACCCTGTATTTATAGGACATAGTCATTACGCCTTAAGACCGTGAGATCAACTCTTATTGTTATCCCTGGAAGATATTTTGATCGCACCAAACGTCATATCTTCTATAGTGTGACAATAACGGTGATACTTTTGGGTATCGGAAGGGGGTAGTTGAGACGAGGGGTCAACAGCGGGATTTGTCAGTCCGCATAGCCGGATAGATACTCTAGGGCCCACTCGAGATTATGTCAAATGAGTTTACAAACATGTGACTAGGTCACCAGCTGACATAATATCATAGACGAGTAGAAGATGGCGATGTCGGTAACGAGATCATACTAGGTATGGAGATATCTGAGAATGATGCTCGGACACGCTAAGTATCGCCATGACAAAGGGTTTAAGACTAGACGTCCAGGTTTGATAGATGAAAGTCATTCATTATATCACAGGGATTAATTCATGGGGTCCAGGCCTACGAGTTAGTCGTTGATCATAGAGGAGTCTTGATCATACCTGTTATTATATCGAACCGCTAGGGTAACACACTTAAGGGGTTTCGACAAGACAACCGGAAAGGAAATAGATCACCGGGAACGTCCCGGGAATGGTCCGATGGAGATCGGGCAACGACGAAAGAGTTTTCGGAGCTAGAATAATTTCTATAAAATATGTTTGATATTAATTAGTGTAATTAATGATTAAATATGATTTTATATATTTATTTTCGAATTTTTAAAGGCTGATTTCCCTAAATGGGCATTTGAGTGGAAAGAAGGCCCATGAGGGGGGGGGAGTTCCCCCCAGGGCTTCGGATTGAGGGAGGCCGGCCTAGGTGGGCCAAATGGGGCCCACCTAGGGCCGGCGCACCATGCCTTGGCCGAACCAGGCTGTGTGATAGTCCCACATTGCCTGGCTGGCAAGGTTGGCTCCCCCTGGGAGCCTATATAAGAAGGGGCACCCCTGGCCTTTTAATTCACCAATTAATTCCCTAATTCTCTCTCGATCTCGTGATTCCCTTTGTCGGAGTCGCGCCGAGTAGAGGAGGGGGATCTCTTCCACCATAGCCCGCTGCCGCGCTGCTGGTGTTCCGGTCCAAGTCTTCCGCTGCTCGTCCTGGACTGGAGCTTCGGAGGCGTCGTCTCCACCGTATGTGTGTGACGCCCTGCGAGGTGCTGCGCTAGCGGTACTCGGAGGCCTACTTCCTCCACCCGACCTCGGGGTCATCTTCGTCGTCTTCGTCGCGCCAATTTCTCCGCGACCTAGAGGTCGGCTAAGTCGTCTTCGTCGTCAACGCTTGTGCGGGAGCGTAATCCCCGCTATTCGGTCTACGAGGGTATGTATTCCGATCTCCGCCGTACTACTATATCTGCATAGTGTAGATCTTGGCTAGTTTAAGGATATCGTTGCTAGGAATTTTTTTGTTTTCTGCACACGATCCCCTTTAGTGGTATCAGAGCCGATCTATCGTAGATATAGCTGTACGCTGTTAGAACCCGTGTTCTGCACGGGGCACCGTTCCTGTTATTTGCTACCCTCTAGCGTGCACTTGTGATTCCAGCGGCATCGAGTTGATGAAGCGGCCCGGACCGACTTTACGCGTACGCTTACGCGAGACTGGTTCCACTACTGACATACGGCTTGTACCGTATCTGTGGCTGGCGGGTGCCTGTTTCTCTCTCTTTAGTTGGCTTTCCATTTTCAATGGAGGGCCCGAAAGGGATGCTTAAACATGCAATTATTGGATCGTTGTTGTGGTCATAAGGTTCGTAGGTATGGAGCGGTTCTATTTACGAAAGCCCCGAGCCACGTAAAATATGCAAAAGATAAAGTAGAAGCGTCTAACTTTATTTTGCAGGGGCTATGTGATATGGTCAAGGTAGGTTTATTAAATTGTTTATAGACTGCGGGCGCCAAGAAGACCATGGCGCAATGGACTATATCACATTGCATTACATTTGATGTTTTGTGTGCATCTTATATTGTGTGATTGTATATATAGTATATATTAGTTACACGGCGGTAGCTATATAAGATGACCCCTTCAAAATACCACTAGTGTTCTCCCTCCAACGCGCACCACCAAGAAAGTTCTACGTTATGAGGCAGGCCGTGATGATCGGGTGTCAGACATCTCGTCGTTCGCATACAGTGGGTGTAAGCCATGTTGCACAAGCGTCAGCGTGGAGGTTTTTGGTGGCGAGCCTAGCATATTCAGAAATATGGCCTCGGAACAGGGAGACCGAAAGGTCGAGCACGAGTCACAAAATTGGTGTGGCGGACTTCGTCTACTCTTGAAGTTGTGCCGCCGGCTCTGATGATGAGGGGTGGTGCAATGGATGGGGGTCGTGTAATCGCTTAAACGACCAGGAGGGATGTTCGTTTGAGTGGGAGTTCGGATAGTTATTTTTAAAATACTAGAACTCAAATATAATGAACAGAGTCTGTTTTGCAAACCTTTGTAGATATTAACCATTATGGTAGCATCCTTTCAAATTAAGCGCATTCCTGCGATTGCGAAATTTAAAATGTTGGGTCCAAACTTCATAGTTTTATTCTGTAGATTGAGGATACTCCTTGTTTAAACCGTTAGCTTTTTGTGTTACAATACCCGCTAGGAGATAACCCCGGAGATTCCGCTAACAAAAGATAATTTGGATTATCGGATTTTGTGCGGATGATATCATCATAGTCCAGTGCATGCTATGATCTCTGCCATAGAGAACCAACGGTGGGTACGAGTTATTTGATTGCGAACATATGATATGGTCGCTAAAACTCGGGGTACCCCAAACGTTGGGTTGATGAACTTTATCAGTATGTTGACTGATTGTCTTCTCAACCAAGATGGAAGAGAATACACACATTGAAGGAGCACGTGGCGGTCATACTTAATGACATATGTTCATACTTAATGAACCTTGAGACGCCTCGCTCAGCTCAATCACTGGATGACAGACATCGTTGCCAAGTGCAAATCCTCTGTCATAGACTATGTCATGCAAGGGGAATCGTTCACCTTCATGGTTCTTGATTACGGTTGGAGTATCAAGAAAATGAAACAGATCACCAGAAGTCATTAATGATGATGGTGTATATATGATATACATGTTATGAATGTTTTAGCTAAGCAAGTTCTCGCAGTAGTGACTAAGTTTTGAACTAGTCATGTTTTGTGAAAACCAGATTTACTGCTTGAGTAGCTTGAAAGGATGAGGCGACATTGCGTGTTGATAATGGCAGTCAAGTTGTTGTGATGGCCATAGACACTCTCCCTCTAGATCTACCATTTGGGTAAATTCTTTATGATCGCCTGTTAGTATGATCGTTACAAGTGTGTCTCCTCTAGCGAGACACTTGTTCATACATGATAGTGACAAATTTGGTGTCCTATATTTATGAAGTAATGATCATATGCCGATTTGAATTTAGATGGTAGAAGCTTCCACATTCATAATATTAATGCCAAACGATACAAACTTAATAAAGACACCACATATGTGTGGCACTACCGTTTAGTCATGTCAATGTTATATGCGTTAGCTCCACACTGGATGGACCTACAAGTCCTAAGATTTGATCTTTTGACACTTGCAAAATAACGGTGACACCGTTTTCGGAAAGCGGGCATATAACTTATTGATAGTCATACATATAGATGTATGTGGTTCAATGAAGTAATTGACGGGTAGTGGAGACCTTTATTTCGTGAACTTCACTGAACGTTTTGAGTATAGCTTGTTGAGAATCGTGCATTTCGGTGTATGTGAATGAATGAAGTACTTTAACGTATAGTGGAAGTCTTTATTTCATAAACTTCATGAACATTCGAATAGATATATGGATATCCACTCGGGGAATGTTGGCCTGGAAATTTTGATTCAATCAAACAAGTCCAGAATGAAGTAGGAAATAAACTTAACAAGAAAATCAAATTCCCGCGATGCAAATCGAGGAAATAAAGATTTGAGTTATAATGTTGGCACATCATTAGAAGACTTGTGACAAGAGTTCCACAAATTACGTCGCATGGAACACCATAGTGTTATGGTGTGTTAGGACGTCGTAATTGCACCCTATCGGATAGTGTGTGGTAAATAAATCTCTTACCGAATTATTGTGATCATTAGAGTCATATGGTAGAAACGTAAACACTCACATTATCAAATAGGGAAACCATTGGAATCCATGGAGACAATACCATACGAGTATGGCATGACTTTTGTGCCTGGATTGTCGTTTCAGCAATTTAGTGTTTCGATGTAATCGAAACTAAAATGGATTAATCTTTGTTGTATAACCTACCTAAAGAGTTAGTTGGGTACATGTCTCACGACATAGGCAAAATCTTTGCCGGGATATACCTTGCAAAAGAAATAGTTTCTTGTCCAAGGGTATAAGTGAGAAAGAAAGTAGAGCGAGACGAAGTTGGTGAACTTCCTCTCCAGACATCAGAGTGACGCAATCGAAAGTGTTTTCGGTGTCAGGCTCCACAGCTTGAAAAAGCTGATGATTCAAGATCATGATGTTCTGAGCTCATACTAAGAGCGTAGGCATACGAGGTTGTGTTCCACACTGTGTGTTACGACAATCTTGTTATGAAGGTCATATTAATGGAATATGATAGACCTACGAATTACAAAGAAGAGATGGTGGACCTAAGTCCGAGAAATGGCTATGAGTCATTTATGATCCGAAATAAAATCCATATACGATTACCAGGTAATGACTTGGGAGATCTTCTTGATGGCATCTAGGATGTTAATAGTATATGGAATTTTATGAGAGAGTAGACATTGAGCAGATTCGGTTTGTCGTGAAACAGTTCCGACAGATTTAAAAGTTGATCACATGAGAGTTTGTCTCAAGTGGCGAAACCTAAATCTATTATGGGTCGTTTAGCAATCACTATAATTTCGAATGAGAAATTGATAGATGGATAAGGAAACAATGTTTCTTAATAGTGTCATTAAGAAAGAGTTGGTGATCCAGAGGATGCTAAACATGTATGCAAACTTCAGTGGTCCATTCATGGGCTGAAGCAAGCATATCGGAGCTGGAATCTTCACTTTGATAATGTGATCAAAGGATTTTGGAGTTGTCCAAAATAGTTGAAGAAACCTACATTTGCAAAGAAGTGAGTGGGAGCAAAGTAGCTTTCCTTGATCTTATATGCGGAAGGCATATTTGAGTGGGAGCAAAGTAGCTTTCCTTGATCTTATATGCGGATGGCATATTTGAGTGGGAGCTAGGTGTCATTTGTGATTTTGTATGTATCGACATATTGAATGACACAGATCCTCTAGTAGAGTGTAAAGGATTATTTAAGTGATTAAATTTTCTATGAAATGAAGTTAGGAGTATTAGGCATCCGATTTATAATTGTATAGATCGTAAGGAGCTTAATAACATTAAGTCGGAATATTTCCTTAGTCAAGATTCTGAAGTGTTTCAGAATAGGACAAGCAAACAAAGAGGTTCTTACTTGTATGACAAGGTAAAATATTAAGTTTATCTTGGCGTTTTCAGTTATAGCAAATGATGTTCGACATTATCTATGTATCAGTCATAGATGCTATCAGATTGAAAGCTCGACTTAGTGTGACCCAAATTCTTGGTTGAAGAACAGGTTCTAGAGTGATCCTTGTGTGGATCAATGAACAAACGTTAAGTTTATTCTTCAGTGTCTATGAGAATTGAAGATATGTTTTCTAGTAACGGGTAAGAGTGGAATGGCAAATTGCCTAAAGCGGTTACGATGATGCAAGTTATTACACTGACCCATACGACAAGAAATCTTATATAGGAGATGTCCTTTATTTTGAAGATAGACATGGTTAGTTTACGAAGTCGCATATGAGTGCACTGTCGCATAATCTACATAGGTATAGAAATATATCGCGACTTCAGAAGTAGCAAGTGTGATTGGACTGAGCAGTTTTCCGAGCGTAGGTGGTCCCCTTAATAGATCTGTTAGACTTTTAAGGCGCATGCTACGCGAATGCTCGAGTCTCACTCCATCCACTGAGATATATTTCACCGTCATCGTAAGATACGGGATTATGTCAAACTAGGTGATATAGAAGTGTTGCAAAGCACATATAGGTCTCAATGTGTGGGATCTATTGACTGTATTCCTCTTCCACGAGCCGAGCAGGCACCAAGATGCTATGGGTGTTGAACTTTTACCAAGTTGTAAACTAGATTAAGTGTTACTCTAGTGCAAGTGGGAGACTGAAGGGAATATGCCCTAGAGGCACTTAATAAACATAGTTTATTGGCAATATCCCAATCGTTCATTATATGTTTTATACCATGCTATAACTGTATTAAGCGAAAACATTAATACAGGTGTGGTAGATAAACAACCAGGTCCCTAGTAGCCTCTACTAAGACTAGTTTCGTTGCGCGATTGATGATCGAGGTTTTCCGATCATAGGGCATGGCGCCGGTCGGCAATGGAAGTCATATCGTTAGGTGTAACGATGTGATGGACATACCCAGTATTTATAGGGCATAGTCATTACGCCTTAAAACCGTGAGATCAACTCTTATTGTTATCCCTGGAAGATACTTTGATCGCACCAAACGTCATATCTTATATAGTGTGACAATAACGGTGATACTTTTGGGTATCGGAAGGGGGTAGTTGAGACGAGGGGTCAACTGCGGGATTTGTCAGTCCGCATAGCCGGATAGATACTCTAGGGCCCACTCGGTGAGATTATGTCAAATGAGTTTGCAAATATGTGACTAGGTTACCAGCTGACATAATATCATAGACGAGTAGAAGATGGCGATGTAGGTAACGAGATCATACTAGGTATGGAGATATCTGAGAATGATGCTCGGACACGCTAAGTATCGCCATGACAAAGGGTTTAAGACTAGACGTCCAGGTTTGATAGATGAAAGGCATTCGTTATATCACAGGGATTAATTCATGGGGTCCAGGCCTACGAGTTAATCGTTGATCATAGAGGAGTCTTGATCATACCTGTTATTATATCGAACCGCTAGGGTAACACACTTAAGGGGTTTCGACAAGACAACCGGAAAGGAAAGAGATCACCGGGAACGTCCCGGGAATGGTCCGATGGAGATCGGGCTGCGACGAAAGAGTTTTCGGAGCTAGAATAAATTCTATAAAATATGTTTGATATTAGTTAGTGTAATTAATGATTAAATATGATTTTATATATTTATTTTCGAATTTTTAAAGGCTGATTTCCCTAAATGGGCCTTCTAGTGGAAAGAAGGCCCATGAGGGGGCGAGAGTTCCCCCCAGGGCTTCGGATTGAGGGAGGCCGGCCTAGGTGGGCCAAACGGGGCCCACCTAGGGCCGACGCACCATGCCTTGGCCGAACCAGGCTGTGGGATAGTCCCACATTGCCTGGCTGGTAAGGTTGGCTCCCTCCGGGAGTCTCTATAAGAAGGGGCACCCCTGGCCTTTTAATTCACCAATTAATTCCCTAATTCTCTCTTGATCTCGTGATTCCCTTTGTCGGAGTCGCGCCGAGTAGAGGAGGAGGATCTCTTCCACCATAGCCCGCTGCCGCGCTGCTGGTGTTCCAGTCCAAGTCTTCCGCTGCTCGTCCTGTACTAGAGCTTCGGAGACTGTCGTCTCCACCGTATGTGTGTGACGCCCTGCGAGGTGCTGCGCTAGCGGTACTCGGAGGCCTACTTCCTCCACCCGACCTCGGGGTCATCTTCGTCGTCGTCGTCGCGCCGAGTTCTCCGCGACCTAGAGGTCGGCTACGTCGTCTTCGTCGTCAACGCTTGTGTGGGAGCGTAATCCCCGCTATTCGGTCTACGAGGGTATGTATTCCGATCTCCGCCGTACTACTATATCTGCATAGTGTAGATCTTGGCTAGTTTAAGGATATCGTTGCTAGGAATTTTTTTGTTTTCTGCCCACGATCCCCTTCAATTGAAGACCCTCATGTATGGTAAATCCATCTTGAACTTGGCTTTGATGTTTCCCTGCAATTCCTTTGTACCCACTTGATGGTTTTCTGTCACCCACTTCTTTACTGCTTCTGCCACCCATTTTGACTTGGCTCTACTGATTGTTTCCTTTCTGAGAGTTGATTCTTCACATGTGTGGGTAAAAGGATTCACTTTTACCTGAATATTCAAGCTTTTCCGCATTTTAGATGCGTGCATCCTCCATTTACAACCCTCAGTCACACAATGCACTGTGTAACGTCGTTTATCGCTTTTGTCAACAATAAAAGCACGTTCTACCTTGATGCAGTAAGATACAACTGCATTTCTACACTCACTCATGGATGCAAAAATTGTACCTTCCAGCAACTGAGGGTTTTTAGGGTCCCACTGAACAGGTGGAAGGTCTTCCTCCTCATTTTCATCTTCATCTTCTTGCTCATAGTCACCATCATCTGGGATTTCAACAGCACGAGATGCCCGTCGTAAATTCTGAATGACATCAGAGTATAGCCTCTCTTCATCATCCCCAGATATGTCAGTATCAACCTCCACTTCAGTAGGTACCCTTCTGTTGTTGCCCACGCTTGTCGAGCCACCACGTCGCTTTGGATGAACTGAACTATTCTGGCTAGAAATTGCTTTATGGCGCGATGGTTCTGTCCGAGAAGATGAACCTGACACCCTTGCATTACTCCTTAATGCCTGCACAACTACATTTACTTGCAGCCTCACCTTGAATTGATCTTGCTCCTTATGCTTAGCAAACATGGTAGCGAGTTCTGCATCATTGCTAATCTTGACCCAATCCATCCCCCCATCGTAGTATTTGAATTCCACTTCTTCATGCAAATCCCAAGGATATGGGTAGCAAAGAACCTCCCCAAATTGCCTAAAATTCCAATTGCAATCCATTGGCAGGTCATAATCGAAACCTCCCTGGAATTTCTTATGGGTGTTATCTTCATTCATGATGTAGCGGTCTCTTCTAACGTCCACCAAGAAAGCAAACCGCAACTCCATCCTAACCCACGAAAAAACAGAGACGCAATCAGCACAAGCAAAAATGGGAAGCTATTACAGAAGAAGGCTATGTCCAATTGTAGAAATAGACCGCGTCCTATGTATATCGATTGTTCAAATGCACAAACAAGCAAAAATTGGAAGCCTTACCCCTCGGGAGCCCAGTCGTGGACGCGGCGGGTCTCCCGCCTGACGCCAGAATCGCCAGCTACTACAGGGTCGCTGCCGCAATCCATTTCGCCAACAACGTCCTTGTTGGATACAACAGCCTTTCACCTATCAGCGCTCCGGCCGGGCGCATGGAAGGAGCCCAACCACAGGTCGAGCAGGTGGTGGCCGCAGTGGCGGAACGAGCAGTCGCGGGACGGTGGCGGCGAATATGCTGGTGGTGCTCGATCTGGTGGCGAGGACGGCCGCGGCGGCGCAGGTGGTTGATTGGGCGGCGCAAATGGTGGATTGGCCGTGGCAGGGAAGCACAGAACGCCGGCGAAGCACAGATTGGGGATCAGGACGTTGGGCGAGGCCCACCTGTAAGAATTGCACCCAGTCGGCCCTACCTCTACGTTTTTTTGTCTTTAAAATTAGGTCTCACCTCTGCGTTGGGCGGGCCCTCCTGTAAGAACTGCACCAAGTTGGTCTCACCTCTAAGTTGTGGACCCACTGTCAGTAACGCCATCAGACGGAATAGACTTCAAACTTGCCGTTGAGGGCAAACCATAGTACGTGCGAACGAACTAGGGGCAAAACTGAGAACGATTCGTGACTAGGGGCAAAACTGAGTCTGAGAAGGCTGTTAGGGGCAATCCATTAAATGACCCTTAGAAGTATTAGGTGTGATGTCACTATTTAAATGTTTGCTTAAATATAGTTGCAATGTGAGAAAAAAAGGATGAAAGTCGTTTTTGATTCAAAATTTCACGAATGTTGGCCCAATTCAAATAAAACATTCGGGGAATACCACTAATTAAGGCAACCTATTTACGATTGTGCCGAGCACGCCTAAATTGGACAACATTTGAAATGTGCTAGAACATTTACACGGACTGGTAGTGAAGATGCTCTTGTCTCCGTCAGACTGCTTAATGCTCAAAGCATGCAAACGTAGGGCGCGAGCATCGCTGATCTTGTGCTGATTTTTACCAGATGAGAAACGTGAAATTTAGTGACTTTTGTCAAAATTAATCTAATGTAATCTAGAGAGACGATTCAGTCCTTGATCGAGACCGGATACCGTTCCCCGAGGAAAAAAGATTAATCTTCCTCCGGGGGTAGCGCTCTATGGAAATGGTTTAAAACCTTAGGATAGGCGTTGTGAGACCAACCGTAATGATACCGTATAAAAACAATTAAAAATTGTAGATCCTAATATTTATTGTTTTGTTGTTGTATTGCTAAGACTCGTGGGGATGTAGGAGAAGAAGAGCTGGCGTGGTGTAGGTGCGCCACCAACCAGTCGATCACTCCCATGAGGCCATGACTATGAAGACAGCATCACGGCCCGCTCTTTGTTTTACCGATATTCTCTGTCCGTCTGAATTTCATGCTTTTCTGGGGCAAAACTTATGCTCGCCCGCCACTAGCAGCATATCCACCAGATGTGGTTGTCGGGAACTAATTCTCCTCGCGGCAACCTTCAAAATCCGTACGTCGATTAACCGTGCATGGAGAAAATTAAGCGATTGTGCAGCCGTTCAATTTCTCTCTGAACTCACGACAATGGGAGCACATGTGTGCTTCTGTTAGACCTGACTATCGCAAAGACTTTGGAAGCTGCATTATTTCATCGGTGGACGGCCGGTCAACTTTGGATTTCACAAATTTCCTTGTGCCCCCTAATCCTATGAATAAAAGGTTCCATGTGATTTTTTTCTTAAACCTTTCGCATTGTATAAGTTTCACCAAATCGTACTTGTTACTGCATAAAGTGACGAACATATATTGAACGAAAATGGATTTTAGGTAGGCGATTAACCCCTGGCACCACTAGCCATGCAAGAATATTCATCTTCTGAAAACAAAAGAAAAACAATTGTGTTGATGTCTTTCTTTCTTCAAATCTCACGGTAACGGGAACACATGCATGTGTGAATTTTTTAAACAGAATATACCCAGGGTTTGGAAGCTGCATTATTTCATCGGTGGACGGTTAGAACTCGCTAGAACAAGGAAAAGATATGCGAACAAAAAACAAACAAGAGCAATCGGGTCCATGATCTTCTCCTCAACCAGCTCCACACGACCTCCAGCTCCACACGCCTGCACTATCGCTGACTCGAAAATGAGCGCGGATTGGCCCGTGTACCCACAGATAGAACGCGGTAAGACATTGCCACCGATGGGGAGCTTTGTCTGAGCCTAGAGGTGCCCCGTGCCCATATGAGTTTATCAGCAACATCGACATTATAAATTAAGTAGTGGCACTACCACAAACAACAGTCAATGTTGACGAGGTTGTTCGCGAGACAAGTTTCTTCGTGGTAGGATAGGTTAACATTACCGACGACTGGTTAACTGTGGATTTCACGAATTTCCTTGTGCCTCCTAATCCTATGAACAAAAGGTTCCATGTGACGTCTCCTAAAGCTTCTCGTAATACTATTTCCTGACTGGACCATCATGAAGACCAGAAGAACCGATCAAGGTTTGATCTCCGCGAGACTAGCATATGAGGTTGGGTACTTTGGCCGCAACGTTGTTCATGCGTGAGTGCGAGCATGAACGAAACATGTATCTTTATAAAGACACGGTCGGTGGAAATTTGCTCGGGATATTAGATATTAGCGACGTCATCACAATCCAATAGTTTAACCACATGAGACGTAACCGTTGAACCGACTATTGAACAGTGTGCCATGTCTGAAATTTTGGCCTCTGTTAATTTGATGGATACCTATGGAACGCCATCTTTCGTGCAGGACACATTGTTGTTGTACAATTATAAGGTGTTGGGTGTGTGGCCGTTGTTTGTAAGTGTCTAATTAAAATATCATTGTACGTAGTGTGACAATATTTTAGTAACATTCATGTTTTCGTTCATATTTTGTAAACTTGTATAAATGTATATGGTATACTAGACTATAGTATATATAATTACCCAGGTGAGCACGCTTTGTGGAAAGAGAAGATAATTATACAAGTAGGGTCAGTGAGCATCTCGCTCCCAAAGCAGTCGCGGTCAGCACCACGTTGCATGCATGCAAAGAGGCAAGAGCATGTGATCGCTCACCAGCAGATTTAATTATTTTGTTAGTAGGGCCCCATGTATGTCAACAACCAAACCACACGAGTAGGAGTACTTTTACTTTGGCCATGCAATTCCACATGAACCAATTTACTATTACTAGCTCTGTGCTTCAAATTCCAAGCAAGGAATCGAATTCAGACATGAAAAAATAGAACGGCAAAGTAATTTACCCACCAGTGAACAAGTTGGTTCAATGCAGTAGCTACCACGTACACACACACAGAGACGAGAGATCCATGGCGACCGATCGAGCTCGTACGGAGGTAGACGACGACGATGGGAGGTACAGTTACAGTAGACCCATCCATCAGACAAACAGACAAGCTGGCGCTCTTTGTCGCTGTCCTTGGCCTTTCTTCCACCTCCCTCCGCTACACTCACATTTCCACTTAATTACCAAGCACTGACCAATCACTCCCTAATCACCCCGGAGACGGAGACGGAGACGGAGCTGCTAAGCTCGGCTAGCTAGCACTTGTTGGCGGCGAAGCCGACGGTGTTCTTGGCGGTGTCGAAGCTGACCCGGACCCCCTGCTGCTGCACGTTCCCGAGGATGGACACGGCGCCGCTGGTTCCCGCGAACGCCAGGCAGTAGGTGCCCGCGGCGTCGACGGGGATGAGGTAGTTCTTGGCCGGCAGCTTCAGCTCGCCGCCGCCCTCGAACCGCAGCGCCACGGCGGGCACCTGCACGCTGGTCCGCCCCGACAGGTCGTAGCAGGTGTCGAAGAGGGAGACGGCGGATGCGCGCGGCAGCGGCTGCGTGCCCTCCACGAAGGCGTCGCGGAGCGCGGCGTAGGCGGCGGACTGGAGCCGCGTGACGGCCGTGCCGGAGTCCACGATCACGCCGCCCGACCCCGCCTCGTCCATCGCGAAGGCCGTGGGCGGGATGGCCAGCGGGGCGCCGCCGACGGAGATGCCGGTCAGGGCCACGTAGTAGAAGGTGTTCGTCCGCGGGCTGCGGACCAGGGGAGCCGTGATGACGGAATCGGCGGCGGACTGGGCGTCGGCGGTGTTTGATCCGAAGTGGAGCGTGGAGGCGGAGGGGGAGTCGCGGTCGACGAGGCAGTAGGAGAAGGCGGTGGCGGAGATCTGAGACGGGAAGGAGAGCGGGCCGCCGCCGAGGGCGAGTAAACCCGCGGCGCCGACGAAGAGGCCCTCGTTGTCGTGGCCGCAGCCGATGGCGACGTCGGCGACGGGCGCGGAGTCGCCGAGCGTGAGGGTCTCGGTGGCGAAGTCCCCCACGGTGTAGGAGCCGTCCCCGTACGCGACCTCGTAGAGGCATGCCCCGGTGGCGTTGCGGCAGGCGGCGGCGTCGAGGGCGCGGCAGCGCGGGGAGTCGCAGGCGACGGCGGAGTAGGAGGAGGAGAGGGCGGGGTCGTAGAGCGGGTCGGACTGCGTGTAGCAGTCGGCGCAGGGCTGGCACTGCAGCCAGGTGACGTCGCTGCCGGTGTCGAGCACCATGTAGAGCTGCCGCGCGGGGCGGCCGACGCCGATGCGCGAGAAGTACTCGCCGCTGCCCTGCGTGACGCCGGAGACGACGGGGCCCTGGATGTCGGCGGAGGTGGTGAAGAGCGGGGAGGTGTCGGATGGGAGCAGGTCAGAGGACTTGAGGCCGTCGGAGGCGAGGGACGCGCGCGCGGAGACGGCGGCGGCGCGGGCGGAGTCGCGGCGCAGGCGGGCGAGGACCAGGGACTTGTAGCTCGCGTGCCGGGCCTGCTCGGATGGGAGGAAGTCGCGGGAGTGGAGGTGGAGGGTGAGGCGGCCTGGCGTTGTGGGTGGGCTTGGGTCGTGGACGGCGGCGAGGGAGTGGTGCAGCGGGAGCGTGTCGGGGGAGACGGCGGCGCGGGCGCGCGAGAGGGACGCGGCGACGTCGAGCGTCTCGGTGTGCGTCGCGTGGTGGCGGGAGAGTGCCGGCGCCGGGCCGGCGAGCAGCAGGACCAGGAGGAGGAGCGGGAGCTGCGGCATTGTGGCCGCTGGCTCCGTCGCGGCGGGCCGGCGGCGGTGGTGGTGGTTGGAGTGGAGTGAAGGCAGAGTGAGTGAGAGAGGGGAATGGTAATGGGAATGAATGTAGGAGAGGGGGAGCGGTGGAGATCTCCGACAGTGGAATGAATGCGAAGAATGGCAGAGGAGGCACGCTCTAGCCATTTACTCAATTTACTACCACCATTAACTCTTCTTTATGTTGCTGACGAGGTAGTAGGCACGGACACAATAAGTATTTCGTATTTTATTTCTTCGGGAGTAAATAGAAAACGGATTGATGCCAGGGGTGTTGCAAATCTAACGTCGATCTTCCTGTTCCGTACTAGAACATCACCAACCATCACGTGTTACTAAATTGCTTGTGCTGAAAGCATGTGTGTTACTCCCTCCATTTCAGTTTTACTAGACAATAAGGCGCGGCGACACGTTGCAATAAAATATTTTTTCTTCAATTTTGTGTGGTTTGTTTGTATTTTTATGAGTTGTATGATGGAGATATGATTTTTTAAATTTTAGTTTGTATATTTAAGAACTATATAATTTCTTGGAGTAATTATTTTTTGAATTGTGTAAACATGCATATAAATGTGGTGGCTGCAAAACAAATTCTTCAAAGTTTTCGTATTATTTTGTATTTTTCTGGGTTGTGTATTGAAAGATATGCATTTTTTGTTTTTTCTGTAATTAAAATTTACCTGACGGGGGACCCGCGCGTCAGTCACACCGAGGTGACGTCAGCCCTTGACGTCACCGCCGGCGGAGGCGACCGGCGCTGGCAAGCCCGCCCTGCGCGGCGGCGCACACCCGCGACTCTGAGATCCCTCAGATGTGCAAGAGGAGAGGGAGGAGAGCAAAACGGACGGCGCGCCGGACCATTTGGTCGCCGGAGCCGGCGGTGACCCAATCAGCGGCGCCGGATGCGGAATACGGCGAGGACGAACTCCGATGACTCCGGCCATCCCGGGACGCAGACGCCAGCGAGGAAGTGGAATGCGGGACGGCGGAGCTCCTCGTGTCCATGGATTGGACCGGGGAGGGGCCTAGCGGCGGCGGCGTGCAGCGGCGGCGCGGGGATCGCCGGACCACGGGAGAGAGAAGGACCGCGGGATGATTTTATGCGTGCTTTTTGTAGAAAAGCATCTGAGGTTTTTCGAATTCACAGTTCTGAAAAATGGAGCGCGCAAATTTTTCATTGTCTTTTGTGCAAAAAGACACGGTGACCGGTGGAAACCGGGGACGACCGACGGGCTACCGGGATACGTGGCGGGATGCGATTGGCTTAGAGCACCGTGCTACAGTAACTCGCATTTGAGGGTGGTTTTGAATGCATCTTGGCCTTTCGTTGCACCGATCGCACCGATCGGACGGACGGAGGCATTCGGGCGACGTGGATAGCAGATCGGGACGCGAAAACGACCCCCTTTCATATATAGAGTATTTGAAACAATTAATAATTCTTTATAATCCAAACATTAATTTATTGGATAAAAGAAATCTTAAAACTGACATTTCTTAAAGTCCAATAATTAACACATACCCCTACAATTATCCTTGTACTAATATATTGGAGGTTTGTAAACCGAGATGGAGGGGTAGCAATTTGAAACGACGAGACAGCTACGGGTGAAAAAATAAGGGCACCTGTGTCCAATCACTTAGAAAAAGAAGCTAGCATGTGGCGTGTGACGGTCTTCAGCTAACCACAATCAACTCCCAAGACTAACCGAGAGAGTTCATCCGGAGCACCTACATGGACATATTTTGGATTCCGCTTATTTCCTTGAACCTCCTAATCCCATGAAGAACAAGGTCCCATGGAGTAATTTCTTCGAGCTTCTCATGATACAATTATTTTCATTGGTGCATGATGGAGATCAGAAGAACCAATGCCGGTGTGAACTATATGGAGGTAGAATACGATCGAGGTTGGGGACTTTAGACGCAATGCTAGTAGTTCTCTTAAAGACCTGGATGGTGTCGGTTTACATGCATATATTGACGGCTAAAGACGTCATCACAATCACAAGGCATAATTACAACTCCAACAACCGCTAGAAGGATCACATGCAGGTAACAAGCATGAGATTCATAATACTGTCTTGACCATTCTCCTCCGTCTACTCGGTCTCACACTGAGTCGCTATGGCCTTCTCAGTATCAAATTCAACCTTTTCGGGTTCGCGCTCAGGCAACTCAAACGGCTTGAGACACACCGAGTAATTCTCGGGTGTCTTCTTCACCTCGCCCTTGTGCATCTTCGAACTTCTTTTGGAGTCTACCCCCTCCTTCTAAACCAGACAAGAGTGCTCGATGTGGCGATGGTGCACGGGTGGGTGGTGGCGAGGGACTGGTGGAGCGGTAGCGCTCCAGGCCCGCGCGCCACGTCGCATATGTTGGCCTGTGAAGGAGCCGCGCTCACCGCATAGGAGGTTGTGGCGGTGTCGTATCCGTGACCGCCGCAAGCCACGACGTTCGCCACCATGCGGCCACCTCTACCTGCGTTGCCACAGGACGGAACGGCTGACGGTGGAGGTCATCCCGACGGGCTACAAAGTGTTGTCCACGCTTCAGAACGAGCGGCGGTTTTTAAATATTTAAAAATATAACTGAAACCTTTTGTTTAGATTTGCATTCCCTCATTTTTTTTTGTTTCGGTGGATCGCTGTGGGCTGCACTCCTCGTACGTCAGACAGAGGTTTGATATCCTAAAAAGGCGTAATTTGGAATTAATTAGAAAGTGTCGGACACGATTTTAACTAGAGAGCGTGTGTGTCCCTGATGCTAGCGGTAGATGAACGGAGACGAAGATGGATGGATGAATGGGAAGAATGGCAGAGGAAGCACGCTCTTGGTTCCACTCATTTTACTCTCGCCATTAACTCTTCTTTATGTTTCTGACGAGTACTAGTGTACTATGCAGGGACAATACGTATAAGAAATTATATTTCGTAATTTATCTGTTTGAAGTAATATTAAACCGATTGATGCCAGGGGTGTTACAAATCTAACATCGTTGTTCCTGTTCGGTACCACAGAATATCACCAATCAACATCGGTTACTAAATTGTTTTTGCGGGGAGCTTAATTCCCAACGACAAGATAAGTAGTCGATGAACGGAATTAGCTAGAAAGGTGTAGCAGTCTTCAGCTATCTAGAAGATACTCGCATGGCTACCCCACATAGCTCACTCTAAGCACCAGCACGGATATACATTGCAATCGGCTCTTCAATTGGGTATTTCTCCAATTTCCTTGAGCCTCCTAATCCCACGAAGAACACGACCCGATGAAGCATTTCTTTGAGCTTCTCATTATACTACAATATTCTTCTTTCATTGCCGCACCATGGAGATTAGAAGAACCAATGTAGGTATAAACACATGAAGCTATCATATATAACATCGAGGTTGGGGACTTTGGGCGCAATATCGGTATTCATGAGCGAGTGAGAGCGTAGATGAAACATGTGTCTTTTTAAAGAGATGGATGGTGGCGGTTTTTATGGATATATTGACTGCTAGAAACATCAACACAATCTAAAGGCTTAGTTACATCAACACAATCTAAAGACTTAGTTACACTCCAACACCCGATAGAGGAACACATGCGGGGTAACAAGCATGACATTCATAGTAATGTCTTGTTGAATTCTCGATGTACCCACTACTAGGAAACAGTTTATTCCCGTCGGGCTATCGTTGGCGAATAGCCAAAAACGTCCGCCCGCGGTATTACCGTTGGCGACCTGAATTTGTGTTCGTCAGCGGCACAAAGTTACCGCTGGTGGACGGTTTGTGTTGTTGACTAGTGGTGAATGGATCAGTAACGTCAGGAGGCTCTGCTTCTCGACATGAATGGCGAAGAATGGCAAGGGAGGCACACTCTTGGTTCTACTCAATTTACTCTCACCATTAACTCTTCCTTACGTTGTTGACGAGAAGTAGGCAGGGACACCATAAATTTTCCATATTTTATTTTTCGGAGAAATATAAAACCGATTGATGCTCGTGGTGTTGCAAATCTAACGTCGTTGATTCTCTTCCGTACAACTAGTAGAACATCACCAACCAACATGTGCTTCTTAATAATGGCATCCGTAATGTATGTAGTGTGACTTTTTTATAAGATGAGCCCCATACAGATTATAATAAGGCCATCCATAGTTGTTAGTTTTATAATGTATAAGGTGTATTTTTATCATAAGGTGGGACACAAATATTATGTCATGTTCTACATGAGAGAGATAATAATTTATTTATTACTTCTTGATGATCTATAGGCTTATGAAAATCTACAAGCTTGTGGATAACTTTATTTTTCCTACAATATATAAGGTACACTATAAGCATCGCCACTTAGGTCTTATGATGTTGGTTTTAACACATTGTAGCTGCCCTAAGTATCAACGAAGTTAGTAATTTATCGGAACGATGATATGACTACCAGTGGATAAATAAGCTCACGTCGCACACGATTGGCATCAGCCCGTAAAGGAAACAGGCACGCTGTGTGTAGCGGGTCTTCAGCTAACTAGATTGGAAACTCAAGTCAGCTCTACACAACTCTTTGTGAGCACCGGCACAGATGTACGTTGACATTGGTTTGTTGATTCTGGATTTCAACCATTTCCTTGAGCCTCCTAATCCCACGAAGAACGAACTTCCGATCGATGTAGCATGGAGATTAGAGAAACCAAATATGTAGGTGTGAAAGTACATGAATGTAGCATACGAGGTTGGGGACTTTGGTCGACGCAATGTGTGTGCAGTGAAAGCGTAGAGGAAACTTGTGTCTTTTAAAGACACCGATGGTGAAGGTTTGTACAGATATATTGACTGCTAGAAACTTCATCAGAGAGTCCAAAGGCTTAATTACAACTCCAATAAACAATCAACAAAGGAAGGATCACATGCGGGTAACAAGCAAGAGATTCATAATAATGGCTTGGCCATTCTCCTCGGCCTACTTGGTCTCACATAGAGTCTCTATGGCCTCTTCATTATCGAACTCGGTTTTCTCGGCTTCACGCTCAGCTAACTCACACAGCGAGTAATCCCCTGGTGTATTCGTCACCTCGTCCTTGTTTTGGTGTCCGTCCCCTCCTTCTCCTTAGGACAAGTGTGCTCGACGTGGCTAGGTTCCACTCTATAATTTCAGAAGTCGCGGTTTAAACTTTATCAATAGGCCCAACAGAGATTTTTTTTTGATACACGAACATATACGATTGCTGTGAAGTCATAAAACTGATACTAGAATAAAAAAACATATAGAAATAGCATGCTAACATCTAGTAATCATGGCACCTTGCTGAAATTAACAAGTTGTCTACTCTTTTCTTTTTGTTTCATTTCCGACTACCAGACAGATGTTTTTACTTATCTGGGATACGATAAGAAATGATAGTTTGTACACCGTACGAGTAATTTATTATTTGTTTGGACTAATATAAAACAAGTTGATGCCAGGCGTGTTGCAAATCTTACCCCTTTCCGTACTAGAACATCACCAAGACACCAACCAACATGTGCTAGTACTAATTTATGTGTGTTTGCGGGGAAGGCATGTACTCCCTCCGTAAAAAATATATAGGATTTTTAACACGGAATATGTTGTGTTAAACTATCTTATTTTTTATAGTACGAAAAAAATATGTTACGAATTTCAGAACGCCGACATAACTATAGGTGGAAGAAGAATCACCATTGGACTTACAAGTCATGAGTCCAAAAAAAAGCTAACATGCCGGGTGTAGCAATATTCAGCTAACTAGATGGATCTTCCAAGACGGATGTTTCTTGGCAAAAAAAAGCATATATATAGGCATTTTTTTCTATGTATATATAAATTTCGGTATTTTTCTGTTAGTCTGGAAAAAATTGCATGTATAGAGGCGGACCCTCTGCTTGCGTACGCCGGTCCTCCCTCGCTTCTCCTACGGGCTTTCTCCGATGGATCAATCAGTTTGTCTCCAATGTTATAGAAGATGTTTGATTTTCTTATCTAAAGTTTATTCCAATTACAACCATCTCATAATAATTTCCCTCGATACAAACAATAGAGGGAACAATTGTATAAAAAATGATTTGTTGAAAC
This sequence comes from Poa annua, assembly GCA_026929855.1. Taxonomy (NCBI): domain Eukaryota; kingdom Viridiplantae; phylum Streptophyta; class Magnoliopsida; order Poales; family Poaceae; genus Poa; species Poa annua. The sequence continues at coordinate 1,913,130 of CM049428.1, read as the reverse complement.
ATAGTAAGGAAAAGTGTAAGGCTTATTGCTCCTATTGTTATCATTTTAAACATGACTGAATACATGAGAAATTTGGACATGATGTTTTCAACAAATTGGGTAAGTGAATAAGTGATGATGCTGAAATATAATACTCCCTCCGTTCATGCATATAAGGCCTATAGTTTTATAAGAAAATTTCAAAATATAGAATTATTACTATTTATGGATAATTTTACTCATTAAAAAAAGTTCCAATCTCGAACAGAGGGATTCTACAAATTGTATTAATCTACTGGCTATTAGGGACTCATCTCTTCCAAAAGACATTAAAAACAAATAAGTCCATCATATCCCAAATACCCATGTCTTAATATTCGTAAAAAAAACTATAGGCCTTACATACCGGAAACAAGGGAGTATAAAGTATCAACATGTCAAAAAAAACGCATTATTTTTTCACTTTGAAGTTCGCCCGACCTTACTTTTTTTCGTCCTCCGCAACTGCTTCCAAGACTGCAGTAAACAACTCCTTGCCTTCAACGACATGTATTTACATTGCCACCTGCACTTTAATTCTGCATTTCACCGATTTCCTCGAGCCTGCTAATCCCATGAAAAACAAGGCTCGACATAGTAGTTATTTGAGCTTCTCATGATACTATTATTTTTCATTGTTGCATCATGGAGACTACAAGAAGAACCAATGTAGGTGTGAACTACATGAAGGTAGCGTAACATTGTGGTTGGGAACTTTGAACGCAATGTTGGTATTCATGTTCTAATGAGAGTGTAGATGAAACATATGCCTTCTTAAAGAGATGGATGTTGTGGGTTTGCACGAGGATATTAACTCTAGGTCATCACAGTCCAAAGGCTTCACTACATCTCCAACATCCTCTATAAGGATCGCATATGGGTAACAAGCGTGAGATTATTCACAATAACGCCGGTCATTCTCCTCGACCATTTCTGTCTCGCACATCATCAGTATATGTCCTCCTCGGTATTAAACTCACCTTTCTCGGCCTGGTGCTTAGCCAACTCACACGGCGAGAGACATGGTGACATCGCCGATGCTAAGATTTCTGGGGTCCAGGAAAAATTAGAAAACAAGTCCCTTAATACATTAACTACAATAAACATTATTTAAAAAAACATAGTATCATGGAGGCAAGTTCCTGTCAAGGAGAGATTTGCTCCTTGTTTCCCCGCGCCGGGATAGGCGACTAGGGTTCCCCAGCCCCGCGCCGCCGTCCTCCCCTCCCCTCTCCCCTACCCCTCTCTGCCCCGCTCCCGTCGCTCCCCCGAGGGCGACCGAGGCGCCCCCAAGTTCCTGCCGGCGGGCTCTCTCTACTCTTCCATCCTTCGCCGCCGCAGGCAGGGTCGTCGGGCGCAGCCCCAGCGACGCCGGCGGCGGCGGACCTTCCTTCCCCGCGTCCAAGGTGGAATGGTCGGGGCTTCTCCGTCCTGGGCGGCGGTGCTCGTCGGGAGCTCGTGGTCCGGCTCGGCCGGCGGGTTCTGGTGGCGGTGCGGACCATCAGCGTCGCGCGCGGCGCCGGCGGCAGGTGGCCGTCGGTCGGCGGCCGGCTTGGCCCTGGTCTGAGTTGCCTCGGCCCTAGATGGGCTCGGGCGGGCTCAGATGGGCTTGAGCGGGCCGGGGCGTGTGGGTGGCTGCGGCTCCCTCTGAAGATGGTGGCGGCGACAGTGCGGGGCAGGGGATGGCGGCGCTGCAGCTCTGCCTGTTGCAGCAGGGCGGCAGGAGCTATACCGGGCCAGGCGGGCCTGGTTTGCTCCGACTGCTCTGTCCGGTCGGCTACCGCCTCTCGGTGGTGGAGGTTGGTCCCTCCCGTGGTGTGGCGGTGCTGCTGTCCCTCGTTCCGGTGGTGTTGCCTGATCCGATCTACATACCGTGGTCTGGTGCTCGTGGAGAGACGGCGTTGATGACAGCAAAGTCGTGGTGCGCATGTTGGTGGGCGGAGAAGCGGGTGGTGGTGCTCCGGTCTTGTTTGGGTGTTTTTGTGTCTTGGGCTCGGGAGAAATCCGTGTTGACCCGTTTGACACCGACGTGGTGCCGCCTTCGGGTGGCATCATTCCTTGTTGGAGGGCGTCGTGGGTAGCCCAAGTTCACCTTACACCGAGTGCCGGGGGAAACCCTAGGAGCAGTGTGCTGATCTGAGTAGCAGCGCCGTGACGACGGTGCCCCCTTCGAGGGAATTGCTGCTTGGTACTGAGTGCCGGGGGAAACCCTAAGAGCAGTGGGCTGATCCGAGTAGCATCGCCGTGTTGATGGTGCCCCTTCCGAGTGAGTAACTGCTTGGTACTGGACGCATCGGAGTGCCGCGAGCGTGGTGGGACAAATTCGGAGGGTGCAGCGCTGGAGGGTCTTTTTCGCTTAGTCGATTCGCCATGTTCTTCTTTTCTTTCTGTTTTGGGCGATGTGTCTGCTGATGCCCCAACCTGTGTGGTGTGTGTTGTGTTACTGTTTCAGTGACTGTCTGTTGGTCGTTGCTTTATTTATAAAGCGGGGCGAAAGTCTGTTTCGTGGTAAGTTCCTGTCAAGGAAGAAATTCACAAAGACACGACTCACATATCACTAAGCGTACCTAAGCCCATGAGTATTCTTTCTCCTTATTCTAAATAGCGGAAGAATCAAATCAGAAACCTTATGGTTCTTCCCGTGTATGCTAATAAACACATCAGAAAATATAAGTATATCAAAAAAATTACACATAGTGTGATGAATATCAATTTTGTCTCCTCGAGATTTGAACCTTTTATTTAAATTTTGAATCCCCAATTTTTTTGATTGTGGTTCGTTGTGGGCTACACGTCGGACACACTAGTAGAAAACAGGCTAAAGGACCAAACTCCAAAACCCCATTTGTCCCGGTCGTACTGCAAACCGGGACAGATGGGGCATAAAACACGCCGAGCGCTCCAGGCGACACCCATTTGTCCCGGTTCCAGCCACGAACCGGGACAAATGAGGTAGCACCCGGCGAGCGCTTCAGGCGACACCCATTTGTCCCGGTTCCAGTTACGAACCGGGACAAATGTCATGGTTTCAGTTACGCGCGCGCGCGGAAGCCGATCCATCGCCGCGTTTTTTTTGACGCGCAAGGAAGACGAGCGGAAATACGGCGCCGCCGGCGATTCCTCTGCCCTCCGGCGATTAATTCCTCTGCTCTCCGCCGGCGATTCAACTTCCTCTCGGGCGCTATAAAATGCACTGCACAGTACGACTCCTCCACACACCATTTCTCCGGCCATCTCTCCTCTCTTTTCTCCGTCCCTATGGAGCCACTCGTGCCTCGGTCCGATGAGTTTTACGACTACGAGAAGGAAGGCATACGGTTCAAGGTGTGGGTCACCCTTCGTGCATGGCGCGTGGAGAAGTGGATCCGCGACGTGAAGAACTACTTCCTCGACGCCGCTCCGATCAAAGCCGTTGGACTCGATTGCGAGTTCACCGACCCTCGACGGAAGGATACTCCGCAGTGCGCCGCCGTCCTTCAACTCTCGGTGGCGACCGAGACTCTTGTCTTCCAAATTTGCAAAGCTGATCGGGTGCCACAGGTCCTCGTGGATTTCTTAGGTGATGAGACAATCAAATTCTACGGCGTGGCAATCCATAATGACATGAAGATGCTAGCCTACTACGTAATTATTATTCGGTCTACGGTCGACCTGCAGAGGGATCGCCGAAACCCTACCGGCAATTTTACTCCTAGTCTATATGCTCTCTCTAATGCGGTCATTGGGACAAATCTTGAGAATAAGAAGAAATACAAGAAGAAGAAGAACACGGACGACGACAAGGAAGACACGTTACAAAAAGACCTAATTTTCGGATGGGGCAACGTTCCATTGAGCTACGATCAAGTCGTATATGCTGCTTTAGACGCTCGCCTTGGCTTCGAGATTGCACGGAAGTGGGATAGTCTACGCGGCTATAATACGGACAATGATCATCTTAATGTCGTTGATGAGTAGACTATCTATGTATTCCGTTACGCAAAAATTCTGTGTGCGCGTGTTCTCTTGTATTGACCGAAATATATCTAAAGTTTGCAAAAGTGTTTTCAAATTCCAAAGTTTGCAAAAGTTATTTAAAACAGAGAACAGAAAATGGTTTTGTATTAGTTAGTCAAATTCAAACATTTTTCATATTCATAGTTTTTCCAAAATCCAAAGTTTGCAAAAGTTATTTGAAACAGAAAACAGACAAAGAAAATAAAAAAAATGAAAAAACCTCCATCTGTCCCGGTTTCAGTCACAAACCGGGACAAATGGCCTCCTTGTTGTCCCGGTTTGTGACTGAAACCGGGACAAATGGGGGGGTGCTTATATATACTGATCAGCAGCCCCCTCCCAAAACCATTGGAGGCATTTTTTTTTGAAATGGAAGGAGGGGGTGTGTGCTAGTCTGTTTTTTTTTATGCATGCAAGGTGTTTGATGAAGTGCCCGAGAGAGTTCACGAAATGATTTGATGTACACTTAAAGAAGTTTATTCTTCTTTTCGATCAAGGTTAATTTTTCTCTCATTTCATTTGTAATTAATTGATACCGTGCATGTTCAGTGTTTATTTGTCGATGTTCTGTAATGGTTATTGATGTAGTTCATTATATAATGCAGATGGACCGACAATGGATGTATGGTGACCGACGCACTGCCGAGTACATGACAGGTTTGAGGAAATTTCTAGAGAAAGCCCAGGCCCACAGTACCAATGGTTTCATGTGTTGTCCATGTGTCAACTGTCAGAATAAGACAGATCACCCAAACGTGAGAACCCTTCAAAGTCATCTTATTCGGCATGGTTTCATGCCCAGCTATAATTGTTGGACGAAGCACGGAGAAAAAAGTGTTATGATGGAAGACAATGAAGAAGAGGAAGATGATGACAACTATCTATGTTCCCGGAGTACGGAGATTCTGCAACGGGGGAAGCTGAAGCTGAAGAGGCACCAGATGAGCCCACTGACGATCTTGGTAGGGCCATTGCTGATGCAAAGAGAGAGTGCGGAACTGAAAAGGAGAGGTTGAAGTTCGACCAGATGTTAGAGGATTACAAGAAATTGTTGTATCCAAGTTGCGAAGATGGTCAGAAAAAGCTGGGTACCACACTGGAATTACTGCAGTGGAAGGCAGAGTGTGGTGTGACTGACAAGGGATTTGGAAAGTTGCTGCAGATAATTAGGAAGATGCTTCCAAAGGTCAACGAGTTGCCCGACAGCACGTACGAAGTAAAGAAGGCTGTGTGCCCTCTAGGATTAGACGTGCATAAGATACATGCCTGCCCTAATGACTGCATCCTCTACCGCGGTGAGTATGAGAATTTGGATGCATGTCCAGTATGCACTGCATTGCGGTATAAGATCAGACGAGATGACCCTGGTGAAGTTGAGGGTGAGCGTCCCCGGAAAAGGGTTCCTGCCACGGTGATGTGGTATGCTCCTATAATACCACGGTTGAAACGCTTGTTCGCGAATAAAGAGCATGCCAAGTTGTTGCGATGGCACAAAGAGGACCATAAGAAAGACGCGATGTGTAGACACCCCGCTGATGGGTCGCAGTGGAGAAAAATTGAGAGAGAGTTCCCGGAATTTGAAGATGACACAAGGAACTTAAGGTTTGGTCTAAGTACAGACGGTTTCAATCCGTTTGGGGAGCAGAGCAGCAGTCATAGCACATGGCCTGTGACTGTATGTATTTATAACCTTCCTCCTTGGTTGTGCATGAAGCGAAAGTTCATTATTATGCCATTGCTCATCCAAGGCCCGAAGCAACCCGGCGACGACCTTGATGTGTACCTCAGGCCATTATTTGAAGAACTTTTACAGTTGTGGCGGGAAGAAGGTGTACGGGTGTGGGATGAGCACAAACATGAGGAATTTGACCTATGAGCTCTGCTTTTTGTAACAATTAACGATTGGCCCGCTCTTGCTAACCTCTCAGGGCAGTCGACCAAGGGGTACAATGCATGCACACACTGTTTGGGTGAGACTGAATGTTTATATTTGGATAAATGTAAGAAGTGTGTGTATCTGGGGCATCGTCGATTTCTTCCGATCAGGCATACCGCAAGGAAGAAAGGCAAGCATTTTAAAGGTGAGGCTGATCACAGTAGGAGGCCTGTCAACCGTACTGGTGAAGAAATATTTGATATGGTCAAGGATCTAAAAGTAATCTTTGGAAAGGGTCCTGGAGGACAACAGGTTCCGAAAGACGCTAACGGGCACGCACCCATGTGGAAGAAAAAATCTATATTTTGGGAGCTACCATATTGGAAGGTCCTAGAGGTTAGATCTGCTATCGACGTGATGCACGTGACGAAGAATGTTTGCGTGAACCTGCTAGGCTATTTGGGCGTGTACGGGAAGAAAAAAGATACAGAGGAAGCACGGGAGGACCAGAAACGTGTGAAAGAACGAGACGGCCTAAGTTCCGAACACTACGAAGGTTCTGTCAGCGACACTCTTACCAAACAAGAGAAAGTAATATTCTTTGAATGCCTGAGCAGTATCAAGGTCACGGCTGGGTTCTCGTCGAATATAAAGAGGATAGTAAGTGTGAGACTCCAAAAATTTCAGAACCTAAAGTCTCATGATTGCCACGTGATTATGACGCAATTGCTTCCGATTGCACTGAGGGGGCTACTACCGGAAAATGTTCGAGTACCCATTGTGAAGCTTTGTGCATTCCTCAATGCAATATCTCAAAAGGTAATCGATCCGGCGATTCTACCAGGGTTGCAAAATGATGTGGTCCAGTGTCTTGTCAGTTTTGAGTTGGTGTTCCCTCCATCCTTCTTCGATGTTATGACGCATCTCCTGGTTCACCTAGTCGAAGAGATTCAAGTTCTCGGTCCTGTATTTCTGCACAATATGTTCCCATTTGAGAGGTTCATGGCAGTCTTAAAGAAATATGTGCATAACCGTGCTAGGCCAGAAGGAAGCATCTCCAACGGCTACGGTAACGAGGAGGTCATTGAGTTCTGTGTTGACTTTATTCATGACCTTAAGCCGATAGGTGTTCCACAATCACGACATGAGGGTAGACTTAGTGGAAAAGGCACACTAGAAAAGAAAACAAAAATTTGTATGGATGGACATTCTTTCACTGAAGCACACTATACAGTTCTACAAAGTTCTACCTTGGTGGCCCCGTATATCGATGAACACAAGAATTTTGTACGCTCTCTACACGCGGGGAAGTCTGACAACTGGATTGTACGTACACACATGGCCACGTTCGGCGGTTGGTTGCGAGCACATCTTGAAAATAAAGACAAGGTTGATGAAGAGTTACACTTGTTGGCCAGGGCACCATCTACAACTATATGTACTTTCCAAGGGTACGAGATAAATGGAAATACATTTTACACGAGTGTCCAAGATAAAAAGAGCACGAACCAAAACAGTGGTGTTTGCATTGATGCAACAAACAACAATGGGCAGAAGAACACATATTATGGTTGCATAGAGGAGATATGGGAACTTGACTATGGACCTTCTTTTAAGATCCCTTTGTTTCGGTGCAAATGGGTCAATCTGAAAGGCGGGGTTGAGGTAGACAAGATGTACGGAATGACAACAGTGGATCTAAACAGTCTTGCGTACAGAGACGAACCATTCGTGCTAGCCAATGATGTGGCTCAGGTTTTCTATGTGAAAGACATGTCTAGCAGACCCAAAAAAAGAAACATCCTGGGAGTGGAGGAGCCGAGGCGTCACATAGTTCTTTCAGGAAAAAGAAACATCGTGGGAGTGGAGGACAAGACAGACATGTCAGATGATTATAATAATTTTGATGAAATTCCGCCTTTCGTAGTGAACATTGACCCAATCATCAAGTTGATTGAAGAAGATGCTCCATGGTTCCGACGCAGAAGAACTGGCGGTGTTGTGTGATGGAGATGTTGGTGCGATATGTAATAATTAATATATTAAACTTTTGATATGAAGAAGATGCTCCATTTTTACCTGCATATCAAATGGATCCGTCGGCGTTGATAGAACAAAACACACGATTTCACCTGCATACAGCTCCACGGTGGCTCTTGATGAGTGCCTGCATATCAAATGCACCGTGGGGCGTATGCAGGGAATTCGAGTAATTTGTATATATTCCTCAGTAGATGAATTGAACTATTCTTTTGATAGAACAAAACACACGATTTCACCTGCATACAGCCCCACGGTGGCTCCTGAGTGCCTGCATATCAAATGCACCGTGGGGCGTATGCAGGGAATCCGAGTGATTTGTATACCACACACCACCCGGCTAGGCACTAGAAGGAGGAAACACTGAGTGCTCGCCTCGTCCGAGAGGGGGCTATATATAGGGTCACGGGCTCAACCAGTGGTACTGATAGTGTTGATCCAACAGCTCTCAAGTGCTCAAAAGAAGCACACCCCCTGATCCAACGGCTAGAAAGTGTTTCAAAGAAACACACGATCCGTGTGCTTCTTTAGTCCCGGTTTGAAACTGAAAGCGTTAATCGAACAGCTCAGAAGCAATCAAAAGAAACACACACCTGATCAAACGGCTTACAAGTGCTTGAAAGAAACACACGATCCGTGTTCTTCTTTAGTCCCGGTTTGGAAGTTAAAGTGTTGATCGAACAGCTCAGAATTCCAAAGTTTGCAAAAGTTATACAAATTCACATTCAAAATAGTTTTAAACTAATTAAAATAATGGTTATAGAAAAGAGAAAATGTTTTTGTATTAGTTAGTCAAATTCAAACACTTTTCATATTGAAAGTTTTTTCAAATTCCAAAGTTTGCAAAAGTTATACAAATTCACATTCAAAATAGTTTTAAACTAATTAAAATAATGGTTATAGAAAAGAGAAAATGTTTTTGTATTAGTTAGTCAAATTCAAACACTTTTCATATTGAAAGTTTTTTCAAATTCCAAAGTTTGCAAAAGTTATACAAATTCACATTCAAAATAGTTTTAAACTAATTTAAATAATGGTTATGGAAAAGAGAAAATGTTTTTGTATTAGTTAGTCAAATTCAAACACTTTTCATATTGAAAGTTTTTTCAAATTCCAAAGTTTGCAAAAGTTATACAAATTCACATTCAAAATAGTTTTAAACTAATTAAAATAATGGTTATAGAAAAGAGAAAATGTTTTTGTATTAGTTAGTTAAATTCAAACACTTTTCATATTGAAAGTTGTTTCAAATTCCAAAGTTATTTAAAACTGAAAACTAAAAAAAGAAAAGAAAAAGAAAAACCCCATCTATCCCGGGTGGTGGCTCAGCCCGGGACAGATGGGGTGCTATCTGTCCCGGGTGCAGCCACGGCCCGGGACAGATGGGGTGCTATTTGTCCCGGGCTGAGCCACCACCCGAGACAGATAGAGTGTTGCTATATAAGCAACACTTAGCCACGGGTGGTGGCTCAACCCGGAGCAAAATCACATCCACGCCGTCAGGCTGCCAAAATTTCCCCTCGAGCGCCGCCGCCTCCTTCCTAGACTCCGGCCATCCCTGTGCGCGCCTCCGCCTCCTTCCTCGACTCCGGCCATCCCTGTGCGTGCCTCGCGCCTCTCTCTTTCTTCCTCCGCCTCCTGTTTTCCCACTGTAAACCCTAGCCGCCGTCTTCTCCATCTCCGGCCGCCGACGCCGTGGAAGTTCCCGTCGCCGTGCGTCGTATCCAAGCCTTCCCGAGCAATTCCTCGAGTTTGTGGTGAGCTTTTGAACATCCTGACTTGCACCAATTTGCCCCAAATCGTCGAATTCATCTCGGATTGGAGATGAACTCCAGTGCTGACGTCACATGACGTCAGCAAATCCATTTAGAGTGTTTTTTGTATTTTACTGGAATTATTCTGAGTATGACATGTGGGACAATCATGTCAGACTTTTATTATTTTGGTAAATCATTTCGGTTATCACTGGTTTCTATGTATGCATGCAAAAAAAGCGAGCTTTGTATCAAAGGCGATCTTTGTAGCCGATCCTCTTGTGACATGTGTTGCTCCAACGCGCATAAAATCTCAAGAAACCACCAAACCGGCACTAGAAGAAAATCCGATACTCTCGGTTTCACACACTTAATTATATAAGTTCGATCAACATTGCAAATCATCATCAGTTCATTAACACCCAACTAATCAATTCAAGAACTGGTTGGCACCCACGAAATACAGTAGATCACATCGAAGCAGAAAAGTTCGGTTTCGCCACAGTAGAGTACTGTAATCCGATTTGGAGCAGCAGTACACAATTTAATTTCAGTTTATCGATCTAGAGTAGCTAGCTAGCACTAGTAGAGAATAGGCCAAAGGACCAAATGCAAATAGCCCATCTGTCCCGGTCGTATTACAAACCGGGACAGATGGGGGCCTGCAGAGGCCGGGCGCATGTGCAGCAGGCCATTTGTCCCGGTTTCAATCACGAACCCAACTCTATTTAGTAAATATTTAATCTATAATGTTGTATCATAAAATGTTCATATTAATTCATATCAACTGGATTCATATCTATTTTTTCTTACTTGGATTTTGCGTGCAGGTACTCGGATTTGTCACCGCGTCGTAGCCGCCGCCCTCTCGGAGCCCTAGTAAAGTTCGAGAGACTTCAAAAGAGAAATGTAAATAGAAATGAGATACTCGATATGATTGAAATGTGTTTGTAAAATTGAAATGTCTTAATGTATTTGTACTATTCAAATAACTTTGCTTCAGGTTGAAATTGAAATGTGTTTGTACAAATAAATGATAAAAGATGTTGAGTTAAATTTAGTTGTATGACATATCGGTAAAGTTATTTAGATGTTGAGTTATTAAAATTATTTAAATGGATTGAAATCTCTTGCAGAAACTATGGACACCCGTAGAAACCTTCAACAAGAAGAGGACATGTTCGGCATCATTCGCGAAGGTGATGAATTGGACCCCGGCAGAAACCATGAACAAGAAGAGGAACACTTAGACAATTTCACCGGGCAATTTCTGAACGAGTCCGGTGATGGACTGGAGGGGCATTCAGACGGAATAGACGTCACCGACAGTTCAGCTCACCGACAGTTCACCGACTCTACTGTTGGAAAGTCGGCCGCCGAGGTAGATATATGCCCTCAGGTTTTTGTCTCCGTTGAATAGATTTGTGTGTATACGTATATTAACCATCACTTTTTCTTGTGTTTAGCCGTCGGCTGGCCATGAACCGGGACCAAGCAAAAAAGAAGCTGTGAAACGAGGCGGGCCACGAACCGGGACCAAAAAGCTCCAAGGGAAACAGAAGTACCACATCGACGCAATTAATGAAAAAGGCAAACCGATTGCTCCCGCTAACCACGCAAGGAAATTTGTAGCTCAGTGCGGAGTCATCGTTCGGGACAGACTCTCCATCAGGGCTCAAGAATGGTATAAGCCAAAGGTGCCAAAAGAGGGGGTTATTTATGTCTCGAATGCAGACAAACAACTCCTTTGGGACGAGCTCATGCAGAATTTCACTTTACCGGAATAGGAGGATGTAGAGGAGCCGGTTATAGAGAATCGATGCAAGGCCTGGATTTATATTGAGATGGGTGAATTGTTCCGCAGCTGGAAGAAAAGGCTAAACAAGTTCATAAAAGAAGGTAAGACTCCAGAATTTGTCGGAGTCTATGAAAAGATAAAAGATGAGTGACCCGAATTTAAGGCGTACAAGCAATCGGAAGCCGCTAAGATAATGTCAGTGAGAAATAAGAAAAATGCAGACAAAAAGATATATCACCATAACATGGGGTCAGGTGGCTACCTGACGGCCCTGCCTAAGTTTATGAAAATGGAGGAAGAGTTTTTGGCTAAAGGTATACAGATCGAGACATTTGACTGGCCAGACCGGCTTAAGGCTTGGTTCTATGGGCATGGTGGAAAGTTAGACCCTGAAACAGGTGACTGTCTTTTTACCAAGGAGCACGGACCTGACCCTATAAAAGCTCTCAGAGAGGTATGGAAGGAGTTCACGGAAGGCAGGTTCCACCCTAACAGAGAGAAGGACGAGCTATCGCGAGCCCTTAAGAATCCTGAACACAGTGGACGAACAAGAGGAACCGTCGGCTCCGTACCGTGGATACTTGGGTTTCCCAAAGATGTTGGCACTTACAGAAGCCGATCGAGAAAGAAGAAAGAGATTGCCGACCGGGCCCAGTGGATGGAAAATAAATTACTACAACATGAGAAGGAGATAGCAGAGCTGAAGGCAGCGCAGACTCGACGGATGCCCTGTGAATCTGAGACGCCCGAAGATCCTTCTCCTGATCCAAAATCAATGCGGAGAAGCAGCGTGGCTTCGACGGAGCTCGATCGCCACAATGATATGCCGTGTCCTCGTCACCCCGTGGATAATATCGTGCAGCGGGAACTTTGCGACCTACATGTGCCATGCTTGAACATAACCGTGAAGGTGGTGCACGGCTTTGCCCTACCGCCTCGACCAAATGGAACTTACCATTGTCGCCCTATTCCAGATGGCTATGCTGTTGTCGGGGTTGATGAGGTTATCAAGACATATGAGGGAATTAAGCTGGACTTCCCTACGGGTGAAGACGAGGTTGAGTTGAGATTTGCCCTCAAGAGTACTTGCTTATGGAAAAAAGAATACATCGTGTTCCCACACATGCAGCAAAATCGCCCTCCCAGTCCACAAGCCAGTCCACATAACTACAACAACGACAACCAATGCGCTAGTCCAGACACCCCCCACAACGACAACCAAGGCGCTAGTCCATCTCCGCCGTCGCGTGAGCGTACTCCGCCGCGTCAACAGACTCCATCGCCTCCGCAAAAGAAGCGGAAGTGCACCGCTGCATCGACTAGTACTCAGAAAAGCGAAACGGAGAAGTCTCGCTTTGTGAACTCTCACGAAGATGTCGATACATGGGTCGAGGAGATCCAGGCTTCCAAGAGAAAGAAGGCAAAAAAGATGTCTTTGCCTGTTCCGGTTTATTCTTCGGATGCGATACGGTGGGCCATAGAATTTCTTACGCATCTGTCGCAATATGAACTAAATATGGACGATGACTACACACGCGTTCTGGTGCGTACATCTAGGAGAGTGCGGGAAGAACAAAAATCTGCTGCCACCCAGAAGAGAGATGTTCCACAGCTCGGAACAATCGGCCCCTCCACTCATATTGGCGCCTTACAACCGGAACCCGGTCGATGATGTACTTTCGCAGCAAGCTAGAGATATGGGTATAACTCTGGCAGAGCTTAAGGCATTGCAATCTGGCGAGAGTGTCACCATACATGAGGTGGTGCGGACATATGTGTGAGGAGAAGATCTTGTCGACCCTGCAATGGTGCGCACTCTACCAGCTAGGTTGCACCAACTAAATGCATGGTACTTGCGTACCACGAAAAGTCAAGACGGAGACTGGTTGTATGGGAAAATTCCAAAGGATTTTTTTGGCCCAGGTGATGATGAGGTTCAAATTGAGTATTGTGAATTATGGCAGTTATTCAATTTTGACGCGCTCGAAAAATCTATCATCAGTGCCTTTTGCATGTAAGTAATTAAATTATGTATATATGTCAGTAATTCTCTAACTCTACTTATTTTTCATTGCTTGTAATTATCCTTATCACTATATTACTTTTGTACTCTATTATGCAGGCTGAAAATTATACAATCTCGAAAGCTGGGACTCAATCACAAGATTGGATTCATTGACTGAAAGTGCACGGTTGCCCCCATGCGTGGTTTTGGTAATTAATGACAATCCTTATGGACTAATGTTTACATTGAGATATTCTTATAGATCTTGTCCATGAGAAAATATAGGAGTTCATGTGTTGGACTCTTCAAGATGACATAATGACCAATGCTCTATTCAAGGGTTAATATGAAGAATGGTCATGTATAGAGTTGAGCTCATCGTAAGTATGGCTTGGAATAGAAGATTGAGTGAACAATCATGTTTACCCCCAAGCCATCTTACACATCAAGAGAAGAAGAAGAAGAGCAAGTTCAATATGATGCATCTCAGAAGATATCTTTTGATTGAAGCTTGCAAAGGAGACATGAAGACGAAGCTTAGCGAGGCCCTCCCATAATGGAGTATGGGGGAGCATTTGGAGAAGTCCTCATTAAGCATGTGCTAGCAAGCACAATCAAGAAAGGTGTTTCAACTTGAGAGAGTCAAGATCGTCATCATCGAGCTCAAGTGGAATGCGCAAGGCAAAGGTATGATCTTGATAGGTTTTCTATTTTACCGGTCTCATGGTGTTAGTGGGAGACCGGGTTTTAGGATAGATGGCGTACTATCAAGAGGGGCTCTCGAGTGAGTAACTTGATCGCATCTTTGTGGAGAGCTCAAACTTTGCATACTTGTCATTTCATCTTTCTTGGTTATTACTTGGTTTTTCTCCTTGTTGGGTTTTGGTGCTTGTTGTGATCTTCACGACAAGCCCAAGTTCACCGAAAACGAATTTCATATGGAAAACTTGTTGCGTTTTCGGTTTTAGAGGTTTGCCGATCATTCCTTTTTAGAGAGATTTTAACCTCCTCCATTTGGTTTTATCTTCCATTGTTGGACTATGAGGTTTATCTGCATGATCTTGTAAAGCTCTTCGTTGTGATTCCAACGAGCCAAAAATCATCGAAAACGGAGTCCGGATGGAAAAGATATTGACGTTTTCGTTATCGGTTTTGCTGCAGTTTTTCCTAGGCCGGAGTCTCCGGTCCTAGACCGGAGTTTCCGGTCTGTGCAGGACCGGAGTCTCCGGAATCAACGTTTTTCTCCAAACGTTGTTCAGCCCCTGCTGGGGGGCGGAGTTTCCGGCCCTAGAGGCCGGAGTTTCCGCCCCTGGATGAACTTTTCGGCCTAGGGCACCGGAGAGTTTGCCCAAGCCTCGGCAGTGTTGACAGTGTTCAGCCCCTGATGGGGGCCGGAGTTTCCGGTCCTAGTAGGCCGGAGTTTCCGCCCCTGGCCGGAGTTTCCGGCCCTAGTGACCGGAAACTCCGGTGTGAAGTTTTCCTGCAACGGCTCTTTTTCGTGGGACCTATAAAAAGGCCCCTTCTTCCCCAGAGAGAGCAGCTCTTCCAAGCACGAATTTTCCCCCTCTCTCTCCTCCATTGTTGACCTTGGAAAGCTTGCCCCTCTCTCATTTCCTCCCATGATTCTTGCATATCTTTAAGGGATTTGAGAGAGGATATCTAGATCTACATTTCCACCAATCCATCTCTCCTCTAAGTGAGGGGAACCTAATAGATCTTGATCTTGGAGTTCTTGGTGCATCTCCTCTTTGTTCTTCCTCTCTTATTCCCCCATAAGCATTTGTTGCTTTGTTGGAATTTGAGAGTGAAGGATTTGAGCACTTGTGCTCTTGCCTTTTGCATTTGGTGCATCGGTGTGCTCTCCACGAGGATTCGTGGAAGTTGAAAGTTTGTGAGCTTGTTACTCTTGGGTCCTTGGACCCTAGACGCCTTTGTGGTGGTTGGACCCTTGTGTGGTCACTTGAAGCCGTTCGGGAGCCCCCAATCCCATTGTGGGTTGTGCCCCGGATTGTTTGTTGGAGGCCGTTCGGGAGCCCCCAATCCCATTGTGGGTTGTGCCCCGAATTGTTGTTGAAAGGCTCCGGATTCCGCCTCGAAGGAATTCCGATAGTGGAAGGTGAACCAAGCCTTTGTGGTGCGGTTCATCGGAGAAGAAGGTGAAACCTTTGTGGTTGTTGAACCGTTGTGTCGGTTCACACCTCTCCAACGAGACGTACTCCCTTAACAAGGAGGAACTCGGGAATACATCCTCGTCTCCGCGTGCCTCGGTTATTTCTATACCCGAGCTTTTACTTATGCACTTTACATTGTGATAGCCTTCGTGCTTGAAGTATTCTATATTGCTATCACCTTGTTGTTTGTCTTGCTTAGCATAAGTTGTTGGTGCACATAGGTGAGCCTAGTTTATTTAGGTTGTCGGCTTGTTAATTTAAACACCTAGTTTTATTCCGCAATTAATAAGCCTAAACCGGAAAAGTTTTAAACCGCCTATTCACCCCCCCTCTAGGCGACATCATTGTCCTTTCATTGACCCTAATCGAGTTCATCATCATGGTTTGTTACATTACCCAGATCAAACGGAGGAGCTTTTGCTTACTTATTTGATGGCGCAACATTACAAAAGCACCATAATTTTCCCGTTCAACTTCGAGTGAGTTGTTTACTTTCTTATACATACTCGATGTTAATTAAGTATATGTAATTGATGATTTAGTTATTAACAAATATAAACATATGGCAGATTTCACTGGGTATTATTTGAGATTGATGTTGAAAAGGCAATCGTTGATGTCTTGGACCCATTATCGAAACCTGAAGAAAAGTTCGACGATACGAAACAGATGCTCCAGAGGTAATTTCGTTCATTATCACAATCGACCTCGTCTTTTCTAATAATATATAGTAATTAGTTAACTTCTTTACTAATTTTCCATACCGTAAACTTCAGGGTTTGGGACAAGTTCACCGGTTTCCACAAGTAAGTCGGTATAGCTAAGAACCTCACTTTTAAATGGCGAGAGGTAAGACGTACTAGCTAGGTTCCACGTATGCATATTCTTAATTTCAGTCTCACAATACCATTTTTTCAATATTTTTGATTATTTTTTATTGATTTCTTATCTTATTCTATCATAAAGTGCGCGAAGCAGCAACAAGGCACCAATTTGTGTGGATTTTATGTCTGCGAGTTCATCCGAATTCACTTCAATGAGGGTGTAGACTGGAATAGGGTACGTTAACAATTCATTCAAACTTGTTCACTTTTCAAATTGAATTATTTTCATAATGGTTGATATATTGGTGTTGATCTCTCCTTTTTAGTTTGAGACGATCCGGAACAGACTTGATGTAAAAGACCGCCTACTACCAATTGCGGAGGAAATTGCGGGCTTTCTGCTTGACTATGTCATAAAGCCAGACGCAGAATGCAGTATAATCCGGCCGCCAAAAAAGACCATCCCGAGGGAAAAATAGGGTCTAATGCTTCTCTGTCATGTAATGATCTCTGTTTGTAAATATTTAGACATGATCTTCCGGTTGTAAATATTTGTTTGGGAGAACTCGTGTACTAGTAGTATTCATGACTATATCCCGAGGAAAAAATCGTGTATTCATGATATATATTACATAGTAACGTATAATATGCAACTCGATCTTGATTGAAATGAAACATAAATGAAAAAACACAAACACAAAAGAATCAGTAACATAAATAGAAAACAGAAACAAAAATAGAAAACAGGAAACAAAATAAAAGAAACAAAAAAAACATATATACTGTCCCGGTTCGTATTACGAACCGGGACAAATGAGTGGCTGCGAGAGGCTGTCTGGTTTGGCCACGTGACCCCCTACTGGTCCCGGGCCGTGGCGTGCCCGGGACAAATAGGGGAGGCTATTTGTCCCGAACACGCTGTCCCGGGCGCGTGACCGGGACAAAAGGCCCTCCCGGCCCGGGACCAGTGGCCTGTTTTGCTCTAGTGACACATGACGTACTTCACCCGTAAGGGGCCGAAGTATTTTTAAAAGAAAAAAAGCCCATTTCCAAATTGAATTGAAGTGTGCCGGACATAATTTTTAACTAGAGAGCATGTGTGTCCCTGATCGCGGTGGATGGATCATGGATGGATCTCGCATTCTCACGTCATTCTTCTGCTTGTCTCGGACAATGGCATGGATGCGAAGAATGGCAGAGGAGCCACACTCTCCTCAAAACAGGCTTTCGCACCGCTTTATAAATAAAGCCACACCGATTGAGACCGCTGCTGGGCCAGGAAGCACAACGCCCAAAAGGAAAGTTGTTGGGGCGGAACCAGCACAATCACGCCCAAAAGAAAAGAGAAGAGAAAATAAAGAAGAAAAAATGCTAACAACGGCGGATCGACACAAGTGAACAAGCTCCAAGATCAATACGCCCACCGAGGCCTCGCACCAAGCTCCTAGTGCTCCAAAGCGCCGGTACCCAACAACACCTTCAAGAAGGGATGCAACGATGACGGCGCTGCTGCCAAGGGTTTCCCCCGATACGCGATTGAGGAGAGGGGATCACCCGCCGCCCTTCAGGAAGGACTGGCGGCACCCGCAGGCGCCACCGCGCCGGAGTCGTCGACTAGGATTTCTCAGGACCCCCCCCCCCCCCCATCACCCAGGCGCTCCAGAGTACTCCACCATACCGCCCACCACCCAGCGCACGATCGTGAAGCCGCTCACACTGTCTCACCACGGCACAAAGCTGTCTCAGGAGCCACACTCTTGGTTCTACTCAATTTACTCTCACCATTAACTCTTCTTTATGTTGCTGATGAGTAGTATGGATTACTCAGGGGCACAGTTAGAAATGGGAGTTTTTTGTGGAAGAAATATAAAACCTGTTGATGCCAGGCGCATTGCAAATCTAACATCGTTGTACCGTAGCGCACAACAAACCTACATGTGTTACTAATTTTTTCCCTTTGTGTTAATAACTCCGGGCGACGAGATAAATGAATACGATTTCATTTGACTGAATTGTACACGATTTCCTTCAGCATGAAAAAGGAGCTTTGCGACTTGCTTGTCGAGTTTGAGTCGGTTTGTTCTGAATATGGCAAGGATATTGCTTCTGTCTTGACGGGAGAGGCCTCAGAGGATGTTATCATGAAGGTGGAGAAGTCTCTTTGTAGGAGAAGGAAGAAGCATCGTACGGAAACCTTTCGCTTTCGCTTTACTTGATTGGTGTGCCCTTTTTAGATGTTGTGTTGTTAGTTTGTGGTCGTTGTAGGTTGGGCATGTTCTTCGCCGGTCGGGTTGTTGGGTAGAATGGGGTTGTCACTTTGGGCGTTGCCTCTTGTGGTTGTGTTGGCTCCTCCCGTGTTGTTGGTGTTTGTTTCTTGGTTTTTGCCTGGTTTCTTTCACTAATAAACCAAGCACCTTCTTCATAATAAATGGTTGGGTAAAAAAAATTCCCCACAGTTCTAAAAAAAAGGAAGCCGACATGTGAGGAGCCGGGCTCCGTCAGCCCGTGCTCGGTGCTTCCTTCTGGGAACTATCATGGATTTAAACCTTGACTCGTTAATTCTTGGTTTAACCAATTTCCTCGCGCCTCCTAATCCCATGAAAATATATTAAACTATTATGGCATTTTATTTTATTTCGTTGGTGCATCATGGAGATCATAAGAACCAATCTAGGTTTGAACTACATGAGGCTAGCTTACGATGAACTACATGTTCGTATTCATGCGTGAGTCTGAATGTAGACGAAACATATGCCATTTTAAAGACATGGATGATATAAACGTCATCACAATCCAACGGCTTAGTTACTGTTGCAACAACCGCCGGAACGATCACTCAGTTCATGTCCCTGATTATACATACTAGTATAATATAAACTCGTTGTCCGATTTAGTGGATCACCATCCAAATGATAATTCTATTATGATCAAAACTAAATCTAGCTAGATTGTGGGCAACCTTGTTTGATTCTTTTGGACAATATGTAAAGGAGACCATGTGCTTCTTGATGTAATCTCTGTTGTAACCTTATTTTGATTGGAGGCGGCAAGTTTCAGACGCACTCTTTTCCTAATCAGGGTACCGAAAGGGACTGTCAGGATTTTAATGAGGCGGCTTGCTGACCTAATATATGAGGGTTTAAAATTTCAAAAAAAAACTCGTTGTCCGATTTGAAGTGTAGGGTGTATGGTACCGTACAACAAAATTAACAACAGCGGTAAGCAAGTTTAACTCAAAATTAGACACACATTGGCAGTTCTCAATTTTGATTAGATAGAGGAGGCACGCTCTTGGTCCTACTCAATTTACTCTGACTATAAACTGTTCTTTATGTTCCTGAGAGGCAGGGACCCTATTAAGAAAAAATATTTAGTAACTTGTTTGTTCGGAGGAAAGTAATATAAAAGCAGTTGAGTTGCAATTCTAAAGTCGTTGATCTAAAAAAAGTGGATGATCTGTACAATATCATTACAGCTAGCGGTGGATGGAGAAGGAGATGGATTCATGTGCTTCGTCTAACATGCATCGCTGTTCCTGCTCCGTACTAGATCATCATTAAGCACGGATGTTGCAACTAATTCTGCCTCCAAATTGAACGCGCGCGTCTGCGTAACTAATTCCAGAACGACGAGATAAACTACAAGTCGAAAAAGAAGCGTCACTGTACATGTTTGACAGCAATCCGAAAAAGAAGCCAGAACGCGGGGTGTAGGGTTAGCTGGAACTCCCAAGGCTGCCCTCAACAGCTCCTTGTAAGTGTTAGAAGTATAATAGTCTAATTATACTCTAATTGTAACTCCCCACTATTAGGAGGTTTCCTACATATTCACACCTGTACATGTCCTTTATATTGTGGCCTTTGGCCTCCTGAAATACAACAAGTTTATTCCTAACATGGTATCAGAGCGGTTTTAGATCTTGCCGTCTTTTTTTCTCCGACGTCGTCGCCGCTGCGCCCTGGTCGCCGCCCCGGCCACCACCGCCGCGCCCCGGCCGCCCCGCCGTCGCCAGCGTCCGGCCGCCCCGGCCGCCACCGCCGCGCCCCGGCCACCCCGCCGTCGCCAGCTTCTCCGACGTCGCCGCCGCTGCGCCCCGGTCGCCGCCGCCCCCCGGCCGTCACCGCCGCGCCCCGGCCGCCCCGCCGTCGTCCGGCCGCCCCGGCCGCCACCGCCGCGCCCCGGCCGCCCCGCCGTTGCCAGCTCCGGACCCGCCCCGGCCCGCCCCGCCCGTCACAGAAAGCGAGTTATGTCATCCTCGGGCTACGTTGCAATCCCTCGCTGCCCGGTGATTTTTGATGGCGCGAATTATCCTGATTTCGCTGCCTTTATGCGCGTCCACATGCGCGGTCTTCGTCTTTGGGGTGTGCTGTCTGGCGAGGTCCCCTGTCCGTCGCGCCCCACTGCTCCCACGGCGCCTATTCCACCGACGCCCGTCTCCTTTGCGTCTGACGCTACTCAGACGGTCAAGGATGCAGCCAGGAGTGCTGATGATTCTGCTATGGCGGCTTATGACCGGCAGGTACAGGAGTATTCGGACGCTCTTTCGACCTACCGGCTGGATCTGACTGACTTCACTCAGTGGATGGATGAGGATGCCCGTGCTGCAGCTGTTCTCACTTCCAGCGTTCTGCCTCAGTATGCTGCCGAGTTCATGAGTCTTCCTACTGCTGCTGCTCAGTGGGCTTTTCTTCGCCAGCGTTATCAACCGTCTGGGGATGCTCTTTACCTATCTGTGGTTCGCCAGGAGCATGCTCTTCAGCAGGGTGATTCCATCATTGACGAGTTTTATACTCAGAGTGCTGCTATTTGGCGTCAGCTTGATTCCCTTCGTACAGCTGTGTGTGGCATATGTCCCTGTTGTCTGACTGTGCGCGCGGATCTGGAGTTTCAGCGCGTATATGAGTTCCTATCTCGGCTCCGCAAGGAGTTTGAGCCCCGTCGTGCCCAGCTGCTTGCTCACGGTCGTGTACCGCTCTCTGAGGTCCTGTCTGACCTTCACGCTGAGGAGACTCGCCTTCGCAGTGCTGGACTTCTTGAGGTTTCCTCTGTTCTTGCCACTCGTGGCCCCCCTGCGCCGGCACCTTCGTTGCGGTCTTCAGCACCGCCGCTCCTCTCCAGTCCTCCGGTCCAGGGTCAGGGTCAGACTCAGCAGTCTCGTGGTCAGTCCCGCCCCACTCGTCCTCCCTGCTCCTACTATGGCCGGACTGGCCACGATTTCTCTGGCTGCTGGAAGAGGGATCCCATTTTACGTCTGCAGTACCTTGCTCGTCAGCAGTCTGGTTCGTCAGGATCTTCTGCAGTTGCTCGTCAGCAGGTTGTTTCGTCCGGATCTTCTGCAGTTACACTCTCTGAGCAGGATATTATTCGTGGTCTTCGTGGTTTGCTCGCTGCTACAGGATCTTCCTCGTCGGGCACTGCTGGTTCTGTGTCTACCTCTTCTGACACTGCGCGCCCACCATCTTCTACACAGTCAGGTATGTCGTCCCCGTGGTATCTGGATTCTGGAGCTTCTTTTCATATGACTTCTGCGTCTTCTATTCTTTCTGCTCTCCGTTCTCTTATTTCTCCTGTCCGTGTTATCACAGCCGATGGTACCTCTCTTCCTGTTTCCAGTCGAGGTTCCCTTTCTACCTCCTTTTTCTCTGTTCCTGATGTTTCTCATGTTCCTAGTCTCAATATGAATCTTTTCTCTGCTAGTCAGCTCACTGATTCTGGTTGTCGCATCATCCTTGACGCTGATTCTTGTTCTGTTCAGGACCGCCACACTCAGGCCCTGGTTGGAGCTGGCCCTCGTAGCCGTGAGTCCCCGGGGCTCTGGGAGTTAGACTGGCTTCGCGTTCCACCTTCTGCTTCTTCATCGACCAGTTCTTCTGCGGTTGCTGCTTCCGCCTCCAGCTCTTTTCAGCAGTGGCATCATCGTCTGGGTCACCTTTGTGATTCCCGCTTATCGTCTTTAGTTCGTAGTGGTCTTCTGGGGTCTGTCTCAGGAGATGCGTCTTTACATTGTCAAGGTTGTAAGTTAGGCAAACAGATTCAGCTTCCCTATCCTACTAGTGTGTCTTCATCTCAGCGCCCGTTTGATTTAGTTCATTCAGATGTTTGGGGTCCGGCTCCCT
Organism: Poa annua; assembly: GCA_026929855.1. NCBI lineage: Eukaryota > Viridiplantae > Streptophyta > Magnoliopsida > Poales > Poaceae > Poa > Poa annua. Next base: position 1,890,532 of record CM049428.1, on the reverse strand, counting down.
TTGCTTCAAAAGGGGGTCATCGCTACTATATTTTATTCATTGATGATTTTTCCCAGTACACCTGGTTATATTTTATGCGCTCTCGCAGTGAGATCCACTCTATTTATCAGCGATTTGTGGCCATGGTACACACTCAGTATTCCACGCCTATTCGTGTTTTTCGTGCTGATTCTGCAGGTGAGTACATCTCCCAGCATCTGCGTGGTGTTCTTGCTGAGCAGGGCACCCTTGCTCAGTTCTCGTGTCCCGGCGCCCATGCTCAAAATGGTGTCGCCGAGCGTAAGCATCGTCATATTCTTGAGACTACCCGTGCCATGATGATTGCTTCCTCCCTTCCGCCGCATTTCTGGGCTGAGACTGTTGCTACGGCGACTCATCTCATTAACATTCAGCCTTCTGCTGCCATTCAGGGTGGTATTCCTCTCGAGCGTCTCTCTGGTAGTTCTCCAGACTACTCGACTCTTCGTTTATTTGGTTGTGTTTGCTATGTCCTTCTCCCTCCTCGCGAACGCACCAAACTGACTGCTCAGTCGGTTGAGTGTGTTTTTCTCGGATACAGTGATGAGCATAAGGGCTATCGTTGTTGGGATCCCGTTGGTCGTAGGCTGCGCATATCTCGTGATGTCACGTTTGATGAGACGCGTCCCTTCTATCCTTGCCCCACCTCGGGTACCTACCCGGTGGGTGATATATCCTTTCTTCTTTTTCCGGATACGCCTCCCACTATCCCCTCGTCCTCGGCGTCTTCTTCGACCGCGGCGCCCCCTTCGACTTCGGCGCCACCTTCGATCTCGGCGCCACCTTCGACCTCGGCGCCACCTTCTACCTCGGCGCCGTCCTCTCCTAGTACTCCTCCGTCTAGTTCCCCTAGTTCTCCTCGTTCTCCGGTTTCGGATTCTTCCTCTCCTGTTTCTTCTTCCTCTTCTTCTGATGAGTCGTTTTCTGCCGATGAGCCTTCCTCTTCACGACCTGTTCGTCTGCGACGTGCTCCAGACCGTTACTCTCCTAGTCAGTATGGTCTCTCTATTACCTCCGAGCCGACTTCTTATAGGGATGCCGAGTGTCATCCGCACTGGCAGCTTGCCATGGCCGAGGAGATTGCTGCGCTAGAGCGCACTGGCACCTGGGAGCTTGTTTCTCCTCCTCCCGGTGTTCGTCCTATCACGTGTAAGTGGGTCTATAAAATTAAGACCCGCTCTGATGGATCTCTTGAGGGCTATAAAGCTCGTCTTGTAGCTCGTGGTTTCCAGCAGGAGCACGGCCGTGACTACGATGAGACTTTTGCGCCTGTGGCTCATATGACCACTGTGCGCACTCTTCTTGATGTTGCCTCTGTTCGCCGTTGGTCCGTGTCTCAGCTTGATGTGCAGAATGCATTCCTTAATGGCGAGTTACGTGAGGAGGTTTACATGCAGCCTCCTCCTGGGTATTATGTTCCTGATGGGATGGTTTGTCGTCTTCGGCGTTCTCTCTATGGGCTGAAACAGGCCCCTCGAGTTTGGTTTGAGCGTTTCGCCTCTGTGGTGACCGCCGCCGGCTTCTCTCCTAGCGCACATGATGCTGCACTTTTTATCCACACTTCTTCTCGTGGTCGCACTCTTCTCCTTCTCTATGTTGATGACATGATCATCACTGGAGATGACCCTGAGTATATCGCCTTTGTTAAGGCTCGTCTTCGTGATCAGTTTCTTATGACTGATCTTGGTCCTCTTCGATACTTCCTTGGGATTGAGATTTCTTCTACTTCTGATGGTTTTTTCATCTCCCAGGAAAGGTATATTCAGGACCTTCTTGCTCATGCTGCTCTTGGGGATGAGCGCACTGTTGAGACTCCTATGGAGCTTAATGTTAAGCTCCGTCCTTCTGATGGTGAGCCCCTTTTTGATCCGACGCGCTATCGTCATCTCGTTGTGAGTCTTGTCTATCTCGCCGTCACTCGTCCGGATATTTCCTATCATGTTCATATTCTGAGTCAGTTTGTCTCAGCTCCTACCACGGTTCACTACGGTCATCTTCTTCGTGTTCTTCGTTACCTTCGTGGTACGAGTACTCGTCGTCTTTTCTTCCCTAGCTCCAGTTCTCTCCAGCTCCAGTGCTACTCGGACGCTACGTGGACGAGTGATCCCACGGATCGTTCGTCTCTTTCTGCTTACTGTGTTTTTCTTGGTGGTTCGCTGGTTGCTTGGAAAACGAAGAAACAGAAAGCAGTTTCTCGCTCGAGTGTTGAGGCTGAGCTGCGCGCTATGGCCTCGTTGATTGCGGAGGTGACCTGGTTACGGTGGTTACTTGCAGATTTTGGGGTCTCTGTTACGACACCCACTCCACTTTTGTCTGACAGTACATGTGCTATCAGTATTGCACGTGATCCGGTCAAGCATGAGCTGACCAAGCATATTGGTGTTGATGCTTTCTACACACGTGCAAATGTGCAGTATCGGGTTGTTACCCTCTATTATGTGCCTTCAGAGTTGCAAATAGCGGATTTCTTCACCAAGCCACAGACTAGAGCGCAGCATGTTTTCTTTCTCTCCAAACTCAGTGTTGTTGACCCAACATGAGTTTGAGGGGGTGTTAGAAGTATAATAGTCTAATTGTAGTCTAATTGTAACTCCCCACTATTAGGGGGTTTTCTGCATATTCACACCTGTACATGTCCTTTATATTGTGCCCTTTGGCCTCCTGGAATACAACAAGTCTATTCACCGTCACGGATCTATGTTGCCATTGGTTTGTTGATTCTGGATTTCGCTGATTTCCTTGAGCCTCCTAATCCCACGAGAACAAGGTACGGTGTAGCATCTCTTTGAGTTTTTTTGTTTGTTGCGGGTAATCTCTTTGAGCTTCTCATTGCCGCATCATGGAGATCAGAAGAACCTTCATGGAGATAAGAAAAACTAATATGTTTGCGGAAGATTACAAGAACCAATATATATCGTTGTGAACTCCATGCAGGTAGCACATATACCATCAAGCTTCGGGACTTTTATAGGCAATGTCGGTATTCATGCATGTGTGAGTGTGAGGGTAGACGAAACATGTATCTTGTAAAGATACGGGTGGTGACAGTTTTTATGGATATATTGACTGCTAGAAACGTCGTCACAATCTGAAGGCTTAACTACAATTCCAACAACCAATGGAAGGGATCACATACGGGTAACAAGCAGGAGATTTGTAATAGTGTCTTGGTCATTCACCTCAGCCTACTTGGTCTCGCATGGCATCCTCAGTATCGAACCCAGCCTTTTCAGCCTCACGCTCAGCCAACTCAAACTGCTCGAGAAACCCTCCGATAGTGTCTTCATCACCTCGACCTTGTCCCTATCCCTATACTTTTTTCGCACCTGAGACCATACTATACTACTATATATAAAAGTTGGTCAGATTGACCCTCAAATCAAGCATCCACGTCACCCTTTAATCATCGACCGTTCGATCTAAGCAACCGACGGCCAAGATCACAAGTTTCTGGACACCAAAAAGGAATCTACTGTAGCACTCCTCTCTCCACCAATCGCGGCGCGCCACGTCGCCCGGTCACTAGCCGGTGCACTCCGGTTCCACCGGTCACCGCGGTTATTTTGCAGAAAAGCCATTGGGAAATCAAACTCGTGACCCGCAATCCAGATTTTAAGCCTATCAGGGACCTATTCAACAATACGTAAACCGTCATATACTTTTCCGCAAAAATACCCGCGCAGTTCCCCCCTCCCTTTCTCTCCCCCATCTGACCCTGAGGTCGCCGCCACGCGCCGCCGCATGCCGCCGCCGGTACGCACCTCCCCAGTCAAATCGACGGGCACAGGGAGGTGCTTCGCCGCTCCCGCTACCTCCTCTACGGCGGACACTTGCGGGGATGGCCGGAATCTCCAGAATCCCCACGCGCATCCAAACCCTACACCAATTTCCCCAATCCTCGCTTGCCGTCGTGCGCCGTTCTGCCCGCCTCGGACCGAATCGAAACAGGAGCAAGCTCCGCCGCGCTGCCCACCTCCTCCATGACTTGCATGCCGGTTTGGCCGAAATCGACCGTGCAAGGTTGCCTTCTCCGCGGCCGGCCGCCGCTCAGTCGATTCGGTCATCTGCGATCTCCTCCGACCTCCGGGGGTCAGACGACAAGCTCAGGGCCGCGCTCGACAAGCTCACGTGCCCACGCGGTCAGGTAGGACATCCCTCATACACGTCTCTTTTGACGCGCTTCTGCGTGTGCCCAGTCGTTCGTCGCCGTTGTTCATCTCATGGTTGATTGTTGCGTGCTGGGCTACTTGCTTGATGTGTCTGTGCTTGGTTGTATGCTGGCTTCAGTGCATGTCTTTCTGCTCCCTCCCGCATCCACCACCACCCCGCTTCCTTTGGGTTCGCCATGTTCTCGCTGCCGTTCAACTCGGGAGCCTTTTACCTTCCATTGTGTGCGCGATTCTGAGCTGCGTGATGATTGCTTCTGATTGCGCCTTCTCATCGGCGTTTCAGCCTTGTGTGCAAGACCTCTCATTGTAGGAAGATGGCCAACGATTTCCTGTTTCTTCTTCTCAGTCTTATACTCTTACTGCGACATTTCTACGCCTGCACCTTCTGCGAGCGCTGGCATCTGTGTTCGTCGCCGCCGTGGTATCGAACGGATGCTGCTGGATGTGCCCGTCCATCACATCATCGGTGACGTACACTGGACGACTCGCCGTTTCCGCCTGTTTCTGCTTCTCGGCAAGTTCCCCAACGCCGTGCGTTCCATGCTCCATTACCTGGGTTTGTTTCACTACTTGCTCAACTTCCGCTGCTGGTTTCTTGTGGTCGCTGTTTGGGTCGTTCACTTGGTGTTTCATCTACTGCTGCTGAGCCCTCTCCTTTGAGGTCCTCTGCAACGTTGTCTGTTCCTGTGAACGAGCATGCTGCTGCTTCTGTGCCGCTTCAAGAGGATGCACGCAGGACAGAGGTACAAGAAGATGCACAAAGGAAAGAGATACGGTTGGGCAAGCGCCCGCTGAATGATGCTTCCTTTTGCTCCGATGCTTCTGGTATGTTCATGTTCTCTTATTTTCTTTTTTGTTGTTGCCAATTTTCTATTGATGTGTTTTACATTCACCTGAGCTCCAAGGTAGTCTCTACTCCTGAATATATAGATGCACAAATGTGGAGAACAACATGTTACCTTTAGGTTTGATGGAGTTGATAGTAGAATTTATATGTCAGATCTTTCCCTTTCCTACTTGACAGGTTCAATAAAAGATTTCAAGTCACAAGTTTGCTAGAAGAAGAATATTTCTTCTGTTCTAATTTCTCAATAGTCTTTCAGACATATGTTGTAGCTGCCCACTTGCTCAACCAATAAATTTGCATGCTAGCATATTATGTTTTCTTTCAGTTAAAGGGATAAGAAAAAAATATAACCATAAGAATTTAAATTACATAGATTGACAAGTCCCAAATGTATATTTGAGCTCATGGCCAGTCCAGGAATTCTGTTTAGACACAGCCAAGGATAAATAGTTGTTTTGAATGTCTATTATGTATTTTGCAGAGGTTGTGGACACTGGAGGAACTGTCGGTATACAAGGAAACGAATGTGGGGCTGCCCAGACTACTTGGGATTTTGGGGGTATTTGTACATCTCTTGCATGCTTTACTATTATACCAACTAGGGACCTTTCAATCTGCCTATTGCTCATATACAATCAAACCTGAGTTTGCTTTAGTACAAAAGAGGTTCAGTTGTGGTAAAAAAAACAACTGATTTGAAATCAGGTTCTAAAGATTAATTACAAACAAAGCGCTCATGCATTTGGTTTAAGTTAGAGATTTCTTATACTGTCATCACGAAGCTATCATGTTTCTATGACGTGAAGCAATCCTTTTGTTGCGACTTATATTATTTGTTATCTAGATATGATTTTGTATTGCAAACTACAAATGGTAAACTTGAGTGTTGTTGTTCCATGTATTGTATGTGCTTTGTTTTAACCACCCGTGTTCGCCTTAATTTATGTTCTTACTCTATTTTTCTTCTCTTGGCTTATCATGGTCAAGCGATGGCATCTCAACATCAGTACATATGGCTACGGAAGGTGAGATGCTTATTGACTGTGCTTGACTCGGTTACTTAGTCCTCTTGGCCTATATGGTCAGCAAAAAATATGTCATTTATCATTGATCCAACATCATATGCAGAATGGTTTTGTTAGCCCGTCAAAATTATCAGGTAAAGAAATAGATAAATGATTTCATTGTGCTGATGTTGCGATGGTAATATTTCAGGTAATTCTGCTAGATGATAGTATGTACCGAATTTAAACTATTACCTGTCAACTATTACCTGTCGTATTACCCCAAGTGGGCTAAGATGAAACTACCGTTACAAATGTTTAACATCCGTAAAGCGTATGCTATTTAGAATATCCACTTTCACCTATATGCTTACAATGTATTCTACCAGCTGTTTGGCTGATTGTAATTTTGCTTTCCATTTCTTCTTGCAAGTTATAGCCACCCATGGACAACCTCATGTTCATTAAATAATGTTACATTAAAAATAAGATGCAGATAATACATTAACTATCACCTGTAAGATTTTTCTTTCATATATACGGTGTTGTTAGATTGCAAAGATATGCCATCCTCTATGAAGTTGCCACGCAAGTATATACAGATGATATCAATTTTAGTGTGATTTTTTTTGACTTAAAGGAATGCTCCACTGTATCAACATTTTACTTTTGCTTCACTCCACCCTTTCGAAATTTCCGTCTATGCTGGCATCCAATTTGCACAAGTCAGTTATGTTGCACAAGCAGTATGCCCAATGTAAATGAAATATTTGCTCATTATACTTACATAAAACGACACGGGTGCGGCGTATCGCCGCGCCATATTGTCTAGTAAATGTAAACACCTGAAAATATGGATCGTGGAAACTAGATGTAGATTATGAGTTTTGTTTGTTTGTTTGTTTGAATCCCCTCCGATTTCCAGTACCAGAACAAGTGAACAACCATCAGTCTTGTTACAAAAAAAAAACTAATTCGCTAACAGGTAACCTGATATGTGTTGTTTTATGGTGATCCAAATTCATATGATGAAGTGAAGTGAGCGGCTAACTTCGGAGCGAGAAAATCCTAGGTATGGAAATTACACGTGATAGAAAGTCTGGGTTCTTATTTCTTAGTCAGCAGAGTTACATTAAGAAAGTTCTTCATCGTTTTAACATGCATGCTGCAAAATCTGTTAGTACTCCTATTGCTTCTCATTTTAAGTTGCCATCTACTCAATGTCCTACTACTGATGATGATATGGAGTACATGTCTGGAGTTCCCTATTCTAGTGCTGTTGGTTCCTTGATGTATGCTATGGTCTGTTCTCGTCCTGATTTATCATATGCTATGTCTTTGGTGAGTAGATACATGGCTAATCCTGGTAAAGAACATTGGAAAGTTGTTCAGTGGATTTTCAGGTACCTCTGTGGCACGTCTGATGCTTGCTTGAAGTTTGGCAGAGCTAGTGAGGGACTCGTAGGCTATGTGGATTCAGATTTTGCTGCCGATTTGGATAAGAGGAGGTCCCTCACAGGTTATGTGTTCACCATTGGTAGTTGTGCTGTTAGTTGGAAGGCAACACTTCAGCCAGTTGTTGCCCAATCCACCACGGAGGCTGAATACATGGCCATTGCAGAAGCAGTTAAAGAAACTGTTTGGTTGAAAGATTTGTTTGCTGAGCTTTGTGGAGTTGATACTTGCATTAACCTGTTTTGTGATAGTCAGAGTGCTATTTACCTTACTAAGGATCAGATGTTCCATGAGAGAACAAAGCACATTGACATCAAATACCATTATGTGCGTGATGTTGTTGCACAAGGTAAGTTGAAGGTATGCAAGTCTTGATAATCCAGCTGATATGATGACAAAGCCTGTTCCTGTATCTAAGTTTGAGTTATGCTCAGACTTAGTTGGTATCACTGTTTAGCCCAAGAGGCTATTTGGCGCCGAAAGTGTTCTCTTTGTTGTTTCAGGGGTGAAGGTTCTCGTTCATACTACAAGATGGAATTTGTCTCAAGGTGGAGTGTTGTTTTATGGTGATCCAAATTCATATGATGAAGTGAAGTGAGCGGCTAACTTCGGAGCGAAGCGGAGACCCGTCGCCGAGGTACGGTACAGATCGTATCCGAGACGGATCGCAACCGACTTAGGGTTTCTGCCCTCTATAAATACATCTTGTAAGTCGCCTGTTGGGGTAAGCCACACATTGTAAACCCACGGCGTTTGTAATCTCACCCGATATAGTGAAGTATTGCTGGCTGGCGCCCGTGGTTTTTTCCTCTGCTTTGTTTGGAGGGGTTTTCCACGTTAAAATCTCGTGTCCCCGCTGGTTTGATCGTTCCGCTCTTCATCGTTTCTTGCTATATCATATAACAATATGATGGGTGGAAATGGCAACAAACCAGCCAAGCATGGAAGGAAGAATCCTCTGATTTAGCCGGCGTCCCAACATTTATATCTGCGTCTGCCGCCGGATGGAAATGAATTATCTGACGGTTAGCTCTTATGGAAAGTGCGAATTAATTTTTAACGCTTTCCATTTTGTAATTCGCATGGATTTTCCACCCCTCCTACTTGGGTAGTGGGCAGCCCCACTCCCGCCTGCACAAACGGTCATGGAGATCGTGGAATCAAACGATATATACCCTACCCGGCTTCCCCTATTTCTCCTATTCCTCCTGTTTTCAACCACATCGATCGGAGCTAGCAGGGCTCTTTCTCCCAGAGACGCCATGGCGACCGACCAGCCACTGGATGCAAGTTTTCTCTCTTTCAACTCCCGTGTCATGCATGGATTCGTACCATCAACGGCTTTAATTTTCTTCGTTTGTGTACTTATATTTATCTTGTGCTCCTCTCGATCCTTCGATATAGAATGCCTTGGGTTCTCATCTGAACTCTATCGCTTCTGACAGATAGATCTGGGCTCACTTTGTACGCTGTCGTTTTAGGAGGTTTTGACGAAGATAGTCATGCGGCCTCCTCTTCAGTAGCCCTTTCTGACAGCAATTTGTTTTAGCTTTTCCCTCCTCTTTCTGAATGTTTGGTCACACTGAAACACTAGTATATGCATTCGATGTTTCTCGTAGAGTTGTAGTGCCCATTAGCACCGTAGCAACTGGTATAAATACATACATCGTTTCGTCTTATTCCAGATTTAAACCTTCATGTGACACAATAATAAGAATCTGACGATCGCAGGGTGAGGGGATCGCTAATGTTTTCGGTCAAAAGTCTGTCGGAACTGATGACTGCACTGAACAATACAGCGAGGTTGATTATGTTCCTTTGAACGTAAGTGTTCTTGCTTTAGTTCGTACGTACGCACTACAATATAGAGCAGAGATATGGCTTCATCCCGAGCATCACTACCTACAATGAAAGAAATGATGTCTTCACATTGCTACAATATTTATTCCTTACATTGCTCATCTTATATCTCATCATGGCAGGTCGTCAGGCCTGAGAACATGGAGACTGAGCCAATCAAGATTAACGGCCGTCGTATTAAAGAGTGTGCACAGAGAGGCCAGACTTGCAAAGTAAGATACAGTACATCTTTGTGTTTATACTTCTTGTATGATCATGTCTTGTCAGGGGAAATTCGATCAAATAAACAGAGCTTTCAGTTTGTTTTCCGGGTAACAGAGCTTCCAATTTTCAGTTATGAACTCATGATGCTTCAGAGATCTAGAATATTTGCTCTCTTTATATTCATCTCTCTACTTTCATTGGTTGTTTTACAGAGTAAAAAACCGGCATATGCTTACAACAGCTGCCGTGATAGTGACAGCGAAAGCGACAAAGATGTCGATTTTGACCCGGCGGTAAGCATACTAAATGAAATTTTCTCAAATAGCTTCATGTTAGACATTTTCGTTAGTCAATAACTAACTAAGAATAATTTGGGATTCTACAGGTACCCGATGCTGATGGCCGAAAGACAAGGTATTTCAACTCTTGTTTTTTTCGTGAGTACACTCTGATAACAGCTCTCAAGTGTGTCTCACTTAAAGCACCTGAATCGTCCCAAAAATATTACAGGGTTCAGGGAAGACGTGGCTCTGCTATGAAAAGAACTCCAAAGGTACCAGCAAGTTATCAGTGCTACACCAGGCGTAGGGTGAAGTCAAATGTTGGTACTCCGTCACTAGACGATGTCAATGGCATGAGATCCCCAGATCCAGATATCAAAGATATTAGTGGTGTGCGTTCATCAGTAGATCAAGGACCGTCAGTGGACCGCAAGGGCTACGAAGAGGTCAATGTTGAGAACGGTTGTGCCCTGGAGAAGATGAGAACCCTCATGTCGAAGCTGGCGACTCTAGAGGATGATCTGAAGGCGGCGGAGGCTGAGATGGAAGAGATAGAGTCGAGGCAGAAAACGATTATTCAAGCCATGCAGCAGACTGCGACTGCACCATGGTGACAATTTGATTATGTGGAGATCTCAGTTCCCAAGAAAAAAATTATGTGCACATCTTCAGTAACGTCTTTGTTTTTGAGAAAAGCTTCTTAAGTAACTATGGTGGTGTTTTTGGTGCACTTCAGTTTGTGGGCAGAAATACTGCAAAATGGATGGAAGCAATGTAGGGTTGTTACAGGTGTTTTCAAGCTGACATTTCGCAGCAGTTGTGTAATGCTGCTACAAATATTTTGCAGATTTATAAACATCAGAGAGTGGATTCAAATCAATGCCGGTTAACATTGAAAATTGTACTACTTATCTACAAAATTAATCACTACAGTTTACAACTGATCGATCGAATGAGTTAATACATTTTTTTTACGAAAGCAGCAGCGCTGCGTTCATTTCATTTGGAGAAAGCAATTGAAAAAGAAGAAAAAACTGCCCAGAAAAAGTTGAGATTTAGTTACAGAGCGCCCATCCAAGCAACACCCTTCAGGCCTGCCCTAAACCGAACAGATGATTCATTGGAAATCTTGTCGCTGTCCAAAGCAGCTCAGAGCATTTTTTTTTTTTGAAATGAGGCAAAAGCTTTGCCTTTTAAATTGATATAGGAGGAGCAAAGAGTGACAGACGGCCGAAGCCAAAGTAAAAACTTAAAAAAGTTCACATAAAGCTGTTTAAGAGACGATCTCTGCTAGGTTCTTGTCGCCGGCTAGGATCCAGCTTTTTCCTTCGTCTTTTATTTTTTGCACGAGGGCCGACGGCATAAGCGATTTGTTGTTGAAAACGCGAGCGTTGCGTTCCTTCCATATCTCCCAAGTGATCAGGACAATCGCCGACCTAAGACCCTTGGGGTTTGCCGTTGGAGTCTTAGCGATGGCCTTCCAGTACTCCAGGACAGTTGAGCGGCCAGAGCCCAGATCCTGTATCAGCGAGGGGCAGGACAGCCAAGCGGCGGCGGCCTGCCAGATTCGGCGGGAGTATCGACATTCGAAAAGGATGTGTCTTGCCGTCTCCCCTTGGCACTTGCATAACCGACAGAGCGGGTTGTGTGGCCAGCCACGGATAGCAAGACGGTCGGAGGTCCACAGTCTGTTTTGGACGGCCAACCAAGTGAAAAATCTGCATTTCGGTGGCGCCCAAGTCTTCCACACCAGGTGATTGAAAGAGCAGGGGGTGGACCCAAGGAACTGTGCCTTGTAGGCAGAACCAGCGGAGTAGCAACCGCTAGGGGAGAGCGTCCACGTTATGGAGTCCTGGGTATCCTGTACCAGTGTAACAGCCTGCAGGCGATCCCAGAGGTAGACGAACTGCGCGATGTGGTCTGGCGTGAAGCCTTGGACAACGATGTCGGCAACCCAACCGAGGTTTTCTAGGGCATTATTAACACATCTGTTCTTCTTTTTGGAAGCTTCAAAAACTTTTGGAGCGAGAGACTTCGGGGATTTTCCGTCGAGCCATTGTGAGGTCCAGAATTTTGCTGTTTCACCATTGCCAATGGTGACCTTCGTAGCGGCATTAAACAATTCCCTATCTGTTGCGTCATTTGGGGTTTCAAGCCCCACCCAAGGTTTCTCCGGTGTCGTCCACTCCATCCACAACCATCGCAGCCTGAGGGCGCGAGCGAATTTGTCCAAGTCAAGGATCCCGAGACCCCCAAGGTTTTTTGGGCGGCAGACCTTAGCCCAGCTAACCTTGCACTTTCCTCCAGTAACCTTGTCGCTGGCTGCCCATAGCATGCTTCTTCTGATTTTGTTGAAAGCCTTCAGAATGGCCTTATCAACCTTGATGACAGTGAGGAGGAATATCGGCAAGGCTGTGAGGACATATTTGACAAGGGCATCACATCCCGCACGGTTTAGAAATTTGGCCTTCCAGGGATTCAACCTTGAAGCCGCTTTGTCGATGTAGTGTTGCAGGTCCACCCGACGCAGCCTCCCAAGGGCAAGGGGGAGGCCCAGGTATTTGATTGGGAACTGAGTGAGCGCCGCAGGGAAGCCGTGAAGGATGGAGTCCAAGTCTATGTCGGCGCAACGAATGGGAGTGACCGTGCTCTTCTCGATGTTGGTCATGAGGCCAGTAACCTCCCCAAAATTTTGCAGGAGGCCAGCTAAGTTGTTCATGTCGTGGGGGTCGGGCTTCAGGAAAATGACTGCGTCGTCCGCATAAAGAGAGATGCGCGACTTCATGAAGTTCCCCGGCAGGGGCTGCAGAAGGCCGTATTCAGTAGCAAGCTCCAGGATCTTAGGGAGGGTGTCGATCGCAAGGTCAAAAAGCAGGGGGGAGAGCGGGTCGCCCTGCCTTAGCCCGCGACCATGGAAGATTTCCTCCCCCGGGATACCATTGAGGAGCACCCGAGAAGTCGCAGTCGAGAAGAGCAGCGAAGTCCAAGCTCTCCACCGTGAGGGGAAGCCCCGGCGTTGCATGAGGTCCAGAATATAGTCCCACCGGACGGAGTCGAAAGCTTTGGCGATGTCCAGCTTGATAAGCAAGGCTGGGGTGCGGTTGCGATGCAAGCGTCTGGCCACGTTCCTGACATACATGAAATTGTCGTGGATGCTTCGGTTCTTTATGAAAGCGCTCTGACTTCCGGAAATGATCTCGTCCATTTTGGGCCTCAGTCTTGTGGCCATCGCCTTGGCAATAATCTTGGGGATCACATGGATGAGGCTTATGGGGCGGTAGTCACTGATGCAGTCGGCGCCCTCTTTCTTTGGTAGCAGCGCAATATTGGCCGTGTTGATGACATCGAAATTGTTGATGGCTAACTCAGAGAAATCATTGATGACTCTCATGAGGCCTTCTTTGATGATCTGCCAACATGAGCGAAAGAAATTGGCTGTGAAACCATCAGGCCCAGGTGCCTTATCTGCTGGAAGGGCCATGATGGCGGCTTTGATCTCGTCCTCAGAGAAAGGCAGCCCAAGATCGTCCAGTTCCTCTAAGGGGGGATCGACCGTCTCCCAGTTGAAATCCAGTGGACGGGTTGCAGGGACCCCCAGCACAGAAGAGAAGTGATCGTGGATGAGTTGATCTTTTTCAGCATGTTGGACCACCCATCCATGGTTGTGTTTTAGCCTCTGAATAACATTCTTCCTGCGGCGGGAGTTGACACGAAGGTGGAAGAACTTTGTGTTCGCGTCCCCTTCACGAAGGTAGTTGATTCTAGATGTCTGGCGCTTGCGAGATCGTTCGAGAACTGCCAGACCCATAACACGTCGTTTCAGAGCTGTTCTGAGAGCACGCTCAGCATCAGATAGGGTTCTGGAGTCTTGCGCAATATCTAGCCGCAGGATGACATCAAGGCCCATGAGGAGCTGTTGTTTGTGATCAGAGAACAGGCCCTTGCTCCAGATGCGCAACTTTTTCGCCACGAGTTTAAGTTTGTGGTTGATGACATGCACCGACTGTGTATGCGTGGTTGTCTCAGCCCAAGCCGAGGAGACGACATCAACAAAACCCGGCATCTTAGTCCAGAAGTTCTCGAAGCGAAAAAATGGTGGCTTCCGCGGGCCTCCATGGTTAGATAACAGCAACGGGCAGTGGTCCGACAGAGAAGAGGAAAGCGCGTGCATTGTGTGGGAATCGAACTCGAGATCCCAGCTGGTGTTGCAGAAAGCCCGGTCCAGCCTAACCAGTGTGGGATCGGCTCTTTCATTGCTCCAAGTGAATTTCCTATTCTGCAGTTTGATTTCCGTGAGCTGGCAGGTGTTGAGGGCGTTCCTGAACTGGCCCATTAGGCGAGGGTTGAGGTTGTTGTTGTTCTTGTCGGCAGCTTGGTATATCTGGTTGAAGTCTCCTAGAATGAGCCACTTGTAATCATCCGTCGGTGCCTGAGCAATAGCTTCGTCGAGGAAGTTTCTCTTGTCCGCATCAGAGGTTGGGCCATAGACGGTGGTAAGCTTGAAAACAGTACCAGAGGCACGGACTGTGACTTCCGCAGACACCAAATGGGCGCCAATATGAATGTTAGACATATCCACAAAATCCTCGTCCCAGAGGAGCAGGATGCCCCCCCGGGTGCCAATCGCAGGGCGATGGGCAAAAGACCGCAAACGGGACCCCCCGATGTAAGCAGCTGTCTGGTGGTCGATGAAGTCTAACTTGGTCTCTTGAATGCAGGCAATGTGGCAAGTGGTGTTGGCGATCAGGGCGTTGACTGTGTCTTTTCTCGCTTGATCGTTAAGACCGCGGACGTTCCAACACAAGATGTCAAGGATGAGTCCTAGCATTGTGAGGGATGGAGAGCTTGAGCAACTTGGGAGCAGATGCGTGTCAAGGCATTTGTTATCTTCACTGCGTAGTCAGGCGTGGGTTGCATGATGTTTCTTCGCGTTGCCGGGAGCGACCGAGTTAGGCGAAAAATTGCTTCGCGGAGAAAGATGGCGAGGAGTTGCTTTGCTTGATCGAAAAAAGTTGTAGTGCAGCGTCGCGTGACGGGATGAAGGTTCGGTACATGACAGTAGAGATACATCTTAGCAGGAAGTAAACGGGAATGATCCAGGCGTGAAAGGATCTAGGCAGAGGCTTCCACAGCAGCTTGATGGGTGAGCTCGTTTCCTCCAGCCCCTGCCATGGAGATCAGAGCTTCGTCGGCGGCCGTCATTGCCGGCATGTTGAGGCGGAAGAGTGTGATCAAGGCTTGAATTGCAGAGTCAGGGAGAGCTGAACTAAAAATTTGCACATATTGGAGACGGGCTTGTTCCAGCGTCATCTCAGGGGAGGTCTTGACGCCCATCTTTGCGTTCAGAACACGCACTGCCTTCTCCATTGCTGGCACCTGTGGTTTCACCGCCAAGCGAGCGCTGCGGCGAATCGGGAAGGTCAGCTTTGGCTTGGTCTTGGCCTTGGTCTTGGTCGCCCTGTTGGCCGGGGTGGGCAGCAGAGCAGGAGCGGGGCGATCAAACAGGTCCTCCACTCCGCCCAGCACAAGTGCCACGCGCGGACTGTTAGAATCGAGCAAGTCACCGATCGCCGCGGCCTCTTCTTCATCAGCGAAAATCACGGCCTCATCGGTGTCCTCCTTGGCCTCCTCGGCGATGAGAGTGGCGGTGTCATTCAGCATGGCTTGGGCCTCGTCGACCTCCTCATTGGTCTCCTCGGCGGTGAAGGTGACGGTGCCAGACAGCATAGCTTGGGCGTTGATTAACGGCGACAAGTCGCGGGAGGCGGACCAGACTTCATCCCCTCCCTCGGGTTCGTCCTCCCAGCAGAGAGGCACCACGCGGACAGCATGATCAGAGTTGGTAGGTGGCAAAACTGCAGGCTTCACAGCGATGAAGGGATCGCACTCCTCCCACACAACAGAGCCCGGCGAGGGGGCCCCGTTCTGGTATGCAATGGCGTCGGGGAGGACAGAGCCCGGCGAGGGGGGCCCGTTCTGGTCAGCGACGGCGTCGGGGAGCCGGAAGCAGGTCGTCGGAGGCGAGGCGAGCCTGGAGAAGCCCTCGACCAGTCCCGCTGGGGCCGCACGGATGGCCGCGACCCAATCCCGGCAGACAGTGCTGAAGGATGGCGGCGCAGGGGCGCGCGGCGTGATGCTGAGGATCTCCGGCAGAGCCGCGCGGAGGTTGGCGATGCCATCACGAAAAAGCCCCTGCAGCTGCACGGTGACCTCGTCGTCGGAGAGGAGCGCTGTCGGGGCAGAGGTAGTGCGAGGAGCGATAGCCGAAAGGGTCGGGATGGTGCCGATGATGATCGACGGGAGCCTGCCTTGGTTGCGGTGGTGGCCTTCGTGCCCTTTTCCATATCGCGAGCCACGGTCGCGGTCGTGGTGATTAACGTCGTGACGCCCGGAGGAGCGGTTACGGCTCGAGGCGCTGGGGGCCCGAGGCGTAGCGCGACGCGAGTAGCCGCCCCCACCACCATCGTACCTGTCCTCGTCGTCATCGTCCTTGTGGTGACGGCGCAGATGGGCGTCGCGGTCGTTGCAGCTGCGGCCGTTCTGGCGTGAACGGCTCTGGTGTCGATCGGAGCGCTCCCGCTCCCGCGCGTCCTCTTGATGGTGTGAGCGGCTGCGATTGCAGTCCTCATCCAGGCGCCCGCTCTGACGATGGGCGCGGCCAATAATTGGCGCGTAGTTGTTCTCGTCGTCGCGCGCACGGCCCCTGCTTCTAGAGCGCTGCCGGATTGGTGGGATGACCACCGCAGGCGCCGCGGCCGCGGCCATGAGTGTGCCGTCCTCCACGCTAGGGCGCCATGGCGGGAAGGACCGCGAGGAAGGTCGAAACTCGGTGATGGGCTCGACACCATCCAGGACCGGCGCGTCTGAGAAATCTTCAATGCAGGTGAGGTGGAGGAAGATGAGGAAGGTGAGCCCACGCTTCCATTGGTCCGGGCGATCTTCAGAGACGCGCACGAGCGAGGAAAGTCCTCCCGGCGCCTTGTTCGCGAACGTGCACCATAGCCGCTTCGGGATATGTTGCGGCGATGTGGTCCAAGTCCATACGCCAAATGATGAGGTGACCTCCATGGTGGTGAAGCCGTCGTCAAGCCTCTGCACCGCGCACCATTGCCCGAGGACGACGTCGACGATCTCCGGCTTCCACGCGAACGGTGGCAGACCCTCGACATCGATATGCACTCGATGGGCGATGTCGGCGTTGAAGGCGTGGGAGACGGCGCGCCACTTGCGGTAGTGGATTTCCAGGCCATTAGCCTTGAACATGGACCTCTTGTTCCGCATCACCAGCTCGCGGATTCGTTCGGTCTCAAATTTGACGAGGAAGCCTTCAGGGTGGTGTGAGCTGACCACGAGCTCGGAGGGGCGGAGCTGGAACTGGCGGCGGAAGGCCGCGTCGACGTGGAGGCGGTCGAGGCCGGGCGGCGGGGAAAGGACCCACGCCGTGACAGCAGTTCCCTCCCACTCCAGGCGAGCGCGGTCCAAGTCGTAGGAGGTGGCTAGGACGCAGGAGCCCTCGGCCGGGCGGGTGCTGGGCGCGCCGAGGAAGGCCATGGGCGTGGCGAGGGCAGGCGGGCTGCGAGGACGTGGCGCGACGATGGGAGGGACGGGGAGACGGCGAGGCGGAGCAGGCGAGATGGAGCAAGCGGGGTCCCTTGCTCTGTGACCCCAGATTCGACAGTCCGCACACCGCAGGGGATCGCGGCAGGAGGCGATGAGGTGGTCTGTGGCCTGGCACCGGAAACAGGGGCGTGAGCTGCAAAGGCGCGAGCGAGTGTGGAGACTGGAGTTCACCGAGCGCGTGGGCGAGGAGTAAGGAGCGGGGCGAGGAGCGACATGGGCATGGACGCGCATTGAAGTGCCAGCTTGGTTCGCCGTACGGCGTTCCTCGCGGCGGGCGCGGCGCGACAGCATGCGCGTCCATCCGTCAGCTAGGGTAGAGCTTCTCGAGCCCCCCGCCTCCGGCGAGCCGAGATGGGACGCAGCTTGAAGGCGTGGAGTGGACGGGGGGGCAGTGGCTTGAATGCGAGGAGCGGGGATGCAGAACCGCACCCTCCTGGCTGATCTTGGGCGCGGCTGGGCATTGATGGCCGCAGGGACCCGGAGGATGCCGGCCAGAGCGCGTGGAGCCTTTGACATCAATGGCGAGGTAGGTGGACATCCCACGCGACGCCAGGCCGTAAGAGCGGCGTTGACTCCCGCACAGGTCGCAGCTGACGGGGTGGCCGTGAGGTCGGGGAAGCAGCTCGTAGCACGGGGCCCGGAGAACGTCGCCTGAGGTCTTGCCGCCGGAGAGGACCGGCTCCATCTGGATCTGGGCAGTAGAGATGATGACGACGGCCGCGCTGCAGAGCAGCCAAGAAAAGCCGGTGTAAAATTAGGTGGAAGTGTGGCTGGTGGTGGTGGGAGTTGGGCCTGAGATGGAGAGCACCGGGCGGAGCGGGTCCGGTCGCCGGCGAGCCGCGTCAACGCCCGGTCGCCGCGCAAGGGCGCGTCGCGGGAGCGAAGCTGGGCAACGGTCATCTTGTCCCTCCTCTGGTTTCTTACCATCTTTCCCAGAGCATTTGCTGTGCTTGAAGAGAGCAGGATACTGATCTTTGAGGATCATATATTGAACATTCTATAATAATTTGTTTTGAACATTCTCGACAGGATGGAACTACATAGGCCAAATGAAGCATCTAGCTCTTGGTATCGCTTCTGACAAAAGCACAACTATCAATACCTGGTTCGTCAAATGTTCAAGCTTCTAAACGAAGTAGTAGTAACAGAGACTGAGCGAGGCCTCAGGGTGACACCAAGCCAGGCAAACATAGCTGTCATTGTTGCACTACTGAAATCTATCACATATGACAACAGTGGGACAAAGTATATCTTCAGAACACAGGTGCCTCATTGTTCTTCCGCCCGATAGAACTCCAAAGAATGACCACATTCAATCTTACACTTATCAATATTGTTTCCAGTAAATCTGGATATTATAGATTCAACCTCATTCACCAAGATTTGGGCTCCTGCTAAACAACAAGCATGCTGGCCTCCTAGGCGCGCAATACTAAGTAATTCAAGCCAACACACATTAGAAACTAAGGGTGGATAATCATCTTTCATGTAGGTCAATGACGAACATCTCTGGGGAAACGGTAAATAAAAAGTGAACATGTGGTTTTTTTAGAGTAAAAATAGAGCTTACCTTTACTCAAATAATTCATCGTAATTAAACACATATTAAAAGTAGTGAAATGTTCTCCCAAATTCATGCACACTTAAAATATTAGAAAAAAAATTGCAGTACATCTTGTGAACCGGTGTATTTTTAAATGTTTGACTGAAAGATAATTATTCCAGTGTCCATCAAAATTATGCGAATTCAATGAAAACGGCTTGGCGTGTTTGACAGCGCAATGCAGTCAACCACAAAGCTGGTTTCGTGAACACAATTTTACAAATAAAAAACGACTTGTGAAAGACAAGTTACTTTTCAGTTCTTTGTCCTAAAGTGGTTTCTGTTAAATCGCTCATTGTTCATCTATGGCACTAGGGGAGGATCTACCAAGCAAGGCGTGTTACATGTCTTTTGGAGGTTCTGTTTTAGATCTCGAAAACATTTCGCATGCACTAGATACACTCTTTTTACCATGCCCATCAAGGGCACATGGTCTATGCTTTTCATACCCCTCTACGTGTCTCGGTAGATTCCTGATGTCTCCTAGTCCCACCGAAATATTGGAATCATGAAGTCTCAAAAATATTGGTTGCATGTGTTTTGAGACGTGTGTTCGAGGGTGCATTTTTGTGAAATGGAGAATGGAGAGGGAAAGAGAAGGGAAGGACGCGATCCTTTTAAACACAAGGGCGCCTCTAGCAATGCTCTTGCTAGTGCGCAAGCTTTGATGAGTCGATACATGGTGGTAGATAGACCCATGCATGTGGCATTGATGCTAGAGAATTGAAAAGTACCATAGGAGATAGGACAAACACAATCGAAAAGTGTTGACTTAATGTTTATTGGAATTTTTGCCACAAAGGACCACCGGATGAATGAATTGATACGAAAGACAACATGTGTGTGCAATTGGCATATCTACCGTGGCGGCAGACTGGTCAGGCGACACGTGGACCTACCGCCACCGTCTTAGGTGGCATGCTCACTAGAACGGGAATCCAGAGAGAGCGAATCGAATGGATAACGAGACCCTTCACACCACATCCTCTGCCAAGCCACCGATCAAGGGTTGGGGTTTCACGATCTCAACCACAATGGATGGCATGGAATCGATAGGGTAAAAGATTGGTGGACAAAGGTAATTCATAAAAGAAGGGATTCGAGGAAGGCTTTGGCTTCCTTAGCATGGGGAATTTGGCTAGATTGGAATGCAAGCGTCTTCCGAAACAAGTCGACAATTGACACTATGTTCATTGACAAGATCAACACGGAGGCGGATATATTTTCAAGACGTTTTGGTCACACGTAAGCATGATATATAGCAGCTGCCCCTGGGGTCGACGAAATTTCTGACAATTATGCTGGAGTATTTCAAAGGTGTAGGTAGAGAAAATTAAAAGAATATTCTCAATTCAGGGAAGAATTAAGTAGCGAGACTCGCTTAATTTCTTACAGACGGAGTACAAAATGAGCACTGGCATCCTCCAGGAATACACTCGCCCACAGCACCGGGGCCGATGCTGATCTGACAGTCCTCGTTACATACCTTCGCGTCGCATAGCCCAGGATAGACTGGAGTCTTCCTGCAGTCTTGAGGCATCAACGAGCCACCGTCATTTGCCGTCACCTTGATCATCGCCACATCTATGTTTGAACAAATTCCAGCGCCACAAAAAAATTGTGAAGATTGATTTAAACATTATATATAAGATTTTCCATTCAGAACAGTTCAAATATGTAGGAAGAACAGAAGGGAATTGTTCATACCTGTGGAGAGTAGGGCCACGAGCGCAAGAGCAAGGAGTAGCGTCTTGGAGAATTGCTTCATCTTGGGTGATCTGTTGGCTGAGGGGTTCTGATAATCTCTGTGCAAATAATGCTGGCAATGACTGACTTTTATACGGCATTTCATTGATACGGCTGTTTGATTTCGTGGCCAATCGACTGCTGGGTTTAATGGGAGAGTAATCCGAAATTATATGCGCCGTATTAAATCACCTATAATCTGCCCTCCCAATTAATGTTCGAGATCTCTCCCCAATTAATGCATCAACCCAACGGTCAACGGGATTTTGGCACGAATTTAATGACAGAGAAAAGAAATTCCTTTGTCGACAAGATTTTTGAGATCTCTCCCCAATTCATTTTTGTTTATGGGAAAATTCCAATAGCCTAAACCGAGTGAATCCAATTCCAACCTAGGAACAGCTCGCTCTATTTTCTCTTTGGTTACGGTCCATGGTTTTCTTTGTTTTTTCTCTCTTGGGTGGGGTGCTCTGCTCCCCAAATTTGTTGTAGCTATTATTTTCTTTTTGTAACCAATGCTTTGTGTCATATATCCATAGGGACACACAACACTGGTACACTTAGCTAGCTTTAAAAAAATATTTTTCAATGTTGCAAACGTATTTCAAATTTGTATTAAAGTTGAACGAGTTTTATTGAGAAAGCACAAGTGAGATATTGCAAGCTTTTTAAAATTATTTTCAATGTTTCACACATGCTTCCATGTAAAACACTCGTATGATTTTGTGGAAAAAACACACATGATATGTTGCAAAGTTTTCTAGGCGTAGCTACAAGTTATTTTTCTCTAATTTTTCTGTAATGTTTATAAATGTTCCAATATAGATAGGGATTGTGTTGTAATCGTTCATGGTTTTTGTTACAATAGATGGAGCAAATGAATCTACAGTGAAAATATTGTTGCTTAACCTATTTTTAATTGCTTCAAATACACATTTTTTTTGTAATAGTTTGTGATTTTGTTGAAATTGTTAGTGACGTTTGTTGAGATAGTGTGTATTTTTTGTCAAAAAATTATATCATCAATTTTTGTTGCCTAGCCACTTTAAATTGCGTACACACATGTGGTTTTTGTTGTATAATCGCTTATGATTTTTGTTGACATGGTTCGTAATTTATGTTGTGAATCAATCTAGAGCAAATTAATTGTTGCGTAACCACTTTTGAAAAAATAATTTGTTTAAAATGTTTGTGAAGATATTGTTGCGATCCTATATTTTTTTGTAACACGGGGCGAGATCTTTTTTTGCGATATTTTGGGAGTTTGCTGCAATATTAGA
Source organism: Poa annua (assembly GCA_026929855.1). NCBI lineage: Eukaryota > Viridiplantae > Streptophyta > Magnoliopsida > Poales > Poaceae > Poa > Poa annua. The sequence continues at coordinate 1,868,445 of CM049428.1, read as the reverse complement.
GGTAAATCACCATAATGACATTTCTGTTGTAAATATTATGAAGGTCAGGGCAACGCGATATACCCCTTCGGTTAAGTAGGGTTGTTGTGGAGTACGGGTTGATTTTAGAAAAACATAGGGACAAAATTGCAAAACTATGATGTAGGGATTTCTGGACGTAGGATCTAGATCTAACCGTAGATAATGGAACCTAAGATAAGCCGCATTAGTAGGACTTAAGCCTAGCGTCACCCATTCCAACACCAAAAAAAATAGAAACTATTATAGTTGTAAATTTATTGTCTTAAATAGAAAACAATGGTCCATTTTCTGGTAACCCATGCGTGCATATGTAGTTAATAGATAGGCCAAAAATAACCCTATATATGTTGTACTCTCTCTGTTTTTCACGTCATGTGTATTTTATAAGTGAACGTTTAAAAAGGTTGAGCCATAGATAAAAAATTATCAAACAACTCAATATATGTCCCGTGATCCTTAATATCAACTAGCTGCTCTATACATTTAGTAGTACATAAGTGTTTCATAGAACAAACCTTTGTAAAACCGCAAACATTTCAACATATGTCCATCTTTTAATGATGGCCATTATTCAGGTGATATGTCCATCTTTTAGTATATATCCACAAAGCGTGCTTTATGGCGACACTTACCAATTATATTGAGGAATAACTATTGGACCATGTATGTTGCTGATTAACTGGATAACACAAGCAATTAAAAGAAGGGACAACTTTTTGCTAGCTTAGCACGGGCCACCACTGTATGTGGTTTGGTCCAATTCCTCTTGTCCGGAATATACAAAAGACATGCATCATGAGATATACAGTTGTTCGATCTCCTAATGGATGATCTTATTTTCACATTTCTCTATGATCGAGATCTGGCGCAATTAAACCTAAAATTAACCGGTAATACAACACAATCTAGTACAACAGTGGCATCAATCACCAATAATTAGGACTTTCGGTGGACAATCACCTTCATAGATTGGGATCTCACTACAAATTTGATGCACATCCGAGTCCATCCTTGTTGGCACCCTGCAATTCGTCACCAATCCAATTCCAGCTTCCCCTTTCTGCGAAAAGAATGTTCCATGCATTTGGTTTCTTCTTGTTTAAGCACACTGTGGCGTGGCCAATCAATCATATATTTCTCCTTACCAGCGAAGAGAGATAGCAGCATATTCCACAAAGCTTGTAGATGTAATGGGGAATAAAGGCAGCAACATGTTGCAAAGGACAGGGTGATTTATCCATAAATATGTTCTTTCTTGTTCATGCGTTATGATGTGCTTTCTTTTATGATGCTGCCAAGTGGCCCATATGTTGAATTTCTGTATATATGACGTCAAAATAGTACTTATTCTCAGAGGTTAATGACGCCCATATCCCCTGGAGTTATAAAGATGCAAGTTTTTCTGAATCGAGAGGGATTTTGATGGTTAGTTATAGTGTGAAATGATGAAAATAAACTAGTCACTGGTTCAACGGTCTTACCCACAAAGCATGCGCGAGTCACCCAGTCCACTGAACCGAGAGATTATTCCGAGGACTGAAATATATTCCCATCATGCAATGGAGATCAAGTAACATATAATTGCTGAAGCATCTACCCAAGACAGGCGTTATGGTGTCTACCCATGGTTTTGACAAAAGTTTGAAATTCTTTGATAGAACAAGGAAATTTTTAGCAAAACTGATGAGGATTTTGACAAAATGAATACCCACCCCTTGAAACCTGGCGCCGCCATTGGGGTTAGCTAAACAACCCAAAATTAACCTAGTAGTTCTTTTAGCTGTCTTTTTTTGTTGTTGCACTGACAGCCTGATTGATCATCGGTGTCGAAATCTCATCTAACAAAATCCATTCGGATCGATAGGTTACCCATAGCTGAAACAAGCTAGTTTCTTTGCCTAAAAATGCCTCAGCAGATGGCAGAGGGCAATGGCTAAATTTCACCAAAGATGCACAAAATTGTATTCCGATTCCAACAAGCAGTGATGAGAGAGGATCAGTGAACGAACATGGAAGGAACGTCGGCAACAGTCAGTCTTGCCGTCCGTAAGGCAACATGCCTAGAACACGGCCTAGCTAACAAGAGGCATATATACATCCCACCCAGCAGACACACACTCAGCTCCTGGCGGGCAGGCACCCCACCTTGCCTAACTCCGGTGGGATCGATTCTGCCGCGGCACCGCCCGCCACGACGAGTCGCGCTCGCAGGGTGCCCGCCTCCGATTCTGCGATTCACAGAGTTGACTCGATCGAGGGAGAACGAGCACCACCACTACCACAGGTGTCACAGTGGCGGAGCAAGAACCAACGCCTACGCTCGGTCTGAGAGCTAGACGAACCTGATCGATGGAGACCTAAACTACAACGACTTGGCATGAAGAGACATGTGTGTTTCTTTCCGCGTGTGAACCGGATTCCTCTTCTCCCTAAGCTTCCCACACACGTTGCGTCCAGGTCCAGCACGAGCTCTTCCCCGGCCGGCCGGGGTATAATATACCGCCAGCTCACTGCCATTCGAAAGCATCAAAACCAACACAAAAGATAGGCCACTAGTTCTAGTTGCAAGAGGAATGTGCTTCGAGTTCGGCTCCTGCTTCGGCAGCGGCAGACGGGAAGACTACGGCGGCGAGCGGGCACCACGCGCCGCCCGAGCCCACGGACGCAGAGCGGACCACCGGAACGGCTACTACAGCGGCACCGACCACAAGGCGCCGGCCTACAACCTGCACGCCCCGGCCGCCGCTGACGAGGCGGGGCAAAAGGCCTACCACGACGACGGCGCCCGGAACGACCACCACGCCGACGCCGGCGGCAACGGCAACGGACGTTACGCTGCCTACGTGCAGGACAAGGCCGGATACGGCACCCCGAAGCATCCGGCGTGGCACAACAAGGTGGGTGACGATGCCGGCCGGCTACACCTACGCCATGCGCCCCCGCGAATTCGAAGCAGCTGCCGATCGTAGGGGGAACAACGCCGTGGACTACCACCACTACCCTACTGCAACTACTCATAATACCACTCTCTCGTAAGGTAGTGGCTACTTAAATCGATTAGCTCGATCGCGTGGTAGTAGTTCATTAGAAGACCATCCCTATATCGCTCATCACTGATCGCTGCCTCCCCAGCCTTTCTCCTCTCCTTTCTCTTTGTGTTCCGTTCTACCTACCATGCATCTGCTGAACCTGGAAGGCACCAGGAATTATTGTGCGCGAGCCTGCTTTAGATATATCAGAGCCTCCGTGTTTTGTTGATCGATATACATGTGCCTCAGGCACAAGGTCCGGCAAGTAGAAAGTACTTGTCTGTGTAACTGTGTACAGTCTACAGTGCTTGTAGGTACTTTAGTTAGTCCTGCTTTCTTCTTGCAACTGAGTACCAAGTGACAGAAAGCATTGTGGAGTCTCATAGGAGTTACCATACTCCTGAGATATGTATTGCCTTCTTTGTCTTTTTTTTTGTCACATACTGCTCAATCACTACAGAGTAACATCGCAGATGCCGTCGGGCTCGTGCACTACGCCGACCGTGTTTTCCGGCTGTCGGGCTCATAATGCCGTCGGCGCACGGAACGCGTAGACGGCGCTCTCCGTTAGAGAAAAGTCTGACCTGTCGCTCTACCCCTCTAAATGGCGCCGAGAGGGGGTAGACGCATGATTTTTTTCCTTAGCTGTGTTAGGCTGGTTTATTGGATCATAAAAAACCAAAATTTCATGTGTTCCGTCGCACGATTCCATGCCCGGCACCCGAAACGGGGGTTTTCACCTCTAAGTGTAAGAACTTACTACGGAGTAAGAGGGGTCAGTGAAGCGGGTCGCACCTCGGAGATCTATCTTGGTTCCCACAAACTACCAACACACTATTATACATGTATTAGGGGTCTATGCAAGTTTTGATGGGGTCTTGACTCTCCGGATCCACTCTACGGCGAAACCCTACTCCCGCTGGAGAAAAGTCTGACCTGTCGATCTACCCCTCTAAACGGCGCCGGGAGGGGGTAGACGCATGATTTTTTTTGCTTGGCTGTGTTAGGCTGGTTTATTGGATCATAAAAAACCAAGATTTCATGTGTTCCGTCGCACGATTTCATGTCCGACACCCGAAACGGGGGTTTTCACCTCTAAGTGCAAGAACCCCGCCACAACAAAACCCCGGAGATACCCATATGTGTGTCCTTATATTATGGCCACATTTGATCATAATATTTGTATAAATTAGTTCTAATGTTATTTATTATGATTTAGTATCCTTACAAATAATATTTTTAAACGTAATCTAATATTTTAAGAAAAACTGGAAATAGTGTACTTAGCCCAACAGTATTGCCGTTGGCATCATAGTTGGGGGGGGGGGGGAGGTTACGGCACCGTCAGATCGCCGCGCCCAGACGTGCACGCGGGGTAGTAGACCGACGGTACTTTTACACCGACGGTGGCCGTCAGGCTCACGTGTAGGACGCCGACGACACTATGAGCCCGACGGTATTTCCCCGGCCGTCGGTGTTATTTTGTGACGCCGACGGCCCCGACATTTGGTCGTCGGCGTTATTATTGCCGTCGGGCTGAGCTGCCAGTCCCGTAGTGAATGCTCACTCCTCAGTCCTGGAGCTGGTACTAATGTCAGGGATTTTTTTTAATATAGAGAATATATAACTAGCACAAAGATAGCAATTACACCTAGCATCTACACCGACAGTACGTCGAAAGAAATACGAATGCACATAACCATGAAAAAAACTGAGAGAAATAGAAAACAAAGATCCCGTCGCGTAGATGAAACACACGCACCAAGAACACTCTAACCACCACCGAATATAACACCTGGACAACAAAAGAGATTCTCCAAAAACGACGCCACCAAGAAGGAAACAAAGCACAAACATTGTCGTCGCCTAAACCAATATCTTGAGTTTTCAACCTGAAAAAAGTCCAAATTCACAAAACAATTGCTAGCAAGACAATTGTCAGACACAACCAATGAAATCCAGACCTTGAGATTTCACCCTGAAATTTGTGACTCAAAGCACCGTCACAAAAGTAGTCCAGCGCTACCGCGCCCCCTCTTGCCAAGGCCACAGCTGCAAGTGACCAACACCCAACACACAAGAAGAAAATATGCTGCCATTCTTCATCGCCGCCAATACACCTCTCTACCATTACAATTCTCCGATCTCACCATGACTTTCTCCACCTATGGCAATGTCATGGACTTGAATCGTTGTACTTACCAAATGAGTATAATGATTTTTTTAAGTGTTTGCACTGATTTCCTTTACCAGAATCCAAAACTCCACACAAATTCGTTGGCACAAATCTACTCATGCATATATTGATGTGTTTTTCCTGCCAAGTGGCTCATATGTTTCTAATGCCATACGCTTTACTTTTGCTCTAGGTTGATGACGTCATTTCTACGGTGCCGCTGAGTTTAGAATGATGAAATAAGAAAAGAAGGGCTATCGGAATTAATAATCACTAGCAATGAAAATAACAACAAAATCCATAGTACATATCTTTATATAAGCACAAAATAGTTCAACGTTTGTTAATATTTTATAAGGTTCAATCTAGGAGTTTATAAGGTTCAACGTTTGGCTTTGAACGGCTTCAATGGCAACGCGGAGGTCATATGCAGCCATGTGGAGGAAGAGGTCGGCTTGAGCCCTGGTGAGATACCGAAAATAGCACACCATGAAACTGTTTAGAGCCATATAGGAGCTGCGAGCGCTTCCAGCGAATGAAACTTTGTTCCTGGTTTCCTCTATGGCTGTGTGGTCCGCGAGTCCGAGTCGCATCATGAAGGGATCAGTTCGGACGAAGGCGTCGATTGTGCTCAGGAGGATGTTGGTGACGGGGTCGGCGAAGCCAATGGCGAGAGCATTCAGCTTGACACATCGGGCCAGGAAGGGGATTTCAGCGAGGGGGAGGCGGCCAGCCAGCTTGTCGACACCAAAACGTCGGAGGCAGTGGGCCACCAGGGGCACTCATGACTGGGAGGGTGGTCGGCGGCGGCCGGCGCGAGGGAATCTGGAGCGTCCCTGTCGGAGGCAGTTGTCGACAGGGGAAACTCATGAAGGGGAGGGTCGGCGGCCGGCGTGAGGGAATCCGCGGGCTCGGGACACCGAAGCCGCCGACGCGCGCGTGGAGGGCTGCTGTCGGTCGACAAGGGCCGCTCATGAACGGGAGTGCGGCCGGCGCGGGCTCTCCCCCAAGGCTGCCATTGCGGATCGAAGGCAGTGGTCGAGCAGGGCCACGCATGATGGTGGTCGGCGGGGGCTCTCCTCGGCGCGTCGCCGGTCTCACGTGGATCCGGCATGATCAATCAGGGGGCCGCGATTTGGGGATTTTCTGCCTCGATTCGACGAAACTAGGGATTTGGGGCACGTGGATCCGGCGTGCCGATTTGGGGATTTTCCGCCTCGATTCGACGAAGCTAGGGATTTGGGGCGTGATCCTGTTTTCACCGTTTTTGCGCTAGTTAGGGCTAGGAATGTTCTGACATTGGGTGGTGGGCCGGGCAATATATTTGCCTCAACTCTAGTCTCACATCAGCGGCGTTGTGTCTCGGAGTTGGTGACATTGCATTTGTCGGTCTGATTCTTTTAACATCTATGCTTTGTAGAAAGTGGAATTCGAACTAACTCAAGCTCGTTTTTTCTTCCGTATTTTTTATTATAAAGAACTAGCTAAATGCCCGTGCGTTGCTACGAATTGAATTTTATTGAATATATTTTGTTCCGTAAATTTTCAGCCTTCCGGCAGACTCATTTTTATTATATCCTATATCTAGACTATTACATATTAGGATCAAAGTTTCATTCTTTTAGTATAATGGTTTATGTATAACTTTGTTTAAAAAAACGAGTTGAGTAACTTTCGGGGTGCAATTTTTAGCAAAATCAATTTTGACAATGATACCGAGACACCGAATTTTTTCCACCCTATCATTTCCTACTTTTTCCATGAGGATACCGAAATTTTTGCATAATGTATCGAGTTTTAGTCAAGGCATACATTACACCCGTGCATGTTTTATAACTTAACGAGCAAACTACTTATCCACCATGTTTTATCCTGATAGAAAAATGGTGAGTAGGAGAACTGTTCGATATCTTGGAGCAAAAAATTATTGACTTTCAGTCAAGGAAAATTGCGTTAATTCTAACTCAATATAACTCCAACCAACCTATTTGACATGAGTTTGATCAGAAGATCAAATAAATTAAGTGCTTTGACACAAGAACGTTGGAAAAATAAACAGTGCAATTTTTCAGTTAAACCCTTGTCGCTAATGAGTTCCTGTATAAAAGAACGGTGCCTTCCTTTTTTTTTGCAGGAAAGAACGGTGCCTTCCACAAATGGTTATAAACATAGATTAATTTTATTGCCAGAACTTTACACTGTTTATAAAAAAATTATACGGTTTATGTAAAAAACGAAATCTCCAAGCTCATGAGCAGCTCGATGTTGTATCAATTTTTAGCTTGACTCGATCGAGATCGACACGCATAAGTTTCACAATTTGGTAGCTCATCGCCGGGAAGAGGTCTTCACTTCTTACTTTCTTCTCCGTGGCTCAGTTTAAGTAGTGCTTGAAAAATATCACCATGACTTCTATCTATATATAAAACCAAATTGTTTCAGCGCTCCCTCAGGTGTGCCACGTCATCGGTGGTGCGGAACACCCCGCGTCTACAGTTCCCGCGCGCCTCCGCGTCGTGCGATCGAGATCCAACGGACTGCGTGACCTTTTTTTAGAAAAGTCCGTGTGATGTTTCAAATTTGCGTTTCGATCCACATACATGAACACCAAGACCTAACCCTAGAACCAACACCTCCTCATTTTCCCCACGTCTCCTGCGACCTCCTCCGTGTCTGCCTCCACACCGCCGCCGCGGCGTCGACCTCTCCTGCAACCTCCTCCCCGAGCCGGCGCTCCTCCGGCGGCTCCTCCCGATTCTAATCCTTCCCTGGGCGTGCTAGCTCTCCTGGTTCATCCGCACCGAGTCCCCTCCCCATGTTGCCTCCCGCCTCCTCCCGTGCCGCCGCGCCTCCTTTCGCTCCGGCTGCCGCGCATCCTACTCGCCCCGACCTGCTCCTCGACCCGCGCCGCACGGCTACCCTCGCCATTGCCTCCGCAACCCAGTCCGCCCACGCGGCCACCCAGCCGCCCCATGTCCCGGGCGCTGCAGGCAAGCCGGCGCGCCGCCCTGCCTCCATCTTCGCCGGCCGTCCTCCATCAACGGCACCCGTCCACCGGCGACACGCCGTTTCCACCCTGCATCTCGCCCTCCGGCCCGGCGCCGGCCCGCTTCACTACCTTCAATGCACCTCTGCCTCCAGCGCAGCGAGGCACCGCCTGGTGCACGACAGTGTGAACCAGCCTTGGAACCAGGTGTGTCGGAATAGCAGAATAGAGAAACATGCCCGATTAGATATGTGTACGTTACCGTGGCCTTTGCTAACGGAGGCTGAGGAATACATAGAGCTGTCTTCTTCGCCGTACAGGAAAGCAGGCATTCACTGTTTATAAAAATATCCTTTCTTCGATGAAACATCATACCTTGCATTTTATGGAACACTATTAGATCAATACGATCCATGAGAACATGTGGATCATACGCCATTCTACGATTGTACACATAATCATCACTCAGTTTCCTTTTCATTAGGTGGAATAACACAGTAGAGACATAGTTTCTCATTTGAACTTATTTAGCAATTTACCACATGCTTACTATGTGATTTTACTTTCATTTGTCGGAATAGCAGAATAGAAAAACATGCCTGATTAGATATGTGTACGTTACCATGGCCTTCCTGAAGAATATTGTTGGGATTACACCAAAGCGACCCAAAGTTGGCAGCCCTCCGCAAGCACTTGGTGAAAGTGAGAAAGAATCATCTTTAGTGTTACTGAAAACCAACTCGAAATTGCAAGATCATGTTCTGATAGGTGTATGTTGGTGTTCTATTAATGGCAAAAACTGTAATGCTTTATCATACTAATTCATTTCTTCATTATTTATCTTTGTGGTGAATTTAGTTTTACCATCCTACTGATTTGTTAGGGTTGGAATAATAATATATTTGTTTCTATACACTAAGCTGAACTTTCTAGCATATATAGTTCTACTACGAACCTGACAATTTGTCTTGACCTATGATTCTGCTATTCATCCCTCATGTGTTCGGCTATTTCAAATAAACTTGCAGCAGGAGAGCTACTGCTCTATATTTCTTTTACAAATTTACAAGCAGGTACGCCTAGGTCATTTTGAACTGTCCAAATTAGCGAAAGGAACATGCAAATGTAAGTTCAGATCACACTCTAAACTCTAGGTGAAGCCAAGGAACGAATCGAGCCCAAGAGTGAGGCACAAAGCTCGCTGAGATAAAAGGGCAAGCACCTATTTGTTCTTTTGTTAGCTCATAGACAAGAGGCTCGGATTTTGAGAGAATTTTCACAAGTTGTTACTCCCTCCGTTCTAAATTAATTGACTCAGATTTAATACAAGTTCTACTATATCTGAGTCAATTAATTCAGAACGGAGGGAGTATCTCTAATAGATGTTCATGATGTTCTGATGCAGATTGTGATTTTGAAGAGGCACCTAGATGATCAGCTGACTGCATGAGGTCCGCCGAAGAAAGTGTTTGAGTCCTAATCATGCATCAGTAATGTTGTCGCCTGAAAAAAAAATTACCCGATGATTTTGGGTCTGTTCATTCCATACTTCGTTACTGTAATTTTTATGTATTTTCAGATTTATTTTTCTGATTCCAGAGTATATTATCTGTATGTATTGATATCTATCCTTAACTGAACACCCATTAAGTGTGCAAATAAATTTGCTCAGTTTCCTGTAATTGTGTCTATGAAAAATTCCATATTTCCTTGATTTATGTTTCTCATATATCAATGCATACTTACAAGTTAATTATTGTATCCGTGAAAATATCTATGTCAATGATTTTTGGAGTATACATTCATATGATATTTTCGTGTAATTGTGTCTATGGAGAATTCCATATTTCCTTAATTTATTTTTTTCCACATATCAATGCAACGGGCGCGGCGTGCCGCCGCGCGAATTTTCCTAGTATATCCTCCATATGAAATACTTCAGCGGATCATATGCTACTGGTCTATAACCAGCACTACCATTGTCATGTTCAAGGGCCTTGTGTGCTTAACCAAAGGGCATGAAGTATGTACAAAAGCCGGAAGATCCCACCTACCATTTCCCCTTTTTTTCCCATATGAGGGTAGAAAAATACATATTTTGTAAAATAAAATGTGTGTGCAAACTAACTTAACCAACAGTCTTTCTTTTTTTCAAAATAACAATTGTTAGACTGGTCACAATGCAAAGTATCATATACTAGTATCATGCATATGATACTAGTTTATGATACCACTCCTACAATGCATAGTATCATCTAGAAGTATCATAATCACACCATATTTAATGTTTTGTAGAATCTCAATGTAAATGTTTGTATATGATACATTTGTCATTAAATTTTCTAGTTTAGTGTGTCATGATACGGTATCATACTATGATACTATTTCCACCTCTATCTTCATTAATTATTATGTCACCTCAGATTTTTGCCTACGTGGCATGCATGATACTACCTGTGATACTCCCATTGTGACTAGTCTTAGCTCATATACAGAAATAACAGTAAACTTACCGTTCATTTGTGTGACATCGAGATGAGTTATTTCGTGAAGCTATAAGAATGAAGCAGTAAGAGGAGATATTGCTGAAATATTGCCCATTATTAGGGTGGGCTTTAGTCCCATCTAATAATTTCAGAAAAATCACTAAAGACCCATGCTATCATGGAGAGTGGTACGTGGGAGTTTACTCCCACATGGTTAGTTTAGAGATATGTACGCCAACTTATAAGGTGAGCTCTTCTCCAACATGTATGAGGTGTTGGTTCTGAAGAGAAAGGAAGCGTTCCACACGTGCGCTCCTCCTCCTCCGCCGCCCGCCTCGGCACGTCACGACGCGTCGCGCCGTGAGAATCTCGCCGAGCCGATATATTCTTTTTGTCACGCAGGAAAAATATGAACGGTTACTGAAACGTTTTGCTTTAATGGAAATGAATATGAGCTGAAACGTTTTAAGTGATCTTAAGTACGGGCGTTACCAGAATCCTTTTTCGATCTCCCCATAGATGATGTTGTTTTCATCAGATTTCGATGTTCGAGATATTGAACAAATAAACCAAAAATAGCAGTTTATACTACATAATCCATAACGCTGGCATCAATCTCCAATAATTAGGACTTTCGGTGGACAATAACCTTCACGGACTGAGGTCTAGTTGAATCGTTGGATGCTGCCGCCGCGGCACCGCCCGCCTTGATGCGTCGACTTGACTCCGGCCCTTGGTGAAGACGCATCAACAACAACACAACAATTGGGCACGAGCTCGATCGATCATCACCTTCCCGAATCCCTCCCGACTATATATACTCTACCCACCACACTGTCTTTTCAAGGCATCAACCATCAGTCCAGTAGCTCATCCAGTGTAAACAAGAAGAGGCAACCAGCAAGGAAGTCGAGCAACAGATGTGCTTCGAGCTCGGTTCCTGCTTCGGCAAAGGCAGGTCGGAAGACTTCGGCGGCGAGCGGTCCAAGACGGCACGCGCTGGCCGACGCAAAGCGGACCGCCGGAACGGCTACTACAGCGGCACCGACCACAGCAAGGCGCCGGCGCCGGCGCCGGCCTACCCCCACCAGCCGCACGGCGCCACGGCCGTGGACGAGCCGGGGCACATGGCATACGACGGTGGCCACGGCGGCTACGCGCAGGACAAGCAGGCTGGCAATGACACGCCGAAGCTTCCTGCTGCGTGTCACAACAAGCTGGGCGACGATGCTGGCTACACCTACGGCCAGTCGGCCACACGGCGCGCATCCACGAAGCCGCTGCTCATTATAGAGAGAACACCCCACTGCATTACCACGAAGCTTTGTGTTGGCAATGGCAGATTCCTTTACAAGTCTGGGTTTGTGTAGTGGGGACACTACGTTTTTCTTCTTGTAGCTTGTATGCTGTATCTTCTTGCAGCCTTTTTCTTCTTGTGTAGTGCTTGTAATCTCGTTCTAGCTTCTTTCTTCTTGCAGCTTGTATGTTGTATCATATAATCAATCAAGTGAAAGGAAGCAGTGTGTAATCTCATAGGAGTCTCCGTCTCTGCTCTTTACTATGTGCATTGTGTGTGGCGTCCCTATCTCTTTTTCAGTCATTTGTCAGTGCTCACATCTTACTCCCAGGCTTACTCATGCCAGGAAATTTGTACCTGAATAATAATAATAATTGTGAATCCGTTTGTTCAGTCTGTGGAATATTGGGTCACCAAAACTGTAATGTCTTACATGTTGAAGTACAAATGCATTCCGTTACTTTCCCTATTATGTTGAACTTATGGGTGAACTGGTTGTTGCATACAGTTCTACATTGTATCATTGGAAAAAAGGTCTTGAATTCAACACCGGGCTTGCGCAGTATAATACAAAATACAAAATAAAAATTCTCCATGTGTGGGAGTGTTGAAGTATTAATGCATTGTGACTTAGTAATATAGTTTAGTGTTGTTGTGCAACACATCTTTTGCTTGGAATAGCTCACCATGGTATGTGTTGAAATTGAGTCGTCATGCATGCTAAACATGCTTAATTGGTATATGGTGTTTTTTTAGTTAAGGATTTCTACCTATTTTTTCTTCGAAAATGCATATTTCATCAACGTCTCAAACACAGATATGTCTACATATGGATGTGATTTCGATCCCTTTCCTACCAAGTAGTCTATGCCATATTTGTTGTTTTTCTGAATGTTCACGACATCATATATCCACTGGACTTTACAATCATGAAATTTATTAAAAAGGGAGTTATCAAAATTAATAACAACTACTAATGAGTATAACAAGAGATTTCTCCATATAAATAAATTTGCAAGGGATATTATAGTATAAAAAATATTATTGTAGTGTTTAGGCTGTTGGCATATATTAACGGAGGTTTTTAAGTGTATAAATGGGGTGGCACATCTTTTACGTGTCTACTTAGTCACAATGATGCAACTTTAAATTGAGTAAGATAAAATTATTGAAATTGATTGGACGAGAGAAATATTTACAGCATGTGGCTAGAAAATCTAGCACATTTGTCTTGCATTTTAAACCATCTATAAACATGGAACTAATGTTCATGAAAGTTGAACCATAGAAGTTGCACGATTAATCATGTAAACTAACGGTCAACGAGATAATAACCCGTAAGTCACTTGTTCTTAGAAGTTTAGGCATCAAGTGTGGTCTAGCATCCAGGAGTTTAGCTTTAATTTCAAAATACTAACTATATATCTTATCATCTTGTAGCGGAAAGTATATATTGAATCCGAATACTGATCCTGAAAATTTTCAATGGTGACACATGCTTTATAGTACAGATCATTCTAACCGAACAAAGAAATTCATTTTTTGTTCATATTTATGTTCTTCAATTAAGTGATGCGCGTTTTTTAACAAAGTACTATTTATGTTAGGGTTTTAAAATAGTGTCAAGAAGTATATATAATTGATTAACTAGAAATAGCTCGAAGATCGCACACTATTTGAAAGATATGACAATATCACTTCTTTAGAAAACTACAAGTTTTTTCTAGTTCAGCCTAGGGCGACCACTAAGGTTGATCCACTTCCTCGTGATATACCAGAAAAATCTCCATCATGAGATATCCAATTATCCGATCTCCAGTAGATGATCTTATTTTCCTCATGCTTCCATATCGAGATCTTGGGCAAGTAAACCCAAAATTAAGCGCTGATACTAGTTTATAACGGCGGCATCAATCGCCAATAATTCGTACTTTCGGTGGACAGTCATCTTCACGTACTGAGATCTAATTAAATTTTCGTTGCATATCCATGTCGATCCTTGTTAGTGGCTTGCAGTTTTGTGCCCATTCTAACTATGGTTCCCCTCTGCCAAAAAATATTCCCTGGCTTTGGTTTCTTTTTGTTTGAGCACATTGTGGTGTGGCGGATCAATCATCTCTCCATACAGTGAGGAGAAAGAAAGCAGCATATTCCACCAAGCCAAGCTTGTAGGCGAATAAAGGCAGCAACATGTGGCAAAGGACGGGCGACTGGTCTCTTAATTTTGCAGTCCTTGGAACGGACGTGGCTTCATTTCTATTTTCTGCCCAGTTACCCGTATTTATGACGTCTAAATCGTGTTTTTGCTAGGAGGTTAATGACGTCGTTGCCCCTTGGATGTGCTTGTTTAAAGAAACTGAGAGGGATATGCAGTGCTGGTGAATTATAGTGTGAACTAATAAGGAAAAGGAAACTAAAATGTTCCTGTTGAAATTAGAATTTGGCAGGAGGACCAAAGTGGGGACTTAATATTCTTTCTAGCCTGAAGAAGTAAGTGGGAATGGTATGCGGAATAGTCAAGTCTATGAGAACCGTAAGACACGGATGGAGCATCGTCAACACTCCTCAGCGGGGCTAGGACAGCAGGGTGGTCGGCCGGCCGTAACGAACCAGCGCTGATCCGGGATGATACGCCGCCGCGGCACGCCATAACGAACCAGCGCTGATCAAGTGAAAGAAAGCATTGTGAAACCTCAGGTGATTCCTTGTTTCAAAAGGAAACCTCAGATGATATGCAGTGCTATCTGTACGTGGCTTCTCTGGGTGCTATTGCCAGGATTCTGAATTCCTGTGTAATCTTTGATGAACCTGATTCCATTTTGGTTTGTTGTCAGAGATGATCTGAAGCCACAATGTTGGAAGACCAGACAAGACTTCTTTGTTGGTTGGCATGGTACCTCACCTGCTTATTGGAATAGCTCAGCAAAAATTGTATTAACCTGGACTAACATACTTTCTCAGCATAGGTAACAGCTGCTTAAAACCTTATGTACAGGGTACAGGACTGTTCACCCACTTCAGTTCTTCACTGATTCATATACCGCCTGCTGTGAATCTATGGAGTGCTGTCGGTAACAAACATCGTATTTCACAGAATGCGCAGATAACACAAAAGGTAAGTATTAGAAATCGAATAATGGAGAACAGAAATGCGGCGGATATAGGTAGTAGACTAGTAGTTCGCTCTATAACACAAAAAGAATATTCTTGGAAAAAACAATAACACAAAAGGAGTTTTCTTTTAGAAAAGCATTAACACAAACAGAATGTGACTGAAACAAAAATAGACACTACCTTTTGCACTTCCCTTCTCTCTATGGTTTACTTTACACAGGTGACAACAGGTATATCATGTTAACAGCTGCAAGTTTTAGTTCTCGAAAAGGAAAAGCGCAGTTTCATCAAATGAATCACGGAGACCATTTCTGGTCCATATTGCCTGTAAGCGTATGCCTATGCTGGTCCACTACCAAACCCTGAAAGTGGTCTGCCTTTCTTCTCCAAACTTATTCCTTCAGCCGACCTCTTGCCTCGTATTTACCCATTAGTGAAGAGGAATCAAATCATTTAGGCAACTATATATACCGTAAAATTCTAGGCTTGCCGATGCCATCGCATCAGCTTGTGTGAGGAACCATTTCTTTGTATGCGGAAAAAGTGAAAGCGCAAGAGTCATGCGCAGTCATTTAGTTTTTTTTACTGTTGTTAAAAGTGCAAATCATGCTTTATGAATCAGCACTACTATGTATTCACAGGAAAATATGGCATGGCTATTTGATGGCAACACACAGTAGACTGTAAATCCTAGTGCAGATCTGCCTAAGATGCCAAGATTGCTCTATCAAAATAGCGTATAGCTTTTTTTTTGTGTGGGCGTACAACATCTTATAGAATACCAAGGACACTTTTCGGCAAGATTAACATATCAGAGGATGATATAACTGACTGCAGTAGTGCAGTTGCACTCATGGTGTAAAGCAGAGAACCGATCGAGTGCTAGTGGCTCAGTTGCTTTCCCTCTTAACTTAACAACTAAGATCTCGATCCGCCTCGATCTCTTCTTTCCTCCCAACTTGGAATAAGACCACTACTAGTCTGGACGGTGCAACCAGGTTGAAATTGTTTAACGACTCTAGATATGCCCGTCATTTGCGCCTATTATCTGTGTTTGTTCACCAAAACGGAATAAACCTGTAATAAGGTGATTCAGCTCTCGAATTTTCGCCTATGAAGTATGAAAGAATCTGGAAGCTGCTCAGTTACACATGAAATTGAACATTGACAAGCACCGCGCTGAGCGTGAGTACCAGCAGGGCCGGCTCTATATAATTTGGTGCCCTAGTACAATGTTGAAAAAATGGCCCCATATATTTACTATAATCTACATATATGATGCGAAATATTAAAAGTTTACATATAACCACATATTGTTCTTCCAAGACATCCATAGATAATTTATATAAGCAATTAAGTAATGTCATATCAAGACCAAAAGTCTAAACAAGTTGGAAAATATATCAATAATATTCCCTTCTAGTCGTGTGCTAGCTATTAGCCTGGATGGAGAGAAAAACCTAGCCCATCGATGAAGAGAAAAGCCCAGCCAACCAGGCCAGCCCAATATTTTTTTAGATGTGTTGTAATTAAATTATGAAGGAATAAAATTGTTTGGGCCCCCTTCTGACCTGGGCCCTAGTTGGCCACACCTGCCAACTACCCTCAGAGCCGGCCCTGAGTACCAGGTACGCGGGAAGGTACTATTCAAACTTCAACCATATGCACAAGCTTCGGTTGTCGGATTTATCAGCCGAGGCAAGTTTTAGTCTCGTTAAAAGGAAAGCGGAGTTTTATCAAAGGAGGCCTCTAAGCCATACGAGAATATTTCTATGCGGGAACACTACTAAATTCTGAAAGTGATCTGCCTTTCTTTCCCTAACTTATTCCTTGGGTCGATATCTTGCCTCATGTTCACCCTGTACTCAAGAGGAACAGAATCATACAAGGAATTTTACAGTGGTAACACTATCCTAAATTCCTAATCATACCGATTGCCATCGCATCAACTTGTGTGAGCAACCATTTTATTTCCTCTTCTGTTGTTTTGTTTTGAAACGGAGGGAAAAGATTTGCATCATCATTAATTAAGAAGAAGAGAGTTGTTGCGAAAATTGGGTGAAAACCGTTTCTAACTTAGTCACGAAAGACAACCAAGCTACCACCCCAGCACACAAACGGATTACTCTCAAAATATGAGACCATACGACCACTGAAACACACAATGCCTGTAAATATATGACTGTGCTGGTCCACTAGAATGCTCTGATTTTAAGATAAATACTAGAATGCTCTGATAGTGATCTGTCTTTTCTCCTCCAACTTATTTCTTTCATCGATCCTTTGCCTCTTGTTTACCCATTACTCTAGAGGAACCAAATCATACATGGAATTATTTTACAACGGTTACTACTTAATAGACATCCTAATCTTACCAATGGCCATCGCATCAAGTTGTGTGAGCAACCCTTTCTTGCCTCTTTTGTTTGATGTATGTGGAAAAAGCAAAGGCGGAAGAATCACATGCAGTCGAGTTTATATTCTAGCTATTTACTGTAGTTATAATTCCTAAGCACAGTTCATGCATTGGCACTACAATTGATTCACCAGACAATATAGAATTACTACAACACACGTATAATTTAAAAATCAGCGCAGATCAACTTAAGATGCAAAGACTGCTCGATTAAAATAGCGTATAACGTCTTTAGCTCTGGGCAACGACATCTTAAAGAAACATGTCAGGAATTCATGTTGGAGTATATGTACAATTCACAATTGATTAAGTAGAGAAGAGCTCGCGAAGCGCTAACTGTTTGAAAGACTTGAGAATTTCATTTTCAGAATAGCATGGGTGACCACTGCATACAGTTTGATCCACTTCCTCGTGTGCGGAATATACAAGAGAAATCTCCATCATGAGAAATCCAGCTGCCTGATCTCCTGTAGTTGATCTTATTTTCATCAGATTTCCATAACCAAAGATTATGCGCAAGTAAACCCAAAATTAACTGCTGATATTACATAGTTTATAAGGAGGGCATCAATCTCCAATAATTAGTACTTTCGGTGGATAATCACCTTTGGAAGAGATCTAGTTAAATTCTCGGGTCATATACATTGTCATCCTTGTTGCCGGCCTGCAACTTGTGCCCATTCCTATTGTGGTTTCCCCCTTTCTGCCAAAATTCCCTCGCTTTGGTATGTGTTAGTTTAAGCACATTGTGGGTGCCGGATCAATCATTTATCCATGTGGCGAGGAGAGAAACCAGAATATTCCACCATTGTAGGTGAATAAAGGCAGCAATATATTTATGACGACTAATTCATCCTTTTTCTTGGAGATTGATGACGTAATTACTCCTTGGATTTTTATAGGATGCTTGTTTTAAAAAAGTGAGCGTGTGAATTATAGTGTTATCAAGAAAAAGAAACTAGTCACAGGTCAATGGTCAAACAGGTCAACGGTGAAACCTATAAAGCATGTTTGAATAGACACTTTAATATAATTGGACTCCATGAGTCATGACTTAATCCATTGAACAAACAGATTATTTGTGGACTGGAATATATTCCTATGGAGAGCACAAGGATCATTGCAGCAATTAGCATCCGACAGAAGAAAAGCACTACGTGGTTTATCATAACTGGGTTAGCTCAATTACGCAAACCATTTTAGCTACCAAAAAATTGAGGCATGGACTCATTTTATATCCAAATTCTGACAAAAACTTGCCTAGTTTCTCTACCTCCACGCAACTCAGCAAAATAAAGACAAATGCCATGCTTACATATTATACATTTGCTAAAGAAAAGTTTTTTTGTTCCGGCAAGTATAGAATGGGAAACTAGCCTTGCTCACATCCAAATAATTAGGCGTATTTGCTAAATAATCAGGCCATTTCCAACCTACCGGGCAACAATGAGTCTGCAACACAACCCCGGCATCGACGGCCGCGGCAGACTCGAGCAGTCCAAGCCTTATCCGGGACGATATGCTGCCGCGGCACCGCCCGGCAGACGACTCGTCGCCATCCATCCGCAGCGAGCTACCACCACGGCGGATTCCGGGTAGCACCACCACCATGCAGTGCACCCTGGAATAATACCAGTCGGGATGCTGTCGCGCTCGGCCAACAGACTCTCTCTCCTTCAGGAGGAACCTGGTGTAGACGCAAGTGTGGAGACGCGTGTGAAGCACGACCCGCTTTCCCCGTTCGGTTTCGCACACAGAGGGGTATATATATATCTTGTTCTCCCACCCTGTCATTTCAGTTCAGAGCTTCAACATCCAGTGTAGCAGTCTCCAGTGTCCACCCACCCAGTGTAACAGTCATGTGTTTCAGGTTCGGCTCGTGCTTCGGCAGCGGCGGCGGCCAGGACTACGGCCGCTCGGCGTCCAAGGCGACGCACCACGGCTACGCCAGCGGCGCCGACCACCACAAGTCGGGGCCGCAGGCCTACCACCCCGTCGCCGCCGATGAAACACACCGCAACGCCCACGACTACGCCCAAGGCAAGGCCGACGACACGTTGAAGCACGCTGCGGCGTGGAGCAGCAAGGTCGGCGAGGAGCGCCTCCAGGAAGACGCCGCCGCCGCGATCGCTGATCCTAGGGAACATGCAGCCGCGGATCACCACCACTACCCAACTACAATCGCTACCACTACGGCAAGGTATTAGTATGGTAGGATTAGCACGGCTGGCAGTTTACCAATATCACTCCCTCTCCCTCAGTGAGCGCTCTCTCTACTTCTGTTGTAGCTCTGTTTTTCTTCCCCTCTTTTCGTCACTACTTCTTCCATGTTCCGTCTGCCTGAACTGAAAGGCGCCTGGAATTGTGAGTGTGAGCCAGGCAAGAGGCCTTGATCCAGCTCCAGGAAGCTTTTGTTGGCAGATGCTTTTTTCCCAACAACTTTGTAACATATAATCAATCGAGTGAAACAAGGCATTCTGAAATCCCGGATGAGCTGAGTCAACACTTACGCTTTTCAAGTGCTCCATATACGTGGCAGCTTCTCTGTGTTCTCAACTCACTTCTGACTGTGCTGGGTGCTAATGCCAGGATTATGAATTATTCTTGTCTAAACTCTGGTAAATGTTGTTACCATTTGATTTGTTCTCAGAAACATTGACAATGTGATGGAAGAGCAGCCAAGAGCTCTTCTAAACTAAGCTGGCAACTCACCTGCTGCTTGGAATAGCTCAGCAAAAAATGTATTAGTCTGATTGAAATACTTGCTCAGCATATGTGCGAGCTGGGTATACCTGACTTGCAAGCCCAAGGGATTGCCCTGCGAGCTAGATGGTTGTGGCAAACATGGACAGAGCCGGATAAGCCTTGGCAAGGTCTGCCGATGCCTATCGACAACAAAGTGCGCCAACTTTTCAATGCGTCCACAAAGTTTTAGCTCGGAGATGGGACGAGATTGATGTTCTGGACTGATCCTTGGCTAAACAGTGCAAGCTTCAACTCCCTGATGCCGGACCTCTTCTGCCTTTGCACTCGCAAAAAAATCACGGTGGCGCAAGCTCTCGATGGAAACTGTTGGACGAGACACCTCAAAGCTGACCTCACACCGGCAACCCTTGTGCAGGCGGTGCAGCTATGGGCCCTTGTTCAGAACACACAGCTTCAGCCCGGAACACCGGACACGATATCCTGGCGCTTGACAGAGGATGGTGTATACACTGCCTCCTCTGCTTATGCAGTCCAGTTTGAGGGTTCGATCAAGACGGATTTCCAGGACACTGTCTGGCGCAGCGATGCGCCGGTTCGATGTCGAATTTTTGCCTGGCTTGCCATACAAGGACGATGCCTCACGTCTGACGTCCTGGCACGACGAGGATGGCCCCACAATGAAGTTTGCCCGCTATGTTTGTCATCGCCAGAGTCTGCAGTTCACATTCTGAACACATGTCCCATGGCTATGCAGCTGTGGTGCAAGGTGCTCCAGCAAGCTAATCTGCCGCCTTGCCTGCTGCCGCAGCACGACCTGTCGCTGGCTACTTGGATGAAGGAGACACAACAACTTATCCCCAAGAATCGACGCAAAGATTGGACATCCTTGGTTCAGTTGGTCTGGTGGACGTTATGGAAAGAGCGGAATGCTCGGATTTTCCAGTCTTTGGCCTCCAACCTGCAGAACATCTATGCTAGGATCATTGAGGATGCAACGCTATGGCATGCTGCTGGCCGCCAGCGCGTCCTAAATCTGATACAACGGCCCCGTGAACCTGACTGATCTTGTTGCTCCTTTCACGATGTTGTGTAATTTGTAAAGAGATGTTAAATCTTCAGTTGTTTCCTATACGCTAGTACTCTTCTTCTACTATTCAATGAAATAGCAGGTCTGACTGCATTTTCGTCCAAAAAATATGTGCGAGCTGCTAAAATCGCACGAAGTAATGCTACTACTTTACTTATATATTTCTACACTTATGCATGACAAACTGGTGTAAACTCTAGAGTAATACCAGTAACAAGCATGTTATGTACTAGAAATTGGATAATGAAGTGAGGCTACGAAGACACCTCATACAGATAAGTTTCTGCCTGCAAAATACAAAAAGAAATGTTCTTCCTAAAGCACAAAAAGAATGTGAAAGAAACAAAGATGACACCTACTTTTGCACTTCACCTCCTTTCTATAGTTGGCTTTAAGCAGGTGTCAGGTATATCATGTTAACAACTGCAAGTTTTAGTTCTCGAAAAAAGGAAACCCGGTTTTGTGGAATGAAATCAATGAATCACATTGACCAATTCTGGTCCGCATTGCCTCTAAGCCTAATATGCATGTACTGGTCCACTACCAAACTGTGAAAGTGACCTTCCTTTTATCCTCCAACTTATTCCTTCAGCCGACCTCTTGCCTCGTGTTTACCCATTACTCAAGCGGAACCAAATCATACATGTAATTAATTTACAACAATAAATATATCGTAATCTTACCGATGGCCATCACCTCAAATTGTGTGAGCAACCCTTTCTCTACTCTTTTGTTTGATGTATGTGGAAAAAGAGAAAGTGGAAGAATCGCGCAGTCGAATTTATATTTATCTATTTACTGCTGTTAAAGTGCTAATCATGCTTCACGCATCGGCATAACTATGGATTCACAAGAAAAATATGGCATTGCTATTTGCTGGGAACACACGTAGAATGTAAATCCCAGTGCAGATCTACCTAAGATGCCAAGACTGCTCGATTAAAATAGCGTATACCTTATATTTCTGTGGGCGTACAGCATCTTAAAGAATACCAAGGATGCTTTTGAGCAAGACATAGGAAGATGCAACAGACTGCAGTTGCACTCATGGTGTAAAGCAGAGAACCCAGTGCTAGTAGTGGCCCCTCTTAACTTAACAACTAAGATCTCGATCCGTGTTGATCTGTTCTTCCCTCTCAGCTTAGAATAAGACCAAGGATGGGAATAAACCCTGTCATTCAGTATAACACTTTTTCCGCCTATGAACTGATGAGTATTGTGCCACTTCCCTGGACGGTGCAATCAGATAGAGAATTTTCAATGGCTCTAGATATGCCTGTCTATTTCACCTCTCGTTTGTGCTTGTTAGGCTGTTAGCGAAAACGGAATATGCCTGTAATCAGTACTTCCACTAGAAACTCACACAGGCTAAGAAATACACACGCACATAATTTAGCGACAATAGGTGGTCCTAGACTCCTAGAACAGCTAATTAGGTCAGAATATACCGAGCGTGTGATTTTGTCCACATGATGGATGGACGGCCATAAACATCAGAAGAAAACGGCACATGTCTAGCTAGTTCTTAACTTCTGATACTTGCTGATGGCTTGAAAAAAATTCAACCATGCTTCTTCTACAAGGTACGCTATTCGGTTCCACACAAGGGTGAGTTCCACGCATCCAGATTCTGTGCATTGTTTGAATTGACACAGCCTCAAGCTCCTCCAGCATGTGGATGTACGTAATCACTACTTCCACTAGCAACTCACACATGCTAAAACATACAGACACACACTGACCGTGGTCTTAAAACAGCTACCTTGGTTAGAATATACGGTAGAGCAAATTTGTACACAAGATAGATGGCCATAAACACAAGAAGGAAAACAACAAATGTCTAACTAGTTCTAATCCTAATAATTGCTGAATACAACCAGTAAAAAAGTGTCAAGTCACGCTTACTGTACAAGGTAGACCATTCGGTTACACGCATGGGTGATCTACGCGCTTCCTGGTTCCAAATCATTTCTTGATCGCTCGTTATGGTGTTGGCCGGCTAGTCCGATATGATGATGCTCACCTGCAGACTGTTGGTCCTGCGCGTTGTTTAAATTGCCAGCCTCAAGCTCCTCCAGCATGTGGAAGTACGCATAAGGCCCCCAACCTTTTAGGTGAAAAAAGAACAGACAGTCAAGTTCAAACAGAACTATTCAAAATATGGTAAAGATATTGATAAAAAACTTGAACTAGAAGAAAGAAATTTGCATAGTTGTGGAAACTGAAACCTTGATGATGATACGGAGGAGGAAAGAAGTGCAAGTAGCACATCACTGCCACGATATATCCTGAAATGCACCGATGGAACGTGGTTACTGCAGGGCGAATCATACCATACCGCTGTGCATTTCAACAGAGAGGGGAACAAGTACACACCAATCACGCCTCCGACAAACACATCCTCCCAGTGGTGCCGATAGTTGTCTACTCTAGAAATCCCAACAAGCGAAGCGAGAAGAAGAGGAAGAATCACGATGCAAAGTTTCGCCACGTGACCTTTACGATCAAACGCCTTAATTTTGCCAGATAAGTACAGGGACAAAAATCCAAGTCCAGCAAAAGACCCTGCAACGAAAATTCTATTAAAAAACCATAGTGCATCTCTAGTTGGAGGAAACAATGGAGGTGAGATGATTATTCATAGTATCAACTTGAGAATTGGGATAACTAACTCCAGGACCGTCAGCTAACGTAAAGCATGGGGATTCAGGCTATCAAGTCAACTCCAGGTTTAGTGATTAGATGTTAAAATATTATCAAGAAATAGAAAGAATATAAGCATAAATAGGTATGCACCAATTGTTGACAATCTACCTCAGACAGATTTTTTCATCAAAATCGCATCTAGCGTAGACATGCAGCAAAAGTGCAAGAACTTACACGACGTGTGTCCACTAGGAAAACTCTTGCGCCCATCGGTTAAGAAACTTTTCTCGCCATGGCAAATCACACCACCTGTCACTTGATCATATAGCTGAGACAAACATTCCAGGAAAGTGCCAGGTTAATTTCAAGTAGCAATGAAACATGCTAATGTTTTAAAGCGTGGAACTACAAGGGCATATAAACTAAGGTGGAAATCCATACCTCCCTTCCATCAGGAAAACACCGCCAAAAGAAGTCCGGCCTAGGTCTCCCTACCGCATTCTTTATCACATCAGTGAGAGCGGCAGTGATCAGCACAGCAAAAACAACACCTACATGTTCCATGAATGAATGGATCACCCAATATACATAACTCATAAATAAGTGCACAAAAAATAGAAGCATCAGATAAAAACACAGACAGAATAATTCACCTAGGGTCGCGTGGTGAAGATCATAGACATCTCTTCTAGCAATATATAGCGATATGAAGACAACCACAGGGAACGTGATAGATATTATCTGTCAAGAGGTCCAATACCCAGTATCAGAGATGGAGACCATGCATCAGTCTATGAAACCACAGAGATTCAGAAAACATACGGGAACACTCCATGCTGGCAGAGTACTCTGTTTCACAGGGTACCTAATATCAGTCATTGAACCCTTCCCCACGAAACGGGTAAACGGAGGAGCATAGTGCAAGACAACCACAACCGTGGCTAGGAGGACGAGAACAACCCAGTCATATGTGTGCTTTCTTGCCAGTCTAGCTCCATGCGTCTGAACTGTGTGCTGGATCCTATCCTGCATCCTGTCCTGCTGAACAAGAACCGGTACACTAGCAGTTAAGGGCCTGAATGTGGTGTAAGTAGCTGTACTGTACTAGCAAAGATAAGTGGTGATTATCAGCATGCAGCAGCTCAATATAAGCAAAACTGCACCATGGAGTAAACTGTATTCAGAAGTTGTCCGCATAAACGTGCCGCTACGTTTTCTTGAACACGCATCAGTCTCTCACTACATTGTGAAAGGATTGTCTGACTATGGCAGGCCTACTACTCTCGGTTCTGATTCTCGAAAATGTTTGCAGCAGCTAGTTTCAGACTTTCAGTACAGTTCTAGTAGTACAGAAAAAGCTACAGGATCTAGGTTACAAACTTGCAACGCAGCAGAGAGGCAAATGTAGTGTTGTCTCTCCACAGGCGATTTAGTCCGTCTCGCCGTCGCCGTATTATCCCCAATCGAACGTTGACAGAGGCAGGCAGGCAGGCAGACGCAGAATCACGCCGCAGGGAGGCAGGAGATGCTTCTGAATCAAGCAAGAAACAAGAAAACTGCCGATGCTGCATTTGCATTAGATTTGGCAAATCTACGGTGAAAGTTACTGACGGGGACACTGCTGATGGTTAGGCCTCTTAAACCCCTAACACACGAACCAGACCTCCATCCAGGCCTTACTAACCCCAAGAAATGTACTGTGAAAGAAACTCTAGGAGGACTGTGATGAATAACGTGATTCGCAAATATAAATCCACTCGCTTGTTCCTCGGACGGACGATGATAAAGAATTACTACTACATAGCAGGAAGAAGAAGAAGAAGAAGAAGAAGAAGAAGCGCAGTACCTCGGAATCTCTGAACAGCCCGGCCGGGTGGCGGTGGATTGGAGGAGGATAGGTTGGGGAAAGCAGCTACACGTGGGTTGGCCGCGGAGGGCGGTGGTGAACGGCGACTGCGGGACGGCCACGCGGCACGCCGGAACAAACCAGATACCGCCGCCGCTCTTCTCCTCCACTTTTTTCTTCTGTGGAGAGCAGCGAACCGCTTTCTCCACTGGTTTGGGCTAGGCCGTGGAATAGGCAGGCCCGCTGGGCTCTGCCACAGAAGAAGGCCCATCGTCTCTTTCGCCTGCAAATAGTGTTTTTTTTCTTCAAAACATACTTTTCAAATAAATGTCGGAAAGTAATATGTCGACTGAATAAAATTTCAAATCCAGTGCGCGGTCGGAAGTAGGGGGGCCGAAACACTCTTTCCACCTCGAGGGCTGCTGAAAATATCTAATGTAGTTGGTTAGGGCCACGCCGACAAGTATGTCTTCGCCAAGTTGACCCCACGGACCGGCGTCTTCCGCCTCGCTTTGGCCGAAACACTATTTTTAGCTCTCCGGGAACCAAAAAGTCTTGGATAATAATTCGAGCTAGCTTCCGCTCTTCCCTTTGCGCTCTTTCTTCTTCCTCTCGTGGAATGTTTCTGGCCGTTCAACAATATCAACTACCCCGCACCAATTTGATCTCAGAAACAAGCCACAAAAATTCGCATATCTTACCAAAAACAAGAGAGGAGGCAGGGGGCATCCCTCATCTGTTCATGGGATAGTTTATTTAGGCCTTTTTTTTGGCGAGGAGAAAATTGTGGCAGGGGACATCCTCTGCTCCTACGTGATGCCACGCCGCTCCCACGCATACAAGTGTACGAAAAAGGTCCAAACCAAGAATATACGTACTTCTCCGATCGATCGAGCTGGATTAAATCACCATCGTCATGAAACAAAATAGTACCAGAACAGAGAGGATGAGTGACGGCAGGATGAGCGAGACACCGGAGCCACTTTCCCTGTAGGATCCACGTAGGAGGAAATTGCAGCTTCCACCATGTACCTCTCACCGGCCACTACTGCATGATTTGCTTGCTTCTCCTGCGAGACCAAGAATCCTCCTTACTTTTGGGTTATTGAAAATTTGTGGTATGATTTGAAACTGTTACAGTACTTTATTGACTTGACTTGATGTTAGTCTAACCCCTTTTTGTTTAATAGTTAATGTTCTCTCCGTTTCACAATATAAACATTTCTAACTAGCTAGTTTAACTTATAAAAATACTTACATGTTAAAGAAGAGGTGGTATAACATAAACGGATCACCTTTACGTACTACTCACTCCGTTCCATATTAGATAATTTCCTCTTATAAAAAGTGGATGCATGGAATCTTTCCACTTAATTGTGAGATACACCGCTAGCGGAAAAAAACCTAGCTCCCGTGTCGCTCCCACGAGCGACCGGGAGCTCCCCGTGCGCCGCCGCCGAGGAGCAGCCTCCTCCTCCCTTTCTCCTTCCTCGCCGCCGCCGGAGGGCGTCCCCGGGCTAGGCTCGGTGGCGTTGGCGGCGGCGGGGCCTCGTTCCCCTCCTCGTCGGGCCCTGGCGGCGCGGGCTGCGCGGGCCGGAGAGGGCGCGGCGCTGGCGACTGGGCGCGGCGGCGTCGCCCTGCAGCGGCAGCGCTCCGGCTCGGCACTGCGGCGGCGACGTGGGAGGCTTCGTGGAGGTACCAGGAGGCGGGCGCGGCGGGGTCGCTGCGGCGGCGGGCGCGGGCTCGTGCACGCGCCGTCGTGCGGCGGCTGCTTGGTGGCGGCGACTGCTTGGTGGCGGCGGTGCTTGGTGCTCCCGCAGTGCTCCGGCGACCTGCAGCGACGGCGGCGGCGTCAACACGCCCACGGGCCCGATCTGGGCCAGGCGGGTCTAGATCTGGGCCCTAGGGTTGATAGTTGTTGTGCACGTGTGGCTGGCTGCTGCGGGCTGGATCTGGGGCGAGGTGGTTCCAGATCCAGATCTGCCGGCGGCTGCGCTGTTGTGCCCACCTCCCGCGTCTGGACCGTCCATACCCGCGTGTTGTTGCCGCGGTGCTGCTCGGCTTGCGGCGGTGCCTTGGTCCAGGTCTGGAGGTTGTCCGGGATGGGTAAGGCCGGACATAGTGTAGGGGCGCCTCCTCTTGGCGGCAGGGCCGTGTCCGTTGTAGTGCTGGATTGACGCGCCGCCCCCGGCTTAGATCTGGATCTTCGGATCCCATCTAGGTTTTAGGCGAGTCAGACTGAGTTCTCGATAGCACGGTCCTCTATGCTCTGGTGTCGGAGAGCAGCTCGGATCTGGGGCGGCAGCGCTAACGCCGTGCCTTCTGCAACGCGATGGCGGGAACTTCACGGGCCTCGAGAGGCCCGGCCGGGTTTGCGGGCCTGGTGTGTTCCTGCTGTTGTGTCCGGTCGGTTACTGTCTTTGACAGTGGAGGTTGGTCCCTCCCGCACGTCGGCGGTGTTGCGGCTCCTAGTCCCGGCTCTTCCTCTTTGGAGTGTAGGCCTTTCCTCTGTGTGCCGGGGTGAGACAGTGTGAACGGCTTCGCGACCGGGCGCTGGGTTGTGGGCGGTATGGTGGAGTACTCTAAAGCGTCTGGGGTGATGGACGGGGTCGGGAGAAATCCTAGTCGGCGTTTTCGACTCCGGCGCGGTGGCGCTTGCGGGTGCCGCCAGTCCTTCCTGGAGGGCGTTCGGTGCCCCTCCTCCTCTCCTCGTTGCGTACCGGGGAAACTCTAGGCAACAGCGTCGTCATCGTCGCATCCCTTTCTGGAGGTGTTGATTGGTACCGACGTTCTGGAGCACTAGGAGCTTGGTGGCAGGCCTCCGGTGGGCGCATCGGTTGTGGAGTTTGCTTACTGTTGTCTTGCCATCGTTGTCGGCATTTTTCTTTTTCGTTTTTCTCTTTCATTTTCTCTTCTCTTGTCTTTTGGGCGTTGTGCTGTCTGGCCCAGCAGCGGTTTCAAACGGTGTGGCTTTATTTATAAAGCGGGGCGAAAGCCTGGTTCGAGAGAGAAAAGTGGATGTATGTAGAGTTATAGTATATCTGGATACATCCACTTTTTTTCCAAATAGAAGTCACCTAATTTAAAACGGAAGAAGGAGTACATACCTATATTCAATCTCCCGTGTACATACCGACAGTGGTAACAAAAATCCTAAGTCCATGGCGCGCGTTAGCAAAAATCTTAGCTCCATGGGTTAAGTGAACGCAGGAAGATGCATGCATTTGGCCTGACGATGCCCAGCGCAACACGTACAGCTAGCGACTCTGCTGGTCAGAAGCCTGATTTATATATGGAGTTGATAATAGGATAGATAGCATGTCGCGTGGCTGTATCGCCGTCGACCTACAGTCTCATTCATCTCCATATCTGCTACGTAGATTAAGTGATCTACAATTATAAGGTTCAGAAGCCGGGATTATTTAGCTTAATTGATTGTGGATGTTGGAAGCTAGCTACGCTGCAATCATCCACACGCGGTGCGTTGTAGACGCAACAAATATATGGGCGCAGTTAAGGAGGGGCGTAGACATCTCTGGTGATCTGGCTCGCATCAGGGAACTTAATTATCCTATCTAAGTATCTAACTAATCAATGGAATGTCAACGTCGAACGGACTAGCTAGTTAGCAAATCCTTCTAGAAAATCTACTAGATAAGTCAGGACACAGGTCAATGTCCATGCCATGACAATGGTACATAGTTCCTATGATATCTCTAGGAAGAAATATACAATCGCAAGGGAACAATACAAAAGTCCTATTTGTATCCTCAGACATCCACAATGCATATAAGAAAACATTTACCATCACGAAAATAAGCATGTCGTGCATTTCCGATAGAGGAAGAAGCGGGGTTCGATGTCACTCGTGAACCTGCCAGTTAGCCTCTCTAGGCGACGGGGGTGGTTGCCGCTTTATTAGCAATCCTCCTCTTCCCCGTTTCTTGCCTCTTCTAATTCCCGCTTTGCACGATAGTTCGATAATTAGTTTTTTCCAAACCCCAATAACTTGATGTGCAAAAAAAAACTCTTTATCGATTCTCCGCATTCTTAAGTTGGTGAAACGCCTTCCGGATCGATGACATGGATCGTGGGAAGAAAGCTTTTGTGTACATGCTATGTTGCCCTTTTCGAATGCCTTTCCTTGCCACCTTTTACAATCAGTTGTTCAAAAAGAAGAAAAGAAACTACATGCAAGCAAATAATTGTTCAGGCATGAACATTGATGATGGCCAACTTGTCAAACCAAAGTACTAACCTGAGCTTTAAACATGTAGAAAACAGCCCTGAGCTTTAAACGATTAGTTTTCATTTTTGCTAACCAAGTCCCATAGATGGGGACATAATAGAAGAAGGTTCACCAGTCATCTACACTAATTACTGGACGAAACGCCAACAATAGCTGGGGTGACGTGGATTGTGAAAAGAAAACTTGCATGTGCACACAGCTCCCTCCGGTTCATAAAGTAAGGTGTAATATTTTAGTCAAAATTTCACAGTGTAAAAATCGACTAATTCACTGAAAATTGTTAGCATCTATGATGTCAAATCAGTTGCATTAAGTATGTAATGAAAATTATTTCATATCATATCCACACAGTTTTCTAATTGCAAGTTTTCCCTACAAGTAAAATGAAAACTAATACTGTGCCCTGTCCGAGGAGAGAGGCGTTTTGAACCCCGAACTCCACATAGCTTGTTTTCTGAATAACAAATTTACATTTTTTTTACGTCTCCACAAATCGTGAAAAAAAATCTCAGATGTCGCTGGTGAAAAGATTTATAAGTGTGCAAAATTTCAGCTCGGGCTCCACTTGAACTCTCCGCCTGTCCGAGTGCCTTTCCTTGACCGGTTTACAATAAGTTCTTTAAGAGAAGAAGATGCGTGCATGCATGAACATCGATGGTGTCCCACTTGTGCAAACAAAGTGGGTTTCGGTGGTACGTACACCAAACTAAAGTGCTTTATTCGATTGATTGATGATCTCCATTGCTGCTAACCAAGACCAGAAGAGCTTTAATAGTGTACTCGTATATATCGTACGTTCCACCCCATGCATGTTCCGGTATCGTCTTTGTCGACAAGCTTAGCTGAAGGTTGACGCTAGGCGGATGAGTCATCATCCTTCATCCACCTCGTGCCCTGGCCAGCACGATGCTCCTCCATGCCCTAATCTGGTAGGCTTGCGTGTCACCCAGTCCGTGTTGGCCCACGTAGGACAATGTCATTTGCCACATCATCATACGGTCATACCACAACTTTTCTCCAAGGAATCAATCAACCTTTGAACATAACAGCTGAACCTGGTCACAGTCGACACAAGCAGCAGCCGGCGTGTAATTTCCGGATGAATAATACTTACAAGTAGTCAAGTAGGTGGCACGTCCTAGTCGCCGGATCGTCTCTTTCGCGGTAGCTAAGGACCAGCTTAGCTTAGCCTATCCATGGCGATCACCGACTTTTGACCGATCTTGGTGGTCTCGAGCTTGACTATAGCTACATGAGTATGCGTTGGAGCATATATATATGCACGCACGTAGGACGATTCCCTCACTCACCGGTGGCCATTGTTGAAACTTCAGACACGCAGCGTTGATTTCTACGCACCGGTGTCTCTCTCCTCGAAACAGGCTTTCGCCCCGCTTTATAAATAAAGCAACCATCGTTTGAGACCGCTGCTGGGCCAGACAGCACAACGCCCAAAAGAAACAGCAGAGAAAAAACAAAAAGAAAAAGAAGAGAAAATAAAGCCAACAACAGTGGCTCGACGAAGGGTGACCCGCGACCGCTACGCCCTCCGGAGGAATCCCACCACGCTCCAAGCGCTCCGAAGCGTCACGTACCAAGCAACACCTTCAAGAAGGAAAGCGACGACGACGACGCTGCTGCCCGGACAGGTCCTAGGGTTTCCCCCGGTACGATACGAGAGGTGGGGAGGAGATACACCCGACACCCTTCAAGAAGGTCGATGATACCCACAGGCGTCACCGTGGCGGTGTCCAAACGACAAGGATTTCTCCCGACCCCTCCAAACCACACTCCAGACGCTTCGTAATGCTCCACCAAGCTAACCGCCCACCAGCATACGCCACCACGGTCTTGCAGTCACCCACGTCTCACCGTGACACACGATGCGAGGCTGGTAAAGAGGAAAGGAAGAGACTTCGGCAAGGGTAGGCAGAGCGGGAGCACGCGGGAGGGAACTGCCTCCACCGCCTTTCAGCGATAGCCGACCGGATACCGCAGCAGGTCAAACCAGGCCAACCTGGCCCAGTCGCGCCCGAATGGGCTCGTGAATCCCTGCCGCTGCATTGCAGCAAGGGTGCTACCGTCCGTGCCTACCTAGCACTAGCCCCTACTCCTTCTACCAGAAGATCCACAAAGATCACCACCGCCAAGTAGCAGCGTCGTCGCCCTCGTGTTCACCCGGGCCTGCCGGACCACCGCCGGTCTGAGGAACACCCCACGAACACAGACAAGCACCTAGCACACGCGACTGGGAAGGTCAAAGGAGCATCGGCGAGGACACCGCCAGAACTAGGCCCACCTGGCCTAGATCCGGCCCATACACGTACGACACCACCTAGCCGCCGCATTGCACAGCCACCACCACCACGACCTTGACCATAGTCGTCACATCGGCCACGCCTGTTCCAAACACGCAGCAAGCCCACCTGGCCCGCCACGGCCCAGATCTGGCCCCGCCCCTGCACCGCTGGGTCCGTCACCGTCAGAGGTGGCGCTCGGTTCCGCCATCCGCGTCCTGGACTCCGGCCACGCTGCCCTGGAGAGAGCCTGCCTGAGAGGGAGCCGCCCGCAGCCACCAACCGCCCGACCCGGAGGACCAGGCCGTGCACAGTGGAGGGCGGTCAGAGGGCGAGCAGTACGGCAGATGCGGCACCTCCGCACCTACCCTAGCCATCCTCCCTAGCTGCCGGGGAACCCGAGCCAACCACACACGCCATGGCCATGGCCGGAGATCCACGGCCACCTGCCACAGACCCAGCTCGAGCGGAGCCCGCAGACCCAGATCGGGCCCAGATCTGGGCCGCGCCGTCCCTGCCAACGCTGCTGCAAACCCCGCCGCCGACGAGCCTCTCCACCAGCCGTCGGTGCCCCGCACGCCCACGGTCGTCGCTGTGCCGAGCGCCCCCCACACACCCGGGCCCGGCAGAACTAGATCGGGCCCCGAAGGGCCCAGATCAGGGCCGTGACGCCCTAGGCGGCCACCATGCTCCACCGGCGCCGCACCACCCCGCCGCCAGCAACCGCGAACCCTGCCGCCGCGACGACCTCGGTTGCCCAGAGAGCACCGCCGCCGGGAGGACCGGGTCCCCGAACCCGCCTCCACGCCGCCAGGAAAGACAGTCCGCCGCCGCCGGTGCCAACCAGGCAACGCCCGGCAGCCCTGCCGGCGGCGGCGACGAGGGGGAGAGGAGGGGAGGGGGCGCTGGGGGAGCCAACGAGCTTCTCAGCATAGAGTTGCGCTGGAATGAGCAGCGTGACCCTATCCCGGTGTCTCTCTTGCAGATGGGACTTCATAGTGGATTTTCCCTGATAGTGAGGAGTCCAATAATTAGACCAGTTGATTCACTCGACAGTTTCTACGAGTGTGATCTTTTTTTTGAGATTCGAGAAACACAGCCGATCGACGGTGTAGGTACCTGCACTTTCTATCTCTTGTTTATGGGATACTCTCTATTTTACTGCACAACCCATTTGATAACACAGTGCTAATTCGAAAATAAATGTCGGAAAACATGTCAATTCATCAACAGTTCAAGACTTCGTACGATAAGGTTTCAAATAGAAGTTTGGTTACAAAGTGTGATGCAACGTGGAGCTGAGAAGTAGGTGGCACGCGTCTATCTCTAACTTCCTATTTGTACACGTATTCTAACACCTCCATCCAGGATGTCTAAAATTTATTTAAATTTACATATATCAAGTATATCTGAATACATATGAATGTAGACAAAATTAAAACACGAGGGAGTAGCAAGGGACCAGCCTATTAGCCATGGCGAGCGGCGAGCCATGACGTGCATGCTTATCTTGGCGACGATCCGCATGCAGGTCTTCTTTCCACGATCAACTGTCGGCTGGAATCTCCATATGGACGGCCGCTGGTTGCATGATTGGCTTCGTCTCCAGCTTGAGTGGCTATATATGTGTTGGAGCACGCATGCACGTAGGACGGTTCGTCAGTCGCCATTGTTGAAACTTCGGACACGCAGCGTCGACTTCTACCTACTCGTGTCTCCCTTGCAAACGGGTATTATTGATAGTGTCGCCGTAGATGCTCACAAATGCGCAAGTAAAATACCTGTACTTAATTTTGTTTGTGTGATCGATACTCTCTATTCTACTGCACAACGCATTTGATAACACAACGTCAATTCGAAGATAAATGTTGGAAAACATGCCAATTC
The DNA here is from genome assembly GCA_026929855.1 of Poa annua. Classification (NCBI taxonomy): domain Eukaryota; kingdom Viridiplantae; phylum Streptophyta; class Magnoliopsida; order Poales; family Poaceae; genus Poa; species Poa annua. The sequence goes on along the minus strand of CM049428.1, from coordinate 1,834,202 downwards.
AAACTCAATACTCCAAACAATACGGTCTCCAGATCAAAATCTGGTTACAAAGTGCCAAGAAGAAGAAGCACACTAACCCTCACCCCATGGCATGCCAAAGCATGAAGTCCGGCGTGTCCGTCTCGCTCTCGTCTAACTACTACAAAAAAAAAGATATCACTAATGTGCCAAAATAGGCTACCACTGGGCCGGAGCACTGATACACCAACGTTAACATTCTCGACAGGCCAGGTTCTAACCGGTGACCATGACGACCAGCAGGTGGTCAATCTTGAAGCCGGTGAAGGCTAAAGCTTCCTCAACCTCCATTAGGAGGCGCCTCTTCGAACTCATAGCGATATTCCCCTTCCTCTCAGTTCCAAGTGGGGTCGTCCCTGGCACCGACGAGGTTGGTCGTTGCTTGAGATCGTCTTACTCCACCGAGTGCAGAGGACTTGATTGCTTTTTCTTAGAATTTATTTAAGTCCTTTGTTGTAAAAAATAGAGATTAGTCTGTGATATTTCTTTTCTTTAGAGTCCTGATGAAAATGTACATGCATGCACCGCTAAATTAATGGCATCTAGGTCCTTCTACGCAATTGCACTAAAAAAAAGATTTAGCAAACAATGGATGGATAGATCGATGGTGATGATGAGACCAACCTCTAAGTCACGTAAAAAGAAGGGACAAACGGAGCAATGAATCGATTCAACACATCGCTGAATCAAGCGGATCAACCTGTTAATTGGTTTGCTTGTTTGCATACGTATGTGGGCCCTTTGACAGATCAATTACAGATCGACAATAACTCGTGGAAAAGACGTCAATAACTGCGAATGGAGTCAAACAGAGATTGATCATCACAAGTCGGATCCAAGCATCGGCATACTCTAATTGTTGTGCATTATTAGCCTATTAGGGTAAGGATAACCGAATCGATCGGGTACGTGCACACGACATTTGTATACCCTTGAACATTAAAATGATACAAATTTATCATACCAGATATACGTGCTCGTTTTTCCCCGGCAACATACATACAATATATGGTGGTACTACGGGGAAAACCAGACGACAGAAGTTTAGGCGGAGCAAACAGCTCGCGAATAGTCGGCTGATCTTGCTGCTGCTTCGGTCAAGCTACTCGATCGACGCCAAGCAAAGCGATTCCTAACTTCCACATCGCATCATCACTGAAGAAAAACAAAGTATTGGAACCATATATATTGCTAGCTAGCTACTTGGACATTATCGGAAAAAAATATTGCTACCACTCTACTTGGACATTAAGCATTTAACCTGTCCTGCACCATACGCCATTCTGGGTAGCTAGCTGGAGAGACACCTCGCACGCCAACAACTAATCTGCAACGAGAATATCGTAGAGTAGTTCGTAATTAATTTCCTCTCAAGCGGCTCTGCCTAACTTGTTTTTAGTCTTCTGTCAACATCGCTGTAGCCGATTGGAACGGCTACGATCGATACGAGGCGACAGGAATCAAACCCTAGCTAGCAATACTACCGGTACAACAACTAGCCTGTGTTTTCTTTCAGCTGTATGATCGACCTTGATTTGATCTGTCTGTACCAGTTACTACCAGTTGGTGGTGCAATTCCCTAGATGGCTAACGCATCCGATTGTCCAGCGCCCTATTTGGATCTTGTTCTTGTATTTTTCATGAAATTTCATAAAATTAACCTTTCGGATAAACTTTAACAAAAAATAACTCTTTTTTCAAAACTATTTCATAATCTAACCCTTTTTGGTAGCGCCCAACGCTACCCTCTCTATGGTAGCGCCATACGCTGGAGCGCTACCTCCTGCCAGCGTGGCATTGCGGGACCCACACCATTTTACATACCTCGCGAAAAGTTTGAAAACGACTAAGTGTTAGGGGGTAACGCCATGGATTAGGGTGCTACCGTCTTAAGGGTAGCGCCGCACCCTGTGGTGCTACCCTATGGAGGGTAGCGCCGTGGGCTAGGGTTATAGCTGACCAAACGGGCCGGCACGGCACATCAGGCACGGGCACGCTAAGGCACGGCACGATAGCGGCACGATTCTATTCGTGTCGTGCCAGATCGACACGTGGGCTGTGTTTTGAAGTTAGGCACAAGCACGCCGGCACGAATAAGGCACGCCGGCACGTCAAGCACGGCACAACACGATAAAAATAGCTGTAAAATATTTAAAATAAATAAATATAGCTATAAAATTTAATAAAAATATGTATAAAATCTTTAAAAATATATAAAAATAGTTAATCGTGCCGTGCCGTGCCGGCCCGCGTGCTTCAAGTCGAAGAGAGGCCTAGGCACTAACGGGCCCGTGCCGTGTCGCGACCCATTTAAGTCGTGTCGTGCCGTGCTTTGGCCGGGCCAAAAAAGGCTTGCCTCGTGCTGGCCCATTTGGCCCGTCCCATTTGGCCAGCTATAGCTAGGGTGCTACCCTATTTTACATGCGCTACCCTCCATATGGTAGCGCCCCAGGGTGTGGCGCTACCCTTAAGACGCTAGCACCATAGGCCACGACGCTACCCCCTAACACTTAGTCGTTTTCGAAGTTTTCGCGCCGGATGCAAAACTCTGAGAGCTCCGTGATGCCATGTTGACAGGAGGGTAGCGCCCCAGCGTGTGGCGCTACCATAGAGAGGGTAGCACCCTAGCGTTGGCCGCTACCCAAAAGGGTTAGATCCTGAAATAGTTTTGAGAAAGAGTTATTTTTTGCTAAACTTTGCCTAAAGGGTTAATTTTGTTAAATTTTACGTATTTTTCACCGCATTCTGTGGGATTTTCCATTCAAAGTTCGATGCACTGAATCTAGCAGATTTGCTGAGACTTGCTGTTTTAAGCTGGCAGAATACAGATCAAGTAACTCCACGAACTGCATAAGGAAGGGAATAAAGGTGATATGGAATGCTCTCTTGAGGATCACCTTCTTGCGTTTACGCTTGGGATGACAATGCACTACGGTTTTTTTACAATACTATTAAATATACCCGTGTGCTGACAGAGATGTCTACAAACGGTGGTTGTACATTCCACGTCATACATGGGAAAGATGATATTTTTTGTATCAGAGCCACTATAGAATAATCAAGACATGCAACTGAAGTTGAACTTTTTCGGCCCATCATGTTCTAGTTGAAAACCCAATTCTCGGTAAACAAGAACGTGAAGAGATGGCTACAAACGGTGGTTGTACATTCCATTGCGAGTTCGATGCACTGAATCTACTAGATTTGTTTGTGTTTCAAGCTGGCAGAGAACAGATCAAGTAACTCCACGAACTTCATAAGGAAGGGAATAAAGGAGATAATCAATGTGATATGAATGATTTCGCAAAGATACTTTTCTTGCCACCACATATTGAGCTCCAAAATAGACCATCTTACTTACTGAACATGTGTTCGAGGCACTCTTTTGAGTTCTCCTCTTCACCTGTTTATGTTTGGGATGACAATGCACCACTGTACATTTGATATGAAAGCTATTTTCATACCGGCTTAATTTGCTTCTCATCAAGCATAACAGTACAAATATGGTATATACCCGTGTGATGACACGATGGCTACGAACGGTGGTTGCACATTCCATGGTCATCCATGCGAAAGATGATATTTCTGTAACAGGAGTATTCAAAACATACATCCGAAGTTGAAAATTTCTCAGTCCATCATTTTCTAGTTGAAGCATTATTCTAAAATCGTGAGTTCATATAGAAGGGTCGAAGACCATAGAGTGTAACGTTTTCCAGTTGGTGAAGAGTTGAAAGTTCCAATTTGTGGTGCTTATCAATTCTTGGTTAAGAGCGCCTAGTAAATGGATCCAATTCATTAACAAAATTGAGAATGTTCAATCCTCAATTGTTGATCCAAGTGAAAAGCGGCTTTGTGCCAAGGTTTTTATTCCAAAAGGAGAAGTGATAAATATCAATCGAAATGATTTCCATGACAATAGAGGTGAAAGGTTTTTCTTTCGACGGGAACAAAAAGGTGGAAATGAAGTTCTCTTTGTGAATTTCTTTCAATTCTAGGTAAAATGCACACATTGTCCAAGTATTGGCTATAGTCTGTGTCGAAGGCGGGTTGACCCAACTGGTTCACTATCTCCGCCCTCGTGTTTGTTGAATAGTCATTTAACAATGCACACACTTATTTTACAATTTTATTGTTGAGGATACTTTTCCTGCAATCACTAGAGAATATTACACATTTATTACCAAAGTTCGCAAAATTCTCACTTCACTGTTGATCCAACCAAAAGCCTCATTTATCCCGAGGTGGCTATTCCATCATTGGAAGTATGTAAGCCGGTCGGAAGATTTTTATTGACCGTGGAGGTGAAACGTTTTCTTTTTGGCGGTAAAGGCAAGCCGATAATTTAAATGTTTCCTTTGGCGACGTCTTTAAACTCTACTAAATCAGGTACACACGTTTCCCCCCGAAGTAGTAGCAACTTTGCTCTCGTGCAACTCGTCAAGGTGGCACGCTGGATAGTCGCTCAACAACGAGCACAAGACGGCTAACCTCTCTTTCCATTACTCGCATAACGACAAGACATAGTCCTTGGGAGGAAGATGTAAAACTGGAGTAGCGGGTGTGAGACACAGTTGCTTCAGAAAAGAAGGTGTGACACACAACTCCTGAGGACGAAACCATGAACTATCAAGAGAGAATTATGAAAACGATCCTGAAACACGAAGTATCCATGGAGAATTTGAGTATATTTGAAAAACACCGAAAACATACAAGCCCACATATGAATCAGAAAAAAATAAATGCATAAATACGCCTACTACTAATTTGGATCCAAATTAGCACTAAATCGACCATGACACTCACCATGGCGTGGCATGACGAGTTGAGAAGCTGAGTCCGCCGTCGTAGCCGTAACTATAGCGGGGAGTTTGACGGTTTGCCACACTTTATGTCACAATTTAATCATTTGACATACCCTCTGTGTCACTGGTCACAATACAAAGAATTAAATTGAGATGTGGCAAATGTGAAATTTCACAAAAAATAACCCTTTGAATAAAGTTCAGCAAAAAATAACATCTTTTTAAAACTATTTTAAAATCTAACCCTTTTTGATAGCGTCCAACGATGTGGCGCTACCCTCTGTGTGGTAGCGCCACAACCTCCGTCGCTACCCTCGTACCAGTGTGGCAACGCGGGCCCTTCATCGCTACCCTTCGGAGGGTAGCGCCATGCCCCTCGGCGCTACCCTCTTAAGGGTAGCTCCATGCCCCATGGCGCTACCCTTCGGAGGATAGCGCCATGCCCCTCAGCGCTACCAAAAAGGGTTAGATTTCAAAATAGTTTTGAAAAAGGGTTATTTTTTGCTGAACTTTGCTCAGAGGGTTATTTTTATGAAATTTCACGTGGCAAAGTATCAAATATCTCAACTGCAGCCGCCATTTTTCTTTCCTCGTCAGAAAAGAAAAAGAAAATAATAAAAACTTGCGATATGATATGGCCTGGCGGCGGGCCCCACGAGTAGGCTGTTCCTCCTTTGCTTTCCCCACATATATTCCCCTTCCTTCCATCTGCACCAAATTCTTCCATTAAAATCTCAACCAAAAACCCACGCAAAATCAGCGACCGATTTCCCCCACCCCGGGATCCCCTTCCATCTCCCCCACCCCCCATGGACTCGGCGCCGCCGGCCGCCGGCGTTGGCGGCCCCGGCCCCGGCTACCCGGAGTCAACGGACTCCTCCCCCCGCAGCCGCGGCGGGGACTCCTGGGACGAGCCCTTCCCGTCCTCCGCCGCCGCCGCCGCGGCGGGCGGGGGCGGGCGCCTCCGCCTCATGTGCAGCTTCGGCGGCCGCATCGTGCCGCGCCCCACCGACAAGTCCCTCTGCTACCTCGGCGGCGAGACCCGGATCGTGGCCGTGGACCGCAACGCCACCCTCGCCGACGTCCACGCGCGGCTCTCCCGCTCGCTGCTCGCCGGCCAGCCCTTCACGCTCAAGTACCAGCTCCCCAACGAGGACCTCGACTCGCTCATCTCCGTCTCCACCGACGAGGACCTCGACAACCTCGTCGACGAGTACGACCGCGTCGCCGCCGCCTCCTCCTCCGGCTCCGTCTCCTCCCGCACGTCCCGGATCCGCCTCTTCCTCTTCCCGGCCAAGCCCGAGTCCTCCTCCTCGCTCGGCTCCCTCCTCGACGACTCCTCCAAGTCCGAGACCTGGTTCGTCGACGCGCTCAACAGCGCCATCTCGGGCTCCTTCGACGGCATCCCGCGCGGGGTCTCCACCGACTCCGCCTCCGTCAACTGCCTCCTCGGCCTCGAGGACGACTCCTCGCAGCACTCGCGCACCGGGGTGCCCAGCTCCGCTCCTTCGGCCGACGACCACCACCAGCAGCGCGCAAACCAGCAGAAGCTTTCCGCCGCCGCGGCCGCCGCCGCCGGAAGGCACCCTCACGACGCGCAGTCCGTGCCGGACTCGCCGATGCTCGATAAGAACTCATCCTTCGGCTCCACCTCGTCCGCGCCGTCCCTGTCCAACCTGCCGCCGATAAGGGTGCGGCCGGAGGTTGTTATGCAGCAGCCTGCTGAAACCCGGGCAGCTCCACAACTCTCCGTAGAGGATCACTTCGCCCAGATGGGGATCTCGGAGCAGCAGCCTCCGCCTATGGTGGGGTATACTATGCAACAACCGCTGATGCAACAAGCGCCGATCCCTGCCATGGGGGTGCCACTAGTGCCTCCACCATCCGAGGTGCCCAGCCGAGTCTTCTCCGATGATGAGAGGTCCGATCATGGTGGTGGAGTTCGGATGCAGCAGCCACCAAAGCAGGAGCTTCCACCACCTACCGCTGATCCCAACAACAGGTACTATCAGTTTTTGATTTAGTCTCCAGTAATAATAACTAGTGTATATATTATGATTTGGCTTACGCTGATTAGAAGAAGGATCATAGGCTTACGCTGTCGATGTGTTCGATGGAAATTTTCAGGGCCATGTACTACAATGATAGATCGCCTCGTAGCGAAACTGATGCGTCCAGCTATCGCGCTCCAGCGCCAGCTTCAGATGCTGCTGCCGCGGCACAGCCTCCGGCTGGCTATGTCTATGCACAGATGCAGCCACAGCAGCAATTGCATCAGCAACCACAGCAGCAACTGCATCAGCAGCAACCACATCAGCAAATACAGCAGCAACAGCCGCCGCCACAGCAATTACAGCAGCAGCCGCCGCCACAGCAACTACAGCAACAACCACAACAGCAATTGCAGCAGCAGCCTCCGCCGCAGCAACAACATCAGCCAGCTCCGCAGCAGTACGTCACGGCGGGGAATCAGCACTTCATTCACAACCCAGCCACGGGGACGTTCATTCCGATCCAATCTTATTACCACCAGCCTGTTCCCCAGGCAGCGCCGCAGCAACAGCAGGCTCCTGCGTTTGACCCGAATACCGGCATGTACTACATCCCTATGCGTCCGAATGCACCTCAGCAGTATGCCATGCCTCCTCCTGGGGCTGCTGCCCCTATGCCTGCTCCAACGATGGTTGAGAGCACACCGAAGCCTACCGTGCCGATTCCTCAGCAATATATGAAGCCTGAATTGCAGCAACAACCTGGTATGTACCGAACTGCTGCGCCCGCTGCCCCTCTTCCAGGGTCTAATACTGCCCCTGGATACGCTGGAATGGGCTACCACCAAGTAATTCAACCGCACCACCACCCAGCTCAGCAGCCTGCAGCGAACATGGCGGGGAACTATGGGTATGAGTATGCCGATCCCCGTGCACAGGTCTTCTACTCCCAGGCAGGAGCACCACCTCCATCATTGCCACCTCAGTATCAGCCCATGGGATCACCTGATGCCGGCCAGGCTGATTTGAATCAGAACCGTGGCTCATAGCCAAAGGAATGGTGAATTCTGGCATGCTGCTTGCTTATCTTAGAGGTAATCCTGCTGTTACTTATCATTATTGTTTATTACAACTTACACAAGTCGATGGCAAGCTGTGGATGGTGTAATCGTTGCTGCTGTGCATTTGGGATCACATCAATCTGCATCTGAGTTCAGAATAAGATTGAAATGGTATGTTGGTTCTTGTGCCGTTGACGCTGAGAGGGAGTGTTTCTGTCCAGAGCCCAATTTGCCGACGTTGGAGTAAGTTGTGGGGGGGTGGAAGGCCGTGAATTGTTGGATTACAGTTCCAATTGCTCTGTCTTATTTTTGAATAAATATATAGTAGTGTCCAAAAAGCTCAGTAAAAATCCGGAACCGAGAACTCATCATTTGTGTAGCCCAAATGTATATTTAAACTCATGGAAGGTACTGAGGCTGATGTCCCAGATATGTGTTTATTAGCTTGCTTGTACAAACTTCATTCGAGTTAAATATGATACAGTCCTTGTCCCTTATTTTGTACTATCTATAAATTGATGCTGATACGTTTTCTCTGATTTTAATACCTTGACTTGAGCAAGAGTCTGGTCACTCTAGTCATCCTCTCTATTTGTGTGTGTTTCCTTTTTGCTTGAAGCATTCAAGTATTCAACTACATTTGAGCCTGTTGTTATATACACAGTTTGGCAACTCTAGATATGCTCTACCTGTAGTTTTAGTCCTCCATAACTGTGTTAGCAAACAATTGTGTTAGGTATTGTTCCCATCCAGACTTTTGCTGCTGGATTTACACGGTGGTTGAACTAGATTCTTTCTGAATGGCCATCTAAGGAGATAATGTATTGGAGAGACCCTGATGGACCTCCAACTACTGATTCAACCGGAGCATGTTACTAGCAATCAATCTAGCTTAGTTTAGTTAGAGCCTCCCTTTCTAGTGTTCCCTGCAGGGCTAGAGGTCACAATTCCCCATTCTACAGAGGCAGTGAACCTCACAGCCACATACATGTATCTAGGAGCACACACCTGATGTGCAAAAGCCCAGGAAATTGTCCAGGATAGTTTATAACCTGCAAGTTGGCTTCTTTTGTTCCCCTGGAGAAAGTTCATAGTGACCCCTCTCTGTCCTAGGCACTCGAGTGCGCGGTGGTGACGCGATCCGCCCCCCTGGGATCTTATTCTCCGGTGGTGGCGTGATCGGAGGGATCTCCAGGAGATTGCTTCCCCTTTGTCGATGATATGGGATTGCTTCACCTCAAGGGGCAACACCTAATTCTTTCCGTTGCTGGTACTGGATGTGATGATGATCGTCATCCATCCATCCTCCTTCCTTGCCTTGACGTCTGGGTTAAGTTGTTCAACTGTCATGGGCACCATGCACAAGCTGTCCTGTGGATGGCTCTAGTGTGGAGGATTAACAAACAGTTTGGCGCAACAGAAGGGATGTGTACCAGCTGGGCCGCTTTACGGCTGTCTATGACCAGTGCATTGTGGTAGTATTGAAATGGTTGCGGGAGTCTGTCGAAGCACATTCTTTACCCACTAATCCCCTCAACTTGCATTACTACCTTTTTCTTTTGGCTCCATACCTGCACTGCCCTTTGTGTGTGTGTGTGTTGGGATCAATAATTTGGTGGCATAGCATGGTGGCTTTGCAGCGAAATAACGCTGGTCGTTTTACCCTGGCCGTCAGAGACGGGGTCCAAGCTGGAGAGACCGCCAGGTAGGTGTTGGATCCGGAGGCTGAGTCAGCAGCCGGTCTCGGGATCCGCGCCGGCGCCATTGGTGGCGGTGGCAGAGGGAGCACGAGCTCGACCTCGACCTGAGCTGGTGGTGGTACACCGTCCGAGCTGGCTGGGTGGATGGATGCATACCCACCAAGTGGGTGTGGGTGTGGCAGCAGTAGATCACCTGCACGTGGGGGCTGCCACGTTAGCTTAGCTATCGATCTGAGTCACGGCGGCGTGGATTCTCTGCTCCGCCGCAGGAAGCGTGGGACGGTGCCTCGGCGGCGGCGTCGCCGGAGAGCAGCACTCCACGCATCGCCTTTGTTTGCTCCCTTCGAGAGCTGGACCCGCGAATGCTCCGCCGTCCGGGCAGAAAAACCATGTGCCCGGTCTCGATACCGCCGGCCAGCACACGCCGATAGTCCCGTCGAGTCCATCCATTCATGGGCCATGCTTGCTGCTGCTAACACGTACTACGACTACGGTGGATTCATGATTATCATCGGTCATGCCTCCTCCTGAGCCGCCAACGTGTGAGCTTCGATTTGATTTGGGAACATAGGCTGTTACTTCCAGCAGCCTTTTGTTTTCTTTTTTCTTTTTTTTTTGCGGGGGAGCAGCCATTTGTTTTCGCTGGTAGTGGCACACGAACTCGGACTTTTGCTCCTCGCCGGCCGTCGCCATCGTCGGCGGAGACATCACCAATTACGTCGTGTGTTCGCTGCGAGTTGCTGTCAAGTTGTGCACACGTTGACTGACAAGGGTTCCGGCGACCTAACACACACGTATATATACGTGATGGGGAACACACACACCGGGTCGTGAGTCGTCAGTCCTGACCAACTGTTGCTAGCTAGTGCAGACAAGTGTGCATGGCATGGTGGCAACGAGTTTCTACATACGTACTCATGCACTCGTCTGGCCTATGACCACTCGACCGGTTTCAGTGTCCTTGTCAACACGGTGTCTTTCGCATTATCTTTCCAGGCATGACGGAGATGGTTAATTGTTAAGAGGTAATAAGAGAGAGAGAGAGACGCCGATTTTGATAGGTAGGTCATGCGAGGGGTACGTACGTCGTCCAATCTCTCATCTCTTAGACTCAGATCATACAAGACACCGCTGATATACGTATTAGGTAAATATATAGCATGCTAATACAGGTCTGTTCGACCATTACAAAGCTCCAAACACAACAACTTCCTTCTTACACGCGGCGTGACAGGTGAGTTTCAGGCCATCACCCAATAATCCTTTCATCTTCAGCTGCAAAAAAACACATGGTCCTGACTGACCACGTACGTACGTATCGATCCTACAAGTGGTAGTGGAGCGGACTGTGCATGGACAAGACACCCCCAAAGCAAAGCTACTGTACGTACGGGTTCGTCCGCCAAAGCTCTAGGTTTGCATGATGCACCTCAAGTGTGGGCAAAAGCGTTACACCAATCGAACGCTGCACGTACGCACCAAGGATAAACAGATGGATCCATCGATCGATGTGTCGCCCCGTCAGTGCATGCTGTCATCCCCGTTTCTTTTATGTTATCTTTTTTCAGGCATGCATGACGGAGAAGCTTAATAATTATGTACGAGACGAGGTAGCTGGGCAGCGAATGTGATCTGTGGTGTCGTAGGTTCACGGGAACGCGAGGAGGCATTCAAAATCCTTCAATTCAGAATCAGAAACGAGATCATCTTCGTTCCAGCCATCAACCATAGGCAGACAAGTAGCTTAGGACGACTCCAACAGACCGAACCAAACGCACACGCCATTTGTCCGTGTTTGGTCCGTTTACGTCACCGCTCCGACATGTCCCATGTTTGTACATTGGTGGCGAGCGCCTATAACGGTCGGGACCCATCTTTTATTTTTTCGGGCAAATTTTACATAAACCATACATGTGTCTAATTGATTTATATAGCGAGGTTGGACCACAAACGGCCATTTTACAGTACTACCTAGATAAATAAAAAAAGAAGACTTAGCTAGCTAGGGTCATGTCATGGTAAGTTGCCGGTTGCCGGAGGAGGCTACTCCAGGATGAACTACTCCGACATCTTGTAGAGGTTCTGCGGCGACGCCGTGCATCCGGGCGCGGTGGGGTGGCATGCCCCTGGTTCGACTCCGGGAGCAGGTCATCGGGGGTTGTCGGTCCAAGTCCAGCTCTGGCCATGCACTGACCCGAACAAGTCCGGCGGTCGATACTACGCCTCCTACACCTCAAGGCGACGCAACTCTTCCTCCTGCATCCGACGCGTCTCCTCCTCAAAATGCTCCCGCTTGCGCGCCAAGTCTGCAGACTCTCGGAGGGCCGGCCGGAGATCTATCCATCGTCCAAGCTCATCAGTGTCTACGGTGAGCTTGGACTCCTCCAGCGCGGCCTTAATGGCGGGGTCGTCCTCGGAGCCATAGGTGGCCTCCTCCTCCTCCATCTTGATCACGCGCGGCGGTGCTACGAGGTGGGGCGGGGGAGACAACCGGCAAGTGGGCGGCGGGAGGTGGCTTTGGCAGCGCGTGATTTGTTGTTCGCGTGCTGGAATCCGCTGGGATCCAAATACCAACCGCCTGACAGTTTGACGTCGCCCCCCAGGGCACAGGACATATGTGTTCCCAGTACCACTGGCAGTTGCGCTTCTTCACGTAGTGCCTTACGTGGCGGCCGACCTCGGCCTACTCGACCTGGACACCCAGAGGCGCTAGGCAAAAAGGGTGGGAGGGACTTATGCGTGGGCTGGTGGCGGGGTCGGAGAACGTTGGAGGCTGCGGTGCCCTGACGAGGACCCCGCCTCGTGGTCGTGCTTCGCCTTCCCGGTGGACGACCAGTGGAGCGGCATTGCTAGCTCAAGGTGGGTGGCGAGCGGTGGCTAGGGTCCTTTTCCCCACGCCCATGGGCTTTTTATATGACCGCACGGGGAAGGCGACCCACACATTGCCGCTGTTGAGTGAGCCAGTGGGAGGACAAAGGCCGGACGAGCACTATGGCTGTCCGTGCGGACGTAAACCTGGCCCAAATTTGGGTCAGGAATGGGTCGCGGCGGACCAAATTCTAACAATCATCGAGTTTACATCTGTGCGTTGGGCCTTTCTTTCGACACGAACGGACCGGCGCGGATGGGTCGTCCTGTTGGAGTCATCCTTAACGAGACAAATATATAAACGACCCAAGACACAAGTGGAAGTAGACATATAAGCTACCGGCCTCTGTCTCCTGCGTGAGAATGAAAGATCACAAGTGAAAGTTTCTTTTCTTGTTACACCGAGCACTGGACGAAGTTGTCTGATAGAGAAACAGATGGATCCATCGGCGTGTCGCCCTGTCAGTGCTGTCATCTCCGTTTCATTTACACTACTCCCTCCGATCCATATTAATGGACTCAACTTTGTCTAGATACGAATGCATTTAGTCTAAACACTTAACTAGATACATACGAATCTAGACAAAGTTGAGTCCAGTAATATGGATCGGAGGGAGTATATCTTTTCAGGCACGACGGAGACGATGGTTAATTATGTAAGAGGTGAGATAGACAGCGACAGTGGTTTAGGTCCATGCGAGGAGGCGTCCAATCCAATCCTTGAGAGACCAGGAAACGAGATCATATCTTCGATCCATCCATCAACAACCATAGCTAGGCGTGCAACGAGGAGGCAGATAGCCGACGAACAAAGACACTGTTTGTTACCTCAGCCGGAGGGAATATAATCTCTATCCGATTAGCCATGGCCAGGTGCGTGTCGCTGTCTGCTGTCGTCCCCATTAACGGCGGACCCCAGGTGTTCTTCCTTTCCATGGCCGGATCACACGAACGAGCAAAGCGAAAAGGAAGAAGACGATCGAAGATGCATGATGGAAAAAGAAGATATCACACACACACGCCATGGAACGTAAAGTGCACGCCAAAGATTTACCAAATCACCGTCGTGGTTGCATGGCATGATTATATATACTAGAAGGAATTGGTCGCGTGTTGCCGAGTCCATTTATACACCGGTAAAAAACAATATATATGTCTCAAAGTTCTTTACCACAAAAAGACAATAACTCTTATGGACTAATTGTCAAAATGAGACTTAAAAATTTAATATTAAACGATCCAAAAAATGAAATCGTCCTAAATATGATAATTTACTACCGTGTCGTATTTTTAAGATAACTAGCAACGTGGCCTCGCAAGTGTGAGGTCATCATCTTTAGTATTTGAAAAACATATCTATTTTAAATATTTAAAAATACTTTTCCTGCAAGAAACACAATGTTACAATAAGTTGAGTTATTGGTATCTTTTTAGGAGGCATGTCATCTGAACTTAAGCAACAATATTATCATGCCAATTACTTTTATTTCAATTTACTTCATTTGAATGGCTAACATGGTCTTAACATAAGGAAGCATGTTTTAGTTCATACATATAAATAATAATGTATATGCATGTTATATATTAATTTTGTTATAATTACTGGCACCATATTCTCATATGAATTATGAGGTTGTTCCATATTTTCTTTAGAAACATTGTGCTAAAATATAAAAAAATGTAATAATATCTTTAAAGTTTCCACTCTAAACATATTTCGTAGAGAACTAAAAACCCTCGATGCATGTTAATGAAATTTACATTCTTATTTCATCGTGCTCTCTCTCTCTCTCCAATTGAAACAACAACCATATTGTTGCCATCTAGATTCCCCTTATCTCTCGAGGGGCCATATTTTTGGGTTATGATTATGTTGATCATATTTAATTTTATACAAGTTTTATAGTACTTGGTATTTTTAATAACCATCCATCCGCTCTAATCGAACGGTGATAAAATTAGATCTACCTGAAACTACTAAATTAAAACTACCTGAAACTACCAAAATTATTTACTTTTTATCTAATGGCTGACGGAGCTGACCAGCCCATGTGGCGTTTTGATCGCTGCAAATTTACAGAGTGCCCCCTGAGGTTATATTTCTTCTACAGCTTGGTCCAGTTTCCATTCCGGTGAAAAAGAAATTGATTCTTTCTCTCTAGCCGGTCTGCCGGTGATGTCCATGCGGAGGCGGGAGTACATCAATGTCATAACGTGCGTATTCGAGACGCTACTCATATACACGGGGCTTACGCAGGGCTATATGCCGCCAGGCGTCGGCTACAAGACTGGTAATGCAGGGCTTGCGCTGGCCGCCGAAAGGCGGCCGTGAACGCGCACCACGCCGGCGTTATCCGCCGTGTGGGTCTGGTCAAGCATGCAACGTATTGGGAGCTGACTTCTCACGTGGGTGAGCGTGGCAGGGTCAGACCGGATATGAAGCTCGACCGTGTCATGAGCGGCATGTCTGTCGCCCGGGTAGCCACCACATTGTGAGGGCGACAATGGTTGTGGCAGACTGCTAGTTACAACACTCCGCGATCTGAGCCTAGTGGAATAGTGTGCTGGCAACAAGTGAGGGTGGCACGCTGCTCGCCGAAGGCGGTGGGGATATCCCCACGGCTCTAGCGCCGAGCTCCGGAGCGGGACGCAGACGCGCGGAAGGTGGAGTAGGAGCAGTAGTACGAGATAGGCGGTGCTCGGGAGGGCGGCTTGGACGGACTGGTAGTGGCGGCGGCATTGCGGAGGCGGAAGGTGCCGAGCCGAGCGAGGGCGTCAGCCTCGACTTTCCTCTTTGCCTGCTTGCTTCTCGCCGAGACAGATCATCTTGACGTTCCGGAGCGGCACTCTCTCCGGCAGCCGCACCGCCATGTTAGAGTGCTCACTCGAGGTAGTAGCTAACACCGCCGACCTTCTCTGCCAGCTTACCCACTTCGGCATCGGAGAAATAGGTTGACGACGATGGATGAAACCGAAAACGGCCGGAGTTGCGCGTGGACGCGGCAGTAGTCTGCCTTGTTCTTGAACGCGTGGAGGAGCATGTGGTCGCTCTTTCGGTCGCCGCACCTGTGTGGGACGAACCAATGACCGACAGCACGCGTGGCCGCTCCAGTCCAGTGCGACGAGCGCCGATGGCCGTGGTCACCACAGACATGACATGGGCAAACACGGGCACGACCAGAGATTGCGCGCCCGACGCGGCGAGACCTGGCTCCAGTCACATCTTCGACGCTGGCGGTCTGGAGTCTGGACGACAAACGGAGCGCACGCGCATCACGCTGCGCGAGGAACAACACCGGCACGACGCACATGCACGCTTGTGACACGGACGCTATGCTCCTCGAATGTCCACGATGTGAAGAGTGTGGTGCACTGCCACGGCAAGGCTCAGTCCAGGAAACCTCATCGACGGCGACGCGCACACATGCGGACGCGGCCCCAGCGTGGGCATGCTCGCTGCTCCCATCACATCTTGTATCCAGCGCCGGCGTCCCCACGTCAGCTTTACTCTCGTTGGCTCGCCATGCGGCCGCTAAGATCACACTGCGCGTCACCGCCGGCCAGACAGGAGCATGTAGTCAGGCTGAACTCATGCGCGGCAAGCATGCAGGAGACGGCCGCCACGGCCGCGGACGCACATTCAGGCCTTAGTTGGGTTAGTCAACGAACGACGTGGAGCTTGTTTTGAACAAAAAAAACTGATGAGTGCTTGAACGGCTAATATAATTTAGAGATGGAATAGTCTAAATCAACGGCTGGATTTTTTTTGAAGGGAAGCTACCTGAAACTACTGGGTAGTTTGCACAAGCACCGTAAAAGAGCTCTTAATTTTAACTATGTCTATTAAATCCCACCCCCCTCCAAAACTACGTAAACATAAATGAGTATATTGTGCCGTCAAAATAAAGGTGACAAAGCAACCTATACACTTTTCACATATAGAGAAATTTGTCGAAAATGCAAAGTAATCAAGGAGAGTTTGGTGAACTATATTTTATGACTCCAACCTTCCATTCTTCCATCACTTGTAATTTCCAAAGATAAAAACGTATTTAGCACATCAGTATGCTCTAACTTGGAAGTAAAAGGAACCAACTTACAGAACAACTTACCTAAATTATTTGCTCCTAGTAAATTACGGAATAACTCATTTAAAGTTTGAAATATGACACATGAACAAACGTCATAGATGTAGACTATCATGTATTATAGCGGTGTGCAAAATTTAAATTCTAAAGACTTTATTTTGTGCTCTGGTAAATTGGTAAAACTTTGGATCTGAAATAGTTAACTGTGTAGATTTTGAAAGCACTAACATTTATCAGATTTTGTTACTTTGGGTAGTAAAAAATACAGTGAATTTGACCTTGAGATTTTGACCTCTGATATACTGCATCACTGACTACATCTAGAAATATTCCAACATTTTTGGAAATTTAATGTCTCAAACATGAATTTTGAAAAATTCAGGACCCATATATTTCGGGCTCAAATTTGGATTTCCATGTGCTAGAGTACATAGTTTGTGTGGCAGAACAAATATCATTATTTTTGTTTCTCTGCTGCCCAGATCCTAAACAAATCTAGAAGAGAGCGCCTATGTCTCAGCTGACTGATTTTTTCTTAAGTTTCGGTCACCTTAAGAAAGTGTAACTACAGTTTAAAAAAAATGTAATCGCACTTTTTTAAATAAATTAGGGCAACTGAACTAGTTGTAAAGAAAAGTGCAATTGCACGTTTTTATGAACTGCGATTGCATTTTTTTGAAAAGTGACTCAGGCGCAAGAAAAAATCAGCCAACTGAGACTTAGCAAAATCAAATCTAGAAAAACTTGATGTTAGAGAAATCCAAAATTGACGTGCTAGGATAGATAATCTTTTTTTAACAGTCGTAGCTGAAGTTACGGAGTGACATTTCCTTTCTATTACTCCCTCCGTTCAGAATTAATTGACACAGATTTAGTACAACTTGAGCTAAATCTGAGTCAATTAATTTAGAACGGAGGGAGTACATACGTGGACTCATATAACTTATACCGTGTCAAAAAAGGTTACACGGCTATATAACTTTTAACGTCTTGGCAAATCCTTGCTATAAATTTTAGATCTAACTATGATGTGATTTTCTTAATATCTCTTCATCTACATTTGTACCCAAATATAAGTCAAGAATCCAATTTTTCTAATCAGTCTACTGTTTAGAAATAGGGTAAAATTTAACTAAGACATCCCTCCCAAACCTAATCTCCCTGGTTATAGAGGCCTGTGGTGCATTGTTGATTTGGGCCCGCATGTCATGGACCCGTGTGTGTTTTCTATGGGCTTTGCTGTTGTGTGGGCTTGGGTCCATTTGTCTGTCTTTGTGTGCGTCTATGCGATGGTGCTCCTCCACAGAGGCGGTGTTGTGGAGGTCGGTTTCGTTTCTGCCGACGCGTGTTTTCTTCTGGTCTCTTCTTTGTTGCCGCTCTCTTGTTTCTCCGCCGTGGTTCTCTCCGGTCGACGTCTAGGCGGCGGTGGGTTCAAGCTTCCTTCCTTGTTTCTTTTTCTCTATGCTTTAGATTTGTTTCAGGTTCGGGTGTTTTTCCCCTTTTGTAGATTGATTCGTCCGCGCATTGGATCTGGAGGTTTGGGGTCTGGGGATCTTACGGTGGCGCTGTTGGCTTTCTTTGCTGCTCATCCTTTTTTGGCTCCTCCGCAGCTGGCTCGACAGCACCGCGGCGTGCGGTGGTGCTTGCTCTTCAGCTTCTTCGGCTCGTCCGCATTGGTTCAGGCCGCAGGTTGTTTCTTCCCCTTTTCCTTTGTTTTCACGTTTGGCTACTGCGGCGTACCGCTTTTTTTACTCTGCTTGTCTTTGGTCGCGTCTTTTTTGTCTAGTTGGCTCCATCTTCCTTCATCGTGCTTGTTTTATGTTTTCTTCTTGTTTTGTGTTGGTTTGGTTCGGATTTCTTTGTTCTGTAACTGCATCGCGCCTACCTTTTCAGTGTTTTTTGGTTGAGTTTTTGTACTGCCTCCACGCTGGTTTCATTGGGCTAGATGCGGTCTTCTCAAGTTCTGCGTTCTCCAGGAGGGCGTAAGCGTAATGGTATTTTCTCTTGATTCAGTGAGTTTTTTATTTAGTTTCTTCTGCTAGGTTGTTTCATCATTAGTTTTGGCGTGCTTTTTTGGATGCCAGCGTCTGTTAGCTCTGATGTTTCTTCTCCGCCTTTGGATGGTGTTTCTGACCGTGTTGTTCGTCCGAGGGCTGTTTCTGCTAACCGCGTTTCATCCTGCGATTCTGATCGGCATGTTGCTAGTGATCAATCATTCCGGCGTCGCTCATGCTATGGTCGTTGGCCGGCCGGTCGCCAAGTTTTTCTCCTGTAGTCATCTATTTTTAGGACTAAATGTACAACCAATATCTAGTTTCCGTTTCAAGCTTAGCGCCCAGCGAGAAGTGTCAAAGTCTCAATGCATGATAGGCGAAAAACGACGATGTTTTTTGTGTGTGGCAAAATCCGCTTCTTTTTCATCGTGCATGTGTGACCATGTCAACATGCCCGATACCTGTTTGTACGTGTACGTGCGTCACCTAAATGAGCCTCTTTGTTTTTGGTCTTTTACTCATGTACGTGCGTCACGTGTTTGTTTTTAAAAACGTGCTGAGAGTCCATGCCCCATACGTTTATCTTCTCGTCATTATCGTGTCAAATAGATGTTACATGAGTTTTATTAACCATATCAAAACATGTTACGTACCTTTTTTATTATTAAATCCAAACCATAAAAAATAGATCTAATGATCCAAATAATCTTGATGATGTGCTGATGTCTCGATTCACTTACTCATTTCGTGTCATAGTGTGCAAACTTTGACTATTATTTATTATATGAACATAATGCTAAGGATAAATTATTTTGTTCTAATCATATTCGTTAAGATGTTTATATTTTTCAAAATTAGAGAAGTACAAATCCAAACTATCCAAAATATTTACTTTCTTTAATCTTCATTCATGGATCTACGCTCCTGAACAAATGCATTTTCCGTGTTATGCAAAATGATTATAGGGCTTAGAAAACATAGTTCAGGAATATTTTTTCGGTTGTCAATTTTACTGTGCAACTGAACTGACATGTGCTTGCGTGACCCTCGCAAATGCGAGGGCATCATCTTTATCATGATAAATATGTTCATGTACTAAATTTAAGCTTTTATAGATACTAAAAAATAATGTAATCTAAATAAGAACATCAAATGACTCTCAGAAAGTATTAAATAGAATATCACACACACATGTGATCTTTGAATTTATGAAAGTAGGTCTCCTAATATATTTTAAAAAAAATCCATGTCACACGTTCTATAATCTTGGTTACTTTTAAATGAAGGTAGTGCTTTTTTAATCCATATTTTACCTCTCTTTATGTCATCCCTAATTCATTTTACTCTCTAAGTGATAGAAGTTTATTTTCTTACAAAAATGACAACATGGACTAACATGTCACATAGTTTCATGTATCGTATTATATTATTTAACCCAGTGATTGTACTATGTCACTCACTTGAATAGGTCGTGTCCTGAAACATCACTATGCTGTTATGAAAAACAGTATTTTGGTTTCTTCATTAGTCATATACTTTTCTACGACTTAGTTAGCAGATTTCAATGATGTCTCCTATTAATATATAAGAATACAAGAGGAAATAAAGTTTCTTGCAAAAAAACATTGAAACTGACCTAAAAGTATTTAATCACGCCATAGGAAAACATATGAGGTTGAAGTAAGCTCATGAAAACTTTTGGTTGTGAAGAGATTAAGTTATATTACTTACTTTGCACACCCTAGGAAGATCGGTTAGACAATATAATTACCATGGCATATTAATTTTGATTTTCTTAATGCAACTATGAATATCCATTAACATGTGACTTTTGCCTACACAATTATGATGATATGTGTGTTTCCATGTTATTTAATTATGAACATCTTTTGTGCATCTACGTCATGGGTCCACACAATTGTTTTTTAAGCTGGCCCACAACTAAATACGTGACAACATTTTTTTTGTGTGAACATGACGAGACCCATGTGATAATAATAATTAAAAGGTTATGTAGTTATTGATCTTTCATTAAATCTTAACCGTATATTTTAGATCTACTTATCATAATTAATTAAGATGATGTGGATTAACATGGTGTCTCTATTTTATATTCGTATATTGCTTTTAGTATATAATAGATAGATGACATCGAGTTCTAGAGGGAAATGTGAAGGGGATTAGGTGCATAAAACAATAATTTTTCTAGGAACGATATCGCTAAAACATGTCAAGATCTATTATATGCAGATATAGTACTACGAACGGAGATCGGAATACATACCCTTGTAGACCGAAAGCGGGGATTACGGTCCCGCACAAACGTTGTCGACGAAGACCGACGAAGCCGACCTCAAGGTCGTGTAGAGGAAGCAGACCTCCAAGCACCGCTAGCGCAGCACCTCGCAGGGCGTTACATACGTACGGTGGAAACGACGGCCTCCGAAGCTCCAGTCCAGGACGAGCAGCGGAAGACTTGGACCGGAACACCAGCAACGCGGCAGCGGGCTATGGTGGAAGAGATCCCCCTCTCAACTCGGCGCAACTCCGACAAAGGGAATCACGAAATCGAGAGAGAATTGGGTAATTAATTGGTGAATTAAAAAGCCATGGGTGCCCCTCTATATATAGGCTCCCAGGTGGGAGCCAACCTCCTCACCAGGCAATGTGGGAGTAATCCCACATGCCTGGTGCGGCATGGCTGGGGGCGCCGGCCCCCTAGTGGGCCTCTTGGCCCACTTGGATCGGCCCCCAAGCCCCCCACCGAATTCCCCTAGGGAATTTTCCCCTCTTGTGTCTTCTTTCGACCAGAAGGCCCATTTAGGGAAATCAGCCTAAATAAATTCGAAAATAAATATATAAAATCATATTTAGACATTAATTACACTAATTAATATCAAACATATTATATATAATTTATTCTAGCTCCGAAAACTCTTTCGTCGCTGCCCGATCTCCATCAGACCTCTCCCGGGACGTTCCCGGTGATCTCTTTCCTTTCCGGGTGTCTTGTCGAAACCCCTTAAGTGTGTTACCCTAGCGGTTCGATATAATAACAGACATGATCGAGACTCCTCTCAGATCAATGACTAACTCCTTTGCGATACCCAAAAGTATCACCGTTATTGTCATACTAATTAAGATACGACGTTTGGTGCAATCAAAGTATCTTTCAGGAATAACAACAAGAGTTAGTCTCACAGTCAAAGGCGTAATGACTACGTCCTACAAATATGGGTATGTCCATCACATCGTTCTCCAGCGATATGACTTCCATTGCCGACTGGCACCATGCCCTATGATCGGGAAACCTCGATCATCGATCGCTCAATGAAACTAGTCTTAGTAGAGACTTCTAGGGACCTGGTTGTTTACGCATAACACCCGTATTAATGTTTCCGCTTAATAGGTTATAGCATGACACAAAAACATATTATGAACAAACGAGATATGATAAAGAAATACACTTTATTAATTGCCTCTAGGGCATATCTCCTTCAGTCTCCCACTTGCACTAGAGTACAAATTAATCTAGATTACAACTTGGTAAAAGCTTAACACCCATAGCAACTTGGTGAGTTTCATGCTTGTCAAGCGGAAGAGGCTTCGTCAGAGGATCTGCCACATTCAGATCTGTATGCACTTTGCAAATCTTCACATCGCCTCCTTGTACGTACTGACGTATCACATGGAAGCGTTGGAGAATGTGTTTGGCGGTGGAGTGAGACCTTGGCTCCTTGGCATTAGCAATGGCACCCGTATAGTCGCAGAAGAGGATCACAGGGTCTTGCACGCTCGGGAACACTCCAAGTTCAATGATGAACTTCCTCAGCCACACAACTTCATTCGCGGCTTCGCAAGCAGCAATGTACTCCGACTCCATTGTGGATTGTGCGACAATGGGTTGCTTACCACTTCTCCAGCACACGGCGCCTCCATTCACCTTGAACACATAACCTGTCTGTGACTTAGAGTCATCGGGGTCTGAGCAGAAACTTGCATCCACGTAACCTGTTACGCCAAGTTCTTCATCGCAGTCACCATAGACAAGAAACATTTCCTTTGTCTTATTGAGATACTTAAGAATGCTCTTAACAACAATTCAATGCGCCATTCCAGGATTACTCTGGAACCGGCTTGTCAAACTTAGAGCTAATGCCACATCAGGTCTAGTACTCAACATTGCATACATAATCGATCCTATGGCTGAAGCATAAGGATGTTTAGTCATATCGGCCTTATCCTATTCCGTTACCGGATACTGTGCCTGTCGCAATGTTTTATTCTTGATAACCGGAAGAGAACCCTTCTTTGCCTTCTCCATACTGAAACGCTTCAGTATTTTATCAAGATAAGTACTCTGCCTCAACGCTAATAGACGTCTTGATCTATCATGATAGATTTTAATGCCTAAGACGTATGCAGCTTCTCCTAAGTCCTTCATGGAAAATTTACTGTTTAAATAATCCTTCACGCTATTCAGAAGTTCCACATCATTCTCAATCAGCAATATGTCATCTACATATAGTGCTAAGAACACAACCGAGCTCCCACTCATTTTCTTGTAAATGCAGGTCTCTTCCAAATTTTGGACAAATCCAAAACGTTTGATTACCTCATTGAAGTGAAGATTCCAGCTCCGAGATGCTTACTTCAATCCATAGATGGATCACTGAAGCTTGCATACCTTGTTAGCATTTCCTGGATCGACAAAACCTTCAGGTTATACCATGTACAACTCTTGCTCAATGTTTCCATTTAGAAAGGCTGTTTTGACATCTCTCTGCCATATTTCATAATCGTAATAGGAAGCATCTCCTAACAAAATCCGAATAGACTTCAGCATCGCTACCGGTGACAAAGTTTCATCGTAGTCAATCCCATGAACTTGTCAGAAACCTTTTGCGACAAGCCGAGCTTTATAGACGGCCACATTACCTTCATCATCAGTCTTCTTCTTAAAAATCCATTTATTCTCGATGGCCTTGCGCCCTTCAGGAATATCCATCAAAGTCCGCACTTTGTTATCATACATGGATCCTATTTTGGATTTCATGGCTTCAAGCCATTTCTCGGACTCTAGACTTGCCATTGCCTCCTTGTAGTTCGTAGGTTCGTCTTGTTCAGTTAACATGACAGTGCAAACCATGCTGCCATACCATTCTGGTGCGATCCGAGATCTACCAGACCTACGAGGTAGAATACTTTTCTCGACAGTTTCTCCCACTCCATCCGCGGAGGACGTTTCCGGAATTGCTTCCGTTGCGCCACTTGGAATCTCGAGTTCAGGATCAACGATCTCATCGAGGTCTACCTTCCTCCCACTTACTCCTTTCGCGAGAAACTCCTTCTCTAGAAAGGTACCGGTCTTCACGACTAACGTTTTGCCCTCAGATTGGTTGTAGAAGGTGTATCCAACGGTTTCTCGCGGATATCCTACACAGACGACTTTCTCCGACTTCGGTTTGAGTTTGTCGGGCTATAGTTTCTTAACATACGCCTCACAACCCCAAACCTTCATAAACGATAACTTAGGCTTCTTGCCATGCCATAATTCATACGGTGTCGTTTCAACGGATTTGGACGGAGCCCTATTTAAAATGAATGCGGTTGTTTCTAACGCATAACCCTAGAAGGACACGGGCAAATCGGTAAGAGACATCATGGATCAGACACTATCCAGTAGAGTACGATTACGTCGCTCGGACACGTCGTTACGTTGCGGTGTTCCGGCAGGTGTAAGTTGGGGTACGATGCTACAACTCTTCAGATGTGTGCCAAACTCAAAACTCAAATACTCGCCACCACGATCGGATCAGAGGTGCTTGATTTTCTTGTTAAGATGATTGACGTGGGGCTACTCTTCGACTACCCCACGGTGAGGCTACCTGGGCCACGCCAAGCTTATGGAGGCCCACAGAAGGCCCACTAGGGGTATCGTATGACCCAGTCCTAGTCGGTTAGGTCGCATAGCTTGCCATATCTGTAATTGCCATCGGCACCGTTCACCCGAGACCTGGCCTACCTATAAAGGCCAGGAGGGTTGCTCGTCTCAAGGACACGCTCATAGCCTCCACCACAAACCCTAGCGAGATCGCAATCTCGCCATTGTAATCGCTACTCGCCGTCAATATGAGACAAGTAGGAAGTAGGGTGTTATCCTCCGGGAGCCTGAACCTGGGTAAATCGCCCCGCTTGTCAGCCGTCATGATCACCAACGCTTCTCTCTCTCCCTCTCAATCAACCCGGGGTGGACAACCCAGGGATTTGTAGAGTTACACCCTCGTCAATTGGCGCCGTCTGTGGGAAGCTAGTCGAAGCTACATGGACAGGACCATACCTTGCGTACATATTGCACAAGAGGCTGCCAACCGATCCAGTCGAAGCAAAGCGCATCATCCGGCGCTCCAAAAGTTTCACCGTCATCGACGGGGAACTCTACAAGAGAAGCATCTCAGGAATTCTACAAAGGTGCGTAGATCCTGTCGACGACCAGGCCATCCTACTCGACATCCATGCGGGTATCTGCGGGCATCATGCCAGCAGTCGAGCCTTGGTGGACAAAGCGCTGCGAGCCGGGTTCTACTGGCCAACAACTATGAAGGATGGAGAAGACCTAGTAAAGAAATGCCCCGGGTGCCAGGAATTCGCCAACAAGCCACACGCACAGGCGTCCACGCTCAAGACAATACCACTAGCCTGGCCCTTCGCCCAATGGGGGTTGGACATGGTAGGCCCGCTGAAGAAATCTTCACCCGGAGGGCACACTCACCTACTGGTCACAGTCGACAAGTTCACCAAGTGGATTGAGGTCGTGCCCATCACAAGTTCGACTGCATCATCAGCGGTCAACTTCATCAGATCCATCATCTTCAGATTCGGGGTACCAAACGGGATCATCACGGACAATGGCTCGAACTTCACAGCCGAAGAGTTCAAAGACTTCTGTTCATAACAAGGCATCAAGCTCAACTATGCATTTGTTTCGCACCCGCATTCCAATGGGCAAGTCGAGAAAGCCAACGGCTTAGTCTGTAGCGGTGTCGTGGTGGTGTCACGGCAGATGCCATAGGATGGCTAATGTGTGGGGCCGATGGACGTTGGTGGATCCGGAGAGGGATAGCAAGCTGAAGAGCTCACACGGGGAGGATCCCGGTGTAACCGAGATCTCCCAAGAACTAGATACAAGATCAATGCGTGAGGGGGAAGATCTAGTAAACACGAACAAATGCACGAAGGCACACCACACACACACACGATATACCCAAGTTCAGGGCCCTCGTGAGGAGGTAACACCCCTACTCCTGCCTTTCCTCTCTATATAAGTGTGGTACAAGGGCTACAACTTGCTCTTAGAGCTCTTGAAGTGAAGAACACAAGGAACTAGATGAACTCAAGGGAAGAAGAAGTAAATGCTCTAGGAGTAAATGAGACTAGAGTTTTGGCTCCCAAGTTGGTCTCTCCTCCATAGAAGCAGTTATGGCGCCTTTTATAGAGTTCCGGCCAGGAGGGCCGGAAACCCTAAACCGGCTTGGCCCCACCGGACAGGCCTAACCGGTATGGCGACACCGGCTAGTGCGACCTAGTCGCCGTGCTATCCGGCGTAGCCCCTTCGTCATCATTCCAGCGAGGACAGCAGGCGCCGTCCTGGGTCATCATTGTCCCCCTGTCAGAGACAAGACATGTCTTTGCCCATCCCGGATAGCCTTTTCCGGATTGCCGGGCTAGGCACGTCGTGTCTTGTCGTACCGTTGTCGTACCGGCTGACGCGCTCCTGTGTCAGGCAGGAGGTGACCATGATTCCGTGTCAGGCGGGAGGTGACCATGCTTCCGTGTCAGACGGAACGGTACTTCTCCCCGTATCAGGCGGGAAAGCCTGCTGCAGACCGTTGACGGCCTACTGAGATCTCTCATGCCGGTCACCTTCTTGCTCGACACTACGAGTTCTTCCTGCACAAGTTTAGGACCGAGATAAATGTTCCGGTTAGCACTTACCCGGATTGCCTATCCGGTAAGACCGAGTACCTCTCCTTCCGGGAGTCTCCTCGGATCCGAAGATCCGAGATCCTTTCCGGATGCACCCGAGTTCGTCTCAGGATGAGTATCTCTAGGCCTAGCCTCCCGAAGATGTCTTATCCTACCAGCAAAGACATCTTCGAGAAGCTAGTTCTTAGAGGAAACACCCGCTGATGCTTGTGCTGCTATTGTGAGGGCTCGGGGTATCTATTTATAGCCGCCAGAGCTGACCTTTGCGCTTGCCAAGAGGCACCTTGCACTCTACCAGCACTAAAGGGTCAAGTTGCCCCTTCCGCACACTAGGGGGTGGCCCTTGCTCTCGCCAAAGGTCAAGCACTGTTGGCACACTACTGAATTACTCCGGGATCTGCCCTACCCGGGGGGCAGCCCCCCGACACTAGTCCCCGAAGCTGGTGCTGCGCAGCGACCCCGGATGATGTGCGAGATCAGCTTTAATAACAACTATCTCCCTAGAAAATATGAGACTATCCTTTGACTTGACGCCGAGATGAGTTTTGCCGAGATCCCCATACCGAGATCGTTTCGACCGGAAGGCCACGCTCGTAACCGGATAGTGCCACATGAGTGAATCTTGATCGTTGGCTCCGCATCGAATTCCAAATCTCTGACTGGGTCCCACCCGAGGTCCTGTCGAATCAGAAATGCACTCGAGTGCTCTGGACCGAGCACGCCGTTGCTCGGGTTCACGCGCCGGGAGCCGCAGCCGATCCGAAGTCCAACCGTTGGGGCTTTGTGGCCCCCGGTGTGGCCGGATCAGGCGCTCCTAGGGACGCTACGTGTCGCGCGGCACAAAACAGATCCCACCCACAATCGGAGAGATCGTGGGCGGGAAATTCGGAAACCGCTCCGGATCCCCCCTCATAAATAGGGGACCGGAACGGTCATCTCTTCTTCTTCTTCTTCTTCTTCTTCTTCTTCTTCTTCTTCTTCTTCTTCTTCTTCTTCTTCTTCTTCTTCTTCTTCTTCTCACTTCCGCCACCGTCGTCTCGAGCACGCCGCCGTTGCCGTGCCCGGAGCTCGAACGCCGTCGCTCTCGCTGGTCGCTGGAGCTCTTCGCTTCCACCATCGGGTCGCACCCTTCTTGCCCGTCACCGGCCTCGCTTTCTCCGGTGAGTTCTTCTCTCCGCTCCGATGAACTTCTTTACGGGATTGATACTTCACGTTCGGTCGCGCAATGATGCATGCGCGGCGCCGCCGCCGCCGGCGAGCACGATTCGCGCGGCGCGCGCGAGCCGCGCGGCGGGGATGAGGACGCGCTATACACCTTAGTCTTTTGCTCGCCCTAGGCCACATCTGTATTTTGCCCGGGCGTATTTTCATCGATTAAGTTTCGATTTACTAGCACGCGGTAGATCTTATTTGCCAGGAATCCGGTTGTCCTTAGGAGTTTGTGATCCGAGATCTTAGCTCCCGGTAGACTAACTCGGACTAACTGCCGTTGCGCCTGCAGAGTAGCCCGGATACATCTGCAGATTTCTTCGACATGGCTGAAGAAAGTGTTCGGGGGTGCTGGGATGGGTCCGAGATCATGCAGAAGGACCTCGACTGGCTGTACCGGACTCACCGGATTCCGCCAGAAGTCGAGAGTCGTCTCCCGGAGGGCGAGGTTCAACCGGAACCCCAACCCGGGGAATACGTCGTATTCCTCACGCATTTCAAACGGGTTTGGGCTTCCGGCTAGCCCCTTCTTCCGCAACTTCCTCGACACCTACAGCCTCCAACCCCATCATCTCCCAGCCAGCGCCATCATGATGCTTTTGGTCTTCACCACCTATACGGAAGCATATCTCGGCGTGTGGCCCTTCCTGGACCTCTGGGCCAAGTACTTCATCCTCCGCCGCCAAGTCATCCACAATCCGGATCAGAAAGTTAAAGACTTGGTCGACTGCGGAGCGGCCACCATAATTCCCCGCGCTGACTCCGGATTTCCCATAGTCAAGGGCCTAGAATCCTGCCGGAAGTGGCAGCGTAGTTTCTTCTATGTGAAGAACCGGGAGGCTTCGGGAGATGGTCCGGGATCCTCGAACCCGGATTTTATCAATTTGCCGGAGTTCGCCATTGGACCTCCTCGCGAATTCGATCTCTGGAACCGGCTTCCAGATACCGAGGAGGTCAGATGCATGCACGACGTCCTTGGCGTGTTGACTGACAAGATGACTGGCGACGACCTCCTGCGCTGCTTCATTATCTGTCGCGTCTGCCCCCTACAAACCCGAGTGCACAAGATGTGCCATATGGACGGGAACCTAGATCCCACCAGGACCAACATCTTCGGGTTGGACCGTCCCGCAGTCGTCCTGCGCGTTCGCGCTATCGCTCGAACGAAGATGCCGGATGACTATGTCTGGGGTGTCGTCGGGGGATCCCGGAAAAAACCACTAAAACATGTGCTTCTATCTGTCTTTCGCAAACTTGCATTTGCGCCCGGGTTCTGCTGGAGACCGACATGGTTGTCATGCAATGACTTATTCGTGCAGTTATTCGAGCGGCAAACTGAGGAGGACGCGATCCACGCCAACGGGAATTTCGTGCCGAACGTCCCGGCACCGGCTAAGATGCCGAGAGAGGATCCCGACGGCGAGGACAATCTTGCCGTTCCTCTAGTACGCGCTGCTGCCCTGGGTAACCCTTCAACCTCAGAGGCTATTTCCGTTTCTTCAGATGACGAGGATGAGATTGATTGTCAAATACTCGATGTGATTGACGCTCTTCCCCTCAACTGGGCTTCAGCAGTGGTTCCGAAACCCACGGTCGTGACGAAACGCGTCGAGACCCGGAAGCGTGCGGCTTCCGATATCAATCCTTCCAATGCTTCCGGCAGCGCCCCCAAGAAGAGCAGGCCGACCAAGCAAACGGCCGAGAAGCCTCTACGCCGAAGGAGGGGTCCTCCCATCGTTGATTCCGGGTAAATTTTCTTTGCTTCATGTTACATGATCTTGTCTTCTCCTGAAGTCTTTACTGACATATTTCTTTCAGCGATGCACTCGACGTCCCGGCATCCTTTGCCTCCCAACCTCCGGGATCCCGGACTCCTAGCCCGCCTCGGGCTGCCTCTTCTCCATCTCGCCCTTCCGCTCAAGGGAGCGAGCCTCCTGCTTCCAGTGCCGCACTGACTGCCGCTGCGACTCCGGATACTCGTCCCGTGGTGGACGAGATTCCTGTCCAGGCTACGACCGCATCGGAAGACATCCTTCTTCCGGAGAGCCCGCGCAGGGTGCCTGGGCTTGAGACGGAGATTATAAGTCCTCCTCGGCAGGTCGTGTCGAGCGGCGCCTCCCGGCAAGCCTCGAGCAAGACAACCCCGGTGAAATAGCCCGCGGCTCCTTCCCGGCAACCTGAGCATCCTGCCGGGAAAGCGCGCACCAAGGCCGCCGGGCAGAAAACAACCTCCGCCAAACCTACTGCTGCCCCGACATCCTCGGCCCAAGACCTGGCCCTAAGTACGGGTAAGTTTTCGCCGTTACCGCCACCTCCTGCCGAGATCCCCACTGCTGCCCTGCGGACGCTGCGAGCAACCGTAAGCTCCTTTATGCCTTCAGGATCCCGGGAGGTTGTTGCTGCTCGCGCGCCTGGCGGCTCCGGCATACGAGTTGTTGAAGAATACAACCAAGCCTGGATTGCCGCCGATGCCTCCGAGATCGTGGAGGACTTGCACACTGCCGGCCCTAGCCGCAGCGCCCAAGCTCTGCACGCTCTCCAGGTGGCCGCGCTGAACGTTACTCGGGTGACCGAGGTAAGTTTGTTCTCTTTACCTTCTCCAAAAATTATTTGTTCCTTCCCCACTAGTCCCCGAGATTGGTGCTTAGTGCTCTAGATTCCACCGAATAGCAGACCACTAGGTACCAATCTAAGAGAAACCACAGGACTTGGAAGACGAGTCCCCGAGATCTTCCCTACCGAGTAGCTTTAAAAATTGCTCCATCTCCACTAGTCCCCGAGATTGGTGCTTAGTGCTCTAGATTCCACCGAATAGCAGACCACTAGGCTCCAATCTTA
The DNA here is from genome assembly GCA_026929855.1 of Poa annua. Taxonomy (NCBI): domain Eukaryota; kingdom Viridiplantae; phylum Streptophyta; class Magnoliopsida; order Poales; family Poaceae; genus Poa; species Poa annua. The sequence continues at coordinate 1,803,644 of CM049428.1, read as the reverse complement.
GAGAAACCACAGGACTTGGAAGACGAGTCCCCGAGATCTTCCCTACCGAGTAGCTTTAAAAATTGCTCCATCTCCACTAGTCCCCGAGATTGGTGCTTAGTGCTCTAGATTCCACCGAATAGCAGACCACTAGGCTCCAATCTTAGAGAAACCACAGGACTTGGAAGACGAGTCCCCGAGATCCTTCCCACCGAGTAACTTTAACTGACATAGATCTCGAACATCTCTAGTCTCCGGGATCCCTCCCGAGATTGATATAACCTTCCTTGTTTTGAATTCAGGAGTGCGGCAAGAAACGGGGTAGCATCTTCAACCGGGTTCATACTGATCTCAGTCAGTCCAAGAAGTGCGAGGGGCGCCTCCGGGAGGAGCGGGATGCCGCGCGCAAAATCTCGGTGGAGCAGAAGGCTGCGCTCGCTACCACGCAGGCCGAGATCGCGCGGCTAAGTGCAGAGCTCGAAAAGGCCAAGTCTGCCGCGACCGACATGAAGGCGCGCTTCGTGGAGGCGACGAAGAAGCAGAAGGAGACCTTGGACCAATCCGAGGCGTGCGCGCATCATGCCGAGACCGGGCTGGCGCTTCTCCGGTCACAGGCCGATACTTGGCTCTCTGAGCTAACCGGATTGAACCGGGATCTTAACAGTAAGTTGACCGACATCTCTTTTCTCCTGCTCTCTCTCTTTACTGCTACAATCCTTATGACCTAGTCGCTTGACATCTCTTCTTTTTAAAGGGGAATTCGAGCACTCCCGCGACGCTGCCAACCTAGCGGTCGCTGCCGCTCGGGAGAAGCGCGCCGGGAAGGGCCCCGTCTCGGACTCTTGGGACATTGAGGATCACCTCACTGCCCTGAAGGCCCGGATAGTGCCTCTCCGGTCGACCGGGACGGAGTTGCTTAGCACCGCGATTCACGTTCATGGTGCGCTATGGCCGGGCGTCAGCGCGACGCTCTCGGTCAGCGAACTGGCGAGTGCACTCGAGCTGCCGGGAAGCGTGTCCACGCTTGGAAGCGCTCCGGTGCGCGGGCTGGTGCCGATCAGGTCCTGAGCCATGTACTTAGCTGGTACGAGGGTCTCGACCTTGACGTGGTCCAGCGCCTGCGCACCATTTCGCCGTGGTGCAGCGATCCGGCTAAGGTCCAGCGGCGCCAAGAAGTGGCGCATCGCATCGCCTCCTGGTCCAACGTCTGCGTCTTTACCGCCAGCCTCGTTACTTCTGACTCCGAGTCAGATTACGGCGAAACCGGTGCAACCGACGACGTGGATGCCGAGATCCCGGAGGAAGATGACGCCGCTTACGGTGCCGCCACCGAGACCGTGGTTTCCCGGGATGCTTCAACTCCACCGCCACCCGAGGTCTCTCAGGCCGAGGCGCGTCCAGATGCCCCGAGTGCTACTACCGGTGCTGATGATACCGTCACGGCCGCTACTGCTGCCACCGCCGAGAAGCCGGCTTCCCCTACCCCTTAGAAATACTCAAGAGTAGAACTGTTAAATCCCCGGGATGCCGGGTGCAAGATGTAATATATACTTTTAAGATTTACGTTTCGTACTAAGTTATTTATTAAAACGAGCTATGTCGGTTTATTCTTCCACGAGTCCCCGAGTTCCTTTTCATGTTTACCGTACTTAGGCAATTTCTGCTCTTGTCTACCATTTCGGCGTTCGACAGTCGAGTCACAAAACTCCATACACGACATACATTACTTAAGAATATTCTAGTTCTAGTTAACCGAGTTCCCGACATAAAAAATAACCGGGTTAGTAAAATAGGTATGCCGGATAAGTTCCTGCTCCGAGTCCCCGAGACCATTTTCATGTTCCCCATATTTGATTCTCTTTGCTCTTGACTACCATTTTGGCGTTCGTCAGTCGAGTCACAAGATGATTTCACATGACATACATTACTTTGACTTTGAGAATCGATTTCGGAACTTTCCCGGCATACAGATAACATAAAAAATAGGTACTAGGCAGTCCCTGGGTTCCTTCCCGGGATGCCGGTATGAAATAGTAAATAAGCGGAACAAAGTAAATGGGCACTCAACGAGGCAGTCCCCGGGTTCCTCCCGGGGTGCCTAACTTTCATTAATAGATAAAAACTGAAATACAACATACACTGAGCCCTTTACGTGTAAAAGGGTCGAAGTAGGGCTACATTCCATGGACGTTTGGTTTCCTCTCCGGATTTGTCCATTACACCTTTCCTAGCCTCCTGTGCATCTACAAGGTAATAAGAATCATTGTGCAATGCCCTGCTTATCACAAAAGGTCCCTCCCATGGAGGTGACATCTTATGCATTCCGGCCGTGCGTTGGATGAGCCTAAGCACACGATCTCCTTCTCGGAATACTCTCGGGTGCACCTTCCGGCTATGATAGCGACGGAGATTTTGCTGATAAATTGCCGACCGAGAGAGTGCCAATTCTCTTGCCTCTTCAAGTAAATCAACATCATCTTCTCGGGCCTCCTTTGCCTCGGTCTCGGTGAACATTGTCACTCTCGGGGAATCATACTGTATGTCGGTCGGGAGTACTGCCTCGGCGTCGTACACCATGAAGAATGGCGTATACCCGGTAGATCTATTCGGTGTAGTCCGGAGACCCCATAATACTGCCGGTAATTCCTCTATCCAGCATCCCGGAGTTCTCAACAGTGGTTCGATCAAGCGAGCTTTGATGCCTGCCAAGACCAATGCATTTGCTCTTTCAACTTGTCCGTTTGCTTCCGGGTGTGCAACTGATGCTACATCCAACCGGATTCCCTTCTCAGCACACCCCCACAGCAAAATTGGTGCCATTATCCGTGATGATGCTGTGCGGGTATCCGTATCTCAAGATGATGTCTTTCAGGAATTGCATGGCGGTGTGTCTGTCACACTTCCGGATTGGCTTGACCTCTATCCACTTGGTGAACTTATCTACCATGACCAGTATGTGAGTCATATTGCCTCTTGCCGGCTTGAACTGCCCGACCATGTCCAAACACCATACTGCGAATGGCCAAGTGATAGGGATTGTCTTCAGTGCCGATGCCGGCATATGTATCCGGTGAGCAAATCTCTGGCATCCTCCACATTTCTGGACAATGTCTTCTGCTTGTTGTAACGCAGTGGGCCAGTAGAACCCATGCCGGAACACTTTCGCCACCAGGTCCCGGGACGATGCATGATGTCCACATTCCCCCTGATGTATTTCCAACAGCATCTCTTGACCTTCTTCCGGTTCCACAGACCTCTGGAGTACTTCGGTGACACTTCTCTTATATAGCTCTTGATTGATGACGGTGTATGCTTTTGACCTCCGCACTATCTGCCGGGCTTCCACTTCATTCTCCGGGAGGGTTCCTTCCAAGATGTAAACCATAATGGGTTGCGCCCATCCCGGGACTGGTCGAACCGGGAACATGGGAATATCTATGTCCATTGGCTCTACCGACATCACCTCCATCATCATCTTTCTTTGCCCCTCTGAGCATTGTGATGCAGTCCTCGGGTTTGATGCGATGCTCCCGACTTCCACTTCCATGGGTACAGCTTCCGAACCTGGCTCCTTGGGGATGAAGATAGAATCCGACTCGGGTGAGGGCTGAATAGATGGCTTCCTCAAATGCTCAAGGGCGATCCCGGGTGGAATGGCATATCGAGATGATCCCAGCTTGGACAATACATCGGCTGCCTCGTTTTCTCCTCTGGGTATGTGCTTGAACTCGCATCCCTCGAAAAATCCGGATATTTTCTGCACATGAAACCGATACAAGGCCATGTTGGCATCGAGTGCATCCCAGTTCCCCGACACCTGCTGCACCACGATGTCGGAATCGCCGAAACATTCTATCCGGCGGATGCCGATCTCCTTGGCGACATTCAGTCCATGAACCAAGGCTTCGTACTCAGCGACATTGTTAGATGCCCGGAAATGAATTTGCAGTACATACTTGAGCACATTTGTTTTGGTGAAGTGAGGACCACTCCGGCACCCAACCCGATCTTAGCCTTGGAGCCATCGAAATGCATCCTCCAGAAATTGTAATCCGGCATCGGAGGTTCATACTGCATCTCGGCCCAGTCTACCAAAAAGTCCGGCAGCGCCTGCGACTTGATGGCATCTCGCCTCTCGTAGGCCGGAGCGTACGGAGACAACTGGATGGCCCATTTGGCGACCCGGCCGCTAGCATCCTTGCAACCAATGATCTCGGCGAGAGGAGCCTCGCACACCACTGTGATTGGATGCTCTTGAAAGTAGTGCTTGAGCTTGGTCACTGCCATGTACACTCCATACGCCATCTTCTAGTAGTGCGGGTAGTTTTGCTTGGATTCCGAAATCACCTCACTGAGGTAATACACCGGCCTCTGTATCAGTTTGCCCCCTTCTTCCCTCTCTACCACAATAGCTACGCTAACTACCCGGTTAGTGGCAGCGATATATAGGAGCATAGGCTCCTTGGGTAACGGGGATGCCAACACGGGTGCAGTTGAAAGCATTCTCTTCAAATCGTTGAACGCTGCATCGGCCCGCGGGGTCCAAACAAATGTTTTGCTCTTCTTCATCAACTGGTATAGGGTTAAGGCCTTCTCTCCAAGTCGGCTCACAAACCGACTCAGGGATGCAAGACAACCAGTGAACTTCTGCACATCTTTGAGACGCACGGGCAATTTCATGCTCTCGATAGCACGTATCTTACCTGGGTTGACTTCAATCCCCCGGCTTGAGATGAGGAAACCGAGTAATCTTCCTGCCGGAACACCGAACGTGCACTTATCCGGATTCAACTTCATCCCGACGTCGGAGGAGGAGGTCTCGGAATGTTGGGTCGAGATGCCGGAGCACTCGGCCGAATAGCCCCCGAGCTGCCCTCCTGCAATGTGCCCTGATACCAGCTGCACTGCCGAGTAGAGTGGTTCGCCGGCTTGTTGGCCTCCAGGGTGTGGTAGCAGCATGGCTTGTTCAGCATCTCTTCATACGTCAGGGGCTTCTTCTGTTCCACCCAAGTTTTTTGCACTTCCTGGCTCTGACCCCAAACCGGGCCACCTGTCTTCTGACGCTGACTGTTGCCGGCATCTTCTTGATCCCGGGTCACTGCTGCGACATGCTGCGCGGCATGATGGTACTCGGGCTGATTTCTCTTCTGGCCAAAATCCTGGCGATCATGGCTTCTGTTCGATCCCGAACGCTGAGGTCCCGCATTCCTCCTGTTGGAGTCACCGACATCCACCAGGGGTTGCATGGGATCTCCAAGCATGTAGGTATCGGCGATGCGCATGGTCTCTGCCAAGGTCGCCGGCATCTTCCTTTGCAACTTCTGCCAAAGCATTGAGCCATGCCGACATCCTTGTGCAAACCAGGAGATGGCCTGTGCCTCTACTACGCCTTTGCAAGAATTGCGAATATTGCTCCACCGGGTAAGGTACTCCCGGTCAGTCTCGTTGCTCCTTTGCCTACAGATGGCGAGCTGTTGAGGCCTATTTGGCCTTTTGTACGTGCTGGTGAAGTTGCTGATAAACGCCTCCTCGAAATCTAACCAGCAGTCTATGCTGCCAGTTCTCAAGTTGTTCAACCAGATTCTGGCAGGTCCTTCCAACATCTGTGGTACGTAACGTACCGCCCAGCGTCTGTTTCCACCGGCTATGCTTACTGCAGTTACATAGTCGGTTAACCAGTCCTCCGGCTTCTTGCTGCCGTCATAGGTCTTAGCACCTCGGTTGAGCTGAAAATTCCGGACAGGCGGCTCCCGCATGATCCGGGGTCCAAAGCAGGCAGGTCCCGGAGGTCCTTGCTCTTCCACTAGCTCGGACTGGTGGATTCGGTCGAGCCGGAATCTGGCATCGGCCGGATCCAGCTGTCTTGTTCCTATCCGAGATCCCAAAGGATTCTCATTGGGCTGGTACCCGAGCTGCTGCAATCTTGAGTTGCCATCGTTGAGCATGTCTTGTACCGGGACCACAACCTGCTGCGGGACAGAGGCGGCCTCCCTTCGCGGGTTTCCCTGAACATGGGGGGGGGGGGGTTCCGGGGTGGATTACCACGGCTAGCCAGGTTATTGTTTCCTACACCCTGGTTGCCACCATCACGGGTACTTCCTGCCTGCCCCGAGTTATGCTGCCCGGCTTGCTGGATGCCGGCAAAGGCCAGATCATAAGCCTGCAACTGCTTGTTCTTCCCGGAGCCCCGGCTTCTGCTCCGGCTTTTGCTCTTGCTCTTGCTTCTGCTCAGATGCGGGGAGGAGGCCTCTCCGCCCGATCTTTGGCTATCGGCCCTTGCTGAATGCACTTGGGATCCTGCTCCGGGGTTCTTCTTCTTGAAGGCCTGGTTCTGCCGGTTGGCCTCGATGACCAGCTTATTCACCCGCTCCTGCTGCTTGCGCAGAGCCTCACCGGATAGCCCTGCTAGCTCTGCCATGGCGGTTTCGGCAGCCCTAAGAGTTTTCGCCGGCGAGCTGTACACCGGTCTCCCAGCCGAGATCAGGCTACCCGTGTGACTGGTTGCGGCTCCACCCGCCAACTCATCATTCACCATTCTTCCTTTCTTGCGCAGGTCCGCGATGCATTGTACTCCCGGAGGCTAGCATTGAGCTCACGTCGGATCTCGGCGATCTCCTGCGCTTCGGCAGTAGCAACCTACGCTGCTCCTCCAAGTCAGCCGAAGTGGCTTGGGTTTCCGCTTCAGCAGTCACAGGGACAGCCAACTTTGCCACCAGACTCGAGAGGGGATCCGGGCGACGACGTGGCTGGGACGGCTGCGGATCACCGTCTCGGGCCGCACCTCTTTCCTGAGGAGGTTTGGCCAAACGAATGTGACCGCTTCCGGCATCGCCGTCAGCGTCCTGGTACTCCTCCTCGGTTGCCCCGACCATCATTACTGCGACGGAACTCGGGGAGCGACCGACACGCGGACCCCGAGTAGCACAGAGCATGGGAGGATCCTCAGCTTCCAGGACCACGTCCGGGTAGCTGCAGATAACTTCGGTGGCGACGTAGGTGGTGAAGCCACCGAAGTCAATGAGGCATCCGTTCACCGGGAAGGGTCTGTTCCGGAAGCACCCGGCGTTGTCGCTGACGAAATCCATCTCGCCCAGCCTGTGAACGGGGGAGCCCGTCCGGATGTGTACACCAGCCAACGCCTCTGTCTGCCCCACGGTGAGCGCCAACTGTCGTGGTGGTGTCACGGCAGATGCCATAGGATGGCTAATGTGTGGGGCCGATGGACGTTGGTGGATCCGGGGAGGGAGCGAGCTGAAGAGCTCACACGGGGAGGATCCCGGTGTAACCGAGATCTCCCAAGAACTAGATACAAGATCAATGCGTGAGGGGGAAGATCTAGTAAACACGGACAAATGCACGAAGGCACACCACACACACACGATATACCCAGGTTCAGGGCACACACCACACACACAAATGAACAAATGCGTGAGGAGGTAACACCCCTACTCCTGCCTCTCTATATAAGTGTGGTACAAGGGCTACAACTTGCTCTTAGAGCTCTTGAAGTGAAGAGATGAACTCAACGGAAGAAGAAGTAAATGCTCTAGGAGTAAATGAGACTAGAGTTTTGGCTCCCAAGTTGGTCTCTCCTCCACAGAAGCAGTTATGGCGCCTTTTATAGAGTTCCGGCCAGGAGGGCCGGAAACCCTAAACCGGCTTGGCCCCACCGGACAGGCCTAACCGGTATGGTGACACCGGCAAGTGCGACCTAGTCGCCGTGCTATCCGGCGTAGCCCCTTCGTCATCATTCCAGTGAGGACAGCAGGCGCCGTCCTGGGTCATCATTGTCCCCCTGTCAGAGACAAGACATGTCTTTGCCCATCCCGGATAGCCTTTTCCGGATTGCCGGGCTAGGCACGTCGTGTCTTGTCGTACCGTTGTCGTACCGGCTGACGCGTTCCCGTGTCAGGCGGGAGGTGACCATGCTTCCGTGTCAGGCGGGAGGTGACCATGCTTCCGTGTCAGACGGAACGGTACTTCTCCCCGTATCAGGCGGGAAAGCCTGCTGCAGACCGTTGATGGCCTACCGAGATCCCTCATGCCGGCCACCTTCTTGCTCGACACTACGAGTTCTTCCTGCACAAGTTTAGGACCGAGATAAATGTTCCGGTTAGCACTTACCCGGATTGCCTATCCGGTAAGACCGAGTACCTCTCCTTCCGGGAGTCTCCTCGGATCCCAAGATCCGAGATCCTTTCCGGATGCACCCGAGTTCGTCTCAGGATGAGTATCTCTAGGCCTAGCCTCCCGAAGATGTCTTAGCCTACCAGCAAAGATATCTCCGAGAAGCTAGTTCTTAGAGGAACCACCCGCTGATGCTTGTGCTGCTATTGTGAGGGCTCGGGGTATCTATTTATAGCCGCCAGAGCTGACCTTTGCGCTTGCCAGGAGGCACCTTGCACTCTACCAGCACTCAAGGGTCAAGTTGCCCCTTCCGCACACTAGGGGGTGGCCCTTGCTCTCGCCAAAGGTCAAGCACTGTTGGCACACTGCTGAATTACTCCAGGATCTGCCCTACCCGGGGGGCAGCCCCCCGACAAGCGGCATCAAAAAACGCCTGCGAGTACCGCTGAGACGCGCCGCAGGCGCATGGGTAGAAGAGCTGCCATCAGTCCTCTGGAGTCAGCGAACCACGCCAAACAGGTCCACTCAATACACTCCATTCTTCATGGTGTATGGTGCAGAGGCGGTTCTCCCCTGCGACATCAAATTCGACGCACCTCCAGTGGTCGCCTACGACGAGTCAGATGCAGAAGAAGCACTCGAAGACATCAAGGACATCCTGGACGAAGCCCGCGACATCGCCCTAGCACGGTCAGCCGTGTATCAGCAAGACCTGAGCAACTACCATGGAAGGAGGTTGCGACCAAGGGCATTCGTCGCAGGCGACCTGGTCCTCCGCCTCAAGCAGAAGAAGGTGCACAAGCTCGCCTCCCCATGGGAGGGCCCATATATTGTGACAGAGGCAATCGGCAACGGAGCTTACCGTCTGAAGGACTCGAAGACGGGAGCAGTATGCAGCAACCCGTGGAATGTCGCGCAACTTTGCCGGTTCTACGCCTAGTCGACACAATCATTGTACCAAAGAAAGCATGTCAACGCGGCAGGTTTCAGACACACTCTTTCCCTTACCAGGGTACCTAAGGGGACTGGAAGGGTTTTAATGAGGCGGCATGTTCGCAAGAATCAATAAAGTGATTTAAAGAAAAAGTCGTCCCCTTTACCTTCTCAGTCAAGGCAATAAATAACCTAGGCCGCTACTCGAACAACTCGGGGGCTGTGCCGTACAGGTCAAACAAAAACCCTAGGCCGTCACTCGAATAACTCGGGGGCTGCGCCATACAGGTTGAAAGAAAAGCCTAGGCCGCCACTCGAATCACTCGGGGGCTGCGCCATACATGCACTACTCGCAAAATCCTAGGCCGCTACCCGATCCGCTCGGGAGTCGCGCCTCACAGGTCAAGTCCTAAAATCCTAGGCCGCCTCCCGACACACTCGGGGGCTGCGCTTTACAGGTATCACTTGAAATCTTAGGACGCCACTCGAAACACTCGGGGGCTGCGCCATACAGGTCCACGACAAAGCCAGGGCCGCTACCCAAGGCGCTCGGGGGCTGCGCCGTATAGGTCCACGACTCGCGCTCAATGCACTCGAGCCACGTCGCACAAGACCTAGTCCTAAGTCGCACTAAGGTGCACAACAGATATTCGTACAGTAATGCAAACAGTTTTACCTTGCTTACTCGGGGACTCCCCATATCTCATACATTGATGTTTACATTTGGCAAATTTGCCTCCTATGACTAATCCTGTACAACAGAAGATTGTTGCCCCTAATCTGCAGGCTCATCCTTTGGCGCGTCGAGTGGCCCTACAAGGCGTTCATTCAGCTTTTGGAATAGCTCAATCATTTGGCGAGCAACCGCCAAGGTGTCGGCGTAGTCATCGTCCCCGGGCAGGCCACCCAGCACCCTCTCCAGAGGAAGGTTCGGCCGGTGCAGCCGGACGTACGTCAGCGCCACATTCGCCCCGGCGACGAGTTGCGCGTTGACTACCTCCTTTAACGCGTCACCCTCGCGGAACCTCTACAGCAAGGCGGCCAACCCATGCGGCTGCCCATTGTGTGGGAAGTACACACGCTGGATATGCCAGAGGGTCTTCCGGCAACCTTCAAGAAGAAAGGCAGCCCGCCAATTTCGATCGAGCATGCGCGCGAGGATTCGCCCTCTTGACTTGTTCGACCAGAAGTGGCGAGCCTCGAAGGAATCGCCAGTCGCCTCTCGGATGACCCGCTCTTCAACCCGAGCTTGCTCAGCCTGCCAATCTGGGTTCACATCTGCATCCAGAAATTACCAGTTACAACCAGCAAATCTCAAGGAGGAAGTCGCCAACAAACGCTACCAACCTTGCAACTGGCGACTGATTAAATCAATTTCGCCGAGCAAGAATTCTTCGCGCTGGGAGAACTCAGCAGCAGGACGAGACTTTGGCGCCAGCTCCAACTCAACACGCTTCAGACTCACCTCGAGGTCGACCACCTTGCGCCACATGTAGGTGATCAACCGCTGGTCATTTGTGCTTCGCGGAGGAGCCGGCGTCGATCGACGACTGCGCACAACCGCAGTCGAACGAGAACCTCCCTCGCCACTCGCGCGAGTCGTCGCAGCAGCAGAAGTGGCCTCGTGCGTGTCAGTCTGTCACGAATATGCAGTGTCAATACATCAAAAAGACTCCTCAGCCAAAGAACAGTTGAAGGAACAAATATTTCAGCACAAAAGGTAGTTCAAGGCCAGAAGACCCGACAAAATATAAGTCATTATAAGCAATGCCTACTACGAAGGCCAAATCCTAAACTACGGGGTTCCTATGCTACTGACTCCGATCGGGAGCGACTCCTTCGAGCAGCAGCCGCCTCGGTTGCCTTGGCAATCGTCCTCTCGAAGGTGGCCACAAGCTTCACAGCCAACTGTGAAGCCTGAGCTTTCACCCCGTTGAGGGACGCAGTCTTGCCATCAGGCCTTCGAGGGAAGCCGCTCACAACTTTCTCGAAGTCGCCAGCAACCTGGTGACCAAGAAGAAGCTGGAAGGTGAGCTCGGAGCCGCGTACCGTCTGCGCCCGAGTGAAGTCCGCGAGGGTGGTCGCGTCATCTTCAAACGGCGCCGTGAGGGCTTCGACGGCAGCCGATGGCGGTGCGCTGGGGAAGAGGCTCCGGTGCACAGTCGCCAGCGCTCCGGTCGACTTCTGCAGCGACGCCGTCGACTTCTGCAGCGCAGCAGAGGCATACGCGCAGACACGGTCGAGAAACCCGACCGCGGTGGACAAGTCGACATCGTCGCTGGACGAGCCTTCCGGAGGAGCGCCGCCACATTTCTCTGAAAAGAGAGGTCACAAATCAACAGAAAGAAAAAGAAGCAGAGACAAAGTAGGCGTTAAGCCGAAAACTCACCTCCAATGGCACCGGCGAGTGAGAGCAGGCGGTCGACCTGGGTCTTCTCCTGGACGACCCACACACGCTCACGCTCCTGGGACTCGTGCAGGGCTTTCTCAAGCCCCGCCTGAGCCTGAAGCTTCAGCTCCAACTCTTCAGCCCGCTTAGTAGCCTGGTCGAGAGAGGTACGCAGCTGGTCCCTCTCCTTCTCTAGGTGAACATAGGCAGCGGCTGCCTCAAGCTGTTGGCGGTAGTACGGCTGCAGAAACAACAAGAAGTTATAAAGTTGCGGGCAACTATACTAGTCACCCACACCTTCGGGGGCTACTCCCATCGGGAGCGCTGTTCGCGCACCCGATGAAATTTCAGAACGGAAAAGAGAAAGAACAAGGACTTACGTGGTCCAGGAGGTCGACATCCTCAGAAGTCGCCGGGGGAGCACGACTCGGCGCCACGAATCCACCAGTCGACACACGTTCCTCGACCACCGCCTGTGTCACCAGCTCGGTCGAGGGAGCAAACGTATGCTCCACTTCGTGATGAGGGGAGCTGACGCCGCCAGTACGGTTGCTGGAGCAAGAAGCAAAGAAACTCAACTCGAAGGTTGAAAATCAAAAGTACAACTCGAAGAAAGCAGGGTGAAAAGGAACTCACCTGGTGGTCTCAAAGTCATCGTCACTCCCTAGGGAGAGAGACGGCATCCGAGCGAACTCGTGCGGCGGCGCAGAGCTGAGAGGAGGAGCGGCCAAGGGCTTGTCCCAGTTGTCCTAGGACCGCACACCCGAAGATGTCACGCCAGCTTCCTCCAAATCAACATACGCATCCTTTGCGGGTGACGAAGCAGTCGCAGAGTCGCCACCACTTCGACGCCTCTGCTTCTTCCGCGCGGGTTCCTCCTCTTCGTCATCGTCCTCCACCTCTTCGCTAGGGGAGATAGCGGACGGGATGTCTTCATCGTCACCCTCCTCCTCCACAAACTTCGACTCGTCATGAGGTCCGTTTTCTGGGAGAGGAGGAAGGCTGACCAGAAGAGAGGGACCCTATGGCAGGCAAAGCCAAGTCGAATCAAGAAACAAAAGATCAAGAAAGCAAGCAAGGAAAAGCATAAAGCAAAAGATTACCTAAGGAACAGGGTTCGCAGCTCCGTACGCAGCGACTGGACACTTGACGTTGCAAGCGGCTGGTCGTTGACGCCCTCGACTGCCCACATCGGGTGGGAGCGAGCGCGTAGCGGCTGGACGCGGAGCCTGAAGAAGGTAGCCATGAGGTGGACGCCGCCCGTATCGCGTCCCAAGGACTTGAGCAGGTTTCGAAGCAGGCTCAGCAGCGGCCTCGCAGACTCCTTCTCCTCTTCAGCGAGCGGGTGCGCCCAGGCGAGAGTCTTCCGCAAGCCACGCTCGCCGTCGAAGGCTGCCAGACCCCCCTGGTCGCACCTGACATAGAACCACCTCTTGCGCCACCCCTGGACGGAGTCCGACTTCTTCATCTGGAAGTACGCGGTGTCGCCGCGCACCTGGATGCCGAAGCCGCCCACCGGGTATGTCAACCCGCTCTTCACAACGTTCTTGCGAACAAGGAAGAGCGACTTCCATAGGGCCCCGTGGGGTGCGATCCCCATGAAGCACTCGCAGAGCACGATGAAGCTCGCGATGCTTAAGACGCCATTGGGAGTCAGATCGTGGATCTGAACCCCATAGGCGTACAGAAGACCACGAACGAAATCGTGGAGAGGGAATCCGAAGCCCCGTGGAAGGAAATCCACGAAGCACACGCGTTCCCTCTCGCGAGGAGCGGGATACACCTCCTTGCCAGGGGCACGTACCGTGGCCTCAACCGTCGGGGGCAGGAGGCCCTGCACGCGCAGGAGCTCGAGGTCCGTCTTCTTCACCGTCGACCTCTGCCAATCGCCATCGGGTTTCTTCATCACCCCAGCTTCGGCAGCGGCGGCGCTAGCGGCAATCTTCGACTTTCCCATGGCGTGGATTGATCACAGAAGGTGGGAGGACAAGTGGCACAGAGCTCGGATGGAGGCAAGAATGGCAAAGAGCGAAGGAATGGAGGCAATGGCGATTGGAGAAAAAGACCTATCCTCGCGCTGCGGCGCAGTACTTATGCCGGACAAACAATCCATCCGAGCCGTCCACGAAAATAATGTTCCAATCAAGGGCATCCAGCCGTCCACGTGTCATCTGGAGAGGCTAACCGTCGCCGCCCACTCCGTCCACTACGCACGGGAATCAACGCACCATCATCACGCCGCGAAATCTTCGCGCCCAAATCGGAGGAATGACAACAGATGACCACAGTCAACACTGACAGTGGGGCCCGCCCCCGTCATGTCCCATCAGGCGTAGAGGCGTGCTACGAAGCGTCATCATTGACGCCAGCAAGACAATGGATCTGGAGAAGACGCGGAGCAGCGGTACAACCTGAACGCACGATTCGAGTAGTAAGCTTCACAGCTGAAAACAAACAAGTAGGACAGTCTACTGATCCGAGAACCCGAAACAATCATTCGGGTGGCAAAGAAAAGGAAGTAAGCTCAGACAGCTGAATCAATCCACAAGTAAGCCAGTAGGCCGAATAGAAGCAAGGTTCACACAAGGCCAAGCCAAAGTAATTCGACTGCAGAGAGTACTCCCATCGGGAGTGTCCTCTTCGACTGAAGAAAACGGGTTCAAACTCAAGAGCAAGCAATCTGGCGGCGTGCCCAAGAGGAAGGAGTCCTTTGCCCGACTCTACGATTCGACCAAGCACTCGGGGGCTACTGACGTGGGGCTACTCTTTGACTACCCCACGGTGAGGCTACCTGGGCCACGCCAAGCTTATGGAGGCCCACAGAAGGCCCACTAGGGGTATCGTATGACCCAGTCCTAGTCGGTTAGGTCGCATAGCTTGCCATATCTGTAATTGCCATCGGCACCGTTCACCCGAGACCTGGCCTACCTATAAAGGCCAGGAGGGTTGCTCGTCTCAAGGACACGCTCATAGCCTCCACCACAAACCCTAGCGAGATCGCAATCTTGCCATTGTTATCGCTACTCGCCGTCAATATCAGACAAGCAGGAAGTAGGGTGTTATCCTCCGGGAGCCTGAACCTGGGTAAATCGCCCCGCTTGTCAGCCGTCGTGATGACCAACGCTTCTCTCTCTCCCCCTCAATCAACCCGGGGTAGACAACCCAGGGATTTGTCGAGTTACACTCTCGTCACTAATTCTCAACTTCACTTTGAAATTCTTTGAACTTTTCAAATGTTTCAGAATTGTGTTTCATCAAATAGATATAACCGTATCTACTCAAGCCATCAGTGAAGATGACGAATGCGTGTCGAAACGCTCATCGGTGCACACACATATGTATGATCCCCAATAAATCCGACGCCCGTTCAACGGTGTCCTGGTCATTTTACCCATAAGGCATGGTTCGCATGTATAGATGGATCCAAAATCCAACGAGTCCAAAAGTCCATCGGAGTGGAGTTTCTTCATGCGCTCTATACCAATATGACCGAGACGGCAATGCCACATATACATGGCGGTATCATCTCTACACTTAATCCGTTTGGCTTCTATGTTATGGATGTGAGTACTACGATCGAGATTCAACAAGAATAAACCATTATTCTCGGGAGCATCAACATAAAAGATATCATTCATATAAATAACACAACTGGTTGATACTGATTTAAATGAATAACCATCTTGTAGCAGGCAAGACCCACTTATAATGGTTACACTCAAGGATGGTACAAAATAACACTTATTTAAAACCAAAACTAATCCCGATGGTAGATGTAGAGGGAGCGTGCCGACAACCACCACGTCGACTCTCGATCCGTTGCCGACGCGCATCGTCACCTCATCCTTAGCCTGCCGCCGTTTATTCCGTAACTCCTCCTGAGAGTTACATATATGAGCAACAGAACCAGAATCAAATACACAGGTGTTGCTATGGGCGGATGTAAGGTACACATATACAACATGTATATCAAATATAGCTTGCTCTTTGTCGACTGTCTTACCAGATTTCCTATCCTCCAGGTACTTGGGGCAGTTGCGCTTCCAGTGACCTTTTCTCTTGCAGTAGAAGCACTACACGCCAGCTCTGGGACCAGATCTGTTAGTCTTGGGCTTGGCAATCAGTTTGCCCTCCCTCCTGGACTTCCAGCTCTGCTTTCCCTTGCCACCAGATTTCTTAAAATCGACGGTCTTGTTGACCATCAACAGCGTGTGCTCCTTCTTAATCTCCACCTCAGCAGTCTTGAGCATCACGAACACTTCACCCAGGGACTTAGCCATGCCCTGCATGTTGTAGTCCATGACGAAGCCTTTATAGCTAGAGGGCAAATATTGCAGCACCCTATCAATCGCCAGCTCATCGGGAATCTTGCATTCCAGAGCATTCAGGCGTTGAACGTAGCCAGACATCTTGACCACATGCTCGCTCACACTGCTATGCTCCTCCATCTTGGACGAGTAGAAAAGCTCAGAAGCTTCATATCTCTCAGCCTTAGCCTGCGACGCAAAGACAGCCTTGAGATCAGAAATTATCTCAAAGGCGCTCATCTTCTCAAAGCGCTTCTGCAGGTCGGCTTCCATGGCGTAGAGCATACCACTCTGGACAAAGGCAGAATCTTCCGATCTGGTCTGGAAGACCTTCTTCTCATCCTCAGAGGCTTCATCTGCGGGAGGGTCACCTATAGCGGCCTCAGTGACGTAGGCCACCCTATGGGGAGTGAGGAGGATCCTCAGGTTGTGGAACCAGGCCATGAAGTTTGACCCATTGGTCTTAAGCTTTTCTTTCTCAACGAACAGACCTAGGTTAAACGAGGGGCGAGACATCTACAATGGAATTTGCAACAACATAAGACTTTGTTCATAATAATTTTGAGTTATAGTATTTTTAGAAAATAACTAACATAACTCCCACTCAAACGAACATCCCTCCTGGTCGTTTAAGCGATTACACGACCCCCATCCATTGCACCACCACTCATCGTCAGAGCCAGCGACACAACTTCAAGAGTAGAGAACTGTCCGTCACACCAATTTTGTGACTCGTGCTCGACCTTTCGGCCTCCGTGTTACGAGGTCATATTTGCATATGCTAGGCTCCCCACTATAACCTCCACGCTGACGCTTGTGCAACATGCCTTACACCCACCGTATGCGAACGACGATATGTCTGACACCCGATCGTCACGGTCTGCCTCATAACGTAGAACTTTCTTGGTGGTGCTCTTTGGAGGAAGAACACTAGTGGTATTTTTGATAGGATCATCTTATATAATTACCTCCGCGTAACTAATATATACTAATATATATTATCACACAATATAAGATGCACACAAAACATCAAATGTAATGCAATGTGATATAGTCCATTGCGACATGGTCTTCTTGGCGCGCCAATTTATAAACAATTTAATAAACCTACCTTGACCATATCACATAGCCCCTACAAAATAAAGTTAGACGCTTCTACTTTATCTTTTACATATTTTACGTGGCTTGGGACTGTCGTAAATAGAACCGCTTCATACCTACGAATCTTATGACCAGAACAACGATCCAATAATTGCATGTTTAAGCATCCCTTTCGGGCCCTCCATTGAAAATGCAAGACCAACTAAAGAGAGAGAAATTGACACCCGCCAGCCACAGATACGCTACAAGCCGTATGTCAGTAGTGGAACCAGTCTCGTGTAAGCTTCATCAACTCGATGCCGCTGGAATCACAAGTGCACGCTAGAGGGTAGCAAATAACATGAACGGTGCCCCCGTGCAGAACACTGGTTCTAACAGCGTACAACTATATCTACGATAGATCGGCTCTGATACCACTGAAGGGGATCGGGTGCAGAAAACAATAATTTTCTTGCAACGATATCACTAAAACATGCCAAGATCTATTTTATGCAGATATAGTAGTACGAACGGAGATCGGAATACATAGCCTTGTAGACCGAAAGCGTGGATTACGTTCCCGCACAAACGTTGTCGATGAAGACGACGAAGCCGACCTCAAGGTCGTGTAGAGGAAGCAGACCTCTGAGCACCGCTAGCGCAGCACCTCGCAGGGCGTTACACACGTACGATGGAAACGACGGCCTCCGAAGCTCCAGTCCAGGACGAGCAGCGGAAGACTTGGACCGGAACACCAGCAGCGCGACAGCGGGCTATGGTGAAAGAGATCCCCCTCTCCACTCGGCGCAACTCCGACAAAGGGAATCACGAAATCAAGAGAGAATTGGGGAATTAATTGGTGAATTAAAAGGTCATGGGTGCCCCTCTATATATAGGCTCCCAGGGGGGAGCCAACCTCTTCACCAGGCAATGTGGGACTAATCCCACATGCCTTGTGCGGCATGGCTGGGTGCGCCGGCCCCCTAGTGGGTCTCTTGGCCCACTTGGGTCAGCCCCCAAGCCCCCAACTGAATTCCCCTAGGGAATTTTCCCCTCTTGGGCCTTCTTTCGACCAGAAAGCCCATTTAGGGAAATCAGCCTAAATAAATTCGAAAATAAATATATAAAATCATATTTATACATTAATTAAAGTAATTAATATCAAACATATTATATATATAATTTATTCTAGCTCTAAAAACTCTTTCGTCGCTGCCTGATCTCCATCGGACCTCTCCTGGGACGTTCCCGATGATCTCTTTCCTTTCCGGTTGTCTTATCGAAATCCCTTAAGTGTGTTACCCTAGCGGTTCGATATAATAACATACATATCGAAACTCCTATCCGATCAATGACTAACTCGTAGGCCTGGACCCATTGAATTAATCCCTGTGATATAACGAATGACTTTAATCTATCAAAACTGAACGTAAAGTCTTAAACCTTTTGCCATGGCGATACTTAGCGTGTCCGAGCGTCGTTCATAGATATATCCATATCTAGCTTGACCTCGTTATCGACAACTCTATCTTCTACTCGTCTATGATTTCATGTCTCCGTGATCTAGTCACATGCTTGCAAGCTCATTTAGACATGATCTCACCTAGTGGGCACTAGAGTATTTATCCTGCTATGCGGACTGGCAAATCCCGCTCTTTATCCCTCGTCTCAACTACTCCTTTCCGATACCCAAAAGTATCACCGTTATTGTCATACTAATTAAGATACGACGTTTGTTGCAATCAAATTATCTTCCAGGAATAACAATAAGAGTTGGTCTCACGGTCAAAGGCGTAATGACTACGTCCTACAAATATGGGTATGTCCATCACATCGTTCTCCAGCGATATGAATTCCATTGCCGACCGGCACCATGCCCTATGATCGGGAAACCTCGATCATCGATCGCGCAATGAAACTAGTCTTAGTAGAGGCTATTAGGGACCTGGTTGTTTACGCATCACACCCTATTAATGTTTCCGCTTAATACGGTTATAGCATGACACAAAAACATATTATGAACAAACGAGATATGATAAAGAAATACGCTTTATTAATTGCCTCTAGGGCATATCTCCTTCAAAATGCACCCCCGTCGTTATACAAATATTGAACATTTCATGAAAAGTACCCATTTGAATCTTCATATGACTTTTTTCACCTTGAGCAACTTATAAGGCTCTATGAGGTGAGGGACCTCATTAAACAATCTCCTGAGTGTATTTTAGTTATGTTAGGTTACTATGTTATTCAAAACAATGTGAGTTTGTTGAGATGCATTGTATGAAATAAGTGATATTGGGTATTTCTTAGTCAATATGGTCTCATATGTATCTATGTTATTGCTTAGGAATCCTTGAAGCAAGTGGTCGTTCCAATGGCTCATCTTTATTTTCTCAGCAACTATAGAAAATTGGCAATGGTAGCATGTCTTGCGAGCAAATATTTTAATTTTCATGGAAAAGAACCCATTTGAATCTTCATGTGACCCCTTTGACCTTGCACAACTTAAAACGCTCAAGGAATTATAAGGGTTTTTACTAATATATCTCCTAAATGTAGTTTAATTAAATCACCAAAGTGTTTTAGCTAGCTAATGTTGTGTACACTTTCTTTTTCTTTCTTAACAGATCTTTTTAAAATATTTTTCTGAAAAAAATGAAAGTACTAAATGACGGATGTAGAAGTCATATTTCTTAGGCAGTTACTAAGTCATGTTTTTTTTGAAATTTTAACCACACTATATTAGGTCAGCAAGCCCGCCCCATTAAAAACCTTCCAGCCCCCGTAGGTACCCTGGTAAGGAAAAGAGCACGTCAACAAACTTGCTGCCTCAGATAAACACCGTTACATCGTTAACAAGTTTGGGTAAAATAAAACTAGGTGGATCATCGTCCCAAATACAATCATTGCGAGAATCAAAACTATACCGAGCCAACTCATGCGCCACCTCATTGGCTTCTCTATTGCAATGTTCAAATTTGATTTCTCTGAACCCCGTAGCCAAAAGTCATCAAAGATAGCTGCCGAGGAAGTAGCTGAAAAACCCCCCTCGTTCATAGTATCTATCACTTGGGAATTATCCGATTGTATGATGAATTTGTTACACCCAAGATATTGAGCAACACTCAACCCCTCCCGGACAGCGTAAGCTTCCGCCATAAAAGGATCAGTTACGAAGTGTATTTCTTTGCAGCTAGCAGCCATAAATTTTCCCGTCGAGTCCCGGCTATTACTCCCATACTACCACGGCCCTGATCCATATCACAAGCAACATCAACATTAATTTTAATTATACCTTCAGGCGGCTTCATCCACGCTTCTTTTTTCCTCTCCACCGGTCTCTTGGTAGACCTCCAGCAAATAGTTGCAAGGACTCCAATGGACATAGCACTTTGATGAACAGGTTGTAGGTCTTCGCCATGTGTGAATTGTCTTCCCTCCCACCATATATACCAAGCACCAGTAAGAATTAATTCCGGTAGATCAACACCAGTTGCTGTCATATTCTGACCAAAATTTAAAATCATGTGTTCAAGAACCATTGATCCCGATCGATCAAGCATAGCCTCATTTATCCTGTCCAAAATACCGAGACCTTGCCAAACTTGTTTAGCACGTGGACATGTGAAGAGAGTATGAAGAATATCCTCACACCCAATATTATAGATTGAACACTGACTAGTTGTCGTTATATGCCTATTTGCCAGAACACCAATGCACGGAATCAGTCCATGTAAAGTCCTCCACCCAAAAATTTTGATCTTCGCTGGTATCTTAAGACCCCACAACTTTTCCAGATTTTACTCCCTTGCGATCCACCAATATCCATCGTATTTGGATTGTGTCTATTGAACTGATATTCCCACTCCAAATGATATGCCGAACGAACTGTGAATAAATCGCTTTTTGTATGGTGCCATGCAACAAAATCCTGCATGCCCGATTGTGATATAGGAATTTCCAGAATTCTATTAGCATCAATGCGCCAAAAGTTTTCTCTTATTAGCTCATCATCCCAAGAACCCGTACTAGGTTTATCAAATCCGACACTTTATTGAGCATAATTCTCCCTCTGGGAGTATAGACCATTCTGTTGGGGCTAGTTGGGATCCATGTACAATTCCAAATATCAAATTGATCCCCAGCTCCTACTCTCCATATGCTTCCACGATTTAAGCATTGTACTCCATAGATAATACTCTGCCAAGTAAAGGAGCTGCCACTCTTCAATTTTGCTTTTAGGAGATTTCCATCTGGGTAATATCTTGCACGCAATACTCTAGCACATAAAGAATCTGGGTCCTCCATAAGCCTCCAACATTGTTTTGCCAACATTGCAGTATTAAAAGTATGAAGATCTTGGATGCCCATACCTCCTCTCTCTTTTGGGATACATAATTTCCACCAAGGTACCAATGCATTTTCTTACGGTCATCATCATCACCCCACCATAATTGCGAAATAGCATCAGTAATTCCCTTCATGATTTTCTTTGGGATATTGAATACTGTCATCGCAAAAACCGGTATAGCTTGAGCAACCGCCTTAATGAAAAGCTCTTTTCCTCCACTGGAAAGAGAACATAGAGCAAGCACTCTCTACTTGAAAGAGTCACTTCTATCGGACACCCACCATAGCTGGTAACACCAGGTACTTATCATTTAAAGATTCGGTCCAAATATCCAGGATTTCACACACCTCCACTCTCCTGTCAACATTAGTGTTTGGGCTAAAAAATATGCTACGTTTATTTGTACTTACCAGCTGACCAGAACTTGCACAATAAGCATCCATGACATGCTTAAGTGCTCGTGCATTATTACCATCCGCTTTCATCAGTATGAGTGAATCATGAATCATCCGCAAACAAAAGATGTGAAATAGTAGGTGCCTCACGACACACTTTTACACCATTCAAAGCATTAATAATTTTGGACGGTGATAACAGATCTGAGAGACCTTCTGCACAAAGTAAAAAGAGATATGCTGACAGCGGATCACCTTGCCGAATTCCTCTCGTGGGCGTAAACATGTATGTTTTATTAGAATTGAAGCGAACACGATAGCGTACAGAAGTAACACATGACATGATCATTTTCACCCATCTTAGATCAAAGCCAAGCTTAATCATCATATTCTCCAAGAAACACCACTCAACTCCATCATATGCTTTGTGCATGTCAAGCTTTACGGCACACAGCCCTGCCTTCCCCTTCTTCTTCTTTATTGTATGAATACTCTTATAAGCTATAAGCATATTATTTGTAACTAAACGTCCTGGAACAAACGCACACTTTGGTGTTGACTGATGATCTCCGGAAAAATAAGCTTCAGCCTATTAGCAAGCATTTTTAGATTACTTTATATACTACATTACACAAATTGATTGGGCGGAATTGTGAAATTTTCTCCGCATTCTCCACTTTTGGAATTAGCACCACGACCGTGTCATTCCAACCATCCGGGATGACACCCGAATTCACAGCTTGTAACACCCCTAGTGCACGGTTCTTTTTTTAGCAGACATGGTTTACCACGATTTTTTTTAGTTAGTGTACATTATCTTTCGGATAGAAGCCAACATGTGTTCGCTTGTTTTATAAGCATACTAGTGGAGTTAGGGCAGCTATGCCGCGCCCGTGAATAAAAATATTAGTTTGTATTTTTTAAAAGTTGAATTTAATTATCTAATGGTTGGAGCATATTACATGATCATTTATTAAATTTAGTCTACAATTTGGGAAAATGAAATTGGATCGTGTGTAAATTTGCACTGTATCGAAAATTCAAATTTGTTGCATTCTGTCATTATTCTTTCATATGTTTCTCCAATGGTTGTATTTGGAAATATAATTTTTCTGTAGTAGATTTTATGTTGGTCTTGTCTAAACTTACACGAAATTGAAACGTTAAAATGCTGTTGGAGTGTCCAATAAGTGGTTTTTTTGTGGTCAGCCTGATAATTTTTTCATATTTATTTGGTGATTATTTGTAAAGATGTGTCATTATTCTTTCATATTTTTCTCCAATGGTTGTATTTGAAAATATAATTTTTCCATAGTGGATTTTTTGTTGGTCTTGTCTAAACTTACACCAAATTGAAAGGCTAAAATGCTAAGTGGTTTTTTTTGTGGTCATCCTGATATTTTTTTCATATTTATCTGGTGATTATTTGTGAAGATATTAATTTTCTATAATTAATCTTTTGTTGTTCTTTGTCTAAATTTACAGCAAACTAAAACTTTCAAATGTATTGCATTGTGGCAAAAGTAAGTAGGGTTTTTTTTTTGCGAGCATTTTGGTATTTTTTTCATCTTTTTCTGATTTGTAGTTTTAAAGATATAGAATTACCAAAGAATAACCGATTTTTTGTTCTTTGTTAAGGGGAAAAGGAAGCAGACGCTGACAGCGGGGTCCACCTGTCAGCCGCTGACGTCAGCCCTTGACGTCAGTGGCGGCGAAACTGGCGGCGGCGCTGAGCCCCGGGCTGCGCAACGGCGAGGTCAGGCAGGGTCGCGGCCGCTCGTACGTGAGAGAGGAGGAGGAGGCGAGGCGTCCTGGCGGCGGGCGGAACCATATGGTCACCGGAGCCGCCGCCGGCAGCCAAAATCGCGGCGGCGCAACCGGAGAGCGGCGACGATTCCGGGCGATGTCGGCCACCCCGGGACGTGTCCGGTGGCCCGGAGGTGGAGGCCGAGGCGGCGCCGCACCCTAGGCTCTTCGATTTGAGGCCGGAGCTCCGTAGCGGCGATGCGGCGTGGAGGCGGCGGCGGCGACCTCGGTCGCGCCGGGGAAGGAGGCGCGGTGACTGTGCAAGGGCGATTTTGCACAAAAGCCCGGCGAGTTTCACAGAATTGTGGCGAGGTCCCTGGACACGGTTATGTTTGGACTACGGAGCACGATTCCATTCTTTCGGATGCTTTTCTGCAAAACGGCGCGGCGACCGGCGGAAACGGCTGTCACCGGGAGGTTACCGGGGCACGTAGTGCGATTTGATTGGAAGATATTCGAGGATGAATAGTGCCCTCCGCTCCGGGGCGATGTGGATAAATCGTGGGCGTCGATTTCGACGATCCGACGGTCAGGAAAAGGGGGGCGACGTGGAAGCTTCCCTGAAGGTGGAACTTGTGGGTTATTATATATTTTAGATTTTATAAGCAGATTCGTGTGGCCGGAACGTTAAAAATGAAAAAATATGGACTTTTTTAAAAACAAACTTTCGATTCCAACGGAGCTTTTTTCCTAGTCCTTGTTCTACACGTAAGGTGTATGCTCATTGTGACTATAGACACGTAAGTACGGATATAACGTGTGAGACGAAAACAACCCACACACTGAACATACTTGTAATTTTCTTTGTGTGATTGACTTGCAACGTTATAAAGGTAGAGGACCGGCCATATCCCATTAAACGTGAACGTGTCAAACAGGACTACGCTATTACATTACGTAATAATTATCTTATGAATCCTAACTGCTGATTTTAGATCTAACTATCAAAATTTATTTGAATGATATGGATTAACGTGATGTCTCTATTTTAGACCTCTATATTGTGCTTTTAGTATATAATAGATAGATACATAATAGATCAAGTCAATTAACCACAGTGTCACATTTGAAACCCTATTATTTGATGCTTGTATACTCAATTGTAACTTCCTTTCCACGAATCTCCCAGTATATACATTGAATTTCACAAGATACAAAACTCCAAGTTATTGATTTATTCACTCATTCTACTCTCTTAGCCATAAGACCACCATGCTCCTCAAGTGGTATTCTTTACTTATATGCTTATATGCATATGGCTAACTCAGGTTCAGCTCTATGTAACCAAAAAAAAAGCTCAGGGTTCTTCCTCTATTGGTCAGGTTAATGGGTATGTCATAGATCTAATATGTACAACACAGAAAGGTAACAAAATTAAATAAAAAAGCAAAAGTATATGTTTATCAATTATCATTGAGTAGGCAATATTTGTATTGTAACAAAGAAGAGTGACACTTTGTGTACCACAAGATCTTAACATAGAATGCATGACAGTAGCCCAAAAATAAATATGGCTAAAAAACTACTCACTCGGCTTTGATTCACATTACCCCATCATGAAACGAAAATGCATACGAATTGGAAACTAAATTACCATCATTTTTTTAAAACTGGCAACAGCTTTGTAATATGAAAAGAGTTTCCTTTGAGCTTTTGTGAGAAAGAGACTACCTCACGGAGTTTTGGAGGTATTTTTATTTCAGATGTTTGGATCCCCAAGCTGGGACTATTCGACATATTTCCAAATTCCAAGCTTGAGTTTTGGAGGTATTTTTATTTCAGATGTGAAAAAAGACTACCTCTACGATAATATTATATAGTTTTGGTGGTTGCGCGAGATGTACACAGACTTTTACCTCACTGGCGTTGGATGGCCACAAAAGTATGCATCGAATCAGAGCACACATGACATGCAAGTTAACAATAGACTTGAGAGGCGACATTGGAGATGGATGTGCCCCGTAATCTAAGAGGCTTAATGGATCTAAAGCCGTGTGTGGAGAGATGGACAAAATATGCAGCGGAACAGATGTTTTGGTGGTATACGGATGGAGGGAAGCAGAGGGAGAGAAATGATGTTGTGTAGCTTAATCTGCTCGCCGTTATTTTTTTGAAGAGCCAAAGAAAGGATAAGGGAGAGACTTGATGTAAAGTGCATTTAGTTTTGAGCTCATCACATTTTATTTTATTTACATTTATGTTTCAATATTTGGCCAATAAAGTATACAACTATACATGTGTATGTATTGTATGTTCTCTTAAAGTTTTGTAAACATTTTGTATTTTGGGCTACACAAAAGGATTTTGTAAGGGGAAATATAGCTATTTTTCGTAACAAATATATAAAATATATATGTATCCAACATCTTTTTTTGTTGCGAACTATAGAGGGGGTACACGGTCCACCATGGCATAGTCTAAAGCTTATTATTAAACTAAATAATATCTAAGTGGGGTTCATCTTAATATGAATATGTAAAGTAAGGAGAACGCAAGAATCTTAGTCTGGTTTGTATTTTAAAAAAGGAAAGTTTAAAAGGAAATATAGCAATTTTTGTTTTTCATAGTCAGAATTTTCTTTTTTATGTAGCTGAGAATAACAAATTTTCACCAAAAAATTAGCAAATATAAAGAAAACATGTGTACGTATACAACATATTTTGTGTGTAACTGTGAACTATAGATGGGGTTAATGTTCCACCATGGTGTAGTGTATAGCTTGATATTTAGCAAAATGGTAATTAAGTGGGGTCCAGCTTGATGTGGACATGTGAAGTAAGGAGAATGTAAGAATACTAGCTCGCTTGGTATTCTTACTAGAAGGAAAAGACGCGCGTTGCCGCGTCTAAAAAAATATTTTAAACAAACATACTTATAAAATAATATTAATGATAAAAAAAAGTACAACTTGATCACTACATGGAAGTAGAGAAGGGACATAATTATTTAGTTGTAATTTCATAAAATTTAAATTGTGTACATGGTTCTACAATGATTTGATCCAATTTCCGAGAATCTAGAGACATTGTATGATGAACATTGCAAACTCAAAAAGACAAATTAGGCATCGAGGTCATATAGTGATAGTTATTGATTTTAGTATAATGTAATTAAGTATATTTTCGACATAAATTATCCTAAAATGAATAATAGTTGGCATAATTATGTCATAATATATTTAAATAAATTGCATCAAATACGGCCGGTACTATATAAAAACAGAGAAACACTTCAGCAATAAATACTAAAGAATTCATAAAAATATAGAGCGAACTAAAAGATTAAACTATGCAATATTAATTTGTGCATTACATTTACATTGTATAAAATAAATTATAATAAATTAAATGGTATGAATACCACACAATTATATATTGAATTGCAGAAATACACTTCTTTTGACATATAATATGAGCGCACGTAGCATGAAAGTTACCAATGTACTTGAGTGGCGACATTATGATTGGAGAGTCAACCACTACTAATAGCAACGGTGATAGCGGTGGCCAGTGTGGGAGGCGATATGAGTGTTCGCATGCAAGTACTATGAGGATCGTAGAAGTGAGATCAATGACGTGTTTTCGCTACAATACGACTCGAGACATGTGGAATGAGAGAAATGGTGTCACATGGCATCAGGGATGAGGTGTCATGTAGTCCCAAGTGCTTGACGAAGTCAGAGGTGTGTGGAGCGAAGGGCAAACTTTACGTAGAGGTGTGTGTGGATAGAAATGCAAACTTTACGTAGGGACGGTTGTTTTCGATACAGTACGGCTCGAGTGAGACGGAGGGAGAGAAACGATGTCGTGTAGCACAAGCGGCATGACGCTATGTTGAACGCTAGGCAGAGATAAGAGAGAGGGTTATCGGATATCGCTCTAGTAGCTCGTAACTCACCGCATGTCGTTTTTAAAAAACCAAAATGACATGGTTAGCTTTCAATTTTTTAAATAAAACATACCACTAGTGCACATAATGTACAAACTCTATGATTTTTTTGTATTTTTGTCTACATAAAAAGAAATTTTAAGGGGAAATGAAGCTTTTTTTTTGTTTTTAAGATAGTAATGTCATCTTATTCACAAAAATTTAGTAGATAAGTAATATATCCAATAAAATATTTATTAAACTAAATTTAATCTTATTTCACAAAAAAATAGTAGATAAGTACACCCATATGTATATATAATATATCTAATAGAAAATTTATTAAACTAAATTTAAAATTATGAACTATAACTAAGTATAAATTGAAATATGAGTGGGGTACACCATGATGTGGACATGTTGGAGAAGGAGAAGTCTCTATAGGTAGGGAGTTTAGTTTTAGGAAGGATTAGGGGATTTGCCACATGCATCATCTTATCTCCTTTGAGTTGAGGTCTTATTCTAGACCTACATCGTGTATATATGTATATATATATATATATATGTATGTACATCTGCGGTCGAGCCTTTGATAGTTTATCACGTTTCCTGGTGCCTTTTAAGCATCTATGATATATCTGTGGCCTGTGAGCGGTGCCAGCTGTGGGTGTCGGTCGCCGTCGTCGCCCCTTTGCCTCTAGGATCTTTCTGAACACGCCAGAGTCCATCTGCTTGACATGGGTCTGGAACTCGTGTGCCCTTCGCCGCCAAGAGGTCCACGTCGTCCTTGTACCGCTCGTACATCGCTCTTTTATACTGTTTTGAACTTTTCTGAAGCTTCACTTTCAAAAGGTAAAAGGTCAAAAAGCACAGTTCAGAAATTTCGAGACAAACGTAATGGGCTAAAGAAGGCCACCAGAAGCCCAACTGTCTGGGAAAGAGACCACTAGGCGCGGCCTTACCCTGAGTCGCGCGAGCGATACCCGTTCGACACTTGGACCTCCATTTCCCCACTTCTTTTCGTCAACCGACTTGTTTTAACCTAAAACCGACTATATATACCCATTTCGGCCGTCCTCGACCTATATGAAGGAGGAGATCAATACCACATAAACAGAGAGTCAACAGGCCACCGTCGGTGAAGATCAGAGGTGGGAAACACCACCGGGGTCATCTATGGAGGGCTCCACCCCCTCCGGCGTGTTCATCATCAACATCTTCAGCAAGATCCTCTCCATCTCTCTATTGTAATCTCTTGGCTAACATTATATATGTTGCAGTATATTGTTTTCCCATGATCTTTTGTCTCTCCATGTCTATGTTTGAGTAGTGATCTGTTAATGGCAATTGTGAAATAGCTCACTGTTTGGTTGCCTACAAATATTGTTATCTTCTATGATGCCTTTATGTACTAATGAATGAGTGCACACATATGCTGGGAAATGCATCAAGGTGGTCACCTTAGAGTAATGAACTGGATAGGACATGACGGATTGCTTTAGAAACTTGTTTGAGAAACTTGCCACTTGAGAAACTTGTTCCCACATAACCTAACTTGTCTAACTTGCCGACAAAGAAGAAGTAGAAGCAGTAGGAAGTATTATTTTTAGTACTGCTAGGACGTAGGATTAGCACTTATTGTAACAACCTTCTGCAATGCTTCTTCAGTTGAGTTATATGTTCTTTTGTAATGCTTCTTCAATTAAGTTTATAAGTTAATGTTCCGTGTTCATGCAAAACTACAATTTATTCGCCTCTAGATCAGAAATACATCATCTAAACAAAGATCTGCAATGCCTAAAGGTTGTGTTATATGTAATTATATATTTTTTGAAAATATATGTAATTATACATTAATTTCATTGTTATGTTATATGTAATTA
The DNA here is from genome assembly GCA_026929855.1 of Poa annua. Classification (NCBI taxonomy): domain Eukaryota; kingdom Viridiplantae; phylum Streptophyta; class Magnoliopsida; order Poales; family Poaceae; genus Poa; species Poa annua. The sequence goes on along the minus strand of CM049428.1, from coordinate 1,774,524 downwards.
TATATTAATGTTGCGTTCATGCAAGACTTACAATTTATTTCTATCTAGATCTGAAACGCATAAACGTTGTATTTTGCATTTTAGCTGACTCTAAGTTTCCAATACTATTTTGGCTGGTGTTTGCTGCGATGACCTGGACTCTTTGGTCTATTCGCAACAAAATGGTTATCGAGCATTCTTTTTGCGCCGGGCGTTTGACTCGGTGTTCAAACTTTTGACTTTTCTTCAGGAGTGGCACCCGTTTTGTAGGCAGCGGGACAGGGAGCGGCTAGATGCGATGCTTCATGACCTCTTACGGCTGGCTCGCCGTCTACATTTTTCGTCCAGGCGTAGGGCTCCACCACATGGAGTGAGTTTTGTATCCGTACTTTCTATTTGTCTCTGGGCTTGTTGTGTTGTGGCCCCAGCTTTTATGCCCTACTAGGTTGTGCACTTTGAACTGATACCGTTGTAACTGTGGTGATTACTTTATTTATAAAGCGGAGCGAAAGCATGTTTTGTGGTAAGTTCCCAATACTAGTTTATCATCTTTTTAACCTTAGATAGTCAGAAAATAATTTTATTCAACCAAGAGATAAGACAAGAAAAATATTGATGGGCCGATCATTCGCAATCCCCAATAGTGTAGACTCACGTGATGGGCCGATTGTATGCATTGCCTAAAAGCGCCAACGCGGTTTTTCCGCAACTATGTGCGACCGCACCTTTCATCAATACCGTCCGTTTATTGGAGATTCGTACTAACTTTTTGCATTGACACCCCTTACTTTTAAGCGTTTCTTGCACTGAAGTACTCGGTATTATGGAGATACCTAACTAACTTTTCATCATTAGCATTAATAAGTGTACAATACGTTTTTCGGATTACGCAATGACATATTTTTTTGGTTTCTATTTATTCGGATTAATGTAATAACAAAATACTTTGCATTATACTCAAATATGTATTAAAGCATTTTCGGAATGATGTTTATAAATATAAAAAGAATACATACTTGTTTATATATATATATAAAAAACTGCATGAGGGTCCGAGTTCTATAACAAAACAAATACATTTTCCGAATGTAATAACATTTTCCGGATATATTTTTTCGGATGTAATAACATTTTCCGAATGTAATAACATTTTTCTGGATGTAATAACATTTTTTTGGATGTAATAATATTTATTTCAACTAGTCATTTTCCAAATAATCTCCCAATCATGGAATATAGGGGGATTGTTTTGTCCATTTAAACAAATGGAGGGTCTTTGTACAAAGTATTACACGGACCGTCGGATTCGGGATATACGTTCCAGATAAGCAGTGCGGTCGCATATAGTTGCGTAGTTGCATTTCCGTAAAAGCACCGGTAGTTGAAACTCGCGTACGGGGTGTTAGCATTTTTGTCCCACCTCAGTAGATTGGTGTGTGACCGGTTTATAAGTCCGACTATGCGACACCCAACCAGAATGGTTGTGAGCCAACGTTGGTGCCCTCATCATGTATTTAGGTATTTAGGATTAAATCAGTACATAATTTTTTTACATAGTCTAGTTTACCCTAATTTAAAATAAAAATCTAATGCACCTATTTAATTAAAACCTCAATACAGACTGGTGTTAGCAATATTAGCTTGACACCTATTTGTAGGTCCTCGTGGGACCTTTTTTAGTGGGCCCCGGAGCTGAGGCTAGGCTCGCATAAGACAGAATGCTAACAACTTATCTCCTCTATTTAAATAGGAGTACCCCACTATTTGATTTCTCTCAACATGGAAGCATGCCACATAATCAGGTCTCTAATTAGTCCACCTCATTAACTAATCCACATTTACTTTTATCCTATGAGTTAATATTTTAAATAAAAAATGAAAGAACTCAATTCATATTCTTTACAATAGAAGATTTTTTAATATATACCACTAAGAAATTCCGCAGCAACGCGCGGGGTGTTATCTAGTATTCACTATGCCCGTGTTCACTAGTCTCTCCCGTTTAAGGACTAAAGAAGGCTCTTGACTATTCTGGATTTCACAAATATCGCATGAGAGCTATTGTAGCCAACATCGTTGCTTCTCTTCTATATCTATTAAAGACGTGGCACATGAGCTATTTTGAGTGAGAGAGACTGGTTCATTGATCTTTCTTAATTACTAATATAACAGTTGCGTACTTTTGGTTAGGGTTGAAATAGACCTAATCATTCTATCCATCATTGGGCAACATATATAGCCTTTCTGGCGTTCAACAGCTTGTGCGTCAAGTTACCTGGTATGGTTGACATATAAAATCCACAGTCTACAACTTGAAAATACATAGCTTGTCTTGATTTTAATACTGAATTTTACAACAACAGGTAATGCAAATATGCAACTGTGCAAACCAACTGTATAGCAACAGGGAACACATACAGACCAAATGCTGCTTAGCCTTTCTAGTTTTTACAAAGTAGCGATTGTTTTTCTTTTTCATGTTACAATGGTAATAACACTTTTAGTACTATCATTGTGAAACTGAGGCAAGCACTGCAGCTATCTGATCCATAATCCTAGTGATTGTCAATACTTTTTGTTTGCTGGAATCAAGGGACATATAGCTTCAACTTATGTATGTAATGCGCCATAAATTTGTGCCATACTTCCTTGAAAATATGCAGGCAGTTCCCTGAAGAATGGGAATAAAATAGATTTCATGTTGGTATCTTCCCAGCCTAGTTTCCCCCACCAGTCATGTTTGCCCAGTATGAGCGGCGCACACTCTTCTTTTAGCAACTTGGATGGCAGTTTCTCCAGCATAGAACACTCGTACACAACCAAGCGCTGCAAGCACGGGAATGCAAGTGTGTCATCACATATGTTGTGCAGGTTCCCGAGAACACTTAGTCCGAGTACCTTGAGACGTGGAAATGGAGCCATAGCAGCAGATGAAAAGGTTCCTTCATCATCAACAATACTCACTAACTCCAAAACTGAATCGCAGTCAACCAAATACACCTCTTCTAGGCAGGGCAACTGCTTGATCCACGTGACTGTCCTGATGCTGTGGCAGCCTTCTATCTGCAGCGTACGGAGTAAGGGAAGACAAATGTGAGGCATCACTCCTTTCCACACGATTCTTTCCAAATTTTGGAGGTTCTTCAGTCGGAGCTCATCAAGGATTTTAAAGTACCAATCTGAATCCATATTTGTTTCACCTATCAGCAAGCTCTCCAAACTTTTTATTCCGTACAATGCTAAGGTATCGAGCTGGTGTGCCCTTCTTTTTCCAATGAGTGCAGGAGACATATGAAGACGTTGCAAGCCTTGAACTCCTTGAATATTAAGATATCTCAAGGGCAGGTTGAAGATTCTGTGAAGGGAGTCACCATCAGTAACTGTGAAGCCAAGAAATTGTAAGAATGTCAAACTCTCCAACTCCTCAATGTACACCCATGCTTTTTCCACTGGGAAAGGACCACTTTTATACATATCGAGCACCCTCACCATACTTAGTGCAGATATGGTCCCATCTGGGAGATTTCTCAACTGATCTGTATATCCTAAATATAAGTACCTCAAACTTTTCAAGAACTGCAGCTCCACTGGGATCAACTGGAGCGGCGTTTCTGAAAGATTAAGGTACTGCAAGTTCACTAATGCTCCAATATCTGATGGGAGTTGTTGAATGCTAGTTCCCATTAGACTCAAGTGAGTGAGAGATGGAGTACTTGTAAAAAGACCTGTGGGAACCTTGCAGATCTTCATGTTCCTGTCCAGCACCAGAGTTAGCAATTGCCGTGTTGCCCCACTGTGAAAATCAGGTATGGCCACATCACTCTTGTTCCTAAGGGAAATTCTTTCGGTAGTACTGCTCCACTCTCGTGGCTCCACCTCTTCTCCACGGTGACGAACTAGCCAGTTCTTATCTGGTCCATCTCCTTGTTTGGTTGCTACAATCCAAAGAGCTAGATCTCGGACAATATCGTGCATCCTCACAAAACTTCCCCCCCTAGGATGTTCTTCCAACAGGCAAGCTCTTTAAGTATGCAACAACTGAGTGACCTATCAAATAGCTGTTCCTGACATCACCATTGTCACCTATTAATCCATGGCTCATCCATAAATCTATCGTATATGGCACATACACGCAATCATGTGTAACCAAGACAACGAAAAGAAAACATTGCCTTGTCCTCTCATCTGGCAGTTGGTGATAACTAACACACAGTAGATGATATAGGTCGGTTCCTGCATCTGGAACTTTGTGGAACTGAGACTGTTGAAGCAGCATTACCGTATGTTCCCATTCCTGTTCACTTCTTTTTGATGCCATAGCCTGCCCAACTATCTTGAGAGCTAGTGGAAGGCCTCCACACTTCTCCACAATGCTCTTGGTATATCCTCTGATTTGGGAATTACTACTATCACAGCCCGCATTTACTTCAAAGAGACTCAACGCTTGGTCATACTTAAGCCTTTCTAGCACAATCACATGAGCATGTGCTTGCATTCTATGACAGACATGCTGTAAACGTGTTGTGATTATTATCATCTGCCTATTCTGAGGGCCAATTTGTGTTGAACCATGTGGTATGCCAACCTTGACTAGGTCCAGTATTTGCCAAAGGTCATCTATCAATAACAGAAACCTTCTTTCCTTCAAGAAGTTGTAGAGGGTTGCAGATCTAGACATGGAGCTTTCATCCTGTCCCAATGCCAGGCCAAGCTGGGCCGCTATACTGCGCTGAACTGTACTCAGATTTTGCTGCTGACCTACTTCCACGTAAATGACATGATCAAATTCATGCGCTTCTGCCGCACAGCTGAATACATTGTTTAACTGCTTAAGGAGAGTTGTTTTGCCAGCACCTCCCATGCCACATATCCCAATGAAGTTCATGGTGCAGCCTTGTTTGATGTCACCGACAATCTTGTCTTTGTACTCGTTCTGCCCCACAATGTTAGGTGGCAGAGGCAGTTCTCTACCAACTGGTGGAAGCAAACTGAAGATACTACCATCCCGGGGAACTTTCTTGTTGAGATCATCAGCATCACTCTTCGTCTTGGCGGCAGAGCTGCCAATCCGGTGGTTGAAGAAATAATTCCAGGAGCAGCCAAAGAAATGTATTTTCCTTCCCTCATACTTATTCTTGATCCTATCTGATTCTTCTTCAGCTGATCGAGCACTATCTATCCACCGTTGTGCTTGCTCTGTCAGTCTCTTGCTTCTGAGTTCACCCAGTTGAATTTTTTCCTCAATAGTGTCTTTGGCGTCTTTCAGATCTGTAGTAGCCTTTTCTAGTCTTGCAACACTACTCTTGGGTTTGAGACAGTAGCCACAGTGCCGCTTTATTGGCTTCCATATCTCATTTGCAAAGACACTGACTATTGGGGAGAGTAGCCCATATGAAAACTGAGCCATGGAGCTCGCTGGCAATAGCAAATGAAGGTACGTTCCGAATAAGTCCATGCTTCAGGTACTAGAAATTAGAAAAGTATACTAGTAATTTTGTTTGGAGTTTCTAACTTTCTATCAAGGAATAGAACTATATTTACTTTAGGTTTTAACAGAGTTTCAAGTATGTTCATTCTGCGGATAACTGGGAAAGTACGGGGGTCTCAAAAAATCATCTGTATTGATATGCCATATGTTCTAGACTAACTTCCAAAAGAGAAAACAAAAGCAATGCCTCATTAACTAAAGACTTACGTTTGGAGGCATTCGCGGCTTCCCAGGCCATCCCGTAGGGCCTCCGTCGCTCGGTGTTTTGCAACAAAACCCCCCAGAAACAGGGAAATCAACCCACAGTTCATACGTGAGCGGATCCTTTATCGTCTCGTTGGTCGGGTGCGCAATATGCCGGTAAACCCAGGGACATGTTTGCAAAAATGCCTTATCTCTCTCTCCCACGGGGACGCGGGGAGTTAGGGTTAGCGCACAGACGCGAGCGACGGGCGCGAGCGAGGCTCTCCGCCGCCGCCGCCAGCGCAGCTCCGACCTCCGCCGCCGCCAGCGCAGAACCCGACCTCCTCGTCCCTGCTGCGCCTCTCCGTCGTGATCCGTCCATTCCCCCGTCCTGAGAGGGAGAGAGAGAGAGGCGGCGCAGCTCCCTGTGCGACTGCAGCTCCGCCGCCGATGAAGGACCTCCGCTCCGCCATTCGGCTTCTGCCCTCCGCCTCCGTTCTTTGGCTCCCCTCCATCACCTCTCTGTAGGGGTGTAAACGGATAGGATAATTTCCGCATTATATCCTATTCCGAAACCGTTTTTAACAATCCATATCCGGTTTTAAGGAATCCGTAGGATAAGGATATTCGAAACCGAACTTGACACCCGGATATGGTATAGGATATGGTATGTAAAATAGGCTAAAATATGGATTATCCGAAATTTAAATAGGATTATCCGATGGTTTGAATCCGAATAATCCGATTTTCTACCGAAACATCTAGTCTAATATAGCATAATTTGCAGCTAGTAAGTTGTCGAGTTCGTTAGTCGAACAACATCTCAATTAAATAGTCATTGTAAAGACTATGAATTACAAATTTGTTAGTTATTAGGTTACCGAACGATTGTTTTTGTATGTATTTTTTTTTTTTGATGGAAGGCAGTAGGCACTGCTTCGATTAAATAAGAGGAGCCGGGTCAAATGCCGGTTTAGTATTAGTTACAAAAAGGGGAACAGTAAAAGTAAGAAAGTTCTAATCTCCTGAGAGTCTCGATGGCCCAAGCACACCGGCAACTTTCCAGTGGTTGATCTCAATCGAGATGCTATCGGCAACCGCAGAAGATGTGGTTGCAATCCTATTGAAAATTCTGTTGTTTCTCTCCTTCCAGAGTAACCACCAAGTCAGCAAGGCAGTGGTTCTCCAGCGATCTAGGGTGTCTGTAGGTGTAATATATGTACATTGTTTCCACCAAGCCTTCAGTTGTTCGCAATCGGGGTCAGGGTTCAGGGTGGCAGGCAAATTTTGTTTGGACAGAACAAGACGCCATACTTGTCTTGCAAAGGAGCAGGTAGCTGAGAGGTGGACAGCAGTTTCAGGATGAATATGACATAGTGGGCAAGTAGGATCATGTGGCCACCCCCTCTTTGCCAAATTATCTGCAGTCAGGACCTTGTTGTGCATCAACAGCCAAGAGTGTAGGCGACACTTTGGTGTGGCTTTAGTGCTCCAGATTTGAGGCAAAACAGTTGAGGGAATATGTCCTAGCAGCTGTGCGTGGTAGGCTGAGGAAGCTGAGTATGTACCATTTGTAGTAAGGCGCCAGGTCATTGTGTCTTCCTGCTGATCCACAAGTGCTGGGTTTTTTGTGCGTAGCAGTTCCCACAAGTTTAGATATTCAGTTAGGACGGCAATTGGTGGGTTGATTTTGATAAGTGAAATCCACTTCTTCTGCAGCACGGCGTCTCGGACCGAGATGTTTTTGAGTCTAGAGTGCTTGAAGAGCTGCGGGTAGCGTTGACATAGAGGCCAACCTTCCATCCAATTACTCTTCCAGAAGCTAGTAGCAGCACCACTATGAATGTGTATCTGAGTAGTAGCATGAAATAGTGTCAGCACCTCTTTGTCAATTGGCAGCGGCAGCCCTGCCCAAGGCTTGGATGGGTCGGTTCCTTGTTGCCAGAGCCAGCGGAGACGGAGTGCATTGCTTTGTAGTTGGAGATTCGGAATACCCAGCCCGCCAAGTTTCTTCGGCAGGCACACAGTTGACCAATTCACGAGACACTTTCCTCCGGAGACTTTGTCAGAAGCATTCCAAAGGAAAGCTCTGCACAATTTATTCAGCTCACAGTGCAACCATTTGGGGTGCAGGACAGCCATCAGCTGATACGCCGGTAGGGCAGATAGGACAGCGGTGATCAGGGTCAGTCTTCCCGCCATTGTGATCCACTTGGCTTTCCAACAAGAAAGCTTCTTCATGAATTTATCCAGCAAGAGTTGGAAGGCATCTCTTCTCAGCCTTTTATCAGACAGCGGTAATCCCAGATACTGACACGGGAACTGTTGCACTGTGCACTCAGTTGCACTTGTAAAATCCAGGTTAATGGCACCGCAAGCAATTGGAAGAATTGAGCTCTTGGCCACATTGGTGTGCAGACCAGTAGCGTCACCAAAAAGGCGCAAAATCGCAAAGGTGGCTTGTATATCAGCAAGATCAGGTCGCAGGAAGATAACGACGTCATCCGCATAAATAGATGTTCTGAATCTGAGCACTTGGTTGTTAATTGGAGGTAGCAGCATGTATTCCTGAGCCTTCTCCAACAGTCTACCGAGGCAGTCAATGACTAATACAAATAGAAGAGGAGATAAGGGGTCTCCCTGCCGCAGCCCCCTTTTATGATTGATATCTTCAGTCAAATCACCATTAACGATGACTCTAGTATTGCTTGTGCTAAGGAGGGCACTGATCCACTTTATCCAGTCATCACCAAAGCCTCGGTGTCGCAACAGTTTTTGTATGTATAATTTGACAATTTATTTGTACGTGTATCTATCCGATTAATTTTGTTACCGCTCCGAATCCGTCCCGTTTCCGCCTCCGAATCCGCCATCACGGATATCCGCATCCGAATCCGTATCCGGTCATTATCCGATCCGCTCCGAATCCGATGAAAAATTATGATAAAGGATATGGTAAAAGCAAAATCCGATCTGATCCGATCCGTTTACACCCCTACCTCTCTGCCAGTCTGCCTTCATCCCCTCTCCACCCAGGCGGCCAGACGTACAGAGCTCCTCGTTCGAGCGAAGCAGAGGATGTCCGCCGCCGGTCACTCGCCGCAAATCAGGTATTCCCGAACCCCTTCTTCTTTCTTTTCTTGAACGTTGCTAGGTCGATTGCTGGAGGGTTGGATTTGGTGGCTAGCTGATTCTGCTGCCGTGCTGTCTAGCGGCCAGGCGTACAGAGCTCATTTGTAGCTGTCTAGCTGATTCTGCTGCTGCCGTGCTGCTAGTGTTAAGATTAACTTGCAATCTTGTTTGTAGGTACCGATGGATCGGATCCGGGTGCAGATGGGTCGGTGCCTGAGGTGGCAATGGCATTGTGTGGCCGTGTGGGTCTTATCATCTTGTTTGTTAGTTGTTTGATAATTGAATACTTATTTGGTTGCAACTTTGAAATTCGCTTGATAAATGCTAATATATTCTTGATTTATGCTTCTAGCTTCCGAAGAAAGGACTTGGAGAACAAGAAAGACGAGAAAATTCGTGCCGAATCAAGGTACATAATCCATATCCTCTATTCTTCTTACAATTGCAGCAAAATTCCGACATTTCATAGTCTGTTTGTAGAGATCTCTCATGTGTGTCTCTACTCAGTGTGTCAATATGTGTTGGGTCGATAGTCTCCGCAGGGTTATGCGTGCCCGTGGCTTCCTTGATGTCTGGTGCGACTGGATGGATCTTATCCTGGGCTCGTCCCGCTCCGCCATCCTCCTCAATGGCATCCTGGGGCCTTGGATTGACTGCAAACGCGGGCTGCGGCAGGGGGATCCCCTCTCCCCCTACCTATTTTTGCTCGTCGCAGATGTGTTGCAGCAGATGATCCGCCAAGACCCCTTGCTACGCCACCCCCTCGCCGAAGATCAGCCATGCCCCGTGCTGCAATACGCCGACGACACACTAATCATCATGAGGGCTGATGTGAGGGCTGCGCGCCGCCTAAAGGAGCTGCTGGTCCTTTTTGTGGAGGCAACCGGACTGCAGATAAACTTTCACAAGAGCACGCTGGTCCCCATGAACGTGTCGGTTGAGGATCTCGGATGCATCCGCTCGGAGCTGGGATGTCGTGTGGAAGGTTTTCCCCAGGTCTATCTCGGGCTGCCCCTCACCGCCGAGAAACTGAAGCCGGAGCATTTCGCCCCGCTCATCGCGAAGGTGGACAAGTATCTGTCGGGGTGGAGCGCCATCCTGCTCTCCGCTGGCGGCCGTATGGTGCTACTGAATGCTGTTTTGGATGCCCTCCCCACTTTCGCCATGGGAGCGGTGGAGCTCCCTCCCCTCTCCTCCGCGCCATCGAGGGGCTCCGCCGCTCTTTCCTGTGGAACATCAAGGACAGACCAAGCGGCGCAAAGTGTCTCGTCGCCTGGGACGCAGTGTGCCGCCCCAAAGAAGAGGGCGGTCTGGGGATCAAGAACCTGGCTGGGAAAAACGAGGCTCTTCAGATGAAGCTTCTGCATCGCCTCCATCACCAGCCCGACGCCCCCTGGCCTCGTTGGGCGTGGACCTCTGATCGCAAGACCCTTGGACCGCACTAGAAACGCCTTGAGGCCCTGCTGCCGATCTACAGAAGCATTTCGCTGGTCCACGTCGGGGACGGGGAGCGTACGGCGTTCTGGCTGGATTCATGGCTCCCTGGCGGCGCTCTGAAAATTCAATTCCCAGCCCTGTTCTCTCACGTCCCCAAGCCGGATGCAAATGTCGCTGTGGTGCTCCGGGGTGGGGTGCGGCGATCTCTCGCCCCTCGTCTTAGCTCTGTCGCAGGGGCTCAGTTCGCCGCTCTCTCGTGTCTGCTGGAAGACGTGGTGCTATCCCAGGAGCCAGACACTCGCTCGTTGACACGCTGCGCAAAGAAGGATGGATCGTTGGATGCTGCGGCGTTCTACAAGCTCAGGGCGTGGGGAGGGGTCTCGTCACCTTCCCACGGGTTCGTCTGGACGAACCGGGCTCCCTCCAAGGTGCGTTTCTTCGCATGGCTGCTCTCCAAGGCAAGGATCCAGTCCCGGAGCTCGCTGCTCAAGAAGAAGGTGCTGACGGCGGAGGAGGCCCACTGCCCTACCTGCGACGTCCCTGAAGAATCCCCAAACCACATCATTTTCGAGTGCTCCATGGCGGCGAGGTTCTGGGATGTCCTCGGCTACCGCTTCCCGCCATGCCCCGACGTCCGGCAGCTGCACGGGTACGGGTCCCCGGCTGCCATCCCCAAGGGCACGGCGTCCACCTTCGTCCTCTTCTGCCTCTGGAACCTCTGGAAACACCGGAACGCGGTGGCGTTCCGCGAACAGACTCCCAGCCTCCCCTTGTTGCTCCGGAACTGCCGGGACGAAACTCTCCTTTGGAAAGCTCGGCTGCCGCCCGGCAGCGAGGACGATGCCGATGCTTGGCTGCGCTGTATAGAAAACGCCATGCATCGGAGTGTGTCGTAGTCTCTCCTCTCTTTCGCTTTCTTCTCTACTGATAGTTGGAGCTGCTTTAAGTCCAGTGTAAAGGTGGAAAATTCTCGTCGTCTTACAAAGTGATAAATACAAAAAATTCAGGTGGGGACTTTGCCCCCTCCCCCCCCCCGGTGACCATAAAAAAAAAGTATGTGTTGGGTCTTATTGCATTGATCCGATTTCGGAGTACCCCATTATTTTTCTCTGTAAAATGTGTGCTCATATGTGCATGCTACCAAATGACTAGGAAAACATAATACTACATATTGGATAGCTTAAATTTATATCTCCTTTCTAAGTAGGTATGGATTATGGTCGCTCTTGCTGATATGCACAGTAATTTTTTGATGAAAACTGCTTATATGTATCCATGTGTAATCATCAAAACATGTTCTTATACCAGACCAATTCCACTTTGAAGTTTTTTCACATGTTAAAAAAACATTTATCTCCCAACGCTAGGTAATATTATGTTATATATAGCCAAAGGACAACAAGATAGATATTTGTACAAGCATTGTAGATTTTAATGAGATAGAAGGTGTTACTGTCATCCTCCCGTCTACATCAGAGAACTAGAAACTGTAGCTCTAATACATATATGTACTTCCTGATAAGCCAATTATTAATAGTAGCAATATAGATCCATATGTGCATACTTTACCTGCTCTCGCTGAACATAATCAAATGTGCTTAACAACCTATCTAAATGTTTAGCAGCAGAGCAGGTAAATCTCTGAAAATAGTCAGATGTGTCCCATGCGTCTTGCATGTATTTTTGGTTCTGACTTGTGTGCATGCTCGGTGTGTTTGGGGTATGCAGGTTTGTGTTATACTTCTGTTGTGGTGCAGCACTGGTGTGCTTGTGGATTCGTTCGTTTGCAAAGAGGTAATTATTTCTATAGCCTGGTTGTTATATTTGTATGATTCCTAGCCTCTGGAATTCGATTGAAATCAGAAGTAGTATTTAAGCCTAGATTAAAGTTTACACACAAACACCATGTGCTAATGTTTTGTGTCAGTAACATTATTGCATAACAATCCAGCTAACTATATAAGAGACAATAGGAGACATGAATTGTAGCTAGACTGTTTTTCAGTTACATGATTCTGTATAGCTAAAAGAAGTTGCACTTGATTCTCTAATTGCTATTGGAGAATGTTGCTCCCAGTAATTTTTTACATATTTGTACTACAAATAATAACTGTGCCATCTCTGTTCCATAGCCATTCATTGGTACAGAAAAAAAATATAAATTAAATTCAGTCATTTTTGTTTCATGCCCATATGATATCTCTTTTCTCTGTGTGCATTTCTTAAGAACTTACTTGGTGTGCAATTTATCATCCCACCTAACATAGCTAAACATCAGCTCATTTTGAGAGGGCATCAAGATCATTCTATGGTAGTGGCGGATCATTGGCTCCTGTAGTGTAAGTCGTTTTGAGAAGAAATCCATTTTTTTCTCTAAGTCTCTAACAACAACTTTATTTCTTGTTTTTTCTTTTCTATATCTCCAACAAATTATTTGCTAAAGTTGTAAGCAGGTTTGGTTAGAACAAAATAATTTTCATGGAAACAAGGCAATCAGTAAACAGTAAAGGCATTTTTCTTCTGAATGTAACCGCATATGTAATTCATTTACTCCAAGATTTAGTCTTAAGGTCTTTGGATTCTGAAAAAGGCATTCTCTTTCGCTATCTAAGTAATGACTTATGTATCAATATAAAAAGTAAAGGTTTTGCCTTATTTCAAAAAAAAAAGTAATGATGCATTTGTTTATCCTGTTCAAAAGGCTAATGTATTCCTTTAGTGTTGTTAATGCAACAAGATACCATATTCAGTTGAAGAATGAGGATCCCACAACTTGGTTGCTTAAGGGTTGAAGATGAATTTGTACAACTTGGGATTTGAAGATAGGGCACACATCGCTACTGCTTTTGTGCGTTTCCTGCAGCATATATTTCATTGTATAACCTTGAGTCATGAGAACTAACTGTGATGTGTTGTATTGTATTACTGGTGTGCTAGATGTATCAACTTGTCAATGTGTCCTGTGTGTTACTGTTTGTTTACTGATGTTATATTCTGAGATGAATGTGCTATCTTCATGTCTGGCTGATCTTTATTCTTCTAGATGTTGATATATGTGTTGTTGTCATTGCTTATTAAGAAATGATAATTATTAGGGGAATTATCGACAAAACTTTCTATGGAAAGTTGTCTGCTTGCTGGGTGTTCGCAACAGGAAGCAGAGATGGTCTGTGGTTTCGGTAGGCTACCCAAGGCTAACAAGCCGCTAACAAGCAGAACAGCAAGGAAATACACCTTGCAAAAACGTGTGGCAGGCGGGCGCAGCGAAGCGTGCCTGTCCGTCTAGTATGTTTGATTGCCGAAGGCTTGGAGATACAGGCACCATCTATCATAGGCAGCCAAAATTTCCATGCTGTCGTACAGGAATAAAATAATTCTTTGCTTTTTTCTGCAAAGGGTGTCATATGCACAAGAAAAATCCACTTAACTCCATAGTATGCTCTGTCCGATGTAGAACAAGTAAATTTCTTAGGGAACCTTTTGCCTTGTTTTTAGCGCTAGTAGGTGGTGCTTTATCACCTTGTTTGATGGCTTTGACTTGTATGATTCTTGTAAGGCTTTTTTGCCACTGTATGTTGAATAAATGAAATAAAACTGCTATATGCATCTTTTCGATGCAGTGTCCCTTTTAAAAAAAAAAGTGCTTTATGTATATGGATCAGTACAGACAAGACAGTACCTGCTTGTTTGCTGGTTGTGGTAGTAGGATCTCGATCGGAGCAGAGCGGAGCAGACCGAGATTCAAGAGGAAGGAGCCCTGTTCAACACCATGTAAAGGGTTCAGGAGCTATTGAACAACCAAACCTCTGTTGCCGGAGAAGAGCAGCAAGATAATGCATGACAATATACAGACGCAGCTAGCTGTTGTATCCACCTCATTCCTGACTAAAATATTTCATGTGGCTCGAAACAAATGTTTCGATCTACATCGAAAGAAGAAGCTGCAGCTATCCCACTACGTAAGCATTCGATTGGATAGAGTTGTTGAACCGTTGCATGACAGGGTGTTGTGTGTTTCTTTAATTCTTTTGATCAGTTTATTTCTCGTCCCCTTTATGTTTCTTGATTAATAAGGGGCATCAACGGGTCGCACGTATGTCCAAGCTTTTCAGTTTTCTTTCTACTATATTGAGGATAATAGTTGGAGAGAACGTGCCTGTGATAAGATGATTAGGAGAACTTTTCATTTTTCTTTCTACTCTATTGAGGATAATAGCTCGAGAGTGACAAGATGATTAGGAGGGTGGTTGTACCCCAACCCAACAAGCTTAAACCTAATTTAGACGGAATATTTTTTAGTACGAGACGACTTTCCGTCGACAACAAGGCGACTGTGGTGACTTTGTCAATTTTAAGAATTGATACACTAGCTCCGTCTCTCCGAAGTGCTCATACGGGTATGATGTGTGTGCATGCGTTTATAAGGGTGAGTGTATATCAGCACTTGCATTGTATTATGTTTCTAAAAAAGGATAATAGCTGGAAAGAAGCCTCTTTCCTCGATTGACCGGTTTTTATCATATCCAGCCATGCAACAAGCCACGTCACGACTATCTATACCTCTTGTAAACCACAACCCACTAAATGCATTAATTTTCCTATGTCACATACAAGTTATCCAAATCATCCATTTTTTAGCCAATTAAATATCCATGCCATCCCATGAATTCATTAAAATCAATATTTTTTAACATGCAACATATCCAGATAATTTATTTTTCATCATCCAATTTTCTTAGCCATCCAAATGTCCATATTATCCCACTAATTAATTAAAGCCAATATTTTCTTGCATGCAACATATCCATATCATTTACTTTTCATCATCCAATTTCCCATGTCACCTACTTTTTGTCATCAAATATAAACAAAATCACGTCAAATATAACATTTCGGCAATTGTGATATGTTGTTATGTAAACAAATCATATCCATAATATTATATCCCTTTATTTGCATAGTAAAAACATTAAAGGGTTCCCGTTAGAACGCACGGGGTATGTTTCTAGTTTTCTATATACTTCCCGCATGTCACCTTTCTTCTCTTTCCTCAAAGCACATATCATCACAATAAAGGGTCAACAAGGTAAAATAAGAGGGGTTTAGAAATATTTTCGAATCCTCTCTTGGAGACCATTACCCAGCTGTACATTGTGTGGTTTTAAATTTAAATTTTATGCTTTTCAATGAACTTTTACTTCACGCATGCATGTCCTCGCGCAAAAAATTACTTCTTGCATGCACTAAAATTTGTAAAAACAAATGTGTGTGTGCATCAAAATACGTAAAGGCTCTGATTATGTTTGAAGAAAATAAACAAAAAAATTACATGATTTTGTGCAAGTACACTTGGTCAAACCCCCAGCCAAGCCTGGTTTCGGGCCATGCTTCGTTAAGCCCGAACTAAAAAGGGAAATCCCAAGCTTGGCCCGACATGAGGCACAAAAAAAATGCCTATAATAAAAATAGCAACAAATCATTTTCAAGTTAAAATGGTTAAGTATTACAAATTTTTCTTTTAAATCTTAGAAAACATTCATTTCAGACTTCTTGCCCGTTCAGACCGAGTTTCGGGCGTAAAACTAGAGCCCAAGCCCGTCCCTAGAACCGCCTTTTGGAATGGCATGTCCATGACTCGGCATAGGTGCGAGCAGCTAGGACCGAGTCAATTTGTCTCTGTTCATTACGGACACGACGTTTCGGGTCACTGATCCATCCACACCCCCTGTTAAGTAAACATTATAAAATGTTAAAAATTTCCAAATATATTTTTGGATATGCATCGTGACAATTTATCTAAGCACAAAACGTTTCGTGAAGAACTTTTTTTGTGACCTGTGCAAAACAAATCAAGTACAAATACATTTTTAAATCCCGGATTTGTCTTGTTTGGACATCCCACAAAAATGTCTTTCTTTGTGACACTTTTTATGCTAACATAAATGTCATCTATTATATCCGAAAAATCATTTGAAACTTATGATAATTAAGAAAATGTTTTTGAGTAGACCTATGAGCCGATATGATTTCCCATATATTATCTTCTTCTCCCGTTAACGGTATCTGTTGCATGAAATTGTTAGGATATTAGTGATACAATATTCCGTAGTATTATTAAGACCGACTCATGCACGGCAACTTGCTTTTATCATTGCTTCAACTTGTTCTAAACAAAACAGTGTGTTAGTTCTAGCGTCTCTCTCAACTTGCTATTGTTATGCATTTTTGTTCCGTGCCAGTTAGCCACCAGCCGGATGCTCAACTAGGCAACCACCGCTTATTCTTTGCGCATGACCTACCCTTCGCCCACCCACCACAAATAATTGTTTGAAATGTTCAACCATAGACATTTCTCTTCCTCTACATTTCTCTTTAGAGGAAGGTCTCGAAGTACGAACTGAAAAATCCTAACTATTGGTCACATAGCTATGAGTTAGAGCCACTATGTACTCTCACCGTTTTGTTTTAGTTCACGTTATGTGTTTAGTCAAAGTTAAAATTTTAAAAGTTTGACCAATTGTTATAGAAAAAATATCAACTTCTACAATGTAAAATCTACACGTACTATAGAATTATCATAGAGTATACTTTCATAGTATATGCATTTTGTATTATAGATGTTCATATTATTTCTTACATATTGGAGTAAACCCAGAACGTGAACTAAAAAGAAACGGAGGGATTATATTAAGGGATGATCTGGCTAACGGCATTGGTTCTCCACCAGATTTAGTTTTGACTGATGTAATAAACGATGTAACTTTGATGACTCTTAGTTGCAAGTTTTGTACATACTCTTTTCCTTAGCAGAGTATCTAAGGGGGCTGAAAGGTTTTTAATGAGTCGGCTTGCATGCTTAACATAGTGTGTTTTAATTTTTTTTTTAAAATCTGGCTAACTACTTTTTACAATATGCACTCTTATATTTTTATTTATTTTAATTGCTTGGTCACTTTCGATGTTTTTTTACCCCACCATCCCCGCCGCCGCTCAATTCTGTCCCTCCGGTGTGCTTTCTCTCCACTAATTGCTAGGTGAACCGGCGTCCGAGCGGCGGTTGCTGCTCGTGGCCGACTGTGTGCGTCCGGGCGAGCGCGGCGACACTGCGGACAGACTGCGTGCCCGTGGTCTCGTCCGTGTGAAGCTGGAACCAAGGCGGCCAAATCCTCTGCTCTCCCCGACCACCGGTGAGGCGGCCAGCGTCCCCGCTGCTCTCCCCTGGAAAGGCGAACACCTGCGCTCGATCCCTGATGCTCTTCATAATCGTCAACGTCCAAGCGTCCCGGCTGCTCGCCCCGGTGCCGCAAGCCGCGCAATTACCAGCGCTCTGTCCGTGGCCTCCGTCCTTCCACGACCCAGCTCACAGAACCATCGGCGATCTGGCTACTCTCCTCGACGCGCTGTCCGGCGATATATATGTTGGTGTGGGGCATGGATGACGCGCTGTCCGTCCTCAACTTCTTCGACGTCGCCGTCACAATCATCGTGGTCGCTGTACAGGAGGGCCTGCCGCTCGCCATAACGCTCAGCCAGGCATTCGCCAAGAAGAAGCTAATCGGTGACGGAGCCGCTTCGGCCAGAGTCGGTCCATGGTGGACGACGCGCTCCGGGTGGTCAAGTTCGTCGACATGTGCGGCCCGGCGGCGGCAGCCTGGGCCTCGAGTCCTCGACCGGAGCCGCTCCGTCCTGAGCCTGTCCGTGGTGGACGCGTTCCCGGTGGTCAGGTTCGTGGACATGGGTGGGGCGGCCGCGGCGCAGCCGGAGTACGCTATGTGCCTGGGCAAGTTCGACGCGGCGGCGGACGAGCTGCTCCGGGTGCTTCCCAAGGTCGGGGACGCGTTTGTCAACAATTGGTTAGTGGCGTTTGTCAACAACTGTAGTACTAGAGCAGTCTCTGCAACATCGGCATGGCCGTGAGCCGTCTTTGAGCCAAACGAAGTGCACGGTTGTTCAGGGCCCCCAAACGAAGTGCACGGTTGTGCAAGAGATTTTGGAACTGTAAGACCATATTTGTATTTCGCATAGGGCCCCAATTTCTGGAGACGGCCCTGGACCTCTCCGCCTTCTCCGAGCTGGCCTAGCCGGCTGGTACTGGTACGGGTGTGGCGGGTGGATTGGGATCCTCTAACTTTGAAATTCCCTAACTTTCTAACTTTTGCTCATTGACATGTAGAGTCTGTCACATGTGAGACCCACCTGTCACTGACTCAAAGTTAGGAAAGTCAGGATTTGGTAAAGTCAGAGGAACCGGCTCCATGGCTGGTACGATTGCTGTGCTAACTTGTAGCCTACTGGACGTGAGCTGCAAGGGCATCTCCAGTCGCCCCCCAAGCACCCACAGCAGGCCATTTTACGCCGGCAGAAGCAAATAACACCGTTTTTCCACCGGTCGGCCACCGAGAAACCTATTAGCGTCTTTCGACGAAAAATAGCACCGGCGCCCCCAAGCGAAACTCAGCCCACTGGGTTTGGCCTGGGGGCGCCACTGGAAGGAAAACCACGCGTGGGCCAACGCTGTCGGCGAGACACCGCCTTCCCCCACACCCCTGGCTCGCCTTTCCCTCCCTAGAATATCGTCGTTCGAACGCCGCCGCCCCCTACTTGCACCGCCATGTTGCCGCCGCCACAACAGTTCTATCCGCCGCCTAGCCCCGCCACGCCACGCACCGTCGGCGCCGCCCACCCCTCCGCCGCGATCCTGCCTTGGCGAAAGGGTGACCACCCCGCGTGCAAGGTGTTCGGCGAAAAGCCGACACAACAATGTACTCCGACAAGAAGATACTCGCCGAGCTCTTCGACGAGGAAGATCAGGCCGCCGTCGACGACGAAGAACACCTGCTGATCTTGGCCTCCCTCGCCGGCTTGTGAAGGAGATATGCCCTAGAGGCAATTAATAAAGTGTATTTTTTTATCATATCTCGATTGTTCATAATACATAATATGTTAATTGTATTAAGCGGAAACATTAATACACGTATGATACATAAACAACCAGGTCCCTAGTAGCCTCTACAAAGACTAGTTTCATTGCGTGATTGATGATCGAGGTTTCCCGATCATGTGGCATGGCGCCAGTCGGCAATGAAGTCATGTCGTTGGTAGAACGATGTGATGGACATACCCATATTTGTAGGACGTAGTCATTACGCCTTAGACGTGAGATCAACTCTTATTGTTATTCCTGAAAGATACTTTGATCGCACCAAACGTCGTATCTTATATAGTATGACAATAACGGTGATACTTTTGGGTATCGGAAGGGAGTAGTTGAGACGAGGGGTCAAGAGAGGGATTTGCCAGTCCGCACAGCAGGATAGATACTCTGTGGACCACTCGGTGAGATTATGTCTAATGAGCTTGCAAGCATGTGACTAGGTCACGGAGACATGAAATCATAGACGAGTAGAAGATAGTGTTGTCGGTAACAAGGTCAGCTAGGTATGGAGATATCTATGAACGATGCTCGGACACGCTAAGTATCGCTATGGCAAAAGGTTTAAAACTTAACGTTCAGATTTGATAGATGAGAGTCATTCGTTATATCACAAGGATTAATTCATGGGGTCTAGGCCTACAAGTTGGTCATTAATCGGAGAGGAGTCTCGATCGTGCCTGTTATTATATCGAACCGCTATGGTAATACACTTAAGTGGTTTCGACAATACAACCAGAAAGGAAAGAGATCAGCAGGAACGTCCCGGGAATGGTCCGATGGAGATCGGGCAGCGACGAAATAGTTTTTGGAGCTGGAATAAATTATATATAATATGTTTGATATTAATTAGATTAATTAATGTTTAAATATAATTTTCTATATTTATTTTCGAATTTATTTAGTCTGATTTTACTAAATGGGCCTTCTGATGGAAAGAAGGCCCATGGGGGGAAATCCCCAAGGGAATTCGGTGGGGGGAGCTTGGCCAGCCTAGAGGGGCCAGATGGGGCCCACCAGGGCCGGCGCACCAGCCCTTGCCGCACCAGGCATGTGGGGGTTAGTCCCACATTGCCTGACTGGCAAGTTGGCTCCTAGGAGGGAGCCTATATATAGAGGGGCATCCCTGGTCTTTTAATTCACCAATTAATTCCCTAATTCTCTCTCGATTTTGTGATTCCCTTTGTCGAAGTTGCGCCGAGAAGAGAGGGGGTCCTGGACTGGAGCTTCGGAGGTCGTCGTTTCCACCGTACGTGTGTAACGTCCTGCGAGGTGCTGCGCTAGCGGTGCTGGGAGGTCTACTTCCACTACACGACCTTGAGGTCGGCTTCGTCGGTCTTCATCGTCAACGTTTGTGTGGGAACGTAATCCCGTTTTCGTTCTACAAGGGTATGGATTCCGATCTCCGTAGTACTTCTATATCAGCATAGTATAGATTAATAGATATTGGCTAGTTTAAGGATATCGTTGCTAGAATTTTTTTATTTCTGCATACGATCCCCTTCAGTGGTATCAGAGCCGATCTATCGTAGATATAGTTGTACGCTGTTAGAACTCGTGTTTTGCACGGGGGGCACCATTCCTGTTATTTGCTACCCTCTAGCGTGTACTTATGATTCCAGCGGCTTCGAGTTGATGAAGCGACCCGGACCAACTTTACGCGTACGCTTACGGGAGACTGGTTCCACTACTGACATATGGCTTGTACCGTATCTGTGGCTGGTGGGTGTCTGTCTCTCTCTTTAGTTGGCTTTGCATTTTCAATGTAGGGTCCAAAAGGATGCTTAAACATGTAATTATTGGATCGTTGTTGTGATCATAAGTTTGTAGGTAAAAAACAGTTCTTTTTTACGAAAGCCCCAGCCACGTAAAATATGCAAAAGATAAAGTAGAAGCGTCTAACTTTATTTTGTAGGGGCAATGTGATATGGTCAAGGTAGGTTTATTAAATTGTTTATAATCTGCGGGCGCCAAAAAGATCATGGCGCAATGGACTATATTACATCGCATTACATTTGATGTTTTGCGTGCATCTTATATTGTGCGATTATATATTAGAATATATTAGTTACACGGTGGTAGTTATATATGATGATCCCTTCAAAATAATACCACTAGTGTTGATATATGGAAATCATGCAATGTCCCGAGGCAAAAATTCTTTATGTGGTTATTTCTGCATAACCGGCTGAATACCAAGGAAATGATGGCACATAAAAACTTCTTTGTGGAATATAAGGACTGCAGCTTATGCGAAGAGTGTCCATTAAAGTCGATATTCATTTGTTATTTGAATGCCCCTTTAGCCAAAGTTTCTGGTGGGCTATTGGGGATCATGAAATCAAGGATATGATTCAAGACGCCAGAGCTAGATATTCTCTACCATTACTTATGGAAATCATCATTGCTGGTTGTTGGAGCATATAGGATCAGCGCAATAATTTCATTTTTAAAGTTGTCCAGCCAAGCTTGCATTCATGTATAGTTTTCTTTAAAGCTAGTTTGTCAAATAATATGATTAGAGCAAAACCTAGCCTGAGAGACGGTATGCAGGATGGGCTAGATACTTTATGAACCCTTTCTTAGTGTGATACTTTGATTCCCTATGTAAATGCTCCATTTATATGATCTATAAAAGTTTTTGATACAGTGGGGGTTTCCCCTACTGTAACCTTGTCAAAAAAAACGAGAAGCTTGCTGTGAAGATTTCCCACGCCTCTCTGAACATTGTGACGAGCATAACCAATAATGCCAAGCACCCCTTCTATGAGAGAGCACACAATTTCCGAAAGAATTTTTGGTCTTGTTGATGCCAGGCCGAGTAAAGCGTATTGGCAAGGAGTGGAGGAGCGCCACCGGATTGGGGATCATGTCCGCTGGACATGGAAGTTTCCCATCGACGAAGCCGACGGATCACACGAACGAGAAAGCGAAAAGGAAGAAGAGGAAGATGTATGATTGAGAAAAGAAGGTATCACAGACGCCACAAAAACGTAAAGTGCACGCCTCGGAAGATTTACCAAATCAACCAGAGCCCTTTTATTTGAGCCGTCGTCGTTGCATTGCATGATTATATATATTTGCCACATGCATCATCGTATCTCCTTTAATTTGGAGCCCTTTTATGATACCCTGAAATCAACCAGAGCCATTTATTTCTGTCAATCCAATGGCTAATATCGTTTCAAACTAGTGTCAAAACGAGCAGTAGTATAAATCATACTAGTATTCAATCATAGATTTCCGCAGATGGGATTTGGCCCAATAATGCAGAAGTATGCTAGCCCAACAGAAGCCTCATGCTTAGTCCAGTACACGGTCAGAAAATTTCCCATTCCACGAAACGAAACCTAAATCGCGTCCAACCGAGCATCCGAGCTAGCACATGCCTTCTCCGGTAGCCATGAATGAAGGAACTGCTTCTCTAGCTCTCTTCCCTCTCACACGAACGGAGGTGAAAGAAAGGAGACACAAGTCACACAACATAGAATTTTCCAGTTCACAAACGCCGGCGCACAAGTTTTCTCTATGCAGCTAGCTCAGAGGTTGAGCGTTGGGGTGGTTTTATACCTGAGCCAAACACAGATACACGCCCAGCGTTCCGGTGACATATACGCTATTCACGATCGTCCTATGCACGTACGTATGTGGATCCAATCTTCTCGTACGGGAGCCACCTGCTCATCCGCGAGACCTTGGCGTTGATGAGCACATCACACCCGGCCATGAAGGCGAGCGTCCGCCTCCATCCGACGTCACCGCGCGCCTCAACGCGCAACTGCACCTCCATGGTCGCTGCACCATGGCCGTTGTGACGCGCCTCCGCAGCCGCTGCGCACCTGCGCCAGCCGCTCATATGACCCAGACTCCCACTCGCGCCACTATCCACACGGACGGAGCTGCAGCTGCCGTATCTCAAGATTAGTGCTAGCAATGAAGTCGTTGAGCATGTCAAGCAGGTGCTGCTGCGACTGCGGGAGCGAACCCCCTTGCGGACGGCGGCGAGGGCAAGCGTGGGAGAGCGGAGCCATCCACGTGAACAGATATCCACCGGAGCGTGCCACGGATACGGGCGTGGAGTACGGAGAGGCTTGGAGCGGTTGCTGCGTCAAGTGCGGAGAGGTCGGAGTGGCGGCAGCGAGGCGGCGTCGAGTGCGGACAAAATTGGATGTAAACTGCTTACTATTTTTTCAATCGAATTTCACTGTTGGGCCAGCTGGGCCAAATCTTTTCTAACCGTTGGATGAAACCATACTAGTCCTTTTTGATTTTGAGGAGTAGTAAAAGGTACTATAAAAGCTGCCTTAATTTGAGTTGAGGTCTTATTCTGGTTTTGGACCTACATTCTGTATATATGTATATATATATATGTATGTACATCTGCGGTCGAGCCTCGATAGTTTGTCACGATCGAGGTTCTTGCATGGTGCCTTTTGAGCGGCTGGCTATCTAGCTGGCCTGGGAGCGGTGCCATCCCTGGATGTCGGTCGCCGTCGTCGCCCCTTTGCCCCTGGGGATCTTCCTGAGCACGCCGGAGTCCATCCGCCTGACGTGGGTCCGGAAGTCGTGCGCGCCCTTCGCCGCCAGGTGGTCTACCTCGACCTCGTACCGCTCGTACAGCGCCGGCACCGTCATCACGCACACCACCACTGCCGAAAACCACACGATATCAGCTGTTTTCTTCTTCTGAATTTTCTGCAAGCCTCTGAAGCATGTGGTACTCAAAGTGCTGGTGGTTGCTTACCGAGGTAGAGCAGGGTGAGGGAGCTGAAGCAGCTCGCGATCACTGACCCGATGTACAGGGACACCACCGTCTGCAGATATTCAGATACGGATCAGCGAGTGAGTTTTAGTTGATTACCCAGATCATGAGCATATGTTACTAGCATTTTGTGTCCGAATTCTCAAATGAGTGAGTTTTACCAGGATGAACAGCTTCAGGTCCTGTCCGCAAGCGATTCATCTGCCTCGTGCAGTTTGTGCACCAACCAGTTGAGCCTCCTGTGCAGGCCCAGGATCAGCTGCCTCGTGCTTCTCTCCGACAGCACCGTCTCCGGGATCCTTGGGACCGGCCTGCACGCATTCAGGTTGCAGTTGGCATCACCAAAAGATTGAAACTTTTCCAGCAGATTTCGTGGCCAAAGATTCAAAATGATATCGATGTTTACTGGGCTGGATTGATGTTTATTGTGCCTTATTAGTTAGTTATCTTAATGTCCTATCATCCTTGTATTGTAGGAGTACTGCAGTACTGCACTGAACCACAACCCAAATGTCGCCTAAGAGAGAACCAAGAGTCCGAAACAAAACTGTAAGACTGAAGAAGTGGGTGCAGACTGCATTACAGGTTCAGGAACGCGGATGCGTTGGTCCAAATGAAGAAGGTGAGCATGGCGATCATGGACGCGTAGCACGCCAGCGTCAGAAAGTGGTACTCCGCCACCTCGAACAGGCCCCACGCCGCCGTCGCCGCGCCGAGGATCGACGCCGACACCTCCTTCCGCCTCCACAGGATCACGTCCGCCGCTGCAACTCAATCAATTCAGCAAAAACTCCAGGATCATTTCACATTGATTGGAATGTGAGCTCCTTGTTCTCAACTACAGCCATGGTCGAGCTAGATTACCTTTGCGTCCACCTAGGGTGGCATGGAGAGGCCTCTCCCTGCCGAACAGCCTCGGCACCCTGTGCCCGTGCGACCCTCCCGTTACCATCTTGGTGTTTGTACTTGTTTGTTTGAGGATTTTCGATGCAGCTTGCTGCTATTGAGTTTGATTGTGTTCTTGTAAATTACGACCATGTATTTGTAGGATTCAAAGAACCATGGCAATCTCATCTTCCAGGGAGAGAGCAAAGCATAACTTTGGCCCAGGGCTAGCCTTTCTTGGATACTTTGCTGTCCCGATGCCTTTGGGTGTTGGGATCTGATCCAAACCTTGCGATTCTGGATTCTGCAGATAGACCCCGTATCTAGTTTCTCTTCTTGGATGGACGAAACATGCATACGTTTCTTGCGCCACAAATCACCAAACTGTCACAGTTTTCAAATTTCTTCACAGTTGGTTCAGTTCAGGTCGTGCAAATCATGATCTTTCAACATCATTTTTTTGAAACAAACCAAAATATTTTTCATTTTCGTTTGATTTTCTAAGAGCTTTACATACCTATCCAAGTCGAATCAAGGCCTAGGATAAAAGACGAAAGCCCACTTGCGCGGAATTACATTCTTTGAACCATTAGCCACCGATAGGTACCACATAGCCGCCTCATCATCGATGATCACAAAGTATTGTTAGCACCGTTTAACTAGAACCCGTATGCCGACCATAATATCATGTCTTCCGATCGAAGGAATAAGTACTACGACACACATGCCACGTGCCCCCCAACCGTGTAATTAATCGTCTTCTTAATCATATTAATTCTAGTGTATCAGCCTGTTATCTAAAAAGATATCATATATTCTCTTAAAATAGACCACATGCAACAAAGTAAGGTAGAAATACCCAAGTGGATCGCAGAACTTTCTCTCACGTTCACTGCACTAGCCACCCCCGTTACTCCAACTAATACACACGTTTCCCCACACACGCTCTCATAAACATGCTTGATCAAAACAAGTAGATAAGAACGGGGTACATAATATGCATCTATATTCACAACTGAAACAAACATTGCAATCTCAAACATATATTAACTCATAGAAAGATTCACCACATAGGTATTACAACGGTGACCGTAATCATGTTCAGC
The DNA here is from genome assembly GCA_026929855.1 of Poa annua. Classification (NCBI taxonomy): domain Eukaryota; kingdom Viridiplantae; phylum Streptophyta; class Magnoliopsida; order Poales; family Poaceae; genus Poa; species Poa annua. The sequence continues at coordinate 1,748,620 of CM049428.1, read as the reverse complement.
AGCTCATACGGTACTAATTAGTGAAGCTCAAGAGAGGAGAGATACATAAGTTACTTCCACAAACACATAGTCCAGAGGTGGACTACTCCCTCTTCATCATGGAGACGGTGGAGAAGTCGATGGAGAAGATGGAGACCACGCCGGCAGCGCCGCGCCGGAGTTTTTCCCCTCCAATCTGCAGCTCCTGATCTCCGTTTCGGTGTTTCTGTGTTTGTGCGGTGCTCCTTCCAGAGAACGTCGGGGGACCTTTTTTATAGGCGGTTTTAGGTCAAGACGGAGTCGGTGGACGAAAGATCGACGGCAACGGAGCCACAACGACCAGATGGGGGGTCCCACGCAGCCTGGTACTGTGGCCGCGTGGGCCTACCCCTTTCAGCCCTCGGGGCTCCGTTTGATCGCTTCCTTTTTCCACAGGCCTTCTTCCTTCCAAAAAATGATATTTGCCATCTAAAGTGCCCCTAAACCCTAAACCCCACCACTAATTAATATTTGCCATCTACCATCAATGTTGAGCAGACAATACAGGTTATAAGTGACATGCCAAAATAATCATAGAATCACCCGTCAATCTTGTAAGTTTTAGAAGTAACCCCTAGTGATGAGCATAAAAGGATTTAATGCCAAAAATAAATTACACTCGTCCTCATTTTCTTTGATTCTTTAAAACAGGGTTAAAATTGTCGGTTCATATCATCTATTCGTCGTGCGTCGGCTGGAATAGCCCACCTCTGCCGACCGCTTGCTCACTTGGGGGAGTCCTCAACTGAACCTATGGTTGCCTGCTACCAAGCAGGACACATGGACGACCCACCACACTATACCTTACCACGCTCCATCGCCGCCGGCATCAGCAGCAGTAACTGCAACCGACCCTTCCTCAACGGTCCTGCTGCATGCATGTTAATCAAACTAGCTAGCATCGTACGACGATCGTGTTCCATGCTTGCATTTGCATGTCTTTGTCTACAAACATCAAATCGATCATGTAGGCCGGGCATATGTAGATCAAATGGTCGTTTAGTCGATGCTCCATGTGCATATATATACATATATTGATTATTGGATAGTTACAAAATGGGTGGGTGATCTTAATCCAGAATAATCGAGTTCCATATGCTTGCAATTGCTAAAATTCTATGGAAAATGCATGCAGTCATAACATATACAGCTTCCCCAAACCTGTCCTATTCCTCCCACGTTTTCGGAGAACCACCAATGAAGGAGATGCATAGTTTGAACTACTCGCCAGTACAAGCAGATATACATCACGCGAGTAAACAACGCTTAATGTGTCGCTAAATTTACACGCGCGCAGCTAGCAGATAGACTCCACTATGATAATGCCCGGCCTTTCGCTGCAGCGTATAGCCATACTCACTACAGGAGTAACAGCCCAGCCCGGGCTGGCATTTGCCGTCGGGCTCATCATAGAAACCCTCGGCCTCAGTGAGCCCGACGGCCACCGTCGGCCTAAGGCCGTCGGGCTGTGATCCATCGGGCTCACGCCGTGGCCGTCGGGCTCGCAAATGCCGTCGGGCTAGTAGTGAGTCCGAGGGTATAACCGTCGGCCTTACAACAAGAACGCCGACAACAATACTGTCGGCCTCATAGATGGCTCTGCCATTTTTTTTAAAATTATTTTTTTTCAACTTTTTTAATTATTATTTTAACTCCAATTTAGTCATATATTTAATCTCATATCACACACTTAATCATAATCTTACATCAAACCATCCACTCACACACTTAATCATAATCTTAGCTCAAACTATCCACTCACACACTTAATCATAATCTTAGCTCAAACTATTCACACTCAGTCAAACTTCCCAGACGGTCACACATCCTTAGAGTGCTCCAGGCCAAGCACGCTTAACTATTGAGTTCTATTCAAATGAGATTCCAGTTGAGATGTCAGACCTTGTTGCTATTAGTATGATAGCAATCATATTAACCCTCATCTGAGATATTATACTTTTTAATCTTTAAAATTTCAAAAATAAGATTTGAATGAACAAAATAACTATGTTTAATAATACTTGAATAATAATAATAATCAATTATTTTATTTTTCTTTTGTCTTTTTCCATTTTATAAGAAATAATTCATATCTTCATATTGATATATCAGAATTTAATAAATAAAATGTCTATGTCGATCATAAAAATGAGAGGAATCCAAATATGACATTCATGTCATCATTTTCATAATGAATGATGTCTTTTAAAACAAAAAAAGCAACATAAATCAGCATAAAGTAAATTAAAGAGGCGAATTTAGATAGAAAGTAAGGAAAATCCTCATATTAAGTTATTATCCATAAAATATGTTCTACTCTTTGTGAAAATTAAATGGGTGTCATTTTGGACCATATTTTATATACTTGCTTCACAAAAAAAGTCATTTCTGACACTTAAAAAATGGAAAATGATATTTCTAAATAGAATTTTGAAAATCGCTTCGGTGACGTTGTTTCCCATACCATGACACACATATGTGCTGAATATGGTCACTTTATCACAAACTATGACATGATAATGGTAATACATTGGTCATTTGTCTTGAAACCTATGCATGTTTATAGATGTTTGACATTTTTGTAAAGTTTCGTTTTGAAAAGTTTGCCAAAAATCAAGTTTATCATTTTTCCTATTAACTTGTACACGTAAAAGGACTCCATGCCAAAGGGTTTCTTTTTTTGAGTACCTTTTCATATTTTTCCATTTCTTTTAAAAAACGGTCAAAATGGAGAGCATGGCTATTCATCAAAAGTGGTCGAATTTTTCAAAACTATTGACGGTTCTATGTTGTAACCACTACTTGTGTACCTTAAAATTATTTTTGTAAGAACTTCAGAGCAAACTATCACACAGTTGTAGTTCAAATTTGAATTACTTCCGAAAAATTGACATAAAGTCAATTAAAGAGGCGAATTTAGATAGAAAGTAAGGAAAATCCTCATATTCAGATATTATCCATAAAATATGTTCTACTCTTTGTGAAAATTAAGTGGGTGTCATTTTGGACCATATTTTATGTACTTGCTTCACAAAAAAAGTCATTTTTCACACTTAAAAAATGGAAAATGATATTTCTAAAATGAATTTTGAAAATCGCTTCGGTGACGTTGTTTTAAATACCATGGCACACATATGTGCTGATTATGAGCATTTTATCACAAACTATGACATGATAATGGTCATACATTGGTCATTTGTCTTGAAACCTATGCATGTTTATAGATGTTTGACATTTTTGTGAAGTTTCGTTTTGAAAAGTTTGCCAAAAATTAAGTTTATCATTTTTCCTATTAACTTGTACACGTAAAAGGACTTCATGCCAAAGGGTTTCTTTTTTTGAGTACCTTTTCATATTTTTCCATTTCTTTCAAAAAACGGTCAAAATGGAGAGCATGGCTATTCATCAAAAGTGGTCGAATTTTTCAAAACTATTGACGATTCTATGTTGTAACCACTACTTGTGTACCTTAAAATTATTTTTGTAAGAACTTCAGAGCAAACTATCACACAGTTGTAGTTCAAATTTGAATTACTTTCGGAAAATTGACATAAAGTCAATTAAAGAGGCGAATTTAGATAGAAAGTAAGGAAAATCCTCATATTCAGATATTATCCATAAAATATGTTCTACTCTTTGTGAAAATTAAGTGGTTGTCATTTTGGACCATATTTTATGTACTTGCTTCACAAAAAAAGTCATTTTTTACACTTAAAAAATGGAAAATGATATTTCTAAAAAGAATTTTGAAAATCGCTTCGACGACGTTGTTTTAAATATCATGGCACACATATGTGCTGATTATGAGCACTTTATCACAAACTATGACATGATAATGGTCACACATATGTGTTAAAACTATTGCATGTTTGTATATGATTGATATTTTTTGTAAAGTTTTATTTTAAAAAGTTGCCAAAACTCAAGTTTATCATTTTTCTAAAAACTAGTACACGTCAAAAAACTTCATGCTAAAGGGTTTCCTTTTTTTTAGTATTTTTTCATATTTTTTTGAATGGAATCTAATTTGTTGAAAAAAACTGAAAAACTGTATAGTGAGCCTGACGGTAATGCCGTCGGGCTTACAATGTGATTAGATAAACGCCGACGGTACTGTGAGCCCGACGGTGACCGTCGGCCTTACAACTAGGACGCCGACGGCAAAACGACCCCGACGGTTTTTTCGTTTCGTCGGTTTCACGTTGTGACGCCGACGGCCCCCGTCGGCGTTGAAATGGCCGTCGGGCTGAGCTGTGTTTCCCGTAGTGACTAAACAACTCGTCGTTCTCATGCTCGACGATTGCAAGATACTATATGTTTTCTTTTGAAAACGAGGCAAAATCTTTATCTTTATATTGATATATATAGAAAGAGTGTAAGATATATACGATTGCGGTACTCCACGAAGGATCGATCAAGCTATCTCGGTTTTGATTTAATTTCGCGAGTCAGTCAAGATGGAATACCAGGTACTAGTACGAATTAAGCACGCGCGCGCAATGGGATGTACACATCAGCTAGCAGCTTGGGATAACGACCAAGCACGGACGCGTCGAACACTACTCTCCAAGTTTATCAAAATCCACTTAAAATACGCTACTAATTTGTCATGTCTAGTATTAGTGACGGAAGCAAGTATATATAGCACATGTTGTTTGATGATTAGTCTATTATATTGGCGCCAAAATTGTTTATCAAGTGCGATATATGCTTCGCGCCACTTAATATGCATTATTTTCATGAAGTAAATGGAGTTTATTAACTAAGAACACAAGTACAATCTTAGTTTATCAATGTCACCTAGTATCTCCTAACGGATAGTTTCTCACTCACCCTATTAGCAAACAACATTGACAATATAAACACATTTTTTTTGAATCTGCTTTAAGCGCAGGCGATTTGCGATGCTATGCGCCCGACGACGATTCTATGTACGATCCTCATACGATGCATTTTTCGCCGACAATTGTTTGTTCCTACCGTTTGATCACATATATCGTACACCATTGATCAATTCCGATTTCCGCTCATAGTCGAATATTAGTTCCACTGCTCTCTTTCATCCTACACCTCAAGCTAGATGTCCTCTCCTATCCAGTTTTACCTAGTCTCTCGACCACCCATTGACCCGCCGCCATCTCCTTACAATACCGACACGACTGTCGGTCATGTTCTCGCCCGGGCAATCTCTCTAACCCCTGCCCCGGCCCACCCGGAACACATTGTCAGATCCCAATGGCCCACTCATTCCAAACCATATCGTGCAACCCGTTCACTAACCTTGCACATCGAACCATGAGTGAATAGTAAATTGTAGAAATCAAACGTGTTTTGATGAATGCTATTAGGGGGTGCGTTTAGCAATATTGCATTATTATGCCCCTTTGACTTGTACACGTTGTACATTTTTTTGGATAAAGAGACACGTTGTACTTAGTTTTTTTTTGGAACATAACAGGCACAAATTTCCTCTTCCCGCGCATGCATGGTAATACGCTTCAGTTTTGGCAATAAATTATTTGCACCCGATTTCGTGACAAGATTGATGGATCGTCATCCAGATATTCAGCTACACTCTCGATCGGTATCTTTCTATAAATCCCTCGATCCCAGATGCAGCCTCCCCGCACAAACCCACCGCCATTGCCATCCAATCTCAAGAGCTCCTCGGTTGATCGCTTGTGATCGCGGTTCACGAGGCAGAAACAGCTGGCCAGCCATGTCTTCTTCCCCTGAACTGTCCCGGGTCCTGCCCCGCGTGCTCATCGTCTCCCGCCGCTCCGTCCGCAAGAACAAGTTCGTCGACTTCGTCGGCGAGTACCACCTGGACCTCACTGTGGGCTACGGCGCGGTGCCGGTGATCTTGCCGCGTGTCGCCGGCGTGCACGCCATGCTCGACTCCTTCGAGCCCATCCACGGCGTGCTCCTCTGTGAGGGCGAGGACATCGACCCCTCCCTCTACGACGCCGGCACTGACAATGGCAAGGACGACCAAGGCCTAACGCTAGAGCAGCTGGAGGAGGTGCGGCGGCTCCACCCGAGCGACGCGTCCATGGACCACGACAAGGATTCGATCGAGCTCCTCCTCACGCGCCGCTGCCTCGAGCGTGGCATCCCGTTCCTTGGCATCTGCCGCGGCTCGCAGATGCTCAACGTCGCCTGCGGCGGCTCGCTCTACCAGGACGTCGACCACGAGCTGCCTTCCCATGACGCCGCCGCCGTGTGCCACATGGACTACGCCGACTACGACGGCCACCGGCACCCGGTGCGCGTCCTGCCCGGCACGCCGCTGCACGACTGGTTCGCTGAGTCCCTCGGCGGCGGCAGCGAGGTGATCATGGTGAACAGCTACCATCACCAGGGCGTTCGGCGGCTGGCGGAGCGCTTCGTGCCAATGGCGTTCGCGCCGGACTGTTTGGTGGAGGGGTTCTACGACCCGGACGCGTACAGCCCTGGCGAGGGCAAGTTCATCATGGGTCTGCAGTTCCACCCTGAGCGCATGCGCAAGCCCGGCTCCGACGAGTTCGACTACCCCGGCTGCCCCAAGGCCTACCGGGAGTTCGTGCGCGCCGTGGTCGCCTACGAGGCCACGCTCGCCGCCAAGCCCACAGGCGTCGATAGCGGCGCGGCGGTCACGGCGTTGGCAGCGCTAAAGCTTAGCCACGACCACGACATGGAGAAGCAGCGCAAGGTGCTCGTCCGGAGCTTCTCGCAGCTGGCTAAGAACATGTACTTCGGCGGTGGCAGTGGCAACACGCAGAAGCCGGCGGTGGAGGCGGAGCGGCGGGACCTGGACGCGGGAGCCGAGTTCATGGAGACGGCGGCGTCGGCCGCGCTGAGCTCGCAGCAGGAGAAGCGGCTGAAGCAGATGGGCGCGACGGTGCGGAACGCGTCCGGGTACCTCAACAGTAGCAAGCTGAAGCTGAGTGAGGACAAGGAGGCGGCGGCCAGGGCGCTCATGGCCAAGATGTCCGCCGCGCAGCTCTCCAGCCTCGCCGCATTCTACCGCGCCATGGGTAACATCTGCGCCGACGTGCTCGACGCCAAGCTCCAGCCAGCCGCAACTCTGCACGAGTAGTCGATTAGTGAGTTAGTGACTGAAAACCCGAATAGTGTTGCAAACTTGCAAATTATTTTTCTATTGCCTTTGCTTGACTTTGCCCCTACATTTTATCTGCTCAGGCGTCGGCTCGCTGGCTAGTAAGCAATCGCATATGTAAATTGTTTGCTATTGAGGTGTAATTTTCATCCATTGGACATCCTTGTGATAAACAGTGTAATACTCCGGTGTAAACCAAAAGTTTGCATGTGTACCCTGGTTTGATTGAATCCGTGTCACCACAGAAATTGTGGTGCTGCTGACTTTGGAGTAGCCATCAGTCAGAAGAAATCAAAACTGCTCCTTCTTCTTAGGCAAAGTTTTTGTCTTTCGTTTTAAAAAAAAAACTGCTCCTTGATTATTGGAGACTCAGTTTCATTGCAAAGTTCTTGGATCACATGGGAGGTGTGAAGCTGGACAATCTAGGATCATCAAGTTGTTTGTTGGTTGGAGGTGAACTGCTAGTTGCACCCAGATGTGATGTCCTGGAGCTACGCCAGATGTCAGGCGTGCATGGTGAACAGATTGCAGCTCCGCCCCAACACTTGTTCAACAGCCAGGTAGTAATACAAGTGTGCAACAAATCACAATTCAGTATTCAACGTTAACGATAACTGCACTTGCACAAGTGTGTTCTGCTGGCCAGTTTGTTATGTCCATCTCTCCATCATTCTGCCACGTTAGTCTGACACAGGGCCCCATCCGTCAGATTTAGGGGCGGAGCCGTATAGCTCAACCCTGATGCACATGCTGACATGCATTAGGATCCAAAAGAAAATTTAGTCTAAAGTTCTATTATTGCATTAGGTTAGTCACCAAATGTGCATCAAGGGCATTAAGATTACTTTCTTTTCAGCTCTGCTCCTGGTCAGATTCGTAGTTAACTGCGGTGTTGCGGACGATTAGCGCTGAAGTGGTGGTGGACTGAAAGTTATTAACTCTGGCCGGTGGCTTTGTGAAACCCTACACCAAATTGTGATGGTTTTTTTTTACAATTATCTCACTTGCCAGTGACACTAAGCTCTCGACGTTTCATTCTCTGGTACATCCAAGGATTTGGAGCAAACGACTTGTTCATGTTATGGTGAGCAGTAAAGTGGAACGATTATTGTTTAACCAAATGTGCTTCTGTACCACACACTCACCGAAGAATATTCAGTTAACATGTTTTAGGGCACTGAAGTAAGTTCAGTCTAGCTGAATACTTTTGAAGTACCCACTAACATTTAATCGAGTTGGTGAATAACTCAGTAAAGTGGTGCCTCTCGTGCTAAAAATAAAAATACAAAATGTATTAACATTTACTAGGCAACTTAGCGCGGCAACGCCGCACCCGTGGTTTAAATAAAATTTAAATTTGGTAACGTGTAAATTTAATTATTATTTAGATTTAAAGATGGGTGAAATTCAGAGGAGTTCATGCTTGGAAGTTGTTTAGATTCCGTAATTGTTAAAATTGGGGAGCGGTGAGTTCAGTTAGTTTATGTATGCATTAATTTTAAACCTATTTTATCTGTATTAGAATTCATTACTGTCTGTCTATTTATATATTTAATGGGTAGCACCAAGTTATATTAGTGCCTGTATTTTTTATTTGTTGTAACGGATTAAAATAGTCAGCAATTCTGAACTGTTTTTCTGAAAGCCGTATAGGTAACATAATAAGATATAATGTTTATTGTTACCAATTTGGTGTAAAAAGTAGTTTGAACATGGAATTCAATTATAATTAGTTGTTTTAATTGCTCGTGCAATTGTTTTAAAAATAGTTTGAACATGCATAAGAAGATACAATATAGCTATTTAGAATTAGAACTGAGCTGTAACGAAAAGTTCTATTAGTTGTTTTATTTAGAATTAGAAGTGAGTTGTAATGAGAAGTTATATTAGTTGTTTTAATCATTTGTGCAATTGAATTAAAATTTGCTTACCGTGTGGCTCAGAATTTTCGATACGATTTTACATGAGCCGTATAATGAATATTAGTTTGAACATGCATACGAAGATACAATGTAGTTATTTTAGAATTAGAAGTGAGTTGTAATGAAAAGTTATATTAGTTGTTTTAATCATTTGCAAAATCGTGTGGCTCGGAATCTCCGATACGATTTTACATGAGCTGTATAATGAATATAGGGAGATATAATATTAATATGAGGTATGATCTTATATAAATTTTGCAATAAATATGGAAAGGGTAATATTTTCTGTAATTATTTATTTTAAAAAGTTGTGTAAACATGCATGGAAATGTGGTAGTTGTATAGAAGTTTTTTTTCTGCAAATCGTGGTATTTTTTTTTGTATTTTTCTGATTTGTGGGTGAAAATATATGATTTTCTCGAATTTTACCATTTTTCTGTAATATAGAAAAAAATGGGCCCCACGCGTCAGCCGGACACCGCTGACGTCAGCCTTGGACGTCAGCGGGTGGCGGACGTACGCGGCGGCGCTGGGCCGGCGGCGACGCAACGCCGCTCGCCCTCGACCCGTGGAGGCGCGAACCCGGTAGTGCGCGTCGGCCCGCGTCTACCTAGCGGCGCCAATCGCCGCCGGCGGCTGTTTCCACGGCGGCGGGCACCAATATGGCCGGCGACGAACTCCACCGCAGCGGCGGCGACCCCGGGCGGCCGGCCGTGAATCCTCCGTACAGAAGGAAGCAGAGAAGACGACGGACCTCTTCGTGGCCTTGGATTTGAGAGAGAATGGCAGCAGCGGCGATGGCGCGCGGCGGCGGCGCCGGCGACCACGGGTGCGGGAGAGAGGGAAGCGGAGGGGAGATTGTGGCGTGCTTGTTTTGTGAAAAAGTCCTTGACTTTTTTCCCTCTTGCAGAAAGGTCCCTCCGCACGTTAAATCGTGGACTGCGGGTTCAGTAGCTGGATTCTTCAGATGCTTTTGTGCAAAATGGCTCGGCGACCGGCAGAACCGGGGGTGACCGACGTGCGATCAGGCGACGTGGCGACTCATGATTGGTCTAGAGGGCCGTGCTACAGTACCGCACATTTGTGAGTGGTTTTGGGTGAATCCTGACCGTCGAACACGCCGATTGAATGGTTGTAGGAAAAAGGGCGACGTGGATAGCTGTTTTGGAGGCAAATTTGACACCCTTTTATATATAGGGTTATGAACAATTTTACCCGGGTATCACTCTTGAACAGAGAGAGTTTACGCATTGTTTTCATTTTGTGACTACTAAGTACTCATCTCTTTCGATTTTTTAAAAAGCAAATGAGTATACCGCATGTCAATTATTTATGTTTTAATATGTGAAGAAAACTATACACCTTACATTCAATAACATAGGATTACTTAATTAAACTAGACACACTCCTCTGTTGCAATAGTAACCTAAAACCTTCCGTCTGCACCCACCGCCTCCTATTGTTCTGTAACGCACTACCGCTGTGAGCCGCCAAACTCCGTTGTTCTGGTGGTCACCCGCACCAATTCCGGCGACCATACGACTTCTCAGTTCTCACTATTACAAAATCGTCTCAAAACTCTCGTGTTTATCTGATCTGCTAGATTTCGCTCGCCGGTGAGCTTGAGGGCCGCCCTGATGGCCCGATCCATAAAGCTTCCAACTTGTGAAGACTAAAAAGAAGTCTCCGAGGGAAGTTTCTGGAGTTTCTTTTCACCATGGTTTTTCCAGACCACAACTCATAAACCTGCTTATGTTAAAGCATGAACCCAAAAGAAGTGTACATAAGTACCTGTTTGTAAATATTATTAGTTTTGTAGTATTTACTTGTACCTGCCAGTGGCGGACCTACAGGGTATGCCGGGTGGGCCGCGGCATACCCTGCAGCCCAGCCCACGTACTTACTACTACTGCTATACGAGAAAAAAACGAGATCGATCGATCGGGAAAACAGAAAACCATCACGCGAGTAAGGCCGGCAATTCCGCCCATGGGCAAGTCCGCCCACGGGCACCCGACTCTAATGGGCAGGTTATGGGTTGCTATGTTCGCCCACGGGTCTCGCCCGTGGGCGACCCGATTAGTCATGGGGTAGGGTATGGGCAGACATGTGTACCCATGGGCGATCCGATGGGCAACCCGATTAGCTGACATGTGCGGTCTCATAGTAAGACATGACCAGAGCCCATGTAATTTTCAGCCTATCCCAACAGTCCAAATCCAACACGCACTGCACTAATCCACTAAACCTAGGTGTGAGCGTGTCCCTCCCCAGTGTCTCCCCGTCTCCGCCGCAATCCTCTCCCATAGTCTCTCTCTGCTCAGTGCTCAAGCCTCACGGTGCTCTCCCATAGTCTCTCTCCAACATGCACTGCACTAAGCCATTATGATTTTATTGATAGAGAAGTGCTCCGGTGCTTTCCCCAAAAAATAAGTTGCACGAATTTTAAAGCGCATCGACGGCTATGATTAGGTTCACAAAGTGATCAAATAGAGTACTAATCATGTGAGATTTACACCTTTAATCCCCACCTCTAATCACAACCATCGATTTGCTAATAAATTCGTGCAACTTATTTTTTAGAAAGTACCAGAGCATTTCTCTTATTGATATACTAATGCAGTTTGACACATAAAATATGCCATTTAGAATTGACATGAGGAGATGTCGTATGCAGACCCGACGGGCGACCCGATGGGTCGGGTGACCCGACGGGCATGGGCATGGGCATGAAATCTGATCCATGGGCAGGGTCGTGGGCAGAGAAGCTTACCCATTTGTTAAATGGACATGTGTCTAGAAGAGGTCGACCCGATTGGCAGCCTTACACGCGAGGCGAGGAGCCGCCAGGTCGTGCGGAACTACCTACGTTGCTCGTCGTTGCACGGAACTGGTCGATCGATTGAGAGCCATGTCCTCATGTTGACGACGCTCTTGGCCATGATGCTCACTGTGTGAGAGGCGTTCATCCAATCATACTGGACGACGACACTTTGGTGGCTGACGCCATGGCCTCATTCACGAAAGCAATGAAGCAGGTTTGTCTGAATTATGAATATGTTATTTTGTTTCCCGTCCAGCTGCGTAGCTGATATCAGAAAATTGGTAATGGACGCCACCGACCGGACGAGCTGCTACGATTAAACATCAGTTAACTTCCGCCGCCTAGCCAAAATCTATTTTTTATGAAATTTTCAATTATAAAGAGAAGCGGGGATGTTGCATCTCTTTTTAATAAACATGTAGTAGTATAAAAGGCTGCACCCGCTTCTTTCGTCGGATGGAATTTTAACAAAAGAGCACACTTAAGAACCAGAGAGAGTAATTGAAAAAATTGTGAACTATGTCCCTCCCCCGTCACCGCCGCCACCGCCGGTTTATGACATCAATCACCATCCATCAGAGGAAAGACATCCCATTTAAAATTATGATGTTAATTATGTACTACTTTTATATTGTATTACAATGCAAATTTATCATTATTTATTAAATTGGTACATAAACTTTTTTAAACATAAGAAATTTTGAATGCGGCATACCCAACTACAAAATTCTAGGTCCGTCACCGGTACCTGCTGTTTTAAATCGGTGGACTTTTTTGGCAGAGTAGTCACGGAAAAGAGGTGAAAAACTCAAATACATGCCAATTTCGGTAATCTAAAAGAAAGGCCAATTTATTTAAAAAAAAAGAGAGGTCAATTTCGTTGACTGTCCGATCTTGCTACCCTAGCCTACTCGGCTTTCCTTTTTTTTTCTCGATTCATTTTTGGAGCAGAGAGATCGCAAATGGCGCGGGAGAGGCGAATGATTCTGCTGGCAGTGGCGTGCACCGGAGCCTCCGCGGCGCCACGGCATCGTCGTTGTCGTCCTATCTTGGAAGTCGAGGCACGGCGGCTTGATTTGTAAGTGATCTGTTATCTGTACCAAGCTAGGGTTTCTGATTGGGGATTGGGGCAGGAAGGATGGTGGGTGACTGGGTGAGGGACCGCCATTAACGTGGCGTCAGGTGAGCGTAGGAACATCTCCGTCGTGTTAACGATAACAGCCGCGGGGGCAGAGGCAGCATCCCCACTCAGTCCGTGTTCAAGGAGATGTTCCTTTCCATGGGGTGCAAAGCAAATGGGGAGAGATTGGGAGATAATCGCTTTCTAGTGAATAGTAATCGTCTTGTAACTTTTGTTGTCGTCTTGTAATTGCAACTGAATTACTGTTAGCAAAAAGGGGAAGACAGCCCCATCTCAAATCCCGGTGGATATTCCTCATTACATACTCTGTTTCAAAAATCCTCATGATATACCAAACGAAGGATTGGGAACCAAATGCAACATTCCGTGTATAGTCATTGTACAAACTACACCCTCCTTGCTTTCAAATATTTTTTTTATGGCAGAACCCTTGGAAACGGTTCCTATATTTCATCCGTAAAATATTTTTTTAATAGATCCAGTTGTCAATAATGTCCAATGTTAAGAAAATTATGATGATTAAGAAAAGGGTGTTTCGTTGATTACAACAGAAAAAAAAGAAAGATAACTTAATGCCAATCATTGTATACTAGTACGAGCAATCAAATTATCAAAAAGGAAGCTGCTGATCTTGTAACTGTATGGAGGATGGTGATACAGTTCTGTGAAATAGGCGCCAAAGTCGAATGGGACCAAATCTGTACTAACAACATACATGGTGAACTTTTCTGCCGGACAGCAGAAATGCCATACAATCGACATTCATGAAAATAAATCATGTGCATTCAGGAGAAACTTTTTGGAACCACTTCATCGTTATCAGGAGATGGTCCATAGTTGTAGCAGTCTGGTACACCCAGCACCTGAGGATCCACCATTATAACCTGAGAAACTGATGAAAAAATGTTGGGCGTATATTACAGGTTCCTTACATGGAGACCTAACTGAACATGGTAAAGGCTAAAGGGCTGACCAGCTGTCGAAACACCAACCTGGCATTCAAAGCAAACCTCAGTCCTGTCCCAGGCACGATTAGCCCAGTCGAGGAACTAACCGCCCCTGTTTACTTTTTCGATGAAAGATCTCAACTGACACCAGCGATGACAACCTTGCATGCAGGGGCTGATTGTTTTGTACGCCTTGTTTCTGCAAACCAGCATGCGATAACTAATGTGATGTTACAAATGAAAAACCACAGTAGTAGTTTCAGGAGGGAATATATCGTGAAAGACAACAACATTTCAAGCTTAGTCCAAACTAAAGCTACTTCTCCAACAATCATCCAACATTTTAACAGATCACTAAAAGGAACAGGAACAACCTGAATATTCTATGTGCATTTAAGCACACTATACAAATATTTAGAAACAAGGAATACAAAGTATAAATAGCCCACAATTTCTGTAGCACTACAAAACATACATTTGTTTCTGACCTTTCCAACACCTTTTGATAAGATCCTTAATAAAAATTCTATCTCCCCACAAGCAAACTAAATAAAAGCCTGGGTTGTATAAGGTGACTTGACAAACCAAAGTTGTTTTGAAAGGGATGCCTAACCTTTTGAACTTTGAGAGCAATATAAAACCAATACAAATTGAGTTATTCTACCTTTGCCTCTCCTGCCCTCAACAGCATAACCACCTCTACCTCTCCAGGGGAGACATTTTTTTTCGAGAAAACGCACAAGACTTTTGTGTTTCATTTCATTGAATAGGAAGAGTTTGAGTTACAGTCCTCCTACGAGGCGATTACAGGGCAAATGCAAGAATTCAGTGGAGATCTCAGGTCTGTAGGATGATATCTCTAAGACCTAGGGTGCCGGCGCTGGCCCAAAGGGCTGCCTCGTCTTTGATTTTTGTCAACAGGGCATGGACCGAGGGACGAACTCTCTGGAAGACGCAGTCATTACGGTGCTTCCAAAGCATCAAGGGGACGAGCAGAGTGGTGGAGACATGATTAGGTCTACTTAAAGAAGCTACCTCTTACACAACCATCCACATCCTCATTTACTAAATGAACCCCATCCTCATCTGAAAGCAGCTTGTTGAATACACTTACAGTCAAACTTCCCAGTTTTGATTCCTCACTCAGATGCACACTGTTAGACTTCTGCCTGCTAGCCATAAAAACACTACATCTGGAGCAGCTTTCCATATCTCTAATCACAGGAGCAGATTTATGTACCTCGAGAATATTACTTATTTACTTCATAATTTCACCCCAGTTCACTAGCAACATCACTAAGCATTGGAAGAATTTTAAGATGGTTGGAATGTGTAAATTACCTGGGTGCCATTTTCCATTTTATGATCCTGTAAACCAGCTACTCCTTCCAACTCCTCTATTGAACTTTCCTTGTTCATCTGATCTATCACCAGCGTGCTCGCACCATTTTTCTCAGCACAGTCTCTTGGGTCCTCAGTGTCATCCAGATATTCTCTCTCATCATCATCATAGTCACCACAATCACCATAGCCATCATCATCATGTTGACCATAGCCATCAACTTGTACTGCACGATAAAAGAATTCACATATGTATGTGAAGAGAGAGTATATATAACTCAATACCAATAATTAACCAAAGTACTAGGAATGAAGCAAAAATGCAAAGTAAGACGCACATCCCTTGAATTACCAGATTCTTCAGTAGAAATGGCAGGCCGTGTTGTCACTGATAATGTCACAGCAGTAGGTGGTGCTGCAGGGATAATTTCCGCAGCAGGTTCACTTACCATATCAACCTCTTCCATCTTCGTATCGGTATCTGCCGCAGGGCTAATTTCCAGAGCAGCCTCACATTCCGCAGCAATCTCTTTTTCCGCCATATCGGTAGGTGGCGCCGCAGAGAAAATATCCATGATGGCTGGCTCTTTTCCCACAGGAACTTCTTCGGCTGTCAGATCAGTAGGTGGTGCCACAGGGCAAATTTCCGCCGCATCCTCACTTTCCACAGCAGCCTCTTCGGCCTTCATACCTATAAGTTGTGCTGCAGGGGTAATTTCCGCCGCATGCTCACTTTCAACAGCAGCCTCTTCGGCCTTCATACCTGTAAGTGGTGCTGCAAGGCTAATTTCCACAGCAGGCTCACTTCCCACATCAATCTCTTCGGTCGTCGTATCATTAGCCGTCACCTCAGAGGTAATTGCTACAGCAGGCTCACTTCCATTCAGTTTCCTCTCGAGAAATAACAGCTTGGGATGTCTGGGATGGTTCTTTGCTGCTTTTTTCCACTCGTGTTTTGTTTCCTCACTCACTCCATCATGAAGGGTGACCTCCTTAATACGTGGCAGGGACCGGATCGTTGTGCTGCTAAATTCATCTAGATTCTTACATAGCAGGCGTAATGACTCTAGGCGCGGTAGAGCTCCGTTTTGGATTTCCAGCCCAGTCATGGCTTCCACCACGACACATAGGCATTTCATGCTTCTGAGAGCGCCTGGTTTGAGTACAAGCTTGTCCAGTTGAGTTGCAATCAGCTTCAGGTACTCCAAGCTTCTCACGCTGTTCAGGGTAGCAAGAGTGTCACCGCTCAGCCTATGATCACCAGTGAATGATAGGCACAACTTAGTGAGACCACCCAGCATGGTAACAAACAGAGGCAGCTGGCTGCACATGCTGTTCCCTTGTAGCTTCAGCGAGCTAAGGTAGTAGGAGTAATTCTTGTCCAGGGAGAAATTCAGCAAGTATGGAGACCATTCATCATTCATGTTCAGTGACAGTGAGCGAGCTTCGGTTAGATGCGTGCCTCTCTCAATGAACCCCTGGATCGCCTTTGAGAGATGACTTAAGTTGCTGTTGGCATCAGCGGTGAACTCGCACCATATTTTCACCTTTGTCAGGTGCTTTATATGGTCTATAAGCTGTGTGAATCCTTGGCTCTTGTTGTCTACAACAAATCCTGATATTGTTTCCAATTTGCTATTCTCTGACAGCCAAGTCTGTAGCTTGCGCATTGTCCGCCCCCCTACTTTGTGTTGGAACTTGAACTTTCCAAACAGATGAATCAGACATGGCAGCTCCATGACTTCTTTGGGCAGAATCTCTATATTGGTTCTTCTTACATCCAGTGTCTCCAAAAGTTGAAGCTTCTTGATCTCTTTGGGAAGCACCGTAACTGTAACAGCGGTTCCAAGGCTTAGGTACCTGAGCAGCAATAGGTTGGTGCACATCTCCCTAAGATGCTTGTCCTCTAAGTGGTTACTGCACCCTTCTAGATCCAAAACTCGCATCAGTTTATACTTGGAAAAATCCAAAACAGATTTGTGCACGTCACCGAATATTGTAAGAGACCGGACAAGACGTAAATCCTTTGGATTCATTTTGGATCTTGCCGCAGTTTTGTTATGCAGTGAAAGCCATCGGACATTATTGGGTAGGGAACCATTATCGTATAACAAGGTAACAAAGTTCTCACAGATGGACTTGTGTAGGATGAACTCGAGCATCATGCCGTGAGTTCCGTATTTTTTCACCTCTGCTCCGTTGCTGCTGCTGCTGGTATCAATAGGTTGGATGATACTATGGTTGACTAGCACATCGAAATTGTCGATAGCAGCATCGAGGGTACGGCATTTAGGGTCTTCTATGACGAGCCTTTCAGCTAACCATCTTCTTACCAGGCTTGCTCTCCTAATTGGATGGCCACTTGGGTAAATACCCAGATATAGCAAACAGGTTTTGGCATCTTGGCTATCAAGGTTGGTGTAGCTACGAGCAAGCACACGATTCATACGTGCTAAGTTCACATTTGTCTCCAGATGTTTTCCAAGGTTTTCACATAGGTATGCCCACCTTTCAGGATTACCTCTACTTTGCAAGAACTGGGCAGTGGAAACAAGAGCAAGGGGTAGACCATTGCATTTCCTTAGTACTTCTGAACTGGGCTGCGTATCACCCGGTGGGGGTGGATACTCCAAAGAAGCTTCTTTACAGAATAATTCTCTTGAGTGTTCTGCATCTAAAGTTCTCATTACGTAGACATCACCATCACTAGAGCTGCATGCTTTTGCTATGGACTGAGTGGCCGTGGTAACGATAACTCTGCTGCTGACACCGGGAACCATAGGGAAAACATCTTTTATATGACGCCAGGATTCAGTCCGGATGTCATCGATTACAATGAAGAACCTACAATAAGATAAAAACAAGTTAGGAGACATCTACTCTTCAGGCACAGCAAGTCTCACAGAGCACGTGATGTAAGAAGGAAATTTACCGCACATGGGTTTCTCGCTCTTGTAACACTCTAAACTTTGTTAAAATTGCAAAGATCTAGTTCGAGAACATGTTCAATGGCCAAACAAGTCGATTTGGGACACTAAACAGATACAGACAAGTGCAACACCAATTTATTTTCTTATATAAATTCTAAACTTCATGACTGGCTAAAAGCAAGCCCTGTCAATGTCAAAAAAAAAGAGGGCCCTGTCAGCGCATTCTTAATCCAGATGTTCTGCCGAGCTAGCTTCTGCAGGTTATTTTCATATGTTTTTTGTGGCGTGATATATTTGCGAGTTGAGTGAAGTCATTATTTTCAGTCTGCAAGCATGGTACACAAATAATATTTTGTGCCCATTTGATAACGTATATCATGGCGCGCCGTATATCATCATATTATTTATTGGCAAGCTTCATTTATAGAAAGGAACTTTAATGCATGGGTTAGTCTATTTGAGATTAAGGTAGCTGACACTTAAGTTTCCTTCTAACAAACATCTTTACTTGGTATTCCAAAGAAAACTTTTACTTAAAAAAGTACCATGCCCGGAAAAGTTGTAGGGCTTATGATGATTATTAATTATATATATCGTACTTATTTGGCAATAAATTAGTAGCTTATATTCTTAGGCTTAGGTGTTCCATTTAGTTTCAGAGGCTATTGTAGCTAATCTAGCATATCATTTTCTTGAAACCTGTTGGAGTGATAAAATTTTGAGCTGACATCTAGAAATATTTTGGATGTAGACCTTGCTACAAATTCCTTTTCCTTATGAAAATTATGTTTTCCCACGAATAAAAAATGTTTCATTTCTTCTGTATGGTCAGTTGTTTATGTTATATTTTTATCCAGACCAACGATGGCGCGCTCCCACCCTCTAGCCTAGCCTAGCCACCACCCCCGCCGCCGTCGAGCTCACGCCCGCGTGCCCTTACCTTCCCAAACCCAGCCACCCCATTGCCGTTAGCCATGCCGCCACCAAGCGCCGCCGCCTCCAGCCGCGGAGCGACCCCCGCCGACGACCGCTTCTCCCTCTCTTCAGGTGAGCGCTGGCTCGACTCGGAGGACGAGTCCTCTGCGCGCTCCGCCGGCCGTTCGTACAGCGACGTCGCACGCACCCCCCGCGCGCCCGCGCCCCCGCTCCCGGCCACGCCCCAGCGTCGACAAACCGGCCAGCGAGGCCTGCGTCAGCCGCGCCTCGGCAACCAGCCAAGACACGCCTCGGACCCCGCTCAGAGATACACCGCGTGTCTGGTGGAGCCGTGGTGGACGCAGATGGGTTCGAGGAGCCGCGCCGCCGTCGCAGACGCCGACGCCCAGCCAGGCCAAGCCCGCAGCCGCAACGCCCGCGCAGCCCTTCACCGGAGGCGCTCGACGGACTCTGCTTCCGCTGCCTCGATGACCGGCACAGGGTGCGCGATTGCACCAACGATATCAGGTGCCGCCGCTGCCTCATCTCCGGCCATGACTCCCGTTCTTGCGAGGTGCACAAGCAAAGCGCCGCCCAGGACCAGCTCGACCCCGCGACACGCGACGCGCTACCGTCAGCTACGGCAAACCCGCAGAGCGCCACCCCGCCGCCCCCGCCACTGCTCCTCCTCCAACCTCCGGCAGCGTAGACATCCACCGCGCAAGCCCTTGAGCCTGCGCCTGTCATCCTGTCGCGCTCTGTTGAGATGGAGGAGGCCGAAGCGGTCCTGACCCGCGCCATGGTGGCCTCCATTACCGGCACGCACCCACGCGTCTCGTCGGATGAGGTCGCCGAGCTGCTCCTCAACGCCTTTGACCTCCAAGACGGTGACTTCACGGTACACACACACACCACCCGGAGGACTTCCTGATCATCTTCACCTCCATGGCCAACAAGGACCGCCTCAACGGAGATCATTTCGTCCGCGGCCCCCGCTTCACGCTGTCCCTATGCCCATGGTGCAAGCTCGCCCATGCCGGCGCGAGCGGGTTCGAGCACTGCGTCGAGCTTGAGCTCCGTGGCATCCCCGCCCACGCCTAGCACGTCTCGACGGCGGAGCACATCCTTGGCGCAAGCTGCTGGATCGAACGCCTACATCCCCGCACGCGTTCACGGGAAGATCTCGCCACGTTTCGCATCGTCGGGTACACGCATGACCCACGAGCATCCACCGTAGCGCCATCCTCGAGATCGTCGAGCAAGCTCCGGCGCAGCATGGCACCACGGCCTCACCATCAGGACGCTAACCTACCCGATCGCCATCACGCTGGCTCGGCTTGGCACTAGCAGCGCTCGCCGTCGCGCCGCGTACCAGGACAGCGGCCATGGCCATGACGACGGAGCGGACAATGGCAACAACAACGGCCCTGCCCCTTGTGCGGGACGCGCACGACGACGCGGCCGGAAACGTCGGCGTACGGACGGGCACCCTCCCGGCCGAGCTGATGGCATGGCTGTCGACGCTGCGGGCTGGCATGGGAATGGCAACACATCTCGCGCCGACGGCCTCGCCGTCAATCGGAGCTGGCCAGTTCCGCGTCGCGAGGCGGCGGCACTGCCGGCGAGCTCCTCCGCGCTGCTCATGCTGGATTGGCCAGGACAACGTGGGGCCCATGCTCCTCGTCGTGGCGCCAAAAATGGAAAGAGCATGCAGTGGGTAAAGCGTGCGCCTCGGGTGGACCAGGCAGACCGTGCTGCCACAACAACGGCCAGCTGCCAGCCGGCCTCTGCACCTCTGCTGGCAGAGCTCGCTAGCACCTCCCCATTGGCGGATTCAAATCCCAGCCCACCCAAAGCGCTAGTGGAAGCTGCAGACGATCAGTCGAGGCCCAGTCCTGCCGCGCCAAGCCAAGAACCACTCTACACCCCTGATGCTTTCTCGCTAGAGAGCGAGGTCCCTGAGACACAACTGGGCACGGCCACCAAGGACGATCCATTGTCGGGGCAAAGTGGTGCTCCGTCTACACTGGCGACTGGCGCCATTTTGGAGGCTCCCGCAGCCTCAGTACTTGCCAGCAGTCTGCCCGCAACAGGACCACGCACAGGCGCAGTTGGCGCCACTTCTCCCGCCGCTGATCATGTGCTCGCTCTAGTAGAGGAAGTACATGACATGGGCCTAGATACAACCCCGCCGGTTCCCTCCGCTGCCGAGTTGGAGGCTTTTTCTGAACCCAGCCCACCATCGCCGCGCCACTCTGGCCCAACAGAACCACCGCTGGATCCCAGCCCCGCTGCTCAGACTCCCGCACGGCCACGCTCCGACGGCGTCAGGAACCTGATGTCGTCACCTCTGCGTGCTACGCCTGGCCGATTCGCCTCACCGCCGATCACACTCAGGCGCACTGGAGCTTGGGCGGCCGCGTCTCGCCCTCCCCCAACACTGGGCGATTTCCTAGCGGCTGCCGCCAAAGACCTCTCCGCGTCGCTGCCCATGCCAGGGAAGAAAGTGAGACAACAGCTCGACTTCACCCCACAGCGTCGGGGCCGCTCAAGCTCAAGAGCCTCAATGACGAAGCAGCAAGCAACTCCGCCAACAGCCGAGAAAAGAGCCCAGGTCCAGGTTCTGCGCACGCTAGGGATCATTGGGATAGACTGCATGATCACGGAGGCAGAAATGCGCGCATATGATGGCATCTTATCGGTGCCCATCCCCGCAACCCTGTTGTCGGCCATCGCGGCTCTTGTAGATCGCGTGATCCCGCCAGGCCTCCACGGCATCGCGACAGGCGCAACTTAGGCGCTTTGCGCGGTTCCAGCCCGTCGATCCCCTTTCTGTGGATCACGGCCTCCAGATACTGATCGCAAACGTGTGTGGCATGAACGCACGCGCACGAAGGCTGAGCATCAAGTCACTCCTAGACACCACAAACGCATCGGTTGTATGTTTGCAAGAAACAAAAATGGAGTTGATCTGCTCGCCGACTATCTTAGAGGCGCTGGGTCCTGAATTTGATGACTACACTTACCAGCCGCGGGCACTCGGGGAGGTATCCTCCTCGCATGGAAGAGCAGGATGGTGACCATCACTGATCCATTGTTCACCACGAACGCCATCACGACAAAGCTAGTCATGGGTAATGGGGCGCCATGGTGGATCATTGTGGTCTATGGGCCGCAAGAGGATGTGGACAAGGTCGCATTCTTGCAAGAGCTCCGTGACGATGCGCGCAGATTGCCCCGGGCCATGGATGTTGTGCGGAGACTTCAACCTCATCTACAAGGAGGAAGACAAGAACAATAGTAATCTGAACCGTCGCATGATGGGTCGATTCCGACGACTCATCAATGACCTAGCACTCAAAGAAGTTTACCTAAATGGGCGTCGCTATACTTGGTCCAATGGACAGTCACCACCCACCCTCGTGCGCCTGGACCGTGTACTCTGCACATCTGACTGGGAGGATGTACATGGGGAATGCCACCTTCGATACCTCGCATCGGTAATATCAGATCATAGCCCATTGCTCCTCGACTGCTCTCCGATGCCAAAAGGACGGACGCGCTTCCACTTTGAGGATTTCTGGCTGCGGCTCGATGGCTTTCAGGAGACTGTGCTCACGGCATGGCACTCGGTCCATGACATACACCCGTTCCGGCGCCTGACACTCCGCTTGCAGGCCACAACACGCGCACGATCGGTTGGCAACGTAAGGCAGAAGCTCGCGATCACCCGTGAACTCACCTTGCGCTTCGACGCCGCGCAGGAGACGCGCGCGCTCAGTCCCAGCGAGCAGTGGCTGCACAAGCAGCTCAAGGTGGTCCACCTCTGCCTCGCCTCACTTGAGCGCACAATTGCGCGCCAGCGCGCGCATCGCCGTGCTCGAAGATGGAGATGCAAACACGGCGCTATTTCATCGTCAGTGCTCCTACAGGCGGCAAAAGACATGGATCCACAGTCTGAGCTCCGGTAACCGTGTGCTCACTGATCAAGCGGACATGGCCGCGGCGGCTTACGAGCACTACGACGCGCTGCTCGGGACCTCGATGGACCGTGAGCACACGCTGGACCTCGCGCAGCTCGTTGAGCCCACTGACCTGAACGACCTCGACGCGCCCTTCAACGCCGACGAGATTTGCAACGCAATCAAGCGGATGCCGGCACGGAAGGCGCCTGGACCAGACGGATTCACCACGGAATTCATCTGCGCCTGCTGGGGTATTGTCCAGCAGGATTTCATCGACGTGTTCCAGCAGTTGTTTGAGATGCGCGGGCGAGGCTTCTCCCGCCTCAACCAGGCGCTGCTCACCCTGCTGCCGAAGCGCGCTGATGCGTCTGGTCTTAGCGACTACCGCCCTATCAGCTTGATACACCTCGTCGCGAAGCTGTTCGCCAAGGTGCTCTCCCTGTGCCTGGCCCCGAAACTCGATGCCATGGTCAGCCGTAAGCAGAACGCATTCATCCCCGGCCGCAGTCTCCACGACAATTTCGTTCTGGTCAAACAATCGGCCAAGCTGCTGCACCAATTGGGAGCCCCGCGCGTCCTGCTCAAGCTTGACTTGGCGCGCGCCTTCGATTCCATCGCTTGGCCCTTCTTGTTCGAAGTCCTCCGGCAATACGGTTTTGGAGATAGATTCCTTGAGTGGCTGGCAATCTTGCTCTCCTCGTCAAGCACTAGAGTACTCATCAATGGGGAGCCCGGCCCTCCCATTTGGCACCGCCGCGGGCTCTGTTGGAAATAAGCATTACCGCGTCCAATACGGTGTCTTACTCGTATTAGATACGGACTAGTATCCGAGTCATATAGGAATTCTAGTTCGAGTAGGATAGCTGGTCTCTCACCTTGAGTGTATAAAAGGCTATGCCTACCGTCTAATCTTGTACCAGATTGTGCAAGAAAAGAAAAAGAAGAGCAAGGCTCGATACGAGCCTCTGGTCACCAAATCGTTGTTTCCGTGTGTGTCTGAGTAATACTAGCTGAAATCGATCGACCGTACTGATCGGAGAGTTTGGTTTGCACACACGTATATCGCAGCGGATTGGAGTACGCACGTCTCGTCGGAAACTCGTCGTCGTCTGTGTCGGAAAGTACTCGGCGTATAGGGGCATATCCAACAAGTGGTATCAGAGCCTGGTCAAGCGACGACGAGGAAACGAAGAAGGAGAAGGCGGCGGTTGCGGCGAAGCAGGCGCCGGTGACGTCCGAAGGTAGCGGCAAGCCGCTCATGATGATGTCAAGAACAAGTTATGTGCCGATTCAGTATCCAATGCTGACCGACACAAATTATGTGGTTTGGGCCACAAAGATGAAATTCATTCTCCGAAACCTCCGTGTCTGGAAGGCTATAGAAGGCGATGGCGCGGTGGAGGACGAGGTTGACGATGGTGCCATGGCTGCTCTCTCACAGTCCGTACCAGATTCCATGGTGATGACTCTTGCCAATTACGAGATGGCAAGAGAAGCATGTGAAGCAATACGGGAGATGTGAGTTGGCGAAGATAAGGTGAAGCGTGCCCGTGCACAAGTGCTTAAGAGGCAGCTTAACAAGTTAGAGATGTCCAAAGGAGAAACAATCATTGAGTATTCCGAGAAGCTAACGAACTTGGCAAGTGAGATTAAATCTCTCGGAGGAGCCATCACGGATACAGATATCGTCGAGAAGCTGTTTTCATCGGTCACCGACGAATTCACGAATATAATCGGGACGATCGAGCAGTTCAGCGATGTCACAAAGATGACGGTGCCTGAAGCGATTGGAAGATTGAGGACACACGAAGAGAATCAGAAGGGAAGGAAAGAGTCCAAGGACAATGGTGAGAAACTTTTGTATTCTCATGCTGATCTTGAGGCTCGACTTGCTAAAGAGCGAGAGAAAACGAAGGATAAGCAACGCCCAGCGAAAAAGTACATCACTGAGCAGGATAATGATGAGCAAGATGATGATGAGCAAGAGGACGACGATGAAGAAGAGGAGGAGGAGGATACTCCGCCGAGGAGGAAGTTTGACATAAAGAAAGTAAGGTGTCATAACTGCCGAGAACTCGGGCACTTCAAGTCTGATTGCCGAAAACCAACGAAGCATAGGGCTCTCTTGGCCCAGGAAGAAGACGATAGTCTGATGCACCTGATGTGTGAACTGATGGACGAGGATGATCCAGTTCTTCAAGCGGTGGCTAAAGAAACTGACACGCTTGTGGAAGAGAAAGTTTGCATTCAAGTTCCACTAACTCGTGTCGATGCTACTGACACAGGAGGTGATTCAAGAACTCATGCCGATAGTACTGGTATGAAGGCGTACATGGCGCCAGAAGTCCATGATGAGCGGCGTAGTGTCACGTCGAAGGAAAAAGATGTGAAGGCATACATGGTGCCAGAAGTCCATGATATGCGGCGTAGTGTCGCGTCGCAGAAAAAAGAAGAGAAGACGTACATGGCGTCAGAAGTCCATGAAGTGAGGCCCATGGTGTCGCAGGGAAGAGTGAGGCGCATTGTTGCGTCATGGGGCAAACCTATCGTTATGGAAGAAAGAAGCAGCGTGCCCGGAGGTAGTCTAGAAAAAGGAGAAGAGGACAAAGCGAATCCAGCTGCAAGTAGGCCGTCCAAGCTATCAGCTGATGACCAAGGAGGAGGTTCACCATATGAGGAGCTACGGTCAGAGGAAGTTCAAGGGGCGCCCAACCCAGAAGACGGCATGCAGGGAACGCAACAAAGAGTACCTATACCGTCAGGAAGTGTTCAGCGGAAAAGGAAGCATACCGAGGAATCGGTGAAATTTGAAGACTCGGATAAAGTAGAGCAAGAAGATGAAAGTGAGATGCATTTTGCGCGACTACATCTGTTCAAGGTAATTATTCCGGAGATGAATCCGATGAAGTACACAGAAGATTGCTTCAAAAGCACCGAAGCAAAGATAACATTTGAAGACGTCGACAAGAAAGATTGTTACCGTCAAAGAGAAGATGAGTCGACAAATGCAACGTCGATGTCATGGATGCCAGCAGAAGCGACGAAAGTAATGTCAATGATGAAGGTTGAAGCGGCGAAAGTAATGTCGAGGGTGTCACCTACGCAAAGCAATTGGCGTATCTGGGATCCAGGTCGAAGTGAAGGACACGTCATGCTTAGGGGGGTGAATGTTGGAAATAAGCATTACCGTGTCCAATACGGTGTCTTACTCGTATTAGATACGGACTAGTATCCGAGTCATATAGGAATTCTAGTTCGAGTAGGATAGCTGGTCTCTCACCTTGAGTGTATAAAAGGCTATGCCTACCGTCTAATCTTGTACCAGATTGTGCAAGAAAAGAAAAAGAAGAGCAAGGCTCGATACGAGCCTCTGGTCACCAAATCGTTGTTTCCGTGTGTGTCTGAGTAATACTAGCTGAAATCGATCGACCGTACTGATCGGAGAGTTTGGTTTGCACGCACGTATATCGCAGCGGATTGGAGTACGCACGTCTCGTCGGAAACTCGTCGTCGTCTGCGTCGGAAAGTACTCGGCGTATAGGGGCATATCCAACAGGCTCCGACAAGGAGACCCGCTCTCGCCGCAGCTCTTCGTCCTCGCCGTGGACGTGCTAGGAAAGCTGATCAAGCGCGCCGCCGAGATCGGCATCCTCCAACAGCTGCACCCACGCCGCATGATCCCACCAATGTCCCTCTACGCCGACGACGTAATGCTCTTCTGCCACCCCGTGCAGAGTGACATAACAGCCGTCAAAGGGATTCTGCTGCTGTTTGGGCAAGCCTCAGGTATGTGGGTCAATTTCACGAAGAGCTCAGCTACCCTGCTGTGTTGTGACCCCGAGGAGGCCGAGCCACCTGGGCTGCCCGATCGTGGAGTTCCCCATCACCTACTTGGGGATCCCTCTAACGATCAGGCGACCAACTGCCACGCAGCTCCAACCCATCGTCAACCGCACGGCTGCAGCGTTGCCCACCTGGAAAGCCCACCTCATGGATCGAGCTGGACGCTTGAAACTTGTGAAATCGGTGCTTGCCGTGATTCCGATACACCAGCTGATGGTCCTCGCACCGCCGAAGCACGTCCTCCGACTCCTAGAGAAGATACATTGGGGATTCCTCTGGGCTGCCCGCGCGGATGCTAATGGTGGACACTGCCACGTGAATTGGCGGCACGTGTGCTGGCCCAAGCCATTGGGAGGCCTGGGTATTCGCGACACGGAGAGAACAGGACTTGCCCTACGATTGCGATGGTTGTGGCTCTCCAGAGCAGACACAGATCGCGCATGGGCAGGGCTTGATCTCCAGTTCTCCGCCTCTGAACACGCCCTGTTCTTCACATCCACCTATACGGTGCTAGGCAATGGACTGACGGCACGTTTCTGGGAGGACAGATGGATCCAGGGGCGCTCTATCAAGGAGATCACGCCGCAGCTCTACGCTTGCATCCCCAAGCGGCGCAGAAAGGCGAGAAGGGTTGTTGAAGGCATACACGCCAACTCATGGGCCCGGGACATACAAGGCGTGCTGGGCATACATGAAATTGGCCAGTATCTACAACTCTGGCAGACAATTTCAGGCACAATCCTACCCGACGAACCGGACCGTCTAGTTTGGAGATGGACTACATCAGGTGCCTATTCAGCACAATCAGCATATCTCGCAACCTTCCAGGGTTCTACGGCTTGCCGCGCTTGGAAGATGATCTGGAGGCCTTGGGCACCACCGAAAGTCAAGTTCTTCCACTGGCTCGCACAGCAAGACCGATGCTGGACGTCTGATAGACCCGCCCGTCATGGACTGCAGCACCATCCGAGATGCCCACTTTGCGATCAAGCCGCAGAAACCATCCATCACATCTTCATCGAGTGCCCCTTCACGCGCCAGGTCTGGCACGACACCATTGCTTGGCTACATTTGGCGGTGCCGGTCCCTGATCACGAGCCATCTCTGCTTGCCTGGTGGCAGAACACCAAGCAAATCACCCCCAAGCCACAAAGAAAAGGGCTGGCGTCCATCGCCCTCCTTCTCCCTTGGATGGTGTGGAAGCAGCGCAACGAGTGCATCTTCGACGGAGCGCAGGCCTCTACAGCCTCTGTCCTCTACAAGATCAAAGAAGAAGCCACACTTTGGGCTAGAGCCGGAGCAGCTGGGCTCAAAGGGCTACTGCCACAAACCTGGGATGTACACTGAACTTAGTTTTGTTTTGTTTTGCCTCCTAGGAGGATTGTATCAAACTCTACCTTTTCAATGAAAGAAACGCAAAGGTCCTTTGCGTTTTCGCTATAAAAAAAGTGTCCCAAACAAAAAGGTCTTTTATTTGTGCACGGACTGGTTGTGTGTTTGGTCTATGCTTTAGCGGTGTGAGGGTCGAGAGTTGGTGGCAAGTATGTGGTGCGAGTGGTGTTTATCGTGAATGTAAGTCTAGGCTTCAGACTGATGCACATCCATCATAATTTTTGTATTACCATTTTGTGTCAGACATGTTGGTTTGAAATAGAGAAGCTTGAGCTTGTTGATTGTGTGCATTTCAGCTTGCAGAGTTCTAGGGTTTACCGCAGTAATTTCATTTAGATGCCATTAATAAAACATACTTTGTCCGAAAATTGCTCTAATTGCCTAATTGTGTGCAGGCATAAACGTAGGACAGTATGCAAATTGCTGGTTGGATCAAATTGTGCCAAACATGTTTTATTTGTTGTAGTGTGTACTGTAGAATTGGAGAGAAAAAAATGAGTGAAGACAACCAATGGAAACATAAATTGCTTAGATAGGGTAGTAGAAACTATCATACCTGATGGTGTAAAGGCACCTTTTTAAGGCTGCGCAAAGCTTGCTGTTGCTCTGACGGCAGCAGCTGCCTGCACTTCCGTCACTACTAGTAACGGTGGAATGCACTCCAAGCTGCTGGAGTATCTCCTGGAGAACACCCCGTGTATCTTTCTCCGTGGCATGGACCCAAGCCCGTGCTGGGTACTGGCCAACAACAACAGGACTGTTGTACACATGCTTGGCAAGGAGAGTTTTCCCTATGCCACCGAATCCGACAATGGAAATCACCTTGAGCTCATCATTGGTCATTATCAGCTCCATGAGCTCATCCTGGGCCGCCTCCATACCTACTGCAGTGACAGAAGTGTCCGTCTCCGCCTCCTCATCAGGCGACTCCAAGATACTGGATCCTCCACCGCCACGTCCACTGGTGATGTACCTTGTTCTCAGGATGCATGCGTCTTCTGATGTCTTCCTGAGACGAAGAATTGCGGCTGCAAACTTGTTACGTGCCTGCACCGTCTTCAACCTGTTGAGTTTTCGACGGATCCATGACGCATCCGCGGGCATCGTCACACGGTGTATGAAGTGGTCGGTGCAGTCATCGATGGCGTATGCCAAGTCACGCACCATCTTGATCCACTCCTTGTGCACCTCATCGCCGCCACTCGTCTGGGGACGACGGCCATCTTCTCGAATGGCGGCGGAAATCATCTCAGACTCTTTTGTGATGTAGTTGATCTCATGCTCCAGCTCTGCTCGCAACTTGTGATGATTTTTGAAGAAATCTAAGAGCTTGGGTGCGATCTTGCTTGCCACACTGCCGGCCACGGTGGCAGCAGCAGCTAATTCCATCTCTCCCAGCCTTTTGATTGATCACTGATACTGAATCTTACTTTCCTCTCTCGCCCGCATGGAATTTCGTGGATACAGAGGGAGGGTTCAGGACTCGACATCAGCCATGGGTGTATAACGTCCAGGAGACTAGCTACAGGTTTATAAGTGATAAGGTTAACCTGTCACATCACATCAGACACAGATTTTTCTTAGGGAGGATATCAGCCACATATATTTTTTTGTTGGGAAGACATCAGCCACATAGATTGCCCATCCATTCAAACCTGGTGTTATCTGTATTGTTAACCACACCTTGTGCACCAGTGTTGTTCACACGTTGTCCCCTCTGCATCTGTCTCCTCTTTAGACACTGTGTTCATATTTGACAGTCCCAATAGGCGGGTGCCATGGGGATCCCAGCTTCTTTGGGAGCTCGACATGCCCTGATCTGATACAGGGTGCCTACCAAAAAGGGATCTGATGTAGGTACCCCTGTTTCAAAACACAGTTTTCCTGGTGGTGAGAGAACCTAGAGATTAGATCGAGTAGAGGGATATCTGGTTCTGATCGATGGAGCACAAGAACACCAAGGAGGAGGTGGAGGTCATAGTAGAGGAGGAACCTCCTGAGGTGCACATGAACATCGTCCTCCCCGATCCAAATACTCCTACCAGAGGTGAGCCCTCTGTTTTCTACATTGAGAAACCAGCAGTTTTATCTGCAAAATCGACCAAGACTTTAACCAGTGTGGCAGTGTCCCAATCATATGAATCAACACAAAGGACCGGAGATCCTTTTGTTCTTAGAGCCACAAAGTCTACAACACAGCAGCAATCTCCAACTGTGATCAGTCTCTTTTCTATTACCCTGAGATTAGCAATCCGGGAGTAGACAAGTGTATGTGTACAGGCAGTAGTATTATTAATTAATTAATTGGTCTTCTGTGTGTGTTCATCAGATGTTCCTATCCGAGGCAGAGGCGAAGTTAGGGAGATGCCCCCAATCAGTGCTTCGTTGGGTGCCATGAGACCCCTTGTTGCGAAGATGAACATGCTTCTCCTCAGGGATGCTCCTCAGGATGAATGCTCCTCCGAGAGGGTCAAGGACAGGATGCGCCTTCTCAAACATGAAGTTGAAAAGATGAGCTCCTACCTTGATGACCTGTCAGAGGTGGAAAACCTTCCTGCAACTGCCAATTGCTGGATGAATGAGGCACGCGACATGTCTTACGATATGGAGGATTACATGGACAACTTACTATCTGTGAGGCCAGATCCATCCCCTGCTGCCAACAACATCAACAGCACCAGATCCCTCCGCAGATTTCCCAGTCATGTCAGGACTCCCAAGACTCTGGTTAATATCGCGGCAACGCTATCGAAAATCAGGATGGATGTCCAAGAGACGATTGCAAGGCACCAGAGGTACGCCCTCCATTCGTGCAGCACCTTGAGGCATGTGCCCCTTGGCCCTATGCTTCTTCCAACGCCGTATGAAGAAACTGCCAACATAGTAATGGATAGCCGAATGAACGACTTTATCAACTCACTGGCTAATGATGGGGACCAGCAGCTCAAGGTGATATCTGTTCTTGGATCTGCTTGTCTTGGTAAAACTACACTTTCTAGAGTGTTGTATAACAGATTTGGGAAACAGTACCATTGTCGAGCTTTCATCCGGGTGTCCAAGAAACCTGATATGAAGAGAGTTTTCCGTGACATAGTGTTGCAATTCCAGAAGCAGAATCTCCTACAAGATTGCGAGGAAATTGACCTCATTGGCAATATCAAGACTTATCTACAAACTAAAAGGTAGTAACATTTTTCATCATAGATTAACTGAGACTTGCTTGTTCTGGAAACACTAATATCAGTTAATTTTTTGTATGCAGGTACTTAATAATTCTTGATGATGTATGGGCTACATCAGCATGGGACATTATTAGTCATGCTTTTCCAAATGGTAGGCATGGCAGCAGAATTATAATAACTACACAGATAGAAGATGTTGCATTCGCAAGTTGCTGTTATCAGGCAGAGCATGTTTTTGAGATGAAACCCCTAGATGATGATCACTCTAGAAAGCTATTCTTTAAAACACTTTTTGGCTCTGAAAGTTATTGCCCTGAACAGTTCAAAGAGGTTTCAGACGACATTGTTGAAATATGTGGTGGTTTGCCACTAGCAACAATCAGCATAGCTAGTCTTTTAGCAGCCCAGCCTGTGGTATCAGTTGATCTATTGACACACATACATCATTCGCTAAGCTCTTTGTCGGCAAATTCTACTTCAGAAAGAACGAGACAAGTGCTGAATGTGAGCTTCAGTTATCTTCCTGATTATTTGAAGACATGCCTACTCTATCTTAGTATGTATCAAGAGGGCTACACATTCTGCAACGATGATTTGGTAAAGCAATGGATGGTTGAAGGTTTTATTGATACCACCAGAGGGCAAGACATTAAGGAAGTTGCACAAAGCTATCTCGATCAACTTATTTGTAGAAGATTCATCCAGCCTGAACGTATCAACTACAACAATGAAGTGTTGTCCTATGCATTTCATGACACAGTACATGATCTTATTGTGCGCAAGTCTGAAGAACAAAATTTCATTGTGGCAGTGGACTACAGTCGAAAAAATGTTTCACTTTCTCATAAGGTCCGTCGACTATCTCTCCTCTTCGCCGATGCAAGATATGCCAAGACACCAGAAAATATCATAAGGTCACAAGTTCGGTCACTAAGCTATTTCGGATCATTTGAGTGTTTACCTTGTATTACGGATTTCAAGCTTCTTCATGTTCTAAACCTTCAACTATCGAGTCATTGTGCCGGGGATGACCCTGTTGACCTCACTGGGATTTCAGAACTGTTTCAACTGAGATATTTGAAGATCGCATGTCAGGTCCGCATAAAACTGCCGAAGCATGGGCTAAAATTGTTGGAAACACTGGATATTATGGATGCAAGAGTCGCTTGTGTTCCATGGGATATCCATCTCCCACATTTGTTGCACCTCAGTCTTCCTGTCGAGGGAAATCTACTGGATTGGTCTGTCAGTAAGGGAAGCCTTGGAAAACTGAACTACCTGCAGGAGCTTAATATTAGCAATCCTTCTACAGCTTCGTATGTTGTGGAGAGAAGCATGGAAGCTCTAGGTTCTTTGATCGGAGGACATGGCAGCCTGAAAACTATAGAAGTGGTGGCTCATGGCTCCTTGGTTGAAGAAACTGTGATTCATGGCGCTTCAAAAGTAACCATTTTATGGGACTGCATGGCACCTCCCCCTCTTCTGCAAAGGTTTGAATGCTCGCTGCACAGCTGCATCATATTTTACCGGATCCCTAAGTGGATTGCAGAACATGGCAGCCTATGCATTTTGAAGATTTCAGTGAGGGAACTGACGATGAATTGTGTCGATATTCTCAGAGGATTGCCTGCCCTCACTGCTCTGTCGCTGTATGTGCAGAGGGCACCAATTAAAAGGATCATCTTTGACAAGGCCGGGTTCTCTGTTCTCAAGTACTTCAAGTTGAGGTTCACGAGTGGTATAGCTTGGCTAACATATGAGGCAGATGCAATGCCTAATCTCTTAAAGCTTAGGTTAGTTTTTAATGCCATCCCCCCAAGGAACCAGCATATTCTTTATTCCTGGGATCAAGGCACATTCAAACGACATCAACGTGGTACTGCAGTTATCAGCATAGAGCATATGCCAGGCCTTAAAGAGATCTCGGTAGAATTTGGGGGCGCATCTGCTGATGTAGAGTATGCCTTAAGGACCTTCGTTAGTAATCATCGGAGCAATCCTAAAATCAACATGCAACCCGTGGAATATATTTCTTACAGCGATGAAAGCACAAAACAGAAAAAACAACCTGCAAATGAGATTCTGGAAAAAGAACCAGATGAATACGACAAGGCATTGGATAGAACATCCGATAAAAGGTCTTTAATTTCGACTTAGACTTCGGTAATTCGATTAGCTCGATTTAGTCCTTCATGCTTGAGTGAATCTAAATGGTTTGTTGTAATCTGGATTTGAAGGTCACTGGAGTCCTCTTCGCGCCTGCATGTCTTCACCCTGGATGAGCTCGTGTCCGCCACCTGTAACTTCTCCAAGGCAAGCTTCCTCCATGGCAACCGTGACTTTGGCCGCCTTGGAGTTTACAAAGGTTCCTTCGATGGCAACTTCCGCCCAGGCCTCAGGCTGCAGGAGGTTGCCATCATCAGATACCCCAACCAATCTGACAGGAATGACCACTGGTGTCTGGTACGTTCTGATGTGTCACTGTCCAATCCCTGCCTGCGTCTGCTAGAAATTTCAATCGCCAATCACAGCAGCTGGTTGATTAAATAATTTAATCCTCAGTCGGAGCTGGAATATCTCGGGACAGTGCGTCATCCGCATCTTGTGAAGCTGGTGGGCTTCTGCATCGAACGGAATTGCATGATGCTCGTCTACGAGTACACAGCCTCTATCAGCCTAAACAAGTTCTTGCTTGGCAAGGATTCATATGGTGATTTTGATTTATTTGAATGGCTTTCTGTTTTGATCAACTGGTTGATTTGCTAATAGTGTATGCATTACTATGTGTCTACAGCTTACCTTCCATCGATACCATTGTTATCGCGGCTAGAGATCGCTGTAGGAGCTGCTGAGGGGCTGGCTTTCCTGCACGAGACGGACAGGCCGTTGGTCCACGGTCATTTTGGAGCTTCCTGTGTTCTTATTTACCCGGTGAGTTTCACATTAATTACTCGTATAACTATAATACTCTTTTCTCTAAAAGAAAATACTCTATTTTTCAGAAACACCCTGCACAATATGAAAACTTGATCCGACTTTCTACCTTGAGAAGAAAATGTTGTTTAGATATTCCCCACATCACTGGAGTAAATAGATGCCATCATGATTTCGAACTTAATATTTTCAGCTATATGTCCACAATTGTCTGTTTTAAATTGGAATATCAGAGAGCACACATTGACCGAACAGACTATTGTCTGTTTTTGTAGCATATTTTATCAATTTCGTTTGTCTATCAGATGCTGCACTGCAAAAGTACAAAATTCCTTCAAACTAATAGCAAAACATCTAATAGCGCAACATCGATGAAGTCAAATGTGTAAACGAACACTTCTTTTTTAGAAACGATCTGATCTTATTCATTAATAAAATAAAGAAATAAATAACATTGCATTGAGTAAACTGAAACACGTACTGAAAAAATCTTTGTGAGAAAACATAGAAGTTACATCAAAGCCTCTTTTGAAGTTGTTGTCTCTAGCTCCGTCTTTTGTCACTCAACTTTTCTCCAAGCCGTTGATGAAGCAATTACATAAGACCAATCCTAGACAAGCTAGACTAACCCCATAGGTTATGAAAAGACACATAAGTCGCCCACCACAATATTTCTGAAACTTTGTCGGATGTCTCACAGTTTGCAAAGCAGGTTGTGAGCTGCTGCTTGGTTGCTGTAACATAGAAAATAAAATTAACTAAGAGCTTGTTTGGTAGCCATCATTTCGGAGAGGAACCATGAAATCCAATTCAGATTCCATGCCCCAGCCCCACCCCCCACCCATGTTTGGCTATCATGGAACTGGAAACATCATTTGAATTGGTATTCGAGTGAATGTCTTATTATGTTAAGTCAATTCATGTCCCTAACCCTGTAATTTCGTTTGGTAATGACAGCGTCAGTATCCTTTTATTTCATTTCATTCGTTTCATTCCTGCCAAATGAAATGAAATGATGGGTGCCAAAAGCTCCAGTTCAGAGTAACATTTTTTGTGTTTTGTGATAGAACTGCTCAGCAAAGCTGTTGGGCTTTCGCCTGCTGAAGGACAGTCAGCCGAGGTACAGGAAGAAGGCCATGATGAAGGACGTATACAACTTTGGTGTAGTTCTCCTGGCCCTGCTAGCTGGACGGCCGTCCGTTGACACACGGTACCTTGGTCGGAGAAGATATCTCGTGAAGTGGTCGCTCCCCTACCTGCGCCGTGAGGACAAGCTGTGCCGTATCATGGACCCCAGACTGGAAGGCCAATACTCGTCGCGTGCAGCGTGGGGTGCTGCGACGATCGCGCGCCGGTGCTTGAACAACGTACCCGAGGAGCGGCCATGCATACGCGACGTCGTGGATGCGCTGGAGCTGCTGCTCTCGCTCAAGGACGGCAACGCTCCGACGACCCTGACAAGTGGCATTGAGCAACAGCCAAAGAAAACTAAATGGTCGCGAGCAAAAGCGTTAAGCACAATCGCATGCCTTCGGTGACAGCTAAGGATGGCAATGGGCAGGATATGGGGTGGGTACGGGTAGAGCAATACCATACCCATACCCGTGTAGTTAATGGGTACAAAATTCTACCCATATCTGTATGAAACTATACCCGTAACAATACGGAATATTATGTTTTAAGATTCTGCTTTACGGGTACTGCTATTGCGTGGCTCGTTTTCGCAAGAAAAACGTGACTTTCGTGGGGCTTTACCGTTCCGAGGTTTGAGGGCTCTGTTAGAGATGCTCTTATTTATATTATTCTTGTTTATAAAATTACAAATAAATGTGCACTATGCTACACTTGAACATTATTTTATAGCATACTCTTCTTGAATCATTTTGACTTTTGATAACTATATAGTGCATAATAATTTGTGTTATCTAAATCGTACAACCTACACAATATTTTAACTGTGATTTTTAGTATTTTCTAGGTCATAATACTTACTGAAATTCTAGAGTATACATTTAATTGTTGACATGATTTTCTAATTCATACAATCTCAAAAATATCTCAATTGTATTGAGACCTTTAGAGTATAAATTTAATTGTTGCCATTATTTTTTACTAGGTTTTCCTTGATAAAAGAGATTTAGAAGTTAAAATTTGTTTGGTTATAAGTTGATAATAATAACATACTCCTCGTAGTAATAACAAACTTCCATACATGTGATTTAATTGTTTGATATGTTCACCTACAATTGCGATTTTTTATCCTCTAGTGTATACGTGCATAAAATTGCTACTTTCATTTTCTGAAATAAAATGTTTTTTTGAAAATAAACATTAAAACAATGAACATATATTTCAATATCACCTAACTTAGTTTTTTTTGCCGCCAATCCGAATATATTTTAGTTAATATTTATTGTAACGTCATTCTAGTTTAAGTTTTAAGCAAATTTCTATTTCGTCCACAAGATGTTCGACCAGTTTCCGACTGCATGGGGCACTTGTCAAATATTGACCGGACACATGTCCGACACTCTTCAATTCGACCTCAATTAGGTGTCGTCGTGCACAAATTTGGAGTCCCCAATGGACTTGGTGGTACATGCTTTCACTGCTCAGGTGTGTTGTCGTTCCCGTTAGACATTGCGAGACTGCCCACGGGTGTGCTCCTTAGTCCCCACGGACCGAAGAATTGGAGTTGAGCGGGGTGTTGTAGGTATAGAAATTTGCACATTATTGATGGGTTATGTTCGTACTTATTTTCTGTGTGGTACTCTCTTCGTTGTAAATTAGATGATTTTCATTTATCTATATGTGGATGTATCCACGTAACATGTTTAGATATATCCATATTTAGACAAATAAAAGTCATCTACTTAGTAGCAGAGGGAGTCCATTTAGATATGTATATTGGGATGCTAAGATTGCTGAAGTAGTTGAGTAAACACATGTAGATAATTATGATGCACAAAAACAAGGTTGTGTATTAAGGGTGAATTTTAAATTCTCTTTTCAGAGGAATGATATACACTGCAACAAGGGAACTAAATCTGAGGCAAAATCTAGAATATGAGATGCTTGATTGGTAGAAATCACGCCATATTGTGTTCTAGATTTGTGAACATATATTGACTTATTTATAACCGATGCAACGCACGACAGACACGTACTTACGCTAGTTCATCCCCTAAAAAGTTTCTAATCTGATTATCAGAACAATTAATAACCACGATCGAAGATACCGCAACCAAGCAACAACCACACTTTTCTTTAGATTAACGAAACCATGTTTTTCGAGCTCCAAAATCTTCTCTCGCCACCTGGTCGAGCAAGCGGCAGTCACATGGATGGATAGTGCAAGGCCAGCCGCTTCAAATTTCCGCATCTTTGTTGCGACGTCACCCGTTAATCAACTGAACAATGATGCATCGATTGCACATGCACGCGGCTAACCCAAACCGCCTCCTTGGATGATCAACTTGATGTACTGTATATTAATCTGTCTAGACAAGTAGACAAAGAAAGCGCCTCCTTGATGGTCGCAAGGGTCAGATTAAAATGCTACAGTACATTGTTCGTACGGCCGGCGCCCGGACGTAATAATTTACAAACGGATTTGTTTAGTGTTGTGCTGACAGTGACAACACCCAGTGTAGAGTAGATCTACTACTACTACAGTAGGCATCGGGGAAAAGCAACCGGCCAGTCTCGATCACGAACAGAAGCCAAGAGAGGGACCCACCTGTCACTGAGTCTCCGTCCGTCGAACGTGCATGTACAGCCACGTCGGCAGGCAGTACGCCCACCGACAGGTGGGACCGCCCTTCATTCTCGCCGGCGATCCCGTCGTCCACGCCACCGTGCGCCGGTCGCCGACGGCACCGCCGTATGCTGCCACGGCCCGCTTTGCAAGGACGGCAACACTTCCGTGCTCAGCTGCCACTACACTCTAGGCAGGCAGCTCGACTGACACGTCGGGCCCAGCACTCCCGTGCACGGAGGAGCACTGGAGCCACGGCACTGCCCACGTGGCCCTACCTTGTTAGCGCACGAGCAGCCAACCGCTCTACTATATAGAGATCGGCCGGCTCGCGCCTGCAGCTCGTCTCCTTCCTCCCAGACGAATCTCGTCGGCGTTCACCCACCGAGTCTCATC
This sequence comes from Poa annua, assembly GCA_026929855.1. Taxonomy (NCBI): domain Eukaryota; kingdom Viridiplantae; phylum Streptophyta; class Magnoliopsida; order Poales; family Poaceae; genus Poa; species Poa annua. The sequence goes on along the minus strand of CM049428.1, from coordinate 1,710,014 downwards.
TCCTAGTCAAGCAGCCATGGAAACCTCCATCTCCTCCTCCACCACCTCCTCACCTCTCCGCCTCTCCCATCCCCCAACCAACCAGAGTCGTCCAAACCTCAACCCCACCCCACGCCTCTCCCAGTCCCCGGCCGGCAGACGCCAGCCACACTCCGCCGTCTCCACCCGCCTCCGCGCCATCTCGCCCTCCCCGACCCCATCCCCCACCACCCCAACACCGCCGATGGAGTCCTTCGGCTTCGACGCCCTCAAGGACACCTTCTCCGTGGACGTGGCGGCGGCCGACGCGCGCCCGCTCGACGTGCCCCTCGCGGCGCCCTTCACCATCGCCACCTCGCGCCTCGACGCCGTCTCCAACGTCGCCGTGCGGGTCGAGCTCTCCAGCGGCGCCGTCGGCTGGGGCGAGGCGCCCGTCCTGCCCTCCGTCACCGCCGAGGACCAGCCCGCCGCGCTCGCCGCCGTCGCCCGCGCCTGCGCCATGCTCGCGGACGCCCCGCCCGCGCCCCTCGGCGCCGTGCTGCGGGACGTCGCCCGCGCGCTCCCCGGACACGCCTTCGCATCGGTGAGACACTGAGACCATACTCTCAACAATTTGTTCAGTTGTTCAGAATCAGATAACAGACACCAAAGAGTCCAGAATCAGACAATCTGGTTTTCAGTTCATAAAACTTGATTCTTGGAATGCTTCACTATCACTTCACACACAGCTGCTTTAATTGTTTCTCTTGTCACCTAGTCCTCAAATGTTGATCTGATATATTTATTCAGTACAATTTACGCACGTGTTTGGATCTGATCTGCATTTACTTGTGCTCTTCCTCAACAAAGGCCAGAGCAGGGGTGGAGATGGCAGTCATCGATGCAGTCGCCAACAGCATCCGCATACCTCTGTGGAGATTATTCGGGGGAGCATCCAACACCGTCACCACGGACATCACGGTATGTATGTTCATCAAAACTCAGTGACACTAGCAGCAACTCAAGTTTGCTTTACTGTATTGCTTTACCAACCAGAGTTGCTAAATCTCCTCGTCTCATCTCTGAACTTTTAGATTCCAATTGTGACCCCAAACGAGGCCGCTCAGTTGGCTGCCAAGTACCGGGGACAAGGGTTCCAGACTCTGAAGCTCAAAGTAGGGAAAAACCTTAACTCAGACATAGATGTTCTCAAGGCTATACGGCTCGTCCATCCCGACTGCTCATTTATCTTGGACGCAAACGAAGGGTACACTGCAAATCAAGCCATTGAAGTTCTTGACAGACTAAACGGTTTGTACTCTCGCAAATTCAACGATACTAGTACAAAAAAACTCGTGCTTTTAAATTTCTTCTGAATATTGAACATCATCTGAGTCATCGTGATATTATCTGGTTCTTCTACTGATACGTTATGTTATTGCCATTGGTTTCAGAAATGGGGGTGACTCCTGTACTCTTTGAGCAACCTGTTCATCGAGATGATTGGGAAGGTCTCCGCGACGTCAGCGTTGCTGCTATGGACAAGTACGGAGTTGCGGTTGCTGCTGATGAGAGCTGTCGGAGCTTACTTGATGCTCAGAAAATCATACATGGGAATCTTGCTCATGTTATCAACATCAAACTCGCAAAGATGGGGGTTCTTGGAGCCCTCGAAGTGATTGATGCGGCTAGAAAAGCCGGTGTTGCACTTATGATTGGCGGTATGGTCGAGACGAGGATTGCCATGGGCTTTGCTGGTCATCTAGCTGCTGGGCTCGGTTGTTTCAGGTTGGTTAATGCTCAAAAATATCCTCTGCAGAAAAAAAGTTACATGTGAATTTTTTGAAAATGTGGTACAATGTCAAATCAGTTGCTAAGATGCTTCTTCCCCTGTTTTTGTTGCAGTTTTATTGACCTAGACACACCTCTTTTATTGTCTGAAGATCCAGTTTATGGTGGCTATGAAGGTAGGCCTCGAAACATGTTACTTCATTCATAGTTGCAGTTGTGTCTCCAGTTTATTATTTGGCGGATGATTCTGTCCAAGATTTCGTTTTAGAAAACCTTGAATAGTGTTAAAACTATGTTGTTACTGCCAGCATGTCTTTCTATGAAGAATGCTTATGCTGCCTTGATGCTTATGCTGTGATGTCTTGAATCATAATTCGCTCAATCCTTTCGTTTGTTTTAAAAGCTATTGGCCTCTTCCTTCCAAGCTCGTTATCTTCAAACTAAACTAGATTACTACCTCTAGTATTTAATTTCTACTTCTTGACTTACAAATATTTCTCTCATTAGCTTCTGGACCTCTCTACAAGTTTGCCAATGCTCGAGGCCATGGTGGCTTTCTTCACTTGGACAACAATAATGGATCGGTATGTCGCAGCTCATTCATGTTTGCTCGACTCAATCCAATATCCCCAGAAATGATAACGTTTTTCTAGACTTCTACTCCCTCCAATTTTTGATATAAGATGTTTTTTAGATATTGCACATGTTCTCTAGATACATACCAAAATGAGTGAATAGGAACACTAAATACAAGTTTGGACATGTGAATGTGGAAAAAGGCTTAATGTCTTATATTAAAAAGGATACATAGTAGTAATCAAATGATGTACTCAACCAAAAAAAATGCTACAATCGAGTTTATGTTATCAAGTTGGGTTGCAAATCCTTTACATGGCCAACCTAAATATGATCGGACAGTAACAACTTCGTATAGTAAAATTGGTATGAGGGTTGGGAATTTAGAGCAACATGTTTATTTATTATTGCCTTGCCCTTTTCTGAATATGTATATATATGGCTTACTGAACTATGTGAATTTTTTCAGAAATGAAAATGGCCAACTCGTCAACGCGCATGCCTTGGATATCACCATATCCAGTCTAGATATTATCACCACGAGTACTGTTTGGAGCTGAAATCAAATTTGCACTTGCAAGTTAAATTCATAGCTTCGAAGTTTAAATTATGTAATGTTCTAAGTCCTGTCGGGCCTACATATTGGATCTGGCCGTAGATAGATACACATTCAGAAGGCCAGTTCGTATGGCACTGTTGTTGTATCCAAATTGTGCAGTAAACTGCATCCAAAAATATAAGGAGGACATACTAGGTGCTTCTAGCTTTACATGTAGTACTCCCTCCGATCCACGCTTATTTTGTACTAAGCTAGTACAAACTTTACTATATGAACGACACTTTTTATTGATTAGAGGGAGTACATTTTCATATCTACATATGAATTGTATTATTATTATTTTGAATTTTTTTTTACAATTTTCCATGGACGCTAGAGAATATTTATGCACTTTTGCATTGCCCATCACGCACATATAGGTTTGAAAAGTAAAAGAAAAAATTACACGACTAATAGAAGAACTCGACTACATATAAGATCTTAGAAAAATCTCGACTACATATAAGTTGTGCAGAAATATTTGAAGAACCACGCTATTCATGTAGTCCCAAAAGCCCATCACTCTTTCACGCCAAGCACAAGAGGACACATGTTCATATCAAGATGATGCTCTCATCTCTCGGATAAGGTCTCACCTCCAGTCACATGCTCATGCCCACATCATCGTCTGAGATTGTGTGATCAGTAATATTATTGTTAAGACATATGTACACGTTTTTTCCGCCATTGGTATGTTTTTGGTTGTCAAGCATGTAAAAGCCAGTGCAATAATATTTTTGAGGACATTGAAGAATTTTGAGGTTGGTCTGGTTTTCTCCGATGTAGAAAAACATTTCCTAGAAATATTGCTTCAATAAAATGTCTTTTTTCTAAATATAGGATCAATACAAATAGAGTGTAGTCACTTAATTTAATTGCACAATAACTTTCTATGTCCTTATACTCACTTAAAAATGACAATCAAATTTTAAGAGTTTCGTTTACTTGTACCATGTACGGAGCATTGGTGTACTCACAGATAGGACAACAAGCTTAATTGGTGCACCGTATAAACATTTGTTCTTGACCCGACATATATATTTATCCACGGTTGCAGGTTGTCACTCGTAGGGACACAATTGAAATGAGAGTGAGAGCCATTAATCTTTGTGTTCTTTTTGATAATTGTTAAATAAGATGACTATCCGTTGTGCGGTAGTTTTGGATCTGGTTTAAATAGTGAATTGCACGATAGTTTATATTAAACATTTTTATTTTTTTGATTACCTATGCTACTAAATGTATATTGTTAGTTTTACATATACATATTTCTACATACTATGTTAATTGCATTATTCGTTTTAGTTGTAAAAGCAGATTTAACATTGTAATCCTATTCTTATATGTAGTATGAAACATTAAAAAATAGATTTCACAATGAAAATCACATTCTTATACAACATTGAAAAACATGTTTGTCCCATACTTATTAAGTACAATTTATAAGCTAAATTGAGGAATTTGTTTGTCTAATTTTGGATGTTTTAATTAGAAAATTATTACAATGGTTCTCCCTAATTTTAGTTACAAATCATCACATCAACCTAAAAATGAATTCAGTAGTCATTGATATATTATTGATTTTATTGTTTATTCTTATCCCTATTATCCAAAGTTATCTACAGGTCTTGATAAAGTATTTTGGTTGTATATATCAATGTTTGGTGTAACTAAATATACGATTCCAGAGTGTATGACATACCAACAAGTAGTCACTCCTCGATCACATCCCTATTCTAAAGTTATCCAATTGAGTGAACATCCTATTCTAAAGTAGTCACTCATGTTCGAAAGACTTATAGATTAAATAACAAGGAAGTAAACATAATTTGATATAATAGATAAATAAACACTGCATGAAAACCGAGTAACATGGTGCGCTAAACACCAATTCACATAAGTAGGGAAGAACACTGAGTCACTTGTAGGAAAACGCCTAGCAGTGGCGTGTCGATTTCTCCCTTAGTGCTACGGGTGGCGCACAGTCGAAGCGTCACTTCTAACTGTGGTATCATAGAGGATGCCAGAGGAAACTGATTCGAAGTCAGTGGTGTAGATATCAAAACATCTAATACAACATCCCACAACTCTCTAGAAATAATGCATTATATGAAAAGAATGATGTTTCCCAAATTCAATTTACTGCAAAGTTCAGTCAAGTGGTTTTGCCATGTCTGTTGCTCTCGAATTATCTCTAGTCATCGCCTGATTTGGAGAGCAATTGTTGAGGCAGAGTTGCAACCTGTTCACAAATGCTCTTGCTGATCAAGGTTTTTTTTGGTGGATCTCTTCGGGGAAAAAGGATTAGTTCAGTTTGTTTGTAACAATACCAAAGCTCTACTCCATGCATGGTCAGCAGTACCAAAGTTTTTCTTAGTGACATGGTAGATGCCAACTTTTGGTTTATTAACAGGTGTTGCAAAATTGCAAAAGAATACGAAGAAAGTCAGCGAGCTAGACGCCTGAGCAGATACATTGTACGGACACAGAAACAAAGTCAAACAAACGCTACATCATATCAACATCAGAAAATAAGTTGCAAAGTTTGCAACACTAAAAAGAACACCGGGGTCTCGGTCACTACTCGTGCAGAGTCGGAGACGATGGCTGGAGCTTGGCGTCGAGCACGTCGGAGCAGATGTTACCCATGGCGCGGTAGAACGTGGCCAGGCTGGACAGCTGCGCCACAGACATCTTGGCCATGAGCGCCCTGGCCGCCGCCTCCTTGTCCCCGCTCACCTTCAGCCTGCTGCTGTTGAGGTAACCCGACGCGTTCCGCACCGTCGCGCCCATCTGCTTCAGCCGCTTCTCCTGCTGCGAGCTCAGCGCCGCCGCCGCCGCCGTCTCCAAGAACTCGGCCCCCGCGTCCAGGTCCCGCCGCTCCGCCTCCGCCGCAGGCTTCTGCGTGTCGACTCCGCCGCCGCCCAAGTACATGTTCTTGGCCAGCGAGAAGCTGCGGACGAGCACCTTGCGCTGCTTCTCCATGTCGTGGCTCAGCTTCGGCGCCGCCAGCGCGGTGACTGCACCCCGGCCGCGCACAGCGGCGAGCTTGGCCTGGTAGGCGACCACGGCGCGGACGAACTCCCGGTAGGCCTTGGGGCAGCCGGGGTAGTCGAACTCGTCGGATCCGTCCTTGCGCATGCGCTCCGGGTGGAACTGCAGCCCCATGATGAACTTGCCCTCGCCGGGGCTGTACGCGTCCGGGTCGTAGAACCCCTCCACGAGCCCGTCCGGCGCGAACGCCATAGGCACGAACCGCTGTGCCAACCTCCGTACACCCTGGTGGTGGTAGCTGTTGACCATGATCTCGTCCCACTCTTCGCCGGCGAGGGACTCGGCGAACCAATCGTGCAGCGGCGTGCCGGGTAGCACGCGCACCGGGTGCCGGTGGCCGTCGTAGTTGGCGTAGTCCATGTGGCACACGGAGTTGTCATGCGAAGGCAGCTCGTGGTCGACGTCCTGGTAGAGGGAGCCGCCGCATGCGACGTTGAGCACCTGCGAGCCGCGGCAGATGCCGAGGAAAGGGATGCCGCGCTCGAGACAGCGGCGAGCCAGGAGGAGCTCGATGGAGTCCTTCTCGTGGTCCACGGCGGCGTCGCTTGGGTGGAGCCTCCGCACCTCCTCCATCTGCTCGGGCGTGAGCGCGTCGCCGCCGCCGGTGAGGGAGGGGTCAATGTCCTCGCCCTCGCAGAGCAGCACGCCGTGGATGGGCTCGAAGGAGTCGAGCATGGCGTGCACGCCGGCCACCCGAGGCACGATGACCGGCACCGCGCCGTAGGCGACGACGAGGTCCAGGTGGTACTCGCCGACGAAGTCGACGAACTTGTTCTTGCGAACGGTGCGGCGGGAGACGATGAGGACGCGGGGCAGGATCCGGGAGAGGTCAGGGGAGGGCGACATGTCCGGCCGGCGAGCTTGCTGTTGACTTGTGTAGTGTATATAGCTCTGGAGATGAGAGATCGATGGTGGTGGTCGCTATCGCTAGGCGTTGTGCTTGGATTTGTGAGGCCGGATCATGGTATATATAGAAGGATCGACATCGGGAATGGAAGCTGAATATCTGGATTTGTGTGTCGATCTTATCAGGGCAGGAATCGCATGCGAATAATTTACTGCCAAAACTGAGGCGTGTTACCATATGCGCGGGAAGAGGAAACTTTCGCCGACGTCATCAACTACGAAGCATGCATGTGGCTTCGTTGTGTACAACTTCGTCTAGGCGCCGCGTGCAACACTCGAAGTCAAGGGGTCAATTGTTATCCCCTTTTTAAAAAAGGGGTTAACTGTTATATTGCTACATGTACCCCAAAAAATATCGAGTTTGCTGTTTTCATTGAAGCATGAAGAGTCTATGGACCTTGTGATCCATTCGCGGTTCGTGTTACATGGCGAAGGAGCATAGCATGGTACCGAGCATGGAGGTTATTGTTCGAGGTTCTGAGAATATTTCTGAGGTGGGGGTGGGGCTAGAGGGGTGACTGGGGTGGCGGTAGTAGGACCTTCAGTCGGGGAGACATCAGGGTGGATTGGGTAGGAGGTCTGGTATGACTAGAGGTATAAGATGGAAGCAGTCGGACTAAGATCTAATAATGGATGGACTAAAATGTTGCTACATGTCCCCGCTCCCCCTCCCAAAATATATCGGATTTTGCAATTTCACTAAAGTGCAAATGGTTCTTGACCATAGAAACAATCGATGATAGAGACACATCGGTGTATAGGGTTGTTTTGCCTTGTTGGAGGCACAAATTTGACGGCTAAAAGTTCATCGATACTTGAGGAATTGTTAATTAGTCGACCGATCACTTACAAATTTGTAAAACAAATATAATTTCTTGTGGACTTAATCAAATATTATGTTCCCAAGAAGAGAATCAACTTACCAGTCGGCACACAATATCTTATCAAGAGCAATCTATGAGAGAGTTACCAGCGTTAAATGTGGAGCCGTGAACGATTAAGACGAAAAACAAACTTGAAATCCAATTTGAAGGACCACTACTCGACCCCAAGTTCTTTTGGGGTGTCCCATGTATTTAACTATGTATGCCCCCAAGTCATTTGGCGCATAATACTTTAACATGAGAAAAACATCACTTTTCATACATTCTTTACTTGAGACAATTTTTTTGTGTGGAAATGGTCCCATGAGGCTAAAACATATCCAGACTCATGCATGTATTCGGAGCTTGGCCGGAGAAGAAGGAGACGGGGAGGCATATACTTAAAGCATATGTGCTCCTTGCTTCCGTCACTTGATTTTGATAAGCTTAACTTGAGAGTGGTGTGACTATAGTTAGAGTAGTTGTTCTTGCGTACGTGTTTTAGTCGTTATCCAGGCCAGAGGCCAATGACAAATGCTTAACCCAGCTTGTCTAGTTGTCATGCAGGTCCAAAACCTTTATGTAGTTCTGATAACGATCGCTCTGTTTGCTTTTTACCTCGTGTGTTCTTTCGTCTTATAAATCCTACGAGTCGAAGCTGCAATTTCTGCACGCGTGCGTGCGCTTATCCACCAGTTAAGCGTTGTTTAGTAGTGACATTTCTAGCGCGCGCGTGTGCATCAGCGCGTGCATCTGCTAAATAAACATATGAAACATGTAGGAGTATGTACATGGAGCATCTACTGATTCAAACGGCCCTAGCTACATGACCAGACGTCCGGTTCAGTTGAGGACTCCCCCGAGAGAGAGAGAGACAGAGGCCGTATCTGGCCGGGCATTTCCTGCCGCTCTCGCTGCATGCATGCCAACTCACTCCAATGCAGCCTGCATCTTTCGCCACACTTCCCAGGTCGGCATGAAGTTTCTTCAACACTCCTGTAGGTGGCGGGAATTTATTTTCCAACAAAAACGGGATATTTTGGCTCAATTTACTTGTCGACGAATTAGCTACAAGCGTCATCAGCATCACTCCTACCAGAGCACGCGACTCCGACAGCCACCGACGGATGGAGCCCAGAAGTGCCAAAGACGGAGGCACCTATACTAGAAAACCCCTGAGATGGAAGACAGCCGGAGATCCATCTGGACAACACAGGAGAATTTTAAAGTCTTGTCTTGCAGGGTGAAAATCCAAGATCTGGCCTTAACTGGTTGTGTCTGGCAATGACCTTGCTCAAGGCGTTGTTTTGTAAGCGAGTACTCCTACACTTCTGGTGCTGTCTCGGTGGTTTTAGTGCTGCTTCTACAAGGACTAGATCACTATAGCGGGACTTGGCTTTTTTATGTAATTCGTTTTTTCTTTTTTTGGCTGTGTGCATCCGTAAAGCCGTTAGGGCAATACGTTGTTGCAGAGGCCGGGTGTATTTGATACTTTCTTGATATCAATAAATTCGCTTTATCTAAAAAATCTCGTCAACGGCCGGTTCCACATACATATAACCCTTCTAAAAAAAGCCCCCTAGAGAGAAGAGGATGGTCAAATTGTGGCTTGTGCCAACTGCCAACTATGCAAGAGAGAACCGAAGACCGCGGCACACATCCTGTTTAAATGTAGGTGCTCCTTACGCATTTGGAAGGGTGTTGAAGATTGGCTCGGAATTGGTGGCATGCACATTTTAGGTTGGTCCAACTTCTCATCGGTGTAACAATGGTGGACTTCCTTAACCGGAGCCAATGGACATGCAAGAAAAGGTCTCGCTTCATTACTCCTCTTAATTACTTGAGAGATTTGAAATGAGAGGAATGCTAGAGTTTTTACGAAGGTCTCCACCATGTCGAATGTAATAATCTTGTCCATTAAGAGAGCCGCGTATCTTTGGGGTATCACGGGCGAGAGTAGTTGTTTTAGTCTTTCGGTTAACGCGTCGTAATTTGTGTTCAACTTTTTCTTAATAATTGAAATAAAAAGGCAGGACACATGCATTAGCACAGCTTGCTTGGGTAAGAGCCTTGCATGTCTTGCGCCTCTATGCGCTTGATACATGGGATTGATCTTATCATGAAACCGTCCCGGCCAGCTGCGACTATGAATAAACAATTTAGAGCTAAGATTCAACCATGTTATCTACAATAGCTAATGACGGCATGCTAACACCGTCCGGGCGCCGCATGCAAGCGACCCCCCATGGATATTCGCACTTGCTATCCAGCGGCCAGCCTTCTCTCTTCATCGTTCCACGATGCCATGAAAACAGTGTACTGGAGAATTTAATTGGCAGAATACCATGTCCAGTTTTGACCCAATGTTCTTTAGCTCATGCATATAGTTAATTATGCATTTTGATCTTGACATGTCGTGCAGTTGGATGATCGAGTTGATTTTCATCAACTTTCTGAGTAGTGAGAGCAGATCAGCAGCGACTTCCGGATGGTGTGGACGCGTGTTCACGGTCATATCCTGGCGAGGCCAATGACAAGCCGCTGATGTGTTAGCCAAGCTCCTCGTCTTAAACGTGGTCGATCGCGTCAAATGCTCCATCGTCCAATTGACATTAAGTAACAAATATATATAGGCACCTAGTTTTGGCTCTACGCTGCAAGAAAGGGCAGTCTCCATCACAGTGGTCAGTGCAGTATATGATCTGCTAGCCGCAAATTTTGTTTCTGAAATGGACGGTATATATCGCTGCAATTTGGCCTCCATCTCCTAGCTACCACTTGTGCACGTGTTTGCACAAGAGTTAAGTGTTATTCAGTTGTACAATTTTCATATCGCTTCATCTGCTTCACATTCTGCACGCTGGCGTAGAAGAACACATAAGACTGGTTGATCGTCTTTGAGAGTATTTACTTTTGGATCGCTAAGTTCTACTTCTTACGGTCAAAGATAGTTCAAGTATGTGTAGCCATGATCCATAGTCAAATAAAAAAATTGGTTTCGTTCTGTAATATAATGATGAGCAGGTAAGAAATGGTCTGCTGGATTTAGTCAAACTCAGCTCGAGCTATAGTTCTGCCTTCTTCCCATCACGCTGTGTTTGGAGGATTCGTGCTATTAGTTCTGCCTTCTGGCGGCAAACTGCCGCTGTGATTCTGCACTCTTTCTAATTGTGTTACACTATGGCATGGTATGTACATCTAACATTGGCGAGAAAATTGCAAAAAGCCATCACAATTGTGCCTAGGGTTTCAAAAAACTACCATGTCTTTATTTTTTAGTAAAAAACACTCTTTTCCGGTCTGACGGTCGCAAAGAACACTGATCGGGCGTTTTCTGCGTCCTAATTAAAATTCTGACCAGTGGATCCCAGTGACAGGTTGACGTGGCATGTCTATTTTACAAAAAAGACCTTCACCAATTATATCTTCTGATTCCCCATCCTTCAAGAAAGCAACCCCAGAGCAACCCCAAATCCGGCCACCATCGGAGAGAAGCTTCCCCTCTTCTCCGCTCCCCTCCGCCGCCACCCCCGCCCCCTCTCCTCCGGCCCCGGCCCCGGCCCGTCCCCGTCCTCAACCTCCTCCACCCTCCCCGTCGCGACGCCTCCCCCTACCCCGCCGCGGCACCACCTGACAACGCCCCACCCCCACCCGCGCCGCGTCTCCCCGCTGCTTGCCATCTCCGCGCTCTCCGCCGCCACCGCCGTGGGCACGGTCTACCTCACCACGGACGACCTCGAGGGGACCCTCGAGCGCACCCGGGCGTCCGCCGCGCGCGTCGTGGAGCAGATGCGGCACACGTGGACGGCCGGCGGGGTGCTCTGCAAGTCACCATCGTGTCCGCGGGCGGCGGCTCCGTCGTCGACTGGCTGCTCGACAGCGTCATGCGGGGCGCCACGCAGGCGGAGGCCGCGCGGGCGCTCGCCAACCTGCTGGCCGACCCCTGGGTCGCGCCCGCCATGCTCGCCAGGCCGCGGGCCGTGCCCTGCCTCCTCCAATTCATCTTCTCCTACCAGCCTGGGGTCGGTCCGGGCTGGACGCCAGCGCGAGCACGGCCCTGAGGCCGGCGCAGTTGAAGCCGGGGCCGAGCGCGGCCAGCGCGTCGAGGAGGAGAGGACGTAGCAGGGGCGCATGGAGGAGAGGGCGCGGTGCAGGTCGTCGACACGGCGGCGGGGCGAGCAGAGGTGGGGAATTTTTTTAGAGTCTGGTCACTGCAGTTTTTACAAAATAACCCAAATTTACATTTTCTATATCGTGAGTGTCCTTTGACCATTTCTTGTTGTGCCACGTCAGACTGACAATAGGGTCCACTAGTCAGATTCCTTATTACAACGCGCTGACAGACATATTAGTGTTCCTTGCGACCGTCAGACCGAAAAAGAGTGTTTTTTGCTAAAAAAATGAATACATGGTGGTTTTTTAAAACCCTAGACACAATTGTGATGGCCTTTTGCAATTAACTCAACATTGGCCATTCTGTTTTGTTGTGTGCTCTTGGTGTTAGGGGATATGCTGGATGTTGTACTGGCTGAAATTGGCTTCAGTGAGTAGTTCAAGGGAGGTGACGATCTGGTGAAAAGTGGCGCCTTAGGCTAGAAAAACTGAGAATTAAGAAGATACAGAGTGCGTGAGATTATTAAAGCGGTAATCTTCTAGCTTGGGTTGTGCCTCTCAGCGTTTCCTTTTCTGAATATCAGAGTTAATGTGTGTGTCCTGCCTCTAGTTGCAGTTAACATCACCGACCGTTGTAGTTATCTCTAGGTTCTCTTGTACATATCAGCGAGGCAATGTCCAACTGACTAAGGGCCGGGTGTGTTTGGATGATCTGATACTGTTGATGTTCTGTTCAACTTTCAATCAGATTTGTAACTTTGTTTCCTCTAATGCCTGGGGATATTTTGACGCATAAAGTGTATCCATCTAAACATCGTTACTCATATGGGAATTCTAACGAAGAAAATAATCGTGGAAGGAAGCTGAAGGCACAGACTTATTTCGTCCTCCTCTGAACCCCAGGCTACAGGCTGTAGGGGGAACGGATGCAGGCCCGCTACTATCTGCCGCTCAAAGCGCGTGTTAGCATGCAAACCTCTGAGTTCCGCGGCCTTGTAGCCGGCCCAAGTAAGAGCTATGTTTTCCATTTTTTATAGATATTATTCCTTTTTAGATACAAAACTTCGTGATTGTTGTGTATCCCAAAATATTACATACTTATTGGCGAAATTCTCATATAGGTAGATCATATAATTACTTTTACACACACAAAACATAGCTTATTGAAACTTGAAAGAGAAATTCTTTAGTTATGAAAATATAGGGTTCCAATGAACTCAACTCTAAAGGATGTGGTCGTTACATTATCTAAGTTTCAGCCTCCATCTTCAAGATAATGATTTGCGGCTTCCAATATATATTTAAATGATAAAATTATTTATTTTATCTATCCAAATTTATTATGCTTATTAATTGCATGCTTCGTTACTGAAGATACATCTATTTTGTTTTTGCGAAAAGGACCCTAACATTGAAAGAAAAACCAAACAGTACGAAACACCTCAAGAAAAACAAAAATTACACCGGATACTCGAGATGCCTTTCGCAACCTTCAGACCATGCCGATGGCTTGACACCGCTCTTCTAAGATCCGGCGTGATGATGGGAATTCGCCGAACGGGTCACCAAAACCTCGTCTAGGAGACATAGAAAACGGATGAAGCAACGATGGAGCTCCATGACGATCCAGATAACGCCATCGCTAGAAGAAGTCCTGGGGAACCACACCACTCTCACAAAATTCTTGACGTCGCCGCCGAGATGGTGCTAAAGTTGGGGAGAATTTATTGGAAGAGATAAAATAGGTGCTACTAATTTTCTACCAATTATATTATTTATCTTCTAGTGCTAATTGGAGAAAATATTAATGAGCACTGGTAGTACATCTATTATAAATAAGGTATCAGTCTCACATTTGGTACTCCAGCCAACCTTCAAATTTTAATTGTGAACACCACACATCAGTGAAGATGAGGCTTGATCTACCACTACTCCTAATTCTGTCCTTCCTTGTCCTAGCATCAGGTATCACTTTACTTGTTCCTACACGATGTTACTTCATCAACCTGGTCGAAAGATTACACATGGTCATGATGTGCATTCGTTATTCCTGGTGATATTTTTTCAGGTGCACAAGCAACAACACTTTGTAGGTCATACATTGTCGGAAGTTCGGATGTGTGTTCAACCAGCAGTTGCGAGAACGACTGCCAGCAAAAGGCCAACAATGACTGCCCTCCGAATGACGAGTGCACTTGGAAGGCTAGCTGCGCAAGAACGCAGTGTGGTTGCAGGTTGTGCAGAAATTTAGATCCGACGCATCTTTGAGGCTTCAACAATGGAACCTGTGGTGTGAACTAGCTATGTTAAGATCAGTTCTTGTTGAGAAAAATAATATCAAAGAACAAGACTTTGTTTGGAAAGTTATTTAAACAATAAAATCAATACTTCATCTTTAGTTTTGAGGAACAATCAACTGAATAATGTTATTTGTGTTCAAAATACTACCTAAAATAGAGTGAATGACGATGTACACAAATATTTGAGACAACACATGTGCGATCTCTCTGGGATTGGCCTTTCTTAGATGAACGCTGACACTAAGTTTCGATTCTTTGAAGGATGATCTTGTTTTCTGTCCTACTCACAGTTCATCCAGATCAAAATCTTCATTGGAAAGGGTGCTATTACAGATTTGTGACACCCCCTGGCTATAGGGCTGGTGACATATTTGTATACATTGACCCGGGCATCCTCGCCATCTGAAAAAGAAAATACTAGATGGTGGCTTGTAAGTTTCTCGACAATGCTTCAGTTGATTAAACTGACTATTCTCTAAGTCTATCGGTTGGCCTTCTCTCCCTGTTCCTGGACCTCGGTACAAATGTTCACAACGTAAATCCAACGGATGACTCGGATTATTCTATTTCCTGCCGCTTTTTTTTTGTTGCGGAAGATGCTCCTCAGCTTGAGCTTACCACCTGCAGTTCATTAGGGCCAACACCTCCACAATCAATCCTCTCTTTATGGTGTATGTGTCCTCCTTTAGACGGTTGTTGGATTCAAACCTATCTAGAAAAATCTTACGACATGATAGATAAATAGTTAGTTGATGCTACATGACCGATCGAGTAACCCCCGTGAAACAAAAAATCTTGAGTAATATCCCACAATAATAATAATAATTCATACGTAATCGTCCTATGTTGTATGCAAGAAGTTTTACATCAGTATTACCAACTTTGTAAACCTTGATTGCTGAACTGTCCGGGCTTCTAGCTGGTGTCGATCTTGTCCTGCCCAGGCGGGGCAGCATGCAGCTAGAAGTTCTCCACCATGTTGCCGAGCGTAATGTTGATGATGGGCAGTGTGAAGATGATCCCCATACAGTTTCGTTGTCCAAAACCTAAGGGCATAAACCGGAAGTCATTGCGGTGAGCTTCGACAGTCTCAGCTCCTTCTCGAGGAACTGCTCAGGCCTGAACTTGTCGGGCAGAACCCCCGCTTGGGATCTTAGACTCGCCGTGGATGTCGTAACTCGTAACCGTCCAGCTTGGCGTCCTTGAGGTTCATGTGTGGCACGAGCAGTGCGATAGAGATTAGTTGTATTGAAACCAACAATATACTCAAGGGATACCTTTTTTTTGAAACGAGGCAAAAGATTTGCCTTTTATATTGATATAGGAGGAGCAAAGAGTGACAGAAGGCCGAAGCCAAAGTAAAAACTTAAAAAAGTTCACATAATGTTGATTAAGGGACGATCCCTGCTAGGTTTTTGTCGCCGGCTAGGATCCAGCTTTTTCCTTCGTCTTTTATTTTTGGCCGACGGCATAAGCGATTTGTTGCTGAAGACGCGAGCGTTGTGTTCCTTCCATATCTCCCAAGTGATCAGGACAATCGCCGACCTAAGACCCTTGGGGTTTGCCGCCGGAGTCTTAGCGATGGCCTTCCAGTACTCCAAGACAGTTGAGCGGCCAGAGCCCAGATCCTGTATCAGCGAGGGGCAGGATAGCCAAGCGGCGGCGGCTTGCCAGATTCGGCGGGAGTATCGACATTTGAAAAGGATGTGTCTTGCCGTCTCCTCTTGGCACTTGCATAACTGACATAGCAGGTTGTATGGCCACCCACGGATAGCAAGACGGTCGGAGGTCCACAGTTTGTTTTGGATGGCCAACCAAGTGAAAAATCTGCATTTCGGTGGCGCCCAAGTCTTCCACACCAGGTGATTGAAAGAGCAGGGGGTGGACCCAAGGAACTGTGCCTTGTAGGCAGAACCAGCGGAGTAGCATCCGCTAGGGGAGAGCATGGAGTCCGGGGTGTCCTGTACCAGTGTAACAGCCTGCAGGCGATCTGAGAGGTAGACGAACTGCACGATATGGTCGGGCGTGAAGCCTTGGACAGCGATGTCGGCGACCCAACCGATGTTTTCTAGGGCATTTTTAACGCATATGTTCTTCTTTTTGGAAGCTTCAAAAACTTTTGGAGCGAGAGACTTCCGGGATTGGCCGTCGAGCCATTGTGAGGTCCAGAATTTTTCTGTTTCACCATTGCCAATGGTGACCTTTCGTGGCGGCATTAAACAATTCCCTATCTGTTGCGTCATTTGGGGTTTCAAGCCCCAACCAAGGTTTCTTCGGTGTCGTCCACTCCATCCACAACCATCGTAGCCTGAGGGCGCGAGCGAATTTGTCCAAGTCAAGGATCCCGAGACCCCCAAGATTTTTTGGGCGGCAGACCTTAGCCCAGCTAACCTTGAACTTTCCTCGAGTAACCTTTTCGCTGGCTACCCATACATGCTTCTTCTGATTTTGTTTAAAGCCTTCGGAATGGCCTTATCAACCTTGATGACAGTGAGGAGGAATATCGCAAGGCGGTGAGGACAGATTTGACAAGGGGCATCACATCCAACACGGTTTAGAAATTTGGCCTTACAGGGATTCAACCTTGAAGCCGCTTTGTCGATGTAGTGTTGCAGGTCCACCCGACAAGGGGGAGGCCCAGGTATTTGATTGGGAACTGAGTGAGCGCCGCAGGGAAGCCGTGAAGGATGGAGTCCAAGTCTATGTCGGCGCAACGAATAGGAGTGACCGTGCTCTTCTCGATGTTGGTCATGAGACCAGTAACCTCCCCAAAATTTTGCAGGGGGGCAGCTAAGTTGTTCATGTCGTGGGGGTCGGGCTTCAGGGAAATGAGTGCGTCGTCCGCATAAAGAGAGATGCGCGACTTGATGAAATTCCCCGGGCAGGGGCTGCAGAAGGCCGGATTCAGTAGCAAGCTCCAGGATACCAGCACAGCATAAAAGAAAGGCTGTGTCTTCAGAGCAATTGTATGAAGAACGATGATCAATAAATCTCTCTTCCCAGAGGAAAAAATAAAGATCCAATTAACGTGCCCGGATACAAGAATAAAGCGCCTCACCATTATATTAAGATTTTGCAATATTTCTGCAAAATTACGTCCCATGGTGCGCCGCCAGGATTTATCGTTGAAAATGCTCTGGGTCAACGCTAAATTTTGGTCATCGGACAAGTGAAACCGACGGGCTCGTACACGCGCGCCATAGCACATTTGTCAAATCCTCGTTCCGTCATACCGCGATGGTGGAGACTAGTCAAGATGTACCTGACGTCTGGATGAAAGCTAGTCAATTGGCGAGGTGTGAAGACATGTGCACGATCCCGCTCACTGGAGTGGAGGGAGAATACATGTTCTCTCTTGTTACTTGCTTGTATCTCCCTCCCCAAGCGGCCAGGCCCTGGTATCCCGCTCTAGCTAGGAAAAGTTCCAAATCGTGTGCTGGGATGGCTCCGAGGTTCTGGTTCTTCTGGGCTTGGTGTTGGTGGTTACCGCTGATGCTGGTCGTCGTGGTGGCGGCCGAGGAGCAAGCGGAAGGCTGCTCGGCTAAGAGATGCGGCAACCTCACCATCTCCGACCCGTTCTGGCTCTCCAACCCGGAGACAGGAAGATTGTGCGGCCTCTTGGATTTCCAGGTCGACTGTTTCAACGACACCACTCCAGTCCTACGAAGCTCCGGTATGTATGGCGGCTTCTCTATCCTCGCCATCTCGTACGAGGACAGAAATCTGCATGTCGTGGATCTAGGCACACTGATAGCCCTCAACGTCTCCGGGAGCTGCACTGTCCTCACCTGGAACACCTCCGCCAAGCTCAGCAGCTCGCTCAGCATCGACCCCAGCAACCTGAACCTCGTCTTGTACAACTGCACGACGGCGGCAGGGGCACGTCGAGACCCAGCGCTGCTGGAGATGGGATGCGGGAGCAAGAGCAACACGACGTTCTTCCGAGTCGGAGGTCACTACGACGGTGCTGAGGATTACATGGAGTATTATGTGGAGGGGTGCAACCCCACTTTCCTTCCGGTGCTGGTCTCATCGGGCGAGGCGAACGCCGGCGACTATGAGCAGCTCGTCC
This sequence comes from Poa annua, assembly GCA_026929855.1. Taxonomy (NCBI): domain Eukaryota; kingdom Viridiplantae; phylum Streptophyta; class Magnoliopsida; order Poales; family Poaceae; genus Poa; species Poa annua. Next base: position 1,691,783 of record CM049428.1, on the reverse strand, counting down.
AGGGCGGCTTCCTCATGACATGGGGCCGCCTTCCTCCTCCGGGTAGTGGTAAGCGCTTACTCATCCAATTCTTCAGTTCTACTTCTTCTCCATCAAACCTATTTATCAGTTTATGGATTAAGAAGAACATCTTCCATGGGCAACTTCTGTAAGCGATTAGGTAGCTTTGAAAAAGAGCCATCTTGTTTAAGATTTATCTCCTCTTTGGTTAGAAATGTTGAACCAATAAGGCAATTAATAACCCATTTGTCAACAACCACTAATTACGCGTACGTACTCATGGTTTGCATTATTTTAACCATTTATCGTGTCAATAACCTTGAAATGCACGCGAAAAGCTGAAAGTGACAGTTAGAGGTCGTTTGGTGCTTGCAATCAAAGAATTTTCTGCTGAATAATTGAGCATCTGCTTTTGAACAACTGTTGCTCAACAAGTCTATTGCTTCAACGTGTTTACAGCTGGTCAAAGTCCAAATGTCCTAGCACGAATGTGTGAACGATTAGTGTAATAAAACCCGCGACAAAGACAAGGTGAGACTTGATTTGGTCTAAATGGGTTGCTGGCCTAGGACTCTTCCTTCCTCCGGCTACCAGCTCTGGCTCCAGGAGGCCGGCCAGCCACCGTGCGGGTACCATCCTTCTAGCTCAGATGCAATGGCACCCAAGCGTTGCTTGCTCTACCCAGGGCGTCGGTGTCTTCACCAAGAACTCATCCTTCGTAGCCGTGGACAACAACCTCCTGCTCCACGACGGCCACCCTGCTCCCGTTCAACATGTCTTGTGGCATCGGGCTCGGGCCGTACACCATCAGCAAGAAGAACAGGGTGCTGCTCGTCCTGTCCAACTGCACCGAGCAGCGGAAGGTTTTTCTCCCCATGCCTTGGCACAACGAGTCCTCCTTCAACCTTGGCAGGGAATATGGCAGCCCGCACGAAAGGAGCAGTCTACCTCCGGCGTTCCAGCTCTCCCGTGTGCCGGTTTGGTTTCACGAACGGCAGCGACTACGTCGCAAGTTAGGAGACAAGGGTTGGACCATACAGTCAGACAGTTGCCCCGAATGCATACTGAGATGTATTTTAGTGAGATCTCATTATAGTCATGCTTATATATAGGTTGTGACTGGTTATTATTCCATAATAGCAGAGAAAAATCAATCACATCATCCTCGCACTATTCTGAACTCAGAATGAGTGCTCATGATAATTTACAAGGCCTATTACTCATACGATCATATCAAATATGCACTTAAGCGACATAGATGCTCAATCAAAACAAAGACAAACCTGTAATCCAAGATCTTTACTATCTTGTGACCCATCTTTTTTCTTTTGTATATAGCAATGGAAATATTCAAGATTCAAATATGGTGTGTCAGCTGCTGCACCTTATTTATTTTTAAACTAAAAATATCATGTGACATTCCAGGTAGCAAGAGGATTGGCAAGAAGATAATACTAATAGGTATGCCAAAACTTTTCATATATAATTATGTAAGGCTTGGTAGTTGATCATTAGTGAATTTCTTACATAATAATAGTACTAAAAACTACTGTCTATAATAATTGGGTACTGATCCAGAAATGAAATTTGAAGCAACCAAACTCTCAGGATGTGCATAGTACAAGGCTTGTCACTATGGAGCAAATGCCAATAGACTTTAGCTTGTTACCACTTTTTACAGAGATAAGTTTAAACTATTGATGATCTAGAGATCTAAATGACCATATTATAACTTCTTATATCCACAAGGAAATAACATTTTTTTTTCTATTTCAGTTTTGACATCAGCAGCTGCAGCCTTGCTCTTTCCATGTATTTATGTGCTTATATGGCATAGAAAGGGGAAAAAACTATGGTATCTCCTTTGCAAAAAGACTAGCAGCAACACTGAAAAGAATTACGAGGCCATGATAGTATCTTATGGATCCCTAGCTCCAACTAGATACACGTACTCAGAGGTAATGAAGATAACGTCTTCTCAGAGTGATCAGCTTGGAAGGGGTGGTTATGGTGTGGTTTTCAAAGGAACACTATATGATGGACGTTTGGTTGCTGTGAAATTCTTGCATCACTACAAAGGAAATGGGGATGAGTTTGTGAACGAGGTTATGAGCATTGGCAGGACCTCTCATGTTAATGTTGTTAGCTTATTCGGGTTTTGTTTGGAGGGATCAAAACGAGCCCTTATATATGAGTACATGCCCAATGGTTCCTTGGATAAGTACCTTTATTCCGAGAACCCTAAAGAAATTTTAGGATGGGATAGGCTCTATGAAATAGCAATTGGCATTGCTCGTGGCCTAGAATACTTGCACCATACATGTAATACACGGATTGTTCATTTTGATATCAAGCCTCAAAATATCCTTCTAGACAAGGATTTTTGTCCAAAGATTGCCGATTTTGGTCTAGCTAAATTGAGCCGCACAAAGGAGAGCAAGCTTTCACTGATTGGTGCTAGAGGAACAATTGGTTTCATCGCTCCAGAAGTTTACTCTCGAACGTTTGGAGGTGTTTCAACAAAGTCAGATGTTTATAGTTATGGAATGATGTTGTTAGAGATGGTTGGGGGCAGGAAAAATGAGAACTCGATGGTTGAAAATTCCAGTGAACAAAATTTTCCAGATTGGATTTATGACCACTATGCACAAAATGATGGATTGAAAGCATCTGATGTGACAAGTGAAATTGAGGAAATGGCGAGAAAAATGACCTTCATTGGCTTGTGGTGCATACAAATATTACCTATTTGTCGCCCTTCTATGTCTAAAGTTCTAGAAATGTTCGAGAGAAGCTTAGATGACATGGAGATGCCACCGAAGCAAAACTTTAGTGGATTACTGTAAGATATTTATCAACATACTCATGTTCTTCTACTTTTTAGTGAAGTTATTTTGCAAATATATTTTTAATAACTTGACCTGCACCTTTATGTCTCCTTCCAGTGATGATTCAGCTCACAGTATGAGTATACAAAGTGCAAGTTCTACCATTCCTGAAGATATAAGCCTTGTGAATTCAGAAAACTTTCAACAGTTGCCAAGTGTCTGAGAATGGTGGATCCATTTACTAGATTCAGAGATTATACAAAAGTAATGAACTCAAGTTTTTATCATAAAAAAAATTCTATTTATGTACGGAATCGGCAATATGTGGAACAAAGGTACTCGTATAAATGTATTGTTAAAGTTTCATTAATACTGTACAAGTTAGAAAAATATTACTTCAACAGATGGGGGGCATATAAAGATTAAGACATCCTGAATTCCAACCCTTATTATCCGGAAGGATGTAGAGAATAAGAAGTAAAATTAATGCACATGGCGATACCTTTTTGCTCATCATAGATTGGACTATAGTAGTGATCGACTGACTCTGAGGTTGCAAGGCGCTGATTCTCTTGCATAAACGAGTTAGTTCTGTAAAAACAACAACACTTGATTTTGTTCAGAAGTGGTATGGCACTGACGCAACAGGAAACTGAAAAGGGGAAAATAGCTGAAATACTGGATGGTGTTCTGACTTATGGAACACCGGCCATGGTTCCAACACTTGTCACAAGATCACTGCTTAACGTGCGTGGTAACACTTGCCACATATACATTAGAGACCCATACATGGGGAAACTTGGATCTGTTTTCAGATAACTGCATTTCATGTTAAAGTTTAATACAGAAAACCTTGTGTGTTCCTGTGGTTTTGATGATGTAAGTTCCAACAGGCAAACTTCGTCAGATTCTTTATGCCACGGGCAGACAGCTATCTAGGCTTGCAGTTACAGTGAATGAAATCTGGCCCTACGCTGAACCCAAGTGAGCAAATTAATCGTTGAAGCTGAAGACACGGACTTACCTGGACCTCCTCTGAACGGTCCACAGCCGCGCCGGCGACCTTGCGTATCCGCTCTGGCCGAGAGTATTGCTTGGCGATGCAGCGTGGTCACGACGGCGACGGCGACGGCGCCGGTGCGCGGGGGAAGCGGCGGCGTGAGGCGAGATGATGTAGGATTGGGCGATTAATAGCCCATATAAACGCTCACGATGGGCCGGCCCAGGTAAGAGCTTTGTTTTTCATTTGTATTCGGTTTTCCATCTCGCTTTTTTTTTTCATTTTTCTGTTTCCTTTTTTCCTTTAGAAAGTATTTGAAAAAACAGTCATATAAAAATAAATAAAATTCTCTGCAAAGATTATTTTTTAGGTTAATTTTTTATATGAAGTAAAAATAATTAATTGCATTTATATAAAAAACTATTCACTTCAACAGTATTAATTGTATGCTTTGTTATTAACCATATATGTATCCGCAACTTAGTGCACTTAACTGCTACTACTTTGCTGCCACTTAAAGTTTCTCTCTTCTAGTGCTACTTTGAGGATATATATAGTAATGCGCATAATATTACATTATTAAAAGTTTAGTATCCCCCTCCCTCTCATTTTCTATTCCTCACAGCCGGGGGCGGATCCACACCCTAGGCGGCAGGGGCCATGGCCCGGGATGAGGAATTCTTTTTAAGTCATGTATTAGTAAGATTGGTGATTTCCTTGAACACTTAGCCTAATCATTACACTGAAATTCAAGATTGGCCCGGGGCTTGGTTGGATTCTGGATCCGCCACTACTCACAGCTCACTAGTCCAACCAACCGGAAACATTGCAAAGTCTTATATTGTCAACACCACATCTAAGCTAAGATGAGGCTTGCTCTAGCACAACTCCTAACTCAGGCCTTACTCGTGTTAGCGTCAGGTATCATTTGAATTGTTCCTGCAAACATCTAATGAGATTAAAATTCTAAAGTACGGATCTGATCGACTAACATCTATAGGCATATTTACACTATGTAAACATGAAAAAATAAGGCTTTCTTTCATCCTAACAACAACCATAAATATTGGTGATGGCAAAGTAGTATGTAGAACACCTGGCCAAATAGGTTAAACAACTAATCTTCCATGAGTAGAAGTTTCACACAAAAATTATCTCAATATTTTCTCCTTGAGTTTCTTGAAAACACAATATAAGTGCCTTACTTTCCTTTAAAAAATCCTGAGCGATCAAGTAACCCTGTGAAACAAAAAATCTTGAGTAATATCCCACAAAGATAATAATAATAATTCATGAGTAATTGTTCCATTTTGTATGAAAGAAGTTTTACATCAAGATTACCAACTTTGTAAGCCTATAGTACAAACACGCGACATGAAGCCACTATGCCAACACCAACAAAACACAACAATTTAAATTCCACAACACATGAAAAATAGGCATCAACCGCGCATCGGCGTGCATGCATGAGCATGACACACACTCGTGAGAGAGAGAGAAAACTCATCTCATTGGACTAGAGATTCTAAGCCTTGAGCGGCTTGCAGACGACGGTGGCGTGCGTGCGGATCTGGTTGCTGAACTGTCCGGGCTTCTCGGTGGTGTCGATCTTGGCCTGCCCCGGCGGTGGCAGCAGCTGGAAGTTCTGCACCATGTTGCCGAGCGTAATGCCGATGATGGGCAGCGCCAAGATGATCCCGGGGCAGTTCCGGCGGCCGACACCGAAGGGCACGAACCGGAAGTCGTTGCCATGGGCCTCGACGGTCTTCTCCTCGTCGAGGAACCGCTCAGGCCTGAACTCGTCGGGACGAACCCACCTCTTGGGGTCGTTGGCGAGGAACCAGGCGTTGACGAGGATCTTGGACTCGGCGGGGATGTCGTAGCCGTCGAGCTTGGCGTCCTTGAGGTTCATGTGTGGCACCAGTAGCGGGATCGCCATGCGGAGGCGGAGAGTCTCCTTCACGACGGACTGCAGGTAGGGGAGGCGCACCAAGTCCGGCTCTGTCACCCGCACATCGGGGCCTAGCACGACGGCCAGCTCGTGGCGCAGCTTCGCCTGGACTTCCGGGTTGTTCACCAGCTCGGCAATGCCCCACTCAATTGACCACAACGTCGTCTCGATGGCTGCAAATAGTTAACCAAAAGTCCTTGTAAAGATTTGTACCACTTAGTTTTTTTAAAATGGCTGTAAATAGTTAACCAAATCCTTGTGAAGATTTGTACCACTTAGCTTTTCTAGTAACACCGGTGGATGTATATTTCGTTTCCATTGCAAATCCTAACAAGATTACAATGACTTACGCTGTGAAAACAAGCTATTAGTGTGTCTGGACGGCAATTTTATTAGTGCTGCAAACGCAAATTTTCGTGTGATCACGTCAACCTAGTGTGTGGCTACCATTTCGTTCAAACACTATATAGGTATTTTTAGGGGAAAATAGTATATAGGTTCAATGTACTACTAACAGGTTCAATGATGATACTAAATCATACTGAAAGTCAAATGTCAACTGCCCATCAAGAAATAAACATAACTCGTCGTGCAATATTATACGTGCTCTGTCTTGAAAACTCTCGGGTTGACTGAGAATAGAACTAGCAGGGGCGAGTATTATTTTATATGTTTTCTCGATTACCATGTTTGAAATAATCATTATCTTTTTCTGAATTTGATTTAATAGCCCGGCAAATTTGATTCACTGCTAAGATTGATGGGGAACTTAAAATATTCTTCGTGTAATTAATTTCGGTAATTAACATTTTAAGTTCAAACTACTTTGATTAAAACTTCTGCAATTCCTTTTTAATGGTTTTGATCCTGTTGCAATATATTTACTTTGAAATGATGTCTTTACATGAAATAGTGGTTTACTCTAAGTTTTCTGCCCCCCATCAATATTTTTTCATAAACCCTCTATGATCACTTGCTCAAATCTATTTTAATTTTCTATCAAACTTTAAAAATATAATAGATAGGTGTTAGGTGGGCTCTTGGTCGCTCTGGTTAAGAGTTTTCTTATCGTGCAGGCTACTTAGTTTACAAAGAAATGGTCCTCGGCGATAACATCGTGACGACCTCACTAATTGACAAAGTACTTAACAATAAGTCTAATTGTCTTATGAAAATTACTTTTTTCCACATTGGTAGAGAGAACAAGTTTGTTTCTTTATTTAGAATCACAATTTCCTTTTCAAAACTAGGGTGACATATTTGTATAGAATCACAATTTTACCTGCAACATTAATGTTCTCGACGATGTAGAGGACGTTGTCGTGGTTGATCTCGCCCTTCCTTTCGGCCTCAAGGATGTGGTCCATGGCGCACCTGATCTCACCACTCTGCTCCATGGCCTTCCTGCATTCATCATAGAGGAACACATGCATGTTAATTTTGAAATGGGTAACAAACAACCGAGATGTAGCTTCTGAAGCATTGAAAGTGCATCCATGTCGTCATCAGATTGTGGGGATTAAACTAAGTAGATTGGTTTGTTTGGTAGACAGTGATAGGATGTTTTGGCCTCAAACCATGAAAGAGTCAACTCTTGGAGCACAACTTGGTGCAATAATTTGACATTTCCTGCATCCCAAAGCTTGCATTGACCTTAGAACACTGGGGCAGATCTGGATCACATCTGCCACCTCGTCAAACCGAAGCCTAGCTAGCATGTGCATTTACGTATGAACCTCTCCAATTTGGATCGACGTACTTCTAACATCTACTACCTACACGTACCAACTGGTTCGTCTACTTGGGTTACTCTATGGTTTCCCTATATATAATTTGTTGCCTGAATATATAAGAGTGTTGATTTTTAACTGTATATGTAAGAAGTAGTGTGTACTTACTTGCGTGGTTGGACGAAGTCGTCCTCGAATACTTTCATCCTCTTGGTGAGGAGGTTGGTGCATCGCTTGAGGTATCCTCCGAGGAAGGGTCGGAGGACGGGGATGAAGTCGCCGTAGTTGTAGTCGAAGCTCTGGGAGAGGATGCTGCGCTCGGCGTTGAGCGCCCTGAGCTTGTTGAAGAGCGGGTCGGCGAGGGAGTCGAAGCGGCGGTCGAACATGATGCGGAACATGTCGTTGTACATCATGAGCTGCAGCCTGCGGCGGATGACGACGCCGGTGGTGGCCGAGGCCGGGTCGGCCCTCACGTCCTCTACCACCAGCATGGCCTCCTCCTCCCATCCCACCCGGTTCTGCGCCACCACCTTGCTGGTGAAGAAGGGCACGGTCATGATGCGCCGCATCTTGCGCCAGTGGTCGCCGTACACGGTGAACACCATGTCCTGCCCCTTGCCGGTGAAGATGTCGAGGACGACGTTGCGGGTGCGGGAGCCGAACTCCACGCCCTGCGTGTGGAGCACCTCCTTGGCCAGCTCCGGGGTGGAGACCACCACGAGGTTGCGGCAGCCCATGCGGAGGTGGAACATGTCGCCGAAGCGTGCGGCCATGCCCATCAGCATGCGGTGGTTCAGGTCGTCGCCGACCTGCAGCCAGTTGCCCACGATGGGGTAGCCGGATGGGCCTGGAGGGAGCCGGAAGCGCTTGCCGGTGAGCTTCGCGACGGCGATGGCGAGCATCGCCGCCGCGAAGAGACCCAGGAGGGCCTTCTCCAGCAGGTTGACGTCCATCCTCGGCAGGTGGCCTGTGTGGTACCGTGGAATGGGCTGCACGAGGAGGAGTTGAGAGGCTGATGGATGAATGTTAGTGTAGAGGAAACGGTGGCCCTTTTATATTGATCGATGGACGATATACAGATTCAACACAGAAGATTTTCTATAACAACTTGGCACAGCGAGATCGTTAGGTGCTCAAACCAAGCGCCAGCTAACTGTCTTAGTTTCAGTCTAGTCTCTAAATAAGCCAATTCCAGCTAGTAGCTGTACGTAGCTTTAGACCAACGGTTGTTTATAGTGTCGTGGGATGACACGATCTTGGCTATACTCTCGCTGCACTGTTGAGCATGTTTCCTCACGTATCAAGTTCTGTAGAGTAGAGTAGGGGCATGCACTTGCCCGTTCACTTGCACTGAAATATATGATTTTTAAGTCAAGGAGAGAAAGAACCAAAAGTTGGGTTGTTGAGCAAAACACCAACTCGGCCTCTCTCGCGCTGTTCGTGTGTGTTTTCTCGCGGTGTGAGCTTGTGTTTTTATTAGTTTATGTGTTTACTTGTCTCTTCCAAATGATCATAGCCTTGCGGTAACCTTGTGCACACACGGCGAACAAACTGTGAATCTTATGAATGCGGCGGACAAAGTGCCTGGTAAACATCACATTTTGCCTCCTTGATCGGAATTCAGAAACCTAGGCCACTCTAGGGAAAATTAAAGGTGTCACACACCAAGTCCAAATATCACCACTCACCTCAATAGGTGAGAGCATCTTATCTCTCAATGTGATGTGGCCCAAGATACACCCCTTGAACCAGCTTAGTAAAACCTACGCTTAGTGAAAAGTTGCTTGCGCGGCTGCTAGCCCAGGCAAGGCCTATCTTGAACCCTCGGTTTACATGGGAAGTCGACGGGGATTTGTGCTTGGCCGACGACTCAGTTAATCGCCAATCCTAGTCGTCAACTCGTGGAAACCAACGGTTCAGAATTGGTGTTTGAACGCATTCGCAGCTATAAGGTTTAGAAATGGCGGTCCAACAATTTCACCCAGACCTATATAAAAGCATAATATGTTAACAAACATTGTCTCTCCATCCACTTATATGCAGTTTTTTTTCGAGAGTTATGCAGTTATTTAGATGATACAAACATCATTCCCGCGGAGCCACAATGTGTGCTGTCTCGGTATGAAGCCATCTAATCTCTAGAAAAAATGAGCAAGCATCTAGCTTTATCTTTCTTGGTAAAACTATCTATATCATGAGGCACAACCTGTCATACAATTGCTTCGGTAGAGAGAGATAGAGAGTGTGCGTAAGTTGACTAATCAGAGATAGAGATAGTATACCTTAGGTCTCTGCTTGCTGGTGAATGGTTGTTTGTTCACGTCAATACAGTTAACAAACTTGCTCGGCCCCCTATTCTCTTTCTGCCACACGTCATCACATTGCCTACAACTATCTTATACTCCTTATTGGAGTACTTTAAAATATCAGTCTGATGAACATAAACATCACCACATGTGCGTCCAAATACATTATAGACACTTGAGGGTGAGCCGGTGAGGAGACTTAAATTTCCAGATCAGGAGATGTAGCCGTTCGATGAGGGCACTTTACCAGACGGGGTAGTCGAGCTACTATAGGTGGCACGTTACTCGCATATCTCGTGCATAGCGACGGGTCAACCCGTACCTAGTCATACAAAATATATAATACATTGTGGTATAACATAATCCAATTAGCTGGAATCGTGCATACAACCCAAAACTCAGCTGGTCGACACATTGTACCGAGTCGTGCAAGATGAAGATGTTGTGTGTTATATCAAAATCCAAGTTGACACTAGTGGTACTAGAGGACAACGTCCACAACCAAAGGTCAGCTCTTTGATCCACTCTGTAACGTTGCTAGGTTGCAGGCACCAATTGTTTACTGCCTCATCAAATTCTAATAGGTTCACCGTACCTTTTTTCTTCGATGCATGACAGCAACTTGAACTTTGACAGCTAGGGAGATGCGCCCCCCGGTACAACTACATATATTGTAGCTACTTTGCTGATAATAAACACATATTTAATAGTAACCTCTTGTACTGTTTTTTTCATTTGTTTTTCATGCCTGCGTGCGTTCTCTTTCCAAATGTAGATCTCGACAGACAGTTTCCTGGTTTCGGCGTTCTGCTCTGGTAGTCTGGTATACATGTCCCCTGAGACATAGCTAAAGCATGGTAAAGCTTGCCCCTTTCAGGGCCAAAAAATGTGGTCGAAGGTTTATGTTGTCCAACTGAATTATATTTTATTTGGCCAACCGTGTAGTATTTTTCTGTTGATACTGTTAGTTTCAAACGATTCAAACAAAAATATCATGGCTGATTCTTTGAGTTATTCGAGATTATTCACAAGTTAATGGTTTCCTACCAGTGTCTTAATATCTTCTGATCATACCAAGGGTCTTGACCTGGCTCTTAGACCGTTGACAAAGCTTGGACAGAGTAATTGAACTTGTACGTGCGTGGCAAAGAGGGTTGTTGGATCGTGCATGCAGATTAATTCAAATCAAGTGATTGGCGTGGTCACAGTCGAGACAATTCATCACCTACTCCTGTCAAACCCCGCCAGTTTGCCTACACTGGAGGAGATTGACAAATGTGGATGCCAGCAGTTTTCAGGGCAGGAAAGGAAAAAAAGTTTGGTAGTATGGTACTGGGAGTAGAAAATATGTCCACTTGGTGGGCTCGAGCTTAAGAATCAAGAGCTACAAGGAATTGCTGTACGGATTAGATGGACGTGTCGTTGCGTCGAGCAGAACAGATCCCGGCAAGGCCTCCCCATTAGCAAAGATGCAAGCGTTTAACAGCCTAGTGGAAATCAAAGTGGGGTAGGGAAATACAACACTATTTAGGAAGTGTTGTTTTATGGTGATCTAAATTCATATGATGAAGTGAAGTGAGCGGCTAACTTCGGAGCGAAGCGGAGGCCCGTCGCCGGGAGGCTTGGGCCGTAGCGTAGCGAGGAAGTTAGCCCACCGGCCCATCCTGCGCTCGCGGGGGTGCGGGGCCGTCAGCCCCCGCGGTACGGTACGGATCGTATCCGAGTCGGATCGCAACCGACTTAGGGTTTCTGCCCTCTATAAATACATCTTGTAAGTCGCCTGTTGGGGTAAGCCACACATTGTAAACACACGGCGTTTGTAACCTCACCCCATATAGTGAAGTATTGCTGGCTGGCGCCCGTGGTTTTTTCCTCTCCTTTGTTTGGAGGGGTTTTTCACGTTAAAATCTCGTGTCCCCGTTGGTTTGATCGTTCCGCTCTTCGTCGTTTCTTGCTATCTCCTATAACAGGAAGGATAGCTGGATAAAAGGCTCATATGTTGCCACTATGGCTGCACAAGCGATTCTTGGGGTAAGAATTCAAAATAAATGCAGTGGAAGAAGCTATGCAGAACAACAGGTGGGTGCAGGACATTGTTGGCAGCTCAGTGCCCAGGGTATTGGTCAGTGCCTAGTGCTGCTAACTGTTATGGGCCTGTGACACGTGGTTGCAAGAAAGTGCTGGTAAATAAGTCAAAAGCTAAGAGTGCTAGAATTACAAGGAATAAACAGTCATGAAAGCTTTTATTTGGAACAACAAAGATTTTAGCGATACAGCGAAGCATTTGCGTATCCAATAGTCTGTTTGTGAGCATAGGTTAGATATTGTTGTTTTTGTGAGAGACAGGGTGATCTTCTCTGTTCCTTTTTTATGAAATTTAGCGGTTGGTCGGGGTTAATCTTTTTTTCTTCTAAACGTCATGGGAGGTCCAATGGGAGATAATAATTAGTCTCTCAATGTCACAAGCATTGATACAGGAGTCTTTGTTGAAGTGAATGACACTAATACATGAGTCTTTGTTCCCGCGTCTCTGGACGGTCTACGCGGGAACAAAGACTTCTGTATTGCATTGATACAAGGGTTACCCTTTTGGGGGCGTTGTCGTGGAGCTCTGCGGAGTTGGGGCGTAGCGTGGAGCTGGTGTGCTTGTCCGGCTTCGTAGTCGTGGTTCGTTGTGACTTCTGTAGCTCGGTTTTCTTAGAATCTTCTTTGTAATAGGGCTACCTCACTACTTTGTATCGTTATGTCGGTTCTTGGGCGTTATGATGTCTGGCCCAGCAGCGGTCTCAAATGGTTTGGCTTTATTTATAAAGCGGGACGAAAGCCTGATTCGTGGTGTCTTAGTCCAGAGACAAGGGAAGAGGAAGGGTACCAAGGAGCAAGATGTACAAGTCAAGAAGAATAAGGCAAATGAGTTATCTTTTTCGCTCCTGTGTATTGTCTTTTTGGTTCATGTTCTGAAACTATGTCCTTTTGGTTAGTGTCCTGAATGTGATGTACTGAAACTTGACTAGTGAACAATTATTTTTTTCAGTTTGGATGATGTACTGAATTCATGTGCTTTTGGTTGGTGTCAATTTTGCTGATGAGTGATTGCCATATGCTATTTATCTTCTCAGTTCTCTTGCATTGTTTCATATGTTCAGTACATATTGGTCAGTAGTTGGTTATCAATGGCTTTTTTTAACTATGGAAGAACTCCTGGTTGTAAAATTTATGGTATAGCTTCGCTTCGAGTAATGATCAATAAAAGAGCTCTACTCAACAGACTATTGCAACTGATTTACACCATCAAAGAGCAGAAAAATGCAACATCCAGATTACTGCAGAGAATTATCACACAACCGATTCCCAACAATCTTCACATGGACTTATTAAGCCTTGGGAGATAAAACTTTCAGAGTACAACAGAGATTTGACAACACTAGAGTATGTGTGTATATAACAGCAAAAAATGCAACATATACCTGCTAAAGGCATCAGGACCCAAGCTGAGCCGCATGGGCCGTCGCAGAGGAGAGCAGTTTCGCGGCCACCAAGCTGTCATAGCGAAGAGGCCGCCGTCGTGAAGGGCAGGACTCCTTTGGGACTGAAGGGAAGGGCAAATTAGCAGTTTGACTAATTTCATCATATGCTCTTGGGTGGGCTTTCGTGTAGAGATTGTGGTTATTGGGCCCAAACTGGTGCACTGTTTCTTGTTGGTTCACCCAATAGAATGAACACGTGGAGGCCCATATAATCCGCTCTCCTCTATGGATGGCACCCGCAGGGTATGGGTGGGTATGGGTAAGGGTAGAGTCATCCCATATCCTTACCCGTCGCCCTGAAACTTACGCGTCACCCATACCCATACCCTTATACGGGTATAACTTTTTCCGTACCCTTCACCCAACAGGGTAAAGGGTTACCCGCGGGTAAATATACCCTTATTTAGAAAACAACGATAACTTTAATCAGCGTCATATTTTTAACCACAACACAAAATTATGAATAGTAAAATGTTTTCAAAAGCAACCCACTGTACATATAATTATAAACAAAAACACTTCCACAAAAGCAACACATGTATACAACAACACGTGTACATAAACAATAACATATTTAAATAATAAAATAAGAACACATAGTCATAAAACAACAATACTTAGTCATACAACTCAAATTCACAAAGTCGCGACAAAGTATATAGTAATTTTAACGTAGGCAGGGTCACAAAATAATCATTACATCAATAATTATCATTAGAAGGGAACATGGGTACGCGGGTGTGGGTTATATGAACCCATGCCCGTACCCTCTCCACCCGATGGGTATAAGATTTTCCCATTTAGATACCCATGGGTATTTTGTTTCACCAAACCCGTATGCTAACAGGGTTTTTACCCGCAGGGTACGCGGATAATGGGTACCCATTGCCATCCCTACTCTCCTCTTTAATTTTTTCAACCGAAACATTTTGGCGTGAAGAAACATGTGATTCCAATTAATTCGGTTGTTTGGAGTATATATCCATAGATAGTGCATAATCATTTCTGTCACCTATCCGATGTTTTGCCTTAGTGCTATTTTGAGGTGGTATTAATGAGCATTAATGTCCCATCCACTATAAATAACGATTTCCCGTTCATTTTCTCTTCCTCACAACTCACAAGCCCAGCGCCAAATCGTCAAAGAAACCTTTAGTTGATCAAATCCAAGACAAGATGAAGATTTCTCTAGCGCTGGTGCTGACTCTCGCCATCCTCGTACTGGCATCAGGTACAATTTACCTTGTTCATGCATGATACTAGTTTACCAAATCAGGCAACAAATAATTATAATCATGATTTGCATGTTTTTCTTACTTGATGATATATTGAAGATGCTGAAGGACAACAATGCACGGACATAGATTTGGGGCGGCCATATGGATGTCCAGCGGATTCATGTGAGCAAGATTGCAAAACAATGCACCAGAAGGACTGCTACGCGGCTAACAAGTGCATTGTGACGTCCAACTGTGTTGGAAGGGTGTGTACGTGCACGATGTGTACAGATTAGCTACCACCCAACAGAAGAACGAATGAAAGGAATCTATCAGGTTACCTAGCCATATTAAGGTTAGTTTGTATGGAAAGAAGTAGAAATAATTCATTTATTGTATAGCACCATGACTTTTGCTGGAAAGTGATGTACATCATAGAAATCTCGCTAGAGTTTTGTGAAACAAATAAGTGATTGATATATGGCGACATGGCGTTCACAATACTATTCTACTTTCTAATACATACCGCTATATATCGATAATTACAGTATCGGCGGTGATCTTCGAATTAATAACCGTCTTGATTCATTTTGAGCTTTCTTATTTCTGTCCTCTTGAACATATTTATTGTCATCCTCAAGTGTCATGGCAGTATGTACATGAGTAGTACATCTTTATGTGTTTTCGTCAACCTTAGTTGTATCTTTATTAATGAGTGCAAACCCCTTAGAACCTTTTCTGCCTTTTGGCCTATGTATTAGCCTTCTAAGCTTTATAACGAGACAAACATAAATTCACTAACAGATTTCATGATTGGTAAATCAATTTAATCAACTACTTAACTAAATCATGATTTTAACATGATTAAAAATTA
This sequence comes from Poa annua, assembly GCA_026929855.1. Classification (NCBI taxonomy): domain Eukaryota; kingdom Viridiplantae; phylum Streptophyta; class Magnoliopsida; order Poales; family Poaceae; genus Poa; species Poa annua. The sequence continues at coordinate 1,676,350 of CM049428.1, read as the reverse complement.
CTCCAATTTATAAAATAAGAAATCATTAAGTAAAACTTGTAATTATATTACCAATACAGTTTAATACTTAATTCATTTTTACTTTTCGTACTTAAATAACTAAGGGAAAATAAATCTTTATTTAATTCTTAATGATTTAAGACCTAAAAATAATTTCCTAGAAATGTAATAAAAGTATATTAGTTTTCACTAGATTAAAAAATTTATACTATATATTTATTTTTAGGAGTTGTATGATATGAGAAAGTTATAATTTAATATATTATTTAAGTATTAATTTAAATTTTTACATATTAAACATAAAAATGATATATAAATCGTCCCAGTTGGGCCAAGGCCCACTATACCAGCCCATTTAGGACTAGTCCGCCCAACTCTAATTTTTTACTCAGAACCGTTGAAGTTATATGGGCATGTACTGAAGAGCAGTGCCTCTGTTCATAAAGATAGAGATATGTGTTACCACAATTATTAAATTAACTGCTAGCTTAATTAGCACCAATTATCCGATCTTACACCTTACTGCAATTACAATATCATAATAATATGCATTTTTTTGCGATTATAATAATATGCATTAATGTCCCATCCACTACAAAATGAGCCCTTCCAACCCTTCCTCACAACTCACTAGTCCAACTACTACCAACAATAAGAAACTATGTGTATAGTCTTCCTAAGCTAAGCTAAGGTTTTATCTAGCACTAATGGTGACCCTCGCTTTTCTCGTACTAGCATTAGGTACATTTTAATTTGTTTGTCCAAGATGTTGATTAACTAACTAGTAAAAGACTATATATACTTATGGTGTGTCTTTCATGTTCAGCTGATATTTTGTGGATGCAAAAAAACAACATTGTAAGGAAACTATTCTTGGACTTGCACGTAGGTGTCACGGGGTCTGGTGATGAAGATTGTAACCATATGCGGACAAAGGTATGCGGTGCGAATGACGAGTGCCTTTGGAAGTCCGATCGGTTCGGTTTCTCGGTTGTTTTGGAATTTTGCTTTTACAATATTAATGACCATCGGCTCTCTAAATTAATAGGTTATGCTGAACAAACCGATTGAATGATTTTGTTAAACATACCGTTTGATCAACAATATATGACTGGATGCTTTAATCAGATGTAAAAAAGATGTTCCTAGCCTTTTGTCCGCCGCTACGAGACAATTAGGGAAGGATAGGTCATTAATGATACATTTGGCGACGCCACCAGAGACGAGAGGTGGTATCAGGAGTTACGATTGTGCATAATTTCAACATTCAATGAGATCGATGGCTCTGAAAATAGAAATAGCTTGTGGTTTGTGGGGTGTATGTGAGATTTTCATGTTTCTTAGACTCTCAACTTTTGGGATGGGCATGTATAATAAAATTAACATGAGTATTCCCTCCATTCGGCCAGTTCGGTGATTTCGGTCAACCGAGGCCTAGAACCGAATGCACGTACGTAAAATCGGTCTTTATAATCTAAGAACCTGATTTCTTGGTTTCAGTCAGTTCGGCTTCCGGTGTCGGTTAATTAAGATTCGATATTCGATTTTCAGTTTATATGCCAAATCTTATTGTTGATCACCTCTGTGTCGATACCGCGGGCAGTATCCCGTGTCGCAGTGAAATCGCCACGTCTTGTACATAAATCACAACAATTACAAATCCCCCCCCCCCCCCCCCCCCCCCCTTCAGTCCACTCCAGGCAACACTAGCCTTTTTGTTCATGCTCTAAATTATCCACCTAACGAAAAATACATTGTATTTTGCTACTTTACTTAGTTAATGTTGTACTAGACACCAGTGGGCCAATTATCCCGTCACTCCTGGACTATACGTGAGTTATCTTCATGGTATCCCAGCCTCCAATTCTTCCATTGACTATCCAAAACAAATATCCTAATTACACGATGCTCTCTGGTGTAAGCGAACTTGATCTGATTCAATGAGTTTGTCAGTGATCTAACCACAAGAATCAACAACAATTTTGATGTTGTTAAACAAAGCAAACATTCTTCGGTTTCAGATGATTTGTTACCTTTGGGTGAAGCCGGATGCAGAAGACGGATAGCTCGATGGAAGCGAGTGCGACAAGGAAGGAGAGTTGGACGGAGAGGACGGGTGGTACGGCCTCGGTGGCATGGGGAGTTCATGTATGCTCCTCTCCAGCATCTCCAGCACCCTGCTCATCGACGGCCGGCTCGCCGGGACAGTCTGTATGCACCATAGCCCCACCATCGCCATCTTCCTCGCGATCACCTCCTCCTCGCCGCCACCTCCATCGCCCCGCGCCACCAGAACGCCCCCGTCCCCGACCATGTAGTCGTAGATCCAGAGAGGGAAGAAGAGGTCGGCCTCCTTCTCGGCGGCGAAGGCCTTCACGTTGCTCCGTCCGCCGACCATCTCCAGCAGAAGCATCCCGTAGCTGTACACGTCCGACTTGGCTGACACTATCCCAAATCCCCTGGAGAACACCTCCGGCGCGATGAACCCTACGGTGCCCCTCGCGTCGGCCATGGTCAGGATGCTCTCCTTGGGGTCACACAGCTTCGCCATTCCAAAGTCGGCCACCTTGGGTCGGAACCCCTCGTCCAGCAGCACGTTGTGGGGCTTCACGTCGAAGTGGATGATCCGCGTGTTGCACCCCTCATGCAGGTACTCCAGCCCCCTCGCCACGCCCGTGGCGATCTCCTCCAGCGTCTTCCACCCGAGGCTCTTCGTCGCCGATGCCGACGAGGGCGAGGAGTATATGTACCTATCGAGGGAGCCGTTGGGCATGTTCTCGTAGACTAGGGCACGCTTGGATCCCTCTAGGCAGAACCCGAGCAAGGTGACGATGTTGACGTGGGATGTCCTGCCGATGCTGATCACCTCGTTCAGGAACTCCTCGCCCTTGGGCCCAGAGTGGTGCAGGAACTTGACGGCGACCTTGCGGTGATCCCTGGGAAGGGTGCCGCTGTACACCGTGCCATAGCCGCCTTCGCCGAGCTTGTCCTTGAAGGAGTTGGTTATCTTCTTTAGCTCCGAGTACCTGTACCGTCTAGGCGCCAGAGACCCGTACTTTTTCAGCAGCTTTTCAACGTTTGCGTTGTCAGCAGCGCTGGTTTTCCTATCCATGATTGTGGAATAGCTGAAGCTTCGAATACGTTGGTGGAACTTCAAGGCGGTGACAAGGCATGTCAGTAGCAATCCAAATGTGATCGACAATGATACTGAAATTCACAAACAAAAATACATGAGTAGTTACTCGATATCACCAAATAATTCGGCAACACGATTGTAGGGAACATGTGGAAGCTAATCCAGCTTTCTTATCAAAGCACAACATCCATGCGTATATGTACAAAACGTACCTATCAGGATGACCTTCTTGCTGGATTTCTTGGCATCTGCATATATGGACGGGAAATAGAAGTCAAGATACCCAATATCAACATCAACTGGTTAAACCTGATACTAACACAATTGAATTGTATTGTGCTTAGAATGTGATGGGGCAATGCATATGGGCATATTGCTTGCTGCATGCGTCATTGGTTAGGTAACGCTAACGACTAACCAAGTAACCACATATACGTGCGGACTGCGGAGTAGCTAGGTTTAGGCCTAGATATATGCATCATCCCAATTCTCAACTCTTACCTACCGTCCGTAACAAGGAACCAAACGGCAGACGCTTAGTTAGTTTAATTTGTTGTAGTTGTTTAAGCACGAACTAGGTAAGCTATCATGTCTCTCATATATTTGCCGCTAGCTATTCCTTTGATATGTTCTGATGTTGACACGACGCGTGGATGCACATGCACCGTAAGGAATTCCGGCTACTTGCAAGCTAAAGTATGCAGTATTAGGCAGGACTATATGTAGTCGATCTATATTGGCTGCCACCAAAACAAAATCAGTGAATACTGATTAAACATGGCAACAACCTCTGACTAAGTAACCATAGTCGTCACAAGAGTGCAACACGTCACTTCAACAGTAACACCTACACTATTCCTGGTGAACTGAACCAACCAATCTAGTTTGCTTGTCCTTCAAGTGTAGCCACACCGGCACACCTAATAAGACCATAACCTTCTACTGTGGACACCAAAAGTTGACACGTGGCACCGTCACATTCTGACGTTGGCATGCCCTATGGACATGAAAATTGAACAACTGGCAAGTGGCAAACAACTTGCAACTCGTTTGTTTCAAGTTTGAAAACATGAGCTCTCTCTACTTTTGATTATGATGACCATCACAAGCTAAAATTAGTTATCGGTTGCTGGCATGCATTGTGATCTAAGCGCACTTGAATCTAATGGCATTTATGCCGCTTTAGTGACGCTAATATTTTCAAGTTAATTGCAACCGTGTACGGGTTGGCAGCTGTAGTGTTGTACATGTCTGAGTTAACTTTTCTCATCCTAGTTTAAGTCTGGACTAGGTATGCTAATGTCTCGTGCATGCTACTTCCTCTGTTCCAAATTATAAGATGTTTTACATATATGATTGTGTATCACATGCGACTGAAATGAATGAATCTACACACTAAAGCGTGTTTAGATACATACGATAAAGAAACTAAAACATATTATATTTCAGAATGGAGGAAGTATGTATATATCATACATACGGCTGCCGCCACTAAAGCTATCTTGTTGAGTTCACACGACGCGAGCAGGATGCCGATGAGGAACTGTAGCTAGTTGCAATCTAACTAGAAGTCTTTGCATTGTGGATGTTGACACACGATGAGATCGATGGAAGATCAGTGAGAATCGATCGCTGACCAGTGACCAAATAACCGAGCCGTTCAAGTTAGCTAGCCGGCCCTATGTGCAGCATGACATTTCATTAACCCCTACACTATTTTTGTTTTGAGATCCCATATAGACACTGTAGTTAGTCAACTCAAGATGCCTATCTAGCTATCTTGTGCTAAAAGTGTTGCAAGCTCATATAAAAACACACCTAATATTTATAAAAAAAATCATCAAAAGTCAAAACCTTTTACTTTTGGAGGAAAAGGATGATCGTCGCAAGATCAACAGAACTGTTAATCGCATCCCTTATATTATATGGATAATCAAAATGCACCCATGCATGCTGGCAACTATAGTACATGCATGCGCGCATGTGTCTACAAGAATATCCATGGCCGAAATGTATGCTTAATTAGTTGCTCACCGCATCTGGCTGGGTGCGACGAGCCGTCGGCGCAGACGCACGCGAAGGCCTCGGCGCCGGAGTCGTAGCCGCACCGGCCGCCGCTGTCGCTGCACGCTCCACAATCCCCGGCGGACGCCCTCCACTCCAGCAGGTACCCTTCCCTGAGCAGCCGCGGGTACTCCCCGCCAGCGCTCCCGCCCGGCGACAACGACCCGACCACCGGCACCACCGCGTAGTCGCACCTCCCAGCCTCCGCCCTCGCCGCCGTCGTGTTGTACACCGCGTCGAGCCGCACCACGGCGGGGGTCCCCGGGCAGGTGACGTTCACGAACCCGGAGGTGGGCGTGCAGTTGAAGAGGAAGAGGAGCTGGTGGTTGGCGGCGCTGGCGGAGAAGGGCGCGAGGCTGAGGCTGGCGGAGACGTCGATGCGCGGCACGGGGCATCCCGTGGCGTTGGTCTGGACGTTGTCGTTGGCGACCACCACGGTGCGGTCGGCGTAGGAGACGCGGAGGAGCTTGTAGCCGCCGCGGAAGGAGCGGGCCAGGGCGGGCCGGCCGCCGGGGAGGCAGTCCACCTGGAACGCCGACGGGCCGCACGGTGTCGTCGCCGGCTGGCTGGCGTCCGCGAGCCAGAACGGGTAGGCGAGGGTCACGTTCCCGCACGTCCTCGGCGGGCAGGTCGCCACGGCTGCCGCCGCCGGCGTCGTGACGTGGTGCAGCAGGAGCACCAAGCATGCTGTCATGAAGGAGAGGAGGACTCGCTGTCGCGGCAATGAGGGACGCATGGCGACGATCAGCTGAACGTGCGGTGTTCTACACCTACCTACGTACGGAGAGAAGAACTCTCTAGCTTCCTATATAAGTCGAGATATATATGGATGGAGAACAGTAAAAACGGCGACAATTCTGTTCTATCTAATCGATACTCTATTTTATCTAATCGAACAGTGGATTGGACGGTCTTAAACCTAAAAAAAAAGGCGACAATTTGACTCGTGTGCCCCTCATCGTGTCACTTTCTTGGACTTTGTCTCTCTGTTTTGCTGTGTGTGAAATCGAGCTGGAATTTCAGCTCGTGCGTGTGTTGAGAAAACGAGAAGTGGTGTGATTTACGTGATGCTTGCATCAGGGTATCGTCAATTACTGTGCAACTTCCTCGAGATGAAGACTTCTGAATATCATCACTTGCTGGATGCAGCGTCACTAAGTCTAAATACTTGTTGTGTAACTCGATCTTGATGATCTTCGTAGCTGAGAAACCCATATCATGCAACTTCCTCAAGACACTACGGGAAACACAGCCCAGCCCGACGGCCATTTCAACGCCGACGGGGCCGCCGGCGTCACAACGTGAAACCGACGAAACGAAAAAACCGTCGGCGTCGTTTTACCGTCGGCGTCCTAGTTGTAAGGCCGACGGCCACCGTCGGCCTCGCAGTACCGTCGGCGTTTATTAAGTGAGCCCGACGGCCACCGTCGGGCTTACAGTGTCGTCAGCTTCCATCTAATCACATTGTGAGCCCGACGGTATAACCGTCGGGCTCACTATACAGTTTTTCAGTTTTTCTCAAAAAATTAGATTACATTCAAAAAAAATATTTAAAAATACTAAAAAAAGGAAACCCTTTGGCATGAAGTCTTTTGACGTGTACTAGTTTTTAGAAAAATGATAAATTTGAGTTTTGGCAACTTTTTAAAACAAAACTTTACAAAAAATATCAATCATATACAAATATGCAATAGTTTTAACACATATGTGTGACCATTATCATGTCATAGTTTGTGATAAAGTGCTCATAATCAGCACATATGTGTGTCATGGTATATAAAACAACGTCGTCGAAGCGATTTTCAAAATTCTTTTTAGAAATATCATTTTCCATTTTTTAAGTGTGAAAAATGACTTTTTTTGTGAAGCAAGTACATAAAATATGGTCCAAAATGACACCCATTTAATTTTCACAAAGAGTAGAATAAATTTTATGGATAATATCTTAATATGAGGATTTTCCTTGCTTTCTATCTAAATTCGCCTCTTTAATTGACTTTATGTCAATTTTCCGGAAGTAATTCAAATTTGAACTACAACTGTGTGATAGTTTGCTCTGAAGTTCTTAAAAAAATAATTTTAAGGTACACAAGTAGTGGTTACAACATAGAACCATCAATAGTTTTGAAAAATTCGACCACTTTTGATGAATAGCCATGCTCTCCATTTCGACCGTTTTTTGAAAGAAATAGAAAAATATGAAAAAGTACTAAAAAAAAGAAACCCTTTGGCATGAAGTCCTTTTACGTGTACTAGTTAATAGGAAAAATGATAAACTTGATTTTTGGCAAACTTTTCAAAACGAAACTTCACAAAAATGTCAAACATCTATAAACATGCATAGGTTTCAAGACAAATGACCAATGTATGACCATTATCATGTCATAGTTTGTGATAAAGTGCCCATATTCAGCACATATGTGTGTCATGGTATGTAAAACAACGTCACCGAAGCGATTTTCAAAATTCTTTTTAGAAATATCATTTTCCATTTTTTAAGTGTGAAAAATGACTTTTTTGTGAAGCAAGTACATAAAATATGGTCCAAAATGACACCATTTAATTTTCACAAAGAGTAGAATAAATTTTATGGATAATATCTTAATATGAGGATTTTCCTTGCTTTCTATCTAAATTCGCCTCTTTAATTGACTTTATGTCAATTTTCCGGAAGTAATTCAAATTTGAACTACAACTGTGTGATAGTTTGCTCTGAAGTTCTTACAAAAATAATTTTAAGGTACACAAGTAGTGGTTAAAACATAGAACCGTCAATAGTTTTGAAAAATTCGACCACTTTTGATGAATAGCCATGCTCTCCATTTTGACCGTTTTTTGAAAGAAATAGAAAAATATGAAAAAGTACTAAAAAAAGAAACCCTTTGGCATGAAGTCCTTTTACGTGTACTAGTTAATAGGAAAAATGATAAACTTGATTTTTGGCAAACTTTTCAAAACGAAACTTCAAAAAAATGTCAAACATCTATAAACATGCATAGGTTTCAAGACAAATGACCAATGTATGACCATTATCATGTCATAGTTTGTGATAAAGTGCCCATATTCAGCACATATGTGTGTAATGGTATGTAAAACAACTTCACCGAAGCGATTTTCAAAATTCTTTTTAGAAATATCATTTTCCATTTTTTAAGTGTCAGAAATGACTTTTTTTGTGAAGCAAGTACATAAAATATGGTCCAAAATGACACTCATTTAATTTTCACAAAGAGTAGAACATATTTTATGGATAATAACTTAATATGAGGATTTTTCTTGTTGTTTATCTAAATTTGCCTCTTTAATTTACTTTATGCTGATTTATATTTGTTCTTGTTTGTTTTAAAAGACATCATTCATTATGAAAATGATGGCATGGATGTCATATTTGGATTCCTCTCATTTTTATGATCGACATAGACATTTTATTTATTAAATTCTGATATATCAATATGAAGATATGAATTATTTCTTATTAAATAGAAAAGACAAAACAAAAATAAAATAATTGATTATTATTATTATTCAAGTATTATTAAACATAGTTATTTTGTTTATTCAAATCTTATTTCTGAAATTTTAAAGATTAAAAAATATAATATCTCAGATGAGGGTTAATATGATTGCTATCATACTAATAGCAACAAGGTATGACATCTCAACTGAAATCTCATTTGAATAGAACTCAATAGTTAAGCGTGCTTGGCCTGGAGCACTCTAAGGATGGGTGACCGTCTGGGAAGTTTGAGCTAAGATTATGATTAAGTGTGTGAGTGGATAGTTTGAGGTAAGATTATGATTAAGTGTGTGATATGAGATTAAATATATGACTAAATTGGAGTTAAAATAATAATAAAAAAAGTTGAAAAAAAATAATTTTGAAAAAAAATTGGTAGAGCCATCTATGAGCCCGACGGCATTGCTGTCGGCGTCCTAGTTATAAGGCCGACGGTATTTGCGACGCCGACGGTAACGACGTGAGACCGATGGATTACACGCCGACGACCTTAACCCGACGGTGGCCGTCGGGCTCGTGTACGTCGACGGTTTTTAGCGTGAGCCCGACGGCAAATGCCATCGGGCTGGCCTGTTAGTCCCGTAGTGAGACCTCAAGATCGGCTTCTGGTTGGACCGACTTCGCCGGTTACTCACATAGACACCGGCCTTAAGGAACCAGTAAATGACACATCGTCATGAAACTCCGTATGGGCTTCCGGAAGAGCATCTCCGACAGACAGGTACAACAGTATCCCCGATCAAAAGGTGTGTCCATTGATAAATTGCACTATCACAACCACTTGAACAAATTTAAACTTGAGCATACCATCCCTTACCGGCCCTCCTCGCAAACCGGCATCAATTAAGCACCCGTCATCAATCTCATCATGTTGAGTGATCTTGTTCGATAATCGCGAGGTTGGCTCTCTCCGGAAACAATATGTTCGGACTCTCCAGTCTTCTAACTTAGGTTGTCCAACATCATATGCTCATTTTTTCATATGGCTGTCAGGCTGTGTGCATCATCACGATGTAGAGGCCAGGGCTCCCTTTTCTAAAAAAAATATGCTCATTTTCCTGGAAGGACGTCTGGGTCTTCAGGTTGTGTTACTACCAACTTCAGTTCGTGCACTCAATGATTGTTATACTATTTTGTTACCTTTAAACATCATCCTAGACAGCAGTTGATGTACGCCCGAAACTTTCGACATGGCACGAACGGTGAAGTATGACGACCGGAGAGCTCCATGGATCCTTATCAAGCATATGCGACATTTTCTTTCAGTTTTGAGAGAAAAAAGAGGAACATAAATGCAAACCTTTATTTTCCATGCAAGGAATATCCTACCACTTTGAGATTGGAACACTACAACATGTCCCTGTGTGGAGGCGAGAGTTGTTGATGCCGAAATGAGTTTATTTGGGCTACGGCCTTCGCCAAGGTGTATAGCCCATACCTGTCGACGATGTTCTGGCACAAAAAAAAACCTGCCGCCGTTCCTCGGCGTCGATTCGCCTCACGCCGCTGCTGACCGGATGAGGTTTCCTCCTGCGCCGGCTCAGTCTCTCGGAAGTGCTCATAGGGGTAGGGTGTCCGTGTGTGCGTTCATAGGGGTGAGTGTATACACGTATATATAAGCGTTTGCGTTGTACCGTGTTTTATAAAAAAGATAGATAGAATGTGTCTAATTTGGGTGAGACGTCGTAATTTCCCTATATTAAATTGGCATTGGCCCACAGTGAGATTTGACTAAGATTTCAGATAATAGCCATAGTACATGCTACTCTCTCTATTGTAGCGTGTACAAAACAATATCCTAGAGTAGCATGTACGAAACAATAGTGCGATCTAGTTTGAAATGGCACATTTTTTACTAGTAGTGCTGGTGCATATTATCCGAAATCTCGTATGATTCAAACTAAGAATGACTATCGCAATGCAATTATTTTCTCTAGGATGAGGTTCAATCCGGACGTACTCCTATTCTTTGGTCACGTTGCGTACAGGGCCGGGGTACATATATAGCTTACCTAGTTTTCTCGTCTCTAAAAAAGATGGTCTGTGCGGTGCTTCTGTTGGACGCGGAGTCGAACTCTAGCTGTGATCGGAGTCGGTTGTGTACTTGTGTGATATATTCTACGGAGTATATAATGCAACAGATCGATCGAGGACCAGAGACGCTAGCAATCGATCATTGTACGTCCGTCCGCCCGCATCCCGGCCAACGGCGTAAGAAGTATATACCTTTCAATCTTTCAATGGCCCAGGCGTGGTCTGAACTTCCAGAGGACCTCCTAGCCCAGATCCTCGCCCGCATCTTTCTCCCCGCTGACAGAGCTCGGCTCAAGGCCGTGTGCCGTTCATGGCGCTTGGCCACATGCCCCCGTCCATGGCAGTTGCCATTGATAATGGTTCCGTGGGGTGGGTTCTTCAACCCATCAGACCGTGTCATGCGCCGCCTCTCCTCCTTCCCCGAGCCCGAGACCACGAGCTGCTGTACCAACCGCGAGCGTTCTCGTTACCGGCGTTTCTCCTTCCGCGAGAACACGAGGTGCATTGGCTCTACCGACAGCTGGATCGTTGTCAAACGCACGGATGCTGAGAACGGGCACCGGTACTTGTTGCACGATGACTTTTCTAGCACGACGCTATCGCTCCCCGAGCTGGACGATGCCATCGGCCATCTTTCCGAGCCTTTCAAGGTCCGCAAGGTGCTCTTGCGGTCAACCCCGGATGACGTCATCGCCCTCATGACTAACCACCGTGGTTGCCCCATCATCTTAACCCGGCGTGGGAAGGGCGTGTGGATGCCCAACTCGTATGCAACTCCCCTTATCCGCATTATCGATGTTGTCTTTCTTGGAGACAGACTCTACGGGATCACCAAGGACGAGCATCTCGTCTTCCTCGATATCGCCTATGATGATAATGGTGTACCCATGGTTACCGGTGGCAAATGTGTCATTGGGAAAGATTTTAATGTGTGGAGCGATGAGGAAGAATATTATGATGATGAAGATGATATCGATGATGATGGTGGTGGTGATGATGGCGGTGGAGATGACGATATCGATGATGAGGAGGACCACCATAACTATGTTGAAGACGATGATATTAGTGATTGTGAGAATGAGAACGAAGAAGAAGAAGAAGAAGAAGAAGAAGAAGAAGAAGATGATGATATCATTGTTGCCACTGATGATGTTGCCCACCGCGACGACGAGGAAGACGATGATATAAGTGACTGTGAGGATGAGTCCAAGGACGGTGGTGATGGCCACGATGTGAGAGAAAACGATGATGAACACACATATGATATAGCGAAGATGAAGATGACCGATGATGATATCACTCTTGAACCATATGAAGTCATGGGTGATGATGATTCCACACATGAAATCAATCCTATCATGTATAACATGTGGTACTTGATCGAGTCGTGTGGAAAGCTGTTGATGGTGAGGCGACAAGCACACTTTGGGAACTTTCTGTTCAATCACAAGGTAGAAGTTTTGGAGGCTGACATCAGCTCGGCCATGTGGGTGCCAGTGAAAGACGGGCTAGGTGGTCGGGCGATTTTCATCAGCAGACGGTTCTGCAAGTCTGTCTCTGCTTCTTGCAGCAAAGAGATACAAGAGGATGCTATTTATTTTATCGACACGGACGATGTATTCAGTATCAAATCCAAAACGTTGAGCGCCCCTAGGGATAGTTCGGAGTATAGCATGATCTTGAGGACCTTCGACACGGAGGAGCTAACCTGGGTCTTCCCACCCGAGCTAGTATCTTAAATTCTTAATTAGTGATATTTGGTCATTACATGATCAAACTTTTTGCAAACTTACCGTATCAAACCGTGAAAACCGTAGGTACTAATTAAAGATGTGTAAATAAATGATAAGGGAAAGAGCGTGAAAACGGAGATATCCCATACCTGCCGACGCTCACGCCGCTGTTTCTCGGCGTCGATTCGCCGGGGAAGCCTGCCGTTGCCGTCATTTTACTCTCCGCGGCCTTCTCTGCCCGATCTAATCCCTACTCTCCCCTGCTCCGCGGCTAGGGCGGCGAGTGCTGAAGTGAGGTTTCCTACAACCCTTGGACGGAGATCGATCGGCGGCGCGGCTGTGCGCCTGTGAGGGGACAAGGCTGTCTGTTCGCTTGGGTGGTCGCGAAGAGCAGGTTCAGAGGAGGACCTGTAAGTATATATATCCGCCTTCTCCAGATTCATATGTACAGTATCTGTTTGCAATTAACACGCATGTAAAACTGTTAAGTCGATATACAGTTTGTGCATACTGATTCAAAAATTCAGAATTTTATATGCTTGCATGTACTGATTAGCATGACAATCGTGTTACTAACTCCAGAACATTGCTGTGAGCATCCCCGGAATTCAGAAAATGAAAGCTGTCCCAACCCAAACTGAAACATCACCGGTTTAATTATCTCACACACCCTCTTAACTTTTCCTAGTCTTTCTATCCAAACGCCGACTGAAACTTTCATGAAGCAAGTCATCATTTCATAGAGGCAATGCGCCTAAACTCAAACTCGTAGAAGCTTAATGTATGCTCCTAGTTTCAGCAAGGCACCTCTTGTCACCAAATCATCACCACCCTTGGCACTGCACTAAACTAGTAAACTCAAGTACTCAACTCACTGAAACCAGACCGCGTGAGGGACTTGTGGTAATCATAAATGGATGCCAGCAGGAATAAGTTCACATCATGTATGTTTCAGCCAGCACATTCACATCCATCATATCCCCTGACACCCAGACCACACAACAAAACACAGAGGGTAATGTCAGAAGTACAAACAAGAGGCGAACACCAGCAGAAACAGTAAAGGGCAGCGGCAGTCCGTCGCCCGAAGACGCACTGGGTCGACACGTACAACACACGCAAACTTCCTTAGCGGTTATGCGGTAACAATCTGGCTCACGAGAGAGCACGAAGCACAAACGCAGACATAAAAGACAAGGAGGCGCTCAACCCTCCGGAACAAGGAGAGCTCCCTATTTGTAGGGAATTTAGAGCTCTTACAAGATTTCTACTAGGCTTCAAGGTCTTTATCTTTATAATAATGGTAGATGTCTGTCTGTGGGCTGTGCCATTAGATCCAATGCCTTTTGGCAGCTGGAACTTGATACACAAAACTCATCGGACACCCTAATTATTCCTTTTACGGTCCATAACTTATGGAGGCTGGCATGCGGATGTTCTCTACTCTATGTCATGGATACATCGAATGTGTTCTATGCCACAGTTCCAAAATTCGTCGCTCCTTTTAATTTCTGAACACACTCCGGTACAGGTCGCCTTCTCAAAGAGTTGGAAATCATTGTAGGATTTTTGAATTCACAAGACTTGTCTCCTCAGGTACGGAAGAACTTGCACTTTGTACATCCAGATTGTGAGGTGAACTTTCACTGGAATGAGAGATAAGTGTGCAAGTCAAGTTACTGAATTTATTTCTTTCAAAATAATAATTTTACTGCAAGACAAAGGGAACATAAGCATGACAGAAATATCTTACAGTAGTTCAGAGAAGTTCTGCTTGGGCGGCATGTCCAGATCAGCTAAACTTCTGTCAAACATTTCTAGAACTTTTGTTATAGTGGGGCGATACACAGGCAATACTTGTATGCACCACAAGCCAATTAAGATCATCTTTCTCGCGATTTCCTCAATTTCGCTTCTGACTTCACATGCTTCTAGTCCATCATCTTGCGCAAGGTGCTCGTAAATCCAATCTGGAAAATACTTTTCGCTGGATTTTTCGACAATTGATTTTACGTTTCTCCTGCCTCCAACCATCTCCAACAGCATCATTCCATAACTATACACATCTGACTTTGTTGAAACCACTCCAAAGGTTCGAGAGTGAACTTCCGGAGCGATAAATCCAATCGTTCCTCTAGCACCAGTCATTGAAAGCTTGCTCTCCTTTGTATGACACAATTTAGCTAGACCAAAATCAGCAATCTTTGGGCTAAAATCTTTGTCTATAAGGATATTTTGAGGCTTGATATCGAAATGAACAATCCGAGTATTACAGCTATGGTGCAAATATTCAAGGCCACGAGCAATCCCGATCGCTATCGCATAGAGCCTCTCCCATCCCAAAATTTCTTTTGGGTTCTCTGAGTAAATGTACTTATCCAAGGAACCATTGGACATGTACTCGTATATAAGCGCTCGTTTCGATCCCTCCAAACAAAACCCATGTAAGCTAACAACATTAACATGAGAGGTCCTGCCAATGCTCATAACCTCATTCACAAACTCGTCGCCGTTTCCTTTGCAGTCATGCAAGAATTTCACAGCAACCAGGCAACCATCATGTAATATTCCTTTGAAAACCACACCATAACCACCTCTTCCAAGTTGATCACTACGAGAAGACGTTATCTTCATTACCTCTGAGTATTTGTATCTTTTTGGAGCGAGCGATCCATAAGAGACTATCATAGCCTCGTAATTCTGTTCAGTGTTGCTGCTAGTCTTCTTGGAAAGTAGAAACCATAATCTTTTGCCCTTTTCATGCATTACCAGAAAATAAATACATGGAAAGAGCAAGATTGCAGCCGCCGATGTCAAAACTGAGATTGAAGAGGATGTTATTATCTTTGTAGCAGGAGTTATTAAATAGTCATTTAATTTAGATCCTTAAGACCGTCAATAGTTTTAATGTCTCCTCTGAAAAGTCGAAACAAGCTAGAGATTGTAGTTTTTGCCTCAAATTGACTTGGAGTAATTTTTTAATTGAACTATATAGTAATTTTTTGAAAATTGTTCTTCGAAAATCACTGTTGAGGAACTACGGGCATGTAATGTGTGATTTAAATGATAAATGTGAAAAGATGGTGAAAGTTCTAGCATACCTATCAGAAGTATCTTTGCGCTAGTCCTCTTGCTGCCTGGAATATCACATAATATTGAGTTTCAAAAAACAATACTGTCAGATAGTAACTATATTATTTATGTGTTTCCAGAAATATTAATGGACACCAGATAAGATATTCAGTATTTTGCTGAAGAAATATATGAAAAAGGTATATTACAGTCCTGTGAAGAGCACATGCTACCGTATGTGAATTTTGTTTAAATACTTGTTTCACACAATAATATAAGTTGTATGCCCACATAATTATGGAAAAACTACTCTGCTATTGTTTGCTGGGCTGTCATGAACACATTCTGAGTTCTGGAAATACTTCCATGGCCGAGAGTAGTTATAGAGGAAGAACGGCTCCTAGTCTTGTGTCTAATGGCAAACTCGACAGCTCTGGTGACTGAATAATTTAATTCGGTAGAATATGTCAAGGATGTCGTACTTCAAGGAGTGCTGACAAGTTGTTGTTCCATGCTGACCATGCTGAAAGAAGTAATAATTGACTTGGGAATTAATAAATTCAATGTGGGGAGTTGGTTTCGTCGACTCACCGCACTCGTCGGGGTACACGGTACCGGTGCAATTGCAGGAAAACCCGGTGCCGTCGTTTCGGTACCTGCACTGGCCGCCGCTGGCCACGCATCTGGGGCAGTTGTCCGACGGCACCGTCCACTCGACCAGGAAACCTCCCTTCATGCTCCCCACGTACTCGTCGCCAGCGGGAAACCCAAGGACTGGCACGACGGAGAGACGGCAGGCGGAGGGGAGAGCCCCTCGGCCATCGCCGCCGTACTCCCCGCCGAGGCCGAAGGAGGAGTAGGACCCGTTACGGCACGGCCTACGGAGAAACCCCGACGGCCGGTCCGTGCAGTTGTAGAGGACGAGCAGCTCCCTGTTCTTGCTGCTGATGATGTACGGGCCGAGGCCGAGGCCGGCGGACACGTTGAACCACCACTTGGGGCAGCCGCCGGGGGCCGGGACGAGGAGATTGTGGTCTACGGCAACGAAGGAGGAGTTCTCGGGAAATATTGAGGCGACCTGGTACTGGCCGTACATGGAGTTGACAAGGAAGGCCCGGGCAGAGGTAGCGTTGCATCGGAGCTGGAACGACGGGGAGCCGCACGGCTGCTGGCCGTCGCCCTCGTCCAGCCAGAACGGGTAGGATATCTTCAGGCCACCGCAGGTCTTGGGCGAGCAGGCTGCGGCGGCCGGCGGCGGTAGCCGGAGGAAGAAGGCAGCGAGCAGCACCAAGAGATGAATCATGGTATCGGGGACTAGCGGATGGACCGGTTGGGTGGAATGAAGCTTGTGACTGGACGGTGATGACCTGAACAACATGTGATCAGTCGTCCAAGTAAGAGTCCACTGGTGTATCCTTGCATGGATCATTTATTCTACTAGGACTATCAATTGGACCAAGATTCCACGGCTGCAACTGTTTTTCCGTGACCATTCCACAAAGAGTATCCTTGTTGCAGTTATTATGAGACCGATGTTTGGACCAGCTGTAATGTTGGCAAGGTATATTATTGAGGGGGCGATTTACCCTTTTTCGAGGAGACCAAAATGATCCGTGTCTATGAATTGATAACTGCAAGAATTTAGAAGTCACTTAGAACAAGCCAACAAGCTGGTCAATGAATTAATTGCGTGGACGGAAATGCAGATGATGTAGTCCAAGGAATTGACTATTGGGGCTTTGATCATCCATTTTTCGGGCCTTTTTGGATTGTAGGAATTGCAAAATATTTTCATAGGATTCCAGTCCTTAGAAAATTTCCTATGGATTATCTTTGGTTCTAAACAATGGTGCTACGAAAATCCTATGAATTGGATTCCTATGACTCAATTCCATAGGAATTTAAACATCCACTCTAACCTTTTTTAGACTCAAGTGGTATCGAGACACTTTTCTTGTGTTTTTTCTGTGTTTCATCCTAACGATTTTTCCTGTAGTTTTCCTGCATTTCACAATCATTTATTTTGTGTGTTGACAAACCTGTGGGATTTCTATGTTTTTCCTATTTCTGTGTTTTAGAACCATGTGATCCAAAAAGACCCTTCTAAAGAAAATAAACTAGTATAGTCATAGATCGGGCAATTTAATTCTACCCAAAGCACACGGTTGGAGCGCTTCGTGTGGTATCCCCCGTCAGTTACTAAAAAATTCAAGCCGTGTGAAATTAATCGCATACCGCACATACTTAAATTACTCCTGGTCCGAATAAAATGTCATGGAATGTGATTGTGTGCAGTTTTAATTTCCTTCTTGACTTTCCCTCTGCGCGTGTAGAATCCAACTGTGTGCATTGCTATAGATATAGTAAATGACCATAGTGATTGGCTAGGCGGGACGAAAACTGATACTCCCTCCGATTCGAAAAAATCGTCCGAGGTTGTGCATGAAACTTGTAATGCTCACGTTATAGTCTGGACTCTGGCGACACTTTTAGGGTGTGTTTGGTTCAGAGTGTATGCTTTAGGGGATGAGGTTATCCCCAACCATGTGGTTACGGATAGCCAATTTTTTTGTTTGGTTTGGTAGTGGATATGTGGTTAGGG
This sequence comes from Poa annua, assembly GCA_026929855.1. Taxonomy (NCBI): domain Eukaryota; kingdom Viridiplantae; phylum Streptophyta; class Magnoliopsida; order Poales; family Poaceae; genus Poa; species Poa annua. The sequence continues at coordinate 1,658,192 of CM049428.1, read as the reverse complement.
ATAGCCTTTTTTGTGTTTGGTTCAAAGGGTAAAAAGTGGATGGGTTATTAAGATGACCTTTTAAACTGAGACGGTGAGATCACCCAAAATCACTTCCTTAATCTGAATTTCGATGCATGTACTAGATAGTTATCAGGTCGCTGGTTGCTAGCAATACTACTTTCTGAATCTCAAGTCGTCGGCTCCTCATATGAACGAATCAGCAGTCCATGTTCCCATCATCAGCTAACCACATCCATGGTGGCACTCCCGCACGCGCGCGTGATTGATTGAGCACGCGAGTTCATCTGATTCATGCGTCTGCGAGCAGCTATCAGCAGCTAGTCCTAGACGGCGGCGGAAGCACAGCCGAGGGCATCTGGGCGTCGTCCATGAGGCAGATGGAAGCTAGCTGGTGTCCAGCATCCTGGCGACCCGAGCACGAGGGCGCGGGGAGCGCGGCGTTAAGCATCCCGATCAGCCCCGGCGGCGTTGACCCTGGCCTCCGATCTGGCGTCGTCGCCGCCTGTTAGAAGGAGAGACGGAGGGGATTTCTGAGCGTGGTGAGTGAAAGAAAACGTTTCGGAGGTGAGGAGCGCCGAGTGGTTGGCCTCGTCCAGCACTTTTTTCCGGAGCAACTCAACCAGTTTTTTAGGGAATATTCTCCGAATCTGGCTATCCTGCCATCTCCCAACATCTAAACCAAACACATGGCAACCACTGAAAAAATGGCTATCCCTCACCATCCAGTGGATAGGCACTGAACCAAACACACCCTTAACGGTCCAGATGAGAGTATATAGGGACGGGACGGCGAGTATAGAGTCGATGGGCCGGAACATTTGACTGAAAACTCGGGGCAAGGGGCCGGCGTGCGATCACCGTCTACATACAGAAGAAGCATGGCATTGGCAATGCCATTGACGGGCAAGTTGGCCTTTGTTGTCGACTTGCCATCTAACAACTCACACTTGACACTTCACTTCAATATAGAAAAAAAATATAACAGGACCTAGCCAGTGGGAAAGAAACAGCAGCTGTGAGCAGCCCGCTTCACGCCGCGGACTATTGGTTACTTGGTTCGATAGCAAAAACCACTCCTTCCTAGCCAGCTACCTAGAAATTTGGTTCAAAGATGATTGAAATGGGTTACCTGCATGGGGAAGAGGAGGGAGATCCCATGTCAAGAGGAAGCCATCGTCGATGAGCCTCTTGTAGTCGCTGACGTTCACCTCACCCGATGACGAGCGCAGCGCCGGCACCACGCAAGCGTCGCAGCCGTCCACAGCGTAGCCTTCATAGTAGCTCGTTTCATTGTAACTCCCTGCCATGCGGGCAAACACTCTGCTCTGGTTCTCACACCTCATCGTCGTCTCCACGAGCTCTGTGTCTCTGGTTAGAAGTTCCGCGGCCGTCAGCTCCGTGCAGTTGTAGAGGATCATGTTGAGATTGACGGGGTCGATCCTGAACTGGGGGCCGAGCTTCGCGGAGGCGTTCCAGGTCCGGTAGGCGCTGCAGCTGTTGGAGGTGTTCAGTACATTCAGCCTGGCCAGATCAGTCGCAACCAGGGTGCGTTCCTCGTAGTTGATATGGATGATCCCAAAGCCGAAGACTCCATAGCCCCGTATCGCTGGAGCGTTGTTGTAGCAAGCGACCTCGAAGTCCGGAGAACCGCATGTGGAACTTCCCGTCGTCTCGGTGTCGACGAGCCAGAAAGGGTCGGAGATGGTCAGGTTGCCGCACCTCGTCGACGCCGAGCAGCCTGCCCCTTGCTTCTGCTCCTCAGCTGTGGCGACCGCGAATATCAGCAGTAACCACCGGGCCCAGAAGAACCAACACCTTGGAGCCATGACAGCAAAGATTTTGAATTTGGTGAGGTGACAAAACAGAAGGGGTGATTGAATTGGTGATCATTGGTTGTAGGGAGATACAAGGAAAGAGAGAAAACTGTGGTTTAGGGGTGACTGAACTGGTGATCATTGGTTGTAGGGAAATTGCTCTCATGCCGTGTTAGGATAATAAAGGGAGGTGCGTATTCCACAGATCTAGCCGGAGCCGGTTGGGAATATTTCCCATGGTCGAGGATTTTTCAACATGTTTTCCTTCTTTCTTCTGTGTGCATGTCATGATTGAGTTTAAGCAGGATAAGTACATCCACTTCTACTTGATACAGTACAAGAAGTCAAGAACACAGGTTGATTAAGACAACATGTCTTGGCAGAGCCCGAGCATCTTGAACGGGTCACTGATGGCCAGGTTGCCGCATGTCTTGGCAGAGCGAGAGCAGCCCCCACCTGTTCGTCAGCCATCCTGGCGAGCATCAGCGGTAACCCGAGAACTTAGCCATGGAAGCACATGCTTTGGAATTTGTTAGTAGTGAGCCTTGGGAGATAGAAGAGAGAATGCTCTGCTAGTGAGTGGGGGCACTGGGCTATCTTCGTCCACACGTCCTGGGAGACGGTCTTCACACAGTGGGCAAATAGTGGACAAGTCTCCACCAATTGTTGACTAGTATTAGGGAAAGATTTTTCAAGAGTGTGACAGAATGTAAAGTTCGGCAGAACCTGACCAGGCCTCCAACCAATAATTGACAAGTCACTCACTGAATAGGTTAGAGCAAGTACAATAAGCTTATGTAAGTGGGCTATAAGGAATAGAATAATATTTATTAGATGACATGGAGGAGAGAGAAGAGGAGAGAGAAGTGGAGTGAGCTCTTATGCAATAGCCAGCTCTAGCACGTGCTCCTAGGCACTTTGTGAGTGTGGGTGGTGGGCCATATTTTAATAAAGTAGTACATCTTTACATCTAACTATTGTACACGTTGGCTATATAGTTGGCTATTGATGACATGGCAATTTCTTATAGCCAACTGTTGGCTATACTATTGAACTTGCTCTTATAGGTGCTGAAGTTTGAAATGCTATGTTGTAGCTATCAGTTTTTCCAATGAACTTGGTTTGGGGCTTTGGGCTATTTTTCGGTTTATGTCGTTTGTGCATTCACTGTAACAGTTTCCTCATTCCGTTTCAATGAAGTGGAGACGGAGAGTGCTCCATCTCGTATTATATACTAACTAAAAATAATATATATACGAGTGTCTGATAAAGTCATCACGTTAATAAGCCATATACAAGTCGTTATAATTTAATGAAATATTAGTAGTGATGTAACATATTAGACATGGTAACACATAGTCCGCTTAAAAAAACAGTCGAGGCTAGCAACTTCTCGGATTGGTAGCTGCAAAAAAAACAAATGAATATGTAAGTCTGTACGGAATTACCTACTTTTTTTTTAGATAAAGGGGTGCGGATCCTCGGCCTCTGCATTCAAAAGATGCACACAGCCATCCGCAATTACCTACCTGAAAGTTGAAACGTGACAACTAGGACGACTTTCTTTTTCCTAATTAAAGCTAAACTGACCGGTAGCTAGAAAAAAACTTGCCTAAACGTGTTATCCAAACTTGCTGGAAGTTTTTCAAAGTTTTCTATAAAAAAATGAATTTTGATCTCAAATGTAGGCCATTGGATTGGAATCCGATTGTGATGAAGGAGGTAAAGTCGCAATGTGCCTTCATGTGGTAAAGTCACTAAATCTCAGTCCCCATAGTAGGTACCTCTGTCGCAGCAATTTACTTAGTATTTGAAGTTATACGATAGATTGTTAATATAATGCAACCAAAGGATATGGATCTTTTTTAAAGCTAAGAAGAATTACACACTGATGATGCTCTGGTGAACCCATAAATAAGTATGATGCAATAAAAAGAGCTGAACAATCGCATGAGGGAGCTTACCACTACAGCGAGGAGTGTTGTCGTCCCATCTCAAGATGAAGCCGTTTCTGATGAGTCGGTCGTAGTCGCTCGCGTTGGCCTTGCCGTCTGGGCCACCGGCCAACACCGGCGAGGAGGCCACACCATCGCAGCCCTCTACAGAGCTCGTCTCATTGTACCTCCCTTCCACACCGACAAACACCCGGCTCTCGTTCCCGCACCTCATCCCCGTCTCCACCAGCTCTCTCTCCCGAGCTGCTGCTGACGCCTTGGTAGTGCAGTTGTATATGGTCAGGTTTAGATTGACGGGGTCTATCGTAAACGGGCTGTGCAGTCTCTCGGAGGTGTTCGAGATCGTCATGTTGCAGATGTCGGAGGCCTGAGCTTGCCCAGATCGACGACACGCATGATCTTCTCCTCATAAGAGATGTCCATGATTACGAATCCGGGGGTCCAGGGCATGGAGCTCGGCAGAACGGCGGTGCCGTTGATGCAGGTCAGTTCATTTGTTTACTGTTGCCTTCTGCTATTCTCGGAACTGCTACTAATTCTGACTTATCCTTCTCACCAGTAAGCACAGCCATTGCTGATGAATCTAATGGAGCTGAAATAATGCACTATAGGTATTTACACAAGTGACTCCTTTTTTTGTTCTGAATATAGAGAACAATTGTTATATCTTGGCATAGAGAACATTCGGATTGTTCTATTTACACGTGTGACTTCTTGAGATAGAGAACAATTGAAATGATGCTCATGCCAAGAAGTGACTCCTTTTTTTTTGTTCTGAATGATATCCAGATATTGAATATGGTGCTGTTGTTTAAATTAGCTATGTTTGTTCATATCTGGATGCTAGACTTGCCTAGGGTCCTCCCTTCTTTTGGCTTGAAATTGGGCCGAAACCAGCTTGTGCTTAGCTTCCCACAGGAGCTCCAGTGGGGATAAGCTCTTAAAAAACTAATAGTTCAACTTGTAATTAGTTTATTACAAATCTCAGTTGCAACATTCAGCTCAAAACCACCCTAATAATAAGTGTCGGAACACTTCAAGGATTATTTGTTGTCATCAGTCTTATATCTGTTGCAGAGTTCTTCTTTATGTTGATGAGCTGATTATGTGTTTTTTTTTCTCCAGGTAAAAGGATGGCTGCTGTAGTTGTCGCCGAATCTTTTTTTTTTTTAGATAAAGGGAGTTTTATTACTTAAGAGGTTTAAGCGATACACCCGGCCTCTGCATAACTAAGATGCACACAGCCACCCGTTCACCAGAATCCAACTCAAACATAAAAACTAGGCGAATTACATATCATAATGAGAAATTGTAGATCCGCCTAAAGTACTGGAAGGTCTATCCGGAGACTATGCTGCCATCCATGCCGGCAGAGCACCTCCCTTGCCGCGGACTCCAGTCTCGCAGCCACCTCCAAAAAAAGGTCCCGGTGCTCCACACGCTGCAGCGCTGACCAAGCTCGTAAGGTAGCCGTGCACCGATATATGACCTGCAAAACAGTAACATTTGAATTGTTAAACACCTTGTCATTTCTACATAGCCACAGCGACCAAATAATGGCAATCGCTCCCATCCTACAGAAACGTTTAAACCTATGATCTACACCATTTAGCCAATTGCCAAAAATGTTGGCAACTGTATTTGGTGGATGTAAGGTAGAACCTAACTGGATGGCTGACCATATAGACCTCGCGAATTCGCACTGGAAGAACAAATGTGTAATGGTCTCGTCATGAAGACAGAAAACACATTTTTTACTTCCGTGCCAATTACGCTTCGCAAGGTTGTCTTTAGTAAGGATGACCCCCGACGAAGGTACCATGCAAACACCTTCGTCTTAAGCGGAATTTTCATTTTCCAAATCTTATTATACTCCTTAGTATTGACTGGAACTTCAGGATGGATAAGTGCTCTATACATAGAATCAACTGAGAATTTACCATTCTTGGTGAGATTCCATAGAAATTTATCTGGACCCTCCGACAATTGGACTGACTCCAGTCGGATGAGCAATGCATGCCAAGATGCTTGTCTCATACCAAATAAGCTTCGCCGAAACGAAACATCCGGTGGGGAGGAACCCAACACCTTGGCGATCGTGTCGCTTTTGTTTCGTACGATAGAGTAAAGAGCCGGATATTGTTCTCTAAGGGTAACCTGGCCAAGCCATTTATCCTCCCAGAACCGAATTTCCGATCCATCCCTAATTGAGAAAGAACCATGTGGGAAAAAATACTTCTTTGTAGCCATAAGACCAGACCAGAAGTGTGAATCACCTGATTTCCACTGGATCTGGGAAACAACTTGGTCTCCCACATACTTTCTCCTAAGGAGAGTTTGCCAAACTCCATCTTCTGAAAGAAGATTGAAGAGCCATTTACCTAGGAAGACACGATTCTTGACCTCTAGGTCATGAATTCCCAGCCCTCCTTGGTCTTTAGGACAACAAACCACACTCCATTTAGTCAGTCGATACTTTTTCTTCTCAGAATCCCCTTGCCAAAAGAATCTAGACCGGTAATAATCCAGCTTTTTCAAGACTCCTTTGGGCAGGGTTGCATCAGCGTGTGCAGCAGTGTCTATCTGTTATCTGAAGAAAAAAATCGTCATTTCGTTGCCTAGCTTAATTTCTAATTAGCAAACTGCTTTTGATTACCTAATGTAGGGAAATTCACCTTCCCGAGTATCATTTAAAGTCTGATGCTGCTGTATCTTTCTTTTGTACATGGTTGGGCTTGGTAGCTCCTATCATCAGGCATGAGTTTCAGCTCAAGTGCCATCTGAACTAATGTTTCCATGTACTCTTCTCACCTGTGATTTGAAACGTGTGCCATCATCGCCTGTCTAATGTGGTCGTTTACTCCTGATCAACTGATGCTCTGTTTTTCTTTAAGTTGAGACTAATAGCAGAAACCATCTACTACACTGCAGGTTGTAAACTAGCTGAGTGCCAGGACATTGCTCCGTGTTAGAACATGGTTTTGTATGGACTAGTCTCCAATGGCGTCATTCTTTATGATCTTTCCTATCTGAACAACTTACCGGGTTTCAGTCTACAGTTTCATTCATATGCTGGCTTACATGCAGACTGGAACTCAGACGCAGAAACTCTTGCCCTGGGGCTAAGGTTGCGACATTTGTCCAGTACTCTGTAACCGCAGCGAGTCTCCAATGGCGCTCGTGATCACAGAACACGGCAGCTGCCTAGCATTCCCAGTTGGAAACTCTGAAATTCTCCTACACGACAGTGACTTCTACCTGCAGGCATAGCTTACAGGAAACTGGACACTGCATGCAAGCTTCAGAGTTTGCACTTCTACCTGCATGAACTGACTAGTTTGAGATCATGCTTTTTTTTCTTTCTTCTACTTAACAGCTAATAATATTTTCCACGACAGGAGCAAATATAAATTCAGCCTTCGCAAGCTATTATACTCAAATAATATATGTATTCCTGGAAGATGATAGATTTTAGCAATTTAGAATGGATATAGCAGCTTGAGGAATCTATCCTCTGACTGCTGGTGATTACATGTTTCAAAGTATATGTTTGCACGAGTCTGGAAACAAGTTACTTTTTACTCGGTCGAACTACGGACATTACATTTGTCTTTACAGTCGGCTCATACCTACAACTCACATGTTCTCCAACATGCTTTTTTGGCATTCCAACATGCTTTTGAGTTAGGGGCACTTGAAGTCGGATTCAGTGTATCCATATTCATATGTGTAGCATTCCAACATGCATTAAAATGTATCTATACATGTTGTAATGTGTATGTTCAATTATTTTCTATGTAGCTAAAATGTAACTTCTAAAACATCTTAGGTTTAAAAAACGAAGGGAGTAGAAGTCAGCAGCTACATGGAAAATATATTAAAAAGGTTCGTCTACGTCTCGATGGACCGTTAAATCTCGCTCGTCTCAGAAAAGTATAACTGCGGTTTAAATAATATAATTTGAATTTTTAATAAAACATTAATTGTATTTATCAGAAAAATGCAACTCATACACTTTTTTTGGTGAAATCGGAGACTAATAAATTCTCAAGCGCCTGAAGATTATGAAAACCGTAGTTAGAAACTGATTGAAATTTGTCTGATCAGTCTTCTGAACTCGGATTGTTGAGTTGTTTGCCGTGGTTTTCTGCCCAACAGGAAAAGCAGCTCCACTCCACTCTCCACTCAGCCCGCCCGCGAGACTCCTTCCCCTTTAGATCGCGGCGGCGCCGCCGCCCCGCCGTAGCACGCGCCTCCATCCCCAAATCCAGCCGAGGGCGGACGGCGCCGGAGTGACCCGAAGCCGCAGCCCGCGCCTCCAACCTCAGATCCACGCGCCGAAGCCAGGAGGTTGACGCTGGAATGGCGCGCCGCACCGGCACCTCGCCCGCGGAGGCGGAGGCGGCTACCTCCCTGCCGGACGGCGACGACATGCTTCGGGAGATCCTCCTCCGTCTCCCGCCACAGCCTTCCTCCCTCCCGCGCGCCTCCGCCGTCTGCAAGCGCTGGCTAGCGCTCGTCACCGACCCCAAGCTCCACCGCGAGTTCTGCGCACACCACGGGAAGCCGCCCCTCCTCGGCGTCTTCGAGCGCAACCTCAACGACGGCAACCCGTTCAGATCCATCCTGGACCCTCCGGACCGCATCCCTCCGCACCGCTTCTACCTGCGCCGACAGACTCTCTTTGGGGCCGAGCTGCTGGGCTGCCACCATGGCCGCGTCCTCCTCATGGACTCCTCCCTGCCGCGGCTAAAGGTCGTTGTTTGCGACCCCATCACCGGCGAGCGCCACCACATTGACGTTCCGCCACTGCTCACAGGGTTACGCATCCATGGGGATGTGCTCTGCGCTGCCACCGACCAGGGCCACGTCCACGGCGACTGCCACTCCAGCCCCTTCAAGGTGGTGTTGATGTGCACCCCTTCAAGACGAACACTTTACGAGGCTCCACTCTATGCTCCACCCATTGCTTGTGTCTACTCCTCGGAGACTCGCCTATGGGGCAATATCATCTCGACAACGGATGTGTGTGGGTTTTGTGATGCGAATCATGGGGTCCTTGTTGGAAATGCCCTTTACTGGCCGTCTATGTCTGTGGGTTCCCGCTCAACTATTGTACACCTGGACGAGTTCACAGACGACATAGTTGAGTTTGATTTGGATAGGCAGAGTCTGGCTGTCATCATGGGGCCTCCATGTCTTTTGGATTCCCGAACACATCAGATAATCCGGACGGAAAATGGTGGTATTGGTCTCGCTATGTTGTCTCAAGGTGTACTCGAAATGTGGGAGAGGAAGGTCGATTTTCACCACGGCGCCACATGGTTGCTGCAGAAGACCGTTCAAATGCATACTGTTCTTGGGCTCCCACCTCGGGTTGAGGGATCAACGAGAGGGTGGCCTATACGGCTCCCACCTAGGGTTGACGGATCAATGATAGACTGGCATATACTCGGGTATGATGAGGATAATGGTGCGATTTTTGTATCTCTAGGCACCGATGTCTACATGGTTCAGCTCATGTCAATGCAATCCAGGAAAGTGTATGAACGAGATAATGCTTCTGACTGTTATCCTTTCACAAGTTTCTATGCACCAGGTAATTGCTCATCCTTAGTCCTCCTATTGTGGTAAACCAGATCCAATGATGGATGGAATACTTTGTTGTGCTTTTTATGTGTTCACTAACATAGTAAAGTTAGTTGCGGATTGGTCCTTTAGTAGGTAGACAAACTTTTAGCCATGTTGTTCTTATGTTATCATTCAGTTTAATTTTGTTCTTTCTACACTCTCGAATACAGAACCACTCAGTCGCCATGTTTGGACTCTCAAATTAGCTATATTCTTTACAATATATTCTCTTTTTGATCTTGCTATGAATCTTTAGAACATACTAGGGATTGTCATTTACATATCTTTTGAAAAAATACACTTGTTAAATATGCCTGCTATATGTGACTAATACATTTGTAGCACATAAAATATATTGAATTTGTCGTCTCTAATCGTAACAAGTCTGTATTTATTTGTCTGGATATGCAAGATCACTTCAGCTGCTAGAGTTTATTAGTTTGGTCATTTTTAGTTTTTCCTGCTTGAAATGATGAGGCATGAGTTTACATGATTTTTTTTGTACACATATCCTTTTATGATCAACTAAATTCTTCGTTATAAGGTAGCTTGACATAACGATTTTGAGAATATTGTTTGCATTTTATAAGTATATGGTTTCTATTGTTAGTATCAAAAGTGAGCTAGAATACATCAATAGAAAATGAGTTTTGGAAGTGTCTCTATTGTCCTAAGTTACATTTATCAGTTCTAATGCTACTGTGATTTTTCCATTTTGTCTTCTCCTTGCGATTATCATTAACTGACCGTCTGCTTCCGCATCTAAGTATAGCACGTGGACGTGATGGAGCTGAAATGTTGCCGATTGTCTTCTCTAAAGTGCTGCGTCAAAATAGTTCAGCGGGTAAGAACATCTGCATACAGTGTATGAGATCTGAAACTTTTGATGTATAATATATTGCTGCCAGCATGGACAGCGGATCCTAGGAAAATTAATACATGAATATGGTACCTGCTCTAGAGATCCTTATATTGCTGGGTTTATTATGAGTTGCACACACATCTTGTTCAGACGCTAGTCTAACCATCATAGGAGCTACTATATATTGGGCATCTGTATCTGGTTATTTATATGTTGACAATTTTGCTTTCTCCAGGTGAAGGACTGACTGCTATATCAATGGTTGGTGGTGTTGATATGTGATCTATGATAACTTACCAAGTGTGTGACCTAGCAATGTTTCTAATGCTTTTACTGTTCTACATGTATCTGGATACCTAAACCAGGGAATTTCAGCTTCCCCTAGTAATATGTAAGCCGGATCTCCCATCAATGTAGTCCGCAGTGTTTGTATGCTATCTGAAAAAACATATTAAGTGCGTGCCTCATTGTCTACCTACGTGTGTAATCTCGTGAGATGCATCTGGATACCTAAACCAAGGAATTTCAGCTTCCCCGGGTAATAGTGTCAGTCTAGTTTCGTGTATCTTGCTTTGAACTAGATGCTTATCTTCTGATCTTATTACGCAGCCAGCTCCAGTTTGTTATTGCAGCATTTTTGTGCCTCACCGCCTCTCCCCGCTTTGTTCTGTAAGTTTCCTCGTGTCAGCTTGAATGTGTATCCTATATTTGGTTTTGTTGATATCAAAATGTCTTGGAAGGAGCCAAACAAACCTCATGGATATCATTACTTTATTGCAACATGTAGAAAATGTCCAGTAAACTTCACAATCTCTCCTCTCAAGAACACATGCACAACTTTGTTTTGCCGAGAGGCACTTAATTTCCCTTGATGAACACAAAGATTACATTGTTTCTGCCACGTTCGCCGCATTGCACGGCTGCTCGGCATCTTGCCATACTCGAGCTCAGCTGAAACTCCACCAATGTTTCCTTAATTCTAGCAATGCAAACTCGAAAATCTTGTGCACAAGGTAAGAATTTGCAAATATTTGAACTGAACTCAGGTCCAAACGATTTATTATCTTATTCTTAGGCAAACTGGAAGATGATCACACGAGCACAACTGAAAATACACATGAGAAGATACACAACTACATACGACTCGACTCGACGAAAACACTCTCACAGCTGGTGCAAATAAAACGGTCCAAGCATGTCCCGGTCAAGCAAGGCATACTTAGCCGGAGATGTCGATGGCCTTCACCTCTGGCTTCTTGATCTCCGCCTTGGGCACGGTGACGGTGAGCACGCCGTTGTCCAGCCCGGCCTTCACCTCCTCCACCTTAGCGCTCTCCGGCAGGCGGAAGCGCCTGACGAACCTGCCGCTGCTGCGCTCCACGCGGTGCCACTTGTCGTTCTTGTCCTCCTTCTCCTTGGTCCTCTCGCCGCTGACGACGAGCACGTTGCCGTCCTCCACCTCGACCTTGACCTCCTCCTTCTTCACGCCGGGCAGGTCCGCCTTGAAGACGTGCGCCTCCGGCGTCTCCTTCCAGTCCATCCGAGCGTTCACGAAGGCGGCGGTGTCGTTACCGTTGGTGGCCGCCGGGATGATGGAGCGGAAGGCGTCGAAGGGGTCGGCCCAGAGGTCGGCGAAGGGGTCGAACACGCTGTTGCTCCGCCTCACGATCGACATTGCTTGGTGTTGCTTCGGAGAATTATCCGCAGGAGAAGTGATTGTAATTGGTGTCTGATTTGAATCAATTGCTATGCTCTCTTCTTCTGAGTTGGTTTCAGATGAAGTGTGAGGCAGTGTATTTATAAGGAGCATGCACCGTGCGCTCCTGAGGCCCCTCGAAACCTCTCAACTCTTCATGTCTCCTTCTAGAGCCGTCTACGTTGTGCTCGAACTGTGCTCACCAAACAGCAGCAGCATGGAGAGTATTCTAGAACGCAGGCTAAAATTCTGTTCTGGGCCTAGGCCCAATTCACTGACCGGATTGCATGCATATGCCTTGCTCCATCGCACTATTTCTCTTTCTTTCTTTCCCTTTTTTTATTTTTTCAGTTAGAACATTGATCTGATTTGAACCATATTAAGAAGTGAACAACACATGGAGGTGAACGGAAACTATTTTTAAACAATTTAAAAAGAATCATGTAATGGTGGTGAATGTAAACTATTTTTAGCGATTTTAAAAGTGAGCATGAAAGGTCGTTGAACGAAATCTATTTTTGAACGATTTTAAAAGGTCAAAACACAAAGTATGTGAACATAAAATAATTTTTAATGGTTTTTAAAAAGTGAACAAAACAGGCATTTGAACGAAAATTATTTAGTACCGATTAAAAATAGTGACCAAAAACTATTTTAGAACGATTTAATTAAAAGTGTACATAAAATGTCGCTGAACGGAAATTATTTTAGAATGATTTTAACAAATGAACATAATAGGTCGATGAACAAAAACTTTTAAAAAATCGTTCAAAAAAGAGTGAAGAGAAACAAGTTTTGAACGGTTTAAAAATTGAACAGAAAATATCGGTGGACATAAACTATTTTTGAATGATTTTAAAAGTGAGCTAAATAGGTCGGTGAACAGACAATAGCTTTTAATTGTTCAAGGAAAAGTGACCATAAACAATTTATGAACAGTTTACATCAAGCCAGGCTAGCTTGCTCATGAATCATTGTCTGGTTCGCATCAAGCCCGATCCTGCAGGTTGTCCATGGCCGCCAAGAACTGCGCAAAAGCTAGCCTCGACGACCCACCGTCACTGCAAGCGTCGGCGGCACCTTCCTTGTGCGCCGCCACTCGCACCCTTAGCTCCCTTCCTTCTTCCGACTCCATTACAAGCTTTATCTTGCGCTCAACCTCGTCGGCCTTGACTAGGCTGTCCTGCCAGCCAGCCATCTCTACGGCGATCCTCATGTCCCCCACCATGATGAGTTTGTTCATCTTCTGCTCCGCGAACAGCGGCCAGCACAGCATCGGCACGGCCGCCATGACGCTCTCTAACACGGAGTTCCACCCGCAGTGCGTCACGAATGCCCCCGTGGCCCTGTGGCGAAGCACCTCCACTTGCGGCGCCCACTGCTTTAGGACGAGGCCACGACCGTCGGTGTTGCGCAGGAACCCTTCCGGCAGGACGGCGTCTAGGTCCTGGTCGGCTCTCACAACCCATAGGAAGCGGTGACCTGACCTATCGAGGCCGGCTGCTATCTCCCTGAGCTGCTCCTCCGAGTGGTTCACTGCGCCTATGCTCCCGAAGCACAGAAACACGACACTGCGGTCCGGTTGGCCGTCTAGCCAGGCGAGACACTCGTGTCGTCGCCTGTGCTCGTCGTCGTCGCCCCCGATGCTGCCGACCAACGGCCCGACGCAGTACGCCGGAGGCAATACCCTGCCGGGCACGCACCGAGGATCCTTGAGAGCAGCCACCGCCCGGACCTCCAGTGACTCGAACGTGTTCACCAGCATGCCGTCGGCGTCCGGGATCCGGCATAGCAGCGCCATCATCTCCTTGTACATGTCGGTCTCCGGGTCCTCGAGCATCTCGTCGAACAGGTACGAGGCCGGCATGGGCGGAAGGCCAAAGAGCTCGAGAGGAGGGGCTTCTGTCCGTGCCTCTGCGAGGACGGTCGGAACTTGGGCAAGGGCCGCGAGGGTGGCGGCGCCGGAGGGGAACATGATGTAGACAGGGATCCCGAGCCTCTTCACGACGCCGATGGCTTCATTGGACACCACGTCCACCACCACAGCGTGGATGCGCGTCGACGATGAGCGGAGGAAGCCGTGGAGGCGCTCGTTGTAGCGCCGCACGAGGTCCAAGTACCCGAGGAGGAACTGGGTGTCGTAGGTCAGCTGGGGCGGCTCCTCCACTGCCGGCAGCGTGTGGAAGCGGACGGACGGCGCCATCGAGGCGGCGGCGCGGCGGACGAGGACGCCCAAGGCGATGTCCTCCTTGACGCTAGGATCGATGAGCGCGACGGAGACGGCGTAGCCATGCTCAACGAGGGCGCCGGCGAGATGCATCATCGGGCCGAAGTGGCTCACGGCCAGGCCTGGGTATAGGACAACCGTCTTCTTCTCCATGACGCCTGAGTAGGATCCGATCGGACATGTAGCTGCTGGTAAGGTGAGGTGCTCTCAAGCTTCAATCGATGGCTATTTGTGTGGTGGAAAACGTCTGCAATTAAGCAGATGAACGTGTAACAATTGATGATTGACAAATATCGGTGGCCGTCAAGCTTTGTCGGCCAGATCTCTATATTTATTATAGGTGCAGTACTGCGCAGTTTGATCTCGCCAGACTGGAAACTGTGCAGCGCAACCAATATTGCCAAAGTTGGTGGAAATTAACTCTTCTTTTACAGTTCAGTGGAAACCTTCTTTTTTTTAACAGTCCAGTGAAAATGATTCGGTTCAAAACTTCCATTATTCTAGTATAAACTTTTACTAAGCGCTGATCATCCCATAGGAGTGCGCAGCTACATCGACATACTATGTAGGTTTTACCATGATACCATGACTTATATATATTGGTCCCATTTAATCACACTTAGAGTACCAAAATCGCTTAGCGGAGAAAAAACCCGTTTTTCTCCTCTAAACCAGACCACCGAGCCGAAACCCTAAACTCTTTAGAGGACCATTTTTTTACTCATCGGGCCCGCCACCTCCTCTATACGTTCACCAGTCGGCCCAACCCCTAAAATTTCCCCACCGCCCACCTCGCTGCCGCCGACGACATCTTTCACTCCACTTCTCCCCTCCCTCCCTTGCCCCCCCCCCCCCCCCTCCCGCCGGCGTAGATGGCTGGAGGATCTTGCCGCCATTTTTCTCAACATATTTGATCCGCTAGCAGTCCCCGCACACCACGCTGGTGATCCTTGCGGCCAATCCCCGACCTTCCGCTATTGCCACACGACAACTTTTGATGTGGCTGATACGTGGATGGACACAAGTGATGGCCTCGTAGACTCGTCGTAGCTTGTCCTCTATGCGCCGCACCCAGGAGTGCTACTCATGTCGTCCTAGCAGAGGTCCGATCAAAAGCGAACGCCCAAACTTAGCGAACTCATTTTGAAATTCGTGTGTCAACTAAGCCCAATCAAGTAGCAAATACCCACATAAAAATAGGTAGCTAACATCCTTATTTTATTACTTACATTTCATATTTATATATTGGGGGAAAAGTTTCAATGTCTAGCTATACAAATATGAATGCTACACAAAGGAATGAAGAACTTTTCTTGGTTACGTCTTTCTCTTTCTCATCATGATAAAAGCTTGATTCATAGGGTTAATAGAAGGAAGCTCGTTCTTGATTTTCATGTGTTATAGCTGGTGAAGCATACATGCATGCTCTAGAAAATTCTAAACATGTGCTATAACTCTTTATCACACACGACTAACACTATAATAAACATGTGTGATGGGTTCTTAAACACACTCGAATATCAATACCAAAACATGTACGCTTGTTTGACTTTAATGATGGGCTAGCTATCGAGCATAAAAAGATTGGGAGTAGTTACAAAATTCGGGCCCCCAAAACAAAAAAAGAACTGCATGAGTGCATGTAGCGACGCCGTAATGCCGTTGCTGCTAGGAAGATGCGATGGAGACTTGCGCGAGCAACGAAAACCGGGAACGATATCAGTCAAAGACTATGTATCACCGTACGTGACAACTTCAGCTTCATCTTCCCCACTTGATCCCTCACAAGTGACCAGTCCTCCACGGGCCAGAGTACGTCCAGAGTCGACGCACGCGCCGGCGCAGGCAGATGCGAACGAGCTCCTCCTCTCCCTCGTCGAAGATCATGCTGCCCATGCTTCTCCTGCTCGCCCCCTTGCTGCAGCTGCGCCCAGCTACGGCCAGCAGCAGCAACGGGAGCTGCGCGGCGGAGCGATGCGGCAACGTGACCATCAGCTACCCCTTCTCCCTCGCCGGCGCGCAGCCGCTCTACTGCGGCTACACGCCCTTCGACCTCGCCTGCGACGCCAGCCGCGCCTACCTCAGCAACACCTTCAGGGAGCGCCTCTTCCGCGTCGCCGACATATCCTACGCCAACAACTCCATGGTGGCCGCCTTCGCGGGCACCCGCGGCGGCTGCCCGATTCCGGACTTCAACGTCTCCTCCAGCCTCTCGCTCTTCCCGTTCACCATCAGCGGCACCAACAGGCGCCTCGTGTTCTTCCACGGCTGCGCCGTGCCTCCCGAGCACCGGCTGCCGGGTCGGCCGTGCGGCAACCGCACCATGGGAGCGTACATCTCCGGCCGCTGGGAAGAAGGCGACACGCTGCTGCCGCCAGGGGTTTCGAGGAACTGTACGTCGGTGAGCGTGCCGGTGCGTGGAGGAACGGAGCTGGCACGCGGCGGAGACAACTACGAGCGGCTGATCGCCGACGGGTTCCTCCTGGAGCTGCTGCCACTGATCGGAGACTGCGACGCCTGCCGACGGATGCGCGGGGAGTGCAGGTTCGTTCAGCTCTCGTTCCAGTGCATCTGCCCCGACGGCAAGCTCTGCCCCAACTCCAGCTCCAACCAATCCAACTCCACTACTACGACTCGTCCAGGTAATCAAAGATTGTTCTCGGAATCAAACTCTAACTGCACATTTGGATGTTCTCGTGCATCATCGTCTCCCCACCAGACATATATGTCACTTGTTCAATTTGAAATGATGGTCAATTCGTCAATTTGGATATTTCTTGCCTTTCGAATGAGTTTGGTCATGGCGAATTGTCCTATATGTATAGATGTCCTTCTTAGTAGAGCTAACCTTGAGTGAACGATTAATACAAATCTATGGTCAAAGGATAGAAGCCCAGTCATGCGATCATTATCAATCACTTCACCAATTGTCATGCACATGTCGTTTTCTCATAAGACCATTCAACCTTCTGTCGAGACAGTCATGACATACTGCCTTGGACCATAGGCAATCTATCACTATATATATTAGAGTCCTCATTTTGAAAAAATAAGTTGTCTTTTCCACACAAAACAACGAATGCCCTTGATGTTAAGGAACAGTGTGATCATAGAAGGTGGGTGGATATTCATAGCTGGCTTAACTCATTTTTCCCTTGGAGAAAAAACTCACTTGACTTATTGGGAAAAGAGTCGACTCAGCTGATAAGGTTACTCACGGCCTCTGTCTACCACTAGTATAAAAAACTACTCTTCCATGAAAAAATAGCCACTCATTTTGTTTGATCTTACAGTTGGATTTAATCTTCAGCTTTAAACAGCATTAGATCCTCTACTCACATAATAGTTGAAAACATTAGAAGCAAAATCAACAATAACACCAATATAAGGGGTGCAACTTTGAAACCCATGGCCTGTGTAAATATTGGCATTCTTTCCGGTGTCTCGAAGTAGTTGAAACAATCAAGATCAATTTGAGCATCATAGTTGTGGTACCATAAGCCTTTCATCATCGTTACACATGGAGGATCAAGCAAAAAGATGAGCATCATATAAACCATTATAATATTAAAAATTAAGGAATACTCCTCCTCGGCATCAACAATTTATTACGAGAAATAATATCACTACCATCAATTTGTATCATCTCTGAGAATACATTTTATCCATTTATCAGAGGAATCATCAAAAATAAGTTCACATCAACTGAATTCTTCAAAGAATGTCCATCATCAATACCATAAAATATATAGGTGGGAGCTTTCATGTGTACTTGATAGTTAATAGTGTTTTAATGTAAGAATGGGTAGCTAAGGCGTGCTGCCACGAACACGGGATAGAAAACAAAGTACCTGTGTGCTTCGTAGATGAATTTTTTCCAGTGAGTTACATGGTAGGTAGTCCCACGAACATCGTCTGTCACGATAGGATTAAAAAACCAAGGCACTTAAGTACATATCACAAGACAAAATTAGTAATGGCAACCCATAAGTCAAGTTATTCAGATAGGAGTAAGCATGATGTCCGAAAACCACAACTAGAAGGACGTCCTCCCATCTCCATAGCCGTTGATCTCAGATCCAACGGTCCGATACACATTTTTGAAATATATCCTGCATTTTTGACAATATTATAATTCGGACACCCTATAGATAGCCACTAACAGCACCGCATCCCCCTTATCTTAACCATTCCCCCACCTCTAGCCGCCTCTCCTCCCACCTCCACCCTGGCTCTCCTCCACCACCCCGGTACGTTGTCGCCTCGTCCTCCTCCAGCAAGGCGCCGCCGTACGGGGAGACTCCGTCACCGCCGCCTCCCCGAGCTCCAGTTCTCCTCCAACCTAGAGCTCTGTCCATGAGGATTCACGATCTTCAGAGAAGGAGATCAGGCCGTCGAGGACGAGATCCATATGCGGAGAAGGAGATCTGGGACGTGGAGGACCAGATCCACCCATGGAGGGTCGGGATCCAGCCGCGGGGATCCTCGTTTTGTTTTTGTTCCTTGTTCTTCAATCTCTTTTTTTTATGACCAGATCCGTATTTGTAGAGATTCTTGTTTCTAGGTTTCTTTCTTTTAGATTTGATTTGTTCAGATCCGTTTGTTCAGATCCATCAGTTTGTCCAAATGGAAAGGAACGTTTCAGATTGCTTTCAGATCCATCTGCTTTCAGATGCAGATCCATTTGCTTTCAGATCCATCTGTTTGTTCAGATCCATTTGCGGGTAGATGCAACGTTTCAGTATTTTTATTAGTGGATGATTCGAGAAATTCTTGTTAGTTCGTGATCCCAAAAAATTTCTTAATTTTTTTATCATCTCGATTCATGCATAATGGATGATTCAAGAAACTTAGAACACTACCAGCACCATCGATATCCGAAAGGATGATTCATCTCAGTTCATGCATAATGCATGATTAATACAAAAATAGAAATTATTATGGAATAATCCCAAAATGCAATAATAAGTATTATGGAATAATCCGAAAACAAAACAATCCGAAAATGTAATAATACAAATATGTCAGATCCATGCTAATGCATTGAAAAATCTTCAAATCCGAAAAATATATTATATGTAATCTCAAAATAATGTTACTATGTAATCGGAACATTAATCGTTGATGGTCTTTAAAGGACGATTGATAATGAGGGGTTTTATGAGATAAATGTTTAAAGTTTAGGGTGTTGAATGTATTTTTTTTTGCACGAATCTTGATACAATGAACGGTGATATGTAGTAGGTGCGGGTCCTCCTAATTGTGGAATCGCCGCGTCCCATGATGTCGATGACTTCCCCTTTGATTTCAAATATCATGTCAGCTTGTAACATACATGATATCAAGTTGTGATGCATTTCATAGGTAATATGGCATCTTATTAATTTGTCGTGCATTTCCAAGGACATGGTGTTTTCAAATTAATAAAGAGTTGGCCTTTGAATTTTTGTTTTTTACTTTGCTTCTGTCACATGAAAAGTAGCACACATAACGGGAAACTTATCGATTTGTACATACTTTGTGTATTCCACATCACAAAAAGAATTCACTCAGTACAATAGAAATAAAAATGGACAAGCGTACATCCTTACTTTGCTATTAGCTCCTCAATCCTACTCAAGTTTCATTTGAACTTTTTCACATGCAGGCAAACGCAACTCCAGGCTCAAGATTTGTGCAGGTAATGACAGTTTTGCGACCTTAACGAACTTGCCTGGTTTATGAACCATACTTACGTCGCCTGCAAGATGTGACACATCAATTGATCAAAAATCGTTTTAATCGCTTCTTGTCATTGAACCACTATCAAAATAGGAATTGCAACGGCTCTTCTTTGTGTCGTCGTACTGAGCATGGTCTGCATCATCCACAATGTTCGTAGAAAAAGAAATCATGCTGCTTCACTGGATAATCTCATCATCAATGAAGGCTCGATGTTAGCATCGCCCAAGAAGTTCACCCTCACCGACTCACCGTTGACGCATATATTTAGCTACGAGGAACTTGATGACGCTACTGACGGCTTCAGCGATGCACGTGTGATTGGTGCTGGCGGTTTTGGGACAGTCTACAAAGGTACGTACAGAGCCATTTCTTGATTGCCAATGTTATGATCAAGATAACGATGCGTATTCTTACAGGGATTCTTGGAGACCGGAGCGTGTTGGCGGTGAAGCGGTTGTACAAGAACAGCTACAAGGGTGTGGAGCAGTTCGTGAACGAGGTAGACATCCTCTCGCGTCTACGCCACCCCAACCTAGTCGCATTCTATGGTTGTACCTCATCCTCCCTAGGCAGCTGCTGCCGTGACCTCCTCCTCGTCTACGAATTTGTACCCAATGGAACCCTCGCCAACCACCTCAACTATGACGGTGATGCTCCCTTCCTTCGATGGTCGACTCGCCTCGGAATCGCTGTCGAGGCGGCCGGTGCGCTGGCCTACCTCCACGCACACCAAATTGTGCACCGCGACGTCAAGACGAGCAACATCCTACTGGATGAAGAGTTCCATGTGAAGGTGGCTGACTTTGGGTTGTCCCGATTGTTCCCTCCCGATGCCACCCACGTGTCCACGGCGCCACAGGGCACCCCCGGGTACGTTGACCCAGCATACCACCACATGTATCATCTCACAGACAAGAGTGATGTGTACAGCTTCGGTGTGGTGCTCGTCGAGCTCATCTCCTCCAGACCAGCGGTGGACATGAGCCAGAAGGGCACTGATGTAAATCTGGCCAGCATGGCCCTGCGCATGATACAATGTTGCGAGATCGACAAGCTCGTCGACCCACGGCTCGGGTATAGCTCAGCAAGCGAGACGATGAAGACGGTGGACCTCGTTGCCGAGGTAGCGTTCCGGTGCCTGCAACCGGAGCAAGACGTGCGGCCGTCCATCAACGAGGTGCTGGAAGTGCTCAGGGAGGCACATCAGAGGACGGTGGAGGTGGGAGATAGCGGTGCCAGGGAGGATGGCACGTCATTGCTGAAGAAGAGCAGGGATGGCTCCCCTGACTCTGTCATGCACCAGTGGATCAGCCCATCCACGACCTCCAATTACAGCAGCTGAGAATGGCAATTCGCCGTGTAAATATACTCATGTTGAGTTTCACATCAAACAAAGGGTAACCCGTTTTGAAAAGAAAACATGGAAAAAATAAAAGTGAACTTGTGTCTGCATTTTTTTCTCTCTTGCTATGCATTTAGAACACCTACTGAGTGTTGTGAGGTCCACCAAAAAGGAACGTCAACTAGAGTTCTTGCTAAGAAACCGAAAATTCAACTCCACAACTACATGCGAATCCACCAACCATCATCACCCTCGAAAGTTGCTGAACCAACAGTGACTATGGTTGGTGGGTTCATACCGTCGAAAGTCTTCTGACTAGCGCGAATCGTAAAGCACAAACAACGGTGATGATAATTGGTGGGTTCGCATGTAGTTGTGCAATCGCTGCGTTGCTAAGAAACAATACCGTCTAAGCAATTGTATGCACGTGTAGATCATTTACTCAGTTCAGTCTGTTGTAGAATTGGTTAAGGATTTCAGTGACTACCTTCACACATCTTGAATGAACCGTCCTCGATTCAAGGAGTTACCCGCGCGAAATGGTAGCAATCAGTTACGAACGATCTCGCACGTACGGCCCGCAATACTATGCACCTCTCGCCAGCAGTATTGCATGCAACAATGGCGTCACCAACCCATCCTGGCCACCACCTGCTCCTCCTCTTCCTCTGCACCACCTTGGCCGGCGTCATCGTGGCCACGGACATGATCCCGAACACCACCACCACGACGTCCGGTTGCCCATCGTACCGGTGCGGCCACGCCGTGGATATCCGGTACCCATTCTGGATCGACGGCGGCGACACGAACGGCACCACCAACGCCTCCTCTTACTGCGGCTACCCGAGCCTGCGGCTGGAGTGCCGTCGCGACACGCCGGTGCTGAGCCTGTCGTCGGGCGACTACGCGGTGACCCACATCCAGTACGGCGACCGGACGGTGTCGCTGTTCGACCTGGGCGTCTTCTCCCGCTCCAACACCAGCTGCCCGCTCGTGGCGGGACGCAACCTCACCCTCCCGCCGGCCGGCCCGCTCTCGCTCACCTCCAGGGACGCCAACCTCACCTTCTTCATCCACTGCTCCTTCGTCATGGGCGTGCCGGCGGGCCACCTGGTGGCGTGCCTGGAGGGCGACGGCCGGCACCACTCGTACGTCTTCCGCAACGACGTCGACGACCTCACGCCGGCGGCGGCGTACGGGCTCGCGGAGGCGTGCCAGGACGTGGTGGGCATGCCCGTGCTGAGGAGGTCCCTGCTCGGCGGCGACAGGACGGAGCCGGGGCCGCTCGACGCCGTCGTCCCCGCGCTCAACATGGGCTTCGAGCTCAGCTGGACGCCGGCGGCGGGCGGGGAGTGCGGGAGCTGCGAAAGGACCGGCGGCTTGTGCGGCCACCGGCGGGAAGATCAGGCGGCGACCCAGGCGTCGGCGTTCACGTGCTTCAGAACGGCCACGAATTCTGCTGCATGGATCGCGCCAAAATCATCAGGTACGTAAAGCAGACTCTTGGTACTGAGTTTTTGTTTGCTTAGCTAGTACAGTGCCGTGCTATAGTTTTAGCTAGCACTACTAGTATAACTTCAGAAAATGTGTTACTTTGTTAAATACTGCTAGATACCTATGTTGCAAAATGTAAGTCTTTGTTAGCAAGATAGACTAGCTAGGTGAAAAGGATTAAAAAATACATTGCTGACCAGAGGGAGTACTCACTAATCACATGCAATGACGGTGCACATATCTATAAACATTGTTAGTGCAAAGTTGATAATACTACTCACTACGGGCGGGTATGAAATGGATCATTCTTCTCTTCTTCTTTCGTTAGGGCCAATCCTTTTTGTGCCAACCCTTGCCTCCCTAGAAGTTTACTAGATCGGTGCGATGGATCGGACTTCCGTGCGGGTTTTAACGTAAACGGACCGAGAGTGCATCCTCAAAGGCCAATTTGATGGGAGCAAAATTTATCCGATTTATAACATGCTTGTTGTTGATGGGAGCAAATTCATCCGATTTATAATATGTTTGTTGTTGATGGGAGCAAAATTAATAAACTATTTGGCCAACAATTTTAAAAATATAACTTTTCGAACACGTTCCGATGACATATCAAATGGTGTCTCCTCTATACGTACGTACTTACATAGACTTCCTGTGGAAGAAAAAATTGTTGGCATGCATCACCTTGGTTCGTACATGCGTGTGAGAAAACATTCCACGCATGATAAATCTTCCCATCATCCTGTAACATGTTCAGTAGTAATATGTTACACGGTCACGGAGAGATTCAATTCCCAATTCCCACCAAGGTGTACAGAAGTATTCTCCACGCACCACACGTCCCACGACAAAGATACGGCGGCTAGGCAAGATGAGAGACCACTAGTCTAGTCATCTGTAACGACCGGAGACCCAACATGCATCAACGGTTGTTGTTTATTCACTCGGGCAGTAGGTAGGGACTAGGGACCGTGTGTGACGCAGAACCCACCCCGAACGACGACGACCTTCTCCGGCTCGCCGACAAGTGGGCTCCGGCCGCCATGCTGGGATCCGGCGATCTCCCACTCGCTAGCCCGTGAACAATCGACGACGGACAGTCAACACATTCGGCAACATCGAGCTTCTCATCTTCACCTTCCTCCTCCCCTGCGTTGCCAACATTCCATTCCAGAGCATCCCCTTTCACTGCATGCAGCACGGCAACATCCATCCATGGATCCGTTCCGCGTCCATGCCGCCGCCATGCTCTGCAGCTCCGCCGCTCTGCTGCTAACTATGCTCCTACCAGCCCACGCCCTAAACACCACAACCACGTCCCCGTCCTCAGACCCATGCGAGCCGGCGGCATGCGGGGGCCTGCGCATCGCGTACCCGTTCTGGCTGGGCGGCACGCACCCGCCGGCCTGCGGCTACCACGCCTTCCAGGTCACCTGCGACGCCAACGGCACGGCCTCGCTCCAGAACTCATTCCTGACGTACCGAATCCTGGACATCTCCTACGGCGACAGCTCCTTCACGGTCACCAACGTCGGCGACGGCGCCTGCGACCTCGACAAGCTCAGCGTGAACGCCTCCTCCGACTTCGGCCTCGCGCCCTTCAGCGTCAGCCCCGCCAACCAGGAGCTCTTCTTCCTCTACAACTGCACCGGACTCCACAACCTATCCCCGCCGCCGCCTGCGTGGGCGCCCGTGAGATGCGCGAACGGCCTTGGGTCCAACGCGTCCGCGACGCCTAACCTGTTCGCGTGGCTCGCCGGAGCGTACAGGCCCGACGAGGCCTGGAGGACGGTGGAGGGGAACTGCTCGGTGACGATGACGCCCGTGCGCGGGTACGTGGGGGCCGCCGGGAAGGACTACCGGCGGCTGATGGAGGCCGGGTTTCTTCTCAACTACACCGCCGATGGCTGCGCGGCGTGCGTGGACAGCGGCGGGCTCTGCCGGATCGACACCACCGACACCTTCGAGTGCCACTGCGCCGGCGGCGTGTCCGAGTTCATCGTCTGCCAACTCGACGGTACTCTATTCAAACTAACTCGTTTTTACCTCGTTTCAAATATTTGAATTTATAGTGCAAACGTCGTATGTCCGCGGGGGTTCCTTCTAATTACGCGTCCGGTAATTAACCAGTTTCGTCTAGATTACGAAGCAGGGTTTACAATTTCGTAAAGTTTTTCGCCCAACTGCAATAGTTGTATTTTGTAATTAGAACAAAGGCAAAGCTAAACTCAAAGTTCTTCGCAACTTATACGAAATTTGTCTGGAATTTCTAGGTTTTTTCTCGAAATTGTAAGTTAACAGTCATTTCAGTGAGCAGGGAAATACATATCTATTCAAAGTTTTAAACCATATCAAGGTTAATAGTAATCAACCTACTCTCTTTCCATTTGTCAATTTATTTGGTAAGACAAGGCTGAGGTAGATATTTCGTCTCTTTTCCAAAGTGATTATATGGTCTAATAAGAAAGGGTGTAAAAGGTGGTCAACATTGACCTTCATTGTAAATCATGTAGCGACATGCGCTTCGGATGCTTCCACCTAAACCTTTGATAAGGACATAAAACCTAATGCCATTTTATAGGACTTTTACACAAAAGTGGGATGTTTCCGTCTTGGAATGCATAGAACAAGGGAGATAACACTTCTTCCGTATCTAAACAAAGAGTTATATGATAAATCCCTCGACTTAGGTCGATTTTTTTGTTTGGGGGACTTCATGACTTTCAAATCGTTGATACTTTAATTTCTTGACAAAATATTTATCTTCCCTTTCCCCATCTATCAACTGTTTAACGGTAGCCATACCAGGAAACTAGAGACAAACCTTTCTCAACAACATTTTTGGTTATTACCAAATGATTTTACTAAGAGGAGGCCAGCACTTCTAGTTACCAACAACTAACTTTCGCTTACCGGATGAATACTTCCTACTGGATTTTGAATTTTAACTTGTTATGAAGCGTAACTAACTTTCAAAGAACCTATAGTTACAACATTAACTAGTACTCCGTAGTACCTACTCCCCTCATTTTTAAATATAATTTTTTTAACATTTGTCTGTATTTTTAACATTAACTAGACATGTTTTTAGTTTGTCTATTCATTCATTTTAGTATGCATCTAAAAAATAGGTGAAACATTTAAAGCATCTTATATTTATAAACAAAGGTACCTTGTAGTAGCTACCGCCACGGTTTGGGTAGCCGAGCGAGAAATCTGGTTACTGAACGGTAACCGAAATCCGGCCTAAATAAGGATTTTTTTTTAGGTTTTAGTTTTTATGCGGTTCTCGATATTCCTCTAGTTATAGGGTGGTTAACCAGTTTCTAAAAATTTTCGAAATTTGAATTCAAAAAATTGTAATTAAAATTTGTCCGGTTACCCGTCGAGATTTTTTGGTAACCACATTTACCCAAAATTTCGAGCACTCTCGAGACTGTTGCCAAGTTCGGTATGAATTCAGTCAAGTCCATGACACGGAGTCCTCCTCCCACCGATTCCGGTGTATCATACATCTTGCACTTTGAATCTCTTGTAGACATTATGTTTGAGCCGCCCTGTTATCGGGGTTGTATGGAAAAACATTGTATGTTCGAGCCACATTATTCTTCCAGTTCGCCATGAAAGTCACGAAAATATCTTCATCTTACCTCAAGTGTGTTATTTCCTTTTACGGATTTAGTGACCTTTTTCAAATCACCGACGATATAGTTGATTGTCAGGGTGAGCCACAATCCTCTCCCAGTTTGCATGAAAGTCGTCCGAAAATATTCCAAAATAATACGGTGAGAATCCATCAAAACCGAATTTCTGAAGTTCTAACGTTGGACTGACGACCAGACTCTGTTCCCTCCGTCATCAGTTGCCCCAAATGTCGTACAAATCGGCTCCTCGGTTCACCCTCTCTGATCGAGTCACATTTCCCATCTTAAGATACCACGGAAAAATCCATCTTCTGAACTTTCTTCCATTATCACAAATTCACAATGCCATTGCACGTCCTCGCCGTGCTGCTGCTGCTGCTGCCACTGTTCCTGCCTCTGTGTGGCGCGCAGCAGCCGCCGGACGAGAGCTGCGCGCCGGCGGCGTGCGGCAACCTGACGATCGCGTACCCGTTCTGGCTGCAAGGCCGCCACGCGCCCAGCTGCGGCTACCCGACCTTCGGCGTCACCTGCGGCGACGACGCCACTCCGCCCAGCCTCAGCGACTCCTACCTCCGCCTCATCGACATCCGCTACGGCTCCCGCTCCGTCGTGGCCGTCCACGCCAGGCTCGTCGACGGCGCCGACGTACCGTGCCGCGCCACGCGGTTCAACGTGTCCAGCAGCATGGCGCTCTCGGCGCTCGCCGTCAGCGCGTCCAACTGGGAGCTCTTCTTCTGCGACGCCAACTGCTCGCGCGCGCCGCCGCCGCCCGCGGGGGCGCTGCCGCTCGAATGCCCCGGCAACGGCGCGTGGTCCGTGCACACTGGACGGAGTTACGATCCTGGGGACGGCGGCCGGGGTGGTGGTGGTGGGACGGTGGTGGAGACGACGGGGTGTAGGTACTCGGTCGTTCCGGTGATGCCCGGGCCGGACTCGGAGCTGAGGGCGTGGGACGACTACGCCGGGATCGTCATGCGTGGGTTCTTGCTGGAGTGGACGGTTCCCGGTGACTGCGCGGCGTGCAACGCCACCGGCGGGCGGTGCCGGTACGAGGCCGGCGCGAACGCGTTCGGGTGCCTCTGCCCTGGCGGCCGGATGCAGCCGGCGACGTGCGGTGAGTTGCTCCCAGAGACACATCACTTATGGAACTTCGTATAGATTTTGTATTTGACTATTACCGGCGCTAGCAATCGATTGACCTAAACTGATAACGTCCGTATAGGAGCCGAAATTGGTAGTATAAAATTCCATAATTCCTGGCGCCCGTCACTTTGGCCAGAAAAGTCAGAAAAAATGCACGTATGATATACTACAAGAGCTGCCATAGTTCCATCAAGATTTTTTCTTACCATTGTCAAAAAAGAAGAAGATTTTTTCTTACCATAAACAAATTCTAGTTCTCCAACATAGTTCTAAAGTCTCCCCGGGATCTAGGTTATGGTTTAGTGTATTTGTTAACATTTTCTTCCCACGTCCTTGGACATCTCTTTTCGCAACAGATAGCATATGTTAATTTTTTTATTTAAAAATCTTTTTGCAATCTTGATGACACAAATATAAATCTACATTTTAAACCATGGATATTTAAATCTATATAGTGTGCATTTTCAGCATAGTGTACACTAAACACATTTGAGCCGCACCCACAAACTATTGTACCATGATGTCTTCCCTCTTACCTTCACCGGCCAGGTCCACTAACAAAAGGTTTCTTATTTTCAAATCATAGGTGTAATTGAAGTGTGGTGGAACCTAAAATTTGAGGAGTCGATGTAGGTAGTGTTTGCCGCTTGTGAGAGAACTGCCTAAGTGTCCTCAATGCAGCGGCGCGTGGAAAAATATGCGTTGATTTGATCATGATGCATGAGTTCATGATGTCTATGGTCTTTCTCAACGCTTCAAGAACCTATAAGACAAAGAGTGTAGGTCCGCACTATGGGTGGAAATACTGTCTTTCTAGCCTAATAATCAAGGCTAGGCCGCTACCCGTGTTGAAGTGAACCCTATAGGATTTGTTGGGAAATTTCGAAATTTGAGTTTGAAAAAAATCCAAAAACATTCCTATGGTATATATAATCTCCCTATATAATCAAGAGCACGAGACCTATTTGGTGAAAATACAATTAGATAGGTCCTTTCTACGGTGTTGATGTTTGTTGTATACTTTTACCTTAATTAATGGAGTAGATAGGAGGGACAAGTGTCAGCAACCGATTAGAGAATTAATCTAGTATCAATATAGCCGGCGAAATGAGTAGTGTGAAATTCTAAAACTCCAGGATAACATATACACGACCCATCCATCACTTTGACCAGCAAAGTCAGAGCACCACCTCAAATAGAACGACATCTTCTAATTGGAAGTTAACAATCACAAGACAGCCAGGTCTGACCGCATGGAATGCCTATTCGCTACAACGCAGTGATTGCACAACTACGTGTGAACTCATCAACCATCGTCACCGTTGGTTGTGCTTTATGATTCGCGCTAGTCAGAAGACTTTTGACGGTACGAACCCACCAGACATCATCACCGTTGGTCCAACAACTTTTGACGGTGACGACGATTGGTGGGTTCGCATATAGTTGTGGAGTTGAATTTCCGCCTAGTCACTTTAGGAGAAATATTTGTTCCTCTTTCCCTTCTAATCCATATTTCTATTTCCAGAGAATTCTCTTATAATTACTCGTGTGATTTAATGCTGGCCTATAAATTTTTACTGTGCTTTTCTTTATAAAAAATTCTCAAAGCATGTATATATATCTTGTAAGGTTCAAAACATCTACTTTGGTGATGTTTGGATGAGGGTAGTTCCACCTAGAAACTAATCCATGACTTGTTTGCCGTCACCCTGATGACAAATCTAACCACAGCTTTTCACTTGCCTCACATGATCTCTCGGTACCTGTCAATATTTACGGCGCGGATGAGTGAGATGACAGACCCCAAACAATTCAATTTGCCGGCAACATAGCCATTGCAATCACAGGTTTTGAACCACATAGTAAATTAAGGTGGAGCTTCTCTTTCATTTTATATCTCTCAGTCTCTATCCTCACAAGTCAATGGCATCGATCACCAGCCCCGTTGATATAACAATGTCTGAACATATACCGGTCAAACAAAGCATACACCACCGTTGCCATTTCCCTTTCGCCACTCCTCCTCCATCGCTTCTAGCTACATCGATCCACCTGCCATGACTCCATTGGTCACCTAGCTAGGTAGCTCGCTAGCTAGATTCCTGCGCGCATGGCGCCACCGGCAGTGCTTCTCGTGCTCCCCGTCCTGGCATCCTTGCTGCTCCAGTGGGCAGACGCCGACTGCGAGCCGGCGACGTGCGGGAACATGACGGTGAGGTACCCGTTCTGGCTGGGCGCGGCGAACCAGCCGGCGCCTGAGCCCTCGTGCGGGCCCCCGGTCTTCGAGCTGTGGTGCGCCGGCAACGGCACCAACACCACGTCCGCCTCCATGCGTGGCTCCGCCATCCACGTGCTCGGCATCGACTACGCCGCCGGCACCTTCGTGGCCTCCCACACCCGGGTCGCCGGCGCGGGGGGCGACGGCGTGTGCCGCACCGACTTCAACATGTCGTCCAGCCTCGCGCTCAGCCCGTTCCGGATCAGCGCCACCAACCGCGCCCTGTGCTTCCTCTACGGCTGCAACGGCACCGAGCCGCGCGGGGCCGAGTTCGTGAACGCCACCGGCCGGTGCACAAGCGCCATCTACGCGTACCTCGGCGGCGGATACGACCGGGACACGCCGCCGGTGGTTGACTCGGGGAACTGCGCGTACGCGTACGTTCCGGTGCTGGCGTCGGAGGCGGCGAGGGACACGGCGGCGGACTACGGCCGGATGCTCAAGGCCGGGTTCCTCCTGGAGTGGGGCATCGCGGGCGGCATCGGGGACTGCGGCGCGTGCGTTGCCAGCGGCGGGGAGTGCCGTTACAGCAACGCGTCGGCCGCGTTCGCGTGCCTCTGCCCCGGCGTCAATGGCGGGAGGAAGCTGCAGCTGCGCGGCTCCACATGCGCCGGTGAGTCCCTACCTTGGTGGCACGCCAGCTGCCACTTGCATACAGTAGATAGTAACAGTGGGTTTTGTCCGGGTTCAATGCATCTTTGGGCGGTCCATCGTTATGTTTTGGGCGTACTTGCCCAGTTGACGCTCCATTCCACCATGGCTAGCTTACACCATGGACGACCTTGGCTTGCCCGGCAAACGTGGACTGGTCGACATCACCATTAGTCGTTAGTGTACTTGCTTGATTACAAGAGAGAATTAGGTGAATCATAATGGCATTACTTTGCCTGAAGCTTCGGTGGGTTGTTGCAGGCATGTAAACTACACTAGTGCTCTCAGTAGGTACGTAGACGCGTGCATTATACTATCAACAACCCGTCAACCCGTCCACTGACCCATTAAGAGCCCAGTAGTATCAAATGGACCTACATTCCAGTCCTCGAACTTTCGGCCCAGTTACCATACGTTGGTCCCTTCCTGGCTTCCAGTCACATCGCGGTCATCATGGCGTAGCGTACCCGTCAGCGGTTCTACTACCCGCGAAAATTCAAAACTCACGACTTACCCATCCGTCCACGTGGTCGTCCGGGAAATTCATCGACGATTTACGCATTGCCCAAAGTTTCAAGTCCATGCATGGTACTCCGCTTGCCGTCCGACATAGCGTTCTTCCTACTGCCAGTATAGCAACCACGCAGGGCATTCTCCATCTCCTACGTACCTCCGGCCAGTCTATATACACACAGTACCATTCTCATTTCTTGTCCGCTGCAATCTTCCCCAATAGTACCCATTCTCCAATGGTGCCTAGCAGCTTCTTGCTGGTACTATTCCTAGTCTTCGTTAACGCCTGGCCGTTGTCGATGCTCGTCGTCGAGGCTCAGGACGACGAGCTGCAAGGGGATGAGGCCGCGGGCAGCTGCACGGGGTCGGACACTTGCGGCAGCCTCACCATCACCGACCCGTTCTGGCTCATGGACTCGAAGACGGGAAGATCATGCGGCTCCCTTGACTTCGAGCTCACCTGCGTCAACAGCACCACGGTTCTGCCCAGCTCCATGCCCTATAGCCCCGGGTTCATGGTCATGAACATCTCTTACGAGCAAAAGAGCATGCACGTCGTCGACCTGGGCAAGCTGAGGCTGCTGCGGGATTACAACAGCTGCAACAAGACCATCTGGAGCACCGCCGCGAAGCTGCACCGCCAGTTTACGATCGACCCCGCGGTTAACCTGAACCTGGCCATATACAACTGCACCACTAATGCGGCACGTCGGGATCTGGTGGAGACGAGGATGAGGTGCGGCAACGTGAGCCGGGAGTTTGTCCGAATGGAAGGCAATGAGGAGGACGACGACGACGACTATGATACGAGCGCTGTCAACGGCTGCGACGCTGCCGTGATCTTGCCGGTGATGGCTGGTCGAAACGGCGAGGCCGCCGACGCGAGGGACTACGAGCGTCTCATCCGCGACGGCTTCATCTTGAGATGGGACTCGGAGAACCCTCACACACTTACACGTAAGTTCACCCATCCAAATCACGCTTTGACCCAGTTAATTTCTAGGTAGGCACGTAACAGTTTGGCCGTTTGGGTGATTAGACGTTCCTTAACACATGTGCGAGTGTGGAAGGAAGCAAATAAACGGGCCGATATCATGATCGATTTCGAAACTTTCGGCCTGTTCACCTGGCTTGCCTACCTGCCCCGGGATTTTGTTTGTTTTTACCTGTTTTGTGTTAGTGTGAATGGTGAACAAAGATGAGAACCTTCCGTGATGGAGTACTACGCAATTAGAATGGTGGTCATGGTCATGGACTCCTCGGCGTCCCGTCAACGGAGCTTTGCACGGCCGGGAAAATTCAAGGGATCACCCGTTCAAGGGATCAGTACCTGTGGACGATCCCCGGCCGCTTGCGCATATTTTCCAGTCAAACCTTCCAGCCGCCTCTCGCCGTCCGCTTGTTGTTCTTCAGCCAGAGCGTTCGTTCTTCTATGAACTCCCACACCTCTGTCCCCAAACAAAGCCCCCATCTTCTTCTTTCCTGATGCCTTCGAGCTGCTGCTTCTTGCTCTTGGTCTGGGTCTGGGTATGGTCGCTGCCACTGATGCTCGTGCCGGCTCAAGAGCAGCGGCGAGGGGCAGGCTGCTCGGCGTCGACGAGGTGCGGCAACCTGACCATCTCCGACCCTTTCTGGCTCGTCGACACGGAGACGGGAAGCTCCACATGCGGTTCTCCGGACTTCGAGGTCGCCTGCTACAACGACGCTCCAGCGATACGGGGCTATGGAGTCTTCGGCTTTGGGATCATCCATATCAACTACGAGGAACGCACCCTGGTTGCGACTGACCTGGCCAGGTTGGATGTGCTAAAGAGCTCCAACAGCTGCAGCGCCTACCGGACCTGGAACGCCTCCGCGAAGCTCGGCCCCCAGTTCAGGATCGACCCCGTCAATCTCAACATGATCCTCTACAACTGCACGGAGCTGACGGCCGCGGAACTTCTAACCAGAGACACAGAGCTCGTGGAGACGACGATGAGGTGTGAGAACCAGAGCAGAGTGTTTGCCCGCATGGCAGGGAGTTACAACGAAACGAGCTACTATGCCGGCTACGCTGTCGACGGCTGCGACGCTTGCGTGGTGCCGGCTCTGCGCTCGCCGCCCGGCGTAGTACCCAACGCCAGCCACTACGCGCAGCTCATCCACGGTGGCTTCCTCGTGACATGGGAGCCACCTCACTCTGAAGGTAATTATCTTTCAATCAAGTTCATAGCAAGGGCAAGGCCGCGCTGCCTTCTGCCAAGATTTCCATCAACGAACAACGCTAGCAATAATCCTATTATTTCCATGCAACATGCTAGCTGTTTGCTATAGTGCTAGCCAATTTGACACATGCTGACATACCTATTTTAGCTAGATTTTCTCCCTTTTTCTTTATATATCTTCGTGGCATTATAGCCTGACGGGCGTGTAAGTGCCCGTACTTGCGATTTTCCCTTATGTAGATATATTCGTTTCTGAAATCGTAAAAGCATTTTACACCGGTGTGCTGGTTTTCCGATCTCCTTTCTCCCTTCCAACTATCAGAGGCAGAGTACACTTGGTGGAAATTGTTCCACAACATATTTTGACCAGTCGGGTCTAAATCCCGTGAAGCGAGGGTGTAGTCGAATTATTTGTACATGCGGCAAAATCACATATGTGAAAAGAAAAGAAATAGAGAAATAGGCAAACTGGTCATTTTAAGCAGTTAGTGACTTGGCTTGCTCGCCGTATAATATGTGGATATATAGAGGCAGATAGGTGCATGAGGATTCATTTAGAGACAAAAGAGTCGGGACGTACGTGCCGTAGACGAACCTTCCAAAAATGGGTTGATTATTATTTTCGTTAAATTCAAACTTTTTAAACTAGGTTAGGTTGGAACATATCAGCGTTTTTTTTACTCCCTCCATTCCTTTTTATAAGACACACAAGCCTTGCGAGATTTATGTTTGATAAAAAACTATTAGAACGAGTGTCCAACAATTGGATACTGCACTTCTAATTTAAGTGCAAGAATTTGAATTTGGTAGGAATATTTGAAAATTTTCTTTTAAATTTTGTTAATTTCTTAAAATTTGCAAATCTTGGTTCGAGGGTGAAAGAAAAGATGAAAACAAAATGTTAAACCCCAGGAACGAGAACATGTTGTTTGTCCGTGTGGAAGCGAGTTATAATTAGACAAGAGATACACCATTGAGAGCTGCGAAACGAGCAAACATTTCATCAACAATGGCTTCCTCTTGACCGGAGGCGGAGCTATGTTGATGTTAGGGGGGCCGCCGCCCCCAGCGCACGAAAAGTTTTAAAGAAATCAGTACATTTTGGCCCATTTCTGTTCAAATACTGTTATGTATGGTCCAATATACCTATGTAGCCCATTTGTTTTTTTTAAGCCTGAGCTCCACCACTGTCTTCACATGTGAGAACCCATGTAAGTTCACCCATCAACATCTTCTGAGCTTACGTCGCGGAATGTTACCCCCTCCGTTCCACAAAACAATTGGTGGTTCTACTATTGATTTGTAGGTGATTAGTTATTTTCTAACGACATTTATTGCGGGTCGGAGAGAGTATTTCTTTCGTTGCTGCTTATTGTTTTCTATAAAATACCAAGTGTGAGAACCTGCATATGGTGTACCAATATTAGAAGCCAATAACGTCCGTGTCAAGTCACGGTCATGACACAAATAAAAAATGTCAAGGTCACGATCAACTTGCGGGTCAATGGCTGTGCCAAGCCCGGGAAACCTCACATTTATTTACCCATCCAAAGGGGATCCATATTCCAATTCGTAGGCGATGATCGCCGTGCACTTTGCCCCGATTTTCCCATAATCCATATTCCAACTTACTCTCTAAGGCTCACTTGCCGTTCCCACATAATCCATACCAGCCTACCTGGCCAGTCACCGCAGCCGTTCCAAATCCTACTCTCCGATGATGCCTCCGCCGGGCTGCTGGATCTTGGTGTTCGTCTGGGTGCTATGCCTGCAGCTGCTGCTCGTGACGGCGG
This sequence comes from Poa annua, assembly GCA_026929855.1. NCBI lineage: Eukaryota > Viridiplantae > Streptophyta > Magnoliopsida > Poales > Poaceae > Poa > Poa annua. The sequence continues at coordinate 1,623,218 of CM049428.1, read as the reverse complement.
AGGAGCAGCAGCAAGGTGCAGGCTGCTCGCCAAAGATGTGCGGCAACCTTAGCTTCTCCGACCCGTTCTGGCTCACCGACCAGCAGACGGGGGCACCATGCGGAGCTTTCGAGTTCGAGGTGGGCTGCCACAACAGCACCGCAGCTCTACGGAGCTCTGGGTACCTCGGCTTCACGATCGTCGACATCTCTTACGCGCACCGGCGTCTGCGAGTCGTCGACACGTACAAGCTGACCGGCTTCAGCGGCTGCGACGTCTCCACGTGGTGGAACAGCTCCGTGAAGCTGAGACCACCGTTCACCATGGACCCCGGCAACATGAACCTCTTCTTCTACAACTGCACGGCGGCGGCAGCGGCGGCGGCGGAGGCACGGCGGATCCAGGGGCTGGTGGAGATGAGGTGCGTCAACAAGAGCAGCAGCAGGACGCTGGTCCGCGCCGGAGGGGTCTATGATGCGGCCAGCAACTACGCCATCGAGGGCTGCGGCGCGAACGTCCTGCCGGTGCTGGGCTCGTCGTCCGGCGAGCCGAACGCGAGTGACTACGAGCAGCTCCTCAAAGACGGGTTCCTCCTCACATGGGAGCCCCCTCCGTACCCTCGTCCAACTGCAGCTGGTGGTAAGTTCACCTGTCTGTCAAATTCCTAGCAATGGCCTCGCTATATATCAATCAAGTTATTTCCATTACTGCGGGGATAAGGCCGTAGCAGATGGTGCCCCTGGGCCAGGCTGCCCCCAAGCCCATTACCCGAGAGTACCCTCCAACACGGTCCAAACCGGCTAATAGGTGCTAGTTCAATTTCCTTCGGAAACTCAGTTCTGAACTTCAGTTTAGTGTGAACTAATCCAGACAGGTTAAACATATTTGCCTACCCTTAACACCATGAACCCATTGGGTAGATCTGTGCCACTCAGTGGCCCTAATATGTTCACATGTTAAAAGAAATACATTACTATACGTTGAATTTATATTGGAAACATAAGCATGATATTTTCCGAAGATTTATTAATTTATATAAGAATAAAATTTAAACAATAGACTCACCTGTTAATGTGCCATGATAGTGCGTCCCATTAAAAAATCTTGTAGGATGTTGTGACACTAAAAGTGGTGTATAGGAGCGGTCTTGACGTGCGTAGCTTGAAATCATGTTCGAAGCCTTGTGCGTCGTGGACTGTCAATTCTTTCCGGTGGACGTGTTTATGGTATCATATGTTAAGCGTGAACATTATACATAGGGCTGAACATTTTGTTTGTGAAAATTTTAGCGTCAGATGCAGAAATTTCATGAATCTATGAAATTTTAACATTATTTTCAAAAATATTGGCTCGCATCTTTGAAGATCATTGCATGGACCGTCCAGCAATGCATGGAAGCCAAATCGTCGATGTAAACTTTATTTCTTTCTACTTGAAGCTTTCGTGGTTAGGGTTCTTGCACGTTTTCCTTGAATAAACCGAGCTTTGTATGGTTTTCAGCCTAGTTTTTCCTCATAAACCGGGGTACTGATGCTCTCTGCCCCCTCTTTGAGGCGTTTCTAAAAAAAACTTTCCATGATCGGGTCTACCCTTAAATTACTGAAATTTTGATCGTTATTAAGTATTTTTCTTCCTCACCGAGAATTATTAGTTTCACAAAATTCGTTCGTAATTCCGACAATATATTTCCCCTGGCTATACCGCGATTAGAGCAAGAAGTAGTAATTATCCTAAACGTCCTGGTTCTGGTTGACGTCACATCAAGGAGGTCAATGGTCATGAACTCATGATTGACTTCAATCGCGTTGTTACATATGGGAAAAGTCAGAAGTCACAATTACACGTCAAAGGGGTCATTCAGCATAATTCATGGACGATGATGCCTAACCAGTTTTCCAGTCAAATGTTGCTGCCGTAATACGTACTCCTCTCTCTCGCCATCCCCATATATCATTCGATTCATCCCTGCTTGAACTAGGGTATTATCTCCTATAGGAGTCGCTTGAAATCTTATACACAGATGCCTCCGAGCTACTGGTTATTAGTCTCCGCCTGGGTTTGGTACTGTCTGCCAGTGATGCTCGCCGGGGCTCAGGAACAGCAAGGGAAAGCCTGCTCGGGCTCGCCCAAGAGGTGCGGCAACCTCACCATCTCTCACCCGTTCTGGCTCAGAGAGACGGCGGCGCAAAGACCGTGCGGGACCTCGGATTTCGAGGTCACTTGCTATGGCAACACCCCAATTCTGCAGAGCTCTATACAACTGAGCTTGGGGTTCAGAATCATGGATATCTCTTACGAGGAGGAGAGACTGCACGTCGTCGATCTGGGCAAGGTGTACCTTCTGGATGCCCGCAGCAGCTGCGGAGTGCCCATCTGGAACACCTCTGAGAAGCTGGGCATCCCGTTCAGGATCGACCCCGCCAGCCTGAACCTGATCATATACAACTGCACGGCGTCGGCGGCGGCAGAGGGAGCGCTGGTGGCGACGAGGATGAGGTGCGGGAGCGAGAGCGAGGTGTTTGTCCGCGCCGGAGGCCGTTATGTGGCTGCTGCGAACTACGCCGGCTACTACAGAGATGGCTGCGACGCTACCGTCATGCCGGTGCTGGGCTCGTCCGCCGGCGAGGCGAACGCGAGCGACTACGAGCAGCTCATCGGCGACGGCTTCTTCTTGACATGGGAGAACCCTCCTCCACTTGCGCGTAAGTTTTTGCCCATCCTAATCATCTCATAAACCCTTCATGCATCCACTTCTTCTTTGCTACTACTTGGTACGTGCTGTTAGGAAAAAAATCTGGTTAGAATCTGGTTCGACAAGAGCGTCCTGGCCAAGTCACGGAGGTCATTGTCCCGACCAGCCTTTCCCGTCAATGGCGTTGGCATGTCCCGGAAAATTCGAGCCATGCATGGCATTTACCCGTCCAAGGCATCACTCTCCAACGGGCCGAATTGTTGGACGACGATCATTCCTTGCCCCAGTTTTCCAGTCAAATGTTCCGGGAGTTCGACTCTAAATGCTCACTCCCTGTTCCCATATCACTATATCAGTCTAGTCTACCCCATTTGAGTGTTCTCTTACGTCTCCCCAGCCAGTCCCCACACCACAGTCGTTCCAAATCCGATGGTGCCTCCGGGCTGCTGGATCATAGTGGTCGTCTGGGTTTGGTGGCTGCAGCCGATGCTCGTTCCGGCAGAGGAGCAGCAGCAGGGGGGAGACGACTGCGGGGCCAACAAGTGTGGCAACCTGACCATCTCCGAACCCTTCTGGCTCACCGACCCGCAGACGGGGGTATCGTGCGGTCCCTTGGACTTCAAGGTGAACTGCAGCAACAACACCTCTAACCTACCGAGCTCCGTCCACGTCGGCTTCGCGATACTCAGCATCTCCTACGAGCACCTGAGCCTGCGCGTGGTCGACACGTACAAGCTGGACTGCTTAGGCGACTCCGGCAGCAGCTGCCGCGTCCCGAGCTGGAACACCTCCTCCAAGCTCGGCCGCCCGCTGAAGGTCGACCCCAGCAACCGGGACCTCGTCTTGTACAACTGCACCACAGCGGCAGGGGCGGCGGCGGCGGCGCGCCGTGAGAGTGCCCTGGCGGACATGGGATGCGGGAGCGGGAGCAACACATTTGTCTGAGTTGGAGGGCCTCCCAATAACGGGAGCAACAGCGAAGAGTACTTCGTGGAGGGGTGCACCCCGACCTTCCTGCCGGTGATGACGAGCTCGTCGTCCGGCGGCAAGCTCAGGGCGAGCGACTACAGGCAGCTGATCAGCGACGGCTTCCTCCTCACATGGGCTCCCCCTCCTCTCCCGCTTCCGTTTCCAGTTCGAGCACCAACACCAGCACGTAAGTTCAGTTCACCCGTCCGTCCGTCCGTCCGTAATTGATCGTCAAAATCGATCTCAATCATGTTGTTCCGCACTACCTGTGGGAGGATAAGTCCGCAGCCGGCCACTAGCGAGGCTGATTTACACGTGCTGACATGCATGCTTACCTGATCTGGTTAGATTTTCGCCCTTTTATTGCTTCTTTCTTCCTGGCACTGGCAATGGCGGCCGGCCTGGTGGGTGGGTTGCCTTAGCTAGCGCTGTCCACTGGATTTTACACAAGTGGAAAGAAGGTACGGCCAGTGACTAGATTTGCCGACGACTCCATGAAACAGCCTAGTGGTGGAGTATTCTTCTATGAACCCGTTCCTAATGTCGGCACTAGGGTCTCTGAACAAAACGAGAGAACCTTTGGGCCGGCCCCCTCCGGCCTCCGCAGTTACACACGAAGGTGCGCCTGCGCTGACCTGCTGTACCAGTCTTGGCGCGCTTACTGTTACCAGTCTGAATATAAATATAGTGCCTAGTAGGGGTGAAAACGGTACGGATTATTTCCGACCGACCGACCGACCGGAGACACACGAAAGGCAAATACGGATTTGGTCGGATAGTTGACGGATACGGTCACGGATACAGATAGCAGTACACGGATACGGAAAAGGATGCGGTTTTACTAATATCCGTCCGTATTCGAAGATATACCATATTTCACGGTTATATCCGACGATTATCCGGTGAAATATCCGGCAACTAATATCTCGAACCTCATGTGAACGAGTTTTAGGCAAGATGAAAGTTATATACTTATATAACTCCGCCCAAATCTTGTCAAGGCACTACCATGTTTGTGAATCACATTTGTTAGAGTCGCCTTAGGCCATAATATGTAAAATTTAAGTAGCCACTTAGAAAGATAAGTATGAGTTACTACAACATTCTTTGTCACAATATATAAATTTAATTCAGAGTAAGTTGGTTGATAGTATTTGAGATATGTTAGTTCAATATTCAGTACGACATCCGACAAAATGTTAATCCGCAACCGAACTATATTCGCCCCGTATTCGATCCATATTCGTAACCGACATGATCCGATTCCGTATTCGTATCCGCACACTATCCGCTCCGACTCCGTATCCGAAAAAAATATGGTTACGGACATGGTTTCACTACTATTCGACCGTATCCGCTCCGTTTTCATCCCTAGTGCCTAGTCCATTTCTATCAGTTTAGACTTATGATCTAGATGGCTAGTGCACCAATTCTATATGGTATCAGAGGCAAGAGGTCTCTGAGTACGAGACCCCGCTCACCCGGACGGCCCGCTCTATCCCACGCGAAGGACTAAAATAGACTAGACGTGAGGGGAGTGTTGAATATAAGATAACTAACGAGTGGTTACCGTACGAGATTTTTAGACAATTTAAATACAACTTTAAAGATTATTAAAATGAAGATAAATGACCTATTTTAGGAGGAAGATATTTGTCTAAATTCAAACGGTTCCGGATTCTTAACGAGGGAACGAGAAGTTCGGTTTACCGATTAATCCCTGATAAATATCGAGGGGACGAGGCAGCATGTGGGGACTGAGCTTCAATGACGACCTCATGAGAAGTCTCATGATGACTTACCCACTTATCAACCATCCATCTAAGATAGGACGCACCGGATCAATCCAGATTTGAGGTAGTAAAAGTTAACAATGTTAACAAAAAGTTGAAAAACTCTAGTAAATATGTTCGATTTCGCTTTCTCGGAACGTTACAAACCATTTAGATGTATGGTTTGGGATTAAATAGCCTTTTGAGATCAAACACATAAAAATTTGTTTACTCTCAAACCATACATTCAAATGAGTGGAAAATAAAAAGTAGCATTTTGATTTATCGAAAAAATTCTAATTTTCTGCAACACTCTAAACTATTTTGCTTATAATCTTAATTAAACTTGTGAAGTCACCGAAGCTGCGTCGTACTGGTCCAGTGAGCGAGTCACATCAGTGCTCGACCGGGAATTCTCGTGGAGTGGACCATGGTTGCCCAGCTCCTGCAGTCAAATGTTACGGCCTCCCCGTCCTCATATAAGCTAACCTAGGATCGATGAACTCAATTGATTATTCCGCTCAAAGTATTCTCCTTGATCCACTTGGTCTTTGAGATAAAACATCATTCAACCTCTGTCTGTCGCCGGAATCCTCCTATGGCTCGGGTTGCCCTGTTTTTCTTCCCCGTCGTCGTCGTCGTCGCTGTCTCCTGTATCCTGGCGGCGACGCTTGCGGCGGCCTGCGAGCCGGTGCGATGCGGCAACGTGACCATCGCTCGCCCGTTCGGCATCGTCTCCGGCGCCCAGGAGAACCGCTGCGCGCAGCTCGGGTTCCAGATGCACTGCGCCGGCGACGTCCCGTACCTCGGGTTCTACGAGCCCGGGTTCGACTTCCAGATCCTCGACATCTTCTACGGCAACGCCTCCCTGCTCGTCTCCGACGTCCACAAGCTCGCCGATTTCTCCAACCGCTCCGCCGCCGGCTGCCACGTCCCCAAGGCCAACACCGCCTCCAAGATCGGGCACCCGTTCGCGATCAGCCCCATGAACCGGAACCTCGTCTTCTACAACTGTAGCAGCAAGCCGCCGGCGCCGGCGGTGAGGGCGCGGGCGGGGCTCGTGGAGACGGTTTGCCGGAACAACACCTTCGTCCGCGCGGGCGGGCGCTACGACGGCGAGGGGAACTACACTATCGATGGCTGCAACGATACGGCCGTGACGGTGCGTGGGCCGGCGACCGGCACGATGAAAGCCAGCGACTACCTTGAGCTCATCAGCGATGGGTTCCTCCTGACATGGCAGCCGCCGCCTGCCGCCGCCGTTGGTAGTCGTAGCAGCGGTAAGTGAGTAAGCGAGCTCAGTCGTCAAATTAAACTTTTTTTTATCGAGCTCTCAAGATCCTCGTCGCGTCGGGCCACGCAATTAATGGTGTCGCCGTCGCCGTCCCCAGCCGCGCGTGGCGGGTGCCGCCCGCCGCCGCCGCCGCGAGGGTGCCCCTGGGGAACGGCAACCCAGGACTGATGGGGATAATAAAGTAGTGGAAAAAACAACGTGTTGACTAGGACCAGTCAAAGTCGCTCTGTCCACCGTCCGTTGGCCCCAAAGTCTCGCATCCACACCGTCCGATTATTCCTCTTAGTCCTGCTCAATCACTCTCCATCCCATCCCCAACCCAGAACCATGCCGCTGCAGCTCCTCCCCCTCCTCCTGCTCGCCACCGCCTATTTCCTCCGGCTTCCGCCGCCGGCCGCCGCGGCCTGCTCGCCCAAGACCTGCGGCGGACTGAACATAACCTACCCGTTCTGGCTGGACGAGGGCGACGGCCAGCAGCCGTGCGGCTCCCCGTCGTTCCAGCTCCGATGCAACGCTACCACGACCCAGGCCTTCCTCGTCAACTCCATGTACGGCAACTACCAGGTCGCCTCGATCTTTCCTGAGAACTCATCCTTCCTCGCCGTTGACCACAACCTCCTCGTCCCGGCCCCCGGCGGCTGCCCCAAGTGGTGGTTCAACGTGTCCGCCGGCATCGGCCTCGGACCGTACACCATCAGCAGCAAGAACAGGGAGCTGCTCATCCTCTTCAGCTGCACGGACCGGCCGCAGGCGCCGCCTCACGGTTTCTCGCCTACGCCGTGCCCCAACGGGTCCTACTCCTCCTTCTTCCGCCTCGGCGACGAGTACGGCGGCGACGGCCGAGGGGCTCTCCCCAGTGCCTGCCGTCTCGCCGTCGTGCCGGTCCTTGGGTTTCCGCCCGGCGATGAGTATGTCGGGAGCATGAAGGGAGGGTTCCTGCTGGAGTGGACGGTGCCGTCGGACAACTGCCCCAGATGCGTGGCCAGCGGCGGCCAGTGCAGGTATCGAAACGACGGCACCGGCTTCTCCTGCAATTGCTCCGGCGCTGTGTACGCCGACGAGTGCGGTGAGTTGAGGAGATTAACTGACAGCACCACCATGAATTTTCCTACTGTATTCAATTGCAGTGGTTTCTTTGATACTAATTTACCAACAACATCAAAAAAATGCACACGTAGTTAGCAATGGTGAGGCTACATCTGACATAGAATTGGTGTCAAGAATAATTTTACTGCGTTTGACGTCGCTGTTGCTACGAAAGAAAAATAACCTTACTAACAGTAGATTGTTTGCTTGGTTTCTTGGAGCTCCTCTAAATTATTGTTCTGATCTTGGTACTTAGTGAATCTATTCCACTGATTGAAACATTGGACCCAATGGAGTTCTAGTCAAATGCATTTGTTGAATTAGTCAACAACACTATTTAATAAAGATGCACGATACGTACCTATCTTCCTAGTTTTGTTTCAGACAGATTATTCCCATAATCGCCGATCGATGCGCTTACTTTTCTATGTTCTAGTTCTGTGTTTCAAACATGTGGACATCACGTCAATGCATCTGTTTGTTGTGGAATTATGGGGTGCACAGTTGAATTGAACACTGTACTGAATCAGTGGGTACTCAGAGGCGCTGATGCTCGGGTTATTGAGTGTTACACTACACAATTGTGGCCTCTATGAAATCTGTCTTGAATTCAGGTTCTGAAAAATTAGTTGTTGCTGGACCTTCTCTGTTAACCAGTCGCAAAAGGGAGTTCGACTTACATTGAAGGCTGCAAGTTTACCATGACGATACCAAACTAACCTTCATGAATTTCTTATCATTTTTCAAGTGACTACTACTATTCTCATTTCTGATTTCATAAATGGCGAAAATGTTTACAGAGTATGTTCTTATATGCAGGGCACAAGAGTCATGTTGCAAGGACTATTGGAATAGGTGAGCATCAACTCCCAAGCTGCTTGACCCATCTGTTTCTTCGATTCTCATTAACGTTGCTCCTTCAAATCTCATGATGCAAAATTACTCAAATCTCTTGGTTGCTGCAGTTCACTAATGTGCTATATGTTATCCTGTGCAGCCTTTGGAGCAGCCGGTGCTCTACTCATACTGTGCATCGTTTTCGTGTGGCATAAGCGCAAGAAGAGGAAACAGGCTAGAACTTCAAGCGATCTGATGCGGAGTGGGTCTTCATTGTCATACAGTAAAGACCTTGAGCTGGGTGGTTCTCCTCATATCTTCACTTTTGAGGAGCTTGAAGAGGCTACAGATGGATTCTGTGCTTCAAGGGAACTTGGTGACGGTGGTTTTGGAACTGTTTATAAAGGTGAAAAGTTTGTGAATGCTTTGAGACCCATCCGTAATTCTTGTATTTGTTAGCTGTTTGTCCTAATTCGCTTGGCAATGACAAGTTTGACATATTTTCATTCAGGAAAACTCAAGGACGGGAGAGTAGTTGCAGTGAAACGCCTTTACAAGAACAACTACAAGCGAGTGGAGCAGTTCCTGAATGAGGTGGACATCCTGTCCCGGCTGCTCCACCAGAATCTCGTCATCCTATATGGTTGTACGTCTCGCATGAGCCGTGATCTCCTCCTGGTGTACGAGTTCATCCCCAATGGGACAGTTGCGGACCATCTCCACGGAACCCGTGCGGAACAACGAGGCCTCACGTGGCCGCTAAGGTTGAACATCGCCATAGAAACGGCTGAAGCTCTGGCCTACCTCCATGCGGTTGAGATCATACATCGTGATGTCAAGACGACCAACATATTGCTGGACAACAGTTTCCATGTCAAAGTTGCAGATTTCGGGCTGTCGCGCCTGTTCCCTCTCGAGGTCACACATGTCTCGACTGTTCCACAGGGCACACCGGGCTACGTCGACCCAGTGTACCACCAGTGCTACAAGCTAACGGACAAGAGCGACGTCTATAGCTTTGGCGTCGTGCTGGTGGAGCTGATATCCTCAAAACCGGCAGTGGACATGAGCAGGAGCCACAGTGAGATCAACTTAGCGAACATGGCTCTCAACAGGATTCAGAATCATGAGGTCGTCCAGCTGGTCGACCCGGAGCTCGGCTACGACACCGACACCGAGATGAAGAGTTCGATAGACCGCGTGGCGGAGGTGGCCTTCCAGTGCCTGCAACTGGAGAGGGAGCTGCGGCCATCGATCAAGGAGGTGGTTGAGATCCTGACCAGCATCAGGGACGGGGACTGTCCGTCGAAGGACATGAGCAAGAACGTGTCCCTGAAGGAGGACACACACCTGCTCAGGGGCAGCCTGCAGTTCTCGCCTGACTCGGTCATCCATAGATTCCATAGCCAGTCAACTAACCACTCGGTAGCGTCGAATGCTAGCGGAGTATGATGTGCTTTGGTGTTTGATTCTGAAGAAATAAGGCTCTGCCCTGTCGATCGGATGAGTTGTATATAACATATAGAGTTTGCTAATGAGGTGATTCATCTGGGTAATTGAGTTGCTCCCTCCTTGTTGACCAATAAGTACAGTCTCATGTTGGCAGTAATTCAGCAGTTCTGAGACTCGCAATGATTCAGACGGTAGGTGTATGTACTAGGAGAAATTCCAGGATAATAAGCATTGTAATATACGTAGTGATTTGTCATGTTAACAAAGGAGTGAATTGAGATGTAAAACTGGTCAGTATGCAAACTATAAGATATCAAAATGGACCATGCAGTTTACAGTATGCATTATATATATTTAGCTTCGCGCAGAACTTCATAGTCTGTTTGGCAATGGCTATTTGTAATCATCTAAAAATTCTTTGCTGCAACTTTTGAAAATTGAACAAGCACAACTCATGCAGTAAATTATGCCAAGGTGTTGTACACCAGGTTTACTTGGTTTTATGTCGGTCTTTTCTATAGAAAAACACGATTCATTTCAGTATCAATTTGTTCCAAAATCTGCACATGCAATCGCATATTTCGTAATGTTATGTTTTATAACTGCGACAACACACCAATTGATTCAAACTGCCCATACCAGGCATAAATTTGGGGACATTCACGAAGAGATTTAGGTTCAAGAAACTGTGACGCCCCCCCACCCCACCCCCCCCCCCCCCCCTCCCCAAACGCCTCCTCGTGATTGGGAGCCAAATCGCATAATTAAGCAATAACGGAACAACCATTTGATAACATCCATGTTGTAAACAGAAAGCAAAAAAGGGAAGCTAATCGGCGATAAAAAATACTCACTCCGTCATAAATAAGTGTCTCAATTTTCTTAAAAAGAAGATGAATTTAGACAAAAACCTTGTCTAGATACAACTTCATTTTAATAAAGTTGAGACACTTATTTACGGACGGAGGGAGTAATACTGCATTGATTAAGTTCTTAAACCTTCCAGTGGCTGATTTCAACCAACGCCATTAATAAACTTTTTACGTGCATAAAATGCATGATAGTACTTATGCTGCCTAGTCTGATCGGTGGCTGATTTCAACCCACACCCTTAATAAGAAATAGACACGGAGGGAGAATAGCAGAATATGCTTTACTGTCACCTCCACTAACTGCACAAATTCAAGTCGCCCTTTACCATGAATAAACACACTGGCGGAGTTTAACAGAAAAATCTGGGCGGGACATCACACACAAATAATGGGCCATATGCTGCTAGTGTGGTAGTTTAATGGGCTAAGTTGTAAGTTCTTACGAATAAAGGCTTGTACCCCAAATTTCTAGGCTATGGCCCATGTTAACCTTGCTAAACATGTCTCATAATCGATAGATTTGGTCTCAGACTAACTGGGGATTCCAAGTGGACAAACACATACCCATATCCCACATTATATACGTAGAACCAACAAACGACGTGAGTGCTACACCCTGGTCTTTGGCCCCAATGAAGGTCGGTGACCTTGCTATGGACATGATCATGTTAGAGCTTGGGCGGTACTCTAAAATTTAAGCTCTCCTCATGACGTCGGGGTTAGACTAGATGACACATAGGAAGGACTGGTCTTGCTTCACCCAATCTAGCTCACACATGCATCAGACGACCCAAACTATTTGACAACGAGCTCTAATCGGTCAAGTTCATGCCTCTTATGTTAATGGTGAGAACTGAGAGGTTAGTGAAGCCGAGTTACTTCGACGTTGCCTATGGTGTTTCGACACACTGCAAGCACATATCTTTTTCTGTGCATGCACAACATCATTATGTTGGAATGGTTGTGGCGGATATGGTTCGAGTGTATTTTCCGCATGTTGTAAATGTGTTCCTTATGTTATCCGCATTGTTCACATATGTGTCATATGTCGGATTTTTTGTGTAGCATATGTCGTAATCAATATTTTTTATAATTGTTGCACCTAGCTACTGGAGCATGTTTTGCATATCTTTTTGGTCTACGTGGAATGCTCTAGTACATCGAAAGAAGTGTTCTTGTGGTGTTGCATACACACATAATATATTGCACCAAATGATTTCAACCCACGCCCCCAACAAATAACGATTCAGATTTACTGATTTGGTTGGCTGATTTTGTGGCAACTTTGGGCCAATGACATATAGGCCCCACAGGTGGTGAGCCCTATGTGTCACTGTCTCACCGACTCATTGTCATCTGAGTTTCTGTTCCATAACAACAAATAATAGACGACATGGAGAATAGCAGAACATGCTTGCTTCCCTGCGTGACTGCCTACTCCGCTGAACGCGTCAATCAATCCAAATTACCTTACCCCTCGCCATGCATAAACTAGTTGCTAATAACCCACAGATTTGGGCTCAGTCTAACTGGGATCCCAACGGGACAAAAACATATCCAAATCCCAGATTACCATACATGGATCCAACAGACAACATCCATGCTCCACGCTGGTCGTTGGCCTCTTGCGGCACCGAAATTCTCGCGTCCTCTACCGCCCTGACGGCGACACCGATGCCGACGCCGCCATGCCCATTTCCTTTTTCTTTTTGGCCACTGGGCAGACAGCCTCCGGCGTCCTCCATCTGGCGACGCGTCGTGCATTGGCGGCCCTCGCACGTCACAAGAGAAATCCAAGAATGTTGAGCGAGTAGACTCTCCCCGCTCCAGGGTTTGTTTTATAGAAGCGGTAGGCGCCTCGATCGAGTCCAAAGGCAAAGCACCATTGTTTCAGGATCTTCTCCAGAATCCCAGGTCGTCCGTCCAAAGCGAGGAGCAACGTCGGTAGATCATGGGAGGAGAAAGCGGTATATAAATCTTTCATCCTCGTCTCACGGCCTTATCCCAGCAGTACCCCTACACCAAGCCGTAGAGGAGAGAGGCAGGGATGGCAGCCGGGGCGACGCTCCACAAGCCGAGGGCCAGGAGCCTGTGGCTGCTCGTGCGCCGGATGCTCTGCCGCGGCTGCAAGCCGCACAGACCGGCTGCCGCGACCGGAGACAGGGATGAGGGAGGCGACGGCGGGGAGAAGAGCAGCCTCCTCGGCCGAAGCCGTGGCTCGCTGGAGGAGCTGCTGGGGTCGGACGGCGCCGTGCTCCGTGCCAGCAGCGCCAAGAAAGATGTCGAGCACGTCGACCACCGGCAACGGCAGCCGTCGATGGACGTGGATCGTCCACAGGCCCCGCTGGTGGCCGTGTCGTCGTCTCGTGGAGGTGGCGGCGCGGCCATGCAGCAGTACCGGCGGTTTGTGTTCGGCGGGTTCCGGCGGCGGCTCATGATGCGGCGGCCGTGGCGGCCCATGCTCGTCGCCATCCCCGAATGATCGGCCATCCATGCATCCGACGACGGCCGGTCGACCGAGCAACGGAGAACTTCGATCGGCCGTGTCGTGTCTTGTGGGGTAGTGGCTGCCATACCCGTCTGTGCCGGTGTGTGTATAGCTTGTGGTGTTTGTTCATCAGCAGTTCTTCCGGCGGCCACTTTGTTCGTTTCTTGCGGCGATCGCCTCGTGGCCGATCGATGCTTTCCGTTATGCATAGCGACATGCATGGCGTGTTGGTAATGCTGATACACAACTTGACGACATTGTTATTTTCGGAACCGATTTGGAATTGGCATGTATGAACAAATTTAAAAACTAGCAAATCAGTGGTACGTAGGCTGCGCGACTCGGTCGACTTTGCTAAAGGGCAACAGGTCCAGTCACGTCTTCTTTTGGCTTTTGATGGTCTCGAGGCATTTCAAATTACGAATTTAAAATTTTGGTTTGGCAATCCTGGCCCTACAGGTCCTTGCTCTTTACCACCAAAAGCTAGCTAGCTTCTAGTAGAAGTTTTGGGGCCATCGAAAGCTAGAACTGGCCATCTTTGCTTTAGCACGAGAATTAATGGACAAGCAAAGTATGAATCATGTCTCTCCATTACCACTCTCTTGATTTGGTTCTTACTTTCGGCACTTAGATGGGCATTTGTTTTTGAAAACTCAAAGCTCCTGGCTAGATATAAATGCATTCCATTTATCGAATATGAAACTTTCAGCATATATTCATGTCGATGACCACGTTAACGCATCAGTTACTAAGAAATTTGATCCGTGTAAAAAAGTTAGTGCTCGAAAAATAAAATTTACAACATTTTTTTAACTTTTTGTGTAGCACACATTTTATAGGTTTTTGTGTTAAAATTTTTTGCAAACATGCAAAGACGCAAAAATAAATGTTGTCCAAATTTAAATATTTTCTTGTTAACTTATACATATTTAATCTACTATTTATCCACTGGGTGAAAAATTCCACGAGCAGACCTTCTTTTTTTATTTTCGTAAGGGTCATGTCCATGTAGTTAACTCGCTAGCCCATTTGTTTATTTGGTTGGTTGCTCTTATTGTACACAATGTATTTCACCTCCCATGGGCTCTTACCATAGTTTTAAAAACCAACCGATGATTGCCAATGAGGGCGTCGGTTCCCGGTTCACCCGATTGGACCACATGTTGGCTCGGTTCAATCATCGGTTTATTAAAAATGGAATAGGAGAGAAATATGAATAATTTGTTAAAAGTCGGTGTATTTAATAGCTTGTGTGACTTTTATTTTTTATTAATACAAAAAAATCTCGAGACATGAAGAATGTAAAGATAGAAAATGTGGAGCCATCATACTGAAGAACCTAGATGGCATTTTGTGTTCTAGAGCTATACAAATATAAGTGAATAATTCTCAATATAACTTTCAGTTTTCACATCGGAGATTTTCATGGTTGACGTTGATATAGACTACCTGCTGGAGATGTTCTTTGGTCAAATACTGCTCGTAATGTATTCCGGTAGTGGTGTTGACTCTTGAAGCTTCAAGTAGTACATGCGATATGGGGGTCACGCAATAGATGGGTGCATGATAAAGAATCTTATGATCCGGTTGCTGTTGTTAAATATGTTGCTGAAACATTAGCTCTCCTGAAATTACCGTCAGGTTCAGGGAAAAGACAGCTTGGGCAAGCATGGAAGCCCCCAGATTCTGGATGGATTAAAATCAACACCGATGGAGCAACCTCGGAGGAGTGCTTGCAGTAAACCCTTGAATGGGGTTACTGATCCGTTCATTGCCGAGCTTATGGCAGTGCGAGAAGGTACGATCTTTGCCCAGCTTAGGGGTTACTCGCATGTGGTGATTGAGACGGACTGTTTGGAGGTCGTTAAACTTTTGTCGTCGCGGGGTGATCATCTCTCAGTTGCCGCGTCGATATTACATGATGTTGAGGAGATATCGTCAACTTTTATTTCTTTTTCGGTTCAGCGTGTAGGTCGTTTGAATAATGCTCCTGCTCATTGGTGTGCGAAGCGTGCTTGTACGCTGTCGAGGACTGAGAGTTGGCTGGAGTCTTGCCCAGACTTTTTAGTTTCCAGTTTGATAGCTGATTGTAAGAGTTTGTTGATTAAGTAATAAAGTGGTGAAAATGTTGCAAAAAAAAGTACTTCCGGTGTGCAGTAGGCGTGGGGCCTTTCTACTCTCTCCGAATCAGAAAAAGTGTTCGTGAGCTCTAAATCAAATTGTACTACGGTAGCGGTAGCAAATTTTCTACTTACACTTAAAAGTTAAAACAGTTCGGAGGGACTAGCTCTTTTCACGCAACAAGAAAGAGAAGCTGGGCCTGGGCCTGGAAACAGCCTTTCCTGCTGTTTACTGTTGTCAGCCCAAGAAGGACCTGCGTTCTAGAAAACTCTCCATGCTGTTGTTGGTGAGTGGGCCGAGCACTATGGAGACGACTCTGGAACGAACGAGAGGGGCCACTTCTAGAAGGAAACATGAAGAGTGTAGAGGTCTCAGGAGCACTTCGACCAGCTATAAATACATTGCCTCGCACTTCATCTCAAACCAACCCAGAAGAACACAGCCAATTCATACACAGAGCATAGCATTCGATTCAAAGCAGACACCAATTGCAATCACTTCTTCCCTCGAGAATTAATCAACCGAAGCAACACCAAGCAATGTCGATCGTGAGGCGGAACAACAACGTGTTCGACCCCTTCGCCGACCTCTGGGCCGACCCCTTCGATGCCTTCCGCTCCATCATCCCGGCGGCCACCAACGGTAACGACACCGCCGCCTTCGTGAACGCTCGGATGGACTGGAAGGAGACACCGGAGGCGCACGTCTTCAAGGCGGACCTGCCCGGCGTGAAGAAGGAGGAGGTGAAAGTCGAGGTGGAGGACGGCAACGTGCTCATCGTCAGCGGCGAGCGGACCAAGGAGAAGGAGGACAAGAACGACAAGTGGCACCGCGTGGAGCGCAGCAGCGGCAGGTTCGTCAGGCGCTTCCGGCTGCCGGAGAACGCCAAGGTGGAGGGGGTCAAGGCCGGGATGGAGAACGGCGTGCTCACCGTCACCGTGCCCAAGGCGGAGGTCAAGAAGCCCGAGGTGAAGGCCATCGAGATCTCCGGCTAAGTGTGTATGTGTCCATCGGGACCAGCTTACTTCTTGTCTTCCCAGTGCACCGTTTGATTTGCAGCAGCTGCGTCAGTGTTCTCGCCGAGTCGTATGTAGTTGTGTATCGTGATCCTGTGTTTCTTTCAGTTGTGCTTGTGCTCGATGATCATCTTCCAGTTTGCCTAAGAATAAGATAATAAATCGTTCGATCGGATCTGAGTTCAGTGCAAATATTTGTAAATCCTAACCTTGTACACGAGCTTTTCAAGTTTTGATTGCTAGAGCTAAGGAAAGCGACCGTTCCCTGTTTCCTTAATAGTTCATGTTCATCGATCCAACTCGGCAGTGATGGAAGCATTGCTCAGACCCCCTCAGCTTACAATATTGTAGGAAGCCACCAAAGTAGGGCTAGAATTTCAAATACCCACCACTTTACAAATTTTTGGGAGAAAAAAACACTTAGCCCCATTTGTAAAGTGGAGTTTTTGTTAACAATAGTGGTAACTCTTTAAAACCCTTATCGTAACCCTGATTGTTGTGTTTTTTTTAGAATTATCTCCGAATATGCGAAAATGAATGTTTGGTGGGCTGCCTAGTTAGCCCACAAAATTTAATAGACCTATCAGTTACATCAAGAGTGTCCCAACTCCCCAACCACACACATATGGTGTTCATGCAAAAACACACATACACACACTCTTCTTCGTGAATAGATGTTCTAAAAACAAAAATCTGGTGACTAGGTCGCAAAATGCTGGGTCATTTTCTACTTGATGAGCCAATACATTTTATCAACATTAGTACTGCTTATGTCGATCGGTTTATTATGGGGTCTTTCGCCTTCTATTTTTTAGGATGACAAAGACATAATAAGTAGTACTACTCTCTCCCCTCCATTTTAAAATATAAAATGTTTTAAGAAGTGAGTCTAACTCGATTTGCTAGTGCAGTGGATGTACAACCCACTCCTCAACCACACACATCTGGTGTTCATGCAAAAACACACATACTCACACACTTCTCGTGAATAGATGTTCTAAAAACATAAGTCTGGTGACTAGGTCGCAAAGTGCTGGGTCATTTTCTACTTGATGAAGCCAATACATTTTATCGATATTAGTTTTTTTTAGATTAGTTCTGTGTATGTCGATCTGTTTATTATGGGGTATTTCGTCTTCTATTTTTTAGGATGACAAAGACATAATAAGTCCCTCCGTTTTAAACTAAAGATGTTTAAAGAAGTACGTACAATCCAGCCATCTTGATTTAAATTCTCATTGACGTGATTTTGTTTTGAAGTCAGTTGTGGGGTTTCCCCTACCGCTTTCGTTTCAAAAAAGAAAATGATTTTTTAATGCAAGATATGTTAATGGAAGTTTACATACCTTATATCTAATATCAGAATACACTCACAGCACACTTCATGAAAAGAAAAAAGGGTTATTTTGGTCTTTACACTAAGATATATTTACATGTATATAAACATATATTATGCTAATATTATGCTAAAACACTTTATATTCTAATATGGAAGGAGTATGATTCTTTCCTTAGCTGCTAAGACACAAAGGAAATCTTGGAACTGATCGACATGGCATTAATGATGAATACGCATATATTGTTCGCGTAGCTGCCACGAGACTTGGAATTTAGTTTGTTCTCGAAAAATTTCTCACGAGTCAGTAGATTAGCAAGTCAAAGGAAATCTCTTTGCCACAATGCTACTCCAATCTAATAATGTAGCAGTTCCTGTTGATGGAAGTGGTGAAGCGAATCACGCATGTTGGTGCACGTGCGTGCCGTATAAAATTTAGTAGTCTGGACTGGACTAACATTGGACATTGGCCTTACTGGCTGATGGTGTTCTAGTTCAAGGGCATTTACATCATACTCCCTCCGTTCTAAAATAAGTGTCTTATGTCTCTTAAGAATGAGATGTATCTAGACATGACTCCTATTTGAGAGACTTGAGACACTTATTTTAAGACGAAGGGAGTAGGTGATTGGATAATGAACTAACGGTTTTGCTAATTCTCAGGTGTCTAAAAATCCATACAAAGTATCGACCGGTTGTACTCGTTTTGGTTTTTTAAACTTTTTTTAACTATAATTGTACTTTTCTGAATCGATTGAGATTTAAGAAAAAACCAGACACCTAAAACATAAGCACTCCCATGAACTAAATAGCTCTTCTTAATCAATAAAAATAACATATCTATTGCCTTTGTTTAACTTTTTGCGTTATGAAAGACCTACCTTTTTGTCTAACTTTATGCCTTTGTTTAATTCTAAAATGTGCAGTAAAATTGTTGTGCGCTATGTTGGCATGGAGGCTGAGGTCTTACTCCCCTTAACGAAATATCTAGAGCTTAGAACACAGACTTCTTCGCCGTCGACCTGCCGCCCGGCCGTGGAGGTTGGTTGCAATGCAATGGTCCACAAGGGCATTGGCACTTG
The DNA here is from genome assembly GCA_026929855.1 of Poa annua. Classification (NCBI taxonomy): domain Eukaryota; kingdom Viridiplantae; phylum Streptophyta; class Magnoliopsida; order Poales; family Poaceae; genus Poa; species Poa annua. The sequence goes on along the minus strand of CM049428.1, from coordinate 1,604,222 downwards.
CTTGATCGCCTGCAAAAGATCTCAAACCCGCCGCGCTGCCGCTTAAATTGTCCACGATATGCATCGGTCCCCAACCAAGTTGCTGACCAGCAAGCTTGATAGTGTTCACGAGATGCTTGATCCATCGAAACTTTTCAGAGCTGGAAAATATCTTCTTCTCTGCATCAGGAAGATCAAAAATATCAACAGAGATTTATGCTACTCTCTCCGTTCACAAATAAGTGTTTTAAATCTCTAAAAAATAAGATGTATCTGTACATACACCTTGCCGAGATTTACTGAGATATGCGCAGCTTGCTAGCTGTTCATTAATTTGACCGTCAGAGTCAGACACCACAAGTTTTTTCTTTTTATGAGATGTCAAACACTTGAAGTGACAAACAAGTATTACAAGCAAAGCATGCATATAGCTCTTACAGCATGCCCAAGCGCTCACTCGAAACAAACAGCAGATCACACGAGCAGCAGGTAACACGATTTCTGCTCAGCCGGCCACACAACCGAACACACCGTTGCAAACAGGCATGCAGATCACACGAGCAACTTACTGCGTGTCCGCACCGGCGACGGCGTCGACCTCGATGGTAGCAAAGGCCGGCTCGTGCATGACGGCCAGGGCAGCTCCCACTCTGGGCACGGTAACCACAAGCTCCCCGCCGTCGTCCATGGCGGCCCTGACCCGCCCTACGGCGGCGTCCTCGGGGAGGCAGAACCTGCCGAAGAAAGAAGCGGAGCTGCGCTCGATCACGTGCCGGCCGCGCGCCTCGTCGGTCCTGGCCTCCCTGCGGACGCTGCGCTGGCCGGCGATGACGAGCACGTGGCCCTCCTCCTCCACCTCCACCTTGACCTCCTCCTTGGAGACCCCCGCGGGGAGGCGCGCGCTGAACACGTACGCCTCCGCCGTCTCCCGGCTGTCGATGTACGTCTCGGCGAAGGCCGCGGTGTCGCTGGCCAGCCACGCGTCGGCGCCCGCCGGCGTGCCAAAGATGCTGCTGAACGGGTTCATCCTCCACACGTCCTGCAGGGACAGCGTGTCAAAGAGCCTCATCACCATTGACATCTTGGAAATGGTAGGTACGTAGGAGTAGATGGTTTCCTTTGGTGAGGCTGCTGCTAGCTTGGAGGTAATGGCGAGACGTCCGGTGGCTATATATGGACGAACACTATCGAGGCACACACCAGCTACTTGCCTTCTTGCAGCTTCCGGAGAGCGTGCAACTGTCTCTGTAGCTTGCGTTGTCGTTGCAGCTCCAGTGGCCAGGTGTGAACCCGTCAGATTTGTTGCGTTGCTCATGGACTTAAATGGAAGAGATCATGAAAGCTCACTTCATAGATCCAAGCAACGGTGAAAGCAGACCAGACGGTCGTAAAAAAATAGAAACAACAGTAGGACAACTCTAAAACTCTTCAAAGGGCTGATGCAATTCGTCCGTTTGTCGGCACTTTCTATCGGCCAGGATGAAAATAAGAACCCAACAAGCCGCGTAAACGGACCGGAGAGGGTGGGCACGTCCCGCTACCCATTTTCACGACTAAGTTTGTCAAATACGTTCTAATAGCACGCATACCCGATATCCTGACACCGACGAGGAGGCGTATGTCGTGGTGGGGTTTGTGAGGTACGTGCAACCAATGCTCGGCGACGCTCGACAAGAGGGATACTTCAAGGAGGATTTCAACTTCGGCGAGAAGGAAGAGGCCAGGCAGGAGAAGGATAACAGTGCCCCGCAGCTGGAGGAGGCCGTGGCCGACTCGGACGGCGAGTACTAGAGCAAATCCTAATTCTAGGATTTAGCATTTTAGTTTGATGTCCTAGTTTCTTAGTTTAAATTTGTCCTATATAATTTTTTGAGCTTGAAATTGTTTTAAAAACCTCAAATGGTAAAAAACTAAAAATAGAAAATATCGATAAAGTGGACATAGATAAACCAAACGTGTCGTCTTGTTGAATGCCATGGTTGGAAAAGGATGGATAAAAAGCTTCGGTTGTGTGTTTTGGATCGGTTCGTTGGAGTATACACGACAGGTTGATGCACATTCGTGAAAAGCTCTTACGGACCATTCCGATGACGACGTCGTCTCGATTTGTTCGTATATTCTCATCACGGTGCTAAGAAATCTAGCCTACCTTGCAACTGATCTATAAGGGTTGTGTACCGGGCGAAATGTTGTGCGGTCGACGTCCTTGAGTTAAGGGCTTGATAGACAATCCGTTCACACCTATCCTCACTACTGGATCGACATGTTATACCTCCGCGCTAGCCTCTTTTGCAATCTCGACGTTGAGCTAACAATGGCAAAATAGTTCGTTGTTTGTTCTAATCTATATCAATCTGTTAGTAGTACGACGCAAGATGCACGGAGCATAATCTTGGGGTTTACATTTCGTTACTTTAGTGATTGTAGCTGAGTCGTCGATGTTTCGTTAATTGATCTGGAAAAAAAGGCAGGTTCTTAGAGGTATCTCTAGCTAGCAATTTCTCCCCTCTTAAATGAACAGAGAAATGTATAAATGGGAGTATCTAGCGCCGTGTTGCATAAGAAATTTATTTGACTTTTTAATCCATCGCTTGGTGCCAGGAAGAGGTGCTATCACAGCACGTACTGTTTGTGGGAGATTTTTCTAGATCGAGCTAAATTCCAAGTCTCGTGGCAGCTAATCAAATTAAATACTCCTAACCTGTCTTTAATTTGTCGAATTATCAATGTATCTAGATTTATTTTATGTCTAAACAAATTTGTATTTGTATTTAGATAAATTTAAAACACTTATTTTAAAACGGAAGAAGTATATATCCATGGCATGTTGATCATTTCCGATATTAATTATATCTTAGCAGCAAAGGAAAGAATCATAATGTAATAGTATTATATTAGCACCTACTACCTCCGTTCTGAATTAATTTATTCGGATTTAGTTTAAGTTGTACTAAATCTGAGTCAATTAATTCAGAATTGAGAGAGTACTTATCTAGGTACTATTTGTTTATTATGTCTAGAAACTGACAATAATGTGAATTTTGGCTAAGTTTATATGATATATTTTTGGGATGGAAAGCATGCTTGATTCGAGGAGTGAATAAAATTTATGACTGTGTAAATATTTACCCTTATTGCATTAAATTAGAGAAGAGACTTGTGATTTGTTTGAAAACCATGGAATACATTAGTTGTAACGAGTAGCTATTAGAAATTTATGAAGTAGTTAATTAATATGTTCAGTTAGTGTTGTGCAGGAATCCTACCTTTACCTGTATAGAGAAACAAACAATCATTAATAAATGTAAATATGTAGGAAAAGACATGAGATTTCCACTTGATTCCAGGGCACGGTGTCGATCGACCTTGAGTTTTCTTCTTTAAACCGCCTAACAGTTTAATAAGCCCGGTTGTCATGATTTTGTGGGAGAGTGAAGTGATTCAGTTTTGTGGAGCACTCCCCCACAACTATTACTTTCTCACCAATTCCTAACAACGACTAATTATACTACATCAGTAACATTTTACACTAAATATTAGTTGCTGACAACAGCGTGAACCAATCTTCTTCCTCCGGATTTTACGTACTTCTATCGATCTCTTTTGTTTGAGATACTGCACAAATTTCTTGTGAATCAGTATAGACCCGATGTTTCATCCTCATAACTAGTTTGTATGACTTGTTTCATTTATAATTTTATTGGTATTTTCATGAATTAAGCATTATTGAAAATTTCTTATATTTCCAACATATGTCAGCCTTGGAATGAAAAGAATAGACATTTTAGTACATTTTTCTTCGTGTAGCTGCCACGAGAAATGGAATTTATCATTCCGGAAAAATCTTCCACGGGTAGTACGTACGTGCTATGCCGTGCTGTGATGGCACCTCCGGATTCGTTTTCGCTAATGTTGCACCAAACTACAGCCAAGAGTTAAAAGCCAAAGAAAATCTCTTTGCCACAGTACAACTCCTTTCAAATATCTTCAATTAAAATGAAAAATCACGAGATAGTATTGTACACCAGGAGTGTTGCTGTTGATCGGGACTTCTCATCGAGGAATGGTCATTATCACGTGGCTGGGGTCTGAATTGAAACATTGCGTGGCCTAGAACTGCCTTCCGGCACGGAAAATCGTGCCCACATTTTTGGCTCCTATGTAATGAAATTGAAAGATGCACTATATTTGACGGTTTGTACAGACAATCGTCCAAGCGATTGTGCTCTAGTTCCACGGAATTTATAGCATGGTGTGGCTGCATCTGGATTCTGCAGCACACATCGACTGGTTAACTGACGAGACGTCGGCGACTCACCTACATCTCTACAGCGATGAAGATGTAAACCCCAAGCACTCTGCGTTTACAAATCCTTGCTAGATGATTCTTGCATGCGTCGTAACAGACAGACATATTAGAACAAAACACCGGACTATTTGGCCAATGTTACCTCAACGTCGAGATTGCAACAGAGGCTAGCGCCAGGTATAACATGCATGTCGATCGAGTGAAGAAAAGTGTGAACGGATTGTACATCGAGCCCTTCAGCCGTGGACGTCGACCGCACAACATTTCGACCGGTACACCTCCGGGGCCAAGATAATTAAGGAGCAAGGACACAACCACGACATGTGACGAGTCATACAGGATAGATTTTCTAGCGGGGGTGACGAAGATATGCGAACAAATCTAGGCGATATCGCCCTCGGAATGGTCCCAATGGATTTGCAGAAGCAGCCAAGCTGAAGCAAAACGTGTGTGCAAACACTACTTGACAGTAAAGTAACTTTTTAAAGCTTAATGCGGTCCATTAGATAGAATATAGTTGATCCTAGTAATTGCTCAGTTTATAAAAATGGTCTGCCAAAAAAGGCACCAGCAATCTTACCTGCCATTGATACAACGCATGTCCACCAAACATAACAAATACACACCTTTGCCTCAACGGCTCATCGCCCCGATTTACAACAATCGACCCCAAAATTGCATACTAGTCACATAGCCGCACAGATTCAACCATCGAGTAGCCCTTGCTACCCGGATACCCGCACACTGATCTCGGTAGCCCGAAGTCAATCCAGTCAGTCGACGAAATTGCTGCCTTGACCACTCCACTCAAAACAATGCTAGACCACGACAATACCAATACGACCATCGTTGCATAGTAGCCCAAGGTTGCCGCCTCGACACATGCCCTCACATCCACCTCCCCCGACCACCTAAATTCACATGTCCACCCATCGCGGGGGCTGGGACTTGGTCTCCAAGGTGACACCTTCGTGAAGATAACGCGTCCAATTTTAAGGGAAGGAACCGCCTATTCCGACAGAGGAGAACTCGCCGCCGCCCGATGTGGGTCAGGATCACGAAAACCATTCACGTCGAGCAGGACTGAACCACCACAATGACAAACTGAAGAAAGGGACGACATCAAAGACGCCGCACACCGTCATCGGCATGGATCAAAATTTGTGCAGTGCTTTTGCTCAAGAAGTCAATCCTTGACTTTGAAGCGAGAGCAGCAACATGCAAGATGGCAGCAAGAAACATTCACCACCGAGTGCCGCATCGCTGAAGTGGCCACCGGTCCGGGGTTGCCGCTATGGTGCCGAACGTGCAGTGTTGGGAGAACGAAATCCTACTGTCACCTTTGTTGAACGTGCGTGGCTTTGCCAACGTCCCCTTTGGCAGCGGCGGTGCGGGGGAGGGAGGAGGGTTTCCCGTGTGGCCAATCACGGACGACACGAGCGGTATCTCGATGTCAATGACCAATAAAACCAGCCTAAGTAGTGTTTCAACTGCTGAGTGCATGCTTCGTGTTACTAAGCAGATTTCATAGCGGTTGAATTTTTTACTGGCATGTGGTGTGCTTTCACCGTTGCTTGGATCTCTCAAGTGAGCTTTTCATGATCTCTTTCATTTAAATCCATGGGCAACGCAACAAAACTGACCGGTTCACCCAAGTTACAGAGACATGTGCACGCTCTCAGGAAGCTGCAAGAAGGCAAGTAGCCTGGATGGTGTTCGTCCATATATAACCACCGGGTGTCTCGCCTATTTGCTCCAAGCTAGCACGAGCCTCACCAAAGAAAAACCATCTAGCACCTACCATTTTCAAGAAGCTAAATCAATCTGTAGCTAGGACGAGATGTCAATGGTGATGAGGCTCTTCGACACGCTGTCCCTGCAGGACGCGTGGAAGAACCCGTTCAGCAGCATCTTCGGCACGCCGGCGGGCGCCGACGCCTGGCTGGCCAGCGACACCACCGCGTTCGCCGAGACGTACATCGACAGCCGGGAGACTGCGGACGCGTACGTGTTCAGCGCGCGCCTCCCCGCGGGGGTCACCAAGGAGGAGGTCAAGGTGGAGGTGGAGGAGGAGGGCCACGTGCTCGTCATCGCCGGCCAGCGCAGCGTCCGCAGGGAGGTCAGGACGGACGAGGCGCGCGGGCAGGCACGTCATCGAGCGCAGCTCCGCCTCCTTCTTCGGCAGGTTCTGCCTCCCCGAGGACGCCGCCGTGGGGCAGGTCAGGGCCGCCATGGACGACGGCGGCGAGCTTGTCGTCACCGTGCCCAGGATCGGCGCCGCTCTGGCGGTGCTGCCCGAGCCGGCTTTGGCTCCCATCGAGATCGAGGCCAGGCCGTGCTAGGCCGGTGATTATGCATGTCGACGCCGGCGCCAGTGCGGACACGTAGTAAGTTGCTACTGTGATCTGTGTGGCCGGCGGTTCGATCGAACGGTACGTTCCGTGGCCTGGCTAGAAATTACGGCCGGTGGCTGCTGTTCGTGGTTCCATCCATCTGTTCTTTGCTTGTATCATTGTTTGCAAAGTGAGCTGCATGGATGCATGTTTTGCTTGTATTGATACTTATTGTAACCTTGCTTTGCATCGCAAAGAAAAAATATCTGGTGTTCGATGTAAGGTCGAATTTTAATGAAGATCAAGAAGATTGAATTTATGGGTCATTCTCGACAAGGTGGTTAATATATTTGGGGTCTTCCTTAGACCCAAAATGAGTGTCAAACAAATTAAGAGCTAGCTAGCTGGGAATCTTCACTGATATTTTTTTGGGTGCAGAAGAAGATATTTCAAACATGAAAAGTTTCGATGCATCAAGCATCTTGTGGACAATAGCGAGTTGGTCGGCCGGTTCTTTGGTGATGCATCTCGTGGAGAAAGTGGCACGGCAGGTCGGCAGCACTGCGGTGACCCTTCCCTTGAGGTTGTGATCTGTTGCAGGCCATATACATGGAACATCATTGCACTCACCACCACTTAGACGTTTGATACGGCAGGTCGACGACACAGATATTTGTGTGCTCCGGCAACCAAAAATGGGGTCGTACTGTCGTGGGATGTGACTAAATACCTATGACATATCTCATACTTTCCTCCTCTCGAGCGAGCAGCTTCATCATAACTTCCCCTACTTTCCTATCCCTCAGCTAGCACCACCGCTAGTCGAATCACGTTGCTTACTTCGATCGGTGCGTTGTCACCCCCTTGTCTCCGCGCCCTGGCATGAGATACTATTCTCTCCTCGAAATCCTACTATTTTCTCTCGCCTAGATCAATCATGTCTCTAAACTCGGTCTAGTCTCATCGACACCTTTGCCATTGCAGGCAGATGCGGCATTGCCGACTCCACCTCAGTGGATCCACAATGGCCGCTATCCGGCCCCTGCTCTCTCTATTAGGTTTGATGTAAGGAGGTAGAATTAAAAAAATGAAAATAGAAAGAGAAGTATAAGACACAGAGTGGGCATTATATCTAACAAATGTAAGACGTAATGGTGGGCTAAAATACACTACCAGAACGTCTTATATTTCAAGACGGACTCCATCGTTTCCGTAGCCGTGAGTTGAGCCAAAAATATGGGCGCGATTGTTCTTTCATCCAAACCACCACGAGGGGACGTTACATCCGTGATTCGCTTCGTTTCCACTAAACATGATTTCCCGTGTGTGTGGAATGTTCAACAACATGTTGCAGACCACTAATCTTCAACGAAAACTGCTGGTATAGTAGTACCTGGAGGTGCCACCACAGCACAGCGTAGCACGTATACGCTCCTTGCGAGAGATTTTTCTAGATCGAACTAAATTCCAATTACCGTGGCAGCTACCGCAATAAAATATAAATCTACGACGGCAGAAGAAGAGCAAAGCTAATCAATCAACTGCTGCATCTTCTTCCAATGCAAAGAACACACTCATCTGGGCTCCAAATCAAACAAAACGAGAGCCACTATAATGTTGGGCTATGTATTCTCAAGATTAAAAGAATCGATGAACTGATCAGAACATTGAGGCGTGTGGGTGTGGGCAGGGCCGTGACGTGCTTGGCAACCAACGGAGGGAGCACGTACCTACAACCCATCTCTTATGTTGCCAATCAGGTGGCGCCATTGCCAACGGAGGCGCCTCACTGATCCACATATATTTCTTCCAAACAGCAGTTTCCAACACCCCTTATCAGGCATGCTGCGGATGAGAGGCGACTTGGGTTGGGACGCCACAGACTCTCGAAGGATCGGTGACCTCCCTACGCCATGGTTGCATCTTCCAGATTTTCAGGCCAGAAAGGAAGGGAAATTAGAAACTTAACGGAAGAAAAAATAAGGTCAAAGACATGCATCCTCGTACAACATGTGAAAAGCCGTCGTCCTAACAAGGGTTTTTTATAGAAAAAAATGGCCTGGGGGCTCTGTTTTTTCATGAATGCATCACGCCAAGTTTAGAGTATGGTGGTGACAAACCCACTGGACATAAAAACGAACTAGTATTTAGAGTGAGACACTCAAAAGAAAAATCCCAATACAGAGAGCTACAGCAGCTAGAGTCTGAAAAATTAACTGAAAAATAAGTACATTACCTTCAACAAGTAAGAGACTTTCCTTTTTCTAAGCGAAATAGTATTCCATTTCCACTGAGATAACCGAAAAAAGATGAGCTAGCATGTATCTGCAACAGAGAAATAAAAAGGTTGAGCTACACGGCACTTACCTCTAACAAGGAAAAATAGAAGTATGACAACACTAGAGTACAGACAGCTCCCACCTCCCAATGTTGCCAAAATGAAGCCCAAACAATCATCATTCTCAAAAGCAAGATATCACCCCTAATTTCGAATCACATGTTCATAATTTGCAACATCTGTCATCATATTCCAGCGTCATCATTGTTTACCTGATCATCCAGCTGGTCAACAATTCTCCAGCCGTGGGATTGAGCTGACGGCTATGTTTCCCCATTGAATCGATGACTTTTTTTAGTTCCTCACAACTCATTGCTCTCTTTTGTCAAAGAAAATATAGGTTGACCATGCTATACTTGAGCCGCCTTCATTGATATTCGAAAAATCATGAAGAATCCTTACTGTGGCGAAAGTCGGAGTTTCCTGAAATCTGACTCTCTAGAGCAATTTTAAGAAAACGTCAGGACAGCTTGAAGAAGACGTCGAACAAGCTCATAAAATGAATGTCAAGGCAAATTTCAAGGCAAATATTTTGACATATTGAACATTCTTATCCAAGTTTATATGCGACTAGTGGACCCAAATTACCAATGGTCATGTACTGCACAAAGGGATTATAAAAGTGAATGACAGGATTGACTCTAACTATTTTCATACTTGATAGATCCAACCATGGTACGATGCTATGTCTCACGAGGATAGAGGGAAGACATAGAAAGGTTTCTAGAGTTTATCAATAGCTTTTGGATTTAGGGTAATTGATCGATGCCAAGATACAAAGCCCAAGTCTATATAACAAGCGCACACCATAGATTTTGAGGAAGCATCCCGTTGTCATTTATTTTCCTCTCACTTGGCAGCCTCCAAGAGGGATGGAGGTTCATCTAAACGAGACAAACTCAAAGAAATTTGGCGTGCCAAAGGGCCGCCGCCTCCTTATGGGCTACAACCCCTCCATTAAGCTATCCATATCCAAGTGCACATCCATCATGTGTGGGTAGCCCTGCCCTCCATTAAAACTCAACCATGCTAGAGAGCATCACAAAACATTTTATGTGTTATGCTTTGTATTGCTCTCTGGCGTGGTTTAATTTGTTGTATTTTTCTATAAAGTAAGCAACAAGATTACTCACACATGGTTACTGATGACATGGGGAGGGATAGTGAGATGGAGATGTTTTGACTTGGATAGGAGACGATGGCCATGACGACAAAGCAGCAGCACGATGCGGCCCCTTAGCCTTTCTTACTTGCACTTGGTGCGGGTGTAGAGGAGGCTCTCCTCCTATTGGCGGCTTCCAAGGGAGAAGTAAAACAAAGACAATGATGGCCTCCTAAAAAATTACGGTTTCCCCTTTTTATATTGATTTGACATTGCATCTTGACCATCCAAGCCATGCTATTTTGATCCAAATGCTTTTGGGAACCTATAGAACCTTCCTAGTTCTTCCCACTATCCCCATGAGTCGATAGGGTCAAACCATGTTCGCATCCATCAACTATGGAAAGAGTTGGGGTCAATCCCGTCATCCAATTTTTGAAACCCCGTAGTGCAAAACCTTTGGTAAATTGGGCCCACCATTCCCATACAAAATTGGATCTACACGTTCTCTAAAATTTCATGTTGTGACTCCTTAGATTTGGCGTCATCCTCGAATGGTCCCATGGCGAGACCACAAGAAGGTTCTGCTTTGTGATTTGGGAAATAGTCATGTGATTCCTACACATCAAATTGAAAAACAAGTTTTTATGTTTCCTACTATTAATAGATTAGTTCAAATAAATACTCCCTCTGTTCCTGAATGTAAGAGCTATAGTTTTCTGCACGGATATTAAGACATGAGTATTTGACATACTATGAACTCATTTATTTTAGACAAAATTTAGAAAAGATGACTACCTAATAGACAACAAATGAAAACAATCCATAAATTCACTCCGTTAAAGAATGAAACTCACTTTTTCATCGGTAAATTCATCCAAAAATCATTGTAAACCATATATTTTGGAGTTTTTCTCAAAAAACTATAGCTCTTACATTCAGGAATGGAGGGAGTAGTATAAAGCTTCACAAAATATAGTGTATACTAAAATTTGCCGATTTGGAACCTTGTAACCTAGTTACTTTGATATGTGCAACTCTAATTAAGTGAAAATAATCGGCTAATTATTGAACGTAATAACTTATTAAAAAATATCATTGTTATATACTCCCTCTGCTTCTAAATGTAGGGTTTATAGTTTTCTACACGAATATTAATGTGGATATTTTACATACAGTGGACTTATTTTATTTCTATAAAAAAGATCGTGGGAAATGAGTTCTTAACATGCATGAAATGAACATAATATGTTAAATCTCATTTTTGAGACTAGGTCTCATTTTTTGATGGGTCAAATTATCCATAAATAAAAAACACACCTTAGTAGGACATATAGTGTTTGGGTCTAGTTAAAGTCAACCTGAAGACATATATAAATAGGAGATAAAAAATTTAAGTTTGAGAATTGAGAGTAGGAGAGTGAAAATACCGTTACACGCAAAACCTTATGTGCATGCAGTGTCGCGGTGTAGTTTTCTCCTATATAATAATGGAAGATAAAATACAAACAATGCAAGATAAAAAAAATGAGTACACAAGCAAAATCTTGGGAAAAGATAACATTCATGCCTGCCAGGCTGCCACCACAAATTTGGAATGAGTTTCAGTATAGGTAAATAAGATAAGTTCATGCTAGCTAGTTCGATCGTCAGGTGTTCAACGGAGAGCAGAACTATAGTAGCTAATTAAGTACTAGTAGATCATCCAGATCGTGGCTGAGTGAGCTTGATCTTACCATTGCGTTGCACTCCAGGTACCCCTTGCCGACGTACTTCTCGAGATCGTTCGAGACGACGTGCATGCGCCTTCAACTCCCGGATCCTATCCAGGAACTCCCGGCCGGATCCACTGCTTCAGCTTCTTGCCGTCGATCGATCTCTCAGGTGACGAACCGGATCTGCTCCGCGTCGGCGTGTTGGAGGAGGCGGGGTACCGCGGAAGGTCGACCCCTATGAGAGGAACTCGCTACCTCGCCTGTACCGGCGTATGGGCGGCGAGGCAGGAGATGTGAGGGGAGGGGAGGGTAGGCGGCAGGGGTTAGGGTTTTTCCTCCCTGCGCTACGCGGGGCGGTATATAAGAGGGACGAGGGGCTCGGATCTGATAATTAAGCGGTTACGATTGAGAGTGAATATAATGCTTCTGGGTGTATGTGCACCCGGTTTTTTTAAATGTAAACAAAGAGTCAAAGTGTATTCAAAAAATGTGAAACAAAAATTTCATATACATGACTTGCATATCATGTACCCGTGCATGAATTTCATGCCCAACATGTTATTTACTTTGTCTCGGTAAAAAAAAGAAAAATTAGGTGCTATATAACAGTGTATATGTGATGTATTTTTGTCTTTTTTGTACGGGTCAATCGAAAAATTATTTGTTCACAAACTTGCGAGACATGCCTGATACATGCGCATATTTTCTATGTACCTTCTTTTCTTTTAGAAAATGATTGTCTCAACCGGGTGTACATGCACCCGGGAGCAACGGATGAATTTCCGTTATGATCTTCCTATAATCCATTAAGGAAGTGACGATAACCCGTAAGAAATAAGTTACTTACATATGTCAATATGGAGTAGCATATATGTAGTTTCAAAGGGATCTTATATTGCATTTTTCCTGTTTCTGAAAATAGTTCCGAATTCCAGAGACAGCATCGAGCTCTGCTCACGAAGCCATGGGTGAGTAAGTCGATTTTCTCAAGGAAATACAAAATTTTATTTTTCATTCAATGATTATCTTGTGAAGATTGGCTGAATTTAATATGTGCTATTTTCCCTGTACAGAAAATAACGAGATTGCAAAAAATAACACCAAACTTGAGGCAGAGTGTAAAGCAAAACAGTTATATGAGACGAACAGAGTTTTTCATGAATTTTGGAGACTTTTTAAAATTTTGCCTCTCTACTGGAAAATCCCAATCCATCTTATAAAATTAAAAACATCCCCACTAAAGCAACCAAATCATGTGTGGCTTCCGGTGAGCGTGTTTGTGTTTCGGTGGTGTCGGTGCTTGCATACCTTTTGCATACCAGCGACGGTCGTAGAGTAACATGAGCTCACGCACGGCTCGTTATTGAGGTCGACTAGCACATGAGAGCATATCGGCAACAGTGGAGGTCATCAATGCCGATTGTGGCGCCGATGAGGCTCGAATGCTTGCTCTGGGTTTGCGGTCTTGAAAGTCAGGTTCTAGCCAAGGTCACTAGGAGGAACCTAGACAAATGGGACGAAAGCGACTTTTGGAGATGTACGTCACAAAATATGTTGATGAGAGAACCGGTGAGAAGATGAAAGGTAAATCTCAAGGACATGCAAAAATGGATATGCTAAAATGGACAAGAAGTCCAGGACTCACCCAAGACGGCGCAATGATTATGGAGGAGATGGACAGAGTTGCATGCCACACATGCCACGTTGACGTCACTCAGCCTGTGTGTCCTCCGCCGCCTCTATTGGCCACCGCAGCGTCCTCCTTCCAGTATTCGCCGCCGCTTCTGGCTTTCGCCATTGCCGCCTCTCGAATCTTCTGTCAGCCATGGCAAGGTGGAAACGAATGCTGGAATTTTAGTGTACATGGGTTAAGACCCAACTAAAATCCGAAATTTTCATGGCCATTCTGATTGGCTGGTTATGTATGTATGTGACTAATGTTTAGTCTCATACTGCATGTGAAGAGTGAGCTGCACCACTTTATATAGTGGAATGTTCTAGTACTAGTATGATTTAGTGAGAATAAGAAAAGAAAGAGTGCCACACACGTGCTCCTCCTCCTCGCTCGCCTCGCCACGCCCCGCCTCGTCACGTCACGTCACGACGCGCCGCGGGTTGCGGGTTGCCGGAATCTCGCCGATCCGATTTTATATTTTTACAGTTCGGGAAAATTACTGAGTCATTGATTAGTAATTAACTTGATTAGTAATTAACGGACGCATTAATTACCTTGCCGTTTCTGAAATCAATGGGATTGTGGGGCGTTACCGACTCGATCGTGGCTTTCAGCCCACATTCTACCCGACTCGCTCCATATATACAGCCCAGGACAAATCCTAGCCGCCACCACGAGATACATGGTCTCACACCGTTCCAGAGCATTGCGCCGCCGTCTACCAAGTCTTTCCATCCCGTCTTCCGGCATGCACCGGTTGAAGGGACAGTAGGCATTCGGAACCCCGCCTCTTGTGATCCTGTACGGGAGAGGGTCGATCAGGTTTTTGGGGAGCGCACTCACGCGACTACTGGGTTCGAGTTCTTCCCCAACGATGACTTATTTCCCGACATCGCCAGCCTCTTCATCGATGATATGAGCGACGACACGGGGAACTCCAGCGGTGCGACTGCCGCTGCATTGTATGTGTTCATGATCTTCCTATATGAAGTTTTACTAGAGTTGCTACTTGTAGTATGTGCTCTAGATTCAATTTGTTCTCTAATATTTGCGTAGATCACATGATTAGTTTAATCTGTATTATTCTAGTCATAACCTGTTTACTGTTTTCGCGGATTAAATCATATGCTAAATCGCCTAATTACTCAACAATCCAAAAATCTGATTATAGGCAGTTAGCAATTGATGGCTTTATTGCGTCAACGAGGGCGTTTCTCTTTAAATGGGTTATGTATAAGCGGTGGCGCATGAGAGCGGTGTTATGGTTTCAGAACATGAACTGTTATGCTGCCACCAAAGGCAAGCCTGATGGCGAGCTTGACCTTGCACAGCAGGAGTCCTTCGAGAGGCTCGACAACATGTTTAACAGTGCCCTTTTGAGTATTCTTGACGATTTCATTGTGTACTCGTATATGTCGTTTTCTAACGGCAAGGACATGTGGGATGCGCTCGAGGCCAAGTTTGGGGTCTCGGATGTTGGCAGCGAGTTGGATGTCATGCAAACTTTCTATGACTATAATATGACTGATGAGCGCCCTGTTGTTCAACAGGCTCATGAGATACAGTCACTCGCTAAGGAACTTGAGCACTTTAAGTATATCTTACCGGACAAGTTTGTCGCCGGTGGCATTATCGCCAAGCTCCCACCTTCGTGGAGCAACTTTGCCACCTCTCTGAAACACAAGAGACAAGAGTTTTCCGTTTTGGATCTCATTGGTTCGCTTGATGTGGAAGAAAAGGCAAGAGCGAAGAATACATGTGCTCGAGTTAGCAAGGCTGGTTCTAGTGCCCATATGGTACAGAAGAAGAATTATCAACCGCCCCATAAGCCCAAGTTTAACAAGAACAATTCTGCAGGTAAGGGCAAGCCTGATGGAAAATTCAAGCCATCACAGCCTACCAACTTTAAGAAGAAGAACAACAACAAACCGAGGAAGAGTTCATGCCATGTTTGCGGTGATCCAAATCACTGGGCACCTCGGTGTCGCAACCGCCATGAGCTGCGCGAATCTGAGAACAATGGTAAGAATGCCAATGTTGTGATTGGCGATACCGAGATGAAGGATTTAGGGTACGGAATATTTCCCACCATCTTTTCAGTTTGTCATTCACCTGAATGGTTGATTGACAATGGTGCCAATGTACATGTTTGTGTTGATGTCTCGATGTTCTCTTATTACCAGATCACAGGGACTTCCCCCGTGATGATGGGTAATGGGTCACATGCTTTCGTTCGTGGTGTCGGTACGGTCAATCTGAAGTTTACTTCGGGGAAGACTGTGCGTCTGAAGAACGTTCATCATGTGCCCGCCATCAATAAAAATCTCGCCATCGGATCTTTGCTGTGTCGAGATAGTTTTTAGTTGGTTTTCGAGTCCAATAAAGTTGTAATATCTAAGTATGGCCAATTTGTTGGAAAAGGCCATGAGTGTGGAGGCTTGTTCCGCATATCTTTATCAGATATTTGCTCCAAAGTTATTAATCATGTTTGCCACGAAATTGAGTCTAATCTTTGACATTCACGACTTTGTCATATTAACTTTGGTAGCATGACACGGCTAGCTAATTTGAATTTAATTCTGAAATTCACTAATGTGAAAGGTTCCAAGTGGTAAGTGTGCGTTCAACCTAAGCAACCTCGCAAGTCCCATAAGGCTGCGGAGGCAAGAGAGAACTTATACATTCAAATCTCTGTGAGATGAATGGTATATTGATGAGAGGCGGAAAGAAATATTTCATGACGCTTATTGATGACTCCACTAGATATTGTTATGTGTATCTCCTGAAAACAAAAGATGAAGCTTTAAACTTCTTCAAAAACTATAAAGCTGAGGCAGAGAACCAACTTGATCTAAAAATAAAACGGTTAAGGTCTGATCGTGGTGGAGAGTACTTTTCCAATGAGTTTGATTCTTTTTGTGCGGAACATGGTATAATCCATGAGAGGACGCCTCCCTATTCACCTCAGTCAAATGGGGTAGCCGAAAGAAAGAACCGAACTCTAACTGATTTGGTTAACGCCATGTTAGACACTTCGGGTCTCTCCAAGGCATGGTGGGGGGAGGCGCTATTGACAGCTTGTCATGTCCTAAACTGAGTCCCCGCAAAGAACAAAACCGTTTCTCCATTTGAGGAACGGGAAAGGAAAAAGTTGAGACTCTCTTACTTACGTACTTGGGGTTGTTTGGCGAAAGTCAATATTCCAATTCCCAAGAAGCGCAAGTTAGAACCAAAAACCGTGGATTATGTTCTTCTAGGCTATGCTTTTCATAGCATTGGTTGTAGATTTTTGATAATCAAATCTGAGGTATCCGACATGCGTGTTGGTACGATTATGGAGTCAATGATGCGACTTTCTTTGAGAACATTTTTCCCATGAAGGGTAGGTCTAGCTCATCAAATCAGGATATACCTAATACATTTAGTCAGAAATTAGTTGAGATTCATGATCCTACCATTTCGATAGAACACACTGATAATCCCGTGGAGGATGACAATGAAGTTCAGACAGAGGACTGCAAAGTCCTTTGGTGATGATTTCATTGTGTATCTTGTGGATGACACCCCCAGTACCATTTTAGAAGCTTATGCATCTCTTGATACTGACTACTGGAAGGAGGTTGTCCGTAGTGAGATGGATTCCATCTTAGTTAACGGAACCTGGGAAGTTATTGATCGTCCTTATGGGTGCAAACCTGTAGGATGTAAGTGGGTGTTCAAGAAAAAAGCTTAGGCCTGATGGTACTATTGAGAAGTACAAGGCGCGGCTTGTGGCCAAGGGTTATACCCAGTAAGAAAGAGAAGACCTTTTTGATACTTACTCACATGTGGCTAGACTGACCACGATTCGGGTGCTACTTTCATTGGCTGCCTCACATCGTCTTCTCGTTCATCTAATGGACGTTAAGACAACTTTCCTAAATGGAGAGTTAGACGAGGGAATTTATATGGATCAGCCTGATGGTTTTGTAGTACCGGGTCTGGAAGGAAAGGTGTGCAAGCTATTGAAGTCTTTATATGGACTTAAGCAAGCTCCTAAGCAGTGGCATGAGAAGTTTGAAAGAACTTTAACTGCTGGAGATTTCGTTGTTAACGAATCTGATAAGTGTGTATACTATCGCCATGGTGGGGGCGAGAGAGTTATTCTATGTCTGTATGTCGATGACATACTGATATTTGGAACCAATCTTGATTTAATCGAGGAGGTTAAGGATTTCTTATCTCACTGTTTTGAGATGAAGGATCTTGGAGTAGCTGATGTAATCTTAAACATCAAGCTGCTGAGAGATGATGATGGTGGGATTACATTGCTTCAATCCCACTATGTGGAAAAGATCTTGAGTCGCTTTGGGTATGACGGCTGCAAGGCTTCTCCGGCACCATATGATCCCAGTGTGTTGATTCGAAAGAATCAGGGCATTGCTAGAGATCAACTGAGATAGTATAAGATCATTGGCTCGCTTATGTATTTGGCTTGTGCCACGAGTCTTGACATCTCTTTTGCTGTAAGCAACTTGAGCCGGTTTGTTTCCAACCCGGGAGATGATCATTGGCATGCGCTTGAGAGAGTTATGCGCTATTTAAAAGGCACTGCGATCTATGAAATTCACTATTCTGATTATCCTAGAGTACTGGAAGGTTATAGTGATTCCAATTGGATATCTGATGCTGATGAGATTAAGTCCACGAGTAGTTATGTGTTTACACTCGGTGGTGGAGTTGTTTCCTGAAAGTCTTGCAAGCATATCATCTTAACGAGGTCAACTATGGAAGCAGAACTCACAACATTAGACACAGCCACTGTTGAAGCAGAGTGGCTTCGAGAGCTTTTGATGGACTTACCTGTGGTTGAAAAACTCATACCCGCTATCCTTATGAACTGTGATAATCAAACTGTGATAGTTAAGATTAAAAGTTCTAAGGATAATTTGAAATCATCAAGTCATGTGAAAAGGAGATTGAAATCTGTCAGAAAATTGAAAAACTCCGGAGTTATTGCGTTGGATTATATCCAAACATCTAAGAACTTGGCAGATCCTTTCACAAAGGGTTTATCATGTAATGTGATAGATAATGTATCGAGGCAGATGGGTTTGAGACCCACCGTATGAGGGTTGTCCACAGTGGTAACCTACTCTATATGATCGGTGATCCCGTAAATTAGAAGTGGGAGACAAGTTGTTGGTCCGCTGGGAGGAGAGTATCCTTACATTTTACTATCCCACTCCGCAAAGACGCAATACTCTCCTAATCTGCATGGCAGGTTGATATTTATCTTAATGTGTTCCAAGTGGCTTATTTTTATAAACGGAGATGTTGTCCTGCAGAGCATCTCTTGATAAATAAAGCTATATAAGTCTGACTGTTAAAACGTCACAGTCTATGAGAGTTGGGTGCTCTTTAATAAACTCATGAAAGGCCTTGGAGTATGACGTATAAGCTCCACACCCCGCGGGGAAGCCTTGCGGTAGCCTAGTATCGGTCAACGGCTTGTGTGAAAATAGGTCACAACAAACTTGTAGTTCAAGGCGTAGTCCACTGTTCAAGTTGTGATCTAACGTAGCATAAATTTATAAGTGGAGTTCAACTTAACAGTCCCCACAAAGCAGGTATATAAAACAATGTTTTGGAACAAAGTGGTATAATGTGCCAATGAGACTTTGTGGGGGATTGCTGAAATTTTAGTGTACATGGGATAAGGCCCAACTAAAATCCGAAATTCTCATGTCCCATTTTGGTTGGCTGGTTGTGCATGTACGTGACTAATGTTTAGTCTCATACTGCTTGTGGAGAGTGAGCTGCACCACTTTATATAGTGAGATGTTCTATTACTAGTATGAGCTAGTGAGAACAAGAGAATATTAAGAGTGCCACACGCGCGCTCCTCCTCCTCGCTCGCCTCGCCACGCCTCGTCACGACACGACGCGCCGCGGGTTGCGAGAATCGAGCCGAGCCGAGCTTATATTTTTGCAGTTCGGGAAAATTAATGAGTCACTGATTAGTAATTAACGGACGCGTTAATTACCTTGCCGTTTTCGATTATAATGGGATCGTGGGGCGTTACCGACTCGATTGTGGCTTACAGCCCACGTTCTACCCGACTCGCTCCATATATACAGCTCGGGGCAAACCCTAGCCGCCACCACGAGATACATGGTCTCACACCGTTCCAGAGCATTGCGTCACCGTCGACCAAGTCTTCTCCATCCCGTCTTCCGGCGTGCACCGGGTGAAGGGACAGTAGGCCTACAGAACCCCGCCTCTTGTGATCCTGTACGGGAGAGGGGCGATCAGGTTTTTGGGGAGCGCACTCGTGCGACTACTGGCTTCGAGTTCTTCCCCAACGACGACTTCTTCCCCGACATCACCAGCCTCTTCATCGACGACATGGACGATGACACGTGGAACTCCAGTGGTGTGACTGCCGCTGCACTGTACGTGTTCATGATCTTCCTATATGAAGTTTTACTAAAGTTGCTATTTGTAGTATGTGCACTAGATTCAATCTGTTTCTCTACTGTTTGCGTAGATCACATGATTAGTTTAATCTGTATTATTCTAGTCATAATCTATTTATTGTTTTCGTGGATTAAATCATATGCTAAATCGCCTATTTATTCAACAACCAATCTTGCCATGCCGATGGACCGATCGGACTACGTTGTGGACGATGAGGACACAACCTTCGTCTCCCTATCCCGAGCACCGCCAATAAGCAAACTATGTGCTGCAGCCTACATCTCCTTGTATGATACAATCATGCTCTCTGTTGGCATTTTTATTTGAGAGATAGGACTTTACAACCGGTCCCTTGGAAAACTAAAAAAAATGTATCCAGTCTATCGTCTTTCATTCCAATTTTTCATCATGCAACGTAAAACCGACAGTAGGTCCACTAATCACAATATCATTTAACGGGTGTTAAATTTTCCAGTCAGTGCTATACGTTGGATGCACTTTGTTGAATGTTAGTAACTTTTTGAGAAAATTTTACACCATATGGGTCATTCGAAATCCTAACCCCCAATTATGGTGTTTTATTTATGATTTTGTATATAATTACTTCGATCAACAACTACTTAACAAGCAGTAAATACTTTCCAAAGATTAGGAGCAAATAAACAAGCTATCTCAAATTTTAGAGTACCGGGAGATAATTAACGACGAGTTATCCACAAGGTATACATTGGTATGCCAACCGACTATTATAGGTACTAGTTAAATTCTGCTAAAAAATAGAAGGACAAGAACGCCAGGCCTCTCATATGGCCATGATTATATAAACACCAGCACACCAACATACTGAGCAAGCTAAACAAAGATCTGCCTACAAGCACAAGGGTACGTAGAAGTAAACAAACAACAAATCATTCCCCATGGCTCTTATTAAGAACAACACAACAATCCTATGCTTGGTAGCTCTTGTGATGATGTCTACCACACTCTTACCCTGCCATGTTGATGGAGGTACGTTGGTTCTCTCTACTCTATCATGTTCATTTTGCTATAGCGTAATTTATATATTCTAACGCTGTTCCATACTTCCATATTGTTGTGCCTAGGTTCTCCAAAACCAGCCCCCATCCCCAATCTATGTATGCATTTTATCAGCTGTGCGGCAGACCACGTATCCGAGCAGGCCTGCAGAGATCACTGTGCCTTTTTTGAATTTAACTTATAAAGGCTGAAGGCAAACCCGGCCAACACAAGCGTTTCGCCAAGCGCACATCTTCGTTTTTTTCTGTTTTGCACACACCCTCTGTCTACCCTTCTCGCTGATGACTGGGCCCAACTACGATTTCGCAGGCAAGGGCTGGGTGGGCGAGGAGAAAACCGTCCCGAGCCGTTCGATCATAGGACGAGCTCCACGTCGATCTGGGCCGCTCAATTGTCTAACCTAGCCGCCATTCCCCGCACCCATGCTCGCGACCCCGAGCTCCATCGACTCCTCTCCTCCGCCGCCTCCACTCAGCCCCTCGACTCCGCCCGTGGCTCCTCTCCTCCGCCGCCTCCACTCAGCCCCTCGTCTCCGCCCGCGGCAGGTTCGGCCGCGGCGTCGATGCCCGTCGCCCTCGTTAATGTCGGGCTCCCACGCGCCGCCCCTCCTCGTGTTGCTTCGGTCCTCTTCGAGCCCCTTCTCACCCCCCCTTCGTTTCTCTCTTCCTCTACCCCTTCCAGATCGGCCGCGCTTCTCATCGTGGGAGAGCAGAGCGACGGGGTCTTCACGGTTGGCGTGGAGGAGCAGGACAGGCCGACGGTGTGGGGAAGGAGCTCACGGTTCGGCGCGCTCTCCTCTGCTTGCTGCGTGCCCTTTTCCTCGGCTGCTTCACTCTGATATCATGATGGAGCTCTCTGTTGATACCGAGTATGGTTGAGGTGTGTTCTTTCTTCCTTTCGTTCTTTTCCTGTGATTTGCTTCCTTTTTAGTTTCCTTGCGTAAACCTTCTCTTCTTTTTTCCTGCAGGTCCAAGTTGCTGCTCTGTTTCTTCCACTGCTCACGCATTGTGGTTGGTCTTCATCTCTAGATCATCTTCTTTCTCTTGGTCAAGTTACCTTTCAATTACCTGCGGCCATTCTGTTTGATGAAATGTCTACCTGATAATTTGGTTTTTCCTTGCTTTGTTTCTTCTAGGTTGTGTTGTCTGTACTCTGCGCTTCTCCTCAAGGCTTATGGCTTCCTCTCCGGCCCTCATGCGAAAGGTATCTCCTATCCCTGGTTCTTTTATATGTATCGCATGACCGGGGTCTGTGTATAGCATGCTTGTCAATATCGTTAGTGTGCCATGCACTGTACTGTCAGCAACAATGCTGCTAGGCGATTTCCATCAGTGTGAGCAGTCATGTTTGAAGAGGTAGGGGTCTTTTGTTAGCAGTACAATGCCTAGCTCCACCTCTTATATTCTTTTTATGCTTCTGCTCTTCCTAAAGTCTACTGCGAGGTGAACCTGCATTTTATCTCCCGCGGTGGTAAAATATACTTGCTTCTCTGTACTCGACACCAAGACATTATGGACTCATTTATTGTTTGCTGCTTGCTTCCTTTAGAAACTCTGATAAACACTTGGTGAGGAATTTCAATCAGTGGCTACTTTTTATTACGCATTATGTTCTTGTAACACAATTGAAGCGAGTTACTTTTACAGGGAGGTTTTGGTCACATAGTCTCTTGATATATTAAAAAATTTAACCGTATGTACATAGTTTAAATAATCATGTGCCACATGATTTCTGCAATAGAATAATGGATATTGTTGGATAATTTTGCACATACATACGATCATTGACATTTTAAAGTGGCTTTAACTTTTTGTAGACATGTAAAGTGGTGTCAGGCGCTCTCTTTTCTTTGGATCTCCAACCACCAAAAAAAACCTTCCAGGAAATTTCTCTCTGAATATTAAGCTGTGCCAAAGCATACGTCCTGCTAATTTAAATTCTTTTGATTGTGTCTTGGGCTTCCTACTTGGCTTGACTACTATCTGCTAATTTAAATTCTTTTGATTGTTTCTTGGGCTTCCTACTTGGCTTGACTACTATCTGGTATGATTTTCTAGACTTCTTATGTGGCTACTGTGTCTTAGACTCTGCAAACGGACGACCTTTCCTTTGTGGATGTTGTGTCTGAATCGCTGCAATCCGACGTTGTTTCTTCTGTGCATGCCCCAGCGCAGATTGATAAGCCCCCTATCCCGTTAAAAAAGAAGAGGCGATCCTCCTTATTCATGTGTATATCCTTTTCCCATGATAGTTCCATTGTAACTTCCTACGCGATCCTAACTTTTGTCATCATTGGTGCAACCATGCTACCTTTTACTTGCATTTTATGATCACAGTCTTAGTTTCTTTGTTATTGCCTTCTTTTTTCGTTCTCTTTCAGCTTAGATTGTTCTTTCGCTCTAGAGTTGGGGTCTTTATCTTTTGTTTATTCATAGTCAAATTGATTTCTAAGTCTAATCATACTTTTACCTTCGGTTTATTCACATCTACTTCCTGTTGTAAACTGTTACAATCTACGGTATGCGTTGCAGTCGTTATATATACATGCTGAATTTCTCTGCCATCTGTATTGTGTATTGTTGCTACAGATATTCATTTTTCTTGACGTTTCTTACAACTTATAACCTATGGTTGCTGGTGGCAGCAAGAGTGGTGGTCCTCTGAAGAAGATGAAGTAGTAGTTCCTCTGCTGTCTATAGACATCTACAAACATTGCTTGTATATACGGTATGAATTGTGATTATATATGCGATCTTTTCTCTATCCGGTAACACTGTCATTCTATGATAAGTCCCGGCTTTGATTTTCTCTGTCATTCTACAGATCGTTCGCTGTACGGTAGATCCTTTGGGACAGGGCGCATGATATTTGGGTAATGCATCTTGGCTGCTTTGACTCACGCTGTAACTCAGCGTTGTTCCTTCATTGCACTATCGAGCTGATTCGAGAGTCTATCTATCTACCTATGTGCTATCTCATGCCTTCCCTTATTAAGTTATGGCTAAGACCATGCCTATGTGGACTATATTTTGCACTACCTCTGGCCCGAATTGATTGGCGTGGAAACTGCACTGAGGTAGTACAAACTTCTACTACACTCACGATAATAAATACCGACTGGAGGGAGTATAAGTGAATTATATCTACTTTTGTTGATGCCAACTGTTGTGCCCGCCCAAAGATTTAGAGCTTTTAGTATGTTCATATTATATTTCTTAGGCACACGCAACACTATAGTTGTATATCTATGTTCCATGAACTGTAACTCTGTAAGTCTCTGATTGGTTTCTTAGCAGCATTAGACTGGATTGCTCTTTTGCAAGGCAGCTGAGCAGATCATGATAGCTTAAGTAGAATATATTGCTTTTTACAAAGCAGTGGCCCCATGATTAATTTATAAAGTTTTTCTTATGCCAATAAATTCGCGTTAACTCGGACATTTGCGCCAGTCGGCGCAACGGGTCATCTAGTACAGGAACAGCCAGTGCCAACCGGATAACGGTGGCGTTTGCTGCTGCTCTAACTGAGAGCCATAAAAATGATGGATATTATAGTTGATACAACATGTATCTTGTGTTTAAACGTTGTTCAATGTAACAGTGGGATCAATAATATACATGTGCGCCGTTTGATGGACCTAGGGAAAATTCAATAAATAAATAAAATGTTGCTGTAATAAGTTCTTCATAGGAGTTGCATTGATCATTCTTATTTCTTCCAAAAGCACATGCACTGATGCACACAATTAACTAATCCATTCCTGGATGTTTCATGCATCGGTTTGGATTTATCATCACTACATAGGCTCGCTCAAAAACATTCTCTAAATAGGCCTCAAACAGAAAAAAAATGTAGGGTCCAAAACAGAGTAGAAAAGTTTCCATCTGTTTTCCTAAAAAAGATGGCGATGAGAAGAATATAAAAACATAAACGTTTCAATAATGAATGGAAAACGAGTATTTAAACTCTTAAACAAAAACGGCAAAACTAATCGCCACGAAAAAAACGACGTAGAAATGTTCAAAACATATGAAACTAATTCGATAAATAGAACAAAACAAAGATCAAGAAATATTTCAAATCCCGGCATGTGCACTTAGAAAACCAACAATCATTGATTAACCAAAAAAAAGAATTATTTTGAGTCGATGATTTTGTGTATGTTAAAAAAATTATAACAGAATTTTGATTTCTGGTGCTTGTAGGCACTAATAAGAGGAGGATAATTTTGTTCACGCCAAGTCTAGATGTACGTTGCATGGGGCCATAAAATATGAGCAACTAGGACAGCACGCTACAACTAGATTTGTATCATGATTTATGTGACATGTGAGGTTAAAGTGAGTTGCAACTAAATTTATCAGATGGACCGAGATTTACTGGGTGACTGCTTGGTGAGGCCATTTTGTTTATCTTGTTACTGACGTTAATATATGGACTGGTATTTGTTTAGCCTACTAGTCTATTAATTAGCCAAACTGACTTGTATGAATATCAAGTAAATGTTATGTTCAGTAATTATGTACCAATAAAAAAATTCAAAGTGTGATGAGTACTGCCAGACATCTTCCTCTTATAGTCAATTTCCCCAAGGAAGTATGTAGTTTTATTTTCCATTCAGTGATTATCTTGTGACGGTTGGTTGAATAAATATGTGTCATTTGCCCTGCATACAAAAATAAGAGAAGATTGCAAAAAAAGAACACCAAATTTAACGCAGAGCTTAGAAAGCCTTGAGGATGTGATTTCTTTCGAAAAAAATCCACGTGTATAATAGTGTAACAAAAACACCAATAGGCTAGTTTATGCTAGCCAAGGGCGTTCTGACAGGTAGACCCGGCTAACTATCCAGGTTGCAAGAGCATAACAGTCAAATGAGACGAGTGTGAGTTCTGGGATTATCTCTAGAATCATTGTAAGGAACAAATGGCAAGTGCAAGGGTAGAAGGATCGAACCGATTGATTAACGGACAAGTGATTACTGAATGACCATTGTGATGATTGTTTTCTAATAAACTTGTCCATAGTACCTTTTGATGATTTAATTAATTCTTCTTCCTTTTTGTTTCTCTACCACCAGATTTATATTTCCCCGTATGATTCAAACCTGTATTGTTGAAACACAAGACACTTATCAATTGGAGATTAACAAAATTGCTAATCTGTTTGCTGATTAGAAGAACTGACTAACTCATGATTGGAGAATAAACAAGAAGACTCCGTCAAGGCACCAAGCGATCACCAGTAGTGAGAAGAAGAGTCGAAGGCTGAAGGGGAATTGTCGCGGTGTCGCATGTTCCGTCGCAGCGTCAGGCGGATCGTAGTCTTCGCATATCGAATTTTCTATCTGGCTCTTTGGTTCGTCTTCCATCTTCGTACTGGAGGCAGGCAGAAAGCATGTGCCAGTGCTTCACTTCCGTTCTTCTTCAGTTTTCGCCATGGCTGCCTGGTTTCTGTGATGGATGGAACCAACGATCGAATCCCACAAGCGGACAACCGGAGCGCAGCGCCACACGAGGATGCGGCCCAAGAAGCAGATGCAGCCTAAGTTTACGTTTTTGTTTAGATTTTTTTTTAGGTTATAAGGCGGTCATCCGATTTTGACATGATAAGCATATATACTAGTGTACATAGGCCTATATCAAAATTTTGGGGACCCAAATTTTATTGACCCTGTGCGCCCGCATAGGTGGCACTCCCATGGGCCCGGGCCTACATGCCGATGGACCAATCGACGATGTTGTGGACGATGAGGACACAACCTCCTTCTCCCTATCCTTGTACAACACAATCGTGTTCTTCATGTTTTATTTGAGAGAGATGAGTTTATAATGGATCCCTTAAAAAAGGAAAAACATAAACTGTAACCGGTCTAGCGTCTATTATCCCAACCTCTCGCTGTGCCACATAAAATCGTTACTAAGTTCATTGATCAGAATACCGTTTAGCGGACGTAAATTTGCCAATCAGTGATATATGTTACATATTGAATATTGGTAACTTTTTAAAGAAAATATTGCACCATCTAGGTCATTTGAAATCCTAACCCCCAATTGTGATGGTTTTTTATTCTCTTTTTACGCTATAAAATTATTTCGATTCACAACTACTTAACATCTAGTAAATACTTTCTAAAAATTAGTAGCAAATAAACAAGCTACCTCAAATTTAAGAATACCCGAGAGCTAATTACTGACGAGTTATCCACAAGGCATATTTTGGTAGGTCAACGACTATTATAGGTACTAGTTAAATCCTGCTAAAAATAGAAGGACAAGAACCCCAGGCCTCTGATATAGCCATGCTTATATAAACACCAGCACACCAACATACTGAGCAAGCTAAACAAAGAGTCTACCTACAAGCACAATCGTACGTTGAAGTAAACAAATAACAAACTTTCTTTCCTGATGGCTCTTATCAACGCAACAATCCTATGCTTGGTAGCTCTTGTGATGATGTCTGCCACACTCTTACCCTGCCATGCAGATGGAGGTGCGTTGGTTTCTCTACTCTATATATAGTTTCCTTTTCATTTTGCTATAGCATACCTAAGCACACACCTCTGCATATGTGACTCAAGAAAATGTAAGTAACTTACTTAAATATATAATTTATATATTCTAACGCTGTTCTATATCATTGTGCTTATAGGTACTCCAAAATCAGCTCCCAATCCCAATCTATGTAGGCGTTTTACCAGATGTGCGGGAGACCACGTATCTGAGCCGACTTGCAGTTATTACTGTACCTTTTTAAAATACAAGAACGGCCAGTGCAAACCGGATAATGGTGGTGTTTGCTGCTGCTCTAACTGAGCGCCATACAAATGATGGATAATTATAGGTTGATACGATCAGCTTCTCCTGCATAAGTATTTCTCAGACCCCCCGTGTCGCACCCTCTGGCGACACCGGGGGCTCCCCGCGCCGCCGCCTCCCACACCCTCTCCTCGCCCTCCTCGCCGCTGCCGTCGCCGGCCTCTGCGCTGCGGCGGTGGCGGCCTCCCCGCTGCCACACAACTGGTGGCGGGGGTGGTCATCTCCTTCCTCTCCCCGGCGTCCCCCGGGGCTGACTTGGCAGCAATGGCGCGGCGTCGGCGTGGGCAAGCCGGAGCGGCGGCTCCGGGGGCCGCGGGTCTGCGGCGGGGCGGCGGATCCGGCGCCCTCGCGCCCGGATCTGGTGGGGGCGTGCTCGGGCCCGGCCGTGCGGGCGGCGGGCCGGAGTCGCCGGCGTCACGGCGGCGCGAGCTCTAGAGTTCGGCCGGCCGTGGCTTGGCTCCTGCGGCGGCATGGAGCGGCGCGGGATGCGGCCGTGGAGCGCCTGGGCGGCGGCGGCGCCGGTCGGGCTGGGCCTGTGCGGGCTCCATCTGGGCCGCGCGGGCCCCTGCGGTTTCGAATGCGGCAAGGCGGCTGGAGTGCTACGGCGGCGATGTGCCCCTCGCTTTGGCAGGGGTGTGGCCGGGATGGTGGATGTCGGGGCGGCGGCCCCGGGGCTGCGGCTGTGGCGTGGTCGCAGGAGGCACGTCGCCTGCCGTGGCGTCAGGTAGCCACGACGGATGCGGCTTGCAGTGGATGGTGGTCTGGTCGGCCCCTTCATGGGCGGTTTGCGGGGTTCGCAAACCATCGCCGGGCGAAAGTCCTGCCCC
This sequence comes from Poa annua, assembly GCA_026929855.1. NCBI lineage: Eukaryota > Viridiplantae > Streptophyta > Magnoliopsida > Poales > Poaceae > Poa > Poa annua. Next base: position 1,575,625 of record CM049428.1, on the reverse strand, counting down.
AGTTGTCGGCTGGGGCCGACGTCGGCGACGTCTTCGGACGCCGCACCCTTCTTGAAGGCGTCGTCGAGGCGGTGGTGTGTGCTTTACCTCTGCCGGGTTCTCCGGGGGAAACCCTAGATCCCTCGCGGGATCGGGCGAGCACGGCGTCCGGCGTCGTTTTGCCTCTTGGGGCCTCGCCTTGGACGTTCTGTCGGCCAGCGGGGTTTGCGGTAGTCTGGTGGTTTGGCGGGGGCGAGTTTTCACCCTCGGCTTGGGGTTGCGCGGCCCTGGGGCTGGCGTGGATGCCGGAGCGGCGGCTCCGGGCTTCGCCTCCGCCGTGCAGCGTCGAGGTGGTTGAGCGGCTGGTCTTTGGTCGTTTGGACGGCGAGGTCGTCGGCTCGGATGGGGTGCAGCTTTGGAGCTGGCGTGGATGTCGGAGCGGCGTCTCCGAAAGCTTCGCCTCCGCTGGGAGGTGTCGAGGTCACCTCCGCCGTGTTGCGTCGAGGTTGCTTGGTGTCAGCTTTGGTCGCTTGGGCGTCATGGTCGTCGACCCGTGTTGGTGCGCGGCTTTGGAGCCGGCGTGGACGTCGGAGCGGCGGCTCCGGTCTCTCTCCTCGTTTAGGGGATTTTTTGATGTAGGCCTCGGTTATTTGGGTAACATGGTCGTCGATCAGTGTGGAGCGCGGCCTCGGGTCCGGCGTGGTTGCGTTGTATTTTTTCCTTTGAGGACTTGTCCTCTTGTTTGCTCCTTCTATATCAATATAAAAGGCAAAGCTTTTGCCTTGTTTCAAAAAAAAAATTATAGGTTGATACAACATGTATCTTGCGTCTAAACGTTGTTGCATGTAACAATGGGATCCATAATATTCATGTGCATCGTTTGATCGATGGACCTAGGGAAAATTCGATAAATAAAAACAGTTGGTGTGATCAGTTTTTCATAGGATCGGGGTTGCATTGATCGTTCTTATTTCCTCTAACACCATATGCACACAATTAACTAATCCATTCATGGACGCTTCCTGTAATTATTGCTAAACATACGACATATTTCAATACTCAAGTTTTTTTTAGAACCAATACTCAAGTCATATATGGGACCAAAGTTATTTAGTTCATCAAATTCGATTTTCCCTAAGACGACAATACATAGGCAACCTGGCCCATAGGCCACCCCAAGAGTAAAGAGTTCCGGGGCCTGCAGTGTAAGCCTGACGCAAGGCCCATGTGTTCAATCTGCTTGCACGCTAGTTTACGTCAGTCAGGTCAGTTCACAGGCTGGTCTCCAAAAAACAAAGGTCAGTTCACAGGCTTGCAGGTTTTGGAAAAAAAAAGTTTGTCAGCGTGCTATCTCTTCTACCTAAAATGAATGATTCGTCCCGTCGTTGGCCACCCACCGTTCCGCTCGTTTTCACCCAACCCCCATTGTACCTCCTTCCCGCTTCGATCCCCCACCCACGGACTTTTCTCCCTATTCCAACCCCCATTTTTTTCGCCACAGACGCCCTCCCGCTCCTCCGACCTCCCGGCTCGCGACGCCGCCTGACGCCACACCCCATATCCCGGCGCTGGCCTCCGCCTTTACCGCCAGACGACGCTTCTCCGCCACCGCGGGGCCTCGCCTGATCGCCTCCTGAGCCAATTCCTCTCCCCATCCGAGCACCGCCACGGCCTGGTAGCCATGTTCGCGAGGTCCACGTTCGGCGCCTCAAGGTAGCCATCAAACCCCTACTGTCACTCGCCTTGGCCATCTCCTATGGTGCCCTCAGATATCAAAGTGTCGCCTGGCTTCTTCCGTGGTCGCCTCTGCTTCCTCTGGACGGTGTGCTCTATCCATTGGTTGCAGAGGCTGGGACTATACCCTCTATTTTTTCTATATGTATACCTATACGGTTTCTAGATGTTGTCATCACGTGAACACTGGTTGCTACAGATGTATGAACTTCTTGAAGTGAAAAATATTAGGAATACGGACAGGGCCGGTCCTGAGATTTCGAGGGCCCGGGGCGAAACTATAATATAGGGCCCCTTAGTATAAATAAGTAAACTTAATTTATCTAAAAAAGAACAAACGAGGGAACCCATACACGGATATATCGACAATCTTTGTAAAAAACCACGGACACACAAAGCATAATTTCACTATGATGAATGAGCATTACAATTTCAGCTTACACTAAATTTGTTTCCGCATATGGGATGCAAAGTTAGTGATGTTCGAATCAATATCAATCTCGCCTAATGTCATGTCGCAATTTTTTTTATGCTGACTAGTTTTGCATATCTAGGTTTAAATAAAATTTAGAAGACATGCCAGGCTAGATTGTAAATCTCTCTACTTAGAACCCTTGTATGACTAAATGATTGAGATACTTAAACTTGTTATAGAGACTAAGAGGCAAGACATATTTCAGAAAGTAAAAAAAAGGAGATTTCACCTACAATAGAAATTTGAAACGATACATCTTCTGACCGGATTGGCCGGTTGGACCTGATGGCGGCGTCTTGGGCGATAGCTTGATTAGGGACGAATCAAGTAATTAAGTTGTCAAGCTGTTGCGGCGGGGGAGATGAGCGATGCGATTTTGATGGTTAGTAATAGATGCCTAGGGGATCCATGAATCACGGAAACAGAATGCCCCATGCAATAGCCATATGGAAACACCAGAACTGAAATAGAAAACTCTCCGCGAAAAAAGGAACCAGAAAACTTCTCGCTATGTACGTCTCCAAATTGCATCTCGTGCAGCTCTCCTAGAGAACATAAATGCCCAATTGTGACGGCATTATAGCAAGGCCTTCTTTGGTTATCTGCCATTATTATTTTTTTCTCACCGTACACGCACCCTAGTATACACGTACCATGGAAGGGCCCCTAAAATATTTGGGCCCGGGGCGGCCGCCCCTCTCGCTTCCCCCCTTCTGGTGTCCGGCGTGCGACGAAGCTGGAGGTGTGCAGTTGTCGAAGGTGTTGCCGTTTGCGACCATGGTGTCCGAGTTAACGGAGCGAGATGGAGGCTCTTCGGAGTTCGAGTTTCGGCGACTTCCCGTCCGCAGGAAGGCGCCTCCGATCCCAGGTTCAAGGGAGGTGTAGCGGCGGCGCGTCGCCGGCACGTCTTGCTCGGCGCTGATGAAAACGAGTTCCAGAAGAACCTGTTTGTAATTCCTATCTTTATTCTGGAGCTTTCTGTAAGGACTGTGGTTTAATATACGGCAGCATTTTCCTCGCAAAAAAAACCCTCTAACCACCACACTGGAATATTCAATTCAGTTCTCTGCTAAAGACGTCGACGTGGCCGGTGATTCAGGCTGCAGACTTCTCTCGACCCGCGAGGAACCTGCCGGCGAGCCGCAAGAAAATGCGGACCTGTACACCGAGATCTCCGCCCATGGCCGATCAGACCGTACGCGTGCCCCTTGCCGTCTGGCCGACGCGCCGCCCAACGCCACCGAGCGTATGACTCTGCACGACGGAGCGTTTACTTCTTTATCCGGAACGGTGGCGATGGTCGGCGCGTGTCCGTAGCGCGTCGCCCGCCGGTATGGTATTAATACCCCAGAGCGAGCCAGTTCATCGTCACTGCTCAAACAATCGATCGATCGATCTCCAAGACTACAACCACTTGAAAGCTTGAATCTTTGCTAGCTTCGTAGCCATGTCGCAGAAGCAGATGCACAAGCCGCAGCAGGCACCGGCGGCGCTGTCCGCGGAGATCAGGAAGGTGTTCTCCCGCTTCGACGCCGACGGCGACGGGCGGATCTCCCCGTCCGAGCTGGCCGCGGTGGCGCGCGCCATCTCGCCGCCCGCGACCGAGTCCGCGGCGGGGCGGGAGGTGGGGGCGATGATGGAGGAGCTGGACGCCGACCGCGACGGCTTCGTGGACATGGGCGAGTTCGCCGCCTTCCACGGCCGGCGTGACGACGGCGGGCGCGACCTGGACGCCGAGATGCGAGACGCCTTCGACGTCTACGACATCAACGGCGACGGCCGCATCTCCGTGGCGGAGCTGGCCAAGGTGCTCGGGCGGATCGGGGAGGGGTGCAGCACCGAGGAGTGCGAGCGGATGGTCGCGTCCGTGGACGTCGACGGCGACGGCTGCGTCGGGTTCGAGGAGTTCAAGAAGATGATGTCGACCGACGCGGGCGCAGCCGCTGCCGCTGCCGCCGGTGCCCAGCCCGAAGCCGGCGTCCCGGACGACAAGCCCAAGATGGATTGAACCATACGACGTGCTTGTAACATGCAGTGCTATAGTTTTAGCGTAATGCTTTGATGTCGATCGAGATGATAGAAAATGGGAGCAAGGATGAATGTACAGTTGTGTTAGTATCCGAGTCAGCTGCAGTTATGTTTTCTCTGTAACATTTGCAACATGGCATTGCGACGATCAGTTCCCGATGCTCCGTAGTTGTTGTGTGGTTGACTGATCGATCGACCTGAAGCATCGTCTGTTGTCTCTGTTCTACCTCCCAGTCACCGGGTCGACTTTGCTTCCAGATGCTGATTTGCTCGCTAGACCTTGAACATTGAAACCAACTTATTCAGAGATACTGTAAAATACTACTCCCTCCGTCCAAAAATAAGTGTCTCAAGTTTGTCAAAAATTAATGTATCTAGATAAAACCATGTATAGATACATCTTCTTTTTAATAAAGTTGAGACACTTATTTATGAACGAAGGAGTAACTTATTCAAAACGAGAGAACTTGATAGCGAATTAGTAGCGAGTTACCAACATGATTCGGTTTCGTATATCAACCGAGTGTAAAGTGGCTAACTAAATCCAGCTAAAAACAGAGGGACGGAACAAATCCTTCGTGATCTTGTGCAGTGGTGGGAGGGCGAATTCCAAAAAAATGATGCAAGTACTCAGATAGTGACAAGACAGTTAAACAATTTCAACTGTTGTCGCCGCCGGTTTGATCTTCGGGTGAAAGTGAGACGATAAACACAAAATATCAAGACAACCCTTAAAATTTTCAATTCTCTACATATGAGTAAGGTATTTCTTCTCCATTTTATTCTGTCTTTTTAGCATGAGCCAGATGAATGTTCAGTTCAGTGTTAAATGAAAACAGAGCTGGGGAACAGAGCTAGGATGCCGATCAACGCATACATAAATTGTACATTCATCCTTATTCCCATTTTCATCATCTCGGACACTGTTACAATATGGTAAATACAGAGTGACATACACCTTCATCTGCAACCCTGATCAATCGTGGAACGGATCACTCACTCCGCCTTGGGCTTGTGGTCTGGGACGGCGGCGGCAGGCTGCGGTTGTGCCTGGACGCCGGCGCCGTCAGGGGACATCATCTTCTTAAACTCCTCGAAGCCGACGTATCCGTCACCGTCGACGCCGACGGAGGCGATGATCCTCTCGCACTCCTCGGCGCTGCAGCCCTCGCCGATCCGGCCCAGCACCTTGCCGAGCTCGGCGGCGGAGATGCGGCCGTCGCCGTTGACGTCGTAGACGTCGAAGGCGTCGCGCAGCTCGGCGTCGAGGTCGCGGCCGCCGTCGCGGGCGTGGAAGGCCTGGAACTCGCCGAGGTCGACGAAGCCGTCGCGGTCGGCGTCCAGCTCCTCCATCATGGCGCCCACCTCCCGGCCGCCCGCGGACTCGCTCGGCGGCGGCGAGATGGCGCCCGCCACCGCGGCCAGCTCCGAGGGCGAGATCCTGCCGTCGCCGTTCGCGTCGAAGCGGGAGAACAGCTTGTTGATCTCCGCGTCGTGGCTCGCCCCGGACAGCGCCGCCGGCTTCTGCATCTGCTCCTGCCCGGTGGTGTTCGACATGGCTGCTAGAAAATCTTCGAGCTTTCTAGTGGCAATGGTGGACTGGTGGTTGGAGATTGATCGGAGAGGAATCGATTGTACTGTGGAATTGGGGAGGGCGCGCACTGGGGTATTAATACCGGCGAGCACGCGCCGACAATCGTCATACGCGTTCTTCCGGTGGCGTCGGGCGGCGCGTCGGCCAGGCGTTGCTTCCGGCAAGGCCCACGCGTACGGTCCGGATCTCCAAGTAAAGATCCAATTTTTTCTTCCATCTCGCCGGCAGTTTCCTCGGGGCTGCATCACCGGCCACGTCGCCGTCGGTGTCGAGAATTGGTTGATGATTAATGGGGTGGAGTGGTTCTTGAGTGGGTGCGGTGGCGCCAGCCGAAGCTCGCGGATAGACGCATGACTTTTCACAACAAAGAATTGGTGTAGCTATCGTGGGGAAATATTAAGTCATGCTACACTTTGAATAATACCATGGCACCATTCTGCCAATTTTAGATTTACATGTGTCAAAAAAATTAGAAAAAATGATGGGTTCATGTTTGCTAAAATTTTCAGAACCAGATCTGAAATACGCATGTAGAAACAAAAAAGAAAAATCGCTAAGTGAATACTACTATTTTATGTTTTTATCTTTTGTATGACACCATTCATGTTGGATTTTTATTTCTTAATTCATTGCAATATTTCATATTTGGTTATGTAAATTCTAAAAATCATAAACACAACATTTGTGATCACTAACAAAAAATCAATTTTTAAAAAAACCAAGTGGTATCATGGTATCATATGAGGTGTGGGTTCACTAAACACTATCATGACACTTTAGGAAGAGTACAAGACAACAAGAGGAAAATGGCTTGCAGCAATAAAACTTTTAACTTTTTTATCGTTTGTAATTATCGTACATTACATTTACTTTATGATCATACAATTCAGTTTGCGTAATTAATTGAGTCGTAGGTTAAAAAAATAACAGTCAATATATTAATGTTCATAAAGAGATAAACAAAATTGACTCGCCTAGCGGTCACTCACTAAATCTAAGTTTGCCAACGTCATCTCCTAAATTTCAATGCAACTCACTAGAACCTCATAGGTCTCATAAATCATGATACAAATCTAATGGTAGCATGTAGCCCTAGTTGCACATATTCTATGGCCCTATGCAACGTCCGTATAGACTTGGAATGACGAACAAACGAAATCATCGATTGAAATAGTTCTCGATCTTTGCTAGCTAGGTTATATTTGTCGGAGTTTTTCATAAATTTTGAACGTTTATATGTCGTTTTCATTTCCGCCATGGTTGTTTTTGCATTTCATCTATACGTTATTCTTAAAAGAAACGTTAATATTTTTATTTTCTACTCTTCGTCGTCTTCTTTTTCCACGGAAAGGGATGGAAAGTTTTCTACTCTGTTGTGAGGCCTATGTAGTGATTTTGCTTTTTGAACGGGCCTATGTAGTGATGATAAACCAGCATAATAAAAAAATCACTTCGGCCCATGGTAATTAGCTAATTCTGGGCTTCTGGCAGCGCCTCTCGCCCTAGGCCCCAGTCCTTAAATTTTGAATATTCCCACGCTCACAAATCACAATCCAACGGGAATTTCTTAAAAAAAAGCTTCCCTTCGCGAAGGTCCACGCGCGTGCGTTCTGGTGCTGACAAGTGTCGCAATTTCGTTCGTTTCTGCTCACATCTTTTTTCCACGCGGTGACAAGTGGCGGCTCCCTGGTGGTGAGCAGAGGTTGTACATGCATTTATTTTAAAATTCGTTTTTTTTTAAAACGAAATATCTTGAGAATCGTTTATCCGATTTACGAACCGTTTTCACTTTTGAACTCCTCGCGTCGTCGAGATCTTCAAAACTAGATGGTTTCAAAAAAAAATTGAACTTTGAATTGTGTACGGTTTGTACAATCTAAGTGTAGTCGTACGTACAAATTGAATTTTGTAGTTGTACGTACAAATTGCTAGGTGTACTTGTTTGTACAACCCGAATGTATTTGTTCTGTGTTGTTGTACAACCCGGTCTGTGTGTTGCTGTACAACCCGGTTTTTGTTGCTGTACAACGCGGTCTGGGTTGCTGTACAACCCAGTCTGGGTTGTTGTACGTACAAACTGATTTGTCTTGTTGTATAACCCGGTCTGCGTTGTTGTATAACCCGGTCTGCGTTGTTGTACATCTCATTCTGCATTGATGTACTATCTTAGTTTGTGTTTTGTACAAATCTAGTAATAGATCCAGATCTAGATCTGGATTTGAATCTGAATCTGGCCATGCACGGGACCGTCTCAATTTGTGTGTTCATGTGGCGGCAACAGCTCACGCGTGGGACCGCGAAATAGACTTTCACGAAGGCCGTCGTTTCCCTAGTCCAACCCCAATCCAACACAATGAGCAAGATACCATGTACGTTATAGTGTTTTTTTGTTTTAGGAGAATGACGATAGGCCCATGTACAACGTTGTTAGCCCATTTCCTGATCATGATAAATCTTCTGGATAACAACATACTATCATGGTAAAAAATGATATAAACACCGGTGAAACAATTTCCCATCATATATCTCTTGATTGTACTTCATGAGTCTACAATGAATAAGGATAAACAAGAACCATAAAAACCGCTAACACAAATTCCAGCCATATACTTCTTGATTGTACATCCGTCTACGGTGGATATAGAGTGATTGTCCATAAAAACCGCTAACACAAATTCTCATCATATAATTCTTGATTGTTCTTCATCTGTCCAAGGTGGGTATACAATTATTGTACTTCATCTGTCTATGGTGAATAAAGCTAAACAAGAACCATATTTACTCCAACTAGTAAACTAAAACATCATATAACACGATACCAACTTTGAGCGGAATAAACATATAAGCTAAAACTCACTGCACTTCTATTAACACTACCGGGATGAAGATAACTGACAGGTTTGAACAACTTAATCCTCCTTATAGTCATCTTTTGGCTCCCGAAGTGTGCCAAACAACGAGTCCATCCAAATAGTGTAATGGCCATAGTTGTGCTGATAAGTTGTGTGGTGAATAGTGCACCCATCACTGGCCAAATCTTTCCGTGAATGCAGTCGTGGATATTAGCTGTCCACATAGCCTCCATGAAAAGGAGAGCAATGTTAGTCCTGAAGTGTGTTGGGAAAAGGAAGGGAGCTACCACGTGTGGCATGGCTAGTAAAATCCCATCCACCGGATGAGATGCCAGTCCTACAAGGAAGAAATGGCATAAGTTGGATACGTAGTGAGATGACAAGCCAATTGTCGTTACAAAAGGAGTATTACGTCCTAATTATATTTTCAAATGGTATACCCCTGACATCCAAAACATTAAAAAGCCTAGTGTTAGTCTGAATCAAGACAATTAACTTGGTACACATAAACCAATATTTCAAGTAGGAGTATACTACTGCACAACTATGATAAGAACAACTGTCGACAGTAATAATAACTCTAGCACTTCACCTGAACGAGAAGCACATTAATATCAACATTGTGGACATCCTTATCTAGCGCGATAAAAAATCAAATATGCGGCAACACATTGAGCAAGCAAAAACTTACCTGCAAATGGTGATAGGGTATTTTCCTTGTTCTAAACGTGGTGGGTTGCATGGAGGTGCTTGTATAATGGCTTTATGTGATGCAACTCTCTGTGCATCTAGTACATTCCGCATTCCACAAAGGTGAGATATATAGCCAGATAGACAAGATACATTGACCAACCAATATCGCTGATATGAAAGAAACATTGTGTCCATCCACTCTCAATCATACTCGTATATAGTTGGAAGGACCGACTGGAAAGGTATGGACATCGATGCAACAGTTATTTGCTTCTTCATAGCTTCAACTGTCGGAATAGAATCTGCATCAAGTGCCTCAAGGTTTCAGCACCATCATTGTATAAAGTTTTTAAAAATATTACCTAGATAAACACAGTTCAAGAAACCCTTGTAAGAATCTATAAGAGGAATTGGAAACTGGAACAGGAGCGCAAGTGACGGTCGCCTGTGATTAATGTGGAAATCGGGTTACAAGCTCTACATGCTGCTCAGCAAAAACATTTCTCTGCATACTGGTCATTCAGACATAAAAGTGTAAAGACTCGCCATATGAAATAATTCATCTGGCAAAATAGTTTCACAGTATACAATATCTAGCACATTAGGATAACAATTATTGTCAAGTTCCTGCCATGTTAAAGGCAACTTATATTTGTGGGAGGATGCAATAATAAATCATAATGTTATATCTACTTAGACAAGCTGCAAGAAACTCGGAGGGTAAGAGTGAGAAACATGTGAAAAATGGGCCAAATATTGTAAATTATAGATAACATTAAAAAGACTATGACAGATTGACCACATGAGTTTGGTACTTTGGTTCCCAGAAATGTATCCTTCAACCGAAATGATGCCGGCAGCGAAAAATGTTCAGATGACAATTTAAACCATTTTCACTTGCAGACTACGTCACACTGAATAGCATCATTTGAAAAACAGACAACAATGGCGATGGACCAAACAGCCAGAGTAAGTAAGAACTTTGTGCGCACATAACTGATAGTATCATGCAACAAAATGGAATTTAGTTTCCAAAGAATTCAGCTAAAATACTTGTATATTCCAGTTTGTCTTGCACAACCAAGGAAAACAAAACCATCCTGGTCAGAGAGGAAATATATGTCTATATTCTCAGTAACTAGCTTACATCAAACAAGACCTGGAGTCACTACGGGAAACACAGCGCAGCCCGACGGCCATTTCAACGCCGACGGTGGCCGTCGGCGTCACAACGTGAAACCGACGAAACGAAAAAACCGTCGGCGTCGTTTTGCCGTCGGCGTCTTAGTTGTAAGGCCGACGGCCACCTAATCACATTGTGAGCCCGACGGTATAACCGTCGGGCTCACTATACAGTTTTTCAGTTTTTCTAAAAAAAATAGATTACATTCAAAAAAAATATGAAAAAATACTAAAAAAAAGGAAACCCTTTGGAATGAAATCTTTTGACGTGTACTAGTTTTTAGAAAAATGATAAACTTGAATTTGGCAACTTTTCAAAACAAACTTTACAAAAAATATCAATCATATACAAATATGCAATAGTTTTAACAGATATGTGTGACCATTATCATGTCATAGTTTGTGATAAAGTGCTCATAATCAGCACATATGTGTGTCATGATATGTAAAACAACGTCGCCGAAGCGATTTTCAAAATTCTTTATACAAATATCATTTTCCATTTTTTAAGTGTCAAAAATGACTTTTTTTGTGAAGCAAGTACATAAAATATGGTCCAAAATGACACCCATTTAATTTTCAAAAAGAGTAGAACAAATTTTATGGATAATATCTGAATATGAGGATTTTCCTTACTTTCTATCTAAATTCGCCTCTTTAATTGACTTTATGTCAATTTTCCGGAAGTAATTCAAATTTGAACTACAACTGTGTGATAGTTTGCTCTGAAGTTCTTACAAAAATAATTTTAAGGTACAAAAGTAGTGGTTACAACATAGAACCGTTAATCGTTTTGAAAAATTCGACCACTTTTGATGAATAGCCATGCTCTCCATTTTGACCGTTTTTTGAAATAAATGGGAAAATATGGAAAAGTACTCAAAAAAAGAAACCCTTTGGCATTGAGTCCTTTTACGTGTACTAGTTAATATTAAAAATGATAAACTTGATTTTTGGCAAACTTTTCAAAACGAAACTTCACAAAAATGTCAAACATCTATAAACATGCATAGGTTTCAAGACAAATGAGCAATGTATGACCATTATCATGTCATAATTTGTGATAATGTGCCCATATTCAGCACATATGTGTGTCATGGTATGGGAAACAACGTCACCGAAGCGATTTTCAAAATTCTTTATAGAAATATCATTTTCCATTTTTTAAGTGTCAAAAATGACTTTTTGTGTGAAGCAAGTACATAAAATATGGTCAAAAATGACACCCATTTAATTTTCACAAAGAGTAGAACAAATTTTATGGATAATGTCTGAATATGAGGATTTTCCTTACTTTCTATCTAAATTCGCCTCTTTAATTAACTTTATGTCAATTTTCCGGAAGTAATTCAAATTTGAACTACAACTGTATGATAGTTTGCTCTGAAGTTCTTACAAAAATAATTTTAAGGTACACAAGTAGTGGTTACAACATAGAACCGTTAATCGTTTTGAAAAAATTCGACCACTTTTGATGAATAGCCATGCTCTCCATTTTGACCGTTTTTTGAAATAAATGGGAAGATATGGAAAAGTACTCAAAAAAAGAAACCCTTTGGCATTGAGTCCTTTTACGTGTACTAGTTAATAGGAAAAATGATAAACTTGATTTTTGGCAAACTAGTCAAAACGAAGCGATTTTCAAAATTCTTTATAGAAATATCATTTTCCATTTTTTAAGTATCAATATGAAGATATGAATTATTTCTTATTAAATGGAAAAGACAAAACAAAAATAAAATAATTGATTATTATTATTATTCAAGTATTATTAAACATAGTTATTTTGTTCATTCAAATCTTATTTTTAAAATTTTAAAGACTAAAAAGTATAATATCTCAGATGAGGGTTAATATGATTGCTATCATACTAATAGCAACAAGGTCTAACATCTCAACTGGAATCTCATTTGAATAGAACTCAATAGTTAAGCGTGCTTGGCCTGAAGCACTCTAAGGATGGGTGACCGTCTGGGAAGTTTAATTGAGTGTGAATAGTTTGAGATAAGATTATAATTAAGTGTGTGAGTGGATAGTTTGAGCTAAGATTATGATTAAGTGTGTGAGTGGATGAGAGCCATCTATGAGCCCGACGGCATTGCTGTCGGCGTTCTAGTTGTAAGGCCGAGGGTTATACCGTCGGGCTCACTACTAGCCCGACGGCATTTGCGAGCCCGACGGCCACGGCGTGAGCCCGATGGATCACAGCCCGACGGCCTTAGGCCGACGGTGGCCATCGGGCTCACTTAGGCCGAGGGTTTCTGTGCTGAGCCCGACGGTAAATGCCGTCGGGCTGGGCTGTTACTCCTGTAATGAGTAAACAGTTGACAAAGACGACCACGTTTGTTAACTTGTTAGTAACAGAGTAGTTGGCCATAGAAGCCGGCGCAAGTATAGTCAACTAAATCATGATGCAACCTGGAAAACTCTCCAAATTAAATTGTCAGTGGTGTAATTCAACGAGTAACGTGCTAACTTGTTCTACAACATCTTTTATCTAACTTTAGTTTGTCATCTTGCCAAGAACATGAAGGAGGGGAAGCCAGCCCTTTCACGAAGCACACTAATCAAATTCCCAGAGAATAATTCAATTGCACGAAGGGCAGGGACGGAGGACCTTTGGGGACGTAGGTGTGCCGCTTCCAGTAGTAGATGACGAAGCACCATAGGAAGCCGATGGTGAAGTACATGAGGTAGACGCCGACGCAGTTGCGCAGCCACGACTGCACCAGGTGCGGCAGCCCGCGCCACCAGTCGCCAGGCATGACCACGCTGAGGAACATCTCGTTGTACCTGCCGGTCTCCTCCCGGAACAGCCGCCCGTACTGGCCGCCGTGGTGCTGCGCTGCCGCTGCCATTGCCGGCAGAAGAAGCAATGGACACTTGCGCACACTTTGCACTGATGGTCTACATGCCCTTTTATAGGACTTTCACTACGGGAGTGGCAGCTCAGCCCGACGGTTATTCTAACGCCGACGGTCAAAGGTCGTGGCCGTCAGCGTCATAATATGACACCGACGGCTGGCATAATACCGTCGGCGTTAAAGTGCCGTCGGCGTCCTATAATGAGCCCGACGGTCACCGTCGGCGTAGGAACACCGTCGGAGTACTGGCCCCGTGTGGACGTCCGGGCGCAGCGAGCTAACGGTGCCGTAACCACCCACACTGACACCAACGGCAACACTGTTGGGCTCAAAACACTTTTTTCCACTTTTTCTTAAATTATTAGATTACATTCAAAATGTTATTTGTAGGGGTACTAAAACAGAATAAATAACATAAGAACTAATTTGTACAAATATTATGATCAAATGTGACCATAATGCGGCGGGATTATCCGGTCTTTTGTACACATATGCAGGTATCTCCGGTATTTTGTTGTGGCGGGGTTCCAGAACTTAGAAGTGAAAACCCCCGTTTCGGGTGTCGGGCATGGAACCGTGCGACGGAACACATAAAATGTTAGTTTTTTATGGTCCAATATACCAACCTGACACATCCAAGCAAAAAAATACATGCGTCTACCCCCTCCCGACGCCGTTTAGAGGGGTAGATCGACGGGTCAGACTTTTCTCCAACGGGAGTAGGGTTTCACCGTAGAGTGGGTCCGGAGGGTCAAAACCCCATCAAAACTTGCATAGACCCCTAATATATGTATACTAGTGTGTTGATAGTTTGTGGGAACCAAGATACATCTCCGAGGTGCGACCCGCTTCACTGACCCCTCTTTCTCCGTAGTAAGTTCTTGCACTTAGAGGTAAAATGCCGTCGGGCTCACCGTATGGCCTGTGCTCGACGTGCAGCTACAGCGCTGACGCGTGTGTCGTGACGGCCGGAGCGCCGTTACGTGTTTCTGCGCCGAGGGTATTTTAACACCGACGGCCTAAAATCACCGTCGGCGTCGAGCACTAGCCCGACGGCCACAGCGTGACCCCGATGGATCACCGCCCGACGGCCTTAGGCCGACGGTGGCCGCGGACTCACTGAGGCCGAGGGTTTCCGTCATAAGCCCGACGACAAATGCCGTCGGGCTGGGCTGTTACTCCTTTAGTGTTTGTTGCCACTGCCGAACTCTCTCATTACTTTGTTGGTGCATACCGTGTCACTCCCTGGAAGCTTCACTCTTAACGGCTCAGGTTTATTTAATTGGGGTTCCTCAGTTATTTCTTTCACTTGACAGTTTTTTTTTCATATTTTGTAGGTTTGAACTAAAATAATGGGAATGAGTAATTCTCAGTCTGACTAAAAATTAACTTAATTTCCCAGTCAGGTGATGTTATAAAATCTTAGTTGCAACTCATGACCGAATCACGAAGCAGGCATTTTTACATTTGCATCCCTCACGACTGGAACACATACTAAGCAATATACTACCTCTGTTTTTTTAATATAAGATGTGAGCCTTTTTCCACTTAACATGTCTAAACTTGTATCTGGTAATGTTTTAGTGTCCATATTCACTCATTTTTATGTATATCTAGACAACATGTGCAATAACTAAAACATCTTATATGAAAACAAAGGAGGGAGTAACAACCAAAGACATTTGCTTCCATGTAAAAGTAGTAAAATCTCTGTCGGAACCCCATGCGAGTAGGAAAATTTTGGTTACACCCCATATTGCAACTCGTGGCTAGCACAAATCACAATGCAGTTCAACGGTCTAAGAGGCGACTAACAATTAAAAGCCACTGAAATAACCACAAGACAAGAATTGAAGAGTTATTAAAAAAACCGTGGGTGGCCTTGGCATTATTAACCCCGAAAATTATACTATTGTCTAACAGACAATTAATCAGGAAAGTTCAAAAGGAATGAGGTCCCCAAAATTGCAGGATTAGGTTCAAGCCACTCATATTATTTTCTACAAGAAGTGGCAATTTTCTCGTCACCTATATCATCTGATATACTCAACTATAGTTTTATTCAAGTAACCCCATTGTCTAACAAAAGGATTAAAAAAATGTGAGGTCATATATCTTTTAGCCTTGTCACGGCAATCTTCTCCATGCCTTTTACGTTCCTTCCTTGCTTAAATTATTTTCAGTTCTGTTTGGATGGTTGGGTCACTGCTCTTAATTAGATCAATCAATCATCATAGCCGCCGGCTTAGACTGGCAGTGATGTCTATGGCTGACGGCCGGCCCTCGTTTCTGACCAGTCGGCAGCAGCCGTGGAGGTGTGCTTCTGAAGACAGTAAAGGTATAAACCTACATAACTCCCGTACAATACTTGCGAGAGCTGGTGAAACTCTTAACTTTAATTTTGAACTTCAATATTTTTACCTTTTTTTTAAGAAAAGGGGCGCTCCAGCCTCTGCATGAGGGCCGGGTGATGCATACGGCCTTTATTGCTCAGTATTTTAACCTTAGAAAAAAGAAAAACCTATAATTTGAACATGCGGTTTCCTTCAAATCTTCGCTACCTTAAAGTTTTAGATATGCTTCCAATTTGTATGGGGAAGTCTATAGATTATGCATCGAGTTAATAACTTAATATACATGTCTAATCATGTGTTTTCTCTTTCACAAGTAACACCATTATTTCAAAGATTAATATACATGTTGTCTAATAATACTCCCTTGGTTCAGTTATTATGGTCAGCCAGAGAGAGATTGATGGAGATGCAATTTATTGTCTTAGCCGCCGCCCGCTACTGTGTGTCTGCAGTGTCTACCAAGCATGAACAAAAAAAACAGGAGTAATTATTTTTAAATGATATCATGTATATTTGGGGCACGCATGCATGATGCATCAAGGATGTAGTACAGCACTCAGTGACGAGCCTAGAACTAAAACTTAACTAGTGTGTCTAAGTTGACGAAAAAGACCAAATTATTATTAACATTATTTGAAATTGCAGTTACCATATGCAAACTACACTTACAGTACAAAACCAAATGAAATCAATAACATGCTGCTTCCGAGAAATCTCACACTACTAATACAGAATGCTAGTCTGCAAATCAATTCTTGAAAACTGAAAATTGCACCAAAGATCGAGATCTTTGAGTGGTTTTTGGAAAAAGGTTCTAACTCAATTAAACAACACACCATTTATTTTTGTCTTGTCCATCAGCATGACTAGTATGGTTTATCTCCTTTAATCTCCCACCACGGGCAAGCATCGTGATTACGTTTGGATAATTGTTTATGAGGGCTTAGCAAATAAATAAGAGGCACAAAATTCCGGGTGGGAGTCTTGCGATTTACTTAGGTTGGGCTATTTAGGGCTACCTATTTAGAATCAAATGATATAATTTTCAACAAAAAAAACGGTTTCTAATTTATTGTTCTTTATCCATATGACTAGCTGCTATATAGGTCAAATACACTAGAGCCTAATAATAGGGATTAGCAACACATAGGTGTTTTGTTGTGATCCTAATATGTGCCTTTTTTTATTTCGTTTAAATGATTTCTTGGTGTACTTGGAATGATACTCTATAGATACATGGACAAGCCGTATCAAATGGTGCATAAACCGAAGTTTACTCATGTCTGGGTACCGTAACCACTTCAAGTTTAAAAAGATTCAACATAATGATTAAGCTCAATCTCTAGTATTTTTATTTGCCTCAACTCACGCATGAATAACACATGGATGCAAGATATAAGCAGTTGACATGTTTTCATCTAGCAAAGCTTTAAGGTTATCGACCAACTCAATATCTTCCCCACGACTTCCATACGGACGAAGACTTCTACTCAAAAAGATATTGTCCGATCATTCCCAATTTAGGCTTCTAATTCTCCCATTAACAGGTACCGCACACAACATAGCCGGTTAATGTCTTTTAGTAACTACAATCCCCGAGTGTGAGCGTCACCACCCATCAGGGCATGACGACTCAGGGCAGAATGCATGAAGTAAATTCCAGAGTGAAACGTCAAAGTATGAGCGGCGGAACAATGTTGTCAGTGCGGATTTTTATGACATACCATAATCTCCGTTCGGGTGAGTTAAGATGTGCAAATGACCTCCGACTTCGAAGGAAATATCAACCACATGCTTCGAGGAAGATGAGAAGTATGAGGTGAAGGGGATCGTGTGCAGAAAACAAAAAATTTCCTAGCAACGATATCGTTAAACTAGCCAAGATCTACACTATGCAGATATAGAAGTACGGCGGAGATCGGAATACATACCCTCGTAGACCGAATAGCGGGGATTACGCTCCCGCACAAGCGTTGACGATGAAGACGCCGTAGCCGACCTCTAGGTCGCGGAGAACTCGGCGCGACGAAGATGACCCCGAGGTCGGGTGGAGGAAGTAGGCCTCCGAGTACCGCTAGCGTAGCACCTCGCAGAGCGTCACACACATACGGTGGAGACGACGGCCTCCGAAGCTCCAGTCCAGGACGAGCAGCGGAAGACTTGGACCGGAACACCAGCAGCGCGGCAGCGGGCTATGGTGGAAGAGATCCCCCTCCTCTACTCGGCGCGGCTCCGTCAAGGGAACCACGAGATCGAGAGAGAAATTGGGAATTAATTGGTGAATTAAAAGGCCAGGGGTGCCCCTTCTTATATAGGCTCCCAGGGGGAGCCAACCTTGCCAGCCAGGCAATGTGGGACTATCCCACATGCCTGGTTCGGCCAAGGCTGATGCGCCGGCCCTAGGTGGGCCCCATTTGGCCCACCTAGTCCGGCCAAGTCTCCCCCACAAAATTCCCTTGAGGGTTTTCCCCCCCATGGGCCTTCTTTCGACCAGAAGGCCCATTTAGGGAAATCAGCCTAAATAAATTCGAAATAAATATATAAAATCATATTTACATATTAATTACACTAATTAATATCAAACATAATATATATAATTTTTCCTAGCTCCGAAAACTTTTTCGTTGCTGCCCGATCTCCATCGGACCCCTCCCGGGACGCTCCCGGTGATCTCTTTCCTTTCCGGTTGTCTTGTCGAAACCCCTTAAGTGTGTTACCCTAGCGGTTCGATATAATATCAGGTATGATCAAGACTCCTCAATGATCAACGACTAACTCGTAGGCCTGGACCCCATGAATTAACCCCTGAGATATAACGAATGACTTTCACTATCAAACCTGGACGTATAGTCTTAAACCCTTTGTCATGGCGATACTTAGCGTGTCCGAGGATCATTCTCAGATATCTCCATACCTAGCATGATCTCGTTACCGACATCGCTATCTTCTACTCATCTATGATATTATGTCAGCTGGTGACCTAGTCACATGTTTGCAAACTCATTTGACATAATCTCACCGAGTGGGTCCTAGAGTATCTATCCGGCTATGCGGACTGACAAATCCCGCTGTTGACCCCTCGTCTCAACTACCCCTTTCCGATACCCAAAAGTATCACCGTTATTGTCATACTAAATAAGATATGACGTTTGGTGCGATCAAAGTATCTTCCAGGAATAATAATAAGAGTTGGTCTCACGGTGTTAATGCGTAATGACTATGTCCTATAAATACTGGGTATGTCCATCACATCGTTACTCCTAACGATATGACTTCCATTGCCGACCGGCGCCATGCCCTATGATCGGAAAACCTCGATCATCAATCGCGCAACGAAACTAGTCTTAGTAGAGGCTACTAGGGACCTGGTTGTTTATCTACCACACCTGTATTAATGTTTTCGCTTAATACAGTTACAGCATGGTATAAAACATATAATGAACGATTGGGATATTGCCAATAAACTATGTTTATTAAGTGCCTCTAGGGCATATTCCCTTCATGAGGTCCCTCCGCTATCCGGACTTTCTTCTACGGCTAGGTGTTAAAATGTGATGAAGAATAAAAGAAGATTCTGGACCTTTCAAGGGCAGAGAATACCTTTAGTAGGCCATCTGTTTGACCCACACGACAACCTTCCTCAGAGGGAAGGTTTCGCCCTGGACGGTATAGGAAACATTTCCCTCTTGTAAGGCCTTCGGCTTGGCAGACATGGAGAAGGAAAGAAGATCACTAATATCAATGAGCGATACAAATGATATTTCAAAATACTACTATTTTAAAAAAAGGTACTAAAACGGTTTTGGAATGGAGTGAGTAACTAATATCTCGTATATGATGCATTTAGCGAATAGGCTGTCCAAAAGATATACTCCATTTTTCTTCTATATGTATAGTCTAAGTCTTACAGAAATACTGATGGGCATTAGCTCAGCATAAAGAAAGAAAGAACAAAATCTTTAATATAGAAAAAATACGTGATCTTTCAAGATTTTGTTTTAATTGCTGCGCTTCCATATATAATACCACCATAAGTACATATCACGACAAATATCAGCCATATATATAGCTACATGAGAAAAAAGAATTAGGAACCCTCTCCTCATGGCACTTATTAAACACAGCACATGGATTCTCGGTTTGGCGGTTCTCCTGTTGTCTACCACTTTATTGTCATGTGACGCAGCTGAGAAAAACAAAGGTACACACACAATACCATGCATTTGGTACCGATGGGAAATATATTAGAAAATAGTTGTATAATAATTTACACGCCTTGGTTTCCAAACAGTCTCGAGTAGCTGATATACAATTTATTCTCAGTACGCTAATCTGAATGTGTGATGTTGTGCCTTGTTGTGCATAGGTACCACCGGATGGGAAGTTCTATGTGGAGATTTCGCGGCATGCAACAACCCAACCCCAAACAATGTTAACCTGTGCAGGCTTAACTGCGAATGGCTTGGTTACAGCTTCGACAACAGCTGCTGCGACCGTGGAAATTGCTGCAGTCATTTTGGAAAGCGAAGGAGGAGATGATAATTGATAGACTGCTTGCGAGCTATTTGAACTTTTCCTTCAAGAGTAGAGCTATTTGAACTTCACTAAAGCATAGAAGTTAATTTTGGTTCGAGGATGCAGGTCCATGGTTTTCATCAGTGAAATTACAATCAATTCAACCCCTCTTTGACCACCTCACAAAAAAAAAGTTTTAGTCATTACTTTTCATCTTTTGAGTCGAGGTTGTGTTAGTTTATTGTCTTCAGGTGTGGCGCGGGGCTAGGTTGTGTTGTTGCCTCTGACAGCCTATGTTAGCACATGTACAATGCATAGTATTATTTATGAAGGTGTTTATAAAAATAAACCGATAACTAAGTAATTGTGCTTATTTATACTAGATAAATGCTTAACTAGTCGTCGGTCTTCTAAAAATAGGCATCGGTGTTTATTAAAAAGATTGATTTATTGTTTAATCTAATAAACACCTTGCATACATTGCCTATATTGTCTTTAACCGGCCCACACTGAAGCTCAACATTGGACCTGAACCGCAAATGAAAATCGCCTAGTACGTAGTAGAGTGGGCCTGGCCCAGGCTCCAAAAGAGGCCAGGATACCTTCTTCTTTCCGTTTCATGGCTTCATCTTCATCCACACCCGATCTTCTTCCCAAAAGAGCACGCCGTTCCCATGCCTGTATCCAGCTTACAATCTTCTTTCTGTTTCATGGCTTCATTGTGCCGCCACGCATACACCCACGAGCGACAAAGATCGATCGATACTACTCGTTTTTTGACTGAATCACAGCCGCAAAATGTGTCACCAAACCTCACATTTAGCCGGCGGCCGGTGCTCGTATCTTGAAGCTTTGGTAATTCGATCCGCTACGCATGCATAATCCGATCCATGGTCCATGCATTACCGTCGCCGTAGATCTCCTGCTTGTTGTGGCGGCTGCAAGTTGGAGGCTCGTCCACCGGTCCGCCGCCATTGCCCATTCGCCCTCACATTCTTGTTCAGAGAAAGAGGAGGTCGGCCGTGGAGCTCAAGCTAGCTAAACCTAGTTGTTAAATGGTGACAACATAACATACTACAGTTTTGCTGAAACATGCTACAGTTTTGCTGAAACCAAGCCTCAGACTCATCAGCAGCTAGATGAAAGAGGTAAGATGTCAAAGGACATAATGAATTGATCCCGCAGAATCTAACCCCAGATTGGTTCATGATCGACCTGACGTACCAAAGACTAACCAAAGCTAGCTAGCTACATCGATCGATGGATGAAAGCCGGTAGTAGCTTTCCGTTGTTTCTTCCCAAAGCCAAGGAAAGCACGGCCGGCCCCGTATCCACCATTGACAGATGCTTCTCATGTCCGTAATCATCATCATCATGCTTACTTACCAGAAACCACACGGCCTATCAGACCCAACAGCCGCCCGTTCAGCTCACCGACATGCGGGCCCCCGACCCCACATGCAGGCCTTGCTCAAGCTTTACTGTTACTCAAAAGCAGAGCAAGACAGCTGAGAGGAAAAGATGCAGAGTGTGGGTTGCTTCGAGCTTGCGCAATGTTTTCCGGTGCGCGCGCTCTCGAGCTAGTTCGCCGTGATCTCGACCGCCGACCCTCCCGCCTTTATATACCTCCGGCCACCGCGGTCCGTCCTCGATCTCACCGCACAGCCAGTCCACTACACGGCGACCATCCCTCCCTTCCGCTCCACCATGGCCTGTTCCTGCGCACACGGGGTGGTGTTCGACGAGAACCTGCTCCAGAACAGCGCGCTGGAGGACGGGCTCGCCGGCTGGGCGCCGCTGGGCGCGTGCACCGAGCTGTCGGCACACGACGAGGACCCGGCCAACGTCCCCACCGAGACCATCAACGACGTGGCCGACGACTACCGGCCGAGCGGGCGGTACGTGCGCGCGGCGGGCCGCGCGTGCGAGGAGGACGGCCTACGGCAGGCCATCCCCGGCGGCAAGCTCAGGCCGCGCGTCACGTACCGGGTGGCCGGCTGGATCAGCCTCGGCGGCGAGGTGGATGGTGGCGATCACGTCGTGCGCGTCAACATTCGCTTGGGCAACGACAGGGAAGAAGGCAAGCAAGAGCAGGAGGAGGAGTGCATGGTGGTCGAGGGCGGCGTGGTGTGCGCGGAGGCGGGCAGGTGGACGGAGATCAAGGGCGTGTTCCGGCTCAAGGGCAGCCTGCCGTCCAGTGGCGCCGCCGCGGTGCACGTCCAGGGCGCGCCCGCCGGCGTCGACGTCAAGGTGATGGACCTCCAGGTGTACGCCACCGACCGCAAGGCCCGGTTCAAGAAGCTCAGGAAGAAGACTGACAAGGTGAGCTCAGCTCTCTCGCCAATCGCCATCGCACGATCTACCACTCTAAAACTGAAAACGATTTACCACTAGCACACATATTAAAATTCAAAAGTTAGAAATGGTACATGGTTCGACATGTCATGACATTGTATTCCTATGTTTTCCCATTCCCGCATTTTGAAAGTCATGCTAACTAAAGAGGCCCTGACTTTGCGTAACATGCACGTAGGTGCGAAGGCGTGACGTGGTGCTGAATTTCGCCGGAGCATCATCGGCGGTCTCTGGCGCGTCGATCCGGGTGATGCAGATGGACACGAGCTTCGCGTTCGGCGCATGCATCAACCCGGCGGTGATCCAGGACCCGTCCTTCGTGGACTTCTTCACCAAGCACTTCGACTGGGCGGTGTTCGAGAACGAGCTCAAGTGGTACCACACCGAGGCCTTCCAGGGGCAGCTCAACTACACCGACACCGACGCCCTGCTCGACTTCTGCGACCGCTACGGCAAGCCGGTGCGGGGGCACTGCATCTTCTGGGCCGTCGACAACATGGTGCAGAAGTGGGTCAAGGCCCTGGACAATGACCAGCTCACGACGGCGGTCCAGGGCCGGCTCACCAGCCTCCTCACCCGCTACGCCGGCAGGTTCCCGCACTACGACGTCAACAATGAGATGCTACATGGAAGCTTCTTCCAGGACCGCCTCGGCGAGGACGTCAACGCGTTCATGTTTAAGGAGACGGCGAGGATCGATCCCGGCGCCGCGCTCTTCGTCAACGACTATAATGTCGAGGGCGGGAACGACCCCAACGCCACGCCGGAGAAGTACATCGCACAGGTCAACGCGCTGCAGGAGAAGGGCGCGCCCGTGGGCGGCATCGGGCTTCAGGGGCACGTCACCAACCCGGTCGGCGAGATCATATGCGACGCGCTAGACAAGCTCGCCACCACCGACCTGCCGATCTGGCTCACCGAGCTTGACGCCTGCGAGACCGACGTCGACCTCCGCGCCGACGACTACGAGGTGGTGCTCCGGGAGGCGTACGCGCACCCGGCCGTGGAGGGGGTGGTGTTCTGGGGCTTCATGCAGGGGCACATGTGGCGCCAGGACGCATGCCTCGTCAACTCCGACGGCACCATCAACGACGCCGGCGAGAGGTCGGTGATCATGCTCACACATTAACATTAATTCTTGCATCTGGTGAGGCTGGTTCTGATCTGCGACATGACTCACTGCAGGTTTATAAATCTGAGGCGGGAATGGACGTCGCACGCGCGCGGTAAGATCGACAGTGATGGGAACTTCAAATTTAGAGGATACCATGGCTCGTACGTGGTGCAGCTCGCAACGGCGACGGGGAAGATGCACAAGACGTTCAGCGTCGAGAAGGGGGACACGCCTCTCGTGCTGGATATGAATGTGTGACGACGGTTAATGTGGTTACATGCCTCGTATATATAGTTTATACTGATACATACACACACAAACATTAATTTGATCCAAAGGAACTTCCAAAGAAATTGTACCAGACATAGCAATTATAGTTTTACATTTTCTACATTTGGGGTTATATTGTACAAGAAAAAGGTAATTAAGGTATTGTATTGGTTAATGTTAATGGAAATGATGAATGAATAAAGTGAACGAGCTATTCCTCGTTTTATAGATAATGTTAAATGGTTTTGACGCCCTTTTTACCTTGTGTCACAAGTTAGTTGATAATCTTTGTCTAATTGTTGATTTTAACCTTATGAGTGGAAAACAGCAAGTGCATGAGTGATACTTGATGCCACATCATCGAATAGCTTCCTCATAGACTACCTCCTTGGTCCACCCACCTGAAAGGAAGTCGTCTGGTATCTTTTTTTGTTTGACATACGTCGGCTGGTCTCTATGATGATTTAAGCGAGGAGGAAGAAGAACATAAGAAGCAATGTAAGAAATGAAATGGATTGAGAATGAACTGTTGCTTTCATCGATCATCAATATGGGGTATTCTTGTAGAAATTTCATTTAATCTTGTTAACTGGTTGTGATTTCCAATACGATTGAGTCAGGATTTTCGGATGTCCCGATTATTGAGTGAAGAACTGAGGTAGGATCCTAATATATTATACCATGAAACATCCACAAATCACGAAACAATGAATGTCCCATTCCCTACTAACTGCTTACTGGAAGCGATCGTACCCGACCTAAAAGTCTTCTTGGGACAGTAGAACAGTTTGTTATAGACATGGAAACAAGGAGAAAACATGTGAAAACAATATTATTTTACTACTTACAAGCTAAATACCTGGATCAGCCTAGAAACATAAAATTATTTTGCCTTTTCTTTCCATGGGGTCCCAGAAAAACTATTGTAGTTTCTGTAACTTCAATATGTAACTCCTGAGAAATCCATATGCGGTTATTCGATAAAGGGATATTAGTACCAAGTAGATATCGATTAGGCCTTTACAAAGTATAATGTTGAGAAAGACATGAAATATGCACACAACCAAAAGAAAAGGAAAAAAATATATATCACCACCAATGGCACACACGGGACTACTATCCAAGAACAATGCCTCCAGGAAATGAATAATACAGAATAAACAGTCGTTGCCTGATCGTCAGATCATGTGTTTCACTTCGAAAAAAGTATGAATAAATTTTAAACAATGCTTTTGAGCAGACGAATATAGATCTATCATGTCACGGTAAATCATTTACGCAACTGAGATTCACTAAAATATGCTAGCCAACACGGTAAAAAAGCTAATAAATCTTTGTTTTATTTACTGCAATCCATGTATGTAGCAAAATACAAGGACTCCGAAATACAATACATTTCTTTACACACACTCTCAATGAATAATCATGCCTAATGGCAAAACATAATCACATCTCTTTCTAGATAGCTAGGTCATGTATAATCCCAATCCCAATTGCCAATACTGTGTGTGAATCCCTCGCACGTACACGTACACACGTATCCCGTTGGTCAACCCTGACTTTGAGTCATTGACATGTGGGTTCCACATCCGGTGGGGTCCATGTTTCAGTGACTCAAAGTCAGAGAAAAGTTAGAGACACAAAGTCAGAGAATCCGTGCCGCATTCAGAGGTTCATGTCCAACATGAGCGGCGCGTCCCCCTTGTGTACGTCGAAAGCGCGCGTGACCTTCCCGCCGGCGCCGGCGGCCAGCTCCACCACGTACTTGCCGTGGAACCCCCTGAACTTGAAGTTCCCGTCGGCGTCCACCTTGCCGCGCGCGTGCGACGTCCATTCCGTCCGCAGCCCGACGTACCTCCTCCCGGCCTCGCTGAGCGTGCCGTCGGCGTTCACCAGCTGCCCGTGGTCGCGCCACATGTGGCCCTGCATGAACCCCCACAGCATGATCCCCTCCACGGCCGGGTGCGCGAACGCCTCCCGCAGCACCGTCTCGATGTCGTCCGCGCGGACCGCCTCGTCCGCCGCCGACACGTCCAGCTCCGTGATCCACACCGGCAGCCCCGTCGCCGCCAGCTTGTCCAGCGCGTCGCAGATCACGTCGCCGACGGGCACCGTCACGTGGCCCTGCAGCCCGATCCCGCCCACCGAGGCTCCCCGCTTCTGCAGGTCCGTGATGAGGCCCACGTACTTCTCCGGCGTCGCGTTCGGGTCGTTGGCGTTCTCCACGTTGTAGTCGTTCACGAACAGCGCCGGCGCCGGGTCGATGGCCGCCGTCTCCCGGAACATGTGCGCGTCGATGTCGTCGCCGAGCCGCTGCCGGAAGAAGCTGCCGTGGAGCATCTCGTTGTTCACCTCGTAGCACGGGAAGCGGCCGTTGTAGCGGGACACGAGGCTCTTGATCCGCGCCTCCACGGCGGCCTTGAGCTGCCCGGCGTTGAGGGCGCGCACCCACGGCTGCACCGAGTTCTCCACCGCCCAGAAGATGCAGTGGCCGCGCACGGGCTTCTTGTGCCGGTCGCAGAACGCGATGAGCTCGTCGGCGTCGCCGTAGTTCACCTGCCCCTGCACCGCCTCCGTGTAGTACCACTTGAGCTCGTTCTCCAGGACGGCCCAGTCGAAGTGCTTGGCGAAGAAGTCCACGAAGGCCGGGTTCTGGATCGCCGACTTGCAGATGCACGCGCCGATCGGCACGGCGTTGTCCACCTGGACCACACGGATGGACGCGCCGTTCACGCTCGCCGCCGCTGCTGAGTCGTCGTTCACGCCGTCCGCCTGCAGCCGCGGCTTGAACTTGAGCACCACGTCGCGCTTGCGCACCTTGTCAGTCTTCTTCCTGAGGTGCCTCAGCCTCGCGACCTTGTTCACGGCGCACACGTGTAGGTCCATGACCTTGATGTCCACCCCGGGCGGCGGGCCGTGCACGTAGACCTCGGCGCGGCGCGGTGTCTCGTCGACTCGGAACGCGCCCTTGATCTCGGCCCACTTCCCCGCCTCGGCCAGCACAACGCCGCCGCCCACCGGCGAGCCCTCCGCGGTGCGGACCTCCACGCGCACCGCGTGGCCGCCGTCCGCACCGCCCTCGACCGAGACCCAGCCGGTGACTCGATAAGTGATCTTTGGGTTCGGCGCGCGCGAGATCTCTCGTAAGAGCCCGTCCTTCTCGTTGGCGCGGTGCGCGGCGACGACGTACCGGCCGCTCGGCTTCCGCTTGCACTCGCCGGGCACGTCCTCCGCCGTGGCCGAGAGCGGGGGCGGCGTCGGGTCGCTGTGCGCTGTGACCGTGCTTGCGCCGGCCGGCGCCCACCCGTCCAGCAGGCCCCCCTGATCGGCCTTCTGCGAGCCGCCAAACCAGAGCAGGTTCACGGCGTCCTCCTCCTCGCTGCCGCCGTCCATCTTCATACCGCTGTCCGCCGCCTGTTCGGCCGTGTTGTCGCCGCCGTCCGCCATTAGCTTCATGGCAAGTGCCACCTCCTCCTGCACGTACATCATACATACAAGCATCATAAGAACGGATTACGCGAGCACGAGAGAGAACATGAAGAAGCATGTCGTGCACGCTGGATAGCTTTTGGGAAAGAAAAATAAGAGAAATGAAAGGAAATTATCGTGCACGCTCAATCTCCAAGAAGCATGTGGTTGGAGAAATCTAGGATGGATGCCATGTTCTTGTCGAGGTCGCACGGCCATGCAATGCAAGAACGACATGTGTAACCTTAGCTTGTTCGAGCAGTTGCTTGGCTTTGAAGATGGGGGTCGATTTGGAAAACAATGGGCGGCAGATCAGATGAAAGCATGATGAATAACTTGGAACCCACATTTCATCCGGCAAAGTTCACGCAGCCGGCAAAACTGCTGGAAGTTTGCGGCCAATTTCTAATTTGCACGGCTACTATTGCACGAGCTATACACCATAGCGCTGAACATTTTCTCCAAGATTTCATCCAAGAAATACACATCACTGGGTAATGTGTATCCCTCATATCAGAGAAGCTAGACTTGGTCGCATACCTCGGCGAATGCCATGTCGTCGATGAAGCCAAGGGACAACCTCGCAGGCGATCAAAACGCTTGAGTTGGCCGGTGTTGCTCTTGGTGTTGTTGCTTGGGTGGTGAGTGAGGGATAAGAGGCATGCAGGGTGGCCAATTTATAGGACTCTTGGTCGGCCAGTTTGGCCGGCCGGCGATCAACATCGATAATGGCGGCGACGGGAAAAGGTGGCAGAAACTATCACAGCTTAGCTGCACCATGCCACGGCCAATCTGGGCTACCTAACTCATATCTTTCTCTCTAGTATCTTTTGCACAACACTCAAGTTTAGGCAACGCAGGATTAGTCAATCAGGCCGGGCCGCCCGGGTCGTGAAATCTCAAGAAGGTAGCTTGATATGGGTGGTCAGCCAGTTGATTAACTTCATAATTACTTTTGTTATGACGTTAGAATCATCATTTGAAGCATCTCCCAACCCCGATCCTTTTCTTGGCTTTCGGAGGAGTAAAAGTTGATCAACCCTTCCATCGGTCGTTGGTACGCCAGTGCGTTCTAGTATTATATATAAGTGCATACATGTGAATGTGATGGCCGATAAGGTAACTAACAACCCATGTACTTTTTGAAAGATTTTCGAAAGTACAAATGTGCTTTTAGAACATGATGGTACATCTACGGCCACACTAGCTACTACTCGAACGGAAAGTGGTTTTTTGCTCCTGAGGTCCAGTTATCCCCTTTGTGTAAAAACAATTCAGAAAATTTATTCTAAACACTTAAATAAAATCATGCATATCATCTCAATGAAGCATACTACAACGGAAAATTTCAATGCAAAAAAACTTTATATTATACTAAACTTGAGATAAACTCATATATTGATTGATTGATTTGAGCCGTAGTACATCGTGTATATATAGGAGAAAGGCAAACCGGTTTAGGCTAGAGCTAATTGGAGTACAAGTCTAACTAGGTTTACAAACCGTATTGGACTCCAACAATATAATCTAACATCCCCCCGCAGTCTCAACGTGGGGTTCCATAACGTTGAGACTGAATCGAATATCGGAGAAAGGTTGTGTGGCCAGTGCCTTGGTGAAAATGTCGGCAAACTGCGCAGTAGTGGGCACATGGAGAACTCGAACTTGGCCCAATGCAACCTTCTCCCGAACAAAATGAATGTCGATCTCAATATGCTTGGTCCGTCGATGCTGTACTGGGTTGCTGGACATGTAAACAGCTGAAATGTTATCACAGTAAACAATAGTGGCATGCTGAATGGGGCGATGGAGCTCGGTCAGGAGTTGGCGTAGCCAAACTGTCTCGGCGGCCGCATGGGCCACGGCACGGTACTCAGCTTCTGCAGACGAGCGTGAAACTGTAATCTGTCGTTTAGAAGACCATGAAATCAAATTGTCACCTAGAAAAACACATTATCCTGACGTGGACCGACTAGTGTCTGGACAAGCAGCCCAGTCTGCATCGGAATATGCTGTCAAACTATTTGGTGAAGAGGAATTTATGTGGAGGCCATGATCAAGAGTACCTTTGAGATAGCGAAGAACTCGTTTAATGTGATTATAGTGGGGAAGACGAGGATCATGCATGTAGATACAAGCTTGTTGAACAGAGTAAGAGAGTTCAGGGCGGGTAAGAGTAAGATATTGGAGGGCACCGGTGAGACTACGATAGAGAGAAGCATCGGAATAAGGTTCACCGTCGGAGGAAAGTTTGGAACTAGTGTCTACAGGAGTACGAGATGGCTGGCAATCAAGCATACCGGCGCGGGAAAGAATATCTAAAATAAACTGTCGCTGAGAGAGAAAAATCCCGTGAGAGTCACGAGAAACGGCTATTCCGAGAAAGTGATGGAGAAGGCCAAGGTCTGTCATAGAAAATTCGGAACGAAGGAGAGTGATGATGTGGTCAAGAAAGGTTTGTGTGGAAGCACTGAGTATAATGTCATCGACATAGAGAAGTAAGTATGCAGTGTGAGAGGGGGTGTGACACACAAAGAGCGAGGTGTCGGTGAGAGATGGGGTGAAACCAATGGTTTGAATATAGGTGGAGAAGCGTTGAAACCAAGCCCGAGGGGCCTGTTTAAGACCGTAGAGAGATTTTTTAAGGAGACAAACATGATCAGGAGCAGAGGAATCCTCAAAGCCGAGAGGCTGCTGACAATAGACTATTTCTTTAAGGGAACCATGGAGAAAGGCATTTTTAACATCAAGTTGGTGAATGGGCCATGATGAGGACACTGCTATACTGAGGATTGTGCGAATAGTGCTAGGTTTAACAACGGGGGAGAAGGTTTCTTCGTAGTCAATGCCATGTTGCTGGAAAAAACCACGACAGACCCAACGAGCTTTATAACGAGAAAGGCTACCATTAAGTAAAAATTTTGACGAAAAACCCATTTACCAGAAACAACGTTGGCAGTGGGAGGACGAGGAACAAGCTGGCATGTGTTGTTCTGAAGGAGAGCGGAGAACTCATCGCGCATAGCGGCAGCCCAATTGGGGTCAAGAAGTGTGGTTTTGTAAGTTTTTGGAAGGGGAGAGATCGAGAGAGAGGGTGTTGCTAGGAGATTTAAGCGTGGGGTAGGAAGACAGAAACCGGACTTAGCGCGAGTACGCATAGTGTGATTGTTTTTAGGAGCTGGAATGAGAACAGCACAGGCTGGTGGTGGTAGAGGAGATGGTGTAGAGGCGTCGGGCGCAGCGGAAGAGACATACGCCGGAGAGGTGGAGACGGCAGGAGAGGCTGGGGCAGGAGACAACGGCGGCTCGGCTACCACGACAGCGGCTCGCACGGGCGTGGTAGGAGAAAGAGGTGGGGTAGCTGCCACGGCTGGAAGAGAGGGTGCATCGGTTGTTGTGGCAGAGGGAGGGGGAGCTGGTTGGTTAGAGGGTGTTTGCACGACATATTGGTGTGGGAATTGGTTTGTTTTGGTATGTTGGCGAGGTGTCGTGCAGGTGTCGGAGACTGGGGGTGACACGCAGGAGGAGGATTGAAATATATGCTCAGAAAATGTGACGTGCCTAGAGATGTGGACACGACCAGAAACAAGATCAAGACAGCGATAGCCCTTGTGCTCGTCAGAATAGCCTAAGAAGACACATGGAATAGATCGAGGAGATAGTTTATCGGGGGAGGTAGAGTAAGTGTTTGGGAAACATAAACAACCAAAGACGCGAAGCTCGGGATAGTTTGGGTGGCATAAAAAGAGGGAGTAGTAGGGAGTGGAGTTGGGATTGGCTTTGGAGGGACGAATGTTGAGTAAATATGTGGCAGTGCGTAGGGCTTCAGACCAAAATTTGGGTGGCATGGAAGAGTGAATGAGAAGGGTACGAACAACATCGTTGAGAGAGCGAAGAGAGCGTTCCACTTTTCCGTTTTGAGGGGAAGTATATGGGCAAGAGAAACGAGGGAGTATGCCTTGTTGAAGGAAGAAGTTGCGGTTTTGAAAATTATCGAATTCTCTACCGTTGTCGCATTGGATGAAGCGGATAGGTAGAAAGAAGTGGGTAGCTACATATCGTTGGAAATTAAGAAAAATAGTGTGGACGTCGGATTTGTTGCGTAAGGGAAAGGTCCATAAAAAATGTGTAAAGTCATCGAGAATAACGAGATAATACTTAAAACCAGATAGACTAGAGTGTGGTGATGTCCAGAGATCACAGTGTAATAATTCGAAAGGAAAAGTACTAACAGAATTCGATGAACTAAACGGAAGTCTAACATGTTTGCCTTGCTGACATGAAGGACATACTGAAGAATTATGGCTATCTCGAGTACAATCTATTGAAAATTCACTAAGCATGGATGATAAAGTGGCAGTGTGTGGATGGCCGAGACGATGATGCCAGAGGTCGACGGATGCGGTCATGGAGGTGGGTGGGTCGGCGGCTGGAACTCCATGGAGAGTGTAGAGGTCACCGGAGCTATTGAACCGAGCGATCTCCGCTTTGGTCAGGTAGTCCTTCACAGATAAACCAAAAGGATCAAATTCAACGGAAACAAGATTATCACATGTGAATTGGCGAACGGAGATTAAATTTTTAATGAGTGCTGGGGCAATAAGAACATCATGAAGAAGAAGAGGTTTTGTGGGTGTGGGAATAGAGGTTTGGCCAGTACAGTAAATTGGGATGGAAGAACCGTTTCCAAGAATTATCGAAGAAAAAGGTGTGGAGGTAAAATTTGACAGCATAGTACGGGAAGAAGACATGTGACTAGAAGACCCAGAATCAAAGATCCAGTCCATACCTGAGTTCCCTTGGGCAGCAAAAGTTCATGGCCTGCAAAAACGCAGACTGGTCCCAGCTAGGTGATGGTGCAGAAGTCGAGGCCGATGGTGGAGGCAGTGCAGTCGGTGGAGGCGCCATGAGCAGCGGAGGGGGATGATATTGCATGTAGGGGCCCCCTCCGTCGGTGGCGTAGGGGTAGTAGACCGGAGCGGCATGGTAGGCGTTCGGCGGAGGGCGCGAGCCGAGGAGTCCAGGGGAGCCAGTGTGGGGCCGCATGCCGGGCGCCCATGTGCCGGAGTAGGCCGGTGGGGCACCGATCGGAGAGGGGGCCGCCCAGGGCATGGACCAAGCTTCGACCATGCCGGTCCATGGATCATGAGGCGGGCGCCAAGTAGGAGCCGCAGGAGGTGCTGGTGCAGGCGCCGTCGGAGGTGATGGAGCGGGACGGGGCACATGCGTCGTCGATGATGATGGAGCGGAGCGGGGTGGCCAGTACATCGGGTTTTTCCCGCGGTAGTTGGGGCTGGGGCGCCATCCTGGAGGGGGCTGAGGCTGAGGCGCGACCGTGGCAGGGAAGGACACTTGATGTCCAGTCGTGGCAGGAGGGGGCGCCGGCCGTGGCGAGGCGACGAAGGCTTGGGGGCGCGTCTCTCTACGCGTTTGCGCATCGTCAGCGCACTGGAGCAAGGAGCGGACCTCCGCAAAGGTGGGGCGCGGCCACATCATGGGGATGAAGGATGCCTCGTTCCTGAAACGGTCGCTGAGCCCTTAAATGAGGATGTTGATGAGTTGACGGTCAGGCACGGGGTCACCGAGCTCACGGAGCTCGTCGGCCAGCGTCTGGATGCGCTGGCAGTAGACGCTGAGGGAGGAGGCACCCTGGGCGGTGGCGCGGATTTCAGCGTTGAGGTTGTTGACCCGGGCGTCGACATTGTCTTGGAAGAGCTGGCGCAGAGCCGCCCAGAGAGCGGAGGCGGTGGCGGCGTCGCGGAAGACGAGGTTAAAGATTTCAGTGGAGACGCGGGTGTAAATCCACTGGATGATGGCGAGGTCGTCTCTAACCCAGCGAGGATCTGCAGGGCGTGGAACGGAGTCGTCGGAGACATGATCTCGAAGGCCGCATTGCCCAAGGTGAACCTCGAATAGATGGCGCCAGTGGTAGTAGTTGTGTTGGGCTAGGTCTAGGGTAATTGGGATGAAGGGGGTAACGTCGGCAATGGTGTCTGTGTAGGAGAGAGAGGCAGCCGGAGGAGCGGCCATTGGGATAGAGGGCACCGGAACAAGAGAGGTAGAGGGGTTTTGGTTAGAAGAAGAGGAAGCGGCGGCAGCCCCGGCCTTGGCGATGTTGGCAGCACGGCGGGCGAAGTAACCCGGCGGCGGCAGTGGTGGTGGGACGGGCGGCGGAGCCATGCCCTAGGATCGGATATCTGATACCATGTAAACTTGAGATAAACTCATATATTGATTGATTGATTTGAGCCGTAGTACATCGTGTATATATAGGAGAAAGGCAAACCGACTTAGGCTAGAGCTAATTGGAGTACAAGTCTAACTAGGTTTACAAACCGTATTGGACTCCAACAATATAATCTAACAAATGACAAAAAATGGAGATATGAAACTATATGGTGTTACCTATAGTCAGATATGTAAGTTTATCATTTTTGTGAAGGCCAGAATACAAAGTATTTTGCATTGTGATTTCAGATACATTGGCGAGAACATGTTTGATTTTTTCATATTTTTCTTAAATTTTAAAATATATTTTTCAAAAAAATTAAAAGTAGTGACCCGGAGCAATGGAACCCGGGTGCAAGAAATCTCTAGTCCTACCAGAACATATAATATACGCGTCAAGATCAATTTAGAAGGAGAGATTATTTCCTTTGTAAGATGTGAACGTAGTTTTTCTGGAGGGGTAATGTGAACATAGTGATTTAGTGATCACCATTGAGGGGTACACGCAGCCGTCCCATGACATACGTGATGGGCATCTCCACTTTGATTTGCTTGGATCTTGCAAGTCGCAGGGCATGGCGTGAAGCTACAAAGATCGGCTGAGGCATGTATGTCCAGCTTGGAGTCTCGAGTGATCCGTGACGTCCGTTCGAGAATCTTGACGGCACAAGCAAAGCTCATCAGCATGCATGCATGCGTTGCCGGCCCAGGAAATCGAGGACCGCGATGTATGGGCGTCCTTAATTAGTTGCTTCAAATTCTCCACGAGATATTAGTTAATGCGCCTAACATGGATCATGAAATCTGCAAATCAATAAATCTTTTCCGGGCAACGTCGAACATGTCTTCATGTCTCAAAAGGCGTTTGAACGGAGGCTAAATACTCCCCCATCCCAAATTAAATGTGTAAGATTTGTCTGAAATATGAAATAAGATATATCCATATTTGAAAAAATACAAGACATATGTTGGGAAGGAGGGAGTAGTTAATTAGATTTCTCTCGTGTCGCCCCGAAGTGCATTTTAAAGAAACACATATGTACACAACTAAGAAACATGCGACGAGGGTTTTCTCCGCCTCCTTTCACCGCCGCCGCCGATTCATCTCGCATATGTGGCCTTAGAGACATGGTGGTACGCTCGATCCCCATACTCACTGGCGGGAGGCTCTGCTGTCATTTTTTTCTGTGTTTGGTTTTAGCTGGAAAAATAATCATGCAATCGGTGCACGTGAAAAATGACAGTTTGATAAATACATACTTGATGGCATGGAGGTGATCCTCTTTTCCCTTGAACCTAGCATGCTGACAATTAAAGACAATGCGATCAAATATATCGTCTCTTCTTCAGACATGAGTGAAGCTTCGTTGCTTTTGCATGCAACATACAAAACTGTGCCCTCCAATCTTTGCAGCTCTGTTATATCCATTTCAGCCTTGTCATACTTTCTTGTTAGGACCTCTGTATGAGAGGATTCAAACAGGAATGCAGAGAAACTAAATAAGTTCATCTAGAAATGGTCACAAAAAAAAAGAAATGGTCACAAAAATCACGCTGACAACATTATACCTCTGGCCTTCAGAACTGGGACTGAAGCAAATAAGAAACATGAATAGCAAATTCATTTAAATACAAAACTTTCACAAACGAACGTAACAAATCGGCATTTGGGCGCAACACTTTCACATAAATACAACACTTTCACATATAAGAATGCAAGCAAAGCGAAAATTATACCTCTCGCATTTGGGCGTCGTCCGGGCCAGATGCTGACTTTGCATGCATTTGGGCGGCGCCCAAATCGGCCTCCTAGAGTGGTTTTTTAATATAGTTTGATAAATACAAATCAAATATATATGAATTTTCCCTGTAAAAGGCAGCTGGAATTAATAAATCAGCCCGAGAAAGAACGGGCGGGATATATATTTACTGTCTTAATGACAAGCGTGGCCCACGCCGGAGGCCGACGTGGCGTAGCGCTTCTTTCCATCTAGCACAGCCCATCGATCGCCCATGCAGAGGGCGTAGGTCGGTCGTGTCGGATAAAAAAATATGTCGCGTTGGACAAAAATCTAATTTAGTTCTCGCGAGTGGGAGCGAATCTGTCCGCATACGCCTCAAACGTCTTTGGGTGGTCATTCGCAAATAAATCACACGAATCACACGTTAAAGTGGAAGATCATTGTTAAGGCAGAAAAATACAACTTATTATACATGAACACCGCACATCGACATCAAGTTCTTCTATTCTCAAAAAAAAAGACATCAAATTCTTCCACGCAATTAGTTCATTACCATAGCCATAGACACTGAAGGGAATATGACCTAGAGGCACTTAATAAACATAGTTTATTGGCAATATCCCAATCGTTCATTATATGTTTTATACCATGCTATAACTGTATTAAGCGAAAACATTAATACATGTATGGTAGATAAACAACCAGATCCCTAGTAGCCTCTACTAAGACTAGTTTCGTTGCGCGATTGATGATCGAGGTTTTCCGATCATAGGGCATGGCGCCGGTCGGCAATGGAAGTCATATCGTTAGGAGTAACGATGTGATGGACGTACCCAGTATTATAGGACATAGTCATTACGCCTTAACACCGTGAGACCAACTCTTATTGTTATTCCTGGAAGATACTTTGATCGCACCAAACGTCGTATCTTATTTAGTATGACAATAACGGTGATACTTTTGGGTATCAGAAAGGAGTAGTTGAGACGAGGGGTCAACAGCGGGATTTGTCAGTCCGCATAGCCGGATAGATACTCTAAGGCCCACTCGGTGAGATTATGTCAAATGAGTTTGCAAACATGTGACTAGGTCACCAGCTGACATAATATCATAGACGAGTAGAAGATAGCGATGTCGGTAACTAGATCATGCTAGGTATAGAGATATCTGAGAGTGATGCTCGGACACGCTAAGTATCGCCATGACAAAGGGTTTAAGACTATACGTCCAGATTTGATAGATGAAAGTCATCCGTTATATCACAGGGATTAATTCATGGGGTCCAGGCCTACGAGTTAGTCGATGATCATAGAGGAGTCTTGATCGTACCTGTTATTATATCGAACCGCTAGGGTAACACACTTAAGGGGTTTCGACAAGACAACCGGAAAGGAAAGAGATCACCGGGAGCGTCCCGGGATGGGTCCGATGGAGATCGGGCAGCGCTGAAAGAGTTTTCGGAGTTAGGAAAAATTATATATATTATGTTTGATATTAATTAGTGTAATTAATATGCAAATATGATTTTATATATTTATTTTCGAATTTATTTAGGCTGATTTCCCTAAATGGGCCTTCTGGTCGAAAGAAGGCCATGGGGGGGAAAACACTCAAGGGAATTTTGTGGGGAGGCTTGGCGGGCCTAGGTGGGCCAAATGGGGCCCACCTAGGGCCGGCGCACCAGCCTTGGCCGAACCAGGTATGTGTGATAGTCCCACATTACCTGGCTGGCAAGGTTGGCTCCCCTTGGGAGCCTATATAAGAAGGGGCACCTCTGGCCTTTTAATTCACCAAGTAATTCCCAATTTCTCTCTCGATCTCGTGGTTCCCTTGTCGGAGCCACGCTGAGTAGAGGAGGGGTATCTCTTCCACCATAGCCCGCTGCCGCGCTGCTGGTGTTCCGGTCCAAGTCTTCCGCTGCTCGTCCTGGACTGGAGCTTCGGAGGCCGTCGTCTCCACCGTATGTGTGTGACGCCCTGCGAGGTGCTGCGCTAGCGGTACTCGGAGGCCTACTTCCTCCACCCGACCTTGGGGTCATCTTCGTCATCTTCGTCGCGCCGAGTTCTCCGCGACCTAGAGGTCGGCTACGTCGTCTTCGTCGTCAACGCTTGTGCGGGAGCGTAATCCCGCTATTCGGTCTACGAGGGTATGTATTCCGATCTCCGCCATACTACTATATCTGCATAGTATAGATCTTGGCTAGTTTAAGGATATCGTTGCTAGGAATTTTTTTCTTCTGCACACGATCCCCTTCAGTGGTATCACAGCCGATCTATCGTAGATATAGCCGTACGCTGTTAGAACCCGTGTTCTACACGGGGGCACCGTTCCTGTTATTTGCTACCCTCTAGCGTGCACTTGTGATTCCAGCGGCATCGAGTTGATGAAGCGGCCCGGACCGACTTTACGTGTACGCTTACGCGAGACTGGTTCCACTACTGACATACGGCTTGTACCGTATCTGTGGCTGGCGGGTGCCTGTTTCTCTCTCTTTAGTTGGCTTTGCATTTTCAATGGAGGGCCCGAAAGGGATGATTAAACATGCAATTATTGGATCGTTGTTGTGGTCATAAGGTTCGTAGGTATGAAGCGGTTCTATTTACGAAAGCCCCGAGCCACGTAAAATATGCAAAAGATAAAGTAGAAGCGTCTAACTTTATTTTGCAGGGGCTATGTGATATGGTCAAGGTAGGTTTATTAAATTGTTTATAAACTGCGGGCGCCAAGAAGACCATGGCGCAATGGACTATATCACATTGCATTACGTTTAATGTTTTGTGTGCATCTTATATTGTGTGATTGTGTGCATAGTATACATTAGTTACACGGCGGTAGCTATATAAGATGATCCCTTCAAAATACCACTAGTGTTCTCCCTCCAACGCGCACCACCAAGAAAGTTCTACGTTATGAGGCAGGCCGTGATGATCGGGTGTCAGACATCTCGTCGTTCGCATACAGTGGGTGTAAGCCATGTTGCACAAGCGTCAGCGTGGAGGTTTTTGGTGGCGAGCCTAGCATATTCAGAAATATGGCCTCAGAACAGGGAGACCGAAAGGTCGAGCACGAGTCACAAAATTGGTGTGGCGGACTTTTGTCTACTCTTGAAGTTGTGCCGCCGGCTCTGATGATGAGGGGTGGTGCAATGGATGGGGGTCGTGTAATCGCTTAAACGACCAGGAGGGATGTTCGTTTAAGTGGGAGTTCGGATAGTTATTTTCTAAAATACTAGAACTCAGAATATAATGAACAGAGTCTGTTTTGCAAACCTTTGTAGATATTAACCATTGTGATAGCATCTTTCCAAATTAGGCTCATTTCTGCGATTGAGAAACTTAAAAGGTTGGGTCCAAACTTCATAGTTTTATACTTTAGCGTGAGGATACTCCTTGTTTAAACCGTTAGCTCTTTGTGTTACTATTCCCGCTAGGAGATAACCCCGGAGATTCCGCTGACAAAAGATAA
The DNA here is from genome assembly GCA_026929855.1 of Poa annua. Taxonomy (NCBI): domain Eukaryota; kingdom Viridiplantae; phylum Streptophyta; class Magnoliopsida; order Poales; family Poaceae; genus Poa; species Poa annua. The sequence goes on along the minus strand of CM049428.1, from coordinate 1,536,713 downwards.
TTTGGATTATCGGATTTTGTGCGGATGATATCATCATAGTCCAGTGTATGCTATGATCTCTGCCATAAAGAACCAACGGTGGGTACGAGTTTTTTTAGATCGCGAACATATGATATGGTCGCTAAACTCGGGGTACCCCAAACGTTGGGTTGATGAAGTTTATCAGTACGTTGACTGATTGTCTTCTCAACCAAGATGGAAGAGAATACACACATTGAGGGAGCATGTGGCGGTCATACTTAATGACATATGTTCATACTCAATGAACACTGAGACGCCTCGCTCAGCTCAATCACTGGATGACAGACATCGTTGCCAAGTGCAAATCCTCTGTCATAGACTATGTCATGCAAGGGGAATCGTTCACCTTCATGGTTCTTGATTACGGTGGAAGTATCAAGAAGATGAAACAGATCGCCGGAAGTCATCAATGATGATGGTGTATATATGATATACATGTTATGAATGTTTTAGCTAAGCAAGTGCTCGTAGTAGTGACTAAGTCTTAAACTAGTCATGTTTTGTGAAGAACCAGGTTTACTGCTTGAGTAGATTGAAAGGATGAGGCGACATTGCGTGTTGATAATGGCAGTCAAGTTGTTGTGACGGCCATAGACACTCTCCCTCTAGATCTACCATTTGAATAAATTCTTTATGATCGGGTGTTGGTATGATCGTTACGAGTGTGTCTCCTCTAGCGAGACACTTGTTCATACATGATAGTGACAAATTGGTGTCCTATATTTATGAAGTAATGATCATATGCCGGTTTGAATTTAGATGGTAGAAGCTCCCACATTCATAATATTAATGCCAAAGGATACAAACTTAATAAAGATACCACATATGTGTGGCACTACCGTTTAGTCATGTCAATGTTATAGTCAATGCATTAGCTCCACACCGGATGAACCTACAAGTCCTAAGATTTGATCTTTTGACACTTGCAAAATAACTGTGACACCGTTTTCAGAAAACGGGCATATAACTTATTGATAGTCATACATAGAGATGTATGTGGTTCAATGAATTAATTCACGGGTAGTGGAGACCTTTATTTCGTGAACTTCACTGAACGTTTTGAGTATAGCTTGTTGAGAATCGTGCATATGGGTGTATGTGAATCAATGAAGTACTTTAACATGTAGTGGAAGTCTTTGTTTCATAGACTTCATGAACATTCAAATAGATATATGGATATCCACTCGGGGAATGTTGGCCTGGAAATTTTGATTCAATCAAACAAGTCCAGAATGAAGTAGGAAATAAACTTAACAAGAAAATCAAATTCCCGCGATGCATATCGAGGAATGAAGATTTGAGTTATAATGTTGGCACATCAGTGGAAGACTTGTGAGAAGAGTTCCACAAATTACGTCGCATGGAACACCATAGTGTTATGGTGTGTTAGGACGTCGTAATGGCACCCTATCAGATAGTGTATGGTAAATAAATCTCTTACCGAATTATTGTGATCATTAGAGTCATATGGTAGAAACGTAAACACTCACGTTAGCAAATAGGGAAACCATTTGAATCCATGGAGACAATACCATACGAGTGATGGCATGGCTTTTAGCCTGGATTGTCGTTTCAGCAATTTAGTGTTTCGATGTAATCGAACCTAAAATGGATTAATCTTTGTGGTATACCCTACCTAAAAAGTTAGTTGGGTACATGTCTCACGACATAGGCAAAATCTTTGCCGGGATATACCTTGCGAAAGAAATAGTTTCTTGTCCGAGGGTATAAGTGAGAAAGAAAGTAGAGCGAGACGAAGTTGGTGAACTTCATTTCCAGACGCAATCGAAAGTGTTTTCGGTGTCAGGCTCCACAGCTTGAAAAAGCTGATGATTCAAAATCATGATGTTCTGAGCTCATACTAAGAGCGTAGGCATACGAGGTTGTGTTCCACACTGTGTGTTACGACAATCTTGTTATGAAGGTCATATTAATGGAATATGATAGACCTACGAACTACGAAGAAGAGATGGTGGACCTAAGCCCGAGAAATGGCTATGAGTCATTTATGATCCGAAATAAAATCCATATACGATTACCAGGTATTGACTTGGGAGATCTTCTTGATGGCATTTAGGATGGTAATAGTATATGGAATTTTATGAGAGAGTAGACATTGAGCAGATTCGATTTATCGTGAAACAGTTCCGACAGACCACATGAGACTTTGTCTCAAGTGGCGAAGGCTAAATCTATTCTGGGTCGTTTAGCAATTACTATAATTTCGAATGAGAAATTGATAGATGGATGAGAAAACCATGGTTCTTAATAGTGTAATTAAGAATGGTTTGTAATCCTGAGAATGCTAAACATGTGTGCAAACTTCGGTTGTCCATTCATAGGCAGAAGCAAGCATATCGGAGCTGGAATCTTCACTTTGATAATGTGATCAAAGGATTTTGGAGTTGTCCAAAATAGTTGAAGAAACCTACATTTCCAAATAAGTGAGTGGGAGCAAAGTAGCCTTCATTGATCTTGTATGCGGAAGGCATATTTGAGTGGGAGCTAAGTAGCTTTTCCTTGATCTTATATGCGGAAGGCATATTTGAGTGGGAGCTAGGTGTCATTCGTGATTTGGTATGTAACAACATATTGAATGACAAGCAAAGAAAGAGGTTCTTACTTGTATGACTAGGTAAAATATTAAGTTTATCTTGGCATTTTCAGTTATAGCAAATGATGTTCGACATTATCTATGTATCAGTCATAGATGCTATCAGACTGAAAGCTCGACTTAGTGTGACCCGAGTTCTTGGTTAAAGAACAGGTTCTAGAGTGATCCTTGTGTGGATCAATGAACAAACGTTAAGTTTATTCTTCAGTGTCTATGAGAACTGAAGATAGGTTTTCTAGTAAGAGTGGAATGGCAACTTGTCGTAAAGCGGTTACGATGATGCAAGTTATTACACTGACTCATACGACTAGAAATCTCTTATAGGAGATGTCCTTTATTTTGAAGAAAGACATGGTTAGTTTGCGAAGTCGCATATGAATGCACTGTCGCATAATCTACATAGGTATATAAATATATCGCGACTTTAGAAGTAGCAAGTGTGATTGGACTGAGCAGTTTTCCGAGCGTAGGTGGTCCCTTAATAGATCTTTCAGACTTTTAAGGCGCATGCTACTTGAATGCTCGAGTCTCACTCCATCCACTGGGATATATTTCACCGTCATCGTAAGATACGGGTTGATGTCAAACTAGGTGACATAGAAGTGTTGCAAAGCACATATAGGTCTCAATGTATGAGGTCTATTGACTGTATTCCTCTTCCACGAGGCGAGCAGGCACCAAGATGCTATGGGTGTTGAGCTTTTACCAGGTTGTAAACTAGATTAAGTGTTACTCTAGTGCAAGTGGGAGACTGAAGGGAATATGCCCTAGAGGCACTTAATAAACTAGGTTTATTGGCAATATCCCAATCGTTCATTATATGTTTTATACCATGCTATAACTGTATTAAGCGAAAACATTAATACATGTGTGGTAGATAAACAACCAGGTCCCTAGAAGCCTCTACTAAGACTAGTTTCGTTGCACGATTGATGATCGAGGTTTTCCGATCATAGGGCATGGCGCCGGTCGGCAATGGAAGTCATATCGTTAGGAGTAACAATGTGATGGACGTACCCAGTATTTATAGGACATATTCATTACGCCTTAAGACCGTGAGACCAAATCTTATTGTTATTCCTGGAAGATATACTTTGATCGCACCAAACGTCGTATCTTATTTAGTATGACAATAACGGTGATACTTTTGGGTATCGGAAAGGAGTAGTTGAGACGAGGGGTCAACATCGGGATTTGTCAGTCCGCATAGCCGGATAGATACTCTAGGGCCCACTCGGTGAGATTATGTCAAATGAGTTTGCAAACATGTGACTAGGTCACCAGCTGACATAATATCATAGACGAGTAGAAGATAGCGATGTCGGTAACGAGATCATGCTAGGTATAGAGATATCTGAGAATGATGCTCGGACACGCTAAGTATCGCCATGACAAAGGGTTTAAGACTATACGTCCAGGTTTGATAGATGAAAGTCATTCGTTATATCACAGGGATTAATTCATGGGGTCCAGGCCTACGAGTTAGTCGATGATCATAGAGGAGTCTTGATTGTACCTGTTATTATATGAACCGCTAGGGTAACAAACTTAAGGGGTTTCGACAAGACAACTGGAAATGAAAGAGATCACCAGGAGCGTCCCGGGAGGGGTCCGATGGAGATCGGGCAGCGCCGAAAGAGTTTTCGGAGTTAGGAAAAATTATATATATTATGTTTGATATTAATTAGTGTAATTAATATGCAAATTTGATTTTATATATTTATTTTCGAATTTATTTAGGCTGATTTACCTAAATGGGCCTTCTGGTCGAAAGAAGGCCCATGGGGGGGGGGGGGGGGGGGGAACCCTCAAGGGAATTTTGTTCGCCGGCCTACCTAGGGCCGGCGCACCAGCCTTGGCCGAACCAGGCATGTGGGATAGTCCCACATTGCCTGGCTGGCAAGGTTGGCTCCCCTTGGGAGCCTATATAAGAAGGGGCACCCCTGCCCTTTTAATTCACCAATTAATTCCCAATTTCTCTCTCGATCTCGTGGTTCCCTTGTTGGAGCCGCGCCGAGTAGAGGAGGGGTATCTCTTCCACCATAGCCCGCTGCCGCGCTGCTGGTGTTCCGGTCCAAGTCTTCCGCTGCTCGTCCTGGACTGGAGCTTCGGAGGCCGTCGTCTCCACCGTATGTGTGTGACACCCTGTGAGGTGCTGCGCTAGCGGTACTCGGAGGCCTACTTCCTCCACCCGGCCTCGGGGTCATCTTCGTCATCTTCGTCGCGCCGAGTTCTCCGCGACCTAGAGGTCGGCTACGCCGTCTTCGTCGTCACCGCTTGTGCGGGAGCGTAATCCCCGCTATTCGGTCTACGACGGTATGTATTCCGATCTCCGCCGTACTACTATATCTGCATAGTGTAGATCTTGGCTAGTTTAAGGATATCGTTGCTAGGAAATTTTTTGTTTTCTGCACACGATCCCCTTCAGAGACGTCTTATTCAGAGAGATATGAGACAGTCCCCATGAACTCCTCGTCGGCGACGAGCCTGGCGAGCGCCTCCGGGGCGAGGCACACCTCGAGCGCCATGGTCCCTGCGCCGCCTCCTCCCTCGTACATGGTCACCTTCCCTTCCAGCTTGTTTCCCGAGCCGTTGCGCACAGTCACCGGCCGGCCCCAGCCGAAGTCGTTCCCGTACACGTCGAACCGCGGCGAGCTCCCCGTCGCCAGATTCCTGTAAGCGGCGGCCGAAATCGTCCGCCAGCATGGGAATTGTCAGCGTCCCGGGCCCAGCTCCACACACTCACGTCGTGTTAAGACGTTTCCTATCCCACGGCCGCGCACACAGCCCAAGTATAAGAAGAAAGTCCACTTCATCCCAAAAGCCCGGACTGAAAGGTGGATGGGACTCTCCCTTATAATCTGGGTGTGGCCTCCTTCCACTAGCGAGGTGGGACTAAAGTCACCGGCAACGCTTGGTACCTAACAGGAAGCTGGGCTGTTCGGGCCAGGACGCGAGCTTGCCCTCTCGCTCGCCTCGTCGAAGGACGTGAGTCACGTGACTGCTCTGTTCAACTGCCAGGCCGCCCAGCCCAGTGTAAAGGCCCTCCTTATTATAAGGTAGCGACCTCCTGTGTATAGTGCTAGTCCCTGCATCGACTTGCTAGCACACACAGTTTAAGATGAAATATCATTATATTGCATCGATATTCATTACACGATGATCCAGAAATAAAATGGTTCGATACAAGAGGCATAGCCTATGGCAAGCTCAAATCGAATTAAACACACAGCGGATAAAAAATGTATAAGTGAGCTCCATCTTCATCATGTGCCACAGGCAAGGCATGTTGGTTGGAGACTCGCGACCCTAACAATCCTTACTCTTCGTCAGAGGGTCCTGCAATGGTGAGTTGCAGACCAAGCACAATTGAATTGTGGTGGCAAGATGACACTTTAAAGCTAAAATTACTAAGACTATATCTACATGCATATTTGGCTCGGTGGAGTTTGAGACTGATTTGCATAAAGCCAGTTTTGTACTATCATTTATAAAACAACTTTTTATCTTAGACAAAGAGTACCACTGATAGACAACATTGAACACCTTTGACAACAAAGAGTACCACCGATAGAAATCGGTGAACAACTTTGAAAACTACTCACAACGAGCACCACCGATTGAAAGCGGTGAGCTCTCCCAAACCCTTGTTCACCCATCAAATTTTATTATAGAAAATGGGATGAGGAGATCTTCAACATTTGCCCTGTCTAGTTGCTCAAATGTCCATAACCGGGGACACGGCTAAGTATACTTAGTTTTTAACTCTCGAGAGGGTGTGCACTTTCACCACAAGACCCAATCATTCCCTCGTCCATGTCACCCAATTATGAAATGGAAAAGAGAAGACCGAGACCCATCCCCACGTATCACCCTACATCTACTGGTCACGCGGATCTCGGGGTCTCGCAACTTATGTGGTCAAGACATAGCCCATATGACCCGTGGTTGCACTGGAAGCTTCTAAGCAAGGTGTGTCTACAATCTCTTTAAGCCTGGGTGACTTTCCACATTTGTGCGCTTCCACCAAGGGTAATTACCATAGACATGAACCATAGACATGGACACCCTGAGTAGCCACCCACCATGGCTCTCCAACCAGCACCCAGGTGATTCATTAATTAACTTCATTAATTTTTCACTATCCAACTAGTCAAAAGATTTTTCATTGCTTGGCTAAGCATCCTACTAAGTGTTTTTGCTTCTAAGCTCAGGGTGGGGATAGCTAAACACTACATATGAGCATAGCATAATATAGAACTGCACACCACTCCTAATATGCATACTACAGAAAAACACTACTATGCATATAGTGAAAATAATAGGTGGTTTATGAGCGTCACTTGCCTTTTGATAGTTTGTCGTTTCTCACACTCTCTTCAACGAAGAATGTTTCACTTCGTTCAATCTATACGATGAAAGAAGAAAACAATAAACAAACAATTCGGCAAACACATAACACATAAAAGCAAACATCACAATAATGTGTTCATCAGTAGTTGTTTTAGTTCATTTATGTTATGATCAAATCTTATCGCATAATTCAGTTTACAAAAAGAATTAATGTGATAGGACTTAGGGTTTACCATTTTGGTCAATGTATGGTCTAATTCAATTTTGAACATTTCAACCCAAATAGGTAGAGATGGTGTAAAAATGGTTTAATGGTACTGTTCTTGATTAAAAGATCACACATGTATTTGGTCATGAGGGTTTAATGTATTCTAATATTTAAAGTTTACCATTCCAAAATATCTGACAGGTTTTAAACACACCTCTATAAGTTTATATTTCAAAAATGGTTGAGTAGGCTTAGTTTTGTAACTTCTGGTCAAAAGAAAATACTTGTGTCATTTTTGTTAAAGAAAATAATTTAATAAGGTTAATTGGATTTAAACTATGTTAAAAACATACAAATAGGGTTTCTGATTTTTAAATGGGAATGACATTGCTTAAAAATAATTTTAACAATTCAACATTATTAGTCAGATCCTAAGGTTTCTAAAAATATTTTATTTGCAATTTTTGGACTTAATGGATTTGAACTAGGTCAAATTTACTCAAATCTTCCATTTGAAATTTGAATGAATTTAAACTAGTCAAATTTGAATTTGAACAATTCTAACAGATTCTACATGTCAAGGGCTTTTCAAAAATACAAAGTTTGTAAAATTTGGCCAAACCATAAAAGAGTTATGATAGATCTAAGATCCATGGGCTTTTCTGCTAAATTGCCATTTAATTTAATTCAGAAATTAATCCAGAAATACTTCGGTGATGTGGCAGCAACTGATTGGCCGTGGTCGGTTGGTTAAGTGATTTGATGCCAACCGTTGGATCTAGATCTGAGGATCGAGGGCATAGGATACCTCTTCGCTGGATTTTCTAATCGTGGCCGTCGATGATGGATCGGACGGCAGCTGCTGCTTTGACCAAAATCCGGCGGCCCTCCTTGCCAGAAATGGTGGAGACAGCGGCAGACGGCTCGGGCGTGGGCGTTCTCGTCGCTCCAGTGGCACACGGGCTCGGGGGAGTTGAAGGAAAGGTGCGGCGCAACACGGCGGTGAAGATGGAGATTAGGACGTCGAGCAATTCGTCCCGGAGCGGAGGCGAGACGCAACCGGAGGCACAACTTCTCCGGCGACCTTCGGTCGAGCTCGAATCCGAGGTTTGGCTGCGGGGAAAATTCAAATAAGGGTATCAGGGGGTGCGCGATGGAGAGAGGATGAGGAGGGGCATTAACTCGGGCCAGGGAACGCACTCACCTCGCCGAAGAGGACGAATTGCGCCGGCGGCACGGATGAACTCCGGTGAGCAATTTTGGGAGCCTGGGGGCACGAATCGGGGGTGACGGAGAGGGAAAAAGGGGAGGGTGCGGTTTACTATTAGTAGGGGGGTCTCGAGTGAGGCGGGGGAGGCCGGGGGCGTGCGGAGTGGGGCGAGAGTGCTCCGGTCGTGGGCGTCGTGGGCAGTTGGAGGAGGAAGAAGCTGACCAGTGGTCCCCGCCTGTCGGTGAGAGTGAGAGGGGAGAGAGGGTTGCGGGCTGCTGCTGGGCCGTTACGCGTTGCACGCGCGGCTGGTAAGTACTGGGCTCGGCCCATTTGACTTGTCTTGTTTTTTTTCTTTTTCTGATTCGATTTTCCTTTCCCTTTTCTTTTTCTGGTTTTTTTGTTATTTTTTTTATACTTTTGTTTTATATATCTAAATGATATCAAACAAATTTCTAAAATTAGTAAATTCAGATCATTTATTTAAACACATTCATGCACAAGTTTTCAAAACATTTCGAGTTACGAAATCTTTAAATAATAGAATTTGACAAGCTTGTCAAATTTAAATTAAATTTTTTTAATAAGAATATCCGAGTCTTAATAAAATTCTGAAACTGTTGAAATATATATTTTGAAAATAAATTATTCTAAACCCGTTTTCAAAATCAAGCACTTAATTCAAGACTATTTTTTTGTTTTGAAATAAAGGATGTTCCAAATAGTTTCTTGACTTCAAAAATATTGTCTTAGGGTTCAGTAGCAACATAAATACCATATTTTGAAATATATAATATACCAAAACTATTTTAGAAATATGCATAACTTAATAACTTGATGTAGTTTACAAATATGTTTTTAGGGTTTAATAAATGTTTATAATATGTATTTATAGTACCACACTCAGCTTTGAAAATAAAGTTTATTTAATTGAATTAACATCATAATATTTTTGAATAATCCTTTTTGTTGCTCTTCTTGGACAAAAGTGATTCTAGTTTTAATATGAAATAAAAGTTTTAAATTTTTGTGATTTTTAACATTCCAAAATTTTGGGATGTTACACCCAGGCCCCTCTCTACGATCTCGCCGGCGGTGGACTTGGCGGCAACGTTCGCCACCGCGTTGCCCGCGTAAGCCACCGGGACGCCTTCGACGCGGCCCCGGCATCCGACGAGGAGCGTGTACATCGGTCGGGCGCCAGCCTCTGGGCTCGGCACACGGCGCGCCACACGTGCGCCAGCAAGGCCTGCAGTGACGATATCGTGCTCGTGGCGGCGGTGCCCGACTTGTCGGCGTTCGTCCTCGCCTTGAGCTCCTTGATGCTTTCTGCTGAGAAGGTGAAGAAGCATTCCTCCACCGGCGGGTACGGGTGACGTCGGCGACGGTGACGCCGGGCGCCACGGCGTGCACGAACTCAGCGCCCTCGCCGCCGGAGCGCAGCGAGACGACGAGGCCCTCGCGGCCGGCGGCAGGCGTGGCGACGAGGCGGCCGGCGAAGGGGTAGAAGCGTGCCAGCGCACCGGCGAAGGACGACGCCAGGCGTTCGACGACGGCGGCGTCGTTGGTGGGTGGGCTGGGAAGGAGGACGCCTTTCTGGATGTGCTCCACGGCGAGCTGCCGGAGGTCCCATGGCGTGAGGTGGATGGTCTCCGGCGGCCCGGAGGTAGCTGGTTCCGGCTGGACCATGCGCCGGGACACGATCCTTACAAGGTCTGCCATTGATGATCGTTGCTTCAGCTGTTGGCTCTCTGCTTGTCTTCTTATGCCATGCGGATCTGAATCTGATGCCGCTCGTATATGACGTGCAAATGCCAGTCCGACAAACCGTTGGTAGAATTTGTAAAAAAATAACCATGATAACCGGCATATGTGCACAGCAACAGTTAGAATCTGAAGAATCTATAATTCAGTTTTCAGAAACTGACAGCATAGAGAGAATATAATTTGCAGCTAACCTGAGTCCATTGTGAATTTCAGTCACAAACAACCACGCAAGAACACAGATAGTGGATTCCGAGACGGACACACATATATCGCTGACAATTTGAAAGCCATATCGTGGCAACCACTCAGTATCCAGGATTCAGAGTGGGACTTGCGTTAACTTGCATTCCAGTCACGCACACAATCACCATGGCAACACATAGCTAAGGCTTTAGTGTCACCATTCAAAGCTACATCCTTTGCTGAATTCTTAACTACTACTATGCAGTTTTATGTTAAGGCTTTAGTGTCTTAATATATAGTCACTAGTTCAATGCCACCATATTCACTTCAAGTTCAAGAAACAAAAAAGGTAAAAGTGCTCATCTACCACTCGTACAACAAAAGAGAAGAGGGGTATCCAGAGGGAAGAATGCTAATAAAATAACACCGTCCATGATTTTAAATGTAAAAACAATCAGAAATAACAATCTGAGCTAGGAAGAGACTAAAGTTCAGAAACTCTGAATCGCTGGCATGTACAGGCTAACTGAAGTAGGAAGAGACTATAGTTCAGAAATACAATTTGTGAGCATCGCAGGCACGTACTAGTACAGTTAAAACTCTGAACCTCAGTCGTACATAAATCACTAAGGGAGTGCCTATGTCTCAGGTGACTGATTATTTTTTAAGTCTCAGTCACCTCAGAAAAGTGTAACTGCAGTTCAGAAAAAAGTGCAACTGGAACGAGTTGCACTTTTCTGTCAGAAAAGTGTAATTGCAGTTTTTTATCAGAAAAGTGCAACTGATGCATATTTTTATGGATGATTGAGACTTAAGAAATTCTCAGGCGCCTGAGAATTAGCAAAACCGAATCACTAAACTTGAAACCAGCTAACATTGTGCCGTGTGCTTCTGAAGAAACCTACAGTATGATGTAGCTATCACATTGCTGAATCCTGAACCATTTCGAACGCCGACTGTCACTGAAGAACAGAAGCAACACCAAACATAATGCAGATCAGAACCAATAAGCCTAGAGACGAAACAATGACTGATAACAAAGTATGACGGTTACCTTCTCCTGCTTCTGTACCGAGGGAGCAGAGTCGCCCCTCTGGCCGACAACATAGAACAGCACGCACGAGACCACGCTGAGCGCCACCGACGCGCCGAGGACGGCCAGGACGCCGTAGAATCTCCCTCTCCCGTTTGGCTCGCCCGGAGGACTTCCCGACGCCGACGACGCCGATGGACAGGGGCCGCCGACGCACGAGGCTCCTAGGCGGCTGAGCCTTAGCGCGGCGTGTATGCCGCGGGCGGCGTGCCGGCTCGCGTCCCTGATCCCGAAGCGCTCGCCGCCGCGCTGGTTGCGGACGGCGGCGTCCTCCGCAGTGATGTTCCTGGCCAACCTAGAGTCAGAGGCCGAGTATTCGTAGACGTGTGAAGAGAGGAACCTGTCGAGGACGACGTCGCTCCGGCGAGCCTTGGCGCTGGTTGTAGCCTCAGCTTCCTCGGGGATGAAGTGCTCCGGGCGGGGCTGCTTCCTGCCTCTAGACGGTGGGCGGTTGGACGAGGAGGTGGACGCCGACGCATCAATCACGCCGGAACAACACACTGACGCCGACGGTAATGCGGTGCTGCCTAGGCTTGCAGCGGGAGGAGGCGGATGGGCTTCAGGCGGTGCGGCGGCCGCGGCGACGAAGCGCTTCGGGGAGTACTGCTTCCTGCTCCGCGATGGCACGCGGCGGTACGAGTCCGGCGGCGACGCGTGCGCGGTCGCAGCCGTGACGCCGCTGGCGTCGGGCGCTGACAGCCAGATCACTCTGCTCAGTCCAGACGTACGAAACGAGAACGTGACCAAGAAACAAAATGCTTCAGGTTAATGATCTTACCGGAGCAGGCCCGTTTGAGCATCTTGTCGTCTCCCTCCGCGCAGCCGGACCCCCGATGGTCATCCGCCATAGAAGGGACGACGTCCTCGAGTGGTCCCGTCGCCGGCGGTGAAGACGACGACGTGTAAAGAACCGGAGCCATCGAAAAACCGGCAGCCTCACCGTCGCCGGCGGCAGCGGTTAATCTCATCAGGAAGGCCTGCTTCCTTCCCCTTGATCGTGGGCGGAGGGACGCGGACATGGGCGTCGCTTCCGCAACCGCTGATCGGAACTCTGACGAAATGTCGCCCACATGATTCGACATTCAAGAACAGTGGAGACGCCATTTCGTGCCACCTCGAAACGCATACCGAATTGCCAATTAATGGTTGGAATTCTTACCGAAGGGAGTTGCGATCGCGACGACAGGGTTCTCCAACGCCTCACGGTCCTCTCGCTCGATGCTCCCCGACGCGGCCGCGGCCTCGCTCGGCTCCGGCGTAGGTCCATGCTGCTGCAAGAACGAACCGGGGATTAAAAAAAACAGAGCATTTCGGGCTATCGGTTTGCCCGTTGTTCGTGAATAGGCCGTAACTACCTACCTCAAGTTCCTGTTTCTTGGCGCTCTCCGACGCCACGCCATGGACGGAGTTGTCCGCCTCCGCGAGGCGCTCCTCGGCGCCGGCCACCGCAGACTCGCCGCCCTGCTCGGTGTTCCCCTCGGACGGATCCATGGGCAATGTGATCGATGGAAGTTGTTGTGGTGGGACAAAGAGGGAGCGAGAAGTGGTGTGGGAGTGGAGGGAAGGCGGTTGTTTGAAAGAAGTGGCACGGGCCGGAGGCCGGAGCGAGCGGTTATGACGGCGAGGGCGACACGCGTTCGAGTAGTGAGCGGTTATTGGGCCAGATCTGGCCCATGTTTCTTTTTGTGCGCTCGCATCCACCGGCGGTTACCCACTTCGTCCAAAAAATATGCCCTGCTTTGGCTCCTAAATGCACCAACTACTTAAAAAATCATCAAAATATTTTGGGTACATACAAATATTTATGTCCGGCACAAAAAATTCTGCGAGAAAAAAAACATAGTATGTGGTCTCTGTAAAAAAGACATATCTGGTAGTTCCAAAATGATTTTTAACGAGATACTTTTTTGTTTTTTTATGGGCATAACAAATACCTTCTCATGGCGAAACTTTTTGTGCCAGGCGTAAAATGTCCCGATATATACCTGAAATGTTTGCTCGGAATTGTTTGACACTTTTTTCATGAATATCTAGATTCCGGCTGTCAAAAATGATTTTGGTTCTACAGTTCCATAACACATGGGGTTCCCGTCACTTTCTGATCCTTCATCACGCGCAAACGCTTGACTTGACTTCTCCCCAAGTTGCTGCTACCATTTTTTTGGTCTCTACTGGGCCCTTTTAATTAGCAAGGAGACGACCGTTGTTTTCAATCAAATCATACATATATAGCAAAACCATTGCGTGGTCTTGATTTTCATCGTATTTACGACAATACATCTTGAATTTACAGAACATCACACCTTTAGTGGGGTGCTTCAACTATCTAGCATGTCCCCAGAGCATGAAAATCTAAGAAACAAAAGACGACCGGTGCGATTCATATGTACAAAAAGAGATGCAATTGTCCTCTTTTATTGACACTTGGATTTTTTACAAGACCCAAGAAAAACAAAACACCTGGAAATGCTAGAAAAGGTGAAGTTGCCACCCCCAAACATTACAAGACATTACAGGACACCATCACCATGGACGCCCAACACCTACTTGATCAACCTTAGCTGAAGAACTAGAACAAAGCTTATGAATGAAACCAAAGAATCTGTTGCGCTAATCAACTTGATCGATCGCCTCTTGTTCGCTGCTCGCGGCCGGACGGACAAGCACGGCGAGCAGCGAAGGGCCGCTCAACAAGTTACTGACCTGAACACACATACACGTTTACTAGTAGTTGGGGTTAATGTACAGTTGATCCTTGGCTGGCGAGTGATTTCACTCGTCGAACATCGAGAAGGCGAAGTGACCCTGGCCGGAGAGCTCGTCGACGATCTGGAGGTTGATGTCCGAGGTGCCGTGGAGCCAGAGCGGCGGCGGCGGCGCGGCCGGCACTGCGTCTGAAGGAAGTTTCGAAAATAACACGTTAGAAACTTAGAACGCAGAAGAACAGAGCATTTTCAGAACCGTAAAGTCGGGATGCTTACTTTGCAGCATTGGGAGGCTGTTGCTGCTGTCGCTGGCGTGGAGGATCATGGCGTGCGCCTCCTGGAGGCTGGCACGCTGCTCGAACGCCTCCAGCACCAGCTGGTGCACGTACGCCTTCTCGGCCCTGTTGAGCTGCTGCGGCGGGCAGTCGACGCCGCCGAGCTCGACCTTGACGAGCTGGCAGACGGAGTTCACGTACACTGTGACGCCGGCGCCGGGCTGCCCGCCGCCGTACGCGTACAGGATGTCGCCGGCGTCGCACGTCCTGGCGTGCCTCGTGGTCAGATCCCACATCCGGTCCGTCATGCCGTCGCCCATTATCTGATCGCGACAGAAACAGAGCAGTCGTCAGAACCCGAAGAGAAGAACCTGCCGATCGATCTGAGCATGAAGAAGAAGAGGAAGGCGGCATGCATGGATAATGAACTACGTACCGCGCGGAGCAGGTCGGGCTTGACGTTGAGCATCTGCAGGAACTCCTGCACGGTCTTGACGCCGCTCTGCGACAGCTTCCGGTGGAACGCCCCCTCCTTGCCGATCTTCTCCAGCCGCCACACGTCGTCGCCCAGCGCCGGAGGGTAGTGCTTGCGGTACACTGCATACATACACCCAAAAAGAAAACCGAAGCAGCTTAGTATTACGATCGTTCTTGCACAGCGTGTTCAGAGTTGGTCGTCGACGGACGGAGGGACGTACGTTCGCCGCGGTGGTCTCGGACATTGAAGGCGTCGGTCATGGCCTCGGCGACCCTGGGCCCGTCGTACCCGCTGCCGGGCACGACCCGCGCGCCGATGCGGAACTTGCGGCAGCGCAGCCAGGAGGAGTTGTCCGTGAACTGGAGGTCGCCCACGACGGCGCGCCCGTCGCGCACGGTGAGCGCGACGTCGCCCGTGAGCAGCGGGCGCTTCCCGGCGCGTTCCTTGACGACGCCGCGGGCGAACTCGTCGGCCGTCCAGTTCGAGTCGTCGCGGAGGCCGTCCGCGGGCGAGGAGAAGTCGCCGAGGAGCGGGACGAGCTCGACGCGGAGGAACTGCGGGCCGCTCCGCGACAGCGAGCCGGTGTCGGCGTCGAGGAGGACCACCTGGAGCGGGTTGCCGTTCGCGTCCTCGATCTTGCTGCCCGTGAAGATCGGGAGCTGCGGCGGGTTCAGGAACGCCAGCTTCCACGTTGCCGCCCGCGGAGAGGACAGCGGTGGGGCCGGCGGCGGTGAGGTCTCCGGCGACGCCCCCTCGATGTACCGCGTGCTGCGCATCAGCCCCGCCTGCAGCTCTTCCTGCACCTGCCATCATCAAAGATTCAAGAAACAGAGGAATCAGAACAGAGTCCGAACGAACAGACGAACGATGCGGATGGCGATCGTGCAGTCTTGCGTACCACTCGGCGCAGGAGAGGCTCGAGCACCATGAACACATTCTGCACCTGCTTCATCATCATGGCCTCCCTCATCACCCTGGAAACCCAAACAAATCCACGCCCAAGAATCAGCAAAAGAAACCTCCAAGAACAACAAGACCGGCAAGATATGGAAGAAAGGTAGCTCACGTGGAGAAGGAGGGATGGCGGTCCATGCGCTTCTCGTTGGGCTGTTCTTGCTCGTTCTCGAACCCTTCGTGGAGCCGCTTCGCCACCATGATCAGATCACTCGCCGCAGTACTCCAGGTGCAAGAGCTACCAGTGTCTCTTTCTCCGTCGTCTCTGAGTTCGTCGAGAGAGAGGGAGAGATGTTGGGTTGGTTTGCCTCGATGGGAAGGAGATGTCGGTCGGCTTATATAGGCGGGGCGGCGACGGGAAGGTGGCGGGAAGATTCCGGGAAGGTGTGAGGAAGAAGGGTTCGCTTCAGTTCGGAGTGGCCGATCGAGCCCGAGAGTGATGTAATGCCCCTTTCTGGAGTGTATGTCATAGCACAGTGGTCAAGTCGGTCTCAACGCGGCCGTCGTCCTCGCCGGTAACACTCCGGCGAACGCTCTCGGCTCATGAGACGGCGACGTACGGATGCTGATAAGCGGCCGCCGCCGTGTTGATGGAAATGACAGTATTCCGGCCGGTGCACTTTTATGGATTCTGATGCTAACAAACACTCATGTTTCTTCGAGCAGGGATTCTGAATTATCATGGGGTCTACATATCTTGCCACGAACGCTGTACGCTATTATACCAGGCGATTATTACGCACTTTTGTGGATTCTGATGCTACCAAATAGTAATGGTTTATCTGCAGAACGAATCAAGAAAAAAGTTTAAACGACTTATATTTACTTATGAACCTGTAAAGGGATTAAAAATGGTACTCTACACAAATTTGGAAAGTTGTCAGGAAGGTATTCGTTTACTGATGATTCTCCTAAAGAAATGAAACTAACCGATGGTCTAGTCGGCCGACAAAGATGGAGTAACCAACATTGGCAAGACTGCAACAACTATACCGGTGTAGTATAAGCCTCCACTGGATCCATGACATTATATTACTTGCACAGTTGCTGATACTCTTTGAGCAATTTTTGTCTTGCTAACTTGGTGCTCTCTGAATAGTGAATATTCGACGATATCTTCGACGTCCAATCATGGATTTTTTATATGATGAGACCCATCAAACGCTAGGCCTTTTAGAGCAGTAATCAAATATTGAGAGATTGCGAAGCTGACTTAAGCATCCGCAGGTAGGGCCTCTCTCTGCTCCTTGTGTTATTTTTTGAAAGAGTGATGATGCTGGGAAGACGCGTTTAACCGCCATTTAAGTGTGATTTAGTCCAGATCGAGCCCCATCGAAATGTCCATTTACTAACGCAACTAGCCCAAATAACACTCTAAAGAAGAGTTGACCAGTCTACGCCAGAGCTCGAGCCATCTGACTACCTGTAGATATAGTATATGCCATCACATAACTGAACCTGTCGAGTAACTAATTCAGGGAGCGGTCTAACTAATGTCGTTCAAATGCAAATATTCCTCTCCGTCGTCAGAACTGATGGAGAGCAACTTGGGAGGATCACGCGGTTACTTGACACGGCGGCCAGACATTGGCGCGCAGATGCAATAATCTAAGCGCGAGAGACCGCGTTACACGTCGGAAGCTCGCCAAGGAGGGAGGAGACGACCTTGACTTGGAACAATGGAGGCTCAAAATGCTAGTAAGCTCCAAGCCTCAAGGTACTCCAGACAAGGCGTGTGGCCAGATTTGGTGGCCATGGATCCACCAGTCGATTCCTCTTCGATGCTTTCCTTTTGGTTGGTTCTGGCGAATCAAACGAGATGACTGCTGGGACAATCAGCTACTCCTACAATATATGAAACTGATGGATTTAGATATAAGATCGGATGCATCGCCAGGAGCTAGCAGAAGATCCCAACCGCGTCCGTCATGCATGAAACGCGTACGAACCCAAGACTTGTTGTAGTATCATTATCTCCCCGGTCAAGATCTGCAAAATAATGCACATCGATCAACAGTTTCATTCATGTCTTAAACAGAGTGAGCATATATAATTTCCGGTTTTGTATATATATCCTAGATTTGCATCTTCATATCGACAGGGTCGTTATCTCCGTTGGTGCGGAAGTAGTTGGGAGCGTGCATGATGTGATCGATCACGCTCGATCGACTGTAAGATGTCACCGCGTCGCTGTCCTCCGCAGCATATCTCCATGTCAGTCCTACGCCGCGTGTAGACTTCATGGGCATCCCATCCTTTTCTTTGCCTCAACCTCGATCGGAGTCCATTTCAATTCGTTGCAGTGCACATCTTGGTGTTCTCCTCTTCTTCATTTTTCTCATTTTTACAGCTTTTGATTGTAATTCGTACAAACACAAATGCACATGACTTTGAAACTATTTCGTGTCTATGAAAAATTCGTGTGAAGGAGTATGCGCCAAGGGTCTCCAAGGGGCCGGATCATCCTGTACAATCCTCTGAATATGTTATGTTTCTCAGCTGGTTGCATATAGGCCCTTAACCCAAGAAGCTCGGTCGAGCAATTTGGGAATGATACACAATGTACGTTAAAAATTACGACTTACTTCCAAGTTATGCTACCGTACGTAAGCTAATAATCCATATCGAAATGGTGCACCAGGAATCTCAAAGACCTGTCAGCAGAAAACCGCAAATAGTTTTAAATTGTCATCCTGGAATAGTCCGTTCAGTTTCTCACGGAGTGCGTCGTCAAATTAAACAAGTGCAAATCAAAGAATACCAAAAGTCTTGTGTCAAGCTAACACATTAACAATAGGCAGCGCCACAAAGTTGTTAACACCAAACCATTGACCCTGTAGTCTTGGTCTCGAGCTAGTGTATGGTTAGTGACCTTTCACGATTGCCAAGAACCATATTTGCTAGCTTATGCCCACGTACATGACCATCCATCTTAATATTGTTAAGAGGGGTCGGGGACCAACTTAACGGAGCACTTTGACTATCGACATTTTCTATTTTGAATAACGATGTGACGATAAGATTTTTCATCAAGGTACCCCACCTGGTTAAAGTTTTTCTTACATATGTAGATTTATTAGGAATCATTCTGTCAGAATTCTACTTGGAGCAACACAGAATTGAGAACCGGTGAAATTATGCTCAAGCTAAAGGGTAGGACTACACATCAAAATCAGTATGTCGCCATGCCAAAAACAAATAACTCCAATTAATATGCACCACCTGAGTCCCACGCAAGTACCTCCAAGACCGCAAATGCGGTGTGCACACTTGTTCACTAATTTGTCGTGTGTGAAAACAAAAAATTAGTGCAAGAAGTCACACTATTAGCAACCAGACCAACTGTAAGTATGAGTCATCAGTACCATTTGTTTTTATCAAAGAGCCAGATTTTTCTTCAGATAACCTAATTAAGAAGCGTAATTAGCAGGCATTTGTCAGGTAGGTTCGCTCCAATTTTCATCCAAGGATCCACGTACGGCGGCCGCCACCAATGTAAGCAAGTACGCCTCCGAGCTGTACACTGAGTCACTGAGTAGTCAGTCCTGACAGCGGACGATGAAGTATAAAATTGCAAGGAATCTGGAATCCCACGTACTGTCCACGTGTTAAGAG
Source organism: Poa annua (assembly GCA_026929855.1). NCBI lineage: Eukaryota > Viridiplantae > Streptophyta > Magnoliopsida > Poales > Poaceae > Poa > Poa annua. The sequence goes on along the minus strand of CM049428.1, from coordinate 1,517,240 downwards.
CGATCAAAATTTCATGTGTTTAGGTTTGACAGTCAGTGCATATGTTCTAGTCTCAGGTCATCTTGGTCACGAGGTGGTACGGTCACGTACCTGGACTGGAACTTGATCGCTAATTTCGACCCAGGAATCCGTTCAATATCTTCTGGATTAATTGACAGTTCCTGTAAAAATAAAGATTTTTGTGTGGTTTCTATGACGGAAAGTTATTGTTACTAAGGACAATCTGATGGAAAGGACCTTTTACTTGGAGCTAGCTCTATTGCCGATGGATTTGAGAAACATAGAGTTGAGATACGGTTAAATTATGCTCAAGCTATATAAAGAGTCGCACTACACCAGAACACTGTGAATTGCGTTAGATCTGGTCGCTAATACCAATTTGTGAAGAACCTTTTTTAGTGAACTAACGCTAAACTAATAGTCTTATAGTGTGATTCGATGCAGAGGCAGCCTTTAACTTCCATTTCAAAAGAAAAAATGGTATTATAGTGGGCCGTGTTTTAGTACACCCCCTCCCCCAAACTCATAAGGTTGGGATGGTCTTTTGCCCTTAATTATTACATTAAATAGATTAATTTTGTTGCCCCCGTGCTGGGAGCCTGGGAGACGCCGCGCCTAGTCCAGCGAATTGGCAGTGAGCGTGTGGCGTGCTTCACTACTCCACATTGCAGCTTCCCCGCCTCCAATTCTTTTGATCGCAACGCTTGTAGCCAGCTCCCAAGCCGCCTCCATTTGTTGTTGTGTGTCTCGCGCTCCCGGCCGGCCAGAAACCTCGACGCCCTTTCTATGCCGGTTCATGTGTTGGAGCTTGCACTCAGCCCCAGGGCACCACGCTGTTATGCATCCAGGCTACACACGAAGGTATGCGGCACGGTCCTTGGAGCGCTCCAGATCACATGATGTGATCCAACAGAAGCACGCCACCGGGAGCACCACGCTGGCGATCCCTCTCGCTAACATGGAAACGCTCTAGACCTAGAGAATTTTCACGACACACTTTGGGGGATGCTGGCGAGACACTCCGACTCTAGTACTGCGCCGTGGAGGACTAGTGGACATCGTCGTGCCGCGGGATTGTTGGAGATCATCGACGTGCCGCGCCTGGAGAGAAGAACGGCTGCACGGGCTGTATGCGATGCGATGTAACTATTCCTTAGTAACGAAACAGTAACTAACTACTGACCATTTTACCCTTGATTATGAAGGGTACAGCTTAATCTCAGCCGTTGTTATGTTTAAGTTTGGGGGGGGGGGGGGGGGGTGTACGGAAGCAGAACCCTTATAGTGAAACTTCTAAGTCCAAAGACAAAGAGTACCCACGGCCGAAACCGACACACACGCTGTACGGTGATCAAAATCAAGATGTCAACATGGAATACATAAAATTTTAATATGCAGCACCTCAGTTACACGCAAGTACCAGGCCCCTCCATGCATGTGCCCACTTGTCCATTTGGCGCCGTGAGTGAAAATGAAACTTAGTACGTGCAAGATGTCACCCCGGCAATCAGCCAGACCATTAGTTGTCAGCACCATTTGACGTTTGCAAACCAAACCGGTGTCTACATGTATATATGCACGAGTTTTTTTTCTTTTTTGACAGGTATGTCTGCATGAGTTCGTTAGCATTTGTTTTGATCGGAAACAGAGTTTTTTGATCGAAACTTTACTCCCTCTGATTGATACTCGGCTCAGGCCCATCGCTCGGAGATGGTTGGTACAAATTTATTTAGATATAGAACTAACTACACACTAAAACATGTCTACATATAACCGTTTTTAGACAATTCCATGTCAGTCATTTTTAATCCGAGGAAGTAATTATTAAGAACATAGTATAGTACTGTAGTAGTTAGTTCCAATCTTTGCATCGAAGGATCCCGATGGCCAGCAAAGTTAACAGTTACACTGACTAGGACAAGGAGACAAGATGGCAGGGTATGATAACCGTGTAAACTAATACAGTAGTATGGTTTGGACTTTGGCGACCAAAAAGTACGTGGCACTGCATGTTTTGTCACGATCAGCTGTGTAGGATCGACGGCGATACTTCCATCACGATCGATGCCGCCGTCCACCGGCCGATGCAAGGAACCAACGTTCGGTCACGATGTGCACGGTCACGTACGTATCCTACCTGCAACGGAAAATACGCATGTTTGAATGGGAGTTGATGATCGATAATGTCGACCCATGAATTAATCCACGTGAAACCGTTCAATTCAAACATCTTCTCGATTGAAACACGCACGACTACGCAGGAATAACTGATGCACTATATCATTGCCTGCGGCTTCCGGCCGGCCGGTCCCAAATTTCCTCAACTGCTTGGCATCTTTTCGCAAGCCGGGATGATCGAGAGATCGGCACGCCAAGTCGTTATTCAGCTTAAGGAAAATGTACATATATATATCTGCATCAATCCTTATCATATCCTTGTCGGAACAAGAAAAAGTGGACGGGACACAAGGGCTTCCAGCGTCATCAGTGATGGGGCTTAATTTGTTGGTTGATCTCTCGAACAAATCAGTGCTCGTTGGTCCAAGCACAGTAAGTAACAAAAGACAGCCGATTAATTGGGATAACGCAATTAAGCATGAAATCATAGAACACAATCTAGCTCGATCGATGTATCAACGTTTTTCAGTTTGTGAGCGGCCTTCTCTTAAGATCCAGCTGTGATGGATCATGATCCATCACCGGTTCATGGCACAAATTCATGCACTTGCTCTAAAAAATCATGCACGCACGAGCCTTCATTAACATAAGGGGTCGTCCTCGATCGTCTTCTTTGCCCACAACTACTAGTATGCGAGCGTCCACTTCTGCACGCGGCACCGTGTTGAATTTTCTGCCGATCGAGAGAACACGGCCCCAGTAATCCATCCATTATGGTGATACTGTTACTACGTGCATCAAGCATGTTTCCAGTCTCGGTCTTCAAGACTTCCATCAACAAAGCGCAGTATTAACCGCCCAGGAAAACAAGATCAGCAACGTAATCACGTCAGTTCCTGCCGTGGACGACTAATCAGTAAAGAGTTTGATCAACCTGAAGCATATGTTACACATGCCCCCTATCATCGTTCAAGCATAGTACTGTAGTTCTACTACTACTTTACTATTGAAAATTGAATTGAAAGTCAGTCTTGTGTTTGAGAGAGAAAGAAACTGAAAGTCGGTCTTGTGTTTGAAAGAGAAAGAAAGTTCATGACGATTGAACCAACGTTCGAACGACGAGGCGGAAATCGGGTCCGCCTTGATGTTGGGCTTGATATGGGCCATCTACTCTGGGCTTGTTTTGGTATCTTTAGCCACTATTTATTTTGTTTATTCACGAAAAAACAGGCAATATTTTTACTCAAATAATTTTAGGAGAGCTGCCATATTCATTCATCCAGAGATAAAACTGGCACTCCCTCCGTTCTAAATTAATTAATTCAGATTTAATACAACTTATACTAAATCTGAGTCAATTAATTCAGATTGTAGGGTGTACAAAGTAAGGGTAAGTAAAAGTGATAACCTAGAGACAAGGCTGAAAAGAGGGACAATAATGTCCTAACGATAATTCTGGAAAACCAAACAAGGGTGCACACGACATTTGGCATCCTGGTGGTTGGTGCCCTACGGAGATCGTTCTAATAAACTACCCTTTGCGGGTCTTATGGTTCTTTGGTAAACTTTCAATCACAAGTGTGTCCACGGGAACCGTGTTTCCAGAGCGACGACTCATATGCACCGGCGGATCTACATACTACATAGAACCAACAGGGTGCACATGACACCGGGTAAAACGGAATTTCTTGGTAAAATTCATCATATAACCCCCCCCCCCCCCTCTAAATGATGGTTTTTACGCTTGTTTTTTACGCTTGGTGCATTATATGCACCTGATACTATATGCTTTAACTCCACCACTGCTCGTAGTCTCGTACGGCCTACTTTAGTTTTTTATTTTGCATTTGAAAGTATTAAAAATGCCTCATGAATACTGAAAACAACATAGGTTAGCTCATCGTAATCATGCTTCGATTTGGCTTTTAAAATTGCATCCCGATTATACGGGGCCTATGCGGGACCCATATAACCCTGCTCGGTGGAACGGACGGCTACGAGCCCCTTGGCAATTGGCACGCAGCCGGTCCACCTGTAGGACAGTATAGGAGTGATCGAAATCAAACTTGGCAACTCTAACCAGTCATGTTGCATCTTGGTCAGCACGTAGTACGGTCACGTACCTGCATCAACGGAAACATCTATGCATGTTTGAACCGAGAACATGGCTACGTCGATCATGAATTCGTGATCACACTCAAGGTCGTTATTCAACGTATTGAAAAATGAACTTTGCCTGCATCAATCATTATCATGTATCCTCGTCGATCGGAGCAAGAAACCAGGGGTGCAGCAGCAGCTTTCTTCACTGATCACCGCGTGTAGACTTGAGCTCGAGTTTGACGGCATGATCGGGATCATGGACAGTATGTACTTTTGTGGGCGGCATCGTCATCACTCATCAGCTAGAGCATTTTCAGAGGATTCAGCAATGGATGACCGGTGGTTCAACGGCAAAAGTAGTTTTCATGCTAAGAAATAGGAGGGCAGACAGACACACACCATCACGCGGCACCGTGTTGAAATTTGAGCCAAGAAGGCAAGAACGTACGTACGTACGTGGATGCATCATGCATGCAGCATGTTCGGCCGGATGCATGCAACTAGCCCTAGGAAGAATCTCATCAACTCCTGTCCGGTTCGATAGAATCTACTGCACGTAATATACTACTTTGGACTGGTAGTTGAACATTGAATTTAAATCATTTTCTAATCGAAAGTTGATTTTGTTGAGAGAAAGAGTCAAAGAGAAAACCTATCATATATATAGAAAAAAATAACCAAGGTTGAGCCAAAAAAATGCTCGGAAAAATTGTAAAACATATCCTTATACATTGTAGAGTCGAAAAAATTGTAAGACCTTGTGCCGCAACACTGTATTTGTCTCGAATGGGCCTTATCTGAACCATCGCCATAAGATATTGACTTGGCCTATTTATTTTATGTTTCCTAAGAAGCTTCTGGAAAAGGAGCATTACAAAATCGGTTCGTCTTTCATATTTTGTTTCTTGTTTAACAAATTTTCTTATACAGAGCAAAATAAATAGAAATTACGCAATACATTGTTATTGGGCCGGCCCACTTTAGCTCCAGCATGCGAACCGCCCACCGCATATCTTTTCCGACAGATATTTCGTATGACACATTCCATTAGCATCGACGAGTGGGCCAGAATGTTTCAACTTATCAACATCCTCCCCAATACCCCCGCTGCATAAGCTGGATGATGATTTGCCAAAAACAGCTGCATAATTTATTGTGTACTGAAAGGAGTAGTAAAATCAAATGGTTTTTCAGGTATACATATGGTCAACAACTCAACATCATCATCAGACGCAACGGGCGCTGCATCTTTATTAATCAATAATATGCCCAACCAACCGATAGCATCATCCCCTCCTGTAGCTCCATATTATCGGTAATATCAATCATGTTCTCCATTCCCTACATCCATTGCTGTCACCAGCAATATGACTCCCAGGATCAGAAAATTCCAGCAAAACTATAATGAACTGATGGTGGAGAAACATATCATTAAAACCCTGTGTATAATAACACATCACGGTGCGGAAAATGGTACATGGATAACACATCTCTTGACAATTTCGCAGCACTAACTATAGGGGAACAAAGCTAAGTAAGAAGCATATTATTTTCCACCTACCAGACTGAAACACAACACATTTGCTGCTTCTACTCAAAAGGCCACGGCGACCAGCTTTTTGAGCAGAATAAACCACAGATCAGTTAAGAAAAAAAACTCTACTACAATTCACAACGCTCCTAATATGACAGGTTTCAGCTCAATCCTTCTTGAGGATATCCTCCGGCTCGCGGAGGGTGCCAAACATCCAGTCCATCCAGACAGTGTAGTGGCCATAGTTGTGCCGGTACGTCGTGTGGTGGATGGTGTGGTAGCCGGCACCCATCACCGGCCAGACCTTGCCGTGGATGCAGTCGTGGATATTGCTCGTCCACACGACTTCCAGGAACATGAGGGCGGTGTGGGTCCTGAAGTGTGTTGGGACGAAGAAAAGAGCAAACACGTGCGGTATGGCTTGTAAAACCCCATCAATTGGATGGAATGCTAGTCCTGGAAGGAACATAATGCAATGCAATTATTAGAGCAATGAATTATTTCAAACATTTCACATCGAGAAGAAATTGATGAACACAAATATCAGTTGTACCATTTATCTAGAATTCTAGCTCGTCACTGTTATAGCAAATTTATACATCTAGATGGTAAACAAATAAAAGAGATATTTGCAATACTCAGATACCTTAAGAGAACTTACCCGCGAATGGTGATAGGGTATTCTCCTTGTTGTAAATGTGGTGGGTTGCATGTAGGTGCTTATATAATGGTTTTATGTCATGCAACTCTCTGTGCATCCAGTAAATCCAAAACTCCACAAAGATGAGATATAAAGCCATATAGACAATATACATTGGCCAACCAACTTCGCTGATATGAAAGTAACATCGTGTCCATCCACTCTCGATCATGTTCTCAGAGACAACTGGAAGAGCGCAGTAGACAACCATGGCCTTTGATGCAACAATTATCTGCTTCTTCATAGCTTCTATTGAAGGGATAGAATCTGCATGAACAGCCATATTATGGTTAACATGCACAGTCGGTTTTGCATTGGAGAATATGAACGGTAAAAACAGCTTATATTTAAGAACGGAAGGAAGAATAGACAGCATTGCTATCTATTTAGACTAGCTGCCAGCAATTCCAAGGCTAAGAGTCACAAAGGTATGACTAAAGATGCAAAGCTTATAGATAATCTGTATGCCCAAAACATTTAAAGCAATATCTATAGCAGATTGACCACACGATAATGGCCTACAAGGAAAATGATACTGCCAGTGGAAAATATTGAGATGGTAATCTAAACCAGTTTTTTACTTCCAGAGCACATCACACTGAATCACATCAAATACTTTTTTGTGTGGACAGCATAAGCTCATGCAATTCAATTTCCAAAGAAGAAAGAAATCTAGCTAGACAGGTTCCATTCCAGCTGTCTTGCATAACCAAGAAAAACAAAACCATATTTGGTCCCACAGAAATGAAAGTGTCACCAGCCACAAATATACAATACAGACGACAGGCTTGTCCTCCCCTTTTATTTATGGACTGTTTTCTCAGGAGAGCTATCTCATCTTTTTTAGATGTGAATCCAATGATAGGAATTTAGTTGCGTGGTCCAGAATGCGTGTGAACTCAAAATATCATACAATCTGTTCATCCATCCACACACAGGCCATTTAATCGATATCTGCAACACAGGTCCCCTATCTATTACTATATCCTAAAAAAAGTCGTGCAACATCAATATATCGAAAATTACAAGGTCCTGGACATTTTTAAGAAAACTACCCAGGACAACCAATAAAACAACTAGTACCTGTAGTATCCGAGCACAATCAAACAGGAATATTGACAAGTTTGAAGAAGGCATATCCAACTGTGAATGAGTTAAGAAGCCGGCAAAATAATGAAATAAATTATGGTCAAGATTACCTGGCAGGGCATTAGAAAAAGGCCCAAAACTGTTAGTGTACTAAGTACACGGGCAACGCGCAGGCTCTCTTTTTCAATTCATCAAGCTTAACTGGCGATCATGCCAAGAACGTGATGAGATCGGAAAAAACTGTAGATAATAGTATTAAATGGACCACCAGTTCAAAGACAGAGTTTCAGAGCACCCCAACCAAGCAGTAGAAGCAAACAGGATTTTGTAGATGCCGATCTCGATCACGCAACAGGGTGCCTAGTGCTTCAGACAATAGCAGCATGTGCTCATCATGTGCAGACTACACTGGTCCAGTGATTCCAATATGTGCTATGCATCTCAGTGTATATTCAGATGATCTTTCTGACCACCAGGGAGTCTGAAGACGAACCCAAAACTGAATCCCCAAACCTGCCACATCCCCCAACCAACCAAAATGAACCCAACTCCTAAGCCCCTGATTTATAGTGGCAGTCCAGAATCTCGCGTGCATGTCTAAACCAAGGCACCCCAAATCCATGCTAGCTAAATTATCGGGGAGAAGGGTACAGAAACACCATTGGGAGTGTGGGGAGGAAGGAGGGTCCTTTGGGGAAGTAGTTAAGAGCCGGCAAAATAATGGACTAAATCATGCAAGCCTACCTGGCAGGGCATTAGAAAAATGCCCCTGAACTGTCAGTGGGCTAACTACAGAAGCAACGTGCAAGCATCTAACTTAACTGGCGATCTTGCCAAGAACATGAAGAGATGAACAGAACAGAAGATAATAGTATTAAATGGACCACCAGTTGAAAGGCAGTCTTTCAGATCAGCTCGATGCTGCACACCCCCAACCAAGCAGTACGAAAAAAGTAGATACCGATCTCTATCAAGCAAGAAGCTGCTTCGATCAATAGCAGGATGTGTTCATGCAGCAACAATCTGCTTGAAACAATAGCAGGATGTGCTGATGCATGCATGAGCACACTACACTGGTCCGGTGATTGCAGTATGTGCTATGCCTCAGTGTCTATTCAGGTGCACTCCGTCCCAAGTCTCGCGCGCACAGCTAATTGGGATCGAAAGGAGCGGCGGCGGCGGATTAACCTCTCACGGTCATTCCCCATCACAACAGGACAACTGAAACCCAAAACCAAATCTTTCTGGCGTAAACAGCGACCCTCGGCTGCAATTCATGGCTCTTCCGATTCAATTAAAACCCTGGCTCACTTCGATTTCGCGAGCCTGAATCCTCAGCGGCTAAATTCTCGGGGAGAACAGAACAGAACAGAACAGACAGCATTGGGGATGTATTCTTGGGGCAAGGAGGAGGAGAAAAGGAGGGACCTTTGGGGATGTAGGCGTGGCGCTTCCAGTAGTAGATGACGAAGCACCATAGGAATCCCGTGACGAAGTAGAGGATGAAGCCGCCGACGGTGTTGCGCAGCCAGGAGCGCATCGGGTGCGGCAGGCCCCGCCACCAGTCCCCCGGCACGAGCGCGCCGAGGAGGATCTCGTTGTACCAGTCCGTCTCCTCGAGGAACAGGTTCCCGCCGCCGTGCGCCGCCGCCGCCGCCGCCATTGCCGGCAGCGGTGGGTGGTGTGTGCTGGAGGGTGGGGGAGAGAAGAACAGAGTAGGGGTCAGCCGGTCGGGGTCGGGTTTAAAAGGTGGAAGGTTTGTGCGATCTGTTTGCGGTGCGCATGTGGACCTACAGTGGTTCATGGGTATGCATACCCGATAATTTTTGCAAACTTTTTAAAACTCGTCTCGAGCTACACGAGCAATCGATCAAATTCCAATCTCGATGATTTGTGTCTCTCCCTCGTCCTTCTCAACTCGCAACCATCACTCTGAATAATTCTGACGGTCGTACTCTGTCCACCCGATGTGTATACGATTTTATACCCATTGCTATTTTATTTTTCCAAACCCTTACCTTAACAGTTAGAGTTTTTTTTTAAAATAATATAAATTTTTATTACAAATTTGGAATCTAGCGCGCGGAATCTGGGAATATCAAAAATAGGGCGCGGTCGGCTTGGGTCGTGCCGATCGGCACGGGTCGTACCGAAAAGCTTTGGTCGGCAGTAGGCATGCCGACGGATGCATGGGCCAACACATTTCGGCATGGGCCGTGCCTAAATGTTCTCAGAATTTTTTCCCACCGCCCTTTCCGGCCATCCCGCCACCCTATCCCCCCAAATTCTCCCGCTACCGTTTCGCGCGAGAATTCTCCCGCCACCGTTTCCCGCCCAAATTCTCCCGCCACCGTTTCCCGCCCAAATTCTCCCGCCACCGTTTCGCGCGAGAATTCTCCCGCCACCGTTTCCCGCCCAAATTCTCCCGCCACCGTTTCCCGCGAGAATTCTCCCGCCACCATTTCCCGCCAAAATTCTCCCGCCACCGTTTCCCGCCCGTTCCTCCCGCCCGGCACCATTTCTCGCGACCGTTTTCACCTCAAATGTTTTATAAAAACCACTCTAGGCTAAGCGGGGTACTCTCAAAGAGCGCCAGCATGGTTTGTATTGTACCTTGTGAGAAGTGTGTGTCCGGCTTTCATATAGCCGCATCCGAGCAGCTAGCTAAGATTGTCACCTATTTGAAGGTAGATGGTAGGGAAATTCCACTTGAAGAAATTGTTGGTAGTGAGAGACATCTCGCTTTGCTAGGGGCGAGGCTATGCCGAGATGGGTTTCCGTATAGGACCCCAGAACAAATCCGTGCTGAAGTCTTGAGACTTGCGGATAAGTTCGATAGGCATGTTACTAATGCGCCGATTCATCGGACTTAAGACATACGTGAGAGGTATGGTCGTTCATTTCTCTGGGTATACTCCAGCGATGATGACGACGATTTCATGCCGTCGTCAAAGGAAAAGCGGGCTGAAGCAGTGCGTAAGGGCAAGGAGAAGAAGGCAGAAACATCGAGGAAGGCTGCGGGTAAGAAGCCTGAATCATCGTCATGTGGTGTGATCGGTATGTAATCGAGGTTGTACCTTCATTTTCTATTGTTGTGTGGTGTGATCGGTATGTAATCGAGGTTTGTTGTATCTTATCGCTTAATTAGTAGTTGTACCGTTTCGCACCTCAAGGTGAAGAAGTAGCATACATATGTCTCATACATAGGTCTTACGGCTTCCATTACCTAAACAAATTAATTTCGTCAAATAATACGCTACAAAATATTGCGACCACCAAAAATATTACCAATATTACTAATAGTCCTTCTCAAATAATAACAAAGAACCGACATACACCCATAAATATCGACCGCCACACTAACCACCCTCCACCCACTGACGCATCCATCGGACAAAGTAATTTATATAACAAATTTTTAACGTATCCATCCGACATAATTATTTATACAACTATATTAACGCATCCGTTTAACATAAATCTAAACTACTTCTAACGTTTTTTTCCGACATCCACCGACAACATAACATACAGCCACCGACAAACTATTTGTACATTACAACTATCACATCCACCGACACAAAAAATTTACAACTAACTCATACATAATACTAAACAAGATTCATCTAGTGATTACTTAGGATTTACCCTTGATGCGTGAAAATCCCGATTTATCCGGTCCCGGCCTCAATCTACCGCCACCACTGCTCCATCACCACACCTCCTCCTACAACACGAGCTCCCACCACTGCTCCACCACCACACCTCTTCTTCTCAAAACGAATCCACGAAGATCAACTCCAGGAACAGATCCTTCAAGCTCTACTCCTCCTCTCCTTTCCTAACAATCTAATCTAATCAGAGAGGTTGGAAGAGAGAGATCTGGCAGTGTATTTGGTTGTGTATTTCTGTGAGAAGAGAGAGAACAGATAGGTGAGAAGAGAGCAGAACCGGCCGCACGAGGTGGAAGAAGAAGGGAGCCGGGCGTCGCGCCGAAGTTATTCTGGCCCAGATCGGCCTGGTCCGTGCCGAAAGGTGGAGGTCGGCACCAGCCGTGCCGAAAGGTGGCTGGCCGGCCTGACGCGCGGCAGCGCATGCAGCCGTCGGTGCGGGCCCAGCCGACGCAGTCTTTTCGGCATAACCCACGCCGATCGGCATTACCCAAGCCGACCGCGCCCTATTTTTAATATTTCTGGATTCCGCGCGCTAGATTCTAAATTTGTAATAAAAAATCGTATTATTTAAAAAAAAAACTCTTAACAGTTACCCATAGGATATATGGATAATGAGTAATCATTGCCATTATTTCGCATGTTGGTGACTTCTTTTTATTGACAGGTCACGTGTTCTAAGTCACACTTCTACCTTAATGATAAGTCGGGGGTGGTGCCTTCCTCCTCGATCTTGTGGTGGTTGGAATCGACGTCGCCGTCATACATGAAGCACATACGGAATAATAACTCCCGACTAAAAACTTCATCATGTATGATTCAAAAACTTGGGACCAGCGGATCTCCCTACATTAGTCCCCATGACAATTTTGCTATACACACTGTCATTATAGAGCAGTGACAAGGCAGGTAGTAAACATTGTAAACATTGAATCATCATAAAGTAAGGGCCATTCTAGTCTATGGTAGCTTTGGTCATATCTAGCTTTATGAGTGCATTGTCTTTTACATTTGCGATTCATTTCATGAGAGAGCTAATGTGTCAAGGAGAAATAATTATGCTGCTGCCCCAGCCCTTAATTATTTGGAATCTCCACATGATAAAACCATGGGCCGTTCCACTGTTGACCTATACTGACGTGGGCACTGATGCGAGCAACCATCGGGATCACCGTCGCTATGCGGTGCATGTGCAGCGCTTCCTTGTCCGTGGTGTGATCGCTGTCTCGAAGCGCAGTCCACTTGGCCTGGAGTGGCCCAAGGACTAGCGCTAATCTTTTTATTTTTTCTTTTGTCTTGTATCATTGTGTGGCTACACCACAGTAACAAGACCACACGTCAAGTGCTTCAGTTCAACTTTGCAGGGTTGCAAACGGATCAGATCGGGTTGAGCTTTGCTTGTACAATATTCTTCGCCATATTCTTTTCGTCGGATTTGAAGCGGGGTGGTAAACTGGGTAGGCGTCGGTGCTTCACGTCGTCTCCCTCTTGGGGGCGTCTTCGACGAGTGTGGGTGCTCCTCGGTTGCGTCGACCGATCTCTCATGCTTCTTCTTGGTGACTCGATAGAGGTGTATAGAGGTACATTGCGGTGTGTGTTTACTGTGTTTTTGGATTGTTTTGTTACTTCTGTTTTGATCAACTAGTGAGGATTTACTCAATACTTTGTATCATTTGGCTCACTTCTGTTTTGATCAACTAGTGAGGACTTACTCAATACTTTGTATCATTTGGATGTGTGTTTTCATAACACAAAGCCAGTTTTACAGACTATATGCATGATATTTTACATATCATATCTTGCACCGAATCTGGACACCAATTTAGAATCCGGTATCCCTTTTTCAGAGAATTCTTTAGAATAGATTAGACAGTTTCCGCAAGAAAACCATCCTATCCATTGACACTCATATCCCCTATGCTCCTTCAGTGTATACCCGCAAAAAAAACACTCGCAGCGTCGTAATTGTCAACATTACCAACCACTGCTCGAAGAATATTTAGCCGCTGAACACCTAAAGGAAGAGGTGGTGAAATGTTTCCTCTTCCTCACATAATTGATATTCTGTGTTCCAATCCAGTTTTTTTTTTCATTTTATCATTAGTGCCCATGACACTATGCCAAATAAGCCATATTATGATTTCGAAAGGTATTTTAGCTCTCCACGTCATTACTTGACAAATGGTTGTACATCAACCTCACTGTACGTCTGTAGCACACTAGCACTACACGTTGTCCATTTGACAGGCTACTCATTAAGAGCCACAGAAACATTTTGATCACTGCATGCATCTCCCCAACGAGAAGAGAGCTATGAACCTAAACTTCAAAAAAAAAAAGAGCTATGAACCTTCATATCGTTGCGTGTGTGTGGAGACCTCCTGCAGACGGCCACAACTGTACGACTACGACTACGTACGACAAGCCACAAAACAGGAAAAATTCGGCCTCGTCGACTCTGTAGTATGCACATAGTAACTTGGATTTGGCTCAGCCGCCGAGCGTATCGCCAGAGCATCCTTTTCTGTCGCTCCACGCAAATTTGATAGAATTCAACTCGATCTGTCAAAATTTGATGATATGACCTTTGTGAATTTCATGGCACCCTGGGCTGGAGCGTCATGTGCTCTCGTAACGCCGTCAGTCGTCGTCGTAGGGGTCTTGGCGCCTCCAGGCCGGCCGGTCGCCATGAAAATGGTCAGATGGTGTTTTCATTTTTCAAATACGGTTCAGTTTGGGTTGAAGGTTCAGAAAAGGGTCTGATTATTTATCTATTTTCAGGCCGCACAATCTGTCGCGTGCGGCTGTTTTGTGTTCATCCGTCGAGCTCATGACTTGCCTACGTCTTCGAACGACCATGGAGCATACGCCAACTGGAGCTGAGTTCATCCATACTTGTTTTCTTTTGTAGTGTTTATATTCGTTTCGGCGTGTATACTGTACTGTTCTACTGTGAGGAGATTCTGCATGGACTCCCGATCGACAATACAAAACGGCACAAACGGAAGAAAGGAATTTTTTTTACACGCGAAAAAAAATCGATTTCCATTCAAAGAACGAAACCACTATCACCAGTAGCGTACGTTCGCTCAACCCAAAATTACATGCCCGAAGGGCCAACCGACCACTCCAGCGAGCAAACCACCAGGGTTTAGAGAACAGAACATCTAAAGAAACTATTTGTCGGGTTATACGCACCTCCCGCAGACGCCACCCACAAAAACGACTACACCAACAACAACTAAAAAAGGAAAATATAAATGACAGATGGGCCGACCGCATAGAAACGGCCCATGGTCCAACCTAGAGCTATCTTCCAAGGGGGTTGCTCTTTCAGCGGCTAGCTGAATCACGAGCACTATACAGAAGTCAAAAACATCTTATATTCAGAAACATAGAGTAGTTTTTTCTATGGATATTACATACTGTATTGTTTTCTACAAATTATTTTAGAACTAAGTATATACTTATTGTATGGATTAAATGTTCACTAGCATGCCTAAATAAATGGTTGCACACACTTAAAAATGTATTCATGTGTAACAAAAGGTATGTTATAGGTGATAATAATCATTCCTATAGATCAAAGTAGATTTTTGTGGAGCGGAAGAAAAGCTAATACATGTTTATGTCTACATACATCTATTTTCTATCAAAGTTGCGACACTTATTTTGGTATGGAGGGAGTACTATATTTTGAACCCTCAAGATATTAGCCATCCTACCATCACATAGGACTACAAACATAAATAGATGCAAGTACTATTGTATTTACAGCGAGAAATACCACCACGGAGGCATAAACTACGACGAATGGTTGCACAACAGACACAAATGGTTCGCCTAAATTATACAAAATTGAAGCAGATGCAAACAACCATGCTTAAAGTAATACTACTATATTTACAATCCTCAAGATATTACCCCTGCTACCGTCCTAGACGACCACTGACATTAATAGATGTAAGTACTATAGTATTTACAACGAGGAAAGCCAGTACGTTGAAGGCATAAACTACAACGAAGGGAAACTGCCGACTTATGCGTCTCTTGGAACGTTGTCGTGGTTTAGACATACTGCCAGCCAGAAACCGCATGACGCCCCCAAGTGATCCAGGCGTCGCAAGGTTCGCAAGCAGTGTCATCATGATGTACAACCCGAAGTACATCAGCTGGGATAATGCGATCTTCATAGGGTTCTTATCGCCCATCACCGCGGCAATACCCATGAAGAAGGCCAGCATCATGCTGTTAAGCGCCAGCCAAAGGAAGTGCATCGACACCATGAAGCCGATCCACGAGCGTTGTGACCTCGAAGCTCTCCCGTAGATCAGTAGTATCGTCGCGACCACGGAGGTGGTCACGGCGATGGTGTCCAGGATCAAGAAGGCGTTGTACAGACGATCCCCGCCGAGGTTTGCCTTTCCATCAGACCCGTATGATCCAGGCACGTTGAACGCCGCCGAGAAGGCGACCGTCGCCACCAGTGTGGAGACGATCGCAAGGTTTTTCGATGTTGTCTCTCGCCATTTCATGATGTCCTGGCCCTTCCATTCCTCTACATGGTCTTGCCTCTCGGGTCTGAATGGTGCTCCATTGACATAGAAATTCACCACTAGCCTCACCTGTATATTCATGCATAAAGACATCATCATGTATGTATGAAGCCCAAATGTCACATAAACATCGAAGATGGAGAGGATAAATTACCATTGAGTAGAAGCCCGTTGAGTCCTCTATGAGATCAGCTGCCGTCCTCCCCGCATTGTTCATAATGTGGGAATGCACCTTGTTACACGCCAACAGCTTGGAGATAACTTTGTGTTCCCCTGCAGCCACAGCCAAATGGAGCTGCGTATTCCCTTCCCTGTCTTGAGTGTTCAGAAGATGATCCAGCATCTTGCTCTTGATAGCATATGACACGACCGAAGAGCGACCCTTTGCGGCTGCTGCGTGCAGGAAGCTTCTGCCCTGGTTATCACGGACGTCGGCACAGGCCGGGTGCAGCCGTAGCAGCAGGCGGACGGCGGCGACATGGCCCATCAGCGCAGCGGCGTGCAGAGCCGAGGCGCCGTCGCTGTCCTGCAAATACGCGGTGCTGGGCGGTGCATGCGCTAGGAGCGCTTCGATGATCGAGCAGTCGCCGTCAGAGGCGACGAAGTGCAGTGGACTGCTCTTGTTTACGTCGACGGTGCCGGCGAGTGATGGCCTCCATTGCAAGAGCAGAGCAACCATTTCTGCTAAATAATGGAGGGTTTTGTTATGCTGTATGGTTGAACCGTTCCAAAGAATATAATCAAATACTCCTTTCATAGGAACCATAGTAAACAAGTTTCAAAAGGATTTTTCTTTGCTAGGTGTTACTTTGATATCATAGTCTGATTTGCCCCATTACCTTTGAGTAACTGAAGTTGATACCCAAGGTACTAGTACAAAATTTAATTTTGTTTGACCTTTATGTACGTGTGAACATGGCCACAACTCTCTACACGTGTCACACCGAAAATGGTCAACTAGCAACCAATATACTACTTCTACACCACTCTATCGACGTGTCTACACGTCCACTTCCCCTTCATTTTGACCATAGATTATCGCTGGTTCGTTGAAAACGTCGAATGTGCCCATGAATCTGTCGTTGATGAACTAACCTGAACTTTGGAGAACAGCGGCGTGCAGAGCGTTCTGCGAGTCCGGCCCGGCGGCCGACGCGTCACCGTGCGAGACGGCGACGATCGCCCTGACGGCGTCCACCGACCCGCTCATCACCGCAAGGTACAGAGCCGACACGCCGGCGCCGTTCGTCTCCGCAGCCAGCTCCGGCGCCACCTCCACGAGCCTCTCCACCGCCGCGCCGTGGCCATGCCTCGCGGCCACGTGCAGCGCCGTGTCCCCGGCGTCGTTCTTGCCGCGCAGGATCCCCTGGAGCGCGTCCTCCTCCACGCCAGCCCGAGCGACCCTGACGACTGTCTCCACGGCGTCGGCGTGGCCGGCGCTCGCCGCGCTGTGCAGCGGCGTGTCCAGCGACCTGTTCACGGCGGAGAGGAGGGAGGCGTCGTGGTAGCAGAGCTCCGCGATGAGGCCCTCGTGGCCCTGCCCGGCGGCGACGTGGAGGACCGTGTTCCCATCTCCGGTGACCTCCTGGACCGTGCATCGTCCGCTGTGACTAGCTGGTGTGCCGCTGCTTCTCCTCCCCGTCGTCAGGAGGCCGGCGACCTCCTGCGTGCGCCCCTCAAATGCGGCGGTGTAGAGCTCGGAGCACATGAACAGCGGCTCATCCTTATAGCTCGGATGCCTGAGTTCCATAGGTTATTATGTCTATGTTCAAGTGTGGAAATCTGGTTGGGGATCGATGAGGGCTTAAGACCTCCCGTTTCATTCATCTTCTGATTGGAATAGGCTCAATATGTCGTGCAGGTGAATCAGTCAAGATGAATGTGGACGTTTGACTTGCTGTAGTACCAAGTATATGGTGCACAGATGGCAGTAGAGTGGCATTGTCAAAGAACACTGCACGTCCGCACCACGCTGATATCGTGCTAGAATTCACTCCAAGTATATGGGCCTCTTTTCGATAGAAGAAATGTATTACGTACCAATTTTCCTATGTAAACTCTTTGAATCATAGGGGTGAGGCAATCAAATTTGTAAGAAACCTTAACATGAGCTTAAAACTCATTTCATTTTTGCACTCACATTTCATCTTTTTCTATGCTCTATCCTCATTCATGCAAAAAAATATATGCTTGTTTACTATGCACAATCAAAATACATCGCTTACAAAATTCCCGCGTTTCCAAATCATCTAAGAATTCGTAGTACATGCCAACTCAATCATTTGTTTTTCATGAGAGGCCCGATATAGGTTGAGGGTTCTCATTCTCTAGCTCATGACTACAAACACATATGTTTGGCTCCATACATACCTGATGCTCACAATAGAGCTTTCAACACTTCTTTTTTCTAAAAATCTTTCAGCACTCTCGCTTTGTCAAAAGTCCAAAATCTTGTAAAACGTTGGCAACCGAAGCAAACGGATCAAAACGGACACGATTTACGTCTAAAATGCGTCGGCCCGCTGGAGATACCCTTATAGCAGCGTTACGAGGTTTTCTGATTTTCCTGTGGACCTCAGATATTATGTTGCAGTAAGTTTCCGACTTTAACTGTGCATGCATTAATACTAGTCAGGTATACCGACTAGTATGATTTCTACTACTCATATTTTAAGCACTAGTATGAGTTAATAACAGCCGTCAGAAATAAACGGCCTTTATCTTGTTTGGGTACTATAAAAGTCCTCTTTATTTTTCTTGTAGGAACTGGTTTTTTTAATCAGAAACTGGTGTCGGTTGTCTTCCGTCAAGGGGTTGTTAATTGGGCCGGATTGAGAACCCTTTCAGGGTCTTTTTGGGCCATTAAATCCCACCATGTGGGCACTTATCACTAGTGTATCAGTACCAGGCTACCAGCTGAGAACGCACGCATTTGGGCTCTCGACTCCAGATCTCCAATTCGATCCTTGAAATACCCATTGCACAGAGATAAGTCTTCTGCTCATTCAGCATTCAGTCCATCTTGGCTGCAATTAATAGGCAAAAGATTCATACAAGTACCCACTAGCTAGGCTCGTCTATTTCAGAACCAGCGTTCTTGGTCATGATCTGCTCCGCCGTCGATCGGTACTCCTTGTTTTTTTCCAATCATTATAACATCGTTAGGATGCTACCGAACACGCTAAGAGGCAAGTGGACGAGAGGCGTATTAGCTCTAGTGTATGCACTTGCACTTGGATCATGCGACGACTTGGACCGGTTCAACGTCTTCCTTCCTCTTTGCCACGAACTTTCTTTCCTTGCATTGGTGTGTACTGTAGTATGGAGTAGTACTGCAGTAGTATATACTCGTACGTAGTAGTACCGACGGCAGTGGAAGTAGAGCAAAAGACTAGCTACTGGTCGAAAATGGCAGTCGCCATGGGGATGGCGCTTGTGGTGCTGCTGGTGCTGCTGGGGACGCCTGCGTTAGCTCAACAGCCGAAGGGCTGCCGACAGACTTGCGGCAACATCTCCGTCCCCTACCCCTTCGGCATCGGATACGGAACCGGCTGCTACCGCGACAACTCCTTCGGGCTCGAGTGCGACGACGCCAGCTCTCCTCCGCGGCTCACACTCTTGGGCTATCCTAACAACTTATTCGCCTCCCTGACCCTCGCCGCCGGCGAGGCCAGGATGTACCTCAACGCGACGCGCAGTTGCTACAGCGCCTCGGGGGCGTTCGTCAGCAGCAACAACGATACCGCCACTTTCATGGAACTCCCCGATGCGACCTACCTCTTCTCCGCAGCCAAGAACTGGTTCGTCGGCCTCGGCTGCCCCCTCTTCAGCTTCTTCACCGACGCCACCGGCTTCTACTCCGGTGGCTGTACTTCCGTGTGCAGGCCGTTGAGCGTGGCGTTGCCGACGCTGGGGCCGTGCACTGGTGTTGGCTGCTGCCAGACCTCCATACCTAAGGGCATCGGCTACTACTGGCCGTACCAGCAGGTCTTGGAGGCTAATATCCGTCAACTCATCTTTACCGGCAACACTACGTGCCGCTACTCCTTCGTCGTCGACGCCGACTGGTTTACGCTCCAGAATATGAACATTCGCCGCACCGACGACTTCGCCGTCCCCATCGTGCTCGACTGGGCCATCCGCAACGTCGGCAGCTGTAGCGCCGCAAAGCGAAACGCCACCGACTTTGCGTGCCGGAGTACGCACAGCGAGTGTTTCAACTCCACCAACGGTCCGGGGTACATTTGCAACTGCTCCAAGGGCTACCAGGGAAACCCCTACCTAGACGTCGGTGGATGCACAGGTGAGATCCTGTAACACCCAGAATTGTTCCGCTCATCTACTACTGTATTTACTTGTTTCTTCTTACGCCTGAAAACTGTCTGACCAAGTGATGGTGCATTTTTTTTGCAAGACATTGACGAATGCAAATCGAATAGCACGTATCCTTGCTATGGAGTCTGCACAAACACGCCCGGGAACTACACTTGCAAATGTCCCAGCGGGAGTAGTGGAGATGCCACTGTCAGTGGCGGGTGCCGCACAGATGACAAGTTCACTTTAGCTCTCAAAGTGGTTACAGGTACATCTTCTTGAGATAGTCCATCAGCTGTTGGTAAATAGTTGATGATATATTCCACTATTTTTTTTTCAGACTACATAACGTCCTGAGTTTCCATGTAGAATATCCCATGTTATATCATACTCCCTTAGTTCTAGTAGCTAGTAAGGCCTATTTTATTTCTGAAGATAAACTTATAGTATGATTTATGTGATATAAAATCACTACCATGACGAAATACTTTTGAAAACGAGTCCAGTGGCAGAAATTTCATGTCAGAAGATCTTGTATTCATGAGGTAATTGTTACTCAAAAATTGTCTTGTCGGAAACAAAACATACCTCATTATACTTCAGATCTTTGTGCAAAAATAATTCTTAAAGTTCATCACCATGTCTTAAAACCAACCAGGAGCAAGCTCTAACTTTCATTTGATCAAGTAGGTGGAAACATCATCCAATTTCTTACCGGGAAACTAATGACTTTGTATTCACCAGGAGTCAGCGCGGGTGTATTTTTGTTGCTGTTTACGTGCTTCTGGGTCTACATGGGGCACCAGAAGAGAAATCTCATTAGAGCAAAGCAGAGGTTCTTCGAGCATAACGGCGGAGTGCTTCTGCAGCAGCAGATGCGCTCCTACACAGTTGCCGGAGGAGGCGCAAGTGGATTCAAGATATTCTCAACTAAGGAGCTGGAGAAGGCGACTGACAACTTCTCCACGGAACGGATTCTCGGCCGCGGAGGGCACGGCGTCGTCTACAAAGGAATCCTCGAGGACGAGACGGTGGTGGCCATCAAGAAGTCCAAGATGATGGAGGAGGCCGAGACCAAGGAGTTTGCAAGAGAGATGCTCATCCTCTCTCAAATTAACCATAGAAACGTCGTCAAGCTGCTCGGATGTTGCCTTGAGGTGGAGGTGCCGATGTTGGTCTATGAGTATGTCGCAAATGGCACCCTCTACCACTACATCCACAGCAACACTAGGGCGAGCTTCGACACTCGTCTTCGTATAGCTTCAGAGTCGGCAGAGGCACTAGCGTACATGCACTCTTCGGCTTCGCCGCCGATCCTCCATGGGGACGTGAAGCCGGCCAACATCTTGCTCGACCAAAAGCTTACCGCAAAAGTTTCAGATTTTGGGACATCAAAGCTGGCACCAAACGACGAGGCCGAGATCGCGACGCTGGTGCAGGGGACTTGTGGATACCTGGATCCTGAGTACCTCATGACGTGTCAACTGACGGACAAGAGTGACGTGTACAGCTTTGGCGTCGTCCTCCTAGAGCTTCTAACCAGGAAGAAGGCGCTCTACTTTGACGGGCCTGGGGAGAACAGGAGCCTTGTGGCATCCTTCATGACGGCTTTCAAGGCTGGCCGGCAGGAAGAGCTACTCGACCGACTCGTCCGTAGTGAGATGAGTACTGAATCAGTGGAAGCAATTACCCACCTCGTGATGCAGTGTCTGAGCATGATCGGACAGGAGCGGCCGGCGATGAAGGAGGTCGCAGAGAGACTCGCAGCGCTAAGAAGATGCCAACAGTACCCATGGACCAAAGTTGATGGAGATCCAGAGGAGGAGGAGCAGAGTCTGCTTCGCACACAAGACATCATTGATCTTGAAGGGGGCAGTACATATGCTTTTAGTAGGTAGATTGTACTTACGGTTTTAACATTCCCTTGCAAAATCTCTAATATGACTTTATAAATAAAGTATTTTGGATGAAAGAACACAAATGCATACACCAATGTCGACTGAAGAAGCTTAATAAAAGAAGACACAGCACACTGCTGATTATCAAGATGCATGCCTGCTGATTAACGCCAGCTTTATAAATTGATCAGCTAGTTCACTAACTACATCATGAATATCTAATGGAGCCAGGATATGCGGAGGCTAACTGAGCATGGAAGAATCTGTGTGGAAATAATACATGATAGCTAATCTAACCAACTGACCTGATGGATCATATATTTCTATATTGACTGCTTATTCCCGTAGTAATATCTTCAGACTTCTTGAGAGCGGAATAATTGAGTAACACTAAAAAATATGGGAAGTACTTGAGCATGGAATACATGATTTTGCACATGTACCATACTATACATTTGGATTAGCTGTTTTCAGTAGTGTGATTTCTCCTACAGTATTAAAAGATGTTTAATCAGAGTTGATCAATTTCAGCATATACTGCAATTGTTCCCCGAAGAGAAATTAGTACTGCAAGTCGACATATGGAGTAAAAATAGAAGGCATACCTCATTGAAAACCAATGCAGTGTCTCATTAAAGGGCTGCAGCTTTGGCAAGATGTTCGAGTCGTGAAAACATGTTCATTGTCTTATGTTTCAAATTGACTAATATTTGAATTGCATGGTTTGGAATGAACTTGTCTTTTGTTCAATAGTATGAAGCTTGAAAACGTGGCTTTTGTCCTAACGACCGGAATCATGCACTTAAGCACTCTAACTGAGTTGTTTACATTTTGGTTTCCATGCTTTACTACAGAATCACTACAGAATCAACGATTTGGGAGGTTAAGTCACTGTCTATTTTTAATAGTTAGTTAAATGTCACTTATTGATATTTCTAGTCTTATATGGAAACTTGGTAAAAGGTTTCAGGTAGATAATAAGGAATGATTACGTGATATGACCCATAGCCTAAAATAGCAAAACCAATTGACAGATATCATGAAGAGTAATCGAAGATAGATTCACGTTGAACCATCCGCACGGGGCAACTATGTGTAATCGTGATCTAAAAGCCGTTCGAATCCTAAGCACAGATGAACCAATACACGAAGCATTTGTAGTTTCCAGTACGAATAAGATTTGTAGAAGAGGTTGTTACCTTCCGGCCGGTCGCGATGTTCTTTCTTGTGCAGGTTGCTACCTTCCGTTCTTCACGCACACACACGCGCAGCAGATTACCTTCGCAGTCCATCAGATCCGCCGTTGCTGTCGGCGTCGGCGTGCTCGAGCGGGATGACTGCAGGGTCGCGCTGCGGTCGAGCTCGTGGAGGACGTAGAGCTCATGGAGGGTGTCGGGGGGCTGCCCCCCGGGTAGGGGCAGATCCCGGTATAATTCAGTAAAGGGCCAACAGTACTTGACCTTTGGCAAGAGCAAGGTACACCTCCTGACGTGCTGAAAGGGCAGTGTGACCCTTGAACACTGGTAGAGAGCAAAATGTCTCCTGGCAGGCGCAAGGGGCAGCTCTGGCATCTATAAATAGACACCACCGGCCCTCACAATCGCAGCACAAACATGAGCGGGTGGTTCCTCTAAGAACTAGCTTCTCGAAGATGTCTTTGCTGATAGGCTAAGACATCTTCGGGAGGCTAGGCCTAGAGATACTCATCCTAAGACGAGATCGGACCCCTCCGGAAAGGATCCCGGATCTCGGGCTCCGAGGGAACTCCCGGCGGAAGGAGTACTCGGCTTTACCGGATAGGTGTTCCGGGTAAGTACTAACCGGAGTATATGTCTCGGTCTTGATCTTATGCAGAAGAGGCTCACAGTGGCAAGCGAGGAGGTAGCCGGCGTGAGGGCTTCCGGTAGGCCGTCAGCGGTCCCTAGCAGGCTTTCCCGTCTATTGCGGGGGGAAGTACCATTCCCCCTGACACGGAAGCATGGTCACCTCCCGCCTGACACGGAAGCATGGTCACTTCCCGCCTGACACGGGAGCGCGTCAGCTGGTACGATCGTGGTACGACAAGACCTGACATACCTAGCCCGGCAATCCGGAAAAGGCTATCCGGGATGGGCAAAGACATGTCTTGTCTCTGACAAGGGGATAATGATGATGCAGGACGGCGCCTGCCGTCCTTATCGAGATGATGACGAAGGGGCTACGCCGGATAGCCCGACGACTAGGTCGCACTAGCCGGTGACGGCATGCCGGCTAGGCCTGTCCGGTGGGGCCGTGCCGATTTAGAGTTTCCGGCCCTCATGGCCGGAGCTCTATAAAAGGCGCCTTAACTGCTCCTGAGAGCAAGAGACCAACTTCAGAGCCAAAGATATAGTCACATTTACTCTTAGAGCATTTACTCCTTCTCACATTGAGTTCATCTAGTTCTTTGTACTCCTCCCTTTGAGAGAT
Source organism: Poa annua (assembly GCA_026929855.1). Lineage (NCBI taxonomy): Eukaryota > Viridiplantae > Streptophyta > Magnoliopsida > Poales > Poaceae > Poa > Poa annua. The sequence continues at coordinate 1,492,809 of CM049428.1, read as the reverse complement.
CTAGCAACAAGTTGTAGTTCTTGTACCACAAATTTATAGAGAGGAAAGGCAGGAGTAGGGGTGTTACCTCTCACGAGGGCCCTGAACCTGGGTATATCGTGTGTGTGTTGTGTGCCTTCGTGCATTTGTTGGTGTTTGTTAGATCTCCCTCATCGTACTTTGTTCTTATTTCTTGTTCCTGGGAGATCTCGGTTTCACCGGGATCCTCCCCGTGTGAGCTCTTCAGCTCGCTATCCCTTCCCGGATCCACCAACGTCCATCGGCCCCACACATTAGCCATCCTATGGCATCTGCCGTGACACCACCACGACAGTTGGCGCCCACCATAGGGCAGACAGAGGCGTTGGCTGGTGTACACATCCGGACGGGCTCCCCCGTTCATTTCGACGTTCGGGTTCTCTCTGGCCTGGTCGTAAGGCTAGGGGAGATGGACTTTGTCTGCGACAACGCAGGGTGCTTCCGGAACAGACCTTTTCCGGTGAACGGGTGTCTCATTGACTTCGGTGGTTTCACCACCTACGTGGCCACCGAGGTTGTCTGTGGCTACCCGGACATGGTTCTGGAAGCTGAGGACCCGCCCATGCTATGCGCTGCTCGGGGTCTGCGTGCCGGTCATCCCCCGAGTTCCGTCACAGTAATGATGGTCGGGGCAACTGAGGAGGAGTACCAGGACGCTGACGGCGATACCGACGGCCACCCCCGTTTGGCCAAACCCCCGTAGGAAAGACCTGCGGCACGAGATGGTGATCCACAGCCGTCCCAGCCGCGGCGTCGCCCGGATCCCCTCTCGGGGCTGGTGGCCAAGTTGGCTGTACCTGTGGCTGCTGATGCGGATACCCAGGCCACCTCGGCTGAGTTGGAGGAGCAGCGGAGGTTGCTACTCGCCGAAGCGCAGGAGATCGCCGAGATCCGTCGCGAGCTCAATGCTAGCCTCCGGGAGTACAATGCCGCTCACGGATTCCCTAAGATAGACTCCCGGGAGAAGCGCATTGCAGATCTGCGCAAGAAAGGAAGAATGGTGAATGAGGAGCTAGCTGGTGGAGCCGCCACCAGTCACACAGGAAGTCGGATTTCAGCAGGGAAGCCGGTGTACAGCTCACCGGCGAAAACCCTTAGGGCCGCCGAAGCCGCCATGGCCGAGTTGGTGGGGTTATCCGGTGAAGCCCTGCGCAAGCAGCAGGAGAGGGTAAACGAGTTGGTGATTGAAGCCAATCGCTAGAATCAGGCCTTCAAGAAGAAGAACCCCGGGGCAGGGTCCCAAGTGCACTCAGCCAGACCCAATAGCCAGAAGTCGGATGGGGAGGCCTCTTCCCCGCATCCGAGCAGAAGCAAGAGCAAGAGCAAGAGCCGGAGACGGAGTCGGGGTTCCGGAAAGAACAAACAGCTACAGACCTATGATCCGGCCTTCGCCGGTATCCAGCAAGCCGGGCAAGCCGGACAGCGTAACTCAGGACAGGCGGGAAGTACCCGTGGGGATGGTAACCTGGGTGTAGGAAACAATAACCCGGTTGGCCGTGGTAATCCACCCCGGAACCCTCCTCATGTATAGGGAAACCCACAGAGGGAGGTCGCCTCTATCCCCCAGCAGGCCGTGATCCCTGCACCAGACAGGCTCAACGATGGCAACTCGAGGTTGCAGCAGCTCGGATATCACGCAGACGAAAACCCTTTGGGATCTCGGATAGGAACCAGGCAGCTGAACCCGGCAGATGCCAGGTTCCGGCTCGACCGGATTCATCAATCCGAGTTGGTGGAAGAGCAAGGACCTCCGGGACCTGCCTGCTTCGGACCTCGGATAATGCGGGAACCTCATGTTCGGAACTTTCAGCTCAACCGAGGTGCCAAGACCTATGACGGTAGCAAGAAGCCGAAGGACTGGCTAACCGACTATGTAACTGCAGTAAGCATAGCCGGTGGAAACAGACGATGGGCGGTACGTTACGTACCGCAGATGTTGGAAGGACCAGCCCGGATCTGGTTGAACAACCTGAGAACTGGCAGTATAGACTGCTGGTTAGACTTTGAGGAGGCCTTCATCAGTAACTTCACCAGCACGTACAAAAGGCCTAACAGACCTCAGCAGCTCGCCATCTGTAGGCAAAGGAGCCACGAGACTGACCGGGAATACCTTACCTGGTGGAGCAATATTCGCAACTCTTGCGAAGGAGTGGTAGAGGCATAAGCCATCTCCTGGTTTGCACAAGGATGCCGGCATGGCTCTATGCTGTGGCAGAAATTGTAGAGAAAGATGCCAACGACCTTGGCAGAGACCATGCGCATCGCCGATACCTATACGCTTGGAGATCCCATGCAACCCCTGGTGGATGTCGGTGACTCCAACAGGAGGAATGCGGGACCTCAGCGTTCAGGACCGAGCAGGAGCCATGATCGCCAGGAGTTCGTCCACAAGAGGAATCAGCCCGAGTACCACCATGCCGCGCAGCATGTCGCAGCAGTGACCCGGGAGCAGGAGGATGCCGGCAACAGCCAGCGTCAAAAGACAAGTGGCCCGGCTTGGGGTTAGAGTCAGGAGGTGCAAAAGACCTGGGTGGAACAAAAGAAGCCCCTGACATATGAGGAAATGCTGAACAAGCCATGCTGCTACCACACTCTGGAGGCCAACAAGCCCGCAAACCATTCTACTCGGCAGTGCAGCTGGTATCAGCGCACGTTGCAGGAAGGCAGCTCGGGAGCTATTCGGCAGAATGCTCCGGCATCTCGGCCCAATATCCCGAGACCCCCTCCTCCGACGTCGGGGGCCAACGTTGTCCGACTTCCCCCTCCTGCGAGAGGACCCCCACCTCGGCCAGTGAATGTGGTGCATACCCGGAACGACAACGGTAACCAAGCCGGACACCAGCAGAGCAACTACCGGGAGGCACATCAGAGCTGTGTGGTCTTCGTGACCGAACCTACTGACCGAAAGAGTGTGCGGCAACGTGCACTGGAGGTGAATGCTGTGATTCCGGCAGTGCCCAAGTTCTTGCATTGGTCCGAGATGGAGATCACGTGGAGCCGGAAGGATCACCCCCGGGTTATGCCTAAGCCGGGTGCGTATGCCTTGGTGGTGGACCCAACTTTTGTCGGACCCCAAGTTCTTGCATTGACAATGGCAGTGCCATTAACATCATGTACAAGGACACAATGCTGAAGCTGGGAGTGTCCATGAACACCCTGCTACCCACCGAGACAACCTTCCACGGCATTGTGCCCGGAGTCTCGTGCTCGCCCATGGGGAAGATCTGGGTTGAGGTGCTATTCGGAACTCGGGAGAACTGCCGAACCGAGAGCCTGGAGTTCGAGGTCGTGGACCTCGAGAGCCCGTATCACGCACTGATCGGCAGACCGGCCCTCGCCAAATTCATGATCTCGACTCACGTGGGCTACCTCAAGATGAAGATGTCGGGACCTAACGGTGTAATCACCATCTCGGGAGACCACAAGCGCTCCATGGAATGTGCCTCGGCGGGGTCGTGCTTGGCTGAGTCTCTGGTGATCGCGGAAGAAAAGAAGAGGATTCAGCAGGTGGTGGCAATGGCCAAGACCTCCCAACTCGGAATGCCCGGGATGGTGAACCCGGAACAGGGGGCATCATTTCAGCCCCCCAAGGAGACCAAGAAGGCGTGTGTGGACCCCAGCAACCCGGAGCGCCAAGTTATCATTGGCAGCAACCTGGACAGCAAATAGGAAGGCGAGCTCGTCGACTTTCTCCGTGAGAATCGGGATGCCTTTGCGTGGTCGAGTGACGATCTGCAAGGCGTCCCGAGGGAGTTGGCTGAGCACTCTCTGTTTGTTCGACCGGATGCGAAGCCGGTGAAACAACCAACTAGGCGCCTCTCGGATGAAAGAAGAGCCGCGGTCATGGAGCATCTGGCTATACTGCTGGCCGCTGGATTCATAATGGAGGTGATGCACCCGGATTGGATATCGAATCCGGTCCTGGTGGAGAAGAAGAAGGATGATCCCCTCCTGCTTAAGGTGTGGCGCATGTGCATCGACTTCACCAACCTCAACAAAGCATGCCCGAAAGACCCCTTTCCACTGCCCCGGATAGATCAAGTAATAGACTCCACTGACGGGAGTGAACTTTTGACTTTTTTAGATGCTTATTCTGGTTTTCACCAGATACCTTTGAATCCGGATGATCAATTAAAAACTGCTTTCATTACCCCTTATGGGGCTTATTGCTATCGTGTCATGACTTTCGGGTTGAGGAATGCTAGTGCTACATACCAGAGATGCATGCATAAATGCTTGCATGACCAGATAGGCCGAAATGCCGAGGTCTATGTCGATGACATAGTCATAAAAACAAAAGAAAAAGCCTCATTAATAGATGATCTGAGGGAAACATTTAAGAACTTAAGAAGATTCCGGATGAGGTTGAACCCGGATAAATGCACATTTGGTGTTCCGGCAGGAAAGTTACTCGGTTTCCTCATCTCAAGCCGGGGAATCGAGGTCAACCCGGGTAAAATTCGCGCTATTGAGAGCATGAAGTTGCCCGTACGCCTCAAGGATGTGCAGAAGTTTACCGGATGTCTTGCATCCCTAAGTCGGTTTGTAAGCCGACTTGGGGAGAAGGCCTTGCCTCTGTATCAACTGATGAAGAAGAGCAAGACATTTATTTGGACCCCGCAGGCTGATGCGGCGTTCAACGATTTGAAGAGAATGCTCTCAACAGCACCAGTGTTGGCATCCCCGTTACCCAAACAACCTATGCTGTTGTATATTGCCGCAACCAACCGAGTAGTCAGTGTGGCAATGGTAGTAGAAAGGGAAGAAGGGGGCAAGCTGATACAGAGGCCGGTGTATTACCTCAGTGAGGTGATCTCGGAGTCCAAGCAGAACTACCGCACTACCAGAACATGGCGTATGGGGTGTACATGGCAGTGACAAAGCTCAAGCACTACTTTCAGGAACACCCGATCACAGTGGTATGCGAAGCTCCTCTGGCCGAGATCATCGGTTGGAAGGACGCTAGCGGCCGGGTAGCCAAATGGGCCATCCAGTTGTCTCCATACGCTCCGGCGTACGAAAGACGAGATGCCATCAAGTCGCAGGCGCTGCCGGACTTTTTGGTGGACTGGGCCGAGATGCAGTATGAACCTCCGATGCCGGATTACAATTTCTGGAGGATGCATTTCGATGGCTCAAAGGCTAAGATCGGATTGGGTGCCGGAGTGGTCCTCACTTCCCCAAAGCAAGATGTACTGAAGTATGTGATGCAAATTCATTTTCGGGCATCCCACAATGTCGCAGAATATGAGGCTTTGGTTCATGGATTGAACGTCGCCAAGGAAATCGGCATCCGCCGGATAGAGTGTTTCGGTGACTCCGACCTCGTGGTGCAACAGGTGTCGGGGAATTGGGATGCCCTCGATGCAAACATGGCCTTATACAGGTTTCATGTGTAGAAAATATCCGGATTTTTTGAAGGATGCGAGTTCAAGCATATACCCAGAGGAGAAAACGAGGCAGCAGATGTCTTGTCCAAGCTAGGATCATCTCGGGATGCCATCCCACCCGGAATAGCCCTGGAGCATTTGAGGAAGCCATCTATTCAGCCCTCACCCGAGTCGGATTCTATCTTCATCCCCAAGGAGCCTGGTTCAAATGCAGTACCCATGGAAGTAGATGTCGGGAGCATAACATCGAACCCGGGGACTGCGTCCCAGTGCTCAGAGAGGCAAAGAAAAATGATGATAGAGGTGATGTCGGCAGAGCCAATGGACATAGACGCTCTCATGTTCCCGGTTAGACCTGTCCCGGAATGGGCACAGCCCATTATGGCTTATATCTTGGAAGGAACCCTCCCGGAGAATGAAGTGGAAGCCCGGCAGATAATGCGAAGATCAAAAGCATACACTGTCATCAATCAAGAACTGTACAAAAGGAGTGTCACTGAGGTACTCCAGAGGTGTGTGGAACCGGCTGAAGGACAAGAGATGCTGGTGGAAATACATCAGGGGGAATGTGGACATCATGCATCATCCCGGGCCCTGGTGGCAAAGGTGTTCCGGCATGGGTTCTACTGGCCCACTACGCTGCAGCAAGCAGAAGATATTGTCCGAAAATATGGAGGATGCCAGAGATTTGCTCACCGGATACACATGCCGACGTCAGCACTGAAAACAATCCCCATCACTTGGCCATTCGCAGTTTGGTGTTTGGATATGGTCGGTCAGTTCAAGCCGGCGAGAGGCAATATGACACACATACTGGTTATGGTGGACAAGTTCACTAAATGGATAGAGGTCAAGCCAATCCGGAAGTGCGATGGACACACCGCTGTGCAATTCCTGAAAGACATCATCTTGAGATACGGATACCCGCACAGCATTATCACAGATAATGGAACCAACTTTGCTGTGGGGGAATTCGCTCGATTTTGTGCTGAGAAGGGAATCCGGCTGGATGTAGCATCAGTTGCACACCCGGAAGCAAATGGGCAAGTCGAAAGAGCAAATGCCTTAGTCTTGGCCGACATCAAAGCTCGTTTGATCGAACCACTATTGAGAACTCCGGGATGCTGGATAGAGGAGTTACCGGCAGTGCTATGGGGTCTCCGGACTACACCGAATAGATCTACCGGGTACACGCCATTCTTCATGGTATACGGTGCTGAGGCAGTACTCCCGACCGACATACAGTATGACTCCCCGAGAGTGACAATGTTCACCGAGACCGAGGCAAAGGAGGCCCGAGAAGATGATATAGATTTGCTCGAGGAGGCAAGAGAGTTGGCACTATCTCGGTCTGCAATTTATCAACAGAATCTCCGTCGCTATCATAGCCGGAAAGTACACCCGAGGGTGTTCCGAGAGGGGGATCTGGTGCTGAGGCTCATCCAACGCACGGCCGGAATGCATAAGCTGTCGCCTCCATGGGAGGGGCCTTTTGTGATAAGCAGAGCATTGCACAATGATTCTTATTACCTTGTAGATGCACAGGAGGCTAGGAAAGGTGTAATGGACAAATCCGGTGAGGAAACCAAGCGTCCATGGAATGTAGCTCTACTTCGCCCCTTTTACACGTAAAGGGCTCAGTGTATGTTGTATCTCAGTTTTTTCATATTAATGAAAGTAAGGCACCCCGGGAGGAACCCGGGGACTGCCTGGTTATGTGCTTGTCTTGTTGTTATTTCTTGTCAAGTTCATTTACTGTTTTTCACCGGCATTTCGGGAAGGAACCCGGGGACTGCCGGATAACGGTTCTCTACTTTTATTTTGTATGCCGGGAAAGTTCCGAGTCCGATTCTCAAAGTCAAAGTAATGTATGTCATGTGAAATCATCTTGTGACTCGACTGACGCACGCCGAAATGGTAGTCAAGAGCAAAGAGAGGGAAGGTGGGAAACACGAAAATGGTCTCGGGGACTCGGAGCAGGAACTTATCCGGCATACTTGTTTTTTGCTAACTCGGTTATTTTTTATGTCGGAAATTCGATTAGACGGAACTCGAATTGTTCTAAGTAATGTATGCCGTATGTGGAGTTTTGTGACTCGACTGTCGAACGCCGAAATGGTAGACAAGAACAGAAATTACCTAAGTACGGTAAACATGAAAGGAAGTCGAGAACTCAAAACGGAATAAATTGACATAAGTTACTCGGATAAATAGTTCAGTACGAAACGAAAATAATATAAGTGTATATTACATGTTGCACCCGGCATCCCGGGAATTTGACGAATCTACTCTTAAGTGTTCTAAACGATAGGAGATGTCGGCTTCTCGACCGAGACACCAGCAGGAGGAGCAGCGTCGGGAGCGGCGTCAGCAGGGGCAGCAATCTCGGCGGCATCAGCGGGAGCAGCTCTCTCGGGAGACGAAGCAGGAGCAACTTCGGCTTCAGTTCCGGCAGCGCTACTCGGGGCGTCGGGACGCATCTCGGTCTCGGTGGCCTCGGTTCTCGGCGAAGTCGTTGCGTCCCGGGGAACCACACTCTCGGGCGCGGCACCGGAGGCATCATCATCTTCTTCCGGGACATCGTCTTCCACGTCGCCGGTCGCGCCGGTTTCTTCGTCATCCTCGTAATCAGATTCCGAGTCGGAAGGAAGGACGCTGGCGGTGAAGGCACGGATGCTTGACCATGAGGCGATCCTGTGCGCCACCTCCTGTCGCCGCTGGATCTTAGCCGGATCACTCACCCACGCCGAGGTCGTCCGCAGCCGCTGGATCGCCTCCAGATCAAGACCTTCGTACCAGCTGAGTACTTGGGTCAAGACCTGGTCGGCACCAGCCCGTGCACCGGAACGCTTCCACGCATGAATGCGCCTCCCGGCACACTGCAGTGCGCTCGCGAGCTCGGGCACCGAGAGCGTCCCGCGGATGCTCGGCCACAATGCGCCATGGACGTGGACCGCAGCGCTGAGCACCTCCGTCCCGATAGACCGAAGGGGCACTATCCGGGCCTTGAGGGCGGTGAGGTGATCCTCGATGTCCCAGGCTTCCGAGACAGGGCCCTTCCCGGCGCGCTTCTCTCGGGCGGCAGCAACGGCGAGAACAGCAGCCTCTCGGGAGTGCTCAAATTCCCCTTTAAAAAGAAGAACTGTCAAACAGCTAGGTCATAAGAAAAGCAACATCAAAGAAAGGAAGCAGCAAGGGAAGAAGGATGTCGGTCCACTTACTGTTCAGATCCCGGTTCAATACAGTGAGCTCGGAGAGCCAAGTATCAGACCGTGACCGGAGGAGAGCTAGCTCGGTCTCGGCAATGTGCGCACGCTCCTCGGATTGGTCCAAGGTCTCCTTCTGCTTCTTGCTCGCCTCGATGAAGCGCGTCTTCATCTCGGTCGCAGCAGCCTTGACCTTTCCGAGCTCGCCGTTGAGCCGCGCGATCTCGGCTTGCGCGGTGGCGAGTGCGGTCTTCTGGTCCACCGAGACCTTCCGCGCGGCATCTCGCTCCTCCCGGAGACGCTCCTCGCACTTCTTGGACTGACCGAGGTCAGCAAGAACTCGGTTGAAGATGCTGCAACGTTTCTTGCTGCACTCCTGAAATCAAGACAAAGAAGGAGAGGTCAGCCGGTGAAAAATGTAAAGAAATCGTGAGAATCCGGGATCTCTAGCACATAACAAGCTACCCGGTTGGGAGGATCTCGGGGACTCGGTGTCCGAGTCCTGAAATTTTCTCTAAGATTGGAGCCTAGTGATCTGCTATTCGGTGGAATCTAGAGCACTAAGCACCAATCTCGGGGACTAGTGGTTGTGAAGCAAATTTTGAAGCAACCTACCCGGTTGGGAGGATCTCGGGGACTCGCTATCCGAGTCCCGGATTTTTCTCTAAGATTGGAGCCCAGTGATCTGCTATTCGGTGGAATCTAGAGCACTAAGCACCAATCTCGGGGACTAGTGGTTGTGAAGCAAATTTTGAAGCAACCTACCCGGTTGGGAGGATCTCGGAAACTCGCTATCCGAGTCCTAGATTTTTCTCTAAGATTGGAGCCCAGTGATCTGCTATTCGGTGGAATCTAGAGCACTAAGCACCAATCTCGGGGACTAGTGGTGGTGGAAGGAACAAGTATTTTTTGAAAGAAATAGAACAAGCTTACCTCGGTCACCCGAGTAACATCCAGCGCGGCCACCTGGAGAGCGTGCAGAGCTTGGGCGTTGCGGCTTGGGCCTGCAGCGTGCAAATCTCCCGCGGTCTCGGAGGCGTCGGCGGCAAGCCAAGCCTGATTGTATGCGTCAACAGCATGTATGCCGGAGCCGCCGGGCGCGCGGGTAGCAGCAATATCCCGGGACCCTGAAGGCACAAAGGAGCTAACAGTTGCTCGCAACATCCGCAAGGCAGCAGTAGGGATCTCGGCGGGAGGCGGTGGTAACGATGAAAACGTACCCGGGCGCAGCACCAAGTCCTGGGACGAAGATGTCGGGGCAGCTGCAGGCTTGGCAGAAGTCGTTTTCTGCCCAGCGATCTTGGGGCGCGACTTCCCGGCAGGTGGATCAGCTGACCGGGAGGAGGCTGCGGGCCGCTTCTCCGGGGCAGTATTATCCGGAGCCTGCCGAGAGGGACCGCTTGGCACGGACTGGCGGGGAGGCCTCAAGATCTCGGCCTCAAGCCCGGGAACCCGGCGCGGACTTTCCGGAAGGAAAATGTCTCCCGAGGTCGTCGTGGCCTGCACCGGGATCTCGTCGGCCACCGGACAAGCATCCGGAGTCGCAACGGATGCCGGAGCGGCACCGGAGGCGGCAGCTTTGCTTCCTCGGGTAGAGGGGCGAGGAGGAGAAGGCGAAGCCCGAGCAGGGCTGGGAGTTCGAGTTCCGGGAGGAGGAGGAATGGCAGGTGACGGGAGTTCGAGTGCGTCCCTGAAAGGAAATATCTCAATAATAATTTATGAAGAACGCAAAGTCATATGGCATAAGGCAAGAAGAATGTACCCGGAGTCCACAAGGGGAGGACTCCTTTGCCGGCGAGGCTTCGGGGCCGTTTGCTTATTCGGCTTGCTCTTCTTGGGGGGGGGTTGCCGGGGTTGTCGGCAGCCTCGGTGTCGGAAGCCGCGCGCTTCCGGCTCTCGGCACGCTTGGTTCCGGCAGTCGGCTTCGGAACCACTGCTGAGGCCCAATTGAGAGGGAGAGCGTCAATAACATTGAGAATCTGGCAGTCAATCTCATCCTCATCATCCAAAGAAATAGAAACTGTCTCTGAGGTTGAAGGGTTACCCGGAGCTGCAACTTTGAATAGAGGGATGGTGAGATGGTCCTCGCCGTCGGGATCCCTTCTCGGCATCTTATCCGGCACCGGGATATTCGGCACGAAATTTCCGTCGGCGTGGACTGCGTCCTCCTCGACTTGCCGCTCGAACAACTGCGCAAACAGGTCATCACATGATTTCCAGGTAAACGCATGTACATGGGCAAATGCGCGAAAGACAGACAGGAGCACATGTTTTAACGGCTTTTTCCGGGAGCCCCCAAGGACACCCCAGGTGTAATCATCCGTCATCTTCGTCCGAGCAATGGCTCGAACGCGTCGGACGACGGCAGCGTGGTCTAACCCGAAAATACTGGTCCTAGTGGGGTCATAGCTCCCATCCATATGGCACATCTTGTGCACTCGGTTTTGCAGAGGGCAGACGCGGCGAATAATGAAGCAGCGAAGGAGATCGTCGCCGGTCATTTTCTTGTTCAGCGCCAGGAGCACGTCATGCATGCAATTGACCTCTTCGGTATCCGGGAGTCTTTTCCAGAGGTTGAATTTGCGAGGAGGGCCATGGACAAACTCCGGCAGATTTATGAAATCCGGATTCGAGGATCCCGGACCATCTCCCGACTGCTCCCAGTTCTTCACGTAGAAGAAACTGCGCTGCCACTTCCGGCAGGATTCTAGTCCCTTGACTATGGGGAACCCGGAGTCAGCGCGAGGGATGATGGTGGCCGCTCCGCAGTCGACCAGGTCTTTCTCTTTCTGATCCGGGTTGGGGATGACTTGGCGGCGAAGGATAAAATACTTGGCCCAAAGATCCAGAAAGGGCCACACGCCGAGGTATGCTTCCGCATACATCGTGAAGACCGAGAGCATCATAATGGCGTTAGCTGGAAGGTGGTGCGGTTGGAGGCTGTATGTGTCGAGGAAGTCACGGAAGAAGGGGCTAGCTGGAAGCCCAAACCCACGCTCGAAATGCGTAAGGAATACTACGTATTCCCCGGGTTGGGGTTCCGGCTCAACCTCGCCCTCCGGGAGGCGGCTCTCGACTTTTGGAGGAATCCGGTGAGTCCGATACAGTCAGTCCAGATCCCATTGTTTGGTTTCGGAGCCATCCCAGCATCCCCGGATACTTTCTTCACCCATGTCGGAGAAGACTGCAGGTGTATCCGGGCTACTCTGCAGGCGCAGCGGCGGTTAGTCGGGGTTAGTCTACCGGAAACTAGGATGCCGGAGCACAAACTGCTAAACACAACCGGATTCCTGGGAAATAAGATCTACCGTCTGCTAGAAAATCTAAACAAAAGGGAGGAAAATAGGCTCGCGCTAAACTCGGGCGAGGCACAATGTGGGTGAATGATCTACATCCTACCGCGATGGTACATCACCGCCGTGCACCTCGTGCGCGCCGCTCAAGTTGTGCTCACCGGCGGCGGCTCAACCGCACTTGTGTTACGGCACGGCCGGAGTCGGGCGGTTGTTCTACCGAAGAAAATCATCGAGACGGAGAGAGCGACTCACCGGTGAAAGAGGAGCTCGGTGACGTGCGAGAGGGACGGCGATGTTCGAGCTCCGGCGCACGGCGAGGGCGACGGCGTTCGAGTGACGAGCGCAGGGGCGGCGATGTGCTCGAGACAATGGTGGAGAAGCAAGGAAGAAGAAGAAGGAGAGGAGACCGCTCCGGTCCCCTATTTATGGGGGGGGATTCCGGAGCGGTTTCCAATTTTCCCGCCCACGATCCCCACGATCGTGGGTGGGATCTGTTTTGCGCAGTAAGCCACGTGGCACTACCCGGAGCGTCCGATCCGGCCACACCGAGGGCTACACGGCCCCAACGGTTGGACTCCGGATCGGCTGCGGCTCCCGGCGCGGGAACCCAAGTGACGGCGTGCTCGAGCAGGAGCACTCGAGTGCATTTCTGCTCGGATAGGACGTCGGGTGGGCCCCAGCTCGCGATCTCGAATTCATCAGGAAACCAACGGTCGTAATTCACTGAGACGATGTTATCCGGTCGCAGGTTTCGCCTCCCGGTAAACACAGTCTCGGTAAGAAGATCTCGGGAGAAATCCATCTCGGCAGGAAAACGGAGGGTGATGTCATGTGTTCTCGGAAGACAGTTGGTATTTAAAGCTGATCCCGCACATCATCTGGGGTCGTTGTGCAGCACCAGCTTCGGGGACTAGTGTCGGGGGGCTGCCCTCCGGGTAGGGGCAGATCCCGGTATAATTCAGTAAAGGGCCAACAGTACTTGACCTTTGGCGAGAGCAAGGAACACCTCCTGGCGTGCTGAAAGGGCAGCGTGACCCTTGAACACTGGTAGAGGGCAAAATGTCTCCTGGCAGGCGCAAGGGGCAGCTCTGGCATCTATAAATAGACACCCCCGGCCCTCACAATCGCAGCACAAACATGAGCGGGTGGTTCCTCTAAGAACTAGCTTCTCGAAGATGACTTTGCTGATAGGCTAAGACATCTTCGGGAGGCTAGGCCTAGAGATACTCATCCTGAGACGAGATCGGACCCCTCCGGAAAGGATCCCGGATCTCGGGCTCCGAGGGAACTCCCGGCGGAAGGAGTACTCGGCTTTACCGGATAGGTGTTCCGGGTAAGTACTAACCGGAGTATATGTCTCGGTCTTGATCTTATGCAGAAGAGGCTCACAGTGGCAAGCGAGGAGGTAGCTGGCGTGAGGGCTTCCGGTAGGCCGTCAACGGTCCCTAGCAGGCTTTCCCGTCTATTGCGGGGGGAAGTACCATTCCCCCTGACACGGAAGCATGGTCACCTCCCGCCTGACACGGAAGCATGGTCACTTCCCGCCTGACACGGGAGCGCGTCAGCTGGTACGATCGTGGTACGACAAGACCTGACATACCTAGCCCGGCAATCCGGAAAAGGCTATCCGGGATGGGCAAAGACATGTCTTGTCTCTGACAAGGGGACAATGATGATGCAGGACGGCGCCTGCCGTCCTTATCGAGATGATGACGAAGGGGCTACGCCGGATAGCCCGGCGACTAGGTCGCACTAGCCGGTGATGGCATGCCGGCTAGGCCTGTCCGGTGGGGCCGTGCCGATTTAGGGTTTCCGGCCCTCATGGTCGGAGCTCTATAAAAGGCGCCTTAACTGCTCCTGAGAGCAAGAGACCAACTTCAGAGCCAAAGATATAGTCACATTTACTCTTAGAGCATTTACTCCTTCTCACATTGAGTTCATCTAGTTCTTTGTACTCCTCCCTTTGAGAGATCTAGCAACAAGTTGTAGTTCTTGTACCACAAATTTATAGAGAGGAAAGGCAGGAGTAGGGGTGTTAACTCCTCACGAGGGCCCTGAACCTGGGTATATCGTGTGTGTGTTGTGTGCCTTCGTGCATTTGTTGGTGTTTGTTAGATCTCCCTCATCGTACTTTGTTCTTATTTCTTGTTCCTGGGAGATCTCGGTTTCACCGGGATCCTCCCCGTGTGAGCTCTTCAGCTCGCTATCCCTCCCCGGATCCACCAACGTCCATCGGCCCCACACATTAGCCATCCTATGGCATCTGCCGTGACACCACCACGACAGAGGGGCGTTCAGGATCTAGCGGCGGAGCTGTAGTACGCGAGGCGGTTGTTCGGGAACCCGGCGGCCACCGTGGCCCACCCGGCTTTGCTCCGCGTCCGCCGCCGATGCGGTAGAGGGCGCGACGGCGCACCTCCTCATGCCCGTCGATTTGACCGGGGAGGAGCGGAGCGGCAGCGGCGCACGTCGGCGGCGGCGGCGACCTCGGAGCATCGTAAAATAACACTGCTTAGATACACAATACTTTATTTATAAGTATATATCTTCACGTTCAGTTCGAGCATCGTAAAATATCTTAAAGATCCTCATAAAGATATTTAAAGGGCCAGGTAGTATCTCTTCGAGGTAGTGAAAATGTAAAATTGGGTGTTCAGCTGAACACTCAAAATTTTCTGCAAAATAAATTCATGTATATACTGTATAGTGGTACTGTATCTCATTTGTTGTATACATTGCCTTTTCTCCCTCGCTGAAACATGCAATGAGCAAACAAGGATCATCAAATGTTGCCAACAGACCAGCTTTGTGCTCTCACACCGACCAACATTGCCTCTTCATGACGCTGGAAGCCTGGAACTACTCCGTGCAATCCAACTCCACCACACCACTCCAATCTCAGCCGTCCGAGGTGCGTATAGTTCTGGCCGTCGCTATTGGCCTTGGTTCCGTAGGCTCGCGACCCGGACCTCCATGCCTTGGTTCCGAGCAAATGCTCTGCGACAGCGGCGCTGATGGTGTCGTTTCTTCCTTCTTGAAGAGTCGTGTTGGAATCCCTTGCTGCTCTCCATCTCGGCTTTGGTAAGAGAACTTGTAGGTATGCCGTGGTGGCGCGGTCTTGCACTATGGTGCTCTGCGACTTCATCTTCGATGAACCCCCGTCAACACCTTGGTCCCTCTTGCCTCGCCTTCCTTGGGGTGTATCCGGCGGCGAAGTGCTTGGCCTCGCAGTGCTGCCATGTGGTGCTTTGTCTCCTGTGATGTGTTGTTCTTCTGCTTTGTTTCGCCTTGGCTGACCTGCCTGTGACCTCGGTCGTGTTGCTGCGCTTGCTCAAGATCCTCTCATGGTTGCCGTTGTGTTGTGGTGAGCCTCGGGCTCGTGGTGTCGTCTTGGCTCATCTTTGCTCAATGACGACGCAATGATGCCTCCCCATACTTGCTAATCGTCTCGATCTCTCGTGGCGGAGCTCTCAGTCAAGGTTCGTACTAGGTGCTAGGCTTTGGCACTCGTTGATTGTGGATGCTCCTGAGTTGTGCCAGGGGAGTCGTTTTGCACGCCGGTGCGGTGCGCTAGGTTGTTTGTTGAATCTTGGTATTGTGATCCCCAACAACACCCCTCTTCTACTTGTGCCTCCTGGTGGCTCTTGCCGCTCCTCTCATAGTGTGTGTGCGTTTTTCCTTTATCTCTTCTCCTTGTAATCTTTGTGTACTCTGGTTCATTTGAACCCATCTTGTAGAGGTTGCAAAACCACATAGGCAACTTTGATATAAAATATTTAGGTGGGGCTTTGTCCCCCCGGTGACCATAAAAAAATGGATACATGCATATACAACCTAAAATATGTGCACAAAAATGTAGAAAATAAAAAGTTTGTGGTCTACCCCCTATTCCTCTGCGCTTTTCCGTGGTGCCGCTCACAATTCGCATATCTGAGACTAGGGGGTAGGGACTTTCTTATAGTGCTATTTCCAGAGAGTCCATCTGTAACACTAATAAGATTCCTAGTTTAAAACCAGTTTCCATATAGAGTCCAGATTAAACTACCAACCACGATATAGTTTATCTGTATAAAGGATTCTAACTGTGTGTCCCCGGAACACGCACTTGTGAGCAATGCGCCATGATCATGTTTAATTTCCACCGATCATGCAGGTCGTCATTAGGGCTGTAATCTAACCATGACCTAGTTCCTTCCAGTTATCAATGTACCCGGTTAGTCTTTCCAACATACATACAATATATTGTATTCCATTGATAACCGACCAGCTTCCTTAGACATAACACAATGCACTAAGTATATGCCAGCAAGTATATATTTAATTCCATGCCAAAAATAACAAAAGCAATTCCGTGTGCACACACACGTACGATTCCATATGAGGTCTCCAAATATCAATCAATTTGAATAAAGTTGAAGGACACATATTTCCTACAAAAAAGAACAACCTTTTATGCGTGGGCCACGCACAAGCGAGCCCACTCCGTTGTTGAGGATGTGTGTTTATCTGACGTTCCTCGACGCTAGTTAGAGCAACTATAGTAGATCTCTCAATCTGAAAATCCCGAACGCGTTGATAGAGGGCACCCTAAACATGATATCCGGACTGAAAACACGCCGCACAAAGCAGACACCGCATAATAAAACGGCTTAATTCAAAGTTCTATTTCATGTGAGTTTTTCTCTGTGGCGGCTCACCTCGTCGTAGGAGTCGAGGTTGATGTACATCTTCGTCTGCTCTGCCGCTTCGAGCCGCCACTCCTCCTCCTCGTGGCGGCTGCACTCGAAGACGACGGTGGGGAGGTGCTTGTCATCGATGAAACTGTCGAGCGAGAAGCCGTCATCCTTGTCCGTCAATGTGCGACCTCTCGACGTTGTCGTCGTCGTCGGTAGACGCCTATGTGAACGCGGGCACTGCCTTTTCCACCTCCATTTTCACCGGGCCGAGGGCGTGGGTGCGGCCGCGGGAGCTCGACGCGGAGAGGGATAGGCGTCGATGTGGCAACTCGAAGCCTTTCTTTATGCTTTGTGCCACGCACGTTCGAGCGCACTCCATTGTTCAGGATGTGTTGGTCGGACAATCCACGAGCGAAGAAGACACAATGCACGGGACAAAACCGCTTCGTGCTGACAGGGAAAGCTACCAGTCAGACCAGCCGGGAGAGAGAGAGAGATCTTGGATCGGCGATGGAGCACTGCTACCACGTTGCGCAGCATGGGGAAGCGAGATCCCCAGCAACAGCAACGCAGAGACGGAAAGTTTTGGTTGGAGCTGCAGTCCGTGATCCGATCCGCCATGGCGCGCGGGGCACAGCTATGATCTGCTCTTCTGCAATCTGCACTGCAGTCCTCCCTCACTCCCTGCCCGCCGGAGCAGGAGCCGGGGCCGGCCGGAGGCAGCTACCGCCTATCGGCGTCGGACACAGAGCAGGCCGTGACCACTGATCACCCGCTAGTACAGAGCTCGATCTGCATGGTGCATATGGTGGGAGATCAGTGAGTGAGATCATGGCCGGCTCCACTGCGCTACCGGCCTCCGTCCAAACTCCCAACAACGGTCGAGACCATGACCAACTTCCATGCTCGCAAACAGCAACATCACTGTTGCTGCTGCATGCCTTGCTAATCAACGGGTTCTCACTTCTCAGAGAAACAAAGCGTGGAGCTCTGTTTGTATCGCCGCTGTCACTTGGGAAGAAACAATCTATGTAGTGAAGCCATGGAGAGAACATTGACGAGTCCCAACGAACAACCAAAAACTACTCATAATCTGGATCCTCCGTGTACTAGTGAACGAAACAAAGTAGTCAGCCTGTTTGGCTGCTTGTATGTTTGTCAAAGTCACCGGCGCCACCGCCGTAGGACACGGAGCATGTGGATGCACATCGCTAGTCCTCGCCTACTGGATCCTACGATGGCCTGCCGCGCTGTGACTTCTAACAACTTCACTGTACATACACGCTGCTGCTGCTGCCGCCGCTAGCTAGGCATCGCCGGCCTCTACTCGGACCACTCCCCGTACGCTCGAGGGTGGGGTGGTGCTTCGCTGGCAAGGATGGAGGTGGCTTTTCTTGCCGGCGATGGTCACCGGAAGCCGGGGCAGCGTCCCCGGGTGAGGCTGCTGCCTCCACGTCAAGTTCATCGTGAGTGTCGAGCCGCGGCGGGGTTGTCGACCCGGCCAACTCGCCCTTCGGTGCGGTGGGATACATGCTAAGGCGTCCTCGACCGTTGGCGTGGCGACGTGTTCCGCATGCGGATGGTCGGTGTTGTCCGGATTTATCGGTGCCCGTGTTGCACAGCGTTGCAGCTCTTCTTCGAGCGGTGGATGTTCGGGCGGCGGCCTCGAAAGATGCTGATGGCGACCCATGGGGACGACCGAGCCGGACGGGCGAGACGATATTGTCCACGTCAGCGTTTGAGAGTGGGGTCTCCCTGTCAGAATCGTTAAAACGCTATCAGCTGAGCGATCAACGCCATCAGTTTCTCCTCGCCCCAGAAATGGTACTGACATGTCAAAATCACCAAAATATGGTACTGACCTGTGGTTGAGCGTCAAATTGTGGTAGATTTATGTAATTTACTCGTCTACTGAACACCTACAATTTATTTTTGGATTTTCTACCACATGTAAATTCAGATTTTGGTGAATGATATCATGGTATGTAAATGTATTAGGTATGGTATCACTAGAGGTTGTTTGATTCATAGGATTAGGAAAGTGTAGGAATAGGAAAATCATAGGATTGGTATGGCATGTCTAGTTGAATCATATGGGAAGAGTAAGTATGTTTGATTGACAAAGGAATTTTTTCAAGAGGTTGGAGCTCATGTTATTTTTCTATGATGTTTATACTACAAGATTTTTATAGGATTTTTTCCTATGGAATATGAATCAAATGGTGTAAAGTACGCCCCAACGGTCGTCTGCTGCATGACGGCGCTGACAAACAAACAGACTTGTACGATCACGAACAACACAAGAGTCAACACACGAAGCCAGGATCATCAATCAAGTTCACACAATCATCTGGAGGTACGGCTATTCTAATCAGCGCTTCATCATCATCATCCATATACCCAAAAAAAAGTAAACACCATCAGCAGAGTAGATCCACACACAGACACACTAATCCCTGGATCCTCTGAACAAACGAATGAACCAAAGTAAGCACAAAGCAACAATCCACAACCCACCAAAAACCCAAGACACACGCACGCACTAATCTGTCTGTCGTGTCAGGTCACTGGCTGGCGGCGGCGCCGCCTTCGGACACGGCGGGCGAGTCGGAGACGGCGGAGGACTCGTCCATGGACGACTCGCGCGACGGCGACGACGCCGCGGCGGCGCGCACCTCGTCGATCATCCGCACCACGTGCCCGACCTTGGGCCGCTGCCCGGGCTCGGCCGCCGCGCAGCTCAGCGCCAGCTGCAGCATGGCCACCATCTCCTCCTCGATGCCCTTGTCCTTCATCAGCTCCAGGTCGAACACCTCCGACGTCCACTCCTCCCGCACCACCGACTGCACCCACCGCGGCAGCTCCACCTCCGCCTCCGCCGCCTCGCTGCCGCCGGGGCACCGGCCCGTCAGGAGCTCCAGGAGGACCACCCCGAACGCGTACACGTCGCCCTTCTGCGACGCCCACGGACGCGACGGGGGCGCCTCCGGCGCGCGGTACCCGGCCGAGCTCGACGACGAGCCGCTCAGCTGCGCGAGGCCGCAGTCCGCCAGCCGCGCCTCGCCGGACCGGTCCAGGAGGATGTTGGTGCTCTTGATGTTGCCGTGCGCCAGCTTGGGCGTCGTCGTGCCGCCGCCGCCGCGCCGCCGGCTCGCGTGGTGGATGAAGGCGAGGCCGCGAGCGGCGCCCGCCGCGATGCGCATCCGCGCCGCCCAGTCCAGCGGCGTGCGCCCCGGCCCTCGGTTACCTGCACGCGACGACACAGACGTTTATATACACATTCAATTCAGCAACAACGACCACAGCAAGTGTTCGACGAAATTAATGGCGAGGTGAGTTAAAGAACTTGCCGTGGAGGAGGGAGAACAGGCTGCCGTTGGGCATGAACTCGTAGACGAGCAGCTTCTCGTCGCGCGCGTAGTAGTATGCGTTGAGCGGCACGACGTTGGGGTGGCGGAGCCGGCCCAGCACGGCCATGTGGTGCTCGAACTCCTTCTTGCTGGACGCCGCCGACCCTGCCGACGACGACGCCGGCGCGGCCGCGTCGCGGAGGCGCTTCACGGCCACGACGCTGCCGTCGTCGAGCACGGCCTTGTACGCGGTGCCGCAGCCGCCCTTGCCGAGCATCTCCGCGGACGCGCGCAGCAGCTCCTCCAGCTCGAACCGCCTCCCGGTGCCGCCTCCCTCCGGCTCCAAAAACACCATCTTTCCCCGCTCGAACGTGCCCCCGCCGGCCGCCGCGACCGCGCCCGTGGCGCCGTACGGGCTGGAGGAGTAGACGATCTTCTCCCCCTCGCGGTGGCGCCGGTCGCTGCGGCGCGCGGCGAGGCGCGGCCAGAAGTAGCAGAAGAGCAGCCCGGCCACGAGCCCGACCACCGCGAAGTCCGCGGCCACAATCGCCACCACTGCACCCCGGCTCATCCTCCCCTTCCCCTCCGCCGGCTTCGCGGAGGGGGACGACGCCGCCATCGCCGCGGACGGAGGGCACGCGGACGACGCGCACGGCGGGAGCGGCGCGCCGCAAAGGCCGGAGTTTCCCCCGAACGCCGCGGCCGGGAACCGCGCCAATGCCGCCGGAATGGTCCCGGAGAGGAGGTTATCCGACACGTTGAAGTCCTGCAGCCTGGGCAGCGCCGCGACGGCGTCGACCCCGCCGGTGAGGCGGTTGGAGTCGAGCCTGAGCGTGAGCAGCCTGTCGAGCCGGCCGAGCCCGGGCGGCACGGCCCCGGAGAGGTTGTTGGAGGAGAGGTCGAGGCGGTAGAGGCGGTAGAGCTTGGCGAGGGACGGGGGGATGCCGCCGGAGAGCGCGTTGCGGGAGAGGAAGAGCAGCTTGAGGCCTTGGAGCGGGGAGAGGTCCGGGACGGCGCCCGCGAGCGCGTTGCCCTTGAGGCTGAGCACGCGGAGCGCGTCGAGGCCGGCGAGGGGCCGGAGCGCGCAGCCGTCGGAGCCGCCCGACAGGCCGAGGCCCTCGAGCACCAGCCGCGTCACGCGGGTGCCGGAGCACGTGACGCCGCGCCACGCCGGGGCGCCGCCGCACGGGGACGGGCTGCTGCCGGAGGAGGCGTTCCAGCTCGCCAGCGCGCCGGACCGGTCCGCGGCCAGCCGGAATGCGGTGAGCGCCGCGGCGTCGGAGGCCAGGGAGCCGGCATTGGCGTGGCAGAGGAAGGCGGAGAGCAGCACGAGCAGCGTGGTGGTGGGGAGCATGGCCGTTTTCTTGGACTGAGTGGTCGCTCGGGTGCGAGCAAGACGGACAGCGGCAAGACGAAGGGGGTTGTGGCTGTCTGTCTGATCTGATGCCACTCCTCTGTGTCCCTTTCTTCTCATCTACCTTGGCCAGCTTTTACTGCTACAGTTACACGCTGCACTTCACTGGTGCAGCGTCAGTGGTGGACGGTGAGCCGGAGACGAGCGGGCGAGCACGGTGGGGCGATTTTGGACGACGCAGACATGTCAGGAGGTAAAAAGGTTAAAAGCGAGGAGGGAATTATCAGCTTTGCTAATTATTGTTGCATGGATTGGGGAGCTTCCCGCCAGCCGACCTGGGAAATATAGGCTAAACTCCATTGGGATCATCATGGCGCCAACCACAAACCGCGGCGAAGGCACCGAGATTTTTTTTAAGGTAAGATCAAATTAATATATACAGCAGGCTCATTAAAAACGCTCCAGTCCCCTTAGGTAGCCTGGTAGGGAAAAGAGCGCGTAAAAAAACCTGCTGCAGTAGCGATTACAGTGCATTCTTACAATCAAAACCAACCAGCTCTCTAATAGAGACAGGAATAGAATTGTCAAGGTAGCCACTCTGTCCTGACTTACCTAATTGCGCTAGGGCATGCGCAGCTCTATTACAATTTGTGTCTACTTTTTTAAGGACGAGGTCAGTGTGAATATTCAGCATTTCCTTCATCTCCATGTAGATACCCCAAGCTGGGGAACGATCTCTCACTGAGGAGCGCATAGCATTTATCACCCGCTGGCAATCAGTACCTAGAAAGCCTGGCATCCTTAGCTTGATTAGAAGGTGTAGACCGGCCAAACATGCCTATGCTTCTGCCTCTTCCGAGCCTGAGCAGAACGCCAGGTATTTCCATTCCGAGGCTAGCACCGTGCCCACATGATCACGGACAATGACCCCAAGACCAGCACGCTGGGTGTCAAAGTTCCATCCGGCGTCGACATTCGCCAGTACCTGGCCCACAGGGGGAGCAGTCCAGCTAGGTTCTTCAAGGCCCACATGTGGCATCTTTTGGCTGGGAAACAGAAGGCCCTTCCCCTTCCCCCTCGACTGATCAGCATGCACCTCTTTGAAGGTGGATTCATAGTTTTGCAGGTACTGTACCGATGCCGTAACCGAAGCTTTACCTTCACCATGGATCACATCATTCCGGTGGTGCCAAGCACGCCAAAATAAGAAAAGGATTTTTACCCTAGTTTCCACTGACGCATTTAGAATGACCTGTAGGAACCACTCGGGCCCCGTCTTATGGAATTCTTGTTCCGTCGGTAAGGCCCATACTTCACGAAGCTAATCACGTAGAGCTCTTGCTTGCGTGCACCTCACCAGAGCATGGTGCACATCCTCGACGCCTGTACCACAAATAGAACATGTAGGGTTAACCTTCTTAATACGTCGATGAACGTTGTCCAAGACAGCCAAGGTGTTTGTCGCAGCCCTCCATGCGAAAATCCTAATCTTAGGAGGGACTGGTGCCTTCCAAATACAGTCCCAAATTGGTCGATCACCCATCGACGCCGTACTTGATTGTCCAAAGGACATCCGGTTCAGAGAGTCTTGAATCCCAAGTCTGTAGGCAGAACGAACAGTAAAGAGTCCATTAGGCTCAGGGTTCCAGGCTACAAAATCGTCTATACAGCGCGCCGTCAGTTTGATTGCTAGAATAGCATCAACATCATGAGGGTAAAAGAACTCCTTAATAAGCTCCTCTTCCCAAGTTCTTGTGTGTGGGTTTATCAACTCGGATACCCAGCGCATCCTAGTTCTCTTCCTCTTGCCTGATACACGCAGGGAATCACTACGCGGCACCCAGTTATCTCTCCAAATTCGTACTTGGGACCCCGATCCAATCCTCCAAATGGCTCCTTTTTTCAGCAGCTCTAGGCCGTGCATCACACCCTGCCATGACTGTGAGGTGTTTTGGATAAAAGCTGTGTCAAGGAGATTTCCGTTTGGGTAATACTTGGCTCGGAGGAGTCTCGCACATAAGCTGTCTGGATCCTGCAGAAGTCTCCACGCCTGCCGGGCTAGCAGGGCTTGCTTGAACACTTTAAAATCTTTGAACCCCATGCCGCCATGTGACTTGGGTTTTGTTACCTTCTCCCATGACATCCAGTGCAAGCGCCGCCTCTCATTTTCATCACCCCACCAAAAATCCCGAATAACCTTGTTTAGATCTTCGATCAATCCATCAGGGAATTTAAAGATCCCCATGGCATAAGTAGGTAGTGCTTGGAGTATAGCCTTGACCAGAGTTTCTTTAGCCGCACCTGACATATATTTTTCCACCCAGTCGCATGCCTTTTTCTGGAACCTCTCCTTCAGAGGTTTAAACTTTCCCTTTTTCATTTTCCCCTCCGGCACCGGCAGCCCAAGATACTTTTCTTCAAAGCTAGAAGTTTCGTATCCTAAAATTGTTTTAATAGATGCTTGTGTGTCATCCTCACACTTGTCGCCATAAAGTATTGAGCACTTTCCAAGACTCACCAGCTGCCCAGTTCCCTTCTCATAATTATCAAGTATGGATTTTACAACTCTGGCTTGCTGAACCGATCCCTCGAAGAACATCAAACAATCATCGGCAAAGAGAAGGTGTGATATACCAGGAGCCCTACGACAAATTTTAAGCTCATGAAGGGCTCCCAACTCAATTTTCTGTTTGATCAAGGAAGAGAGGCCATCAGCAACAAAGAGAAACAAATACGGGAAAGTGGACCACCTTGACGCAGACCGCGGGTGGGGGAGAAAGAGTCCAACAAATGTCCATTAAAGCGAACCGAATATCGTACGGTGGTCACACATGCCATCACCCACCGTATCCACGTGCCATGAAAGCCCAGTTTCGCCAAAACTCCTTCAAGAAAACCCCAATCAACACGGTCATAAGCCTTAGCCATATCCAATTTATACGCGCAGTATTTAGAGCAAGCAGAAGACCCTCCCTGTATAGCATGAATGCACTCGAAAGCAATGAGCGCATTATCAGTGATCAGGCGCCCCGGGACAAGGCGCTCTGGAAAGGTGCAATGATGTTCTGTAGTAATGGTCGCAACCTGTTAACAAGACATTTAGAAACAATCTTGAACACCACATTGCACAGACTAATAGGTCTGTAGTCTTTTAACTCTTCAGGTTCAGCCTTTTTCGGAATCAGAACAATGGATGTTTCATTCATCTCACTAGGCATAATTCCATCAGCAAAAAATCTAAGGACCCCAGCAACCACGTCGTCCTTGAGTGTGTCCCAATTCCTTTGCAAAAATCTAGCCGGAAAGCCATCCGGTCCTGGGGCTTTTAGGGGCCCAATTTGAAAGAGCGCATCTTCAATTTCTATCAATGAAAACGGCGCCATGAGTTTCTCATTCATATGTTCATCCACACTCGGTTGGAAGAGATTGATAATATCCGCAGGTCGGACAGTCGTATCTCGAGTGTACAGGTGCTTGAAGAAATCAGTAGCCATCCCCTCCATCTCCTTAACGTCATGTGTAAAACTCCCATCCGGTTTTTTCAGCTTAGTAATGTTGTTTTTCTGTTTGCGCCGAGAGGCTTTCCTGTGGAAATATTTAGTATTGCGATCACCACCTTTCAGCCAGTCCACACGGGATCTCTGAAGCCACGTGAGCTCTTCCCTGTAGAGCAATTCATCCATGTCCGTCATAATTTTTGATCTCCTGGAAACGCTGGCTGCGTCTGTGAGCATAGCAATATTGTCCAGCTCCGTCCTAAGCTTTTTTGTTTCCCGTGTGATAGATGGGAAGTTCTTTATCTTCCAAGCCTGTAGCGAGTTCATCATAGTCTCAAGCGCGCCACTAACGGTGCCCAGCGTCGGCCCGATTTCCGGCCTATCTTCGACTCTAGCAACATCTGCATCCGAGTCCCGCATATGATTATCAACCAAACTTGATTCAGCCACCCTCCTAGACCAGGCCTCCTTGACAGCAGCAGGTAGACTCGGTATTCGTTCCCAAGCGACCTCGTACCTGCGCACTGGTCTTTTCGGTCTTTCTCGGGCCTCCTCCTCCAGCGTTAGCAAAAGCGGCGTATGATCAGACCGTGAGGTCTGAACATGGTGCACCCGAACGTGTGGGAATAAGGAGCTCCAAGCTGGAGTTGCTACAACACGATCAAGCCGAACTCTCACATTCCTATCTCCCTTTTGATGATTATCGAATGTCCACGGAGTGCCAATAAAGCCGAGGTCATGAGCATCGCACTCTGAGAGCACTTCTCTGAAGTCACTCATCAGACGTTCCGAACGCCTCGAACGGGAAAAGTGCTCATTTTGCCACATAGCTTCGTTGAAATCGCCAGCTAGTAGCCACGACTCAGTCGACCGTGACTTAATTCGTCTCAGCATAGTCCACATGTGATGTCTATCGCTTGCCTTCGGCTCGCCGTAAACAAAGGTACCACGCCATCTTTTCTCATAAACCCCTCCCTCAACGTGCACGTCAATATGACGGTGACTGAAGGATAAGAGATCAAAGGTGACGCCTTCCACACAGTAAAGGGCAATGCCGCCACCCTTCCCGTCAACAGAAACTGGAAAACACTCCTTCATCCCCAGTCTAAAACGCAGATTCCTCACTCGGTCAACACATTGCCTAGTCTCGCAGAGAAAGACAATGCTGGGCTTGTAGGTCTGTATTAAGCAGACCAGCTCCTGAACTGTCCGGGGTTGCCCCATTCCCCGGCAGTTCCAAATTAGGATACTCATTGGACCCGGCGGTCATCCTCGAGGGATGCCGCCGATCCATTAGATTGTCCAGAGACTGAGGTACCATCTTCCCTCTTATAACGCTTCTGTTCTTTCACCTCCTGGCCTATAGTGTCATCCAGACTCCGCCCAGATCCGTCATCCACATGAGCTCCATCAGTAAGAGCAAGTTGTGACGGCTCTCCATGACATGTCTCATTAAAGGCCAGTCTTTTCCTAGCATTCTTTTCAGCATCCAGCATGTGCTGATCGGCTAGTTTAATTGGGCTAGTCGCCGTATCAGTCAGGTCCCCATCTTTCTCTGTAAAATGTCACTCCGGATGTTGACGCCAGTCAACATAAGTTCCTCGTGCCAAGGGGAGCTGAGCCTCTGCCGTGTTGTACATGCCTGCATTAGTGCCTCGCGCTGCCCCTCTGCCCACATGCGTAGTTGATCGTCCACTCCGCAAACCTCCCCGAGAGTTGGAGGAGCCTCTCGGGCGACTAGCATCAGAACGAATCCAGTCTCCATACTTCAGGTCCTTCTCCTCAAACACTCCAATCCCACACTCCTTGTAAGGGTGACCTAGCAGGCCACAAGCAAAACACAGCAGCCCTAACTTTTCGTACTTCACCATGAACACAAATCGTTTACCAGCTAGCGAAAGCGAAACAAAGCGGGTAAGTGGCTTCCTCAAGTCTTGTCGGAGCCGGACACGCACGAAATCACCGCGGAAAGAGCCCACAGGGTGCATCTGAACTTCAATCACCTCCCCAGCTTGTTTAGTCACTAGTTGTCGGACAACTAATTCCTTCCTCACTGCCTCCGGTATTTTATGTATTTGTATCCAAATAGGCATATGATTTAGCTCAACAGCGTCAGGATCCGAGAGACCGTCATACGCCGCCATGATGAGGGGCCAATCGCGGAAAATCCATGGTCCCTTCTCTGTGACCTTCTCCCAATCCCCCAGACAAAAACACTGAATCACAAACCGTTTGGATCCCACCGGCCGGATTGAGACTTCCCTCGCCGGATTCCAGGCAACTCGCATCTGTTCATAGAAAGCTTCATGGCTGAACCCCTTGTCGCAGTGAACACGAGCAACCGCCAGCCAACGGGTGCTCTCTCGATGCCAGTCTCCTCGATAATCAGATCATCGAACTCATACTCCTCTATCTCCAAGCGCCCAAACAGGGAGTTAATGCCTCCCCCGTCCAGGCCTCCACCGCTTCCCGACGCTGATCCGACGTCAGCCTCCTTAACAGCATCAGATTTCTCCTTCTCCGCCGCAGGAGAACGCCCAGGGTCTGTAGACGAGGCGTCCGACATCGTCGAGATGAAAGAACACGAGAGACCAGCCAGCGCAACAGGCTCGCACGCTAGCTTTTTAGATCAGGCGGAAGCCCGTACTCTTGTGGATCGGCAAGTCGGAGATCGATCCGAACTCAGGGAGCAATCCTACCGGAGATCCGATCGGAGAACGAGAAACTCGCCGCCTGATCGCCAGGCAGGAGTACTTAACCCTAAAAACGGGTAACGTCCAAGAGCTTACCTAAACTAGCACTATGGGTAGGCACCGAGATTTTTACTCTCGGTAATCCCATCGTGACTAATGATTTAGTTATAGAGAATGATGTACTATTACGGAACGAGTACATAACACTTATCGATAACAAGATTGAGTTGCCAATCAGATTTCCGGTAAGTAAAATATCGCGTGATAAAGAATTTTTTTACGAATCATTTCAATCCTTGACATAGTGGTTCAAACCAATAAGGATCTTTGTTGAATTTGTGACAATCATTGATCGAGAGGTGTCTTGATTATCTCCGCATGTTTTCAAACCTATATGTTCGTACCATTAACGTTTGGTAAAGCTAGAGTAGCTCTTACGTATAGTGATACTGAAATTGATCTGCCATGTTAGCTGTTACCATAGTTGACATCTCCTCTACCTCAGTCTCCCGCCCATTGCCCAAGCCGACGCGAGCCGGCATGCCGCCTTGGAAGATCTTTGCTATCACCGAGTTATAACACGCAATCGAAGCCATCCGCCCTCTGGAAACATGTGATGATCTTTTCTCATAAATTTATTGCAGCAGTGGGGATTTACTACCACCAGCAAGGGATTTGCTACATATTCATATCTTTTTTTTTTGCTATATGTCGGTATTCCAAAAAGCAGCGAGGTTTTCGTAAGTTTTTTACGCATTGTTGGAAATAAAAATGCTACAACAATGTTTCGATAGCATAAATTTTTGCTATCGCAGGAACCGCTAGTGACAGATAGTGCAACAGACTAACCAAATTTTGAGAACGACTTCTCCAGGGATAGGGTCAATTCTCTGAAAAGCTGTTCTGGAAACCTAACAAGAACTGTACCTAAGCATTGGCCGGTTTAAAAAAGAATGGGCCAAAATAGAGCAAATAGTGGACCAAGTTCTGTCTGTGGGCCTAATAATAACCCTGCTTTACTTTTTGACAGCGGGGTGGTAATGTGGTATACCGTATACATGTGCTCACAAAAATTTCGAGCGTTCGAACGGATTGCAGGTCTGAATTATGCAGTTGCCTGCATTATGTACGGGGTCACCGTGATGAACTAACTATTTCTTCATGAAATTTACTAGTGATCTATGCAGATTTGCAGGTGAGGATTATGTACGGTCAGCATGATGAACTAATTATTTGGTGATCTACGAGAATTCAATTACTATTTCTTCCCAGCCGCGGAAGTAGATCACCAACCCAGATTTGAATTGAATTCTCAGTCGTTTAAGCGGACGGACGACACTAACCTCCCCACTCTTGGAAGAATCGCTAATCCCCAGCCGAGCCCAGCACCGCCGCAGCTCCAGCGGAGATGGCCGCCCCCTCCTACCGGCTCGCGGCGGCGGTCACGGCCCCCTCGACCGGCGAGTTCCTCATCGTCCGGCAGCAGCCCCCGCCTTCCCCGCCGTCCGAGGAGGAGGATTACGGGCGCTACGTCGACAGCGACCTCTACGACTTCCCGTCGGCGCCCCTCCGGCGCCTCGCGGCGGACGAGGAGCCGGCCCGGCCGGGCGTGCCCGTCGCCGGCGTGGAGGACTCCGGCCGCCTCGACCTCTCCCGCCTCGACGTCCCCGCCGCCCTCGACCAGGTGATCCATCATCAATGTTAGTGGTGTGAAAATGAAATTCGGTCGCTCTGCTACTGATCCAGTGTGAAACGCGACTTGCTCTGCAAATACTAGTACTGGCAATTGCTCCCAAATGGATCTCGAATACAGTAGCTCGCCAAATCCAGTGATATTTTTGTGTGTCCGTGGAAGCTACCGATTACCACTCTTAGTTACGAACATGGTTTACTTGTGTTGTAGAACCGTAGTTTGCAATACTGTAACTGATCAAAGACACGGTCTTTCACCAGATCCTGAACCAACTGGGCATGACGGATGCGATGTGCGGGGAGTGGAGTCTGCTCAGGTACGTCGAGGAACCGGAGTTTGGCCCGGACGCCGGTGTCAACACGGTGCTCCTCGTCGGATCGCTCGGGTCGAAACCGGAGGTTTTGCAAGGTCTGCTGCTAGTTTTCTTACTAACTGGTAGTCTCTAGGAATTTGCTAAGGCACCCTAAGCTGAGTTGTGCATGGCAGATTCATCTAAATGGATGTCCAAGGAGGGCGTATGGGAATTGCTTTCTGGAGTGAAGCCCAATGGTACCCGAATTGGGCCGCATGTGTATATTGCGTTTCCAAAGTTGGAGGTGTCCGCAAATTGGACCTCTGCCTCTGCATTGGCCTGTCAGGTATGTATATTTTGCTTGGATCCAATTTCAATTTGTAGTCAGTAAGCTGGCCTCTTTTCCTGAAATGCTATGTTTGATTGATAGGAATACCCTCCTGGATTAACGCTTGTCCCAATGAAGAGTAGGACCTTATCGCCTTTCCGTACGACTAATCTCGTGGTAGTACAAGCAAACGGTGGTGCGTGTGGATCAGAACGTTCTGATTTCTTCGCTTGTGGTGATGCCCTACTGATAGATCCTGGATGTTGCACTCAGGTTCATACAGAGGTATGAACGATATGTAAGATTATATTCTTGTAACCACAAATGCGGTGAAACATGGTGTATCTCTTAGTATTTCACTATCTTTTAAATGCGTCTTCCTCCGTTGACTTGTTTTTTAAGTATCCTAATGCGCTGTTGTAGATTTCAGAGAAGTGCAACTGTGCACCTTCTCTATCATCTTATTCATTTGCTTCGGTTCCTCATGGGAGCTGCAGTCCTGACATCATCTTCTTCATGCAGCTTATTTCTGGAAGGCCTTAAAATCACTCTTATTCTATATGTGACATATATAACTTGCTCCTGAATGTTTCTATATTAAAGTAGAATCAAGGAATACCAAATAATGACAGAAGGGCCAAACGCATTACAAGACTTCATGCAAAAACTTATAACTCTAGTGCAAAACCATAATTTGGTGCTCAACCACACAACTTTTGTTTCGTGAAAGAATCAACTCAAAAGTTTTGTGAAAAAAACTAGATACTACTGATTTATGCTGCTTGTATCACCCTTCAGAACGTGAACTTAAACTCAAAGTATGTCGGTTGATTAGTATAAGTCCCCCTTGAACCCATGAACAATTTCAGTCCGAATTTTCTCGTTGTTACTCCCAGTGTGGAGAAATTTTTATTCAAATTTATGCATAAGTAGAGGAATTACAGAAGTGTGCCTAGCGTATTTTTTGTTGGTCATCAAATTTTGCTTTTACAATAGGCTTTGCTTAATCTTCTTAGGCAATGTTGTATGCACAGCTATGTGTGGTGGTCCACACCAGTAATTGTTTATGTTAATTTCTAGTTTAAAAAGAGTCTATCCATTCAATTCGAACAAATGACAACATCATGTCCTGTTCAGCTTGCAGATCTTGTCAATTCCCTTCCAGAGAAGTTAGTAGTCCTTGTTACACATCATCATAATGATCATATTGATGGTATGTTTACAATTTTTTTCTTAAATTAAGACCCTATTTGCTAAAACTCCCAACATGGTAGTACATGTTTCCAGCCTCTTTACTCTTCATAAATTTACTGGCTGTGTTGGTTGAATAATGCAGGTCTTTCGGTTGTTCAGAGATGTAATCCTCATGCTGTTCTTTTGGCACACCAAAACACCATGAAGCGGATAGGGAAAGGTAATACCTACACCCCTTTCTACAAAACTTTTGAGGTTATCATCCACTTAGTCAGGAACATGGTGCTTGGATAATTCAACTGGTATTGAGCAAGTGAAAATGTATCCTTAGACCTTGTTTTGTTCTGGAAAAATAAAGAGGCTCCTTATACAATCCGTATGTCTGTAATCTGCATGCACATCCTTCAAAAGTAATGATGCAAACAGATTATTCACTACGCGATGTATAGTTATACCTTTCTGCATGGTCCTCACAGTAATTTCCACTCTGTCTTAGTTGCAAAAAAAAAAAATCCACTCTGTCCTGGTATATTTGACTTTGGTAAGGTGCTATATTGTGGTATCATCATTTATTGTTGGATGTCAAACAAGTTATAGTTTATTTATATTTTTTTCAGTTCTGATTTGCTTCTGAATGATGGTAGTAGATAATAGTTAAGTTATATCATTAAGTTAAACCATTCAATACCTTCAAGTCTGCAACTACTGCATACCATGTGTGTCCATGTGATTTGACTCATACTTCGCACGCATAAATTATTTGGCCATGCGCACTTATATTTATCTGCAACATGCATGCGTGCAGGGAATTGGTCAAGTGGCTATAATGCAGTGACTGGTGGTGAAAACATATGCATAGGTGACCAAGAACTACAAGTTGTTTTTGCTCCTGTAAGCCAGTGTTTTATTTGGGGAATTATTCTGTCGTTTCAGCACATGCCAGTGTTTTGACCTTAAATGATAATTCATTTGATTTGTCCAATCATAAAAACTTTATTTATGTACTGAGCTCTAAAAAGGCTAACACAACATTACCCTAGACAGAAGTTATAGTAGCAACTGGCAATCCAAGATGCCTTAAGGGGTATAAACATTTTGTTTCTTACAGTTCAAATACAGATGCATGCCATAGTTCAAACAGAATGACTACACTAACCACAGAAGGTTTTTTCCAATGGGTATTGTGTTGTTGTACTGTTTTAACAAAAGATGTTGTCATGAAGTTTGTCACTTAACTTGAGTTACCAGTTACAAGAGTTATCAGGACAACCATTGTTGAATATAGTCATCCTGACGCTGCTGAGAGGCAAAACTGAATCAACACTACTCGTCATCTTATACAACAATTATTCTCTAGCATCACCTACAAATTACTCTCCAGGATTTTCTTTACCATGGGAAGTCATTATAATGGACGCACATGATTGGTCTCTTTAGAGTTTGAAGTCCATCCATTTCCTGATGTGATGTGATCTAAATCATACATTCTGCTATTTAACTTTATCTTGGAATTAATAGTGGATCTTCTTGGGGACTTCTGTACTTTGGTTGTATGGAATTCAATTGTCGACAAAATCAACTGCATCTGTGAATCAAGTTTTTTTAGTTAAAGCAGAACATATGCTGGTTTAACTGATTGGAACTTTCTGGATGTTTTTAATCCCAGGGTCATACTGATGGTCATATGGGGGTTCTCCATGTCAATACCAATGCACTAATTGTTGGAGATCATTGTGTAGGGTAAGCATCAATCTTGAAAATATTATCAGCAGAGCTTGTAGATACTCTATGATTGTCCTGGACCAGCATATGGTTTAACTCTTGCATGTAATTACCGAATTGAAGTGCCATATCAATTTTTTAACTTGTTTACACAATCGAGTATATATGGCAAGCAGACAAGTACACAAACAGAATGGTCAGTTTTCAGGAGCACACCTCGCTCGGTTTCTGAACTTGGCATTAATGAGTAAAGCAGGTGACAAGAACATTTGATGTTGTCAATTGTCCTCTAAAATAAAGACTAGGTCGTCAAAGAGTGACAACCCATGAAGATAAATGGTTGGCAATACTGAAAGCAGTTGTCCATCATTTCCATAATGGCAACTCTGGATCGTGTGCAAATCCATCTCTGCTGTTTTTTCCAATTTATTTGCAAAGAATTTAGAAATAATAAGGTTTTTGTACGTAGGCTAGACCGCATAGGCTTGTGTCTAAGGCAGCTATTAGAGACTCACCATTGTGTATATGCATGTTACTAAAACATATGCTACAAGGTTTAAAATACTGAGTAATTTTCCTCGAAATCAATTAGAAAAATGGTCACACACTGAACATGCAAATGATGCTAAATAAGTACTGAAAAGTGAACATCCATATTTTTTGCGTTTGCAGGCATGGAAGTGCAATACTGGACATTAGAGCTGGCGGCAACATGAAGGTAATTGTATTTTTTTTACGGTCATTGTTGTAACACATCACAAAAATCTTCAAATTGTGGGAAAATTCTCTTTTTTTTTCTCATGTACGTTGTTTCTGGGCTTTACCTTTTCTAGTGTTCCTGCCTCTAGAACGTGTTGTCTAAATCAGAGTAGATTAACATTAGGTTGTTCTGAAATATGCAGGACTACTTTCAAACCACATACAAGTTCTTGGATATGTCCCCACACGTGTTAGTTCCAATGCATGGAAGAATCAACCTATGGCCCAAGCATATGCTTTGTGGATACCTCAGGTATGAAACATATCACTACTGTGAAATTTATGGCTGGACACATTATACATATGGATTTGTCTAATCAAGTCAAACATCTGTTCCTTCTTCCTCTTTTCTTTTGGTTCTATAGAAGTGTTTTATTGTCTTTTTTGTGTACGACTATCTGTATTTTGTATAGATGATTTGTTATACATTTCTTGATACTGTACATTATTCTGATGTAATGTGTATTTTACTGATTTTTCAGGAATCGAAGGGCTAGAGAAGCCTCTATTCTGCAATCGATAGAGAATGGGGCTCAAACTCTGTTTGACATAGTTTCAAGGACTTATGCCGACGTAGACAGGAAATTCTGGATTCCTGCTTCCTTTAATGTCCGCCTTCATGTTGAACATTTGAACTCTCAACATAAACTTCCTAAGGTGAGTGAAATTGTACCCATCTTATCTGCTTACATGTTCCATTATTAATCCTGAATATTAGGCCCGTGAGGCTTATCTGCTTTAAAAAGAATACCTAAAGCGAGTGGTAATCACTTACCATTTTGAGTGTTTTGCCCTCTACGATGCCTTGAAAGTTCAAACAAACATGACATAGTAATAAATTTCTTAATCATGTTCTATTTGATCTTGTAAAAATTTACACAAGCTATAGTAGTGTAGGCCCTAGAGGAAGTGCGTTGGGATAAACATTTATCAAAATGCAAATTGTGCACCTAAATGTTGTTGATCTAGAGCTGCGATATTTGGACTGGGATAAACATAGACGATTTATTTTACTAATAATTGAGAAAGGAAAAAGCCACACACTGGTGTTCACAATAATCTGTGAATCCTTTTATCATATTAGAGCAAATTAATCAATGACTTTTACATTGATTTAGTTTAATTTTCTTGCGATCATTATGCAGGGTTTCTCCTTAGAAATGTTCGATCGAAGTTGCGATGAATTTGTTCCTAGCCTGCAGTGACCGCGATTGTGAGAAGACAAATCAAATGCTCCTTCCGAGTTTGTATTCCATCTAGGCTGCTCTGTGCAATTCTGAATATTTTTAAACGAATTAAACAACATGTTAACTTTCTTATTTAAGGGGGCATCTTATCTTATTTAATGAACCAAACCTTGTTAGCTATCAATTGTATCATATTCAGAAGCCTCTTTGTTGTGCCATGCTGGATAAATGTATGGGTTGGCTTATGTGTTTGTAACAGTCTGATTCAATATATAAATGCAGGGATTTTCAACGGAAAAGTTTGAATCAAGCTGTAGAGTACAATTCATATTCCGGTGGGCTGTGGCATATGCTCAATCCAGGAGTTCGCCAGCCCTCATTGCGGCAGGTGCCATTGCCGGGGGTTTGGCGATTGCTTACGCTCTCAGAAGACGGTGATCCCCATCCCCGCACACGTATCTGTCCTAAGATCATGTAATTCTTCCACCGATTCCTTACTATAATTTTTCTATGTTGCATCGTCAGTGAACTTTGCCTACGTTGTGTTCATCCGAAGATATACTACTTTGACCAAGATGCCCACATGCATGTGGGTGGAATAGTGGCATTTTTTTGCTGAGCTGACGCATCCATGCATTCTAAGGCCTAGTTTAGGTCTCACACAAAATCTAGTGTCACTGTTGTCATTCTTTTAATGCACACACCAACTTTAGTAAGAGCAAGCAAGGTCAATTTTTTTGTTGCACTTGCTAACTTTAGTAAGAGGAAGCGATGCATGGCGTGTCTGCGTAGCTGCTGTTGTAGATCCAAGGTATAACCAACAGCTGCATTTCTCTCCTAAGCATCATATGCTATCGGCCTCTAGCTAGCAGCATGGCCAGCAGCGCAGCCAAGGCCACGCAGGGCTTCCATTCAGGGAGCAGCATCCTCAATCTGGTTCCCGTGCTGATCCTCGTCACCTTCGGCTTTGTCCTGGGCAAGATCGGCAACGGGAGCTTCTCCCCAGAATCCTACGTCCCTCCTCTCCGCGCGGCCGTGCCGCCAGAAACGGCATGCCCCCCGCCTCCCAGGACTACACCGCCGGCGCTGATGGAGTTTGCGGACTTCCTGGCGCCGAGCGGTGGTGGTCTGGTGCACAACATGACCGACGAGGAGCTCCTCTGGAGGGCGTCCATGGAGCCGATGCGGGCCCTTAACGTGTCGATCGTGCCCAAGGTCGCCTTCCTCTTCCTGACGCAGAGGACCCTGCCGCTGTGGCCACTGTGGGAGACATTCTTCAACGGACACGACGTGGAGCTCTACTCCATCTACGTGCACGCCAGCCCCGGCTACGCCGACTTGGCGCCTAAGGAATCCGTCTTCTACGGCCGCCTGATCCCGAGCCGGGGCACGAGCTGGGGCGACATGAACCTGGTGGACGCAGAACGGCGGCTCCTGGCGACGGCGCTGCTGGACCTCG
Organism: Poa annua; assembly: GCA_026929855.1. Lineage (NCBI taxonomy): Eukaryota > Viridiplantae > Streptophyta > Magnoliopsida > Poales > Poaceae > Poa > Poa annua. Next base: position 1,456,695 of record CM049428.1, on the reverse strand, counting down.
GCAACGCGCGGTTTGCGCTCTTCTCGGAGTCGTGCATCCCGCTGCTGGGCTTCCCGGCCGTGTACGCCCACCTCACCGGCTCCGGCGACAGGTTCCACGTCGAGAGCTTCTTCAACGTCTCGCGGCACGGCCCCTTCTTCGAGGACCGCAACATAAGCCTCGTGGAGTGGCGCAAGGGGTCCCAGTGGTTCGAGATGGACAGGCGTACCGCGGTGGAGCTGGTCGCCGAGGAGGCGTGGTACGACGTGTTCCGGGGAGACCACGGCGTGCTGAACATGGAGGAGCACTACCTGCCGACGCTGGTGACCCTGCTGCCGGGCTGGGGCGCGCGGTGCGAGAACCGGACGCTCACGTACGTGGACTGGAGCACCCGGGGCGCGCACCCCAGGAGCTTCATCGGGGAGGGCCTATCAAAGGAGCTGCTGGAGGAGATGAGACGAGGGGATGGCAAGTGCGGCTACAAGTACAACCATGATGGTGGGGTGGTGGAGTTCTGCCATCTTTTCGCCCGAAAATTTGGCAAGGACGCGCTAGCAAATCTGTTCCAGCTGATGCCCGAGCTTTGGCTGGTATGATCCAGATGCATATATGCACGTCTGATCATCGTTTTGTGTCCCACCCTCACCCAAATTCTCTTCCGGCGCGCTCTTCCCATGTTAATTGTCACATTTTCCCTCTCTACACACCGCTTACCACAAGGGGGAAACAGGAGGGTGGTGCGGATGAGATAGAGATAGTTTACTTTTGTTTAGAGAAAAGGAATTTCAAATCGAAATATCTTTGTAACCGTCCGTCCAAATTACAAACTTTTGTCACAATTGTGTTCCCCAGGTCCAATCTCATATAGGTAGGTTTTGACAAATAAAAATCAGTACTTCCAAAACTAGTAAAGGGGTGTACTTCGAAGTACTTGGTTTCTTATGTACCTTTACTCCGTGTTAGTGTACACAAACAACATATGAAAATTTGTTCGAGCTGCACTTAAAAGTATGTCTGTATAACACTTGGAAGAACGCCCGAGTATGGCTCTAGCATTTCAGAGGTCGTAGGGCGAAGCCCATATGATGGTCCTAAGGACTAGAATTGAGTAAAATATATGGCTTCTACAGTCCAATGAATAAACAGATAAAGTCAGCCAAAACTGTTGTAAAATGAATAAACATATTAACAAATCATAGTATGCAAGCTTGCAGCTCCAACTCAAATAGTTGCAAAGACAAACAATGAAGTATCTCCTCTGAATAGCTCCTGCAAAAGTTGTAAAGAAAAATGGTTGTGCTTCAGTGTACCCTCACCCACCCAGGACCCAAACTTAGCGTGTGTTTGGTTGATGGATTAAGAAGGGTGGGGTGGAATGGCTCATATTTTATAGGGTGGGACGGCCCAGAGTTCCAATTTGGTGTTTTGTTTGGTTTTGAGAATGGATGGATCATGGATAGTACCAACAACTTAAGAACTTTTAATTGCAATTAGCTTAACAGGAAATGGGGGCACCACCGCCATGAATCCCGGCACAATTTTATAAACGACATTACAGATGCTTAAGGACGGAATGCTCTGGATCATCCACCTTGGGAATGAGAACAACCGAAGTATCATTCCATCCATCTGGTATTATGTTTGAATTCAGTGCTTGAAGCACCTCAGTAGTAATCTCTTCCCCCACAAATATCCCAAAAACTTCTTGTAAAAACCTGCATGCAATCTATCTGGCCATGAGGCTTTAAAATCCCCAATACTAAAGATAGACTTCTTCACATCTTCAGAATTAAAAGGTGCCCTTAATTTGTGGTTCATCTCAGATATAACTCGCTGATTTAATTTATCCAAAAAAATTGGATCCGTAGCACCAACTTCAGATGAAAAGTGGTTAGAGAAGTACTGTAAAATCAGACGTTTAAGTAAATATGTACCTTCAACCCATGTAACATCACTCCCCTTTAATTTTCGGATGTAGTTTCTTCTTCCTTCGCGCGGTAGCAAAATTATGGAAAAAAAGATGCGTTGTGTTCTCCTTGTTTCAGCCAATTTACACGAGAGTCCCACTCGTGGAGTGCCTCGTGCATACGGCCCAATCTCCCTGGCACAGACCCGCCATTCTCAACAACCTCTCTGAATGTATTTTCCTGAAACCATTTGACCTCAAAGCGTTTGGGACAACTCTTTGGTTGCATTGCTGCAAACTGAAATTCCAAGTTACAATCAGATAAGGCCTCCCAGAACACCTGCATGTAACTTTATGGTCTTTGATTCCCCCAATCCTTCTCATGAGAGTAAAGGATCTCATTAAGGTCCCCAATTACCACCCTGGGTAAATCATGTTGGCTATTGAGTTCTCTTAACTTGTCCCATGTTTTATATTTGTCCTACCGGTGAAGTTCACCATACATGCCTGTGAGTCTCCACTCTCAACCATCCTTCTCCACGACTCTGACATCAATATAAGTAGGAGCATAGAAGAGCTGTTGGGAAGACACCTCCCTTTTTTTTCCATAACATGATAACACCACCACTCCTCCCATCACTTGGGTTCACAGTTTTAAAATCCATATTAAGTTTTCTCCTCAAACAATCTGCCAGAAATTCGTCAAGGCGAGTCTCCGACAAGAACATCACCTTAGGGTCACATCGCTTTTGAAGATCTGAAAGCGCACAAACTGTAAGAGCATAACCCAAACCCTGACAGTTCAAAGACAATATTTTCATTGTGTCCGGACGAGTTTCTCTCAGGGACTCGTCGATCCTGATAAGGAGTCAGCTCCGTCCTCCTTTGTGTGTTTCGGTCTGTTGCTAATCACATCGTCTTCCTTCCCATATTCCAAACCATCCAGAGGAGTACTACTTTCCGTCGGCATCGCCGTCGGGACAACAGTGCCATTGCCACGCGGTTCTGGTAATTCACCCTCTTCAGAGAAATTCTCATCTAGGTTTCTCTTAGTTCCTGAGATTGGGTTTCCTTCACTATCAACGTCCATGTCTTTCCCTTCAAACGAAACTTGTGACTGTGTCCTTCAGGGCTGGATCAAGCCCACAGCAGGACCATCAACAAACGTTAAGGCATAGTATCTCCAGCTTGAAAGGTTATCTCCTCTCCCATGACCTCTGCCCGACATTGGAAACTATTTGGTTTTTTGGTGCCTCCATCACAAATCACAATGGCGAATCCAGCAGGGTTTAAGGGTAGGGTGGGGCTGACTCAAAGATTTGGCCCGCTCAGCTATAGAAGAGGGGGAAGAGGGCAAGCCCAACCCAACTGACCTTCGCCCCACACCAGGAAAATGGCCGGATTTGACACTGCTCCGTCATGGGTTATAAAATGGATTCTAAAAAAGGATTAATTCTTCTTTTTTCGTGGTCCCTCAAAAATATATTCAGTGTCGCCTTGGGCCGATTTGTATCAGATGTTCGGATGGAGTATAGCACTGATAGCCAAAATACACTACAGTAGTATTTAGTCAACTATGGATAGCCATTGACGTGATTTAACTATGGATAGCACCCTCCTTTACTGTGATCTCCCGTCTCCTCTTTGTGTGCTTGTGTCGTCATTCCCAATGTAAGGTTCCTCCATTGACCTTGAGCTACCAGAGGTGTCATATTTAAGCAACGTCTGATCTCGGTTTCTAATGTACGTACAGAAGTTCCAATTATTGGAGGTACTGAGTCTCTGTAAAATGTAACGGATCATTGCTATCTAGCCATCCAATATTCATATACTCCGAAGTACTTTCGAGTTTGGAACTGAAAGTTGTATGTGGATGCAGAACAATGTCACCGCAATGTGTATTTGCGAACTTTGTGAGACTTGCACGAATCGTTTTCACGAATTTCGTCGTATTTAATTAGTTGCGTTTAGTTCCATACTATCCATGCGTACAATGTGTATAAGACTAGCTAAGACTAATCAAATCATGTTTATTATCCCCCTACACTAACAGATTGCTTGCTATCTACGGAGCAGTACTATTCAGTAGTCAGTGCTTGTGAAATTAACCTGTTTGCAGTCATGGCTAACTTTTTCCAGAGCAAGCTAGTGCTAGCATGCATATAAACCAAGGCAGAACGCTAATATAATTGCATGACATGTTCGATGAGGGACTAGCTAGCAATCAGGCCATGAAGAAGCCCATGCCTCATTCCGGCGGCGTCGGCGTGGTACGTTTGCTGCTCGTCTTCTGCTTAGCATATGTGCTGGGCTTGATGTCCAACGGCACCTTCCAGCATATCTACATCCGCAATATCCTGCCGCAATTGCTCCCTGCTGCGTCTCCGTTGCAATCGCCGCCGCCGCCCCCGGAGGAGGAAACCGCACCTTGCATCATGCCAGCATCGCCTCCTGCGGAGCCGCCGCCACCGCCTGCAACACCGTCGACGCCATCCGAGGAGCGGCGCATGGCGTTCGCAGATTTCCTGTCACCGAGCGCCGGCGTCATGCACAACATGACCGACGAGGAGCTGCTGTGGAGGGCGTCCATGGCGCCGAGGATGAAAAGCATGCCGAAGCACGTCATCGCGCCCAAGATCGCCTTCCTGTTCCTTGTGAGGGGTGACCTGCCGCTGCGTCCACTGTGGGACAAGTTCTTCCAGGGCCACGAGGAGCTGTACTCAATCTACGTGCATGCGAGCCCTGGCTACACCGGCTCGCCGCCGCCAGACTCACCCTTCTATGGCCGCATGATTCCAAGCAAGGTACTTTCACTAAACCTAGATTGTCTATAATTAAGAAGGTCCGTTTTTTTCTATAAAGAGAGTGTATATTTCTTGGTCGATTGGTTTTTTCTTAAATCTCAGTCATCTCAGGAAAATGTAGCTACAGTTTTAAGGAAAATATAGTTGTATGTTTCTTTAAATTGTGATTGCATTTTTTAAATATTATTGCTGTGCTAGAGAACGAGCTGGGGAAACATAAACCTTCTGGACGCAGAGCGGCGTCTCCTAGGGAACGCGCTGCTGGACCTCTCGAACGCACATTTCGCGCTCTTCTCGGAGGCCTGCATCCCCCTCCTAGACTTACCCACCGTGCACGCCTACATCACCGGCTCCGACACCAACTTCGTTGACAGCGTCGACCGCCGGGACAGCCGCGTGCGCCACAGGCCCTACTTCGCCGAGCACAACATCAGCCTCGCGCAATGGCGCAAGGGTGACCAGTGGTTCGTGATGGACCGCGTGTTCGCCATCGAGGTCATCACCGACGAGACCTACTACGGCCCCGTGTTCCGGGACGGAAAGCACGGGGTCGGCCACATGGAGGAGCACTACATCCCGACGTTGATCAACATCCTTGGCCTCGGCAGCCGCAACTCAAACCGATCAGTCATGTACTCGGACTGGCGGCACGCGGAGGGGCCACACCCAAAGAGCTACAACGGCAGCGTGTTGACGGAGGACCTCATCAAGGAGATGAGGCGAGGAGTGAACGGGGACTGCACCTACAACGGCGGGGTGGCGGAGTTCTGCGCCTTGTTCGCGCGCAAGTTCAAGCCGGACGCGCTCGAGCCCTTGCTCGAGTTGGCTCCCAAGGTTATGGGTTTTGGCTAATTGAGATGCACATCTTTTGACTATCTTGTGTTTTATTGTTTGTGCATGAACGCTCGATCGAGTAGGTGAAAGAACCATGATCGATGTGTATGTTCGATAACCTTAATTTTTTGAGCAAACCGGTTGTTAAGAATTGACCGATAACTTAACACCTGTGATCCACAGATATATTAGTACATGAAGTATGTATTGTCTAAGTATTGGAGCAGTCCCTGATATTACTTTGAAGTTTACAAGCTAACAAGTTTGAAGCAACTAAAGAATGAGAACAATATTCAAAACTTGTACTTCACTACATACATGGAATTTGTCACCGTACACTCTAAAGTGAACTGTGTATGTGTTGTTTTATTAGTTGGGTTGTCACCTGATATCATTTCCTTGATTTCCTTCCAAAAGATTGCTTCCTATGTGACAAGTTTGATGCCCACGTTAATGCATATAAAACCAAAACAGAGCATTGCTTGTGTGTGTAGTGGTCTAGTTGATCTTCGTTCGATGTACTCAGCTTCATTTCTCCTTCACGCATACACCTACGTACGCGCCTACTCAAGGAATGCTTACACTGGTGCGCAACCCAAGACTTCTGAGCTCACACTATACTTTAGTTTAACCTGTACCGTTTGACCAGGATTATGTTGCTCTTTTACTGCACCTACCAGCTTCACTTTGTGTCATTGACAAGTTTCCTTCGTTGACCATATAAGTTGAATTTTCACACAAAAAAATACAATTAACAAACTACATGATTCACTACTTGTTAAAACATCGAACACGGAGTGTTGAGGAGTGAAAAACATAGAGAAAGGTAAACCATTTTAAGAAATGAATTAGAAGTTGTACATATTCGCTAAAGTAGAGAACATCCAATTATTTCTGCAGCTTGCATAAAAAAAGAAAGGCATTATTGCATTAGTCATTTGGCTAAGATGTAGTGATAATCTAGAATACACGGGCCTATCAAGAAAGTAAAATGTAAAGGTGAGGGGAACAAAGCTGAAGGAGATGATAGGAGCGAGCTTACGATTTCATCCAAGCGTGGGGGAGGGGGGGGGGGGGGGGAGTGCCCGAGTCCATCGTCAGTCTCTCTTGCTCGTAGCTCTCTTGGCGCATGTCCTACATCAGCGACGATCCCAGTGGTGGTGGAAGCCTCGACGGTGCCAGGAAAGTAAAACATCGGCTCCATGAAAATGGTTATTACCTCTGACAAGAAATTCGTCAATGCCCAGATGCACTTACGGGACCTAAGCTCCAATACCAACACAAGATAAAAGGAATTCACGGGACTTGAAAAACATGCACAGTAGCCAACAGAAGTGGTTAGCATACAACTAGTTGCCTGCATGAGCTTACCCAAGGTTTAATGAACCAGGCAAAAGAAAGATAACAACATGGCCATCAGTGCATACAGAAATAAGTCCTCAACAAGGTAACCTATTTGTTAAGAAATACCAGCAGCAGTGATCTATGATGGATGCCATTCTGTTCTGTCAACAAAATTTAGAACATCAGAGACATCACCGCAGTTCTCATTTAATGAGAACTTCAATCATAAGCTTTACATAGACCTTTCTTTGTAATCATTTGGAAGAGGCAGTGCCTTTACAGATGCAGTGCAGCAGAATCTGCAAGAACACAATATATGAAAACATCTTATAACATGAGAACAAGCGTTGTGCACTCTCAAGATATCAAGCAGATAATAGTGCTGAACTTGTAGAAAACATAGTACAAGAATACACAAGGCAGGAATCTCCATGATGTCCATTGAAGTTTGGCCGACTGTAAGCATTGTCCCGTGAGTAAATTGGGATCATTTTCTCCTCCCACCACGCTCCCTCAAAGCTAGATTGACAACCACCCCAGGGCCAACATTGTAATAAGCAAGAGAAAGATTGTCTTTGAGGAAACTAGTCCTCACGCTCAGCTTCTGCTTATTAGCAGGAAGCTGCAGCTCGGCAGCAATCTGCTGCTTGAGACCACCGACGGTCTCTGAGAGCGTTCGGACAGTGATATCCAAAACCTGGCCTCGCAAGTTTCCTTCATGGAGGTTGGGTACAGAAACCGAGATGCGAGCAGGGCCCTGCAGAAAACGCATATATTAGACTAGTCATAGTGGAAGTAACATAGGTAGTATCATAAGTGTCACGTATGCAAAAATAGTGATGTGGCAAGTATTTAATGAAGAGAGAGGTGATGATAATATCATAGGTAGATACCGTAACATAGCGGATTCCAAGACAAGATGAGTCTATAGGCTAATAAATGCATGACTATATGATACCACTCATATGATACTCTCCACTATTGAGATAGTAACATAGACTAGTATCATAAATATGATACCACTGTATGATACTTCCCACTATGACTAGTCTTACCATTATTACAGGGACAGATAATAAGAAAAGGATGCAGGTAATTAGTGCAGAAACAGATTGAAAAGAGAAATTAATTACCGGATGTTGTGCAAGGAACTGCTCAGGTGGAATCAGAGTAGCATCGTCTGTTCTCTTCCTCTTGGGTTGTGGTTCATCAGTTTGAGGTGGCTGCTCCTGTGCAGGTGGTGGTGGAGGCTGGGGGACTCCGATGGGGTTGACCATGGTCTGCATAGGGAACCATGGTGGTGGACCAGTCATGAACTGAGAAGTAGTATGACCCATGGGTCTAGACATCCTAATCATCTGTTGTTGACCTGGTGGAGGAGGTTGGTGCATGTTGATCATCATATGTGGAAATCCTTGCATATGTTGAGCTTGAGCTGGGGGTTGGACATGATAATGCACTGGAATTGGCGCCGTAGTAAATCGAGGAACACTCATCAGAGAAACTGGTTGATGTGGATGAGGCCGTATCCTTGGAGGAAGTGGAGCTGGACCTGGACCGCTCGAAGCATCACCGCGTCGTCTGGCCTTGGCCTTGACTGCTACAGCGTTATAAACCTCCTCCTCCGTGGTTCCGAAAATGTCGTGCGCGCCAGACCGAGGATGTTACGGGAGATCTCGTCGTCGGGAGCGACCGTGGTCACCTTGGTCCTGGCCAGCTTCCTCTCCTGCTGCTCCCTGTACTTGGGATCGATGAGCGAGACGCGCATGTGCTCCTCCACCTCGCCGGCCGGGACGAGCTCCCCGGTTACAGGCGAAACGACGGTGAACTTGGTCGGATCATCCCTCTTCGCGGGCGGCCTCCTGTCCTCTGGCCTCTTGTAGTTCTTGACGATCCTCATTGATGGCTCGTCGTCGCCGGTCACCATGATTTTAGGGCTTGGAGGAGGCGACGCCGGCGACGAGGGAACAATCTATTTGGGCACGCTAGCTGGTTCTCTCTCTGCGATGGCACTTGCCGGTAGGAAAACTTAAAGAAAAAATTATGGGATCTGCTGTATGTCAGCCGACTGTGATTGATTTCGTTTGCTCTCGTTTTTCTGTCCGTCGATCGGTCCTTGCGATTCGTGCTCGCTTGTGTATGTTTTGGCTCGTTGATTTCATGCGTGCTCTAGTTCGTTTTTGTTTGGGCTGGCCCATCGGTTTTGGGTTTGGGCTTTTCGTGTAGGGCCGGGCTTTTTATTTCTGAAGCGGCGGGGATGTCCCGACAGAGTCTTCTTCTTTTCCACGTGTCGTTTTCATTTCGGTGTTGAGGCAGAGGAAGGGGAGCCAGGCGGAGCTTGAGGAGGCTGTGTTGCTTTCGCCATTTTTTTGAATCTGCTCTGCTTCATGGCGAGAACCGGCGTCGGGGAGAGGAGAGGCCGGCGGCGTCTGAGGTATTCCTTCGCGCAGCTTCCCTTTCTCTTCGCCGCTCTCTTTTTTTCTTGTGGTTTCTGTATAGGCTAGCTCTGCTTTTCCTTCTCTGACCTCCTGGTTCATGGCGAGCTCCGGCTCGGGGGGGGGGGGGGGGGGGGGAGGTCGGGGGTGTGCCTGAGGGCTGAGGTAGTATCTCTTTAGCTTCCATATTCCTTCGCCGTGGTTGTGTCCTGCTTGCTTGCTGCCTCCCGTAACATCCCCTGTCTATCCTAATTTGTGCGTTGTAGGCTAGATTCAGGTCGCCGGGTTACGGATCTGCGTGTGTTATGCGCGGCTGCATGTGTTTTGTTGTTATCGAGCTAATCTCTGAAGGCGAGGTTGGGGGGTGGCTATTTTGCTATGTTTTTCTTTTTCGTAGTAGGATGTGATATGTTCTAGTTGTGGTTGTAGTCTAGCTGCAGAGGCGATGCGTTTTTTTAGGAGAATGATCTGTGTAATATGTAGTGTTTTGTTCGTTATTCGATTTTTTCTCTGTTTTCGTATCTTAGCTGTAGAGGAGGCCGCCTCTATTGTTATGTAATTTTTCATTTTTCAGTAGTTTCCATATGTTTTTTGTAGTGCTGTGATTTTGAATGGTTTTTTCCTAATCCATGCCATACGTTTTAGTGTTAGTTGCTGCAGGCTGCATCATTCTCTCTGCGAGTTGAGCGTTTTGAGTTTTTACTGCTATATTCTGAGAGCTTTTTGGTCTTTGAGTATTCAGTTTGCTTCAGACTGTGGTTACATTGTTTTCGTTATGTTCGCCATAAGTTAGCTTTGTTGTGTATGTTTGCCTTGCATCTACTAGCAGTGTATAATGAAGTTATGTTGTAATTGGTTTTTTTTGTTTTTTGTATGCAGATCCCGTTTGCTGCTTCCTGAGTTGGGAGAGGAGCGTTTTGATGCTGATAACAGTGAAGGGAACAGTTTGTCTAGCAGCTATGATGTAAATTGTTTTTGAAATTTGGCTTTTCATTTAGTTTATGCGCTTGATTTTTTATTAATATTTTGTGTTTGTGTTTTGTGTGTTATTCATATCTCTTCTTTTTCTTTTTTTAGGATATGGAATTGCAATCAAGAAACAGAGCTTTGGATGATGTTGTGTTTGGGTTTTTCATGAAACAGGTTTTGTTTCTTTTGGGTTTTGATTTTTTCTATCTTCATTAGTCATTATGTAGCGTTGTATCCAAAACATTTTAATTTATGTTCCTTTTTTTTCACCTAGTCCCTTAGATCTTTGAAGAGGAATTATTCTGATTTCTGCAATGATAATGATGTATCTCCAATCATCTTGGTATGGTTTAAGTTATTATTTTTTCTTTTTTTGGTTTCTATGTTTTTTGTGCTGAATGCTCCCCTTTTTATGTGCTCATTTATGTTTTTTCCCTTTCTCGTAGGGGAAAAAGTGCAGGAGGGTTGTTGGTGCCGAGAAGTCTATTTTCTCAAAGTACTCTTACAAGTATTTTGTGGAAATCATCAAGAAGTTGACGAAGCATCAGAGATTTGTCATTGAGCAGTTTGGGTTTGGGAGTCTTTTTATGCTTGATATATGCGACATGCCTTCCGAGTTTGCTCGGTGGGTCGCTAGTTGTGTTGAGCCTATATGTTCTCAGTTAACAGTGCAGGGCCGAACTATTGACATATCAAACATGACCTTTCATGTTGTTTTGGGTCTTCCTTTTGGCGGTTTCGACATTCAGTGTAACATCAGTGAAGGACAAGAATTCATTCTGGAGCACTTTGGACTGTCATCATTGCCTCATATCACTTTTTTTGGTAACAAGCTTAGCGTGCCTGGTGAACTGAGTGACCATGCTGTTTTTGTATGCTTCATGGTTATTGCTCTGCACTGTTTCCTCTGCCCAAGTTCTGAAGACCATGTTAGTGGAAAGTATTTTTCTGTGCTTAAACAGCCAGATTCAGCTAAGGATCATGATTTTAGCAAGCTGGTGTACGAGCATTGTATGTCTAGCATTAATCAGTTCATCATGACGGGGAAGCTTAAAGGGAGGAGGCAGAGAGCCCCTCTTTGTTGCAATTATGCCTTAGCGGTGTGTTACGTATATCATTTTGTGCATAATCATAGCACTTTTTTGCGACTGTTTTTTGTGTTGGTGTTGTATCTGATTTTTTTATTTTTTCTTTGTGTTTTTCAGGTCCGTTACCTAGATTGCTTGGATTTTGGGAGGCAAAATGTCGATGTTTCTGCTCCAAGGTTAGGTGTTTGGAAAGGTAATATGATCAAGTTTTTTTCTGAGTTAGACCGGAAAAAGCGGAACCAGTTTGGGAAGAGGCAGTTGAGGGAAGGCTTGGCAAATGATCGTGTAGCTGATCTGAACTACAGAAACATCAAATCTCCTGTGTTTCTCTCCTTTTCTCCTGATTTCAGGAAGAATGTGCACACAAGTTTTGCAAGAAATCTGAGGCCTGATGTATGTATTTTATATTTTTTCTGCGGGTTTTTTCAGAGTTTTGGTTCACTACCTTTTTTCTTCTTTTTTTGTTCAATCGAGCTTAAGTTTTGAGTTTGCTTTTTTTTGTTCTTTTTTATGCAGATAATTGATGGTATCATAAACATTGCAGAAAATGGCGTGTTGAATATCTCAGCATCTAATAAACCTAAGTTTCAGCTTCTTGTGACTAATATGTTGGAATTTCTTCGGAATTCAAGTGTCAGGTCAAAATCTGCTCCTATATCTCATGGTGATCCCAATGCCATCAGAGCAGAGAATGTTAACCTGGTGGAGGTCAAAGTATGTTTTCCTAGCTATGTATGTTTTGTTTTGAGTTTTTTTTTGTGAGGGTTTTTCATTCTTTTTTCCTTCTTTTTGGTGTTTTTTACAGCCAGTAGACTCAAAGAAGAGCAATGGTTCAGGCATTGTTCGTAGTAGAGGAGTTGCAGTTCAGAAAAAGAATGTCGATGTTCCAGTCATTGAAATAGATGATAATGGTATTTCTGATCAAGGTTTGCGGTATTTTTTGTTTTTTTCTTCAGGTAATGCATTCTTTGTGTGTTGTGTTTTTTTTTTCTTTTTTAGGCACACCAGATTGCATGATAGTGCCTCCCCCAGTTAAGTCATTGACAGGTTAGTTTAACTGCTTTTGTAATCCCAAATCTTTTATGTGCAACTATAGGGTTTTTTGTGTGGAGGTTTTCTATGTGTGATTTGTTTGTTTGATCATTTTTTTAATGTTTTATATATAGCGCCTGCAATGAAACCTGTAGTTAAAGTCAAGAAAAGGAGTTGCAATTTAGTACCAGTTGGAGATGATGAAACTTTTATCAGCCGGGAGTCTCTGAAACACAGTTCAGATGTAATAGTGAATGATTTTATCGTGTCTCCTGTCAGCCGCTTCTCTCTGAATGATTCTCAGGTATAAGTATATCCTTTTATCTTTTTTCTCATTGTTTTTGTATTTGTCATTTTTGTGTTTAAGATTTTATGTTCTATTTTACTTTCTTTTTGCCAATATATAAACAGCCAAATACTTGTGATCTTAAGATTAAACGGCAACTTCAAACTAAAGGTCCTGTTCCAGCCCAAACTCCAACTGCTGCCCCTGGAGCTTTTCCAAATGCTAATGTGGTAATTTCGGTGTTTTATGTGTTATGTATTCTTTTTTTGCGTGTTTTTGTTTTGTCTAGTTGTTGTGCTTGTCATCAACTTCTCTTTTTTTTGTTTGTTTTTTTAGTTGGTGGGCTCAAACGGATTCAGGAGGAGGTGCAGCATGTTGTCGATCCAAGCTGACAGAACATACAACAACTTGTTGAATGGTCAGAGGGCAGCTGTTTCTTTTGCTTCTCCTCCTGGTCATTTACCTGGCTACAATAATGTCGAGCAACCGCTTAATGTGATAGTGAATGGAATTTTGAGTGGGCGTTTCAAGCATGCGTTTGTTAATTTTGTCATGTCACGCCAAAACCCACCCCTGCAGCTCAACAACAGGTTCTTTGTATCTGATGAGGACATCATAAACTATTCTGCCATTGTAGAGCTTGGTCACAACCCTCTAACACAGAAGTATGTTAGTTTCCTTATTCTGTTTTTTCTATTTTCAGTTTTTTGTTTTCCTTTTTTTTCTCATTTTTTTACCTTGGTTTTTTAACTGGGTTTGATTTTTTTTTTTGGTTTTTTATTTTCAGTGTGTTATCTGTTTATGCCATTTATCTTTTTTACTGTGTGGGTATGTCATATCCATTTCAAGTATTATTTATGTATTTTTTTGTCTGCCTGTGTGGGTCCATGTATGTCCTTTTTGTCATCTGTTTTTTAATTTATGTTTTTGTCTATGCCTTAATGTTCATGTTTATTATTTTACTATGTTTTCAGTCCATTGCTTTTTAATTTTTATTTGTATTATGTATGTGTATGCATCTGTTATTTGTGTCCTCTGTTTAGGGCTTTTTTTCTTCTGTTTATGCGTTTAATTTTTTTTATCATGTGTCTGTATTGTATTATTTATGTATGTCTATGTGTCTTTATTGTGTTCCTTTGTGTCATTTGTGATCTGTATTCATCCGTATGCAGTTGTATCTTTGTTTCCTTTGCGTAGCTGTAGCTAAAATCTTAAATATGTTTCTCAAATATCAAATATTACATAAGTTATCTGAAAAAATGAACTGACACCTTCTAAAAATAATTCTAGATCCTTATTACATAATTGTTCTTTTGTGTTTCTGCTGTCTTTGTTTATTCTTTCTTTCAGATAGCTCGGCTCCGTTTGCTTCGATCTTCCTCGGATATGTAGCTCCCATTGTTTCTTTGATTTTTTCCAATGAAATCCATGGAGGCGATGAAGTGTCAGTTGATTTTTTCGTCTGACAACCCAAGCCTGCAGTTCTCATTGTTGCCGTGATCAATCCACTGCTACCGTCTTCTGTACCTGGTAAGTGTGTTTTATATGCATCAGCGTTGCAAACTATAGGTTTTTTTATGTAATTTTATTTTGTGTATCTGAAGTGCTCACCTGCATCAGTTTTTGTCGCTGGAGGTTTCTCTTTTGGGTTTTTCTTCTGTGGAGCTGCATTCTTCTTTTTTGGCCCAACTGACACGCTGTTAGCACCTTGGGTACCTGGTAAGTGGAAACATTATATGTTTTAGCTATTTTTACACGCTGTTTTTTTATTAGCACATTTTTCAGTTTGAAAGATCAAGTATTTATTTTGCAAAATATACTTTTAATTACCTGAATCATCTTTTTGTTTTCGAGTCCTTTTTCGTTTCGACAAGTTGTACTCTTTGTCCAAGTTGGGGCAACTCTTCTTAGTATGCCCTTTTTGACAACAATGCCCACACGTATAGAAGATTCCTTTTGTTATTTGTTCCTTTATTGTTAGCATCCTCGGCCTTCCTTTTGTATTTGCTACATCAAGGTCTAACAGTTTTATACTAGAGTGTAGCTCCCCATTCGACTTTGCAGTTGCAAAGTTTGCCACTGTTCTGATTGTGTCATCATTGTGTTGCAAGCCTTCTTCTTCAGTATCCATTTTATCCAACGCCCTCATCTAGCTTGTCTATTTCTGCCAGTAGGAACCTGTATTTCTGATCGTTCTTTGAAGCTTTTGAAACTGTCCTGACTAGTTTTCTTGACAGAACGTTGTACCTCAGGAGATCACAATCTGCAACTTTTCCTGTCAATAGATTGGGTATAAGCTTCTTGTCATTTTTCCTCCATCTGTCTATGAAGTATTTCTCTGGTATCTCGGTGACATCAATGTGTAGCATTACTTTTAAAATATGAGAACATAACAGTCCATCCTTGTCAAATTTGCAGCAAACATAGTAGTATTCTTCTTTCGCCAAGTCGACGTGCTCAACGTACTGGCGGGTTCTATGCTCTTTTATGGGGTAATTCTTGGCCTGAAATACAAGGTACATCTCATTCTGTTTTTCTTCTCTTATCTGTAACCTTGTTACATCTTTCAAAATTCTCTGAAATTTTCTGAATATGTAGACATTGTACAATTCCTCTGCTTGCATTTCTATGTAGTACTTGGTTCCTAATTTTTCTGTGGGAACTTTTTTGTGGCTTGATTTGTGCTCGCTTTCACCCTCTCTAGAATGTATTGAGTCCATGATGCGCTTATATTCTCTTAGGAAGCTTGTTATGTTGTATGTTGCCCCTACTCCTTTCTTGAACAGAGAGTTTGTCCCCTCACTTCTTGCTGTTGTCTGTAAGAAAGGGAAGAAGTTTGTCTTGAAGTACACTGGCACATATTTTTTCCTTGTTTCCCACAAGTCTTGGAAGTATTTTATATGTCCTACTTTGTAGTCTTTTATCATCTCTTGTCATAGAAACTCAAATTCCTCGACTGTAAGGGAGTTGTCTATAATGTCTTGGAACTCTTCATATAGACCTTCATTTGCTTTGAATGTGTTCCCAAGGCCTGCTTCTGCTTTACTTTTCACATGGAACAAGCATGATCTATGCACTGTATTTTTCAACACATTTCTGATTGCTGTTTTCATCGCCACGTCCTGATCTGTAATTATTGTTTGTGGGTGTTTTCCTCCCATAGCCGCTACAAACTCTATAAATATCCATTCAAAAGCTTTTATTCTTTCATTCCCAACAAATGCACAAGCAAATAGATATGTGTTCCCATTTGGAGATACTCCCACTATTGGAGCAAATGGTAGGTTGTATTTGTTTGTCAGGAACGTTGTGTCAAAGCTAATGCAATCATCGCACACCTCGTAATACGACCTTGCTTTTGCATCTGCCCATAGTATCACTGTTCTGCATCTCTCTGTTGATTGTTGTGCCATAGTTGCTCACCTTCTTTTTGTTGTAAGG
The DNA here is from genome assembly GCA_026929855.1 of Poa annua. Classification (NCBI taxonomy): domain Eukaryota; kingdom Viridiplantae; phylum Streptophyta; class Magnoliopsida; order Poales; family Poaceae; genus Poa; species Poa annua. The sequence continues at coordinate 1,440,577 of CM049428.1, read as the reverse complement.
TAGTTGGTCTGATCCTCCTCTTAGATAAGCTAGCACAGAAACAATCTGTCTTGTAGGGATGTTGTTGTGTTTGAGAGATCTTATCATAGCTTTCTCTTCTTTTGACATGAATGCATGTGATCTGAAAAATCTGCTATGCGGGTCAAGCTTGTGGTTATGATCCAGGGTCAGTGTTTTTATCCTCCACAATCCATCGGTCTCACTGATGATCATCTCTACCCTGCAGTCTGTTTTGTCTATCACTGTACTCTGTCTTTGGGGCACTGTCCTTTCTGTTTCATTTTCTGTGTTGTTGCCATGCCTGTTGCACTTAACTGTGACTCTTGTTATTTCATTTCTCCTTTTTCTGCTTGTTGTACGGTAAGTCGACACTATTGCTACTGAGAAGCCAACAGCAAATGCGTACATGTTGAAGAAATTTTGAGCTTCATCTCTTGTTTTGAAAACCATCCCCACTTCAGGTTTCAAGCTGTCCTGTATTTGCTCCCCTGCATCTTCTGTTGCTTTTTCATTTTGCAAATAAGTTTCAATGTCTTCTTCACAAAGCGTTTCTTCTATGTTCTTGTCTTTTTGGCGGAATGCTGGTGATCCTGCATCTTCGAATGTTTCTTCGCTGTTATCATTTGGTATTGTTTGGTTTGGATCCTCCAAGTCTTCCCCTGACTGGTCCATGCTTGCCTTGTTGTCAGCTTCGACTTCTTCATCCAATTCTACATTATCAAACAAACTTCTTCGCCACGGGTCCTCGTCAGGTACATGTCCCTGGTAGCTTGCATCCTGAATTTTTTCAAGTTTTCCACACAAAAACAAAATATCATGTATTTATAATCACAAATCAAGTTTTATATATTTTTTTTTTTTGGGTTGGGTTTGTGTTTTTTGTTTTTTCCTTACATGAGAATCTTCAGTATGTACCCAGGGAGTTCCATCAGTTGAAGTATTGCAAACTTCAGAGTAAGCTTTCGACTTGCTGCCATCTCCAGTTTCTAAACTCTGCAGGCATCATTCATATAAAATACAGTTTGTTTAGTCAAGTTTTTTTGTCCATACAATTATAATAGATAGCAGAGTCTACCAGGATTCATTCATACCTTTTTCTCTGCAACATACGGTGTATATAAAGTGTCAAAATCTCCCTGGAGCAATCCTTTGAATGTAAAGCCATCCTGTATTTTTTTTGTGTTTGGCACATAGGATAAAATTAGCTCAAAAAGCATTTATAAAACAAGTGCAAATGTCTATTTAATGGTGTTGTTTGTATTGTTTATTTTTTTATGTGTAATGAGTTTTTGTGTTTTTTTAGTATGTGTTTAAAGGGGATTATTTATTCTGTTTTTTTTTGTCTCATCTTTTTATGTAATAGTTGTCATTGTTCTTTTTTTCCCCTACACGCCAGAGGTTTTATCACTTAGGGGGGGGGGTGGTGGGTGGGAGTCGGTTGGCAGTTACTTGACCAATTTTTTTTGCATTTATTACCCCCACCCACAAAGTAAGCACTAGATGCTACGTTTACTCCCCACCACTACTCTCCCCCGTTCAACTCTTCTCTTTTTATCTTCAGGCACGCAGAGAGAGGGGCGGTAGAAATAGGGTGGAGCATTTCTGGATCTGCCTCAGCTATTTTCTTTTTGCACTGCTCTCTCCATTTTACTATTGTGGTCAGTCTTCACTGGATCTGAGGGTAAATATAACTTGTTCTCACACTCTTTTTTATCTTTTTTCTGTGTGTTTTTTTTTCTATTTTTTGTAGTTATGGATATGTGCAGATTCATATTAGGTTAAGAGTCCCTTTTTTGTGTGTAGTGATGGATTTTTTCTTGTTTTTATAGTGATGTTTCATTACTTGTTTCTAGTGTAGTTTTGGATATGTGCACATACTCATCCATCTAGTGATGGATCTGTTCTCGTTTTTTGTACTGTATTATGTATATGTGTAGATTCATCTAGTTATGTTTTGGCTTTGTAGTAGCTGAATTTTTTTTGCTGGATCATTTTTTTCTGAGATCCTATATAGGTATATGAAGGGGTTACGGTGCAGAAAACAATAATTTTTCTACCGAACGAAACCCTAACTAGCCAGGATCTATCTATCTAGTACATGCGATAACGGTGGCGGAACGGGTTACATTACCTCCATGTAGACCGATAGCGGGGATTACGCTCCCGCACAAGCGTTGACGATGAAGTCGTACGTAGCCGACCTCGAGGTCGCGAAGAACTTGCCGCGATGTCGAAGTCGATGACGCCGGGGTGTCGACGATGATCTGCGTCGACGGGCGTCGGGCGGAAGAAGGCATAGCGCCAGCACCGGGGCTGGTGCGCCGGCAGCAGAGGGGGGAGGCGCGGCGGCTGCAGGGGGCGAGACGACGTCGCCCAAGCTCCTCAAAAGAGATGCCTCCGAGCACTCACAAACATACGGAGCTTAGCGACAACTCCCGGTCATTCAGATCCAGCTGAAATCGCAGGAGTAGATCTTATCTGGAATCCCGCAGAGCAACGGCGCTCTGCGGTATGGCTTAGGTGGAGAGAGACCCCCTTCCTCAGCTCGGCGCGGCTCCAACTTGGGAACCACGAGATCGAGAGAGAAATTGGGAATTAATTGGATTTTCCTATGAATTAAATCAATTAATATGACTTGGTATATAAAGGGGGAAGGGGGTGTGCCAACCCCCTTGGCTCCCCCATGTGGGACTAAAGGAGGAGAGGGGAGGGGGGGTTCGGCCGAACCCCCCTTGGGCTCTCCCACTCCTAGTCCAACTCGGACTAGGAGGCCCAAGCCTTCCCCTTCCTTGTGGGGTGCGGTTTCCCCCTCTTGGGCCCTCTTAGGGCCCATGTAGGTGGGAGCCCCTTTTTTCCTTTATTTAATTAATATTAAATTAATATAAAAAATCCCATTAATTCATAATTAATATATTTATATATAATTCAATATCCCATGACTCCGAAACTATTTCGGAACCACCCGAACAACTTTCGGACATTCTCGGAACCATTCCATACCTCCCGGAACTCCTTCCGGATCACCGGAACTCTTTCCGGATCATTTCTTTCTCTCCAACGAACTCCTATAAAATTCCAGAACCTATCTCCTAGCATCGCTAAGACCTTAAGTTTGTTACGCTACGGTTCGGGAACACTCCAGACATGGTCGAGACACTCCGCTCACCAATGACCGTCAGAGATACCTGGAAATATATGACGACCCCTGTGCATTCCACGAATATCGTCGTTGAACCATAAATATGACATTCATTCCCTTTGTCTCTGCGATACTACCTTGTCCGAGATATGATCGTAGACACACTGATGTCTTTGTTGTATCTCGTTACCGACGAAGGTGATTAACTCGTCTGCGATATTACATCTCCATGACCTAGTCATAAGCTGCGCAGCTATATAGATGCAATATCACCGAGTGGGACCAGAGTATCTTTCCATTACAAGAATGAACAAATCCTGATCTTGATCCTTACGTCTCGATGCTCTTTCGGAATACCCAAGATGGACACCGTTATAGTCATGCTATATAAGACACAACGTTTGATGCTCTCAAAGTACCCCTACGAAGCATTAATAAGTACGGTCTAAGGAATAAGCTATCATATTCTTATCTATTGCAAATGACAAACATCGTAATACGATCTTATTGCAATACTTTGCGTATCTCCACCACCTTATTCAACTAACAAGATGACCCCATTGTCAACCGACGTCATTGTCCTTGATCGGGAATCTCGATCAACTGTTGCCCAATGGACTAGCTCATATAGACGCTTGCTAGGGACCTGGTTGTCTATGTATCACACGTGTATTAATAATTCCGATTAATACAGTTATAGCATAATACACAAACCTATTATAAACTTATGAGATAATGCAATAAATACTACTTATTTTTTTGCCTCTAGGGCATATCTCCTTCAGTATACCCCTACTGTTTAAAAAATCTACTCCCAATTGTTTTTGTTTCTTTTTCTGATATTTTTTTACTTTTGTGATTGTTTTTCTTTTTTTTTGTAGATGTCAGAGATGCAGTGCATTGTGTGTGGAAGCCCAGCCAACCCTTGTCAGGGGGGCTCAAGCAGTTGTGATTCTTTCTAAAGCTATTTGAATGAGAATTACCTCGAATCAATGGTAAGTCTTTTTTTGTTATATTTTTTATTAGTTCTTTTTCTAGCGGTGCTATTTGTTTGTTTTCAGCTGTCACTCAATCAAAAGAAAATTCTGTGTGTTTTCGCAAACTGTCCCTTGTTTTGCAAGGCGCAAGTTACACAACATGGTTCGAAGAATTTTTATTGCACTTGATCCTGACCAAGAAGAGTATGTGTTTTACTTGAGGAAGGAGCTTGACAAGACTGTTGTTCACGGGGTTGATTACGAAAAGTTTGTATCCAAGTATGAGTTGAAGGCTGGCGACAGGGTTTGGGTGGAGCTTCACCACCCTAATCCATATATTCACATAAAGGCAAAAGGTCTTGATGTGGAAGCTCCAGTAGTTTTTCTTCTGATGATGAGTCTGATTCATCGAAAGAGGAATGTCCTGATGTTGTTCTCAGTGGTGGTCTTGAGTTATCTGCCAACCAGTCTACTAGGTTGAACAACCGTATGCTGGCTCGTGGACGCGGTCTTGGGTTTTTTTTTGTTCACAAACTCACTCCATCGGACATCCAGGACAATGCTCTGGTATGCCATCTTTTTTTTGTGTGTTTTTAGTTTTCTATCTTTTTCAATTGGGTCTCATTTTTGTTTTATCTATTTTCATGTTGCTCAACAGCAAATTCCCAAGAGGGTTGCGTCTGCCATAGGGATAGCCAGGAGGGGTTGGTTGCTTCTTGCGATGGGAGGGGGCCACAAGTACCAGGACGCGGAATATTTCACTAGCTCTGGCGGGAGGATTGAATCTGGTTGGGTCAAGTTTGCAAAGGACTTTGGTCTTCACAAGGGGCAGGTGGTTCTTGTGATGTTTCACAATGACGACAGCGGCTATGTCAAGTTTTCATTTGATGTACTGTAGTCGCTGTGTTTAGTGGTCTGGGTTTTTGTTGTTTTCAGTCTCCCTAGTCTTTTTATGATTCAGACTTTACGAGTTGTTCATGTCCCAGGGATCACTAAGTGTGGACACATCTACACAATGATACAATGCAATCTACCCCTTATCTCTTCTTTTTTTTGTCATTTCCTGTATGCAGGATTTTGTAGGCTAAGGCCATCCAGATCGGGTGGTGTTTTTCTTGGGGAGAAGTGCGTCCTAATGTTACTGGGGGTTTGGAGGGAGGGAGGAGCTGGGAGCACATACCTGTAGAGTTCGATCCTCCAAGAATGGATCCAGGTTAGCATCATATCCAGGAGTCCTCCCCCGATCTCGTTCTTCTCCTTCCATGTCATCGTCTTTTCTTTTTGCTCTCTCCTATTTCTTGAAGAAGAAGAAGAAGAAGAAGAAGAAGAAGGAGAAGGCGTTCCAAAGTTTTTTCTGTGTTTTTTTACGGGCCCCTCTTGTCATTTGGCAGCCCACGATGTGCCGGATCTGGGAAGGGCTTTTTTTTGTTGGGTTGTTTTTTTAGACAGTGTAGCAAGCCCGTATTTTTCTGTTTTTGGGTTTTGGGCCGAGTCAGGTTATTTAAGCCCATACCCAAACGAAAAGAGGCTGCTGGTTGGGCCGGTGGTTGAAATCTGACTGCGGCCGAAATGAGCTTACTCACGTTTTCAAATTAAGACAGAATGGGACACGTGGGCAACCACTACTGGCTGAAAATACGACTGCAAACGAAATCAAAAACAGCTGACTGTTTTTTAGACAGTCCCAAAATTATTTGTTCGCGATTTCGATTTGGGCATGAACCGGATACGAATACGATCCGATTCAGATAATATATACCCACAACATTGGCGGGTTGTGATCGTGATAGAACTTACCAAATAAACGTCCAGAAAATTACATGGCCTTTTGGGCCTAATGCTCAACTGGCTTGGGTTACGGCCCATCTTCCACTGCCTCTATAAATACAGAGACACCCCGAAGGCCATCGCAAACCCTCCGCTTGTCCACACTCCGCCGCCGACTATGCCTCCGGCGTCCTCCTCCGTCGTGACCTCGGCCTCCTCCATGTCCTCCTCCGACTCCGACATCAGCCTCCCACCATCCCCGCCCCCCTCACCTCCCCACGACCCCTACGCGTTCGCCTCCTCGGACGAGGACAGCGCCGCCCCGCCGGCCAAGAAGACGAAGCCACGCAACATGGGCTTGCTGCCAAGGCTGCCCCGGCCCCGGCTCTGGCCGGGCGCCGACGAGCTGGCCCTCCTGGAGGCGCTCGCCGCGCTCAAGGAGCAGCACGGCCGGCTCCCCAGCACCGCCGAGATCGCCGCGGCCGTCGCGGACAGCCTCCCGCACGCGAGCGCCGAGCAGGTCGACTATCAACAGAAGCTCCTGCGCCAGCGCTACGAGCACTCCGTCGGGCGGCTCCGGCGCGGCACCGTCCCAGTCACCGACGACGACGTCCGGATCTTCCGCCTCTCCAAGCGCATCTGGGAGGGCGAGCCGAGGATGCCCAGCCGGCGCCGGCCCCGCGCGGAGCCGCACCACGAGCGCAGGTCGTTCGAGGAGCTGCGGGCGATGTACCCGTGCCTCGCGGCCGAGGTGGAGGCCATCGCCGGCCGGAGCGCGCACCCCGAGACGTTGAAGTACGCGTTCGAGCTGGTTGGGGACGAGCCGGCCGCGAGGCTGGAGGCCAAGATAAAGAAGCTGCGGGTCGCGCAGATGAAGGCCGATATGCGCTCCGCCGAGCTCAGCAGCGCTGTGGCCCAGGCGATCATCGGCGCCATGGACTGATCTGGTTTCTCTGAAGGAATAATCAATCTCTCGTTGCTGATTATGTGGAATCTGCCATGAAGAATCTCGCGTTTGTCAAGATGGATCTCAGTTCGCACTAAACTGAAAGTGCTGTAAAAAGTTTACTGCTTTCTTTAGTTGCTACCTTCCCTAGAGCTGCTGCTGCTGCTTTCGGTTTATTTCGTTTGCATTTGTTACTAGCTGTAATCTCGGTCGCCGAGAGTGAACCTGAACCTGGTGTGGTGGTTTCATGTTCTAATGTAATCCGGGATATGCCTCTCTGTTTTTCATCTCACGTTTTATCAAGAAGAACTGGCTTTAGCTAGCTCTGCGGCCTCTGCCCAATTGACATTCGCTCTGTTAAAATGACGAGCCGCGTCAAGACTAAGAGATGCTATATACCCAGCTCAAGAGTAGCGGCATACTGCCACTGCTGATACCTTGTATGAAACTTACAGTTCTGCAAGATAGGCCCTCTCAAAGTATAACAACACTCACAGCCAGATAGGCCCTCTCAAACTATAACAACACTCACAGTCCGTTTTTTCAACTGCTAGGGGTAATCCACATCATGTGAATCGAAAATCTATCTGCAAGATGGGAAAGTACATAGTAACAAAGTTCGCTTAAAATTCGACAAATTGGACTTTATTCCCAGCAGTTCAAAAAGAGAGTTCATCTATACACTACAAAACAACCTAAATCTTCCGCATCCGGCCACTGCAGCTCTTCAATTCTGAGGTTTGACAGAATGAACAGCATGGGGTGATCTTGCCGCTTGTTTATTTCCGTAACCACATAAAGGTCAGAACTTCTCCAGGTCAAAGGACGCCTACGCATGCTCATTCATCACTCGCCAAAAAAACGGTAGCGTCGGCTTTACTGGGCGAGGGCTCGCTCGATCTCTTCCAGAGACCGGCCCTTGGTCTCAACGACGTTTCCAGCTATGTAGAGGACAGCGAGAGCACAAACAGATGCAAATCCCAAGTACACGGTGCTGATTCCAAACTTGTTAACGACACTCAGGAAGTACAGGCCAATAAAGAAGTTGCATATCTGCAAAGAGAAATAAAAACATAAAATGGTTCAGTCATGCCAGTATATACGTCCACACGAAAACATTTTAGTTATCCCACGACACTAATCATCTTAGCAAGCAGAAGGGATAAACTGTGTTCGGTCTGTCACTGTTACAAATGAAGCACAATGCAAAAAACAAAATTCCAATTTCAACTATGTAGCGAAGTAGAAAGAAATGTATCGTATATAAAATCAAGAGAAGTGCTCCTGTGCTTTCCTAGAAGTTTTTTTGCACGAATTTTAAAGCACATCAATGGCTGTGATTAGGGGTGGAGATTAATCACAACCATTGATGTGCTTTAAAATTCGTGTAAAAAAACTTCTGGGAAAGCGCAGGAGCATTTCTCTAAAATCAATCAGACTTCACCTAATGCACAACCGATGACTCCCTTGTACTCCGTATTAGACAATATAAACAAGGCGTGCTAATATAGATAGAACGATATAAAATATGACTGAGTGGCGCAAATATCTGCATGTAAAACTGCAACCACTAGAGACTTACCCAGTGCATGCCCAGCGATAATGCAACAGCCTTGGCCCTTATTCTGGAGGCAAATATTTCAGGTAGTAGCAGTGCTGGAACAGGGCCAGCTCCAAGAGCAAAAGACAGCACATACCTGAATAAAATCAAATTCAGAAGATTTCAAGTAAAAAAGACTCGAATTAACAAAAGGATCAGCATAAGGCCATATAAGGTGAATGTAAACCACTTACAGGACAGTGCCAACAACAGAAAGTGTGCCCGAATAAGGTGCCAAAGCCTTCCAGGTAAAGGACAATGACAATAGTAACATCGATGCAGCCTTCACGAGAAAAGAAGAAGAGGTAAATTTCCATGTCATTTCCATGTTGAGAAACGCTAACACACATGGTTTACTGTAGGTGAAGGCATACCATTCCAGAAAAGCTTGTTATCAGAAGGCTCTTCCTTCCTTGCTTGTCCATCAGTGAAGATGCAATCATGGTGCCTAGGAGAAATACATATACACCTCAGGATAGGCGTTGAAAGTTACAACTTAAATAATACTGAAAACATTGAACTAACCAAAAACATTGGCAGCACTGACGAGAGCACTCGCTGCAACATCAGATGCAATGCCAGCACTGCGGAACACTGATGTCGAGTAGTATACAACAGCATTTATACCAGCAAGTTGTTGGAACAAAAACAGTGCTGCTCCCATGCTAACAACTACAACATGAGAAACATATCAGACTATATGCAGCAAAATTTCATCGTAATCATCAGTCAGAACCAAAATAAATGTTCATACAGTGCTAGCCAAGTTACGTAGTCTACAGAATCAACTTCCAGCCTGAGTACATCATATTCATGGCATAGTGGACTGTCAAGAACATGATGGTAGCGACAGTTTTGCTATGGAAAGTTCTAAGCTACTCCTGAGTTTATAGTTTAGATCATGCAACTATCTAATGTAAGCATAAAACCATTCTAATATCTTAATCATTTGTGTGAATTTGTTTTGTTTTCAGAGATGATAGACGGAAGTTGCTCTGACCAAACCACATGCATCTACAAGATTCAGGACTTCTAAGACGCACCCATTTTTATCAGTAAGTTTTTGGTACCAAGTCATTGACTTGAGGAAATGTCAGATGCTATCAGTTAAAGGGTATTGGAAAACAATTTCGTTGTAACATGGCGCAAAATTTAGAAAACCAAAAGATGTCAAATTTGATACAGACTAGCAAAATTACCTTTCCAATAGCGTTTGCTGAAAAGATCAAACCAGCTGGCATCTGCCTCGTTAGATGCTTGCCCACTAGATTTTAGGTCATACATAACTTCAGTAACCTTTTCCTTCCCGTACAATTTTTTTATAGCTGCTTCTGCTTGAGAAAGCTTTCCTTGCTATATTTAAATCACATAATAGTTATTCTCAAGTGTTGTATTGCCACATGAGTAAGAAATGTGGTGAAAGCACAGACCTGGAATAGCCAGCGAGGGCTTTCGGGTGAAACGGCCATTCCTAGAGCCAGCAAAATAGATGGAACCACTGAAATTCCAAACATTGTCCTCCACCTGATTACACACAAGCACAAACAGATAAAACAAAGTGAATAATGTTTTTGTTTATCATGCCAAAAAAATTGTGACTTGGATCTCTAGAAACAAAAGAAATGGGACAGGAGAAAACTCACCATGCAGGATTTTGTGCCAGCGGCAATCCAGCTACCAAAGCTGCGAGAATTCCGATGCAGATAAAAAGCTGATTAACCGAACCAAGTGCTCCTCGTATTTCAGTTGGTGAAATCTGCAAGGTGCAAACAGCTCAGCCGGGGAGTTCAACATCACAGATGGTAATTGCTGAACAGTGATTGCAATAATTTGATGTCACAAAACCTCAGATATGTATAGGGGCACAAGAGCAGAAGAGATCCCAATGCCAATCCCAGCAAGTAATCGGCCAATAATCATTGTGCGGACATCTTGAGCTGTTGCACTAAAAATGTTTTACATGTTAGGTTTACATAGCATTAGTGTGCCTCGAACATTAAATTATTATAGCTGTGAATTGGGCCTCAAAACAAACCTCAAGAATGCACCTACAGCAAGAGGGATTGCATCCAGGATAAATGTCCGTGTTCTCCCTAATTTATCAGCCAACGCACCTCCAGTAAAAGAACCAACTGTAGCGCCAGCAAGGGTTGTGCTAACCACCCATCCTGAGTGAAAGGCAGATGCATTGTGAAGCACAAGGAAAAAAAATCTCACGGAACAATGCTATGAAGTCCTAGCGTCCATATAATTCTAGCCCATTCAACAATTAGTATGTAAACAGTCTGTTGCAAAAGAAAAGGTTGTATATAATTGATCTGAAAATTCATGTGTCCCCATTGCAAACATGAAGAGAAGGCTATGCACTAAAAAAGGTTCAAATACTACAGTCCAATTATTGAAGCATGGCTTATATGTTGAGCAGGTAAAAGGAATGCCATACCTTGTAAGACAGCATTTTCAGCAATCCCAAGATCTTTCGAAAGATATTCAAGCGCTCCATTCACCACACTAAAGCACATAGATTTAAAGAAGATATTCAATTTTGCTAGCTGAAGTAAAATTCGGAGTAGGAAACTGTAGAAAAAAAGAACATACCCAAGATGGTAGCCAAACAAAATTGCCCCCAAGCAAGCAACGCCAACATATGGCAGAACATTTCCAGAAGACTTGGCTTGAACCTTGTCAGGCAGAATATCCTCAGGGTCAACTGTATAAAGGTAGTACATGAGTAAAGATTAGCTGACATGTTCTACAACATAATCCAGTTTCAGCTTGCAGAAACGAAGCTAAGAACAACACGTAGGCCACCAGCTACACTCACAGAGATCTAACAGTCGGCACATTTTACTTTACGGATCTCACAAAATCGCCAAAACGCTCAAAAATGTGTGTTGCCCATTTTCTTTTCCCCTTATGATAACACATTATACTTGTACAACCCTAAAAGACAAACCGTGTAAATAAATTCGGGTGATACACTGTCATGGTCACCATGTAGAACTAGGTAACTAGAGGCTGGGTGCACACAAGACACAACTCCGCCTCTTTTACCAACGAACGGCGTGTATAACTCGGAGCATAATATGCAATCACAGGCTCACAGCACAAGGACACACTCCTAGTACATCAGAATCTGGATCACAAGCTGAATCTGGGACATACAATAAGCATGTCAAAGCCCGGTGCCAACCACCACCCAGGACGATGACACCCGCTAGCTAAGCTGGTAGTACGTGCAAACGCAAACGCATCCGTGCTTCCAAACAATCCCACAACGAAATCCCCACCAAAATTGCCGTCCGACACAGCGCAGCACGCGTGACACTCCGTCATCACATTCCGATTCCGATACTCACAGCCACGCGCGGAATCTAGGCGGCAACCGGCTGCTGCTGGTGCTTGCAGCAAGCCAAGCCCTATCAAATTAAGCAGCCCCAGATGAGATGACCACGCGGGAGCAAGGAAGTACGCACCTCCGGCGGTGGCGCTGACGCGGCCGTAGCGCGGGCTCCGGAAGACGGCGGCCTGGCGGTGGCCCATCTCGAGCCCCGCCGCGAGATCCGCCGCCCGCGACCTCACGCCGCAGCACAGCCCGCCGCGGCCCTCCGGCATCCGCACCACGCTCCTTCCGCTGCCGCTACTACGGGGCGACGACCTCCGCTCACCGACGACGACGCCGACGCCCTTCACGGCGCACCGCATCATCATCTTCTTAACGGCGCGACTGGGGGGCCTACCGACGACCGTGCCTGCGATCGCACACCACCGCAGGAATCAGCGTCACTTTTCCATAAAAAAGTAACTTTTCCATAAAAAAGAACTCGCGGTAAATCGGGGAGTTGACTACGGCGAGTAGACTGGAGTAGAACGTGGGAGTGGAAAACGACCTTGGAGTGGGATCAATGGCCTCCGCCCGATTGGCCGCCGGCGTCCCCTATGCTCGCGAGTGGATGATGTGGGGAGGAAGACGATGGTGGGGATTGGGGAAGACGACGAGTTGGAGCCAGCGAGGATATCGGCGTCTGATGCGCGAGATCCGATAGTTCCGAGGGGGAATTCTTCTTCCTTCCTTCCGTCTTTTCGAGGATTTTTTTCTTCTTGTTATTGTTTGGCGCGAGCGAGGTGGCGTGGCGTGCCGTGCTGGCGACGACGACGACGTGTGCGTTGGATAAGGATGCTGTCAGCAGACCCGATGATGGGTCTGGATCACATATCTATCCTCGTGTGTCTCACGTGGATAATACGCTGGTCGGGTCCCGGCCTGGTTGGATGCTGCGGCTCTGGGCTGGCTTTTCCTTTTGCTCGTGACGGCCCGAAACAACTTCCTGGGCCCATCGCACGGTTTTTTTTCAAAAAAACAAATGGTCTGCACACATAGATGTCTTGAATTTTTTTACATTTCAAGAAAGAAATTCAGTTGCATGGCACTAGCATCTACTTCTATGTGCCAAAATGAAATTTCCATGCTGTTATGTGTTTTCCCTTTCATTGTCGTTTTCTCTCTCGACAGCATCCCCGTCACCTCGCCGCATGTTGATTTTTGGGGACCTAATTGCTTTTCCTTGATGTTTTAGGTTCCTTTTTTATAAGTCAGGGACCTGTTTGTCGTACATATATTGAAGAATTTTTTTGTGGTACTCTAATTTAGTGTGTATGTTAGAGATACTCTAAGCGTCTATCTTGCACCGCATTTTGTTTGACTGGTCTCCCGTCTTATGGGCCCAACAAGTACTTAACCTATTCAACATCTATATGGAATTATGTACTAGTTACATGTTAGGTACGTGATCACTCATAAAATCTTATGTTAGGTTCTTTCTAGAATTTTAGACCGTCGAACCCTTTGGAATATTTACACATTGAAATTTACACACATACATATAAACAAACAATGATACATCTAAGTGCATAAATCATTCCACGGATAAATAAGCCTTTGTCATATTATATTGTGCACTTGATTGAAGATACAATTTAGTTAAGGACAACGTTGAAAGTTAGAAGTGATATTTTAAAATAACATGATCTTCACACGAAAACATAGAACGACTTTAGTATTGACATACTTGTATCTATAAACTAATGTTTGATTCGTATAAAATAAAATTCATATTTGTAACACAAACAATATTGGTAGATATAATAAGACCAAATTATAAGTTAATGTTGCAACTTATAGAAATTAGATATATAAGATTTAGTGATAGATTAATGTGCAGAAGTGTGACTCAGTAAGTACTCGGTATCGACTCAAAAGGAAAAAGAATATGTATTATAAGAAGCTAATTGGAACATAAGTGTTAACTACATTATGGAGAGGAAGGGAGAGCACGTGGAGTTAAAAATGAACAATTTGAATGAGAGATCCGGAAAGAAATATAAGTTTATTGGAGTAGTAGAAAAATAATCCAACAACAACGCAAAGTTCGAAGATACAACTGAAAGAGCATTTTCCCTCATGTGTGGTTTTGGTAATTGAATGACAATCTCTATGGAATAATGTTTACTTTGAGATATCATTATAGATCATGTCCATGGAATTGTGGAGTTCATGTGTTGGACTCTTAAAGCTTATGTGTTGAGTGAAGCTTATTGCAAGAATGTCTTGAAGATTCAAGACATCATCTTAGTGAAAAAAAGATGAGTTGTGCAAGACCAAGAGAAGCTTTCTCGAAAAGATCCTATGCTTGGTGCTTGCAATGGATACATGAAGACGAAGCTTAGCGAGACTCTCCCATTGTGAGCATGGGGGAGTATTTGGAGAAGTCTTCGAAGCTTAGCGAGACTCTCCCATTGTGAGCATGGGGGAGTATTTGGAGAAGTCTTCATCAAGCAAGTGTTTGGACGCGCAATCAAGAAAGATGAACCACTTGAAGATACCAAGATAAGTCATCATCCAAAGTCAAGTGGAATGCTCAAGACAAAGGTATGATCTTGATAGGGCTATAGGATAGATAGGCGTACTATCAAGAGGGGCTCTCAAGTTGGTAACTTGATCGCATTCTTGTGGAGAGCTCAAACCTTTGCATACTTGGCATATCATGTTTCTTGGTTCTTATTTGGCTTTTATGTTGGTGAGGAATTAGAGCTTGGTTCATCTCCATGTCAAGCTCTTGTTCATCGAAATCGGTTTTACTTTGGACAACTTGTTGCGTTTTCGGTGGCGGAAATATTGCCGGTTCTTCCTTGAGAAAAGTCCCACACCTTGCCATGTGTGGAGATTTTACTCTATTTATGGGTAGTCATCATCGTTATCTTTCCAACAAAATTGGTCTCACCTCATTTGGAGTTCATTTGCAAAAGTTATAGCAGTTTTTGTTTCGGTGTTCTGCTGATCCGGATTATTGGGGCCGGATATTCCGCCCTACCGGAATTCCCGGTTCCCCAGCTCATCCAAGAAAACGGCTAAAGAAAGGAGAAAAAGGGTTCTGACTCCAGTCGGAAATTGTGCTCGGAAATTTCCATATACCGGAATTTCCGAGTGCCCCCAGAAAAGTCCTCCAGAAATGGCTAAGGAAAAGTTTGGTTTTGCTTCTGACTCCAGCCGGAATTTCCGAGCTCTCTTAGACCGGAATTTCCGGGTGACCGGAATTTCCGGGTCTCTCTAGACCGGAATTTCCGGGTGACCGGAAATTCCGAGTCTAACTTATACCGGAATTTCCGGGTGTCAAAACAGCCAACGGCTATATTTCCTAGAGGGGTATAAATACCCCTCCCCTTCTTCCTCCTCAGAAATATCCAAGGCAGCACGACTTTCCCCTCTCTCCTACTCCATTGTTGACCTTGGAAAGCTCACTTCCCTCTCAATCCCTCCATTGAATCTTCCATATTCTTTAGGGAAAGTTGAGAGGAGATCTAGATCTACAATCCTACCAATCCATCTCTCCTCTAAGTGAGGGGAACTTAGTGGATCTAGTTCTTGGAGTTCCTTTGTGGTTCTTCTTCTTTGTTCTTCCTCTCTTCTCCCCCCTTAAGCATTAGTTGCTTTTGGTGGGATTTGGGAGTGAAGGATTTGACTCCTTTGTGGTTTCCTTTGTTCTTCCTCTCTTATTCCCCCATAAACATTTGTTGTTGTGTTGGAATTTGAGAGTGAAGGACTCGAGCACTTCGTGTGCTCTTGCCATTGCATTTGCATCGGTTTGAGCCCTCCACGAGAATTTGTGGTGGTATTACTTGTGAGCTTGTTACTCTTGGGTCTTTGGACCCTAGACGCCTTTTGTGGCCGGCCTTTTGTGGCCAAGACCTTTTGTGGTCAAGACCTTTTGTGGTCACTTGAGAGCCCCCAATTAAGTTGTGGGTGTGTGCCTCAAGTCTTGGGAGCCCCCAATTAAGTTGTGGGTGTGTGCCTCAAGAGTTGTACGGGATTCGATCTCCGCCCCAAAGGAGATCAATAGTGGAAGGTGAACTCGAACCTTTTGTGGTTGAGTTCATCAGGAGAAGAAGGTGAGCCTTTGTGGCGTTGCGGCTAACCTGTTGTGGTTGCGCACACCTCTCCAAACGAGACGTACACCTTTGGGTGGAACTCGGGAATACATCCTCGTCTCCGCGTGCCTCGGTTATTTCTATACCCGAGCTCTTTACTTATGCACTTTACTTTGTGATAGCCTTCGTGCTTGAAGTCATATATCTTGCTATCATCTTGTTACTTATATTGCTTAGCTTAAGTTGTTGGTGCACATAGGTGAGCCTAGTTTATATATCTAGGTTGTATGCTTGTTAAAGTAAACCTCTAGTTTTATTCCGCCTTTATCAAGCATACCGGAATTTCCGGGTCATTTGTGTACCGGATATTCCGGCTACTCGGAATTTCCGGTCACTCTTGGACCGGATATTCCGGCTCCTCGAAAAAGTTTTAAATCGCCTATTCACCCCCCTGTAGGCGACGTCTATCCGTTCAACAACCCTTTAGGCTGCAAGTGAGTGTTGCACAAGCGACTGGTTGCTTATGTGAGACAGCCACCGCGCAAGCGTAAAAAGCAAACATAAATGCGTCTCCGTTGATTTTAAGATAGTAAAATAAAATTGGAATTTTCTTTCACATTTAGAAGAATGATAAGTTCTCGAGTCGTTTTCCCATTAAGACCGGGAGTAATGATTATCCCAATCGACAAATTATTATTTCGTAATCATGAACTTATATTTGCTTCGATTTGATATAAGACTAATCCTAGTGGGGAATATCATATAGTGGTATCATGCATATGATACTAATCTATGATATTATGTCAATAATTGGTGGTAACATAGATATAGTATCATATAACCATGCATTTATTAGACTACAAACTCATCTTATCTCGAAATCTGATCTGTTACGGTATATACCTATGATATCACCACCACTTCTCTCCTCATTAGTTATTGCCACATATCATTCTTGCTGATGTGACACTTACTCCCTCTTTCCCAAGGATTAAGGTGTAATTTTTTTTCTGGTTTTTAGTCAAGGCTTAAGGCGCACGGTGTGCTATGCCCCATTTCTCCCGCAACTGCCCCTCCTTGCATGCGGGTGATTAGCAGAAAATAAGGAGAGAAGTTAATGGGGAGTAGTTATTGTGGATCTGCTATTGGGTTATTGGGTGTCCATGCGGGAGAAATAAAAAAGAAATGTACGCGGGATAGAGAAGCGAGGAGGTAGTTAGTTGCACCCGAGAGAAAATAGAGGAAGTACATGCGTGCATGCAGGGGAGGAAATGAAAGATGTCAATTATTTCTCTCCACCGATCCATCGTTGCCTAGATGATTATGCTCAGATTTATACACCCTAAGCCTTGGTAACGGGGGAGTATGTTACTACCTATGATACGCCCATTATAACTAGTCTAAGTCGTTGGCTAATAAATTACACGTCATCAAGAAAAATAATACCTACGGTTAAATGATAGATGGTGGCTAGCTTTGTTCGATCCAGCCGAGCGATGTTGATCGTGGTATGCGGTGTGGTTCACCAGCAATGTACCACTGTACTCGGGAACGGACGGGGTTGGGCGAACCACGGCATGGACCGGAAGTGAATGCGGATCGACCAGACAATGGCCGGCGACGAACTGTACGTGCGAGCTTGGATCTGAAATTAATGGCGTCAGGTGAGGGGTGGTCAGTCAGGTGGGTGCGTCGGTGTCACTGCGTGGGGTTGGGAATGGGAAACACACACGAAAAGAGCAGAGGAGACGACGTGACGTGGGAGGCATGTTCAGGGGTTGGAGAGGCGCCAACGGCTAGCTCGGTTCGAAAATAATGGTCGGCCGGCGGCGGCGCTTTCCAGCTACGACCATCTCCCCGCTCCACGGCAACTCATGCAAACACGGAACGGGGGTCGCTGTTTTCTTCACTTTACATGCTACGGATTTTGCATTATTACCTCAACTCCACGACGTAGACTGTAAAGACGAGGCAAGCTTTTCCTGTACGCACGATCTGAAATCCTCATCCTGAGCACCATAAAACCACCACCACCACCATACAGCCTTCAGCCAGTCACTCCACTCCGCTCCACCACATTCGAATGTGAGAAAGAGAGGGAAACCACCACCCACGTCCAGCCATGCCGAGGTCCTCCTCCTCCAGGCGGCCGCCCATCCTCGGCAGGGCCATGTCCGCCATCCTCACCACCCTCCCGCTCACGCCCGCCGCCAAGGCCAGGGCCGCGCGGACGCTGCTCCGCTTCAAGAAGCGCGCGCGCAGGCTGCGCCACTACAGCTACGCCTACGTCGGCGAGTACCAGTTCTCCCCCTCCCCCGGCGGATCCCCGCTCCTCTTCCTCCCGCGCCATTCCGCTCGGCTCACCACCAAGAACCGCCGCAGGGGCAGCAGGGCCAGGGCCGTCCTCGCGTCGCTATTCCTCTGCGGAGGATGCGGTGGTGGGGACCTCGACGTCGGCGTGCTCGACGGCCTTCCGCCACGACCGGCGCCCCAGTACGAGGACGCAGCGTACGGAGGGTACGAGGAGGAGGCGTACACGTACGGCGGTGAGGAGGAGGAGGGATGCGAGGTTGAGGAGGAGGACGAGGAGGTGGGAGAGGAGGAGGAGGTGGACCGCCGCGCGGAGCGGTTCATCGAGCGGTTCTACCGGGAGATGAGGATGCAGGAGACGCAGCGCCTCCTCCTCCTCTAGGCTGATCGCTGGATCGATACGAGCACGAAGGGATTCTGCTGCATTTCGTGTCTGCCTTGGTGGAATTGTCGCTAGCTGCTATCTTGGCTGCAGTTCGGTTCGATATCGTCGTCTTCGTTTCACTTTCACCTCACTGTTGTTGCTCTGCCCTGCCCTGACATGGTGTGACGACTCATGTCTGAATTTTACCCATTGTTGTTTAATGTTATCGAAACTGCTTCAGGTCCGACGATTATCGTCCGACGAGTGTACGATACTGCTATTGATCCCTAGCTATAGCTAGCGCTTCCTCCCTCCATCTCTCCTTTGTGTATTTTTTTCCCCAATCTAGACTTCTCTAAAACTAACTACGTATCTCGTTGCACACATTAAACATGTACTACGTTCATCCTTTACACATGCAAGCTAGTTTTTTTTGCTAAGAAAATATAGGTAAGCTAATTATACATGACCTATTTTACTATTTACACAGTAAAAATAAGTCGACATTTAAATTAATCTACATTAGGTCGTCACAATATTATTTGCGAGATTAAACTAGTATAGACATAGTTTATTTGTTATTTAGATTAATCTACTCTGGATTGACATTTAAATATTCTTTTTTTGGCTTATTTTTATTTAAAAAAAATATTCACTCCTTTAAAATTAGATGACTTTAATTTATACAAAAGTGTGAACGAATCTAGACATGTTACAAATCTAGATACGTCAACTTTTCAACAAATAAAAGTAATATAATATGAAACATAGTGAGTATTATTCTTTTTCAGTGTTTTTGTCTCGTTCCCACTCTATTTTCCGCTTGAATTTATTGACTCGCAATTTTTTATCGAAAAATATTTTTGCGTGAAAAGAGCCAAACAAATTTAGCAGGATATAATGAGTACAAATAAAATGGATCTGACATTGGCTACACTACGTGTGGCACTGGGCCAAACGCGAATGTTAGAGCGGCGGCTCCGATCCATCATCTCTGTCGTGTTGCGTTAAACTGTTAGAGTGTTAGGTTTGGTCGCCAGGGTGACTTGATCGTCGACTCGTGTCAGGGTGCAGTCTTGGAACCAGTGTCGTGTGTTCTATATTATATCAGTTTTCAGTCAGTTTTGTTATAAACTGGACTACTCTTATCTTCTTCTCGGTCCGTCTAGAAACATTTCACTTAAATTTATCTAAATTTGAAGATTATATATATATGCACTAAAGGTTTAAAACTTAAAATAAAATCTGCAAATAGCATTTTCAGACGGACGAGTATGAAAATGCAAATCGTTAGACGCGTTTAATAAAATAAAATAATACCACTAGAGCTAACTTTTGTGAGAAATAAGAGAAAATCTATCAGCTGACTAGCCTGGTTTTGGAGCTGGAGTCAATCGCTAGCTTTGCATGTCAAAACTAGCAGCCCGCGTCTCTCGTTTTTCCCGTGTGTGGGAAGCTCGCTGCCAGGTAGCGTCGTACGAGTGTCGGACGTTTTTTGTCGTACGTATAGCAGCGCTGGTAATGTTATTGGCACAGTATCGTTGGCTGGTGTTTCTCGAGTTCAAATTATTGTCTTGGTGCCGGTCGTACGTACTATATTTTCTGTGGCGGCACAGGCACAGATCAGTCTTCGTTCTAGTAGTTCACTCGTTTATTTTAAAACCTCAATGAGCGGCAACATTACAGAGAGTGGCAGCAGAGGGAGCAAATCATGGGAACAGCTTTTTTTCTTACAGCAAATCATGGAGAAGCTCTTCCCTTGATTTGCTCTCTCTGCAACTCGTGGAAAAGTTCGTGTTAATATATTGAGATAAGGGCAATTCAAGGTTCCCATGCGAGATGAGGATGCTGGATGCAGCAAAGGCGCCTCCTCCAGGCAGCCAGCTAGAGAAAATGAGGGGAAAGTTCAGACTTATAATACAGAAATGTGACAAGAGCTTTTCCCAACACAGACAGACAAATGCTCTGCTTCGAGAACCGGCACTGTTTTGTTCTCTGATCCATGTCTATTTCCTGCTGAGTTATGCCCCCGGATAAGTCAAGCAAATGTAGCATTAACAATTCGAGCTTTGCTCTGTGGGAACCAATGCTTTGCTTCGAAAACCGGCGCCGGTTTGTTCTCTGACGCTTGCCTGTTTCCTGGCCAGTTTTATGCGGCCGCTTGACAAGAGCAAGTCAAGGAAATGCAGCAATAACTAATTCAAGGCTTCCAGCTTCGCCTCAGTGGGAAGCTCGTTCACAAATCACAACGGCATGGTGCTGAAAAGGTGCTAAAGAGTTAGAGATTGGTATGTTTCTCTCTCTAGCAAGCCTTTGCTTGATACATAAAGATAAAGGTGAAGCACTTGGTATAATATATTACCATTCTTCCATCACAACATAAGCCCAAGTGGTTCGACAAACGCAGCAATTCCAGAGTAATTCCGGCATAAATTGGAACATTTGGCGTACAGCAAGCAGAGTAAACAAAAGAACACTGTCCTCAAATTCTTACATTATTCAGTGGAAGGGCAGAATGCCTGGGAGGGTGAGAACCAGTGCAGACATTTTTAGCAGCAAGTTTCAGTTAGATGGTACAAAAAGTGGAAAATAACCAGAAGCCGTTTCCATCTTACATGACTCTGTACAAAATTTCCCACTGAGAAAATACAGTACAGATCTGCAGACTGTAACTTATACGTGGTCATGCCAATGTCAACCATAACAACTTCAGCATTGGTCAAATGCAAATTCACCCACAAGAGCCTCGAGTATGTCGTCCTCGATCGCAACGCTGATGTCGAACGCTTCAACTCGGCACGTGTCCCACCTGGCAGCCACTTGGTCCAGCTCCTTCTCGGCGGTTCGGCTCGAAGGAATCCCGCCGGCGGTGTCCCTCCAGCTGTTGATCTCTTCGGATATCTCGCTCTTCAGCAGGTCCTTGCTAAGGGTGAGAGGGAGCCTCAGCCACGCCTCGTACCCGCATTTCCCAAAATTACAGAACCTTGAGTCCAGAGACTCAACGATGCAGTCGAACAGGAAGTTGGTACGTTGGTACTTGTTTTCTTCTTTGAAACCTAACGTTCCACCACAGAAGCCCTCAACGGTTTCTAGCATTTCCACGATGAAAGAATGGAGTGATAGGCTCGAAGGTGTGCCGCAGAAAAGGCTACTGTCCAAAAGCAGTTCCGCATTTGAAATAGCCTCTCCAATGCTGTGGAGCCTGCATTCCAAGAACTTGAAGTCTTGCGCCGGAACAGTCTCAACGCATGGCATTTCACCACTGCCATGATTATAGGTAGAGGTTGTGTCGCTGGACATGGCCAAATCTACAATGTCAGATTCTAGATTGAAGAGGTCCTCCATCTTGTTCTCCATGGAAGGAAAGAATTCTTTACCCTCTGCAAAAAAACAAAAAAACATAGGTTACTATAATCTACTTTAGTACAAACGTCAAACCTACTAATCTAATCAATTGTTTTTAACTCAGAACTCTTTTTAGCTTCTCTCTGATAGAAGAATTATCTGAAGATGAGCAAAGTTACCTAAATTAAAAAAAAAATCCAATTGTAAGAGACCATTGTCTTATAATAGTTAAAATATTTGTAATACGTTTAAAACATTTTTTGCTACTTTTGCCACTCAATCAATTTTTTTCAGAATTTGATTTATTACTTGGATGACCATTAATTTGGTTGCGGTACAGCATTAAACTAGTAAATTTTGCAGCCCAACGCATTTTTTCATTTTTAACGTTTTAGTTACATATTGTTTACTTCAGTTAAAGACCTGTAAATTACAAAAGGGCAAAGAAAATTTTCTAGCTCAACATCTGGAAACAGGGTCTTTCGACCCACACTAGAGAACTATAAATTCATGTTTTCCTGGGATTACTACCTACGAAAGTATCGTCCCATGCTAGCTCCAGATTCAAGGTGATAAAAAATACGTATTTACCAAGCTTTTAACAGGACTTCCTAAGGAGGAACCGCCATTTTGTGCAAGACATAGATATTTATTTCAGATTGTACTAGTAACATGTTTGTTTACTTCAGTTCAGCAACCAAAGTTGTGTAATTTAGTTAAAGGGGAACAAATATTTCTAGCTCACAATTTTTTCGAGAATAGATCAGTCGACCAAGCTTTATAAATGAGTACCAGCTACCAAGATTCTTCCATTCGACCTCAACATTCAAGATGACAAAAAATGCTTACCGTTCTTTTCAACTGGACTGCCTAAGGAGGAAGCATCATTTGAGAAGCAGGCTTCGAGGACTGATGTTGGACTTGGCTGATTGGTCTCCTCGTTCGTGCATGTAACAGAAAAGACAGCCTCTTGGTCACCCTGGAACTAGATCAGAAGAATGTTTCTAAATTTCACTAGCCAGCAAGAAAAAAAATAGTGTATTCGCAGCACATAAATGTCAGGTCGATTACTATGTTAGTTCGGTAAAAGGTTGGCAAATATCCAACAACCATTTGTAACATTTTCATAAAACATAGCGGTCATAGATTCATGCAAGTGCTTCCTTTGCAGTTTCTATCATTAGACAAATTGTTATGTATTAGCAGTAGAATTTCACTATGTGTAGTGGATAAACGGGAAAGCAAAGACTTACAAACAAATAAGTGGTATTTTCATCATTTCACCGTTGATCAACTAAATAGTTTTTTTTTGCGAATTATCAACTAAATAGTTTTGAAGTGAATATAAGACTAAGAAAAACACGGCATAATGATGCCACAAGGCGACGTCAAAACTAACCTGGTAAAGGTTGTGAAACTCAGGCGATTGATCACTGGAATTGCATA
This sequence comes from Poa annua, assembly GCA_026929855.1. Lineage (NCBI taxonomy): Eukaryota > Viridiplantae > Streptophyta > Magnoliopsida > Poales > Poaceae > Poa > Poa annua. Next base: position 1,417,258 of record CM049428.1, on the reverse strand, counting down.
TAGTCTCAGGATTAGTTAGAGGAGCTGAAAAATCGGAACAGTTACTGCTTTGGGAGGCAGAGGTGTTTGTGTCATCAGTAAGGGCAGAGATGAGCTCTTGGAGCAATGACACGGTCAATTTTGCTGACTGAGACTCACTTGGTTCAACCTTATCACACAGGCCAAGCTCATCGATTTTCGCTTTCAACAACCTGCTAAATTCCTCTTTCTCAGATGTAGCGCCCACGACACAACGTTCGGCTTCCAAAGATCTGGCATCTACTACTGGCATTCTTGTTTCAGATTGTGTACCTCGGAGCTCTCTCTTCTCTGAAACTTTACCAAGTGATGACGTCCTGGACACCGGTCTCATGGATGAACTGGAGGCAAATGCAGATGCATTACGGTCTCCTCTATTATTACTGCCTGCCGTACGAGTACCACGATCGATTTTCTTGTGTGACCCTCTTCTCGGTCCAGACGCATTGCTTGCATTCCTGCTCGTGGATGCCGACCCGGTTCGGTCGATCAGGTCTCTGCGATTGCTTCTGGGCAGAGTGATCGAACTCATCAACTCCCTCACTGAACCAGAATTGTTTGCCGCCCTCCTACTGCTACCACCGGGTGCCAGATCACGAGCATTGCCAATCGAGCGCGTCAAACTAGCCAAGTTCCCTGACCCAGCACTCCTCTGAACATCTGGCCTATTGAAGGTTCCCCGTTTGCGCAACAGCTTCTGTTCTCCAGCCCTTGCGCCGCCACCAGCACTGCTTGATCTGACCATTCCGCCATTCCCTGCCCTGTAATCTTTGTGCAAAGCATCCTCATCAGAAGTGTTCGTCCCAGCAGTTCTTGCCCTGTAATCTTTGTGCAACGCATCCACATCACAAGTGTTTGTGCTCGTGTTGGCACCACAGAAACCTGTTGTCGGCACCACAATCGTATCAGCACCACCACTCATCTCTACCCCTGCAGCAGCATCAACAGCAGTGCTGCTCATGGTGTCGATGGAGCGCCGCGTCTGCTGCCACCGAGAACTGGCGGCATTGTCCCGATCCGCGTCCGGCGGAGGAGGAGCCGGGCTATCGGAGCGGGCCAGGAAGTCCTCGAGCGTGCCGCCGGAGTGGCCGCGGTGCTGCGGCGAGGAGCAGGCGTACGCGAGCCTGGCCCTGGAGCCCGCGCGCGGCTCCAGCAGCCTGGCCCGCCTCGGGCTCCTCGCCGGCAGGTCGGCGCTGTGGTGGCTGCGATGCGCATGCGCGGGCGCGCGTCGGGTCAGCGGCAGCATCACCACGACCTCCGACACGGCGTCGTCTCCGTGTTCGGCCGCCGGTGCGGCCTCGACTCTGCGCTGCTTCTGCGGCCTGGGCCCGGCGCCGGAGGGCCAGGACTCGAGGCCCATGAGCCGCGCGACGACGCCCGGCGCGGCGGGCCCGTCGGGTCCAGTGCTCGGCGCGGGGCGTTGTGGCGGCGGCAGGGCCTGGGCCTGGGGCGTTGGCGGCGGGAGGAGCCTGCGGGTGGACGAGGAGGAGGAGGAGCGGGCGGCGGCGGGGAGCAGGCGGCGCGGGGAGAAGAGGCGGCGCTTGCGGGCGAGGCGGCGGTGCCAGTCTAGGAGGTGGAACAGCACGCCGCCGGCGCAGCCCCCGGAGCCGGAGGAGCCGAAAGGCGGCTTCTTTTCCACGATGGCCAGGCTGCCGCCGCCCATCCTCCCTCTTCCGCTTGCCAAGCCGGCGGTCCTCCGGCACTCTGCACTCCGTCCGTCCGTCCGTCCGAAGCAAGCTCACTGGGTCAGTGGAGACAGTGTGTACTTGTTTTAGGCGACCCGTGCTTGGATTCGGGGGCGTGGAGGAGGAGGATGTTGTAGTAGGTGGCACGCAACGGCAGCTAGCTAGGCGCTACCCTCCACCTCGGCACGCGCCGCGAGGAGGGAGGAGTGAGCGCGGGGTTGGGGGTGATGACAGACAGGTGGGGCAAGGCGGAGCGCGGGGCAGGCGGTCAGTGGGGAAGCCGACGACGGCGTGGAGTGGAGGGGACGGGACGGGAGGGAGGCGTCGCGGGGAAGGAAAGGCAGGCAGCGGCAGCTTTGTTCGGCGCGGTGAGCGAGGCGCTGATGAGCGGAAGCGAGGGTACAGGGTACAGTCCCGCATGTATGCATGGATCTGATTCGGGTGAGGAGGGGACGCGATGCACCGGATTCAGCTCACCGGCCGGACACGGGAGGACGAAGCAATCAATCAAGCAGCGCAAGGCAAGATCTACGGGATTTCAATTCATAAAAAAGAAAATCTATCGATTCCATTGGGATCACAGGTGATTCATTTACTAGTATGCCCCATAATTCGTACTCAAACTTCACATGAGATGAAACTTTATTACTCCTTTCCTTTCGTCCAACAAAGTCCAATCTATCTCTCTCTCTATTATCTAGTAGTATCCGCTCTCTCCTCATTTCCGTGTGTTATTTCCTGTGCACCATCAAAACGCGACGTCTATGAAATTCTTGTATTCTGAAAGTCTTTAAAAATTGAAATATGTGTCATCTCAACCCTCCCCTTTTTTTCTTCTGTTATTATGTCATAAATGTCCTACAATCCAAAAAATGCCGAGCCCCGGTGCACACCGCTTCCATGTGTTCACGTCCTAGCTAAGCTAGAGTTTCGTTGATAGGTGGCACGAAGGCCATTGGATTGGGTGCGGCGGGACCGCACTGTTTTTGTGTTTTCAGTTCTCTTAACAAATCTGTAAAAGTTGCTGTATTTTTAACTCTGTTTTTTTTTTTTCCTTGGTAGTGAGCAGTGAGTGGGATTTCAAGTCTCGCGGCTTTTCGTTTTGTTTTGTCTCGTTCTCGCGTGTGTGGCCCGGTCACGAAAAGAGTGCGGAGGAAAATGGGTAGGTACCTGCAGTGCAGGTGTGACCACCGACACGTACGTTCGGGTCCCTGTCCTGTGTCTACAGCATCATCCGTTCCGGGGCCATGGATGATCGACCGTAGGCGTAGCACCGCAATGGCTCGGTCAGCGGTTTGGTTACTTCCTGGATCGGAGCCCTGGACGATACAGGGTGCGTCGGTGCAGCAGGAAAGGAGAAAGAGAAAGAAAGACAAGGAAAGTGAGTGGATCGATGACGGATTGGATTGGATTGGATTGGATGGGTCAAAGCCGATCCGTGACGAGGCTGCAGCCAGGATGTGCACAAGAGCCGGACGGCGGACACGGGCCAACAGTGTCGGTTACCTTTGGATCCATCCATCCATTGTTGGGCCCGGATCACCGCCTCTTCTTCTACTGTTGAGCTGCAGCGCCCAGACCACCGACGCCGGCCGGAGCACAGCACCGCCTGCTCCCACGTTTCCGTGGTTATTCATCTGCTGCTGCTCGACTGGGAGCTTTTCGTCTAGGGTAGTGTCTTGTGTGAGCGATCATCACAAACCAACTATGTTACTAACATCCACTCACGGCTCACGCACTCCCTCCGTAACACTACTATACTGTGTAACACGTTATGTGAAAGAGGTAATTTAGCCTAGTTAAACGTCTAATATAACTGACACGTAGAAAGTACATTTCCATGTCATGAGTCTATGGTGCCATAGCTAGGTAGACCCCCTCTGCTCTTCGCGTTAAAAGCAAGCCGTGTGACTTCGGATTCACTCTTGTCGCTCGCTCTCAGATGCGTGCTCACACATCATATCCAAGGGTCTGCTGTAATTTTTTTTTCACATTGTATGCCCAGGCATATACTATTTGTATTTATAAAAGTACATATAGTACAAAGACGAACCAACATAAAATTATAAGAAAACAAACCGCGGCAGAACGCCATCGCCGCAAGGGGCGGACCCACGTAGGGCCAGCAGGGGTCACTGGATACCCGGTAGCTTTTCGTTTTACCTATACGTATAGGGTAGGAATTGATCGTGACACCGGTAAAAAAACTTTGTGGACACCGGATGCTGTTTCTCAGCCCATCTAGCGTGCAGCCCAGCTGAGTGTGTAGGCCCATCCAGCGACCAGCGCACTGCACATAACTGATCGATCTGTTAAATGATCCATCCCTGCATGTGTGCGTCTCTTCCTCTCTATGTTTCTCATCTTAGCGCGGCTCTTCAGAAATAGGCAAACCGCCGTTTCTTCCTGTACAGATGAGAGAAGGGGAAAAGGTACGATTTTAGGAGTCGCTCATCCCTAATTCATCCTTAAGTAATTTCCCTTTCGGCTTTTGTCTAATACCGTATTGGTATATTATATGTCCATACTAGGGTTTGCCGGCTTGGGGAATTGGATTTTGGGCACCAAATTGCACTTTGTTTCTGGGTTATTCCTCAATAGACTGCTGACTAACGCTTGGCATAATTTCGCGTAAGTTTAACTCCTAAACTCCAGAACTTTACAACTAGTTAACATGCTTTAGTTATTGTTCTGTACTTGTATAATTATAATCTTATTACTTATGTACCATTGTGCTCAATAAGAATTGACAAATTACAGGTCAATTTATGGAAAAAAAAATCTAAGAAGGGGAAGGCCTCGACACAAGATGGAAGTGCTGGTCCATCACATGAAGGCAATGATACACTTGATGATAGCCTAGCAGATGAACCAAATCATGCCAATTATTGTCCAACTTTTATGATGGAATGATATATCAAGAAGAACTTCTTATTGTGGTGAGTCTTTTTACCGTAGTATATTATAAATTGTGTAATGTGCTGAGTTGATTGATATACGTTGGACACCGGGTCAATTTTGTCCCGGGTCCGCCCCCTGGCCGCAACTAGCAAGCATCCACGTCATCGTCGGAGAAGAATAGGTACTATCGTTTGGTCCACACCGATACGCTCGGAAAAACCCTTTGTCAGGTGTTTATGAGCTGGATATTCACTAGCCACATAAGACTAGATCTAACCCGGTAAAAAATATCAGTCGGAGGAGGCACCGGAAGATCAGCCACACTCGGACTAAGAAGCCTCTTCAAAGCTGGATCCAGGGCCAACACCAACCCGCACTCTATCAGACGGCTGGACCCGCAGCAGTAAACATCGCCACACTCCAAGAGCAATCGCTGCCACGCCAAGACGTAACACCAGATTCAAAATGGTCCAACAGCTTGGACTCCACAAAGCTCTCGCGGTTGCACAACCCTCCGACGAGAAGGAGCATGGGCTGCGAGAGCATTATTCCTTTTTAGTGTGAACCTTGAGTCGGGCTTCCCTGGAATGTCATAAACATGCTCTCAAGGAACAACATGCATCAGTGCTAACGCGGGACCTGCTTTCGCTAGCACCATCAAAATTCCCTCCACCATGATGTTGAGAGAGGAATCTCGAAAACCTAGAAGAAAAAACTCGTACCAAACACGCACACAAATGAGAGTCCGGGGTATCCTTCCCCTCACGTCGCTAGGACGGTGGTCGGAGACGAAGGGAAGCGACATGATCGTGCGACGAGGGGACTATCGCTAGGGAACCGTCTTCCTAATCGCATGAGGTCTGATGTATTTCTTATTGCTTGGGTAGTTGGTGCCGTACTATCGAATGATCCCCCTCACTCTAGGGATGTCAATCATGTGTCGTATCAGACGTGTCGGTTTTTCCGGACACCAATTTTCAGGAACCATTCTTAAATTTTGTAAACCGTATTCTTAACCTTTTGAAATTCGAAAGACGAAAAAAAAGTGAACCAAAGCTGGAAAGGAAACTTTCTGGACCGGCCCACACGGGCCAACGCCCATGCGTTTCCGTGCTAACCAAGGCTTAGATCGCTGTCCAGGGCAGCTAAAGTAGGCTTCCAAGCCCACCAGGCACCAGCTATCCCCTCCTCTAAATCTGGCCCGTCTTAAGCCAGCCATTCAACCCAGCCCACCAATTCGCCATTTCCAACAAAGAAAAAATCGAGAACGAGGCCAGCTCCAGTTCCCCCTCGCCCTATCACCAATCAGTTTCCCTTCTCCCCTCCCGCCAGCCATGTCGCTCGCCATGCCCACCTCCGCCGCCCACCTCCCCTTCACCTCCACCTCCTACTCCCCCGCCCCGCACCGCCGAACCCACTCCTCCTTCCCGCTCCGCCAACGCGCCCGCCTCGCCGTCGCCGCCTCCGTCCCGGACCCCGCGGCGGGGGCGGTCGAGTACACGCCCTGGCTCATCGCCGGCCTCGGCAACCCCGGCGCCAAGTACCACGGCACGCGCCACAACGTGCGTACGCTCGTCCCTCCCCTCTCCTCTCCCATCATCACATCACACCCCTCCTGTCCGGTTTGAGATAGATATACCCTCCCTCACTTCATTTCATTTCGTGCGTGCGTGTGGGGTTGATTAGGTGGGGTTCGAGATGGTGGACCGCATCGCGCGGGAGGAAGGCATCGCCATGAACACCATCCAGTCCAAGTCCCTGCTCGGAGTAGGTACCCTGCTGCCTCACTCACTGGTCACTCCCTCCATCCTGTATCGTGTTGCCGTGTTTCCTATTCATTCACTGCCTGCTGTAGGAAATGCTACGAACTGAGGAGCACCTGTGATTTTAGCTGAAATTCCTAGTTACGGGACATGCTACCTAGCATGGATGTTAATTCCCGCTTCGTGCTAGGGTGTGTGTAGTTGGAGGATGGCAATGCTTGCTGCTGTATTTTGGAAAACCAATTGACCCTGTGCAGACTGAAGAACGCCCTCCTCTTTTACCACTCTGTGGACAGTGGATTACAGCTTGATTATAAATGACATTGCCTGTGTACATTTGTAGCAAAATGAATCCGGTGGCTAGGTGTTTGTTCTACTTTATTTGTTTTCGAGAACAGGCAGGGGTATATTTTTTCTCTCCAGAAAACGCAAAAGGATGGCGCTTCATTTCATTGAGAAGATAGAGAGTATTTACAAGCCTAATCAGGCAGGGACGGTTTTTCACCTTTAGTAAACTCTAGGGTAACTGGATTTCGCTGTCGTAGCCTTTCTCCCCACTCGAATGTCAATAGCTAGACACTATACCATATATGATACGAGCCAAATTCCAATAATAAGCTGTTTTCCTAAAAAAAATGTAACATCCATTTAAAAGGATTTCCACTAGCACAAAGGACCCTATTCTGAATGTATTTAGCTGTGGTCCTAAAACTGAGGACAGACAATGCATTCATGCAGAACATGTACTTTTCTAGGGTTAATTCCGCTTCGTGCTAGGGTAAATTGTTTTGCAGAGTAAGTCTTTGAAAATGTTCTGATCTATACTGGTTGAAATTAATTTATGTTCATTACGGCTTGCTGATTTTGAAATTAACTGTAATGTTCAAAATATGTATCTGTTGGAGGTACTACATATGTGATGCTCAAGAAGGTGGTGTTGGTGCATCAAAGTTTGGCTAGTTGAGTCGATGTTTCTTACTGGAACTTAATGGCTAATTGTGTTCCCTCTCATCTTTTGTGTTCAATTTGGTGCAGGTTCACTTGGGGATGTCCCAGTGTTGTTGGTAAAGCCACAATCATACATGAATTACTGTGGTGAAGCAGTGAGTCTTTATTCTTGACCTTCATGTAATAAATATTTCGTGGGAATTATATTATTTCTGGAGCAGTTGCTTAAATAGATTGTGACATATTTACAATAATAATATCTCCTTTTCATGTCTGTATACATCTGGGGTACAAAATTTTGCATCCTTATATAATTATTAGTAAAGACACCATATGTGACTAGAGGGACCTTCAGCTGCCTGAAGCATCTATAAATCAATAAGTTGGTGCAAGGACATGTTGAACACCTTTTGTCTCTATTCTGATGCAGTCTTGATCTTTTTTAATTTTTCATGTACTAATGGAAAACATTCCTCTATCATGTGAAGATTGGACCGCTTGCTGCCTATTATCAAGTACCTCTGCGACACATTCTTGTGGTACATTCTATCATTGTTCTCTTAATACTTTACCACAATCATTCAGTATCATGTGCTTGCGACTGGAATCAACTAGTAATGTTCTTTTGCAGATTTATGATGAGACCAGTCTGCCCAATGGTGTGTTGCGAGTTCAACGGAAAGGTGGTCATGGCCGCCATAATGGGTAATATACGAAGTTCCAAATCATTAGAACAATTATTAGTTTTTACTACCTCTAGTCATATGGAACGTGCTGATGTTACTCACATACAGAATGCACAGATTTAGTTCAGCTACTTCATTTTCTCTTTCCGAAGCTCCGAGTGAACCAGAGTTGAATTAATTTATAAAAAAATTAACGAAACTGTTTTTTTGAGATGAATATAATGAAACTTGGCCTGGTTTAGTATTCTGATGTAACAGAAACATTTACTTGTCGAAATCACACCACAAGTTAACTTTATATATAGCTTCTGATGTTCTTCTGAAGAACTCAAGAACAACAAACATGAGTTTGCCAAAGAGGCAGCATAGAGTCAGAAAAAATATTACATCAATCCGGAGAATATGTTTTATCGGTTTGCGTATAAGTATTCTCCTTTTGAAGTGCTGTTTATGTGATCTTATTATCTATAAGATCCATTGCTTACATCTCACAATCTATTACTTACATCTCACAATCTATTGCTTACACTCCCTAATTATCATCTTCCTGGGAAAACAGCCTACAGAACGTAATTGAGCATTTGGACGGATGCCGGGAGTTTCCTCGTTTATCTATAGGTAAATATTTGTTCCCCACCTGAATTTTCAATTTTCTTCCCTGAAAATTCATATTAGGTTGATATTGAGCTGTGGACTGTTGGATACAGGCATTGGTAGCCCACCTGGTAAAATGGATGCACGAGCTTTTCTTCTGCAGAAGTTTAGTTCAGAGGAACGTGTTCAGGTATTGACTTTGTCCTACATTTAATTATTTAATCATCTATATGTCATAATCGTGTGAAAATCCCTCATTTATATTTCCTTCTCTTCTCCACTATGTTCATATGTCTTTTCACTCTCCAGGTAGACATAAAAATAAAATAGAAAATAGAAAAACCCAATGCCATTGCCAACTTCAATTTCGTCTCCAATAACATTTCAATTGTAACATTGGCTCTAGGGAAAAGAGAAAAGGTCTTCCACTATTTCGTTGGATAATAATCATAACCAATGAGCATGAGCATTTGGTGAAGTCTTAATTTGTAATGTAGCTACAAATGATTGTATGAACATATCTTAACTATAAACAAAGATTATTGATGCGGTTCTGTATTGGTCATACTGCACATTTTCTAGTACTCCGACTAGGTTGTACCTATTATTGTTGACACAAAGGGACTATCTCAATTTATACGTACTGTCAATTGTAACCTATAACAAGCTTACACATGGATTTTTGCATGCTTGGTTCCGGGGAGCTACATTAGGGATCTTAACCTGTACTTTATAACCCTAAAGAAAACTGCTGTTAGTTGAATCTGAATTCCCCGTTTTCTAGTGGTCTGCCCTTTTGTGGGAGGAACTCTGATACGGTTGTTGCGACATGGCTGTTGATTTAAACCTGTTCTGTTAATTTCATCAAGATTGACACCGCTTTGGAGCAAGGGGTGGATGCTGTGAGGACTCTTGTGCTGAAGGGTTTTAGTGGAAGTATCGAGAGATTCAATCTGGTGCAGAAGTACAAGTTCAACAGGGTTTGATGATCTGTGGATGCTTGGACCTGCCTACTTTTGGAATCTACATGAATACACACCAACATTATTGGAAGTGTTTGATGTGATAATTTAAATAACCTACTTAGGTGCAGTAAGTTGAGTGCCCGGTAGTTTTGAGGATGTTAAGAACTTAGCAGCGTGTACATAAGGTAGAGTTCTGCACATCTTCTGAAAGATAACTCACGGTTTACTCAAATTGGAACATAATAGGCCCAATTGATAAAGGCCATGTAAAACACTTTGCAGTTCTATAGATTAATGAATAAGACATTTGAGTTTGATGTGAAAGAGGAATATAGACTATTTCATTCCTCCTTTCCTAATTGTGTGATTTGTCCATGCAATTTAATACAAGTTGTCCTTGTTGGAGTAGATCATCTGCCTGCAAAGTGGTGATACAGGTAATTTTTTATCTTTGACCGTACAACTCGTTTTCATCAACTTGATGCGGTAAAGTTGTTTAGTAGTGTGTCATGATATGGTTAGAGATTTCTATCCCCCCACGTTATCTCACCTTTCAGAAAATTATTGTAGAAGATCCTCTGCGCTTATTCGATAAGGACTTGAAAAAAAATATAGTTCTTTATTTTCTTATGCTGATATGTCAGTCCAAACTTGTCGGTAGGAGATAGATCACAGAAGTTTCTTGTGCTATATAACGCTTGCACAACTTCTTGCATCAGCTAACCTATACTACCAATCTACCATCTAGAAGAAGCAGATTAAAACTAATGCAGCTCCAAGTTGTATTATGTTTTCAAGTTCAATCTAGAAGCTTGGTGATTAACTTGCATTGGTTAGATTATGACTATGTAAATGATATTTACTACTATCTAGCAACTTAGTTTCTAGCTTGAGTTTTGAAACTACGTCTGGACAGTGTGCTATGTGCTAATTTAAGAAGGCAAGTCGTTCGAGCTTATAGATTACAGTAAGGTGGAGATAATGACTGAATCATCTTTTAAATTATGGCTGGTTTATACCCGTCTTCTTCTTTACTGCCATCTTATTCTTATGTGCACGTTCAGAATGTACATGAGTTGACTAGCTCCTGATCTGGGACCTTAAAATTTTACTACCACAGATCAAGAAAGTTAACAACACATAATTATAGTGGAGCATACATATTCCGTAACACTAGTTTGGTTTAGTACTAGACTACTAGCACGTCTTCATGTTCCTTATGTATTTTGATTATTATTTTTGTATTTTGAAATAGATGCTGCTTTGCCTCCATTTTAATGAAACTGGCGCCATCATTAAAAATTAAATTGGTGATGGTAAGGGCATGTATGTTTAAATTTCTGGAAGTTGTTTTTGATAGCTATGTTACTTTAACACTTATAAAACAGTTATGTATATTTTTCATTTCATTTCCTTGCAGAACAACTGCATAGGTGTTTATATGTCATCTAATTTAATTAGTGAACGTTAGAAGATCAATTGCATGATTTGGCAATACAGTCAATGAAGGTAAAGTTTCAGAAACCTGGTCTTTTCTTGCAACTGGGAATGGGGACTGGCAACCTCCATCCACTAATTACTTTTGAGTTTCATATGATAAAACAAGGTGGAGAAATGACCGAATGCTCAGTTTTCATAGTTGATCATTTTTCATATGATAAAACAATGTGACTATTTTCTTCAGAGTAAGAGTACATAAATATCTTTCTGTCCAGTCTTAAGTGATCATACATGATTAAATTAAGGTTCCTTGGGTGTTCAAATTTCAAATTGTCTGAGAGCTAAGATGAAATAAGTACCCCTTTAGAAAACAAAGATCTAAGCTTTGGGTAACTGTGTAAATGTGAAAAGATCAGTTTCGAGTAACTGTATGAACTACTGATGAACGAAGTTCCTAGAGAATTATGTCTCATGCGATAACCACATGTGTTCATTACCTGCTGAAGCAATAGCAGAATAGAAAGTAACTTTTTTCTGAATGAAATGATAGTTTGCTTTACTAGAACATCAGTGGGCAAGAAAGAACTAGTTTCAGTGCAGAGCTACCAATATTCCAGAAAAGCAAGAGATAACTTGTGGTGTGATGTTACCAGTAACAACCAAGTGACTTGTCCAATACATCACACAAGATACAATATTTGTCAAAGGCTTAGTTTTGACCTTGGTTTTTAAGACCAAAAAACATTAGTCTGGTAACCTCACTTCCGCTACTTTTCGCTAGAAAAATTCCTTATGCCTAATTCTTTATTTTCACCAAGTGGATTCCAAAGTTTCAAAAATTATATTATCTAAAGCTCTTCCTTCCACCATCATGTTACCTAAACTACTTGCTAATCTCTTTCTTAAAGCCATCACACAAGTAGGACATGGAGTAATCATACATCTAATCCATGTGCATCCATCTGTTGATCATTCGCTTGCCGAGCTGTATTTTATTTATCAAGTGTCGTAATCGTAGCCGTATTAGCTTAATTTGCGGGTTACACTGGATCTCTATGTTTAATATAGTTTTCTGTGGTGACGTTTAATTTTAGTGTTTTGTCAAGCTTTAGACATTCTAGACTATTAGATTTTGGTCTAGGTGTTTCTTTACTCCCTTATTGCATGATTAAGTATAGGAGAATCACTTCACATGACTTTAAGTGAAATCCACCCAATCTCAAGTGCTTATTTTTAAGGAGTAGGTAATGTCACTTGGAATGCTAGAACATAGTTTATAGTCCTTGCTCACATTGCTTGGGTTTGTTAACTAGCTTTCAAACTTATTCCGAAGGAAGTCATCAAGCTCAATTATTAAGCCAAGCCATTTTTAATCTCCTGCGGTGGCCCAAAAAGCACTTGGGGAGAAGAATAAAGAGATATGGTTGCTAAGTTGAGTGTTATGTATATATTACGTTGGAGTAAAATGGGTGAGGTCATCCTTGGGATTAAACTACGTGCTAAACTTGTCATCATGAGCCACAAAGAAAGATTTTCTCTTGAGAGCACAGCTTAGGCGGGTCCCTGCTGGGATTCGGGCGATCTTAAATGTTGCCAGCTTTGTGCTTACAATCAATTAACAAAAAAGTGGGGCGTGACCAGGAGCCTTTCTTTAGGTAACACTACAAACTCAAAACAGACTTGGGACTAGTGACATGACTAGCTTGTAATCAAGCTGTCACTTATATCTTATCAACACCACATCAAGTTACAGAGCAGTGTTCTGTTTTCCTCTGCTGAGATTAAATGGTCCACATGTGTTAGGTACTTGAGAGAGTAAGGTGCAATCTAGTGAGAGCCACACTAGTGACCTCCTAACTACCTTTCATAAAACCTTGAGATAACAGACTGTCATGCTTTAGAGCGTTGGTGCAGTAACCATGTAGAACATTTTCTGGGGTCGATACTGTTTACTCCTTTGCTATACGGTCGGTACAAACAAGGCACCTTTTCTTTTATGAAAAACAAAGATGCATAACTGTTTCAAAGCTCTTATGTTGAATAGAGTGAAATAGGATAATAATAATAATAATATGACAGCAGAATAATGTCTGCTTAGCCATGTTTCCCTGGCCTTGAGAGTTTAAAAATTGTCTAGACGAGATGCTCTGCACTGCAAGGTGGAGACCACTGCTGCAAGAAATTGCTCATGATGCATGCAACAGCGAAATGAAGTTGTCCCTTGTCGGTAGTCCCCAATCTTTAATCAGGGGAACAACAGGATGATTCACTGACCCTATTTTTGTTTTTGTCATAAACTAGGAAGTAGGAAGTGGAAAGACATGGAAAAAAACATAGAAAACTCTCATTTGATTCCCTACATGTTACTAGAGCGCATAGAATTATCATCAAACGAGGGGAATTTTCAGAAGGGACAGAATGCCCAGAGACTGTACACTGGATGTAATGTATTGGGCCCAGCAAACATTGTCTAACCCCTTTCTTACAATAATTAAATAAGTTGAATATGAATTATGACCAATGAGTTTATTTAGGTTCAGTTCTGACATGTCGCAGCATAGCATCACTTTTTTTTTATTAGGACGTTTGGTCACAGTTCTCCAATCAAATTATAATAGTTTGCATAAGATGAGTGTAAAACCTGTAGTCTTGTTTAGAACTCAATTGAAATTTGGTTCAAGAAAGAAATCCACTTGTGAATTGTGATCAAGTATTTCTGCAGCTTATGCTTCTGGGGGTTTAATTGCTACCAGATAGCCAAATATCCACAGTCCAGGAATCGTCATACATAGTATGGTCCTATCGTAATATTTATTACATGATTCTCTACGGGTAGGTATTTTTAGTTAACTTGATGATACAATGCATCTGTATTTGCAGGTCTATTCGAGTACATGTTAGATTCTTTGCGGCATAAACTAATGATATTGGTGCCACAGAACTTGTGTATTATAATAAAAGACCATGTGTGCTTTTGCTGCAAATTGCAGTCTGAGGAAAACATTAGGATCCCTTACCCTCCAACCGCCCAAGCTTCTTTCAGACAATTCCTCCTGGAATCAAAACACATTTATTTTTCTAAAGAAGTTGGTATCTTTGTGGGGCCCTAGTATTACCCATCCCATAAGGATGCCCAGAGCATGGAAGGAAAGGACAAGTAGATGAGGACTTATGAAGTTATAGAAGCCAAAGTTTCTTTATAGAACATAGCAACTTGCATGGCTCTACACATTTTGGATTTTGCTAGGTTCACCACTAGCATGTGGGATGGGCTGGAATCAGTCCTAACCAACTAATGACTTGTACTGTTCTATTTCAGTTCAAGACTTATGCAATATACAACACTCTACATTTGTTTTTTGTTTTGAAATTTGGCTGTATTTTCTTGCAAAGAGAGAAATTAGCTGTTTGATTGTACTGTATATGGAATAATGGTTCCAACTTTTATAAATTTAAATATGTGATAATTCCTTTTTATCAATCATACTCATATATAAGATTTATATGATACTATCTCCGTTTCAAAATATAAAAATGTTTTTTAGCTTCTTTTTCTGATTAGAACGTACCTAGACACATTAAAATGTGTAGATTCACCCATTTCAGTCCGTATGGAGTCATATTGAAATATCTGAAATATTTTATAATTTGGAATGGATGGAGTATTTTTTTATGAAGTTATGGATGTACCAGTTATGTTTATTCAAATGAGATAGTGTTTATTAAAAAATTATCAATTAAATTTTAATGAAAAAAATGATGGACTGCAAGGAGGAACTAGGTACCAATAGACATCCACATCTGACATCTGGGCACCCACACCTTCGACCAACTGAGCTAGATGTAGAAGTCTTCTGGCAGAAAAAATGTTACTCCCTCTGTTCCTAAATATAAGCCTTTCTAACCTTTTTCTGCACACATGTATCTCGACATGTTTTAGTGCAAAAACATGTCTAGATACATGCGTGCAGAAAAAGGTCACAAAGGCTTACATTTACGAACATAGGGAGTAGTTATTTTTTTGGGGGAACATATATTACTGCAGAATGTGCAGTAGATAGGGCTCAAAACAAGTTTAGTGTCTGGATAGTTCAGATCTGGCCTATACAAGAGTAGGATCTATCTCAATTATGTCTTCATGGTGGTCATATTTGTGCACAACTTTCCTGTCTCACATGATTGCCGTTCTGAAATCTGCATCTTATTATGTGATCTTACTATTTTAGGAGATGTTGATGTTTCCTGAATTTGCTATGCACCAACTTACATACTTGAAAAAATCTAGCTACAGTTGGAGATGTCAAATCAGTATCACATTGATTAGAACTTCAATTTGGCATAGCAGTTATAATTCTTTGGAATGTAGCGCAATCGAGAACACTTATTCATAGTAAGCAAAGTGTTCAATAGGATATTCGGTTCATTGATTTAACATTAAAGGTTGCTACTTAACATCAATAGTATATTTACTTTGGTTTATTTTGTTGGCAAACAGTCTTGAGCACATTGTATGCCGATAACTACGCTTGATCCTTTCTTGTCGGTAATAATTGGCTACCAGCAAGAGGAATATATATTTATGAACTAGTGGTTTTCTAATGCTTGTCTCGATACGTAGCATCATATACAAAATAGATCAACAGGTTAGCAAGAGAAGATCCCATGCATGTGAGGTATCTTATTTAACAGCTGCTAGCCTGTACGACAGTTTAGGTAACTGTAAGTATCCAAACTCTAGTATCATGTTGATAACATATTTATTCTTTGTTCTTGTACAGAATACGAGTTTGGGTTACAGATGTCAGTGTCAAACAAAAGGTGGCTTTGTTGCATAAAAACGGGCTGTGTCAGTCTAACGGATCCAAAAGATCTATTAAAATGGTTCTTTGACTCTTGCTTGATTTGTTATAGATGGAGGCATGTCTAGAGAGAATAAACAAGTACAAGACGATATACTTTATGGTCATCAATGCAATCAAGTATTTGCTCAACTTGGCTAACCTGAAACCATTAAAGTAAGCCGGAGGTCCATGACCTAAGCATGGTTAAAACTCCAAAGTAGTAAGAATATTGGATCAGATCAACAAAGCCACATCTCTGGTGACAGCTATATAACCACAACTTCTCTCTAAGCAACGACTGCTGATAATATATTGCAGATGGCATCAACCTTTTTTTATAGCGGCAATCGCGACTCCCAAGCTCATGTTTTAGCTGAAAGGGATAGGAAGAGGGGAATAGATGGGAGCCAAGTTTAGGGGACAGGGTGGGCCTTGTTTAGAATTTGGAGAAAGACTTTGGAAAGAGGGGAGATAGGAAGGGAATTCAGGACGAAAGAAGCTTTCGTGGATGGTGGAGATGAGATTATGTTAGGAAAAAGATGCCAAAATTCTACCTTTCTCTGGGGTTAGTAGGATTTGGAGAGATTTTTTTCCAACCTGGTTGTAGAAAAAGTCCAACCGAAAAGCTTGCTGATTTGAACTCATGTAGGTTGCAGGTGGTGCGGGGCTCGAGATTATGCTACTGCCCAACTGGCTTAGCTGTGTGAAAACACACAGATGAGGAGGGTGGGCGATCTTCGCGCACTAGTTAGTAGCAGTTACAGTAGAGATTTCCAAAGGGTTGCACACATATACAAGCACCCACACGCAAACCTGATCTTTCTGGAGAAGTTGCTTCCTGAATATGCATGCATGGTGGTGCCTTCCTTCTTTTGATTCCAAGTCAAGCATGATAGTACATGTTAATTGGTGTCAGTACAACAACAAAGAGCACTTTTTAGATTGTTGGCTTCTCTTTACATGTTAATGATCCCTGCTTTGTTGATTAATTCCCAGTTATGGTAGTAGTGCAGAAAGTGGAAGTCGATCCTTTCACTTGAGTAGACTTACAATAATTGAAGCAGCTAATACTGATGTCTCACCACTTAAAATGACGTGAAATGCCCAGAAAAAGCTGGCTGATTAGCAAGGTTTGGTCAGATATGTTTTCGTTTTCTTAACGTCAGTGTGTGCGTTTTTTTCCTATTATCCTGCTTTGGGTGTTTGTGTGGACTGTGGGGGCTTAAACTTTGGCCAGACAAGACAGGTATATGTTTCATACTGTCTTAATAGTAATCACGTCAATTTTTCTGCCACTTTTCTGCGACATTTTGAAAATGTGATGTGAAATGATGATGCTCCTTGTTTGTTGCAAGGAAATCTGGAGTGCTTCTCATCTCAGAGTGCATTAATCATGGGTGACAGAAAATGTGGAAGTTAACGAAAATGCTGGATGAGCTATTTCTAGTTTTATTATCTGTGCATGCATCTAAAAAAAGATTTTATCTTTGCATGGGTAAAATATACACAACTCTGTCATCATCACATATGTTTTCTTGTGTTTCTTGTGTCCGATGATTGCTTTTACGAATGAAAACATTCTATAACTTTTATGTCGTGTGTCATACAAATGATATATTTTCATGCATAACAACTGTACAGTATTATTCTTGTAGGGAGTTTGATGCATATTTTGGATGATTATAACTTCCAGCAGCAAGGGTTGGTACTATTAAGGTTTGGGACCTTTTATGATCCTCCTGAAATGTAGATTGGTTATGCGCTCGAGGTACATTCTATAGTCCACTACCCTCACTGCCTTTACTGTACATGAACGTAGATACATACACACATGACACATATACCAATTTATTTGTTGCAACAATGCACATCTATCTATGAATGTTGTTGTATTTCTGATCCCTAGCTGACGAGTACTATACTATTTTTGCAAAGACATAATAATGGGCCGGAAGATGGGACTCCATCAAAGGCAACGATTCTTTGCCGAGGTCATCCGTCATGATGACAGGAAAGGAACGCTGGCCAACACAAGGGAACAAAAACGGGCGCGTACCCACGTACGTATACATACATTCCAATTTCCAAGCATACTCTTTTGGACACATACACTCCACAGAGAATTTCATACCTCTGCTGGTCCAGCCGATCCCCACATGCACATATATGAGCATTTCAACTTTACTTTGCACTTTTGTACTACATTCACAAATAACTTGCTGGTCATGCACAAGCTAAGTGTGGCACCCACTCAGCAGCACATGGTCCCTCTCTTATCTCTTTCTTCTACTACATGGAGATGGAGGGGCCATAATACATACTATCAGCACCCATTCATGCATATATCAACAAGGAACACTGCATTATTGTAATGCGTTCGCCTCGCCTCCACACAACACACGGCATCGCCACTATAAACTAATTGCATTACGTACTAGACGTAACCAAAACATACTGTAATTGATTGAGCATCCTGCTCCATGAGACTGACTGCTAAAGAAATGGAGCACCTAGTACGTATTAGTTGGCCACTAATTAATTAGCTCTAGACATACCTAGCTAGCTAGTGAGTGCCTCATATATTAGTTTTACAGTATAAATGATATATTATCGTGTAGCCAGATAGGTAGCTGGATATATAGGTAGTGCATATAGTATAGTGATCTACTACTTCTGGGAGGTAGCTAGCTAGCTGAATATATAAAAATGTTCCGGATAATATATCAAGGCAACAAGGAGCTAGCCCTATCATGCGTGTGCCGATGGATTGTAATAAACCAATTAAGGAGTCGTCCTCTGTCCAGGTCCAGGCATCGTAACATAGAATACTGAACAACATGGACGGATGGATCCTGGCCGGACAAAGCACAATCTAGAACCCAACAACGCTGTCTCTAGTGATCTCTCTCTTGCTTCTCCTGTTCCCAACTACTAAGTACTTTGCATCTACAGTAGTCTTTCTCTCTCTAAAGTTTAGTACTAGTAGTCCTTCTCTCTCTAAAGTGCATGGGAGGTTGATATAATATGCATATATCCGTGTAATGTTAGGAGGAGGAGTCTCTGTAGAGATGCATATGTATTCAAGTCATGCAGTGCAGTGCAGCTTATATCCATTCCACTGTGCTTGTGCATCGTCCCAGCTCCGGGTGTTATATATACCGGCCGACCCCTTCTCACCTGACACAGCCACAGCCCATGCACATCCAACTTTGATAGCATCACCCCTCCTCCCATCGATCTTCTTCTCTCCTGTAGCTGTAGCTCTGAGCATGACAAGCCCCAGGCTAAAGCTCTTCGGCTTCCACTTCTCCTCCTCCGAGGAGGAGGATCAGCAGCAGGAGATCATGGAGTACACGGATCCTGATCAGGCCGGCGAGGCGCCGGAGAAGGCAGGCGGGTCGGACTCGTCCTCCTCGTCTACCACGACCACGACTGCCACAGCAGCTGCGGCGGTGGGTGCGGGCGGCGGCGGCGGCGGGGGTGAAGCCGGGAGGAGGTACGAGTGCCAGTACTGCTGCCGCGAGTTCGCCAACTCGCAGGCACTGGGCGGCCACCAGAACGCGCACAAGAAGGAGCGGCAGCAGCTCAAGCGCGCGCAGCTGCAGGCCGCGGCGGCGGCAGCCGGTCGGGCTGCGGGAGGAGGCGCGCTGTACCCTCGCGGCGCCGGCGGCATGAACCCCATGATGTCCGCCTTTGCGCAGCCGGCTCACCTCCTCAGTAGCGGCGGCGGCAGCGACGGTGGTGCGCCCACCAGCTGGGTGTATTTCTCCCCACGCGCCGCCGCGGTGGCCGGGGGCGCCCAGGGCCAGCAGTTCCACGTCTCCCACGGCTGCGTCTTCCCGTCCGGCCGCGCCACCCCTGCCGCCGCCTCCCCCGCCGTGTTCTCCTACGCCCCGTCCGGCTCCTCCTCCGCCGCCCAGGCCCCCTACGTCGTGGCACCGGAGGTCGTCGACCACCACGGCCGGAGGCTCGTCCACGCCGCCAGCTTCGGGAGATACCCCGGCATGGCGATGGCGCAGGAGCCCATGACCGCCGTGCCGGAGGATGCGATGGGGCTCGACCTGCAGCTCAGCTTGTGACGATCTCGAGCTATATATCTACGTGGTGTTAATTACTTCGGTAACAAAGAAAATTAATCACCCACTGTGCTGCCTACCCACTTACGTTCGTGCTAAGCTCGATCGACCGTCGACCCCGGCCTCGCTAGGTAATTAAGTATAGCTAGCGGTAGTAAGTAAAATATTCTTAGCTTAAATTTGGAGTGTAAGCCGCCTGCCTTGTAACTGGACTCCCGGCCGTATGTTCTTGCTATGATCGATGGCCCGCGCCTTGTAAATTCTTGGTCAATTCCATCCATCTCTGCCATTTGCAGTATCAGTTAATTAATATCACAATTTTTTTGTGTGTTGCTGTTGAATGTTCATACTCCTAGTATTATTAATCCAGTTCGTAATCGCAATTGCGTCGGTCGATCGATGTGGAGGAGGACGTGTTTGATTTGATTTATATATATATATCAAGGATGTCACACAGATGACCACATTACGCAAGAGTATTCTAATTGGGCATGCATCGATCCATTTATAACCAAGGCGGCACTTGGTGATAGGTCTGAGTGCTCCATGAGTCAGTTCCCCTCTTCCATTTTCATTATGCGTAATACGTTACTAGTGGTAAGACTAACCGTTAACCAAGCACTAGTGATACAAATTGACCTACATATAATCAAGAATTAACCCTAAGTCACTTTCACTTCCTAGTATATCATCTATGTGCAGTTATCACACCCATAGAGAGGCAATAGCTAACACATGCATGCTACTACTGTATGTCATTTCATTTTGTACCCCGGCCGATCAATCACGTACGTATACGTAGGGAGCAGCATGGGTGCGGCGATTGGACGTAAGATGTTGAAGAGCGCACCAAAGCGTGATGGAACAAACCTGGTTCCGTGTGCAAAAGAGAAAAGAGCATCCGGCCGTGCGGATTCCGCCACTGTTCACCACACCCTGCGTGTCAACCCTACGTGAACTGTACAGGACCGTCCACTGTATTGTACAGAACATATTATGCATCATGTATCATGTATGCGTGCATTGGTTCCTTTTGGTCATACAAAGTACATACTTTCCCTGTGGGCAATAAGATGATACTACCCTCGTGGAGTCGTGGGTCTGGATGCACCCATTATAAAAAAATGTTTTTCAATATAAAAAATAAACAAAAATTCGATGATACATCTAGACGTTATGTATCCGCACTTTTAAAAAAAAAGACATTTTGTGTAGGCTGTACAAAAAGACAAAAAATGTTGTCTATAAAGTCATTGGAGCCGAAGGATTTGTCTTTTTACGCAGCCCATAAAAATGTCACTTTTTCATGAAACTTTGTGTACGAATATAAAATGTCTGGATGTACAACTAATTTTTTTGTTTATTTCTTTTTTAGAATATATTTAACCTATATATACATATCTATCTATATATATAGTGCATGTCAAGAGGCCCAGAGACCACGCATGCGTTGATCGACGCCACCTAAGCCAGGTGCAGGGACACCGGTATTTGTAGTACTCCTGGTCAGTAGTAATTAAACACAGTGCACAGAACGGGAACGTAGGAGATTTCTTTTTATGGTAATGTCCGGCGAAACCCCGCACAGAGATTCCACGTCCACTCCGACCCGGCCAGGTAGGCTAACCACGTTTCGGGCTCCCATTGGACCGCTCCGGCCAGTGTCAACTCGACACATGTCCTACGATCCCATTGGCCGCCTCGACGACAGCAGCCACGGCGTACTTTGCCACGTACAAACATGGCGGCCAGTAGGATTAGGCTCCGCTTTACGATATGGTTTTGTTTAGTGCCTGTGTGTGTCACCAGTAGTTCATTGCTACTCTCTAAGGCCCTAAACTATGGTTAAACTAGTCAACATGTGTACAGTAGCGACCTGAAGTGGATGATTATAGATAGATCATCCTAAGATTCGTATCGCTTATATTAACCCTGGGTTGCCCGTCTTTTCCGTCCACCACCGCAGCTGTCACGCGCCCCTCGCACCGGTTCCCTCATTTTCTTCCACCTCTCGCCCTTTTCTCCCGCCCCTGAGACCGTATTATAAGACACGGTTGTCGGAGTCGCATTGAGCTCCACATACATGTACCACATATGGTAAAAACTATTAGCAATTACATGTCACAAACTCGCTACGATTTTGTATTTTGTACGTACAAACACATTGGTCTGCTGAGGCGCTGAAAAATAATCTTGCATGCTGATAAACGAGGATTGAAAATTAATCTTGCATACTAGAACTCACTGCATGTACGTATACGTCTTGTATAACAATCAATTACTTTAGTGCATCGACTAACTGTGGCTTATTAAACTTGCATCTTGTTTACTATCAAAATACATAGAAGACTAGTTAAATTGACCATGACTCTTAACCCTACTCTAAGCTAATTAAGAAAACGGTGGCTCATTGTATAATACCCTATGCATGTCATTAGGCAGTCGCTTTACTCTGCAACGTCATGAGTATAAACTAATCTACATCGACTGCCATAATTGTACGGGATGCATGTACAAAGGTTTCCATAGGATGTCTCCGGACAGGCAACTGGCCTAGTTTAATACACAATCCCAGTTAATTAGCATAGTGGTCACCATCATATCGGGTGTATTTACACAGTAGCGACAGCTCAATCTGCTCGACAAGTCGATAGAGGACAAGCCACATCACTTATATCTGACCATCTCACGCTCTTAATTTGGGTTTACTTGGTTGTCCTTATTAGTGACCAAATCAAGTTACCATTTCATTACCAGATTAATTGAGATGCAATCAATCAATTAATTTGATGTGGTGGTGAGGCTAACAATCTAGGGTTGCATCATCTTCGGATCCTGTGTTGCTTGTGGCATTAGTTAATTGGTGGCCCAAGTACACGTAGGTATAGGTCTTTTAATAAAAGGACAAGAAGTAGGTGATCACGCATATATGATCCCATCTCTAGTGCACGCAATGAAATTCGCTCTCATTTAGACCAGGCAAGTTAATTGCACTTGGATTGATCTAGCCGGCCATTTTTATTGGAGTTGTTTGGTGACTGAAAATAAAGATAAGCTACCAAGGGTACTCCAATGAATATATATGGAATACCACTAGCGAAACTTGCAGCGGCGCAGAACCAACGAGTTAATTTCACTTGGATCTACCATCGCTGCTTATTTTCTTGTCTACTTTTGGTTAGGTGCATATGTGGATGTGGTCTCAGAGCAGATGCAAACCGTTTCTTGAACCATTCACTACCGGGTCATGACGCGCAAGGGAACATGAAATCTAGGGTGGCAACTCAACATGGTCACAGTTTTTGGATGTTCGAATACAATTCTTCAAAACTATGGATTGCAACGTTGAACCGTTCGTTCGTAATTTGGACGTTTGGTTCAAGATAAATTTAGTTTCGTTTTTCTCAAAATTAATGCAAAAATTACATACTCACATATTCTGCTCTCTCATCCGCATCCCCACTATATATATATCTTTAAACAGGGAGGCACCAACAGGAGCCGCGATGAAGTATATCACTGTGTGGAGACCGCATACCAAAGAACTTCGGTAAGGTCCACCACTTTTTTTTATAGAGATTTCGATATATATGTGTACAATATTGTTTAAGAAGTTTCGAGCTAAGAAGCTAGCTAGCTGAAAGGGATGTCCATATAATTAACACTTGACTGGTTTACTTTGATTGCCTATATAAATAAGATTACTAATTACCTTCTAGAAAATTGATATTGGCAACTTCTTAGGGATCAAGTTTTGCCGAATTCTCGTAGTGGTTGATGTGATGGGCAAGGTGATGTAAAGCTGAAAATATTGATAATAAATTGCGTCGGTAGGTGTCTATCTTGATATCAACTCAGGCTTGTCCTTTTCATGTCCCGATTTCCTGAGGCAATTGTAATCTTTGTAGCATTGAATAATCAAGCACCCAAGGAGCATCATTTAGTCCACATGTACGAGCGTATGCTTGAGTTGGAGTCTAATTTGATTCTCTAACAATTACACTATATAAGAAACTTGTTTGCACGTCTGTCTAAATATTAGGATTCTCGTAGGTGCTTACGTACTTCTTGATGAATACTAGAGTTATCTGCCAAAAATAATTGCTTAGAAATGTTAGGTGGATTGACTTTTAAAACTCTCTACGGATTTATTAAAAACGTGTAAATGTGGCCCAGTGAGTTGTTTTTGTCGGTCTTAAAGATGTTTATGCTAGTTGATTGTGTCCACTCGGAAAGCATGTATTCTCAGCTCATTAGTTTGCCATATACTGCCACCTTGACCTAGCACTCTTTGTCGACACAACTTGTAATACACATGACCAAAAAGAGGCTGCGATCACTTTCCTAGATGCAGATATGAACCACCTGGTACTAGTTATATCTAGTTTTTGTGATCACCTTTTCCATGGTTGTTGTATATTAACTCCACTTTGGTACCAAAACATTCCTTTGTGAACGAGGACACTCAAAGGGTTCGATTCTTTTTGGACTATGCATTGTCTTGTTTCATCTACCTTTGTTTGGACAAACTTGCAGAAGTAGCTGAGGTAAGGACCAATTCTTAGGATACATATGTACACTTCATATCTTGTTTTGAGCACATGAAGTGCGAAATAATGCATCAATATATGGATTATGGCTGCATATATAGTTTTGTAATTCCAACTGATGTCATGGTAACTAAATTAATTAAGGCGGTGATGCGTTCATAGTTCAGAGAGGTCAATAATTGATCACTGCAGAACATTGTTTATATTTACGAAAAAGCGACCCACTTTTGAAAGAAGGAGACATAACAAACAAACTGAATGACCACCAAGCGACATTTGTTGCCCTAAAGGCTTCCTTGAACCATACTTTGTTAAGTAGGACACCCAACCACTAGACGCAACGAGCTGATGAACCATCAAATTTCCCAACAAAGTGCCTATATATGTTGACACCCTTACCACAAGGCATCAAGAATTATTATCATTTTGTCACCCCTAGGAGTAAAGGCTAATATAGAACTAAGAGAAAAAACACTGGCCTGATCGAGGCTCCTCCTTCCCATGCGAGTCACCATCACCAAGATGTCCCAACTACAAACAAGATCTCAAAAGGGGAGATTTGAAAACACTTTCGCCATGATCTCACTTGAGTCCTTGATGCAGTTTTATGTCAAGAAACCTTATCCTAAATGGGACGTGATTAGACTCTGGGGCCTACCGGCCTCCTTGTTGTTTTCTAGCTAGGGTTCCTCAACTTGATTATTGTACATGCGCCGAAAGATGTGGCAAGCTTGTGCGTGTTTCCGGAGGACTCGGCTCAAATATATGCTATAAGTATATGTGTGTGGTGTTGGAGCATATCCCAATTCTGGGCAAGCATCTGAGTTGTCATGCATCCTCTAGTGGAACCTGAACAAGACAAACAAAAATCAATTAGTGGTTTTGAAAGCATGGAATAGCCACTATTGTTTCCACATCCAGGTAGGTCATGCGAAGGAGTTGAATATAATTATACCAGAACATCAAATAAAATTCATGGATCTCAAGGCATGTAATAGTGCACTAGTTAGCTTGCTAGGATGGATTTCCACCATCAGGACAGAAGACAACATTGCTTGTTGCTGAGGAGTTGCTGAGTCCCCCTCCCCTAACTAGCTATCTACCTAGCTTGTCCACAAGGGAAGCAAATGGAGTGAGTCAATGTCTTGTCTCCTTTGGAATCATGTCAAGACCCTCTTAGGGCATCATCCTCATGTGAGTTGTACTTAAGTAGCACCCTCTCTCTCCCTGGTTTCATGGTGGTGTGAGCTAGTAGGTGGCCAGTCAGGGCTCAACAGGCAGTGCTGCTGCTGCCAAGGTTGTAGTAGCCCTAGGAGTGAGCGCTATGATTAGAAAGGAAGATGCCGTGATTAATTAAGCTGTGACACACATCTCTGTGCTGACATGCATGCAAAGATGAAAAGTGCACGTACCTTAGGTGGAGTGGACTCCTGATCATTTGGTCTGATGAAGAAAGCTTGCCCGCTTTATCGGTATCTGTACTTTGCGTTGTGTTGTGTTGTGTTGTGCCCCTGTTTTTGTGGCACAACTCCTCATCTCTTTTTTCCACAGGGGCTCTCAGCTAGCTCAGCTCAACTGGGTTTTTTTTTTAGATAAGGGGGTGCGGATCCCCGGCCTCTGCATCCAAGAGATGCACACAGCCGTCCGCAATTATTAAAACATAAATAGTATCACAAGTTTACAATTCATGGATCACATAAAGTGGCTACAAAAATGAGCCAATCAAACAAAAGTTCACTAATTCTCAATCCTTCTAGTGTGTAACCACCCATGTCGGTTGAAAATAGCCCGTACCACCGTAATCATACGGGTACATCCAGCGTCCATATGGCCACGCTGATCCGCAGGTAACAGGAAGGACCACGAATTGATCCAATATAGTGCCTTGTGAATAACCTGCAAATAATGAGTAGATGATGCTTTGTTAAAAATAATATCATTTCGGCAGTTCCAAATAGCCCACAAAATGGCCGCTACACCAACACGAATGCGAGCTTTTGTAACGTTATCAATCCCATTCAACCAGCTACCAAACAAATTAGAGATATTAGTTGGAGGGTATACATTAAACGTAAAATGCACTAATCTCCAAATGTCTCTAGCAAATGTACATTTTATGAACAGGTGTTCAGCCGTCTCGTCCTCCGCGCAGAAGACACATTTTTTACATCCTGTCCATCGTCTTTTGACCAATTTATCCTTAGTTAAAATTTCTTTCCGATTCAGAAACCAGAGAAAGATCTTGATTTTTAAGGGTATCTTCAACTTCCATAGATACTTACGCAAATATCTGGTGTGTCCATATAACAAATCCTCATAAAAAGACTTAACCGTAAACACACCATTGGAAGTCAGACGCCATCTAAACTTATCAGTCTCATCTCGAAGATTAACTCGCATTAGTCTTTCCACGAGTATTAGCCACTGATTTCTATTAGTTCCTAATAACGTTCGTCGAAAGGGAAGGTTAATAGGTACCGTTTCAAGCACATCCGCAACTGTGCAATCTTTATTGTAAGCAATGGCATACAGCGATGGGAATTCGTTTTTTAAAGGAATCGATCCCAACCAAGTATCCTCCCAAAATCGAGTTTGTTCTCCATTACCAAGTGCAAAACTACCACGCTCGAAGAACGCATTCTTCACTTTCATCAAACCTTTCCAAAAAGGTGAGTCGAATGGCCTAGCTTGTACTTGTGATAACGTTTTACCACCCAAGTATTTGTTCGTTAACATTTCTTGCCACACTCCCTCCTCATTCAACAGTTTAAAAAGCCACTTACTCAATAGGCATTTATTTTTCATTTCTAAAACAGTAATCCCCAGTCCCCCTTGATCCTTGGGTCTACATACAATGTTCCACTTTGTGAGTCTATATTTTTTCTTATGTTGGTCACTTTGCCAGAAGAAACGTGAACGGTAAAAATCTAATCGTTTTCGTACTCCTTTGGGTATCTCAAAAAAGGACAATAGAAACATTGGTAGGCTTGTTAACACTGAGTTGATAAGCACAAGACGGTCTCCGTACGACAACATCTTGGCCATCCAAGCTGCCAACTTTCGCTCAAAACGATCCTCCACACATTTCCATTCTCTATTCAAAAGCTTCCTATAGTGTATAGGTATCCCCAGATATCGAAAAGGAAGTGATCCGAGCTCACATCCAAAGATCCTGCGGTATTCCTCTTGTTCCTCCTTAGCCTTCCCAAAGCAGTATAACTCACTCTTATGAAAATTAATCTTGAGCCCCGATAGTTGTTCAAAGAACGCCAATATTAATTTCATGTTCACAGCCTTCGCAATGTCATGTTCAAGAAATAATATTGTGTCATCTGCATATTGCAATATCGAGACACCTCCCTCTACCAGATGTGGAACCAGCCCCCCTACCTGTCCATCCTCCTTCGCACGAGAAATAAGAATGGCTAGCATATCAACCACAAGGTTAAAAAGCAAAGGTGACAAAGGGTCCCCTTGTCGCAACCCTTTGAGTGTTTGGAAGTAATGACCGATATCGTCATTAACTCGAATCCCAACACTCCCTCCCTGAACAAATCGACCTATCCATTCACACCATTGTGATGCAAACCCTTTCATCCTTAATGCTTGTTGTAGGAAGGACCATTTCACCTTGTCATAAGCCTTTTCAAAGTCGATTTTAAATAGTACACCATCTAATTTTTTCCTATGCATCTCATGGATCGTCTCATGAAGGACTACCACCCCCTCAAGGATGTTCCTACCCGGAATGAAAGCTGTTTGAGTTGGCCTAACAACCTTACTCGCAATAGAGGTTACTCTGTTGGTGCCAACTTTGGTGAAAATTTTGAAACTAACATTCAACAAACAAATAGGCCTATACTGTTCTATTCGGCTAGCATCCTCCTTCTTTGGCAACAGTGTAATAATACCAAAATTCAGTTTAAATAAAGGCAAGTTTCCTGTACGCAATTGAGCAAACATTGCCATCAAATCAAACTTAATAATATCCCAAAACTTTTGATAAAACTCAGCAGGAAACCCGTCTGGCCCTGGAGCTTTATTATGTTCCATTTGCTTGATTGCCACGAAGACTTCTTTCTCAGAGAATTCTTGAGTCAATATTTCATTTTCCTCAGCCGAAATTTGAGGCATATCCTGAGTAACGTCCTCATTCAGCGAGAAATGATTGGTTACCGGTGCCCCAAACAATTTCTTGTAGTATTCAGATATGTATATCTTCAGATTCTCTTGGCCTACTATAGTACCCTCGTCCTGTTCTAACTGTAATATTCTCTTTTTTCTATGTTTTCCATTTGCAATGATGTGAAAGTATCTGGTATTACTTCCACCTTCTTGAATATGTTTAACTTTTGCGCGTTGAGCCCACTTAGATTCCTCATCGCGTCTAATTTTTGCCAATTCTTCATCCGCCTCCTTTTTAGCAGCCCGCTCAGCTACTGTCAATGGAGTGGTCTCAGCTTTGATATCTAGCGCATTGATTAATAACACTAACTTGTCTCGCAACTTCCTATATTCCCCACTCAGATTTTTTGCCCATCCTCGCAAGAATTGGCGCAAATGACGTATTTTATTTTGCCATCGCTCAACAGGTGAGCAGCCCGATTGTACTGCATTCCACTCACGGGATATAAGATCATGAAAACCTTCTTGCCGAAACCAGGATAACTCAAAAGAAAAATGATTCTTGTTTCCCATAAAAGCTTGATCACCCGTATCTAATAGTAGAGGTGTGTGATCCGACCCCGCACGGGTCAAAGCCTGCACCGATACTAATGGATACTTCTGTTCCCACTCCACATTAGCTAGGAAACGATCCAACTTCTCATACGTTGGCGTCTCACGTCTACTAGCCCACGTGTATTGCCTTCCAGACATTTTCAGCTCTTTTAAATCCAAACTCTCAATTATAGCATTAAAAATAAAAGGCCATCTAGCATTAAAATTTGCATTACTTTTCTCCTCTTGTCTTCTAATTATATTAAAATCCCCTCCTAATAACATTGGTAGTGTTTCTCCTTCACAAATCCTCACTAGCTCAGCCAAAAAATCAGGTTTTTTAGCCTCTTGTGCCGCGCCATATACAGTAACAAAAGCCCACCGAAAGCCATCAGATTTTGATGTTACATGAAACTTTACGCAAAAGTCCCCGGATACAACATTTTGAATGGACAACGTCGCATTGTTGAAACCAATCAGCATGCCACCCGACCTCCCTTTTGGAGGTATGCAGTACCAGATAAAATCCGACCCCCCAGCTAAAAACTTTAGGAAAGGTGTCGCAAAAGAAGACCTTCCTGTTTCAATTATAGCCAGGAAGTCAAGTTTATGTTCCCTAACCATCTCGTTAACAGCTAGGTGTTTAGCTGAATCCCCAAACCCGTCCGAATTCCAAACTGCACCCTTCATTGTGAACTTTGCTTTAATGTTTGTATCCTAATGCTCCTCCTGCCCGCACTTTTGGAGAAACACTTGCTCATTTGTTTTCTTTTCATTGTTGCCAAAGTCTCACTCAAATCTATTCCATCATCCGAAACCTCACACTCATCATCCTCTAAATCTCCACTTAAGTTATTAGCCCTTTTTAATGCTAAACAAGATTCAGAATCATCATTAGCCGGTGGTAGAGAATTTTTCAGAAAAATGACATCTCTTTCTTTTTCTAATTCTATTATAACCGAGATTGAAGAATCCGCTTGCTCCGTTGTTTTCCCAAGAGAGATACCTAGTCTATCCGCTCTATGCTTAATTTCAGAATTAGAAAAGGAACGAAAAGATAATTTGGAGCTGGTTGTTGTACCTATTGGGATGCCGATATTCTTCCGTGAAGCGAGATCCATTGCGCGTTCTAGCTGAGGCAAATCCGCATTGACCTGCTCTTTTAGCCGTTGGCTTGATCTCACCTCCACCTCCTGCATTCCCCCAAAGGCCATGATCTCGCTGTCCGATGGTCTTGTTGCGTTACCACCCAGCTCGCAGCACTGAGTTTGTTGCGGTATCGGATTCCCATGTCTGTCCATATAACATCCTCCATCAAACCCCAAAGGTGCCATTGGTGCGCTGGGAGATGCTACTGTAGGTGCTAACGAATGCTTGTCGTTCGTACCAAAGGAAGGAGTTCGGCTGCAGCTACCCTCGCCTGCAGCTTCTACCAAAGGACATGAAACGCCGGCTGCCGTATCACTTCCCTCCTCAAGCATCAACGGCTCACACTCAATAACCGGAGAGGCTGAGATAAAGTCCTCACAAACTACATTCACTGAAGGACACGCATGCCTCTCAGTGTCATCTTCTAGGTCGAAAACCTCATCAGTCCTAGCTGCAGTCCCTTCCACGGCATTGCTCTTCTTTTCAAACGAATCAAAACAGTGCTCCAAAACCGCTGCTCCTCTGTCATAACACCCAGGTAAACCACTACCGCGACAACCTCTCACATTTGGTATTGTCAAAGTGACAGTTTCAGCAAGTTTGCCTCCATCGCATTGAAGACTTGAAGATATCCACTCCGAGGAGGCCTCTTCCGCCTGCCCCTCCATACCCTTGTTCGACTGATTAACTATTGCCACCTTTTCTAACCACTCTTGTTTAGCCTCCTGAATTTGTTTCAGAACTCTCGGGGAAAATCTCACCCCCGGTGTCATTTCTTGCATAACATTTGACATCGTTCCTCCAACAACCTTATTGCTACCACTGTTTTCTGTAACCTCATCCGTCGCCATGTCAGTAGCCTCATTGTTTTCCATCTCGGTCTCCTTCTTTTCAGCATTCTGTGATTCCTCCTCAGATTTATCATTCCCATGATTATCATTATCATCATCATGTGGCGGCGAACGAGGTGGATCATCTTCCACATCCGTAATATCCACCGGCTGTTCCACCTTAAAGCTGAGCCGATAGAACCCATCTTTGATAAACACAAGCCATGATGATGGAATGAGAGTATAGTCTACACAGCCTACAAAGATCCGCAAAACTCCATGTTGACGTGTAAACTTCATATCCACCTTATAGGTTTTCCCAAACAGCGAACCCAAGCTCCACATAGATAAATAATCTCCTGTCAATTTTGTGGGAATGCCCGAGATCCTAATCCATTTTTTAGGAAGCACCATACACGGTTCCAATTGACTCACCCAAGGGACAACCGTGATCTCACAAGTGCTATTTGGTACCTTGCACGGCCCAAAAGTGGTCAACCTATCAAGCTCGCTCCTTGATGGGAAAGGAGTCTTGAAAACATTATGTCCAACTTGAGTGACAGCCCAAGTAAATTGTTCCGTTGGAACTAGCCTTTGCAACTGAAAAACAACTTGAGGCACCGATAGATCCCCCCCGACAACGTTCACCATGGCTAACCTCACATTGTCTATCTTTGGTTTATATGTATCTGTTGTTGGCTGCTCAAAAAACGTCAAGGCGTCATTGATAAATCCATGCAAAATCACCTGAGGTTTTGGTGCATTTAGTAACGGGCATGCCTCTGATCCATGTTCCTTGCTCTCACAAACATCACAAACTTCCACGGAGCAGTCCTTCCCCTGGTGTCCCGGTTCATCACAACGGTAACACCTATTATAGGCTTTCGTTTTTGCTTTCTTTGCCGCAGCTCCTTCCTGTCCAACCTGCTCAGCAGCCACACTCCTTGACCGAGCACCTCCATCATGTTGCTGTACGGCCATATCTTGATTAGAAGCCAAAGCATCGAGTGCTGGAACTTCTTTCGTCACCATGGTGGAGATCGGCACATACCGTGCCGTAACTGGTGCTGTCTCACTAGCCACCGGAGCCAGGACACCAGGTTGACGCAGCGTCTCTGCAACCTGCTTGACCATCTTGGCTATCATCTCCTCATTGATACCTAGCCTGGAATCCCCGCTGTTATTCTGGCTCGCATAGCCAGCACGAGGCCCTCTATGATATGTTCCTCTACCCCCATCAAAACGACCTGCTCGATAATACTGAAACGGCCGGTTGTACTGTCGCTGCTGTCCTCCATTGCCGAAGCCTGTACCCGCATTGTAGCCACCATATCCAGCAGAATTCGCCGCATGAAAATCCTGCTGACGATGGTCAGGTTGGCCTGCAGTCCCACTTGATCCACCGGCCGCAAAATTGCTCTGCCCCTGCGCAAAGTTTCCTCGGCCAGCTGCGCCTCCGCGGAACGAAGGGCCGCCACCACCAAAACCACGCCCTGGGACATGGCCTCCTCCGTTGCCTCGGCCTGGGACTTGACCGCGGCCATCGCCGCCAAAGCCTCGGCCACCACCATTGTTCGCCATGGGAGCGGCAGACGCACCCCGAGACAACGGGTTCGATCGGAAATTTCTGGTAAACCCTAACAGCGTACAGCCGCCGTGGTTTTGAGTGAGATCGATACGACCACGCAACCTATCGATCACACCCGTATGCTGGCCCGCAAAGCCAGATTGGTTTACCACCTTAATACTAGGCCCATTCAGATCAAATTGGCCCGCATGGCCTTTGACTGATTTTTTGAATTTTAGATAATGTGATCCTGAAATTACGCTCGTCTTCCTCCGATCCGGCGACGCACCGCCGAACCGCTTTCCACGACGGCGAACCACCTCCCACACACCCGCTCCATCATCGCATGATGTGACCGACGGTGGTAGAACCGGCAGCTTCATCATGTCTAGCCTTTCGCAACGGCGGTGAGTGTCATGCCGCTCCAAGGAACTGGCAGCTCGCACGGGAGTAGACGGCGGCGACACCTGCAAAGCAAGAGCAGCATACCTTTGTGATTGTCGTCTGACGATCCTCTTCTCCCCTCTGGATGAACGCCCTTCTAGCGACCGAAGCGAAACCGGCGACGGCGTCCGGCAAATGTACCGCAGGTTCTCCTCGTCGGCGACCTGAGCAGCAGCGCGTCCGCTCCCGTCAGCACCTTCGTCCTCTTCCTCTGCGTGATCACGGGCCGGCAGACGCTCCTCTCCGGCGAGATCGGCATCCAGCGCCCAGAATCGCCCTCGCGTCGCCTCCAACGGCTCTCCGCCCATCACGCTCGTCCGCAAGGACTCACGTCAATCTATCATCAAACTATCTATCTATCTATCTGATAAAATATCCATCTTCCTGTTCACTTAAATCCAGAATGTATGTTTCATATACCTTGCAAATACACTGGTTCTTTTGCTTGTGATCGATGTGCCAGGTGTGAATCTTGACCTACCTTCAGTTGGCTAAGCACTTTGGCTGGGAGACAGTGCGCGCGGTGCGGTTCCATCCACATCTCAGAACTTACTGATTAATTTGAGCTGCAGCCTCTCATCACATCTTCAGATCAATCCCTCCCTGGCTAGGGTTCAAATCTTCATGCGTTCATGATTAGCGCTGCAGGTAGTATGAAGCTGCTTAATTAGCTAGCCAGACTGGTCCAAGACTGACTCTAGCTAGATAGCTAGCTAGCTTGGCCCGTTAATCAAGCCACAAAGCTATCTTATCTTCGGGATGCTTTCTACCGCGTACGGAGAGCTAGCAGTCTATACATTCTATAATGGCACTTGCGGAGTAAGTAACAACGCCAAATTGGCCGCTAGTGCTGCTACTCCTAGCTAGCTCAGCTAGAGTGCTGCTGATTAGCAGCCTGGATATATAATGTAGGTTTGTTAGTCGTGGGATGCAGTCATGAAGCGCTTGTCGGTGCTGATCAAGCAAGCTGCCATCCATCCGGCCGGCCATGAGCTTGAGTTGCTTGCAAGGCAGAGGAGGAACATCTCCAAGGTGACGAATGAGCGGTTTAAAGCTAGTGAAATACCGGAGAGAGACCGATGCTGCACCAGCAGGAACAGCAACAAACACTGAGATGGATAGAAAGGTTAAGATGACAAGGTGAAAGAAAGGAGATGGCAATCAGCGATGGTGTGTTCACTCACGGTCACAGATCACATGTACTGATGTTATCTAGAGATGCTGGGGATATGGGGAGAAGCAAGCTGCTTGTGCTGAGCATGGAGCTGCTGTGACTGTGACTGAGTGTGTTGTCTTGGCTTTTCCTTCGTCAGTTTTCTTTTCTAGGATGATCTTCGTCAGGTTGGCGTACCACCTGAACTGGTACATGGCGGAGGCCTTTGTGTTCTCGGCAAGGCCCAACCCAGGCCAGACTACATGGCGCTTCTCACTGATTACTCGGGCCCCGGCCTTGTATACGGCCCACAAGCCATTTTCGTGATAGCAGTAGTGCGCTAGTTCGATGGTCCTTTTTCTTTTCATGTTTCATTCCCAGAATTTAAATACTAAAATGGTTCTTAGTTTCAAAATGTTAATTGTTTTAAAAATAATTTTGAATTTGAAACAAAAAATTCACGTGGTTCGAGATAATTGTTCATAAGGGTCAACTTAAATATTTACGTTGTCTTGGTAGTTCCGGATAACTTTGGACGAGGATCGAAATGTAATGTTGATATAGTTCAGGGCAAAATAAATGTTCATCGGTTAAGATAATTGTTCGGGTGGATTAACAATAATGTTTGTACGGCTCAATAAATTGTTCATTTTGGCCAAATTATATGTTCCATACACTTATGATATGTAGGTCTGGATAATTTTTTAGATTATCAAAATATGTATTCATGTTGTTCAAGATAACTGTTCACGGTTCAGAGGTTCTGCTAGAAATACTCCCTCCTTTTTAAAAAGGACATGGTTCTGTCTAGATAAATATTTTTTTTGACAAATTTGAGACGAACCGAGGGACTGAGGGAGCAGGTACGTAAGCGAGCAAAAGTGGGCCGGCCAAAGTACACATGCAGGTAAGAAAAAGGTACGCGACGAATCACTATTTGACGCAGCAGGCGTTAAATAGTTGGGAAACAATCTCGCTGGTCTCCTCCTTCGTCCTCTCTCCCGTCCAGCCCAAGGCCGAAGCAGCAGGCCGCAGCTAGCCCCACCCATCCGACCACGATGAGCAAGCCGGGCGGCGCCCCCGGCGGCGGGGCCACGGCGGGCCCGACGGCGGCGGCCGCAGCCGCCGCAGCGCAGAAGCAGAGGGCGCTACTGCAGAAGGCCGACACCGACATCGCCAGCCTCGTCGACAACTTCGCCCTCCTCATCAACATCGCCCGTGTACGCCCCCTGCCCTGCCCCGTAGCGTTCCTCTCTGCTCTCGCCTCCTCGCTGACAACTAACCCTGGCCCTCCTCCGGCCGTCCCCGTCTCAGGTCACCGACCCGCCCGTGCGCAACACCCAGGAGGAGTTCCAGATGGAGATCCGCGCCTCCCGCATGGTAACGACGAACTCTCTGCCCACCACCTGTTCGGTCATTTGTTTCTTTTTCAGTCGGTTTCAATTAGGCAATGTTTGAAGTAGGAGAAGCTATTATTCAGTAGTGCAATGCAGTCCATGCTGTTATTCGGTAGTACAAGAACCTGCAGTTGACATGGTGTGGACATGACACTCGGCCTGTGAGAAAGAATTGTACAGCCGTGATGTGGCTAGGTTGAAAGTGCAGACGCTAGATTCAACAAGGATTTGATCAAAACAGAGACCAATTTGGTATAAGTAGGATATCACAACGAACTGGGTCCATACGTGCAGGGTAAATTTCAGAAATATTAAGACAAGATGAATCATGGAAATGCCTTGGCTCAGTGGCCTCGGCTCCTAGTAGATGGCCTTTCAATGGTTATATTCGTTGAGATAATTAATGCATTGGCTCAGTGGCCTTTCAATGGTTCGCCCAGCTCGGCTCACTCACTGCCCACCACCTATTCGGTCATTTGTTTCTTTTCCAGTGGGTTTCAAGTAGTCAAGCCAAAAATCGCAACTTTCTTATTAGTTGACTCCGGTGCTACATGATTGGTTCCTATGTCGCAATGTCCATATGTTGTAATTGGGCAATGCCATATCAAGCAGCAACAAGACATTATGAGCTAGTGTAATCTTGACATCCGCTGGAGTCTGGAACTCAGACCTAACCTAACCAGGCCATGATCCTAGAAATGTAGCTCGTGATGCGTAATTAGGCCATGTTTGAAGTAGGAGAAGCTATTATTCAGTAGTGCAATGTTCCATGTTGTTATTCGGTAGTGCAAGAGCCTGCAGTTGACATGGTGTGGAGATGACACTCCGCCTGTGAGAAAGAATTGTACAGCCGTGATGTGGCTAGGTTGAAAGTGCAGACGCTAGATTCAATGAGGTTCTGATCAAAACAGACAACAATTTGGTAGAAGTAGGATGTCATAACGAACTGGGTCCATACGTGCAGGGTAAATTTCAGAAATATTAAGACAAGATGAATCATGGAAATGCCTTGGCTCAGTGGCCTCGGCTCCTAGTAGATGGCCTTTCAATGGTTATATTCGTTGAGATAATTAATGCATTGGCTCAGTGGCCTTTCAATGGTTCGCCCAGCTCGGCTCACTCACTGCCCACCACCTATTCGGTCATTTGTTTCTTTTCCAGTGGGTTTCAAGTAGTCAAGCCAAAAATCGCAACTTTCTTATTAGTTGACTCCGGTGCTACATGATTGGTTCCTATGTCGCAATGTCCATATGTTGTAATTGGGCAATGCCATATCAAGCAGCAACAAGACATTATGAGCTAGTGTAATCTTGACATCCGCTCGAGTCTGGAACTCAGACCTAACCTAACCAGGCCATGATCCTAGAAATGTAGCTTGTGACGCGTAATTAGGCCATGTTTGAAGTAGGAGAAGCTATTATTCAGTAGTGCAATGTTCCATGTTGTTATTCGGTAGTGCAAGAGCCTGCAGTTGACATGGTGTGGAGATGACACTCCGCCTGTGAGAAAGAATTGTACAGCTGTGATGTGGCTAGGTTAAAAGTGTAGAATGCTAGATTCAATGAGGTTCTGATCAAAACAGACAACAACCCATGATCGATTGGATTCGGCAAATAAAGTAGAGGGCCCGCCCGTGTCACCACCAGTCCACCGAACCAGCTGTAGATCGCTAACTCTCTTGTCGACGCCCGGAACTTATGTACGATTGGTAGAAGTAGGATGTCACAACGAACTGGGTCTATATGTGCAGGGTAAATTTCAGAAATAGTTTTTTTTATAGACCTTAAGGCAAAGCTTTTGCCTTATCCTTTTATTAAGAAGAAGGTGCCCGGTTTATTATGGAATAAACCGGGCAAACACCAAACAACAACACAACCCCATAGGGCAAAGCCCACATAACCTCGAGGACAACAGAGCCAAGCTCTCGACACATGACCACTCCACAAAGACCGGCCAACCGACCACCCTTGCCGAAGAGAAGAAGCCGCAACTGCTATGAGAGGAGCAAGATGAAG
Source organism: Poa annua (assembly GCA_026929855.1). Taxonomy (NCBI): domain Eukaryota; kingdom Viridiplantae; phylum Streptophyta; class Magnoliopsida; order Poales; family Poaceae; genus Poa; species Poa annua. Next base: position 1,379,517 of record CM049428.1, on the reverse strand, counting down.
CATGGAAATGCCTTGGCCCAGTGGCCCTGGCTGCTAGTAGATGGCCTTTCGATGGTTATATTCGTCGCGATAATTAGTGCCGCGGTTGTAACAAGTCGAAATACTTCTCTTTATCTGTGCGGGTACTACTATATATATATTATATTAGCAACTGATTTGTTGTCTATGTGGTACTGCAACTTGCTGTGTTTTGAGTTGATTCTAGAATACCACAAATATAGTATTACTCTGGGTTTCATCTTGTTTAGTTGTCAAATTCTGTTTAATGTTTTCTAGGTACATTCAGCGGACTCTCTGTTAAAACTAGTGTCAGAACTGAAGAGGACAGCCATCTTCTCTGGGCTTGCTTCTTTGAGTGAGAACGTTGATAGGAGGATTGAGGTGCTCAGTAAGCAGGCTGAGGGGACAGAAAGAATGCTGGAGAGAATTGGCCAGGAGGCAGCAGCGAGTCTTAAGGAGTTGGAGGAACATTACTACTCATCTGTTGTGCGGACTCCGCTCTGCGATTGAGGTGAATATATCTTTGTTTGACAAAATAATGTGTTATAGATGATTCCTTACAGTGACTGACAACCTGTTACATTTACATTTAGCGTCAATTAACTGAATGAAGAATTATATATGCTTGGTACAGTAGTTTAACTATGGTACCATCTATGATCTATAGCAAGATTTGCGATCAATAATCTAAGGATATATCACCTTGTTGAACAAGGACTTCATGTCTCGACAGACGACAGTCGACACAATCAGATTTTCAAGTAGAAGAAACCACAACCAAACAATTAAGACTAGTATTCGATATTGGCTGTTGTGGCATGATAGTTCACGACCAGTGGTGCTTCATACTTTGGTTTTGCCGGCATGCATTATGCTTACCTTTTCAATTCGTCTTGTTGATTAATAGAGAGCATGTAGTGGAGCTTTGTTTGTTGTTTCCCCTGTTTTTAATAATCTAAGCCTAGGTCGTCAGTTGATGATTTAGGGTCTCTTTGGATTGTAGGATTTTCAAAGTAATTTCATAGGATTCCAATCCTTAGGATTTTTTCCTATGGATTGCCTTTGGTTTAAAGGAATGGTACCTCTAAAATTCCTATGGATTGCATTCCTACACCCCAATTCCATAGAAATTTCAACATCCACTCTAACCTCGTTTTTACACTCATTCGCGTAGGATCAAGGCACTTTTCCTATGTTTTTCCTGTGTAGCAATCCTCTGTTTTACACCTGCAATCCTATCAAATTCCTGTGTTTTTCCAATTCCTCTGTTTTCTAATCCTGCGATCCAAAGAAGCCCTTACTGGTTACAATTTAACAGTTACAGATCAAGTGTCCAACCACGGCATTTTCTGGGAAGATACAAAAGTTCATGTTTTTGTGCTAGTTAACAAGATGGCAACTTTCTGCTTAGTTGAAAAACTTGCTGGTGGAATATAACATTGACCTGAGTGAATTTTCTCTATAAATAATTTTCTAGGGAAATTTAAAACAAAACAACTTGCATACTGAAATTATGGAAGCTGTATATATTGAGCAACAAGCCTTACACCTGAACTCTTTCACCTGCTCCATATATAAATTTGATTCTTTACTAATGACTGCAAACACTATTCCAGAAGAGTCTGTCGTTAACCTTTTACCGCAATTCATGGTTTCAGGATGTCTCCAGCTCCCAGCTGATGGCAGAGTGACTCTAGAGAAGCTGTGCATGAAGACATAATCGATGCATCTTGTGTAAACATCTCTTCTAATCGTTCAGGCTGAGAAGGAATGTAATCATTCGCAGTGGTGTTTTTTTAGTTGTTTAGGGCTTCCTCTTGTTTTTTTCTCTGGTTTCTAGTTATTTTTCAAAAAAGGTTTATACTATGATTTGTACTTCCGCGAGATGTTGTATGTTTGTGCTCCTTTTCTGACCCTTATGGACATCTATATACATAGTGCCACCTATCCATAAGGTTGTCTACAAGCAAAAAGCTTATGAGTTGTCCACAAGCTTATGGACATTCATAAGGAATAAAATAATATTACTTTTACATAACAATTAAATTTGGCAAATTAAGGTGAATTTAACAATATAATATGCATACTTTTCCTGATTCGTGGGAACCAGCTTAAGATGAAGTTTGTGAACGTACATGGTAGAGAAATCTATATGCCACAAGTATGATCAGTGGGACCCATGTTAAGGTGAAATTGCCCATATACATAGGTGATGCCCTAATTGTAACTGCAGGTAGTTTTGCCCAAACTTTTTTGTAATTTCAAATCAGTTTCCATGGGATTATATTTTGCATCCCGGTAAGATAGTTTAAGGCAAAGCTGTGTTGGTGCAGTACGATAGCCGAAAAGGCAATCTTATGGGATGCGAATTTGAGCTTTTGGGCCTCCCTTGTCTCGTCAAATGTCAATTCCCAGGACAGCTCTGTCTGTACCTGAAGAAGTGGTACGTGTCGACTTGGGATAAGTTTCTCTTTTGTCTTTGAAGCTGCTTTGTTTTTTGTTCTTGCATTAACCACTGGCCTATCGACCTAGCCTAGTGCTCCTGCCTTTGGTCCGAGTCTTGGCCGTGAAGAAAACATGCGGCGAGCTTGCTGTAGGCATGGCGTGTGCATGCAGTGCAGCTAATCGCGTCAGTAACAATTTCTTTTGTCAGAGTACTTGGGTTGGACTCCGGGTGCTGACTGTACTCTCTTTTTGGGGATGGAGAAACCCTAGGAGTAAACAAACTAACAAAGCCTGATGATGTACAGGTGCAAGGAAAAAGATTACTGACTACAATTTACAAATCGTTCATGAAGTTTAATAATTATTCAGGGAAGTTTCAAACGAAAACTTGTCCAACGATGTTATGGAAGATGTATCGTACAGTAGCAGCATAACAAGCCTTGGAGTGAAACTCCTCGACTTGCTCTCCTTAATTACATGTTTGAGCATAGATACTTTTGAGATGAGTTTGGTTCCTTGACTAGTGACTGCAAGCATGACTATGTCAGAACAGCATCTATCATTGACCTTTGCCGCTATTCATGGTGTTGTAATTTTCTTTCTATTGAGGGTCCCTCAGTAAAATGTCATTGTTGATAATTCAGATGACATCCAGACCTTCAGGGCTTTTCCAGGATCATAAAAGAAAATAGCGGTGCGCCGACTCCTCGTATCAGAGCCCTCAATGGCAATCACAGCTTGTAACAGTTTTATCGCTTGTTTTGTCCTAGTTTAGTGTTACTTGTATTCATGTTATGTCTATAATCATAGTTTGATCAGTACATGCCTGCCAGCGTACAATGTGGGGAAAAAATCATCTCGCCGGTTCCTATAGTACGTGATTCCAAGAAAAGTCGATTATGCTCCCTAATCCAAAACAAGCGATCGAGAGAAAATGAGTCCGCTCCTTGACGTCCTTTTTTTCAATTCTTCATGTGCATTGGCCACTGCCCAGTGCGGCAGTGCCTACTCACTGGTCGTCAAGGAAGATAACATCTGGCAAAAAAAATAAGAAGCTATAGAACACCTGGAGCTTGTTCCACAAGTCCACGGAGTGTGCTGCAGCAGCAGAGCCCAGTAGCCGTATGACTTCTTTATGTCAGAGAAACACTGTGTGCTCTCTCAAAGCGCAAACTGTATTTTGTTTCTAAATGGCTTTTAATTAAACTTTTAGCCAGATCAGGTTCTTTTAATAACACCACATTAGAAGGTGGGCTCAACAAATTTCGGAGGAACATAGAATATTAGAAAACGCCACTCACTGTAGCTTATCTCGCCTGAAAAATACTATACTAGGGCGGGAAAGCCACGAGTAGCAAGTGGAATCAAACTCTTGATTTGCTATAAGCATACATCACTCTCTTCTGAAACACGACTTGCTCCTTAATTACATGTTTGAGCATAGATACTTTTGAGATGATTTTGGTTCCTTGGATAGCATGACGATTTCAAAACTGCATATATCATTAACGCTTGCCGCCATTCATGGTGTTGTAATTTCCTGTCGATTGAGGGTCCCTCTGTAAAATGTACCTGCACCGCTGATAATTAAGATGACATCTAGACCCTTTAGGGCTTTTCCCGGATTAAAAAAAATAGCGTATGAGGAGCGCCGACTCGTCATATCAGAGCCCTCGATGGCGATCGCTGTTTGAAACAGCTATCGCTTTTTTCTAATTTATATATTGTTTGTATTCGTGTTATCTCTATATTCATAGTTTTATATATACATGCTTACAGACGTACAATGTCAAAAAAAAAATCACTAGTTTGTACGCGATTCCAAAGCAAAGTCAAGTCTCTCCCATAAACCAAAAAAGAGAGGGAGAAAATGAGTCCGCTCCTTGACGTCTTTGTTTTTAATTCTTCATGTGCATTGGCCACTGGCCTGTTATCGGCCTAGCCTACTCATTATGGTCCGCCAAGACTGCTTGGTCGTCAAGGAAGAGAACATCTCTTGGGCAAAAAAAAAAGTTATAGAGAACACCTGGAGCTTGTTCCACAAGTCCGCGGAGCGTGCTGCAGCAGCAGAGCTTGTAGCTGTCTGAGTTCTTTATGTCAGAGTTCCTGTTGCAGCACTGATGCAAACTGTATTTTATTTCTAAATGACTATTAATCCTACTTTCAGCAAGATCTGGTCCTTTTAAAAACACCAGATCAGAAAGTGGGCTCAACAAATTTCTGAGGAACATGGAATCTCAGAAAACGCCACTCACTGTAGCTTATCTCCCCTGAAAAATACTATACTAGGGCGGGAAAGCCGCGAGTAGCAAGTGGAATCAAATTAACGCTTGATTTGCTATACGCATACGTCAGGTTCCTGAAATGAGACCTGCTGGCTGCACTGCTGCAGTGCATGCGTGATGCCGATCCTCGAGGGAGATCAGATCATGGTGGGTTGCCCTGAGACGAGCCCACGGACCGCCGGCAGTGTTTACGAGGAAGGAATCGATCTCGCTCGGTGCCGTGGCGTCGCGCATGGCCATGCCTGCGCGCGCTGCCGACGATGTCCCGGCCAGCTCGAGCTCACCCTGGCTTTGGCTGGCTGGTTCGCCCGCGAGATCCGCTCCGTCCATGATCCATCTGGCTGGCGCGGCCGGCATGTTAGCCCGGCGCCGTCGGCTTATCACGTGCCGCTGTCAATCGCTCGTGGATGCAAGTCAACGGGGTGATGCATGTTCCACGGAACCAAGTATGTATATGCTCCGTCTCTAGGCCCGAAGGTGCAGATGAGCCCGAGTTCTATTTCTGCGGAGCCGCTTTCTAAAGTTTAACTAGAGAAGAAATGAAGCACATAGGAGGAGGGCGAAGCTTCATCTTGTTTTTGTAATGAATTTTGAAACGATAATCGTAGGCGTGGATAATATCGAACACTACAAAATGTGCCAAAGTATGATGATCTTATTCATATGGAACTCAAGCATATTAGATGCGCACATTACACAACATGATCAACAAAAATATGTATTCATAAAATATGATTAACGTTAAAAAAACTATGATCATATTTTTAGTTTTGTATAATAGTTATGGGAAATGGGGAAACTAGATTCTCAGAAAGATTTATTTGCTAGGTCAAATATCCTTCATGTAGTAAATTTGCAACTCTACAATTTCACCTCTAGCATCAATTTTATTTTCTGCTAGAGTAATGGTTGTGGGATCATGTAGTTATTAGCTGGCACCCGATGTAATTGTTCGAAATTCATCAGTGTTTACTGTACTGATGGTTCAGATGCAAGGGCCAAGAGTCGAGTCTTCCTCCTTATTGTGTTTTATGTAGCTTCTCAAGGGTTTGGGATTATTTTTCTTTGTTGCATGGACATTCTTTGGACAAACTTGTTTCGTGTTTTGTGCATTTTAATGAAATCACGCACAATGACCTCCTCCTTTGAGAAAAAAGGCTGATGGTGAACGATGACAAGCCATTTGACAGGCTATCGGCAATGCAGAAAACTTGTCGCAATTTGACGTGTTGGGTCGGGCGCTCTATTGTTTGTCTACTGACATAATTCATCTTCTGTTTGTAGAACCTTGAAATTTTAAAATTATAGTTTCTTTCAGTGGACACTGGGGGTCTACCCATTTATACAAAAAAAAATTGTGAATCCGGGTGTGAGGTTTCATGTAGTTGTAATATGCTTGTCAGATCATGTTGTTCTTGGGTGGCTCCTGATATAATGGGTCAATATTCATTGGTATTGTTGTTGCGGTAGTGGTGAAGTTGGTGCAAAGGGGGTCAAGAGTTGAGCCTTCCCCCATATTGTTGTTTGTGTTTGTGACATATCTCAAGAGTTTGGGGGTGTTTTTCTTTGCTCCACGGCATTGCTCTGAGCAGCTTGTTTAATGTTTTGCTGGTTTTAATTAATTCGGGCGAGATGCCCTCTAGGTTGATAGAAAAGGCAGGAAATGAATGGAGCCCGACAAAATGGGTTTTAATGACAGCCTACGGAGAGCGAGTGGGGACAAATTTTACGGGTGGCGGTTTGATTGTATGAGTATGGTGCTTCGTTGTCCGTTTTGAGTGTGCCATTTTGTCGGCTTGCCTTCATGGACGTTAGAAGCCTCTTTGTGCTTAGCGAAAAATTTGTGTGTTTTGTTTTTTGCTTGTCTTTTCATGCTAACAAAACCTTGTAATTTAAGTTGATAGTTTCTTTCAATTGAAACTGGGGATCTACCCATTTCTCAAGAAAAGGACATGAGTCATGATGTAATCGTATATGTATTTGTAATGCTTACTGAAATTGTACAGTTATTGGGTGGCTCCTGATATAATTGTTCGAAATTCATCAGTGTTGTTGTTCTGGTAGTGTTGCCCTTCTGGTGCAAGGGTGAAGAGTCAAGCCTTCCTCTGTTTTTTTAGTAGCATCTCAATAGTGTTAGGGGGTGTTTTTCCTTTATTCATGAAATTAATTTGGGTGTATTGTTTTGTTCGCATCAATGAAATCTGGCGCGATGAGGTGCTGGGTTCAAAAAAGGCATTGAATGAATGGAGAGCGACAACAGGGTTCTAATGACGACATTCAACGGACGGATTTTACGGGTGGCAGTTTAAGGTGATGAGTGGGCTGGCTGCACCATCGTTGTCCGTTTCGCGTGCGCTATTTTGTGTGTTTGTCGATGGACGGTGGACGTTCTCCACACAAAGCGACATATTGCGCATTTTGTTTCTGCTCACGGTTTGATGTCTCAGAACCTTGTAATTTTAACTTCATGGTTGTTTTTAATAGAAATATTGGGGTTGTACCCATTTCTCATAATAAGTAAACGGTCACCATCTAGTAATAGCTACCTACTTTTTTTTGATTGCAAGCAGTTTGGTAATTTCAACTTATACAATCAGATATATATAGAGAGAGTTTAAATGTTCAAACGAAAGAGCTTTTTCTCATCACATTTGAAAGAGCTTGGTTAACAAGACACAAGAAATAACCGCGCCCGCAAATAACGTGCATGGACGCAGCCCATGGACCGGCGCACGGCGTGACCAAAGTTGGACGGTCCACGACAGGGACCACCGGGTGATGAGATACGTGCCTGTCAACCAACTCACCTCCTGACACGCCGGCCCCACCGGGCAACCGGAAAACAGGCGACGAAAAGACTCCTCTGCCCACCGCCGTGCCAAGCGGTGCCAGGGTTTTCGTAACTGTTCGGTCCCAGGGCCCACATGTCGGCCAACCACAGCGTGATTCCTTCCTCTTGCTGCTCTCTCTGCTCACAGACGCTGGAAGGAAAATGTAATCACAATCCGCCGCTCAAGTAAACTCACCAGGATATAATCACTCGCACAGGAAGAAGAAAAAATGACATGCAGGATGAACAGAGCTTCTGCATTATCTCGACTATATCCCTTCTGCTGATGCCCCCACATGTCAGTGTCAGAATCTGCAAGTTTTGAGCTGGTGCAAACGGAAGCTGGCAGCAAACGAAATTTGAAATTTGCAAATAAGTAAGAACATCGATCAGCGTTAACGAATGCACTGGACCATCATCAGAGGACAACATTACCAATCGCCGATGACACGAAACAGAACCACTACAGATTACAGTAACATCGCTAAACAGTCATCACTCATCACTTGCTGCTACTTCTTCTACGACTAGTTTACCACTACCAATACTACTCAAGTTCCACTCTGTTTGATCAATGGATCATCAATTAAATCGACAGCTACGAATGATTGGGAACTGTGATCGGGGAATTTGCACTGCCGGCCTGCTTACAGTTGGTCGACGGACGGCGGCGACGGTGGGATGGATGGAGGTCAGCGATCGTCCGGCACCCGGTAGGACTCGGCGGTGATCTCCGAGAGCCACGCGCCGGGGAGTAGCACCTGCGCACGCGAGGTTTCACGGAATTACGAACGGGTCCCTCGGCAGGGGCTGGAACGCAAACAGAGGAAGCAGGGTAGGGGCACGGCGGGCGGACTCACATCGAGCTGCTTCTGCACGGCGCGGGGCCGGCGGCGGGGGCGGCGGCGCGGGCGGGCGCCGGTGAGCGCGTACACGTCCTCCTCGATCTCGTCCGCCGACAGCGTGGCCGCGAACCGCGGCCTGTCGAGCGCGTCGGCGCGGACCAGCCTCCGCTGCGACTGCGGCGACGGCGCGGAGGAGGAGGGCGGCATGGTGGGGCGGCGTTGTCGTCGGGCGCGCGGCTGCGGGGAGGCCGCCTCCGCCTCGGGTTCGGGTTCGTCGTCGTCCTCCGCCTCCGCGGCGGGCGCGGGCGCCGCCACCGAGCGGAGGCCGAGGAGGAGGTCCTCCCTCACCTCGTCGAGCTGCTGCGGGGAGGAGCGCCTGCTGGGGGCGGGCGGCGCGATGGCGTCGCCGGCGCGGTTGACGGCCGCGCACCGCAGCACGCGGTGGCTGCCCCACGTCTTGAGCGTCGCCGACGGGAACGACGACAGCGCCCCGCGCCGCGCGCTCGAGGAGTTGGTCGTCGTCGTCGTCGAGGCCGCCGCCTCCGCGGCCGCGGCTCCCTCCGCCGCGGTGGGATCCGAGGGCAGGGGCGGGGGCGGCTCCGCCGAGATCACCATGGCGGTCGCGGGCGACGACGCGCGGCCTGAGACTCCCGCTCCGGCGCGGGCAGCGTTGTCGGCGGCGGCGGCGGCGGCGGCGGTGGAGGGGCTGCGTGGACGTGGTGGTGAGGAGAGGAGGAGGAGGCGGGTGTGGTTCGGCGATGGAAGCGTGGGGCGGAAATGAGAAAATATTGAGGAATAGTAGGCGTCGTCACCGAATAAATATTGCGTCCAGCGGGGGGCATTTTAGGGGTTTCCCAAATCATTTTGTGATTTCCTTTTCCTTTTTTCATTTTATTTTATGAGGAATGGAAAGGCGTTTGTTTTGTTTTCCGTTGATGTGGACTGTGACAACATTTCGCCAACTGCACTGCCAGGCAGTTCTGCATGGATGGATGGACGAACCACGGTGTGGTGTGCACCTTGATGTTCTACGGCGTGCATTTTTTAGGCTATTTCTCGACTTTTTTTTGGTGTGAGAACAAATCAAATTCAGTTGGACGAGGCGAGGACCTGTCGATGATTCTAAAAGGGAAGCGGCAGAGACGAGCGACGGTGGCTAGGGTTTTCCTTCGAGTTGGGGTGTCAGAACGATCAGTTTTTGTTGGAGGAGGCGAGGACCCGTCGATTCTCAAACCGACACAGAGGAGACACGCGGCGGCTAGGGTCTTCTCTAGGTCGGGAGATTTCTGTTGAAGGGCCCATGCATACTCGATGCATGTCTTTCTTCTCGAGGGCGACATGCCTCTATGTCGCTTCCTTCTAACACGTTTTCGGTTCTGTTTCTAAACGGAGTGAAACTTGTATGCACCCGCGAGACAAAAACCTCTTCGATTGAAAATGTGGCTTTAATTTCATGACATAACTCGTAACTATAAAAATCCTTGCTAAATACTTTTGGTTTCAATGCCGATTTCATATTTTGTTTGTAACTGTAGCATACCATCGGATGATTTATGCTCATCTCCGGATGCAGCAAGCTGAGCAACGTGGTCCATGTATGTCAGCCTATAAGATATATTCTTTTTAGTGACTGGATGTATGTCTCGTGGACTTTAAAAAATCAAGTTATCCAGTCCTTGTTTATTTCATAGAAATATTATTAATAATGCTTATATTGTTTAATACAATGAGAGGGTCCTAGCTCCCCAAAAAACTCCGTTGGTAAGTTTAATTAGAGGGTCTTTGCTTATCTTGTCCTTGGATTATTATCTTGAGTTGGCAAGTTTCTCACTTTAGTCTCCCCAATAAACTTTACTCTTCCAATATTTCCTGCCTGTTGCATAATGTTGTTCAAACTTAAGTAAATGTAACTTTAACAAACTCACCACGTAAACTAAAAAAAAAAACGGAAAGGCGTTTGTTTAGCCAACCGACTCGTGGGTCAAAAACGGAAGTACTACTGACTTGCCTTCCCCGCCGAATGACGGCCGACGGAACGGAACTGCACGACGCATGACCTTCACGCTGCTACATGGGCCCGGCGGAGACACTGGCCCGCATGTGCACGCACTCACGTGAGCCGGCGGACTGCCGGGTGGGACCCAACGCTCGAAGCGAAATCGACCGGCCCCACCGTCCAGTGCCGTGAGCCTGGTCCACGCGAGGGCCGGAGCAGCAAACCGTCTGTCTGTAACAAACTCTTCTCGCCGTCATAACCGCCCAAGCCCCACCATCTCCACTTCGCTCAACCCCGTCCCGCTTCTTTCAAACAACCAACCGCCGCTCTTCCTTACACAGCTCCCTCTCCTTCCTCGCACCCCCAAGAACTCGATCGTCCCCATGGAGCAAGACGAGCGCGCGGTTGCTGATCATCTGCCCGAGGGGAACACGGAGCAGGGCGGCGAGGCCACGGCGGAGCTTCTTGCCGGCGAGGTGTCCGGTACTGCCGAGGACGTCGACGAGGAGCTCCCCGTCTGCCGCACGGCGTCGCAGAGCACCAAGAAACACGCTCTTAAGGTAATCGAATCGATGGCGGTTCAGTGTCGCGATCGAGCAACCCGATCGCACGAACGAACGAAAATACTACGAAATGCTCTGTTCGTTCTTGACGCGGTTCTTGGTTCTTCGCCGCAGGAGCCTTCGCCGGAGTCAGACGAGGTCGTCGCGGCGGAGGAGTCGGGGAGCGTTGAGCGCGAGGACCGCGAGGCGTGTGAGAACTCCAGCGCGATCGCGGCTCCCTGCTTCGGTGGTGAGGTTTCCAACCATTGGCGTGCGTGCGTTTCGGCGGTGGCTCGAAATGCCGGCTCCTCTGTTCTTGAATCTTGATTCGTCTGTCCACGAATTCGTCAGAGCTCCGAGCACCCGCCGCGGCCGCAGCGGACGCGACGCCGCCCTCCACCTCCCTCCGAGCGAGATCAGGGGACAGCAAGCTGCAGGACGTCCTTATGGGTCTCACCGCCGCGGGCGACGCTGGGCCGGCCGGCTCCGAGGCTGCTGCTGATCTTGGCGCGCCGTCGTCTTCCGTGCCGGCGACGGCCACGCACGTGGGCGTGCCTGCACCTGTAGTGGAGGTTGGCGATCACGGCGCCGCGCTCAGACGGGCATGCTCAGGTAAGATCACCAATCCGAACTCCGAAGCATCCAGTTCTTAGTTCCGTGTCACGTTCTTGATTCATAGCGGCGGCTGATCGGAGTAACTCGTCAGCGCCGGGCACCACCAAGGTCGCGATCGCGCACGCATTGCCGCGGGACTCCTACCGCCGCGTGCCGTGGCGGAGCAGGAAGCAGCACTCCCCGAAGCGCTTCGTCGCGATGGCGCTGGCGGGAGCACCGCCCGCACGCGACCCGAGTACTCCCCAAGCCGCCAGCCTGGGCTCCGCATTGCCGCCGGCGTCAGGGACGACAGAGGCTGGTACGTACGTTCTTGTTCGATCTCAAGTGCCGAGATAATTGTTCCTTTGATCAATTTCGTCTTCCGCTCATCTGATCGTGTTTCAAAATTGGCCAGCATTGGATGACACAGCGAGCTCCTACTCCACCGGCCGCCGCCCACCTTCTGGAGGCAGGAGGAAGCAGTCCCGCTCGGCGCAGTTCGTCGCCGAGGATGCCGGGGCTGCAGCGAGGGCCAAGGCTCGTCGCAGCGACATCGCCCTCGACAGGTTCCTCTCTTGTCTGGTCCGCCGCTGCCCGGCCTCTCGCTCGGAGTGGGCGAGGAACGTCACCGCGGATGACAGTTAGCAAATACAGGATTCAGCAAAGGACCGAAGAATTTCTGCGTATATCTGTAGTTAGTTTTTGTCGGAAGATTTACCGCGAGCGCAAAAAATAGCCTTGTTGCCTGCAGTTTTCTGAATCCTGGATTTCAGTCTCTTCAGACCTCACATTTTCAGCTGTGCTTCTTGTATTTGCTAAGTGCAAATCTGCAATGCTGTGAGAAAATAGAAGTCTTGTTGCCGGCAGTTTTCTGAATATGAAATTTTAGCCACCTCAGACCTCAGTTGTCAGCTGTCCTTCTAGTATTTTTTAAATGCATTCGATCATAGCACTGTCATGGATGATTTTCTATGAGTGAAATTCAGAACGGGCTCAAGTTAGTTAGCACTAAATTCCATCAGGTAGTCTCTGAATACCAAATTTTAGTCTCTTCAGACGACACTGGAACGAGGATTCAGCAAAGGAACGTCACCGCGGATGACAGTTAGCAAATCCAGGATTCAGCAAAGGGCCGAAAATATGCTGCATATATCTATTCTCTGTAGTTAGTTTTCGCCCGGCCTCTCGGTATGTTCTTGAATTCAGCAAAGGGCAGGAGTGGCTTGTTGCCTACAGATATCTGAGTCCTGAATTTTAGTCCCTTGAGACCACACATTGTCAGTGTTAGCTGTGGTTCTTGTATTTATTAAGTGCAAATCTGCACTGCAATGCAGCATAGCAGTTAGTTTTTGTCGGAAGAATTGCTGTGAGAGCATAGATGTCTTGTTGCCCGCAGTTTTCTGAATGCTGAAATTTTAGCCTCTCCACACCTCACATTGTCAGCTGTGTTTCTAGTATTTGTTAACTGCAGTCGAGCATAGCATTGTCATGGAAGATTGTCTGTGAGTGAAAATGTGAAATTCAGAACGGGCTCAAGTAAGTTAGCACTAAATTCCATCGTCCATTCTATCATGTCAGTCTCTGAATACCGAATTTAAAGTCTCTTCAGAAGACACTGGTGTTTTTTTGGTCGATCTGAGCTTGCAGTTTCCTGAACTCAGATTACTGTTGTTTTTATGAAACACAAAGGGAGTGTAAGGTTTCTACTGTTTTTCAATAATTTAACAGAAATACTCACATATTTACAAGCATGGATGGCAAGGCCTCACATAACTGAATCAGAGACTGTCTACAAGAGAAGAGACACATGGGTGAACAGATAGTCCTATGAACAAGCAAACTGATGTCTCCTTGGAACCTATTCTTCCATGAAGATAAGCTAGGTTGTTTGATTCCATTAAACAGCATGTCATTTCTCTCTTTCTACAGATTCCAAGCTCCAATCATAAAGAAGTTTTCGTGAACATTGGTCTGGACCATGCAGCCTTAGCAACAGAAATGAGCACATCAGACGAGCATGAGCTCTTATTGATTATTGTACAAATGGCAGCGTAATCTTCGATTGCACCACCCCCCCCCCCCCCCGCCCCCGCCCCAGTTCCATATGTGATCCATGATCTCTTATGGATTATTGTACTCGCATTTTATACATTTTCTTTTTATTTGTTTTGTTTTGTCTTTTGAATGCGTGCATCTTACCTATGAAAATGCTTCAAAAGTTTGTACCATTGCAAAATAAAATGCCTTTTATAAATTAAAATGAAATTTATGATGATGTCGAAGGACATCGCTGAATCTAACTTACTTACTTGAGGGCTGAAATCTGTTAACACAAGGGCATTGTATACTTATTCTCTTATTGTCCCCTCTAAACAAACTGTGCTTTATTTTCCACATTCGTGAGTTGACAACCTAAGTTTCTCTCAACAAAACAAAAGTTAACTTTTTGAATTAATGATATTGCGGTTTCTTAAAAACTAAAAGTGGATTGGAACTGCTTTCATTGAGAGTTGAACTCAAGACCTCCCGCTTACTAAACGGGTGCTCTAACCAACTGAGCTATGAAAGCAACTGTGCAATTTTTTTAAAACAATACATTGTAACAATATATACTATGGCAAAAGGAGGAAAATTACTGGCAAGCACATTGCTCGAGTCATAGGTAAATCAGAGCGATGTGGCTAGTGCACTCGGTAGGGTAGAAATGGTTGAATCATCTGTCAAAAAGAAACACTTCATGCTAAGTATGTCTAGAAAATAATCATATCATCAACACGGGAAACGTATTTTTATTTACCAAACAATCAACCAGGACATTACACTGAAGTTGTTGAACAAAGTGTGCCTGAAGGTTGTGGCTGCGTTCAGGTTCAGGAAATTGCCGTGTTCTCTTCAGAGTTCAGAAGATAGTACCGCTAGATAAGTCTGCACATTACTGTACTCTTTCCTCCAGCATGTAAATGCATCGATCTACATTTCTTTTCCTGGTTCTCGAGTTAAACAAACAGTGGAGGGTGGCTACAAGCTGCCAAGATCCACCACCATAGATCCAGGAGATGGCTGGACCCCTTGCAACGGAACACTGTCAGAGACTGTAACCCCTAACCAGGAAACACACACGGTGCAAGATCAGTCAAGGACAGCAGAACAGTGGGCGCCGAGAAGGAACAGTTGGTCTCTCTCCTAGGAACTAGGAAGTAGGAACCTAAAACAAACTATATATACAAACACGTCCAAACATTTGTTCTACATGCTTCCCTGAATACATGGGCGCTCCTGTTTGAGAGGCGTTGTTTTCCCCCGTTCGGTGGAGCTAACGAATCAGGGCGACTTCTACTGTAACTCGTTAATCAGTGAGTGAGACGTGCTTGCTTAAATTGCTGGTTTCAAAAGTTGGTGAAACATGGTGTAGCTAGACCAATATGGTTGGATCAGTTGGGTGCGTGTGGTGCAGCACAATAATTCTTTCCCAATCAAATGCGTTCTGGTCCAGCCAGCGTTGCGCAAAAGAGAGCGAATGCGTGTGTGCTTGTCCGTCGAATAATAATTTGGGCGTGCCCACTGTCCAACAGGAACAACGCCATTCGATTGGATTGCTCCATATATGCTCTGAAAATTGTTCTGCAACTATTGTGTGCTACAAACTGTGCTCGGGATGAATATCTACCTTCAATCAGCATTGTTTTGATTGATTCTTCTACCATGATGTAGACAGATGTTTTCACCTGTCTAGGCAAACGGAGCAGGATTTCAACGTCCATGTCCCCTCTTGTACGTACCATCTACAGGCCGGCCGCCGGCGGAGCAGAGGCCTAGCTACTTTGCTTGCTGCACTGCACCATTCCTCCTCGCCGATCCAAAAACATCAGGTTCGAACCTTGCTTTTTTCTGCAGTGGTTGCCTGTCCGGAGAGAGCATGGTTTGGATGTTGTTTTGATTCGAAATGCGCACGAAACGGATGCAAGGCCATGCCGCCATGTCTGCGCTGCTGATTCATTCACCATTCATGGAGACAGGGACTAGACCAGGAAGACCCCTCCCCTCCGCTCCCCCATAACATTCTGTTTCTCTGCAAGTGTGTGCTAGCATTTGCTTGCTTGCTTCGCGCGGGTTTCTCTCTTGTCCATGCATGCATGCCCAGCCATGCCTGCATCTACAGTACGATCGTATCAATCTTGCAACGTGATCTTGCATCCGTACAGAATTATTGGCACATTCAGTTCTGATTTTTCTTTTTCGAAATGGAGGTTGTTGAATCCCGACCTATATTCATATCTGATGCGTGAGAGAGTATTGGGGAAAATGGCCATGATTCAAGAAGCTACTAAATCCATCAATCTATGATCAATATCAGAAGTTAGAAGACCATCAAACGAATTTACCGAGAATGAACTAGGATCCACGCATGCAGAGGTCGCCAAGAATTGACGCTGAACGATCGTAAAATCTGTGCCCATTCACGTAGGTAGGTGACCGACCAAGGGACCGGGAAGTATACGTGTGAGTGAGATGGAATCAACCTCTCTCGCTCTCATATATATTCGGATGCGAGATTTGTACAGCACGGCCACACCACACCTCCTATTTATATCCACACTCATCCCACTCCTCTTCTAGTATTAGTGTGTCTCACATTCTCTCTGACAGACCGATCGACAACATCCCCTGATGATCGGCCTAATGGAGGAGGAAGCTTCAACAGCAGAGCTGATCAGCCCCAGGATCTCCTTCTCCCACGACCTCGCCACCTTCGACACATGTCCGGCCAGTGCCACTACGACGAAACCTTCCACGCCCAACCGGTCAGACACATCCTTCTTCATGTCGCGGCGGCGGCGACGGGAGCCGGACTTCGACTTCGCCAACTCCGCGGCGGACGACGTCGCGCCGGCCGACCGCCTCTTCGCCGACGGCAAGCTGCTCCCATTACCACCCCTGCCGCCCACCTCACACGCCCACTGCGTCAAGCCACCCGCGCCGGCGGCGTGGGAGAGGACCACGAGGTCAGCGCCGGCAACGCGCTCGTGGGCGTCCCCGTTCGCGCGCAGCAGCAGCGTCAACTCGTCGTCGACGACTACGAAGGCCGCGTCCGGGGGCAGGTTCAGCTGCCCGGCGTTCCCGCTCAAGCGGAGCCAGTCCGCAGGCAACCGCCCGCATTGCAAGAAAGTCGCTCCAGCGGCGGCAACAGCGGCCGCTGGTGTTCACAACGGCAGCGGCGGCGGTGGTGGGGCGAGACCGGTCTACTACTACGGGTACGGCGGCAGTAGAAATGGTAGGGCCAGCGGCGGGGTGAGGGTGAGCCCGGTGCTGAACGTGACCTCCATCGGCACCAGCGTGGTGAAGATGCTCAGCTACCTGCTGTGCGACTGCGGCGAGAGCAATGGCGCCAAGAGCAGGGGGTTCCGCGGTGTAAATTGCTGGGTAACAAGGTAGCAGTAGAACTAGTACTGTACCACAAGTTAAGCACTCGTTAGCGATTGGATTTGTGTCACCATGCGTGCTTTGCTTGCTTGTAGTAACTTGTACAGTAAGTAAGATCGAAACATTAACCTCTGTCTGAATTGTGATGGATCGATCGAGTGCGTCTACGCGACAGAGCATTGCTTTGTGCATTGCATATGCAAATGTGAGGAGGTTTTGGTCGTGTTTAGTGGCGCGCGCGAAGCATGGGTAGAGCGGGGCGAAAGGGATGTGCATGTGTTTTCGTGGGGACTGGGGAGGCGCGCGCTCTTACATTTGCATAAGCCTGGGCATTCCCGGTTTATCACGGTTTCCTCTGGTTTGTGAAACCAGCCCGTCAGCTACCGGTTTCAATCGGTTTGGTTTGGTTTGGACTATTAAATAGGACGTGATATCACGGGTTGGTGCGGACTGGTTTGACGGTGTATACGGTTTGACACCGGTGTATGCGTCCGTGAGCTTCTTGCAGTCGCTGCAGTGGGGGCGAGGTCGGCGCTGGCGTAGTAGGCGAAGCCAGGCGCGTCGAGGAGGAGGAGCATGATGCCGTCTTTGCGCACGGCGCCGTGCCGACTCCCGACGTCGCACGTAAGCCATTCAGAGCCAGCTCTAGGAAGGCGGCACCACCATGTCTGCGCATGGCGAGGTCGCGCCAGATCATCGACCAAAGGTGGCCATGGGGCTTCTCGGTTTCGGATGAAGAAGGAAATAACTCTTCTCTTGTCTCTCTCGACTTAGGGAGCCAAACACAGCACACTCAGGGACGATTGCAGGCTCAGACAGAAGAAATAGGGCGTGCGGGCAATATATGTCGGCGAGAGAACACACTTTTTCCCTCCCTGGCATGCCGACACTAGTACCACCCCTCTCCCCTCCCCCGCAAACAAGCCGCAAGAAAGGGCACCACCCTCTCTCCCCTTGCTGTCAGCACCACCGTACCCCTCTCCTCTCCGCATCAAACAAGCTTCACAGACAGCTTCTCGCCCGCAACGCCCGCGAGGTGTTTAGCGTTTTGCATGCTCGACGATGATGGACTCCGAGGAGGAGGATGCGCTAGCCTCTCTGATGGAAGAGCAAACCGGCGTGCGCCGCTGATGATGAAGAGAAGCAACTGGTCTTCGCCTGTCTGGCTGGCATGTATGCGCGGAATGCAAAACCGCGACGAGGCACCAGTGTACTGCAAGAATAAGTCAAGGCAGTGGATGGAGGGCTACTGCATACTGTACTCCGACTACTTTGCCATCGATCCGTTGCACGACGAGGTGGTATTTCGACGCCTATTCAGGATGAACCGGAAGCTCTTTCTCAAGATTGTTGAACTATTTATATTGATTTCTATGCCGAAATTTGTGATAAATATATCATGTCATATCTGTATCTTTTTATTCCTTTTTCGTCATTTTTTCACCAGAATTGACGGCTGGGGACAAAATTGGGGGTGCGGCTGGGAACCACCACCCCCGATACCGAATAACACCATCGGCGCACCCGAGGAATGGTTGTTTTTACGCTGGCGAACATCCTGGGAGCGTCAATGACTGGAGATGTCCTTAAGACCCGGGAGTTGTGTGTTGCAATGTTACTAAAATTCCTAGTATTCTTACACGTCTCAAGTCTCAACGACAAGTGTTACTATTGTAAGTGTGGATTAGTATTAGCGTCTGCGTTTGTACCGTGTTTCTCAAAATAAAAAAGTATGGATTAATAATAATTAGCACTCATGTATGGTTCATATTGTGTTCTTGGTTGTATATAACTCAGATATAGCGTCTGCGTTTGTATCGTCTTTCTCAAAATAAAAAAATATGGATTAATAATAATTAGCACTCATGTATGCAGTACTCATATTATGTTCTTGGTTGTATATAACTCAAATACTTATCAGGTATAGGCTTTGATTCCTATAATCAGGTGCTCTGGAACATATATACACGTGCTCCTGTGGTTCATTTCTTTTGCTGATACAGAACTGTGAACTGGCCGGCCGGCCGGATGGCTAAAATTCAGTCGGTAAGAGGCGTTGCATGAGGGTTGGATTAGAGAAAGGTCGGCCTTTACGAAGGTCTATTTCGTAGTCTCGTGCGTGAGCTGCTGTTTTCACGTGGATACCCAAATTAAGCAAGCGGTCTCGCGCATGCCCACATCCAGATTCAAATTCAGATTCATATCTGGGATCTATTATTAGATTTAAAAAACACAAACTAAGATAATACAGCAGCGCATAATAAGATGTATAACAACACAGGTCGGGCTGTACAACAACACATACCGGTTGTACAACAACACAGATCAATTTATACGCACAACAACACATACCGGATTGTATAGCAACCCAGACCACGTTGTACAACAACGCAGAACGCGTTGTACAACAACAAAAATCGGGTTGTACAGTAACACACATATCAGGTTGTATAACAACACAAACCGGGTTGTACAGCAATACAAAACATATTATATGTACAACTATATTCGGGTTATATGAACAACTACAGCAAACATGTTGTACATAAAACTACAAAATTCCGTTTGTAAGTACGACTATACTTAGGTTGTCCAAACCATACACAATCTAAAGTATAATTTTTTTTTGTCGAAACCTATAAGATCTCGACGCGAGGTGTTTAAAAATAAAAACGGTTCGTAAATCGCATAAACGGTTCTTAAAATATTTCGTTTTAAAAAACGAATCTTAAAATAAATGCATGTACAACCCTCTACCCAGCACCAAAAAGACACTACTTGTCATTGTGTGAAGAAAAAATGAAAGCAGAAACGAATGAAATTGCGACACTTGTTAAAAGAGCGCATGCGCGTGGGAAGAGAAGAAGAATTTCCGTTACACGATGGCTGAAGTTCAGCCTGTGCCTTAATGTGTGGAAGCTGAGAAGCCCATTTGCCCAGAAGGCCGCGTCTCCCTTCGGCTCGTGTTCCTGCTCGACCTCTGTGGGCTGTGGCCCGCGATGCCACTCGTGGGTGGTAAACTTTTTTTTATTGCCTCCTCCTCTCTTCTCCTAGCGGCGGCCGGTGCTCCTGCCTACTCTGTCTCACCGGCCACCGCCTCACCGAACTCTCTCTGCCACATTTCGGTCTCCGGTCTTCGGCATGGCGCTCGGTGTCCCGTGGCTGCCGCGCGGATCGATTCGCTTCCCCACACCAGGTCGCCGGCACCCGGCAGGGCTGATTCTGCTGTTACCCCGTCAGTGCGCAGGCCAGATGGGGTAACTCGTCTGCAGATGCAGCTTCCTCCCCGTTTTGCTCCGTCGCAGGTACTACTGTCCACTTCAATCTGTGTGATTTGGTAGCTCACTGATTTGGTGGAATGTGATAATGTGCTTTCTCTGTCCAATGGAAAAATCTGCAATGCTCACAATTCCGCGCGACCAGTGTAGCATGATATAGTGGTAGTGGAAGTTTTGCTGCACTGGAGCTAGCTTTCTTTCCTGGGCCATCGCATTCAGTGCAAGTGGTGAGATCTTAATTCTTAATGCCTTCATGGATCCATTAGCCACATTCTTTGGAAAGCTTAACAGTACCTTAAACATCCAACATTAAAAAATTGGTGAAAATAGACATGGTTTGGACTAATACATCCATAGCCACAAAGATTGAAAGATACAATACATTACAATTAAGATGCACACAAGAACGTATGGACTGAATATAATACTTAAAGCTTATGCCCATTTTCTCGTCAAAACAGGTATGTACACACTTACACAGTGATGTAATCTGATCGGATCCAACATCTCCGCTACCATATCTTCTACCATATCATCTGCCCTAATCGTCTTTGTTCGAAGTTGCTTTCACTTGGAAAATGCAAGGAGAGTCAATAAATAATTATTCAGGTTTTCTATGTCCGGCACGGCCTGTGACGCACACTCTCCATGTCGCTTTTTCGTCATTGAAATACAGTGGATGACTTGGAAGAATGTGAAGAAAGTCTATGCACTGGCCGGCCAGTCTGTTGGCTGTTGCTTTCCAACTGGTAATAGGTTATTTGTTAACGTGAAATTGTTCACTTGACTCACACTCGGTCTATACCAGCTACTGGCCGGCAGGATATAATAGAGATTTTGCTTTGAACAAAAGTAGACCAGGACTAGAACAGAATCACATGTCCAAAATAAGAACATGGCAATGAAATTTCCACAAGAACTAGATGTGAAAGGGTACCGAGTTAGATAATGAAGAATTTGAGCTTGTTCATTGTGATAATCATTTTCAGAAACTGTCTAAACTGATGGAACTCGCCCCAACCTCATGATTCACTTTATGCAATTTTATCTGTACCAACTACCAACAGAGTACCATCGGAGACAAACAAACGAGTAAAAATGATTTTGACCCACACTCGGTCTACCAGCTATACTGGCCAGCAGGAATATAATAGACGGTATGAGTACATTTGAAACACCACTTAAACTTGCTCACTAGTAAAAGATATGGAAAAAATGTACTCCAACTAGTAGTTTGGAAACCTTCTGTATACTCTTTAGGGTACACAATCTCACATTTGAAACACCACTTGGACTTATGGATTAGTAAATATTACAGCACACCAATAAAAAGAACATAATATAAGGAAACACTATCTGGGAATTGTGACAGATATGGTCACATCATTAAAACTGTATGACTCGAGAGCAGTGGACGCCTCTTCATTTCCCACTCTTACATTTATATATGCTGGCTCCTTAGGCTCATCCAAGATCATAGTCTCACTGCTTAGCATTAAAACAACATCTGCCATGGTTGGTCGGTCGGCTGCATTCTCTTGCACACACAACAATGCTATGTTCATGCACCTCATCATCTTTGTTGACTGACTATGGGGAACCAATGATGCATCAACGAAATCAATCCACTTTCCATCTTCCCACAATTTCCATGCCTGTTAGCAATTTCACCATACAAATTAGGTTGTGTAGGAAATGAAAATGCAAAACATGCTTATGTTTGTGTTTATATGCTCACATGTGCAAGCATATTGATGAAATCTCCACATTGTTGGTGGCTAGAATTCCGTTTTCCACTCAGGATTTCCAAAATGACAACCCCAAAGCTGAAGACATCAGATTTAATAGAGAATATGCCCTTCGAAGCATACTCAGGGGCCATGTAGCCACTGAAATGGTATATGATACATGTCAATATTACTTATCGTTGTTCAGTTGTAACATGTAGAATTGCAAATAGATATTTTGCTATGAAACTTACTATGTGCCAACTACTCTTCTTGTAGTGTTTCCTTCGGTGTCGTTTGAGCTAAATATTTTTGCTAGCCCAAAATCTGAAATTTTTGGATTCATCTCGCTGTCCAGGAGAATGTTGCTCGGTTTAAGATCTCGATGTACGACAAGCAACCTTGAGTGCTTATGAAGGTAAAGTAGTCCATGCGCTACTCCTTCAATTATTGCTACAAGTTTTGTCCAATCCAGCAAAGCTCTTTTATTCTCATCTACACATCAGTTACATATTAATATAACAGGAGAAAGGCACTCAGATAATAAAAATATATTGTAGAATTGAATTTACAAGGAATACATCTATACTCACGGGGCTGAGAAACAAAGTCTCAAAGTAATTTTAGTAATCCCTGATATGTTTTGACATACAATAATTAAAATAATTAAGAAATGCAAATGCATACCGAAGATGAAGAAATCCAGGCTTTTGTTCGGCAAGTATTCATAAACCAATATTTTCTCCTCTTCTTGAGAGCAACATCCCAAGAGCCTAACCAAATTTGTGTGCTGTAGTTTGGCTATGAGCTGGAGTTCATTCTGAAACTCTACGACACCCTGTCCTGAATGTGAAGCTAGTCTCTTAACCGCTATCTTCAACCCCTCTGGAAGATGTCCCTGAAAATAATAATATCTTTAGGGGTTCTGCTCCGGTGCTACCCCCTACTAAATATTCTAACTCGATCGGGTAATCTGACAAGTACGTATAGTCCCTGTAGAAGCCCGTACGGCCCGCGCGTATACACCATATGATGCGACGATCCATATACCGATCTCACGAAACAAACCGCTCCATTGATGAGACGATCCGAACCAAAATTTTCCTTTTGAGTTTCCATAAGGGGGTAGCACTGAAGCAATGGTTCTGCTCCGGTGCTACCCCCTACTAAATATTCTAACTCGAACGGCTCTTCCAATTCTACGTGGTAACTAATAACCCACTCCCATTCCAATGTAATCAGCTAGGTTCAATTTAGTTCGACTTGTTGCCATACAAGAGTTTGAATTAGGCTGCTGAATTAAAAATGAAAATCTCACAAGCCTACTACTTTACCTTGTAGACAGTCCCAAAGCCACCTTGTCCAAGTACGTTTTCTTCTGAAAAATTACTTGTGGCCTCCAGTAGCTCTTCAAAGTCAAATAAAGAGAACTCCGAATTTTTCCCTTGCCTCGCCCTCCTTGATCCTTGTGTTAAATTTAATACTCATACAATTATTACCAGTAAGTAGCAAACACAAATTATTACTAATTGTAAAGAAAATACAGTATGAAGGAATAACATTCCACCAAATAATTAGCATACCTCTTCTTTGCCTTTCAAGCCCACGAGAGTAACATATGAAGAGGAGAAATGCTGCTGCCGTTAGAGGAACTACAACTGCGGGAATTGCCCACAGAATGCTCATACGCCCTGCAGATATTAACATACGTGTGTAAACAATTAATAATGTTAATTGGCGACGATGATCCTCTGTCTCACAAACTTACTCCTGTGTTTGGTGGGAGTCAGAGCTGCCGGCGGCACCGGTGAGGACGGCAGACTTAGCAGCGGCTGGGCATCGAAGAACTGGTACGCCTCGTACCTGAAATAACACCGCGTGACACCCATCTGTCCACCCATGCGCAGGGCCATGGTGGCGTTAACCATTCCGAGGAGAAGGCGCAGGCACGCCGAACAGTCGGTGTCCGACAGGTCTGGCGTGCACTGCGCCTGCGAGTATACCTTCGGGTAGATCGTCCCCTCCATGTCCATGACGCCGGTGGCGTACCGGCTCGGAACCACGCTGGCCGCCTTCTCCGCCGTAGCCACCAGCAACTCGCGGGTGTGGCCGACGATGAGGGAGACGTCGCCGGAGACATTCTTGATGTTCCACTGCTCAAAGGGCGGTGTGTCGTCGCCGTATCCTCCCGTGGCGTTCGAGGGTGCCGCCAGGATGTTGTTGTCGGCACCGTACACAATGATACAGTCTCCGTAGTTGTAGCCGACCCTGGCGCACTGCGTCAGGTTTAGCGCCTTGTCGAACCAGTTGGCGATGCACCCGCTACAAGCGGAGCTGTCGAGGACGTCGCCGCGGCAGAGCGCGAGCGCGTAGACCACATTGGGGGCTTGGCCGTAGGTGGCAGTGGTGAAGTGTACCGGGGAAGAGGAGGCGTTGTTGGAGAGGGTGGCGGCGATGGCCTTGACGTTGTCGCAGAACACATCGGCAGCAACCAGAAACGGTGCGAGTAGGAGGAGCAGGATGGCGACGCCGATGGCCGCCATGCCAAGCTAATTAAGATTCTTGTTTTTCTTCTGCCAGATGATCAACAAAGTGCGGTTATGTACCAGCAAAATCACCAACGGTCACTGGGAAAAGGAAGACTGGTACATTTTTTCAACCTATACGTCATATATGTTGCTTTCGGAACTCACTATAGTCCATTAGGAGTGTACTACATTAGAATTATTTTGATACGTTCAATGGAGCAATCAAAGACTTGAATCACTCAATTGTCATGGAGCGGGTCAAGCCGGCTACCGAGAATACAAAAGCTCAGGGTTCATTTTCTTCCTTATGCTCCGCGAGAGAAAAAATATCTTTAATTAGCCAAGTCTTGTAGTTTGATAAATTATTCATTCGATGTTCCAGTCGATCGATAAATCTGTTCGTCACTAGTTCTATGTCTACTGCTTGAAAGGCGGGCCATCAGCCACATGGAAAAGGAATACCTGAAATCTAGAACCTTTTTCAGATGATTTCCGCAACGGCCATATCCGTTTTTCAGATGATTTTCTGCATCCTTATCTAAAAAAAAGAAAAGAAGAGACAATTTCTGCATCGGTAATATCAGTTTCTTTCAGTGTTGTCACTAGTGAACAAGTACCATAATTAGTTCGAAATAGTCAAGGCAACAATCAAGTAGTGATAAGGTTTCTCTAAGAAAGCATTGCACTAGTATATAGTTACTTCAAGTAAATATTAACATGTATGTAACCTTCTTATCCTGTCATTCATTTCTTCAAAGAGTATTCACTCCTGCAGTGCTGACAAATAATGCTGTTTTTTGTTTCAGACACCCAACGACCTTTGGGATTTACTTATAGGGGACCGCTGATCGGTTCTTTTTGCACCGAGGGTGTTGATTGATGAAACCTGATCCCTATTTGGTGTGACGTTTTCAATTTATAATGATTATAGAAAGCATGCTTTCTCAAATGTTTGTATGAAGAAACTTCAGAATGGTCTATTTGACATGCCTGGAATTCAGAGCCAAGGTCAGCTACCAGGATCTACGATAGCCATTCCACATTGGCAGCATCTGAACTTGGCTCACAATGAATGCTACAAATCACTAGATTAGTACTCCAAATTCCACATTAGCAGCACTTGGAGTAATATCTTTGTTGTGCAGAGGCTGCAATGTCTTGACACCAAATGCTTGTGTACGTAGAGTTGGCAGAGAAGTTTCTGCTCTTTTTGAAACAGATAACTGAAAATGTCTCTGCTTTCTTCCTTTCTGTGCAGCTAAGCCACTAGCTCTATGAGTACTTATCAGTTATCACTGCCAAAGGAGTTGATCCTCCCCCATAAGGTCGCAGTTCAGGTCAATTCACCACACAGGCTGGGCTCGGCTGCTTGCTGCTGCCTTCTTCCTGTCGCAGGTACATTCAGTCCATGTGATTTCTTTGAAATACTGTTCAATTCCACAGCTCGATCTGTGTCTCCCAGTGATTGTTCTAATTTCTTTATTCCAGTATACCGGCTCTGTCAAGATACTTCCGATCGGTTGTACGTATTGTGCATGCTTGATTTCGTAGCCGAATTGTCACTATAGTGTTAAGGTATTACCTGATTGTGTCTGTTTGTGTGGCGTCTGTCTAGCTGAAGAGGATTCTACCAAAGCGTATAGTCACAGTTGATTATGACCCACTGAACACATAAAAGTTTTTGCTTGCCCGAGCTTTCCTTATTGTGTGCACTAATCAATTACTACTGACAAGCATATCGTCTGGTACCACTCCACTCAGAGTCTTTTTTTATATAGAAAAAGGGCAAATAAACAACATATGCATATCTTCTTCAGGGCTACCACAACTAGAGCAATTTTCATTGATATTTTTTGGGTACCTGCTTGCCCTCTTACCCGTAGGAAGCACTTTTCTAGGAAACCTCCTAGCGAGTGTTTGGACCCTTGGCGCCATTTTTGTTTATCTTGCCACACCTGATTAAGGCATGGAGGAACAATTTTGGGTCTTTGCCTTGGTGGAAGCTGAAGGTTGTTGAAACAATGTTTGGACCCGAGAGTCTGACTCTCTATCTGACAGTGAAACCAGTTCCATCCTCGTTTATAGATATGGCCTCTGTCCACTAGATTGAGTCACACTCACAAGTCAGTCTAGTGCTTGCCAAGTTGCCACTGGGACAGTAGCTCCAAGAAAATCACTGGAAGAGTCTTGCTCCTCTTTTATTCTCACAGGAACGGTGGAAGTCTTGCTTCACTGGAGAATGTTGACGGACACCCAAGTAATGGTCAGGTCCCTTGGTTTAATTGCAAGTAACTAATAATACCACTGGATTTGTCAGGGAGCCATTTAAAATCTGAAGTCCAAGAACACACAGTTCAGAGTTCCCCGAGATTATGTTCAGTGAGTCATGGCGTGCTCAAAATCAAGAAATGAATAATTTATCGAAGTAGTTAAAGTGTAATTTATTCTATTCTCGCTAGCCGCCTTGAATCATTAAAGAAATTAGGTCGGGTTGGTGCGTGCATCGTTCCAAAGCAACAGATACTGACGTATCAGCTGGAAAGGTTCGAGTGTTGTTTTTTTTCCAAGTGACAGAGGAAAAACGAGGACCGGCAGCTTGCCATGGGCGTACTCATCCTCCTCCTGCTGCTCCTACTCACACCGTCTCTGGTGGCCGCCGACGAGTTCTGCGACAACGTCAAGGCTGTCGCAGCCATCCTCTCCACCAACGCCTCCTCTTCCCCGGTACACTTCGCCAGCGCCACCTATGGCCGAGCCCCCAACGCGGTCTCCGCGCTCGCGCTCTGCGGCGGCGACATCCTCGACGGCTCCGCCTGCGGCGGGTGCATCACCAGCTGGTTCGCCAATGCGCTGAGCCAGACGCAGTGCGCCAAGGTCGGGTCCAACTACCGGGATTGCATCATCGCCTACGGTGGTGCCAGCAGCAACATCCTAGGGGCGCCCTCGAACGCCACCGGAGGATCCGGCGACAACACACCGCCCTTCGAGGACTGGAGCACCAGGAACGTCTCCGGCGGCAACGTCACCCTCATCGCCGGCCTCACCCTCGAGCTGCTGACGGCAACCGCGGAGAGGGCGGCCGGCACGGTTCCGAGCCGGTACGCCACCGGCGTCATGGACATGGAGAGGGTGACGACTTACCCGAGGGTGTACTCGCAGGCGCGGTGCACGCCTGACCTGCCCGCCGACGAGTGTTCGGCGTGCCTGCGCCGTCTCATCGGCATGGTCAACTCCACCATGTCCCTGCGCATGGGTGGACAGATGGGTGTCACGCGGTGCTATTTCAGGTACGATGCGTTTCAGTTCTATGCTGGGCAACCACTGCTAAGCCTGCCGGCGGCGGCGCCAGAGGCCGCTCCGAGCCTGAACAAACGCAGGAGTAAGTCGTCGGAGTATCAAATAAACTATACTGTGAGTAAGAGGCCCTTCGTAGCCAATTAACATTATTGTTTACATGTGTTTTGTTTTGCATCAGGGAGTATTTTATGGGTGATTCCCGTAGTTGCAGTTCCTCTAATTGCAGCTGCATTTCTCCTCTTCATCTGTTACTTTCGTCGGCTCAAAGGCCAGAGAAAAGGATCAAGATATGCTCAGAATTTGGCAAACTCAGACTTCTCTTTGTTTGACTTTGAAGAGCTACTGGAGGCTACAAATAGTTTCTCAAAGGAAAACAAACTTGGAGAAGGTGGCTTTGGCACTGTCTACAAGGTAAATTAGTACTACTAGGATTTTCATCTTTTATTGTGGCTTATTTAGGAGCCTAATATACGATCTCTTGCAATGAAAACAAGCCTATCTACATTGAGCCTACAGCTGATAACTTCTACTGAGTGGACTGAGAAGATCCTAACATTTGAATAGATAATTTTTCCCAGGGCCAGCTTCCAGAAGGGTTGGAGATAGCGGTTAAAAGACTTGCTTCACATTCAGGACAGGGTTTCGTAGAGTTTCAAAATGAACTCCAGCTCATAGCAAAACTCCAGCACATGAATTTGGTTAGGCTCTTGGGATGTTGCTCTCAAGAGGATGAGAAAATATTGGTCTATGAATACATGCCGAACAAAAGCCTTGATTACTTCATCTTCGGTACGCATTTGCATTTCTTAATCTAATTTAAGTATCATTTGTCAATGCATCAGACTGACTAAATATTACCCAATCTTTAATTCAACTCTACAGTTTATTCTCACTTGTCTAGGTGTTTTTCTCCTGTTTTATTAATATCTAATTGTTATTAGATGAGAATAAAAGAGCTTTACTGGATTGGTCAAAAGTTGAAGCGATAATTGAGGGAATAGCACATGGACTTCTTTACCTGCATAAGCACTCCCGGTTGCTTGTCATACATCGGGATCTTAAACCGAGCAACATTCTCCTGGACGGAGAAATGAATCCAAAAATTTCAGATTTCGGCCTAGCAAAAATATTCAGCTCAAATGACACCGAAGGAGACACTACAAGAAGAGTGGTTGGCACATAGTAAGTTTCACATACAAGATCCAACTGCAATTATACATATATTCAACCAGAAAAGGTAGTCTTGAGTCTTGACATAAATCACATACCATTTTAGTGGCTACATGGCTCCCGAGTACGCTTCGAAGGGCATCTTCTCTATTAAATCTGATGTCTTCAGCTTTGGCGTAATCATTCTAGAGATCCTCAGTGGAAAACAGAATTCTAGTCAACAGCAATGTGGAGATTTCATCAATCTGCTTGGATATGTAAGCTTATGCACACAAACTTAAGCTTGCAAAACTGTAGCTTTCATTTGCTACACAACCTAATTCGTGTAATGGAATTGCAAACAGGTATGGCAATTGTGGGAAGATGGAAAGTGCATTGATCTCGTTGATTCGTCACTGGTTCCTGACAGTCACACGGCAAAGATGAGGAGGTGCATTAACATAGCATTGTTGTGTGTACAGGAAAATGCGGTCGATCGGCCAACCATGGGAGATGTTATTTCAATGCTAAGCAGTGAGACTATGATCTTGGATGATCCTAAGCAGCCAGCATATATCAATGTAAGAGTGGGAAATGAAGATTCGTCCACTACCCGCGAGTCAGCTACTACTAATGAGAATACCATATCTGTCGCAAGATAGTTTGTTTCCTTGTGTAATTTTTCTTTTATTTTCATGACGTACGTAGGATATTAACGGAACTGAGATGTTGTATAATTCGTAAGTTTAAGTGTTGTTTCAAATATAGGGGCCGATCAATTCTAATCACCAATAGTCACCTGATCTTTGTGTTCGTTCCACCGCAGCTTAGCTGCTTGCCTGATACAGTACCTATTATAAGCTGAGTGTAGTTGGAACACTTAGTGCAAGGTTCAGTGTTAACTAATTCTGGCCAAACACTATGTTTTACTGATATATTTCCTTGGGACGACGGAGGAGGCCGATCGTGTAGTGACAACTGCATTGTCCAATGCATTATTATTGGAGTGTGGCGGAGCCAGAACTTCAACTCTATGTACTCAATGCAAACTTGTGTAGTCAAATGCATGTTCTTGGATAAATTTTACATATTTTTACCTACACTAACCAAAAAGCTGACTACACAGCTCATGTGTGGGTCCGCCAGGACTGCAGCTTGGATAAAACATAGCATGTTACTCAACAATAATTTATTCCGACTAGTAGCTTTGAAAAGTATGCGGTACTTGTGAAGTTTTTTTTCGGTACTTGTGAAGTGATCGGACCACTTGTGCAGTAAACGACGATGACCCATAGCTAGTCTATCCAAAATGATTTTGGATGATATATGAATTAACTTGTCTCCTTCTTCGAGAAGCGAAATCACTCCGAACAATCCTCTATTCTATTCTGCCGGCCGGCAGCTGGTAGACCGAGTGTGAGTCCAATGCGCTGTTTTAAGTCAACAGATTCTCTATTTTGAAAGCAACAGCGGCCAACAGACTGCATAGACTTTCTTCACGTTCATCCATGTCACCATTTAAGAAAAAACATTCTTCCAATTCATTTCCACATCGATCTGAAAGCAACATTTTCCACATCGGTTTGAGTCTTGACCCAGGCGCTGCTTGCAGCTCCTTTTCTTCTATAAAAGTAAACCAGGGGTGTTAGTGCCCTTGGGTCTCGTTTTTTTTACATTTTCCACTGCTTAGGCGGCCATGCCTGAACACGATTATAGTTATTGACTATTGGACAAAGACCAGGATATAGATACACACAATTTCTTTGCATTTTTACAAGTGAAAGCAACGACAATCAAAGACAACTAGGGCAGGCCGAAACTATTGGTGTAGAAGACTAGTAGTCAATTAGGACTTAGGAGGCCATGTGTTGGTCCGTAGTTCTAACTTCTAAGTACATAGTTGACTTTGCTTGACTCAAGTCGTAGCCTTTGCACGTCCACAAAAGGAGAAGCCCGGGCAGAGCAGGCAGGCAAGCACACGGTCATGGTGGGCGTGCTGCTGCTCCTCCTCCTGCTGCCGGCGTCGGCAACGGCGATCGGGATCGTCTGCGGCGGCAACCACACCGCCAACAGCACCTACGAGTCCAGCCTCGCCATCCTCGCCGCCACCCTCCCCGGCAACGCCTCCTCCTCCCCACAGCTCTTCACCAACGCTACTGCCGGCGCGGTGCACGCGCTCGCGCTCTGCCGTCGCGACACCGTCAACACCACGGCGTGCAGAGACTGCGTCGCCTCGTCTTTCAAGTACGCGCAGAAATTCTGCCCAGGCGGCAAGACCGCCACCGTCTACTACGACTACGACGAGGTGAAACAGCTGCAGCCAGGGTGCATCCTCGGCTTCTCCGGTGACGCCGCCTACCTCAGCGCGGCGTCAAGTATCGCCGGGAAAAACGGTACGTTCTTCCAGTACTGGAACCCGGTGAGCATCGCCGGCAACGCCCGCGTCGCCGCTGCCGCCGTCCACGAGCTCCTCAACAAGACGGCTCAGGACGCGGCCGCCGCGGCGAGGGGGTTCGCCACGGCGTTCATGGACTCCATTGGAGGGGCCGCCCCAACACTCTACTCCCTGGCGCAATGCACGCCAGACCTGTCCAAAGGCGACTGCCTGGCGTGCCTCCAGCGGCTCGTCGGCACCGTCAACGCCACCAACTCCGTGAGCATGGGAGGACGGATCTTCGTGCTCCGCTGCAACATCAGGTTTGAGGCCTTTATGTTCTACGACGACAAAAGCATGCGGCGGATCCCATTTTCATCTCCATTATCCATGTCTCCGGCACCGGCACCAGCTCCGGCAGGCAAGAGTATGTGATGAACAATTCGAATA
Source organism: Poa annua (assembly GCA_026929855.1). Taxonomy (NCBI): domain Eukaryota; kingdom Viridiplantae; phylum Streptophyta; class Magnoliopsida; order Poales; family Poaceae; genus Poa; species Poa annua. Next base: position 1,347,756 of record CM049428.1, on the reverse strand, counting down.
GGCCGATGATCCATGAGAGTCTCAATTAATTAGTTGGCATGCTATTATGACTTTTGCTAATTCTTGCATGTATGTTCAATTATGAAGGACATGGAATCAGTCCTTGGGTAATAGCCTTACCAGTAGCTGCTGTTGTAGCACTGGTTGCTTTCTGCTTCATCATTTTCTGTTGTCGGCTGAAAACAAGGCAAGCAAAAGGTGGGTAAACTAGTTATTACCAGTTAAAATTCTCAACAGACATATAACGAGCCATAGTTACAGAGATCTATACTGATGGTGCCGGTTCTTAATTTTCAGGTAAAGTGGCCTTGCATGAAAAAAGTACTCACCAGTTTCAAGGAGATGAACTAGCTTGGGAAATGGAAGCAGAGTTGTCTGAATTTTCAGTCTTTGAGTTTCATCAGATTTTAGAGGCCACAAATAACTTCTCCGAGGAAAATAAACTTGGTGAAGGTGGATTTGGCCCTGTTTATAAGGTAAATACTCCTATAACACCATTCTGTACTCCATATTTTCTAGAATACAAAATGCACACCAATAAAAAATGATTAAGAGGAAGAATGTTGGTCCGAGGTGGTGTAAATGTGCTTTTACTCGAGAGTAGAGAACTGTGAAATGATTTTTGCATCATAAAGCAACCCGTATATTTGCATATTCATAAAAAGTATTTATTTTAATTTTTCCAGGGCCACTTTCCCGAGGGAATAGAGATAGCAGTTAAGAGACTTGATTCAGATTCAGATCAAGGTTTCATAGAGTTCAAAAATGAAGTTGAGCTCATAGCCAAACTTCAACACAGAAATTTGGTTAAGCTAATGGGATGTTGCTCTCAAGGAGTGGAGAAAGTACTTGTCTACGAATACTTACCAAACAAAAGCTTGGACTTCTTCATCTTTGGTACATATATAATTTTATTATCAGACTCACATGCTAGATATCGTGCAGTAGATTTTTACTCAAATGATGCTTTAGATGTTTTTTCCTCTGCTATACTAACATTTAATTCACATGCAGATGAAGATAGAAAAGGTTTACTAGATTGGGACAAACGTCTTGCAATAATTGTAGGGATAGCAGAAGGACTTCTTTACCTACATAAGCATTCTAGATTGCGTGTTATACATCGGGATCTTAAACCAAGCAACATTCTCTTGGATAGCACAATGAATGCTAAAATTTCAGATTTTGGAATGGCAAAAATATTTAGCACAAATATCAACGAAGGAAATAAGACGAGAAAGGTGGTTGGTACATAGTAAGTTTCCTCTGAATTACTCCACACATGAATATTTTTATTATTACTCAACCATGTCATAATTGGATATACATGGTTACTTTATTTTAGTGGCTACATGGCACCCGAGTATGCTTCCCATGGCCTCTTCTCTGTCAAATCGGATGTATTCAGCTTTGGCGTTTTAGTTCTTGAGATCCTTAGCGGGAAAAAGAATTCCCAAGAATGTGGAGCTTTCATCAACCTCATTGGACATGTGAGTGCATATTTACACAGCCATATACCAAGAAAATATTATTTTTATTATGTGTCATATCTAATTGTTTGATGAAATTTCAAATAGGCATGGAAATTATTTGAAGAGGAGAGATGGATCGAACTCGTTGATCCAGCATTGCTTCCCGAGGGTCATTCATCAGAAATGATGAGGTCCATTAACATTGCATTGTTATGTGTACAAGAACATGCAATTGATCGACCGACCATGTTGGACGTTGTTGCAATGCTAAGCAGCAAGACTATGATTTTAGATAAGCCGAAACAACCAGCATATTTCAGTTTAAGTGTAGGCAACAAAGAAGCAGCCGCTGCTACTCAGTCTCGCAGTTTTAATGATGTGACTATAACCGCGATAGCTCCTAGATAATTTATCTCTGTATCAGTGCAGTTTTCACTTTGATGTTGTGCAGTGCATAAGTTCAATGCATTATATCAAAAGTTCATATGCGTATCTTAGTTGTAATGTGGTGGCTAGAGATGCCTTAGTTAAAATCAAGTTCATATTCTGAAACGGCAGTATGTACATACTTAAAGTGGCAATGGGTGTTTTAGTAGTTTTAATTTTTCCAAACAATGTGTGAAATGAATCCATGGAGGCAGGATTAAGAAATTATCCAAACAATGTCTCTGTTTGTCCTCTCCATATACGGCACTACTCTCAATGTCTGTCGATCACTCACTCTAAAGACACAAAGGATGTCGAAGTCTTGTGAATGGGGCAGCGTTGGGAGAAGAGGCAGGAGTGCTGCCAAGCTTTAATGGAGAGAATAAGCAACATAGAAACAAGAGGTTCAGCATATTTGTACTAGCAGCTCAATCTCCAGGTTACAAACGGACGACTTCTTCTTCCTAACTTCTCCAAAGGGCAATTTCACTTTTTTTTTTGAGGTATTAGGGGGCAATTTCATTTTCTGTTGTAATGCCTTGCAAAAGGACATAGATTTGTGTAGGTTTAGCGTTGTGAGTCAGTCAACTCTAGCCTTGGGACGACCCATTCTTTCTCCACGCACGAGGCAATAATGGCTTGCAAAATGACAAGATGAGTACGTCCTCCGCGATAGAGATTGGTATTTGCACCTAACGTTGCAAGTAGATGCAACATGCACTGAATCCACACACGGTGACAGCACGTTTTTTGTAAGCTAGCTTACATAAACAAATACAAAGGAAACACGATAAGATACCAATTGACAAGTTGGCATGCTGGAACTGCCGTGCGACCACTGATTTGCTTCACAACAAATACAAGTGAGCGCCTCTGGCCCTCTGCAACTTCGACTTGGTATTTGGGGATGCAAAATAGAACAAACAAAATGTCGTTCCATGTGATTTATTTTTTGAAACCAAGGCAAAAACTTTGCCTTTTATATTGATATAGAAGGATCAAACAGGGCCGCCGAAGCCAAAAAGACATTGGGACAGAGAAGGCATCTTCATCCCAAACGCAAGCCTCACATCACACTCCTCTACCCGGCAGCATCTTTGCGGCACCCTACCCCTCCTCATCTCCATCATTCCTCACAGCACCATCGTCTCATACTCTTCCTAGCAGCTTGACAGCGGAATTCCCCCAGGGTAGACCTGAGACAAGGAGATGGCCACTAGACCAAGGGTGGCTCAAGACCCACACAAGGCGACCACTCGGAGTCCCGGACTGGACCAAGGCACTCACCCGGACAGCGGAATTCCTTCAATTGGCTGAGCCATCACCTGAACAGTCACTCCGATGGCCGACTCGGAGAGTCACCTGACGGATCATTGGAGTCGTCGTCAGTGCGGGTGCTACTCCTGACCATCAACGGACAAGATATTCAGCATAGTGTTAAAGTGACGGATTTTCTAGGAGTTATATTCAAGTGTTCTGCTAGCTTTTTCTCAAGTCCTCCAAAATAATTTGCGTCTACATGTTTTGAGTGGAGTGTTTGATTCTTCACGTTCACCATTGTGGCCTTAATTCATATGCGCGTTACGTACCACTCAGTTTGCCCAAATACACTTCACTGCTGACTGGATTCCTGGCATAGTGCACTGCACTACCAATTTGTCTTGGGTCTAAACCAGTATATAGCACGTAAGCATGTCTGCATACCTTTTAAAGCTATATTTCAGGAGGAATTGTTGCAGAACAACATGGTATGTTTTCACATGGCTATCCAACTGGCAAGAATAAAATATCTTTCACAATCTATTGCCTGGCACGAATTCTGTAAAAGCTGAACCTTGTAACTAAGTGCTCCAGTTGCAGGGTGAGCTTACACAGTTACTCACACGCTATTCGGAGATTGGATATTAGCTTATCCTTGCCAAGCATACTAGATAAACACACTAAGGGCCGAGGGGATACAGTGAGACCTACCAAAACATTTGTGTGTACAGGTTTGTGGAGTGGTGTGTTTCATTCACTTTTCATCTTCTTTTAAATTGTCGAAAAAATGTTGTATCACATAATTAGGCTGCAGTAACAAGAACACAAAGAGGAGGACTATTCACATGGCTAGAAGACTGGCTAGCTATGGGTCTTGGGTCATCGTCGTTTACTGAACAAGTGCTGATAACTATGTCAAGTAGTGCATAAATTTCAAAGCGAGATGTCGGAATGAATTACTGTGGACTTGTGGAGTAGCATCCTAAAGTGGCAACAAGAAAATATCATCACAATCTATTGCACTGGACTATGGCTATACAAGCTTCTGTCCGGTCTCCAGTTTGCCCTCTACTAATGCATTGGACAATGCAGTACCGTCGGCCCATTTCATATTCATAAGAAAACATCTCTCAGTAATTAATCACCACTGAATTTTGCACTAATGTGCTCCAACTGCACTTAGGTAATAGGGATAGGACTACCATTGGAGAAATTGTAGAAGAAAAAAATTCTAATTCTAGCACACAAAATCGCACCATGCAAGCAGACTGCAGCAAAAAGAACACAAAGATCAGGTGGACTATTTTGAAGATTGGTATTGACGTGGCCGCCTTAGATGAGATCGGAGGACAGCTGAGCCGCGCAGGGCGAAGGATGTGGCATGCAGCCATCAGCGAATGATGCCGTTCCGCAGGTGGATCGGGACGCTGATGCTAGCGTGGAGATGGCGCTATCACTTGCTGTGATGGAAGCTGCCGCTGAGGCTTGTCGCAATTGGAGCTGACGCCGCTGCCAGTGGTGTACGCATGCTGTTGCCACCACCAGGGGAAGTATGAAGTTGCCGCCGCATCTCGGAAAGGACATGCACCGGCTGGTTTGTGTGGTCACAGGGGGAACTGTGTAGGCTTCAGTAGTGGCAGGTAGCATAAAATTTTGAGGAATTTCTTTTAACTAGTAATCAATCGCATATGCACGTTTCATGCAATGCCTGAATTTATTGACTATATAACAATAGGCATTACCGGATAATATGAGCTGGACCCTAAGTTTGGGGCGACTTTGGGAAAGCGACAAAAGGATGATTTTTCAGAACAAAGGGCAACTACCACTGCTTTCATAAAATGCAAGAGAATTGTTCTATTTTTTAAATATAATGCAAGAGCATTATTTGTCATGGGAGATACAGGTCATGCAACAATGGGAGATACAGATGTACATATAACGAAAATAACTTGTAGGCTGACCAATGATGCTACAATATGTTTTCATAGATACTTTCTGAACAGATAACTACAATAACTTGGACAGAGACAGTACTATCTGTTCAATTGCTTGGTTTTGTCTTCAGCTAGCCTAATTAAGCCGAGTCGCCATATTCTCCAGATACCTAGTGAGATTGATGTTTATCCTTGAATCGAGCTAAGAAATCAAGCAGACAACATACGTACCTGTGACGAAGCAGAACGAGGAGGAAGCAGCAGCCGAGTTCCCCCCGCCTAGCTTGCGCACCGACGGGGGCTCATAGCAGAATCGGCCCCGCCGGCGACCTGATATGAGGGCGGCGAATCGATCCGTGGCTGGGCTCCCCGGCGAAAGCAGCAGCCTCAACTGCCACCGTCGCCAGAGCCGGCCGAGCGGCGGCAGAAGAAGTGGGATGAGCCGCGGCCAGAGCAGAGCGGCGGAGGGCAGTGGAGAACGGGCCAACGGAGACACTGCCTTCTGGGCATTGGGCTTTTCAGCCCTGGTTCTCTAGATATTCTGGCCCGGTCTGCATTTTCAAAAAATCAAAATCGACACTTCTTTGTTTCATGTTTCCGAAACTTAGAAACTAATTCCGGATGTACATAGTATCTAAAAGCGTGTAAAATTTCAACTCGATTTTTTATATATTATGGGATGGACAAAAATTACAAACGGTGAATCTCGGTGGCGAACAGTACACGGTTTAAAACAATACTCCGGGACACTCCGCTCTCCTACGTCATAAGTAGGTCTTTACCGGTATATACGAATTTTTGGATCATCACAAAACAATAAACACAACATTTCGGGATAATCCGACTACTTGACAACGAGTTGTGTGACGGTCCAGATCCGAGCAACTCATCTCTTGTATGCCGATTTCAAGGCATCGCTGCTTTCGTGGGGGCTCGTCAGCCAATCGGGCATGTAGTCGGTGATCAGCTTCATCTTCACGTCTGGAAAGCACAGCGGGAGCACACTGGTTATAGCAGGCACCGTCGTGAGCTTCGAGGCTGCATTCGAGCGTCCCGTGGAGGGGGGGCACCGGTGCCTTTAGGATGGCACGGGGTACTGTGTTATAGAAGCCGTGTGGACCCAACGCCGGTGTCCATGGTGTACGACGTAATTCTGTTTGTGAAAATGGATGCATGATAATTGTGATGTATCTTGTGATCATAGTTTACGAGGTAACCGCAGGGATACTGTTCGCTCTCCCGTGTATCTTGTGATATATGCATTCTGAGTTTATGTTTTGTTGACTTTGTTTTTGAGAATCATATGCATTGCGAAGGTTCAATTGTTATTGGAAATGAAGAAAAATGGACGCGTCAGTCCACGGACAGATTACTATTTTTCAGTCTAATATTAGTAGGTTGCTCGTTGACGATCTGATCACATCATCCACATACTCAGATGTTATTGAAAATATCGATGAATGATCTTCAGAACTACTCCCTCCGTTCCAAATTAGATGACTTGGATAAAAGTGGATGTATCTAGATATGCTATAAGTTTAGATACATCCACTTTTTGACAAAAGAAAGTCATCTAATATGGAACGGATGGAGTAGCAGACTATTTCAGCTTATGCCTTCCACTCACCCATGTTCACCAGAAACGGATCAGGTTGAGCCAGTTCAAAACACATGCTATTCCCTACGCACGCACTTTCGTTGTATAAGTTATATATTTTAAATAAGTGTATTTTAAATTATAAATATTATATGATTTTACTTCGTCAATTTTAAAAGCACTTCATTGAAGGGACGACCGTTTAACATAAGTACTATTAACTGATTTAGCTTTGTACTTCGAAATGTATATTTACTAGTACTTCATTGATTATACAACGTGTAATTGAAGAATATACACCCAAGTACTTCGAAAGGTAAATACATCAAATAAATTTTAAATTCACTAGCTATGAAATGGCTGGCTACTGCGGTACCACACAGTAAACTGTCTCTGGCAGCCACCTCCCCACCGCAAGCTGCTACAGATCTCTCTTTTATAGAATCGCCGTACAAAAGAGATGAGGCTGTCGCAGCCTCAAGGCCGCCGCCGTGCCCGCACTCGCAGCGAACCAGCAGTCTGACCATCACCTTCTTGGGCCGCCACTCGGTCACCCATGCTCCACCACGCGCGCATCAAACATCCAGGGTTGCTGCTGCGATCTAGGCCGGAGATATTCCGCATCGTGGGAATGGATGATGAGAGAAGATCATGCCGTCCACCGGTATGAGCTTTGTCGGTTGGCTTCCTCCGGAGGCGGTGAGGAGTTAGAGTGGAGGAACGTGGGGAAGCAGCTAGGGTTTCACCCAAGCTACGGGTGCTTGCATGATTGGGAAGTTAAACATCATAGCATTTTAAGATTAACAGGTGTAATTATTTTTAATACCTGTTGGTATGTAGGAAGCTATTGGCATTTTATTATATTGTAAATACAAAGTCTTTACAAAGGGAGTCGGCTTAACTATTATAACGCACAGTCAACTCTATAGTTGGGCATGTGGCCAGCTATCTCCACAAATAAATAAGGTTGAATTGATAAGGTTGCACACATGGATCATCATGGTTATCGACTACATGATGTTTACAAATGCATCTCTTATTTGTTAGCCGACACGCAACAAATGCTGACATGTTCAATATTTTTTTGTGATTACCTCTTTGGGATCCAACCCATTCCAGGTATGTATGTCACTGAAAACTGAGTCGTGCACACATAAAGTACATCTCGCCATTCTCTTATTTTCCAAAAAATAAGAGAAGGTCAGACCTTGTCCTAAAGACTGTCCAAGAGCTTGCCCTAACGTTGTCCAAGTATCTTTGAATATGTGCTTATTCAAGAAAGACATATATTTTGGGACGTCGACAGCATTAGTTAGTGATTTATACGGTATAAACATTCTCTTGATCATACTACACAATTACTTTATCTATAAAATATGTTACTATGTGTATCTTAAAGGTTTGATTCTTGGCCTTCAAGGCCTGCACCTCCCGCTTTGTCAAGTATATTGCGAAGAATGGTATGGATCGGTACAAAACACCATTTCGGCACAATATATATGAGACCGGAGGGCTTTGGATTAGCAGGTTCATAATTGTCGGGATGCCCCAAAACATTAGGAGCAAAAAGAATATGAATGGTAAAAAAGATAGCAGAACCTACCCGACCCGATAACAACTGAGTTTTGCACAAGGAAATGAGGTGCATATATAGTTGTTTTTTTAGTTTCAATGCATGTTAAAAGAAGATTTTAAATTTCAGTTTAGCCGTGTTACAGAGTAGATCTTAGTTAATAATTAGTGATAATTAATTGGGTCATTCAGCACATGAAGTCGAACTAAAATCCTTGATGTTTTAAATTGTCTATTCTTTTTATGTAAGTTTCAAGTACTATCGAACATAACTTATAGTAGGCCCCAATGTTTTGAATACACACGTTTGGCAAGGTCCAGCGCGCAGGCAGGAGCCGAACCAAACATTAAACACTTGTGGGCAGGCCACATTGCGACCTAGCTTTGCTAATTCATGTGCTATATAACATATTACCCGTATGATTGATTTTTTAGAAAATAATGTCTAGGATGTAGCGGCACAGCATTTTGATGTTCAACTATCGATAGCCGACTTGTTTTTGCTTCTAGGCTCCTTCTCAAAACAGCCTTGCGACCTGCTTTATAAATAATTTATAAAGCAAGCATCCACAGTTAACAACCAACAACAAAGGAAACCGAAATGCGAGAGAGACAAAGTTTTGCTAGGTCCACAGCACAACACAACCCAAAGATAAAACTACAAGTTCTGATATAACCTCTACAAAGTAGAGCTCAACGGCCGGTTGGTAAGAAAAGAAGGCGTGTCGTTTTCAGTAGATCCTGTAGAATGTCGTTCAGCCGCTGCTTGTCCCGCTGTCTAGACAAGGGGTGCCACTTACTACAGAAAAGTCAAGAATTTGAAAACTGAGTTAACGACCCGTCGTGGTAAGACATGCTCGATAACCCTCTTGTTTGCTTTTAGGCTCTAGCGTTCAGTTCAGAGATTAGTGCCAATGACGAGCACGCAAAAGACCATCATGGCCATGGAAGCCAACGACGATCTCTCATCCAACCACTGGTAGCTGCAGCTTTGTCACACGACGGCGAGGACATCTAACAGGTCGTCTGGTGTCGTAACACAACTGATCATTCATACTTTCTTTAGACCAGCAGTTCAAGTTCATATTCTATTTGTTACTTACAGGAATCCACGACAGGGAGCGGATAAAAGGTTCTCTGCAATCACACGCATTGATCATATGTGCATATACCCTAAATAGTAGGCTTACGCTACTTGAGCAAACTAATCAACAAGATTGTGAGGGGCTACGAACGAGTACATCAGACACGCAACTCCTAACGACCGCCAAGGGGCAATGATGTACTCACCACATGCAACCTAACTGATTATTGCAATTACATATGCAGGTTTATTTGCACTGCTGTAATCCATGCAATTAGTATCACCAAACTGGTTGTTGCAATTACACATGCAGGTTTGCACTGCTGTACTAATCATGCAATTAATTAATATTGTATGTAGGTCAACTGATTGTGAAGCCTATATATAGAATGAAGATAGAGCAAGTTTTATCCATCAGCTCGATCCATTGCATCAACCAAACATCCGCAGCCACGAACCCTTGCAACACCTTCGTCTCATCTCGCAATGACTTCCTCCTCGATGCTGCTTTGCATCGTGCTCCTGATGGCTAGCTCGTCAGCGTGGGGCATGGCACCTGCCGCCGGCGGGATCAACCACATCCGCCTGTACATGCACGAGACCGTCGGGGGCCCGAACTCCACGGTGTTTGCGACAGTGATGCCCCTGTTTGGCGCCAACACAACGTTCGGGATGGTCGGACTCCTCGACGACGAGCTGCGCGATGGCCAGGACGGGAGTAAGTCGCAGCTCCTGGGACGGTTCCAGGGCATGGTCGCCTACGCCGGGCTCGTCAGCCCACCGGGCATGCAGTCAGTGATCAGCTTCATATTCACGGCTGGTAAGTACAACGGGAGCACGCTGGTCATGGTGGGCACCGTCGTGAGCTTCGAGGGTGAATTCGAGCGTGCCATTGTAGGCGGCACCGGCAAGTTCAGGATGGCGCGCGGGTACTGCGGTGTAAAAGCCGTGGCGACCCCGACGCCCGCGACCACCGTGTACGAGGTAAATCTGTTCGTGAGGACGGACTGAAAACTTCGCTCTCACCCGTATCTTGTGATGCATGTATTGTGAATTTATTTTGTTGTTTTATTGAGATTCAGGCGTGCATTGTGTAATGTTCAACTGTTATTGTAAAGATTTAATAAAATGGACGTGTTAGTCGACTGAAAGAGGACTGTTTCTCGGCCAATGTTCTTGAATACAGTAGCTCGCTAATCACAATGACCTGGCTAAGGAGCATCCCGTTTCAGCTTATGCATTGAACTCTCACCATGTTCAGAAACGGCCCATGATGAGCCAGTTGAAAACACAGGAATACATCCGGAAGCCGGATCACTGTTTCGCAGCCCATGTATAATACAGTAATGACTAACGAGTAAGTCGGAAAGTTGTTTTGGCACATGGGTAACAGTGATCTCGCTTTTAATAAATACTAATGAAAATTGCACTTTTGTGTTTCAAAAAATTCTGAAAAAAATATACGCATACAGCTACATATTATATACGTACGAACCAAATTTCATTTCGAAATACATTATATTTTAGCCTACACAAAAAAGATAAATTCCAGATAGAATAGGGAATATTTTTACTACTTTGTAGATTCACGGATTTGTTATTTTTCTGTAGCCTGATGAAATAAAAAAGTCTTTTCAATCAAAATAACTTTACACAAATATGTATACCAGACATATGTAGGTATTGACGTTCAAAAGAATGATTTTTTAAAACTCAAAATCACAAAAAAAAAACAGATCACTAGTTACAGTGCACCAAATCCTCTCTCGTAGCCGTAGCTAGTTTATCTAATCTGTAAAAAAATGACGCCGAACGGCTGAAGGGGAAGACACCCTTGATATTTTAATTAAGAGATGGTGGTCACGAGTTAAGTGCAAGCTGCGGGTTAAGATGTATCAACACATTCCAACCACCGGGCTAAGCCACGGTCCACGGTTTATGTCATAAACATACTCATGGCCTTTTTGGGTCGTAGGGTTAAAAAACACATGAATATGAAAAATACAGAATATTTCACAAGTTTGCAAATTTAAAACAAAAGATTCTAAAACACAGGAACTGTGTAGGAATGGTCGTTTTATCCAAACACAGAAAAAACACAAAAATAGTGTCTCGATTCTACGCACTTTAGTGTAACAAAGAGGTTGAAGTGGATGTTCATATTCGTGTGTAATTGAGGCATAGTAATCTAATCGACAGGATTTTATTAACACTGGCCATTCTTTTAAACCAAAGACGATCCATAGAAAAAGTTTCTAAGGATTGAAATCCTGTGAAATTCCTTTAAAAAATTTACAATCTAAAGAGACCCTCAGATGTTGGAGAAACCGTGAGAGCGAGCAGCCCATACAGCTTATGCGTTGCACCCTCTCCACGTTCAGCAGAAACGGGCCAGTCTGGCTAGCCATGTCTTTCAAATTTACAAACCAGTCTTGGAGGGAATAAAATTCACTTACCATTGTCCAGCCCTTAAGTGAAATGGTCTTTCGGACACCCAAGTTACTAAGGAATATGGCCTTTTATCTTGTATTAAGAGTTAAGACCATTGCTGGTTGAGAGATTTCCAGATGTCTTATACACAAAAAGCTGAGGATTTGTTCAGAATCCGGGCGAAAACTTCCAAGTGGTTTTTATGTTATTTGCGCAGTCAAATTATGAATATCTATCGGAATGAAAACAACTATATAGATCTCTTAAATTGCATGGACCTACATGATGTGTAGGAACTGCTAGCAAAAAAAGGGCAATTTGACCTCGAGCGTCTAGCAGAAACGTTTATTTGTTTATTTCACCATGTTCGTATACCACAGACACGTTTTTGTCCAAAAAAAGGCACCTTGATCGACATATCACCAAAAATTTAGAGGAGCTTTTGCGGATTGAGGTTTAATTAGTCTGGTGGCCAAGAATATCACAAGAATATTTTGGAATATATATCTACAAAACAATACAATTTCAGTTGCATGACAAAATATATATATGTGAAAAATATTTGAACCTGAAAATGGGATTACGAAAGAAGTCCATAAGTAACTTAAAATCTTGAACAAATTGACAGCCTGAACACGAAAGATGTAGTCTTTCTTAGAAATAACTGCAAGAGAAAAGGCTATTTGCAGTCATCGTGTTGATCGATTGGCTATTGGTTCATTGGTTGCAATGGTATATATTGTCGACACAAATTCCACAAATACGTCTCTAAATATACTTTTAACTAATATACCTTATATTTTCCTCGTTCCTCAAAGATAAAAAAGTGTTGTTTTCAACGTGGCTAGAAGTGAATCAAAACTTGCTGTTAGTGTCAGTATTGTATGTCGGTCAACTGATATGTGTTAGAAGTATAATAGTCTAATTGTAATCTAATTGTAACTCCCCACTATTAAGGGGTTTCCTGCATATTCACACTTGTACATGTCCTTTATATTGTGGCATTTGGCCTCCTGGAATACAACAAGTCTATTCCTAAAATGGTATCAGAGCGGTTTTAGATCTTGCCGCCATCGTAATCTTTTTTTTCTCCGACGTCGCCGCCGCTGCGCCCCGGTCGCCGCCGCCCTCCGGCCGCCCCGGCCGCCACCGCCGCGCCCCGGCCGCCCCGCCGTCGCCAGCGTCCGGCCGCCCCGGCCGCCCCGCCGTCGCCAGCTTCTCCGACGTCGCCGCCGCTGCGCCCCGGTCGCCCCGCCGTCGTCCGGCCGCCCCGGCCGCCACCGCCGCGCCCCGGCCGCCCCGCCGTCGCCAGCTCCGGACCCGCCCCGGCCCGCCCCGCCCGTCACAGAAAGAGACTTATGTCATCCTCGGGCTACGTTGCAATCCCTCGCTGCCCGGTGATTTTTGATGGCGCGAATTATCCTGATTTCGCTGCCTTTATGCGCGTCCACATGCGCGGTCTTCGTCTTTGGGGTGTGCTGTCTGGCGAGGTCCCCTGTCCGCCGCGCCCCACTGCTCCCACGGCGCCTATTCCACCGACGTCCGTCTCCTTTGCGTCTGACGCTACTCAGACGGTCAAGGATGCAGCCAGGAGTGCTGATGATTCTGCTATGGCGGCTTATGACCGGCAGGTACAGGAGTATTCGGACGCTCTTTCGACCTACCGGCTGGATCTGACTGACTTCACTCAGTGGATGGATGAGGATGCCCGTGCTGCAGCTGTTCTCACTTCCAGCGTTCTGCCTCAGTATGCTGCCGAGTTCATGAGTCTTCCCACTGTTGCTGCTCAGTGGGCTTTTCTTCGCCAGCGTTATCAACCGTCTGGGGCTGCTCTTTACCTATCTGTGGTTCGCCAGGAGCATGCTCTTCAGCAGGGTGATTCCACCATTGACGAGTTTTATACTCAGAGTGCTGCTATTTGGCGTCAGCTTGATTCCCTTCGTACAGCTGTGTATGGCATATGTCCCTGCTGTCTGACTGTGCGCGCGGATCTGGAGTTTCAGTGCGTCTATGAGTTCCTATCTCGGCTCCGCAAGGAGTTTGAGCCCCGTCGTGCCCAGCTGCTTGCTCGCGGTCGTGTACCGCTCTCTGAGGTCCTGTCTGAGCTTCGCGCTGAGGAGACTCGCCTTTGCAGTGCTGGACTTCTTGAGGTTTCCTCTGTTCTTGCCACTCGTGGCCCCCCTGCGCCGGCACCTTCGTTGCGGTCTTCAGCACCGCCGCTCCTCTCCAGTCCTCCGGTCCAGGGTCAGGGTCAGACTCAGCAGTCTCGTGGTCAGTCCCGCCCCACTCGTCCTCCCTGCTCCTACTGTGGCCGGACTGGCCACGATTTCTCTGGCTGCTGGAAGAGGGATCCCAGTTTACGTCTGCAGTACCTTGCTCGTCAGCAGTCTGGTTCGTCAGGATCTTCTGCAGTTGCTCGTCAGCAGGTTGTTTCGTCAGGATCTTCTGCAGTTACACTCTCTGAGCAGGATATTATTCGTGTGTGCCTACCTCTTCTGACACTGCGCGCCCACCATCTTCTACACAGTCAGGTATGTCGTCCCCGTGGTATCTGGATTCTGGAGCTTCTTTTCATATGACTCAGGCCCTGGTTGGAGCTGGCCCTCGTAGCCGTGAGTCCCCGGGGCTCTGGGAGTTAGACTGGCTTCGCGTTCCACCTTCTGCTTCTTCATCGACCAGTTCTTCTGCGGTTGCTGCTTCCGCCTCCAGCTCTTTTCAGCAGTGGCATCATCGTCTGGGTCACCTTTGTGATTCCCGCTTATCGTCTTTAGTTCGTAGTGGTCTTCTGGGGTCTGTCTCAGGAGATGTGTCTTTACATTGTCAAGGTTGTAAGTTAGGCAAACAGATTCAGCTTCCCTATCCTACTAGTGTGTCTTCATCTCAGCGACCGTTTGATTTAGTTCATTCAGATGTTTGGGGTCCGGCTCCCTTTGCTTCAAAAGGGGGTCATCGCTACTATATTTTATTCATTGATGATTTTTCCCGGTACACCTGGTTATATTTTATGCGCTCTCGCAGTGAGGTCCTCTCTATTTATCAGCGTTTTGTGGCCATGGTACACACTCAGTATTCCACGCCTATTCGTGTTTTTCGTGCTGATTCTGCAGGTGAGTACATCTCCCAGCATCTGCGTGGTGTTCTTGCTGAGCAGGGCACCCTTGCTCAGTTCTCGTGTCCCGGCGCCCATGCTCAAAATGGTGTCGCCGAGCGTTAGCATCGTCATATTCTTGAGACTACCCGTGCCATGATGATTGCTTCCTCCCTTCCGCCGCATTTCTGGGCTGAGACTGTTGCTACGGCGACTCATCTCATTAACATTCAACCTTCTGCTGCCATTCAGGGTGGTATTCCTCTCGAGCGTCTCTCTGGTAGTTCTCCAGACTACTCGACTCTTCGTTTATTTGGTTGTGTTTGCTATGTCCTTCTCCCTCCTCGCGAACGCACCAAACTGACTGCTCAGTCGGTTGAGTGTGTTTTTCTCGGATACAGTGATGAGCATAAGGGCTATCGTTGTTGGGATCCCGTTGGTCGTAGGCTGCGCATCTCTCGTGATGTCACGTTTGATGAGACGCGTCCCTTCTATCCTTGCCCCACCTCGGGTACCTACCCGGTGGGTGATATATCCTTTCTTCTTTTTCCGGATACGCCTCCCACTATCCCCTCGTCCTCGGCGTCTTCTTCGACCGCGGCGCCCCCTTCGATCTCGGCGCCACCTTCGACCTCGGCGCCACCTTCTACCTCGGCGCCGTCCTCTCCTAGTACTCCTCCGTCTAGTTCCCCTAGTTCTCCTCGTTCTCCGGTTTCGGATTCTTCCTCTCCTGTTTCTTCTTCCTCTTCTTCTGATGAGTCGTTTTCTGCCGATGAGCCTTCCTCTTCACGACCTGTTCGTCTGCGACGTGCTCCACCGTTACTCTCCTAGTCAGTATGGTCTCTCTATTACCTCCGAGCCGACTTCTTATAGGGATGCCGAGCGTCATCCGCACTGGCAGCTTGCCATGGCCGAGGAGATTGCTGCGCTAGAGCGCACTGGCACCTGGGAGCTTGTTTCTCCTCCTCCCGGTGTTCGTCCTATCACGTGTAAGTGGGTCTATAAAATTAAGACCCGCTCTGATGGATCTCTTGAGCGATATAAAGCTCGTCTTGTAGCTCGTGGTTTCCAGCAGGAGCACGGCCGTGACTACGATGAGACCTTTGCGCCCGTGGCTCATATGACCACTGTGCGCACTCTTCTTGTTGTTGCCTCTGTTCGCCGTTGGTCCGTGTCTCAGCTTGATGTGCAGAATGCATTCCTTAATGGCGAGTTACGTGAGGAGGTTTACATGCAGCCTCCTCCTCGGTAGTATGTTCCTGATGGGATGGTTTGTCGTCTTCGGCGTTCTCTCTATGGGCTGAAACAGGCCCCTCGAGCTTGGTTTGAGCGTTTCGCCTCTGTGGTGACCGCCGCCGGCTTCTCTCCTAGCGCACATGATGCTGCACTTTTTATCCACACTTCTTCTCGTGGTCGCACTCTTCTCCTTCTCTATGTTGATGACATGATCATCACTGGAGATGACCCTGAGTATATCGCCTTTGTTAAGGCTCGTCTTCGTGATCAGTTTCTTATGACTGATCTTGGTCCTCTTCGATACTTCCTTGGGATTGAGATTTCTTCTACTTCTGATGGTTTTTCCATCTCCCAGGAAAGGTATATTCAGGACCTTCTTGCTCGTGCTGCTCTTGGGGATGAGCGCACTGTTGAGACTCCTATGGAGCTTAATGTTAAGCTCCGTCCTACTGATGGTGAGCCCCTTTCTGATCCGACGCGCTATCGTCATCTCGTTGGGAGTCTTGTCTATCTCGCCGTCACTCGTCCGGATATTTCCTATCCTGTTCATATTCTGAGTCAGTTTGTCTCAGCTCCTACCACGGTTCTCTACGGTCATCTTCTTCGTGTTCTTCGTTACCTTCGTGGTACGAGTACTCGTCGTCTTTTCTTCCCTACCTCCAGTTCTCTCCAGCTCCAGTGCTACTCGGACGCTACGTGGGCGAGTGATCCCACGGATCGTTCGTCTCTTTCTGCTTACTGTGTTTTTCTTGGTGGTTCGCTGGTTGCTTGGAAGACGAAGAAACAGAAAGCAGTTTCTCGCTCGAGTGTTGAGGCTGAGCTGCGCCCTATGGCCTCGTTGATTGCGGAGGTGACCTGGTTACGGTGGTTACTTGCAGATTTTGGGGTCTCTGTTACGACACCCACTCCACTTTTGTCTGACAGTACTGGTGCTATCAGTATTGCACGTGATCCGGTCAAGCATGAGCTGACCAAGCATATTGTTGTTGATGCTTTCTACACACGTGCAAATGTGCAGGATCGGGTTGTTACCCTCCATTATGTGCCTCCAGAGTTGCAAATAGCGGATTTCTTCACCAAGGCACAGACTAGAGCACAGCATGTTTTCTTTCTCTCCAAACTCAGTGTTGTTGACCCAACATGAGTTTGAGGGGGGTGTTAGAAGTATAATAGTCTAATTGTAATCTAATTGTAACTCCCCACTATTAGGGGGTTTCCTGCATATTCACACCTGTACATGTCCTTTATATTGTGGCCTTTGGCCTCCTGGAATACAACAAGTCTATTCCTAACAATATGAAGTGTCTATATACAAAACGAAGATAGAGAATGTTCAATCCATCGGCTCGATCTGTTGCATCACCAAAATATACCAAGCTAAGAGCCTCTCTGAACCACCTTTGTCGGATACTCGGATCACAATGACTTCCCTACTCGGTGAGTCGGTGTTGATTTCCTTTGTTCTCCTTCGGGCTAGCTCGTCGTTGTGGGGCATGGCACGCGCTCAGTGTGGTGGGCTAACACACATCCACTTGTACATGAATGAGTTATATCGGGCCCAAATGGCACGACGTTTATGCCAATGTTGTCCAAGCTAGGCGGGGACACAACGTTCGGGGTGGTCGAACTGCTCGACAATGAGCTGCGCGTCGGCCCAAACCCAAGGAACTCTTCCCTCCTCTGCCTGTTTCAGGGTGTCGGTGCTTACGCGGGGCTCGTTACCCCGCCGAGTCTGACGTGTGTACTCACCTTTGTGTTAACGTTGTACAACAGTAGCATGTTGTTTATGGTGGCACTATCCTAAGCTTTGAGCGCACATTTGCGTACCATTATGGGCGGCACCGGCGCGTTCAGGATGGCGCGCGGGTACTATGTTGAAAAATACGTGTGGAACCCGACGCCGGTATTCAACGTTTACGAGATAGATCTGTACTTGAAAACATGGATGACTGAAAACCTCGCTCTCACATGTATCTCGTTTTTTTCAAGTGAAACCATAACTTGGGCATCGATTTCCATTACGGATAGATTATTTTTACGTGTACCTTGGGATGTATGCATTGTAAATTTGTTTTGTTTTATTATTAAGATTTATATGCATTGTGAAATGTTTATGTGATTGGAAATGAATAAAAATAGACATGGCAGTCTACTAACATGTCACTATTTCTCAGGACATGTCTAATACGGTAGCTCCTTTATCTTGATCTGGTTGCAAACATACTCGGATGTTGTTGTAAAAAAAGGGAAGAATGACCTGACGAACGAGCAACCCAGTGGAGGTTATGCATTGCACCCTCTCCATGTTCTGCGCAGAAACAACCCGTCACGTCTTTCCTATATCCCAATTCCCCAGCCCATTCTGCTTTTTCATTTTCACTTATTGCCATTCTGTCTCATATGAAAAACATGAATTTAGTGAAAAAATATTAATAAATTGGCAAACAAATAGGAACATAGTTATTTGATAATTATTCATGCCTCAATGGAAAACATTGATACCCAAGTCACTACTCGCGTCATTGTCGTGTGCCAATTCCTTTGACGGCAGCTATTTATCGAGCTCTCATCAAAGCGTAGTATATCGCCGATTCATGGCACGGCTTGGCTTAGCTCCTCGGTGGAGTCAAACTCGCCACCACCCGTCACCTTCCGTCACGCAGTTCAAACCTATCCGGGTGGAAGTGAGGTGAGTTGTGTCAGGCAAGCCGGGTAGAGCAGGGGAGGTTCCTTAGGGTACGTCACACTCCCATAGGCCCATATATATATATATATATATATATATATAGGTTAAATGCTTTCTACTCCCGGGTGTAACTACACCATATATATATATATATATATATATATATATATATATATATATATATATATATATATATATATATATATGACATATTCATACTACCCTCGAAGGTAACTACCCCACGTGTGTTTCACACAATGTATGGAGTATCTATCATAACATGAGGTATGTATCATGTACTCCCTCCGTTCCGTAATCCAAGAGCTATAGTTTTTCTGCACGGTAATTAGCGCACGTTTGTTTTGTGTTGAGATGTTGCATGTGGTAGTTAGATTAGATAGAAATAGCGATTAGTTTTTCTCAAAAGTTAGCTGAGCGATCAAACAAACTCCATATTTTTATGGATTCCATCAATTTGTGCACGCGGGCAGGCAGCAAAAACAACCAAAACCCATTCATTTTGAAACAGTTGTGAAAAAACTATAGCTCTTGGATTACGGAACGGAGGGAGTAGTATGGAGTATATAATGCTATTTCAGTACTATAGATACTTTTTTTAGTAGTATGCTACATACTTCTCTTTTATATGCATATATGACGATATTTTGAGTATATAGTGTAAAATATATAGGTAAAATGCTTTCTACCTTCAAAGGTAACTACCCTACGTCTCATATACCAACTTACGGAAGTACTTTGTCATAATTTATCGGTTTGAGTATGTTCGTATACTATATCTAAGATACCCAAAAACAACTTTAATGAAAAAATTGCAAATGGCCTAATATTTTACACTATATACTCGAAATATCGTCATATATGCATATAAAAGAGAAGTTATTCTACACCCACCCCGTATCTTTTGAACTGTAAAGAATTTTTACGTGACGTAAATTTTGCCATACTTCGTAAGTTAATAAGAACGTAAGAAAATATTAACATGACGTAAAACTTTATTTATGTGTCATATAAAAAATATTACGTAAAATACGCATTTTTACCTATTTTTACAATGTTATGACTTATATATTACATTTCTTCTGCAGATTTTTAATTATGAGACAAAATAAATGCAATTATTTGGCAGCTAAACATATTTTATTTTATAAAATTAATGTAAAAAAACTCGGGTGCAAAATAATTTATTCTACACCCACCCGTATCTTTTGAACCGTAAAGAATTTTTACGTCACGTAAATTTTGACGTACTTCGTAAGTTTATAGGAACGTAAGAAAATATTAACATGACATAAACCTTTATTTATGTGGCACATAAAAAATATTATGTAAAATACGCATTTTAACCTATTTTTACACTGTTATGACTTATATATTACATTTCTTATGTAGATTTTAAGTTGGGGGCAAAATAAATGTAATTATTTGGATCATACATATTTTCTTTTATAAAAAACAATGTAAAAATTCTCGGGTGCAAAATAATTTATTCTGCACCTGGGTGTAGAATAGGGTTTTCCTATATATATATATATATATATATATATATATATATATATATATATATATATATATATATATATATATATATATATATATATAGGTTAAATGCTTTCTACTCCCGGGTGTAACTACACCCATGTCTGGTATACCACCTTACGGAAGTATTTGTCATATTTTATTGGTTTGAGTATGTTCATATACTATATCTAAGATATCCTAAAATAAGTTTCGTCAAAAAATTGCAATTGTCCTAATATTTTACACTATATACTCAAAATACCGTCATATATGCATATAAAAGAGAAGTATGTAGAATTTTTTTACATACTGCCTAAAAAGAAGTATCTTTAGTACTAAAATAACATTATATACTCCATACTACATGTTACATACCTCCCGGTATGATAGATACTCCATACTTGCGTGAAACACACATGGGTGTAGTTACACCCGGGTGTAGTATGAATATGTCCTATATATATATATATACGAACATACTCAAACCGATAAATTATGACAAAGTACTTCCGTAAGTTGGTATATGAGACGTGGGGTAGTTACCTTTGAGGGTAGAAACCATTTTACTTATATATATAAGCCTACACCCCTGCACAAGGCCTCATTCAGGCCCTAAAAAGCAGGTGGTCTAAGGATGATAATTGATCCACATATATGGGTATCCATGGATATCCGGCCCGGTAAATTTTGGGGTTGTTTCTGTCGGTGGACTTTGTAGGATGGATATCCGCTAATTCATGGGGAGGGCACTGGAAAGATTTTCCCCATGGATATTCAATAAATACCCGCATGGCATCCACATGTCAGCGAGGCATTTAATTTTCTCCTAGGCCCAGCCCTCCCTATTCTTAAGGCTAGACTCAATTGAGGCCCAACGCACCCAAAGCTCAGCTCACATAATTATCTATTTTATGTTGTGATTGTGTGAGATTCTACAAATTCTAAATACTTAAGGTTGAAATATTGTTGATTTGATATTCCGATGCATTACTCGTGGATACCCATGGATATCCGGGTATCCGACGAGTTTGGATATGAGGCGACTTCCATGCCACATTGCCATCCTTAGGGGGACAGCACACAATTCACACATGGCAACTAAGGTGTATCAAGGGGAACTAGTTTTACTACCTTAAAAAAACCTATTTTTTGACTTTTTTGAGTGTGAGAAATAACTCTTGTGAAATGTCTGATAGCATTTTTTTAGTCTACCAATGATATTTTTTAAGGATACGTCCCAGCAGACGTATCGGTTTCAAGAAGGAGAGGCCAAGCGGCCGAATACAACGCGTTATGGCACATGCGCCAAAAAACGCCACCCACTAAAAAAGAAAAGAAGGATCACTCGCCAACCCTCCACCTCTCTACGGGACCTAACATATCCCTAAACAAACCTGCCGCCCTCCAAAGGTCCGCTTCTGCTTCCACCAAAGGGATCACAGTGTCCACCGAAGGCGCGAGTCCCTCGAAGACCACACTGTTCCTGTGTCTCCACAAGCTCCAGCAAACCAAGGTTAAAGCTGTCCACAGGTCTACCAATGATATAGCATTCATATGTCACATGAGTAAGTGCTAAGTTATTGTTTAAACTATGTACTGACGTGATGTGGAAATATCATGTTTTATTGATGATATACCTGTACAAACCCTCTGTGCCAAACATTGTGATTGTTGGCAGGGGATTTGCGATGAGGGGGGATTGAGTGCGGGAAGTGTTTTGGGTGTGGGAGGTGTTTTCACCAAAACACTTGTGTATAATACACACAAAAAACACTTGAAAAAGCGCATGCATATTTCAGAAGAGAAATGGATGGATGCTCACATGGTCCAGATTAGCATACTTATGATTAGCAAATCCCGATTTTTAGGTCCCGTAATAAAAAAAATACTCTCCAAATAAGGCCCTCTATAATTTATTGTCAAATAAATCCTACCCTTTGGGGTGCTGCACGGGCATGAACGATGTCGTGTCGTGGATGTGCTCTCTTTTGGCACGTTAAATAAATCCTACCCTATATTTACTCCTAGCCGCAGCCCTTCCCTCTTTTTTTGTAAACAGAACTACATGCATGAGTGGATTTGGAATCTTTGACCGTTACATGTTGCAATTTGGGTTCCAGCTTTTTTTCTATCGGAATTGTTAGTTCTCGCTCGACGCCAAGAACCGTTAATATTTCCTCGCGATTTGTGCTAGGTCTTCTTCTTCCTTCTGATGTTGTCGGCCTAGAACCGAGCCTGAGCCGATGCACTTGCCGCGACAGAGACGAGGAGCGACTAAACTTGGCGCGTGTGGGAGGGGGGGGGGGGGGATTGCCGGCGCCGGAGAAGGGGGCGGGGTTAGAGGGATGGCTGGGCGGCGGCGGACCAGTGGAGGAGGAGAGTGGGGCAGGGCGGGGCGGCGAGGCGTTGTGGCAGCGCCGACCGCGGGCGGGGAGGTCAACGATTCGGCATGTGATGGTTGCGAGGGAGGCGACCTCACCGAAGTTGAGGAAGAAAGGCAGCCGACTGAGAACCCGTGAATTCTTAGTCGACTAAGCTCCAGGCACACCCTTCTTCTATCCAGTGTGTGCGTGCAAACCGGAAAATTTGCTCGCTCAAAACAACGGATCTTTTCCCCTCCTTAATGAAGACATTTAATAGCAAATATAAACAACGATTTGATTGGTTGAAACTTAAGGGCAAAGGAGATCGGGAGGAGCCAGTAGCACTAGAGGACGTAGACGTACCAACTAGCCTTATTAAGTTGAACCTTACACCATATAACATAAACATGTGACATAAACACGCCAAGTTGCCAACTGTGCACGCATTCGCATATTGCAGACACTGTGTGTCAACTTATGACTGGCAAATGATGTTTCACAATGCCCATTTGTACAGATGCTCTGATTTGGGTGAATACTATGGCCGTCTCTCCTCTGCGTCACCTCCACCAGTTCATGAGGGGTATTGCGCAGACACTGCGGGTCAACTTATGAGTTATGACTGACAAATGATGTTTCACAATGCCCAGTTGTATAGGTACTATAATTTGGGTGAATTCTATGGTCGTCTCTCCTCTGCGTCACCTCCACCAGTTCATGAGGGCAGGAGAGTTATGAGCTGTATGGTCAGACCAGAAGAGAATGTGTCGACACTCGACACACTTGCCATATAGGCCAGCATGGAGAAGAAAATACGAGAGTACCACATATTGCTAGTTAGATCTCGACTTGACAGATCAAGTTGATTTTCATTTGACATTTCTTCTCAAGTCTGCTTGCTTGGCTACTGCATTCAAATCTATCTTCTCTTATGTGAAATATAAAATATGAAATATTGTAAGAGTAACAGTAGGCCAGATCAGAACGTATTCAAAATATTTTACAACTAATTAAGCAATCGGAAAATATTACTATAAGTTTATAACAGTAGACTTAGAGCGAGTATGATAATAGGCTATAAAGCCCACATACATGGCACTTTTTCCTATATGGAGAAGAGAGAAAAGGAAAATGTGGATGAGCGGGTTCTCATGCAAGAGCCAGCCTCTACTCATGCTCCTAGGTAAACGCATTAAATGAAAGTAGAAATAATAGTACACTAACCTAATAGTAAATCTTATAGCTAACTCTACTATATGAATTGGCTATAAGGCTAATTTTAATGACATGACAATTTCATATAGCCAATTGTAGGCTCTACTATTAAACTTTGCTCTTAGATTCGAGTTGCTGCAAACCGTAAGAGACTTTTCCTAGTGATGTTATAAATGCTAGCTAAGTCAAATTGCATTGAACAACTTGGAGACTAAATTAAGCGATAGCTTAGGTCAAACTGCATTGAACAACTCAAGTCATGCCATTAACATTAGTATTGTATTGGATGATTGTGGTCTAAAACTTCCAGTTGTGTGGATGAGCGGGTTCTCATGCAAGAGTTAGCTTCTACTCGTGCTTGTAGGTAAACGCATTAAATGAAAGTAGAGATAAAGACATAAAGTGAAAAAAAATACTAACCTAATAGTAAATCTTATAGCCAACTCTACTGTATGGATTGGCTATAAGGCTAATTTTAATGACATGCCAGTTTCATATAGCCAACTGTAGGCTCTACTATTAAACTTTGTACTTAGGTTTGAGTTCTTGCAAACCATAGAAGACTTTTCCTAGTGATGCTATAAATGCTAGCTAGGTCAAATTGCATTGAACAACTCAGTGACTTGTTTAATTATTGCGATAAATGTTAGCTTAGGTCAAATTGCATTAAACAACTCAAGTCACACCATTAAATGAGAAAAGGTAAGGAACTGTCTTCAAGTTTTATCTTATCGAGTGTTTGAGGTTTTTTGTGGTCCGGTGGGGGTTGAGTCTTGCTTAACACCGGTGCTGGTAGAGGCGTCTTGCTCAACACCATGTAGTGGTTGGAGACATAGGCCTTCTTCTCTCCTTGTAGGTGTAGGTTTAAATTGTAAGTTTGTTAAATTTGTGGCGCTAGGATAGGTCTCCTTCCCTGATGGAACCATTTTTATTCCAGAATCCAAAAATCATATTAGAAAGTTTCATTTATTTTAATTATGAATAATCTCAATGATATATGCTACGACTGTGAAAAATCTCAATTCAAAATTAGATTCAAAATTGTTGGTTAAGTGGTTGGTTGGCCCTAACAGTACCGTTAGGGTGGTCCGAATTCAGAAATTGTGTTGTGGTTGCCTTCGTTTCTTAGGGTCGATCAACTGACTGCGGTAAGTGGCACGCCACTTCGGTTCTTCCTGTAGATTCTGAACAAGAAATACTCCATCACTGAAGTTGTCAAGGAAAAATTGTAAGCTGAAACTGATTTCCATATATGAATAAAAAAAACTGTAAAAGTAAGTATTCCATTGTTGGAGTATCATAACCTTTGCAACATAAATCCATCTTTACATTCTTACTTCAAAATATAGTACTAAGAGCACTAGTTTAACCAGGAGAGGGAAGGTCCTCAAAATTTACATAGAAGGCAAATACTCCGAAGTTGTGCTAAAGGATAGACTTAACTGTCCAACTACAGCTTCAGTGAAGTTTTTTTTCAATAGGATGTTCAATGTGGTTTATTGTTTTATCATCTGTATAAAGTAAACTGAACCTGAATATGTTATTATGGCAAAAAGAACATTAGGTGGTGGGATGGATGGGCTAATCCACTAGGCATACTGAACTAACTCGTGTCTCCTCCACACCCCTCATAGACACTTGGACCAAATATTACCAGTTTATCTCTACAAAGAGTAGTCATAGTCATAGCCCTTGCCGACACACACCGGCCAAGACACATTTGCAAGCTTGCCCTGCTGTAGTTATCAGTATTGTATGTACGTCAACTTATGTGAACTGTCTATATATAAAACGAAGATAGAGCAAGTTCGATCCATCAGCTCGATCTCTTGCATCACCAAAATCCACTACAGCTACGAGCCCTAGCTTCCAACACCTTTATCCGATCGCAATGACTTCTTCTTGGGCATTGCTTTCCCTTGTCCTCCTGATGGCTAGCTCGCCAGTGTGGTGCAAGCCATACGCCCATGATAGCCGGCTCACACACATCCACTTATACATGAATGAGATTACGGGCCCAAACGGCACGGCGTATGTGACGTCACCGTCCAAGCTAGGCGGCGACACAACGTTTGGGATGGTCGAAGTACTAGACAATGAGCTGCGCACCGGCCCAGACCCGAGGAATTCGTCGCTCCTGGGGCGGTTTCAGGGTGTCGGTGCTTATGCGGGACTCGTTACTCCGCCGGGCCTAACGTCGGTACTCACCTTCGTGTTCACGTCTGGTGAGTACAATGGGCATATGTTGTTTATGGTTGGCACTATCTTGAACTTTGAGCGCACATTCGAGCGTACCATTGTGGGCGGCACCGGCCCGTTCAGGATGGCGCGCGGGTATTGTGTTGAAAAATACCTGTGGAACCCGACGCCGGTGTTCGACGTCTACGAGATAGATCTGTATTTGAAGATGGATGGTTGAAAACCTCGATCTCACATGTATCATTTTCTTTAAGCGAGACCCCAACTTGGGCATCGATTTCCATTACCGATAGATTATTTTCACATGTATCTTGGGATGTATGCATTCCAAATTTGCTTTGCTTTGTTTTTTAGAGTTATATGCATTGTCAAATGTTTTTGTGATTGGAAATGAATAAAAATAGACATGATAGTCTACTGCCATGTCACTATTTCTGAGGTAATGTCTAATACAGTAGCTCTTTTATCTTGATCTGGTTGCAAACATACTCGGATGTTGTTGTAAAAAAAGGGCAGAATGACCTGGCGAACGGGCAACCCAGTAGAGGTTATGCATTGCACCCTCTCCATGTTCAGTGCAGAAACAGCCCGTCACGTCTTTCCTATCCCAATTCCCCAACCCATTCTGATTTTTCACTTATTGCTCCATTCTATCTCATGAAAAACATGAATTTGGTTAATAAAAATCATGAGGTTTCACATACCCAAGTCACTCCTTTGCCGGTAGCTATCGGCCACCCGTCAAAGGGTGATATATCATCGATCCATGGCACAGCTCCCCAGTGGAGGCAAACTCGCCCGTCAACGGACACCTTCCGTCGCGCAGTGCAAACCTATCCGGGTGGAAGTGATCATGTGAGCTATGAGGTAAAAGGGAATATGATGGTCATGTTTCACATGTTACTGCAGTAACTGGGAAAACTGAACATATTGCTTCGAAAACAATATCTTGCCACAAAAAGCTAGTATAAAGGAATCTGAAAGCGTATTAACCCTTTTCTGGACGTCCCAAGTTTATTTACAATAGACAAATAAGATTACAAACTGGTTACACGATTAAACTTACACAAGAGGTCTAAACCTGGAGAGGACAAGAGATTACAAGAAGTTTAACCATCCAGGCATCCACGCCAGTCAATAATAGAACTGCAGGAGAGAAGGTGTAGCAAAGGCTTAATACATTCGATAAGTGTGTGCACAAACTGACACTGACACACACTAAATAGAGGGCCATACGACCAATTGCTTCAGTACAAGATGTACAATACTTCAACCTTCAGTGTCCAAATCTAAGTCCTCAAAGCTTTGCAGATTTAGCAAACCATTGGCCGATCCGACCAAATCTCACCCTTTCTATTTGGGTAATGAAGACAATGCACGCAGGGATCTTTTTAGCCAAATGATAGACCTCTATAAGGATCGAGTGGCCCCTAAAATCCGATGCCGAAACCGAGCCTGACAGAGAAACAAGGCCACATCAACATGAGACAAATCATCCATTTCTCCTGGACTTGGAGGAGCAAGTGAAACGCCACAGGGGCAGAACAATGGCGGTCCACACAGATGCAAGCTACCGATTAAGCTTTTTTTGTAATCAGCCTTGGGATTTAGTCTATTTTGCTGTTTTACTAACCAACAATTTTCTGCTTCTGTGGCAAGTTATAAATTATGTTCAGCGCGACAAAATTCAGTAACCACATAAAGCCTTATTTTTTGCCAGACAGCTCAGATTTCATGAAAAAAAACGATAGTATAGACTTACAGAGAAGCCTAGGCTATGCACAATAACTGTAGGAATACTCTTCTCCACCATTGAGGACATCATCCAATACACATCATTTTTCCAAAACTAGCAACAGGGTATTTTAGGCTCTAAGATTATATTAGCAACAGAAACATACATCAGTTCTGAACAATGGCAATTATAAATTCTCCTCACTGCTGGCACCCGTCGAGAGAGGTTTTGGTTGTGAGTAGCATCTATCATCTAGTGCTGCAGTCTATCAAGAATCCTTTCAGCGTCATAGCAGATGAAAGTGGGCATCATCTAGATTTTTTTAGAAAAGGGAGCTTTATTAACCCGGCCTCTGCATCGATTGATGCACACAGCCACTTATTATAGAGTTTACAAGTAAATGAAAAAAGTAAGTATCTTACTTAGAAAAGGAGAAGTAGATGTATCGATGTTATCATGGAGGTTGATCACAGTGAGGGAGTGTAGAGTTGAGAGGGATGTACAAATAGGACTGACGAGATTGCAATAACGCAAGCTAAGAACTCGGAGATTCGGACGAGATTTAGCAATAGCATCGCACCAATCATATGCGCTGCTAGACATATCCACTCCGTCAAGGTAGAGCTCTCTCAGATTGTTGAGGTTGCCGACTAGGTTCAGAAAGTTGGGTTCCTGAAGCCAAAGCCAATTAGTAACGTCAGGGATGCTGGTACCATAGCCATCTAGAGAGTCCTCCGAAACAGCATAATGTTTTGAAGTGAGACACATCCATGATAGCTAATGTTTTGAAGCTACTGGCCCAGTGGCAAGGACTAGATTGTGACTTGTGAGTATGACTCGGTCAGAATGGACAGAAACCACATCTGCAGAAGAGGATTGAAATTGTTTCACTGCCATAGTGCCGCAGTTTAATTGTATTGGCAGGGTGTTGTAGAATATTTGTTGACTGATGCACACAGCAAGAAAGGAAAGCACATGCGAGCAATGCAAGTGCATTATTTACCAAGAAATAATTTTCAATACTTGTTTTCAGTGAATCAACTAATTGCGACTATGCTCTTTACATGATTCTCTTCACGTTTCAAAAAAAGAAGGACTCTCTTCAGCTAGACAGACGCTACACACACAGAACATCAGATAAAATCACACTAGTGACTAGTGAGATTGTTGTATGTTCTTAAATTCAGCTACCATATCAAGTAGGCACCGTTTGACGTAATGAAAATTGAAAAGCTAGAACAATCAAAGGAGCAGACAGATCAAGCAGTGGAATCGAACAGTATTTCAGAGAAAACATACAGACTGAACGTACCTGCAACATGAAGATCTGCGTGAATGGCAACCTGCTAGGGATGGATCAACTCACAGAGCAGAGGCACATTTCTCATCCCAGGACACCACAGGCTTCCTTCTCCACAAAGCTCGGCACACAATGGCAACAGCGGCCTCGTCTATGAGGGAAAACCTGCTCAACCGTAGGCGACAGTACCATCATGGTAGCAGAGTGGGAGAACAATGAGCACCCGCACCACGCACTGCAAAAATATGATGGTCACATTCATATGACACTGCGGAAACTCAAACAAGGAATAAGCTATAGCAGTGTGTTTATATTCCAGACTAGTACGTTGTCACAAGAAGCAAGTATCAGGAAATCAGATGTGTTGGTGAAGCGTGTGACCCTTGTCGGTCCAAATGTTGTTTATTTATAGCCAAACAAGACTACAGACTGGTTACAATATCGATCTTCAGGTTACACCTATACAAGATATTTAAACCTGAAGATACCAAGAGATATATTACAAGATGTTTAACCATCAAGCCATCTAGGCCAAGCAATATTGTATAATAAGACTACTACAGGAAATAAGGTGTAGCAAGATTTAATACATGAAAGCACTGCATATATAAAATCCCATAGCTACAATTTATCCAAAGTGACTAGCAGCAGTAAACATAAGAGACCCCTTCCAGGAAAACATGTCTGCACCAGAAAACAGTCTCCCAATGTTCAGGTCAAGTCCTAGAATCTCCTGAATATTTGAAAACCCGCTTGCTGATTCGATCCCATCTCATCAGAATGGCACCTGCAAATCCGAGGCCGAAGCCAAGCCCGACGAAGAGAAACAAGACCACGTCCACATCAGAGGACTTCTCCACACTTGCCGCACTTGGAGGAGCAGGTGAAACACCACATCGTGCGGACAATGGCAGTCCGCACAGGCCCAAGTTGCCTTGAAATGAACTATTCTCAAATGTCGAGAATTGATGTGATTGTGGTATCCTTCCCACCAACTGGTTCTCGGAGAGGTTCAGGATACTCAAAAAGGTGAGATTAGTGAGTTCTTGTGGAATCTTCCCTGAGAGTTGGTTGAAAGACAGATCTAATGACTCCAGACCAGCCATGCTGCCAAACTTGGCTGAAATTTTCCCCGTGAAGGCATTGTGCGACATGTTCAGTACACGCAGTGAAATAAGTTGTCCAACTGATTTAGGGATGGAACCTTCCAGCCTATTATTTGAGAAGTCAATCGCTGTTAAGGTGGTCAGGATCCTTTCAAATGTCACAGAAAATCCCTTGTATGTGATCTCAATAGAATCTTGGTACAATGCCGCATTAGTTGACAAGTTGTGAGCATATAAAGTTTCTACTGTACTATTGAACTTTGCCATCATTGATTTCAACTTCCCAAACCATTTCAAACTTAAATTACCAGTGAAGTTGTTTGAGGAAAGATCAACAATTTGCAAGCTAGAGAAGTCATCACTTGACTGGTGATCACCAACAAGATCATTTATGGAACCGTAGAACTGATTGGATCTCAACACGAGAACACGAAGATTGGAAAGCCTCCGTAGCCAAGATGGAAATGTGTCAACAATCTGATTCTTTCCCAAGTCAAGAACCTCCAACCTATTGCAGTTACAAAGTGCTCTAGGAAGCTGACCTTCAATATTATTGCCATGTAAATCTATCGTCTCTAAAGAACATTTATCTGTAATATTGGACGGCAAAGCACCTTGAAAGTAGTTCCCCCTCAAATTTAATACGGCCAGTCCAGGATTTTCCATCAGGCAGGATGGAATCAGCCCACTGAAGTTGTTATAGGACAGGTCAAGGACACCCAGATTGGAATTGCAAACTGAGTATGGTACATGTC
Organism: Poa annua; assembly: GCA_026929855.1. Lineage (NCBI taxonomy): Eukaryota > Viridiplantae > Streptophyta > Magnoliopsida > Poales > Poaceae > Poa > Poa annua. The sequence goes on along the minus strand of CM049428.1, from coordinate 1,316,756 downwards.
CACTTATACTATTGTGAGACATTCTGAGATACTCGGTATGGCTAAGATACAGAGTGAAGTCTGGATGTATAAAAGAGAAACTATTGTGTGAATAATCTAGAAGTCGTGCTGATGAGTTCGGCATAGGAACATGCCCCTGGAGCCTATTGGAACTAAGATCAAGTAATTCCAAAGGAGTACTTAAAGGAAGAACATGTGAATTTAATCGCATGCTGGTGAACATGTTGTGTGACAGATTCAAATACACAAGACTACTACTCCATCTTTCCCATATACAGTTTGGTATATCCCCACTTATTTTATTGCATGAGAGGTCTAAATAAACTACATCGCTAGCATGTTTCAAAATGCTTGGAAGTTTGGTTAAATGGCAAGATACGAGACTTAGCACACGAAGTCGAGAGGGGTGTGTTGTGGACGAGTTATTTTCTGCTCCATCCATGACAGACAACTTGTTGTGTGAAAGGATTAACCCTAAAAGCTTTGGTAATCTCCAAAATGAGGTAAGATCTACCGAACCTATAAAGTTGTTTGATTCAATATCCAGCAACTCCAAACTTCTGATTTTAAAGAATGATCTGGGTACCTCCCCTGTCAACTCATTCATGTTTAGCTCCAATTCTACCAAGCATGAAGATGACACGTCAAACTCTTCTATGGGGCCAGAAAGTTCGTTTCCAGAAAGATGCAAGTGCTCTAATAATGGCAGAGTGAATACGGATCCTGGAATTTTCCCTGCAAACGGAGTGGATAAATATATCAGAAAGGTATTTCTGTGTCCTACTATGAAAAAAGAATGAGTGACTTCAGAAGAATTTCTAGAAAGCAAACATACTACTAGATGGGCGAGGGGTGCACTGCTTGGTATTTGGGAGCAACTAGACACCATTTATAAATTTTGTAGTGGAGTGGTGAAGGTTAGAGAAAATTCAAAGGGGGTTTTGTAAGTACAGGAAACTATTGATTAGTATAGCCATGCAAAAGGCCACAAACTGCAAGTCACATATTCAGACCTTCAAAATCATGGCAGAAAACCATAAAAAAGCTACTCAGTCTGTTTTTGACATATGTAAGTAACTGAATAGGAAACTATTGATTAGTACAGCCATGCTAAAGGCCACAAACTGCAAGTCGCATATTCAAACCTTCAAAATCATGGCAGAAAATCCATAAAAAAGCTACTCAATCTGTTTTTGATATATGTAACTGAATAGTAGGGTTGGTTTGAATTACCAACTTGATATGGTATTAACCAATTCTTATGAAAGGCCATGGCATAGGTTTCTCATGTTTTAGTGTAATGAACCCCTGCCACCGTTCCAAGGTGGCACCGTATGCTAACCATCCACGTCAGATTTTGGTCTATGTGGCACATAGTTAATGAGAGAGGATGAACCATTTCATATCCTAAATACCGTCTCATCACACAATCCAACACAGAGAACACTACAAGTAAAAAAAACAGAGACTCACTATACCTCGTACACATCATCCAATTAGACTCATATAACCTTAAGAAAGTAGGTCTACTATATTAAATAATTGGCCAACATAAGATATAAACTGGATAGTGAACATACAAGTGACATGGCAGACTTAGTACGACTAATAAGAAATGACCACTGTGACTGAACTTACAAACTTGAACCCTCTAGTTATCACATTTTTGCAATCAAGTCCTACCCGAATTCAGTCACATGTTATCAACCATTCCATTTTTTTAGAGAAAACACAAAGGATTCTTTGTGTTTTATTTCATTGAAAAGAGGGAGTTGGGTTACATCCTCCTAAGAGGTTTACAGGCTGTTTCTATGCCAGTTACAAACAGTGCACGTCCCAAGTGGACGGCAGAACTACTCTAAGACCTTTAGCACCTGCGCGAGCCCACTATTTTGCAATCAACCATTCCATTTACACGAGTCCCTAATTATTATGCTAGCATTTGAAAATGGAACACCTAATTATTAGGATTACCATGCAAATAATAGTTATCACATTTTTGCAATCAAGTGCTTCTATCCGAATTCAGTTACATATTATCAACCATTCCATTTACATGAGTCCCTAATTGTTATGCTAGCATTTGAAAATGGAACACATAATTATTAGGATTACCATGCAAATGAAATACTGTTTAGTTTGGATGTGGGCAAGTTTTGAAAAGATATTTTGGATGTAATAGACAGTTAGTTCAAAAGCATATTTTTTGGAGTCATGATAAAATTTATTGGAAGGAGTAACTGTGCCAAATCTTACCCCTGAGAAAATTCATTGAGAGGTCCAAAGTAAGCAGACGAGTCAAATTACCAACTGAATTTGGTATTTCCCCTAAATATTTGTTTTGCCTAAGCCACAATATTTTCAACTCCTTGAGCTGCCCAACTGTATATGGTATTGGCCCAGAAAACATGCAACCAGAGATGCTCAATACTTTCAAATTGCTGAGAAAACCAATTGTAGATGGTATTGGTCCAGAGATCTCACAGTTGTATATGTCCATGCTTCTCAAGTTACTGAGATTGCCAATTGCTGATGGCATTGGCCCACTAAACTTGCTCTCATAGATCTCCAGGCTCTCCAAGTTTCTTAAATAGCCAATCGTAGATGGTACTGGCCCAGAAAAGTTGGTTGAATATATATGCAGGTTTCTCAAATTTACGAGATTACCAATTGAAGATGGCATTAGCCCCAGAAACCCACAGTCACTGATATGTAGTATTCTTAAATTTGTGAGATTGCCCATTGAAGGTGGCATCGAGCCATGTATTCTTGAGCTAGCTATGTTTAAGCTTTCCAAGCCAACGAGGTTAGCAACTGCAGACAGTACCGACGTAGTGAGGTTGCAGTTGAAAATAATCAGGCTTTTCAAACTCAGGTTGCTAATGCGGTAAGGCTGCATGCTCGAGAAGTCACACTCAACAAGTTCCAATCTTGTCAAGTTCCTGAGGTCTCCAATCAATGAAAGTATTGCTCCGGAATTTTCTGAGAAGGGAACCCTACTGAGCTGCAATTGCCCTAAAGACCCGAGCATACTGATTGAAGAGGCAAAATCCATGGAAATAAATTTCCCATCAATACTTAACTCTTTCAAAGACTTGAAATTTCTAAAAGATCCTGATTGAGCATAAGAAAAGTTGGTATCATCCAGTCTCAAAGTTTCTAAAGAACTTGCATTAGAAAAATTTGGCAAACTCCCTGAAAGATTCATATTCCCAGATAGATCAAGGAACAACAAACATTTTGATTTGAAGTTTCTATGAGGAAATCTCCCCTCCAGATTTGTATTAGCAAGTTGAAGAACACTTAAATTGACAAAACCCATGAAGAACTGTGGAAACGGACCAGCAAGAATATCATCATTGTATTGGAGGTTGATCACAGTCAGAGAGCTGAGGTTTGAAAGGGACTCATGAATTGGACCATAAAGATAACAACTCCCCAAACTAAGAACCCGAAGACGAGGAACAAATTTAGCTAGAGCTCTGCACCACTCTTCCCCAATACTATATATTTCCACGTAGTCAAGGTACAACTCTCTTAAATTGCTGAGGTTTCTCACCAGGGTTTGAAAATTATATAATGAGAGCGAGTTGCGTCGATCAGAAGCTATTTGATCATCATCACCATCATTGATACCATAGTGATTAGAAAGATCCAAGGAGATGAGGTTCTCAATTTTTCCAATGGCCATCGGTATCTGCCCCTGAAATCCTGAATTGGAGAGGTTGAGGTGGGTAAGAGAAGTAAGCCCCTCGAATCCAACAGCTGGGATGCTGTATCCGTAAAAGTCATTCATGCTAAGGTCAAGAAACTGCAAGGAGGTCAGATTAAAGATCACAGGGTCGAGGCCACGGCTGTACAAGCCATGACCATTGAGGTCGAGAGTTGTGACACGGCTAGAGGAAGCACCACAGCCAACACCTTCCCAACGACAGCAGTCGGTGCCATCTTGCCAAGATTCGAGTTTGGTGGTGGATAGTACATCTTCATCATTTGACGATATGTCAAAGAAGAATGATTTCTTTAGTTTGAGGAGAGTTGCGGCCTGGTCTGGATGGCATCGGAGAGTGAGTGTACTGTTACCATGGGCGCTGGAGGTAGCTAGTGCAGGCAGCACTGCAAAGAAGAGTAGCAGCAGCCAACCTCTCATCGAAGCCATTGTTGTTGTTTTTTCCTTTCAAAGAGGAAAGCAGGAGCAGTTGGAGGCTTTATGCATGGAGAGGATAAGCAAAGAAAAGCAGAAACAACTGTGTAGCAGCGGAATTTTCAGAGGTCACATCAAAGTTTTATGCTGGTCTTCGCTCAAGTCATCCAAATAATGCAACGCCCCAGCCAGGACGGAAAGCTCATACGCGTGCAAGACGGGTTCCGCATAATTATGACCGTTGTAGAAATTTTGGTTGGACGGATGCCATACGTAGCATCAGTGGAACTGTAGGTATATTTAGTTTATTCTAGTGAAATTGTACGAAGGAAGATGCAGCTACCTTCACTGTCCCAGTGGCACCTATGTGAGTAGCTAGTGTTTCTGGTAAATTGCCGCACTAACATAATTGTGAAATTAGCTGATTAATTTTGGAGCTGCAAGTTAAGTAGAAGGTTTCTGCTCCGGTGCTACCCCTGTCAAAATTTCGGAGGCGAATAGGCAACTCCCAACAAGAAAAAAAAACAATCAAAACAAACTTTCCCCTTCAAAGTTTGGCTAACCTCTAAGTAGAAATATCTTCGGCGGAGCAAGTGAGGCCAGTTATATTGGTGTGTTGATGAACTTTTGGTTAAATTCGGGTACCAGCAGCCAAGTATGCACCAAGCAAACAAATGGATCGAGCGAAAGATGGGATCCTCTTGAATACAGGTTGAACAGTACCTGCGGCGAAGCAGCAGATCAAGGAAGCAGGGCGCACGACTGAATCGGCCCACGCCGCGACCTGGTTGAGGGCGGCGGATCGGTCCATGGCGCAGCTCGTCTCAACTCCCCAGCTCAACTTAACGCGCGGTTCCTTCCCGACGGAGGAAGACCAGCAGCGTGTACGCCTAACCGGCTAACCGCCCGAGCGGCTACGACGGTGGGCACGCGGGTGAGAGCACGCCGCTCGGGGGAAGGGAAGGGGACACGAATGGCCTTCTGAGTTGGCCGGGCCGGGCCATCGGGGAAGCGGCCTTTCCACACGTGACGCCCACGTACCGTTCCAGAATCCAGAGCTCCTCAAAACAAAACAAAACTAGGCTCTCTTTTTTTTAAAAAAAGTAGGACTCCCGGGTATCGCTAGGTAGAGGGTTGGCTTTGCGAAGGACAAATCTATCGCGCGCATCCCTTATCACCCGCCACGTGTAGTCTTTTCGTGATCCCGCGCGTGAACTCCTGCCGTCACGTGGACACGCAAATTAAGCAAGCGGTCCCGCGCATGCCCAGATCCAGATTCAAATATAGATCTGTATTTATTATTTGATTTGTACAAAACACAAACTAATATAGTACAGCAACATAAAACGGGATGTACAACAATGCGGGCTGTACAACAATGCAGACCGGGTTGTAAAGCAACACAAATCAGTTTCTACGTACAACAACACAGAACGGGTTTTACAGCTGTCCAGACCGCGTTGTACAGCAACATAGAGCGTGTTGTACAACAATAAAAACCGGATTGTATAGCAACACACAAACCAGGTTGTACAGCAACAGAGAACATGTTGTAGTACAACTACATACGGGTTGTACGAAGAACTACACCTAGCAGGTTGTACGTACAACTACAAAATTCAGCTTGTACGTACGACTACACTTAGGTTTTACAAACCATACACAATTCGAAGTACAATTTTTTTCATCGAAACCTATCAATATGGTATGTAGTTTTGAAGATCTCGACGCGACGAGTTCAAAAGTGAAAACGGTTCATAAATCAGATAAACGGTTCTCAAGATATTTCGTTTTCAAAAAACAAATCTCAAAATAAATGCATGTACAACCCTCTGTCCACCACCAGGGGAGCCGCCACTTGTCACCACGTGGAGAAAAGGTGGGAGCAGAAACGAACGAAATTGCGACACTTGTCAGCACCGGAGTACACGCGTGTGGACCTTCACGAAGGAAACCCTTTTTCTAAGAATTTCCAGGACTCCTAGCCGGGATCAGTTTTTACATCCCTAAAACTCAACTCCTATTCAAAACCTCTTTAACCAGCAATGCACAGGCCAAAACCCTGCGGTTTGCCCCAAGAACAGAAGTTAACTGATCAAGAAGATCCACAAAACAACAAAGACCTACTACCAAGCAATCCTAACAGAACTGTAGCAAATGATGGCGCCACCTCCATCAAGAAGAGTCATGCAGCAATCCTTTTGCGAATAGGATTCCAGCCATGCTTTTGCCCGAATATATCATGCGCCACCTCCGCCATTCTGCTAGCCCCCTGAAGTAGCAATCTTCGCAGCCATTTTCTCTGTAATTTTTCCCAGATGTTAATAAAATGACACGCAAGCAAAATAACATCTGTAGGATCCCCGGGACGTATCTTCTGAAAACAAAACTTATTTCTTGTTTTCCAGATAGCCCAAACAGCAGCTATAGACCCTATCTATCTCGACCTTCGAAAGCATTAAACCAAACATTACACAAATCATCAAAACTGGAAGGTAAAACAGCCATATTCAACGAAACCCCTAACACACTCCAAACATATTTGGCCAAAGAACAACCGAAAAATAAATGCTTCATTGTTTCGAGTTCATCACAGAATTCACTGAAGGAGATATGTCCTAGAGGCAATAAATAAAGTGTATTCTTTATCATATCTCGTTTGTTCATAATAGGTTTTTGTGTCATGCTAGAACCGTATTAAGCGGAAACATTAATGCGGGTGTGATACGTAAACAACCAGGTCCCTAGTAGCCTCTACTAAGACTAGTTTCGTTGCGCGATTGATGATCGAGGTTTCCCGGTCATGGGGCATGGCGCCGGTCGGCAATGAGAGTCATATCGCTAGAGAGCGATGTGATGGACATACCCAGATTTGGAGAACGTAGTCGTTACGCCTTTTACCGTGAGATCAACTATTATTGATATTCCCGGAAGATACTTTGATTGCACCAAACGTCGTATCTTATTTAGTATGACAATAACGGTGATACTTTTGGGTATCGGAAAGGAGTAGTTGAGACGAGGGGTCAAGAGCGGGATTTGCCAGTCCGCATAGCAGGATAGATACTCTCGGGCCCACTCGGTGAGATCATGTCTAATGAGCTTGCAAGCATGTGACTAGGTCACGGAGACATGAGATCATGAACGAGTAGAAGATAGCTTCGTCGGTAACGAGGTCGGGATTAGGTATGGAGATATCTATGGAACGACGCTCGGACGTGCTAAGTATCGCTATGGCAAAAGGTCTAAGACTTTACGTTCAGGTTTGATAGATGAAAGTCATTCGTTATATCTCAGGGATTAATTCATGGGGTCCAGGCCTACGAGTTAGTCGTTGATCATTGAGGAGTCTTGATTATACCTGATATTATATCGAACCGCTAGGGTAACACACTTAAGGGGTTTCGACAAGACAACCGGAAAGGAAGGAGATCACCGGGAGCGTCCCGAGAGGGGTCCGATGGAGATCGGACAGCGCCGAAAGAGTTTTCGGAGCTAGGAAAAATTATATATATTATGTTTGATATTAATTAGTGTTATTAATATGCAAATATGATTTTATATATTTATTTTCGAATTTATTAAGGCAGATTTCCCTAAATGGGCCTTCCGGACGAAAGAAGACCCAAGAGGGGAAAATTCCCAAGGGGAATTCGGTGGGGGCCAGGAGGGGCTGCCCCAAGTGGGCCAAGGGCCCACTAGGGGGGCCGGCGCACCCTCCATAGCCGAACCAGGCATGTGGGATTAGTCCCACATTGCCTGGCTGGCAAGGTAGGCTCCCCCTGGGAGCCTATATAAGAAGGGGCACCCCCAGCCTTTTAATTCACCAATTAATTCCCGATTTCTCTCTCGATCTCGTGGTTCCCCAGTCGGAGCCGCGCCGAGCTGAGGAAGAGGGGATCTCCTCCACCATAGCCCGCTGCCGCGCTGCTGGTGTTCCGGTCCTAGTCTTCCGCTGCTCGTCCTGGACTGGAGCTTCGGAGCCGTCGTCTCCACCGTACGTGTGCGACTCCCTGCGAGGTGCTGCGCTAGCGGTACTCGGAGGCCTGCTTCCTCTACACGACCTTGAGGTCGGCTTCGTCGGTCTTCATCGACAACGTTTGTGCGGGAACGTAATCCCCGCTTTCGGTCTACAAGGGTACGTATTCCGATCTCCGTTCGTACTACTATATTTGCATAGAATAGATTTTGGCATGCTTTTAGGATATCGTCGGTAGGAAAAAATTTGTTTTCTGCACACGATCCCCTTCATTCACAAGGCTCAACTTTTTTCCACCCCTTTTTGAAAGGTTCGCTTTAGTTAGAATCTTGTTCTTGATCACCAACCAGCATAACACTTTAACTCTTAGGGGTAGTTTCAGTTTCCACAATCTTTTATAAGGAAAATTAACTTTCTTAGCGTTAAGGTAAGAATAAAGCGACTTAACCGAGAACTTGCCCGATTTTGTGAGTAGCCAAGAAACTCTATCTGGATCCTTAGATAAATTAACATGACCACACAAATCTAAAATCTCAAACCAATTATCCTTAATGCCATCTCTGAGCGTCCTTCTGAAATGAATGCAGCTAAAACCACTAGATAACACCTTGTGTACAGTAACATCACGACAAGAGCACAAATTATAAAGACGTGGGAAACGTTGACATAGAGGTTTATGCCCAACCCAGTTGTCTTCCCAGAATCTAGTCTTCCTTCCATATCCCAAAACACGTTTGCAACACTTACAAAAAACATCCTTAACCGAAACAAGATCAGAAAAAAAATGAGAGTAGGCTGGACTAGAACTACAACCAGTAAAAGTTTTCTTCCTTAAATACTTAGCCGTAATAAGCTCTTGCCAAAGACCATCCTCATTCTCGAGTCTCCAGATCCACTTAAAGAGCAAACTCACATTCTTGAGGTGAAGATCAGTCACCCCAAGTCCACCTTGATCTTTAGGTAAGCAAACATTTTTCCAAATAACTAAATGATACTTCCTACTATTTTCTTTCTCCTGCCAGAGCATACGAGCTTTGAAGAAATTGCATCTTTTAATCGACCCCTTAGGCATAATAAAGAAAGAGAACATCAAACTAGGAACATTGCTAAGAGAAGATTCAATCAAAACAAGTCTAGTTCCTATAGAAGTCAAATTCCCCATCCAGCTCGAATTCTTTTTCTCAATTTTATCTTCAGTATCTTTCCAATCACTGTTCAAAAGCTTTTTATAATGCATCGGAATCCCTAAGTATCGAAAGGGAAAATCCCCTTTTTTGCAAGTGAAAATATGCATATAGGAGTCTTGCTTATCTACAGCAGCCCCAAAAAAAGAGACCTCGCTTTTATGAAAATTGATTTTCAGCCCAGTTAATTGTTCAAAAATACAAAGAATAAACTTTAAGTTTCTGGCACTTTCTAAGCTATCCTCAAACATGAATATAGTGTCATATGCATATTGAATTACTGAAATACCGTCATCTACAAGATCCGAACATAGCCCAGTAAGCAAACCACTGTCCTGAGCTCTCCTAATCAAAACAGCAAGCACTTCTGCAGCAATATTAAATAACAAAGGGGAGAAGGGATCTCCTTGTTGGAGCCCCTTCCTAGTTTGGAAATACAGCCCTAATTTATCATTAACCATTACACACACCTTACCATTATTAACAGCCGCCTTGGTCCACCCAACAAAATTCACAGGGAACCCTTTCATCTCTAAAACCGAAAACATAAAGTCCCAGTTTATCTTATCATATGCTTTTTCGAAATCTATCTCTAAAAAAACACCCGCCTTCTTTTTGCTGTGCATATAATGTAAGGTTTCATGTAGAAGAACAACATTGTCCAGAATAAATCTGCCTTTTATAAAGGCAGATTGGATATTAGATATAACCTTATCAGCCATACTAATAGCCCTATTATTCAGAACTTTAGTAAAAAATAATGGTAAACTTTAAGATGAGCCAGTTGAAAACACAGGCTATTCCCCAGGCACGCAAGTATTTGCCCCTGGTCAGACGAGCTGGAGCGAATATCTGTGCAGCTATCTGTACAATTCTGTGTCGTTTCATGTACAGTATGGCGGATTGTACTGCAGCAATCCGGTTACAGCGAAATAATAAGTGTGTCTCGCTATTGTTCAGAAGTCACCATGATATTCACTTCTTGATCAGCATAATATCCACATTGTGCATGGGAAATCAGAAATTAACAACACTGTGCTGGGTGCAGCGCTGTCCTCATGTTCGCTAGATGACTGCTCTACCAGATTTACAACCGTGAGCCGACTACATAATATATCAAGATGGACGCTATGAATGCAGATAGCTCTGTTTTCAGGAAGTATAGGTATCTGGCAGATTGAACTCCGAGAGGGGCATCTTGCCTCGCATCATCCGGCCTGCATTCGGCATGATGTGCCAGTGGAGAAAAAACTGGACTTTCTTCCCCCGCAGACTCCTCCCCTGGTGCCACGAAACGAATTGTGTTTGTGTCATTCACATGTAATAATGTCACAAAAATGAGGCAAGAAAGAGTGGAGCTTTACCTGGTCGATCAGAGGGTACTTGCTCTTCACCTCCACTTGCACGTCTGCGTGGTCTTTGTCGGGTATTATACGATCCCATAATGAAACCTGTCAGATGGAATCATATGAATACATGCATGAGTCAATCAACCACCGCTGTGTTCTTTCCGGAAACAACTCGGCAGAATGTTTCGCTTCTTGGCAAAACAAAGGCAGATATTCCGAGTGATGAATAAAATGCTTGCTTTCAAAATAAGCCTATTTCTATGCATAATACCCCACCACCAGAGAATCTTTTTTTAACAAACAAAGCCAATGGGTGTAAGATGCAGGGGCTAATGTGACCATCTGAAGTCAAGACACCTTTCCTCAATTCAGTCCATAATTTTTCACCCCCAAAAAAAATGTACTGCCTCTTCTTCAGATTATATGGCATGTTTTCACAAGTTCATTCTTTTACTATATATATACACAGGAAGATAGCCCAGGTAAGAAGAGCTTTTTCATCGTAAGGTGACAAAAGATTTACTTCATAAGTCAATTGTCAAGCACTAGTTGCTCACAGCAAGTTAGCAGGTCCTGAAAGGTACAGCTACTAGCAGAAAGAATATGTTGACCAGGATCATATATGAAAATTCACATACCTGGTTAAGGGAGTTCTTCGCTGTTTCATACTCAGCAGTCAGGAAGACAAAGACCTGATAAAAAAACTTGAGATGGTAAGCTTTTTATAATGTGAACTGGAGCTAATGTACACCTATCTAATAATGTCATCTGCAAAAATATATGCGGGGTAGTACTGGTATGGGACGAGAAAATTTCCGATGGAAACCAAGTTACGATGGATAGGGGAATGCCAAAATCAACAATGGATAGTGAAAAATACAATATCATGACTACTTATGAATATTTAATTTATCTTACCTCCCCAAAAATTATAAGTTTGAACTTGAAATTCTAAATGTTAGTAGAACATCTCTAATATATCATATTTTTCTGAGAATTTTTTAGAACTTCCAAAAGTTATTTCCGCAAAATTTTCATCAGAACTTGGTTTCCACTTAATACTTTCTCAGAACTGTGTTATCTAAAACAAATATATGTTATTATATGCCAATAACATTCAGTGATTTGTGAATACCGTCCAGACAATAGCATTGTATTATGGTGTGCCGTCAGAGAGGAAGTCAAGATTTGCTTCTGAATTGAGCATATCAATTATAAAATGGTCAGTTACGTGTTCAGTGACTGCTTCTAAAATTATTGGTTTGGTTAAAAACAGTGAGGATAATCTACAGTTTGTATTCCTTATCTTGTTTCATTTGAAGAGACAAGAAATATTTGTCTCAAGTACATTTTTCCATATATACAAAACAAATTGGTAACGCTAGGGTAGTAGTAGAGTATAATGATTAATTTACTTCATTTAAAGTTGAATTAGTTAATTCGTTTGTTGGAGTCCAGAAATATTAATTGTGATGCACCTCTAATATATAGTGGTCAGGTCTATGTGGTCGATCTACTGATCATGTACATATTCAGAGCATAGTTAATCTAGCATTGCACACTCTACCAGAATGAAATATCACCTGCTTTGTGTTCCATGTGAACAGCGATTCCAAGTTTGCAGATAAATTGAAGGTTAACGTCACCTGCCAAATTTTATGTTAGAAATTTGTCGAAGTCTCTCCGCAGGAAGTATCATGGTATACGACATATATTAGATGCAGGAGAAGTAGTACTATCATCTAAAAGACTAAAAGCATAAAGGCAGTCTAAGAAATGCGCAGATTAGTAGCTTTGAAATGATATTCCTAAACTTATATTGACGACTGTTTCATGATATAAAGTAAAACAATGTTATCTTGAAAGCATATACTGTACTTCAAAACTGGGGAAAGGTTTTCGGCTAGAAACTATTTCCTGGTCCCAGGGCCTGCCTAATGACATTTTCGTCAAAGAAGATAAACAACTTTTACTTTTAGTGAAAGTTTCTGTTTGTGCCAACAAACTATATCATAGCACACAATGGAGTACCATAGCTTTATTATGGTTTACAGATTCATCCACATAGCTGAACCATAATTGAGTCACAGACTCACAGTGGAATTTGATCTGCTCATTGAGTAACATTGACCAAACCATACCAGAACAGAAAAATATTGGCGTACATCATTCTGAAGAGCTGTACTTTAAGCCGATGCGAAGGTTTTCGACTAGAAAATATCTCTTGGTTGCAGGGTTTTATGAAATTTTCATCAAAAACGAGGAACCACGTTGGCTGCTAACTACTGAAATGTTATTTACTCATAGATGAATTTGATCTGCTTAATGAGAAAGAAGGGATAAACCATAGCAAAATAAAACTGAACTAGTTCCTACTTGAGAATAAACTACCCATAATCAGCTACTCAGCCAACCTTAGTTCTTGATGAAAAACTATGAAACAGGAGAGGAGGAGATAAAGTAAAATGTGCAAACCTTGTCGTTCCCGTTAATCTGTTTGTGGAATCGGTTTATCTTGGTGACCTACAAGCACAAGGGAATCGATAAGCAGGCTTCCGTGTGAAATTCTCTGCAATTGTTCGGCATACTCTGACAAATCAACGATTTTTAACATGAACCAGAATTGAACACGTTCGAAAACAAACTTCACAAACTCTAGATCGACGAGCTAGTGAGTAAATACCAAGAATAACCCTGCCCTGCAAATAACCGAATCTCGATTGGCCAGTAGATCCACAGCCTATCCAAGAACAGCTCAAATCCCGCCGCCAGTTCACCTCGAACCAACACAGAACACTATACCCTATCGTTTTTCTCGGCTAATGTCTAGATTCCGCATCACTGGTAAGTAACATCAGTACTCCCACAAATCGCACATCAAAGTTACACGCATCGCAACGGGTGAAAGATCCCAATTTTCCGAGGGTCAAAACTGAAAAGACTGCTAAAAAAAAAAGCAAGAAGGACGCCGTACATGGGCCTGTGCTTCGATGGAGGGGACGTGGAAGGCGTCGAGCGCGGAGGCGGCGACGCAGGTGGCGAGGAGGAGGAGCGCCGCCGTCGTCCCGGCGGCCAGCAGCCGGTGCGTCCACGAGTGCATCGCGCGAGTCCTGCTAAAGTTCTGTTTTTTTTCGAACGGGAATCCTTTTTTTACTTCTGTGCCAGGTTATGAACGATGAACCACGTACGCGCGCCAGGACAGCCGTCCGATTGAAAATCCGATGGCTGAGATTACTGACGCTGAGCCACGTGGTTACTGAGAAGCAATTGGGCCACGTGTCTTATTCTACTAAGAACTGAATGAATTAAAAAGTGAGAACCTTCAGTGGAATTCAAATGTGCTTTGTTTGATGGTTTTGGCGTTATTTTATGGTTGCCTTTAAAAAGTATAATATTGTGTCATGAATGACTAAAGGGCTTGATAAATATAATAGGTTTGCTAGTCTATTTTAGCTTTGTTTTTATAATCGATGTCATCATGTACTCTTTGTTGGTTTAATATATTTGGAAAAAAATTAAAAAAAGAACAAGATGAATTCAAACGTCGTTTTCTGAACAAGGTTCGGTAGCAGTGTCGAACTCCAGACATGGAGATTGCAAAACGACTTGGAAAATGGATTATCAAATCATCTTCGGTTTTGAAATGTCATCATTTCGGAATACTTGCTATTTTTCTTTCTAATATTTCCATTAACCGTGCATTTGATTGTATTAGTTTTTGGTCTTAGCTTTTTAAATTAATTTTTTGCAGTAAAACATATATTGAAATTTTGGTAACACGTGAAAAGAAATATTGACGAAATGCCCAAATAAATGCATGTTGCTACAAAAAAAAAAAGGTGTGATAAAATAGATCGCCTCCGCAAGCCAAACCATGTTGGTGTGCTCAGTGACCTAACGTGTTCTCGATGTCGGCTCACCTCTTCATTGATCGAGCTATCCGTGTTGAATTAAGAGTCTTCACTAGATTTTGGTTTTAGATTTAGGGTCAGTAGAGAAGGAGAGTTGCTATTAAGGTCATCCCACAAACATATATAGATCTTGCTTTTAGGTGATCCCAAACATAAGAAGGCATGAGAGGTCGAAGTCGCATAGTGAGACTTTTAAGTGCACAATGGACAATCCACCGTCTTCTGGAATGATTGCTGGCTTGGAGACACCCCACTCAGTGCCCTTTTCCCTGCCATCTTCTCTCATTGCACCCGCCCACATATCTCTGTTCACCTTGTTCACTCTCTTGGACTCCCCACCATTTTCGTCCCACGACTTTCCACCATTGCCGCCTCTGAATTAGCTACCCTCTCCTCTCTCCTTCCCTCTCAAGACAACGACTTGACGGTCAGTGACACTCGCTTATGTCGTTATACTAACAAATGTTTTTCGAACAAAAGATTCTATCTCAATACTTTCAGGCAGCTCCCTACTGTGAGATACGCCGACAAGGTCTGGCGGAACGCCGCCCCTCTTCGCTGCAAGATCTTCACCTGGCTTGCCTTGCGAGATCGCCTCTACACCAACGATAGGCGTTTTCGGCATCAGCTAGCTACTTCAGCTCAATGTCCAGCCTGCCCGCTGGATGAAGATGTTCACCACCTGCTTATAGGCTGCCCCAAGGCCTCGGAAATTTGGGTGCGCCTTTCGCCCAACACCACGCTCGGATCCTCCTCTTCGCTTCAAAACTTGCTGGACGACAAAGCCGACACCTTTGCGAACGCTACCATTTACACTGCTATCCTATGGCACATCTGGAAGCGACGCAATAATAAGGCCTTCAACAACATCTCCGACCCTATAGAGATCACTGTACGGAACTGTGTCGCGGACGTTCGGCTTTGGGCCAACCGCTGTAACTCCCCCCTAGTCAAGGATCACATTCTACAATGGTGTTCCCTCTCCGACCCCCCATAGTTCTCTTCCCAACCCCTCTTCCTCTTTACCTTCTCCGATGTAAAGTTACTTCAAAAGGTTTGAAATAAGGTTCATGGCCAGGTGCGGGTGGGGTGGCGTCCTGATGTTGTGCGGACAGTAGGGGCGGCTTCGGTGCTGGTGGGTTTGGGTGGCGTCCTGGCTCTGTGTGGACAGCAGGCTCGTCGACCCTAACTGGTTCGGGTTTCGGGCAATGCGAAACCTTGTCCTGGTTGTTACGTCGGGGCGGCGGCCCCGGAATAGGTGGTGTGTTCCTGTGGCGGTTGGTTGACTTGCGCCGTGTGGGCGGCGGGTCGCCTCGCTTGTGAGGTTTTTTGGCCCAGTTTTCCTTATAAACCGGGTATTGTACAACTTTGTATGGTTTTTGGACCCGGTTTTTCTTATAAACTGGATCATCTCTTCTATCTATTCGGACAGTGGATACGACCACTTTTACCTCAAAAAAAAAAAAGTTCAGGCTGGCTCTGCCCGCCGTAGTTACAGTAAAAAAAAACGTAAGAAGGCATTGACATCTTGATACCGAGCGAGAAACTGTATGTCTGTTCGCCATTCTCTTCCAATTCGACTCCTTTTTACACTCTCTCGGACTTTCTCCATGCCATAGACCATCATGTTTGCATGCATTATCGATCGTCTCTTTATGCTCACCATTTTTTAGTAAGACGGGTCAATGGATCCGCCGTTACCTCCTAACCACACTAACAACTTTGGCACTTTTGGTCGTCAACGCTTGTTGTCATGACGGCATGTGACTAAGACGGCGCCGACATTTCAAACCTTGCGTCGACCACTTTCAACCCTTCTTCCAAGGCACCACATCCCGGTTTCGTAATTGATTTTCCGTGCTTCTTGCCCCGTGAAGAACTCTCTTAGATTGGGGTCACCAAATTAAGCAAGAATTCTCAGAGTCCCCGTCAGTCCATCACTAAATGCTAGACGGATGTGTGCACTGCATGAGCTCCATTGGTCCAAGAGTAGGATGAGAACTCTAGTTGAGTTCCATGCCGGAGTTATGAAAATTTGCCGTGTCATATTGTCTGTCCTTGCCACCTCCTCTCACAACACGTCGGGGGTAGCTCCATTGGACTGTAATGAAGAGGCGATAGAGGTTTGTTGATGTGGACAATGATCGTGATCGCTCCAAGGCTCGGTCTTCATCTGTCAAGCTGACGCTCCAACTTGATCCTTTATTTTATGTTGTCTCCTGATGTTTGTTTCGGTGGGCGTTTTGCGCTCCTGTGTGTGTTGCACCTATCGTTGTAACCTTAGTCAGTTGTTGCTTCGTTAATTAAAAGCCGGGCTTATTTCGAGCCTTCCGTCGTCCATGAACGCGCACGTGGATGAGTTAGCAAGATATAGTTGAGGCCGGAAGAACTGTCTGCCAAAGTAACCTGAATACCCCCTGAATATGCAGGAGCAGGACCGCGCTAGCGGAGGTGGAAGAAGTAGAGACATCTTTCCGTCCAGTCCAGCATCAGGTGCCTGTTTACTTTCAGCGACGATCGACCCAACCATCATCAGATGGCCGGCCACGCATCACTCCCTCCGGCGAATCTGAAGATCCATTGGCCACCGAGTTGACATCCGTCCACTGAACACTGATGCACGCCGCAAAGCTGCAACAGAACACACTCACTCGCTCACACACAGGGATAGGATAAGTGGATAACTATAACAACCCGGCCTGACACCCCTGTGTGTCGTGCACGCAGCATTATCACTGATCTTTTCTCCCAAATTAAGCACTGGTCTGGATCTTGACCTACTACTGTACGAGCGTGCACTGGATCTGGAGACAGGAGCCGGAAATGTGGAGTGCGAGCAAAGCAACGCCACGTACGCTGGCTGGCTGAGCCACCTACTACGCCTGAGTCCTGATAGACCCGGGTCAAACAAACAGAGATCAAGCCGCCGCCGGGTTCATGCATGATTTGAGCCTAGTGTGACACGACACATGAGCCATGACAGTGAGCTCCTCCACGAACCAAACCGGAAACCTCAGCCACAAATGAAGTGAACCAAAGCACCAATGAGTGACAGAGTGAGTGACCGACTGATTCCGCGGGTGATAAAATAGAAAAAAAAAACGTGAATTGATGCGCCTCATTTCCTCCGTTCGTCGTCCAACTTGGCAGCCTAGCTACATCTACCTATCTGTTTGGATATCTTCCCCACGTTTTGACTGAGCCATGCACAGTTGCACAGCCAGAGCCTGCAGTGCCCCTTCGGCACCAAAGGAAGAAATGAAAACGTCCATGGAAACGGGCGGAGTTTACAGCGCTGCCTGCCGACTGAAGTGGGGGAACATCGGTCGGGGCTAGCAGTGGTCGTGCGACGTACCTGGCCTCGATCCGTTTTTCGCTGCCTGCTTCCTAGCTCCCTCCGCGAGACCCCATGCATGCCACCGACGGTGACCTTCACATCTTGTCATGTCTTGGCCATCGATCGACCACCACAAGTTCACCACGGCTTTTAACAGTTGATAGGCGAAAATACAGCGAAATGTATGTCGTGCAGAGCTATGCTTGGACTATCTGCTGACTTTTTGTGGAGTTTATATGCTACTACAAGTGGTGGCTACGATTTTGACTCGGGAGGTGATAGTGGATGTCGCTGGGGATGGGGACTGTCTACTGGCCGGGGACACGCGCCGCGGGGATTGGGTCGCGTCAAAACCTTTCCATTGGATCCGAACTCGATGTCAGATGAAGTAGAACACAATCATCGATGCTCATTCATTCATTCATTCATTCAAGGCCGCAATAATAATCGAGGTGGTCGTTCGATCCAAGTCGATCTCGATCTCGATCTGTCGGCGGCCGGCGAACTGTTTCCACGGACGCAGCGCCAGCGCAACGTCGGGCGGCCAGTGGACGTGCACGGATGGCGCGAGCGAGAATACACGTACGTACAGTGACGCGCCGGCCGGCCGGTACGTGCTTTCACAGTGCCACTGAAACTTGGAGCAAACGGTGGTGGTATAGAACAAGCAAAGAAGCAGAGCTGTTCTCTCGATCGATCGAGTTGACACTAGAACAAGTCTGCAATTTCGGCTACCACCATTGCTAGCTAGCTCTATGAGCTGTCTGAACTTGCGGAATGTGTGCATGCATCTAAAATCCTCAACCTCAAGCCGCCGTAATAGGATGTTGTGCCGCGAGACGGCGGGAGTGACGTCCGACGCCCGATCAAACAACTCATTCTGTTGCCGTTGTGGGTTCACACTTTCCGCTAGCGCTCCTTGGACTGTCCTAGGTTTCTCTAGCGCTGCTGCGACTTGCGACGTCGCCGTACTGACGTCCAGCTGCTAGCTCAGCTCCGATCACACCCAACCACGTAGGTGCAGGGTACGTATCTACATACTCGAGAGGCTCAACGGAAACGGCATGGCTGGCCGCCGAGCTTTTCCCACATTCACACGCTGCTTCCACCCCGGGAGCGTTCCTTGTGGGTTGTGTGAGCACATCACATGCCACACTACTCAGCTTGTCTTCACCGTGTGCACATCAGTTGCTGTCTATTAACAGTAGCGAGAATACAAATACACGTCGGGCAACAAAGCTATATATGCTTGGAACTCGGACTATCGATCTCGCGGACTCTTTCGAGTGGCTGGCGCTGGAGCCGGAGATTTGACCATGAGATGTCGCTGGGGACGGGAACTGTCCACTACGACGGGGACACACACAAGATCCCGTCAAACCTTGGATCGTCGACCGGCCGATCGATGCGGCATGCATTATAGTATCAGCCTAACAGAGTACTAAGCAGATCCATGCTCATGCATTCAGTTCAGGGCCGCGCGCGATTAGTGTTGCCTAGCCAACAGTCGCCATCCACAAACAGCGGCCATGGATCGATCCTGAATACTGTACGTGTTGAAGAAGATGCAACGGGTGATCCAACTGCATGCCTACGAGGCTGTTTGGTTGAGCTTTTGTGCTGGCTTTTCAGGCTTATAAGCCTAAGCCCAACCAAAGGGCAAAACTTTGACCCGCGTTTGGGCAGCCAGCCGTGCTTATTTGTACGCTGAGGGGAAAGCACCTCTCACGGTGCTTTTTCTGGCTTTCTCCAATCCCACAAATCCCACGCCCATCCTCTCCCTACAACTTACACGAAATTACAGTCAAACTGCCCCCACATATATATCCGGTGACCCTTCAGAAAAACTCCCACGAATCGACCCCCAACCTCATTTCCCCCTTTCTGTTCGTGGATGGAGCAGCTCCCAGCGCCGCCGTTCTTGAAACCCTAGCGCCACTGCCCTTGGAAGACCGATCTCCGGCGAAGTGAGGCGGGTTCCCGGCCGCCGCCGCTTGTCTCCTCCCTCCCCCGCGTCTTCTCCTCTCTAGCACGACCCCAAGCTCGCCTCCTCCCATCTCATCTTGTACGGACGGAGCTTCTGTGCTTGCCGTGGACGAAGACCGACGGCCGGCGGCGCGACTTGCAGCTCGTCCAACTCACCACTGCATATCCTCAGGTCTATCACCAGGTCGTGCCTGCTTCCTCGTCAAGATTGGGCCCTGCTATAGGTGACCAGACGGGCAGGCCGGCTACTGCTTTTCCAAAACGAGGTAGAAACCTGCTATATTTTTTCATTTGTTCACAGTACCACGTACATGTATTCTGTATGGATGGTTAGGACATGACGTGATTCAATATATGCATCTTGTTTCAAAAAAAATTATGGTGAATTGCTTGTATGGATTTAGTACTTTAGCATGTATGTGTGTGGTAAATTATAGCATGTTTGATAAATATTGGTTGGAAATTATTGTATGTAACTTATAGGATACGTGCTTGTACTAGAATAAATTTTGTGTATAATAAATTATGTCGGAATGGTTATAGATGGAGAAGGCAAATTGGGATGCATATCACACTCAAGTGTTTTGTGAGATATGCAAGGATGAAACTGAAAAGAACAATAGGCCGCTTGGATGTTTGAATCATAAAGGTTACAAACATCTTGAGGAAAAATTCTTTGCTACCACAAAGAAAAAATTCACAAAGAAGCAATTTAAGAACAAATGGGACTTGTTGAAGAAAGAGTATACTCAATTCATGGAGTTGAAACTTGCCGCAACGGGACTTGGATGGGATGAACAACGACGAACCATTGAAGCAAGTGATGATTGGTGGGAGACTCATCTTAAGGTGAGAGTACTTCTAATTTATCCAAATTTGTTGTATATATATATATATATGTGTGTGTGATCTACTAACTTAAATGCTATGTTTTCAGAATTACCCTAAGCATGCAAAGTGGCGCTACATGGGACCTCCTAACTTGAAGGAGATGGATGTCATGTTTTGTAGAGTTCATGTCACCGGAGAAACAGCTTCTATTCCGGGAGAGATATCAAGTAGCTCCGATGATGACGATGGTGACATGGAGGTAAAAGAAAGCGATGACATCGAAGAGCTAACTCCGGGTTCATCCAAGAAGAAGAAGAAAGAAGGTAAGATATTGGGTAAGCGCAAGGCCAAGCCCGTAGAAGATGAAGAGGAGAAGAACCCTTTTCTCCGTTTGTTCAAACAAACATGTGGTAATATAAATGCAAGAGTGACCGGTGAAGGGACAACTAATATTGTTGACAAGAGTAATACTCCTACCATGGCCGAAGTCCTTAATTTGATGGTGGAGTGTGGAGCCGAAGAAGGGACTCCTTTGTTTCACACCGCCACCAAGATTGTGATGAAGCCATCATACCGTGAGCTATTCATGTTGATTAAAACCAAGGAAGGCCGGTTTGATTGGCTTCAAAGGGAACACGAAGAAATGAGCAAGTAGCAAGTTGTTTAGTGCTAGACAAGATGAAGAAGAGTAGATATGTTGGAAATGTATGAAGGAGTGGTGTCTTTTGGTATGTATATATATGCGAGAACATCTAGTCTTTTGGTAGTGCATCTGTAATATATTATGAACTTTATAATATAATCTCATGTGTCTTCTAGTTTACTACTGCCATTTACCACGCTACCCTGGTTCACTTATTTACAACAACGTAATTGCTAGATTTACTACCATTTTCCAAAATACTTAATTTATTGATTTTCTTATGTAAAATAGTTCAAACTTCACTGAAATATGGTTATATTAGGCCAGTATCAATATTTCAATATATAAACACACTCTCAACCTCCGAGGGTATTTCAGACGTTGCACCACTAACAGCTAACAGCCGACAGCTAGTTTGCCAAACAGTTTTACTGCTCACAGCAGCTTTATAGAACAGCAGCTTTTTCACAGCCCACAGCCGACAGCTGCTTATTTGAAAGCCACAGCCCAACCAAACAGCCTCTACATGGCCGGCAATAAGTTAACTCTCGTTGGTTGGTTCCAGCACGCAACGTGCCTTCTGCATGCCGTTCACTTAAGTTAAGTTAACCCTGTCCGTCTATGTGTGGTTTTGTCCGCGGCGATGGCGGCAGGCGTAGCAATTAGCATCGGCGAGTGGTGACGAGTCGTCCGGCGGCGGCGGATCACGATCACACCGGGGAGGGTACAGTTACAGTATATAGATATTGAGCACGTGGTGACGTGACGTGTTGCTTTCTTGCCGGAAACTCGTCCGTCCCTCCCACTTGGCAAGTTCTACGTGTTCCATCGATCAGCATACCTAGCGAATTAATTCTCTCCGAAATGTTGTGGGAGTGGCCGGGTTGAGTAGACAAGTCGTGAACTACGGCAATTATTGATAGTATCCACTACAAACCCAACGGCCCTAGTACGCCTAGACGTACCCGAGCGTGTGCCTAGCGGCGGCGGCGGACAAAATCCGTTGCGCCACGCAGGCATCCACGTTCTACACCACACGCCCATCTTCCAACTTCCATGCTACTAAAAGCATTTCAGAAGATCCTTTCTTGCTGATACATTCGATGACGAACTTGATTAAATCTTGGTCTGTGTTACAGATAAAACAGGCAAATCAAGAGGCGCTGATTTGGGGAACAAGGTTAATAGAACAGGTGGCAAATGAAGCTTTCCATGGCTCGAAAGGATGGAGGCCAGGGGTGCTGAGAATTGCGGGATGATTCTGAGCGGCTGGAGGAAGCAAGCTGGGGCTCCGTAGTTTGGACTTCGTTGTTTGGACTAGCTGTAGGAGGTTTAGCGTTTGCGTTCTTAATGTTGTAGGCCTCTGTTCGGATTCCTTGTTCTGTTGTTTAGCTCTTTTTCAATACTTTACTTTCCCTGTTGCAATGTTACTACTAAAAACCCAGGTTTCTATTAATCGAAATCGGAGGGGAGACTCTCTTTCTTCAAAAAAAAAAAAACTAAAAGCATTTCAGCCAGTCGCACCAATAGGTTTCACCATAACAGAATATATTGCTCGCACCAAAAGAAAAACTTCGTGGCGTCTGTTTTCGCCCGGCGCGTTGCAATATTACGGCGTGTACGTCGAACTCACCCACTTACCCCATAAAAATGAATATTACGGCGTGTACGTCGAACTCACCCACTTACCCCCACCCTCACTCCCTCACACACCCTCGAAGTCGTTTCAAGGCGACGACACATTGACACCTCCACGACGAGGTGATGGCACACTAGAGGACGACACGGTTTCCGTGTCGAGGGACAAGAACGTCACCAAGCGCAAGATTGTTCTAGGGGTCGCCTAGGCGCACGCTCCCTACCGTTATGGTGCACATCGCCAACCACGGGAAGAACTTGCTCGTCCCCCCGTCACCCTCCCCGGCCAACGTTGAAGGCTCCTTAGAGCACGGCCCCGAATTTTTCTTAATAGAAATTTCACTAATATTGCGCAAAAAGGTTATTTTCAAAAATATTGCATTGTCGGGCCTGTCGAAACAAAATCTATCGTTCGCTTTTTAGGGCACCGAAAGGTGTGTGTGTGTCACCCACGAGAGGGAGACGACAGCCATTTGGGTTCCTACATCACAGACCTATATAGGTTTGGCTGAAAATGAAAATACAATTTATTTTGGGCCGAACCGAAACTCCCTTGTTCAAGATAAAATATACACGAAAACGTATGTGCATTTATTCCCATGATCGGATTTGAGTTTTGTCTACCGTAATGTAACCTCTGAATTTTGGACTGAATTTGGCACCATTTGTAGATGAATTTAGTCTTGTCAAATTCCTCACATCGTCGACCGTTCGAAATTTACTGCCACGGTTTGATCCATAGCTGCCGTACGCCGAAAAAAGTGTACACGCCGCACCAGCGAAGAGTGGCGTGCAGGAGCCGCCAGAAACTTATTAGCTCGTGGTGGCCGCCATAGATCCCAACGTGTGTCCTGGCTGTCGAGCACAGCGATTCTGTTGCGCAACAGTACGCAGCCATTGCTGACGCCAAGCTCGTCGCACACCGATCCATCATCCACCAAACCCCAACCGCATTCACTTTCCAGCTGCCGCGTAAGAAAATGAAGCTCAGCGGGAGCGGCACATACATACAGCAGCAGAAGAAGAAGACACCACCAGCGTGCACGGTACCCGTCCACGTCGGCCGGTCCTAGAATAGATGAGCCACCACCTCACTGGCCGTGTACTCGTCCATGCGCTGCGCTGATGTGCACGTCGCCGGACAGCCAGCCTACACCCCCTTGCCGTCCCTGGCTACCGTCCAAACCCCGGTGGCTACCGCAGAGCAAAGCGAGCCGCAGGATCCGCCGCCTCATCGGGAACCTTATCGCCGCCGCACACCACACACAACACCCTAGAACACAGAGACAAAAGGCACCCACGGGAGGGAGACGACGGACCACCGCCACGGCCGGCCGGCGTGGGGCACACCGGCACAGCACAGTGGGCGGTACGACACGGATGGATACATGTCATATACGGGGTAACTTGCCGTGGGCGTTGTAGTGCTCTCGTTCTGCTGCCAATTGTTGTCCTCTGTCACGCCCGTCCGGGTGTTTTGCCAGCCAGCTTAGCGCAAGCCGACGACGGCATCCTCTGTCGCGTCCCGGCGGCAGACGAGCGCGGGGGGAGGCGTCGGCATCGCAGAGGTGCTCTGGCCCGGCTCCGGGATACGGTGCCTAGTCATCGCCATCAGCCGTCACGAGAGGGGACAAACGTGGACGGATACACTCACCCATCACCCAGGATACACAACTCACTGCGCTCACTCCCAAGTTGGTCGATTAGTAGCTGGGTAACAACAACATGCTGCGCTGGACCTCGTAGCTCAAAGATCCCTCTCCTCGTTCGTAGCTGAAAAATCTATCTAAGCAACAAGTATAGTAATGCCCACGCCCGTGCGTCGACTGTTCCTCGCCGGTGAACAAACAAACAAAGAGACAAAGCGCCTCGACATGGAGCCAACCAGCGCATCGGATCTAGCGACCTCTCGCAATTGTTTACAGCCACTGCACGACCTCCCCACAACCGGCCGGCGTGCAAAGATCTGCATATTTATGTTTTGCAGCGGCACGACCCAAGCATTAGCACTGCATGGATGGACGAATGGTCAAACTATTAACCAAATTCAGATCCATGCTGGAGTACTACTAATACAAACAACTTTGCCATTTTCATTGATCGAGGAGTTTTCAGAAATTTTAGTAATGTCTCAGACAGCCAGGGGAAAGTGCAATTTTTTTTAGTAATGACAGCATATGTTTCTTTCTCATATTGTTACTAACCGCGTCCCACAACTTGAGAGCACTTATCAGCACGCACAGCACAGATGACATCTCAGGAATGGTCAAACCATACCAACAATCTTCTCAGAATTAAGCGCATTGTCAAACCTCTCAGAATTAAGCTGCAACCCAGAAAAGTAGAGAGATCTCAGGAATGGTCAAACCATAGAAATCTTAGACGCGCATTGTCAATCCTTTCACAAATGTTGCTAGATTTGCAGCAGCAGCAGCAGCACGACCCAGGCACTATTATCTGGACAAATGGTCAAACCATTAAACTAAATTTACAAGGGCAATGTGGCAGGAATCTCACAAATTGCAATACACAGCTTGTAAGCACTCATCGGCATGCCAGGATACATAAACCAGAAGTTTATCACACTACATATGAACATCTCTATGGAATGGTCATACCATATCAACAATAGATGCACATTGTCAATCCTCCTCTCACAAGTTGCAAATCCAGAACATCAACACATGATTCACAGAGACATACATACATACATACATACACACGAGAGGTTTATCATGCCACAGCTATAAACATCTCAGCCAGATCAAAGAAGAGCAATGTAACGATGCGAACTTATTTTTCTTTTTCATAATACTAGGCAGTAGCCTCAAGACTTGTCTTGAGCTACAATGTCTTATAGACGACCATTACCAGCTAAACATCAGAGAAACATAAAACATGCCACAGCTATAACTTATCACACTGTAACCTACTATCAAAAATACTCACTCTCTTAAAACGCTAATGTGCCTGGGAGATTTGGGGAAAACAGAAATCATCTTCTTGGGCACGGGCTGGATGAATCGCCCGGGGAAAAACCCAAGAGGATGGATCTCCTCCCTCCCAGCGCACAGGATTACACTCACTGACAGGCCCAGCACGCACCAGCATCATCATCAATATAAGCT
Source organism: Poa annua (assembly GCA_026929855.1). NCBI lineage: Eukaryota > Viridiplantae > Streptophyta > Magnoliopsida > Poales > Poaceae > Poa > Poa annua. The sequence continues at coordinate 1,290,626 of CM049428.1, read as the reverse complement.
TAAACCTCTCTTAATTCACACGCAGAAATTGACCGTCTGCAGGAAGTCGTCCATGCCCCGGCCGAAGTCACAGCCGGGCATCTCCAGGAAGTCGTCGTCGAGGTCGATGTCGAGCTCCTCCAGCTCCTCGTCGGCGAAGTCGCCGAGCAGCAGGTCCTGTTCGCCGTCCAAGTAAGCCGGGACATCAGAGACGTCCAAAGCGTCCAGACCCGCACGGAAGTCCATCGGGTCAATGTCCGGCAGCTGCAGGCCACGGAGGAGGTCCTGGTAGAACTCTGGGTCATCAGGCAGCTGCACGGTCTCAGTGGTGGACAACACCGTGGCTGCGGGGACTGGAGCCGACTCGGGCGACAGGGGCACTGGAGCCGCTGCTGGCTTGGTTGCATCGAGGACAGAGGACGGCGACGGGTGTGCGAACGGAGCAGCCGAGGTGGAGGACGAGGAAGAGGCAGTCGGCGTGGAAGCGGCTGAAGAAGCAGCAGCAGGGGAGGCCGCAGCCTTTGGCTTCGGTTCGCCACGGCGGCGCCTCTTCTCCTCGATGAAGTTCCTGGAGGCCGCCTGGTAGGCGGCGGAGGCCAGCTCGGCAGTGTCGAAAGTGCCAAGCCACTCCCTCTTGCCGGAGAACGGGTTGCGGATCTCGGCCGCCCACTTGCCCCACTTCCGGAGGCGCACTCCACGGAAGCTCTCACCACCATTCGGACTGGTCGTGCAGGCAGCAGCAGCAGCAGCAGCCGTCGGAGTGACCGGCGGCTTCACACATACCTTGGCGGGAGCCTTACCAAGGAACAGCTCATAGCAGCGCTTGGTTGAGGACGGTGCGGCGGCCTGCTCGTCGTCAGTGTCGGAGTCCGTGGCGTCGGGGTCGTCGTACAGGACACGCACGCGGCGCCTGGGCTGCACAGCAGCAGCAGCCGGACCCTGCTGCTGCGGCCTGGAGAAAGCTGCAGAAGAGGCCTCCTGCTGCTGCGGCGCCGGCGGCACAACCGGCTTGGAGAAGGCAGCAGAGGGTTTAACCCCAAAACCTGCGAGCATCTTGGTCTTGGGCTTCTTGGTGGCCAGCGCCTTCTTGAGGCGAATCTGGTGCGGGCTCAAGGTGGCCATGGCCTGCTCTTCTTCTTCCTCTGCTAACACGGTGGGGGACTGGCTGGCTGCCGGAAACAAGACTACAACAATCTGCTCTGACAAAACTTCTACTGAAGATGGGAGGGGGGAAACTCTACTGGAAAAGGGAACTCTTTTGGTTTTCTGTCTGTCCTGGGTGCAAAAATTGGACGAATCCTCACTGGGGATCCGTCAGTCTCCTCGTAAGAAACGATTACACGGCCTTATGTGGAGGAATCCGGAATACTTCACCCCGAACCCGTCCCTGCAGAGAGAGACACACAAAGAGGAGGAATCCATCAAAACCTCGTGCAAAACCCACCAAGAACCTCCCAGATCTGGGCCGGAGAAGCCGGAGAGAGATAAAGATGAGAAATTTACGGGGAGAAATAAAAGGACGGAGGAGGTGCACGGACCTGAGCATCGACGAGGACTTGTTCCAGCCGTGGAGGAGCCCCTTGTGCATAGATCGGGGGGCGCCGGCGAGGTTGAGGACGGCGGCGGCGGCGGCGAGGAGGAGTAGGGCTACCACCAGATCGGCGAAGGGGCAAGAAGACATATACGAGGGATGGTCTCGCGTCCTTCTTCCCCGACGGCGGCGGCGGTATCGGCGGCGGTGGTGGCGCCTCCGGCTCCGGCCCTGTCTCTCTCTCTCTCGTCCGGCGGCCTAAAACCCCGACCCAAAGCGGCGAGAGGAGCAAAAGGGGTTGGGCTGGTCTCCTCCTCCGATATTTAATCCCCTCCCACTAGGTGCCCTCCCGCGCCACGACTCACGCCTTCCATCTCCACGCTCGCCACTGACACGTGGGGCCGCACGGTCAACCGGTCCCGCACGCCAGTGTAGGGTGCAGCTTCCTTACGGAAGATAAGGAAACAAACGTAGTAGAAAGCTTGGCATTCCGCCGCTGCACGTACTAGTCGAGACCGTACACAACTTCTCCTACCTCTCACAGACATGCGGGTCCGGAAAGAACGTGTGTGGCCACGAGTAATCTACCGTACACCCATCATGTCCGACCCCACAAGGTCAGCGACGGTCCCAGATCTAGGTAAGAAACGCGAACGGTGGGGGTAGGTTTTCGTTCTGGCTTTATTTACGGTGGCGATAGAGGACGAGAGAGGCGGCGGGCGGGGGCGAAATGATAAATGCTTCACCTACACGCCTACCCGTCCCCGTCACCCCACGTCCATGACACGCGGGCCCCGGCCGTACTTTCCGTCCCACTGACTGGACACTGCTCGACAGTGACGACCCAGATCCAGTCTAGGTAGCTACGTACGTGGATGGGCAGTGTGCGGCTGGGAATAATTACTGTACTTCGCTAACTAACGGCCGTGCTGTGGTGGAAAAATAATACTGTAATTTTATTTCACGCGAATGATAATAGTAATTGAGCGGATAAATGAAAGAATTATGTAGTGCTTATTTACTGCTGGAAATTCCGTCGTCCTCGGAGGGGGTGTGGTGAGCTGGAGCGGTGGCGGTTGTGGAAATGTTCAGCTGGCTTGACTGCCAAGCTTAATTAAGGAGATTTTGTTACGGTTCGCTGCAAGGAACGGAGGAAAATCTTTTTCTGTTTTGGTGAAATGTTAATGGTAAGATTTGGTCCTCCTCCTCCTTCCATTTTAAAGCACGCATCAGCAGCAGCATAATGACACGTAAGATTATTGTATTTTCTGCGGCGATATATTCCATGCACGCACCTGTCTCTTTCCACGGTTGACATTTTCGAGTCACTTTTTGTTGAATTTTCCTTGACTGATTGATGCGTTATGAAAGGAGTAGCAGGTGCTCCAGGGATTCCAAGGTTCATAGTAGTACAATGATGATTTATGTTCGTCTTATTTTTATCAGTATACCAAAAATAATATAAGTGCTAAACACAAAGGAATATTGAGATCGCCTGATATATTTCCATTATGCGGGATCAATTATAGATACGCTCTGCGAATCTGGACTGTGAGTACGTCTCGTTTCCTTTTTTAGGGAACATTCATTACATCGATACAAGTAATAATTATGTATCCATACGCGAACAATCGATTTATATGGAAATAATCGGGGATGCCGTACATGAAAAATATATTCGTCACATTGAATATATCAGATTTGTTTTCTCTGATAGCTGAGAACCGGACACCTTTTCGAAATAATTGACTATTTCAAAGAAGACTATGGAATTTTTTTTTTCAAGTGACGGCTCTCGCTTCGACTAAAACATATACGGAACAAATGGAATTCTCACCCGCGATCATTTGTTGTGTCGTGGGGAAGTACCGACGTAGTTAAGAAGTTGGCTATCGAGTTCCGCGGGGGACAACAAGCGCTCGACATCAGTAACACAGAGTGTGATGGCATCGACTAGGTGCAGCATTTCTAGCGCCTAATCGGCGTCATGGCATTTGTGCTACTAACACTGCCTTCTTCACCTCCCCGCCCTACGCATTAGGGAAATCCTAGCCGGTGTCTTTTTTGCATCTCCAGGGAGAAAATGTGATGGCAGAGCCCTCCTTTGGTAGCGGACGTAGTCGACATGATGAGTGTCATGGGGTAGAGATCATCTAGTTGAGTAAAGTTTTTTGATGAGAGTAGAAGGAAAGAGAATTACATAATAATGAATAAAAAAGACCATGGAATCGTAAAAGTACATGCCCGACCGCTCAAGGGTACCACTTAATTGTGCAAATTCGGACTAATTTAATGTTTCTTAAGTTGCAATACAAGCTTAAGGGCCATCCCACCCCACATTGCAAGTTTGTGGTATCTAGCACAAGTTTGTGGTGTCATATGTATTTTTAACTCTGGAAAGAATAATAAAAATACATACACATGATGGCATTTGTGCTACCAGCACCATTTTTCACCTCCCCGTCCTATACTCCTAGCTGGAGCGGTGGCGGTTGTGGAAATGTTCAGCTGGCTTGACTGCCAAGCTTAATTAAGGTGATTTTGTTACGGTTGGTTGGAGCGCAGGAAAATCTTTTCTGTTTTGGTAAAAAGTAATTAGTAAGATTTGGTCCTCCTACAGTCCTACTCCTTCCATTTGAAAGCACGCATCAGCAGCAGCATAATGACACGTAAGATTATATATTCCCTGCACGCACCTGTCTCTTTCCATGGTTGACATTTTCGGTTCACTTTGTGTGGTATTTTCTTTGACTGATTGATGGGTTAAGAAAGGAGTAGCAGGTGCTCGAGGGATTCCAAGGTTTATGGTACAATGATGATTTCCTTTGGTCTTATTTTTCTCAGTAACGGAACATAAATAAGTGCAGGTGTTCTGGCTCCTGACAATGTGAATGGCTCGTGCTAAACAAAAACACAGAGGAATATTAAGATCTCCTGATATCTTTCAATTATGCGGGATCAATTATAGATACGCTCTGTGAATCTGGACTTGTGATCACGTCTCGTTTCCTTTTTTAGGGAACATTCATTACAGCGATACAAGTAATTATGTATCCATACGCGGAAAATCGAATTATATGGAAATAAATGGGGATTTCGGACATATATTCATCTCATTGAATATATCGGATTTGCAGGGATACCTACCACGTGACTCCAGGAGCGCGACACCAGCATACGGCTATTTATAAAGAGAACAAACGAATTTTCTATGGCTATTTTAAAGAAAATTTAGGGGTTGTTTGGCACCCGTCATTTTTATAAAATTCATTGCAGATTCTATACCGAACATGTCTGGTTGTCGTAGAATTGGTATGTCATTGCAATTAGATATTTAAAAAATATCTATGGCATGTTAAATCAATTCATGTTCCTGATGTTATCATTTCTCTGGAATTCTTAGAGTCCATGAAGAATTTTGTTTAATTCGCGTGGCGACTCTTTCTTCGGCTAAAACATGTATGGAACAAATAGAAATTCCATTATCCCATTATTTTTCTCCCTCCGGTAGAACCACATAGCCATCCGCCATGCCTTGGAGGCACGAACAGGCAGACTTGAGAAGTTGGTTGTCGAGTTCCACGGGAAGACAAAAGGCACTCCACATCAATAACATAGTGTGATGGTGTTGACCAGGTGCAGTGCTTCGAGTGCCTAACCGACATTCTGGCATTCTTGCTACTAGCACCGTTTTTCACCTCCCCGGTCCTACGCGCTAGTAAAATCCGGGATGGTGTCGTTTTTGCATCTCTACGGAGAACATGCAATGGCGCAGCTCTGCTTTGGCCGCGGACGCGGTCGACGTGATGAACGTCATCGGAGCACTGATCATCTAGCCGAGTCAAATTTCTTGATGAGACTACAAGCACAACAAATTACAAAAAAGGGAATAAAAAGGACCCTTGGCAAAAAAAATGCACATCCCCAACGCTTGAGTGTATCACCTAATTGTGAAATTCAGACGTATATGATGTTTCTTACATTACAATACAGGTTGAAGGGTCGTCCCACCCACTAGATCAAAACAGGCCACTGGTCCCGGGCCGGGAGGGCTTTTTGTCCCGGTCACACGCCCGGGACAGCGTGTTCAGGACAAATAGCCTCTCCTATTTGTCCCGGGCACGCCACGGCCCGGGACCAGTAGGGGGGTCACGTGGCCAAACCAGATAACCTTTGGCTCCCACTCATTTGTATTACGAACCGGGACAGTATATATGATTTTTTCTTTTCTTTTTTGTTTCTTTTGTTTTGTTTCCTGTTTTCTATTTTTGTTTCTGTTTTCTATTTATGTTACTGATTCTTTTGTGTTTGTGTTTTTTCATTTATGTTTCATTTCAAACAAGATCTAGTTGCATATTATACGTTACTATGTAATATATATCATGAATACACGATTTTTTCCTCGAGATATAGTCATGAATACTACTAGTACACGAGTTCTCCCAAACAAATATTTACAACCGGAAGATCATGTCTAAATATTTACAAACAGAGATCATTACATGACAGAGAAGCATTAGTGACGTGGGGCTACCTTGCGGGTAGCCCACGGTGAGGCTACCTGGGTCGCGCCAAGGATGGAAAGGCCCGCAGAAGGCCCACTCGGGGTACCTTGTGCCCTAATCCAACTCGGTTAGGTCTTGTAAGCTATCGTATCTGTATCAACCACCCGAGACCTGGCTGCCTATAAAGCCAGGAGGGTTGCCCGTCCTAGAGGACACACGCACGTTCAGAACCACGAACCCTAGCGAGATCGCAATCTCGCCATTGTAATCGCTACTCGCATCAATAACCAGACAAGCAGGAGTAGGGTGTTATCCTCCGGGAGTCTGAACCTGGGTAAACCTCGCTCGTCAGCCGTCGTGATCACCTTGCACTCTCCTATCTCCCCATCAATCAACCCGGGGTGTACAACCCTGGGACTTGCCGAGTTAGAACCTCGTCAATTGGCGCCGTCTGTGGGAAAGCAAACAAGTGCTAGGATCATGGTCACGCCGGCTCCATCCGCAATGAAGATCGGCGCACCCGCCATCAGGGAGTCGATCCGATTCGGCTCCTTCGAGTACGTCATCCACTCGAAAGCTCATCAATCGGTGTACGCCGATCTGGACAAAGGTATACACATCACCTTCGGCTCCATATTCTGTTGCATCGATAGTCGTGGCATACTCAGGTCTACGACTTCGGCGTTACGCGCGGCGGCATCATCAAAATCGCCGACCACCGCGCCCGCTGGACCCGCGAAGATCGCATCTGCCGCACCCGCGGAGATCGCGACCGCCGCACTCGCGAAGATCGCATCTGCCGCACCCGCGGAGATCGCCACCGCTGGACCCGCGAAGATCGCATCTGCTGCACTCGCGGAGATCGCGACCGCCGCACCCGCGAAGATCGCATCTGCCGCACCCGCAAGGTTTGCGCCAGCTGTACCCGCGAAGAGGACATCTACGTCGACAATCTCGGCAACGACCACGCGAGTCGAGTCTACTACCCCAACCTCGATCGCGCGGTCAATCATGTCAAGACCCACCTCCACCGTCGCGCCCGCACGTGCGACCGGGGGCCCGCGTCCGACACCAACGTCACGCGTGCCCTCATCTCCCTGGAGGTCCCAGGTCTACCCCAAGCCACTCGCACTCGCCCCGTCGGGTGCGGGCACATGGACAATCGCGAAGAGACGCGACAGCGGGTGCGCCACGCGCCACGTTGCAGCAATTTTCGACCCCGAACAAGAAGCGGGTGACATAAGTAGCAGCGGCAGCACCAACTCTCCAATCCATACCTACCCCAGGCAGGTCTTCATGGCCGGCACAGCGCCGCATGACAACGACGACGAACCCGCATACCCACTGGAGGTGGACATGCCGGACCAGACGAAGCTTGTCATCACGCGTGATATGGCGATCCAAGCAATGAAGCATGTGGACGAGGGCACGTTCCCGCCACCCAACGCATCTCGAGACGATCACCTGGCGGTCCAGTACTTGCTACGCAAGGAAGGCGAACGAATTCGCGTCGAAAAGGCCGAACTTCTCAGGCGCAAAAGGGACGCGGATGCGTCGAGTGCCAGGCGAGCTGCTCTCTCCTTCACATCCTCCACAGAGGTGAATCAGGGAGCACGGCGAACCAGAGCCCGTGTCCCCAACATGGGAGAAGCTGATCGAACAAGGCTCACCCGCAACCTCGACTCGTCCTTCGTCACCGAAGACGAGAATGGGATACCCGTCCCGAAGACGGCGAACGCCGCCCTGATATCAGTCGAGACGTACCTTCGGCTCACGCAGCCACCGGAGGATGACGCGCGCTCCCTCCTCCACAAGCAACAAATTGCCTCCATAAGGGCAATCGAAGAAGCTCTAGCGGCTAAGGGGCCAGGTAATCAAGCTCACGAGCCAACGACGTCGGGCATCTTGGCGGCGCAGCGACAGCCAGTCAAGGACCTTCGAGACGTCCTAACACAGAAGACGGTGGACCGTAACCGCAAGGAGCGTTCGGCTAACGCAGCACAGGAGGACGACCATACCAACCGCGACTTCGAACCATGTGGCGCAGCATGTTTCTCCTTCAACATCCGCGACACCCGCATGCCTAAAGGCTTCAAGTTGACGGCGGGCACACCAAAGTACGACGGGAAGCAAGACCCGAAGCTATGGCTCGAGGACTACCTTATTGCTTGCACCTGCCAAGGCGGAACATCAACCACGGCAATGCAGTACATCCAGCTCATGCTGACAGACTCTGCACGCGGGTGGCTCACAAGCCAACCCAAAGATTCTTTCAGAACGTGGGAAGAGTTCCAGGACAACTTCATCAAAAGTTTCTCGGGAACATTCGCCAGACCAACGACCTATATCGAGTTGCAGGCCTGCAAGCAAGGGAAAGACGAGTCGCTCCGATCCTACATCCAAAGGTGGACACTCCTCCGCAATACAATGGAACCCGTATCAGAGGACAGGGTGATGGACGCCTTCATGCATGGCGTTGCTCGCCGCGACCTCCGGGAGGAATTTGGTAGGCTCCAGCCGAAGACCACAATAGAGTTAATGAAGACAGCCAACCAATGGGCTGAAGGAGAGGACTACGTCCGCGAAACTTCTCCCAAAAAGGAAGGCGAAACAAACAACTGGCGCGAGTCGCGTCAGAAGAGGAAGGCACGTTACACGCACGACTCAATCGAGTTAGTAGCGGCGGGTTATGAAACCCCCCGCGAGGTCAAGCGTGAGGGCAGCAGACAGCACGAGCAAAGTCGACAGCCCAGCTCGAGTCAGTACAACCGTGGCAGCAGCAGCATCGACCACAGCGATGGAGGTCAGAAGCGCGAGTGGAAGCGCCCGTTAACCCCGGCAGAGGAACTGATGCAACCATGTAAGCATCACTCGTTCCGCAACCCGGTAACAGGAAAGTGGGGTTCAAACCACCTGTTGAAAGATTGCCGCAAAGCAAGGAAGATCTACCATGCCATGCAGCAAATCATCACCCCGGTACAGGCCATACAAGCGGCACCGCAGCTAGCCATCCAGGCGGCACCCGCAAACAACAATCAAGTGCAGGCGGCAGGAGCGTTCCCCCAGCCGCAGCAGCAGCAACAAGGTCCGCCGGCAGCAGCCGACGCATACCCAGCCGCACGGGGACAGTTGAACATGATCCAGAAGGGACCCCCGTCGAACAGGAGGCAGAAAATCATCACACGCCAAGTACATCAAGCCATCAACAGCCCGCGCGCGGTACCAGACTACCTGCGCGGGTCGGAGACACCAATCACATTTTCCAGGGCAGATCACCCAGCGGAGGTAGTCCGACCAGGGCACGCCGCACTCGTGATTGAGGCTTTGATCGGTGACTACAGCCTGAAGAAGGTGTTCCTGGACGGGGGCAGCGGCATCAACATCATATTCGCCGACACCCTCAGGCGAATGAACAGGTCGACAGAGCAATTGCCGGAATCGGAGACCACCTTCCACGGCATAGTACCAGGGCAGCTAATCACACCCATGGGAACCATCACACTCGACGTCATCCTCGGAACACCCGAGCACTTCAGGAAGGAGTCGATAGACTTTGAGGTCGTCGACTGGAAGTCACAATACCACGCCATCCTCGGACGCCCAAGCTTTGCCAGGTTCATGGCAGTACCCCACTACGCCTACCTGATGATAAAGTTACCCGGGCCAAAAGGAGTGATCACCGTCCGCGGCGACTTTGGGCTCTCCAACAGCTGCGACCGCGAGTTTGCCAAGATCTCCGAGTCCTTCGGCGTCGAAGAGCGGTTCAAAGCCATATCAGCCGACAACGACAAGACCATCTTCCCGACTCGCAAGAAGCCTGCCAAAGACGCAGCATTCAACACGAACGACGACACCGTCACCCACCAAGTCCATCCGACTGACAACGGAAAGACAGTCAAGGTCTCATCAAGCCTGACACCCGCGTAGGAAAGCGCGCTCGTCGAGTTCCTACGTGAGAACTGGAAAATCTTCGCATGGCAACCTTCTGACATGCCGGGGATACCCAGGGAACTCGCCGAGCACTCTCTGAAAGTACACAAGGACGCAAGACCTGTCAAGCAATCCATGCGACGCTTCTCAGGGCCCAAACGAGACGCTATCACCATGGAAGTCGACAGATTATTGCACGCCAAGTTCATCCGAGAGATCAAGGACTCGGACTGGGTCGCTAACCCGGTCCTTGTTGAGAAAAAGAAGACGAAGAAACTGCGCATGTGCGTGGACTTCACCGCAGTCAACAAATGCTACCCCAAAGACCACTTCCCGCTCCCGCGGATAGACCAGATCATCGACTCGACTGCAGGTTGCGAACGCCTATCTTTTCTGGACGCCTACTCAGGTTACCAGCAGATCAGGCTGAAGGTCGAGGACGAAGAAAAGACAGCTTTCATCACACCCGACGGCGTTTTCTGCTACCAGACGATGCCGTTCGGGTTAAAGAACGCAGGTGCCACGTACCAGCGGACAATGCAAGCATGCCTCAAGGGCTTAATCGGGCAGATCGTCCAAGTCTACGTCGACGATATCGTAGTCACTACCCGGAAGGAGGATACCCTAGTCGACGACCTACGCAAGGTCTTCGCCGCACTGGACGTGTACCAGATCAAACTCAATCCAGAGAAGTGCGTGTTCGGCGTGCCAGCCGGAGAGCTACTAGGGTACCTTGTATCCGCAAGAGGAATCGAAGCAAATTCCGAGAAGGTGCAGAACATTCTCACAATGCCAGCACCAACGAAGCTCAGGGAGGTGCAACGATTAGCCGGCCGAGTCGCAGCTCTCAGTCGATTCATTAGTAAGTTGGGAGAGAAGGCCTTACCCTTCTACCAACTGATGAAGAAGTCAGACAAGTTCGAGTGGACGCAAGAGGCGCAGGACGCATTCGACCATCTCAAGAAGACACTGACAACCTCTCCGGTCCTCGTGGCACCACTGGATAACGAGCCGCTCTACCTGTACGTCTCAGCAACAAACAGGGTGGTGAGCACGGTGCTCGTAGTCGAACGCGAAGAGGAAGGGCACAGCCACCCGGTGCAGAGGCCCGTCTACTACCTTAGCGAAGTGCTTACCTTGTCCAAGCAGAATTACCCGCATTACCAGAAGCTGGCATACGGAGTCTTCATGACCTCCAGAAAGGTCGTCCACTACTTCTCCGAGCACCCGATCACGGTGGTAAGCTCCTCCGGACTAGCAGACATCCTCACAAATCAGCGCGCGACAGGACGAGTCGCCAAGTGGGTTGTCGAGCTAGGACCATGGGGGCTGAAGTATGCTCACCCGAAGTCCATCAAGGCCCAAGTCCTCCCAGAATTCACCACGGAGTGGATAGAAGCCCAGCTGCCAAACGTCCCCGACTTGTCCAACGCATGGACAATGTACTTTGATGGCTCCAAGAAATTCAAGTCAGCCGGGGCAGGAGTCGTGCTCGTTTCCCCCAAAGGCGACAAGCTCAAGTATGTCTTGCAGATGGACTTCCCGAAGCCGTCCAACAACGAAGCCGAATACGAGGCCCTGATCCACGGCATGCGGATGGCCAAGAACTGCGGCGCCACGCACCTCATGATCTATGGCGACTCCTACCTGGTGGTACAGCAAACCATGAAGTCCTGCGACGCCATCGCTGACAACATGATCGCCTACAGAGACCTCTACAACCAGATGGAAGGAAACTTCGACGGCTGCGAGCTGCGCCACATCGGCCGTGAAAGCAACGAGGAAGCCGACGCCCTAGCTAACATGGGCTCGGACAGGGTGCCAGTCCCACCCGGCGTTTTCCTCGAGTGCATCACACAAAGATCCATCAAGACTCAGGGTACAGCAAGCACTGCAACCACAAAAGGCGATGTCAACCCGCCAAGCCAAGACAAGGTCCCCATGGAAGTCATGCTAGTCGAAGCCACATGGACAGGACCATACCTGGCATACATACTGCATCAGAAGCTGCCAGCTGACCCAGTCGAAGCAAAGCGCATCATCAGACGCTCCAAAAGTTTCACCGTCATCAACGGGGAACTCTACAAAAGAAGCATATCAGGAATCCTGCAAAGGTGCATACATCCAGTCGACGGCCAAGCCATCCTACTCGACATTCACGCGGGTACATGCGGACATCACGCAAGCGGCCGGGCACTGGTGGCCAAGGCGCTACGAGCCGGATTCTATTGGCTCACGGCCATGCAGGACGCCGAGGAGCTGGTGAAGAAATGCACAGGGTGCCAGGAATTTGCCAGCAAGCCGCACGCCCCAGCATCAGAGCTCAAAACAATACCACTAGCCTGGCCCTTTGCCCAATGGGGCCTGGACATGGTGGGCCCATTGAAGAAATCCTCACCCGGAGGTCATACCCACCTCCTGGTCGCAGTCGATAAATTCACAAAGTGGATCGAAGCCGTGCCCATCACAAGTTCGACTGCGTCAACGGCGGTCAACTTCATCAGGTCAATCATCTTCAGGTTCGGAGTACCTAACGGGATCATCACCGACAACGGCTCGAACTTCACAGCCGAGGAATTCAAAGACTTCTGCTCAGAGCAGGGGATCAAGCTCAACTACGCGTCGGTCTCGCACCCGCAATCCAACGGACAAGTGGAGAAGGCCAATGGCTTAGTCTGCAACGGCATCAAGAAGCGACTGCGCGTACCCCTAAAACGCGCAGCGGGCGCATGGGTGGAAGAACTGCCATCAGTCCTCTGGAGTCTGCGAACAACGCCGAATAGATCTACCCAGTACACGCCATTCTTCATGGTGTACGGTGCAGAAGCGGTCCTCCCCTGCGACATCAAGTTTGACGCACCAAGAGTAGTCGCCTACGACGAGTCAGAAGCAGAGGAGGCACTCGAAGACAGCAGAGACGCCCTGGACGAAGCACGCGACATCGCCCTAGCACGATCGGTCGTGTATCAGCAGGACCTGCGTAACTATCATACTCGGAGGCTGCGACCAAGAGCGTTCGTGGCAGGCGACCTGGTTCTTCGACTCAAGCAAAAGAAGGTGCACAAGCTCGCCTCCCCATGGGAGGGCCCGTACATCATAACAGAAGCAATAGGCAATGGAGCATACCGCCTTAAGGACTCGAAGACAGGAGTGGACTGCAGCAACCCGTGGAACGTAGCACAACTCCGCCGGTTCTACGCCTAGTTCAAAGCAAGCATTGTACAAGAAAGTCAACGCGGCAGGTTTCAGACGCACTCTTTTCCTTACCAGGGTACCTGAGGGGACTGGAGGGTTTTTAACGAGGCGGCCTGTTCGCATGAATCAATAAAGTGATTTGAAGAAAATCAGTCTCCTCCTTCCCGTCACTCAAGAAGCTCAAAAATCCTAGGCCGCCACTCGATCCACTCGGGGGCTGGCCACACAGGTTGAAATAATAGCTTAGGCCGCTACCCGAACCACTCGGGGGCTGTGCCATACAAGCACGACAAAAATCCTAGGCCGCCACTCGATCCACTCGGAGGCTGGCCACACAGGTTGAAATAATAGCTTAGGCCGCTACCCGAACCACTCGGGGGCTGCGCCATACAAGCACGACAAAAATCCTAGGCCGCCACTCGATCCACTCGGGGGCTGGCCACACAGGTTGAAATAATAGCTTAGGCTGCTACCCGAACCACTCGGGGGCTACGCCATACAAGCACGACAGAAATCCTAGGTCGCCACCCGAACTACTCGGGGGCTGCGCCATACAGGTTGAAATAAAAGCTTAGGCCGCCACCCAACTTGCTCGGGGGCTGCGCCACACAAGCACAGACCCAAAAATCCTAGGCCGCCACTCGACCGACTCGGGGGCTGCGCCATACAGGTCAAGTCCAAAATCCTAAGGCGCCACCCGCAACCCACGGGGGCTGCGCCACACAGGTCACACTTGCAATCCTAGGCTACCACTCGACTTACTCGGGGGCTACGCCAAAAGGACTCAGAAAAATCCTCGGCCGCCACTCGAACCTACTCGGGGGCTGCGCTGCACAGGTCAAGTTCCAAATCCTAGGTCACCACCCGACGCGCTCGGGGGCTGCGCCACACAGGTCACACTTGTAATCCTAGGCCGTCACTCGACCTACCCGGGGACTGCGCCAGACAGGAATTATTCAAAATCCTAGGCCACCACCTGAACGACTCGGGGGCTGCGCCGTACAGGTCAAGTTACAAATCCTAAGTCGCCACCTGATAAAATCAGAGACCGCGGCATACAGGTAACACTTGAAAAACCTAGGCCACTGCTTAGCACACTCGGCAGCTGCGCCACACAGGTCGAATCAGGCACCATCACTTTCGAGTAAACATATCAATTCTCATTACTCGAAACAGTGCTATAATCTACTACAATGTATCTATACAAGCAAATTTGCCCTCTATAGCTAACCCTGTGCATCAGACGACAGCTACTTTAAACCGCAGGTTCAGCCTTTGGCGCATCGAGAGGACCTACAAGCCGCTCGCTCAAGTCCTGGACTTGCCGGATAATCCGGCGCGCAGCCGGCAAGGTCTCGTCGAAGTCGTCGTCACCTGGCAGGCCTTCAAGCACCCGCTCAAGCGGAACATGTGGCCGGTGCATCCGAACATACGCCAGCGCCGCGTTTGCACCAGCCACAAGCTGAGCGTCGACAACCTCCTTCAGCCCTTCGCCATCGCGGAACCTCTCCAGCAAGGCAGGCAACCCGTTCGGCTGCGTATTATGTGGGAAGTACACGCGGTTGACGTGCCAAAGTGTCTTCCGGCAGCTCTCCAGAAGACCCGCAGCGCGCCACGTACGATCAAGCATGGTGGCAAGGACGCGCCCCCTCGACTTGTTCACCCAGAACTGTCGAGCCTCATAGGAGTCGCCGGACGCCTCTCGAGTGACTCGCTCTTCAACGCGAGTCCGCTCGGCCTCCCAGTCGGGATTAACGTCTGCGCACACGAACTACAATTCAGAACGAGAAGGACAAACAAGGGTGAAGGCAGCCGCCAACATGATACGTACCCTGCAACTGCCGACTGATCAGATCCATCTCTCCAAGTAAAAAATCTTCACGACGTGAGAACTCCGCCGTGGGATGCGACTGGGAGCGCTGCAACAGCCGCTCCGTATTCTTCAGGGTCGCCTCAAGCTCCACCACCTTATTCCTCAAATAGGTGATTACCCGCTGGTCATTTGCGCTGCGCGGAGGAGCCGGCGCCGCCCGACGACGGCGAGCACCCGAAGAGGAAGCCACGCCACTCGGCTCGGCCAAGGGAGAAGGTGGAGCATCATCGCGCATGGCACTCTGTCAGGAAATACGCAGAGTCAATACAGAAAGGCGACTGCCAAGCACAGTTCAACTCAGAAGGCAGAAAAGTCAGCAAAATCAACACTGAAGAGCAAAAGACCCGACAGGGCAATATTCATTACAAACGTGAAGTTCAAAATACATGCTACAGCGACTGCCTCATTCCTAAATCTATGCCTACTCTAAGGCCGCGGACTGCGACCGGGAACGGCCCTTCCGAGCAGCCGCCTCAGTCGCCTTAGCAAGGGCCCTCTCGAAGAGTGCCACAAGCTGCGCAGCCAGCTGCGAGGCGCGCTCCTTCACGCCACTCAGCGACGCGGTCCGACCATCAGGCTTGCGAGGAAAACCGCTGACGATCTTCTCGAAGTCACCTGGAACTTGGTGGCCTAAAAGGAGCTGGAAGGTGAGCTCGGAGCCGCGTACCGTCTGCGACCGCGTGAAGTCGGCGATGGTGGTCACGTCCCCAAACGGTGCGGCCAGAGCGTCCACGGTCGCTGGCGGCTGGCTGCCCGGAAAAATGCTCTGATGCACCACGGCCAGGGCTCCGGTCGACTTCTCCAACGCGGCGGAAGACTTCTTCAGGGCATCCGAGGCGTAGGCGCAGACCCGGTCGAAGAAGCCAACCGCGGTCGCCAGGTCGACCGTGTCACTCGACGCGTCTTCGGGAGGAGCTCCACCGCAAGTCTCTGCGCCAAAATTCAAAGTCAGGACAAGAAAAGGAACGAAAACTCAGTAAGCGTCAAGCCGATACTCACGCCCAAGAACAGCGGCGAGTGAAAGGAGGCGACCGATTTGAGTTTTCTCCTGGGCGACCCGCGCCAACTCCCGTTCTTGAGACTCACGAAGAGCCTTCTCAAGCTCATCCACCCGGCCAGTAGCCAGGTCCAGCGAGGAACGCAGTTGGTCCCTCTCCTTCTCCAGGCGAACATAAGCCGCGGCTGCGTCGAGCTGCTGGCGATAGTATGGCTGAAAAATAAAAGAGCAAGGTGTCAATAAAGTTGCGGGCGACTATACTAGTCACCCACACCTTCGGGGGCTACTCCCATCAGGAGCGCTGATCGCGCACCCGATGAGAAATCAGAAACACAAAGAAAACACGAGAAGACTTACGTGGTCCAGGAGCTCAAGGTCCTCGGCAGCCGAAGGAGGAGCCCGGCTAGTCGAGGCCAGGCCGGCGGCCTCAGCATGCACCTTCTCCACAACCACAGGCGTCTCCAGCCCAGTCGAAGGGCCAGAAGTAAGCTCCATGTCCCGAAGGGGAGAGCCGACGTTGTCATAGCGGTGGCTACACCAAAATCAAGAATACAAGACAACTCAACGACGAACCTGCAAAGTACCACTCGAAGGACGTGTTGCAAAGAAACTAACCTGGGGGTGCTGGCGTCGTCAAAACTCGACAGAGAAGGCGAGGGAATCCGTGCGAAGGACCGTGGCGCTGCAGAGCTGACTGGAGGAACGTTGAGAGGTTCCTCCCAGCCACCCGAAGATTGCGCACCCGTGGACGTCGCCACGGTCTCTTCCTCAGCAACATCCACAACCCTGGCAGGCGACGACGCGGTGGCAGACTCGCCGCGACTCGGAAGCTTCCGCTTCTTCCTCGCGGGTTCCTCCGCTTCGTCTTCCTCCTCCACCTCATCGCGGGGAGAGTGTGCGGAAGGGATTTCTTCATCCTCATCCTCCTCCTCGACGAACTTCAACTCATCGTCAGGTCCGTTCTCGGGGAGAGGAGGATAGCTGATGAACAGAGCCCGACCCTAAAGAAAAGTAGACGCAAGTCGAATCAAAATGCAAAGTAGACTCAAGTCGAACAAGTACAAAAAGAGAGCAAGATCAGACTCACCTCAGGAACGGGTTTCGCGGCCCCGTAAGGAGCAACGGGGCACTTGACGTTGCAGGCGTCCGCGGCTCGAAGGTTGGTGATGGACCTGACGTTGGCCTCCACCTCCTCGTCATCCAGAGGCCGGGCGCTAACGCCCTCGGCGGCCCACATCGGGTGGGGCCGGGCGCTGAGTGGCTGCACCCGAAGGCGGAAGAAGGTGGCCATCAGAAAGACGCCACCCGCATCACGCCCAAGGGTCTGAGTGAGCTCGTGCAGCAGGGTCAGCAGGGGCCGCACAACCTCCTTCTCCACGGCAGACAGCGGGTGCGCCCAGGCGCCAGTCTTCCGCAGTCCGCGCTTGCCATCGAAGGCGTCCAGTCCGTCGTCGTTCGACTGGACGTAGAACCATCTCCGGCGCCACCCTTGGACAGAGTCCGACTTCTTCATCTGGAAGTACGCGGTATCACCGCGCACCTGGATTCCGAAGCCGCCCACTGGGAAGGTCAGTCCACTCTTCCCTACGTTCTTGCGAACGAGGAAGAGCGACTTCCACAGGCCCCAGTGGGGCGCGACGCCCAGGAAACACTCGCATAACACTATAAAGCCCGCGATGCTCAGGACGCCATTGGGGGTCAGATCATGGATCTGAACCCCATAGGCGTACAGGAGCCCGCGCACAAAATCGTGCATGGGGAACCCGAAGCCACGCGGAATGAAGTCCGCGAAGCAAACGCGCTCCCCATCGCGGGGAGTGGGAAACGCTTCTTTGCCAGGGACTCGTACCTGGACTTCCTCCGCAGGTGGCAGCAGGCCTTGCGCGCGGAGCAACTCGACATCAGTCTTCTTCGTCGTCGACCTCTGCCAGTCGCCCTCGGGCTTCTTCATCAACCCGGCGTCATCAACGGCGGCGGCGGAGGAGCCAGCAGTGCCCTTCGGCTTTCCCATCGCCTAGGTCGCAGGGTGCGTGGAGAGATTGCTTTGAGCTCGGGACGGCGGCGGCAATGGCAGAGCGCAAGAGGAGAGGAAAAGGCAAGAATGGATTGGAGAAGATGACATCCCAAACGCCAGGGCGCAGTACTTATTCCTCGAGGATCGGCATCTCAACCGTCCATCGCGCAAGGGCTCCGAGCGAGGGCATCCAGCCGTCCACGTGTCGCACGGAGAAGCCAATCGTCGCCGCCAACTTCCTCCACTACGCACGAGAACCGAGGCGTCGTCATCGTGCCGCGCAAATTTCGCGCCCGCTTCGGGGACGTGACAACTGTGGACGTGGTCAGCTCTGACAGCGGGGCCCACCACGTCACGTCCCATCGGGCGTAGAGGCGTGCAGCAGAACCGTCATCAGTGACGTCACCAAGCCAACGACTCCGAAACCAAACGAAGAAACTCGACATATTCATTCGAGTGGTAAGCTTCACAGCTGAAATCAACAAGGTCAGATCAGCCAGTGATCTGAGCACCCGAAGTAACCTTTCGAGTGGCAACGCAGTAAGCTCAAGCAGCCGAATCCATCCAACAAGTAAGCCAAAGCAGGCTGAATAGAAGCAAGCTTCACAAGAAGAAGTCAAAGTAATTCGACTGCACAGATTACTCCCATCGGGAGCGTCTGGTTCGACTGAAGAAATTCGAGTTCAGGCTCAAGATCAAGCAATCCAATGGCGCGTCCAGGAAGAAGGAGTCTTTTGTCCGACTCTGAGACTCGATCAAGCACTCGGGGGCTACTGACGTGGGGCTACCTTGCGGGTAGCCCACGGTGAGGCTACCTGCGCCGCGCCAAGGATGGAAAGGCCCGTAAAAGGCCCACTCGGGGTACCTTGTGCCCTAGTCCAACTCGGTTAGGTCTTGTAACCTACCGTATCTGTATCAACCACCCGAGACCTGGCTGCCTATAAAGCCAGGAGGGTTGCCCGTCCTAGAGGACACACGCACGTTCAGAACCACGAACCCTAGCGAGATCGCAATCTCGCCATTGTAATCGCTACTCGCATCAATAACCAGACAAGCAGGAGTAGGGTGTTATCCTCCGGGAGCCTGAACCTGGGTAAACCTCGCTCGTCAGCCGTCGTGATCACCTTGCACTCTCCTATCTCCCCATCAATCAACCCGGGGTGTACAACCCTGGGACTTGCCGAGTTAGAACCTCGTCAATTAGACCCTATTTTTTCCTCGGGATGGTCTTTTTTGGCGGCCGGATTATACTGCATTCTGCGCCTGGCTTTATGACATAGTCAAGCAGAAAGCCCGCAATTTCCTCCGCGATTGGTAGTAGGCGGTCTTTTGCATCAAGCCTTTTCCGGATCGTCTCAAACTAAAAAGGAGAGATCAACACCAATATATCAACCATTATGAAAATAATTCAATTTGAAAAGTGAACAATTTTGAATGAATTGTTAACGTACCCTATTCCAGTCTACACCCTCATTGAAGTGAATTCGGATGAACTCGCAGACATAGAATCCACACAAATTGGTGCCTTGTTGCTGCTTCGCGCACTTTATGATAGAATAAGATAAGAAATCAATAAAAAATAATCAAAAATATTGAAAAAATGGTATTGTGAGACTGAAATTAAGAATATGCGTATGTGGAACCTAGCTAGTACGTCTTACCTCTCGCCATTTAAAAGTGAGGTTCATTGCAGGGATATCATTTATTACGTGGATCCAATTATATATAGGCACGTTCCATGAATCTGGACCATACGCCCATGTCGTGTTTTTTCCTTTTTGGGGGATTCATTGCAGGGATATCATTTATTGCGTTACCATAAATGGAAATTAATTTTGATTTCAGACGTGGAAATAGAAATGTCTCAATTAATAACTACTCCCTCCTTGCTAAACGAGTTTTCTTTCCAACAAAGTACAAAGCAAGCATACATATATGTACGCCCGTACACTTCACATGAACCCGTGCACAACATAATCCTATGAGCAGTTCTCGAGAGACTGAGCCAACATATCACATCTTGAGATTGATAAAGTCAACACAGACGTCTCGTTCTCGACGGAAACGTCACACTGTACTAATAAATATTTTGTCTTAACAAGAAACAACAACATCAAACATAGAGTTTGAACTGTGATGCATTTTATACTCAGAAATAGTAGAAAGGGACAAACGAAGTTTCATAAGAAAGGTCACGTAATTTAGATATGTCAATAAAACATGTATTTCAGTTGCTTATTTTTATTCTATCTTCATTAACCAAGTATCCAAATTCGTGGTGAGAGAAATTGTTATTAGAGGTCATCTGTATTTTCATTTACTTTGTACCTCGATGTTGCCAAACCCTGTATTTTCGTTAACCTTGATGATTATATTCGATCCATAGAAGATCACGTTTTAATAATATGTTAAGTTAGAGGATTCAACGGTCTTTTAACCCCGCTTGTCACCTTAACAATGTTGTACGTGAAATGATAAGATATAACCACTGCCCCTGCCATAATTGTTATTGCATGCGAGAACTTATTTCTTTAAGACAGAGTAACCACACGCAAACACGGTTGAACAAGAAGAAACTGTACGTGCAAAACAAGTATGCGAAAAGATATTGATTAAACATCTTTGTATATGAAAATACGGCACTTAACACAACTTAACCACTTAGCAATGTATGAATGCTATTCATAACTTCAATTTAACATTGTTTTGAGGTTGCATTTCGTGTTTATGAAAAGTATAAATCGTTTTCTTTTTTCAGAAAGTATAAAACGTTAGTATCATAGAATTCTTCAAGTCATACTTGCAATATGCTCCACTCAACACATAAGCTTCAAGAGTCCAACATATGAACTCCACAATTCCATGAACAAGATCTATAAGGATATCTCAATGCAAACATTAGTCCATAGAGATTGTCATTCAATTACCAAAACCACACACGAGGGAAAATGCTCTTTCAATTGCCCCTGCCATAATTGTTATTGCATGCGAGAACTTATTTCTATAAGACAGAGTAACCACGCGCAAACACGGTTGAACAAGAAGAAACTGTACGTGCAAAACAAGTATGCGAAAAGATATTGATTAAACATCTTTGTATATGAAAATACGGCACTTAACACAACTTAACCACTTAGCAATGTATGAATGCTATTCATAACTTCAATTTAACATTGTTTTGAGGTTGCATTTCGTGTTTATGAAAAGTATAAATCGTTTTCTTTTTTCAGAAAGTATAAAACGTTAGTATCATAGAATTCTTCAAGTCATACTTGCAATATGCTCCACTCAACACATAAGCTTCAAGAGTCCAACATATGAACTCCACAATTCCATGAACAAGATCTATAAGGATATCTCAATGCAAACATTAGTCCATAGAGATTGTCATTCAATTACCAAAACCACACACGAGGGAAAATGCTCTTTCAATTGCCCCTGCCATAATTGTTATTGCATGCGAGAACTTATTTCTATAAGACAGAGTAACCACGCGCAAACACGGTTGAACAAGAAGAAACTGTACGTGCAAAACAAGTATGCGAAAAGATATTGATTAAACATCTTTGTATATGAAAATACGGCACTTAACACAACTTAACCACTTAGCAATGTATGAATGCTATTCATAACTTCAATTTAACATTGTTTTGAGGTTGCATTTCGTGTTTATGAAAAGTATAAATCGTTTTCTTTTTTCAGAAAGTATAAAACGTTAGTATCATAGAATTCTTCAAGTCATACTTGCAATATGCTCCACTCAACACATAAGCTTCAAGAGTCCAACATATGAACTCCACAATTCCATGAACAAGATCTATAAGGATATCTCAATGCAAACATTAGTCCATAGAGATTGTCATTCAATTACCAAAACCACACACGAGGGAAAATGCTCTTTCAATTGCCCCTGCCATAATTGTTATTGCATGCGAGAACTTATTTCTATAAGACAGAGTAACCACGCGCAAACACGGTTGAACAAGAAGAAACTGTACGTGCAAAACAAGTATGCGAAAAGATATTGATTAAACATCTTTGTATATGAAAATACGGCACTTAACACAACTTAACCACTTAGCAATGTATGAATGCTATTCATAACTTCAATTTAACATTGTTTTGAGGTTGCATTTCGTGTTTATGAAAAGTATAAATCGTTTTCTTTTTTCAGAAAGTATAAAACGTTAGTATCATAGAATTCTTCAAGTCATACTTGCAATATGCTCCACTCAACACATAAGCTTAAAGAGTCCAACATATGAACTCCACAATTCCATGAACAAGATCTATAAGGATATCTCAATGCAAACATTAGTCCATAGAGATTGTCATTCAATTACCAAAACCACACACGAGGGAAAATGCTCTTTCAATTGCCCCTGCCATAATTGTTATTGCATGCGAGAACTTATTTCTATAAGACAGAGTAACCACGCGCAAGCACGGTTGAACAAGGAGAAACTGTACGTGCAAAACATGTTTGCGAAAAGATATTGATTAAACATCTTTGTATATGAAAATATGGCACTTAACACAACTTAACCACTTAGCAATGTATGAATGCTATTCATAACTTCAATTTAACATTATTTTGAGGTTGCATTTCGTGTTTATAAAAAGTATAAATCGTTTTCTTTTTTCAGAAAATATAAAACGTTAGTATCATAGAAAAACATTATTCGTAAAACACAAGGTCACTAGATGACATTTCTTGACTATAAAAGTAGCACATGAAAGTACATTGCAGAATCACAATGAAAAATGTATATAGATGAAGTTTTAAAATGGTTATGTTGGCTTTGAAGCTCAAGGGTCACTTGGCTGAAATGGCTCTAATTCTAATAACTTCTCTTCTCTTCTTTATTAGGTTATGCATAGACTGTTTTTTTTACAAAACACAGTAAAACGTAAGCTCACATAAACACACGCACACACTCCATTTATAAACGCACGCACGCACACCCTAATCCTATGAACACCTCTGACAGACCGGGTCAGGTCTTGGGATTGACGAAGTCATCACAGTCGTCTCGCTGTCGACGGGAACGTCGCATCCCACTGAAAAATATTTTGCTAAATGGAAAACACCAACGCCAAACTTTTATGGTTTGAACTCTGATGAGCTGGAGGTACAACCACCCACCTAACCATCTTGTCACAGGTAAGTTCTCAGTACTGCTCGTATAGTACATAGAAAATAATTTCGTTGCCAGGGCATGGGTTTGTTTTCGCATGGGAAAGTAACCAAGGAATCGAATAACTACCTAACGGAGTACTAGTACCATTATACAACAAACTGTTCCGTGGCGGCAACGTGACAAGCCCTACGCGGCGTATGGGCACGCAGCTAGGCGCACTTTTGGCACGGCGAGATGCGTGCCACTCCGGTGGGACCCAGCTGTAGGTCCTTTGTCGGAAGGTGATCGCGCGGGAATTGACTATTCTTTCCCGCCTTTTCCCCCGTGCACGCCGTTCTCCCGCCAAGCCGGCACGTGCGTGCGTGGTTTGTTTAAGGCTGTGAGCTTCAGCTACGACGACGACTACGAGTATGGAGTACGTACACAGTAGGCGCTCTTAAAATAGTAGAGTATGCACACAGTTGAGGCCCATACGGTGTGTGAGAAACATTTATATACAATATTGTTTGCTGATTTTTTGGGTGTGTCGGCGAACGAACAGGCGCCGGTGTGGCACACGTATGAACTGCATGCACACACGACCGTTGGCAGGGGGGCGGCATGCGCGCCACGTGACCACGGGGTGAGACAGACCATCAGACGCGGCGCACTTGGACGTCTTCAGTCGAGCTGCTGCCTGTGCCTGACACCAGATTAGTTTTAGTCCGTCCAGATCCCCTTTTCTGCCGCTCGCTCGGCCACTCATCGCGCGCAGTGGTGGAAGCGTTCCTACGGAGCCTAGTGTGGTGGACTGTGTACACTTCTACTGTATCTGAGCAGCTGTAAAAAAGTGAAATCTGAGAGGGTGCGGGTGAAATCTGCATGCAAATCTTATCCGCAGTTACCGTTGGGAGAGGGGTACTGGTATGGATCCCCGTTGTTTGACTTGGTGAAACCGGATCCTGGTGCAACGGATCGTTTTTTACGCTTCGAAGCGTAGTAGTATTTTGTTTTTGAGGGAGCACGGTGTTTTTCTTTCTCGAATGTCTGGTGATTTGGCGGAACAAAGTAAGCAAAAGACCCATGGCCTCTTTGACCTCGCGATGGGCCAATGTCCGGCCTTTGCTGATTTTTGCTTGAATGAGGGCAAAAGGCATGGCCTACTTGGGCGCCTTTATTCAGTGCTCCCAGCAACGGTTAGGAGCGAGGCCTTCTGGGCCTCACCCAGTAGCCAAGTTCGATTTTGATTGAATATGAGAATTATTTGTGAGATTAAAAAAAGTATCTTCATTTCGAAAATGGTCATAGATTTAAAAGAAAATCAGAACTTGAAAATGGTTCGTGAATTCAAAAAAAGGTTTTACGAATTTGAATGTGTTCACAATTTCCGGAACATGTTCATGAATTCAAAAATATTCCTTGGACTAGAATTTCTTGCATACAAAAGATGTTCATATATTTGAAAAAATAACTAGAACGACGCAGCCTGTTTGTGTGGGCGAAAAGCTTATAAGCTTTGCAACGGACGGGTTGGACTAGGGAAAGAGCGGCTTCGCAAAGGTCTATTTCGTGATCCCGCGTGTGATCTGCTGCCGCCCGGTGGACACGCAAATTGAGGCGGTTCCGTGTATGACCAAATTTGGATCTATTATTAGATTTGTACAAAACAGAAACTAAGATAGTATATCAACACAGACTGGGCTGTACAACAACAACGCATACTGGGTTGTACAACAGTACAAATCAGTTTGTGTGTACAGCAACGGAGACCGTATTGTATAAAAATAAAAACCGGATTGTATAACAACACATATACCGGGTTGTACAACAACATATACCGGGTTGTACAGCAGCACAAAACATGTTGTTTTTGTCGGAACAAGCCGCTTTGACTAGCGATGGGTGAATGGCCGGCCTTGCTGATTCTGGCCAGAATGAGCGCAAGGCATGGGCAACGGAAGTTTATTTTCAACAAAAAAAAAGAAAGTGCTGAGTTTTCGACGGGTCACTTAGATTAGTTTTCACGTGCAGCGGGAGTTCGGGCCGTTCAAACCTTTTATGTGCAGGCGCAGCAGGATGCCAGCCCAGCTTAGGAGCCTTCACCAAGTTTGGTTGGCCAAGCTTTTCCTAGGATGGGCCTTATACAAGACGCACGGAGACCATTAATCAGGCTACATTTTTCTGTTCCTCCAGGCAGAACGGAAGGCGCCGCTGGAGCAGCCGAGGAAGGAGGAAGGCAAAGGTGGTGGTTCAATTCGGATCCAACCACCGCCACCATGTGCCGCATGCACGTACACGTGGATCCTAGCAATGTCGTGTATAAAAAACAAGTTGTATTGATTAACTTTCATTTCCTTATATAAGTGTTGTATGGCCGATTTGTTTTCACGCGCAGCGGTAGTGCAGGCCGTCCAACTTAGCCTCCTTCGCCTAGTTGAGTTAGCCCAGGTTTTGGTAGGATGGGCCTTACGCAACACGCACGGAGACCATGAATCGGGCCAGATTTTCTATCCGTTCCAGGGCCTAATAAATACTACTCCACTCCGTACCAAGGCCCACTGCGCGCAGAGCTGCTCAGTTTTTTTGACGTAAAAAAAGTAGAAGAGCTGAAGCCGAGGAAGGAGGAAGGCAAAGGTGGTGGTTCAATTCGGATGATCCAACCACCGCCACTGATGTGTCCACGTGGACCGCCCGCCCACCAGTTTAGATGGCGTGCCTTAACTAACAACTCTTCACTGACTGCTAACCCCTCCTCGAGATCTCCCTCTCGGGCAGACGCAGATGCAGATTCAGATCTTGTCTGATGTGCATGCACCACACACCCATTATCCGTCCCGCTTGCAAACTCCGGCACTGCCGGCACCAGCATCTCCAACTCGACCACCTGCTCGAGCAGGTCGTGCCGGCACCAGCATCGCCACTCCCACCACAACTAAACTATCGCACCTTGCAGGCGCACGCAGCTGTTTCTGATGCAAGTTGCATGTACTACTATCTATCATTCCGCCAGAGCGACGACCGTACAAGCCAAATGATTCAGCATCATCGTCACCTCAGAACACGGACCACTTGCCAAAGAAAACCCGGCGCCGCCCAAGGAAACGGCGTCCGTTGTTGAGCTCGATGCGTCGTCGGCCCGGCGTGATGCTCGCCGTGGTGTGGATCGTCATCGGCAGCACGCACGCAGTCCCGTGCCGGAATCATGCTCCTTCCAGCCCGCTTTGTTCACGCACTCGCACGCAGCTCGCCGCCGCTTTTCCTTGTTTGTCTGGAACCCAAAATCGTGGCTCACAGCCAAACCTGGCCGGCACTCCACAGTTTATCCCCGCAGCCTAGCGAGAAGAGATCGTTTCGTGATGAGGGCAGCTTTTGGGATCACACGACGGTGCTCGAGCACCTCGACGGCAAGGAACCCCCCGCTCCGGCCAACTTCCCTGCTCCAGAAATATATACTACTAGTATACTACTCGTGTGACATGAGCTCGATGATGATATACAACTAGGAAATATCGTCGACATTATTGGACGACCCGACGTCGACCCGCCATGGGAAGGAGGGAACAATCACGGAGGATCCGAGCGCGAGAGGGAGCGGACAGCCACCACGTCACGCTCGCTCGCTCGCTCGCTCGGAGCCCAAATACTAAACACAAGTAGTACAACAAGAAACGTAAACAAAGCATGGTCAATTTCGAGCTGTCGTGTTACCATGTTTAGTATCTCTCCTTCATTCAAGCCCCATTGATGACAAAAATTAGCCGTCCAGCAGCAGCTTCTGGCGAGAAGAAAACCGGTATTTATTGTTGTTCCACCAATGTCTTCAGAACGTAGTTTGGGTCGTAGTAATATTTTTTGTGGCGGAAGGAGGGTGTCGTGAGAAATCCGGTTTGCATGACCTGTGGAAACCGGCAAACCTCAATATTTTGCAATTTTCCTGTGTGCTTGTGAAAAAAAAAACCGACTAAAAAATATGTAGAATGCCTTTGGTTTTCAGGTCAACCATTCCGGCCAAAACTATCCTCTCCATCCAAACTAATAATAGAGTACATAAATATCCAACTAGTAGTATTTTTTTTCAAACTAGTAGAAGATAATTCGGTGGAGGATTGTATACCTTTCTTTTCAAGAGGAGGAGGTGGCGCTAGAAGGTTCTGGTTTCCACCCATTTTTAGTGGACAGTTGAATCGGAGATGCTATTCTTTTCTTTCTCACATTTAGGTTTGTCATGTCCGTTAGGTCAACGTCCAACTTGCAGCCACAGTTATATCGCCGAAGCCATTTCCGTCCACGCCATAAATCCGGCATCTTACTTTCGACTCACACACTAAATATTAACGTTTCTGCCAGATTAATGTAAACATTATTATTGTTCACTTCAGAGGAAATATTCTCAAGGGGGCATCTAGTACAATTTACCCGCACACTGAATGTTTAATGTATCACCAAGATCAATTTATCATACTGTATTCATTTGCTGTAAAAGTAGATTTTCAGGCAAAAAATATGAACAGTCCCTTGGACATATTCAGAGATAGTTCTTTCCTTTGGAGAAAAAATAGTAATTCCAAGCAGAACCTATGAAGATATTTCTTGTAGGGCAGTTTCGAGAGATTAACTTTCTTCTTCATCAGATAGTTCTTTCTCTCCCCTCCAACCATCCAAAAGAAGTTGAAACATTTTGTAGGTTTAACTTTACTTTTCCCCACAGCAGCACATCTTTTTTAACCTTCCCTTCTACTAGAACCTTTACATCCATCCAAGGTTAAAAAACAACAGGGAGGCGGGGTAAATAAACGCTAGCTAAGGTTAGCCAACGGCAAAAAAAGAGAAAAAACGGCTACTAAACCGATCCGTCCGTCATCAGACGGCGGGCATGGTCTCGTGGTGGTGGCGCATGGCGTCGAGATCCGAGGCGCCGAAGCCGTCGTCGCCGAACGCGAAGAGGCCGGCGTCGAAGCCGTCGTCGCCCCACTCGGCGGCTGCGGCCGCGGCCGCGGCGGCGGCCTCGGGCGAGGAGGAGACGTAGCCGTAGCCTTGGATCTCGTCCTCGAAGCCCCAGATCTGCGCGCCGAACGCGTGCTGGTCCTCCCAGGCGGCGCCGCTCGCGCCGTCGTCTGATGATGAGGAGGAGCCTGCGGCGGGCGGGAGACCCAGCTCGTCGTCGGAGGCCTCGAGCAGGAAGCCCAGCTCAGGTTGTGGCAGGCTGACGTCGAGGTCGGCGGAAATCTCCTCTTGGAGGCTCCGCATGACGGAGGCCAGGTCGTCGCCGGCGGCCGTGTCGGCGTCGGCGACGTCGTCGAGCATGTCCAGCAGGTCCTCCGGCCGCAGCCTCTTGCCCTCTGCTTCCTCGGCCTCGGCGTCTCTAGCCCGCTTGTTGCCGGACGAACTCAGCAAGAGAGAGGAGGAAGAGGTCTCCATGAGATGAGAAAAGCAAAGGAAGCTGTTGTCTAGGCCTTTGCCCTGTGTGTTGTGTTGTGGATGTTCAAACGTACGCTTGGATGCGATGACGCAAACGAAGGGAGCGACGGTGAGAAATGGGATAGCTGTGTTGTGTTGTGCAGCGACGCCGAGTTGGGCGCCGGCTTATATAGCGTTGGCGAAGGCGATCCCTGTTGTGATAAGCGGATTCGCAAGGGTGTTTCCCGCAACTCCCGCTCGCGGTTTGTGTGCGGTGCGGGTGGCGCGGCGCGGAACCGCTCGGTCGCACGGTACGACGACCGGGCCCGTGCACCATGTGCAGCGTTGCTTCTTTTCCTTTCCTTTTCCCTCTCGGTCGCTAGGCGCTACTCTTGGTCTGGTCTAATTCCAGGGGGTGAGATCTGGTGCCATGCCATGTGGAGATTTGGTCGCGTCGTGGCCTGCCCTCATGGGGATGGATGCGTGGGTGCGGTGGATAGATCGCCCCGCGCGCGTGAGGTGGAGCCGTTTCAACGCCCACGCCTATACTCACTTGATTATTAGTATCCGTTGTTTTTCCCCGTTGCTGCCACCGATAATTAAACTATCTACTTTTATCCATCAGGAACTGATTAAGCGTCGCCACCTGATTGGGCGAGTGGCGCCCTCAGGACGTGGCTCGTTCTAGAGTAGCAGCTGCATGCACCTGTTCTGTTCTACCGCGAGTGCTTTGACCTTTTGTTTTTAAAGTTTTTCCTTGCTAGTAGTACATTGGAGACATGCTGTAATCGTTCGTGTGACACGTCCCGGGAAATAAGACACTTTCTCCTCCTCCCTCTCATATGAAAACAAAGGAGTTTTCCATACAACTATACAAGAAAGTATATATTAATATACGACAACCAACGGTTGACGACGTCAGAGGATTGCTATCTCCTGCTGCACTTTATCCTGAATAAACTCGTCCGGAAACCAGTTGATGCCCCCCTTTACTTGTGACCCATAAAGTGTCTGCCGCCTGCTCGCTACCACGGATGCTACCTACTCTAACCTTTTTTTTTTGTTCGGTCAAGCACGACAACCCGATGTTTTAATTTATGTTTAGTCTTCCAAAACTACGTAGTACTACCAGCATCTGTCGACATACCGTGCAGTGCAGATCTACTCGACCCAACACCTACACCACCTAAAAATACCCTAACTATGGCTAGTTTTAATTAATTGCACGAACAAATACGGGTGGGAGAAAGAGCGCCAGCCCAACCACCTTTATTTGGTTTGGGTACACGCTCCCAAGCAAGCAAGCAAGCAAAGGCAGCGCCAAGCATGTGACCCCAACCGTCCAAGCGATCCCTAAAAACGGACTACTCCAGGGCCGCTTTTGCAAACGTGCGGGCCACACTCAACGCTTCTTTGTGAAGACCTGCCTAGGGCTGCTTTTCTGAATACGTTTACTTTAGAGGGCTTGTGCACAAACATTCGGCTGCTAGGGACGTGGACGTAAAAAGTGCTCGGACGGAGCGTGGGGGCGCGGGCGCTCTTTGTGGGGCCCACCATCACGGGCGTGTCGCCTTTTCCCGGTAGAGCCTTTATTTTCCGGAGTTTAATTCGGTTTTCGAGTCCGCTATCCGCTGGGTTTCACGCCCGGGCCTAGAGAGTTTGGAGTCCGCGAGCCGAGCCGATAGCGATTCCTTCTCTCTGGCTCAAAGTAGCGGCTACGGCTGCTTGCCATGTGAGCCGGCTCCTCTGCCCGATGGCTTGCATCGTATGGGATGAATGGTGTACACAGTACAGTGTACTCCACTCAGTAGTTGGTTATCTCTACTCCAGCTTTTATACATCCCTAATAAGCTTTCAAGTTTTTCAACTCAGCTTTGGAGCTTCCGAGAAAGAATTTGGTTCCTAACGTCAAATCGTGTACGCGATTACATGCAGTGACCTCCTCGGATCGTTACCTAGAAATGGACTGTGTATTGCGCGTGGGTTTGCAGCCACAAATCAAGTGCCACTTTTGTCCGGAGAAAGGACGGTTGTTAGCTAGTCACTTGTACACTGACCAAGTAAATTAGGCCGAAAAACCCTACTCCGTTGCACCAACCTCGATGATAGATCCATCCAAAAGGACAAGCACACAAGATAACCGAAAGACTAGACTTACTTGACCCAGGACGGATCGATTCACACGTTTAATTTAAGTACTCATTTGATAAAGGAAATTTTATTACTTAAAAGTTTTAATCATTATACCTGGTCTCTGTATAATAAGATGCACACAGCTATCAGTTCAAAAGTGACCAAACTCAAACAGAAATAAAAGACGAATTACATATCAAAATAAGAAATTGTCCATCCGCCCTAAGAAACTGGTAGGTCTGTACGGAGACTATGTTGTTATCCATGTCGGGAGAGAGAATCTCCCTGACCGCAGCCTCCAGCCTCGACGCCGCCTTCAAAAAAAGGTTCGGTGCTGCACATGCTGAAGTGCCGACCATGCTCGTAAGATAGTCGTACACCGATATATGACATGTATAACAGTAACATTCAAATCGTTAAAAATCTTATCATTTCTACATAACTGTAGCAACCAAATAATGACAACAAAATCATCATGCCTATACGCGTCAAATCCTGTACGCGTTACATGCAGTGACCTCCGGGGATCGAGTTACCTAGAAACGGGATGTGTATTGCGCGTGGGTTTGCAGCCACGGATCAAGTGCCACTTTTGTCCAAAGAATGTACGGTTAGCTAGACGTTGATCAAGTAAAATTAGGCCGAAACCCCTACGTACTTCTGTGGCACCAACCACGATGAAAGATCCATCAAGAAGGAAATGCACACAAGGTGACTTAAAGACTCGACTAACTTGACCTAGGACTGATTGATTCACACGTTTCTATATAACCATAGCAACCAAATAATGGCAACAAAATCATCATACCCTATACGCGTCAAATCCTAACGTCAAATCCTGTACGCGTTACATGCAGTGACCTCCGGGGATCAAGATACCTAGAAACGGGATGTGTATTGCGCGTGGGTTTGCAGCCACGGATCAAGTGCCACTTTTGTCCGAAGAATGTACGGTTAGCTAGACGTTGATCAAGTAAAATTAGGCTGAAACCCCTACGTACTTCTGTGGCACCAACCACGATGCAAGATCCATCAAGAAGGAAATGCACACAAGGTGACTTAAAGACTCGACTAACTTGACCTAGGACTGATCGATTTCATTGAAGTACTCACACACTCTGTCTGAAAATGGATGAGCTATTTTACTACGTACTCATGATTCATAATTTGCAAAGGAAAATGAACTACATATTTCCACTTATTTTGTTTCACTACTTTTCTCAAGTGTTGTTTTATTACCTTTCTCAAGTGTTGTGAAATTGTCAACAATTGTTGGATAAGCACCGATCTGGTGTATTACTGTTTTGAAATGTTGTAGACTGTCTTTTGGATTTTCTGTGGCCGATGGAAACGATGGGCAACAAGCTCATGCAAACACAATCATCGGTTTTGTGACGGCCGTGTACATATGAGTTTCCGACTTGCGTATACCATCAAAGTCTATTCTTGATCTTTCCACATAAAGTCTTCTGAACTAAGCATGTGAATGACTTCTTTCTGCATGTGTTATGCAATGAATTTGGCGGACCAAAAAGCATGGACTATGTACTGCTCCCGCTAACTCACAAATGTCAACACAATTTCAAATAACTTTACTTGGTGACGAGTGTTAAAGTCCTGAGAAAGTAGGAAAAGCTAGAAGCAAACAAGTTTTGGTGGTGACTTGTTAACGGAGTCATGAATCCAAGTAGTATCAATCCAACTAGTGTTGCTAAAGATGACGGTTGTTGTCGTTACCGTACGTCTTTGTTCAATCCAACTAGTGTTGCTAAAGATGACGGTTGTTGTCGTTACCGTACGTCTTTGTTCATTCCAGCATGACATTTCAGTGTAATTTTTTTAAAGATTCGACTATGTGCATTCTCGATGTTTATACTTTATCTTAATATTATGTTTTCTCGAGGATGTGTATCAATAATTGATACCATATTGTATTAAGTTCCTCCTATATGCATGTGTTGCATATCACAACAATGGTTGATCCAGGTGTAAGTAAGTTCTTCATATAAGCATGTTTTTCTGTGTGAATTCCCACCTTTCTACTCATTTACCCTTTTAAATAGACACACAACTTGACTATAGCATTGAAGTGCCAACAAAGCACAAATGCACAATCATGATCGTATCACGGCCATTGAATATTCTCTTGATTTTGCCATTCATCCATCCAGTGTATAAATATACTAGCCTATAACTATACATAATTTTGAGAATCGGGGATGAGCAAAGTTAGTCAGACACCACAGTCACACCATTCATATGTGTTTGCATGAGGGAGACAAAACAAGAACTTTGGGGCTTGAGATGTGTCGGGATAAATATTGCTCTTTTACAATCGTATGGGAGGAGAACACAATTGACAATTGGAGCAACCTTGAGCATATCTACCTCAGAATCACAAGTAACCTCATGAAGAAGGTAATTATATTGTCCTCGGGCCGGTCAATAGGTGATTTGGGAAAATTTGATAGTTCCCAGCAATCTGCATGATGTATTATGCCATCCGTTGATGGCTCATCCATTCGTCGTTTTGGTATGCACGGGGATGAGCGACTTAAGCTCGACCATTTATGCCCCACTGTAACATGTACTAGCTTGTAATAGGGTGTACCGTCTCAGAGCCACTAGAAGTTGTGAATTACCGGGTTGTGAACATGGCACTGTACCTCAGCTTTCAAAGTACAATATTTGACATCACAAATATTTAACTATAGAAGTGAAGTTGAATAGAGCACAATCTTGATAGTATCACGACCATTGAATATTGGCTTGATTTTGTCATTCATTCATCCACGTGCGGATGACCATAGCCACACCACACCATACGTTTTTTCCTGAGCGGGACGAAACAAGAACTTTGAGGATTGAGATGTATCAGGATAAATATTGCCCTTTTACAATCACATGGGAGGAGAGCTGGATTGACAATTAGAGCAAACTTGAGCATAACTACTTCAGAATTACAAGTAACCTGATGGAGAAGACATGAATGTGGTCCTCGAGCCTGTCAATAGGTGATCTCGAAAAATCTGTATAGTCCTAGGCAAGCTACATGATGTATTATGCCACACATAGATGGCTCAAGCGTTTGGCTTCTAGTATGTCCGGGGATAAACGACTTACAATCGTCCATTTGTGTCACACATTCACATATAGCTTGCTATGGGGTGCGCCGTCTCGGAGCCACTACAAGCTGTGAAATATCAACATGTGAAACATCAATATGTACTGTTGCTATGAGCTGTGAACAAGACAGGTTTCAGAATACTGCATCTTAGCTTTTAAAGTACGTATAGAACTTCACACAAGTCCCCCAAACTAAGCATGTGAACAACTTTTTGTGTGCACGTCAATTCTTGTGTACACTATGCTCGCAAAAGTGCAAAATGTCAAAGCACACCTTCGTCTCACTTTACTTCACGACGAGTCGTAAGTAGGACTAGAAGGATTCCCGTGACATGTTATCGGAGCCAAGAAACCAAATTCAATTATCGCTGCAATAAATTGTCTACTTTATAATTACAAATCAACACTTGCGGAATTCAAGCACATTGTCCTTCTGTCGACTGATAGGAAGCTTTAGCTTTGGAAAATGTTGTATACTGCTCCCCGATCTCCGTTATGTATTAGGGCACACATAGTCCGCTCATGCGTTAGGCTTCTGATACATACCGGGATGGGTGACGCAAGATCGACCTGTTGATGATCGTAGGTTTGTGGGAGAACGATGCGTACCCCTTAGGGGCATCGATTGCGTGTTATATATGACAGGGAAAAGCCCCCTGCGTGGCGTACAAGGTTGTATACGTATAGTTGGAGTACTACTCCATACTATACGTATATGATACAATCTCTAACACTCCCCCTTAATCTAAAGCTTACAAAGATTTAGATTACGCTTAAACTCATCTAACTTCTTAGGACATAATGTCTTGGTAAAACCATCAGCTATCTGATCCTTACTGGAGATGAACCTGACCTCAAGTTGTTTACTAGCAACTCGTTCTCGGACAAAATAAAAGTCAATCTCAATATGCTTGGTGCGAGCATGAAAAACTGGATTAGCCGAGAGAAAAGTAGCACCAAGATTATCACACCATAAACATGGTTTCTCGAGAAGGGAGACACCCAATTCTCGAATCAGAGCCTCAAGCCATATTAACTCAGCTGTAGCATTAGCAAGGGCTTTATATTCAGCCTCGGTGCTAGAACGAGACACTGTAGGTTGTTTCCTGGCACTCCATGATATAAGATTAGGACCAAAGAAAATAGCAAAACCTCCTGTAGAACGCCTGTCATCTAAATCACCTGCCCAGTCTGCATCTGAAAAAGCACTGAGAAGTGTCGAGGAGGACTTACGAAAAGTGAGTCCAATAGTGCGTGTACCCTGAATATACCTCAATATGCGTTTGACTGCTGTCCAGTGAGTAGTAGTGGGCGCATGAAGAAACTGACATACCTTGCTGACAGAAAAACACAAGTCTGGTCGTGTTAGCGTCAAATACTGAAGGGCACCAACAGTGCTTCTATAGTGGGTACTGTCCTCGGGGCCAAGAGGAGTTCCATCATGCAAAGATAATGTATCACTAGTAGACAGGGGTGTAGGGCAGGAGGTAACATCTTGCATATTAACTCGTTTCAAGATATCAGAGGCATATTTTTCTTGAGTCAGAAGTAAGCCATCTTGACGTTTGTGAACTTCAAGACCAAGAAAATAATGAAGATCGCCAAGATCCTTAAGAGCAAACTCATGACTTAAACTTTTAAGAAGAGCTGTGATTGCCGCATCAGAGGAACTGGTAACAATAATATCATCAACATATATGAGCAAAAATATCTGGATGCCTTCCCGGTCAAACAGAAAAAGAGACGTGTCAGCCTTTGACGGTGTAAAGCCAAGGGTGTGAAGCTTAGCACTAAGACGAGAGTGCCAAGCCCGAGGTGCCTGTTTCAGTCCATAAAGAGCTTTATCAAGTTTGCAAAGATAATTAGGAGTAGCGGAAGACTCAAAACCAGGTGGTTGTTTCATGTACACCTCCTCTTCCAGAACACCATGTAAGAACGCATTCTTGACATCTAGCTGCCTTAGACTCCAACCCTTTGACACAGATATAGATAAAACAATCCTGACAGTAGCAATCTTAACAACAGGACTGAAAGTATCCTCATAATCAATGCCATACCTTTGCTTAAATCCTTTGGCGACAAGACGTGCTTTATACCTGTCAATTGTTCCATCAGCATTTTTCTTTATACGATACACCCACTTGCAATCAATAACATTTTTGTTGGAGCTGGGGGGAACAAGGTGCCATGTTTTATTGGACATGAGAGCATCATACTCGTCTTGCATTGCATGTTTCCAATTCTGATCAGTCATAGCCTCATGTAAACTTGCTGGTTCTCCTGTAGCAGTTAGCAAGCACCAACGAATTGTACCATCTTTGCGAATTAAAGGATTTGTGATACCTTTTTGGAGACGAGTGCGCGGTTCAACAGCAGAAGGGGCTGCAGTAGCGGCCGGCACAGAAGATCCTGGTGGATGTGCATGTGCATGCACAAGAGAATCGGGAGCAGCCGAGCTGCCCTGATCAGTGGACGGGGTCATCTGCTCCTGATCATTGTACTGGTCCATCCCGAGGTGGTCTGCATGTCCCGTGTCGGAGGATGTTGAGGAATCTTGGCATGCAGGTGACGCGTCAGGCGCCTCTTGGCGCTCGCGAGGGGACGCGGAAGCAGTCTCCGGACGAGACACAGAGGAGGGCGACGTGGCGTCGTCAGACTGGTGCGGCCCCGAGCGCACCGGGGAAGGAGCTGCAGACGCGTCAGACACGGATGGCGACTGATCCGAGACTGATTCAGCCCCAGGACTAGCATCAGATTCCGTGTTTTCTTGGCCTGTAGCATGTTCTTCAGAGCTGCTATTTTGTGTGCTGTTTGCATCATTTTCTGCAGAATTTTGATGCGTTTCCTCCACGGGTACCTGTACAGCGTCAACAACAGGTACAATTTGCAAATAATGATCATTAGTGTGCACACCCCTATCTTGTGTTTGTGTAGATGATGTTTCTTGAGGAAATAAGAGGATTTCTTCACGGAGACGACGACCAGCGTTTGGGTGAAGAGTAGCAAAGGGAAAAATGTTTTCGTCAAATACAACATCGCGGGAAATATAGACACGACCAGTACTGATGTCAAGGCATTTTACTCCTTTATGAAGGGGACTATAACCAAGGAACACACATCGTTTAGAACGGAAAGAAAGTTTGTGTTTATTGTAGGGACGTAAATTCGGCCAACAAGCACACCCAAAAACTCGAAGAGAATCATAGTTTGGTTTCGTGTGGAGAAGTTTTTCTGTAGGGGTCTCAAAATTAAGGACTTTTGATGGAATGATATTGATGAGAAAAGTGGCGGTGAGAAAAGCATCATCCCAATATTTTAGAGGCATAGAGGCGTTGGCAAGTAAAGCAAGACCAACTTCAACAATGTGACGGTGTTTGCGTTCAGCAGAGCCATTTTGTTGATGAGCATGAGGGCATGAAACATGATGAGTAATGCCCACCTTTTGGAAGAAACCATTTAACTTTTCATATTCACCTCCCCAGTCAGTTTGCATGGTTATGATCTTCCTATCAAACTTGCGTTCAACAAATTGTTGAAAATTAAGAAACACTTGATACACATCAGAACGCTTTTTGAGGAGATAAATCCAAGTAAATTTACTGAAA
Organism: Poa annua; assembly: GCA_026929855.1. Lineage (NCBI taxonomy): Eukaryota > Viridiplantae > Streptophyta > Magnoliopsida > Poales > Poaceae > Poa > Poa annua. Next base: position 1,253,221 of record CM049428.1, on the reverse strand, counting down.
TCATCGATGAAGCTTACATAATATGCATGCTTGCCTAAAGACAAGGGAGCAGGACCCCACACATCAGAAAACACTTGTTCCAAGGGAACAGTGGAAACACTAGTGGAAATATGGTAGGGAAGCTGATGACTCTTAGCTTGTTGGCATGGATCACATACATAAGAGTTTATTTCTGGGGTGTAAGGTAAATTATTTTTCCTAAGAACTTGCTGAACAATAAAGGACGAAGGATGTCCTAGACGACGATGCCATGTAGAGGAGGAAGGCTTGACGGTGACCAAAGCATGTTTGGAGGAATCCGTTGACACAGGAACAAGAGGATAGAGACCGCCATGGCATGGACCTCTAAAGATTATTTGCTGCGTGGCCTTGTCCTTAATCAAGAAAAAACATGGGTGAATCTCAATGAAGGCATTATTGTCTAGAGTAAGTTTATGAGCAGAAATCAAATTCATGGAGGAACTAGGAACATGCAATATGTTACGAAGTTGAAGGGAATTATTAGGGGTGTGCAAAACTGAATGACCAATATTAGCAATTTCCATACCTTGTCCACTAGCATTGTGGATTTGATCATGTCCTGGATAGGGGTCATGGACCTGGAGCTTGTTCAGCTGGCCTGCAACATGGTTTGTCGCCCCCGTGTCGATGACCCAGTTTGTATCAACACCATAGGCGCCTTTTGGCTCAGGCGGGGTGTCATCATCATCATCGTCGCCGTAACGCCACCAACATTCAGTGGCGGGGTGACCCTCTTTCTTGCAGATCTGACAGTACACACCGGGCTGCCATGGGGAGGCAACACGGTCCGGGCGACCTCTGTTCCTGCCGCGCCCCCCCTTCGGACGACGGTCCTGGCGGCCCTGTTCCGGGCGCGCACGCTGCTGTGGTGGTGGAGGAGGGGGGCGGTACTGCTGGTAGGGCTGTGGTGGATAGGTGTAGGCTGTAGGAGCATATTGTGGAGGATAGTGAGGTTGTGGTTGTGGTGGGGCGGCATAGGGTTGTGGTGGCTGATATGGTGGTGGCTGATATGGTGGTGGTGTCGGAGGCGTGGGATTGTAGGGTGTAGGCTGTGGGTGGTAAATAGGCGGGGAAGGAAGGAGAGGTGGCTTGGATGGACCGCCTCCATAGGTGTGAGGAGGATGGCGAGATGCAGCGTTGACAGATGATGTAAAAGTACCCGTGTTTTGACCCGTGGCAACAAGCATATTTTCACGGTACTCATAGGATAAAAGCTGAGAGCACAAATCATCAAGTGTAGTGGAAGGATTGCCATTGATAGAGGCAACAAGAGGATTGAAAGTACCATCAAGACCATTGAGGATGTAATCCCTGAGCTCATCATCATCAACGGGTTTTCCGGCGGCAGCAAGCTCGGAGGCAAAGCCTTTCATCTTGGAAAGAAATTGATTGGCAGTCATATCAAGCTTTTTGGTGTTGGTGAGAGCACCACGAAGAGTAGAAACCCTGGTTTTGGATTGGGTGGTGTAGAGGCTTTTGAGGACAGTCCATACGTCCTTGGCATGAACCAGATTGAAAACATGAGGGAGCATCTCATCGGAGAGGGAATTAACGAGATAGCTCATAACCTGTTGTTCCTTGCTGACCCAGGCGTCATACTGAGGGTTGGGGATGGAGATCTTTTTGTGGTTCTCATCTTCAGCATCCAAAAATTCAGGGGGTGCCACCTCTGTACCTTCAAGGATGCCAATGACGCGGGCACCACGGAGAGCAGGCATGGCCTGTGTTTGCCAGAACAGGAAGTTCTCCCGAGTCAGCTTGGTCGTTGGCGGCGCACCAAGAGTGGTGCCCGGCGGAGGCATGGATGATGCCATGATCAGATCGGACAGGGTTGAGGAAGGGAGGGGTCGTTGGGTTTGTTTGGACTAGAATTTGTGAGGGATTCAGAAGCTCCTGCTATGATCGTCTAAGAGGGGATGATCCTGTAGGTTTTTGTTGAGAGAAGGAGAGGGGCCGGCGGTGGTGGAGATCTCAGCACCGGAGGCGGCGGCTAGATGGGAAGAGGAGAGCTCTCGATACCATGTTGATGATCGTAGGTTTGTGGGAGAACGATGCGTACCCCTTAGGGGCATCGATTGCGTGTTATATATGACAGGGAAAAGCCCCCTGCGTGGCGTACAAGGTTGTATACGTATAGTTGGAGTACTACTCCATACTATACGTATATGATACAATCTCTAACACGACCATCTATGACATAGCATCAAATATGGCTTGTAATGTGGTACACCATTACAACATGTGAACATTTGATCTTGCTGTTACTCGTGGACAGGGGCACTTAGATCAGATAGTGCACCTCATCTTCAAATGATTGTAGTCCACAATTTTTTCTACGTGAAATTTTTCGAACTAATAAGCATGTGAATGATTTTTTTGTACATCACTTCTTTTACGCCTCTACGCGCTATGCGGTGACTTTGAGGGACCAAAAAACATGGACAAGGTACCGCGCTCGCGAAGTGCAATGTGTCAAAGCACAATTTCATCGAAAGATCAGGCAACATTACCCTATAAATGTGCATAATTGATTGAAATCATCTTATATTAATATGTTTTCTTTATTTAAGAAAATGATTATATCATAACAAACACCGAATCGGTTAATGTGTAACTAAGTCCCTCCTATAAGCATGTTGTATCTCACAACAACATTAGATCCACGTGTAAGTAAGTTCTATATGTGCATGTTGTGTTTCTTTGTGTGAATTCCCAACTTTCGACCCTTTTATCTTTTAAATGGAGATACTACTTACTATCAACTACATCACTGAAGGCCAAGAAAGCATAATCATGATCGTATCACGAACATTGAATATGGGCTTGGTTTCGTTATTCATCCATCCACGTGTATAAATATAGCCTGGAACTATATACAATTTTGAGAATCAAGAATGAACAGGGTTAGTAAGACACCATTGTACACACACCCATATGTGTATGTTCAGGAGGGAGATGGAACAAGAACTTTAAGGCTTGAGATGTATCGGGATATATATTGCTCTATTATAGCCTTATGAGAGGAGGGCTGGATTGGCAGTTTGTGCTTCTCTGTGCTTATCTACTTGGGAATTACAAGTCACCTTATGAACAAGTCAGAATTATTGTCCTGGGATCGGCTAATAGGCAGCTTTTGCTTTGGGAGAAACTGTATAGTGCTCCCCTATCTCCGTGATGTATTAGGGCACATATAGACTGTTCAAGAGTTAGGTATATGGTAAGTATGGCATACCATCACACCTGGCTTGTATTTTGGTGTACTATTTTGAAGCCATTAGAAGATCTGAACTGCATAGCAGCAAACCACTTAGGTTGCCGAACACTGCACCTCAGCTCTGAAATGATTTTACTCCACACGTAGTTGTGCACAAAGTCTTCCAAACTAAGCATGTGACCGACCTTTTTTGCATGTCAATTCTGAGACGCGTTATGCGGTGACTTTGGGGGACCGAAAGCCAAACATAGGCGGCTAGGTACTGCGCTCCCCATGTGCAAAATGTCAAAACCTGTTAACGGAGTCAAGAAACGAAATCCAAGTATCATTGTGTTAAATTATAGTTTAACTTCCCTGTTGGTGATAGAACCAACCACAATGGAAGATACATCCAGAAAAAGAACCGAATAAATGAACTGTACGTATTTGCTGAAGCCCGGGACATACATGCTCCTTGACTTATAAAAAAGAAGAAGGAATAGAGAGTAGTCGCTTTCCCGTGTGTCCTCGCACCGTAAATATACTACTATATCATCAGTTTGTTAGTCAAGTCTACGGCCAAAGGTTGTGATCAGCTTGGAATGGCACCAAATTAAGCCTATACGTACGTACGACCAATCCATGCTAGGTCTAGCTCGAGCCAGTCGCGTACACCGGCAAGGCACGCAGCAGCCGTACGTGTAGCGTGTTTTTGCCGCGCTATCGATGAGATCCGCGTGCATGCACCGACAGGTTAGCTAGAGAGGAACGAAGAAGAGAGGAACGCAGCAGCCGTCGTGCACGCAGCTTGTTCCATCCACCTTCCCGACGTTCGTCGTCCATCATCCGTCGCTGTCGCGACCGTGTCCCCGGCTGCCGGCTTCTAAGTAGTACTGCGTTTCCGGCAGCTATTAGCTTGCTTGGACTTGGACGCGTCTCCCTCCCTGTACGTAGCTCCTCCGAACCATTCATCCCTTTGCTGTGACGGATGCTAGCTATTAACTTACTTATCCGGTAAGGTAAGGCGCACACGGTAGCATAGACAGAAAAAGTTGCGTGGCGAGTTGACCTGGAGTAGCGGGGTGAGCTTACGACGTGTTACAATACAAGGTCTGACCAGGACGAGTAACTTACTGGAAGTTGAAACGGTACAACACGAGTGGGGTCTGTGGTTTCTCAATTCCTGTTTGCAGTAGAGGTGAGTCCGAAGGCATGGCGTGGCGTGCGCCTCGGGGTCGACCGGCCCGGGGATCCGTGTGCGAGGGTTGGGTTAGGTATCCATGCTTATCGCACCTCTGTCTACCCGGCTGCCTCGATGAGCCAGCCGCGGGAGTCCGAGCCGAGCGGATCGCATCTCTCTCACTCTCTACGTGTCGGGGTTTACGCAGAGCATCATCCAGCCACCACTCCTGGGTGGGCCCCACCGCACTTTGATAGCTTAGCCGCGGCGGTGCGGTGCGGCCGTACTAATAAATTCCGGCCCGGGTTTCCCTTGCCCTTGTCGTCGCCGAGGAGCAGCAGCCGCGGATATGACGCATCTGCCCCCACGTCTCGGCTAGCTAGATGCCGTTCCCGAGGGGTGGTCGCAGGACGCAAGGCGACGAACGAGGGCAGCCGGCACCGCACGCCGATGGATCTCTCCACGGATGGACGCTGCCCGTGCAGGGAGCTGTCGGGTTGTGGAGCAATATCATGGCACGGCGACGACGCGGCAGCAGCTCGATCCATTGTTCGTTCGCCGAGAGGTGCACGCACCCACGACGTGACGTGCCTCCGCATTAAACTAGTTCTGATAATAATCTGAATAGTTAGTGATAACCTACTGGCAGCTGTGCTGTCTGTTGAATAATGGAGTACTACGAGCAGAGGCTATGCTAGTCGGTGGAGGTGGAGGTGGAGGCGAGATCAGGAGAGGATGGGGCGAGATCCACGCATCCACGTGATGGGCCATGGTGTCAGGGGAGCGTGCGTGGTGATGGGTTTGGTTCGGCGGGTGGTGGGGGAGGAGATACGGCGTCGTGCGCGCGCGCATCCACGTCCACGTCACTCCCCCCCACCCTGTGGACGGGACCAGAAGAAGATGGGCAACGTAACTGTGCGTGAGGTGAGATGGGATCTTCCCTCATTCTAGTTTCTTTAAAATATTATATTTAATCGGAGGTCTGCCTCTTCTGTCGTACTGTGCAGCGTGCTACCTCCTCAATCTTACTGGAAGCGAAACGATTTGAGTTGGACTAGCAGAGCATTTCTAACAGCGCAGACCAAAACCAGGTCTGAGTTGTTTACAGATTTATAAATCATCTCGGAGGAAAAGAAACGGAACCGTAAATCGATTTCTTTTGTTTTCGCAGGAACCAACATAGGAAATATAGATGTCGTCTATATTGCGAAACACACATCGCGGAATCACTCAAAACTAACAATAGCTAAGCTTGTCACCACCCTAACCCTCTCGAACCTTCATATGCGGCGGCTCCAATCACATTCCGTCGGAGACGAGGTTAATGTGGAAGTGGGCATGTTTCTCACCTTCTAGAGAACTACTACTACGACGACGTCAACGAAGCCCTTGGAGATGAAGTCCTCCGACATGAAGGCTGAGTCAAATGCGCCTCCCTCTTCGACCCGCGCACCTGCACGTCTGACGAGCTCCCCTCGCCAAAGCGGCGCGCCGCTTACTTCCGGTCAAACTCATCAACCGCGCGGTAGAGGAGAGAAGCTGGCAGCTCCAAACTTGGTTGGTGAAGCAGCGTGGCGAATGCTTCTTCGCCGCATCGGAGCCAACGCCGAACTGAATTCACAACCATGTGTGGTATAAATTGGGGTCGGACAGCGGGGTTCTCGTGCAAACAAATACATTTTACCGGGTTTCGTTCTGACAAAAAACAATTTGAACAGTCGAAATATCGAGTTTTGCGTGATTATTAGCAACTGCTACAGACTCTCAGACTACCTTGTTTTATTTTTGTTTTCATAGCAATACTTGGGGTCCTATATCTTACGTGTCTGATATCTACACCACCCGCGTAGCGGTCAGTCATAGAATATCTCTCCACGCGCCACATCATTAGCATCCAGAAGCAAGTTGCGTATCTGGATATGTGCTGCAGCGGAGGACGAAAGGTACAACGCCAACGCAGGACTCGCCACCCACCGGCCCCGTTGCTATGGCCGTTCATCGGGTCCGGCGTGCGAGAGTTGCTTGCAGAAACGAGAGACGCCGGCAGCCACCGGTGTGCAGTGCGAAGCGTCCAGATCATGCGTGCCGGACGTTGTCAGTACAGTACGATCGGCACAGGTAGGACATGCTGCCGGTATGGCTCGGGCCTTTGTGCATGAGCTTTACTTAACCTCGGAAGGAAGGTTTCATCGTTAACACGATCCCTTGTTCAGGTCTTGCCTTTGGATTTCAGGGTGTCAACCTCCGGTCCCATGCATGATTCCCATCCACCGGCTGGCGGTCGCATAATATCTCTACGAATTGGTAGGTGCATGTTGGACAAACCAGGGCCAGATATTTAAAACGTCTAACAGACAAAAGTTTCAGAAATCTCCAAATTAGACCGATCTCTCAAAACCGTTGTCTGTCTTCATGCAAGGTACGGTATACTCGATGGAGTGGTTATCTCACATCACATTAAACGGTACATTGACTACACTGGAAAATGTTAAATGGGTGATACTTGAAACTGATTTTGAAAAGGCATATATATGGTCAATCATCCAAGCGGATTCTAACGTGTACCTGTCATGTAGTGTTGCATATGTTTTTGGTAATTGATTGCATGGGTTAGATCACAAGTATAGAGTTCTTCTCAGGGTAAGAGTGTTTGCCTTAATTTGGTCGTTTGGCTATATAGAAATGACAAGTTTTTAATGATAAACATTTATCTCTTATGCTGGTCATGTACCGGTGTACACATGTGATTCGTTCATGGTCTATAAAGCGTAGAGTTTCACGACATTTAGAGAGGTGTCTGATCGGTTGGAGGTGACATAGAGGAATTTTGTATCCCACATGGTTTGGCGGCATAGTCTTCGGATTGGTCCACCAGCTTTCTAGACGTGTTACGAGCTCTCTTTAGATCCTTGTAGTATGACGTTTTAGCATTTATTTTTGTTTCCAACCTTGTTGGTCTTGTGTATCTTGTTATACAGAGGTTGGGTGTAAAACTTATTGCTTTGATGCTTGACAAATAAAATACCTATTATTAAAAAAAAATTAGAAACATGTTAATCCTCTTGACCTCACTCGCTAGAAGACCGCAAAATAAATATCCACATGAAAAGTCATGATGCTTCAAGAGCGGTTCAAACTTGGAAAATAACATGACCCGACTGCTTCCTTCTGAAAAACACGTTCAGTAGTATGAATAAAACATATATGCATCATGTTCAGCCACACGAACATGCATCGCCAGAGACCAAAGAACTGGTGAAAGTGTGAAATATGATCAAACCATACGATCTGGCCAACTCTGGAGTCTGAACCAACAACAACAATAAAAATAAACATATCAAATGACTTGCTCCAAAGCTTGGAAATGTTTTGCAAAATAAAGTTGACGTGGGGCTACCTTGCGGGTAGCCCACGATGAGACTACCTGTGCCGCGCCAAGGATGGAAAGGCCCGCAGAAGGCCCACTCGGGTAATCTCATATCCTAGTCCAACTCGGGTAGGACTTGTAACCTACCGTATCTGTACCAACCACCCGAGACTTGGCTGCCTATAAAGCCAGGAGGGTTGCCCGTCCTAGAGGACACGCTGAGAACCACAAACCCTAGCGAGATCGCAATCTCGCCATTGTAATCGCTACTCGCATCAATAACCAGACAAGCAGGAGTAGGGTGTTATCCTCCGGGAGCCTGAACCTGGGTAAACCTCGCTTGTCAGCCGTCGTGATCACCTTGCACTCTCCTCTCTCCCCATCAATCAACCCGGGGTGCACAACCCTGGGACTTGTCGAGTTAGCACCTCGTCAATTGGCGCCGTCTGTGGAAAGTTCAAACAAGTGCTAGGATCATGGTCACGCCGGCTCCATCCGCAATGAAGATCGGCGCACCCGCCATCAGGGAGTCGATCCGATTCGGCTCCTTCGAGTACGTCATCCACTCGAAAGCTCATCAATCGGTGTACGCCGATCTGGACAAAGGTATACACATCACCTTCGGCTCCATATTCTGTTGCATCGATAGTCGTGGCATGCTCAGGTCCACGACTACTGCATTACGCGCGGCGGCGCCATCAAAATCGCCGACCACCGCGCCCGCTGGACCCGCGAAGATCGCATCTGCCGCACCCGCGGAAATCGCGACCGCTGGACCCGCGAAAATCGCATCTGCCGCACTCGCGGAGATCGCGACCGCCGGGCCCGCAAAGATCGCATCTGCCGCACCCGCGAAGAGGACATCTACGTCGACAATCTCGGCAACGACCGCGCGAATCGAATCTACTACCCCAACCTCGATCGCGCGATCAATCAAGTCAAGAACCACCTCCACCGTCGCGCCCGCACGTGCGACCGGGGGCCCGCGTCCGACATCAACGTCGCGCGCGCCTTCATCTTCGTGGAAGTCCCAGGTCTACCCCAAGCCACTCGCACTCGCCCCATCGAGTGCGGGCACATGGACAATCGCGAAGAGACGCGACAGCGGGTGCGCCGCTCGCCACGTTGCGGCAATTTTCGACCCCGAGCAAGAAGCGGGTGACATAAGTAGCAGCGGCAGCACCAACTCTCCAACCGATGCCTACCCCAGGCAAGTCTTCATGGCCGGCACAGCGCCGCATGACGACGAAGACGAACCCGCATACCCACTGGAGGTGGACATGCCGGACCAGACGAAACTTGTCATCACGCGTGATATGGCGATCCAAGCCATGAAGCATGTGGACGAAGGCACGTTCCCGCCACCCAACGCACCTCGAGACGATCACCTGGCGGTCCAGTACTTGCTACGCAAGGAAGGCGAACGAATTCGCGCCGAAAAGGCTGAACTTCTCAGGCGCAAAAGGGACGCGGATGCGTCGAGTGCCAGGCGAGCTGCTCTCTCCTTCACATCCTCCACAGAGGTGAATCAGGGAGCACGGCGAACCAGAGCCCGTATCCCCCACATGGCAGAAGCTGATCGAACAAGGCTCACCCGCAACCTCGACTCGTCCTTCGTCACCGAGGACGAAAATGGGATACCCGTCCCGAAGACGGCGAATGCCGCCCTGATATCAGTCGAGACATACCTCCGGCTCACGCAGCCACCGGAGGGTGACGCGCGCTCCCTCCTCCACAAGCAACAAATTGCCTCCATAAGGGCAATCAAAGAAGCTCTAGCGGCCAAGGGGCCAGGTAATCAAGCTCACGAACCAACGACGTCGGGCATCCCGGCGGCGCAGCGACAGCCAGTCAAGGACCTTCGAGACGTCCTGACACAGAAGACGGTGGACCGCAACCGCAAGGAGCGTTCGGCTAACGCAGCACAGGCGGACGACCATACCAACCGCGACTTCGAACCATGTGGTGCGGCATGCTTCGGTTTCAACATCCGCGACACCCGCATGCCTAAAGGCTTCAAGTTGACGGCCGGCACACCAAAGTACGACGGGAAGCAAGACCCGAAGCTATGGCTCGAGGACTACCTTATTGCTTGCACCTGCCAAGGCGGAACATCGACCACGGCAATGCAGTACATCCAGCTCATGCTGACAGACTCTGCACGCGGGTGGCTCACAAGCCAACCCAAAGATTCTTTCCGAACGTGGGAGGAGTTCCAGGACAACTTCATCAAAAGTTTCTCGGGAACATTCGCCAGACCAACGACCTACATTGAGTTACAGGCCTGCAAGCAAGGGAAGGACGAGTCGCTCCGATCTTACATCCAGAGGTGGACACTCCTCCGCAATACCATGGAACCCGTATCAGAGGACAGGGTGATGGACGCCTTCATGCATGGCGTTGCTCGCCGCGACCTCCGGGAGGAATTTGGTAGGCTCCAGCCGAAGACCACAATAGAGTTAATGAAGACAGCCAACCAATGGGCTGAAGGAAAGGACTACGTCCGCGAAACTTCTCCCAAAAAGGAAGGCGAAACAAGCAACTGGCGCGAGTCACGTCAAAAGAGGAAGGCACGTTACACGCACGACTCAATCGAGTTAGTAGCGGCGGGTTATGAAACCCCCCGCGAGGTCAAGCGTGAGGGCAGCAGGCAGCACGAGCAAAGTCGACAGCCTAGCTCGAGTCAGTACAACCGTGGCAGCAGCAGCATCGACCACAGCGATGGAAGTCAGAAGCGCGAGTGTAAGCGCCCATTAACCCCGGCAGAGGAACTGATGCAACCATGTAAGCATCACTCGTTCCGCAACCCGGCAACAGGAAAGTGGGGTTCAAACCACTTGTTAAAGGATTGTCGCAAAGCAAGAAAAATCTACCACGCCATGCAGCAAATCATCGCCCCAGTACAGGCCATACAAGCGGCACCGCAGCTAGTCATCCAGGCAGCACCCGCAAACAACAATCAAGTGCAGGCGGCAGGAGCGTTCCCCCAGTCGCAGCAGCAGCAACAAGGTCCGTCGGCAGCAGCCGACGCGTACCCAGCCGCACGGGGACAGTTGAACATGATCCAGAAGGGACCCCCGTCGAACAGGAGGCAGAAAATCATCACACGCCAAGTACTTCAAGCCATCAACAGCCCGCGCGCGGTACCAGACTACCTGCGCGGGTCGGAGACACCAATCACATTTTCCAGGGCAGATCACCCAGCGGAGGTAGTCCGACCAGGGCACGCCGCACTCGTGATTGAGGCTTTGATCGGCGACTACAGCCTGAAGAAGGTGTTCCTGGACGGGGGCAGCGGCATCAACATCATATTCGCCGATACCCTCAGGCGAATGAACAGGTCGACAGAGAAATTGCCGGAATCGGAGACCACCTTCCACGGCATAGTACCAGGGCAAGCAATCACGCCCATGGGAACAATCACACTCGACGTCATCCTCGGTGCACCCGAACACTTCAGGAAGGAGTCGATAGACTTTGAGGTCGTCGACTGGAAGTCACAATACCACGCCATCCTCGGACGCCCAAGCTTTGCCAGGTTCATGGCGGTACCCCACTACGCCTACCTGATGATAAAGCTACCCGGGCCAAAAGGAGTAATCACCGTCCGCGGTGACTTTGGGCTCTCCAACAGCTGCGACCGCGAGTTTGCCAAGATCTCCGAGTCCTTCGGCGTCGAAGAGCGGTTCAAAGCCATATCAGCCGACAACGACAAGACCGTCTTCCCGGCTCGCTAGAAGCCTGCCAAAGACGCAGCGTTCAACACGAATGACGACACCGTCACCCACCAGGTCCATCCGACTGACAGCGGAAAGACAGTCAAGGTCTCATCAAGCCTGACACCCGCATAGGAAAGCGCGCTCGTCGAGTTCCTACGTGAGAACTCGAAAATCTTCGCATGGCAACCTTCTGACATGCCGGGGATACCCAGGGAACTCGCCGAGCACTCTCTGAAAGTACACAAGGACGCAAGACCTGTCAAGCAATCCATGCGACGCTTTTCGGGGCCCAAAAGAGACGCTATCACCATGGAAGTCGACAGATTATTGCACGCCAAGTTCATCCGAGAGATCAAGGACTCGGACTGGGTCGCTAACCCGGTCCTAGTTGAGAAAAAGAAGACGAAGAAACTACGCATGTGCGTGGACTTCACCGCAGTCAACAAATGCTGCCCCAAAGACCACTTCCCGCTCCCGCGGATAGACCAGATCATCGACTCGACTGCAGGTTGCGAACGCCTATCTTTTCTGGACGCCTACTCAGGTTACCAGCAGATCAGGCTGAAGGTCGAGGACGAAGAGAAGACAGCTTTCATCACACCCGACGGCGTTTTCTGCTACCAGACGATGCCGTTCGGGTTAAAGAACGCAGGTGCCACGTACCAGCGGACAATGCAAGCATGCCTCAAGGGGCTAATCGGGCAGATCGTCCAAGTCTACGTCGACGATATCGTCGTCACTACCCGGAAGGAGGATACCCTAGTCGACGATCTACGCAAGGTCTTCGCCGCACTGGACGTGTACCAGATCAAACTCAATCCAGAGAAGTGCGTGTTCGGCGTGCCAGCCGGAGAGCTACTAGGGTACCTTGTATCCGCAAGAGGAATCGAAGCAAATCCCGAGAAGGTGCAGAACATACTCACAATGCCAGCACCAACGAAGCTCAGGGAGGTGCAACGATTAGCCGGCCGAGTCGCAGCTCTTAGCCGGTTCATTAGTAAGTTGGGAGAGAAGGCCTTACCCTTCTACCAACTGATGAAGAAGTCAGACAAGTTCGAGTGGACGCAAGAGGCGCAGGACGCATTCGACCATCTCAAGAAGACACTGACAACCTCTCCGGTCCTCGTGGCACCACTGGAAAACGAGCCGCTCTACCTGTACGTCTCAGCAACAAACAGGGTGGTGAGCACGGTGCTCGTAGTCGAACGCGAAGAGGAAGGGCACAGCCATCCGGTGCAGAGGCCCGTCTACTGCCTTAGCGAAGTGCTCACCTTGTCCAAGCAGAATTACCCGCATTACCAGAAGCTGGCATACGGAGTCTTCATGACCTCCAGAAAGGTCGTCCATTACTTCTCCGAGCACCCGATCACGGTGGTAAGCTCCTCCGGACTAGCAGACATCCTCACAAATCAGCGCGCGACAGGACGAGTCGCCAAGTGGGTTGTCGAACTAGGACCATGGGGGCTGAAGTATGCTCACCCGAAGTCCATCAAGGCCCAGGTCCTCCCAGAATTCACCACTGAGTGGATAGAAGCCCAGCTACCGAACGTCCCCGACTTGTCCAACGCATGGACAATGTACTTTGATGGCTCCAAGAAATTCAAGTCAGCCGGGGCAGGAGTCGTGCTCATTTTCCCCAAAGGCGACAAGCTCAAGTATGTCTTGCAGATGGACTTCCCGAAGCCGTCCAACAACGAAGCCGAATACGAGGCCCTGATCCACGGCATGCGGATGGCCAAGAACTGCGGCGCCACGCACCTCATGATCTACGGCGACAACTACCTGGTGGTACCGCAAACCATGAAGTCCTGCGACGCCATCGCTGACAACATGATCGCCTACAGAGACCTCTACAATCAGATGCAAGGAAACTTCGACGGCTGCGAGCTACGCCACATCGGCCGTGAAAGCAACGAGGAAGCCGACGCCCTAGCTAACATGGGCTCAGACAGGGTAGCAGTCCCACCCGGCGTTTTCCTCGAGTGCATCACACAAAGATCCATCAAGACTCAAGGTACAGCAAGCACTGCAACCACAAAAGGCGATGTCAACCCGCCAAGCCAAGACAAGGTCCCCATGGAAGTCATGCTAGTCAAAGCCACATGGACAGGACCATACTTGGCATACATACTGCATCAGAAGCTGCCAGCTGACCCAGTCGAAGCAAAGCGCATCATCAGACGCTCCAAAAGTTTCACCGTCATCAACGGGGAACTCTACAAAAGAAGCATGTCAGGAATCCTGCAAAGGTGCATAGATCCAGTCGACGGCCAAGCCATCCTACTCGACATTCACGCGGGTACATGCGGACATCACGCAAGCAGCCGGGCACTGGTGGCCAAGGCGCTACGAGCCGGGTTCTATTGGCTCACACCCATGCAGGACGCCGAGGAGCTGGTGAAGAAATGCACAGGGTGCCAGGAATTTGCCAACAAGCCGCACGCCCCAGCATCGGAGCTCAAAACAATACCACTAGCCTGGCCCTTTGCCCAATGGGGCCTGGACATGGTGGGCCCGCTGAAGAAATCCTCACCCGGAGGTCATACCCACCTCCTGGCCGCGGTCGATAAATCACAAAGTGGATCGAAGCCGTGCCCATCACAAGTTCGACTGCGTCCACAGCGGTCAACTTCATCAGGTCAATCATCTTCAGGTTTGGAGTACCTAACGGGATCATCACCGACAACGGCTCGAACTTCACAGCCGAGGAATTCAAAGACTTCTGCTCAGAGCAGGGGATCAAGCTCAACTACGCGTCGGTCTCGCACCCGTAGTCCAACGGACAAGTAGAGAAGGCCAATGGCTTAGTCTGCAACGGCATCAAGAAGCGACTGCGCGTACCCCTAAAACGCGCAGCGGGCGCATGGGTGGAAGAACTGCCATCAGTCCTCTGGGTCTGCGAACAACGCCGAATAGATCTACCCAATACACGCCATTCTTTATGGTGTATGGCGCAGAAGCGGTCCTCCCCTGCGACATCAAGTTTGACGCACCAAGAGTAGTCGCCTACGACGAGTCAGAAGCAGAGGAAGCACTCGAAGACAGCAGAGACGCCCTGGACGAAGCACGCGACATCGCCCTGGCACGATCAGCCGTGTATCAGCAGGACCTGCGTAATTATCATACTCGGAGGCTGCGACCAAGAGCGTTCGTGGCAGGCGACCTGGTTCTGCGACTCAAACAAAAGAAGGTGCACAAGCTCGCTTCCCCATGGGAGGGCCCGTACATCGTAACAGAAGCAATAGGCAATGGAGCATACCGCCTAAAGGACTCGAAAACAGGAGCGGACAGCAGCAACCCGTGGAACGTAGCACAACTCCGCCGGTTCTACGCCTAGTTCAAAGCAAGCATTGTACAAGAAAGTCAGCGCGGCAGGTTTCAGACGCGCTCTTTTCCTTACCAGGGTACCTGAGGGGACTGGAAGGTTTTTAATGAGGCGGCCTGTTCGCAAGAATAAATAAAGTGATTTGAAGAAAATCTGTCTCCTTTTTCCCGTCACTCAAGGAGCTCAAAAATCCTAGGCCGCCACTCGAACCACTCGGGGGCTGGCCACACAGGTTGAAATAATAGCTTAGGCCGCTACCCGAACCACTCGGGGGCTGCGCCATACAAGCACGCCAAAAATCCTAGGTCGCCACCCGAACCACTCGGGGGCTGCGCCATACAGGTTGAAATAAAAGCTTAGGCCGCCACCCAACTTACTCGGGGGCTGCGCCACACAAGCACAGAATCAAAAATCCTAGGCCGCCACTCGACCGACTCGGGGGCTGCGCCATACAGGTCAAGTCCAAAATCCTAAGGCGCCACCCGCAACCCACGGGGGCTGCGCCACACAGGTCACACTTGCAACCCTAGGCTACCACTCGACTTACTCGGGGGCTACGCCAAACAGGACTCAGAAAAATCCTCGGCCGCCACTCGAACCTACTCGGGGGCTGCGCTGCACAGGTCAGGTTCCAAATCCTAGGTCACCACCCGACATACTCGGGGGCTGCGCCAAACAGGTAACACTTGTAATCCTAGGCCGTCACTCGACCTACTCGGGGACTGCGCCAGACAGGAATTATTCAAAATCCTAGGCCACCACTTGAACGACTCGGGGGCTGCGCCGTACAGGTCAAGTTACAAATCCTAAGTCGCCACCTAATAGAATCAGAGACCGCGGCATACAGGTAACACTTGAAAAACCTAGGCCGCTGCTTAGCACACTTGGCAGATGCGCCGCACAGGTCGCAAATCGAATCAGGCACCCTCACTTTCGAGTAAACAGATCAATTCTCATTACTCGAAAAAGTACTGTAATCTGTTACATTATATTTACACAAGCATGCTTGCCCTCTATGGCTAACCCTGTGCATCAGACGACAGCTACTCTAAACTGCAGGTTCAGCCTTTGGCGCACCGAGAGGACCTACAAGCCGCTCGCTCAAGTCCTGAACTTGCCGGATAATCCGGCGCGCAGCCGGCAAGGTCTCGTCGAGGTCGTCGTCACCTGGCAGGCCTTCAAGCACCCGCTCAAGCGGAATATGTGGCTGGTGCATCCGAACGTACGCCAGCGCCGCGTTTGCACCAGCCACAAGCTGAGCGTCGACAACTTCCTTCAGCCCTTCGCCATCGCGGAACCTCTCCAGCAAGGCAGGCAACCCGTTCGGCTGCGCATTATGCGGGAAGTACACGCGGTTGACGTGCCAAAGTGCCTTCCGGCAGCTCTCCAGAAGAAAGGCAGCGCGCCACGTACGATCAAGCATGGTGGCATGAAGGGAATATGCCCTAGAGGCACTTAATAAATATAGTTTATTGGCAATATCCCAATCGTTCATTATATGTTTTATACCATGCTATAACTGTATTAAGCGGAAACATTAATACAGGTGTGGTAGATAAACAACCAGGTCCCTAGTAGCCTCTACTAAGACTAGTTTCGTTGCGCGATTGATGATCGAGGTTTTCCGATCATAGGGCATGGCGCCGGTCGGCAATGGGAGTCATATCGTTAGGTGTAACGGTGTGATGGACATACCCAGTATTTGTAGGACATAGTCGTTACGCCTTAAGACCGTGAGATCAACTCTTATTGTTATCCCTGGAAGATACTTTGATCGCACCAAACGTCATATCTTATCTAGTGTGACAATAACGGTGATACTTTTGGGTATCGGAAAGGGGTAGTTGAGACGAGGGGTCAACAGCGGGATTTGTCAGTCCGCATAGCCGGATAGATACTCTAGGGCCCACTCGGTGAGATTATGTCAAATGAGTTTGCAAACATGTGACTAGGTCACCAGCTGACATAATATCATAGACGAGTAGAAGATAGCGATGTCGGTAACGAGATCATGCTAGGTATGGAGATATCTGAGAATGGTGCTCGGACACGCTAAGTATCGCCATGACAAAGGGTTTAAGACTATACGTCCAGGTTTGATAGATGAAAGTCATTCGTTATATCTCAGGGGTTAATTCATGGGGTCCAGATCTACGAGTTAGTCGTTGATCATTGAGGAGTCTTGATCATACCTGATATTATATCGAACCGCTATGGTCACACACTTAAGGGGTTTCGACAAGACAACCGGAAAGGAAAGAGATCACCGGGAGCGTCCCGGGAGGGGTCCGATGGAGATCGGGCAGCGACGAAAGAGTTTTCGGAGCTAGGAAAAAAAATTTATATATTATGTTTGATATTAATTAGTGTAATTAATATGAAAATATGATTTTATATATTTATTTTCGGATTTATTTAGGCTGATTTCACTAAATGGGCCTTCTGGTCGAAAGAAGGCCCATGGGGGGGGGGGAAAACCCTCAAGGGAATTTTGTGGGGGAGGCTTGGCCGGCCTAGGTGGGCCAAATGGGGCCCACCTAGGGCCGGCGCACCTGGTTTGGCCGAACTAGGCAATGGGGGATAGTCCCACATTGCCTGGCTGGCAAGGTTGGCTCCCCCTGGGAGCCTATATAAGAAGGGGCACCCCTGACCTTTTAATTCACCAATTAATTCCCAATTTCTCTCTCGATCTCGTGGTTCCCTTGTCGGAGCCGCGCCGAGTAGAGGAGGGGGATCTCTTCCACCATAGCCCGCTACCGCGCTGCTGGTGTTCCGGTCCAAGTCTTCCGCTGCTCGTCCTGGACTGGAGCTTCGGAGGCCGTCGTCTCCACCGTATGTGTGTGACGCCCTGCGAGGTGCTGCGCTAGCAGAACTCGGAGGCCTACTTCCTCCACCCGACCTCGGGGTCATCTTCGTCGCGCCGAGTTCTCCGCGACCTAGAGGTCGGCTACGGCGTCTTCATCGTCAACGCTTGTGCGGGAGCGTAATCCCCGCTATTCGGTCTACGAGGGTATGTATTCCGATCTCCGCCGTACTTCTATATCTACATAGTGTAGATCTTGGCTAGTTTAAGGATATCGTTGCTAGGAATTTTTTTGTTTTCTGCACACGATCCCCTTCATGGCAAGCACGCGCCCCCTCGACTTGTTTACCCAGAACTGGCGAGCTTCATAGGAGTCGTCGGACGCCTCTAGAGTGACTCGCTCTTCAACGCGAGCCCGCTCGGCCTCCCAATCGGGATTAACATCTGCGCACACGAACTGCAAGTCAGAACGAGAAGGACAAACAACGGTGACGGCAGCCGCCAACATGATACATACCCTGCAACTGCCGACTGATCAGGTTCATCTCTCCAAGTAAAAAATCTTCACGACGTGAGAACTCCGCCGTGGGATGCGACTGGGAGCGCTGCAACAGCCGCTCCGTATTCTTCAGGGTCGCCTCAAACTCCACCACCTTGTTCTTCAAATAGGTGATTACCCGCTGATCATTTGCGCTGCGCGGAGGAGCCGGCGCCGCCCGACGACGGCGAGCACCCGAAGAGGAAGCCGCGCCACTCGGCTTGGCCAAGGGAGAAGGCGGAGCATCATCGCGCACGGCACTCTGTCAGGAATATGCAGAGTCAATACAGAAATGCGACTGCCAAACACAGTTCAACTCAGAAGACAGAAAAGTCAGCAAAATCAATACTGAAGAGCAAAAGACCCGACAGGGCAATATTCATTACAAACATGAAGTTAAAAATACAGGTCACAGCGACTGCCGCATCCCTACAACTATGCCTACTCTAAGGCCGCGGACTGCGACCGGGAACGGCCCTTCCGAGCAGCCGCCTCAGTCGCCTTAGCAAGGGCCCTCTCGAAGAGTGCCACAAGCTGCGCAGCCAACTGCGAGGCGCGCTCCTTCACGCCACTCAGCGACGCGGTCCGGCCATCGGGTTTGCGAGGAAAACCGCTAACGACCTTCTCGAAGTCACCTGGAACTTGGTGGCCTAATAGGAGCTGGAAGGTGAGCTCGGAGCCGCGTACCGTCTGCGACCGCGTGAAGTCGGCGATGGTGGTCGCATCCCCAAACGGCGCAGCCAGAGCGTCCACGGTCGCTGGCGGCTGGTTGCCCGGGAAAATGCTCTGATGCACCACGGCCAGAGCTCCGGTCGACTTCTCCAACGCGGCGGAAGACTTCTTCAGGGCATCCGAGGCGTAGGCGCAAACCCGGTCGAAGAAGCCAACCGCGGTCGCCAAGTCGACCGTGTCACTCGACGCGTCTTCTGGAGGAGCTCCACCGCAAGTCTCTGTGCCGAAATTCAAAGTCAAGACAAGAAAAGGAACGAAGACTCAGTAAGCGTCAAGCCGACACTCACCCCCAAGAACAACGGCGAGTGAAAGGAGACGACCGATTTGAGTTTTCTCCTGGGCGACCCTCGCCAGCTCCCGCTCTCGAGACTCACGAAGAGCCTTCTCAAGCTCATCCACTCGGCAAGTAGCCTGGTCCAGCGAGGAACGCAGTTGGTCCCTCTCCTTCTCCAGGCGAACATAAGCCGCGGCTGCGTCTAGCTGCTGGCGATAGTATGGCTGAAAAAAAAAAAGAGCAAGGTGTCAATAAAGTTGCGGGCGACTATACTAGTCACCCACACCTTCGGGGGCTACTCCCATCGGGAGCGCTGATCGCGCACCCGATGAGAAATCAGAAATACAAGGAAAACACGAGAAGACTTACGTGGTCCAGGAGCTCAAGGTCCTCGGCAGCCGAAGGAGGAGCCCGGCTAGACGAGGCCAGGCCGGCGGCCTCAACATGCACCTTCTCCACCACCACAGGCGTCTCCAGCCCAGTCGAAGGGCCAGAAGTAAGCTCCGTGTCCCGAAGTGGGGAGCTGACGTTGTCAGAGCGGTGGCTGCACCAAAATCAAGAACACAAGACAACTAAACGACGAACCTGCAAAGTACTACTCGAAGGACATGTTGCAAAGAAACTAACCTGGGGGTGCTGGCGTCGTCGAAGCTCGACAGAGAAGGCGAGGGCATCCGCGCGAATGACAGAGGCGCTGCAGAGCTGACTGGAGGAACGTTGAGAGGTTCCTCCCAGCCACCCGAAGATTGCGCACCCGGGGACGTCGCCACGGTCTCCTCCTCAGCAACATCCACACCCCTGGCAGGCGACGACGCGGTGGCAGACTCGCCGCGACTCGGAAGCTTCCGCTTCTTCTTCGCGGGTTCCCCCGCTTCGTCTTCCTCCTCCACCTCATCGCGGGGAGAATGTGCGGAAGGAATTTCTTCGTCCTCGTCCTCCTCCTCGACGAACTTCGATTCATCGTCGGGTCCGTTCTCAGGGAGAGGAGGGTAGCTGATGAACAGAGCCCGACCCTAAAGCAAAGTAGACGCAAGTCGAATCAAAATGCAAAGTAGACTCAGGTCGAACAAGTACAAAAAGAGAGCAAGATCAGACTCACCTCAGGAACGGGTTTCGCGGCCCCGTAAGGAGAAATCGGGCACTTGACGTTGCATGCGTCCGCGGCTCGGAGGTTGGTGATGGACCTGACGTTGGCCTCCACCTCCTCGTCATCCATCGGCTTGGCACTAACGCCTTCGACGGCCCACATCGGGTGAGGCCAGGCGCTGAGTGGCTGCACCCGAAGACGGAAGAAGGTGGCCATCAGAAAGACGCCACCCGCATCACGCCCAAGGGTCTGTGTCAGCTCGTGCAACAGGGACAGCAGGGGCCGCACAGCCTCCTTCTCCACGGCAGAGAGCGGGTGCGCCCAGGCGCCGGTCTTCCGCAGTCCGCGCTTGCCGTCGAATGCGTCCAGTCCGTCGTCGTTCGACTGGACGTAGAACCATCTCCGGCGCCACCCTTGGACGGAGTCAGACTTCTTCATCTGAAAGTACGCGATATCACCGCGCACCTGGATTCCGAAGCCGCCCACTGGGAAGGTCAGCCCACTCTTCCCCACGTTCTTGCGAACGAGGAAGAGCGACTTCCACAGTGCCCAGTGGGGCGTGACGCCCAAGAAGCACTCGCATAGCACGATAAAGCCCGCGATGCTCAAGACGCCATTGGGGGTCAGATCATGGATCTAAACCCCATAGGCATACAGGAGTCCGCGCACGAAATCGTGCATGGGGAACCCGAAGCCACGCGGAATGAAGTCCGCGAAGCAAACGCGCTCCCCATCGCGGGGAGTGGGAAACACTTCTTTGCCAGGGACTCGTACCTGGACTTCGTCCGCAGGTGGCAGCAGGTCTTGCGCGCGGAGCAGCTCCACGTCGGGCCTCTTCATCGACGACCTTTGCCAATCGCCCTCGGGCTTCTTCATCACCCCGGCGTCGTCGGCGGCGGCGGCGGAGGAGCCAGCAGCGCCCTTCGGCTTGCCCATTGCCTAAGTCGCAGGGTGCGTGGACAGATTGCTTTGAGCTCGGGACGGCGGCGGAAATGGCAGAGCGCAAGAGGAGAGGGAAGGCAAGAATCGATTGGAGAAGATGACATACCAAAGGCCGAGGCGCAGTACTTATTCCTCGAGGATCGGCATCTCAACCATCCATCAAGCAGGGGCTCCGAGCGAGAGCATCCAGCCGTCCACGTGTCGCACGGAGAAACCAATCGTCGCCGCCAACTCCCTCCACTACGCACGAGAACCGAGGCGTCGTCATCGTGCCGCGCAAATTTCGCGCCCACTCCGGAGACGTGACAACTGTGGGCGTGGTCAGCTCTGACAGCGGGGCCCACAACGTCACGTCCCATCGGGCGCAGAGGCGTGCAGCAAAACCGTCATTAATGACGTCACCAAGCCAACGGCTCCGAAATTAACCGAAGAAACTCGAAAGATTCATTCGAGTGGTAAGCTTCACAGCTGAAATCAACAAGGTAAGATCAGTCAGTAATCCGAGCACCCGAAGTAACTTTTCGAGTGGCAACACAGTAAGCTCAAGCAGCCGAATCCATCCATCAAGTAAGCCAAAGCAGGCTGAATAGAAGCAAGCTTCGCAAGAAGAAGTCAAAGTAATTCGACTGCACAGATTACTCCCATCGGGAGCGGCTGGTTCGACTGAAGAAATTCGGGTTTAAGCTCAAGATCAAGCAATCCAATGGCGCGTCCAGGAAGAAGGAGTACTTTGTCCGACTCTGAGATTCGATCAAGTACTCGGGGGCTACTGACGTGGGGCTACCTTGCGGGTAGCCCACGATGAGGCTACCTGGGCCGCGCCAAGGATGGAAAGGCCCGCAGAAGGCCCACTCGGGGTATCTCATATCCTAATCCAACTCGGGTAGGACTTGTAACCTACCGTATCTGTACCAACCACCCACCTGGCTGCCTATAAAGCCAGGAGGGTTGCCCGTCCTAGAGGACACGCTGAGAACCACAAACCCTAGCGAGATCGCAATCTCGCCATTGTAATCGCTACTCGCATCAATAACCAGACAAGCAGGAGTAGGGTGTTATCCTCCGGGAGCCTGAACCTGGGTAAACCTCGCTTGTCAGCCGTCGTGATCACCTTGCACTCTCCTCTCTCCCCATCAATCAACCCGGGGTGCACAACCCTGGGACTTGTCGAGTTAGCACCTCGTCAAAAGTGTCGTCTCTCCCGTGTATAAAAGTCGTAGTGCTCCTTCGAAGTCCGAATCGACGTGATCTTTCAGTTCACACGCGGCACAATGTCTATCGCGTGCGCCTGAGAAAAAGACGCCTTGTACGTACATCCACATACTAGTACATCAAAGTGAGGAAGTTCACAGAAGAAGCGACTATACACAAGTTGTTGCTCTGGTTTTCTCTTGAGAATGCAAATTCCACATCCATTGTTTATCTCCTCTATAATTACTGTCAGTCGTAAGAACAATCCTGGACATTAGAGAGAGAAAGGTAGTGCGGGATAGCGATAGGTTGTGAACAAACGTTAGGAGTGTCATTTGCTAGAAGGTTATTCCAAATTACTTATCACCTCAGGTTGGAATTTTCTAATTTTGGGATAACGAGAGTTTTATTATCTCCGTCCCCTTGTACATCATAGATGCACATAAACATTTTTCCATAAAGGTAAATCGAAGTTCACGCAGAAGTGTGCGAAAGAAATTAGGTCACGTTCGTTTTATGAAACTCAAAAAGTAAGCATTATGATGTCATCCATGTGATCTATGTGATAAAAATACCTGTCACCTCCACCGTCAATCGTGTAACGACCTCAAAGCATGTCTAGTCGAATAACGTTATATAGACAAAACACGTGTTACATAGAGCATGCAAGTGGTGATATTTAAGTATCTATACATGCAGAAAAGCCTAGCCTAGTGATACTGCTAGTCAGCAAGACTCCTATGACATCACTATAAATTAACTCAAACGGTTGTCGATATTCTGATCACTTTGCGTGTGCCAGTTAGCCCACTACACCGAAGAACCATTGTTCTGACAAATCTAACCTAGAGTTGTCACTCAGAGTTCATGACAGGAAGTAGGCCCCAATGACCCATGCTTGGAGGTCCATATGATGGATAACAGAGGAAATTTCCTTATGCATTTGTTACAAAAATTATTAATTCAACAATCCACAAAAACCTCTTTCTTACATTCCTATGGGCAAAAAACAAGGTAAGGGCTATAAGTTGCACAAGTGTGATCCCGCCTTACTTTGCATTGGTTCTAATGTTGATTTTGTTATGCATTATTGGTTTCCTACTTTTTCATATTCCTATTTGTTTCTTATATTTCCTATGTTTTGCTAGTCTTATGTTTTACACATGCAATCCTACCGTATTCTAGCCTTTTTCTACATTTGACGCCCTCAGTAAGTGTATGACAACATGATTTCTTGAACCGGAGCTGGTCTGATATGCTATGGTAAGAGTGCGTGCTTTCGATGTGCATCTGTAGTCAGGAAAAAAAAAGGAAAAACAAACTAGCGCTCCAGAGTAAGACAAAAATCTCTTATGAGTAGGCAATACAAGTATAAGTACTAGTGTATCAAGATCAAACTAGAGGCTCTTAGAATTGCGGAAATCAGACTTTTCAACATATATGACAATTGGACATGATAGAAAGAACCAATCAGATGAACACATGATAATTTTAAATGCACTTTGTTGTTAGGGTCAACAAAAATAACAAGTAATTAGTGCATTTTCCCTTTGTTTATTAAGCATGGTTAGAGCTATGTATGAATTCTTCATTTGGCAGAGGACCATCTAGAATCCCAAGAGCTATCCATTTTTTACATGAAGCACTATCCATTCATGAATGACCAGATTTTCTCCAGAAGGTTCCAGTATAAATATTTGGATTTCCTTAAATGGTACAAAGATGTATATATTAGATAAACCATACTATAAGATAAAGATGGTTTATATTACCTGTTTTGATGGTTGCCACTAGAAACTTATTATACATATGAGAGTCCTAGATATGGTCATGAGAATAGAAGGCATTGATAGGTTAGTAGTAAATCAAGTGTAATAATTAAAATCGTTACTTATGGAATGCTTGATTGACAACACCAGTTTCCAACCCTATAATATTGAGCAAGTTATGCAAATTGTTACTTTATGGATTTGTTTCCAACATTTCTAAATAATTGTTTCATGCTTTTCTGACAAAAAATAACTTACTGAGCTTGTGAGCTAATAAAGAAGCTATTACTTCTAATATTTTATAATTCATAGAGGATAATAAATAAGCACAAAACATAATGCGTATAATAAATTTTGGTGTACCCGTTACCTTATTTGCTTCACCCAAGTGTTAAATAAATAAAATGCATGGATGTTAGAGTGTTGTAAAGATGAAGTGTAACAATTTGATATGATTTATAATAATTTAAGCTTGTAATAGACATATTTATGTGTTTTCCAGATATTTTAATTCTACTTTGGGAGTTCTTTTTCACATATGTACAACTAAGAATTGATAATTTTGTCGCAAGGTATGAATCTGAAATGTAAAATGAACGAAACATGAAGTTCCTAATGGATGATGCTTGTTTTAGATATTTAGATATGTCGGATGAAAGCCTCCTGAAAATGCTAAACTTGTGCGATGATTCTTAAAACACACACGACTACTAATAGGTCAAATGTGTGTGATTGTAAGTGAACCCATACGACTGTATACTGTATATGATGATTGTAAGCCATCCTACCTGATTTAATAAATAAAGTTATTTGCGATGTTTTTAACTATCGTAAACGGTGTTTTAATCCGCATACGATTTTCAATCTCATCGTCCAGCAATAGTAAACAACGGTATACGATAGCTGATTTCGATCATATGAGATTGCCCAATCTATATTACTGTGATCAAAGAAACAAAGGGGTGAAAGATCACCACACCATACGCCTTGACCCACTCTCGAGTGTGATTGAGCCAACAACAACAATCACATAAACGAATCAAATGAGTCTCTTCCCTCCATCAAAACCGAGCTCTTGTCCTTCATCACGCCTACGACCACATGCACGCAAATTTCTTTGCTCCACACGATCAGTTAAGTTCTAGCAATCTCGGAGCCGGAAGAAAACTACCATACATCGCTTTCACATATGAAAGTCGCACTAGTGTTCCTTCCGCAGGTCCGAGTCGACGTGATTGATCCGCCATTTCCCTTTTCTTTTCAGTGGTACAATCATGCTATGGATTAGCCCGTGGAATTGTCTTTTCTTACGTGAAGCTGTAGACATGACAAGTGCCAGAATCTACTCCAGTGTTTCTGCTCCAATAATTTAAGCCACTGATGTGGACCGGCTAATTTGTCTTTCGCTAGCTAGTGGTTTATCTAGAGCCAAACGAACGACAGCGCGTTGCCACTTGTGCAAGAGAGGGACAACGATAGGCGGCAGACGGCGTCAGTATTTCTCGGACTGGCCGGAACTGATCTGAATTGATATGGTTAAAGTGCACTCAATCATGCCCGCATCTGCAGATAATAAGTCGAAGAAAGATGAAAAAAAGTGGTAGCTAAGTAGCTAGTGCTCTAGGCAAAAGGTGGTGTGGTGATAAAAGAGAAGAACGATAGCACTAGCGTAGTAGTAACACCTAGAGAAGAAAAGGAGCGGCACAGGTTAAAGGCACGGTCTCAGGTGATAGATGCTGTCCCAGCCCTGTAAGTAATCAACATTTTCCTTCTTAGTGAGTGGATTAGTCTGCTGTCTGATCATAGACGGAAAGATTTTCTCGATAAAGGCCCGTCTAGATATGCATCAACGCTGACAACATGCATAAAATTTTCAGTTTGCTACTATAAAGGAGGAAAGTAGTAATATCTTAACATATCCGGAAATATCTTTTGGGTCATAGGAGTATATGTTGCGCACAAAACTCGTATTTTTAAATGTTATAAAATAATTCATTTTTTTATACACATCCGGACATTCTATGTTTGCACATAAAGTTTAGTGGAAAAAAAATATTTTTTGTAGACTTTGTAAAAAGGACAAATCACGGTGTATTAAAATGACTTTGTGCGCGACATATTTCTATCTTCTTATATAGGCCACAAACAAATCTCTTCTTTCATGAAACTTGTGTACGGACAAAAAATATATGGATGTTCGTCCGATTTTTTTAGTAGATTTTTTTAATATTTTAAATGTATTAGAAATGTCTAACATAACAGATGCACCTACACCTAGAACTCGAAACACACTGTGTCTAGTATTTCATCACTTCGTTACTAAATGTTTTAGCATTTTTAAATATATTCACATGTGTACTAATGTATCTAGGTATATTCCGTGATCATATTCGCTCATGTTACTATACATATAGATAAAATTTAAAATACATAAAACATCTTACATTTAGAAATAGAGTGACTACATACGTGGTATAAAGGAAGACACTTGTTTTCCGAATAGGACGGATACCTACTTGGCCCACGTAACGGTCACGGACTCATCGCCTAGCTAGAGATGCCGTGTTTATGTTACCTTTATATGCTGTTGAAATCCTAAAGTGGCGTGCGTCATAGCTTAACCATGGACACAGTTCCATCTTTACATCTGAGCTGAGAGAGGAATATCTACACCTATTCGACCTGATCGAGTGCGTGAACATTGTGGGAAGTTTACAATAAATCGACCATTCGTTTCGACGACTTTTGGTGGCACCAACTATCACGTCAAAAAAAAAAAGAATTTATGCCAGACAAAACAATCAGTCCGTCCACAAAGTTGGCCACTTTGATTCGATATCTACCTAAGATAAGATCACTAGGCAAGACAAGTAGCCAATCAAGGAGTAGCCAGCTAGTACTGTTGTGCTTGAGTACGTGTAGCCGTGAGAGGAACAGGCCAGATTTATGCGCGGCTAGACCAACCCCATGATCTAGTATTATTCGGAACCCATCCCGCTCATCGTCACAGCTTGACAGTCTGCTTAACCAACCCTGACATAATTCATATCCATCACCTATGTCCTGCCTGGCCTATGCCGAATGTATCTTCACTGGCCCTTTCAAAAATGAGTCGGGCGCAATTGAAATAGTGGCTGCTTTTGGGGGCCGGTGCTCGACGCTGGTCCGATTGAAATGGGTGGTTGCATCTTCACCGTCCGCTTCAAAAATGTGTCCGGTGCAATTGACATGGTCGCTGCTTTTTTGGGACATCAGACAATGTTCAGATAGAAAGGGGTGGTTGCACAAGTGCCGTTCTCGTATTATTTTAGAAAAACTGAGCACTCAAATTTAAACAAATTGTTCAAATTGCATTCGATGCTTTTTGGGACGATAGACATTGTTCAGATAGAAAAGGCCTGGTTGCACTAGTACCAACCAACAAATCTTTACCAAACGCCGGATTTTTTTTTAAGCGGGGCAAAATTTGCCTTTTCATTGATATAGAAGAAAAAGAATTGACCAGTTTATATGGAAAATCGGCCGAAAACCGATACAAACACAAAACACAACACACCGGCCCCAAGGTCGCGCTCCAGACTAGTCGATGGCCACACCGCCCGAGCGGCCAAAGCCAACACCCACACCCCTCAACGCAACAAGGCGAAGGAAACAAAACGGAGCCGCCGCTCAGACATCCTCGCCGGCTCCAGAGCCGCGCACCACCAAGCCAAAGATGGGAAGAGCTCGTTGCCGCCTGCCACCAACTCTCCTCGGGTCCCTCCGACCGGCGAAGTATCCAAGACGAGGTCCCAAGAGACAAAACGACGCAGAAGCGCCGCCCCCGCCCGATCCCATGAAGGATCAAGGTTTCCCCCGGAAACTTCCGGGCGGAAAAAAGAGATATACATCACCTCAACAGCGTCTTCAAGAAGAAAGCGGCGCTCCAGGGTGTCGCCGCCGCCTGCCCTGGTCGGCAACCAGGGCAAGGCTTTCGCCCGGTGATGAATCGTAAAGCTCCACCCGCCTCAAGGACCGGCCACACCACCGCCGCAAAACCGCACACAGACCGCCCGCCCCACGCGCCCGACGTCTGAGGCCACCAACGGAACTAGGCGCCGGGGCCGAGAACCGCCTCGCGCCAAGCCACCTCCTAGCTCGCTCGAGGAAGACAACCATCCGGGGCCGCCGCCCCGACTTCCGAGCACCACGACAAGCCGCAGCCAGCGAGAGCCCACCATGGTCCGTCCGTGAAGCGCCGTGGAGAAGCCGAGACGCCCGCCGTCGAAACCGTCGGAGCAAAGCAAGTGAGCCCAGCCAGCCGCATACAACCATGCCTAGGCTCCCCGTCGCAACGGCGAGAAGTGCCGCGTCCGGATCATCACCACCGGCTTACCCGATTGCCAAGGAGAGAGCAAATCGGGCAAGACCGGCCACCACCGCGAGGGGCAGCCGCACCCGCCGCCATCACCGACCGAGGAAAATCCCGCCGCGCACACCCGCAGCCCTGGCATCCTCCTCACCGGCCACGCCCCTGCCGAAACCAGGGGCGCAGCACCGTGGGCGCCGCCACGCCGTCACAACCAACCGCGCCGGCCCGCACGACCCAGATGGGCCCGCACGTGCACAGCCATGGCGGACGCCGCAGCCGACGCGCGCCCCCGGCCACGTCCCGCGCCACCGCAGGAAATCACGCCGTGCCGACCGAGCGCCGAAGCTCGAGCCGCAGCGACGCCCACGACCTTGACCCGCCGCCCACGCGGCCAGGACGGAGGTCTCCCCATCGAATCCGGGCGCGAGGCCACCGGATCCGCCACCTCCCGCTGCACCACGGGCTCCGGAGCCGCCGCTTCGGCCTTCCTTGACGGCGAGAGACCGGCGCCGTCCCTCCGGGTCCGGCCCTCACAGATCGCGTCGTAAGGCCACAGGGGCCCTCCCGAACCGCACTCGCTGGAGAACGGCCGGCCCGCCGCCACCGTGGCAGAGGCCAGTGGCAGCGGCGGCGAGAGCAGGCGGGGGGAGGGTTGCTGCCGGCGGAGATGGGGCGCCCGGCGTCACCGCGGGAGGCGACGCGGGAGCGAGGATAAGGTTTGATGAACGCCGGAATTTATAACTTACGATTTATTCCAAACGGCGACTTGTAAGAGGTATATGTACCGGTGGAAGGGTAATCCAAACTGGTAACTACTCGTACCCTCGCTCCGTCCAAAATTAGCTTTATGTTGGCTAATCTCAACTCTAGTCAGGGCAGGGTTGGGTTGAGTGAATCAAGTTCTGGGTATTACATTTTCCAGATGAAGATACCTTGTATCGTTGCCGCGCGCGGCAGGTACACACGACACATCAGAAAAGAAAATTTGGTCTTGTGCGGGAGTCGTCCTCGGATCCGTCGCTGCCTGGCTTTGAATCTTAATTTCATTTATTTGGTACTCCCTTTTTTAGGTGTATGTGTTGTGTGTTAATCGGTCATCAAAACGGGTGTGTGTTTCCGTTTTCGTAGCGGATGGATTAGATATTCAGATAGCTAGGACTGACCGGTCGAGGCAGGAGAAACTACTCTAGCAAAAGTCTCGTGTCTAGGTCTCATGTCTGAATAATGGGTTAGACTTTAGTGTCTGACCAGGACCTGTGGACTTTAATTGTACACACCTCGTTTCCGTTATTTAGACAGCCGTCTGAGAGCAAATTGCACATAACACGGTGCAGTTGTTGCACAAAACCACAACTTACACTTTGTTTTGCACGGAACACCAGTTTTTGAGTTAATCATTTGCACAGACCACACGAGTAGACATTAACAATCCAAATAGCCAATTAATGGACCATTAGTGATTCTTGGTTCGGTGGACAAGTAAATGGAAATAATATGTCTGCCCAACTCGTCCAAGCGTGAGGCCTCTCCATGGGAGACACCAATGAAATAAGAAAAAAGCTCCCGACATTGAAGCACATACACGAAGGAAGTATAAATTGATGTTCGCTCAGGATAGTGGATCCCATCGAATTGTCTTGGCGCAATCACCACGGTGTCAACAATCATAAAGTCAACGCCAGCGGAGTCGGCACCGGCGCAACATGGATCTCTTGCCAGATTCCCCATTGGATAACAGCCCTCAAGCAAGGGCGCTGTGCATGGTGGCGCAGCATGGAGTTCTCGGCGCCGGCACGCGGGCGCACCGCTGCTCCCGCCGCCGCCGGGAATATTGGATTGCTAATGTCTACTTGTGTGGTCTATGCAAATAATTAACTCAAAAACCGGTGTTTTGTGCAAAACAAATTGGAAGTTGTGGTTCTCTGCAACAGCTACACCAACTTCTAGTGTTATGTGCAATTTGCTCGCCGTCTGACCTTAATAAGATACTAAATTACCAATGCATCATCAATAAACACATGTCCGTATGTAATTTACCCATAATGAACTATTTTGATTCGAGATTCTACATGTTGATAGAATGCATTATCCAGAAACAGAATCAGATTTAAAACTTAAATATTTTTTTAAAAAAATCAAACAAAGGGGGTGTCTGTACGTGTGTGTTTCTGAGCGTCTGTGTATATACTGTGTTTCTAAAAAAAGACTCTTGAAGTTCCACCTATATTCGTTGTTTCAGCCTCCGGTTCTCCGAATAGGACGGATGCCTACTTGATATACTCCTGCTAGTGGTATGCTACAAGTACTGATTGCCCTAGAGATGCCATGTTTAAGCTAATGGAAACGCAAGGACATGGTGACGCATGTTGTAGCTTTAGCGTAACCACAGATAATTCCACCTTTATATCCAACCAGAGGAATGTGAAGATTGGAAATAAATCGGCCATTCTTTTCGGCGGCAGCGGGGCCTCTGCTTTCTGGTCGCCCCAACAAGCAACAATCATGTCAAAAATAGGAAATTCGCTCCACAAAACCGTCGATCGGTCCATAATATAAGTTCACCAAGGTGATTCGATCTATACCTAAGATAAGATCACTAGCCAGTAGCCAAGACAACTAGCTAATCTGGGAGTAGCTTGTTAGTGCTGGCCTTCTGTTTTTCTTGAGTACGTGTGCGTGTAGCCGCGAGACAGACGCGACCAGAGATCATGGGCGACTTGATCCATCCCATGATGTTCATCAGCTCTCCCAGATCCTGCCTCTGCTTCCATCATTCCATGCTCTTGGTGATGGAGCAGTATCCGACCATTTTCCTCCCTGATTTCTGCCGCCAAAAGCATAGTGGACGACAGCCACACGGCTGAACAATTAAGTTACACGAGTTGCTTAGCCACGATCAAGGATAGCCCTAGACACATCTTCACTAGTCTTTTAATAAGCTAAAACCAAATTACTTTATGGCTTTCTTCCCAAGTGCAACGACGACTAGTGCGCAAACCAATTTAAGCTTCTTCGAAAAGGCGTCGATCCGGGCTATCTGTCTGGTTAGTGCATGCCCATCCCATCCGGTTGGAACCTAAACTAGCTAGAAAAGCCATCGCCTCTAGTTCCACAAGCCTAGCTACCTGCTTTGCTCTCTCGACCCGTGTGGCATCTCTTTTCTTTCTCCATATGCCAACCCACTAGAAGTGATTGATAGGAACATGCATAGCAACTTGTCGTGTAAATTGCGACGATGCTTCCGTTTGGGTGCAGTATTCAGCTCTCAAACCCAGCGAATCGGGTTCGAGTGCGAGCTTGCAAAGGTTGTGGAGACATGGACGGAGATATACCTTGGCGTCGCCTCAGAGAGATCGCGATATATGCCGCCGCGCGCGGCAGGTGCGCAGAACACATCAAGAAAAGGAGACATGGTCCTCTCCAGCCCAAAATGTTATTGGATTTCCGTGTTGCTTCATGGCTTTGAATCTTTCCTTTATGTTTGATGTATGATCGGCCTCTTGTTGGCTTTCTAGGGCACGTGTTGATCGGTCGCCGGACTTGCATGTCTGAATGGCCTTGACTCTAGGCCAGGCCTTGTGAGATCCGCGTCTCCACTCGTTTTCACTGTCTGCGTGTGTATCGTTTTGTTTACGCAGCCGTCTGACCTTAGTCAGATATCACGACATCATCAAACACCTGTTTCGAATGGAGCACCTATTGGATTGACATGTGGTTTTATCTTCTGCCCGCGGAACGTCGTGGACTCATGAATTTAGGATGTACTCAAATGCGATCGTCAAACTTTCCAATGGTAAGACGTTGTTAATTAGGACCCACTGCTCTAATAAACCTTGGCTTTAGCTGCAGCTGTTTGTCTGGGCAACAGGTTAAGTATAATACAATTTGCAGTTTTTTAAATATTCAACGGTCTAAAGAGAAAAATAGTCTATTCAGATATTATTTCGGCCCGGCCTCTCCTCCGCCAGGGCGCCACGCCTTCAGCTGGATACAAATCATTATATTATTTTGGTCCGGCCCACGCCTCGTCACAGACACAACTTTGCTTAATCAAGTCTGGCACTTGACATTATCTCCTTCCTTCCGTGTCTGATGATACATTATCCGACCTAGGAGTGTAAATGGTTAGGATAATTTCCGCACCATATCCGATTCCGAAATCGTTTTCAACAATTCATATCCGGTTTTAAGGAATCAGACGGATAAGGATATCCGATTTCAAACTTGACACCTGGATATGGTATAGGATATGATATGTAAAATAGCCTAAAATATGGATTATCCAAAATTTAAATAGGATTATCCGATGGTTTGAATCCAAATAATCCGATTTTCTACCAAAATGTCTAGTCTAATATAGCATAATTTACAGCTAGTAAGTTGTCGAATTCGTTAGTCAAACAACATCTCACTTAAGTAGTCATTATAAAGACCATGAATTATGAATTTGTTAGTTATTAGGACATCGAACAATTATTTTGTATGTTTGATTTGATAATTTACTTGTACACGTATATATCCGATTAGTTTTGTTACCGCTCTGAATCCGCCCCGTTTCCGACTCCGAATCCGTCATCACGCATATCCGCATCCGAATCCGCATCCGGTTATTAACCGATCCGCTCGGAATCCGATGAAAAATTATGTTAAATACAAAATCTGATCCGATCCGATCGTTGTTACACCCCTAATCTGACCAATACCCCCTTGATTTCTGCCTCTAAAAGCAGAGTGGCCACAACTGGTTGATTCACAAATTGCCTAGTTAGTTAGACACCTATGACCATGATAAAGTAAGCCATCAACCGTGATTAGAGCCCACCCATCCAATGATCCAATCCAATTGGAACCTAAACCATCTACTCTGGTCAGGAACGGGAGACACGACGTTATCTGGCTGGTTCTCTGCAAGTTGCAGCTACCGGCCGGCGGCAACATCGTTTTCAGATAACTGTGGCTTAGAAGCTTCTCTCATGTGTTGCTTTCCACTGCACCATCTCCCGTGTTCTTTCTTCTCCGGTTCGTGTCACACGTGTTAATCATTGGCCGCCAACCTGATAGGAAAATATCACATTTGAACGGTGTAGACTGTAGAGCTTGTGATTACAGAATTGTTGCACTAGCTATCTATCAAAAGTCCGAACTGATGAAAAGGGGCTAGACAATATATTTATATTTAACACCCCCCACGTCTAGGCTATTTTAGTTCTTAGCGTGGGATAGGAGCGGGCCGCAAGATCTTTTTTTTTCTTTTTTTAATCCGCGTGAGCGGGGGTCTCGACTCTTGGCTCTGATACCATATAGAATTGTTGCACTAGCCATCTACACCAAAAGTCCAAACTGATGGAAAGGGGCTAGGCAATATATTTATATTTAACAATGATAATATGTACGTGCCTCATTTTCTTTCTTTATCTATTGGAATAATCTATTGTGTGTATTGCTGTTTATGCCGTCTCAATCTCAACTGATCAGATGTGAAGGCATCAGCTGATCAACACAAGTTCCATATATAATACCACATTTATACTTGTTGACGACGACATGTTAGGTACTCGCTTGTATAAAATCACTCTGATAGAACGTAAGCTTCTTCATCCTGATTGTGAAGTCGGACAGATCTGCCGGGATCTGCTGATCGAATCCCTACATTTTTATGCTATGTGTGTTCTTGCCAACACGTAGGCCAGTTAGGATCTTTTTGCTTCTAATTTCATCCTCTAGCCGTCCAACACAAAAGGTAGATGTGCTCAGGGTAGAAGGCCGGCAGGATCTCTGCGGAGTGGTGTTTTGATCTTGGCTCTAGGTGTGCTCAGGGTGTGAGGGCTCTGCTCTGAGGTGTTGATTTTCATCCGGTTTCTCCGACAAATAAACTGAGCACATTCTTCTTGATTAATGGATAAAGCAAAACTTTATCTTCATTTTAAAAAAAGGCCGACGCAATCAACCTGTTGATATACCTATGTATTCTAGATTCAAACCAAGAAGGAAATCAACAAAGCAGTTGTTTTTTGAAAATGAAAAAAGGAGGTATGCTCTTCTTAGCCATGAGGCGAAGAAAAATAACGGCAAGTGCATGAGAAATCATTTTCGTCTCATAAATGTAAATGTACTCACTACATAAAATAGTATATTAAATATCATAAAATTCTATTAAAAATCGGATATACACACACATATTCTATGTCCACACAAAACGTTTTGTGAAAAAATGTCATATTTGTGGCTGTGTCAAAAAAGGAAAATTCCGCTGCTCTAAAATAAATTTTAACAAAACATTTACTTATCTTTTTAGTCCGGGCCATAGAAAAATTATTTTTAACGAAATATTTTGTGCGAACTTAGAATATGCGGGTTTAGATCCAAAAAATTGTTTAGATTTTTTGGCATGTTAAAAAGTATGTAACAATATTTCACATGGCGGGTTCAGCTAGACCTACGACTCGAAACGCCGTGTATGCAAGTGCAAGTTGCTAAGCTCAAATCTATTCGTTTATCAAAAAAAGTATCTTCGTTTAGTCTTGAAGAAAAACCCAAGTCAATCTCTTCACTTGTATAGTTGCACGGTACCCTTTTGAGATCGACGGGGCATGTTGCGAAATAAGAACAAAGTTGTACTTATGACATGAAATGATGTTTCCATGTCCCAAACGAGACGAAAGTGACATGAACCCGCTGCAGTACATACAATGAAGCCTGTAGGCTATACCAGTCGAGTCTTATCCGTGCAAGTGCAAGTTGTTGTTGAATCACGACCCTTTTTCCTTTTCACTTTGCTTCATTTACTTTTCCCTTTCACTTTGGTGGTGGGTTTTCTTCTGCTTGTTTCTTACATGGATTGTGGAATATCTAGTATCCTATCGGCTTGACCTGTATTCTTATGGCATAAATAAAAAGTAGATTTTGATGGGTCAAATAGAAATACGATCGACACGTTCTAGATGTTTATATATTCAACTATAATAACATGTGTCGTTCCTCGGGGGACCTCCTGTATGTCACCTTCAGGCGTGAAGGCGACGTTTCCCGTACGTCGACTGAAGGAACTTCTATTTATATTATTTATTTTATTTTTCAAATCTGAAAAACAAACATTTTCATATTTTTTAAATCTGAACCATTTTTTGTTTTGTTTATTTGGAAACATTTAAAAAATGGAAAATCATTTTTTAATTAAACTATTTTCATAATTGGATTCATTTTCAAAATTCTGAAACCATTTTAATTATTTTAAAAATAGTTGCAGAAAATATCCAAATTTGAAAACTGTTCCAATTTTAAACCTGAGATTCTAAAGCTGACGGGCTCACAGCCCACCATCAAATTGCTCTTTTTTCATACTTTTGGGTTGCCAGTTGCTTCTAAGCAGCCCAGCCCATATAGGTGAATCCGCCTAGACGGGTCTAAGATGCTGGGCCCCCGCCTATTCCCAACCAGTCCAGTTACAGAAAGATATTTTCATGCAATGTCAGCGTCGGGGTACGTGGTTTCCCTTTTCGGAAGGCAACACAGTAGTCGGCAAGGCAAGATGAGCACGGCGCCACCGAGCAAAGCGCATCAAAATATCTGGCCGTGGCCACGTATAACGGCATTGCCGCCGGTGATATAGACAGACAGATCAAAATTATTAAAGCTACGGACCGGAATCCGAACTACTACTACTCCTACAGTACTATACTAGTAACAAAGGTGGGCACGCGTTGAGCTGTGGGTCGAGCAAGAAGATATGTCAGGGATTTTTATTTTTATCTTGGTCTTGATTGATTGTGATCTTCCTCCGCAGTGTCAGCGTCAATCTCGCCGGACCGGAAATCGTATCGATATATACTCTGCGATCCATATCCTCCTCGCATCGGCCGCTGGCGAGGCTAATTAACCGCTTGGGACCGTGTGAGACGCGACGCAGGGGCGCATCCAGGCCGACACGCCAGCGGCGCGCCGTGGACCGCCCAAGTTGTGTGCATATACTCCAATACAAAACTGAGAACAAACAAATTGCAGATCTTCTTGGGACAGTGTGGCGCGTCGCACGCAACGCGAGCACGAGAAAGAAGAAGAGTTCATACAAGTTGCCGCTACGGCCGCAGCCCACTTGCCGCAGCCAGGCTCATAATTTGCAGCTCCCTTCGATCGATCCATCTGCATGCGTCTAGTAGTAGTTGGGTGGTTGTATTCTAGGATTTGCCGACATGCATGTCGGCCCTTAAACTAGTCCGTGATCGCTTTGATGAGCGGGATATATACGGCTGGTGAGTACGTACTGGTACCGCCACGGAAAGCTGTAGAATACCAGCTACCAGCAAGTACGTGGAAGGAATATTGGGTCGTTTGGGTGTGATCGATAAGAGATACTAATGGCAAGAATTTGTACGTACGTACTACAGTTGCAGGTTCTACGTCGTACGTAGTGTAGCCCAGCTGTACGTCTTCCGGTGTCGGCATGCAGTTCGGGCGCGCACATGCACCGACGCCGCCTCGGCGCCCAACTTCCAATCTCTCCGGCGCCGACCTCCACGTGAACGTGGGGTGGAATGGAGTACGCGAGATATTAGATTGGATCGTGACGGTCGTAGTACGCGCACATGTTCTCTGATCCTACTCAGCTCCGGCGTGCACGCAGCCGCCAGCCGGAACGTGAAATTTCCGTGAGATAAAAATAATAAACGGTCACTGAACTTTCGTGAGATGAGTGAATTAGTCAGTTAACTCTTAAGAATGTGTGGTTGCATGTGGGCATGTAAGCGAACTTACGACGTTGGTGTGTGTGGCGGTTGTTTCCCGTTGCGCAAGTAATGTAAATCGATTCTCATTCGTGGGGATCACGTTGGTAACTCTTAAGAAGGTGTAAATCCATCAATCAACTCATCGGAGACGACTAGGATAGTCTATGTCGCGGTTTTCTGGCCATATCCAACTCATTCGATGCATACGCCTCTTCTCTCTCGTCTCAAGATTGAGATGACTGGCCAAGAACTTTGTTATGCAATAGCATACATGATAGATTCTTATATAAAATTGTGTTAGCCTGGAGCCCACTCAGAAAACAACGCCTTTAAGAGCTTGTTTTGTACTATATTTTCTGAGTTGGGTTTAACCGATCCACACGTCGGTTCCGCCGGTATTTTTATCTCATGTTTGATTTTCTAGACCTAATAAACTTCTGCATGAACCGTGCTTTGGTGTTAATAAAAATCTGCCCTGTCTAATGGAAAGCGACCATGCTCTGAAAAATATTAGAATTAGCGACGACGTGTTTGGTTTGCCCGTGACATACGACTAGTCCCCGTCACGAGCCGACTACTGCCTGCACTGCACGTCTCGGTGCAGCGCACGGTGAGGCCAACAAGGCGGCAGCCGTACGTGTCCGTCGCGGTCGGCCAAATAAAGCGGCGGCAGCGACCGGGCAAGCCCGGCCCACCGCCGAACCAGAAGCCGACCGAGCCCCACCTCGCTCCTCCGACCGCAACTACAAAAGGGCCGCAAAGCCCATTCCTTCCTCTATATCCCCCACACCACTCTCACTCCACGTCCTCCTCGCCGCCGTCGGCCGTCCTCCACACCCCAGCTCCAGCGAGCTCCACCGCAGGCGCCGCGCCGGACGGGATGAAGCGGACCAGGGCGCAGAACCCCAAGCTCCAGGACCCGCAGGACCCCGCCGCCGCTGCAGGGGCCGCGAACACCAACCCGAAGCCGCAGCGCAAGGCCAAGCAGCCCCGGCAGCCCAAGGCGGGCGGGAAGAAGGCCTCGGCCGCCGCAGTGGCGGCGCGCGAGGTAGCTTCAGCTGCTGCAACTTCGGCCTCCGCGGCAGATTCATCCGCCGGAGCGGAAATGGCGCCCGTCGTCCCCGACGTCTGCGGCAGCGTTGGCGGGGGAGATGGGGCAGCGGAGGTGGCGGGCGGCCTGCCCGCGGACTGGGACGAGATGGGCGACGGGTCGCCGTGGTGGACGTTCGGGGTGGAGGAGGAGAAGCTGCTGGGGTGGTTCCCCTTCGTGGAGGAGGACTTCAGCGGGTGCCATGGCGGCGGCGGCGGGCACCCGCCGCCCGAGCCGGCGGGCTTCGACGACGACATCTGGAGGATCCACCAAATCCACGAGATTCCCAGCTACGCCGCCAAGTGATTCACCTTG
Organism: Poa annua; assembly: GCA_026929855.1. NCBI lineage: Eukaryota > Viridiplantae > Streptophyta > Magnoliopsida > Poales > Poaceae > Poa > Poa annua. The sequence goes on along the minus strand of CM049428.1, from coordinate 1,214,601 downwards.
CTTTGCTTGGGCAGTAGTGCTACGGTACAGAGTAATGGGGAACGAACTGAACTACTAATCGAGTTTGAGTTAGAGGCTACGTACTGATTAAATCGTGTAGGCGAGCCAGCTAGTTTAGATGTTTTTTTATGCAAAAAAGTTGCAACGGATTCAAGTTCCAAGCGCTCTTCGGTTCTCTTGGGTCATTGGAGTCTCGATCTTGTGTCTTCTTGTTCTGGATGCCGCGCGATGTGCTTTGTTTCTGAATCTGTTTCTGCACCAATGCAGCAGCAGCTCATTGCATCGATTGTGGCTTTTAGAAACCTTTATTGGTTTGTGCAGTTGAAATGAGCCCATCGAATTCACAGGTAATCATCAACTTGGTTTAGGCAGACACAACTAATCTGCACCTTGTTTACGCAAAACGGTGGGCGCTGCAGGATTGTTGCTCTGAATGAATAAGCAGCAGCAAGTGCATTTCCATTTCGGTGGAGTGGCAAAGCCGTTAGGCATTACTACTTGTTTGTTTACGATCGTTTTCATTGAATTTCAGTGGAGTTGTCATCTTTCAAGTGTTCATATACCATCAGACGAGTCGAGGTTCGTATCGATTCATTTTGATGGAGCCAAGCATGACAACGATCGACCCACTGTCCGTGCTGCAGGCGCAAGGAGGAGTAATGAATGAATGAGTTGGCCTCGGCTTCTTCGCTGCGCTTTAGCTGTTCCCGACGGCACTAGATTAGAGCGGGTCCATCGTCAAAAGTCAGCTGCTCTCGAGCCGTACCGCTCCGGCATAGTACTCTTTTTGAACGGAGGGAGGGAGGGAGGGAGGCGGCAACCATGCGCGCCGACATGGCCGGCCAGCTCATGGAGATGGGTGTTCTCTCATCAGGTGGAGTACAGTAGTACATTGCCGCCGCGCGATCAACCAGCGGCGCCATCTCCCGCTCCCTTTTGCTTCGTGTTTCTAGTTCGTACCACTAGATTGTACTCCGACCTGATCCTCTGGCAATCATTAATTAAAGGTTTTAACCTTATAGTGGCTTCGAGGTTGAACTTGATTTGTTCGGAGCATCTCCCCTCGCACCACCTCTATTTTTAATCGAAATCTTTAAATTTGAAAGCAAACCAAATTTTATTTTAAATATTTAGATTTTTTTTCTTAAAATTTGAATGAAACATAACTCAGCTTAACAAACCTAAATCTGCTAGAAGCTCAACCCTTCATCGGTGAGGTAGAGCGAGGTGATTTTTATATGCCAGTCGGTCGAGGTGGGGTGGGAAGGAGTGACGCTAGGTGTGTAAGTACGAGGCTCGTTGGAGTTAATGACGACATCTCCACTACGCTCACATCATTCGAAAGAACCAGAAAGACCAGGCGATGAGCATAAATGTAACATATGTGACAAACACATCGTCGTCCCATCCAATCTTCATTTGTGAACCGCTGGTACAACAAGCGGTTACGCGGGAGGAACGGCATGTTACACCATGCTATGAACCCTCTCGTGCTTGCTATGTATGTATCACGATGGGTGCCGCTTCCAACAGAGGTCCACAAATTCGAAAAAATGTCTCACAGGTGGTAGATAAAAATCTGGTCAAGTGGGTTTTGGGTGTCGGTGGAGATGATCTGCTTAGCAGTCTAGCATGGTTTGTTCTATTTCGGTACGATACGAGTCGTTCCCAATAATTTGGGTAGATTGGACTAATAAGAACAATCTAATTGAGAATGTAGTGAGTATTTAAAAAACGAGGGAGTAGTACTTACTGTATTACTTAAGTTTTGACCGTGGCACTGCACCAAGAGAGGGTGGCCACGGCATGTCTAGGCTGCGGCGCGCAAGAAAATTTGAACTTGGTTTTTCGGGTACGCAAGTTAGTTAAAGCGGTCACCCTCCACCGATGCTGAGAACGACCTTAGGAGGTGGACGTCGACAGGAGTGTAATCTACCGTATTAATTATGGCAGAAATAAAAATATTCGGGGGTGTCGGCAGGGTGATATATACGCCCACACAAGCATACGTACAGGATACAGTACATGGCGCGGCGGCACACACATCCCTGTCCCGGCAGCCCGTGGCAGGCCACCGAACCGTAATATAAAGGCGCTGTCGGCATCGGACAGAAGAGGATATGGACACTCAAGATTATGGCTCGATGTCGACGGTGGTCCACGTCGATCGGCGGCAGGCGGCGACGAAGGAAGGACCTTGTCGACGTCGATGGTGCGACGCAAGTTGAGGCCTGGTGTCCGCCAGAGTTTCGGCGTTCACGTGATGCACGGCACGGCCGGCGTGATGCGTGCGTGCCAACGGCGCAGGCGCGGCAGTCGGCAGGATGATGGGATGTGGAGCTGGAGTGGTCCATCGTCCTGTTCGGTCTCCACCTGGTCCTGGTTCCGACGGGGACGTGTCGGGTCCAGCCAAGCCAGCCCATGCTCCTTGCTAGTGGCCCGATCCGGGACATGGGGTACAGTCCAGAGCGTGCAGCGTCGCCATCAGCTCGGATCCTGACGGCACTAGCGTACTACTCCACCGCACTGACAGACGGACAGACTGATGCCTGCACGCACCGTCGCCGGCCGACTCCGGAGGGACGGACAGAGACAGGTCACATCGCGCACAACACAAGCATGTCAGCTCGTCGGCATGCATGTTACCCCTACAGTTGTAGGGTAGAGACCTACTGCTGTAAAGGTGTCCCTTGATTTCTGCGGTCAAAACCGCAACTTGCAAATACTGCCACGTACAGTATGCACGGACCGATTTTTAAACGGAGGTGCCTGCTTTTCCTGCAAAGCTGCAGCCGGGCTTGAAGGCTCGACGCCGACAGAGACGTCATCTGCTGCTTTCCGGCCTCGGCCGTCGAGCCCGTTGATTGGGTGGTCTGGCAGGAATGCAGCATGCCAGGGCGAGCACGCTGCACGCCGACGTGGTGCGCATGCGCGGCGGGCCTCATCCTCATCCTCATCCTCATGGCGCTTTGTGCACGGGCTGATTTGACGGGCCTGTCCAGCGTGCAGACTCGCCCCGGTGGCCCGGCCCGGGTTTCTCGTGCTTCCTCCTCGGACTGGGATCAAGGAGCAACCCACGACGGCCTTTTCAGTTTTCACCGCAAAAAGCACGGGCTGATTTGACGGGCCTGTCCAGCGTGCAGACTCGCCCCGGTGGCCCGGCCCGGGTTTCTCGTGCTTCCTCCTCGGACTGGGATCAAGGAGCAACCCACGACGGCCTTTTCAGTTTTCACCGCAAAAAGTGAGGCACCCTCCTTCCTTGCTTTCGCGCCAAAAGAAGCGCTCCTCTCGCGGTGCGTCTGCGTTTGCGGTGGCGGCAAGCAAAACCATGTCCATCATCCTTCATTCACTGGATAAAGCTGGAGCCCACTTGCCGACAAGCGCCGTGCCTGAGATTTTAGGGGGAAAAACCACAAAGAGATGCACGGACGTGGACATGTTTTCAGAGGACGGGAAAGGGGCCTCCGGATTTAACCCAGTTCATGGACGTCGTCGTAAGCAGACATGGTCAACGAAGGTGTTGCCATCGATCCCAAAAAATTGTTGTTTTGCGCAAAAAATAGCGAAAATAGTTAATTGTTTGTGCAATTATCTCCTGGCAAGGGTGCTACACACATGCTATTATTACTTTGCTTTCATGTAGATAAATCATCTTTCATTTGACTGTTCAAGAATAGTAAGAGAACTTTATGAATTCTATGCACACTAGTACAAATGGGCTGAGAATTGCCCATCCGCGAATGACTGCAATTGTGGCATGAAGGCTTTAGAACGAGCATGAGGATCTTCTCAACGACAATGACAAAGTATTATGGATGTGAGATATATGTAAACAATATTGCATAATAATGATGTTATATCTTATACATTGTAGGTTTTGATTGTTGTCACGCCTAGCGCCAATCCAATGGTATAGAGGTGGCATCTCTCCATATGGATAATATTATACCTTCTTCGATCTCACGACCCAAGTAGCAGTATAGGATCTCTTGTTATGGATCAACAAGGATACTTCTTATGTCCTAAAATAATAAGTGCCTTTTATTTGTCCAAATTTGGATGTATATAGACTTACTTAATACTACTTCCGATCGGTGATGTTTGTCATGGGCTAGTTAAGTGTTTGTAACTAGGTTAGTATTATTTCCTCGACAATTACTTTCAGCCGGAGCTAGCATCTAGATACATCTACATTTAGACAAATCTAATACACTTATTTTGGGGGGCATAGGGAGAGTGAGAGTACTAGATATATATGACCATAGTGAGTGGCATAAAATTAGAGACATGATAGCGGTACAAAACGTACCAAATAAATTTGCTAGGTATGCAATAATGTATTGCAATCCAATTTCCCAAATTAAACTTTTTGGTAAACTAAACTAAATGGCAGATGATGGATGGAGGCCACTCAATGTTTCAAATGTAGTTTTCATGTCTTCGTGGTTTTTTTTTTAACATTATACTATGTGAAACAACATGTTAAAAAAGCATAAACACATATCATATAAGGTCAATGTTGATAAAAATGATCACATTTAAATTTATTTAGGACTATTTATTGACAAGTTGATATGGTATAGAACTATTGAGGTGTAATGAATCAGGATTTGTCATTATTTAATCTCGTAATAAATTAATTTAGGCCATTCTTCGAGTAGTGTTTCCAAATTAGATAATAAAAAACGTGAGATGTTGATGTTGTATCCGAGGCCACAAGTAGCGGAAATACATACCAATAGTTTTTCCTTCAATTCAGGAAGGCCGTACCAACCGTTTATTGTAGAAGTTCATCTCACCAATCAATCTTAGATACAAATAGAGCTAGCTCAAGACAATCAAATATAAACCCGATACTTCGATATGGTGGAAACAACACATGCGTTGGATAAATATATGTAGTGCCGATATGTAAATGGATAAAGGTGATCATATTGGAAAAAATCGCTAACACCGTTGTACTAATGCTCATATTATAGTTGTGACAAGGGCCTTTCTAAATGTAGCCTCGAATAGCCTTGGATACGGTTGTTTGTTCAACTTTCACAAGGCTATGAGGTCTTTTGTAGTATGTGCCTTGATGTAGCGGAAGGTGGTCGTAGGGTAGCTAACAAGTGGTGATCCAAACATCATCTTGCACGGCCTGTAGTGTATCAACACGAAATTATATTTTGACATACGGAACTTAAAACTATTTAGTAGGTGACTCGTCAATAAGTATTTCTATATCAATGTTAAAAACCACCTGAACTAAACATTAAGACTCATAAAATACAAAAGACGAGAAAATATTTACCAACTTCTTTGAATGTTACTACAAAACATTCTAAATCGCTTCAAAATACGAATTCCTTATAAGTTAATAATGTAGGTGTAGAATCAAAGATTTTATCTTAGCAACGGAATTAAGGCTGACTGTTGACACTTTTTGTGTGACAATTACACTGTGGTTACCTCGGGGTGGATAAAGTTGGCCTACAAACATAGGGTAGGCAGCGCTATCGACATGGACTCCAAGTGAGATATGAAGGGTTTACGGGGCAGAAAACAATAATTTTTTTAGCGAACGAAACCCTAACTAGACAGGATCTATCTATCTAGTACATGCGAAAACGGTGGCGGAACGGGTTACATTACCTCCATGTAGACCGATAGCGGGGATTACGCTCCCGCACAAGCGTTGACGATGAAGTCGTACGTAGCCGACCTCGAGGTCGCGAAGAACTTGCCGCGATGTCGAAGTCGATGACGCCGGGATCTCGACGATGATCTGCGTCGACGGGCGTCGGGCGGAAGAAGGCAGAGCGCCAGCACCGGGGCTGGTGCGCCGGCAGCAGAGGGGGGGGGGGGGGGCGCGGCGGCTGCAGGGGGCGAGACGACGTCGCCCAAGCTCCTCAAAAGAGTAGCCTCCGAGCACTCGCAAACATACGGAGCTTAGCGACAACTCCCGGTCATTCAGATCCAGCTGAAATCGCAGGAGTAGATCTTATCTGGAATCCCGCAGAGCAACGGCGCTCTACGGTATGGCTTAGGTGGAGAGAGACCCCTTTCCTTAGCTCGGCGCGGCTCCAACTTGGGAACCACGAGATCGAGAGAGAGATCAGGAATTAATTGGATTTTCCTATGTATTAAATCAATTAATATGCCTTGCTATATAAAGGGGGAAGGGGTGTGCCAACCCCCTTGGCTCCCCCATGTGGGACTAAAGGAGGAGAGGGGAGGGGGGGTTCGGCCGAACTCGGACTAGGAGGCCCAAGCCTTCCCCCCTTCCTTGTAGGATGCGTTTCCCCCTCTTGGGCCCTCTTAGGGCCCATTTAGGTGGGAGCCCCATTTTTCCTTTATTTAATTAATATTAAATTAATATAAAAATCCCATTAATTCATAATTAATATATTTATATATAATTCAATATCCCATGACTCCGAAACTATTTCGGAACCACCCGAACAACTTTCGGACATTCCCGGAACCATTCCATACCTCCCCGGAACTCCTTCCGGACCACCGGAACTCTTTCCGGATCATTTCTCTCTCTCCAACAAATTCCTATAAAATTCCAGAACCTATCTCCTAGCGTCGCTAAGACCTTAAGTTTGTTACGCTACGGTTCGGGAACACTCCAGACATGGTCGAGACACTCCGCCCACCAATGATCGTCAGGGATACCTGGAAACATATGACGACCCCTCTGCGTTCCACGAATATCGTCGTTGAACCATAAGTATGATATTCATTCCCTTTGTCTCTGCGATACTACCTTGTCCGAGATATGATCGTAGACACACCGATGCCTTTGCTGTATCTCGTTACCGACGAAGGTTATTAACTCGTCTGCGATACTACATCTCCATGACCTAGTCATAAGCTGCGCAGCTATACAGATGCAATATCACCGAGTGGGCCCAGAGTATCTTTCCATTACAAGAATGAACAAATCCCGCTCTTGATCCTTACGTCTTGATGCTCTTTCGGAATACCCAAGATGGACACCGTTATTGTCATGCTATATAAGACACAACGTTTGATGCTCTCAAAGCACTCCTACGAAGCAACAATAAGTACGGTCTCACGGTCTAAGGAATAAGCTATCACACTCTTATCTATTGCAAATGACAAACATCGTAATACGATCTTATTGCAATACTTTGCGTATGTCCACCACCTTATTCAACTAACAAGATGACCCCATTGTCAACCGACGTCATTGTCCTTGATCGGGAATCTCGATCAACTGTTGCCCAATGGACTAGCTCATATAGAGGCTTGCTAGGGACCTGGTTGTCTATGTATTACACGTGTATTAATATTCCGATTAATACAGTTATAGCATAATACACAAACCTATTATAAACTTATGAGATAATGTAATAAATACTACTTATTTATTTGCCTCTAGGGCATATCTCCTTCAAGATAGAGGGTAGATCATCGACTTCCTGTGAGAGACAAGCAAAAAGCTCTTGGTATTCATGTTCAGACAGTTGATCACCAAGTGTCAGGTTGTTGATTCCTAGCACTAGAGGCACTTAGAAAATAAGAAGCCCACGCAAACGAGAAATACTCGGATTATGGAATCACAGTATTATTTTATTTTTTATCGTGATAATTAGTCGTAACGTCGACCATCTCTGTGCGACATGACTGTAGTCTCTAAAAGCATCTCCAACATGCGTGTTGTACGGCGACGCGTTAAAACTATTTTGCGGCGTCGAATTTGAAGTTTAACACGCGTGGGCACCAGAGTGATTTTCTTGATGTGCCACATTTTAGCGTGCTTATGGCATCTGAAAGAGCATTTTCCCTCATGTGTGGTTTTGGTAATTATATGACAATCTCTATGGACTAATGTTTGCATTGAGATATCCTTATAGATTTTGTCCATGGAATTGTGGAGTTCATGTGTTGGACTCTTAAAGATTATGTGTTGAGTGGAGCATATTGCAAGTATGTCTTGAAAGATTCAAGACATCATATTAGTGAAGAAATGTTGAAAGATATAAGGTTTATCAAGATGTTGATCAACACACAAAGCTACAAGATGTACCAAGAGGGATCATGTATCTCTTGTGATGGTAAACACTTGTCCGCATAGCTTTGTGAACTAACCCATGATATATGTGTGTAGTATCTTTATATCAGGTTAGGGATCTTCCCATGGGTTTGCATCAAATGAAGATTTCATATATCTCATGGAGGATGACGTCATCAAGGTGAGATGTGCAAGACCATGAGAAGTTTCTTCAAGAGATCCTATGCTTGGTGCTTGCAATGGATACGTGAAGATGGAGCTAAGCGAGACTCTCCCATTGTGAGCATGGGGGAGTAGTTGGAAAAGTCTTCATCAAGCATGTGCTTGGACGCGCAATCAAGAAAAGATGAACCGGTTCAAAAGATCAAGATAGTCTTCATCCAACTCAAGTGGAATCCTCAAGGCAAATGTATGATCTTGATAGGTATATAGTGAAGGGGTTACGGTGCAGAAAACAATAATTTTTCTAGCGTACGAAACCCTAACTAGCCAGGATGTATCTATCTAGTACATGTGATAACGGTGACGGAACGGGTTACATTACCTCCATGTAGACCGATAGCGGGGATTACGCTCCCGCACAAGCGTTGACGATGAAGTCGTACGTAGCCGACCTCGAGGTCGCGGAGAACTTGCCGCGATGACGAAGACGATGACGCCGGGGTGTCGACGGTAATCTGCGTCGACGGGGGTCGGGCGGAAGAAGCTGGGGCGCCGGCACCTGGGGGGTGCGCCGGCGGCAGAGGGGGAGGTGGCGCGGTGGCTTCAGGGGCGAGACGACGTCGCCCAGGCTCCTCAAAAAGAGTTACCTCCGAGCACTCACAAACATACGGAGCTTAGCGACAACCCCCGGTCATTCAGATCCAGCTGAAATCGCAGGGGTAGATCTTATCTGGAATCCCGCAGGGCAACGGTGCCTGGCGGTATAGCTTAGGTGGAGAGAGGGGGCAAAACGGGCGAAGAAACAGCTCGGCCGGCCTGCAATACAATTAATTGTATTTTCCAATGAATTAATCCAATTAATATGCCTTGGTATATAAAGGGGGAAGGGGGGTGTGCAAACCCCCTGGCTCCCCCATGTGGGACTAAAGGAGGAGAGGGGAGGGGGGGTTCGGCCGAACCCCCCTTGGTTTTGTCCCACTCCTAGTGGGGGCCCAAGCCTCCCTTCCTTGCTTGGTGCGGCTCCCCCCTCTTGGGCCCTCTTAGGGCCCATGTAGGTGGGAGCCCCCTTTTTCCTTTATTTAATTAATATTAAATTAATATAAAAATCCCATTAATTTATAATTAATATATTTATATATAATTCAATATCTCATGACTCCGAAACTATTTCGGAACCACCCGAACAACTTTCGTACATTCCTGGAACCATTCCATACCTCCCCGGAACTCCTTCCGGACCACCGGAACTCTTTCCGGATCATTTCTCTCTCTCCAACAAATTCCTATAATATTCCAGAACGTATCTCCTGGTGTCGCTAAGACCTTTAGTTTGTTACGCTACGGTTCGAGAACACTCCAGACATGGTCGAGACACTCCGCTCACCAATGACCGTCAGGGATACCTGGAAGTATATGACGACCCCTGTGCATTCTACGAATATCGTCGTTGAACCATAAATATGATATTCATTCCCTTTGTCTCTGCGATACTACCTTGTCCGAGATATGATCGTAGACACACCGATGTCTTTGTTGTATCTCGTTGATGAAGGTTATTAACTCGTCTACGATATTACATCTCCATGACCTAGTCATAAGCTGCGCAACTATATAGATGCAATATCACCGAGTGGGCCCAGAGTATCTTTCCATTACAAGAATGAAAAAATCCCGCTCTTGATCCTTACGTCTCGATGCTCTTTCGGAATACCCAAGATGGACACCGTTATTGTCATGCTATATAAGACACAACGTTTGATGCTCTCAAAGCACCCCTACGAAGCATCAATAAGTACGGTCTCACGGTCTAAGGAACAAGCTATCATATTCTTATCTATTACAAATGACAAACATCGTAATACGATCTTATTGTAATATTTTGCGTATGTCCATCACCTTATTCAACTAACAAGATGACCCCATTGTCAACCGACGTCATTGTCCTTGATCGGGAATCTCGATCAACTATTGCCCAATGGACTAGCTCATATAGAGGCTTGCTAGGGACCTGGTTGTCTATGTATCACACGTGTATCAATAATTCCGATTAATACAGTTATAGCATAATACACAAACCTATTATAAACTTATGAGATAATGCAATAAATACTACTTATTTGTGTATATCTCCTTCATATAGGATAGATAGGCGTACTATCAAGAGGAGCTCTCAAGTTAGTAACTTGATCGTATCATTGTGGAGAGCTCAAACCTTTGCATACTTGGCATATCATATTTCTTGGTTCTTATTTGGCTTTTATGTTGGTGAGGAATTAGAGCTTGGTTCATCTCCATGTCAAGTTCTTGTTCATTGAAATCGGTTTTACTTTGGACACCTTGTTGCGTTTTTTGTAGCGGAAATATTGCCGGTTCTACCGTGACTTGATTTTACTCTATTTATGGGATGCAATATTTCCAACAAAATTGGTCTCACCTTATTTGAAATTAATTTGCAAAAATTATATCAGTTTTCGTGTCGGTGTTTTGCTGATTTAAGTCGGATTATTGGGGCCGGATATTCCACTATACCGGAATTTCCGGTTCCCCAGCTCATCCAAGAAAACGGTTAGAGAAAGGAGAAAAAGGGTTCTGATGCGAGCCGGAAATTGTGCTCGGAAATTTCCGTCTACAGGAATTTCCGAGTGCACCTAGAAAGCCCTCCAGTTTTGGCTAAGGAAATAAGTACTTTTGGTTCTGACTCGAACCGGAAATTGTGCTCGGAAGTTTCTACATATCGGAATTTCCGAGTACACCCAGAAAGCCTTCCAGAAACATCTAAGGAAAAATTTGGTTTTGGTTCTGGCTCCAGGCGGAATTTCAGCTCGGAAATTTCATGGATTCGGAATTTCCGGTTGACCGGAATTTCCGAGTGTCGAAACAGCCAACGACTATATTTTCTGTACCCCCTGCCCTTCTTCTTCCTCAACCAATCCAAGTCAGCACGACTTTCCCCTCTCTCCTACTCCATTGTTGACCTTGGAAAGCTCACTCCCATCTCAATCCCTCCATAGAATCTTCCATATTCTTTAGGGAAAGTTGAGAGCAGATCTAGATCTACAATTCTACCAATCCATCTCTCCTCTAAGTGAGGGGAATCTAGTGGATCTAGATCTTGTAGTTCCTTTGTGGTTCTTCTCTTTATTCTTCCTCTCTTCTCCCTCCATAAGCATTAGTTGCTTTTGGTGGGATTTGGGAGTGAAGGATTTGATTCATTTGTAGTTTCCTTTGTTCTTCCTCTCTTATTCCTTCATAAACATTTGTTGTTGTGTTCGAATTTGAGAGTGAAGAACTTGATCACTTCGTGTGCTCTTGCCATTGCATTTGCATCGGTTTGAGCCCTCCACGAGGATTCGTGGTGGTGATACTTGTGAGCTTGTTACTCTTGGGTCTTTGGACCCTAGACGCCTTTTGTGGCCGGCCTTTTGTGGCCAAGACCTTTTGTGGTCACTTGAGAGCCCCCAATTAAGTTGTGGGTGTGTGACTCAAGACTTGAGAGCACCCAATTAAGTTGTGGGTGGTTTCCCCAATAGTTGTACGGGATTCGATCTCCGCCCCAAAGGAGATCAATAGTGGAAAGTGAACTCGTAAACTTTTGTGGTTGAGTTTATCAGGAGAAGAAGGTGAGCCTTTATGGCGTTGCGCCTAACATGTTGTGGTTGCGCACACCTATCCAAACGAGACGTACACCATTGGGTGAAACTCGGGAATATATCCTCGTCTCCGCGTGCCTCGGTTATTTTTATACCCGAGCTTTTTACTTATGCAATTTACTTTGTGATAACCTTCGTGCTTGAAGTTATCTATCTTGCTAGGTATCACCTTGTTTCTTGTATTGCTTAGCATAAGTTGTTGGTGCACTTAGGTGAGCCTATTATATTTATCTAGGTTGTATGCTTGTTAAAGTAAACTCTAGTTTTATTCCGCATTTATCAAGCATACTGGAATTTCCGGGTCTTCTTGGACCTGATATTCTGCCTCCACGAAAAAAGTTTTAAATCGCCTATTCACCCGCTCTCTAGGCGACGTCTATCTGTTCAGCATCGCTCCAAAATGCGCGTTAAAATGCAACACACGACAAACCGACGCTTGGAAAAATGAAACAACAACTGCCCAGTTGGTTGATATGAACAAGTGATGATTCTGAAAACACAAATTCATGACTTGCACAACAAATACATAGTTCAAAACCACATGCAAGTTCATAAATAATGTTCACACAAACAAATTAAACATCAACATTCATGTCTCATCTTCCTCCTCGTCAGCTTCTTGAACCGAATAATCTCTAAAGTCACCATCCATGGGAGGCATGGGAGTTGCACCTATGCCTCAGTAAGTACTTCTAGTTCTCCAACGAACACTTCAACTTAGACTGTTTTTTTATGCAAGCCCTTTCTACAATAAGCGTAGGTTGTTTCGACGTTGTATTCAGGGTTTATAGGAGCCCAAAAAAATAAATTAGTGGAGCGTAGAATGGGCCCGATTGTTTCGGTACGTAGAAGGGGGGAAATTGTGCATTGATGGTGTCCTTAATCTTCGATAGCGGAAGCCCAGAAGTCCACAACACATTTCATACGCGAGGATACTAGGAAATTCTAAAAAAACTGCGAGAATACTACTCCCTCCGTTTCGAAATAGTTTTCGTTCTAGCTTTTATAGGATTTTCCGTTTTAGTTTGCAGCGGTCATGCACGCGCTTTGAATTGCGGCGGAGGCAAGGCGACGAGGACATGCATGCATTAATTAGCAGCTCGCCGCCGAGAGTGATCACCATGGGCACATGCGATCCATCCAAAATCTAATTTAACTCATTCCATGCCTACATTGGTATCCATAATTTGGAAGGAGTAGGAGCTTGCTCAGATCCGTTGAAAAAAAGAGTTGAAAAAAAGAGTTGAGATTATAGAATTCCCCAACAAGAAAGAAAGCGAGGCTGTGATTTCTTCACTGCCTGTTTGCTTTAGGCAGAGTTTTCACGAAGCGATCAAAGTCTGAGCTCACAGTTAATGCAGTTTTATTCCAAGCAAAACTAAACTTTAATGGCGAATCAGAGTTCAGGGATGGTGTTTGAGGGTAACCCTCCCTCACACAAGTTACGGGAGCAGCAGCATGGCGCGAACTCGAGCTACACTTTGAATTAGATACGAACTTGCGCACGAGCAGGGCCTGGCCTATGCTTCGATGTGCATGTTCCATGTCATGGTGAAGCTCCTGCCCAGCGGCAGCGCCAGCCCTCCCACCTCCATCGTCACGCCCCTCTTCCCGTCCTCCACGACTTTCTCTTCCTCCTCCCGGTCTGCACCGGCGAAGAACGGCCTCGACGTGGCAATGGCAGCGGCGTCCGCGCCGTCGACCTGGATGGCGAGGTCTCTGCCGGCGCCGTGCAGCCCCAGCACGGTGATCTTCTCGATGACGAGCCCCTTGTTCATGCTGAAGCTCCCCATCGACACCTGCGACCGCACTGTCACCTCCTTGCCGCCGCGCACGGCCGCGTGGAACCGCGCGTACGTCGCCTGCCCTTCCGCCAGCACCATGGCCGGCCGCTCGTCGTCGTCCACGTACACGGCGCCCTCGGCTTCCGCGTCAGTCGCGCCCATCGGGAACGCCACCACGAGCGTGAACGGCGTCGCGCGCGCGTCCCTGGAGATGGTGCCGCCGCGCTGAAGCGGCAGGATCGTGTTCTGGTGCACGTGCACGTTGATCTCGTTCAGTGGCGCGTCGAGCTTGACCGTGGCGCCGGAGCCCGGCGGGGACACCACCGCCTTGCTCGTGTCGAACAGGTTGTACCAGGTGCCCGGCGGGAACACGGCGCTGACGGACGTCGCGCCCTGCTCGAGCACCGGTGACACCATGACGCCGGCGCCGAGCAGGAACTGGTTGCTCACCCCGTAGCAGGGCGCGAAGTCCGGGAACGAGAAGAAGAGCGGCCGCGCCACGGGGGCGCCGGTGAGGTGCGCCTGGTAGCTGAGCGTGTACAGGTACGGGAGCATCCTGTAGCGCATGCCGAGCGCGTTCCGGGCCGACCTCGCCACGGAGCCCCACTGGTAGAGCTCCTGCCTCGGCGACGCGAAGTTGGCGTGGTCCCTGGAGAACGGGTAGAAAGCGCCGAGCTCGATCCAGCGGCTGCAGAGCTCCTCCAGCGGCGGCGGCGACGCCGGGTAGAACCCGCAGATGTCGGCGCCGACCATGGGCATGCCGAAGATGCCGAAGTTGAGCACCGTGGAGATGGAGTACCGGAGGTTCTCCCAGGTGCCCTTGTTGTCGCCTGTCCAGTGCGCGGCGTAGGCGCCGGAGCCGACGAACGTGGACCTGGTCAGGATGAACGGCCTCTTGCCCTGGATGCCCTGCAGCCCCTTGTGCGTGGCAATGGCCTGCGAGAAGCCGTACAGACTGTGCGCATTGTACTCAAGGATGCCATTGTAGTGGGTGGCACTGGTGGCAATGGTGTTGTAGCCGAGACGAGCCGTGATCCCGGAGGCATTGATCTTGTAAGGTGGCTCGTCCCACCTGGTGTTGGTGAGGTTCTTGCAGTCGAGGCAGCACTTCCACGGCTCCTTCGAGTCCGGGATCGGGCACTTGTGCTTCGTCGGGATGGTGCACTTGCCGGTGCAGAAGTTGGAGGCCTCGTTCATGTCGATCCATAGCCCGTCTACCGGCACGAGCTCGTGGAACCTCCGCACCTCGTCGATCCACCACGACGCGCCGTTGGGGTTTATGAAGTCCGGGAAGTAGACAGGGCCAGGCCACACCTGGGCAAGGTATGGCTCTCCGTCTAGCTTGATGAAGATGTCGCGCTCCATGCCGCGACGGTACACGGCGTAGGAGTCGTTCACGGCGATGCCGGGGTCGATGAGGACAATGTACTTCATTCCCCGGGCATGGATCTTGTCGAGGAAGGCGAGCAGCTTTGGGCGCGGATAGTTCACCGGGTCGAGCGTGAAGTCCTTGGCTGCGTCCATGTGGTCATCGTCGTTCCAGATCACGTCGAGAGGTATTTCAGCGTTCCGGTAGCCCTCCACCACGCCCTCGACCACTGAAATGTTCTGATATCCCCACCTGCATTGGTGGAACCCTGAAAACAAGAACACAAAACAGTGAGGGAATTGCAGATTACAGTGTACGAACTTTGTCGCTACCTTCGGTAATGCAAATGCTCTATGTAAAATGTGGAGTGACTACATACAGAGTAACAAATGTCTACGATTTTTTTACTGTATGCTCCATGTACATTACAAGTTTTCCATGCGGTGAAAGAAAGTATTTTGGTGATAGCAATTGGACCACATCTACTGCAAGACATCCAATTGCAGACAACTGCCTAAATTTATTGCTGTTTGATATTTTATACAGGTCTCTGACCAAATTCAGAGCAAAATTTGTTTTTTGTTTTTTGCAGCGACATTCTCAGAGCAAGCTGGTCCTTCAGCTGGGAATATCAGTAGAATGAAAGTAAAGTCTATCCGTGTCACATGAGGGACAGCCAACAAGATCTACTATGTACAACGGTTTTCAGGACAGTCTGAAATGACTGAACAAACAGAAGTGATTTCTTTGTATATGACTTATGATCTACTAAGCTAGGAGAAATGTATGTGATGTAATAATAATATATATGGTCAACAAAACATCTTAAAAGCTTTATCAAACATGAATTATTGCTATATGACCAACACATCTTAAGAACATTATTAAACACGAGACATTGCTGGAAATTATGACAAATAAGGGGCAAAGATCTATCCCTCAATATAGCTGACATGCTGATTATGCGTTGTCAAACCCCAAAGCGGAAAATAAATTCTCATTGAATAGGCGCCGAGCCCCTAATGAACTTATGTCATGGTCACACCTAATGGAAAATCGTCAGATTATATTTACTGTATTCTTTTGAAAAATAATATAATTTACTACTTCATAAGGATAAGGAGTGCTACCTACAATTCTACAAACAACAAAGGTAAACTGGAATCTACACGGCTTTTCAGATAATGAGATTTCAGAGCACTCGTTTTTTTTTGAAATAATGTTATAAGGAACATTGAAAATCACAAACTAAACCTACTAGACTCAAGCTGTTACGGTGCTACCGAGATGAGATAAAATATTACAGTGCTTAGAGCCCCATACCACAAATGAAATATATTCTATTATTTAAAAAATAAGGAGGCAAGACTTGCTTTTTTTCTATATGGGACGTTCAAAGATGACTAACTCCACTTACCTAAAGGTCACAATTACAAGGAGTTAGAGATATAGTATAATGTTAACTGTGGGATGATGAAAGAGTAAAAAATGTGTATGGTTTACACCTTAAATCTAAGTGTAGACTGCATTTCAAATCTCTCCAGTGGTAAGCTTGTATTTGGTGCTAGCTGTTGGACCACATGTACAGCATGAAATCCAATGCAGACAACTGCTAAAATTTATTGTCGTTTGATAGTTTATCTCATGTCTCTGACCATATTCAGACAAAATTTTGTTTGTATATTTTCTATGACACTCTCAGAGCAAGATGGTTCACGAGCTGGGAATATCAGTAGAATGTAAGTAAAATATATCAGTATCATGAGATAGAGTCACTTCTACAAACTAATATTTGGGCTGATCACAAATATAATCCAGACAGTCTGACATATATAACATTGTACTAGTCCTATTATTACCCTACTGTAAAGTATGCCACATTATATATTCATACAGAACTAACCACAACAAGTAGTTCTCTTCTGAAACTTATCCTAAATTGGTGTGCATGTAACCGACAATGATCCATTCATAGTTCATAAGAAACATATATGTGGTCAGGCATACTTGATTTTGGCTAACCATAAACATATCCTATCTATGGATGGATAAAGAATGACCAGACAAAAGAAAATGACACATAATCAATCCCCAAAAGATGAAAAATAAATATATCAAGACAGATTTAACCAGTCAAATTTGCGGGTTGCAGCTGCAAAAATTAAAAATGTACTACAGTTTTCACTGCAGATACTCTATGTTAAGAGTGGGATGATGCCAGAGTAAAAATATTTATGGTTTACATCTTACATCTAAGTGTATGCTGCATGTAAATTTCAAATCACTCCAGTGGTTAAAGCTAGTATTTGGCGATAGTTGATGGACCACATCTATTGCATGAAATCCAATGCAGATTGGTGCTAAAATTTATTGCTGGTTGGTACTTTTATCCCATGTCTCTGACCACAGTCAGGCCAAATTATTTTTTATATTTGCTACGACATTGTCAGAGCAAGATAGTTGACGAGCTGGGACTATCAGTAGAATGTAAGATAGTATCACGTGGGACAGACACTTGGACAAATAATATTTGTGCTGATCACAAAGGTAATTATAGCTTGAATCATTTCGGAAGAAAATATTAAATTGAATCCAAAAATGATTAGTCTACAGTCACCTATGAGACAAGTAATGCTTCGATCCGTTATAGTCTTATATCGCTGATGACACATTGAAAAAAATCATTAACAAAAAAGTAGAGGGAAAATATCTAGTGGTGATGTGTGGCGAAAACGCTAGAGAAATGTGTTCTCTCTAAAAGCATCTTCCCCCTCTTTACAATGTGTATGTGTCTCGTTTAATCAAAACCATTATATTTACAGCTTATTATTGCTGGGAAAGGGATAAGTGCTACTAACAAATTCCGCAAACAACAAACGTAAACAAGAATCTACACCAGTTTTCGATATTTGCAATTTAAACAGTTCGGGAAAGTTGGGTGATATGATAAGAAAGAAACATCAAACTCCACAAACTAATCATGGAGATTCACGCTGTTACCGAGATGGCATATATGCCTAAACCACATAGGAATTAGTTCAAGATGAGTATATATTCCACTATTTGCAAGCAAGGAGACAAGCATTGGTATTTTTCTAGATGGATGTTCAGAGATGCCGGCATATATTTATGAGTACTTCTACTAGCAGAATGGTTATAACTACAGGCAACTAGATAAAATTGTACAGGTACCCTTCTTATTCTATCGTACACATATAGATCAGTGTGCAGCTGACTGACTGAACCTAAATGAGATCTAATCGCCCTCTGTTGTCTTGTGAAACTGAACCTAAATTCGTGTGCACCTGACTGACTGTCAAAGCATAATAAGACACCTATATCATGTAGTCAGGCAATCTGGACTCCAGCTAGCCATAGCATAATAAAGTATCTAGGAATGGATCAAGACTAGCCATGACAAAACAGCCTATCCAAAAAGGATGGAAAAATTAAATAAATAGAGCATGCTACAGTAAGACAGAGGAGTATATATTCCACTATTTGCAAACAAGGAGACAAGCATTGCTATTTCTCTAGATGGATATTCAGAGATGCCTGGATATATTTATGAGTAATTCTACTAGCAGAATGGCTATAACTACAGGCAGCTAGATAAAATTGTACAGGTACCATTCTTATTCTATTGTACACATATACTAGATCAGTGTGCACCTGACTGACTGAACCTAAATTAGCCCTCTGTTGTCTTCTGAAACTGAACCTAAATTCGTGTGAACTGTCAAAGCATAATAAGAAACCTATATCATGTAGTCAGGCAATCTGGACTCCAGCAGCATAATAAGCTAGCTACGAATGGATCAAGAGTAGCCATGACAAAACAGCCTATCCAAAAGGGATGGAAAATAAATAAATATACTAAGACAGACTGAAGAGATAGGAGCTGATGAGTGAGTCCTTACCGAAGGCCCAGTAGGGCATGGGCGCAGGGCGGCCGATCAATTGCGTGTACTGGTCGAGGACGGCGAGCGGCGTGGGGCCGGCGAAGAAGTAGAAGTCGAGGACGCCGCCGATGACCTTGTAGGTGAGCGAGGTGCCCCTGTAGATGACGTCCATGCCGTTGCTGTTGAGCAGGAGCACGGCGTGCGCGACGCCGCGGCCGGCGACGCTCCGGAGGTCCACGTACACCGGGTGGGAGCCGTAGAGGTCGGTGTTGAGGTAGATGGCGGAGGCGTCGGTGGTGAAGATGGTGTAGGGGTCGTTGGGGCGGAGCTTGATGCCGCCGGGCTGCGTGTTCTCGCCGAGCCCGTAGAGGGCGGCGTCGGCGGGGAGGCGCGTGGAGAGCTCCAGGTACTGGTCCTTGAAGACGAGCGGGGCGTGGCTGGTGTTGAAGAGGGGCTGGCGCGTGGACTTGCGGTGGACGGCGTACCAGAAGGGGTCGCGGCCGTAGGTGAAGACGAGGTCCTGGCCGGGGTACTCGGCGGCGGTGAAGGGGACGCCGTCGCCGGGGACGGTGGCGGTGAGCGGCGGCGCCGGCTCGCGCGGGAGCAGGTCGTAGGGCACCTCCCACCTCTGCTTCTCCGCGTCCGTTATCTGCACCCTCACCCTGTCCCTCGTCTCGTGCCTGCATTCCCATGAATTTCGCCATTAGAAAAGGCGTGACCTTTGCATCGTTGGTCTGGTGGAACAAATTTGAAAGACTCGTGATTGCATTTGCAATGTACTACACCTCCATTGGGAGAAATCATGAACACATTATGCATGATTTCTAGACAATCCACAGTGTAATATGATTGACAGAATTTCCTCAACAACAAAACTTACTACAGTATGATTGACAGAATAACAAAGTGAGTGCGTTTCTTTCTATTTTCTTGCACCAATTCCCTCAAATTCGGGTGCTGTTTCATCTTATCTTGAACAAGCAATAATTGCAACCACAAACATTCCCCTCAAACAAAGCTACCAGGCAACATGGAGGCATGGAACGCTGTGAATAAAAAAGAACAAGGAGTATGCATACTTGACGAAGAGTCTGAGGCGGGGGATGTCAGCGCCGTAGGTGGAGGTGCCCTGCTTGAGCTGGAGGCACCCCACGAGGCCTCCGCCGTTGGGCCGCTGCGTCAGGGACACCAGCCTGTACCCGAACCCGACCAGCTTGGGCGCAGCTGCAGAGACGCCGCCATTGCTGCTGCCCGCCAAGGTCAACACGAGGAGGAGGAGAAGAAGAAGGCGCCGTGGCAGGAGGTGGGGAGCGTCCATTGCTGTGCTTGTCTCACTTGCTCATCAGCTGCAGCTAGCTCACTGTGGGCAGCTGTGTCACAGGTGAGAAGAGCGAGAGAGAGAGTGAGGTGTTATGATGCGAGTAATGAGGCGAGAGTGTCAGCGTGCATCTGCATGCATTGAGTGAGTGGGATCTTCAACGGATACGGACCACCTCCCTCCTTTATAGACACCGTACCATCATCGTGTCATCGCAGAAGTACATTGTATCAGTGCGTGAAAGGTGGGGCCACGAGAACTGCTACAATGTATATACACAGTCTACACGACGATAAAATCAAATTATACGTTTTTTATATGTTGCATATACACAATCCTTCAATTTCTTTGATCCCCACCAAGATGAAAAGGGAAGAGACCTACATACCGCCCTCAATGTTCGGCGTGGAGCCACAGACGGCGAAGACGGTACGACCTCGCCTTGGAAGTCAGGAAGGCGACCTCCTCACTGGGTCACGGTTCACCCGATCTACAAACATCATCTTCTTCTTTTTTTCATCAAGCACGGTTAGAATCCCTTATGAATCAAATCCTCCTCGTTGAAATAAACCAGGGATGCAACCGAAGAGCTACTCCCTCCGTTTTATTAATATAAAATGTTTTAGTTATTGCATATGTTAAGTAGATGGGGACTAAAAATGAGTAAACATAAAACAAAAATGTGTCTAGACACATCCAAATACATATGAATCTAGAAAAAGCCTAAAATATCTTATATTCAGAAATGAGAGAGTACCTGCTTGGGAATTACCACATTTTACAAACAAGGCTCTATAATGAACACTTTGATATTTTAAGATAATGGTAAAATATTCTAGAGGTTTTTTATGCATAGAGAGTAGTATAGGATTAAGATTTAACATATAATAGGTTTTGGGATGTCTCCAAGCACCAATCCAACGATATAGAGGTGAAACATTTTGAATGAATATAAACTACCAAGTAAGAGAGTCATGAATATGCCTACGAGTGTAAAACAAGTTGAGATAGGACATCCATCTAAGTAGTGTAATGTAAACTTGCTGCTTATGCAATCTTTGGTTTGAAAATTCTATCTCATGATGCTAATATTTGGCAAGCTAAAAACACTATCAACTCATGGATGAGAGTCCAATTAATTTTTGTAAATTGCCGTTTTCGTGGATCCATGATGACGTTATAACTAATGTATTCTAAGATACAATATAATATATTACTCGCATCGTCATGTTTTTAATAGAAGATGTTAACTACCCACAAACATGAGTCATATATGTAAAATCTCTGATACGGATAATCACAACCAGATAATTATTATTTCATCATTGCGGATTTTAAAATATAGAAAAGCAAAAAATTGCGATGTTTGATATGGTCTATTAGAATTAAATCTTGTAATAACTGAATTTAGGTACTCGATTTATTATGTGGAATAAAAGGTGTCTCAACATAGCATATGCCGCAAGCTTTACAAACTTGTACATATAAGAGTGACACTATAGTGTTTCCAAAGAAGCAAACTGGAACTAGACGTGAACAAGAAAATGTAATCCTATATAGTCTCTTGTCCATGAGTTAGAGTGCATCACTGTTACATACATATAACATATTTGTTCACGAGCTCTCTCCCTTACAAATTTATTTGGTAATTTGTTTCATGTTTCTTAATTTATTTGAGATCGGCTTTTGCTTTTGTTTAGCGCACCCTATTTTCTCGAAGCATAAACAAACCGATTAGCACATGTTACATGCATTTGTATGAGTGGTACTTGCATAGACAAGTAAGACATGTGGTGATGCACCTGCGTTCAAACAAGGAGAAGAAAATTTCTCAAATATCCTTCCTTCCTTATTTTGATCAATCAAGAGATGTCTACCCTTACGAGATCGCGTGGGAACATAAGCAGAGTGGAAGAATGTCCTCTTTCTTTCATTAACTCTCTAAACCTATCTTTCCTAATGAAGAAAAAGACAAATACATTACTAAGATGTACCTTCCACATTTTTATTGCTAGAAATTGATATTTTTGTCGCAATGTATAAATACGAAATGTGAAATGGAAGTGTTCACAGATGCATATGTGATCATCCACACCACCACACATGATTTAATAAAACTTCCCGTCTGTGATGCTGAAACGACTGCACGATTTTTTTAACCATCGATAGGGATGGTTGTTCTAATCGTCTGTAATGGCCAAAATCAATTAATTGTGCGGATTGTACTAGTGACTGGCTTGTTAGGATGTTGATGGTGTATTACATAAGTCCCTTATTAAAAAGTAATTAATAACTGTCTGTCCAAACTTGTCTTAAAGAACTAGAATACATCGGAACAAAGGGATTATGTGTTTTTCAGCTTCACCTTGTTAATATGCCTCCCAATTCCATGAATTCTCCACAAAAGAATCACGTTTTACGTGGAGAACCGCTGCCAAAATACCCCTTAACATCTTCCTTTCTTTTTTCGGCCCGAAATATCCTGAAAGGTGCATGCATCGGTTTAGATTAGACGTGATTAGAAACAAAGGAAGATCACAATGCACACTGTTCCACGGCCGGATAATCACGGAAAAGCCGAGATAGGCCCCGGAGGCGCCGACGTCCACGAGGCATGTTCGTCCTCGAGCCGCAACAGCATCGCCCACAGCAGCTAAACCGCAGTTTTCAACCCACTCCAACCCTCGATAGTCTCCAACCTTAACGTCGGAGTTAGTTTCGTATTACCTATTACGCAGAGACAGCGCCGCAAGATAAAAATGCCCGGATCGACCACTGATGTCTTGTCTGCATGGGGCAGTTAGTTTTAGTGCATCAATGCATGACATGAACAGTGATATATCGATGTGCGCTCGGTGCTGCTCTGCTCCATGTACCTTTTGCCTCTACAGATAGAAAAATGTCATGGACGGACGCAAATACTGTTGTGACTTGAACTTGAGGATGGTGTCCATGCTACGTACCATAACCTGCTCCAGTGCTCCTGACATCCGTAGCCCAAGCGATCTGCGAACACATGGGCACGCACAAATCTTATCCCGGCCACGGATTCAGGCCGGATTCGTGGTCCAGCCAGCGCGTGTCTTTCTCTTCACTCGACTGCCATCGATCCCTGTTGTGTAGGGATTCAAGTTTCTTGAACGCAACACGTTGCGTGAATCCAGCAGCGAGGACTCGAGCCCTGTTCTCTTCAGTTTCTGGCACCTCACGCCCGCAATGCATATATCACTCATGACCTCGTGCTCCATCATTTCTGAACGTAGGCGTACGGGCGGACTCCATAAAGCTGGATGAATCTATCTTTGACGAATCCGAATGACTCCAAACGCGGGCAATTGACACCAGTGGTTGAACGTAGGTCCGCCCCTGCATGTGTTGTTTCTTTGCTACAACTCCATGATCAGATATTCAGAGGTGCTTGCTAGGCAGCCGCAGGAACGCCCTCCCGACACATCACAGGCTTATTGATCGGCCTACGCGGTCAGCATCAACCGGCGCTGACGGCCAAATCTCCGATCCAGTCACCCCCTCCCATCAGTGGCGGAGCCACAGCCCGACATGCCCGGACGGCTGCCCGGGCTAAGCTGCTCAACTCTCTAGTAACACTACACTTAGAAAGTGGATTATAAGAATAATTTGCATGAGCAAAGTATGATTAGTGGCACCACTTGTAGACATTGGCCAGGCTTTCATGAACGGCTGGCTCCGCCACTGTCTCCCATGCCATATTGCCATGCATGTAGGCCACTCCTGATTAAGCGGCACATGACCAAGCACACAGTCGACAGGAGATGGCACCGGATACGTTCAAAGTTGCAGTTCCGGAGCATAGCAAGCTTGATTGTTGGCAAAGCCATCACCCACGTCGACGGTGGCTTCTTACACAATACGCATCGTGATCGTGTGCAAGTGATGACACATAAATCACATGCAACTCCCATGCATGGCCATGGGAGTGGGACTAAGTGTGGTCGGAACTCGTGAACATGCGGATGGTCACGAGCTAGCGTCCGCACGTATAAATCAATGGTCCGTTGAATATGTTGCTTGACACAGCACGTTCGGCACAATTTTATTATTGATCCGACTAGAGATTTACGTTTGATGTTTATGCTTCTAGATATGTAGTTAGGTTCTCAGTGTCTACACATATAATTAGGCTGTCCTCCGAAATATTACAATCATAGCGTACCACATAATTAGGTTGTCTCTTATCAACCGTCTCTATTCATCATAGCACTAACAAATTAATAGCTCATCTAATTATGTAGATCAACTCTAGATGTCTGACAATTCGACAACTACGAACTGTATACTTTGTCCTCCTTCCTCTTCTCCTTATCTACACTATTTTTACATGGTTTAATTTGTTTGAAATAGGGATATGACCCGAGTCTCTGCATCGAGTGATGCACACAACTTTTTATTACTTAGTTTTAAAAGTATCAAAAGGTTACATCGGCATGTATCAACCAGCGAAACACAACATAACCAACTACTGAAATCGACTAGCATGCTGCCACGTATCAACTACTATTTAAGCCGACCAGTATTTCTACTAAAGTTACATGGTTTAATAAGGAGTCAAATAAAATTGTATTTGTGTACTTGTCCATTAATTAGTGTCAGAAACTTCCACATGAAGACGAATGTAGTCTATGTTCTAGAATGAACACTTTGATATTTTTTAAGATAAATGGTAGTGCATTCTAGCTAGGCGTATTAATTGAAGTTTACTATATGATATTTTTCATATATTATAAGTTTGAGAGATCTCACCAAGCGCCAATCCAATGGTGTAGTAGTGAAACATCTCTAGATGAATATAAGCTACAAATACAATAAGTCACGAGATTCACATATGCAGAGATAGGGCTTCCATGTAACAACTTTCATGCAAACTTGCTGCTTATGCAATATTTGACTTGCAATCCAGTCTCATGATGCTAATTTTAGGATAGCTAAAAACCACTATCAACTCATGGGTTGGGGTCCAATTAATCTTCTAAATTGTGGTTTGAAAATGTTTAATAATCGTAAAACATGAGTAGACGTATATGGAAAATGTTAATACAAATAATCATTGTGAGTATAATAGTTGCGACTTTTAATTCTTTTGGAAATATAATGTCATGGTATTTCCCATTGTTTAAACATAATTTAATCTTGTAATAGATGAATTTAGGTACACCCGTTATTTTAGAAGAAAACAAATCAAATTCTTTAAGTGTTTTTTATTTTTACCTTTTAAGACCCGGATCATTATCCCCCGGGGCCCCACGACCTGAGATCATTTTGTATTTTCATGTTAAGTGTTTATTACTAGATTAAATCTCACTTGAGCTATCCTTGCATCCATGAGAACCATGGCCAAAAGATGTCCTTGCCTGTAGAGCAGATTTTTTCCAGCCTAACCATGCTCCTCATTTAAATCCCAGTCACTGGAATAGTATGTCTATATGTTCTTTTGTTGATAAGTACCAATCGAGAACTGCTGCAAAAATACCCCTAATATACCCCTGTTTCTTTTTCCGAAATCTCGAAATGTGCATGCATGCATTGGTTTAGATTACATCGACGTGAATAAAGTCATAAACAAAAAAAGAGTAAAATGCACAGTGTTCCACGGAAGGATGGTCACGGAAAATCCGAGATAGGGTCCGGAGGGGGCCGACCGCCGATGTCCACGAGGCATGTTTCTTCTCGAGCCGCTACAGCATTTCCGAGTGATAATCTCCAACCCTAACCTTGCGGTTAGTTTTGCATTATGCAGAGACAGAGCGCCGTTAGATAAGATAATGCCCGGGGTGCCGATGTCTCTGCATGGGCCTGCTATTTTCGGTGCATCCATGCATATATGCACGGTGACGTTGACGAAAAAACCTGTATCAAAATACTGTTGTGACTTAACTTGACGTTGGTGTCCATGCTACGCACACCATCCGTAACGCAAGCGACCTGCAAAACACATGGGCTGGGCGCAAATCTTATCCAGGCCACGGATTCAGGCCGGATTCATGGACCACGGGCTGCTACCCGCCAGCCAGCGCGTGTGTCCGTATCCACTCTGTCTTCCTCCTCACTCCACAGCCACCCCTACTTGTTATGTAGGAAGAAAGCTTTCTTGAACGCAACACGTTGCGTGAATCGAGCAGGGAGGAATCAAGCAAGATCATGGGACACTTCGGCTGCAGGAAAAACTCGGGCGCTCTGTCGTGTTCTGCTCTGTTTCTCGATCGCACCTCACGCGGGCGTGCATGAATCAAATCACGATGCTGGCACTAACTGCCTCATGCTCCGTCATTTCCACTACAGGAGTAACAGCCCAGCCCGATGGCATTTACCGTCGGCCCCAGCACAGAAACCCTCGGCCTAAGTGAGCCTAACGGCCATCGTCGGCCTAATGCCGTCGGGATGTGATCCATCGGGCTCACGCCGTGGCCGTCGGGCTCGCAAATGCCGTCGGGCTAGTAGTGAGCCCGACGGTATAACCCTCGGCCTTACAACTAGAACGCCGACAGCAATGCCGTCGGGATCATAGATGGCTCTCATTATTTTTTTTTTAATTATTTTTTTCAACTTTTTTAATTATTATTTTAACTCCAATTTAGTCATATATTTAATCTTATATCACACACTTAATCATAATCTTAGCTCAAACCATCCACTCACACACTTAATCATAATCTTAGCTCAAACTATCCACTCACACACTTAATCATAATCTTATCTCAAACTATTCACACTCAATTAAACTTCCCAGACGGTCACCCATCCTTAGAGTGCTCCAGGCCAAGCACGCTTAACTATTGAGTTCTATTCAAATGAGATTCCAGTTGAGATGTTATACCTTGTTGCTATTAGTATGATAGCAATCATATTAATCCTCATCTGAGATATTATATTTTTTAATCTTTAAAATTTAAAAAATAAGATTTGAATGAACAAAATAACTATGTTTAATAATACTTGAATAATAATAATAATAATCAATTATTTTATTTTTTTTGTGTCTTTTCCATTTAATAAGAAATAATTCATATCTTCATATTGATATATCAGAATTTAATAAATAAAATGTCTATGTCGATCATAAAAATGAGAGGAATCCAAATATGACATCCATGCCATCATTTTCATAATGAATGATGTCTTTTAGAACAAACAAGAACCAACATAAATCAGCATAAAGTCAATTAAAGAGGCGAATTTAGATAGAAAGTAAGGAAAATCCTCATATTAAGTTATTATCTATAAAATATGTTCTACTCTTTGTGAAAATTAAATGGGTGTCATTTTGGACCATATTTTATGTACTTGCTTCACACAAAAAGTCATTTTTGACACTTAAAAAATGGAAAATGATATTTCTAAAAAGAATTTTGAGAATCACTTCGGTGACGTTGTTTCCCATACCATGACACACATATGTGCTGAATATGGGCACTTTATCACAAACTATGACATGATAATGGTCATACATTGCTCATTTGTCTTGAAACCTATGCATGTTTATAGATGTTTGACATTTTTGTGAAGTTTCGTTTTGAAAAGTTTGCCAAAAATCAAGTTTATCATTTTTCCTATTAACTAGTACACGTAAAAGGACTCAATGCCAAAGGGTTTATTTTTTTGAGTACTTTTCCATATTTTCCCATTTATTTCAAAAAACGGTATGGAGAGCATGGCTATTCATCAAAAGTGGTCGAATTTTTCAAAACGATTAACGGTTCTATGTTGTAACCACTACTTCTGTACCTTAAAATTATTTTTGTAAGAACTTCAGAGCAAACTATCACACAATTGTAGTTCAAATTTGAATTACTTCCGGAAAATTGACATAAAGTCAATTAAAGAGGCGAATTTAGATAGAAAGCAAGGAAAATCCTCATATTCAGACATTATCCATAAAATTTGTTCTACTCTTTGTGAAAATTAAATGGGTGTCATTTTGGACCATATTTTATATACTTGCTTCACAAAAAAAGTCATTTTGACACTTAAAAAATGGAAAATGATATTTCTATAAAGAATTTTGAAAATCGCTTCGGCGACGTTATTTTACATACCATGACACACATATGTGCTGATTATGAGCACTTTATCACAAACTATGACATGATAATGGTCACACATATGTGTTAAAACTATTGCATATTTGTATATAATTGATATTTTTTGTAAAGTTTTGTTTTGAAAAGTTGCCAAACTCAAGTTTATCATTTTTCTAAAAACTAGTACACGTCAAAAGATTTCATTCCGAAGGGTTTCCTTTTTTTTAGTATTTTTTCATATTTTTTTTGAATGTAATCTATTTTTTTTAGAAAAACTGAAAAACTGTATAGCGAGCCCGACGGTTATACCGTCGGGCTCACAATGTGATTAGGTGGCCGTCGGCCTTACAACTAAGACGCTGACGGTAAAACGACGCCGACGATTTTTTTGTTTCGTCGGTTTCACGTTGTGACGCCGACGGCCACCGTCGGCGTTGAAATGGTCGTCGGGCTGCGCTGTGTCTCCCCCTAGTGTTCCGATGTACTCAGTCCCATTGTCGACATGAGTCCACGGCAAAAACCCTGATCCCATCACCCATGTGTGAGGCAGTGCAGGGCCAAAAAACACCTCACATGCTGTCTCGTTAATGATTAACATTTAACAGGTTACTTATAAAACATGTTGCTTACATGCCCATTCTCAGTCCCGCTAGAAAATATATCTTTGCTAGTCTGCTTGGATAACCAGTGATTGAAGCATTGATCGTGTTAGGCTTGGACAAATCACAAGCGATTGCACCGTATATACATGGTCAAAGATACAGTCCCGGGACTCGCGCGACACGAAACCACCGACATCGTCGCTAGCCAGGGCTTGCGTCATCCATGTAATATCAAGACCCGCATGCATGTTACGTATACCAAGCGCAGCGTAGCTGGGAAGAAACCAAAGACAGAATCTTTGCAACTCTCTTGAAACAGCCACACCACACGGGTCTTTCGTGCTCGATGGATCATCTGCGACGTCGAAAAAGACACCAGATTACTGTAGCTGGCGCTGGCGCTTCGAACTTATAAATGTCTAGACTAAACCTAAAACTTGTAAATGAAAAAGAAAGGTAAATCTATTCTTGAGCTCGTAATTGCAGTAGCTGGCGTTATGAACTTATAAATCTCGGTCTACTTCGGACTCCATACTATACTTGCTTGATACACCTAGAATACCTATATATATTCTCGGCCGGGATAACAATGCTACTACTCTCATTTGACAATGTCATCATTCTAGTTTTCCCGATATCTAAAATGATTCGAGGGTCTAATATAGACGCAGATTGACATGCTTGCAGCGTTAGCTGTGGTTCGATATATCTTTCTTGTACGAGTTCAAAGTATATCCTGAACTTTTTGCAGGCGCGCATGGCATGGCATAACGAGCGTTTTGTCGTGTGTGATGCGTGGGTGCCCATCGTCACGTGCGTCAGTCATCGTTGATTGCTGCTACGTGGTACCCATCTGACAGAGTCAGGATAAGGAAGTAGGGACGGAACGATGAACAAATTAGCTTTAGTATGTTGGGCCGGCTGTGGACGCTGGTCCATAATACTATAATGGGCCAGTGCACTATCGTCTGCTTACGTACATGAGATAACGGGCCAAAACGCAGCACAGTACGCGGCCACACGCACCACGGCTTCGAGGTTCCGATGGTGCTTTTATAACTTAGTACCACATCGCTCGTTTGAGTTGGATCGAACGTGTTTAAATCTCCCTGCGAGTGCGAGAAGGATGGCAGCACACAGCGGCATATGCTCTGTTAGCAACTAAAATTGATATAACCAATGTCATCATAGGTCGGATGTTTCTGAAGACCACACGACACGTGTGGTTTGCATTTTGCGTTGTCATTGAGTTTTGGTAAATAAAATTTTGTATTTATTAATTTGCCATGTAATTTTTTTCTCTGTTACCGGCTATGGAATCGCGTAGCGTTGTACATGTCGCATAATTTATCTGTGCTGAACGGAAAACAGAACGACATCCGCTTCGATATCTGATCTTTCGCGCACCCCTAGTTAGACCTTGCGAAAGTTCAACCTAAATGCATTGATATCCAGATCTTGGCACTCGATAACAGCCCCTGGATGTAGCCCCTCCTCACACATCTTGTGCAGTTCTCAACAATCTCGTGCCATTCGAAAAGGCCGGATGGTGAGAACTTGAACGTGTTGTAGAACCACGAGCTTGTTAGCACACCTTGAGGGTTGCTACTGAAGAGGTCGGGCAGTGAGAAGTGGCACTTGTTGCGGCTCCGCATGCTTATGAGGGCATCAGGATAGTTGCTATATCCGCCGACTGCACGCATATAGCTATGCTCAAGTTTTCTCCATTTATAGAACAACTTCCCCTACTATGCAACTGTAATAGAGCAGTATTCATCCCGATGCATCTCATGCCTAAAGGTTCTTGCCTCGTCCCTCTCATGAATGAGTGTTGTTGTGAAGTGGTTTCTTACTTATACTTGCATGTCTCTCATTCTGAAAATATGTACACAATCCTTGGTAAGGTTATACAATAGAGTAGTGATGGCAATATTTATACACGAGGATGAAGGATAGAATCAATACCGGATTCGATGATCGAGATACGACATCCTGATAACCAATGAACATCACAACCTGTCTGTCTAGTAAGATTATACTACGCCATTGGCTTTAATGCAGTAAAAGGAGTCTTTCATCAATGTGAGGAGTAGAAGCTACGATAGATTTCTGATTCAATCGGTAGTTACGGTAGGAATCGTAGCGTCCACCTAGCATAGCTACCTTTTTTTTACTTTTACCTTATATATCGATATAGAAGTAGCTGACGTTATTAACTTATAAATCTTGGTCTACTTCGGACTCTATACTACACTTGTTTGACACACCTAGACTAACAATTCTACTCTCACTAAAAATGTTATAATTCTATTTCTCATATCGACCTTTTGCATGCGTTGTCATGGGACCAACATATACGTGCATGCAGGACAAGGAAGGTGGGGACAGAACGACGAACGCTGTCGTGGCCAGGAGCGTGAGTGCGTTTGTGGCGGCCTAATCATGAGACGGTACCAGGTCGCCGGAAAACCGGAAAACGAACCAACCCACGAAAGTGGCAGCACGTTATGCAATTATCAATTGCCATATGAAAATGGGTCCGTACTTTAAGTAAAGTCTATTTAATATATAATGTTTAATGTTTGAAACATATTATGTGTTTCAAATAATATGTAGCCGCACAAGAAAAATAATGACCATGTATTGTAGATGTGTTGTGCATGTATCATAAAAGTACTGTTTTTTTGGCGAATCCACAAAAGTAGTAAAAAAGAGTACATACTTTTGTGGATTTTTTGTGAACCCTAAAGTATTTTCCATATAAAGTAAAGGTAAATATTAATTTATCTTCGAACAATACATTGAAAACATAAATTTATAATATTTTATGTGTTGCTTTGAAAAAATGGCAGAAGATATTAATGCAAACAAAACACAAAACCAAAACTTAAATAAGAAACACGAATGTGAAGTAAATAAATTAAAATCGAAAACTAAAAATTAAAAACTGCACAAAAATAAAATCGTGAGAGAACAAAAATTGAAAGGGAAACAAGAAAGTGTAGAGAAGCGGTTGCAGCGTTCACTAGCTTTCAGACTCACATACGTGTTACGATTAAGTCTCAAAAAAAAAACATAGTGTTACGATTAGCTTTAGTATGTTGGGCTGGCTGTGGACGCAGGTCCATAACATAATGGGCCATGAGACCATCCAGCACAAAACGCAGCAAAATACGCGGCCACGCGAACCACGTCTTCGAGATTCCGATGGTGCTCTATATTTTAGTACCACATCGTTCGTTTGTGTTGGATCGAACGTGTTTAAAACTCCCCGCGAGAAGGATTGAAGCACAGAGCGGCATGCTCTGAGAGCAACTCAAATTGATATAAGCATGTCATTATAGGGCTGATTCTGAAGACCACACGACAAGTGTGGTTCGCATTTTGCGTTTCCATCGAGTTTCGAGTAAATAATTTTTTGTATCTGTTTTTTTTGCTATGTATTTTTTTCTCCGTTACCGTCTATGCAATCCCCTAGTGTTGTACATGTCGGTCGGAATTTATCCGTGCTGAACGGAAAACGGAATGACACCCGCGTCGATTTCTGATCTTTCGCGCACCACCAGTTAGATCTTGCGAAAGTTCAACCTGAAGTCATTGATATCCAGATCTTGGCGCACTACAAAAGCCCCTAGTTGTACCCAATCCTGACGCATCTCGTGCAGGCCGGGCGGTGAGAACTAGTACGTGTTGCAGCACTACATGCTTATTAGCGCACCTCGAGGGTTGCTACTGAAGAGGCCGTGCGGTGAGAAGTGGCACTTGTTGCGGCCCTGTGTGCTTATCAGCATATAAGGATGGTTGCTATGCCCGGCGACTGCATGCACATAGCCACGCTGAAGTCTTCTCCATTTATAGATCCACTTCCCCTACTATGGAATTGTGATGGAGCAATATTCATCCCGATGCTTCTCATGCCTCATAGTTCTTGCCTCGTCCCGCTCATGAATGAGTGTTGTTGTGAAGTGATTTCTTACTTATACTTGCATGTCTCTCATTCTGAAAATATGTACATAATCCTTGGTAAGGTTATACAATAGAGTGGTGGCAATATTTATACACAAGGATGAAGGATAGAATCAATACCGGATTCAATGATTGAGATACGAGATCCTGATAACTAATGAACATCAAAACATGTCTGTCTAGAAAGATTTTAGTACGCCGTTGGCTTTAATGCAGTAAAAGGAGTCTTTCATCAATGTGAGGAGTAGAAGGTACAATAGATTTCTGATTCAGTCGGTAGTTGCGGTAGGAATCCTAGTGTCCACATGGCATAGCTGACTTGTTTTTACCTTTAGCTTTTATATCGATATAGAAGTAGCTGACGTTATGAACTTATAAATCTCGATCTACTTCAGACTCTATACTACACTTGTTTGACACACCTAGACTAACAATTTTACTCTCAGTAAAATAAAGTTACAATTCTAGTTCTCATATCGAGCGTTTTGCATGCATGGCCATGGGATCAACATATACGTGCATGGAGGATAAGGAAGGAGGGACGAAACGATGGACGCTGTCGTGGGCAGGAGCGTACGTGCGTTCGTGGCGGCCTAATCATGTGACGGTACCAGTCCGCCGGAAAACGAACCAGCACACGAAAGTGGCAGCACGTTATGCAATTATCAATTGCCATATTAAAATGGGTTTGTATTAAAGTAAAGTCCATTTCATATATAATGTTTAATGTGTGAAACATATTATGTGTTTCAAATAATATGTAGCCGCACAAGAAAAATAATGACCATGTATTGTAGATGTGTTGTGCATGTATCATAAAAGTACTGTTTTTTTGGCGAATCCACAAAAGTAGTAAAAAAGAGTACATACTTTTGTGGATTTTTTGTGAACCCTAAAGTATTTTCCATATAAAGTAAAGGTAAATATTAATTTATCTTCGAACAATACATTGAAAACATAAATTTATAATATTTTATGTGTTGCTTTGAAAAAATGGCAGAAGATATTAATGCAAACAAAACACAAAACCAAAACTTAAATAAGAAACACGAATGTGAAGTAAATAAATTAAAATCGAAAACTAAAAATTAAAAACTGCACAAAAATAAAATCGTGAGAGAACAAAAATTGAAAGGGAAACAAGAAAGTGTAGAGAAGCGGTTGCAGCGTTCACTAGCTTTCAGACTCACATACGTGTTACGATTAAGTCTCAAAAAAAAAACATAGTGTTACGATTAGCTTTAGTATGTTGGGCTGGCTGTGGACGCAGGTCCATAACATAATGGGCCATGAGACCATCCAGCACAAAACGCAGCAAAATACGCGGCCACGCGAACCACGTCTTCGAGATTCCGATGGTGCTCTATATTTTAGTACCACATCGTTCGTTTGTGTTGGATCGAACGTGTTTAAAACTCCCCGCGAGAAGGATTGAAGCACAGAGCGGCATGCTCTGAGAGCAACTCAAATTGATATAAGCATGTCATTATAGGGCTGATTCTGAAGACCACACGACAAGTGTGGTTCGCATTTTGCGTTTCCATCGAGTTTCGAGTAAATAATTTTTTGTATCTGTTTTTTTTGCTATGTATTTTTTTCTCCGTTACCGTCTATGCAATCCCCTAGTGTTGTACATGTCGGTCGGAATTTATCCGTGCTGAACGGAAAACGGAATGACACCCGCGTCGATTTCTGATCTTTCGCGCACCACCAGTTAGATCTTGCGAAAGTTCAACCTGAAGTCATTGATATCCAGATCTTGGCGCACTACAAAAGCCCCTAGTTGTACCCAATCCTGACGCATCTCGTGCAGGCCGGGCGGTGAGAACTAGTACGTGTTGCAGCACTACATGCTTATTAGCGCACCTCGAGGGTTGCTACTGAAGAGGCCGTGCGGTGAGAAGTGGCACTTGTTGCGGCCCTGTGTGCTTATCAGCATATAAGGATGGTTGCTATGCCCGGCGACTGCATGCACATAGCCACGCTGAAGTCTTCTCCATTTATAGATCCACTTCCCCTACTATGGAATTGTGATGGAGCAATATTCATCCCGATGCTTCTCATGCCTCATAGTTCTTGCCTCGTCCCGCTCATGAATGAGTGTTGTTGTGAAGTGATTTCTTACTTATACTTGCATGTCTCTCATTCTGAAAATATGTACATAATCCTTGGTAAGGTTATACAATAGAGTGGTGGCAATATTTATACACAAGGATGAAGGATAGAATCAATACCGGATTCAATGATTGAGATACGAGATCCTGATAACTAATGAACATCAAAACATGTCTGTCTAGAAAGATTTTAGTACGCCGTTGGCTTTAATGCAGTAAAAGGAGTCTTTCATCAATGTGAGGAGTAGAAGGTACAATAGATTTCTGATTCAGTCGGTAGTTGCGGTAGGAATCCTAGTGTCCACATGGCATAGCTGACTTGTTTTTACCTTTAGCTTTTATATCGATATAGAAGTAGCTGACGTTATGAACTTATAAATCTCGATCTACTTCAGACTCTATACTACACTTGTTTGACACACCTAGACTAACAATTTTACTCTCAGTAAAATAAAGTTACAATTCTAGTTCTCATATCGAGCGTTTTGCATGCATGGCCATGGGATCAACATATACGTGCATGGAGGATAAGGAAGGAGGGACGAAACGATGGACGCTGTCGTGGGCAGGAGCGTACGTGCGTTCGTGGCGGCCTAATCATGTGACGGTACCAGTCCGCCGGAAAACGAACCAGCACACGAAAGTGGCAGCACGTTATGCAATTATCAATTGCCATATTAAAATGGGTTTGTATTAAAGTAAAGTCCATTTCATATATAATGTTTAATGTGTGAAACATATTATGTGTGTCAAATAATATCTAGCCGCACAAGAAAAATAATGACCATGTATCATAGAAGTGTTATGCATGTATCATAAAAGTAGTGGTTTTTTGGCGAATCCACGAAGTAGTACATACTTTTGTGGATTAATTTTCATGAACCCTAAAGTATTTTCCAGGTAAAGTAAAGGTAAAATTAATGTATCTTAGAACAATACATAGAAAATATAATTTATAATATTTTATGTGTTGCTATGAAAAAATGGCAGAAGATATAAATGCAAACAAAACAGAAAACCAAAAGTTAAATAAGAAACACGAATGTGAAGTAAATAAATTCAAAACGAAAGCTAAAAAGTAAAAACTGCACAAAAATAAAATTGTAAGAGAACAAAAATTGAAAGGGAAACAAGAAAGTGTAGAGAAGCGGTTACATCGTTCACTAGCTTTCAGACTCACATATGTGTTACGATTAGCTTAAGTATGTTGGCTGGCTGTGGACGCAGGTCCATAACATAATGGGCCAGGAGACTATCGTCTGCCTACATGAGATAACTGGCTAAAACGCAGCACAATACGCAGCCACAGGCACCACGTCTTAGAGATTCCGATGGTGCTCTATATTTTATACCACATCGCTCGTTTTAAGTTGGATTGAACGTGTTTAAAACTCACCGTGAGAACGATAAAATGAAAGCACAGAGCGGCATGCTCTGTCAACAACTAAAATTGATATAAGCAATGTCATTATAGGTATGATTCTGAAGATCACACGACATGTGTGGATTGCATTTTGCGTTCCCATCGAGTTTCGGGTAAATAAATTTTCGTATTTGTTTTTACTATGTATTTTTTCTCCCTTAGCGGCTATGCAATCGCCTAGTGTTGTATATGTCGCTCAGAATTTATCCGTGCTGAATGGAAAACGAAACTACACCTGCGTGGATTTCTGATCTTTCGCGCACCACTAGGTAGACCTTGCGAAAGTACAACCTAAAAGCATTGATATCAAGATCTTGGCGCACTATTACAGCCCTACATGTAACCCCTCCTCGTGCATCTTGTGTAGTTCTCAACAATCTCGTGCCATTCGAAAAGGCCGGGTGGTGAGAACTTGAACGTGTTGTAGAACCACGAGCTTGTTAGCACACCTTGAGGGTTGCTACTGAAGAGGTCGGGCAGTGAGAAGTGGCACTTGTTGCGGCTCCGCATGCTTATGAGGGCATCAAGATAGTTGCTATATCCGCCGACTGCACGCATATAGCTATGCTCAAGTTTTCTCCATTTATAGAACAACTTCCCCTACTATGCAATTGTAATAGAGCAGTGTTCATCCCGATGCATCTCATGCCTAAAGGTTCTTGCCTCGTCCCTCTCATGAATGAGTGTTGTTGTGAAGTGGTTTCTTACTTATACTTTCATGTCTCTCATTCTCAAAATATGTACATAATCCTCGGTAAGGTTATACAATGGAGTGGTGGAAATATTTATACACGGGGATGAATGACAAAATCAAGACCAAATTCAATGACCGAGATACGAGATCCTAGTAACTAATGAACATCCTGGTAACTAATTTTTCTCGTAGATGCATGTGTTGTCATAACAATTGTTTACGCTTTTACCTTTTTGACTATTTTTAATTCTTTTATGTAATTTGTGGGTACATTCCGCTGTTAATAGTGAGGTGGATCTCCTTTAGAAAAGTATTATGTATTACACCAAGTCCCATAGTTGCAGAGAGAAATGTCTATTTGTTTCTGTTTTGTGAGTGATAATAACATATGCATAATTGTTATGTAGATGATCCTACTTTTAACATGATCGATAATATTATGTTTTTAAAGTTCCGTTTGTAAACCGTCAATAAACTTCCATTATCATGGACAGCATCATAGCAAGAGCTGAATAGCATCATAGCAAGATGTTGCATGTACTACTGTATGGTTAACAATCGGCTGTAAATTGAATATTTATGTACCAAGCTACTTGCTGAGTTAGTTTCTAAAACGTCTTACATTAAACCAAGCCAATAATGTTTGCCCGTCCTATATATTTAGAGGAGCTGGCACCAAAACTCCGGTGTGTCAGTTGAGCCAAGGCGAGCGAGACTGGCCATCGCTGTTAAATCCATCGAATATAGTGACGCCGGATTATTTTGTTACTTGTGACCTCGGATTCGTCACAGGCCAACTTTAGTTGGCGAAAAGGAGCACTACATTTTGTTTTTCTCGTTGGAATGAGCCGAAGATGTTCATCATGCCACGTTAGGAGTGGCACGTCACCTACCTTTGCTGATTGATCCACAATTAGTTGATCGACTTTTTCTTTCTTATTTCCAGCAAAGAATATGTTACCTTTCGTATTACAACAAGCCGACGTGCACACATCCATTGTGTCAGACTCGTCCACTCACCTAAATCCCACCACCCTAGGGATAAAGCTGTGGTTCTAATTATCACAGGTTTTAGCATCACGGAAATGCAAGTAGTTTGAGCTCATTTGGCTGTTAGCTTCGCCACGTCGTATTCATGCATGATAGAGAAAGAAAACAAATGATGGAGGGCTCAAGCAGTTTACCGAGACCCAACCCGGATTCTAGTAATTACCCTGTTACAGAAATCCGTTATCTTCAATCACTGTTCAAGATGCCTTAAAGGATGTTGTGCTGCAGCAAGTTGTTGCTGTTTTAAACTGATTTCATTGCTAATGCTGTGTCCTTTAACTATGGTCGCGGTTTGTTATGGAGACCTTGACCTGGGCACGGTTTTGGTGGCGAGTCTAGTTCATAGTCACCGAGGCAGTCGTGGCTCCACCAAACAGTGGTGAGAAGGATGAGAGACCTGGTCCAACTAAACAGATGACATCACCTATGTGAAGGAAGCGCATGGCGTCACACATGGACATTGGTTCATGATTTTCAGTATTTGACCGATTCTTTTATGAGACTTGTGGCCTGAGTTCTTTCCTAGTCTCAAACGTCTATCCCTCACATATATTTTCATTCAACGTCCATATTTTTCATCCTCTTATTAATCATCTTTGGCAAAATCTTAACGATAGAAACCATCAATTGACAACTCGTAAAATTTGACGGGGCTTGTTTGACTCCTATGCCACGCTTGATTGATTGGTGGCACCTTGTGTCTTGATTGTCACACTCGTGGCTTTTATTAGATCATGACATTTATTTACCTATCCATCGATGAATTCAACCCATTGACATTGGCTGGATTGGCAGATTCATGCACCTTGCAGGACTGACTAAACTTGGCCTCATACCGTCTTACCGCACTCTCCTTCTAAGCCAGCACTGAGAAAAAGATGGAAGACTAGAGACTACACGAAGTAGTTTTTTAATTTAATATTTTAATAATTCATTATAATGTGTGCACAATAAATTTAGATAAAATTGTATAAATCGTTTTGACAAGCATGTCCACAGGTCGAATCATGAGAAAAAAAGCATTATTTGGACCCCTAACAACTAATACATATTCATTGGAGAACTAATATCGTTGACTTAAACAATATAGTGAGTGTAATAACTTGTTGATCGATGTGTTACAACAACATTAAAAAGGAAGTTATAGTAAATTTGGCACGCCTCCATAAGAAACCTAACTTTAAAACAATATATGTATGCAGGATGACCATCATTGCACCTCCTCGATTCATATTGTTTCTTCAAGAAGGATTAAATACATGATTGAGATGTCGTGAAACATGCGGTTGGAAAACATGAATTTGCATCAATAGTGTCTAAGACGCAGCATAGACGTAAATAAATTGTAGTAGGATTTTTATTGGTGAAATTTTTTCTTAAAAAATGATTGGACAGAACTATCAAGGAATGTTCTGAAGTCCTAAGGTTGTCCGTGAACAAAATAAGCTATGTGAAACATTATGTGTAAAGTTGATTCACGGGATTTTAAAAGGCATACGCGAACACACACATTCTTGTGAAACATGTAGGTTGGAAACTAGATGAATTATCCTCAAGAGCGTTTAAGACCCTTATAAAACATGTGCCAGGAAATTCGGAAGTTGATATAAACTACATAAAATTATGTATGGAATATGAATTTTATATACTTTGTCGTCTGATGAATATAAATCACAATAACACATGTTGTGCATATACTCGCACAAGAGGGAAGAACAACCCGGTTTTCCAAAAAAATAAATAGAATTGTGGAGCTAGCAGGAATCATTGGTCCAAAATCTTTCTCAAATCTTTCCATATCATCCATGATCGCTACAAGGAAGATGAGGTGGGATTTCCTCACCAAGTGTCCAACTTGATAACCAGTTTTATCTATAAGGTGTTTGTTGAACATAAATCACGAGAGATCAATGTCATGCATACTATTGGACGCAAGAAGGACAACGCATGATGGATACAAAGTTCAAATGGTCCTCTCCGTCTTAAATTGTTTTTAGCCTACCGTTTTATAAGATAAGATGTTTTACGCTTTATGCACATTCACATGAATCTACATATATATCTGTACATATTTTACTATACATGTTCATTGCCCATCTAGACCACATGTAAAATATCTGAAATATCTTATACTGGGAATCATCATTGGCCAGCTTTTTGTAACCTTTCCATGTCATGCACTTCATCATGCATGGCGAGAAAAAACCGAAGGATTCCCGTACCAAGTGCCCAAATTGCCAACAGCCCACCAGTTGTCCACAGTCTAGTTGCGTTGTCGAGCATCATACTACCACGAGCGCACGATAACACCGGACGTTTTAGACAAGCTTAAACTAAGACGACCACTGCTGCAGGCCAGTGTCTCGGTTTTTTAGTGGTGCCGCGTCAGTCTCTCCGTCCACCGGTTTTGAATCACAGCTGGTCAGTGTGTTCCATTGGCAACCTTACGTACGTCAGCGCCATGACGATGGCCCCTTAATCAGCTATGACAGAAGGTGCTCTTGCATGATTAGGCAGATGCAGGTAATTAGCAAATTGTAGACGTACGTAGAGAGGTGCCTAGGGTTTGCTCTAGTCTTTACCAGACGGAAATTAGACTGGGATCTCCTGTAGATCTAATCTTCTCATCAATCATCGGTGGCCCTGCCTAGAATAGCACTATGCCTGAAGCTCTCCACTAATCTTCTCACTTAGTTACTATCTATTTTCTTCTGTCCTGTTACTTTGCTTGTGGCACCGCTGTAGCATCGTACATGGGGTTTAGCTAGATCGACCGACCATTCTTAATGCAATCGAATCGATCGTACAATCACATGATAAGATATAACAGCATCCGAGACTCAAGCAAGGACGTTGCCGTGCACTGTTTCGGATGGCATCTGTGAAAGGTTCAAGACGTCTAACAAAATGTACAGACAATTACTCCCTCCGTTCTAAATTAGATGACTTTCTTTTGTTAAAAAATGAATATATATCTAGATATGTTGTGAGTCTATATACATCCATTTTTGATAAAAAAGAGTCATCTAATATAAAACGGAGGGAGTACAATACTAGTGAACGGTGAGCGAGCCGCCTCTGTGTGGAAGAAATCTTAAATTCCGATGGTTTAAGATTTTGATGAATGGTCGGAGAGAACACAGTCTGGGCGCACTGGTTTGCACTCTGGTAGGGCAGCCGCAGTTAGTTTTAACTTGTGAGCAGGATCAAGTTAGTCGCCGTCCCGTCGTAAAGAATAATGAGAGAGGCGAGCCTTTCTTTTCTTCTCCTCTCCATCGCAAATGTTTTCTTGGTCCCATATAAGCGTAGGCGTTTGTGTTATTTTTCTCCAGAAGCACTCGCCGCCGGCCAGACTCCAGAGTCCAGACCAGAGCGCGCACCCATCCAACACCACACGCCTCGCCCAACGAACGCCCATGGACGCGCCGACCACCGGCAAGCGCAAGCGCACCGACCCCGCCGTCCCTGCCGTGGAGGAGGTTTCCGACGCCGAGGTCGAGGAGTTCTACGCCATCCTGCGCCGCATGCGCGACACTTCGCGCCGCGTCGTCTCTGGCGCCACCGGAGCCCGTGATGGTCGTCCCGCGTGCGCGCCGGCGTGGTGCCCCAGCTTCTCCTGGGAGGACTTCGCGCCACCTACGACTGCTGCCCCGGCGACAACGCCGTCGTCGTCGAAACAGCAGCAGTCGCCGCCAGAGAAGGCCACGCCTCCACGGCGGCCCACTGCCGTCAGCCTCGACCTCAACGCCGAGCCAGAGCCCGAGGCGCCGGCGACCCCGCGGGGCGACGACGACGCGCGCTCACCCCGCTCTGCGTATGTACGTGTCGGCGCTGGCGGTTGTTAGTGCACCATCTGTTGTTAATCTCCTGCCGGTGCAGCTAGCGGTGCTCTCTGGCTGCTTCACGATACCAGGCAGGAGAGCGATCGATGTCGCCGCCGGCGGCCGGCCGACCCGACTGAGACGTGGTCTTCTTCTAGCTTCTTCTACGGCTTGCCCCGTCGCCTTCTCTGGTGGCGATCGTGACATTTTTCGGCGCTCTCGCCACCCTTTCGTTGTCGCTTGAGCTTTCAGGACATTCATGTTGCGTCAGCTTCATACCAACTCTCTATCTTCTATAGTGTGTACACCTTCCATTGAAAATCATGCATGAACGCAGCTTGATTTCGATTTTTCATTTCTGGCGGAAGCAGAGAGAGATACTGAGTGAATATATGTGACAATGGTTCACCGGACGAACACGCGAAGTGTGATACACTGACAGCTCTACAAGAAAAATACAAAGGCAATAAAATACTCCCTCAATCCAATAAAAGATGTCTCAACTTGATCAAAAATTGGATATATCTAGCTATATACCAAGTTATGTCTCGAAACATCCATTTTTTTATGAAGTTAAGACATCCTTTGGTGGACACAAGTAGTATGACGTATTGTTGGTGCCGATCATGACGTACGAGACCTCCATAATAAAGTTGATTGTGTTTTCAACTATGGTATCTTGTGTATGCATCTATCAATACTATAAGTTTAGCGCTTGTCGTTTTACCAACCACTACCAGAAACTCCATTTAGATTAGCAACATAATTCTGGTATGTCACTGAGGATGACGGAAAGTGGCTATGACAGTAATAAGCATCCAAACATGTACGCACATACAAACACTAGACCTTGTGACCTCGTAGTTTTCATAGAGCAACTTTAGTTGTATGTTCTTGTTGGACAAGCACAAGGCGTTCAAGATGTTCAGTCACGAAATGCCAAAAATCACTATGAATGGAATGCTGGTACCACAAAGGCATTCTACTTTTTAAAAAGTGAATGAAAGAAATTATATCTTTTATTCTTGTTGATGGAGGTATTATTATTATAGTACCCCTCCATCCCAAAATAACCGTCTGAAGTTTGCGCAAAAGTGAATGTATTAAGACCCGAAACATGTCTAAATACATCCACTCTTAGCCAAACTTAAAACAATTATATTGAGACGGAGTGAGTTAGCTTTTAGCGTGGCAGCAATACATCACCACTAGTGACGTGTGGCATCAATTTCTTTTGTTGATATTGCAATGCCGTATTCATATGTGACAGATAGGGGGGGGGGGGGGGGGGGGTATACAAAGACAATAGCAATAAATACAATAGACAAGCGAGATTTTTGTAACGGAGTAATGTTGATAACGAAATGGGTGGGGGGGGGGGGTATACAAAGACAATAGCCATAAATACAATAGACAAGCGAGCTTTTTGTAACGGTAAGTAATGTTGATAACGAAATGG
The DNA here is from genome assembly GCA_026929855.1 of Poa annua. Taxonomy (NCBI): domain Eukaryota; kingdom Viridiplantae; phylum Streptophyta; class Magnoliopsida; order Poales; family Poaceae; genus Poa; species Poa annua. The sequence goes on along the minus strand of CM049428.1, from coordinate 1,171,204 downwards.
TTATAGAAAATCTATTGTAACCGACAATAATTGGATTTAGGTGGACTATATTTTTTATCGAAGCTTGAGTAATATTTTCAAAATTCTGGCATAAAATTATAGAGTATTAACAATACATCTTTTTTCTACTAGAAAGACGTTCGTGTAATTATATTCAGTTTGATGTGATTATTTGTCAGAGTCAAAGAGGTAAAAGTAGTTTGTTGTTGTGCTCGTTGTTTTGCATGGTAATAATGTGCTCGGAGAAATAAAACCCCAAACCTTGTAAACAAGGACGTATGTCGTCATGACTACTGCTATTGATGTTGTCTCAGTTGTTTGTATCTACATGCGGCTGGGGAGAGAACTTGCCTATGCTGCGAGGGCCGAGGGATCGACACGCTATAAACAAAACATGTACTCTACTGTTCACTTATGAAGAAGTTACAGTGTACCTGCGACAATTATTGTACTATTCTTCGTATAAGATGCCCTGAATACTGTAGCTGATATGTGATCGGTCGATTGTATACTGACGCTGGGTGCTGCAGCAAAAAGATGCTACTCTAAACGCCCCGATTAGTTACTAAATGTTATGCTTAACCCACTGACCAATGGTTGTTAAACAGACCTTGACCAGGTCATCGCTTTAGATGGCTTGGGACACAGTGATGCAAGCAATGATGTGGGCCACTGAACCAGGCTGACATCACTAAGTGATGTCATACGTGCTTCTTCTCACCATGATCTCGTTGTTTAGGCCTCTTGCCGGTTCTCCTTGTCTTACCACATATGCTTTCTTTGTTTGTTTAAGAAGCCACACAAGATATATAGTATTTATTGTTAAACCCAATGGCATACAGCACCATGATGTCCATGAGAAAATGCACAGGGTTAAAGAATATAAAGACTAATTCCTTGGAGGTAAGCAACCAGTGAAAAGAAACATAGCAAGATATAAACAAAACAACTCGAGTAACTACAACGAGTATCGATCCAATGGTCACCAAGTCTTTCATCATCGCTTTTGTTCAAAAATGGTCTATCGTTATTGACAATCGCAGAAACTTCCTTCCCCAAAGAAATTGTTGCGCAAATTTACGGGTTCCAAAATAATTGCCACCCAAGGATGACCCTAAATCTCGACCCTTGCGGTTGATAACTTCGTGCCCTTTTACCCAGGGGCGGAGCTAGGAATACTGCTCAGGGGTGGCCAAACATGATAATCATACATTGGAGGGGGCTAACCATGGTTATTTTCTCTAAAAATCGTATCTAATCTTGACTTATGCATAAAATTTTCCTTCGATTATCATGTCATAGGGAGGGGGGGGGGGGGGGGGGGGGGCAAGGGCCATGCTCACCACCCCCTAGTTCCACGTGCTGCACCGCCCTCCGACTCTTCTGCCTGACGTGGGTCGCGGCGACCATCGTCGCTACCTCCACATCGGTCGTGGCCGCGGCGGAAGCGGGGGGTGTGCGGAAGCAGGGGCCGTAACAGGGGGAGAGGCGGAGCAGAGGAAGTGGCGGGGTCGGCGGCGTGGAGGGCGACTCCTTGGCGGCGGTGGAGGAGCAGAGACAGTGGGGGCGCGGAGGAGCAGCCGCCGGCGGCGTGGGGAGTAGAAGACAGAGGGGGGAAATTCCCTCACGCGAAAATGAGAAGCCAAATACAGGTGGGCTGCCCCGTCCCCTTCCAACCCTCTACATGTTGAGGAGCCAAGTAGGGTCGGCCATGGAATTTTTATTTTCACGGGTTTAGGGGTTTAGAGACCCTATTCTACGTCGAATCCGTATAAAATAAGTTATTATATGGGTTTAGCCCTTTTAAACGCTCTGCTAATGATGCTCATTTGATAAGTGCCCAGCTTCACGATTGTGCTTAGATTCTCTTGTGCTTATCGTGCCAATTGGGATTTAACTGAGCTGCGTTGTTGAGTAGCATGATTGATAATAGTGGATTCGATGAGAATTTCGGGGGTGGGCCGGACGATAATCAAAGTTTAAGTCGACTAACGTTGCCGGGTCTCTCTTTTAAAAGAGCGGTGATGACTGATGAGGGTCTCGAGTCTCCAGTTCTCTACCCCAGTAGCTTGCCGTTGAGTAGTCAGTGACATCCAAGGCACCGGTGCGCGTCAGATTCTCAATAAGCAAGCACGATTTGGGGAAAAACTTAGCGTCTCATGCATGATGTCTTGTCGTGGAGAAAAAAAATCCTGAATTGTGAAGACGTAGGGTACCACGATTGGCTGTAATTTGGAGACCAGACCAAGAGGGAGAGACGTACGTACTCTGTATTAAACCGCCGTGCCGTCCATGAAGCTTCAGCTGAGCGTAGGCGTGCAGCTAGTGTAGGGGTACTAGCAACAACACGTTTAGCTGACGCTGGGTTTGGTATCTTGAGTGACCTCATTGCGTGGTGCGCCACTCCACTTGCCACTGTCGACGTACGTCTTGTCCCGAACCTAAGATATCCTCGATGTATCGATTAGTTTTGCAAGTTGTCTGAGCATGTGTAACAGAAGAGAAGGGATACAACCTGGGGCGGCCAACCCTTTCCCCGTGCAGCCAGACCACGAGCCATGTCATTCTACAGTAGTTGTTAACATCCGTCCACACGGTAGGCACAATAGTCTCCTGCACTAATGGATACTTCCTCCTCCGATTAGTTCATATAGGTTTTACTAAAAAATCAAACTTGACTAACTATGATCAAGATTTTAGCAAAAAGTATCAATATTTTAAATACTAAAAATAATTAAAATATATATTTCATGATCAATCTAATGGTAATGATTTGATATGGTACCTGGTAACAATATTTTCTAAAGTCTTGGTCATAGTTAATTTGATTAGTTTTAAAAATTTATACAACTTATACAAAAGAACGGAGGAAGTATATTTTTCTCCCTAACGCCATCGCTCTCCATTTATGAATTGCTAAAAAAAAAATCAAACAAATGTAGAAAGAAAATTGATGGTATATCCGCAAATACGTAAAATATTACCTTCGGATACTTTATATATATTCGGAGCTACAAACTATAGCAAACGTGCAATATGATTAAGCGATATTCAAATCGATAAAATGTATGAGATTTTGTTAAGTTTTGTAGCTCATGATATAAAATATTTGAACTTGATATTTTGCACGTTTATGTAATAGAACATTGGCTAAATCCGGACTTTTTCAAGAAGATTGAAACTCATCATAAATGTGATCTTGTTTTTTCAATGAAGAGGGCTTAGAACTGCATGCCAAAACCACTTTCGGCTGCACATGCACATTGTTTATTTTTTTGCATTGGCATACTACTGCTCACGCATCGAGATTTTCAACTCTCTCCAGCTGCTAGTAAGATCTGTCAACAAAGAAAAAAGATTTTAATATGGTCTGAACACCAGGATTGAGTTTAATAAGCTCTTAGTCGCCGTCCCCTCGTAAAGAAATGAAGGGCCAAAGCCTAATTATACTTTTCCTACTGGGGGGCACTAGCCGGCCATATAAACGGACCCTTTTCCTCCCTCTCGCTTCCGAGACCAGACTCAACGCACCCACGCACAATATACTGTCAAAGAAACGCGCGCGACCATGGACGCAAGCGCAACAACCACCGCCGGCAACGGCACGGCCAAGCGCAAGCGCGCAGACGCCGGCGCCCAGCAGAAGGCCGTGGAGGAGGTGTCCGACGCCGAGGTGGAGGAGTTCTACGCCATCCTGCGCCGCATGCGGGACGCCTCGCGCCGCTTCGACGTCCCGGGCGCCGGAGCCGGAGCTCGTGCGGCTGCAGGTCCCTCCGGCGCGCCGGCGTGGTGCCCCAGCTTCTCCTGGGAGGACTTCGCGCCGCCGGGAAGGGTGCAGCCGCCGCAGCAACGGCCGGCCGTCGACGAGTGCGTGGCCACGCCGACGCGGCGGCCTGCCGGCTTCAGCCTCGACCTCAACGCCGAGCCGGAGCCCGAGGGGCCGCCCACCCCGCGCCCCGAGCGCGTCCACGCGTAGAGGCGCGCGCCTGCTTACTGCACTGATGATGATCTTGGTAATTCAATTGCTTTCACCTGCACTTACACCTGCGCCGGCACCGGGGGTAGTTAGGCAGTTAATCAATCCTTTGCATGCTTCTCGCCATCTTCCTCCTGTGATCAGGTGAGACTTTGTAAGTCGAGCAGTCCATTTGATTCTGGTTGATTGATTCGATTAATCATCGATCCATCCGACATGTACACATGGGGGTTGTTCAGTACTGCTAGCTCTGCTGGTGCTGAGGTTGTTCAGTACTAAATGATTATTCGTTTCGAAAAGAACTGATTATTCTTCTGTTGAATCATATATTCGAATAACCTCACACATATCGAATTAGTACCCTACTTGCTAATCTAAAAAAATAGAGGATTACTACTGTGGGATTTTCGCTGTCGACAAATGGTTCAGTACTGCTGCATGTGATAGCTGGTGGCCCATTGATCTATATCTGAAATAACGCTGAACGTCGCGGAAATCCGGCGCAGAGAAAATTCAACGTCCTCTACTCAAAGTTTTGGGTCGACAAACGGTGCAGTGCCGCTGGTACCATGCATGCATGATTCAGCCAAATCCTGCATATTTTTCCTTTGTCTAGGACTAGACACTAGGACAACCTCCTTTATTCGACTACGTCCTTTCGTTGAAACGTTCGGTCGACTATAGTGGTCTCGAGCTAGTGCTATATATATACTGTACAACCTTCATTCCCGGCCGGCCGGCCGTCGAGCAGCCAGCTAGCACCTTGCTTTGCTATATATATTCCGGGAGAGCTACATACTCAGTACGTACCTGAGAGAGAATATATTCCATCGTCCTCCTTCAATAGTTCAGTACTCCGTAGAAAAGATGGTAGGCCAAACCTACATATTCAGTAAGTAGAAGATACGCTAATTCGGTCATGGTTAGCGCTGGCAATCAATTTGTTGGGGGGGGGTGATAGACCAGTAACTAAGAAATGGGCAGCAAGCGGAGCACATGTCAGAAGAATAACACCTCAGTACTGACGTCAGCCGTGGACGATATCAAGCAAGCACCCAGCAGCTTCCTCGAAGATGGGTCACCGGCGCAAGTTGACGGCGTCGCCGTCGGGCAGCTGCGCGCCGCATCGTCACCATTTCGTCCATAATAAAGAAAACAAGAGGAGACAACGGCGGCGAGACTTGAATGCTGGCGGGGTCGTCGCCCGCGCCGACGCCATCACGGACGTTCGCGGCGCGTCGTCACCCGCGGCCTCGGGCGTGACGCCCGTCGGACGAAAAACGCGGCGCCGACGTGCACCGCCAGCGTCCAGAGAGGAGCTGGAGCTGGATTCCAGTTGCGGCCACGACTCGGCGCTGTGCCGTTTCCGGCTTTCACACCACACCATGACCGACTCTCTCAAACTCTCATCAGAGCCGTACTCCAGGATGAAGACCCAAGCACGTACGGGACTCTCTGGACTCTGGTCCTCAAGTGTGAACGCCCAAAACTGAGGGCGAAGCTAGCGGCGTCATATCATTTCCTTTCTGCGGGTCTATCATTTTCAAACTTGGTTTCAGCATGCTCGCGTGCAATTTATTGTGTTTTTCATTTTCGATGGCATGCATCTTTTCCAACGACATACAATTCGAGTATACCTTTTTCTCTTTCGGATAAATATTCCTGATTTAATGTGAAAAAGGTGCATTTAGCAATGTATGGGCATTTAGCTAGTTGTCAACTTGTCATACGTTTATCAGTTCGAGTTAAATGTGATTTACATGCATTATTGAGATATAAGTTCTTCCATTTGTTGTGCATCAGATTATCCTTTGATTTAACATCAATCTGTTAGAATCTTGTGCTGAATTTGGAGCCTCCGAAGAAAAGTTAATCACGATGTACCGGATCATGATAAATCTGAAGTTCGCACAACAGTACCATTTTTTTGTTCACTGAGTTAATAGGTATCACTAAGATGTAACCCATAATTTTTTATTACTCTAACCACAGGGGTTCTTATTAATTTTGATGATACTCTTTTGTCACAAGAAAGTCAATGAAGTCAAATAAATCATTAAGTGGGCCCATGCAAAGTCAAAATTTAAAAATATTGTTTATTTATCCTAAACTTTTAAACCTTTTTCAATTACAACCCATTACCTATAAGTTACTATTATATTATGAAATAATTTAAAAATAACTGTGCCATAATACATTATTCAAACTAAGATATAATCATTTTTCACAAAATTTTATTGTTGAGAGAGGAAAGTACAATTGCACTAAATGTATAATTTATAACATGCATTGGACTGTGCCTTTATAAACTCTTTTTTTACATTCTTTTGTTAACTTGTATTTTTCTTGGTCAGTGAAAGGTTGCATGTCTTCATAAATAAATATTTGCCACTCAACGGAACTACACACATATATGCAAGTAGGCTTGCATTCCAGTTTTCTCAAATATCATGCGCAACTGGCAAAGCATATAGAGGTTTCTAGAATACATGATTATCTATTTCAGTTGTCAAAATGCTCTTAGTGGGAGTGGCTAAGTTTATGACATAGATGTCACCTAAGTAAAAAAAAGATGTGGTGCCTAAATAATGAGAAAAAAGAAAAATAGAGTAACACAGCTAGTTAATATCACATAGCGCTACCAAGACAAGACGAGTCTACAAAGTAATAAAAGATCATTTATGTTACTCTCTTGATGCTAATTTGCATAATGGGAAAATAATATAGACTAGTAAGTTTTGTGTCGTAGGAGCATATGACCCCACTACCTACAAATCATATTTAAATGTAAAAAATTCCCACAATTTTTTTTGTTGTAAATCTGGACATTTTATGTTCGGTATATAAAGTTCGCGAAAAAATACAATTTTCTTATATTCGTTCACAAAGTTTCGCGAAAAAGTGACTTTTGTACCAATTTATCAATTTGAATATTTTCAATTTCGAATCTAAAAACATGTTCAAATTTTAAAAACATTCAAATTTGAAAACTATTCAGATTTGTTTTTTTTTAATTTAAAAACGTTAAGGTTTTGTAGTTTCTTCTTCTTATGGTTTTGGAAACGTTTAATTTCGGAACTTTCGCATTCAATTTTTTCCATAATTAGAAATTGTTTAGAGTTTATTAATGTTAAAATTAAAGAATATTCAAAACTATAAACGCTCAAACGACAAACACGAATCTGTATATCAGAGCAAGCTCCTACACCACTACGTGACCAAGGTTTGAAACTGATGCTCAACTCTTATTATCTTCTATGTCAAGCTAAGCCCAGACTACTCGCCTGCTGCGTCTATCATAGAAGATCTAAAAATTCAAAGCAGGTTGTGGTTCTGAGATTTCGAGGGCCCCGGGGGCGAAACTAAAATATATGGCCCCTTAGTATAAATAAGTAAACTTAATTTATCTAAAAAAGAACAAACGAGGGAACCCATACACGGATATATCGACAATCTTTGGAAAAAACCACGGACACACAAAGCATAATTTCACTATGATGAATGAGCATTACAATTTCAGCTTACACTAAATTTGTTTCCGTATATGGGATGCAAAGTTAGTGATGTTCGAATCAATATCAATCTCGCCTAATGTCATGTCGCAATTTTTTATGCTAACTAGTTTTGCATATCTAGGTTTAAATAAAATTTAGAAGACGTGCCAGGGTAGATTGTAAATCTCTCTACTTAGAACCCTTGTATGACTAAATGATTGAGATACTTAAACTTGTTATAGAGACTAAGAGGCAAGATATATTTCAGAAAGTAAAAAAAAGGGAGATTTCACCTACAATAGAAATTTGAAATGATACATCTTCTGACCGGATTGGCCGGTTGGACCTGACGGCGGCGTCTTGGGCGATAGCTTGATTAAGGACGAATCAAGTAATTAACTTGTCAAGCTGTTGCGGCGGGGGAGATGAGCGATGCGATTTTGATGGTTAGTAATAGATGCCTAGGGGATCGATGAATCACGGAAACAGAATGCCCCATGCAATAGCCATATGGAAACACCAGAACTGAAATTAGAAAACTCTCCGTGAAAAAAGGAACCAGAAAACTTCTCGCTATGTACGTCTCCAAATTGCATCTCGTGCAGCTCTCCCAGAGAACAGAAAGGCCCAATTGTGACGGCATTATAGCAAGGTCTTCTTTGGTTATCTGCCATTATTATTTTTTTCTCACCGTACACGCGCCCTTGTATACACGTATCATGGAAGGGCCCATAAAATGTTTGGGTCCGGGGCGGCCGCCCCTCTCGCCCCCCCTAGGACCGGCCCTGGTTGTGGTTTCCAATTGCTCTATTATCGTTTGTAAGAGAGAAGTGAACTCTGTAGCTCATATGCTAGGCCAATTAGGTGCTAAGTGTGCCCCAGGCACGATGAATGTGTGGGAAAATGATTTCCCAGCGAGTGTCGCTGTGTGTGTTATGGGCGATTTGCCCAACTGTGATCAGTAATAAAGCTTATGGTTTTGTTGTAAAAAAAAAGGTTCGTCCGATGGTAATGGGCCGGCCGAGTCGCGTTTTCTTGTACAACGGACGCTAGCACACCTGTTAATGGAAGCCCACACGATCCGACTTGAAAATGAGCATAGGCCAAGCAGGTGGGCTGTACCTATTTGACGACCAGGTCGTGCGCTATTACCGCACGACCACCCCCTTCGGGGCGAGTGGGCCGGCCCAATAGCGCACGGCCTGGTATTTTTTCTTTTTTCTTTTTTCCTGTTTCTTTTTCTATTTATATTTTCTTTTTTCGTTTTATTATTTTTCGGATGTTTCGTTTTTATTTTTTTCTGTTTTTTAATTTTAAAATATTTCCTATTTTTCTAAAAAAATCAACTATAATTATTTTCATGTTTTCTTTCCTCTATTATTTTTATGTTTATAGATTTTTCTGTTCATGAGATTTTTTGTGTTGACATAAAAATATAAATTTATAATTGTTCAAATGTAAAAATTGTTCAAATTTAGAAATTGTTCACATATAAAAATTATTCAAATAAAAAAAATTAGATTTGAAAAATTGTTCAAACATGAAAATTGTTCACATATAAAAATTAATCAAAATTTAAAAAAAAATTAGATTTGAAAAATTGTTCAAAAACGAAAATTATTCATATTGAAAAATTATTCAAATTAAAAAGTTTTAGATTTTGAAAAATTGTTCAAATTAAAAACTGTTCAGATTTTAAAACTGTTCAAATTAAAAAAAAAGTTACAGCGAACCGAAGCAGCCAGCGGGATATGGGCCGGCCCAATATGCTCTAGGGGTGGTCGTTGGCCAGTACCGCACGACCAGGTCGATAAAAAGGAGCTCCCAAGCAGGTGCCATTCTTGAAAGAAAAAACGTACCGGTGCTCAACTGGCTAAGTGTTTTTTAAGTATTTTTTTTAGATAAAGGGAGTTTTATTACTTAAGAGATTTAAGCGTTACACCCGGCCTCTGCATAACTAAGATGCACACAGCCACCCGTTCACGAGAATCCAACTCAAACATAAAAAAGGCGAATTACATATCATAATGAGAAATTGTAGATCCGCCTAATGTACTGGAAGGTCTATCCGGAGACTATGCTGCCATCCATGCCGGCAGAGAATCTCCCTTGCCGCGGACTCCAGCCTCGCCGCCACCTCCAAAAAAGGTCCCGGTGCTCCACACGCTGCAGCGCGGACCAAGCTCGTAAGGTAGCCGTGCACCGATATATGACCTGCAAAACAGTAACATTTGAATTGTTAAAAATCTTGTCATTTCTACATAGCCACAGCGACCAAATAATGGCAATCGCGCCCATCCTACAGAAAAGTTTAAACCTAGGATCTACACCATTTAGCCAATTGCCAAAAATATTGGCAACTGTATTTGGTGGATGTAAGGTAGAACCTATCTGGATGGCTGACCATATAGACCTCGCGAATTCGCACTGGAAGAACAAGTGTGTAATGGTCTCGTCATGAAGACAGAAAACACATTTTTTATTTCCGTGCCAATTACGCTTTGCAAGGTATTCTTTAGTAAGGATGACCCCCCCGACGAAGGTACCACGTAAACACCTTCGTCTTAAGCGGTATTTTCATTTTACAAATCATATTACAATCCTTAGTATTGACTGGGGCTTCGGGTAGGATAAGTGCTCTATACATAGAATCAACTGAGAATTTACCATTCTTGGTGAGATTCCATAGAAATTTATCTGGACCTTCCGACAATTGGACTGACTCCAGTCGGATGAGCAAGGCATGCCAAGATGTTTGTCTCATACCAAATAAGCTTCGTCGAAACGAAACATCCGGTGGGGAGGAACCCAACACCCTGGCGATCGTGTCGCTTTTGTTTCGTACGATAGAGTAAAGAGCCGGATATTGTTCTCTAAGGGTAACATGGCCAAGCCATTTATCCTCGCAGAACTGAATTTCCGATCCATCCCTAATTGAGAAAGAACCATGTGGGAAAAAAATACTTCTTTGTAGCCATAAGACCAGCCCAGAAGTGTGAATCACCCGGTTTCCACTGAATCTGGGAAACAACTTGGTCTCCCACATACTTTCTCCTAAGGAGAGTTTGCCAAACTCCATCTTCTGATAGAAGATTGAAGAGCCATTTACCTAGCAAGGCTCGGTTCTTGACCTCTAGGTCATGAATTCCAAGCCCTCCTTGGTCTTTAGGGCAACAAACCACACTCCATTTAGTCAGGCGATAATTTTTCTTCTCAGAATCCCCTTGCCAAAAGAATCTAGACCGGAAATAATCCAGCCTTTTCAAGACTCCTTTGGGCAATTGAAAGAAAGAAATCATATACAGTACCATATTTGATAGCACTGAGTTTATGAGTACTAATCTTCCACCTAGGGATAAGAGTTTTCCTTTCCAACTGTTTAACCGAAGTTGAAATCTTTCTTCCACCTTTTTCCATTCAGCATTTGTAAGTTTCCGATAATGAATCAGAATACCCAAATAGTGAAGGGGTTACGGTGCAGAAAACAATAATTTTCTAGCGAGCGAAACCCTAACTAGCCAGGATCTATCTATCTAGTACATGCGATAACGGTGGCGGAACGGGTCACATTACCTCATGTAGACCGATAGCGGGGATTACGCTCCTGCACAAGCGTTGACGATGAAGTCGTACGTAGCCGACCTCGAGGTCGCGGAGAACTTGCCGCGATGTCGAAGTCGATGACGCCGGGGTGTCGACGATGATTTGCGTCGACGAGCGTCGGGCGGAAGAAGGCAGAGCGCCAGCACCGGGGCTGGTGCGCCGGCAGCAGAGGGGGGGAGGCGCGGCGGCTGCAGGGGGAGAGACGACGTCGCCCAAGCTCCTCAATAGAGTAGCCTCCGAGCACTCGCAAACATACGGAGCCTAGCGACAACTCCCGGTCATTCAGATCCAGCTGAAATCGCAGGAGTAGATCTTATCTGGAATCCCGCAGAGCAACGGCGCTCTGCGGTATGGCTTAGGTGGAGAGAGACCCCCTTCCTCAGCTCGGCGCGGCTCCGACTTGGGACCCACGAGATCGAGAGAGAAATCGGGAATTAATTGGATTTTCCTATGAATTAAATCAATTAATATGCCTTGCTATATAAAGGGGGAAGGGGGTGTGCAAACCCCTTGGCTCCCCCATGTGGGACTAAACAAAGGACAAGGGAGGGGGGTTCGGCCCCCACATGGGCTGGCCGAACCAGCCAATGGGGCCCACCCCCCTTGGTGGTGCGGCTCCCCCTCTTGGGCCCTCTTAGGGCCCATATAGGTGGGAGCCCCCTTTTTCCTTTATTTAATCAATATTAAATTAATATAAAAATCCCATTAATTCATAATTAATATATTTATATATAATTCAATATCCTGTGACTCCGAAAACTGTTTCGGACCACCCGAACAACTTTCGGACATTCCTGGAACCATTCCAGACCTCTCCGGAACTCCTTCCGGACCATCGGAACTCTTTCCGGATCATTTCTCTCTCTTCAACAAAACCTATAAAATTCCAGAACCTATCTCCTAGCGTCGCTAAGACCTTAAGTTTGTTACGCTACGGTTCGGGAACACTCCAGACATGGTCGAGACACTCCGCTCACCAATGATCGTCAGGGATACCTGGAAATATATGATGACCCCTGTGCATTCCACGAATATCGTCGTTGAACCATAAATATGATATTCATTCCCTTTGTCTCTGCGATACTACCTTGTCCGAGATATGATCGTAGACACACCGATGCCTTTGCTGTATCTCGTTACCGACGAAGGTTATTAACTCGTCTGTGATATTACCATCTCCATGACCTAGTCACAAGCTGCGCAACTATATAGATGCAATATCACCGAGTGGGCCCAGAGTATCTTTCCATTACAAGAATGAACAAATCCCGCTCTTGATCCTTACGTCTCGATGATCTTTCGGAATACCCAAGATGGACACCGTTATTGTCATGCTATATAAGACACAACGTTTGATGCTCTCAAAGCACTCCTACGAAGCAACAATAAGTACGGTCTCACGGTCTAAGGAATAAGCTATCATACTCTTATCTATTGCAAATGATAAACATCGTAATACGATCTTATTGCAATACTTTGTGTATGTCCACCACCTTATTCAACTAACAAGATGACCCCATTGTCAACCGACGTCATTGTCCTTGATCGGGAATCTCGATCAACTGTTGCCCAATGGACTAGCTCATATAGAGGCTTGCTAGGGACCTGGTTGTCTATGTATCACACGTGTATTAACAGTTCCGATTAATACAGCTATAGCATAATACACAAACCTATTATAAACTTATGAGATAACGCAATAAATACTACTTATTTATTTGCCTATAGGGCATATCTCGTTCAGTCTCCCACTTGCACTAGAGTACAAATAAACTAGGTGCATTTTAGTTTATCAGAATCCCTTATCAAATAAGAATCATTTGATAATGCTTGCTCGTGGAAAAGTGTTACTGCACAATCCATGATTGTACATGCTTTTGCGATTCACTGGTATCAACTTGTTTGATATCACCATGTTGTCTAACAACATATATGCAAATACCGTAACTAAGTGAGACTTCTGCTTCCCAGCGCTTACTCTGATTATACTAACCAGATAACTGACCTGAAAAACACACTCAGCCATGCAGAGCCCCTTGTAACAATTACAAACTCGCGATATCTACATACTTTCACATCAATGTAGAAAACTTGACATTCAAATGTCAATCCCTTAACTAACGCACTTCTACTTCCAGTAAATTCCAAATTTACTTTCATAAATGTTCTTTACTCCAAGAACATCGGTTATATTTTATCGAGCAGATAATATGGTTTCTGTATGATGTCTAATATATACATAATAGACCCACATGTCATACAACCATTACCTTCATGCATCATTACTCTTAATGACCAATTGGATTCCAAAGGACCATCCTTTTGATTCTATTCTGACTCCTCAGATATAATCCAACACAACTCGACTAACTATTTAAAATTCCCGTTCTATTTCAAAATAGACACTAACTTTTAAATAGTTTTACAACTTCATCCTATTCTATTGGTACAGTTTCACAATGTGTTAACTACACAAGATGAATTCGACTCCCACTCAAATTATGTCTCCACATATTTGATAACACGAGCTCCCACTCAAAAACATGTTATCCACATATTTGAGTTCCCAAGCTCCCACTCAAAAATATGTTCTTCACATATTTCTCCTGAGTGAACTAACTATGACTCCCACTTAAATCGACATCTTGGTTAAACCAAAATCATTGATCTACTATCAATTCGAATTTAATACAAACTACAGTATTACATTAATACAAACCCCTCAGACTTCAAGCATGTCTACATAAATGTAGTCAACAAATTTGATCTTGTCCAAGACACATTTCTCGACAAGACATGCTACCGCGTCTTTCTTATAGTCACATTTCTCATATAACACCTTATATGACGATTAAGCAATCTTATTCCTCTAATAAGAATTGCAGCAACAATTACTCACTTAATCCTTTCAAATGCAACTTTGGATTTCTAGGCTCAAAAAGCCTTTGTTCGTATTCCGATATTTTCTCAACTTTCTTTGTATTCATAAAGTGCACATTGATCTGTCAACAAGATCTGAAATACTTAATACAGTGATGTGACCTGACAGCAATATTAAATATAAAAACACTTTATTTAGAAGTTTCTTTCATGAAAATATTATGATCTTTATGAAGAGGATTGCAAGCAGAAAACAATTTTCTAGTCTCCCTCACTCTTAATCACTAAAATTTCATTAGCAGACATATACATTTTGGAACATCTTCCAACATAAGTCTGACACTTTATTCCAAACTTCTAATTTCAATCCATAAACCATAATTCGAAAAGTCATCTTTTCTCGGAATTACATAGACAACAAACTGAACTTTGTTTCTAATTGATTCTGGAATGCACTCTCGTCCAATGCGAGCAATCTACAAAGAACTACTAATGTATATTCCGAATTATCGCATAATCATATACACGTCGACATTACTGTCGATCCTATGAATTCTTGTTGAGAAAAATATCTATTTTCTAAAGTGGACATCGACTATAATGTTTCGAACATATTAGGAGATTCTAAGACTGATTCTGACAGACCACACTTTATTTAAAATAGAGCATGATTATAATTCCCCACATATCACTATATATGACATTATAATTTTGTGAAACTAATTTCCACAAGTCTTTTGTGTTGAAACCATAATTCAAAAATATTGTCCTTTGATCGAATCTTGTGAATACAATATTCACTAATCTTTCTTCTGAAAAACCCCATTTGATCTATTATCAAATTAATTTCAGACTCCATAATTTGTCGGGCAAATACTCCTATTTACCAAAATCATGGAACAATTCGGATCATGCAATAACACCATTGATTTATCATTTAAAAAATGACTCTCAATCAATTCCTCTAGTATTGCAACTTCAATACTGCATTTCAAACTTAATCAATTTTGGCACTCGAAATACTTAAATGGACCAAAGTTATCCATTACTTCTTTCATTGCCTTTATGACTAAATTCGATGGTGTTTGCTCTTTGGACACATAATTTTATCATTCCCGCTATTATAAATGTATATAATACGCATAATGTAATTGAGATGTGATGCAAATTACTCATAACATGAAACAACTGCTTTGTTCCATAACATAAAACAACTGATGTGTTCTATATGAATAATTATGTCTTGTAACATTCAAGACACCAAACTAGATCACATTCTCACTATTACAAAATGTCTTATCAAAAACTATTGATGATAACTAATATGATACCTCGAGGGCGTGAGCACTACTGGCCATGAACTTGCCATCACTCGTGCACTGTCACGTCACCCTTCGCCACATACTTGTGATAATCAGGGACTGTTTCACAAACAGAACAATTATCAAACACTTTTCATCAAGTATGAGAAGAATACATTTATATCTTCGTATATCAAATATACTCATAGCGTCGAAGAACTCTTCTTCGATGAATCAACTTTTAGAGATTTAAACTTGTTCACGAACATGAAGAAGCTCACCGTGTCTCTATAGCATATTCACGCACATGCTATTCACAGCTTGGAGGTAAAGCACAATCTCTATTGCACTGGAGTTCGCTATCTAGAAATCGTAGATATTCGTAATCCTGAAGTAGATGTCACACAACTTCTTCAACTGAGTCTCCAAACAGGTATGCTCCCCATGTGAATGGTCCGGAACTTTCTAAGCTGTCTGAACCGCTCAAGACTCAATTCATCTTTGAAGTGACCTCTGATCGCATCAATCACGACATATGGCTCCATGTGTTGAAACAACTTTCAAGTCAGGTGCTAGGCATACGCTCATGACGATCGTCACTTCCATGAACATGTCCTGATGCTTACGAAACTCATCATCTTGCTCCTTGCTATCAGAATCATCTTGTCTAACTCCTAACTAATGTTCTAGCACATATAGGATGTTTGTTGTGTTTGGAGAATGTTTCTAAAACCAATGCACCAGCTGATGAAGTTGGACCCGTCGGCTTCCAAGGGAGAATCCGAGCTCTTGAAGAAGTAACCGAAGCGTAGTTCCGTAGTCTCCAGATGTGATCGCAAAAGAGGTAAGATAAGTTTATAATATATAGGTGAGTTTTAGTTCTATAATCTCATTATCAAAAACACACCACACCAAGATTATTATCCCTAAAAATAATAATGGCGATTACACGACCCTCATCCACCACACTACCCCCGATCATCACGGCCGGCAGCACAGCTTCAAAGGTGGACATAACATGTCGATCACAACAACTCTGTGACTCGTGCTTGATCTTTCGATCTTCCCGTGTTCCGAGGCCATACCTCTGAGTATGCTAGCTCGCCAATCAAACCTCGAAGACCCTGCGCGTGCAACATGGCTTACACCCACTGTATGCGAACGACGAGATGTGTGACACCCGATCATCACGGCCTGCCTCATAACGTAGAACTTTCTTGGTGGTGCGCAACGAGGGAGAACACAATTTTGGTATTTGTTAGGGATCATCCTATTTATGATGCTACCGTTGTATATCTAGCATATAAACAATCAATAGGATGCACACACAACAACACACAATAATTATGCAATGAAGTGCGATGTGACATGGTCGATGCGCCTGGACCTTCATGGCGCCATGTGCCTGGCCCCCCGGCGCCCCGGCATGACTCCGAGTCTACAGAGCCCTCCATTGCCTCCGACAGTACGAGTAATGTCACATGAAATAACGTCTCTGCAAAACAAAGTTAAACGCCTCTAGCTTAATTTAGTTTTGCAAGTTTTACGTGGCAAATAGGCTTATTCGTAAGAGAATCGCTTCCCTACCTACGAACTTTGTACCACAACGTCAATCGTATAATTGCATGTTTAAGCATCCCTTTCGGGCCCTCCATTGAAAATGCTTTGCCGACTAGAGAGAGAGAAACAGACACCCGCCAGCCACAGATATGGTGCAAGCCGTATGACAGTAGTGGAACCAGTCTCGCGTAAGCGTACGCGTAAAGTCGGTCCGGGCCGCTTCATCAACTCAATACCGAAGGCATCGCAAGTGCACGCTAGAGGGTAGCAAATATAAGAAAGACGCCCTCATTCAACATGAGTTCTAACCGTACCAGCAGTACTACGCATAGATCGGCTCTGATACCACTGAAGGGGTTACGGTGCAGAAAACAATAATTTTCTAGCGAGCGAAACCCTAACTAGCCATGATCTATCTATCTAGTACATGCGATAACGGTGGCGGAACGGGTTACATTACCTCCATGTAGACCGATAGCGGGGATTACGCTCCCGCACAAGCGTTGACGATGAAGTCGTACGTAGCCGACCTCGAGGTCGCGGAGAACTTGCCGCGATGTCGAAGTCGATGACGCCGGGGTGTCGACGATGATCTGCGTCGACGGGCGTTGGGCGGAAGAAGGCAGAGCGCCAGCACCGGGGCTGGTGCGCCGGCAACAGGGGGGGGGGGGAGGCGCGGAGGCTGCAGGGGGCGAGACGACGTCGCCCAAGCTCCTCAATTGAGTAGCCTCCGAGCACTCGCAAACATACGGAGCCTAGCGACAACTCCCGGTCATTCAGATCCAGCTGAAATCACAGGAGTAGATCTTATCTGGAATCCCGCAGAGCAACGGCGCTCTGCGGTATGGCTTAGGTGGAGAGAGACCCCCTTCCTCAGCTCGGCGCGGCTCCGACTTGGGAACCACGAGATCGAGAGAGAAATCGGGAATTAATTGGATTTTCCTATGAATTAAATCAATTAATATGCCTTGCTATATAAAGGGGGAAGGGGGTGTGCAAACCCCTTGGCTCCCCCATGTGGGACTAAACAAAGGACAAGGGAGGGGGGTTCGGCCCCCACATGGGCAGGCCGAACCAGCCAATGGGGCCCACCCCCCTTGGTGGTGCGGCTCCCCCTCTTGGGCCCTCTTAGGGCCCATATAGGTGGGAGCCCCCTTTTTCCTTTATTTAATTAATACTCCCTCTGTTCCGGAATGTAAGAGCTATAGTTTTCTGCACGGATATTAAGACATGAGTATTTGACATACTATGGATTCATCTGTTTTAGACAAAATTCAAAAGAGAGGACTCCCTAATAGATAACAAATGAAAACAATCCATAAAATCACTCCATTCGAGAATGAAACTCACTTTTTCTTCGGTAAATTCATCCAAAAATAGTTGTAAACCATATATTTTGGAATTTTTCTCAAAAAACTATAACTCTTACATTATGGAATGGAGGGAGTATTAAATTAATATAAAAATCCCACTAATTCATAATTAATATATTTATATATAATTCAATATCCCGTGACTCCGAAAACTCTTTCGGACCACCCGAACAACTTTCGGATATTCCTGGAACCATTCCAGACCTCTCCGGAACTCCTTCCGGACCACCGGAACTATTTCCGGATCATTTCTCTCTCTTCAACAAAAACCTATAAAATTCCAGAACCTATCTCCTAGCGTCGCTAAGACCTTAAGTTTGTTACGCTACGGTTCGGGAACACTCCAGACATGGTCGAGACACTCCGCTCACCAATGATCGTCAGGGATACCTGGAAATATATGACGACCCCTGTGCATTCCACGAATATCGTCGTTGAACCATTAATATGATATTTATTCCCTTTGTCTCTGCGATACTACCTTGTCCGAGATATGATCGTAGACACACCGATGCCTTTGCTGTATCTCGTTACCGACGAAGGTTATTAACTCGTCTGTGATATTACCATCTCCATGACCTAGTCACAAGCTGCGCAGCTATATAGATGCAATATCACCGAGTGGGCCTAGAGTATCTTTCCATTACAAGAATGAACAAATCCCGCTCTTGATCCTTACGTCTCGATGCTCTTTCGGAATACCCAAGATGGACACCGTTATTGTCATGCTATATAAGACACAACGTTTGATGCTCTCAAAGCACTCCTACGAAGCAACAATAAGTACGGTCTCACGGTCTAAGGAATAAGCTATCATACTCTTATCTATTGCAAATGACAAACATCGTAATACGATCTTATTGCAATACTTTGCGTATGTCCACCACCTTATTCAACTAACAAGATGACCCCATTGTCAACCGACGTCATTGTCCTTGATCGGGAATCTCGATCAACTGTTGCCCAATGGACTAGCTCATATAGAGGCTTGCTAGGGACCTGGTTGTCTATGTATCACACGTGTATTAACAGTTCCTATTAATACAGTTATAGCATAATACACAAACCTATTATAAACTTATGAGATAACGCAATAAATACTACTTATTTATTTTCCTCTAGGGCATATCTCCTTCAAATAGTTGATACGAAATTGACCTTGTTGACAGCCAAAAAGTTCAGCGTACAAGGCGGCGTCCTCTTGAGCCTCGCCAAAACAAAATAATTTTCACTTTTATGGAAGTTTATCTTAAGACTCGAAAGGAGCTCGAAAGCTGACAAGATCAGTTTTAGATTACGAGCTTTTTCGATGTCATGTTCCATAAAAAGAATTATATCATCGGCGTATTGAAGGATCGTTAAACCACCATCAACAAGATGTGGAATCACTCCATCAAATTGACCCTCAGATTTAGCGCGTTCGATCAAGATAGCCAACATATCAGCCACTATATTAAATAGAATTGGCGATAACGGGTCACCCTGTCTGAGGCCTTTCTTCGTTTGAAAGTACTTGCCAGTGTCATCATTGACCTTGATGGCAACACTTCCCCCCGAAACAAAGCTATTAATTAACGCGCACCACTTAGAAGAAAAACCTTTCATTCTTAGTGTATGCTGAAGGAAAGACCATTTGACTTTATCGTATGCTTTCTCAAAGTCAATTTTAAGGATTACCCCGTTCAGCTTTTTCCTATGTAGTTCGTGCACTGTTTCATGTAAAATCGCAACTCCGTCAAGGATATTACGACCTTTCATAAAAGCCGTCTGAGACGGACGAACCACATGATCCGCCACACTGTTCAGCCGTATCGTAGCCACTTTGGTGAATATCTTAAAACTAACGTTAAGGAGGCAGATGGGTCTGAATTGTTGAATCCTCTCTGCCTCGTTAACCTTAGGTAATAAAATTATCTCACCAAAATTTAGTCGAAACAACTCTAGCTGTCCAACGTGAAGACATGCGAACAGTTTAAGCAAATCAGACTTGATAACATCCCAAAAGTTCTGGTAGAACTCTACCGGGAAACCATCAGTTCCAGGTGCTGAATTATGTTTCATTTGGAAAACCGCCAACCTCACTTCCTCTTCTGTGTAGAGTTTAGTTAGCAGGCTATTTTCCGCTTCTGAAACCTGGGGGATATCTTCTGTTCGGGACTCATAGAGAGAGAAGTTTCCTTCCTCTGAGTCGCCGAATAGTCCCTTATAATAATTTGTAATGTACGACTTAAGTTGTTCATGGCACTCAATCGTTCCCTCGTCCTGAACTAGAGAATGAATGCGCTTTTTCCTGTGTCTGCAATTGGCAATACTATGGAAATAGCGTGTATTCGAATCCCCTTCCAGAATGAATTGGGCTTTAGACCGTTGATACCATTTTAACTCTTCCTCTCGCAGAAGTTTTGCTATTTGTGCATTGGATTGGCTTTTGATCTCAATCTTTTTTTTTTGAGATAATATGCCGTAGCTTTATTGATTAATGCGCATCATTACAAAGTATGTCCCGGATGCACTCCGGTGCAACATCAAAGGAAAGGTTACAAATAGATAACTCACTACTACGAGCTAAGGTATGTGCTGCGACATTGAGCTTCCTGCTGGAATGCCTGAAGATACAAGTGGCGAAGCCGGAGGCAAGTGTTTTGATGTCACTCACCACCGTTCCCACACCAGACCGGTCCTTTGCCGCAGCTAAAACCTTGTTGATCATCGAGAGACAGTCGGAGACAAGAATAACATCCCTGAAACCGTTCTCCCTAGAGACCATCAGAGCACGCTGAATAGCGATTGCTTCAGCTAGCTCGGGGAAATGGATGCCGGCGATGCCCTCGTTGCAAGCCAAGAGAAGCTTGCCCTCCGAGTCACGCACCACAGCACCCCACCCCATCCTCTCCTCTTGTTTGAAGATAGCGGCATCAACGTTAATACAGACCTTACCAACGGGCGGCGGGCTCCAGCGGGTAATAGCTGAGGATTCACACCTAGTAGCTGTTGGGGTCTTGAAACAATGAAGCACGATATTCTCCACGTAAGCCTTGATCTTAGCTGCCACCCTCATCGGATGCAGCTCACCTTGCCCATTTCTGGCATCGTTTCGAGCTTCCCAGATCTGCCAACAAGACACCACCAAAACAGTGGCCTGTGTGGGTGATGCCCTTCGCAGAAACTCGAAAATCCACCCCTTGATCTCACTGAAAGTCTTCCTCGACAACTTCAAAGGAAAACTTTCCTTTACTGACGACCAGACTGCAGTAGCAAAAGGACAGAACAGAAATAGATGTTCAACCTGTTCAACTCTTCCACAGAAAACACACCTGTCATTTGCTGGGATTTGACGGTGTGTAAGCTGAAATCCTGTCGGGAGACAATCATGGGCCATGCGCCATAGCACTATTTTCATTTTACCCGGTGCTATAATTGCCCAAAGAGATTTCCACTCCTTTTCTTGGACTACCAGGTCTGAGCTGCCCCCCTGATTCTTGGCACCCCTGGCATCGAAGAACTTGCATATCCTAGCCAGAAAATAAGCATACTTGACAGTATATAAACCGAACCTGTCATGTGGCCAAGCCACGAAGTCTGCACCTCCATGTCTGCTGATAGGAGTAGATTTGATTACATTGGCCACACCATCAGGGAAGAAAGTGCGAACTGTATCCATATCCCAAGCATTAGCCTCATCATTCATCAATAGTTGTACCGTAGCATTTTGTGGGAGCGGTTCCAGTGTACTGAAAGTACCCGGAGGGCAATCAGGAATCCAACTATCCCGCATTATATTGATGGAAGCACCATTACCCACCCGCCACATTAGTCCTTTCAATAGCAACTCTCTACCAAAGAGAATAGACCGCCATGTGAAGGAAGCAGCTCTCGGTTTCACAGCAGATAAGAAATCTGTGTCCGGAAAGTACCGACCTTTGAGCACTCAAGCACACAGCGACTCAGGCTTAGTTACCAGACGCCAGGCTTGTTTCCCAAGCATAGCTTGGTTAAATAACACAAAGTCCTTGAATCCCATACCACCAAGTGTCTTTGGAGTCGAGAGCCATAGCCATGATCGCCAGTGCATTTTCCGTTTACCGTCTTCAAGCTTTTGATCTCAATCTCTTGCGCGGATAGTAAACGAACTTCTGCTAATGCTTCTAGAGCATCAATTATGGAGGAAAGTCGAACCTTTTCCTTTTTAAGTATGCCAGAGGTATGACGCGCCCAGCCAACTAGGTGCGTGCGTAGAGCACGTATCTTATTGTTCCACCGCTGAATAGGCGTATCACCCGTAACCGGTAAATCCCAAATCCTTTTGACCATCTCATGAAAACCTTCACGATGTAGCCACCCAAGCTCGAACTTGAAACGTGGCCTACACTGTGGTGTAGGTAATCCACTAGTCAAAAGAATAGGAGCATGGTCCGACAAACCTTCAATACGTTCTAGCGCCCGTACCGACACCAGTGGGAACCTATCTTCCCAATCAGTATCCATGAGTACACGGTCTAGTTTTTCGTATGTGGGTTCAGGGAGATAGTTTGCCCAAGTGAACTGTCTCCCCACCATTGTAACCTCTCTAAGGTCCAAGCTGCCAATGACTGCACTGAACAAAAGAGGCCAACGGTTATCAAACCTACCCTTACTCTTCTCAAACGGAAAGCGTAGCAAATTGAAATACCCCCCAATGATAAGAGGGTGGGGGTTATCCTTTGCCAAGTTTACCATTTCACAGAGAAAAGAAGTCTTAGCCGATTCCTAAGCCGGTCCATACACGGAAACAAGACTCCAGATGAAGTTGTCGGATTTGTTACGGATGTGCATTTTGATATGAAAAGCACCATCCGTAACCTCCAACACTTCCATGGTATCAGTCCTTACACCGAGTAGAATGCCCCCTGAACGGCCATGAGGGGGACGTGAGTACCAATCAAACTCTATACCACCCGAAAGTCGGTTCAGAAGCGATTGGGAAAACTCACGTCTACCCGACTCGGAAATAGCCAGGAAATCCAAATTATGGTCCCGAACACAACCAGCAAAATGCAAATGTTTAGCCAAGTCAGCAAGACATCTGCTATTTGCAAACATGCCATTCATTGGGAAACCATTGGGGATTTGGATAACTTGGAACGTTTCCGAAACTTGTTGTTGGTAGTTTTAGATTTCCGACCAGTCGCTTTTAAGTCATACAATGAACTCAAGCCGTCGTCATCCAAACCACCCTCCAACACTTCACCAATTAGATGAGAAAAAAGCTGACCATCTGATGTGGCATTCGCTTCATCTTCATCCAAATAGGTGGAAGTCAACCCAGTCGAAGCTTTAGGAATAACCGTAAGACGGTCAAATTCCATATGCCTCAAGACTTTAGTTGACAAATCAACTTGTAAAGTACCACTACCAAGATTAAAACCTATACTAGAAAGTTTTGACTGAATGGAATTAGCAGAAAAAGAAAGAAAAGATTTAGATCCCAAATTCGTACCACTATAGTCCAGGTTGCGCGAAGCCTTGCGGCGCATGGCCTTCATCATGGAATCCTCATCCGTCGCAGAACCCCCATCCGCCGCCACTCCGAACCTCCCGCTGCGTTGGGGTGGCGTGACCCCATCAGGGGAAGCCGACACAACAGGAGGTGGGGTGTAAGGCGTGACAGGGCCATCACCTAGCGTCTCCAGATAAGGCGTGGCATCCTGGGACGACAAAGGCGAAGTAGCAGCCGTCCCAAACGCCCCCGCATCCGAAGAAGAAGCAGCGGCAGACGGGTGAGTCAGGGTCGTAGTCGAGACTACACCCGTCTCGCCCGAGCCCAGCGAGGTAGCATGGGACAACAAAGTCGAAGTAGCAGCCGTCCCAAGCACCCCCGCAACCGAAGAAGTAGCAGCGTGAGACAGAAGAGTCAGAGTCGTAGTCAAGACTACCCCCGTCTCACCCGTGCCCGAAGCCGATCCATCACAAGGGGGCTGCGGTGAAGAAGACACCCCCCCGGAGATCAGCCCCGCGGCAACGTCCAGCGCCGCATCCCGCTGAAACACCTCCTGCGCCCTAGCTGCAAGCGGCTGCCCAGCAGAGGCACTGCACAACCCGAACTCGGGCAAGGCCTGCTCTATGGACAGAGTAGCAGGTCGTGTCGTCAACTCCCCTCCAGGGCCGTGGTCAGGCACGGGCTCGCGGCGCGCAGCCTCCACGGCCAGGGAGGCCGACTGAGGCACCATCGCCCCTGCAGGGCTGCTAGCAAGTGGGCGGTGGACAAAGAGACGGTCCACCGGCTCAACAACCTGAGAATCCTCCACGCGAACCAAGCTCGGAAACTCCCTACGAATCTTAGCTACAATCTCAATCCCCCGAGCAGATTTTGGGAAGGGATTATACGGAGTGATAGCACGACTCAACGATTGTCCAGCATTACCAAAGTTTGCCGCTGCCGCGCTCTGACTAGAGTCAACGTCCATACTCGAAAACTGTAACAAAGAGCCAGAGGAAGCACCTGCGGGTTCCTCCGCACCCTCCTCAGCGCCCCCGAAGTCACCATCAGCATCATCTCCCTTTCGTCGCCAGAAATATGGGACGAACTCCGCATCCGGAATAAAATCTGCAGACTCACGGCGGAAGACAAAAGCATACTCCTTCAGCTTAACATAACATGCTGTACCCAAATAAGGACCATGGTGGTCATGTTGCCTATCCAAAGGCTTGGAGGATGGCATGGCCACCAGAATACGCACAATACCTCTACTCCTCAAGGTAACAAGATCAACATCCAGAGTTTGTCCAATCAAGGAGCCAACAGCCCAAATACCAAGGAAATGCCTCACTGGATACGGGACCCCCTGGACTTGGACCCAAACCTGCTCAAGCGCTCTCATAGGGTGAACAACATATTTCTTCCAGAATGAAATAGTGGCTGTAGCAGAGAAACCTAGGACCCCCATCTGCATCCCCTCCATCCGCTGCAGATCCCCGACAGAAGGGAACCCAATCAGGAAAGCGTCTGTACCGTGAGAGACCGCTTCCCATGTCCAAGAAGAGCTCGAAGGACACATACTGGAGATCAAACTCTGAACAGCTGCTGCCGGCACCTGATCACCTACAATCCGCACAAGAGCTGTGGGCGAGCACGTAGGAACCATGTGGGGTTTGTACACACTATCAGGAAGCTGCGTGAAAATCGTCTCCTCTCTGCCATAACCTGAAGTAAACGTTGTGGGTCTTGGAAGCCGGAGAGTCGGACACCTGATGGTAGGGTGAGACTCGTTATCACAAACGAGACAATAATGTTTCACCGGGCATCCCTTAGCTGAATGAGTATCCACAGCACACTTCCAACACCTAGAAGATTTCTTTGCTTTACCACTGACCACATCGTGCACCACGTCCTGCAATTCAGCCCCAACCACCGAAGAAACACCTTCTGGAGCTGCAACAACACCACTAGCCCCAGAAAGCTGCTGGCCCTGCACCATACCCGGAGGCGGCATAAAGAACTGCGGTTGGAACATATGTGGCGACTGTTATTGAACAAAGGTAGACGGCTGTTGCGACTGCTGCTGGACAGGATGTTGAGGGTATTGGGGCTGTGGAACCCCTTTCTTCTTCTTCCTCTTGGGCCGTGGACCATGAGCCCCCAGCAAAGCAACCGGAGTCTGCTGTTGCACCGGCGGGAACCCGTAAGGTTGCATAGGAGCAAACGACGGCCCATGGAACTGCTGCTGCTGCGGCATGGGCATGTAAGCCGGCGGCCCCCCTTGAAGAGACGGCCTCTGCAGTGGTTGGAATTGTGGTGGGCGGAACTGAGGGACGGGGAACACCGCTGCCACTTGACCCGGCAATGCACCGTCAGGCTGTCCCCCTGCCCCGGCTCCCACAACTTGCGGGAGGGAGGGAGACGGAGCGACATGACGATTGAACTGCTGCTTCAGAGGCTGCAAGGTCGGGCGATCAGAGGGCGTCCGCGGATCCCCGCCATGCTGTGGGCGAGGTTGAGCCGCCATGACGCGCTTGGGCGTCTCTACGACGGAGGCGAAAGATCGCGCCCACGTTAGGCACGTCAGCGGGGCGGCGACGGGAGGCGATGAACTCGGCGTGACGAAGCGAGTCGCAGGTGGAGGACGGCGGCTTGACGAAGGAGCGATCGATCCGTAGCGAATCACGAAGGAGTTAGGGCTCGGCCTTGATGGACGGTGAAGAAAGGCCCACGGATTCGGGCGCCCGAGATCGTGTGAGACACCCCGTGGGCCCACCTGCATGCAGTTTGAAAAACTCCCCGCCTCCGACTCCGTGATTTCCGGATCGTAGATCGCCGACAAACTCGGTCGTGAAGATTCCGGCGCCGGCGATCGTGAAGGTCTCCGCTGCTCCCGAGCCGTGACAGCCTTGTCGAAGAAGGAGGCCAGGATTGGAGGAGGCGTGATCCGTCGTGGAGGGAGAGGGCCGTGCCACAATCCCATCTTCGGCGGCGTCCTAGAGAGACGCAGGCCCGACGGCGACGAGCTACAGCCGCGACCATCCAACTTCGGCGGAGAAGAAACCTCCGACCTGCACACAGGAACCGAACAAACGTTAGAGGCATTACCTACAGACGACAAAGCTCCACGCTCCCACGTCCGACTCGCCGGCGACGGGAAGCCCGTAGTTTTCCAGAACTCGTTGACGAGGTTCTCCTCGGCGCAAGCCGAGCTCCGGCGTGGCGCCTCTTCAACTAGGATCGGTTCCAAAGCAACCCGCGCGGCGAAGTGCTCCGGCTCTGGCAACGACTCCAAGACATCCTCCGCCGAGGATAGCTCGGCCACGAGCCCACCCAGAACGTCGAACCTCGAGCCAGAAGGACGACGTCCCCAGGCCGCCGACGCTAAGGTAGACCGGCGGCGACGAAGTGCCGTCGCATCCAGTTCGCCTCCGACTGGGCCCGTATAAGTTTTCATCACGGATGTGTTCGTAATAGTATTACTACAGCCTCAGCTCCCCTAGTTGTCTAACGGATGTGTTCGTACAAGTTTTTAAGTATCTAGCATTTCTATGTGAGAGAGGTGCTCCAGTTAACAAATTAGCGGTAACTCTAGGCGCAAAACATGTCCTACACTCCTACTAACTTCGTAAGGAACACACACGTATGTAGTACTTCCTCTTATCTGAATTAATTGACGCATAAGTTGAGCTAAACTGGTAGAAACATGTGCAAGGCTTGCGACGATAAAATGCGGATAGGAGAGAGTACTATATATGATGCTTGTGACAGTAAACCGTCTCCACTCCAAATGACCACATTACCTTGTTGTCCTTCAACAATTTCCACTTTGTTTCTTTTTTTTAGATAAAGGGAGCTTTATTACTTAAGTATAAGTATTACACGCAGGCTCTGTATAACCAAGATGCACACAGTCGAAAAAAAATCTAAAATTCGAAACAACTAAAAGGACGGATTACATATCCAGAGGATAGAAAGTAAGACCGTCTAAGAAGGTGGAGGGCCAATCCGCAAATTATGTTGCCATCCATATCGGGATAAAAAGTCTCTCACCGTATCATCCAGTGGTACACACCTCCATAAAGAGGTCTCCACTTTGTTTCTAGAGCATCGTCCTAAATTTGTAGTCGAGACTAGTCGTCCTATATGCGAGTCTTTGCCATTGGCGCACTCGAGTTACCGAACCTAATTAACATATCTGTGGAGCCGGCGCATATGCAGTGTCTTGCTATATACAGTTGGTTCAGTATTACACCGTCCGGGGCATATGCTAATCCTGTGAAACATGTAGTAAGAGGAATCGACAAAATTGATGGGAGTGGCGTTAGGTGCCAAAGCGACATGTACCGTTCATCAATCCGTCACTGCCCAGATCATGCAAACGGACTTGGCAATGCCCCCAGCCAGCCTGATAGAACAAGAAATGGAGTAGGTCGAGAGAGGTTTACGTTAATGTTTATTTCTTTCAAACCGCACCCACTCCACGACTAGTGCTTTGGAGTTTTTGCAACCGGAAATAGTTTTAAGAGAGGACCATCGATCGTCACTAGAGAACTGTAATTGCGAGTTTATGATTTCTAGCTGTAGCTGGTTCGATATCGATAGTGGACTGTGGACTTGTTTTGGATGTATAGCTGGCTGTATCCCGCCTGTGGCCTCCATATAGTCAGGTATTTTCAGTAATAAGATATGAACATTTAGAAGTTTTAAAATACGGTTATGACATTTTCCATATATCTGTAAATTTTCGTTCAAACATATGTTGATCTGCAAGGTACACAAAAGAGGTGAATCTGTGGATCCGTACGACTTTAATGCTGTAGTGAATTTATTATTATCCATATTTTTGTAATTTTTGTAGCGCACAAGTACAAGGCTGAATTAATAACATTCTCTACATACATACTTCACATCTACAAGTGAATGTATCCAGATTTACTTTTGGTGTTTCAAGATATTTGTTTCCGACTAAAAAACATAATCTATGTTTTCAACAAAGAATAATTTTACTCTCTGTGTTCCACAATAAGAACATTTTTTGCTTTTTTTGACACGCATGTATCTAAACATGTTTTAGTGCAAGGTTCATATGAACGGAGGTCTTAGCCGATTAACCTACCACATATTATATGATTTCCAGACAATTGTGCCCAACATATTTTTCTATAATGTTAAATATAAGATCTATCGTTAATTATTATAATGTACTGATCTTATAAGGTGAGAAATTTGTTGATATGACCAAAATGTGTAAATAAGGCTATGCTAAAATTTCTATACAAAATAAAAATCTTGCTAAAACAGCTGAAATGTGATTAACCCGCGTGCCTTATGCAAGGGAAAGCAAAGCATGGTATATCTAAATTAGGGACTAAACCTATACATCTTTTTTTTCTGAATCCAACTTCTTGAATGTTGCTATCATATCGTTTTGCATCACCAATAAATATGTGATCCATGTCGGTGTTCACATAGAGAGGTAAAATCTAGGGGTAGTTCCTAAGGTTTATTGTCCTGGTATCCTTTTTTATTCTTATGAACTACCTTTCAATCACTTAGCACCAATGCTTGTCAATGTCTCATTCAATAGACTTATACTTTGCAACGATGAGTGACATATGAAATGTTTGTAGTGGTATGTTTGAGTTGTAGAAGGAGTTTCTGAGAGCACATCAACATCCATCGAGTGTCATACTTCACTAGAGTGATGACCGACCATAGGAATTTGACGTCTGACCCCATCATAATAAACATTTCTCAATATTTTCCATCATTAATTGATTGAGGAATACTATGTGTAAGTCGGAGATCATACGGGTCGGTTCATCAAACGGAAATGGATCGACTTCGTAATAACTATTTTTTGCAGGCCTAAAATAGGAAATATGTCTTTGTCTGTTCTTAATTTCCTTTGCTCATGGCATGTTCTGTACAAGAATATGCCTAAGGTAAATTATTCGTTGCAACCTAAAGATCATATATGGCGAAACTATTATAGATGCAGCCGAGTGTTAGTATGACCAAATTGAAAATTTGTTGAAGATCTAGAAACTTACTAGCAGAGACGAAATGTGGTTAATTTGTTAATGTTTTATGTAAGATCAACCAAAAGAGAGTACATTTAGGGAGAGGCACACCGTTTTTTGTTGTTGTGAATCTACAAATACAAATCGACTCGTGGTAGTCTTTTGCAAGTGAATGGTCAAAAGTACCGATTGATCCATTACATTGACAAACTACATGCAACTTTGGCTTCACAAATGTTTGCATTATCAACTTGGGCTTTTCGACGGATTAATCATATAGCTTTTCCAAATCTCCAAAGTATAAAAGACTTTTCATTTTGTTGAGCCGATAACATAAATAAATTTTACATTATGATCATGAGTGACAACTGCGCTAGGAGCACAAACTCGTCGCTTCTCCGGCTTCGCGTCCTCGTCATCTCCCACCCCGTTCCGTCGTAGCTTGGCCGGATCAGACGGAAAGTAGCACAGGATAGAAAGGCTCGATCACGATCACGGAGACAGGAAGCGAGAGCGCTTAACTAAAACTAATCCGTCCGTCACGATGACGGCTGACACAACCTCACATTTTCCATCACGACTGGCAACCGCTCCACATCCATCTTCCTCCGCCTCTCTCTTCTCGTCCCTGCGTGTTTTGCCTCCTAGTGCCTGCCTATCGGCCACCTCTCCAAACCAAAGAGACAACCGAAGCCAATTGCAACCCAAACCGAATCCTCCACCTCCACAATCTTTTTGTGTCGTGCTCGCGGTTGCATTGCATTGCAATTTGCAAGCATCGTATACGTGGTCGCTAGCGTCGTCTTCCATCACGCTTGACTGGTTGGCGCGGCTGGCATGGGGCATCAGCAGCCGGCAGCGGCGGCGGCGGCGGCGCCATGGCGGCTGAACGTGAGCGACTTCCAGATCCCGGAGCGGCCAAAGGACGCCGCCACCGTCTTCTCGCGTGGCCAAGGTACGCCTTATTCTCGTCACTCTTCTTGATCCACTCTTCTGTTTACCACTCCATGTGTTCATGTGTGCACGATGCGCGTCCTTGATCTCCTACGCCTTTTATGATACTCTAGTTGATTCGTCGTCTTTCTTACCACAAGTGAAGAAAAATTGCTCCGGCTTGCACGCGGCTTCCTGTCCCATTCAAACAAACTTCATTTTCTCCCCATTGAAGTGAGAAGAGTTGCTGTACCACTTCAGCCGGTACACCTGACCTGATTCGCTCTCCGGCACTCCTTTAGTCGTGATCTACACCAGGATAATTTAGATGAGGATAAGTAGTACAAGAACTACGGATTCACTCCCATTTGACCATTTCGTTCACCAACCGTGCACCGAAGCGCTCTAGAGTCTGGACTGGAAGCCCATTCTCTGTTCCATTCATCTTTGCCGCGGAAAAGAGTGAAACTTGTGGGACTCGTGTACACCTATGTAATTCAACATCTCCTCGTGTCCTCCTTAATTAAGTTGTCATGCTTAAGGCACACGTCAAAACTCTTAAACTTGTCGTGTTGTCCAAAAGTGAAGGAAGCAAGAACGTCGTTTTGTTAAATTAATGACACCAACAAGGGCATATATAGTATCTTGTGACCACTGGGATTCTTTTCTTCGCTACATAGCTTGATGATCACAAGGAAATTAGAATGCGTGAATCGGATCGATGGAAAGCAACCCATCGAGCCATTGTCCGACCTGTAATTGCTTCCATGTGTGACGCATGCGGAGCTGCTTGCTTACAAATAGACACCAGCTCACTCACTGACCGACTGAAATTTCCAACAACCCGTCACCTTCCAGGTTCAGACGTCGTGAATTTTGGATTGGATTATTGATTGTGTTGGTCTCAGTTAGTGTATCACTGGCTCAGCTATCGTCCATAAAAGATCACTGAACTTCAACCGGGTCACATGTTTTAAATTTGCTTGGATAGCAAGACCAAGGTTACAACAATGAATTTGGTGATCAGCGATGGGATTTACTAATAGTAATTTTGGTGATTAAAAAACATTTACACAAGAAAGAAGTCAAGCCTAATGGAAGAATAGTTTATGTTAGGCGATATGCCAATGAATTGTAGTGTGGTAAACCAATACGTGTAACATACATCTTTGCATTCGCAAGAAGTGTATGATACAAATAAAGAACCTGACAAAATAAATTAATAATC
Organism: Poa annua; assembly: GCA_026929855.1. Classification (NCBI taxonomy): domain Eukaryota; kingdom Viridiplantae; phylum Streptophyta; class Magnoliopsida; order Poales; family Poaceae; genus Poa; species Poa annua. The sequence goes on along the minus strand of CM049428.1, from coordinate 1,139,375 downwards.
AAATGAGTATACAAAGACAACAAAATAAATTAATAATCAAAACTGAAACTAATAATTTGTCGTTATGAGAAAATATATACTAGTGAAATATAAAATCTTGAATACGAATGCATATCCAATCAAATCAATATTTTTAGCGAGGATATATCCATATTGTGACGAACATTAATAAAAATAAATGGTAAATTTTATTCGGAACGCATCTGGTACTTACAGAATCTAATATGATGTACCATATGCTGGTACATTTGGTACATGCATCTGCTTACAGTTATTTTGATCCAAAATTAAAATATATTTATTAAGAACTCAGAATGTGGTAATAGCTCCCATGGACACTTGTGTTCTTCTTTTAAAATTCCGAATGGATATTACTAGGCCATCAAAATCTGAATAATGAATATTACTAGGCCGTCAAAGTTCAAGAAATAGAGAACCCGCTGGTGCAGAAAACAAGTGTATGTGTCTAACTGATATTTTTCTATAGTTTGGAAAATATTTTTTCATTGAAAAATCGTAGATACGCAGAAAACAAGTGTATGTGTCTAACTATTTTTTTCATATTTTTCAAATCAGGTATAATAATTATTTCAAACCAAGAGCCCGATGGTGCTCGAGTGTCACAAATCTTTAATCTTAGTAACACCATGTTTTTCACCAAATAGACTACACATTGTCTGTATTTTCTCTCACCCAAGTACAGAGAACTCAAATTTGTTATTTTCAAATGAGGGTCTAATTTCTTTTTGTATCCTACAAGAAACATACATTTTACGGTTATAAGTTAGATTACAACTGATAGGCTGAAAGAAGACATCTCAGTGCAAATTAATATTTTCTGTAACTCATTTTCACATGGTCAAGGTTTTCACCTCCATTGTCGGTTGAATGTTTTTCACGTCTTTTGTTTGTTTAATATAACTGTGTTTGATATACCAACTTTCTTCCAGTTCGCATCCAATTCATACACTTTATATGACATAAAAATAATGGTCGGGCCATTAATTTAGTGGGATCACGATGACTTATTTTTTGCTTATTTATACTAAGTTTTTTTTAACTTTTTACACTTACAGCCTATCTATTTACATCGTTAGAAAATCAATCATATCATGATAAAATAGCCAACACATATATAGTCGTTTGTATTAAATATTTTTATTTTCAAACGTGGGAATTGCATTTTGTCTTAAATCTTAAATTCCTACATTATAGTGGACTTTTGGTAGTCTTTTTGAGGCAGTACTCAAAATTGTTTGATCAAATGTTTCTTGATGAGATAAGTAAAATCGCATGTCGTTATAAATAAATTCTTACCACCTAGATGAGGTGCAAATGTATGCACGTTTTGATGTGTATTCAACTTTACCTAAATATCATGAGCGATCTTGAATGAAGTGTTAAGAAATATATGAGGTAACAGTCAATGACTAAACGGGCAAGGACTCTAATTGTTTGTCCTCTAATTGTTGCACTGCTCGTTTCTTTGGTCTACTTACAGGCAAGGACAATCAGTTGGCATTACATTCTGAATTTGCATTTGGTATTGAAATAGCATCATTCAACTCAACTCGCATAAAATTGCCAAGTTTTTTTGTCCCGTACTTGATCCACACTCTTATTAAAAGGGTTGACTTATAATTGGTAAGTAGTATCGCCTGAGATAGATATGCTGGGAAATTTTAATTTTTTGTATGTTTTTTGTTTTCTTGGGTGGACGCATGCGATATATAGCATGACAGAAAACCCTATGTATGATTCTTTGCTCATCGGTACACAAGTTGACGTTAGTTGCACTTGCTCTTAAATTATTATCTCAAATGTCCTAAGTTACCTAGTGCTTGCTCTGTCATGCATGATACTGCTAGCATAGCCTGTTCCATTCAAAACCAACTCTTTGTACCATTTCAAAAAAAAGAGGAGTTTTTGTAACACTTGAGACAGTAAACCTGATTCGTTCTCTCCCAATCAACTCCAAGATGCTCTGTTCGACCAATTCTTTTATCTATATAAACAGCTAATTATCACAATGAACTCATACTATTTTCTAGCCTCAAATTCATAAAGAAACTCATTAAATTAGTGGCCCATTGAGAGTAAAAATAGAAACATGTTGTTTATTTATACTAAACTTTTTTAAATTACAACCCATTGTCTCTAAATTTATCTTTCGGCATGGAAAATGGACTTTGCACTAAATCTTAAACGTATTACATGCTAGGTCTTTTTTTTAGTCACTAATTTTTATTTTTCAAAATATTTCCCTTGATTAGTGAAAAAAAGGCATGTCTACGCAGATAAATTTTTGCCACTCAACATAACCACAAACATATGTATGTGTAGATATTTATTCTTGTTTCTTTAGATATTATATATGAGGAACTCATAAAGTGGATAGAGGTTACTAGAATAGATTGTTGTCTATATTAAGGTGTAATTACATAGAAAATATAACAATTAATGTTTTAATGTTAAATTTTGGAATCTACAAAATATCTGCGAGGGTTTGTTTTCTAATTGTTGCATTGCTACTATACTGGTCCATTCATGGCCAAGTATAGTCGACTAGCACCCCATGCTTACTTTGCACTTGGGATTGAATAGAATATTTTCTCTCACATGACTACAAATCGTCCAGCTCCGGTGTTATGATCTACACTCTTACAAAAACGATTATCTTGTACTTGTTAAAATGATATCAGATATGCAGAAAAAATACCCATTTAGTTTTTCCTTTAATTTTGATTTTACAGTATACTAAAATACCTAGGTCGATATATTTTGAGTACATGCTAGAGCTTGTTTTTAGACATAGCTGAAAAGTAGCCTTTTTAAGATAAAAAACCTAAGACAATTTTTTCTAGTGATATAAATGAAACAATATTGTTTACCCCCTCTGTCTCCGAATATGAGTCCAGACCAAATATTTTGTTAATGTACTTTTTTTACATTTAGTTATTGATATTTTATTTATATGTTTGATTAAACTTAAAAATGATTGATTTTTTTACTAAGGGGTTATATGAAACCTATTTGGTTCATATCCATATTTCTGTGATTTTCTTGAAGCCTAGACTATAAAGTATCATCATTGACATTATAGTACACATCAATGACTACATGGGGATTTTTTTACAGATTTTTTTGAATATTCTGAATATGATTTTCTATGAAAATAAAGGGAGCTCGGCATAGATTTGTAGGGCGCTATCGATTCTTTACCTTTAGTCGTGATCTAATTTTGGACTATCTTCTACGACTCGTAGATCACGATTGCACTGTTGGAGTAATACCTTTTGCTGGAGTATATGATGAACATGGATCCTAGTATCTACAACTCACACGTAATCTTGGCGGGGTTTCTAATACGTTTTTATTCTAAAAATGTATAACACACACATTTATAAACACACACATACGCTCACCTCTATTAACTTTTCATGAGCACTTTCGAAAGACTGAGCCGATGGATTAGGTTTTGAGATTGACTAAGTTGTCAGTGACGCCTCGTTATCGACGGGAACATCGCCTCTCACCGAAAAATTGCCAAGCCTGAGGCATCGCATAGGCAGCACCTTGCCAACACGTCCTCTATTTGCCACTTTTTGCTGCGGTGGGCAACTTGGCATCGCCGACCTGATCTATCGACTACGGTACTTGTCACAGTCCGTCAGCCTACAGCTGGTTTGCTGGCAATCTTTACGTAATTAGCTTGGATAGATTGCCAGATAGCTTAACCTGGTTACCCAAAATACGTGCCAGGTCTCAGGTTGGGCGCGTCACGGGAGTAGGTATAGGTAGGCTTCTTTGAGCTCTTTCCTTTTCTGTTGTGGGGGCGCACGGTTGGAAAGCAAGCCCAAGGAATCATCGAGCACGACACGACACGAGCAGGTCGGTGCAGATCAAAGGTGGTAGCTCTCAGCTCCAAACTGCAATAAGTAGCTAGCTAGCAGAAGCGACGCTTACACACTGACGCGTGAGAGAGATTAATTGTTGTTCAGTCCCGTGCCTATCTCAAGCTCGCCGTCTCAAGAGCAACACGCCAGGCTGCAGGCTCCTTGACAGTCGAGAGAGGCTGATCAGCTGATCGGGCATGTCGTCGTCGGCGGGGAAGAGGGGAGGTGGTGGTGGAGGAGACGACCATGCTCCGGCGCCGGCGCCGTGGAGGCTGAGCATGGGAAGTAGCGACGTCATGCGCGCCCCGGAGCGGCTGCACCGGCGCCCGCCTTCCTTCCTCTCCGGCATCTTCTCCGGCGCCGCCTGCGGTTCAAACGGTGATGATCGTCTCCGCTTGTTGATTTCGTTACGTTCTCGCTTTCTTCCTGCTATAGCATGCACACGTAGGATTACTTGCTTGCTTGGTCTCTCCTTAATTAACTTGATTGAGCTCCCGACTTAATCTATCTGTGTGAGTGTGACTTGCGTGGCTGAGTGCGGTCTGGCGTGGCCGGATACGATCGGTATCGCTGATACCTTTGCACCATATGCCCGGTCGATCAGTTTCTTGGATTTTATCCTTTCCCCCCACCTGTTGGTGAACCTTTCACCGCTGGTCGCCAGATTCTACAACCACTTCTGTTGACTACATAGATAGCCAAAGCTAAGAGATGTACATGGAAATTTGATCACCTTCTTGCTACAGATGCTTGAGCTGAAAATGCAGAATGGAACTCCCCTGAAAAAAGGCAGAATGAAACTTGGTTCAGAAATGAAAGAGAGGTCTATGTTTGAGCATTATATTACACTAGTACTGCTATAACTAGATGGGACACCAATGCCTTTACGCAGTTAAGAGTTTCTACATGTTGAGTATCTATATTCATCTGATTTCTGGGCCGCTACGTATTTCTTGCCTAATTTCATTTCTTTCCTCGCGATCAACTGTTAGCCGTCGTTCACCTCTCCATTGAAATGTGTATGCCTTGAGTAAACATGATGCTAGTTCATCAGTAGATATCCGTCCATTAGGAATATTCACCAGCTTGCTATACAGAGGGTTGAGCTGCAAGAGTAGAATGGAACTCTCCTGAAAAAGGGCGAATGAATGGGGTTTAAAACTGAAAGAGCGGTAAGCATTACACTAGTAAAGTACAACTAGCTAGCTGCGATATCAATTCTCACAAAAGTAGTCTTTATCATTATTAATTAATGAAAGATGACAGGGTGAGCAATAAGTAATAGAACAAACACAAATGATCTTCTCTTCTCACTCGTTCTTTTGGAGCATATCTCGATCAGCTGAACTTCTTCACTGGATCAATTATTGGCAATTTTAATTTCAAAAAAAAAAAATTTATTGGCAATTTTTTATTGTGTTTTCCTTTTGAACCCTTTTGAGACGAAATTTAGAACTTCTTCATGATTGTGTAGTTATATGGATAGTTTGGTCGATCAGATATCGGTGCAGTTTGACGAGAATCCTGATCACGTTATTTAAGGTATAACATTTGTTTAGTTTTTCGGTTGGCTCCATTTATGTTCCACTAGAGTGAGTGGCAGAGTCACCACTAACCACAAATTCTAGTGTAAATGAGTGTACAAGGACTATCCAATATTAAAACCTTATCATTGGCAGCAAACATATCCCTGTAACTGCAATGGACAAAGATGTAAAAATTCCGGGCGGCAACATGTAAAAATTTGGCAAACATGCAGATCAATATATTACGTCGGCTCATTGTGTTCAGTCCTAATCATGTTGCACACCGTACATCATGTTGTTGTGCTGTATGCTTTTGAAATTTTGGACGGAGCATCTATTTTGTAGTACATAATATTCCACTTTAGAATCATTATTTCGACATCGCTAGCATTGAACCGGTCAATTTGCCTTGATGCTCTGTTCTACCTTGTAGAGTACTTTTCTTCTGATAATTCAGCTCCTCACATCCTTGTCAAATCATTTCAGGGAAACAAAGAAAAATCGCAAAGTACTACGAGAAGCAAGAGAGCCTTCTTAAGGATTTCAGCGAGATGGAGACCATGAATGAGCAGGGTGGCTTGACTAACGCTCCTACTGAGGTACTAAAAATCCATCTAATTATGTAAAACCTCAAAGGTTGCTTGACTTTTGCAAACAAATTAACAAGTAGTCATACTGATACTATTTACACGCGTCTGTGTTCTTAGGAAGAGTTGGCGAACCTGGCCAAGGGCGAACGTCTGGCCATCAACCTGTCCAACATAATCAACCTGATCCTCTTTGTCGGAAAAGTCGTTGCATCATTCGAGACCGTGTCGATGGCGGTGATCGCCTCGACACTCGACTCCCTGCTGGACCTCTTGTCAGGGTTCATCCTGTGGTTCACGGCGCACGCCATGAAGAAGCCCAACAAGTACAGCTACCCGATAGGAAAGAGGCGAATGCAACCAGTGGTATTTGCTGAAACTGAAAATTGAAAATTCAGAATTTAACTGAATTTACATGTGTATATTTCAGAACTTACTGAACTTGTTATCGTTGGTGGCAGGGCATCGTGGTGTTTGCGTCTGTGATGGGTTGCCTAGGTTTCCAGGTTCTTATTGAGTCGGGGCGGGAGCTGGTGACCCAGGAGCACACGGCATTCGACAAGTACAAGGAGCTGTGGATGGTGGGGAGCATGTCGTCGGTGGCGGTGGTGAAGTTCTTGCTGATGCTCTACTGCCGGACGTTCAAGAACGAGATCGTGCTGGCGTACGCGCAGGACCACTTCTTCGACGTGATCACCAACTCCGTCGGCCTCGTCTGCGCGCTCCTCGCCGTGCGGTTCAAGTGGTGGATGGACCCTGTGGGGGCGATCCTGGTGAGTCGGAGAGAGAGAGAGAGATTGCAAATTAAATCTTCGATGTTTTGGATTTTGAAAATGTATTCTGAAATGGAAACTTCATATTGCTGTTTAGATCGCGTTGTACACGATCACGACGTGGGCGCGGACGGTGCTGGAGAACGTGGGGACGCTGATCGGGAGGTCGGCGCCGGCGGAGTACCTGACGAAGCTGACGTACCTGATCTGGAACCACCACGAGGAGATCCGGCACATCGACACGGTGAGGGCATACACCTTCGGGACGCACTACTTCGTGGAGGTGGACGTGGTGCTCCCCGGGGACATGCCGCTCAGCAAGGCGCACGACATCGGCGAGGCGCTGCAGGAGAAGCTGGAGCAGCTGCCGGAGGTGGAGCGCGCCTTCGTCCATGTCGACTTCGAGTTCACACACCGGCCGGAGCACAAGGCCGACGTGTAGAAGCTAAGCTAGGATCATGCATACTCATGTATGCGGAATGCGGTGGTGGGCTAGGTTGTGATCGCCCGATGTAGAGTCTCGGCCTTTTTCGTGGATTGTATAAGACCAAGTACAATAGCATCTATTCACCGGGATATAAGCATGTCCTTATCATCTAAATCCTACGTGGAGGAGAGAGAAATGAGGAGAGAGATGGCAACGGGCGATTGTTGAAGCGCCCGGCTACAACACAAGCATCAAGAAATTGGCCCACGCTTGGCTGTTTCCAATCATGTGTCTCCGCTGCATGCAAGATTAGCAAAAAAATCTTTAAAAAATCCAATCTACCAGCCGGCTATAGCTTGCTTATTGTACGGACTGGCTTTAAGATCAACGATTTGTGATATGGACTTGCTTTATAGCCGGCGGCCGGCGTTGCTATTGCCCTTGCTCTAAGAGGTTCTCCGTTACGTTTTTAAGGCAATCAATGCACAAGCCTCTAGAATGCCATCAACAAGGTAAACCAAAGAATACCGCCATTACCGGATATAACCAAGACTTATGATAATCATCAAGAACTTAAGAACCTCAATATTTAAATAGGACCACCAAAAGCAAAGTCTCAATGTGATGATGCCCGCAATTCCATGTATGCATGTTGATTGTTGATTACGTGGAGCTTTGTTTTTCTTGCATTCTTTTTGCCCTGTTCATCTATTGTTTTCTTTTTTTGGCAAAAAGATTATAGTAATATAAACATGTTATCGATTAGAACCAGATTATGCAAGAACGTGATGTTAAAAACTTGTAGTGAGCATGTAAAACTATCGATCGTCTCATCAACTCTTAAGGTCGGTATTCTCATACACAATGTCTTCATATCTTGTTTTTTGCTTCTATAAGACCTCCCTTCCACCTACATTTTCCTTCCGGTCCGCATGTATCTCATAGTTCCTCTTGGCACAAGCTGACATGATCGGCCCATTAATTAATGGGTTTATGTGGAGTTAAAATGAAAATATATTGTTCATTTATACTAAACTGTTTTACCTTTTGCATTTACAACCATTTCTCTATACATATGATTTTCACAATTATTGTTTTGATTTATCGTTCGAACATTAACCACATCATAATACAAAAATTAAACCAATATATAGTCCTATATATTACGAAATTTACATTCAAGGGTGGAAATTCGACGCACACTAAATCTAAAATATAATATAGTGGAAATTATGATAAATGTTGATATTTGAGTTATTACTTTAAGTACTTTTTTTAGCTGCATTTTTGTAGACCAGACAATAAAATCAAATGTCTTCACATATAACTTCTTGAAACTTAGCAAAACTATAAGCATATGTATGTGTAGATGAGTTTTTTTTTATTCAAACATCATGAGTTATCTTTACTTTAAGTGTAAGTAAATATACAAGATAGCGTTGTATTAAACTACATATTGTAGAACATACAAATTAATATCTATGAGGGTTTGCCATCTAATTGTTGCATTGCTAGTTTACTACAGTACTAATAGGCAAGGACAACCGACTGGCTTCATAGGACATCAAGTTTACTTTGCACTTGGTACTAATATACCATCATTCAGCTCAACTTGCATAAAATGAGAAGCTTTTTTGAAGACCATCGTTGGAGAGAAATGGCCAAGGCGGAAGGGTTTCAAGGTGGCCTTGGGGAGATTATTTGTCTCTGTTTTGATGCTAGTGCTAAGAATTTTACGGTGAACTATTATGGCGCACCACACTTCTTAGACCTTCATAATAGTTTGTAGTGTACTAGTGTTATGTAAGGTAGTATTAAGTTATACTAGCAAAATACCCGTGCGTTGCTACGAGTGAACAAAATGACTCACTCTCCGTCGCGAGCTCAGCTCATACCCCGTTTGATGCGTACAAAAACAGCAAGAGCTTCCTCCACTATGCCATTGCGCATAATAGATTGCTGCCTCCACTACGCCATTGTGCAGAACAGGTTGCTGCTTTATAAATGATTTGGTATCAGATCATTTGATTTACCCACTGAGTTCTGAATAGTACACCATAAGAAGTCGGTGAATGCTTCAGTAATTGCCTGGTTGTTCCAGTGCTTTTTGTATTCATTGTGTTATGTTTGATGCATAAATAAGATATACAAACTCTTGTTGACAATCCAGAATGGACTGCTGTGTCTTTTTTGTCTTCCACATCAATGATCATATATGCAAGGTTGTTATTTTGTCTTGCTCAGTTTCACAAAACAGTCATGATGCTCTTTATCATCATGCTCAGCCAGATCCTACAATCTTTGAAATTTGGCGCCACGAATTTTCATTTGTTTTATGGGATCTGTATCATACTGACCCGATTAGGGTACGTAAAAATAAAGATTGAAATCTTTTGAAGGGTGATGCGTACTAAAACCATAGGAACTCTGTAGACTACCCATCGTTCATGTAACCTGCTCTTTCTCAGATGCACCTGCTACTGATCATTCTTATGATCATGGGCTTCCATGGTCTGAAATTTGCCCTTTGATCCGCATTTTTTTACATTTCTTTCTGGTGTGAATAACGAAAATAACACAACGACGTCTTTAATCTGTAATTCAGTTAAGGTCATACATGCCCTCTGCCGATCTCCTCTTCTCAAACCATTAAGTCCGGTTTGTCATTGATCAGGTTATTGCTTGCTTTTACAGTATCCATATCCCAGGTCAATTGTACTGCCAGTTAAGATAAACCTAGTGCTACATCAAGGGGGACACATATGAAAATGTCACGTGAGAAATGCCTCACCACTACCTAAACCAAAGCTGAATCACCTAATCTAAATTGTACGTACTACTACTAAGAACAATTATGTCTTTAGGAAGAAAATCTTCTTGGACATCTCCATTGGACAAATGTTTAACAATAAGTTTAACTTTTTAACTGTAAAACACTTCCAAAGCATCATGAAGAGCTGAACATCACAGAGGCCGCAACCCTCCTAGACCAGCCTAAACATTGAGCTAAACATCACGGAACTTAACATTGAGCTGAACATCACGGAACTGAGCATTGTCTGCAGTAGATCGGGCCTCGGCCGGAGATGTTGTTGGCATGCCGCGGCAGCGATCTTGGGGCCAGCAGCTTGTACGACAGCACCAAGGCCCCACACCAGCTGTTCCTGGCGTTGCGCCCAGGGCCCATCGATGGTCTCCTCGGCGAGATTCAGAGCAGAGTGCACCGGCCCCGGTCAACCCCGGCGTTACCTCGTCGACTGCTTACTTGGCGCTCATCATCTCGAAGGCGGCCACTACAGTGGCGGCATAGAGCCTGCCGTAGTTGGCGCCCCGCCCATGCGTCCCCGGCCGATCTCGGCATCCGCTTCCTGGATCCGTCGCCGTCGATCGCCCAGGTCCCGTCCAAGTCCGTCTGGTCAAGCTGCTGCTCCCGTGCTCTCCGTCGAAGCTCCAGCCAAGTGCTCTCCGTGCAAGCTGCTCATGTGCTCTCCGTCGACGCTCCGGCCAAGTGCTCTCCGTGCAGGCTGCTCCCGTGCTCTCCGGCCAAGCTACAGCAGTTCTAGTACCTGCTGTTCAGGAGTGGGTGGCGTGGGTGCCCGGCATAGGGCTCGCACTGCAGTCCGTGCCCGCCGTCGTGGCGGCGCTTGTGAAGTGCTTCGACTGGGAGATTACGGTGAACTATTATGGCGCACCACACTTCTTAGTCCTTCATAATAGTTCGTAGTGTACTAGTGTTATGTAAGGTAGTATTAAGTTATACTAGTCAATACTATCTATGTTGGTACGCATGTTTTGAAATTGTTATATGGTATATTGTACAAGTCAAGCGCTAGCTAGGGTCAACACTTAGTATCATTGCTGCTGTCAAATTTAATAATGGAGTCTATTACTCCAACTGATATAATAACGTCAAGCCACACAACTGATATAATAATGCCTCAAAAACCAATAGGCATTATCCCTCGAAATTACAGTGTCTTTAACTAGCTGTCATAACTGAAGAGACTAAAAACAACAACTAAACACATTGTTGCTACATCAGCTATTGTATCTGAGCACATTGAATAGACAAACATCTTGCAATCCATCAGCCAGATGCCTAGCTAGACATCACGACTAATTGTACAGTAACAATCCTGATTGATCGGAAAGGTCACGTCGCCTGTTCATTTATCTACTGGGAGCATAACGACATTGCTTGTCGTTTAACATCCCATACGTCTAGCCTGTGTCTCACGACTCCAGTCCAGACACATCAACTAGATGCTGCAAGGTGTGTGCGTCAGTGCGTGCATGTGGCACAAGCTCTCTTGCAACGTGCTGGGTGGGCGTTGCAACTGGGTGTTATGAGGGAGCAGAGATAAGACACGGGGAAAAGACATGGCGTTGTGCTAGGATCCAAGCAGTGTTCGATCTCGCGTCGATGATCGATGCAGGGAAGTGCCAAGAACCGCAGCCTGTATTTACAGATCACTGGATGCACAGCGCGCCATTGGTCGTCGATCAGCAGTCTGAATGAGCACTCTTTGGCATCGATGGAAACTCATCTAGATTGGGGCTTGGGGCCCGACGACGACATCCACACGCAACCAGAAATCACTGAAGTGCACGCAGCAGCCAAGAGAGCCGGCGGTGATTACATAACCCAGTTTAACTAGGTCGTACTACCTCAGCCTGCAGCGTCAGAAACTAATTAAACAAGTTCTTAGTGTGTAGCTAGCAGTGTCCGCGGAAGTGCCGGTGCAGATTCTTCTACCTCGATCGAGCTGAAGCAGATCAACTGATCAAACCGCACAGGCACAGCTTGTAGACTAGTCGTACCGTCGTATCATGTGTATAGAGTACTCTATTTTCTTGGAGGGTACTCTTTGACGTATGCTCGATGAATGGAGTCAAGACCTGGACTTGGAGACGGGGCAGCGCCCCTTGATTCGCGCCAGCATTGTTTGTTCCGGCACGGAAACACGGGACGCTGATCGGCTCCTCCAAGTCTGGGAGCGGCCGACGAGACGAGAGGCGCCGTTCGTGTGGCTGTAGATAGTTGGTCTAGGGTTTTGATCCTTCGACGCCAACAGTCTCCTTTAGTGTGATTTGTGTGATAATTTCTTTTCTACTAGGGTCCTATATGTAATTGTACACGCTCCTCCATACTTAACAAACATATATCCTTCGGGGCCTTTTCACCTTCAATCAAAAACATTGTACCAGGAGCAATAACAACATTTCTTGTCGTTTTTTTCTACATATTATATGTCTTCGAGGCAGAGCTGGTATCTATTGACCTTGGCCTTTACACATGAACACCATGCATGGGCATTGTCGCCGCCGCTGGAGACGAGTGGAAAATCACGCACCGACAGATCCGGAGCGACGACGGAGATTCGATGGACAACAATGCTCGTGCTACCAAAATGGCGGGAGAGGTGGATCCGTGATGGCGGCGACGAATGCGACCGGGAAACGTCCGAATCCGCAGGCGGCTGGCCCTGGCGGTGGCATCGACTCGGTGAAGAAAGAGTAGCGAAATTCGCGTAAGGCTGAAAAGTCTCTCCAGCCAAACCGCTTCGTAACTTTTCAGGACACTCTTTGTTTGGCCGTGAGAACCCTCGACCTTCAGTTTTGAGGAGGAAATTCTCACACGCCTGGATTTTTTTTCTGGTTCATCTACTTTTTCGGTCATTGTTCTGCCTCGTTTTTAACCGAAACATAAAACTGTATGTAGTTTTCGGTTCGACGGTTTTTTCGACAACCGGTTTTTTCGAGACAGACGCATCAAAACACCAGATCAGATGAGTTCCGATCGATGCGACTTATAAACCGGACTTATAAATCAGGACAGGTGGAGTAGTTTTCTTGCGCTTATAAATCAGGACAGAGGGAGTAGTGCCTTTTTCGTTCAAGATGCTCAAACAACCGGGTGTTCTATGGAAGCAGGACAAGACACGGGGAAAAGACAGGGCGCTGCGCTGGGATCCAAAAAATTAAGTATCCGATCATTGGGTTTCGATCACTAAAACAATTACAGATCACTGGATGATGCAAAGCACAGCCATGGCCTTGGGTGTGGGCCGGGGCATGCAGGGTCGTCAGCTGCTGACGAAACACCTTGGGCATGCATCGATCGGAACTCATCTGGTCTGGCCGGTGTGTTGACGCATCTGTCTCGAAAACACAGTCAAGCCATGTCATGCCATGCAGCTCGAGCTCGCCGCCGTTGGTACGGTGATCACGCGCGCAGCGACGACAGATCGCCGGCGGCTGCTGCGGAGGCGCCGTACGCGAGCGTCAGCCTAATTAAACATACGGCGGAGATTAAGTTAACCGGATCTAGTACGGCGGAGATTAAGTTAACCGGATCTAGTACGGCGGTGCCTAATTAAACAAGCACTATTAGTCCACGGAAGTGAGCGTCATGCATGGCTTGCCCCTTGTTGATTCTTCTACCTCGATCGAGTAGAAACAGCGTAGGCGGTTTTCCACTCGACCGTGAGATTATATAATGTTTGGAAGAATAAGGGAAAGGTCCAATAATATATGTCATACTTCCACCATCTTGGTTTATAACTCCCACGCATACCCTTAGGCAATGTCATCACACCAATATAATTTTTTTTTTAATACGCTAAAAAATATGACATTTAAAAATATAAGATCTGAATTTTCTATTGATTTTTTTCGTAGTTTATTTCTCGTATGATCTTGGTCGAATTTACAATCTATGGATACGCGTAGAACTTATATATTGAGACGGAGAGACGGGTCAATTATCATCGAAGTCGGCTAGTGATGTTTACCGCATATAGTTGTATCAACGACTATTTCGTCTAAACCCAATCAGTGTGTGTAACTCAAAGTACGACCGAACATTATGGCTATATTTTGGAAATTTCAAACATCGATCTCAGAAATTTCAAATAAAAAAATGTTCTTTTTACACTCACGTGAAGAAGTTTTCAATGGACGCGTAAGAGGCCCAAAATGACTAAAATTTGGCTCTAGCAGGTAGGCAATAATATATTTGCTTTTGGTTTTAACATTTGTCCTTTTTGTGCTGACTATGAAGGAAGACATAATTCTATGAAATCATACTTGTACATGCTAGACACATATCGATGTGTACGTACTTAAATATTTTCTTCACATTTTTTGAAGTACAAATAAAAGTGATTATAATTTTTTTGAACAAGGCTCTCTGGAGCTCGTTCGTCCTCTGTTTGGAGTTCAACAACATTTTTTGATGTTCAACTAGCTAATAGTGGGGTCAACTATGCGTCTATGCGTATACATGAAGATGAAATTTCATTTTCTGAAAGAAGCTAGAGACAGCAGTCAACAGTGTAGATATCATGTCGAGTACTGGTAGGAGTAGTTTTTTCTCTCATGTTTGAGTCGAGACCAGTGCAGTGCAGTGGTTCGTGGAGACGTGGACTTTGAGGGAGCGGCAGTCCCCCTTGATTCCCGCTAGCTTCCGACGCGGATTATTTGTTCCGGCACGGAAACACGGGACGCTAAACCAACCTGCTCCGGCCCACGAACACGAAGACCCCGCGAGCTCTCCTTCTTTGTCTAACCTGCTCTCTCTTCTCTAACACTCCCAGTCTCCCACTGTCTCAGCCACCAGCCGGCCGGCGTCCAGCGAGCGAGAGAGTTCAACGTCGATGCAACCGGCGCGGCCTCCGTGTCGCGAGAGATCACGGGCGGCGCCACCCTCACGCTGCAGCCACCGCCGCCACCAGCTGCTCGTGCTCTTCGTCATCGTCGTGTGCATACAGGTAGGCGGCCGCGGCAGCAGCAATGCTCGTCTTCTAGCCGCTGCGGTGCCGGTGCGTCGTTTGGGCCCTTTGGGAGCGGCGGCGGCGTCGTCGACATCCGTGGCCTACGACGTCGTCGGCTCACGGCCGGTCCCAGGAGAAGCCACGACGCCAACAAGCTCGCCGTCGCCGTCTTCCGCTGTGGGGTTCGCCGACGACGACAAGCGGCGCATCCCGAGCTGCCCTGACGCCCTCCACAACAGGTAGGATTGATACACAGTGCGAAGTGGAGCCATCAAGCTAGCTAGCACCACTTATATATAGGAAGCATATCTCGCGCGCATGCATAGATCAGTCTGTTTGATTTGCTTGCAACTATCGCCTTGATTTGTACAGGTTCACGATCGAACAATGCATGATTGGGTTTTGAATTATTAATTTTGGTTATACGTACCATATATGCGATTCTGCATTGCTCCTCCAACTCACGCTGATTGCGCCATGATGTAAAAATACATCTCTGGTTCTGAAAAACATCTCTGGTGGTGTCTGTTGTGGCGTTTGTCGAATTGGGTCGTGTGGGCGGCGGGTTGCTTCGTTTGTGTATTTCTTTTGTACAGATTGTATGATTTTTGGACCCGGTTTTCTTTATAAATTGTGTCAACTCTTTCTATCTTTTCGAGCGGTGGATACGACCACCTTTATACAAAAAAAAAAACTTGTGCAGCTGCTGTTTCGTCTATGATCGAAAGGTCGAGCATCTAAGGTTTGCCCAAGGGGACTCTTGAACCTTGCCGGCATGCAAGCAGGTGCGCGAGCTGTCCATTGAGCTGTAGCTAGCTAGAAGGTTTTAACCAGTAGCTGAGGGAAACAGGAAACTACAACATCTCTGTATCTATGCAGTTATGTTCGAAACTAAGAGGCCCACTGGTTGATTTATCATCCATTAACCAATTCTAACACAAATCATATACTTGGTCTCTAGTATCATGTCCATCGAGCAAGAGCAACGTTAGTATGCAATCTGCTCTACAAACTCAACAATATAATATGGCACCTCAGGCGCTCTCAAGACTCCACAATGGGATGATTTGTTTTCAGTGCACGTTACGTCCACCGTGCTCACATGAAGAGGAACATGTCGGTCGGATCGACAAGCTTAGAGCTGAGCTGGCAAACCAACTGATCAATGCAGAATCATTCAAGCCAGCAATAATCGACGAGCAAATCAACTCTAGCGAGCTAGCTGCTTCCGTCGCAGATCCACCCTGAGTACGTACACGATGTCTATACCTTGAGGCGCCTATGTGTGTCCTACATCAGAGAGATTGGCAATCCTATGGGCCGGCTGGAAGACAAATTAGTCGTCTGAATCATCAAGTGACCTGTAATTCTAAAGTCTCTTCACTGCAGTTTGCTCGACGTGTTGATCCACTTCCCCTCCTATGCAGTTGTAACAAACCAATATTTATCCCGATACATCTCAAGCCTCATGCCTCGATTGGATTGCTGGAAATTAGACAATATATACGATAGGAATTTCCCACAGAGCTATAGAGGTCATGTGAAAACTCATGCGGATTCGGGGTGTGAATTTCCCGGACCGTAATTTCACACCCCCAATTCAAGCGGCCCCTCAAAGTTCTTCTCTCAACCCATCATGAATACACATATGAGTGTGGTTGTGGTGATGTCTTGGTAAACTTGTCCCTCGGTGGCTGATTCTCAAATGTATATATGATCCTCCTGAATTCCTGGCAACTGGTATATTTATACACACGGACGAGAAGGACCAAATCACGCCCATATTCAATGATCGTGATACAGGTCATGATAACAAATGGATATCACAATGATTTAATGCCAAGTTGGCCTTTAATGGTATAGTTAATACAAAGCGATGGTATGGAGTACGTCCAATATTAAAAAGAGGAAAAGAGGATAAAAT
Organism: Poa annua; assembly: GCA_026929855.1. Classification (NCBI taxonomy): domain Eukaryota; kingdom Viridiplantae; phylum Streptophyta; class Magnoliopsida; order Poales; family Poaceae; genus Poa; species Poa annua. Next base: position 1,122,467 of record CM049428.1, on the reverse strand, counting down.
TGGGAATTCATACAGTAAAACAACACGCGTATATGAAGAGCTTATGTACACATGGATCTAACATCATTGTGCCATACAACATAGTGGAAGAAAGGCAGCCCCATGCGACTTATTCGCATATTGCAGGCAAGACGACCTTGATGGCGATTTCTAATATTGTGGATGCAAACGTTGAGCTTTCTTATTTTTGACAATGAACAGCAACCTATCTTCATCTAATATTGTTACGTCATTTACAATTTGACATAAGAAAATTTTGATCAGCATCTAACCGAGGTCCTAAAATACACCTGGCTGCATGCCTAGCTAGATCGTTAGCTACCTCATCGGATTTTCTAGGGCAGCGAACACAGGTTGCTATAAGTCAGTTCAAGCTAGCCGTGTTCAATCTAATAAAACAACATTTCACAGTCCTAAGACATTCCGCTTGTGAGCATACACTATGGGAGAGCTTGTGAGCTAACCGTGTTCAATCTAATAAATGCATCACTTTTTAAAGTGCCCCTAAAAATAATTAGAGGCACTTTCTTGATTTTTAGGGGCACTTTGAAGTGCCTCTAATTAAAGACTGTGACATAGTGATAGCGAGGTCGATAATCGCAGTGCGATCCAAATTTATCTTCCATCGTAAAACATCCTAGGTGTAGAGCTAGTTTTCGATCCATGTTTTAATGCTATGGCTCGAGCTATATCCATATCCGGGCCATTAGAATCCCTAAGGATCGCTCATGTCGCCCCGCTGTTCTGCTCGTCTTATCGTCTTATCATAAAAGGCAATATCTACATTCAGTTTCACGAGACGGACTATTGTTTACACCATCCATGGCTATATAATTTTCTGCAAGTATAATGATAGCCATACTACCACTGCAACCTATGTTGAGGTTGGTAGGGAATAGTTAAACATCCAGCTCAACACACCATATATTAGCTCTCTTACATTTTTTTAGGGAAATATTTGCTCTCTTAATTGAGGCATGCTCGTAAAGTGGGCAGGGTTCTAATCCAGGAGCGGCCCATCTTGAAAATTCCGCCCAAGTGGCCACCTCACCGAGTGTTGCCACCAAACTCACAGCCATGGATCTCGATCGATTGCTTCCTGTCTGGACTGGAGAAGTGGACATTAGTGAAGTGTTGAACCATTTTACTGTTCCGCTTAGCAACAAAACTGCCTGTAGACTGTAGTTAGTCACTACTCCCCACGAAGGTGGCTGGGAGGCCCCTCTCTCGCCCGTATCAACTATCTGGGCTGCTCTAATACATCACGGTCTCGTGGAGATTGAAGAAAACTTCTCCGTATCAACTGACATGTAATTCTAAAACTGCATCAATGAAGTTTGTTCAATTCTTCAATCCCTTGTCCCGTCTACACGATTGTAGTAATGTAAGATTTCTCCCGATACATCTCAAGCCTCAATGGTTCTTTTCCTGTGCCCCTCATGAATACACACATGAGTGTGGTTGTAAAGTGGTGTCTTACTAAACGTCCAAGCACCCATTCTCAAAGTGCGTATCCATTTCGTTGTCGGCATACTTATACACGTAAATGAATGGTCCGAATCAAGCATGTATTCAATGATCAAGATACCATCATGATACTTAATGAACATCACCATTACTGTATTTTTTTCACGTGCATGCATTTCAATGCTTCGTCGGCCCTGAATGCTCCCAATTAACATACATTAACTATGTTTCTATCTCGACATGCTGAGAGCCAAGAATGATAGAAGACGGGGGCAAATTGAATACCAAACTAGTTGGAGGGGGCATATAGTTAATTCATAAAAAATAGGGGTCAATCCACAATATGACATTGGGGAGTTTTCACAAAAAAATCAGCATAGGGGAGGGGCCACACCCCTGGCTCCGTCCCTGCCGGAAAAGGCCCCAATGGAGAACGGGAGAACGAAGGCAGCGCCTGGCGGCAACGAAAAAAAAACAGCAGGGGTGAAAAGGAAGACTGCTACTTCCGGATCTCTATAGCAACCAAGAAGAGCGCGACAGCATGTCGACGGCGCCACGGAAGGTAATACTGAACAGGGAGGACCGAGCGATCGAGGCAAGGATTGATCCACCTTTCGTCAGTGTTTGGTTCTATCGCTTCAAATAGGCCTCACATATGTTGTGTCTCACACCAAGCTAAAATTTACCTTAAATTTTTTCAATATGCCAAGGTTTGGCCTCCGCCACGCATTAAATTTTTCCAATTTCACCCCTAAATGTTCTCACAAGGACCCCAAACATCATGGATAACAGAAGCACTCAATTTCTTTCACTTATCATGAGGTGACTATTTGTTATTCAAGATTGTTTGATTTACATATGAAATTTCTCCGAGTATCCAAGTAGGAAAAGGCAATATTTCTCTTGATACCTGGCCTCAAGGTTCTTGTCTCTTCCGAGTGTGATTGTGTAATGTTTATGACTAATAATCACCTCTAGCTCATTGTTACAAATATGTATATATTTCTTGGCTTATATATTTATACATGGGAATGAATGTACACAATCACACCTATGCAAAATTATCATGATAATGGAGGATCACATCACTTGTCTACTATAGCATTATTCCTAAGTAAACCCTTCACGAGTTTTTTAGTTCCCAGTTTTGTTTATCCCAACTAAAAGGTATACAATCTTCCAAATTTCTAGGTGAACAGTACAGAACATTAAATTGCAAAAAAATGAAGTTGTTTCTACTTTACGAAATGAAATATGTCATTTGCACGTTGTCACTGTCCTGTCCCCCTCTCCCGGCCTAGCTTACCACCAAGCTCGATCACTAATAGCCTTAATTCGCATGTGTATTGATGCATGGATGTTAGCTACTTGCCGAACCTGCCAAGGTCTGGCCAAACCATCTCACTCTTTCCACCGACCTAGCTACACAGCTGCATATACGGGATGCATACATGTAACAACTGGTGTATATATACGTGTCCTACTTATATTATTTTTTATATGTCTTAATCTTTAGTATTTCAGTTATTTATGTAAGAATAAATAAATTACCTTTAAACTCTGTAATAAGCGGCAGTGTGCTGTGTGTATCAATCGATGCAGAGGCTGGGTTAATAAAACTCTTTTTCTAAAAAAAATAAACGCTTATATCAAAATTAAATACTCGCCACGATCAATAATAATTGTTTGTGAGAACCGAACGTCAGCAGCATACAATGTAGTACAACTTCCGACTGTTTTTCTGGATCGGAGAGAGCATTAAGCACGTATAAAAATAGCTATAAGTGAGATAAGTGGATCTGGTTTAGCATCTAGGTGTATACTGTATATGTGGTTTACGGGTTCACGACGGGACTAACAGGTTAGCCCGACGGTATTTGCCGTCGGGCTCACGCTAAGAACCGTCGGCGTACACGACCCCGACGGTGGCCGTCGGGCTAATGTCGTCGGCGTGTAATCCATCAGACTCACGCCGTTGCCATCGGCGTCGCAAATACCGTCGGGCTCATAGTAAGCCCATTGGCTTTACAACTAGGACGCCGACAGCAACGCCGTCGGGCTCATAGATGGCTCTACCAATTTTTTTAAATTTTTTTTTCAATTTTTATTATTATTATTTTAACTCCAATTTAGTCATATATTTAATCTCGTATCACACACTTAATCATAATCTTAGCACAAACTATCCACTTAATCATATTATTTTTTATATGTCTTAATCTTTAGTATTTCAGTTATTTATGTAAGAATAAATAAATTACCTTTAAACTCTGTAATAAGCGGCAGTGTGCTGTGTGTATCAATCGATGCAGAGGCTGGGTTAATAAAACTCTTTTTCTAAAAAAAATAAACGCTTATATCAAAATTAAATACTCGCCACGATCAATAATAATTGTTTGTGAGAACCGAACGTCAGCAGCATACAATGTTAGTACAACTTCCGACTGTTTTTCTGGATCGGAGAGAGCATTAAGCACGTATAAAAATAGCTATAAGTGAGATAAGTGGATCTAGTTTTGCATCTAGGTGTATCCTGTATATGTGGTTTACGGGTTCACTACGGGACTAACAGGTCAGCCCGACGGTATTTGCCGTCGGGATCACGCTAAAAACCGTCGGCGTACACGACCCCGACGGTGGCCGTCGAGCTAATGCCGTTGGCGTGTAATCCATCGGACTCACGCTGTTACCATCGGCGTCGCAAATACCGTCGGGCTCATAGTAAGCCCGTCGGCTTTACAACTAGGACGTCGACAGCAATGCCGTCGGGCTCATAGATGGCTCTACCAATTTTTTTAAATTTTTTTTTTAATTTTTTTTTTCAATTTTTATTATTATTATTTTAACTCCAATTTAGTCATATATTTAATCTCGTATCACACACTTAATCATAATCTTAGCACAAACTATACACTCACACACTTAATCATAATCTTAGCTTAAACTATTCACCCTTAGTTAAACTTCCTACACGGTCACCCATCCTTAGAGTGCTCCAGGCCAAGCACGCTTAACAATTGAGTTCTTCAAATGAGATTCCAGTTAAGATGTCATAACTTGTTGCTATTAGTATGATAGCAATCATATTAACACTCATCTGAGATATTATATTTTTAATCTTTAAAATTTTAAAATAAGATTTGAATGAACAAAATAACTACGTTCAATAATACTTGAATAGTAATAATAATAATCAATTATTTTATTTTATTTTTATTTTGTCTTTTCCATTTAATAAGAAATAATTCATATCTTCATATTGATATATCAAAATTTAATAAATAAAATGTCTATGTCGATCATAAAAATGAGAGGAATCCAAATATGACATCCATGCCATCATTTTTATAATGAATGATGTATTTTAAAACAAACAAGAACCAACATAAATCAGTATAAAATAAATTAAAGAGGCGAATTTGGATAGAAAGTAAGGAAAATCCTCATATTCAGATATTATCCATAAAATTTGTTCTACTCTTTGGGAAAATTAATGAGTGTCATTTTGGACCATATTTTATGTACTTGCTTCACAAAAAAAGTCATTTCTGACACTTAAAAAATGGAAAATGATATTTCTAACAAGAATTTTAAAAATCGCTTCGGTGACGTTGTTTCCCATACCATGACGCACATATGTGCTGAATATGGGCACTTTATCATAAACTATGACATGATAATGGTCATACATTTCTCATTTGTCTTGAAATCTATGCATGTTTATAGATGTTTGACATTTTTGTGAAGTATCGTTTTGAAAAGTTTGCCAAAAATTAAGTTTGTCATTTTTCCTATTAACTAGTAGACGTAAAAGGACTCCATGCCAAAGGGTTTCTTTTTTGAGTATTTTTTCATATTTTTCTATTTCTTTCAAAAAACGGTCAAAATGAAGAGCATGGCTATTCGAATTTTTCAAAACTATTGACGGTTCTATATTGTAACCACTACTTGTGTACCTTAAAATTATTTTTGTAAGAACTTCAGAGCAAACTATCACACAGTTGTAGTTCAAATTTGAATTACTTCCGGAAAATTGACATAAAGTTAATTAAAGAGGCGAATTTAGATAGAAAGTAAGGAAAATCCTCATATTCAGATATTATCCATAAAATTTGTTCTACTCTTTGTGAAAATTAAATGGATGTCATTTTGGATCATATTTTATGTACCTGCTTCACAAAAAAAAGTCATTTTTCACACTTAAAAAATGAAAAATGATATTTCTAAAAAGAATTTTGAAAATCGCTTCGGCGACGTTGTTTTACATACCATGACACACATATGTGCTGATTATGAGCACTTTCTCACAAACTATGACATGATAATGGTCACACATATGTGTTAAAACTATTGCATATTTGTATATGATTAATATTTTTTGTAAAGTTTTGTTTTAAAAAGTTGCCAAAACTCAAGTTTATCATTTTTCTAAAAACTAGTACACGTCAAAAGACTTCATGCCAAAGGGTTTCCTGTTTTTTAATATTTTTTTTGAACGTAATCTAATTTTTTAATAAAAACTGAAAAACTGTATAGTGAGCCCGCGCCCGACGGTGGCCGTTGGGCTCACTAAATAAACGCCGACGGTACTGTGAACCCGACGGTGACCGTCGGCCTTACAACTAGGACGCCGACGGCAAAACGACGCCGACGGTTTTTTCGTTTTATCGGTTTCACGTTGTGACGCCAATGGCCCCGTCAATGTTAAAATGGCCGTCAGACTGGGCTGTGTTTCCCGTAGTGGTTGCCGAGCTGGCATGCTTCAAGTTTCGGCGGGAAGTGATGTATCGCCCAGATGGAGAGTAACATGCGTTGTCAGCTCGCTCGTGTCATCGTGTTCGGTTTACCAAACACCACAGGTTAATGTGCAAACATTTATCTGAAGAGTGAAGAGAGATCGATCTGTGTCGGTCAGTCAGTCAGTCAGTCCCGCTCAAGTGGCTTTCATACGTACCTACGATTGCCACAAATATAGGATTTCTTACGAGCAGCAAAACAAATTAGGTTGTCACTTCGTTATACCAGTACTGATCAATTCTGATGTGTCAATTAAAAAGTCTCCAGTAATTTTATTTCCTTTATTGTAAACACACCATGCAATGCAAGTACTCTCACCATGATGTCTTGACTTTGTCAAAAAGAACATGTATCTATACACTAAATCATGTCTAAATATATTTTTTTTTGACAAATTATTAAGACATCCTTTGTTGAACGGAGAGAGTACCAGATTTAGATGCGGATCACTCGACTGACGGGCTGAGACACTAGCCGGCCCTGGTGAAGTTGAAGTTGCTGCAGGAGAACCCCCTGCCGCCGAGGTACCCGGTGAAGCTGAGCTGCTGTTTGCCGTTGTCGAGCACCACCAGCTTGTTCTCCATCTGGAACCCTCCGATGACGGCCGCCGGCATCGTGCCTGTGCCCGCCTTCATCTGGAGGAACGCGAAGCACGCGGTGCGGCTCCTCACCTGCGCCATGGAGTTGGCGCCCACCACCGTGAAGTTCGTCCCGCCCTCCAGCATCACCTCCACCTGCGGCACGGAGTACCCCGACAGGGACTGCCCCAGCTTCGACGAGTCGTAGCACAGCTGGAACGGCGACACGGCGGAGACCTTGGCCGTCCGGCCCATGGCGCGGTCGAAGGCCGCGATTAAGGGGCGGTACACGTCGCCGCGGAGCTGCGTGTAGGGGATGGTCGTGGAGAGGCCGACGACGAGCGGGCCGGAGACGGCGACGCGGGCCCCGTCGATGGCGATGCCGTTGCTGGCGGTGACGTAGTAGCCGGCGGGGTTTCCGGCGAACGGCTGGCGGAGCGGGACCGGGTCGGAGAGGAGCGAGGTGATGGCCTCCCGGTCCGCCGGGGGCGCGAGGAAGAACGGGCCGCCGCCGAAGATGGCCGCGCCCACGCCGTTGCCGTTGAACCCGGTCTTGCCGTCGCTCGGGAGGCAGAGCGCGAACGAGTTGGCCACCTTCAGCTTGCTAGCGACCTGCGCCGGGAACGAGGCGCTGGAGCGCCCGAGCCCCGCGACGCCGACGGCGCCGGACGGGGCCGCCGCGCAGGTGGCGGTCGCGGCGAAGGAGACCGGGGACACCGGGTTGGCACCGTTGGTGGTGTTGCCGGAGAGCGTCACGGTCTTCGTCGTCGTCCCGCTGCTGCACGGCGTCGTGACGGCCGGGGCCGAGAGGTCGAGGACGAGCGGTCGGCCGGCGCTGAGGGGAGCCGTGTACAGGGCCGTGGACGCTGCGCCCTTCTTGATGGCCGTCAGCAGCGGCTTGCTCGCCGCCGTGCATGCGCACAGCGATGCGGCGAGCAGTAGGAGGACCAGGAATGGTTTAGGTTGGGACATTGTCAGTTTGGGTTGGGCAGCTGGATCGATCAGCATAGGATGCTGTGAACAAAGGTATTGCCGCCGTTGTATATATAGGCTGGAGGACGGAGGTTGATCGTTCTGGAGGGATGGAGTACCAAGGTCAATACTGCGATCAACGTTTGCTTGACGAGCCGGAATTCGATTTTGCCATCAAGTTATGTCACGGGCACAGAGACTATTACCGGTCAAAGTCCAGCTCGTCCCTGACACTATGCTACATCTTGATACGTGCATTATTGGATAAGATAAACTTTGTATGACTTGTGTTCTGTGTTTGCATGCATCCACATGTACGTGTTCGTGTACTCCTTCTGGAAAGGTACGCTGGTGCTGTGAACGAAGGCACGAGATGAGATCGACTGATAGTTGCACTGCATGCGTGTTCCGGAGATCAGTTAATGTTGTGATGTTGCTTGAGGATCCTGAACTTCTTTTATCCGTGCTATCCATCCCGGCATATTCGAGTTGAAATTCCTGCAATTTCAGACTCAAGTTAGCTAGGCTCCAACGTCCACTTATTGGCCTCGCGAAGCCATGACATGTGCCCAAGATCTTGCTTGCACTGATTGGCAGCTAAATGATACTCCATCACATGCATTCATTGTACTGTATTAAGATAAGGTGGATATGGTGCTCCATGTCGGTGTCACTTGTACTGTAGATGAACATGTTTCCACAGCTGTCTAGTCAAATGCATTTGACTAGATCGCCAAGTTTGGCACGACGCGATTGAGATCCATCATCCAGTGCATGCATGCATCAATCACGCGCGAAAGGCCGCCGCTAACGAGCTTGCCGGAACGTGCTCGATCGTGTTTAATTGCCCGCCAAAGTGGGCGGGCGGCAAGTCGCCGTCGGACGCGCCCAAGCGCGATTCTCTAGTATTATCGGGTGCATCATCATATTGTTTTTGCTTTATATGTGCGTTCTATGATCTTCTGAACTACATATTAGAGGACCAGATTCTGTGATAGTGAATACGCATGCAAGATCTTGATTGGATAATGGCATGGGGGAGTTAGGCTAGCTGGATTGTTAACAAGAATCGGATACTGTGAGTATGTGACTGACTGTTCTCGTCACGGAACATATATAGTACATAGCAAGAAAAACTATACTCAAGCCAGAAGGATCCTTTGCATGGATGTGTGTAGCGTGCCAAGAAGTTTCGGCACAGATCGAAGCGGGGCACGCGTAGCGAATCCCTGTTGCTGATGAATGCAACATCTCCTTACTGTGGCCAGCTTGCCAGGAAATCAGTACGTAGCAGTTCGTCATCACAGGGGAAACAACATACCACGTACTAGCGGAACTTTGGATCACACGATCGACGCACCGCGCGCACGCACCACACACCAGCCACCGACAGGGGAACAGTTGGGTCGTTGCTCTATAACTCGTCAGATAGCGACCGTTGTGGCGTGCAATTTGACACGAGTCGTCGGGATGGAGATAGCGATCGACTGTTGTGGCGCAGGGGGCTCACCGCCGTGCGGACGTGCGTCACCGACGGTATGGAATTGTGTCAATCATCGCCAGTTAGGGTTTCACAATAGGAGAGACACGAGAGGAGAAGCCGTGATGTATAGTGCGAGGAGAATGACGCGACGAGACATGGCTTTGGTCGACGTAGGAGAGCAGTGGGCAATAACACTACCTCGAAAATACGTGCCCGCATTAACGCCGCCATGTAGTTGTGGCCTAATCGTAGAGGGGGCGAAGCGACGCCTTATTGCACCATTACTCGAGGCTCTATGAATGCCTTCACTGGCCGACGGACGCGTTGAATACAATGTGCATGCTTCGATGACAAGGCTGACCCGCCCATCGGACATTGACGTGACATCACGGGCAGTTTCATCGCCGTGCACAAGCGGCTCTCGACGTGACAACATGGGCGCATGGACTTTGACGCGTCGACCAAACCTAGGGTATTGCTGCCACTAGTGAGCATGATTTTACGTCAATGCCCCAAATAGGTCCTATTGGCGCTTACAAGAAAATTAATTTCGTTTTGCGGCTCTACGCGCAAACAAACGTGAAGGAGCCTCCATGTACATGGCATGTGTTGGTGTGCTAGACGCAAGAGAACCCGTGTGTTGCTGATCAATAATCTCTACATTGCCTCACTGCTCCAGCTGGCAATCAGTACGTAGCAGCTCTTCACAGGGAAACATATCATGCCACGTACTCGCTGAACTTGGCTCACATGATCTATGCACCGCACCGCACCGCACCAGCCACCGAGACTGCAGGGAACCGTCAGGTAGCTGCGCTATAAATCATCGGACAGCGACCGCACTGTGGCGTTCAGTTTGACATGAGAATGAACATGGCATGTTGGCTCTCTCCTGCATTCACGAGTGCTTGATGATGCTTGGATCTAGAATGGGCAAGTCTATCTTAAGCGCGCGAGAGCAGATGTTTTTACAAATATGACCCTCTGCCAAATGGATTTGTCAAAAATGACCCCCTCTGAAAATCTTTGTCAAAAATGGCATGGCGGTAAGCTAAAAAAGCGACACGTGTCACCTCCCTCCATTAGGGATGGCGGGATGTTCTTTCCTCCATGGGGAGTGGCGGGAGGACTGTTACCGCCACCGGATTCGACTGGACGTGGTTGGCCCCGCAGTTGTCGGTGGCGGGAGGAAGCGCCACGTCATCCCGCCAATGCGGTTGGAGGGAAGCGGGTGGGCCCGCGGCGGGAGGTTCCTCCCTCCCGAGGGAGTGGCGGGATGTGGGGGTCGACCGGCGCGGATTCCACTGGAAACAGTGATATGAGGATGATGATGATTCCTGGCAGCCATTGCTGCGGCATTGATGATTACGTGCGAGTGCAAGCAATGTCCATGGACGTAAACGAGGTCCTCGGGTGGCAGACTCTTGCTGCTGCTGCTAACCTCCATAAATTAGGACGGGTGGACCGGGGCTGTATACGGCACGGATTCTCTCACGGTGTGATGGTGGTCATTTCAGTGCAAAAAGAAAGATTCTTCCGCCTCTTTTTCCTGTACGTGACCACCGAAAGAAGCTAATCTGTGCCAGGTTTATCTTTTGAGGCATGGGATTTGCAGCTGGTCGCGCATGCGGGGAGCAAGACGTGACGCAAAGCACTGTTTTGGCATAGGAATCTTCACTTTTTGTGTCCATTTCTGGTAATGAGTGTACTGATTCCTTTCTCTTTTGGCTTTATTTCAATGTATGTGACCACCGACGGTTTCATTTTATGTGCTATGTCTCCGTGATTTGCGATCAGTTACCTTTAAAAAGACGACCCCGCGGTTCGTGAGCAGAGAGAGCTACTCTCACATTCTCACATACTACGCTCCCACAGTTCGTGAGTAGAGAGAGCTACTCTCTGATTGCTGTGAAGAACACGGACAATACCAAGTTGAATCACTTGAGATGATTTAGGAGTGAGATTTAGAGGCTGATCAAGGTAAAAAAATTGCAATGCGTACTTATTCGTAAATGCATGATTTTTTATAGTTATAAATTTAGTCGTAACAAAATATATTTTGGTGTTTTAGGTTGAGATTAACAGTTTCAAGGGTCATCTCGAATCAGCTGGCGTTAATATTTGAGCAGAAGTATGTGAAGAACTTATCTTGAAGGTACGACAGAAGCGTAAAAAACTATGTATTAATTAGCTTAATAATCTTTGTTCATACATTTGTGATTTAAATATTACCAAGAAGAATTAATTGCTCTCGTTTTTTATAATTAATTTTGTGATTTTAAAAACTGTTGCGTTTAGGTACGAAAATTTAAGTGAGATATTAGGTATGCAATTAACTATGTACAGATTGTGAGTTCATCTAGCTCTTGATGCATGAGATATAAGTTGACGTTAGTAGCAGATCACTATTATAATAAGTTAAGTTGATCGGATGGATGCATGCAATTAGCTATTAGGTATGCAATTAGCTATGTACAGATCCGTTAGTAGCAGATCACTATTATAATAAGTTAAGTTGATGGATGGATGGATGGATGGATGCATGCATGCATGCATTTGAGTCGAATCCTAAAACTGTTACATGGTTTTGTTGTCCAGATTAGGTCATACTTAGCTACGTAAATATGCTTTTAATGTCTTGTGTTTATTTGATAATAACGTTTATGATAATGATAAATTATTGGATTAAATTTGTGATTTTAAAAATTGTTGCGTTTAGGTACGATGAACAATTTGTGTGTCTTTTATGGTGATGAAATCACACGTGATGGGCCTCAAGGGCTTGATCTGTCGCAATGTCAATCACAGTATGTTACGGTGGATGGAATGAAGGAAATTAGTTTCAGAGATGTTAGAAGGCACATTTGCACACTCTTTGGGCCGGAGATGGCTAGAAAAAAGATGATTGTTGAGGCTGTCATCTGTAAGAGATTCTCAGAAGGTTACCGCTGGGCATTACGCCCAGTGAAAGGCGACAATTCCTGGGGTTCATACATGAAAATTGCTAGCACGCCTGGTGCAGCTGTGTTTGAACAACCAATGGTGTATGTGCAGTTCGTTGACGCCATCGATGAACCTGGTAGTAGCACCGCGGAAGGTGCGCTCCACCTGTCGATCTCCAACATGGCTATAAATACGGAGGCGGTGGTAGGGGAGGATATGCATGTGGAAGATGAGGATGTTCGCATCGGACCATACTCCATGGCGATAGTTGACCTCAATGAACGCATTGAGGGACTGTCGGACGAGCTTGATTCTGGTGATGACGACCGTGCAGATGCATCCGATGATGATGATGAGGTCGAAGGAGGTGGACCGCCTCGTACGAGGGCACTGGCGCCACCAATGGCTCCTGAGGACATACAGGCTCTAGTCATAGGTGGGGATGATGACTACGTCCGGGGAGTCGGAGCTACTGTTCTGCAGGAGAACCAACAATTCCCGTCGAAGGCGTCTGTAGACCAGGCGATCCGGAGATATGCCATCTCCATATCTCGCGAGCATAAAGTGAAAAAATCAAATCCACAATTGCTGAAGGTTTTTTGTGTGCACCGGGAGTCCGGTTGCAACGGAAGAATCGTTGCTCGGCAGCGTGCCGGCATATCGCAGCCTTGGACGATAACTCGTATGGTTCCCCATACCTGTGAGCAGTCCGGTACTTTGGCAGAACACCGCAATGTCAGTGCCTCATATTGAAAGTGCATGGTTGCCCCCATGCGTGGTTTTGGTAATTAATGACAATCCTTATAGACTAATGTTTACATTGAGATATTCTTATAGATCTTGTCCATGGGAAATTATAGGAGTTCATGTGTTGGACTCTTCAAGATGACTTAATGACCAATGCTCTATTCAAAGGGTTTATATGAAGAATGGTCATGTGTAGAGTTGAGCTCATTGCAAGTATGGCTTGGAATAGAAGATTGAGTGAACAATCATGTTTAACCCCAAGCCATCATACATATCAAGAGAAGAAGATGAAGTGCAAGTTTAATATGATGCATATCGGAAGATATCCTTTGATTGAGTCTTGCAAAGGAAACATGAAGACAAAGCCTAGCGAGTCCCTCCCATAACGGAGTATGGGGGAGCATTTGTAGAAGTCTTCATCAAGCATGTGCTAGCAAGCACAATCAAGAAAGGTGTTTCAACTTGAGAGAGTCAACATCTTCATCATCGAGCTCGAGTGGAATACGCAAGGCAAAGGTATGATCTTGATAGGTTTCTCTCTTACCGGTCTCATGGTGTTAGTAGGAGACCAGGTTTTAGGATAGATGGCGTACTATCAAGAGGGGCTCTCAAGTGAGTAACTTGATCGCATTGTTGTGGAGAGCTCAAACCTTTGCATACTTGGCTTCTCATATTTCTTGGTTCTTATTTGGTTTTTCTCCGTGTTGAGTTTTGGTGCTTGTCGTGATCTTCATGACAAGACCAAGTCCTTCGAAAATGGTTTTACTTTGGAAAACTTGTTGCCTTTTATTCATGTGAGGATTTAAAGCTTGGTTTATCTCCATACTAAGCTCTAGTTCATCAAAAACAGATTTCGTATGAATATCTTGTTGCGTTTTTGATGAAGGAGTTTTTACTGGTTTGCATTGTTTAGGAAAGTTCAAACTTTCCCCATTTGGTTTTATCCTCACATGATGGACTGTGATGTTTCTATGCACATTCAAGTAGAGCTCGTTGTAACGATTCCAACGAGCCAAAAATCATCGAAAACGGAGTCCGGATGGAAAAGATATTGACGTTTTCGTTTATCAGTTTCTTTCTGTTTTTTGCTGTAGCGGTAGTACCGCCGCGGTACCGCCCGAGGTACCGCCGGAGCTAACAGAGAGCTGTTTTCGGCGGTACCGGGAGCGGTAGTTCCGCCGGGGCGGTACTACAGCTGCCCGGGGCGGTAGTACCGCTACGAAAGCCTGTTTTCAGCCCGTTTTGATGCCCTAACTCCCTAAGGGGGCGGTAGTACCGCTACGGCGCGAATCTGCACCAAACAGTTGGAATTTGGGTTGACCTATTTAAGTGGCCTTCTTCCCCAATGGTTTCCTAACCTTTCTAGCAAGTTTTGACCTCCATTGTTGACCTTCTTGAGCTTGCTATCTCTCCATCCCTCCAATGATTCTTGCTAATTCTTGAGTGAAAAGAGAGAGGAGATCTAGATCCACCTTTCCACCAATCAATATCTCCTCTAAGTGAGGGGAACCTAGTGGATTTAGATCTTGGAGTTACTTTGTGGTTCTTCTCCTTTGTTCTTCCTCTCTTCTCCCCTCATAAGCATTAGTTGCCTTTGGTGGGATTTGAGAGTGAAGGATTTGGCTCCTTTGTGGATTCCTTGTTCTTCCTCTCTTCTCCCCACATAAGCATTAGTTGTTTTTGGTGGGATTTGAGAGTGAAGGATTTGAGCACTTGTGCTCTTGCCTTTTGCATTTGGTGCATCGGTGTGCTCTCCACGAGGATTCGTGGAAGTTGAAAGTTTGTGAGCTTGTTACTCTTGGGTCCTTGGACCCTAGACACCTTTGTGGTGGTTGGACCCTTGTGTGGTCACTTGAAGCCGTTCGGGAGGCCCCAATCCCATTGTGGGTTGTGCCCCGGATTGTTGTTGGAGGCCGTTCGGGAGCCCCCAATCCCATTGTGGGTTGTGCCCCGGATTGTTGTTGAAAGGCTCCGGATTCCGCCTCGAAGGAATTCCGATAGTGCAAGGTGAACCAATCCTTTGTGGTGCGGTTCATCGGAGAAGAAGGTAAAACCTTTGTGGTTGTTGAACCGTTGTGTCGGTTCACACCTCTCCAACGAGACGTACTCCCTTAACAAGGAGGAACTCGGGAATACATCCTCGTCTCCGCGTGCCTCGGTTATTTCTATACCCGAGCTTTTACTTATGCACTTTGCATTGTGATAGCCTTCGTGCTTGAAGTATTCTATTGCTATCACCTTGTTGTTTATCTTGCTTAGCATAAGTTGTTGGTGCACATAGGTGAGCCAAGTTTATTTAGGTTGTCGGCTTGTTAATTTAAACACCTAGTTTTATTCCGCAATTATCAAGCCTAAACCAGAAAGTTTTAAACCGCCTATTCACCCCCCCCCCCCTCTAGGCGACATCATTGTCCTTTCACATATGTTGCACAGATTGTGGCATCCATGGTGAAAGACAAGATCAGCTGTTCTGTGAAGTCATTACAAGAAGGTGCAGCCGATGTGATTGGCTTCCCGATCAGCTACGGCAAGGCCAGGCGTGCCAAGGAGTCTGTGTTGGAGGGTATGTATGGCACCTATCTGGAGGCGTACAATGGGTGTTCCGAGAATGCTTCATCAGATTGGTGAAGCCAACCCCGGGACATCTGTCGTAAGGATGGAGAGGGAACACCCCAGTGGTACTCCCAATCATTTCATATTGGACCGTATATTTTGGTCGTTCGCCCAAACTAAACAAGCTTTCTGTTACTGTCGACCGGTGATATCAATTGATGGCACTTTTCTCACTGGCCAATACACTGGTACACTCTTGATAGCGGTGGCCTCAGATGCAAGTAATCAGCTTATTCCTATTGCGTATGCCCTTGTTGAGGCTGAGAACACATTAAGTTGGTTGTGGTTTCTAATGTGCTTGAAGAAGGAAGTAGTGAAAGACCGGCCCGGTGTATGCATCATTTCTGATCGCAATCAAGGGCTTCTCAATGCCCTAGATCAAATGAAGAATGTTGTGGCAATGGAATACCGTTGGCCCGATCTTGAAACCAGATGGTGCATGAGGCATCTTGCTGCAAATTTTTACTCCCGTTTTAAGAACAAGGAATGTTTCAAGGCATTCAAAGTGTTGTGCATGCAGAACCAGCCGCGCAAATTTGATGCCTTGTGGATTACCTTGAATGCCGCAACCACCACAACGTCTGGAGATGCACCACCAGAGTTAGCTGGTACAGGGAATCATCGTAGGGCTAGGAATATGTCCGAGTGGGTAACCTCGAATTGCCCGGAGGTTTACAAGTGGGCACTGGCTCATGACAATGGTGCTCGTTATGGTATAATGACAACCAACATGTCTGAGGTGTATAATGGTGTGCTCAAAGGTGTCCGCGCCCTACCTATTACCGTTTTGGTTGCTGAAACGTGGTCCCGCACTGTGGCTTACTTTGCAGATAGAGTTCAACTTGCGCACGCGCTAGTTCAGTTGAACAAGCCATGGTCTGGAGTGATGCAGGCACACTTGAACAGAAAATCTGAAAAAGCAAAACAACATGGTAGTAGGATCGTTGACGCGCTAAGGAAAAGGTGGGAGATTAGAACAAGGCAGAAGTATGTCCATGGTTACCTCCGAGGAGATCAAAGGCAGGAAGTTACCCTCAATCCAACAACGTGCGAGTGCACGTGCAAAAAGCCTTTGCTTTACCACTATCCTTGCACCCATGTACATAGAGGGGTTGCAGCCCAGAAGATTTCTGTCGATCCGTACATCTCTTCGTACTTCAGCACACACAGTCTAATGAAGACGTGGGATGCCGAGTTCTGGGCTTTGGGATGTAGAGAGCATTATAACAATGTTTGGTACGGTGGACCAACTTGGTGGCCAAACCCAACTCTCAAGAGGGATGTCAGGGGACGTCGTCCATCGAGGCGTTTCAGAAATGATATGGACTATAGCCAGCTGGGAGAAGGACGTAGGTGTCGAACTTGCAGGATGCCGGGGCACACGAGGAAAAATTGCCCACAAACCATTTAATGTTGTAATGAACTATGTTATTAAATTTACGCGGTCTTGTAACGAACTATGTTTTTAATTTACACTGTAATATTGTAATGTGTTATGGTCTTGTAATGATTTATGTTTTAATTGCACATTAAACTATTGTAATGTACAGTAAGGAAGTATGTTTTTAATTTACGTGGTCTTGTAATGATTTATGGTTTAATTTTATATATTGAGAAGTATTCTACTTTGTATAGATTATGGCGACATTACCTCTGTTGTTGAACCGTGAGTACGACTCTAGTCATCGATGCCAACACTGGATAAATAATGATGCTCCCCTTCAACCCCCGCCTACGTTCAGGCTTCGAGGTCCGGCAAACCGGTGGATAATTGATCAACGGTTCGTACCATATATTGAGAGGTGTGGACTTTTACCCTTCGCAGGGATGACATCTACACCTCATTTATTTCAACTTGATGCGTGTCTTTTGACGGCACTTGTTGATCGATGGAGACCCGAGACACACACATTTCACTTCCGTTGGGGAGAGATGACACCTACACTTCAGGATATATCATTTATCACCGGTTTGCCTCTTAGGGGTCTTCCAGTGGTGCTTCCAGCAGCCCCATTATCTTGGAAAGAACAATTCGAGATTTACATGGATCGGGCCATCCCAAGAACAAGAAATAACAACGAGCCACGTTGGGTCCCAATTAGTTGGCTCGTAGATTATATTGATATCCCAGAACATGCTCACGAAGAGGTAGTACGCAGGCATCTAGTTGCGTACGTGCTTTATCTTTTCAGCATGATGTTCCCATCAGCAAACGGTGATTCAGTAAATCCAATTTTTATTGGATTGGCACAAAATATCTGAAGGGGTTACGGTGCAGAAAACAATAATTTTTCTAGCGAACGAAACCCTAACTAGACAGGATCTATTTATCTAGTACATGCGATAACGGTGGCGGAACGGGTTACATTACCTCCATGTAGACCGATAGCGGGGATTACGCTCCCGCACAAGCGTTGACGATGAAGTCGTACGTAGCCGACCTCGAGGTCGCGGAGAACTTGCCGCGATATCGAAGCCGATGACGCCGGGGTGTCGATGATGATCTGCGTCGGCGGGCGTCGGGCAGAAGAAGGCAGAGCGCCAGCACCAGGGCTGGTGCGCCGGCAGCAGAGGGGGGGAGGCGCGGCGGCTGCAGGGGGCGAGACGACGTTGCCCAAGCTCCTCAAAAGAGTTGCCTCCGAGCACTCACAAACATACGGAGCTTAGCGACAACTCCCGATCATTCAGATCCAGCTGAAATCGCAGGAGTAGATCTTATCTGGAATCCCGTAGAGCAACGGCGCTCTGCGGTATGGCTTAGGTGGAGAGAGACCCCCTTCCTCAGCTCGACGCGGCTCCAACTTGGGAACCACGAGATCGAGAGAGAAATTGGGAATTAATTGAATTTCCTATGAATTAAATCAATTAATATGCCTTGGTATATAAAGGGGGAAGGGGGTGTGCAAACCCCTTGGCTCCCCCATGTTGGACTAAAGGAGGAGGGGGGTGGTGCGCCCCACCATGGGCCGGCCGAACCTCCCATGGGGCCCACCCCCCTTTGTGGGGTGCGGCTCCCCCTTCTTGGGCCCTCTTGTTACGCTACGGTTCGAGAACACTCCAGACATGGTCGAGACACTCCGCTCACCAATGATCGTCAGGGATACCTGGAAATATATGACGACCCCTGTGCATTCCACGAATATCGTCGTTGAACCATAAATATGACATTCATTCCCTTTGTCTCTGCGATACTACCTTGTCCGAGATATGATCGTAGACACACCGATGTCTTTGTTGTATCTCGTTACCGACTAAGGTTATTAACTCGTCTGCGATATTACATCTCCATGACCTAGTCATAAGCTGCGCAGCTATATAATGCAATATCACCGAGTGGGCCCAGAGTATCTTTGCATTACAAGAATGAACAAATCTCGCTCTTGATCCTTACGTCTTGATGCTCTTTCGGAATACCCAAGATAGACATCGTTATTGTCATGCTATATAAGACACAACGTTTGATGCTCTCAAAGCACCCCTACGAAGCATTAATAAGTACGGTCTCACGGTCTAAGGAATAAGCTATCATATTCTTATCTATTACAAATGACAAACATCGTAATACGATCTTATTGCAATACTTTGCGTATGTCCACCACCTTATTCAACTAACAAGATGACCCCATTGTCAACCAACGTCATTGTCCTTGATCGGGAATCTCGATCAACTGTTGCCCAATGGACTAGCTCATATAGAGGCTTGCTAGGGACCTGGTTGTCTATGTATCACACGTGTATTAACAATTCCGATTAATACAGTTATAGCATAATACACAAACCTATTATAAACTTATGAGATAATGCAATAAATACTACTTATTTATTTGCCTCTAGGGCATATCTCCTTCAGTCTCCCACTTGCACTAGAGTACAAATAAACCAGCTGCATTTTACTTTATCAAAATCCCTTATCAAATAAGAATCATTTGATGATGCTTGCTTGTGGAAAAGTGTTACTGCACAATCCATGATTGTGCATGCTTTTGCGATTCACTGACATCAACTTGCTTGATATCATTATGTTGTCTAACAACATATATGAAAATACCGTAACTAAGTGAGATTTCTGTTTCCCAGCGCTTACTCTGATTATACTAACCAGATAACTGCCCTGAAAAACACACTCAGCCATACAGAGCCCCTTGTAACAATTACAAACTCGCGATATCTACAAACTTTCACACCAATGTAGAAAACTTGACATTCAAATGTCAATCCCTTAACTAACGCACTTCTGCTTCCAGTAAATTCCAAATTTACTTTCATAACTTCTCTTATTCCAAGAACATCGGTTATATTTCATCGAGCAGTTAATATGGTTTCTATATGATGTCTAATATTACATAATAGACCCACATGTCATACAACCATTACTTTCATGCATCATTACTCTTAATGATCAATTGGATTTCAAAGGACCATCCTTTTGATTCTAATCTGACTCCTCAGATATAATCCAAAACAACTCGACTAACTATTTTAAAATTCCCGTTCTATTTCAAAATAGATACTGACTTTCAAATAGTTTCACAACTTCATCCTTCTTATCTATTCTACTGGTACAATTTCACAATGTGTCATTTACACAAGATGAATTCGGCTCCCACTCAAATTATGTCTCCACATATTTGAGAACACACGCTCCCACTCAAAAACGTGTCATCCACATATTTGAGTTCCTGAGCTCCCACTCAAAAATATGTGCTTCACATATTTCACCTGAGTGAACTAATTATGACTCCCACTTAAAACGATATTTTGGTCAAACAAAAATCATTGATCTACTATCAATTCGAATTTAATACAAACTACAGTATTACATTAATACAAATCCCTCAGACTTCAAGCATGTCTACATAAAAGTAGTCAACAAATTTGATCTTGTCCAAGACACATTTCTTGACAAGACATGCTACCGCGTCTTTCTTATAGTCACATTTCTCATATAACACTTTATATGACGATTAAACAATCTTATTCCTCTAATAAGAATTGCAGCAACAATTACTCTCTTAATCCTTTCAAATGTAACTTGGATTTCCAGACTGAAGAGCCTTTGTTCGTATTCCGATACTTTCTCAACTTTCTTTGTATTCATAAAGTGCACCTTGATCTGTCAACAAGATCTTAATACAGTGCTGTGACCCGACAACAATATTAAATATAACATCACTTTATTTAGAAGTATCTTTCATGAAAATATTATGATCTTCATGAAGAGGATTGCAAGCAGAAAACAATTTTCTAGTCTCCATCACTCTTAATCACCAAACTTTCATTAGCAGACATATACTCTTTGGAACACCTTCCAACATAAGTCTGACACTTTATTTCAGGCTTCTAATTCCAATCCATAAGCCATAATTCGAAAATTCATATTTTCTCGGAATTACATAGACAACAAACTAAGTTTTGTTTCTATTTGGTTTTGGAATACACTCTCAACCAATGCGAGTAATCTACAAAGAACTATTCATGTATATTCCGAATTATCATATAATCATATACATTACGACACTACTGTCGATCACACGAACTTTCGTTGAGAAAAATATCTATTTTCTAAAGTGGACATCGACTATAATGTTTTGAACATATTAGGAGATTCTAAGACAGATTCTGACAGACCACACTTTATTTAAAATAGAGCATAATTATAATTCCCCACATATCACCATATATGACATTATAATATTGTGAAAACAAATTTCCACAAGTCTTTTGTGTTGAAACCATAATTCAAAAATATTGTCCTTTGATCGAATCTTGTGAATACAATATTCACTAATCTTTCTTCTGAAAAACCCCATTTGATCTATTATCAAATTAATTTCAGACTCCATAATTTATCGGGTAAATACTCCTATTTACCAAAATCATAGAAGAATTCGGATCAAGCAAAACACCATTGATTAATCATTAAAAATGACTCTCAATCAATTTCCTCTAGTATTGGAACTTCAATACTGCATTTCAAACTTAATCAATTTTGGCACTCGAAATACTTAAATGGACCAAAAATTATCCATTACTTCTTTCACTGCCTTTATGACCAAATTCGATGGTGTTTGTTCTTTGGACACATAATTTTATCATTCCCGCTATAAATGTATATCATACGCATAATGTAATTGAGATGCGATGCAAATTACTCATAACATGAAACAACTGCTTTGTTCCATAACATAAAACAACTGATGTGTTCTATATGAATAATTATGTCTTGTAACATTCAAGACACCAAACTAGATCATATTCTCATTATTACAAAATGTCTTATCAAAAACTATTGATGATAACTAATATGATATCTCGAGGGCGTGAGCACTACTGGCCATTAACTTGCCATCACTTGTGCACTGTCACGTCACCCTTCGCCACATACTTGTGATAATCAGGGACTGTTTCACAAACAGAACAATTATCAAACACTTTTTATCAAGTATGAGAAGAATACATTTATATCTTCGTATATTAAATATACCCATAGCGTCGAAGAACTCTTCTTAGATGAATCAACTTTTAGAGATTTGAACTTGTTCACGAACGTGAAGAAGCTCACCGTGTCTGTATAGCATATTCACGCACATGCTATTCAGAGCTAGGAGGTAAAGCACAATCTCTATTGCACTGAAGTTCGCTATCTAGAAATCGTAGATATTCGTAAGCCTGAAGTAGATGTCACACAACTTCTTCAACTGAGTCTCCAGACAGGTATGCTCCCCATGTGAATGGTCCGGAACTTTCTAAGCTGTCTGAACTGCTCAAGACTCAATTCATTTTTGAAGTGACCTCTGATCACATCAATCACGACATATGGCTCCATGTGTTGAAACAACTTTCAACTCAGGTGCTAGGCATACGCTCATGACGATCGTCATTTCCATGAACATGTCATGATGCTTACGGAACTCATCATCTTGCTCCTTGCTATCAGAATCATCTGGTCTAACTCCTAACTAATGTTCTAGCACATATAGGATGTTTGTTGTGTTTGGAGAATGTTTCTAAAACTAATGCACCAGCTGATGAAGTTGGACCCGTCGGCTTCCAAGGTAGAATCCGAGCTCTTGAAGAAGTAACCGAAGTGTAGTTCCGTAGTCTCCAGATGTGATCGCAAAAGAGGTAAGATAAGTTTATAATATGTAGGTGAGTTTTAGTTCTATAATCTCATTATCAAAAACACACCGCACCAAGATTATTATCCCTAAAAATAATAATGGCGATGACACGACCCTCATCCACCACACTACCCCCGATCATCACGGCCGGCAGCACAGTTTCAAAGGTGGACATAAAATGTCGATCATAACAACTCTATGACTCGTGCTCGATCTTTAGATCTTCCCGTGTTCCGAGGCCATACCTCTGAGTATGCTAGGCTCTCCAATCAAACCTCGAAGACCCTGCGCGTGCAACATGGCTTACACCCACTATATGCGAACGACGAGATGTG
The DNA here is from genome assembly GCA_026929855.1 of Poa annua. Classification (NCBI taxonomy): domain Eukaryota; kingdom Viridiplantae; phylum Streptophyta; class Magnoliopsida; order Poales; family Poaceae; genus Poa; species Poa annua. Next base: position 1,099,411 of record CM049428.1, on the reverse strand, counting down.
TGACACCCGATCATCACGGCCTGCCTCATAACGTAGAACTTTCTTGGTGGTGCGCAACGAGGGAGAACACAATTTTGGTATTTGTTAGGGATCATCCTATTTATGACGCTACCGTTGTATATCTAGCATATAAGCAATCAATAGGATGCACACACAACAGCACACAATAATGATGCAATGAAGTGCGATGTGACATGGTCGATGCGCCTGGACCTTCATGGCGCCATGTGCCTGGCCCCCGGCGCCCCGACATGGCTCCGAGTCTACAGAGCCCTCCATTGCCTTCGACAGTACGAGTAATATCAAAACTTACCGTAACCATGTCACATAAAATAACGACTCTGCAAAACAAAGTTAGACGCCTCTAGCTTTATTTAGTTTTGCAAGTTTTACGTGGCATATAGGCTTATTCGTAAGAGAATCACTTCCCTACCTACGAACTTTGTACCACAACGTCGATCGTATAATTGCATGTTTAAGCATCCCTTTCGGGCCCTCCATTGAAAATGCTTTGCCGACTAGAGAGAGAGAAACAGACACCCGCCAGCCACAGATACGGTGCAAGCCGTATGTCAGTAGTGGAACCAGTCTCGCGTAAGCGTACGCGTAAAGTCGGTCCGGGCCGCTTCATCCACTCAATACCGAAGGCATCGCAAGTGCACGCTAGAGAGTAGCAAATATAAGAAAGACGCCCTCATTCAACATGAGTTCTAACCGTACCAGCAGTACTACGCATAGATCGGCTCTGATACCACTGAAGGGGTTACGGTGTAGAAAACAATAATTTTTCTAGCGAACGAAACCCTAACTAGCCAGGATCTATCTATCTAGTACATGCGATAACGGTGGCGGAACGGGTTACATTACCTCCATGTACACCGATAGCGGGGACTACGCTCCCAAACAAGCGTTGACGATGAGGTCGTACGTAGCCGACCTCGAGGTCGCGGAGAACTTGCCGTAATGTCGAAGCCGATGACGCCGGGGTGTCGATGATAATCTGCGTCGACGGGCGTCGGGCGGAAGAAGGCAGAGCGCCAGCACCAGGGCTGGTGCGCCGGCAGCAGAGGGGGGGAGGCGCGGCGGCTGCAGGGGGCGAGACGACGTCGCCCAAGCTCCTCAAAAGAGTTGCCTCCGAGCACTCACAAACATACGGAGCTTAGCGACAACTCCCGGTCATTCAGATCCAGCTGAAATCGCAGGAGTAGATCTTATCTGGAATCCCGCAGAGCAACGGCGCTCTGCGGTATGGCTTAGGTGGAGAGAGACCCCCTTCCTCAGCTCGGCGCGGCTCCAACTTGGGAACCACGAGATCGAGAGAGAAATTGGGAATTAATTGAATTTCCTATGAATTAAATCAATTAATATGCCTTGGTATATAAAGGGGGAAGGGGGTGTGCAAACCCCTTGGCTCCCCCATGTGGGACTAAAGGAGGAGGGGGGTGGTGCGCCCCACCATGGGCCGGCCGAACCTCCCATGGGGCCCACCCCCCTTTGTGGGGTGCGGCTCCCCCTTCTGGGGCCCTCTTATGGCCCATGTAGGTGGGAGCCCCCTTTTTCCTTTATTTAATTAATATTAAATTAATATAAATTCCCATTAATTCATAATTAATATATTTATATATAATTCAATATCCCTTGACTCCGAAACTATTTCGGAACCATCCGAACAACTTTCGGACATTCCCGGAACCATTCCATACCTTCCCGGAACTCCTTCCGGACCACCGGAACTCTTTCCGGATCATTTCTCTCTCTCCAACAAACTCTTATAAAATTCCAGAACCTATCTCCTAGCGTCGCTAAGACCTTAAGTTTGTTACGCTACGGTTCGAGAACACTCCAGACATGGTCGAGACACTCCGCTCACCAATGATCGTCAGGGATACCTGGAAATATATGACGACCCCTGTGCATTCCACGAATATCGTCGTTGAACCATAAATATGACATTCATTCCCTTTGTCTCTGCGATACTACCTTGTCCGAGATATGATCGTAGACACACCGATGTCTTTGTTGTATCTCGTTACCGACTAAGGTTATTAACTCGTCTGCGATATTACATCTCCATGACCTAGTCATAAGCTGCGCAGCTATATAATGCAATATCACCGAGTGGGCCCAGAGTATCTTTGCATTACAAGAATGAACAAATCTCGCTCTTGATCCTTACGTCTTGATGCTCTTTCGGAATACCCAAGATAGACATCGTTATTGTCATGCTATATAAGACACAACGTTTGATGCTCTCAAAGCACCCCTACGAAGCATTAATAAGTACGGTCTCACGGTCTAAGGAATAAGCTATCATATTCTTATCTATTACAAATGACAAACATCGTAATACGATCTTATTGCAATACTTTGCGTATGTCCACCACCTTATTCAACTAACAAGATGACCCCATTGTCAACCAACGTCATTGTCCTTGATCGGGAATCTCGATCAACTGTTGCCCAATGGACTAGCTCATATAGAGGCTTGCTAGGGACCTGGTTGTCTATGTATCACACGTGTATTAACAATTCCGATTAATACAGTTATAGCATAATACACAAACCTATTATAAACTTATGAGATAATGCAATAAATACTACTTATTTATTTGCCTCTAGGGCATATCTCCTTCAATATCGCCCTACCTCTAGACAATCCGGACTTCAAGATGTATAGCATCGGTTCGGCAGTGCTCTGTCATACATACGCCTCTTACAGAAGAAAGAAGAAAAGTAGTGTGTCCCCTATTCTTGATGTTTGCTACATATTCCTCCAGTTGTGGTCCTGGGAGCACATACCTATCGGACGACCTACCATAGAGGTCTCGGTGCAACCGTACACAGTTCACATCGAGGAGTTTGATTATGCGTCTATGGGATCCAGATGGACACACGGAACGTTACGTTGGGCCCGAAATTTGGCGGTGAGATGTTATCCTCTTTACCATGATGATTTCGAGACCATCCATGAGGGTGATATCACATGGAATGTGTGGACCAGAGAATTTGTACTGCAAGATGCTTCAGACGAGTGTTTCAGAGACCAAGATTTCTGGTTCACCAACTGTCACCTTGTATGCCTCCATATGGTTGAGCCGTACAACCCTGAGCGTGTGATGCGGCAGTTAGGAAAAGTCCAACAGGTCCCTCCCCCGCCTCCGAGATGTCTCGAGTCCCAATTTCACGAGTATGTTCTGAGCTTATAATTACTCAATATTGTTGTAATTATTCTGATCAAAAAATAAATTTAAAATAGTGTATTTCAGGCAATCAAATCAAGGCAAAAAGATGATTGGATGCGTACCCAAAAGCAGTGGATAGACCGATGAAATTCGTCGGCACTCACGGTGTTACCTATCGCATTCAGGTATTTTTTTACCGATTATTATACTAATTTTTCTTCGTACTGTCTTTAATACTAGTCAACATGCATCCCTGTCTTTAATACTAGTCAACATGCAGCCCTTACGACGAGACCACATCAGATGCTTACATCACATGGTACCTTAATAGCACGCGCTGTAACCTCACTCGCGCTCCACCTGGTAGACCAGAACATCGCACACATGCACAACAACTTACAGGAAGGATGGAGCGTCGGACATCGGACCGCCGTGATGACACGGTATATTTTTTTGAGATAGTTTCAATTGTTAGTAAATATTGAATGAGATTAACATTTTCTATCCCTTTTCAGCTAACTAGGCAACGACAGATTATGCAAGACGTACGAGAGATTGTGGGCGAGAGTCCTCGTACAATGCCAACTACTATAAAGACTAAGTTGGTACGTATTTTCAGAAATGCTTTTAAAACTTCTAGGACGTGGGGTTGTGGTCGAACGGACGATATTCAACTAAGCCAATACAACATGCCCGAGGCTTCTTCGTCGAGGCCGAGCGAGGCGAGGCCAAGCATGAGACCTCCTACACGCAGCTTGTCAATGCGTGAGCCTGTACGTATTTTAAAATATATGAAATACATCCAATCCCGCATTTATTTATAATAACGTTTCCACCCAGGTAAGAGAAAGACAGGATGCAAGTCTAATTCGTACGACATCGAGGCCTATCATGCAACGCGCTAATCCTATCTCTTCAGTACAGCCGCCACATGTAAGACTCTTAAGTTTTTTCCTATCTGTCTATGCACTATTATTATGAGATGTTAACAAAATGTTTTTCAGATCGACTACGAGTCAACACATCTACCAACCAGTCGCGGACAATTCCCAGAGACATCTAGAGGATTATTCCAGGACGAAACCCATGTATGACTTTTTTACTTCCACTCTTACTTGTTACTCCTACACTAGAAAAAACATTAATGAGTACATTATAATGACGTACAGGGGACTCCTGATGAAGCATGGGATGATGAAGACGTTGCACTTAATATTTCCATGCCACCCATCCACCCGTCACACATACATATAATCAGCCCCATTATTTATATGAAGATACACACGATCGTCCCTATTCTTCATACAACGACGCTAGACCGTCACAGACAGATGAGCAACGCCAGTTTGAATACTACGTAGGGCCGTCCCAACCACAAGCTGATGCTGACTTCTTCGATAATTTGTTTGATCTTAATCCAAATTCCGACCAACGAGAAGATGATGACCAGCAAGAATATGTTACACCATCACCGCGCCATCTTCGCTCAAATACCGGCCCACCTAATCGCTGGGGTTACCCTTCAAATCACATTTACAAGGGCCCGAGAAACTAAACGAGATTATTTATGTCTACCTACATTTTATGTCTACCTATGTTTGTATATGGATGAGACATATTAATGACACTATTTTATATTAGATCTCCGTACCATTACACATATTATTATTACACAACTATTTTAAAGTACACATCAATATAAAACTAAGATACAACAACAATGAAGATACATAAACAATACCAACAATAGAACTTAAAATAAAAACTCGGCCTAGCTCCACGATTTTATCTTCCGTCGATGCACCCTGCACCATCCGCCGATGCACCACTTTTACCCTTCGACGCTGCTCCGCTCTTTCCCTTTGATGATGCGGCACTCTTACCCTTCGACGAGGCGGAAACATTTCCCTTCAACGATGCAACACTCTTGCGTTTCAACGATAATGCACCAGGCGGCATGAAGATATCGTCTTCGTCCTCACTATCACTAATCCACCACCATGGATGCTCTTCAAATTCCTTACGCTTAGCTTCACTCTTAAATTTCCCCGCCACAACTCGCTTCTTGTACCTTCCATGCATCCTGAGAAGTTCTTCACGAATATCTTGGGGGTGCCGCCATGGCCATCCGCTTTGGCATAATTTTGCCCCCACCTCCGCGAGATGTCTATCATCGCCACTAATTAGTTCCTCCCATGGAACTTCTTTGTTGTCTACCCTTAATTCTGTGGAAAAATCAAGAAGAGACAAGGACATGCCTTTCGGCCAACGGTGATCCGCACAACAACCCATTGTAACACTCTTGCCCTTACCCTTCGACATAACAAACTCAACTGAATACTGAGTGACTACACTGGATGATGAAACATCTCGCCGATGAAGGGGTTTTATAGAACGAGAACCAGGCACAGCGCGGGAACAAATTAGCTGCTTTCGGTGGTCACATACAGGAAAAAGATGCGGAGAATATTTCTCTTTTCCAGTGGAAGCCGCGTCGGTCGACCCCCACATCCCGCCACTCCCTCGGGAGGGAGGAACCTCCCGCCGCGGGCCCACCCGCTTCCCTCCAACCGCATTGGCGGGATGACGTGGCGCTTCCTCCCGCCACCGACAACTGCGGGGCCCACCACGTCCAGTCGAATCCGGTGGCGGTAACAGTCCTCCCGCCACTCCCCATGGAGGAAAGAACATCCCGCCATCCCTAATGGAGGGAGGTGACACGTGTCGCTTTTTTATCTTACCGCCAGGCCATTTTTGACAAAAATTTCCAGAGGGGGTCATTTTTGACAAATCCGTTCGGCAGAGGGTCATATTTGTAAAAAAAATCCGGTGGCGAGAGCGTGGCTTGCACTGATTCTGATAGCATGTGATGGAGGTTTCAAACCGCTCGTCTTCACCATCCCTCTAAACTCCCCCTCCTACCCATCGGATCTTGTCGCTAGCGAGCACCCCGGCCCCGATAAGGTCTAGTCTTGACGACCGCCTTCTCTACCGCGGCTCCGTGGTGGGCATCGTTGGTGCCGGTCAAGGAAAGGTTGGACGCGAGAAGGAAGAATAAAGTGTGGGAGCAAAAGGTGTAGCGCGAGGATGAAGAGAACATGGGTGGAACCGCCAAACACACACGCATGCGTGTGTGAACCAACGATGTGAACGATCACGCTTAGGAAAGAACAATTTTGATCTCGAACGGACTTTCCTACCAGACCAAGATATCTAGTCAAACCATTTGATTGACCCGGGGCACCATTGTCAACCTCCTCTAGCTAGACCATCTTATCTTAATCTGTGCATATGATAGAATTGGTACCAACCAGTGCACGCAAGATCTTGGACATCTTATTGCTCTCGGTGAAGACCGTACCTACGTGGATGTTGGACCTTAGCTAACTAGAGTTTGAATACGCTAGAATTTCAACGTCAACTTGGCGGCACAGATAATATAGAGAAAAGAAGCTTAGGATACTCAAGCAATATCACAACAATGATCACCCGAACACGCATGGATCGAGTTCATAGCATACACACCTCACGAAATAATACAAAAAATGGTGGATCGAGAAATTTTCATAAGTCCGGACAAACAAGATTAACATGTTGAATTTAATATAAAACTATTCTACTAAATTATAAAATGCAAGACTTGCGCCATCGGTAAGTCTAGGCAGCCACCCAGGCTATTCTTTTAAGTAAAGAAGTAAAAATATTTATCTCAGGAATCAAACATAAACGATCACATCATGGAGGATTACGAAACAATCGCAGCCAAAGTCCTATTCTAGAATCCAGCTTTTTTCCTTCATGCTTAATCCTTCGCATTAGAACTCACGGCAACACCGGCCGAAATGTCGTTGTGGGTTAATTACCTTTCCGAAAGGGTACACGTGCATGCATGCAAAGTCTAGCCAACCCATTAATGCATGCAAGATGTTAGGTTCATAATCGAATTTGAACGAGAATAGTCTATGTGGCCGTGATAAAACTTAGCAAAATGGAACACTCCGGTTCGTCAATCAAACATTTATCGCAATGTTGACCAAGACAAATGGGACGATAATCGTTTCTGTGGTCTCTCGAACGATCGATCACAGTCACACCCATGGCCCCAGCTTATAAATACGCATGCACACACGTACCTTCGTTCACAGCATCCAGAATCACTCACAATGTCGCAAACCAAGCCTGCAGTCCTGCTCCTACTCCTCCTGCTGTGCGCCTGCACGGCGGCCAGCACGCCGCTGGTCACACCCATCAACAAGGGCGAGGCGTCCACGGCCCTCTACACCTCACCGCTCCTCGCCGGCCGCCAGCTCGTCCTGGACCTCACCGCCCCGGCCGTCACCACGCCGTGCAGCAGCGGGACGACGACGACCGTGACGCTCTCCGCCAACACCACCGACGGCGCCAACCCGCTGACCCCGGTCTCCTTCGCCGCCACCGCCACCTGCGCGGCGGCTCCGTCCGGCGCCGCGGGCGTCGCGGGGCTCGCGCGCTCCAGCAGCTCTTTCCCGGCGCAGGTCGCGAGCACGCAGAAGGTGTCCAACTCGTTCGCGCTCTGCCTCCCGAGCAGCGGCAAGGGCGCGGCCATCTTCGGCGGCGGCCCGTTCTTCCTCGCCCCACCGTCCGACCGCCCCGCCATCACCACGCTCCTCTCCGACCCGGTCCCGCTCCGCCAGCCGTTCGCCGGAAACCCCGGCTACTTCGTCACGGCCACCACCGGCATCGCCGTCGGCGGCACATCCGCCGTGGCTGGCCCACTTGTCATCACCCTCTCCACGACCATCCGCTACACGCAGCTCCGCGCCGACGTGTACCGCCCCTTCATCGCGGCCTTCGACCGCGCCATGGGCCAGAGCGCCAAGGTGTCCGCCGTGTCCCCGTTCGAGCTATGCTACGACTCGTCGAAGCTGTCGCCCACGCTGTCGGGGTACTTCGTGCCGCAGGTGGACGTGATGCTGGAGGGCGGGACGAACCTCACGATCGTCGGCGGCAACTCCATGGCGCAGGTGAACAGCGGCACGGCCTGCTTCGCGTTCGTGCAGGCGACGGCGAGCACGACGGGGCCAGCGGCGGTCATCGGTGGGTTCCAGATGCAGGACAGGCTGGTGGTGCTCGACAACGCCAAGCAGCAGCTCAGCTTCACCGGGTACATCCCGGCCATGGGGTTCTCCTGCAGCAACTTCAACTTCACCAGGGCCGGCTAACTAGTGAAATTCCACGACTCGTTTACACATTGTAATACTGTATATGGCGTGTTAAATAATGGAAATAAAATCATGGGAGTGGGTAGTTCAGAGATCACATTCCGTCACCATCAGTACAATTCATGAAGTGACAGCTTAATTTGTTTTCCACAGAATGTATTTGTGCCAAATCATCACTATACATGTACGTACGGGAGCAAGTTGAGTGGTACTGACAACGATCGATCTGTCCTTTTGGTATCACCTATGAAAATGCTGACATTGCAAGCTTCGCCTTAGGGCAGCCACAGTGTTGCCATTGCTAAATTTGCTAAAAGTGGTATTTAGCTATGGGTATGGAATTTGGCTATAATATCACAAAGTAGTAGTTCCAAATATCTGAGCCACATGGTCCTACAACTGAATAAAAAATGGGCATTCCCTCTCAACCCCATCATGCATGTCACAAAGTGCTTGCCTTTTGCCTAGGTGCTTGGCATGCAGTTAGCAAGGAGAGAAACAATAGAATACTAGAGTGAATAATTTGGCATCGGAGCAAGCGGGTGCGCCGATTTCCTCTTTTTGTAAATTTGGAACAACCTCCACAGTGTAGGGAACTAGTTCCATCTATTATATACTAAAAGCAAAATGAGTTAGTTTTTCGAGCCACCAGGTTAAGCCACATCATCTTGATTAATTATAGCGGTTAGATCTAAAATATGTGATTAGGATTTTATTAAAAATTAAAAAGTTGGTAATTATCGTAACTAATTGAACATATTGTATGTTGTGTTAACACGTATACTACAAGACCTAGCTGTGTCTATTTAAAAGACCAAGCATGTATTACGCTAACACTTGGCTCGAACGTGATGCTGCAAAACACCTTGGGTGGAACGTGATGGCTGAACTAGCTACGTGATATCAGAAAGCAACAAACAAAATCCTGAAACGTACGGGAAAAGGATTTGAGCTGCGGATATGCACGTACTTTCTTTCCTCTGGATTATTTTGACCGCATTATGAATTTAATCAAAATAAAAAATTGTAAATTTTGATAAAAATGTTGCAATAATGATTGGATTACCGGGACAATGACAGTTCAGAAAGAAAAATGAACCGATCTATATGTACATCCTCTAAGTTTTATTTAGCCCACGTTATAATTTTTTTGTGAAAATCAAATTTTGTAAAGATGCAGCAATAAAAATCACCGTTATACGAGATTTGTATAATATGGAAATTATTTTTTATGATGATTCTAAAATAAAGAGTTTATATTTTAGATGTTGTATTTTTCTACATGGTCAAACTATATAAAGTTTGATTTTGACTAAGCCCCCAATTAATGCGGGGTAATTCTGAATGAAGGGAATTGTTTGTATGATTGAGACATTCACAAAACCTTTTCGCGTGATATCTTTCATTTAGTATCTCCGCGTGTATCAATACTATTTTTAACTGGAGGACTTGAAAAGCATACACTTAATTCTGATGAATTGGTTGGCAAATATTGCTTGGTTTGTACGCTATACATATTTGGACTATTGTATATGTCTTTATCTCATGTAATAAAATCAACATACATGTCATTCCAACTATACGATTGATTAAGAGTAATGAATTATGGTGTACAAGCCGCATAGTCATTTGCATAACATAGAAAATATATCCGACGGGGTGTGTAAAACCATTGAACAAAAATAATGATAAGATATTACTCCTCAAACTTCTCTTAATACTGCATAAAGAGATGTTAAAGATATCTAGAAGAAAATAATTTAGGTTCAACAGTATATTCATGCAAAAACATTGGCCAAAGTTTAGCACATCATGTTTCTAGAATGTTGCACCTTGTGATATGGAGTGCGTAAATGAGGGGAAGAAACATTGGACCAAGATAATTCACACCTTTTAAGGTAGCCTGCCTATTAGTTTTATCTCTTAATTCTTATGAATTGTTTGGTGGATATTGCTTGGTATATACGGTTGACACATTTAGAATATTGTGCGTCTTAATCACATGTAACAAGAAGAACATAAGAGCACATGTCATTCCAGAATTGACGACTAATTCAGAGTCTTCAACTATAATATCAAAATTGGGTAGTCATTCAGCATAACACAGAAAATAAATGTGACCACACATGTAGAATACGAAGATCAAGATAGTTAAGGGTTGGAAACTTAAAATTTACTTCTGTAAGTTTGACTATATAGATGTATAAACATGTTAACGGATATGCCTAAAAAAATGATATGTCTTTACCATTATATTCATACAAAAATAATGACCAAAGTTCACGTGAAGTATGTAAATGAGATGAAAAAACATGGCAACAAGATGACTCACACTTTTTATTCGACATACCTATCAAGGAGTATAAACCATTTTATTTATCTTAATTATGTGATTTATATTGTTAAAGATAAAAAAATCTCGCGTACACTATCCTAACGTAATGTAAAAATACTATAGTTAAATTTACGGATTCAATATCACTAACCTTGATGTTCCAACATATGGGATGAAAATCATTTTCCCTCAAATTTTACATTGCCAAAGATGTTACTCGCATGCGTCAATTTCTCCTTACCGACACATTTGTCGTAGTTGTAGAGAAACTATTGATGATAAATAGTGGGAATAATGTGATATCAAAGAAACTGTTTGAACATTTTCAGCCAAGCACGGATGGCGCCCTCGCATTTGCGAGGGCCGCTATGCTAGTTAGTCAAAAAGTGAATATGAAACTAGATTTGGCTACACATTGTGGGTGCCCTTAGTTTCCAGCTTGATAATCCATCACTACCTGACGGAATCTGAACCATTTGACTGGGCGATACGGCTCCCAACATGCAATACCTCTGTTCAAACTTGGAAGGCAAAGCATTTGACTACAGGAGTCAGTCAGCGGAGGCGGCTTATGGCTGAGAATGTTGCTCTAAATCGAAAGGCTTTCCTTTGTATGTGCCAGGTCATTTTTGTTGAGCAAAATGTGCAGCGAACACTAACCTACTAACCTGGCATGCACGCACCCGCACTAATACATGGTCAAGGACACAACAACTTGATCCACGTTTTACTCTACTGGCTAGCTACATGCACACACGTTGAGCCATTAACATACGACCAGGACAACCATCTAACAAAAGTCAAGATTAGTGCTTACCGGTACCTAGTAGAGTGTCGTTTTAAAGGTAAACATGACTGTATGAAAGTTAAGATGCTCTCATACTGAAATTGTCTTGTTTTAATTCATTCAGTGTTAACAATCTTTTTGTTATGTTGTCATTTCTAAAAATATACAAAGGGTAAGAAGAAGACTTGATTTATATAGACCTTGCCTTTTCTGATAGAGCAATGAGATTAAGTGAAAATATCGGATGACCTCCTCCGGCCGCGCTATCGTGTACCCGCAACACGACCAGAAGGTCTGCCACCCCTCACGGCGAAGCTCTCAATGTGATCTCTCTTTGTTTCGCGAGGGGAATAGAGCAGCGAGGAAAATACTTTACGAAAAAAACTACTAACTAAAATTTGAAATAGACAAAGCTCAACGTAGAGGAAAAAAAAGAACAAAGCCAAGCACAAAAACAAATACAGACAAAAACAAACTTTAGCTTACCACGCGACGTGGGCCGGCCCACAAACCAGAAAAACGAGGCTGACCTGCTACAAGCACGAATCTCACCACAAAAGGATCCAACGGCAATGCATGTGAGTGATAGTTCTCACCTGAGAATTAGTAAATCCGTACAAAATGGTGAAATGACTGTAAGCTTCTGATATTATTATCTTGTTTAATTTTGATGACATGTCCTTGAAACATCTATTTTTGATTCAGTCACGAAAAATGTCTATTTTTTATCAACTAGTTAGTGTGCACGTGCAACACACGTATCCATAAAATGGGTAACATAATCACACCCTATATCTATATCTATATCTCATTGCCTAGAATCTTATTTATGATTTATGAATTGCTGGAAACATTAAAAAATTGTTGAATACAAGTCCTACCCAACGTGGAATCATACTAATGTGAACAAGAGTTATTTTATGAGTAAAATGCAGCATTAAGAAATAGTAAGAAAATATGGATGAAAATATCAAGGAAATACACATGAAAATGCATGAACCAAATTCTTACATGTTTTGCACCAGTATATAGTGAGTATATCTACACTATACACATATGAATTGCCTGTTAAGTATGATATTTCAATTGCTGAGAGCAAAGTGCCAGTGCGGGATTATAAGAAGCAACTAAATGCCTAATCTAATGCATCGATGAGACCAGAACACTGTTTGTACTGTCCATCTGCATCCTTAGGACATCTCCTACGGGGCTGCTCAATTGTCCCGGACAGGCCGGATTTGATCAGGCCCGGACAAAATCAGGCCCCTATGGGGCTGCTCATTTGCACGAATCTGTCCGCGTAGGGTCCGCGGCAGCCGCGGACGCCCGCGGACGCGCGCGTGCGCTAGCCTCTTGGCGGTCAAACTGCCCGGCCCCACCGGTCAGTGACCCGTCGACCATTGGCATCCCCCCACCGGTCTTAGTTAATGTGACCGCCGCCCCCACCGTCCCCCACACTGTTCCCCACCGCCACGCCAACACCGCCACACTGACCTAGCCGCCACTGCCACACTGCCCTAGCCGCCATGGGGAAGGGGAGATGGTGGCTCGGCAAGGGCGCCAACGACCACGAGGCGGGGAGCTCTCGCCGCTCCTCGCGGCCTCCGGCGCCACCTGCATTGCCGCCACCGCCACCGCCCGCCGTCGCACCGCGCGCCACCGCACCTCCGGCGGCTCCTCGACGTGTCCGACCTTACCTCGGCAAGAGGAAGTGCCAGTGGTACTGGGACAACGCGATCCCAGTACCATGGCCGGACGTCCACCTCTTCGAGGGTTGGCACCTGAATCTGGAGCGGATTCCGGTGCCGCCCGTCCCGAAGCGGGGACTCGAGAGGGAGGTGGAGATCCTCCGGCGGCGCGACCTGCTGCCGGACGACCTCCGCCACGACCCCGCCTACGCCGTGAACAACTCCAACTTAGACACTTGGTTCCATGCCGAGCACGACCAGCGGCGGAGGGGGTTCTTCGGGGTGCGGCACGCCCGCGGCCCACCGCAGTACCTGCCGCCCTCCCCACCTCGCGGCGACAACAGGCACGCGCCGCCGCCGCCCCGGGCGTCAAGATGGAGGAAGACGGTGACGACGCCGCCGCGGAGGAGGAGGAGAGGGCCCTCGCCCAGGCCATCGAGGAGTCCAAGCGGGAGGCGGAAGAAGCCGCCGTGGAGGAGGAGAGGGCCATCGCCGACGCACTGGCCGCCGTCGCCGCGCACCAGGACATGGAGCGGCAGGCGATGGAGGTGGAGGAGGAGGACCGCGGCGAGGTCCCGTACTGGTTCATGCCACTAGTTGGCATGTGTTGGCAGTGGACCGGGCCAGCGGACAAGCCGCCGCCGCCGCCGGAGCAGCCCCAGACTCCACCGCGCCGCCAGGGGCTGCCCGCGCACCTCGTCCAGGACCCGGACTACGTCATCCTTGAGTAGTCCGGCGTAGAAGTCCGTCCACCGGCCGCCACTGGCTTATCCAGTGGCTATTTTATGTATGTTTTTTTCTTTTTTTTTTAACTGTTAAACAATGGCCACTGTTGTTGCCCCTACGCAATCTAGTCTCGTGTCCGGCCTGAAATGAGCACCCCCGTAGGGTGCACATGTTTCGACCCGTGTCCGCGCACTGTCCGGGGCTGCTCAAACGGACAAAATCCGGACCAAATCGATCCGGATTTGAGCAGCCCCATAGGAGATGTCCTTAGCACTCTCACACCCCATTGCCCGGGACCTGGCTCTGCAAGGCAATGGCCATGTGATGTTGCTGACTACTGCTGGGTTCTGATCCTGATAGCATAGGGCAGCAGGAGTGTAGAAGGCCGGCGGAGGCAGCAACGCTGCACTTAGGTAGATACTTTAATAAATATATTTGACACTTTAAAACATATAGAAACAGAACCAGTAAAAATGGATCTTAGAACTCATTGGTGTAAATTAGCTGGCATATTTAGAGCTCAAAATCTAAATACGTTTAGTACTCAAAATCCAAATACAATTAGAACTTAGAAGTACAGGTTTATTAGAAATACAAAATGTGTACATAGGGTGATACTTAAGTAAAACAAAGAACTCAAAATATAAGTACATGTTTATTAGAAATACAAAGCGTATAAGTCATACCTCACCATGCATAAGAGCAAATACATCTAAATCATTTATACACGAATATTCCTCTTTGCATCCAGATTTATAACTATTTTAGTCTCTGCAATAATATTTAGAGGTAAAAATATGGAATAGGTCAAATCAAGACAAATATAGCATGTACCTAGAGTTTGACAAACTGGTATCTAACTGAGACCTTGAGTCATACCCCTCGAGGTTTTTATCTTTCAGAGAATTCCTGGAATTAGAAAAGGAGTGCCTACTGCACTAATATTGAGAGGTAGAAATATGGAATAGGTCAAATGAAGACAGATAAGCATGACACCTTGAGTTTACCCCTCAAGATTTCTTCCTTCCAAGAATTTCTGGTATGGATAAGAAGATCCTGCATGACTCCATAGTGTTTGAGTAAAATGGCTGACCAACAAGATATAGTTATTTCTGGTCTCCAATTCACAAGTTTCAGTTTCTTGCAACACAACCAGATAAACAAAAAAATGTCAAAACCAAATGAAAATTTCTTGAATAAAAAGTAATTAGCAAGCTACCTTACAGCCAGATATAATATTGAAAGCTTTAGTAATTAGGCTGCAACAATAGGGAATGATTTACCTTTTTAATATTCCCTAACTATCCTATACTTGAGAGATCTTTCAGATAAGGTAGCTGATAAACCTTGGTTATGCGGCAACACATGGACACAAAATTAACCAATCAAAGAGAAAAAATTAAACGGATCATATTCCATACTTAACGCCTTGAACACGTGACACTGACTGTTGGTCTGTTCTATCTAAGCATGCATAGAAGTGTTCCCTTGGCCTCGTCTTGATTATGAGAATTTAACACATGAATTAGCCATACCATGAAATTTGTTAAAAGCTTGTGCACAGAATGTAGAGAACACAAACACATGGGCGGAGGTTTCAACGTAGTGGAGACGTTTAGGGAAGCGGCAGAGGCGACAACCAGACTTACAACCTATAAAAGCACTCTCTGTCAGGAAATCAGAAATACAACACAATGCAAACACCCATCATATAGTGCTTTGAGGTGAAAATGTCAAAGGGAAGGTAATGAAGATATCAACATATTAGTTCAGGAAGATAACATACCTTGATATATAAGAAACTATATAGTTCAGGAACTGGCATCTTGAAAGGAACATTAATAGCAACAAAATTACAACCGAATTTGCTTTTGATGTCAGGAATTAGACACCGATCAATTCCATCAATCTAGAACCAGGACAATTGGTCAAATGGTCAATTTTCTTAGTTTATAGAGCATGCAAAATTATCAACAAACATAATCCGTAAACAGGGATACAATCCAATTACTAAGAATTAAGAAAGGTCATTTTCACGCATGCATAGTAAGAACACGACGACGCAGATCGTATACACCAGGAAGGCACATCAACCATTCACAAGGAAAATGATTATTTGATCTACAGTCATTTTCCTGATCTCCTCCGTGGAACGCATGCCTCATATGGAAATTTCATCAAGCATGTAACAAGCACACAACAACCAAAGAAAAGAGAGCGGACGTTGGGAAGAGGAGATGCATGCCTGCAGATCGGAATGGCAGACAATGGCATCATACTCATGCGCCCTCCGTGGGGAATGGTGGCGTCGCCTTTGAGCGGAGGATGCGCCGTCTCGGAGCAGGCGGAGTCCCAGGCGTTGGTGGGGCAGGGAATCCACGCCGCCATCACCGGTGAGATCGAGGAGTGACGTGTCGGGGATGAGGGGCCGGGGAATGGGAGATCGACGCCGCGAGGAAGGCTACGCCGTCGCCGGTAAGATGAGCGTGGAGAGGGGCGTCGGCATGGAGTTCTTGTCGGTGGTTCGGGGGAGACCGCCGCCTAGACGTCGGTGGGACTTGGGAGGACGCTGGCAGGGCGCCGATTTCTTGTAGAGTTGTGTATCCCGTTGATTGTGCCTGGTCTTTTCCACGTAGCGTCGTGCGGACGGATGGCAGAGTTTTCGTCTGCCCCTTAAAATCGCTAAACGTACACAAGTTGTAGGTTAGCTGTCATCTTTGACGGTTAGATCTCAATTATTAGGCCTGATCGTGAGGCTCTTTTTATCCCTGGCGTTGTGTGTACGTTAAACGGGGTGCGATTAGCAATGAATACATTTGCTCTTTTAATAGTAGTAGAGAAAAATAGATATATTTTTATTAATCAATTCGACGGAGAGGTATTCACGAATCCTCCACCGCAACACTATCCTAAGTTCCTAACCTAACACCGCGCCAGGACCCGGAGCGGCAACCGAAGATGGCGCCGCCGCCGGAGGAGCGGCGAAAGCCTTCGCCAGCGGAGTCCGGCGAGTGGACGCTGCGGTTCCTCCGATCCCTGGGAGTGGACGCGATGCTCCCGGCGTCAGCGGAGCGCCCCGATGCCTACTCCGCCCTCGTCCGCGCGCTCCTGTCCTCCGCCACCGTCTCCTCCTCCCCGGCGCCGCGCGTCTCCTGCACCCTCTCCGTCTCCTCCGCCGCAACCGTGAGCACCATTACCCGCCGGCGGTTGGCTTCTCCTTTAGAAAACTGTGTCTACTGATGCTGGTCTGACCAGTTGTTCGGCTGAGCAGAACGCATACAACACGCTCCACGGCGGCGCGGTAGCAGCCGTCGCGGAGGCCGTAGGGATGGCGTGCGCGCGCGCCGCGGCAGGGGACAAGGAGATGTTCCTCGGCGAGCTCAGCACCGCCTACCTCTCAGCCGCCCGCCTTGATGTGAGATCTACATCTCTTCTTCTTCTTTTTTGAAATTACATCTCTTCTTCAATTTCTGACACTAATTCGATGCTTCCGTTTGGGGATTTG
The DNA here is from genome assembly GCA_026929855.1 of Poa annua. Lineage (NCBI taxonomy): Eukaryota > Viridiplantae > Streptophyta > Magnoliopsida > Poales > Poaceae > Poa > Poa annua. The sequence continues at coordinate 1,081,987 of CM049428.1, read as the reverse complement.
GGGACTGGTTACTATCAGTGAACTATTTGTGACTCGGGATTATTGTTTTCTTGTAACCGATTGATCTAGAAAACCTCTAACCGATATGTAAAGTGAAGATTATAGCTAAAGTATTGGTTCGTATATCGTTTCAGGAATGAAATGCTAAACCATTCTAACTAGTATTTCCTAAACGTACAACCAGTACATGTGAACTTATAAACTGTGAATTACATGTGTCTTTGATGGTACGTTTGAAGCAACTAGCAAGGTAAGTGGTCTAACATATGGAGGTCGGAAAACTGGATGTCACAGTGCTAACTGACAAGGGTGTTGGATTGCACTATGTACACCCTGGGTGTCGGCATATGACATTTGGGTCAGAACCTCATTTTCGAAGAAAAATTAGGTCGGTTTGATTTAGAGATTTCACTCCCACGGAAACTTAAAACTTGCAACGCAAAAATGCCAATTACTTCTGCAGAAGTGCAACTCTGGCATGAATGAGCTAATGGCATGACAAAAATTTAGCATAGTGTAGTTATGGGATTTGAACATCTGCATAATATTAGAACTAGTGTCTAATGAGCTAATGGCATGACTAAAAGCTAGCATGGTGGAATTATAGTTTCTGTAGCAAGGTTTGAAAGAGAAATTGAACTTCTTATCCTGCACGTGGACTTGCATCGGAGATACAAAAATGAAAAATGTACACTTATGAACACAAAAGGTCATACCAAATATACACGAAGGTATCTTTGTTTTATGAAATGTTTGAGCGAAACTAGTGATGCTTCCTCATGAAGATGCCCTTGTATATGTGTCCCTTATGTTGTTTACCTACATCATAGTTTCTTCTGCAATCAATTTATAGTCAAACAGGTCTTGGTTCTCTTTTAAAGTGTTCAACCATCAGCGATGTTTATATCTTGATCATTTTTGGATCTTTACTATGAAACTATTTTCATGCATTGCTGGCTGGCGAATAACCAATGATTTTCTGACAACTGAAAAAATCTGCTAAAGAATAACATCTATAGGTATTTCATTATAGCTCTCAGAGGACTTTCATCTGCAAACAATCAGTCACGTAAGTCATTCTCGTTTGAATATAACCCTTTTTGGCTTCTTAAACATTTATATACATTCGAGGAAAAAGTAGTGTGGAAGCCTGTGTTTTCTTGCAGACCATATTCAAAAATAGGAATTCACTCCAGGATTGTGTGATGTGCCTGACTGTAGGCTCTTTGTGTTCAACATATAGCGTAGAGAAAACACCGAAAAGGACCAGGCACTGGCCTGGTGGCTGAGGCTCCTAGTAAGGAACCAGCCGGCCCGGGTTGAGTCCTAGCGGCGCCAAAAAGGCTGCAGCGATGAATTCTCAGAAACTGGGCATCTTATGTTCTACCTAACAACGTAAAGTCAAGGTAGGGATCATTCCTCCGTTGGCCACGTTTTTTAGAGAAAACACCGAAGTGGGGATTGTGCAAGACGTGATGCAAACGTTTTGCATCTTTTTTTAACAAGTTACAATCAGCACACCATGTAGGCTCATTGTGTTCAATTGGGCAGGACGACAGCATGATCTACTCAGTTCGTGAATGTGCATTTTTCAAGTACTGACTGCACAATTCAATTGCCCGTCACATAGTTGCTCAAACAACAAGCTATCAGGAATCGAAATCTACACATTGGAACCCTTTCTCATTTTCAGAATTTTCAATCCTGCACATGTTTTCCTAAGGTGTTCTTTCATCATTTTCTCTGTTTATGCAGTCTGAAGTAGAAGTGGAAGGGCAGATACTGAGGAAGGGCAGATCTGTCGTGGTTACTACAGTTGAGTTTCGGCTGAAGGACAGCAAGAAGCTCTGCTACACATCTCGAGCCACCTTCTACATCATACCTGTGGCAAGCCTGTAAATGATCTACTGTAAACAGAACAGTGTTGTATTTACACGACTAGAGCTGCACGTATGTATTATTACTGCACTGATAAATAAAGCAAAGGCTCATGTGATTGAGAAAATAGATAACTTTTCCTTAAAAAAGTGCAGTCAGGTATTCAGATTACCAATATATTTTACATGCATAGGATGCGAGGGCTTCATCGGAAGGTTACATCCGTGAAGTGCTTTTTACATGCCCTGAAATATATTTTTCATTGCATGTCGTGAAGAGTGCATTTTGACGCCTTAACTTCACTCTTCAGAGACATAATCACAAAATTCACTTGTCCGGATTTATAGTCCATAAAAACATCATTATTGCATTGATAAATGAATCAACAGGAGATGGATACTTGAGGAATAAATCCATGTTTTTCTCGCCATGTATCCGGCTAATCATCTTTTAGGAGCGAGAGCAAACTCTCGCTTCGCCATATACCTTTCCTGGCCGGCAGAAGTAGCCCAGCTCCGGGGCGCAGTGCGAGTCGTTGGAGCAGACGCATAGTCCTTCAATGGCGCAACCCTTCTTGACGACGGTGGGGCTCCCATGAATGCCGAGCACCTTGTCGCTCCACTCGCTGGAGAAGAGCCCGTGAGGGTCATACCTCTCCTTGACGTCCAGAAACTTACGGGCTTTGGGGTACTTTGCGATGGCACCGTCGAACGCGAAGTCGCGGTTCTTGCCCCAGTGCGGCATGGCGCCGTACTTGTCGAGCGCCATCTGCTCGATCTCGTCCACCACGTCCGCGTACACGCGCGGGACACCGTAGGTGCGGCTCCGGTAGAAGACGATGTCGAGGTCGACGGAGTCCTCCGCCTTGCCGAGGTACGCGGAGGAGGCCTTGACGTAGCGCAAGACCAGCCCCACCCTGCCGTCGACGCCCGTGCAGAACTTGTCCGGGTCGAGGTCCCTGATCCGCTGCATGTCGGCGATGAACGCCGGAGCCTTTGAGAGCGCGACGCTGAAGCCGGAGTTGTAGTAGAAGGAACCGTTGATGCGTGGGTCCCAGACGCAGGAGGTGAGGAGGCCGTCTTCCGGGCCGTCGAGGCACGCGCCGGACGCCTGCATGCGGTTCTGGAACCCGACCACCGGGTACCCTGTGAAGGAGACGCCGTCGTTGGTGTAGCCGTAGGCCACCTGCTCTTGCGCGGACCCTTGCCGCTGGGCCACCGCGCACCGGGCGGCGTCGGTGGCGTTCTTCAGTTGCAGCAACTCCTCGGCGGCTCTCGCGTCGATGGTCGCGTTGGTGGGACGAGCGCGAAAACTGAGGACGCTGTTCAGGCCATTGCCCGGCGTAGCGACGTCGACGCGGTCTTCCTGGCGGTAGATGACCTTGCCCTCCCGGGGTTGCCAGGTCAAGTCGGCAAACTCGTGGAGGCGGCCCCAATGAGCCACCTGGTTGGCCAAGTCCGAGTCGTCGCGCATCACTAACGTAAGCGAGCGCTTGAACAAGGGCTCCATGGCCAGAGTTACCTGAGAGATGACGCCGAGCACCCCAAGCGAGACCTTGGCAGCGTCCAGGTCCGGGTCATGGGCGCCCAGCTCCCTCACCACGGCGAAACCCTCGCTCGCAGGCGCCGGCGTCACGATCCTCAGCCCGACCACGTACTCGTGCACGGCGCCTCCCTTGCCCCACAGCGAGCTCCCGTGCGCGCCCGTCGATAGGAGCCCGCCGATGGACAGGCCGTACCAGTAGGGTGAGTTTGGCAGAGCGAGCCCCGCCTCTGCGGCGACCGCGATCAAGTCCCGGAGGAGCATGCCGCTCTCCACCGTGATGCGCCGCTTCGCGACGTCGATGTGCAACGTCCGGTTCAGCCTTGCTGTGCTTATGATCGTGCCGTCCCGGCCTCCGGGGCAGGCCAGCTTGGGGACGCTGTGGGAGTGCTTGGTGGCCACCTTGAGCTTGCGTTTGGCGCAGGCCGCGGCCGCCACGGCGGCGACGAGCTCCTGCTCGTCGTGCGGGTAGGTGATGTTGGCGGCGTGGCAGATGGTGCGGTCCGTGAAGGAGCCATAGGTGTTGGTGACCGTGCAGTTGGACGTGCCGTGGGTGCAGACCACCGGGTCCGGCGGCGGGCTGCAGCTACCGAGCTGGAGAAGGACGCCTAGGGCGGCTAGGAGGAGAAACGAAACCAAGCTCTCCATTGCTCTTGTTTGTCTTCTTGACATCTGTTGCTCTTCTTGGATTGAATGGATACGTACCCTATTTATAGTACTCCGTAGTAAAGCTTGCTCTTGATTTTCCTCAAAGTTGACCAAAAGAAGAGCTTGCACTTTTTGTGGCGAAGAGAAGAACCACTAATAAAAGTGAAATAAACATTTCAAGGGAACAGAAGACCACCTTTACCTTCAGCGCCAACTGGAGATCTGATCGACGTGTGAGCATGCGTGTTCGGGTGATCAATGTTGTGATGTTGCTTCAGGATCCATGAATATTCTTTTCTCTATATTATTATCCCTACCAACATATTCACGCTGAATTCTAGAACTTGACTAGTTGGCACCCATGACATATCCAGGATATTGCGTGCATGGATTAAGACTAGAAGGAAAAGACGCGCGTTGCCGCGTCTATCATAATACGAACAACGATAGATTTTTTTTTACCGAAACATACATATAAAACAGTATTACCAATGAAGAAATAGTACAACTCGATCACTACATAGAAGTAGAGAAGAGACACAATTATTTAGTTGTATTAAGGTAGGAGTACAACACTTGACAGAAAGAGCACGACCCCACTTAAAAGAGCTCATTTAGACAATCAGTCTTATTTAGATAATCAAGATGCAATAATTATGAAATGCCATGAGAGTTAAATTGTGTACATGGTTCTACAGACATTTTATGATATGATGAACATTACAAACTCAAAGAGCTAGATTAGCCATCAAGATCATACAGTGAAGGTCATTGATGTTAATATAATGAAATCAAGTATATTTTCCGACATAAATTATCGCAAAATCAATAATAGTTGGCATAATTATGTCCTAACATATTTAAATAAATTGCATTGAATATGGTCAATACTATATAAATATAGAGGAACATTTCACCAATAAATACTCAATAGTTCACAAAAATATAGAGCAAACTGAGATCTTAAACATGCAATATTAATCTGTGTATTGGATCTGGATTGTATACAAAAAGTGTATGAATACCACCAACTACTATATATTGAATTATAGGAACACACTTCTTTTGACATACAATTTACATGTACTACTGTGAGGGTTGTAGGAAGTCAGCTCAATGGCGTTACTGTCCAGTAGAGGGGAGCGCACGTAGCATGAAGTTAACAATGGACTTGACAGGAGACATTAGAGATGGAGAGTCGACCAATACTAATAGCAACAGTGACAGCGGTGGTCGATGTGGAAGCCGATATGGATGTTCACATGCAACCAGTGGCGGAGGACCCCTTAGGGCATGGTAGGGCAGCCGCCCTACCTTGAATTTTGGCAAAAAATCGCATATATATAGGTATTTGCCTGAGATATATATCATTTTCAGTATTTTCGCTAGGTTTGGAAAAATAATAAAGGAAAACACGTATGTTGGGCCAACCATGGCTGTGTCAAACCACTAGCTGGGCCGCGCGTGAGTCTGTGAGTCTTAGGAGAGCGAGCGAATGGCTCGTTCCCTGAATCGTGAGTATGTTTGTTGGTTCTGGTTGCAAATAGCCCACGTAAAATAGTATAATTACCATTACACCAGTATAAATTATTTGTGTGTCTAGATAATTTTAGTTTTGTGACATCACTTTTTTCTTTCTTTTGGAGTTCGCCCTACCTTATTTTTTCTCCGTCCTCCGTCACTGCATGCAACTATTGTGAGAATTATAAAAAGCTAGCTCAATGGCGTTAGGTGTGTACCAGAGGGGAGCGTACGTGGCGTGCAAGTTAACAATGCACTTGGTGTTGGGTGGCCACCAGAAGGAAGTGCATGTGGTGTGTGCAAGTTAACAATGAACTTAAGCCTCCACATCAGGAATGGAGGTGTGTAGTCACATGTGTTTGACGAAGCCAGAGGTGTATGTGCAGAGAATGGCAAGCTTTACGTATGGATAGTTGTTTTTGGTTCAATACGACTCGAGGGAGGCGGAGGGAGAGAAATGGTGTCATGTGGCATCAGGGATGAGGTGTCATGTAGTCACAACTGCTTGACAAAGCCATAGGTGTGTGTGGAGAGAAGGGCAAACTTTGCGTAGGGACGATTGTTTTCGGTACAATACGGCTCGAGTGAGGCGGAGGGAGAGAACATCCTCGTGTGGCACGGGTGGAACGAAGCTATGTTGGACGCTAGACTTAGATAAGAGACAGGGTTATCGGATATATCGGTAGCTTCAAACTCACTGCATGCCATTTAAAAAAAAGAAACGACATGTTTAGATTTAATTTTTATAAAATAAAGCATATCACTGCGAGCACACACACTTTAGAATTTTTTTTGTATTTTTGTCTACACAAAAGGAGTAATTTTTATAGAAAATGAACTTTTTAAAGATGGGAATCCAATTTTATTTCACCAAAAATATAATATCACCAAAAATTTAATAGATAAGTAAACATATGTATATATTTAATAGAATTTTTTTTAAACTGAATTTAAATTGTGAACTACAACTAAATATAAATATAAAGTGAAATGTATAAAGTGAAATGAGTGGGGTCCATCATAATGTGGACATGTGGGAGAAGGAGAATCTTTATTCCTATGGAGCTTAGTATTCTTAGGGGATTATCAAGCTGGAGCAGGCCGCTCAAGCATCGGTGTCAGTTCTGCTAGCATTGCATGGTACACACCAGTTGAACCTAGAGCTTGAATTCTTTTTGTGGCGAAGCGAAGACCCATTCGCTTTTTTAAAGGGTACACAATCACCTTAAGGGCTAAGAGCATCTCTAACAGTGTCCTAAACACACTAAACCCGTAAAACAACTAACATTTATCTGTGCACCGTTAAAATTATGTGCAACTAACATTTATCTGTGCACCGTTAAAATTATGTGTGAATCAGTGACCGTAAAGGAGATCAGCCCGAGGAACTTTTTCGGAAGCGTCAGAAATCGTCCATTGAACTGGTCATGCGCGGGACAAGAGGTCAAACCGAACCATTCGAACCATGGCATATATATATATCCATGCAGAAATAGTTGGCGCGCTTGAAGTTTTGGCATTCCGACGAATAAGTACTTGCACAAATTCCATCTTGCGAACGTGAGCGACGTTGTGGTATGACCGGCGATTGTTGTGCAATTTTTTTTATTTATATACATGCAAGCTTGGTCGTAAGCTACATAAACTTTGACCGGAGTATCAGCATTATTGTTCAGCCAATAGTCGTGAGGTTCGCAATTTTTCATTATTGTGTCAAGTCTCTAGATCCATCAGCGACTAAGACTATCAACTTAATTCCTCGCCAACTTTAAGTTGGCTAACGGTCCAGGAAGACTTGCAAGCAAAAGGATTAGTACAAGAAAATTAGTAGATTGAGTTAGTGTTCATCGTTCTTCCGCTGTTCACATCCATCTACTGACACCTATTTTTTTAACGTAGTCAAATGAATTTGTTTGAACGTTGTACTCTAGTATATTATTTTCATGAGGTATTAGCACGGGAGCTACAAATAGTTGCACGGAAGGAGCAGTTTTATACAAATTCTTATCAAAGTGAACAAACTTATCCAAAAACTTGTCACATTGTGTAAACTCATAAAAAACAGTCTGAAACCATCCGATTCGTCCACATTGACAGCCAAGTCATATTTGTAATTTTCAGAAACCCTCCTGGATTATGCGTACCATGACAGTTAGCTCACGCACAAATTCCCCAATTCGTTTTCTAATCCCTAACCCTAGCTGATGGCAGAGGTAACGTGGATGCAACACGGTGACAGAGGCGACGTGGGTACACGGCGGTGGCGGCTCCGTGCACTCCTGCCGCAGAGAGGCGACGCGGGTGCACTTGCAAAACCTAACTACAAACACACATATATGATTAATCTATGTAGTCTTTCTACTAGAGATCTGTTTAGGTGGTTGATTCATGTAGTCACCTTAACTGACCCATTATTGTAGTAACGTTTATATCGATATCTCGCTACTTCTAAATTTTAATATAAAAATATATATGCATAATCATGATGTAGAGTCTGGATTTTGAGCCCATTTCGGGGGAAAAAAGATCGGTAGTGTATCCTAACTTACTAACTTCCTTATATAAACCGATTTTATACGTTTGGCCACAAGCATATGATTACAAGAAAAATAATATACAAGTGTCTGCTACAGCCTATTCCGTTGCACTGGCTAACATGAAAATAGAGGTATTAGTACTGGAGGTACAAATAGTTGCATGGGAGGAGCAGTTTCATACAAATTCCTGTCAAAGTGAACAAACTTATATAAAAAATTATCACGATGTGCAAACTCATACAAAAATAATCTGAAACCATCTAATTTTCTCCACTGTGGCGACGATCAGATGCGGCTTTGGTCGAATAAACGTTTGGAATCACAATTATATTAGTTGATAATGGTTTTACGCAGCATTCATGGTCGATTTCGTGCTGATTTTGGGTTTCAATCTGGAGATGGTTCATGCATCGCCGGCGGCAAAGTGCGTCTAAATTAGCAATGATCCGGCGGTTCTAATGCATTTTGGTTTGCACCTTATAAACGGGTGCAGCCATTCTCCATCGGGAGTCTTTGGTTCACCGGAAGGAGAAAACACCATGGATCCGATAAGTAGTGTGGTGAACAACCTGCAAAAAGTGAGAATTTTTCATATTATAAAAAAACATATCATTCTGACAATTCCAAATTTCCTAAAGGAAGGCACATATGCCAATGCGAATATGAACTGTAGTTTTCTTTTGCCCACTAAGACAATTACCAAATATATTACCCACATTTAATCGTGGTGAATACTAAAAGTGAAATGTATCAATCTCCAAATATCTTTAACAAAAGGACATGATAGAAATAAATGCTCATTGGTCTCATTAGACGAACAAAAGGCGCAACTCTTACAACCGGTCCACCCTCTTCTCCAAAGATTATCATTCGTTAATATAACCCTCCTATGAAGGAAGCACATAACAATTATAATGTTAAAAGGAACTTTCAGCTTCTACAAGTATATACATAAGTAAAGTGTACGTTCATTCATATATGAAGCATGCATAGACTTAACCGTAAACTTTCCATTTGGAGTCAATCCCCAAATTAACTTAATTATATTCATCAGTAGTTAGAGAAACTACTTTTCAACTATCTCTAACCATGATGTCCACTTGTCTCCCACCAGTGCACATTGAAATTCTATTTTCAAGGGATTGTTGGCTAACACGTGCGTCACCAAAACATCCTTATGACGCACAATATTATAAAAGGAAGGATACTGAAGAGCTAAAGTGTTGTCTCCGAACCATTTGTCTTCCCGAAACCAACCTCCCATGCCATTCCCCACTGAAAAGGAACCATTATCCACTATGCAGATCTAAAGCAGGATTGGTAGGAGTTGTACCTAGCCTTGCCCAACGCTGAAGCCCCGATGCCGCCTTGACTAGGTGATCTTTGTTCTGTTTTGAAGGAGATATGCCATAGAGGCAATTAATAAAGTGTATTTCTTTATCATATCTTGTTTGTTCATAATACGTTTTTGTGTCATGCTGTAACCGTATTAAGCGGAAACATTAATACGGGTGTGATACGTAAGCAACCAGGTCCCTAGTAGCCTCTACTAAGACTAGTTTCATTGCGCGATCGATGATCGAGGTTTCCCGATCATAGCGCATGGTGCCGGTCGGCAATGGAAGTCATGTCGTTAGAGAACGATGTGATGGACATACCCATATTTGTAGTACGTAGTCATTACGCCTTTGACCGTGAGACCAACTCTTATTGTTATTCCTGAAAGATACTTTGATTACACCAAACGACGTATCTTAATTAGTATGACAATAACGGTGATACTTTTGGGTATTGGAAAGGAGTAGTTGAGACGAGGGGTTAAGAGCGGGATTTGAAAGTCCGCATAGCAGGATAGATACTCTAGAGCCCACTCGGTGAGATTATGTCTAATGAGCTTGCAAGCATATGACTAGGTCACTGACGAGGTGCTAACTCGGCCAGTCCCAGGGTTGTGCACCCCGGGTTGATTGATGGGGAGAGAGGAGAGTGCAAGGTGATCACGACGGCTGACAAGCGAGGTTTACCCAGGTTCAGGCTCCCGGAGGATAACACCCTACTCCTGCTTGTCTGGTTATTGATGCGAGTAGCGATTACAATGGCGAGATTGCGATCTCGCTAGGGTTTGTGGTTCTGAGCGTGTCCTCTAGGACGGGCAACCCTCCTGGCTTTATAGGCAGCCAGGTCTCGGGTGGTTGGTACAGATACGGTAGGTCACAAGCCCTAACCGAGTTGGACTAGGATATGAGATACCCCGAGTGGGCCTTCTGCGGGCCTTTCCATCCTTGGCGCGGCCCAGGTAGCCTCACCGTGGGCTACCCGCAAGGTAGCTCCACGTCAGTAGCCCCCGAGTGCTTGATCGAGTCTCAGAGTCGGACAAATGACTCCTTCTTCCTGGACGCGCCATTGGATTGCTTGATCTTGAGCCTGAACTCGAATTTCTTCAGTCGAACCAGACGCTCCCGATGGGAGTAATCTGTGCAGTCGAATTACTTTGACTTCTTCTTGTGAAGCTTGCTTCTATTCAGCCTGCTTTAGCTTACTTGTTGGATGGATTCGGCTGCTTGAGCTTACTGTGTTGCCACTCGAAAGGTTACTTCGGGTGCTCAGATCACTGGCTGATCTTACCTTGTTGATTTCAGCTGTGAAGCTTACCACTCGAATGAATCTGTCGAGTTTCTTCGGTTAGTTTCGGAGCCGTTGGCTTGGTGACGTCATTGATGACGGTTTTGCTGCACGCCTCTGCGCCCGATGGGACATGACGTGGTGGGCCCCGCTGTCAGAGCTGACCACGTCCACAGTTGTCACGTCCCCGAAGTGGGCGCGAAATTTGCGCGGCACGATGACGACGCCTCGGTTCTCGTGCGTAGTGGAGGAAGTTGGCGGCGACGATTGGTTTTTCCGTGCGACACGTGGACGGCCGGATGGTCTCGCTCGGAGCCCCCGCGTGATGGACGGTTGAGATGCCGATCCTCGAGGAATAAGTACTGCGCCCTGTCGTTTGGGATGTCATCTTCTCCAATCCATTCTTGCCTTTTCCTCTCCTCTTGCGCTCTTCCATTGCCGCCGCCGTCCCGAGCTCAAAGCAATCTCTCCACGCACCCTGCGACCTAGGCGATGGGCAAGCCGAAGGGCACTGCTGGCTCCTCCGCCGCCGCCGTCGATGACGCCGGGTTGATGAAGAAGCCCGAGGGCGATTGGCAGAGGTCGTCGACAAAGAAGACCGATGTCGAGCTGCTCCGCGCGCAAGGCCTGCTGCCACCTGCGGACGAAGTCCAGGTACGAGTCCCTGGCAAAGAAGTGTTTCCCACTCCCCGCAATGGGGAGCGCGTTTGCTTCGCGGACTTCATTCCGCGTGGCTTCGGGTTCCCCATGCACGATTTTGTGCGCGGGCTCCTGTACGCCTATGGGGTTCAGATCCATGACCTGACCCCCAATGGCGTCTTGAGCATCGCGGGCTTTATCGTGTTATGCGAGTGCTTCCTGGGCGTCGCGCCCCACTGGGGCCTGTGGAAGTCGCTCTTCCTCGTTCGCAAGAACGTAGGGAAGAGTGGGCTGACCTTCCCAGTGGGCGGCTTCGGAATCCAGGTGCGCGGTGATACCGCGTACTTCTAGATGAAGAAGTCCGACTCCGTCCAAGGGTGGCGCCGGAGATGGTTCTACGTCCAGTCGAACGACGACGGACTGGACGCATTCGACGGCAAGCGCGGACTGCGGAAGACTGGCGCCTGGGCGCACCCGCTGTCTGCCGTGGAGAAGGAGGCTGTGCGGCCCCTGCTGACCCTGCTGCACGAGCTGACTCAGACCCTTGGGCGTGATGCGGGTGGCGTCTTTCTGATGGCCACCTTCTTCCGTCTTCGGGTGCAGCCACTCAGCGCCCGGCCCCACCCGATGTGGGCCGCCGAGGGCGTTAGCGCCAAGCCGCTGGATGACGAGGAGGTGGAGGCCAACGTCAGGTCCATCACCAACCTTCGAGCCGCGGACGCCTGCAACGTCCAGTGCCCCGTTGCTCCTTACGGGGCCGCGAAACCCGTTCCTGAGGTGAGTCTGATCTTGCTCTCTTTTTGTACTTGTTCGACTTGAGTCTACTTTGCATTTTGATTCGACTTGCGTCTACTTTGCTTTAGGGTCGGGCTCTGTTCATCAGCTATCCTCCTCTCCCCGAGAACGGACCTGACGTTGAGTCAAAGTTCGTCGAGGAGGAGGATGAGGATGAAGAAATCCCTTCCGCACACTCTCCCCACGATGAGGTGGAGGAGGAAGACGAAGTGGAGGAACCCGCGAAGAAAAAGCGGAAGCTTCCGGGTCGCGGCGAGTCTACCACCGCGTCGTCGCCTGCCAGGGGTGTGGATGTTGCCGAGGAGGAGACCGTGGCGACGTCCCCGGGTGCGCAATCTTCGGGTGGCTGGGAGGAACCTCTCAACGTTCCTCCAGTCAGCTCTGCAACGCCACGGTCCTTCGCGCGGATGCCTTCGCCTTCTCTGTCGAGCTTCGACGACGCCAGCTCCCCCAGGTTAGTTTCTTTGCAACATGTTCTTCGAGTAGTACCTTGCAGGTTCGCCGTTTAGTTGACATGTGTTCTTGATTTTGCTGCAGCCACCGCTCTGGCAACGTCAGCTCCCCCCTTCGGGACACAGAGCTTACTTCTGGTCCTTCGACTGGGCTGGAGACGCCTGTGGTGGTGGAGAAGGTGCACGTTGAGGCCGCCGGCCTGGCCTCGTCTAGACGGGCTCCTCCTTCGGCTGCCGAGGACCTTGACCTCCTGGACCACGTAAGTCTTCTCGTGTTTTCCTTGTATTTCTGATTTCTCATCGGGTGCGCGATCAGCGCTCCCGATGGGAGTAGCCCCCGAAGGTGCGGGTGACTAGTATAGTCGCCCGCAACTTTATTGACACCTTGCTCTTTTTATTTTCAGCCATACTATCGCCAGCAGCTCGACGCAGCCGCGGCTTATGTTCGCCTGGAGAAGGAGAGGGACCAACTGCGTTCCTCGCTGGACCAGGCTACTGGCCGGGTGGATGAGCTTGAGAAGGCTCTTCGTGAGTCTCGAGAGCGGGAGTTGGCGCGGGTCGTCCAGGAGAAAACTCAAATCGGTCGTCTCCTTTCACTCGCCGTTGTTCTTGGGGGTGAGTATCGGCTTGACGCTTACTGAGTCTTCGTTCCTTTTCTTGTCCTGACTTTGAATTTTGGCGCAGAGACTTGCGGTGGAGCTCCTCCAGAAGACGCGTCGAGCGACACGGTCGACTTGGCGACCGCGGTTGGCTTCTTCGACCGAGTTTGCGCCTATGCCTCGGATGCTCTGAAGAAGTCTTCCGCCGCGTTGGAGAAGTCGACCGGAGCTCTGGCCGTGGTGCATCAGAGCATCTTCCCGGGCAACCAGCCGCCAGCGACCGTGGACGCTCTGGCTGCACCGTTTGGGGACGCGACCACCATCGCCGACTTCACGCGGTCGCAGACGGTACGCGGCTCCGAGCTCACCTTCCAGCTCCTTTTAGGCCACCAAGTTCCAGGTTACTTCGAGAAGATCGTCAGCGGTTTTCCTCGCAAACCTGATGGTCGGACCGCGTCGCTGAGTGGCGTGAAGGAGCGCGCCTCGCAGCTGGCTGCGCAGCTTGTGGCACTCTTCGAGAGGGCCCTTGCTAAGGCGACTGAAGCGGCTGCTCGGAAGGGCCGTTCCCGGTCGCAGTCCGCGGCCTTAGAGTAGGCATAGTTGTAGGGATGCGGCAGTCGCTGTGACCTGTATTTTGAACTTCATGTTTGTAATGAATATTGCCCTGTCGGGTCTTTTGCTCTTCAGTATTGAATTTGCTGACTTTTCTGTCTTCTAAGTTGAACTGTGTTTGGCAGTCGCATTTCTGTATTGACTCTGCGTATTCCTGACAGAGTGCCATGCGCGATGATGCTCCACCTTCTCCCTTGGCCGAGCCGAGTGGCGCGGCTTCCTCTTCGGGTGCTCGCCGTCGTCGGGCGGCGTCGGCTCCTCCGCGCAGTGCAAATGAGTAGCGGGTAATCACCTACTTGAAGAACAAGGTGGTGGAGCTTGAGGCGACCCTGAAGAATACGGAGCGGCTGTTGCAGCGCTCCCAGTCGCATCCCACGGCGGAGTTCTCACGTCGTGAAGATTTTTTGCTTGGAGAGATGGACTTGATCAGTCAGCAGTTGCAGGGTATGTATCATGTTGGCGGCTGCCGTTGCTGGTGTTTGTCCTTCTCGTTCTGACTTGCAGTTCGTGTGCGCAGATGTTAATCCTGATTGGGAGGCCGAGCGGGCTCGCGTTGAAGAGCGAGTCACTCGAGAGGCGTCCGGCGACTCCTATGAGGCTCGCCAGTTCTGGGTGAACAAGTCGAGGGGGCGCGTCCTTGCCACGATGCTTGATCGTACGTGGCGCGCTGCCTTTCTTCTGGAGAGCTGCCGGAAGACACTTTGGCACGTCAACCGCGTGTACTTCCCGCATAATGCGCAGCCGAACGGGTTGCCTGCCTTGCTGGAGAGGTTCCGTGATGGCGAAGGGCTGAAGGAAGTTGTCGACGCTCAGCTTGTGGCTGGTGCAAACGCGGCGCTGGCGTACGTTCGGATGCACCGGCCACATCTTCCGCTTGAGCGGGTGCTTGAAGGCCTGCCAGGTGACGACGACTTTGACGAGACCTTGCCGGCTGCGCGCCGGATTATCCGGCAAGTTCAGTACTTGAGCGAGCGGCTTGTAGGTCCTCTCGATGCGCCAAAGGCTGAACCTGCAGTTTAAAGTAGCTGTCGTCTGATGCACAGGGTTAGCTATAGAGGGCAAATTTGCTTGTATAAATACACTGTAGTAGATTATAGCACTGTTTCGAGTAATGAGAATTGATATGTTTACTCGAAAGTGAGGGTGCCTGATTCGACCTGTGTGGCGCAGCTGCCGAGTATGCCAAGCAGCGGCCTAGTTTTTTCAAGTGTTACCTGTATGCCGCGGTCTCTGATTTTACCAGGTGGCGACTTAGGATCTTGACTAACTCCTGTCTGGCGCAGTCCCCGAGTAAGTTGCGTGACGGCCTAGGATTACAAGTGTTACCTGTTTGGCGCAGCCCCCGAGTATGTCGGGTGGTGACCTAGGATTTGGAACTTGACCTGTGCAGCGCAGCCCCCGAGTAGGTTCGAGTGGCGGCCGAGGATTTTTCTGAGTCCTGTTTGGCGTAGCCCCCGAGTAGGTCGAGTGGTAGCCTAGGGTTGCAAGTGTGACCTGTGAGGCGCAGCCCCCGTGTGTGGCGGGTGGCGCCCTAGGATTTTGGACTTGACCTGTATGGCGCAGCCCCCGAGTCTGTCGAGTGGTGGCCTAGGATTTTTCTGAGGCCTGTTTGGCGTAGCCCCCGAGTAAGTCGAGTGGTAGCCTAGGGTTGCAAGTGTGACCTGTGTGGCGCAGCCCCCCGTGAGTCGCGGGTGGCGCCTTAGGATTTTGGACTTGACCTGTATGGCGCAGCCCCCGAGTAGGTCGAGTGGCGGCCTAGGATTTTTTGATTCTGTGCTTGTTTGGCGCAGCCCCCGAGTGAGTTGGGTGGCGGCCTAAGCTTTTATTTCAACCTGTGTGGTGCAGCCCCCGAGTGGTTCGGGTGGCGACCTAGGATTTTGACTGTGCTTGTATGGCGCAGCCCCCGAGTAGTTCGGGTGGCGGCCTAAGCTGTTATTTCAACCTGTGTGGCGCAGCCCCCGAGTGGTTCGAGTGGCGGCCTAGGATTTTTGAGCTTCCTGAGTGACGGGAAAAGGAGACAGATTTTCTTCAAATCACTTTATTGATTCTTGCGAACAGGCCGCCTCATTAAAAACCTTCCAGTCCCCTCAGGTACCCTGGTAAGGAAAAGAGTGCGTCTGAAACCTGCCGCGCTGATTTTCTTGTACAATGGTTATTTGCGCTAGGCGTAGAATCGGCGTAGTTGTGCTACGTTCCATGGATTGCCGCAGTCCGCTCCCGTCTTCGAGTCCTTTAGGCGGTATGCTCCATTGCCTATTGCTTCTGTTACGATATACGGGCCCTCCCATGGGGAAGCGAGCTTGTGCACCTTCTTTTGCTTGAGTCGAAGAACCAGGTCGCCTGCCACGAACGCTCTTGGTCGCAGCCTCCGAGTATGATAATTGCGCAGGTCCTGCTGATATACGGCTGATCGTGCCAGGGCGATGTCGCGCGCTTCGTCCAGGGTGTCTCTGCTGTCTTCGAGTGCTTCCTCTGCTTCTGACTCGTCGTAGGCGACTACTCTTGGTGCGTCAAACTTGATGTCGCAGGGGAGGACCGCTTCTGCACCATACACCATGAAGAATGGCGTGTACTGGGTAGATCTATTCGGCGTTGTTCGCAGACTCCAAAGGACTGATGGTAGTTCTTCCACCCATGCGCCCGCTGCGCGTTTAAGGGGCACGCGCAGTCGCTTCTTGATGCCATTGCAGACTAATCCATTGGCTTTCTCTACTTGTCCGTTGGACTGCGGGTGTGAGACCGACGCGTAGTTGAGCTTGATCCCCTGCTCTGAGCAGAAGTCTTTGAATTCCTCGGCTGTGAAGTTCGAGCCGTTGTCGGTGATGATCCCATTAGGTACTCCAAACCTGAAGATGATTGACCTGATGAAGTTGACCGCTGTAGACGCAGTCGAACTTGTGATGGGCACGGCTTCGATCCACTTTGTGAATTTATCGACTGCGACCAGGAGGTGGGTATGACCTCCGGGTGAGGATTTCTTCAGCGGGCCCACCATGTCCAGGCCCCATTGGGCAAAGGGCCAGGCTAGTGGTATTGTTTTGAGCTCTGATGCTGGGGCGTGCGGCTTGTTGGCAAATTCCTGGCACCCTGTGCATTTCTTCACCAGCTCCTCGGCGTCCTGCATGGCTGTGAGCCAATAGAATCCGGCTCGTAGCGCCTTGGCCACCAGTGCCCGGCTGCTTGCGTGATGTCCGCATGTACCCGCGTGAATGTCGAGTAGGATGGCTTGGCCGTCGACTGGATGTATGCACCTTTGCAGGATTCCTGATATGCTTCTTTTGTAGAGTTCCCCGTTGATGACGGTGAAACTTTTGGAGCGTCTGATGATGCGCTTTGCTTCGACTGGGTCAGCTGGCAGCTTCTGATGCAGTATGTATGCCAGGTATGGTCCTGTCCATGTGGCTTCGACTAGCATGACTTCCATGGGGACCTTGTCCTGGCTTGGCGGGTTGACATCGCCTTTTGTGGTTGCAGTGCTTGCTGTACCCTGAGTCTTGATGGATCTTTGCGTGATGCACTCGAGGAAAACGCCGGGTGGGACTGGTACCCTGTCCGATCCCATGTTAGCAAGGGCGTCGGCTTCCTCGTTGCTTTCACGGCCGATGTGGCGTAGCTCGCAGTTGTCGAAGTTTCCTTCCATCTGATTGTAGAGGTCTCTGTAGGCGATCATGTTGTCAGCGATGGCGTCGCAAGACTTCATGGTTTGTTGTACCACCAGGTAGGAGTCGCCGTAGATCATGAGGTGCGTGGCGTCGCAGTTCTTGGCCATCCGCATGCCGTGGATCAGGGCCTCGTATTCGGCTTCGTTGTTGGACGGCTTCGGGAAGTCCATCTGCAAGACATACTTGAGCTTGTCGCCTTTGGGGGAAACGAGCACGACTCCTGCCCCGGCTGACTTGAATTTCTTGGAGCCATCAAAGTACATTTTCCACGCGTTGGACAAGTCGGGGACGTTCGGTAGCTGGGCTTCTATCCACTCAGTGGTGAATTCTGGGAGGACTTGGGCCTTGATGGACTTCGGGTGAGCATACTTCAGCCCCCATGGTCCTAGCTCGACAACCCACTTGGCGACTCGTCCTGTCGCGCGCTGATTTGTGAGGATGTCTGCTAGTCCGGAGGAGCTTACCACCGTGATCGGGTGCTCGGACAAGTAGTGGACGACCTTTCTGGAGGTCATGAAGACTCCGTATGCCAGTTTCTGGTAATGCGGGTAATTCTGCTTGGACAGGGTGAGCACTTCGCTAAGGTAGTAGACGGGCCTCTGCACCGGGTGGCTGTGCCCTTCTTCTTCGCGTTCGACTACGAGCACCGTGCTCACCACCCTGTTTGTTGCTGAGACGTACAGGTAGAGCGGCTCGTTTTCCAGTGGTGCCACGAGGACCGGAGAGGTTGTCAGTGTCTTCTTGAGATGGTCGAATGCGTCCTGCGCCTCTTGCGTCCACTCGAACTTGTCTGACTTCTTCATCAGTTGGTAGAAGGGTAAGGCCTTTTCTCCCAACTTACTAACGAACCGGCTAAGAGCTGCGACTCGGCCGGCTAATCGTTGCACCTCCCTGAGCTTCGTTGGTGCTGGCATTGTGAGTATGTTCTGCACCTTCTCGGGATTTGCTTCGATTCCTCTTGCGGATACAAGGTACCCTAGTAGCTCTCCGGCTGGCACGCCGAACACGCACTTCTCTCGATTGAGTTTGATCTGGTACACGTCCAGTGCGGCGAAGACCTTGCGTAGGTCGTCGACTAGGGTATCCTCCTTCCGGGTAGTGACTACGATATCGTCGACGTAGACTTGGACGATCTGCCCGATTAACCCCTTGAGGCATGCTTGCATTGTCCGCTGGTACGTGGCACCTGCGTTCTATAACCCAAACGGCATCGTCTGGTAGCAGAAAACGCCGTCGGGTGTAATGAAAGCTGTTTTCTCTTCGTCCTCGACCTTCAGCCTGATCTGCTGGTAACCTGAGTAGGCGTCCAGAAAAGATAGGCGTTCGCAACCTGCAGTCGAGTCGATGATCTGGTCTATCCGCGGGAGCGGGAAGTGGTCTTTGGGGCAGCATTTGTTGACTGCGGTGAAGTCCACGCACATGCGTAGTTTCTTCGTCTTCTTTTTCTCAACTAGAACCGGGTTGGCGACCCAGTCCGAGTCTTTGATCTCTCGGATGAACTTGGCGTGCAATAATCTGTCGACTTCCATGGTGATAGCGTCTCGTTTGGGACCCGAAAAGCGTCGCATGGATTGCTTGACAGGCCTCGCGTCCTTGTGTACTTTCAGAGAGTGCTCGGCGAGTTCCCTGGGTATCCCCGGCATGTCAGAAGGTTGCCATGCGAAGATTTTCCAGTTCTCACGTAGGAACTCGACGAGCGCGCTTTCCTATGCGGGTGTCAGGCTTGATGAGACCTTGACTGTCTTTCCGCTGTCAGTCGGATGGACCTGGTGGGTGACGGTGTCGTCATTCGTGTTGAACGCTGCGTCTTTGGCAGGCTTCTTGCGAGCCGGGAAGACGGTCTTGTCGTTGTCGGCTGATATGGCTTTGAACCGCTCTTCGACGCCGAAGGACTCGGAGATCTTGGCAAACTCGCGGTCGCAGCTGTTGGAGAGCCCAAAGTCACTGCGGACGGTGATTACTCCTTTTGGCCCGGGTAGTTTTATCATCAGGTAGGCGTAGTGGGGTACTGCCATGAACCTGGCAAAGCTTGGGCGCCCTAGGATGGCGTGGTATTGTGACTTCCAGTCGACGACCTCAAAGTCTATCGACTCCTTCCTGAAGTGTTCGGGTGCACCGAGGATGACGTCGAGTGTGATTGTTCCCATGGGCGTGATTGCTTGCCCTGGTACTATGCCGTGGAAGGTGGTCTCCGTTTCCGGCAATTTCTCTGTCGACCTGTTCATTCGCCTGAGGGTGTCGGCGAATATGATGTTGATGCCGCTGCCCCCGTCCAAGAACACCTTCTTCAGGCTGTAGTCGCCGATCAAAGCCTCAATCACGAGTGCGGCGTGCCCTGGTCGGACTACCTCCGCTGGGTGATCTGCCCTGGAAAATGTGATTGGTGTCTCCGACCCGCGCAGGTAGTCTGGTACCGCGCGCGGGCTGTTGATGGCTTGAAGTACTTGGCGTGTGATGATTTTCTGCCTCCTGTTCGACGGGGGTCCCTTCTGGATCATGTTCAACTGTCCCCGTGCGGCTGGGTACGCGTCGGCTGCTGCCGACGGACCTTGTTGCTGCTGCTGCGGCTGGGGGAACGCTCCTGCCGCCTGCACTTGATTGTTGTTTGCGGGTGCTGCCTGGATGGCTAGCTGCGGTGCCGCTTGTATGGCCTGTACTGGGGCGATGATTTGCTGCATGGCGTGGTAGATTTTTCTTGCTTTGCGACAATCCTTTAACAGGTGGTTTGAACCCCATTTTCCTGTGGACGGGTTGCGGAACGAGTGATGCTTACATGGTTGCATCAGTTCCTCTGCCGGGGTTAACGGGCGCTTCCACTCGCGCTTCTGACTTCCATCGCTGTGGTCGATGCTGCTGCTGCCACGGTTGTACTGACTCGAGCTGGGCTGTCGACATTGCTCGTGTTGTCTGCTGCCCTCACGCTTGACCTCGCGGGGGGTTTCATAGCCCGCCGCTACTAACTCGATTGAGTCGTGCGTGTAACGTGCCTTCCTCTTCTGACGTGACTCGCGCCAGCTGCTTGTTTCGCCTTCCTTTTTGGGAGAAGTTTCGCGGACGTAGTCCTCCCCTTCAGCCCATTGGTTGGCTGTCTTCATTAACTCTATTGTGGTCTTCGGCTGGAGCCTACCAAATTCCTCCCGGAGGTCGCGGCGAGCAACGACATGCATGAAGGCACCCATCACCCTGTCCTCTGATACGGGTTCCATGGTATTGCGGAGGAGTGTCCACCTCTGGATGTAAGATCGGAGCGACTCGTCTTTCCCTTGCTTGCAGGCCTGCAACTCGATGTAGGTCGTTGGTCTGGCGAATGTTCCCGAGAAACTTTTGATGAAGTTGTCCTGGAACTCTTCCCACGTTCGGAAAGAATCTTTGGGTTGGCTTGTGAGCCACCCGCGTGCAGAGTCTGTCAGCATGAGCTGGATGTACTGCATTGCCGTGGTCGATGTTCCGCCTTGGCAGGTGCAAGCAATAAGGTAGTCCTCGAGCCATAGCTTCGGGTCTTGCTTCCCGTCGTACTTTGGTGTGCCGGCCGTCAACTTGAAGCCTTTAGGCATACGGGTGTCGCGGACGTTGAAACTGAAGCATGCCGCACCACATGGCTCGAAGTCGCGGTCGGTATGGTCGTCCGCCTGTGCTGCGTTAGCCGAACGCTCCTTGCGGTTACGGTCCACCGTCTTCTGTGTCAGGACGTCTCGAAGGTCCTTGACTGGCTGTCGCTGCGCCGCCGGGATGCCCGACGTCGTTGGTTCGTGAGCTTGATTACCTGGCCCCTTAGCCGCTAGAGCTTCTTCGATTGCCCTTATGGAGGCAATTTGTTGCTTGTGGAGGAGGGAGCGCGCGTCGCCCTCCGGTGGCTGCGTGAGCCGAAGGTACGTCTCGACTGCTATTAAGGCAGCGTTTGCTGTTTTTGGGACGGGTATCCCGTTTTCATCTTCGGTGACAAAGGAAGAGTCGAGGTTGCGGGTGAGCCTTGTTCGATCAGCTTCTCCCATGTGGGGGATACGGGCTCTGGTTCGCCGTGCTCCCTGATTCACCTCTGTGGAGGATGTGAAGGAGAGAGCAGCTCGCCTGGCACTCGACGCATCCGCGTCCCTCTTGCGCCTGAGAAGTTCGGCCTTTTCGGCGCGAATTCGTTCGCCTTCCTTGCGTAGCAAGTACTGGACCGCCAGGTGATCGTCTCGATGTGCGTTGGGTGGCGGGAACGTGCCCTCGTCCACATGCTTCATTGCTTGGATCGCCATATCACGCGTGATGACAAGCTTCGTCTGGTCCGGCATGTCCACCTCCAGTGGGTATGCGGGTTCGTCTTCGTCGTCATGCGGCGCTGTGCCGGCCATGAAGACCTGCCTGGGGTAGGCATGGATTGGAGAGTTGGTGCTGCCGCTGCTACTTATGTCACCCGCTTCTTGCTCGGGGTCGAAAATTGCTGCAACGTGGCGCGCGGCGCACCCGCTGTCGCGTCTCTTCGCGATTGTCCATGTGCCCGCACTCGACGGGGCGAGTGCGAGTGGCTTGGGGTAGACCTGGGACTTCCAGGAAGATGAGGGCACGCGTGACGTTGATGTCGGACGCGGGCCCCCGGTCGCACGTGCGGGCGCGACGGTGGAGGTGGGGCTTGACATGATTGACCGCGCGATCGAGGTTGGGGTAGTAGACTCGATTCGCGTGGTCGTTGCCGAGATTGTCGACGTAGATGTCCTCTTCGCGGGTACAGCTGGCGCAAACCTTGCGGGTGCGGCAGATGCGATCTTCGCGGGTCCGGCGGTTGCGATCTCCGCGAGTGCGGCAGATGCGATCTTCGCGGGTCCAGCGGTTGCGATCTCCGCGGGTGCGGCAGATGCGATCTTCGCGGGTCCAGCGGGCGCGGTGGTCGGCGATTTTGATGATGCCGCCGCGCGTAACGCCGTAGTCGTAGACCTGAGTATGCCACGACTATCGATGCAACAGAATATGGAGCCGAAGGTGATGTGTATACCTTTGTCCACATCAGCGTACACCGATTGATGAGCTTTCGAGTGGGTGACGTACTCGAAGGAGCCGAATCGGATCGACTCCCTGATGGCGGGTGCGCCGATCTTCATTGCGGATGGAGCCGGCGTGACCATGATCCTAGCACTTGTTTGAACTTCCCACAGACGGCGCCAATTGACGAGGTGCTAACTCGGCCAGTCCCAGGGTTGTGCACCCCGGGTTGATTGATGGGGAGAGAGGAGAGTGCAAGGTGATCACGACGGCTGACAAGCGAGGTTTACCCAGGTTCAGGCTCCCGGAGGATAACACCCTACTCCTGCTTGTCTGGTTATTGATGCGAGTAGCGATTACAATGGCGAGATTGCGATCTCGCTAGGGTTTGTGGTTCTGAGCGTGTCCTCTAGGACGGGCAACCCTCCTGGCTTTATAGGCAGCCAGGTCTCGGGTGGTTGGTACAGATACGGTAGGTCACAAGCCCTAACCGAGTTGGACTAGGATATGAGATACCCCGAGTGGGCCTTCTGCGGGCCTTTCCATCCTTGGCGCGGCCCAGGTAGCCTCACCGTGGGCTACCCGCACGGTAGCTCCACGTCAGTCACGGAGACATGAAATCATAGACGAGTAGAAGATAGCGTTGTCGGTAACTGAGGTCCGGCTGGATATGAAGATATCTATGAACGGCGCTCGGACACGCTAAGTATCGCCATGGCAAAAGGTTTAAGACTTTACGTTCAGGTTTGATAGATGAAAGTCATTCGTTATATCACAGGGATTAATTCATGGGGTCCAGGCCAACGAGTTAGTCATTGATCAGAGAGGAGTCTCGACCATGTATGTTATTATATCGAACCGCTAGGGTAACACACTTAAGGGGTTTCGACAAGACAACCAGAAAGGAAAGAGATCACCGAGAACGTCCCGGGAGAGGTCTGATGGAGATCGGGCAGTGACGAAATAGTTTTCGGAGCTAGAATAAATTATATATAATATGTTTGATATTAATTAGTGTAATAATGTCTAAATATGATTTTATATATTTATTTTCGAATTTATTTAGGCTGATTTCACTAAATGGGCCTTCTGGTCGAAAGAAGGCCCAAGAGGGAAAAAATTCCCTAGGGAATTCGGTGGGGGTTTGGGTGGCCGACCAAGGTGGGCCAAGAGGCGCACCAGCCATGGCCGCACCACGCATGTGGGAATAGTCACACATTGCCTGGCTGGCAGGTTGGCTCCCCCCTGGGAGCCTATATATAGAGGGGCACCCATGGCTTTTTAATTCACCAATTAATTTCCTAATTCTCTCTCGATTTCGTGATTCCCTTTGTCGGAGTTGCGCCGAGTTGAGAGGGGGATCTCTTCCACCATAGCCCGCTGCCACGCTGCTGGTGTTCCGGTCCAAGTCTTCCGCTGCTCGTCCTAGGCTAGATCTTCGGAGGCCGTCGTTTCCACCGTACGTGTGTAACGCCCTGCGAGGTGCTGCGCTAGCGGTAATCGGAGGTCTGCTTCCTCTACACGACCTTGAGGTCGGCTTCGTCGGTCTTCATCGACAACGTTTGTGCGGGAACGTAATCCCCGCTTTCGGTCTACAAGGGTATGTATTCTGATCTCCGTTCGTACTACTATATCTGCATAGAATAGAACTTGACATGTTTTAAGGATATCGTTGCTAGGATTTTTTTTCCTGCACTTGATCCCCTTCATGTTTTTCACCCTATGGATAAGCTTGACTAAGGAATGTCGCCCGCAGAAAGACATACTCGCGCTATACAACCCCTACAAGCTCCAACCACCACCAAGTGAAACAAAGGGTGCCTCTAAAAGCAACGGTGTTAGGGTTGCCACCCCGCTGCCGCTCATGAGTTTGACTTGTGATAATTTTGTCTCCCTAAGTTTTAGGGCCAGGTTCATGGGTGTGCACCCTATGCAGCCGCATTGGGCCAAAAAATTAGGGTGCTCAAATATTTCGTGTAGCCAAACATAGGCATTAAGACTTGCAGCAAAAAAAGTCAGCCCAACTTCACCGTGGCCTTTTCCTTCCATCTGGCAAATTAACCTTACAGGGTCTTAAAAGCGATCGATGACAGGCGCCTCAGCCTCAGCGTCTGTGCTGGTTTTTTTTCTAAAAAAAAAACCAACGTGTGTGCTTCTGTCAGACCAAATTTAGTCTGTACGATCAGTCGATTGACATGTCCAGTGGCGCCACGTTTTAGAGAAAAGACGCCTTGTCGATCAGACGATCAGGTAGTTGTAGGTGATTCGTAAATCGTTGAGCGCCATGGTCAACCGAGAGGATCCTCCGTTGATGACGTCATAGATTGTTTATTTCTTTACGTTCATTCACTGACATATGGGTCCTGAGGAGAGGTTTGACTGGTCACTTGGTCAACAGATTCCCACCCGGATATAATATGGAGCTCTACGTAAACCAGGTACCGTATAATCACCACAAGTGAAGTTCAGGTACCGTATTGAGCGTATTGCTGAGTATAGGTACCGTATTGTGCTTTGATACATAATGAAACAAAAATTTGGAATTGACAGATCATTTCAATACATCCACTGGTGTGGAATTGGACTCAATTCAATTCCAAGCCCTCCAATACAAACATCCAGAAAGAATATTATGTAAATTTTATACCAGACTATTTTTGTGCCCTAAAATACATAAGCTATAGGACATGCCATCAGGATTTAGGCGCAACATACACTTGAGAGGCTATTGGGCCGTATCACCACATTCTGTAGGCTCAGCCCAACAGGCATCTAACGCGCCCTTTTTTCAGCTGCTCTTTTTGACCTAGTACAGTAGACAACCACTTTGTGACTCTGTTAATCCTTTCCCAAAGCAAAATCACCAATGCCCGATCTTGTCCCTACACACTGATGTTTATCAGCACAAAAAGATTGATGCTCTACGGTTCGGCACAAGATAAAAATTTGTAGTGTCAAATCAACCGGTAGACGATATATCAACGGTTTGAGTCCTTTTTGTGTTGCTATCTTCCAACTGTCCATGGCTTTTCTTCTACTCTACATGGCAAAGGCAAAGAGAGGTCGAACTAAAGAGAAAGTAAGACGGTGTGGTTTATTTATCATCCATGTTTAAATGTGGAGGCAAATCTAAGTGTGTGACATGCTACCGTGCATGCATGCATCATCTCGTGATCATAAAGCAGAGGAACACACGTGGAAAGGAAAGGCTAAAGCATGCATGCATATCAAAGCCGTGCTTGTCCACCACCTTTTGCTTTGCTACGAAAACATATATGGTACTCCGATCCCAATCTATTTGTATATGTCAGCATGCACCACACCGCATGTCATGCAGCCGATCAAGATCATGCATGGGCTCAGCTTATTTATTTTCTTCTTCTGTAGATAGATGTACATTTTACGCCTTTACAACATCGTCATCTTGAATCTGACTTTTTGTACACAGTACTTTACTACTACTAGTAGCTAGCTAGAGGCTGAGTGCGTTGCATATTCTGGATCGTGTCCAAGCAGACGCAAACTTTATCTTTTGTCACTACATCGATCAGGAAAAGAAGAAAAAGATAGAAACGATAAGGTAAACGAGATAAAGAAAGAAAAGTAGTTTACAGTCAAAAGAGTACGTAGCCAGCTTCATGAATCCATCCATGGTGGTGGTGGTGCTTGTCACTTGTCAGTGTGCAGGGAAGAAGAGCGGGGAAGGGTCTCTGTGCAGCTTCCCCTGGCGCACGTCCACCCTGACCCTGCTCATCTTCTCCTCGCACCAGTGCAGCTGCTGGTCGGTGATCTCCGGCATGCGCAGCACCCTGGCCACCACCTTGAGGTCGATCAGCCCCAGCAGCACCGGCACCACCTCCTCCTCCCGAGCCTTGCTCCGCTTCAGGCACCGCCGCGGCCGCGTCACGTCCTTAAGCCTGCTCTTCTTCTGAACCAACAAAAATAAGTTCAGATATATAACAGGCCGGTTGATCGCTCGGACTTCGGACGAAGATGGTTTGCGATCACTCACGTTCTTGTTGACTCTCTTGAGCGTGATTACCAAGGTCTGGTCGGCGGCGCTGGTCCGCTGCCGCACCATCTCCCGGAACATCTGGCAGTGGCTCCTCTTGTCGGCGCGGAGGAACGCCATGAACGTCCTGATGGACTCCTCAAGTATGTGCAGGAACTGCACGGCCGAAATCAAATCGTCCTTCTCGTCCTCCTCCTCTGCATTCATTCACATATATATAGATCTCCGATTATAAATCAGCAACAACAAGGTTACAGAGAACGCATGCACATCGATGGCCGGCGGCAGGGGTAACGTACCTCTGAACTCCGGCACGAGGAGCAGCTTGGGTGATGAGTTCTTCATCCGGGCGTACACCTCGGGCCGGCGGCCGCGCTCGAAGGGCTCGTTTTCGATGAAGCGGCAGAGCAGCACCTGGAACTGCTGGAACTCCTGCGCCACCCTCGCCGGGCAGCACCGCGCCTCCAGCATCATCGTCGTCGCGCCGTTGTGGCGGCGGAAGCTGGTGTAGTTCCAGTTCAGGGCCTCCCAGGTGAGGCAGATCTGGGCCACGTACACCCGCTCCAGCTCCGGGTACGGGTCGCGCAGCCCGATCGGCGGCGCCGGGCTCGGCGCCATGGACAGCTTGTGCGTGATCCGCTGCGACATCGACCGCGGCTGGTACTTGATCGACCGGAACGACTCTGCATCATGTTCATGAATGCATGCATGCACAAGATGAGCACATATATAGCGGAATTCTCAATGCAAACAAACTTTAATTGATTGACGTGTTTCAACAAATTTCAAGTGCAAACTTGGGAGTAGTGTGCTAGATTTTGTAATTTTTTGTTGGATTAGACTATTACGTGCATCGAAGGATGTGCAATAAGAATTCCTTATTGAGCCCACAAATGTCGTGAAAAGCGTGGCAGAAAACCGGAAATGCGGCTGCCTAAGCTTCTTGTTGACAACAAAAGTTGGTCTTAGGTGATGATTGTTATAGCTAGCTTAG
The DNA here is from genome assembly GCA_026929855.1 of Poa annua. NCBI lineage: Eukaryota > Viridiplantae > Streptophyta > Magnoliopsida > Poales > Poaceae > Poa > Poa annua. Next base: position 1,054,512 of record CM049428.1, on the reverse strand, counting down.
CTTGGGGAATATTAATTTGGTGATGATGATGTGCCGATCAAATTACTTACTTAATGTGGAGACAAACTTTAAGTGCAAAAAAAGAAAGTAGTCTCTTAGTTCACCTGTCTCGGTGAGCTTCTGGGCGCCGACGCGGTGGAAGTACACCATGTCCTCGTCGTACTTGCGGAACAGGGTGTAGGACTCCCACCGCGCGGAGCTCCGGCGCGACGACGACGAGAAGAGGTCCGAGTAGCCGTCCTTGGCCACCGCGGAACCCTGCCACTCCACCGAGCTCTTGGACGTCGACTCGCTCGTCAGTGTCGACGCGCCGAACCGGCAGCTGCTGTCCTTGTCATCCTCCTCCTGCTGGTCGCGCCGCGGCCGAAGTAGCCGCGCTCCCTCGCCGCCCTCCGGTGGCAGCAGCTTCCTCGTGTCGACTAGTGCGCGGCTGTTCATGAACCGCTTCACGTCGGGAAACTCAACCTTGTCGCCGTCCTCCTCTTCGTCTTGGTCGTGGCCGTGCACGTTGCGATCGTCTTCGCCTCCTCTGCCTTTTGGCTTCTCTGAAACTGTCAAGAGTGAAAAAGATGAGCTGAAATGACTGATAAAAGCGAGAATATGAACGATGCGGTGAATGGGAATGGAATCCATGGAATGGAATGTAGCCAGCTACTACTAGCTAGCTAGGAGGTTTGCTTGCCTTGGACGGAAACGTCTTCCGGTACTGACTTGACGACCGGGATATTCTGCTGATACCCATCCGGCGCCCCGGCGACGTCGGTGGCGGCGAAGGTGACGGTCATCATGCGCTTGGCCTCTCCTTGTTCCTGGCCATTGGCGGCAGTCGCAGCAGTAGCAACACCGCCGCCGCACAGGTCCACGCGCCGACTGATGATGCGGTCGGTGGATGCCGCCGCCACCTCCAAGCAATGTGCAGCGGTGCCACTGCTGTACAGGTGATCCTTCCCTTCGTCGCCAAGCAGGGCCTCGTCGAACCAAAACAGCGTGTCCTCCTCTTGCCGCTCTCCTTCTCCGGCGATGCCGGCGTCATCTCTGCGGTAGGTATTCTCTGCGTGGTTGTCACGGCCATGATCCCTGCTCGATCGCACCGCACGTACAAAGAAACAGTTAATATATACACCAGAAGATGAAGATCTCTGAATAGGATAGAGGTAGAATCAGGCTGCAAACCTTGCGTGGCAGAGGCGAGCCAAGAGCTTGGCAAGGAGGTAGAGCAGGAGGTAGACGAGGAGGAGCAGAACGCTGAGAGAGGCCAGGCCGTGTGGCAGAGGTGTTTCCATGGCCACGGGACGAGGCGAGGTCAGATGTCTTCCGTACCAGCAGCCATGAGCAGTAGCCTCCGAGCCAAACACTTGTCGCAACCCCACCGGAGAAGAAGAAGAAGAAGAAGAAGAAGATGATGATGAACCACTGCTGCTGCTCCCATTACGCATCTATGTGCGTCTCCTCCTCAACCAGTACTCCCCGGCCGTGTTCTAGTTCTAGGTGGCTTGGTCTAGAGGCTTTTCTGCTTTGGGGCTTTAATTTGGCTAAGGAAACCAACCAGAACGCCACACCACACACACTGGCTGGCAGCAGCTCGTTGTTGCTTGCTTTGGTCGCGCGAGAGGAGAAGAGAGAGAGATCAAAGGGAAGATTGTTTGGGGAAACTGGAAGTTTATAGGCTTCCATAAAGGTATGTTAGAGAGATAAACATGGGGCATACGTGCATGGGGCCCGATCGACGTGATTGATGTAAAGACGACTAAAGAGAAGATGTGGCCGATCGATGGGTGGCCAAAGTTAGCAAGCAAGTAATCTTGGAGTGATTGATTATTAGGGGAGCAGTAAACAATGTGAGAAGAGACAGAAGAGGCAGGCCCCTGCGTCAAGTGACTTGCATTAGGAGCTAAGCCTATATGCGAGATGCGTTCCATCGCCCTGCCCTGCCCTGCCCTGCCCTGCGGGGTTTGGTATCATCGCGGCTCACATCAATCGTCGGTCAGTCTTCACCGGCCTTGATGTTCTAGTAGCACTACAGCTAAGTATACTCAATTTGAGTAGTAGGTGCGATCGACTGGCGCCATTTGCTGATCAACAAAGAAATTAAGAGGTCAGAACATCAATACGAAAAGAGGGAAGTGGTCCAGTATTCGCGTTAAACCGTCAAGGAGTGGGTGATATTTCATATTTGTAAGCCTTTACATAGAACTAAGCTATTCGTAAGAATGGATCATCTGCAAAGATTACCAAAAGAGATGCCCAATTCGTTAGAGAAAAGTCGTTCTCTACTCGTAAAGTGTCGTCCTAGTACGTAGCACCGTGTCGCAACATATTTGGATCGTGGACGGCGTTTAGAGCGGGGCGTCCTAGTAGCAGGATTCACCGTGTTACTAGGACGACAAATTCACTGTGCTAAGACGTCGGCGGAACTTTCCACTCCTCCGGATTTTCCTTTAAGGCATATTTGGATTGCGTGAATTTAAAAACGTAAGAATAGGAAAACCATAGGATTGAGATGCACGTGCGGTGAATTCCTACAAGATTTGAAAACACATAAATACCTACATGATTGAGAGCATAAGGAATGTATCCAACCGGAAAAGATTACTCCCTCTGTTCCTATACGTACGGTGTATAGTTTTTTGTACGGATATTAAGACGCCAGAATTTAACACATGGTGGACTCATTTGTCCCCGTAAAAAACTGAGAGAGATGAGTTCCTAATAGTCAAATTAGAAACAATGTCAAATCCCTCCTTTCTTTCATATCTCCACAAACCGTCCGGATTGGTAAAATTTTCCAAAAATCGCAATACACATTATAATTTGGAAATTTACTAAAAAAAACTATACAGCCTACATCTAGGAACAGAGTATGATATTTACCGCATGCCAGTCTATGGAGAAAAAACATGTCTTAGTATGTGCTCCTCTAAGGGCATCACCCCTTATTTTCTATTTTTAGTAAAATAATTCGAAATTTGGCAATCACAGGATGTGTTCACATCTGGTTCCCCTCAATATCATACACAATACTTTCATTGCCGCATAAAGGCCTTCATTGAGTCTTTATTTATCATCGTAATACGTATATAGGACTTTCCATAGATTCAATTTAGAAAAGTTTCATTTTTCTATGCAATATTCACAGTAATGGTCAACAAAATTCTATATGCAATACTTGCATTGAGAAAACATTCATTGTAAAATAATGTCAAATACAAGAATAGAGAGATCTACTACCTGATTTTCCGAAGACACGTGGGTTTATAATAAACCTGTCCATAACCTACCTTTGAAATTGAATGAAAACTTGTTCCTTTTTTTTTCCTCTTATGTTTTTGGTCACATGATTGATATTTTTCCATGATAACTATGAAGAGGCGAGGACTAAACCCTACGCAAGTTGATCAAGATTAGAGTATTAAAAAAGATGCAGTGTAGACACCTAGTTGGATTCATGATAACTCTGAAGAGGCGAGGGCACACATCTAAGACTCTAAAGAGAAAACGCAATGTAGACACCTAGTTGGACTCAATTCACGAAACCAGTTTGCCGACCTGCCGAGGACGGAGCCACTAGGCGAAGGCGAGAAGACGGCGAGAATACGAACAGGTGAGGCCCCGCATCCAGGTTTACGAATCGCCTACAGTTACAAGCCTGATCGTCTGATCGACAAGGCGTCTTTTCTCTAAAAAAATGGCGCCACCGCTGGACATATCAATCGACTGATCGTACAAACTAAATTTGGTCTGACAGAAGCACACACGCTGGTTTTTTTTTAGACAAAATAAAACAAGCACACACGCTGAGGCTGAGGCGCCTGTCATCGATCGCTTTTGAGGCCCTGTTAGGTTACCGGCCTGTTAATTTGCCAGACGGAAGGAAAAGGCCACGGTGAAGTTGGGCTGATTTTTTTTGCTGCTAGTCTTAATGCCTATGTTGGGCTACACGAAATATTTGAGCACCCAAAAATTTGGGCCCAATGTGGAACAGCCGCACAGGGTGCACACCCATGAACCTGGCCCTAAAACTTAGGAGAGCCAAAATTATAACCAGTTAAACTCATGAGCGGCAGCGGGGTGGCAACCCTAACACTGTTGTTTTTAGAGGCACCCTTTGTTTCACTTGGTGGGTGTTGGAGCTTGTAAGGGTTGTCTCGCGTTGTATACACATGCGGCTTGACGCAAGCATGTCCTGCTGCGGCGACGTTCCTCAGTCAAGCTTATCCATAGGGTGTCAAACAGAACAGAGATCACCCCGTCAAGGCGGCATCGGAGCTTCAGCGCTAGGGCCAGGCTGGGTTCAGTTCCTATATGTCCTGCTTTAGATCTGCATAGTGGATGATGGTTCCTTTTCAGTTGGGATCAAAATGGCATGGGAGGTTGGTTTTGGGAAGGAAATTTGTTGGGAGAAAACACTTTAGCTCATCAGTATCCTTCCTTTTATAATATTGTGCGCCATAAGAATGTTTTGGTGGCGCACATGTTAGCCAACAATCCCTTGAAAATAGAATTTCCATGGGCACTTGTGGGAGACAAGTGGACATCCTGGTTAGAGATAGTTGAAAAGTTGATGAGAGTTTCTATAACCACTGATGAAGATAATTAAGTTTATTTGGGGATTGACCCCAAATGGAAACTTTATGGTTAAGTCTATGCATGCTTCATATATGAATGAACATAAACTTTACTTATGTATATACTTGTAGAAGCTTAAAGTTCCTTTAAACATTATAATTGTTATGTGCTTTCTTTATAGGAGGGGTATATTAACGAAGGATAATCTTTCGAGAAGAAGGTGGACCGGTTGTAAGAGTTGTGCTTTTTATTAATTTGATGAGACCAATGAGCATTTATTTCTATCATGTCCTTTTGTTAAAGATATTTGGAGATTGATACATCTCACTTTTAGTATTCACCACGATTAAATGTGGGTAATATATTTGGTAATTGGCTTAATGGGGACAAGAAAACTAAAGTTCATATTCGCATTGGCATATGTGCCTTCCTTTAGGGTACCTTCCTTTAGGAAATTCGAAATTGTCGGAATGATGTAATTTTTTATAATATGAAAAATACTCACTTATTGCAGGTTGTTCACCACACTACTTCTCGGATCCATGGTCATTTCTCTTTCCGGTGAACCAAAGACTCCCAATGGAGAATGGCTGCACCCGTTTATAAGGCAGTTGTGCGGGCTGTTTTGTCCCGATATGGCTGGCAACATTCTAGAAGACTCTAATATATGCAGCCTTTCTATTAGAGATTTGTTTAGGTGGTTGACTCATGTAGTCACCTTAACTGACCCATTATTGTAGTAACATTTATATTGATACCTCGCTACTCCTAAATTTTAATACAAAAATATATGTGCATAATCATGATGTAGAGTGTCTGGGACTTTGATCCCATTTTGGGGAAAGAAAGATCATGGAAAAAAAATAGCGCGCTATTTCGCGGTTATTAGCGCGCTATAGCGTATTTTAAGGGGCTACGCTATATTTGGTCAAAAGTTGACGCTACCGGGCTAATGACGTTTTTAGCGCGCTAAAACACGCTAAACATTGTAACGTTATAACGCCGCTACAAAAAAACCTGAAAATTGACCTTCACCTAACCCTAAACATTAATCGTGTGTGACCAGCTCACTCGAAACCTAACAAAAATAAATCCACTAGATCGAGGCCGCGGCGGCAAGCTCATCTTCCGCCGGACTACGAATCAAGCTCATCCGTCCAGCTGACCGGCAGTGGCGTGCTTCCTCGAGCTCTGCTTCTTCCCGTTCCTCAAGCTCGACTGGTAGCGGCGGCGGCGTCTTCCTCGAGCTCGACGCACAGCGGCGGCGGCGTCTTCCTCAAGCTCGACTGCAGCTTCAGTGCGCGCTTCTTCTTCCTCAAGCTCGACGCACAGCGGCGGCGTCGTCTTCCTCAAGCTCGACTGCAGCTTGGTCCTTCCTCAAGCTTCCTCTGCACACCATGTCCGCCACGCCCTCGGCACCTCAGCCAGGTAAGAGTAAGACTAGCTTGTTTCTTGTTGCTTCCAGGTAGCCTCGCCCACCGCACGGTTGCGAGTCTTGCTGATTCTGCTGCGCACCATGCACTGCTATTTCTTGCTGATTCTGATGTCTGAAACCAACTAGCTTGTTTAGACTTTAGAATTAGATGTAGAGGTTGCTTGATTATTTAGAGATCTTGCTTGATTAGCTCAGCCACTAGTTCATAAGTGAAGGTTGTTTAGGCAGTATCTACCGATGGTGATGTATCCTGCTCGTGTTGTCTTAATTTGTAATGTATCCTGCTGTCTAATGTAGGTGTTGGCGCGTCAAGCACAGCCTCAACAGTACAAGTACAAGCTGAAATTGCTGCTGTAAAATCAAAAGATCCAGGATGGAAATATTCCATTTGCCCCGACCTCAACAAGAAGAACTCATTGAGGTGCATTTTCTGTCAGAATGTGTACAGCAATGGAATTACAAGGATGAAGTTCCACCTTGCACATATACCAAATTCTGGTTGCAATCTCTGTGAAAAAGTTCCACCTGATGTAAGAGAGGAAATCCTCCAATATTTGCTAAAGAAGGGTGATACGAAGGCACTCAAGATCAATGAGCAGAAGAGGAAAAGAAGTGAAGTGAATCTAAACCACTCGGAAGGGGAATATTCAAGTGAAGAAGATGCCACAAATGATTCGGTTGTAGTGCTGAAGTCATCCAGAGGCGCAAGATCTAAATCCACAAGTGGTCCTATGGATAAGTTCTGTGAATTAACACCGGAAGAAGCTGTAGCTGCAAGGAAGGGAAAATTTGTTGAGAAAATCTAATCAAAGTTGACAACTGGGGAAAGACAAAAGAAAAGGAACCGTACTTGTGACTACATCTGCCAGTTCTTCTATGAAGCATGCATTCCATTCATTGTTGTCAATCTACCAAGCTTTGAGCTTATGCTTCAGTCAATTGGGCAATACGGTGAAGACCTCCCAGGTCCCAGTGCTTATGAAATGGGTGGCCCATTCATGGAGAAGAGGAAGAAGAAAGTGCAGGAATCATTTAAGGCACACAGGAAATGTTGGGAGCTTACTGGATGTACAATAATGACAGATGCATGGACAGACATAAGAGGAAGAGGGGTAATGAATTTGGTAGTTCATAGTGCTTATGGTGTTGTTTTTCTTGATTCGGTGGACTGTTCTGCTGTCAAGAAAAATGGGAAATATATCTTTGAGCTTGTTGACAAATGTATAGAAGAGATTGGGGAGAAGAATGTAGTTCAAGTGGTGACTGACAATGCAAGCGTGAATCTAGCAGCAGCTACTTTGTTGAAAGCAAAGCGCCCCAACTTATTCTGGAATGGCTGTGCTGCACACACCATTGATCTGATGCTAGAGGACATTGGGAAGCTGCCTTTAGTTGATTCCACTATTTCACAAGCTAGAGGTGTGACTGTTTTCCTTTATGCACACACAAGGGTTTTACACCTGATGAGGGAGTTCCTTGGAAAAGATCTTGTTAGATCAGGTATTACAAGGTTTGCTACAGCATATTTGAATTTGAAGAGCATGTTGGACAACAAGAAGCAAATCCAAAAGCTATTTAGATCGGATACGATGGATGAACTGGGCTATTTAAAAAAGGTGAAAGGAGATGCAGTCAATAGATCAGTTCGATCTCAAAACTTTTGGAAAGGAGTAGATGTTGCTGTGAAATTCTTTGAGCCGTTGGCTATTTTGCTAAGAAGAATGGACAGTGATGTACCTGCTATGGGATTCATATATGGTGCATTTTTGGATGCAAAAAAGGAAATCACAGCAAAATTTGAACATGAGGAAACTTCTTGTCAAGAAGTGTTGGACATTGTGGATAAAAGATGGGATAGCAAATTGAAGAGGCCATTACATAAGGCTGGATACTTCCTAAATCCATACTACTACTATGAAAACATGCTAGCCATTGAGTTAGATGGTCAATTTCAAGCTGGGGTTGTCACTTGCATGGAAAAGATGGTTCCAGATGTTGCACACAAGACAAAATCACGGAGGAAATCAGGGAATATCAGAATGAAAACAGATCATTTGGAAGAGAGAGCGCTAAAAGGCAGCGGAGAAACAAAAGTTTTGATCCAGGTAATATTTCTTTCTAATGTTCTCAATTCTCAATTGTCAAATGGTTTCTTAACCGAGTTAGCTCTTGTTTGTTCTTTGCAATGCAGCTAACTGGTGGTCCATTCATGGGACAAGTGCACCAAATCTCAGAGTTTTGGCGATGAGAATTTTAAGTTTGACCTGCAGTTCCTCACCTTGCGAGAGGAACTTTAGTGTTTTTCAGCAGGTAAGCTTGTTGTTAATTTTGTTCCTAAAAATTTGTTATGGAGCATGCGGATCTGAAATGTGATCAGCAGTCCAAAATTGGTAGTGTAGGCAAGTTTCTGTACTACTAATTTTCAACACCTCATCTAATACAGGTTCAAGCAAAGAGACGTAACAGGCTACTAAGCAAGAGACTTAGAGACCTTGTGTTTGTCAAGTTCAACTCCAAACTCAACCATAAGAGAGAAATGAGAAACCGTGACCCACTTGAGGACACAAGATATGCAGATGTTGTAGAAGATGAAGACAATGAGTGGATCACAGGTGTTGTGCCTGTTCTAGTTGTGCCAATTGAAGTTGAAGATGATGAACCTGAAGCAACAACACAAGGGCATAGAGTTGCTCGTCGTAGGAAGAGGATGCTTCCTGTTTTAGGTGGTGATGAGGATGGGCAATCAGATGGTTCTTCTAGTGAATCTGAAGATGATGCCAATGATTCCGATTAACCTTAATGTCTTTTATAGTTTCTTACTTTGTTTCTCATGGATTTAAGCCTCGTATTTGAATTTGTGCCATGGAGTTGGCCCTCACTATTGCTGCTTATGCATGTATTGCACTATTGCCGCTTTTGTACAAATGTTTAGTGTTGAAAAGCCTGAAGTCCTTAATATTTAGATTCTTTATCGTCATTTTTTTCATCACGCTATTTTTCATGTAACTTCGCTATATCTCGCTATATCTTCTATAGCTTCAGGAGGAAGACCACGCTATTTTCGATAGCACGCTATTTTTTTCCTTGAGAAAGATCAGTAGTGTATCCTAACTTACTAACTTCCTTATCTAAACCAATTTTATACGTTTGGCCACAAGCATATGATTACAAGAAAAATAATATACAGGTGTCTGCTATAGCCTATTCCGTTGCACTGGCTAACATGAAAATAATATACTACAGTACAACGTTCAAACAAATTCATTTGACTGCGGTAGATGGATGTGAACAACGTAAGAATGATGAACACTAACTCAATCTACTAATTTTCTTGTCCTATTCCTTTTGCTTGTAAGTCCTCACTTGCACCGTCAGCCAACTTAAAGTTGGCGAGGAATTAAGTTGATAGTTTAAGTCGCTAATGGATCTAGAGACTTGAAACAATAATGGAAATTGCGAACCTCACGACTATTGGCTGAACAATAATGCTGCTACTCCGGTCAAAGTATATGTAGCTTTCGACCAAGCTTGCATCTATATAAATGGAAAATTTTGCACAACAATCGTCGGTCATACCACATTATATCAATCGGCGCTCACGTATGTATCATGGAATTTGTGCAAGTACTTATTCGTTGGATTCAAGCACGCCAACTATTCTGCATGTATATATATGTAGGTCATGGTTCGGTTTGACCTCTCGCCCCGCGCATGACCAGTTCAAAATACGATTTCTGGCGCTTTCGTAAAAAGTTTCTCAGGCTGATCTCCTTTACGGTCACTGATTCACTTACGGGGCACGGATAAATGGTAGTTGTTTTGTAGGTTCAGTGTGTTTAGGGGCACTGCTAGAGCCCTCAACGTGATTCTGGGCCAGGTTAGGAAGCCCAAAAGAAGTGTCGGGCTTCCAATCAGCTTTTCCCCATCGCGAAGCTACTGTCCTTCACGTTTCCAGAAACTGGCCTAGAGGTGTTTCTGGACAGCTTCCCGCAAAGGGCCCGAACCGGTACGACCTGGCCCCTAGTTTTCGTTTTAATTACGTGAAACCTGCCACCGCACAGAAGAAAACAACTAGAGGAAAGAAATCACGTCATGACCCACCGTCCCGAGTCGTCCTCTTTCCTCCTAGGTCGTGATGGGATCGAACGGATTGCTGCCGCCAGCATCGTCGTCGGGCCGCATCCCCATCCGCCGCGGGGCCGCATCTCCATGTCGCCACCTTCTTCTCCATCCTCCCCAGCCTCCGTCGCCATCCCCTGCTCTCCATCCACCGCCGGCCTGCATCTCCACGCCGCCGTCGGCCACTTCACCATTCGGCCCTGCTACCGCTGCCGCTCTCCTCTTCAACCGGACCCGCCCCTGCCACGCGAGGCCGCCGACGCTGGTGACAAGCTCGTCGAGCCGACACCGACAAGCTCATCAATGCTCCTCACAATCTGGAGTTCTGGACCTCTCAGGCGCTCGTGACAAGCTCGTCGAGCCATCCAGAGTCGCCTCTTCCTCCTAGTTCTAGACATATCAATTTTGGACTGTTTGTGATCTGGTTGCTCTAGCATGTCTTGCAAATTTTGGCCTAGAACGTGTACTGTTTGTGATCTGTGCAATACTTGCTAATTTTATAGCTATGAATTGATCTTATATACTATGTAAATAGATATGAATTGATATTATATACTATGTGAATATAAAATCGTTATATAAGCATCAAATTCAGGTGTGTTACAAACATCTCACAACAAATAAGCAAAACCGCATAAGCCTAAAAGAAGTCTACCAAACAGTTTCTAAAAGTTTCTCACCACCACAGTTTCTCCCCACCGGAATCTTAACCCGGCTTATGCATAAGCATAATCTCAAAAAAAATGGCCCATTGTACCCCTTAAAAAAGCGAATGGGTCTTCTCTTCTCCACGAAAAGAATGCAAGCTCTAGATTCAACTGGTGTGTACTGTGCAATGCAAGCAGAACTGACACCGATGCTTGAGCGGCCTCTTCCAGCTTGATAATCTTAATCCATGCACGCAAGATCCTGGGTATGTCATGGGTGCCAACTAGCCAACTTCTAGAATTCAACGTGAATATGTCGGTAGGGATAATAATATATAGAAAATAATGTTTATGGATCCTCAAGCAACATCACAACATTGATCACCCGAACACGCATGCACACGTCGATCAGTCAATCAGATCTCCAGTTGATCTCTTCTGTCATCCCTTAAAATGTTTATTTTGCGAATGGTTCTTCTCTTCGCCGCGAAAGGTGCAAGCTCTTCTCTTGGTCAACTTCGAGGACTCAAGAGCAAGCTTTACTACTCCAAATAGGGTACGCATCCATTCAATTCAAGAAGCAACAGACGCCAAGAGTACAAACGCAATGGAGAGCTTGCTGGTTTCGTTTCTCCTCCTTGCCGCCCTAGGCGTCCTTCTCCAGCTCGGTAGCTGCAGCCCGCCGCCGGACCCGGTGGTCTGCACCCACGGCACGTCCAACTGCACGCTCACCAACACGTATGGCTCCTTCACGGACCGCACCATCTGCCACGCCGCCAACATCACCTACCCGCACGACGAGCAGGAGCTCGTCGCCGCCGTGGCGGCCGCGGCCTGCGCCAAACGCAAGCTCAAGGTGGCCACCAAGCACTCCCACAGCGTCCCCAAGCTGGCCTGCCCCGGAGGCCGGCACGGCACGATCATAAGCACGGCGCGGCTGAACCGGACGTTGCACATCGACGTCGCGAAGCGGCGCATCACGGTGGAGAGCGGCATGCTCCTCCGGGACTTGATCGCGGTCGCCGCAGAGGCGGGGCTCGCTCTGCCCAACTCACCCTACTGGTACGGTTTGTCTATCGGCGGGCTCCTGGCGACGGGCGCGCACGGGAGCTCGCTGTGGGGCAAGGGAGGCGCCGTGCACGAGTACGTGGTCGGGCTGAGGATCGTGACGCCGGCGCCTGCGAGCCAGGGTTTCGCCGTGGTGAGGGAGCTGGGCGCCCATGACCCGGACCTGGACGCCGCCAAGGTCTCGCTTGGGGTGCTCGGCGTCATCTCTCAGGTAACTCTGGCCATGGAGCCCCTGTTCAAGCGCTCGCTGACGTTCGTGAAGCGCAACGATTCGGACTTGGCCAACCAGGTGGCTCATTGGGGCCGCCTCCACGAGTTTGCCGACTTGACCTGGCATCCCCGGGAGGGCAAGGTCATGTACCGCCAGGAAGACCGCGTCGACGTCTCTACGCCGGGCAATGGCCTGAACAGCTTCCTCATTTTTCGCGCTCGTCCCACCAACGCGACCATCGACGCGAGAGCCGCCGAGGAGTTGCTGCAACTGAAGAACGCCACCGACGCCGCTCGGTGCGCGGTGGCCCAGCGACAAGTGTCCGCGCAAGAGCAGGTGGCCTACGGCTACACCAACGACGGCGTCTCCTTCACAGGGTACCCGGTGGTCGGGTACCAGAACCGCATGCAGGCGTCCGGCTCGTGCATCGACGGCCCGGAGGACGGCCTCCTCACCTCCTGCGTCTGGGACCCACGCATCAACGGTTCCTTCTACTACAACTCCGGCTTCAGCGTCGCGCTCTCAAAGGCTCCGGCGTTCGTCGCGGACATGCAGCGGATCAGGGACCTCAACCCGGACAAGTTCTGCACGGGCGTCGACGGCAGGGTCGGGCTGGTCTTCCGCTACGTCAAGGCCTCCTCCGCTTACCTCGGCAAGGCCGAGGACTCCGTCGACCTCGACATCATCTTCTACCGGAGCCGCACCTACGGAGTCCCACGCGTGTACCCCGACGTGGTGGACGAGATCGAGCAGATGGCGCTCAACAAGTACGGCGCCCTGCCGCACTGGGGCAAGAACCGCGACTTCGCGTTCGACGGCGCCATCGCAAAGTACCCCAAAGCCCGTAAGTTTCTTGACGTCAAGGATAGGTACGACCCACACGGCCTCTTCTCCAGCGAGTGGAGCGACAAGGTGCTCGGCATTCATGGGAGCCCCACCGTCGTCAAGAAGGGTTGCGCCATTGAAGGACTATGCGTCTGCTCCAACGACTCACACTGCGCCCCGGAGCTGGGCTACTTCTGCCGGCCAGGAAAGGTATATGGCGAAGCGAGAGTTTGCTCGCTTCTGAAAGATTATTACTAGCCGGATACATGGCGAGGAAAAAAAATACACTCTAAGTACATGTACTATGTATCAAAGCACAATACAGTACCTATACTCAGCAATACGCACAACACGGTACATGAACTTCACTTGTGGTGATTATACGGTACCTACCTGGTCTACGTAGAGTTTCATATTTTATCCGGGTGGGAATCTGTTTACCAAGTGACCAGTCAAACCTCTACTCAGGGCCCAAATGTGAGTGAATGAACGCAAAGAAATAAACAATCTATGACGTCAACAATGGAGGATCTTCTCGGTTGACCATGGCGGTCAATGATTGAGAATGATCTGGGACGCACACGAGGGGTGCAGAGGCTGTAGCGCATCACGGGCGACCAGACGGTGGCGGCCACGGAAAATAGGTCACGGGAGAAGCGACCGTGGCACCGGCAATGAACTACACGGCAACATAGCTACGGTCCACAAGGAGCGTATCTGGGGCATATATAGGTGCACAATATCACCCTGAGTGAAAGATGACCGACTTACCAAGGCGAGGTCGGGAACAGCGGCGAGCTTGTGGAGAAGGCATCGGCCTGAGTTGAGGAAGATGCTTGAATTCACACGGTTCAAGCCAACCTGGCACGAGCTACTCGACATGATGGAAGAAAGGAAGACGGCGAGTTCGTGGCTTTCTCAGATTTGTCTCCGGAGGTCGGAGGCGGCGGTAGGACCGTCTAGGGTTTCTTCGGGAGAGGAACAAAGGGAGAGAGAGAGGAGAGTGAGCAAGGAGGAGAGAGAGGAGCTAGGGGCGCCATGGCGTCTTCATGGCTTATTATCACGAGCTAGTACACAAGCATGAGGTGGCGCGCACGGTGACAGGCTCCTCGTCGATCCGGCGAGAGTTAGAAGAAAGGTAAGGAAGTCAACAAATATACTGCAGTATTATATATACAATAGATTAAAACTATATATTCTAAACTAGTTCTAACGTTTCTGGATGTGGGCCTACGTAATACAATAGAAAGCGTTCTAATCCTACGTAATGCAATTTCATTTTGTTTTTTGCATTCATTCTCTGACATGTGGGCCTGAGGAGAGGTTTGACTGATCCGCTAGTCAACAGACTTCCATGCAGATAAAATACGAACCTCTACTTTAAACCAGGTACCGTATAATCATCATAAGTGAAGTTCAGATACCGTATTGAGCATATTTCTGAGTACAGGTGCCACATTGTGCTTCGACATATAGTATAAGTACCTAGAGTGTATTTGACTCTTTAATCAATGTGTTTCAACCCTAGTGTCCCACACCCAGGGACTTTGACTATCTAATCTATGTGTCACGGTTTCATTGCATGCACAAGTTTTCATACTTAGGGATCTCCATGGTTCTCATCGCCTTTGGTGCCCTCTTCACCTTGCACTCGCATCTGCCTTTGAAACCTATTATGGTGTCATCCTACTCGCCATCGCGCTTCGGTTCATGTCGCTTCTTATAATCTTACATTCTCGCTCCATCTCACTTTGTTGCCACATGCACACCTTCTCCTCCTTTTCAAATGTCTAACATGGTTCCTGACACCACCTTCGTCCATTTTGCCAACATCTTGGGTACCTAGAAATAAAAATTAATATATATTTTACCTATATATATATATATATCTTATTATACCGGTTCTATGATATTTTGTTTTGAAACGACTGCAGATCCCCAGACTATGCATAAAAAAGATTCACATGGCCACCGGATCTATAATTATTCGAAAGATATTATTGTTCTCTCTCTTCTGGCATCCACACCGACATCAGGAGCATACATAAGAATAACATGTCTAAGAAATAACCAGTGTCAAGCTATTGTACATGCCTAAATATTATTCATGAGCCATACTTCTTAAATCAAGTGGTGGGTACACCATATTCAACACCACCAAAAAATATTCAGATCAGATTATACACTTCGGTATAAGTACTTATTCGTAATGACCCTGACATGGAATACTCAAGATTCCGATCGATCTATCTAAAGTTCTAAACATTGAAAAAATGATCATGGTCGAACATTTTAATATTTGGTTAGGCATAGGCCTAAAATTACAACCATTTTAAGGGGAGAGAAAGACTGCATTTTTTAAGTTGTATTTCATGAAAAGTTGTAAACAATATAGTGCCGCTACTGAAAATGCTAGTACACTTCAGATCAACAGTGTAGCCGTACTTGTCGAGTAAATTATGAAGTAGCATCGGCAAGTTCTTGCCTCTATATTAATCAAGTTGTATCTTTTGTCTTTTGGTCGTCCTCTCTTTGCCTTTGCCTGTGGACAGTTGGGAGACATCAACATAAAAATGGAATTCCATTTTTGCGTCAAAGCTTTGAGTTGATGAACAGTAATGGTATGTACCTAATGAGTCGTTGATGACCTTGCTTTGGGAAAAGAGTAGCAGAATCAGAAATAGGTTTGCCACCGTAACAGGTAAAAAAGAAACGAAAGATACTGAAGTCTCAGTTGGGTTGGACTTCAATAACTGGGCCCAACACAAGTAGAAGCAGTGACAGCCCACGAAATTCTCCACAATGGCGTTGATAATTTTGGGCATACCTAGTTGCCGCTCCGCGCCCCACATCCCCGGCCCACTAAGGGCATGTACAACACAAGGTGCTTGTACGAGGTGTTTAGAAAATAAACCGGTTTTAACTAAGCACCGGTGCTTATTTATACTAGACAAATGCTTAACTAGGCAACCCTCATATAGAAATAGGCACTGGTGCTTATGAGAATGCTTGGTTTAATTTTGTAAACACCTACCTAAGCACCTTGCACTGTACATGGCCTAAGAGGCAGATTCCGTTCTTCCGCTTTTTTGTTTCTTTCTTTCTGTTTGCTTTTTGTTCGTTTTTTTGGGCTGTTTTTTCTCCTTCTTAGTTTCTTTTTATTTTTCAATTATTCTTTCTGTTTTTTGGATATATTTAAAATGTTTAAACATGAATTTATTCAAAACTAAAAATAATTAGTTTTTGAAAATATTTAAATTTAGTAATGTCTTTTAATATTTTTAAAAAAGTTCAATTTTTGAAAATTTAAAATGTTTAAACAGAAATTTGTTCAAAACAAAAAAATCAGTTTCAGAAAAATGAGATTTGAAAATTGTTAAGTTTAAATAATATTCAGTTTTGAAAAATGTTCATAACTTGAAAAGTTTGAAATTTGAAAAAGTTCATAACAAGCCGGCCCATTAGTGCTGGGAAACAAAGGAGGGGGTGCGCGGAGCTACGCTCCCTTCACGCAGTGCGGAAAATAGGAGCACCCGATAATTTTGGCCAGGTACAAGGACCATTGTGTAGTGATACGACCCAATATATAAGCCCTTTAATCAATGTGTTTCAACCCTAGTGTCCCACGCCCAGGGCCTTTGACTATCTAATCATTGTTTTTTTTTGCTTCTCGACATCGCTTCGGTTCAGGTTGCTTCTAATAATCTTACATTCTCGCCCCATCTTACTTTGTTGCCAGATGCACACCTTCTCCTCCTCTTTCAAATGTCTAACATGGTTCCTGACTCCACCTTCGTCCATTTTGCCAACATCTTTGGTACCTAGAAATTAGTATATGTATATATCTTAGTATACCGGTTCTATGATATTTTGTTTTGAAACGAGTGCGGATCCTAAGACTTTACATAAAAAAGATTCACACGGCCACCAGATCATTCGAAAGATCTCTCTCTTCTGTTCCCCACACCGAGATCAGGAACATACATATATATATATATATATATATATATATATATATATATATATATATATATATATATATATATATATATATATAAGAATAACACGTCTAAGAAATAACCGGTGTCAAGCTATTGTACATGCCTAAATATTATTCATGAGCCATAATTCTTAAATCAAGTGGGTACACCATATTCAACAACACGAAAAAAATATTCAGATCAGGTTATACACTCCGGTTGTCAATAAGTACTTATTCGTAATGACCCTGACATGAAATACTCACGATTCCATTCGATCTATCTGAACATTGAAAAAATGATCATGGTCGAACATTTCAATATTTGGCCAGGCATAGGCATGAAATTACAACCATTTTAAGGGGAGAGAGAGACTACATTTTTCAAGTTGGATTTCACCAAAAGTTGTAAACAATATAGCGCCGTTACTGAAAATGCTACAGTTGTACATTTCAGAACAACAGTGTAGCCGTACTGGTCGAGTAAATTACGAAGTAGCATCGGCAAGTTCTTGTCTCCTGGCTCTGCATGCATGTGTAGGTTTTTCTCACCATAGACTGATTGACAGCACGCAAAGGGCTGCCCCCTGCGTACCAGAGGTATCTTCCCAGAGAGCCTATGAGTCACTGCATCGATCTGTCAGAACATTGTCTCTCTAACCGAAACCATGGGTTTCCTTTTGATGGAACACAAGTGCCTGGATGCCACCAGGGCCCCACGAGCTAACCCCAAGCTCGACATGGTTTATTTATATGAGTTTTATGATGAGGTGCCTAGGATAGCAAAGGAGACAGGGCAAGACTTGTCATGCAGGTACTACTTGTAGCATCTTTCAGTCTGTCCCGGTTCTTTCCAAATGACAACAGTTGGCACACATGCATTGCCGTTTTTCAACTTCCTCATGTCCGTCCATGAGTATTTTCCGGGTCTCTGTTCACCTTATCGCCAACCTCTGTAATACAAATTTATAGAGAAAAAATATATGAATAATTGCTTAAAAATAACTGAATGTTCTATATAGTATTAGCCTTTGAGAATGGCCTCGTCAACACAAAATTCCTAAGCCCCAATGATACATCATTGAATACATCTATAGAATTTAATTCTAGATTTTTTAGATCAACTTGTAAATACGATTTTCTATATAAAACGAAATAAAGGGAAACTTTAACTAGGGAGGCGAAAACCCCTACTGTCATCCAAATCTATGCCAAACTGTTTTGCATATCGTTACAATAGCTGACAAAATTATGATGTCAATTACTTTATGTTTACTTGCTTAATTGAAGAACATATTTTTTCTGTTTACTTCCGACATATTAGAAAAATGTAAGTTACAATCTACAAAAATTATCAATATCTAGAAACCTAGCCTATGGTGTGTGACCGTAAACCATGGTGGGATATAAATGCATGCATTAGCAAAAGTCCCCAACTTGAGATATAATGCATGCAATTGAACAAGGAATGCCTGCTTATTTGTTAACTTAGAATTTGACTATCTTAACCGTTTAACATCTTAGAAGTTTTGTACAACTAAATTACTCAACATAGAAACAACTATTTCTCATGCAACTTAGACATGATCAATCCTTTCTCATTGGACTTAGAAATTTGCTTTTTTGTGTTGTTTATTTATCCGACCAAAAAAAAAGACTACCTGCGTATTTTAGTAGCTGTGTACAGCTTAATTAGTCAACATAGAAACAATTGTTTCAAATGGAAGTTAAGTAAAAAAAAATCCAGAGTACAAGTATGTACTAATTCAGCACAAACCTCCAGCTTTTTATTCTAAAACCAAAAAAGAAAAGGTACCTTTCGTTGTTACTGTTTCTCCCTTCGGTTTCGTCCACATTCTCCATTGCAGCTTATCGTGAAGTGCTACCCCTCGATCTGCAAGTGCGATCTGAAGTTTTGTTTCCATGTGATTGGATTGTTCCCCTTGTTAATCTGTGTGCCAAAATGGGGGCGCGCAGCAGCTAAAGATCATAAAATAAAGAAGACAGCAGATCAGAAGCTACGAGCTTAGGGCTGAGCAGGGCTACACATAACCCTCATGCCAAGCTATAGTTTACTCCATGTGTATGCAGGTAGCTGTGCATGCAATGCATGCGTGGCTGGCTGCGTTGGCATGATACACACCTAAACATTGCAAACTGCAAAGGTTTCCAGATGCTTTTCCCTTTCAAAATATAAGGAGATAATAGTATAGACATGTACTTATGAGATCTAGAGGTGGAGAGAGGTTTACTTGGTGCAGGCAGCTGCTTTGAATTCAGAGGGCGTGCAGCATGCATCACTGATTAAAGCTAGCGTGGGTGTGGTAGTAGGACTGGGAGCTAGCTCGAGCATTAGGATCAGGAGGGGCTGTGCAGGGCAGGGCAGTCATGCTTGGTTACTTTGACAACTCGAACGATATGATATGTACATGTATGTATGCATCGAGAAGCTCACACGCACCACCAGTCATTTGGTTGGCCTGGGTGTTCATGCATGCATTGCATGCAGGGTTTTGTGGGCGAGCTATCCATTCCAGCAGCTGTAGTAGCTCTTGAGCTATAGCTACGTACCTAGGTCATTAGGGGGAGATGTGCACGCCGTAGCCCAATCGATCATCCTTGGAGGTAGACATGGAGCTGGAGAAGCTCATATATGAAACAGGGGAAGATTTGCATGACTCAAACGATCATTTTTAACGTTGATGTAATAAAGGATAAATAGTAGTGACCAGGCAAGATATACAACAAGAGAGTAATGTGTAAGTATCTAACTCTCTTAGTTGATGATGTCGACAGTTCCCTAGCAACAACGCCAAAAATTAGCTTGCTACTTACGCAGAAGTTGTTGGGAACCCTCATGTGGAAGGGATGATGTAGCCCAACAACAAGCATTTTCCTCACCTGAGAATCAAGGTTTACTGAACCATTCCTATCAGACGTCAACCAACAGTTAATAGTACATGCACAGAAACACAAAACTCAACGTGTCACCACGTTTCAGGAAGGTTGTCAAGCTTCCCGTCCTTCTCGTTACAAGTATTAAACTTATGGTTTGATAGAAAATTTAATTAATTAATGTTAATAAGTAAGAGGACTAATATGTAGATTTTACAAGAACAAGTAACAAAAAGACGTAAATAATATAAAAGACGGACTAGGGGCCATAAGTAAACTAGATGCAATTCTCCAAGTAAATATAGTAATGTTGGGTGAAAATGTACAACTAGCCAACGATTAAATTGAGCTTATCTTTATTCTCATGACTGTGATTATTCATGGCACATCATTCATATAGGCATTACATTAAAAATATATACACAGTTACCGAACCGCATATATAGTTAATCAATAATCCACTTCGAGACCACTCTCAAATATGCATCTTAATGAATTAACTTTACATAAACAGAGTATCGCCTTATTCAACATGACATAATGTAAACGGTAAAAATACCATCAAAAAGTGACATAGAAACCATTGTTTTGCTGCAACAACACTATGTAAAGACTTGACCCTTTATGGCAAGGTTGAACCAACTACAATACACAAACTCCTCTGAAGATTTTTTCATCAAAAGGCACCAAAGGACAATAACATAACAACATTCAACTCACACATGTATGTGGGAGAGGGCTAAGCTAACATGCGTGCAAAAATTATTGATTTCATGTACTTACGACTGAAACCTACAGAAAGTAATCCAAAAATGTATTAGATATATTAAGATAAAATCCAACCATAGAAGTAAATATAAATACCCCTCTTTCATTCACATATGTATCAATCACTATAATCTAGAGGTATACCGTCACTCCCGCTTCCAACTATATAGTTTGGTCAATATATACTACAAACCATATGCTATGATTTGTTTACAAATAAATTTGATAACCTCATATATGATTACAGATCAGGAAACAAAGTAAAATTCTCAATATAACTCATGAATAAATCTGATTATAAAGTGGAAATTCATCATGTCTCGACAAACCAACATTGATTGCATAAGATGTATCTCCTTCATGTACAAGAGCTCATGAGATTATTGTATTTAAAAACATGAAAAACAGTCTTGACAATGCATGAACCCATAGTCCAGGGGACACTACTCACACATCTTCATGGCGGAAAAGGTAGATGAAGAAGGCTTCAAAGATGGATCCCCATACCGCTAGAGCACCAACAGAGGGTTCCAAATTAGGTCTTCTCAGAACGGGACCTTGTGGCAGTAGAACTCGGAAATAAAACTCTGTTCCAAAAGGTTTTAGTTCAAGAAAAATATATTTAGACATCACGAGGCTGTAAAACGGAGTCCCGAGGGGGACTCACATACAGGCTCGTGGCCGCGAGCGGGTTGTGGGCCTCCTCTGGCCTCACCCATAGGATGCCCTCTAGCTTCTCCTCGAAGAATAATGATTTTGGTATTTTGTCCCGTATATTTTGGCATCTGTAAATACTGATTTTCTACAAAGTAAAAACAAGTGGAAACACAACTTGCTTTGAGTAATCGTTTATTATGTTAGCTCTAGAAAATCAATGTAAAATGATATAAAATTATAGTAGAACATGTAACCAAGACATACCAATAGCATGGATCAATCAAAAATCATAGATACGCCTCAGACGTATCATTCACCCCCTCCGTGTACTCGACTTATTCAATCATTTCAGGATGAGTACGTCAAAGATTATATTTCATATATTTTTTAGTTTGTTTCATTGTGAAATATCTCAAAGAATCTCTTAGATATACAACTTTCTTGTGTCATTTCTACACAGAAACATTCACACGAGAACCACTGGAGAAACATTGCAGGCAACATCAAGATCAATGAGAAATAGAGCGCCAGGAAAACGTTTTCACACACCTTTCTGTTTCCTATGGAACCTTGAAGTGATTTTTTTCCTAACAATAGAGTTTATGTGTTTAACTGATCAAATTGTCACCGAGTTAGGTGTGGAACTTACAAGTGAAGTGTTTTTTGAAATCTCCAAGCCGGACATAGAAGTTTTTGTCAAGTCCATTTTTAGAAGGTGTTTTGTCGAGTCGAGAACTTCACAACGCAAATTTCCCGCTACTGACTAGAACTGTATATTTTCATTGGACACCAACTTGTATTTTGATCTAGAAGTGTGAAGACATACATTAGATCAGAGAAATCATATGAGGTGTGTATGATGTCGCTGAGCCTATAATCGTGGAAGGAGATTAGAGAAAGCATTGCAGGTTAAAAGCATACATAGTTTTTAGTTTTGACTCTATCCATGTTCTAAACGCTTTTCATTCAGTACTTAGCAGATTCTTATACTAAACAAGGTGCCTTGTGACTGCTAATTCATACCAATGATACGCTGTACTACTCCAACGTGTGCTTATTATATGCATGAGAGTACAAAAATGCAACCAAAAAAACTGCAATTTATTGTGGACCTTTTGCAACTGATGATTTTGGAAATGATAACGCCGGTGTACCAGCATGCCAGAAATTAATGTGCAGCAATAACAGGCCGGCAGGAAAGCTACCTGTTCCATCAATAAAACAGGTCAATATGCATGGCACTGTCCATAATCTTTTTCGAGAACATGGCGCTGTCCATAATCCATAGTGTACTTCAGTGCAGCATATACTATAGTTTTCTGAACCATCTCATAATTTTGCCATCTTTGCCTTGGTTGACTTACTGCCCCATGTCAAATCATGTTTAATATGACATTGACATGCCAGGTTCTGAATCCAAGTTGACTGGCTTTAGCTACTGGCTTTGCCGTATTTCAGGTAGGAAATTAATGTGAGGACTAGTAGTAGCTAGTGAGTTCAAAATGGACCGATCTGATTTATATTTTAAAAAATGTTCCAGTAAGATTTATATTTCAAAGCTGACGATGAGGTTTTAGTGGCAGGGTTATGGAACACTACTATATTTAGATAGTATAGCATTTAATCTAATTTTTAAGTAACCAATTTTCACATTAACATGTTAACAGAGCTAATACAAAACATGCCAGTATGACAGTATGATATACTCATTTTCATGTAATCAGTTTAATTCAGTGCATAAAGGGAATACTTGTCATTTTTTTATAAAAAATATTTTCCCCATTCAAAACATTTTGGAGTAGATAATAATAACCATCAGATAGTTGCTATAATTCCATGTGACAAAAAAAAATAAAAACCCAACATAAAACTAGCTACAAAAGTGCAACAATTTAGTACTACTTAATTAGAAGTAGAATTTGAAGGTAACTCAAACCTCAGAAACAGTTCCCACTCCTTGCCAAATATCCAAGAACTTTAGAGCTAATCTTAGCTAAATTTCTTGGCTCTTTACACTAAATTAACATGATCAAATGCATCAAACGCTAGCTCAAGTGGAGGCATTAACATTTCTGCTGTGGCCGCCACACCCGAAGCTGCAGTTGCAGCTGCCGTGATCTGCGTGGCCGTTCGCCGACGCTGCCGTTGACTGGGGCGGCGTGGTGAAGGGAGCGCCAAAGCAGGAGAAGCCGCCGCCGCGCGGCCGCTGCTGCTGCTGCATCAACGCGTCGCTGGGAGTGACGGCGTGGCCGATGACGTAGTCGCCGAGGGAGGCGGTGGTCTGCTGGCGCGGTGGGGCAGGGTACGTCGCCGGGTAGCTCATCGGGTGGTGCAAGGAGGACGGCGGCGTGGAGTAGAGGTAATGGTATGGCGGCGGCGACACCCGCGGTTGCAGAGGCCGGAACGGGTGTGACGGGTGGTCCCCGATGACTCCGGCGCCACCGTTGACACCTCCGCCACCTCCCCTGAATCCTCCGCCTCCCAGCACTGGCGACGGAGCTGTTCCACCCATGTTCACATCCCTGAAACTGCAGCTACTGAGAGGTCAGAATTCAAAATGGTGCCCACGGAAAACCCTAGTTGACGACGGCCATAGAAGTATGGTACCTCATCTGTGCGCCGACGGCGGAGAGGGTCTCGTTGCCGAAGACAAGCTGCCGGGCGCGGTTGAGCGTCTCTGTCTCCCTCTCTGAACGAAGCAAATCAACAAGTAAGATCACTAGCTTCCATGCAAGGGAAGAGAAGTTGCCTAGCTAGCTAGCTAGGGTTGTGATGAACTAAGTGAAGCATGATCGTTCTTGCCTTGACGGTGGCGGTTCATGTGGCCGCCGAGGGCCTGCGACTTGCCGAACTTGAGGGAGCAGAATCTGCACTCGTACACCTTGCCGGCCTCATCCTTCCCTCCGCCGATCTTCTTCTTTATCCCTGGTCCATCAACACATCCGAGTCAAGACGAAGCAACAGCTGAGTTAATCAATGCACTCCCTGATTCTTCCTGAGATGATATGTTCTAATATATGGACACGATAAGGAGAATTTTCTTACTGGTCGCCTCGGCGGCGCTGGACGCAGCGGTGGTCGTCGAGCTCTCCACATGAGCCTGCTTGCCGACGCCGTACTCCTCCGGCAGGTTGTTCAAATCCAGATGATTCCCTTCTAGCCTCCTTTGTATTTGAGTTCAAAACATTGGTTAGTTCCTCCAAATTCACAGAATGAGCTACAGAAATTCTCTCAAATGACCTGAATGAGAGAGGTGATGCTCAAACAGAAAAGTACACTAGCTAGCTGCACCAAACTAGGAAGTACCAACAATAAGAGCAAAACTTTTGAGTACAAGAACAAGAAACAAGCTGTTCATGGAGATCCAGCCAATGTTAGTTTAACAGCAGGAGCTGATGATAAGAAGGAAATGCAAGTAAGTAGATGGGCAGGAGAACAGTGTTTCAGAACAGATGTACAAAACATGGAGATGAACAATAAGAACGAGACAAGGAAAAGTGATGCGGGGTAGTTGCGCTTGTAGAGGCTTCTTCTTACATGGTGGAGCAGAGAGAGCAGTGGCGAGAAGGGAAGCAACAACAAACTGAACACTCTATGATGCAATGGAGATTTTGGAAGGGGAGGAGAAAGGAAAAGGGGAAGGGGATATATATCGATGGTGGGGTGTGGAGTAGTGTCTTCAGTACTTCAGTGTCCAGTGTGTTTTTCTAGAGAGAGAGAGAGAGAGAGTACAAGTTTTATTGATTTAGTAGTATCATGACACAAAAGCAAAAAGACACTGCAGTTTGGGGACATCAAATGCATTGGGGAAAGGCTGTCTTAAAGTGTTGGTTTGGGTTGTGTAGAGATAGAGTGAGAGAAGTAGAGCTTTAGGTGGAGAGAGAGGGAGAGAAGCCTGAAAGTTCTCTATCAGTTCGCCTCTGAACACAGCCGTCCCTTTCTCTCTCTTGTCACACATTCACACACGCACCTATAATCCTACATCTACATACACTTCTCACTCTCTTTCACACACACACACACACACACACACTCTCTCTCTCTCTAGATCCATCTCTAACCTAGATAGATGCTGCGTGTGCGAAAAGGAGCAAATGTGATTCTTGGATTCTATGAAGGTTGTAAACCTTGTAATCCAAAGCGAAGCTGTTGTATGTGTGGTTCTCTCTTGGTTCCTTCTTCATCTCCCAGTGAGAGAGGTGGAGAGAGAGTTTGCATCGCATGTGTGTAAGTGTAACTGATCTCTGTGTTTGAGAGTAGGTCACTATCCACCACACTACTAGGCAGGAAGGAGAAGCCCCACAACACCACTACTCTTAACACTGCACTGTGTATCTATTTGCAACCAGCAACATATACGCTGAGACGACTCTCCAAGCTGCATGAATCATTAAATGGAGTAACCGCCCCCCTCTCCTTAGATCTTGCGCAAAGGAAGCACACAAAACATCACACATGCACACACACATCTGTACCCATGTCTAGGTTATAGCTAGGCCTATGTCCTTGCTCTCGCATCCATCTCTCTCACTCGCTCATCCTGTGGCTGGCTTGGCTTTGTACGACATGCATGCAGCTTCAGGAGAGAGAGAGGGAGAGGAGAGTAATGAAGACAAGGGCACCTCTTACAAAGCCCTGGCCTTTGCTGGGTATTTAGTTGAGAAGGGTATGCACAAGCACAAGAGGTGGCCAGCTAGGGGTCCTACAGGTGCATGCATGCATGCTTACTTAGGCTTTGAGGGCTAGCTATAGCT
Organism: Poa annua; assembly: GCA_026929855.1. NCBI lineage: Eukaryota > Viridiplantae > Streptophyta > Magnoliopsida > Poales > Poaceae > Poa > Poa annua. Next base: position 1,028,588 of record CM049428.1, on the reverse strand, counting down.
AGCAGCAAGATGGTGCACTGCATGCTCTTGTCAAGTACTACTGCGAGTTTAGGGTAGATCAGGAGGAGGAAGAAAGAACAAGAGAGAGACAAGCTAGTTTTGTTTTTGTATATGTGTTGTTGGGATCAAACAGATCTACTGGCTAGGTATAGATCGAGAAGATGGGTACTAGTAAGAAAGTGCCCTTGGAGTGGAGGGCTAGCTGTTGTGCGCATGTATGCTAAATATGAGACATCATTGAGCTTTAGTTGTAGAAGTGACAATATAGGACCTCTTGAATGCTGACAATGGCATACTACTGCATGCATGGGTTTTCATTTGTTTTTCTTTTACTGTTTAGCTTCCTCTTTGATTCAGATGATCTTGATAGGGAATCTACAAGATTCAAACCTTAGGATGTTTTGTATGTGGCCTTGTGATCATGTTGGATTTGTTTTTTTTTGGGTGACCAAGTAATGTCTCGGATGGCATGCTATATATCGTGCGACTAGCTAACCCACGATCGACCCATGCATGGTCGCATCCTTATGTGTAGCTCGGCCTTCTTTATAATTAATAACATTGAGGTGATTTAAGACCCCTCAAGTCATTCATATATTTCTACAGAACTTTTCTGAAAGATTCCTTTGCACTAAATGCAACAAGTTTTTCATTGACTTGAACCACTTGGAAAGACTAATTGCTTTTCTACGGTGCAATCGAACAATTTGTGATGAAAACACGATCATGTAGTTATCAGGTAGGCATGGAATCTGAATTAAGACAAGACTGTGACTTTATTTTTCTCACCTTTTTCTATTGAGTTATTACTCACGAGTATTAAGCATTACAACCGACCTCTAATATATAGGATGCACACAACCGCAACAAATCTTCAACAAAAACAAAAATAAAGGCAAATAACTAGTAACATGAAGAAACTCTTAAGACGTACCTTCGTTATACATGGGACTTAAATAATGTACGGGTGGGTTTGTCAATCTGACTGGATTGAGTGGGTGGGAGCACTAATGCCCTCTTTGGTTAGGCTTATTTTGTTTTTTTTTTACTTTCGTTTATAACAAAACCACATAAATAACTGGTTTTGGCTTTTAGCTTTTAGCTAGCTTATACCAACCATCATGTAAGTTGAAAGGTAAAAGCCGAAAGCACTTGTTTAGGTGCTCTTGTGAGTTTGTGACTTATAAGTCAAAAGTCAAAAAATAACTTTTAACCCCAACCAAACATAGCTAAGGGCATCTCCGATGGCCCGACGCAAACGGACCGTGGGCGTTAGATTCGATTTTTTTTATCGAGGTCGGAAAAAACTGTCCAACAACCCGACAGGAATTGACCATGCTGTCCACCGCGACTTAAACCCAACCCGAATTTGGATGCAGTTTGTGTTGTCGCAGACTGACCGCACTGTCCGTGCTCTTTAAGCGGTCTCGACCCCACATGTCATCCGCACAATTTTAAATTAGCTTATTTCTTTAATATAGTAGAAATCGAATGGGCAGATGACACACTTGCATGCACATCAAGCATGCTTTCCACCCTATATTTTGCATATCTTTTGTACTGCTAGTAGTACGTACTAGGCTGAGCCGGTGATAATAATAATAATATTGCGACGACCGCTCATTTCAACAAGATACCAGTATTGCAGCAGCTAATCTAATCTAGTCTACTCTGGGAACTACCTGCATGAGGCGGCGCATGTCAGTACTGATACAAATCTGCTCCCTGAGCGTACGTGTTGACTTTAAAAGTCTGTTTTTTTCTTGATTATGGACACTTATGGCTATCCTAGATTTACCACTTCACTTTTACATACTTAAATTTAGTATTATAACCAGGCAACTGGCCATGCCCGCCCTGTACCCCCAAAGTAGTTTTAAACTTACAACGACTGCCTACATTTATTGAATTCAAAATTAGTTTGGTAAATAATAATCGACTGAGATTTTTTAAATAAATTCATAACTTTAACCCACTAAAATTGTATACAATTATGCTTTTCATAACTAATTGTGCATTTCACTAAACTTAATGCATTCAAAATGGATCATACTGAGAAATATCTTAGTTGAGTTAGACATACAAAAACCTTTTTGAATTTTCTCGAGAGTGGACAAAATGTACCGTTCATCTCCTTTGTTACTCGAGCATGTTCAACTTCATGTTTGTCCTCTCTGCTTATGTCATCATGGTTTGTTTGTGTTAAGGATCCTCGATGCTGGGCTAGAGATGACTCGTTGCCAAGAGCAAGCGAGTGCGTAAAAAAGTGGGTAGTAATCGTTTTTATTTAAGGAAGAGCAAGGTTCCCTGACCTCTACCTTTCTGGTTGCATCACACCATATTTACAATAAAGAGTGATGATATCCAATTGAAGAGATATGTGTTAGCCCTGAAGACAGCTCACCACACAACTTTTCTAGAAAACGCCTCTAATTTATACATAGTTATGTATTGATTCCTGCTATCCAGGTGGTTTAACCCCAAAATATTTTCCTCTGGCACCGCCACTAATGACCTACTTGAATGTGATGGTGAAGGAGATATGCCCTAGAGGCAAATAAATAAATAGTATTTATTGCATTATCTCATAAGTTTATAATAGGTTTGTGTATTATGCTATAATTGTATTAATCGGAATTATTAATACACATGTGATACATAGACAACCAGGTCCCTAGTAAGCCTCTATATGAACTAGTCCATTGGGCAACAGTTGATCGAGATTCCCGATCAAGGACAATGACGTTGGTTGACAATGGGGTCATCTTATTAGTTGAATAAGGTGATGGACATACGCAAAGTATTGCAATAAGATCATATTACGATGTTTGTCATTTGCAATAAAATAGAATATGATAGCTTATTCCTTAGAGCGTGAGATTGTACTTATTGATGCTTCGTAGGGGTGCTTTGAGAGCATCAAACGTTGTGTCTTATATAGCATGACAATAACGGTGTCCATCTTGGGTATCCCGAAAGAGCATCAAGACGTAAGGATCAAGAGCGGGATTTGTTCATTCTTGTAATGGAAAGATATTCTGGGCCCACTCAGTGAGATTACATCTATATAGCTGCGCAACTTATGAGGAGATGTAATATCACAAACGAGTTAATAACCTTTGTCGGTAACGAGATACAACAAAGACATCAGATGTCTACGATCATATCTCGGACAAGGTAGTATCGCAGAAACAAAGGGAATGCATATCATATTTATGGTTCAACGACGATATTCGTAGAAAGCACAGGGGCCGTCATATATATCCAGGTATCCCTGACGGTCATTGGTGAGCGGAGTGTCTCGACCATGTCTGGAGTTATCTCGAACTGTAGCGTAACAAACTTAAGGTCTTAACGACACCAGGAGATAGGTTCTGGAATAATATAGGATTTTATTGGAGAGAGAGAAATGATCCGGGAAGAGTTCAGGTGGTCCGGAAGGAGTTCCGGGAAGGTCTGGAATGGTTCCAGGGATGTCCGAAAGTTGTTCGGGTGATTTGAAAAAAATTCGGAGTCACGGGATATTAAATAGTATTTAAATATATTAATTATGAATTAATTATATTTTATATTAATTAAACAAAGGAAAAAAAGGAGCATCTCACCTAAATGGGCCAAGAGAGGCCCATGTGGGGGGGAACCGCACCATGGAGGCAAAGGAGCCCATGGTGGGTTCGGCCCTTGCATGGTTCGGCCGAACCCCCCCCCCCCTCCTCCTTTGTTTAGTCCCACATGGGGAGGCAAGGTGTTTGCACACCCCTCCCCCTTTATATAGCAAGGCATATTAATTGGATTAATTCATGGAAAATACAATTAAATTTGTAGCAAGCCGGCCGAACTGTTTCTCCGCCCGTTTTGCCTCCTCTCTCCACCTAAGCTATACCGCCGGACGCCGTTGTCCTGCGGGATTCCAGATAAGTTCTACCCCTGCGATTTCAGCTGGATCTGAATGACCGGGGGTTGTTGTTAAGCTCCATATGTTTGCGAGTGCTCGGAGGTGACTCTTTTGAGGAGCCTAGGCGACGTCGTCTCGCCCACCTGCAGCCCAGCCGCTGCTCCCCCTGCCGCCGGCGCACCCCCCAGCCGCCGGCGCCACGCCATATTCCGCCCGACGCCCATCGACGCAGGTCATCGTCGACTCCCCGGCGTCATCGTCTACGTCATCGCGGCAAGTTCTCCGCGACCTCGAGATCGGCTACATACGACTTCATCGTCAACGCTTGTGCGGGAGCGTAATCCCCGCTATCGGTCTACATGAAGGTAATGTAACCCGTTCCGCCACCGTTATCACATGTACTAGATAGATAGATCCTGGCTAGTTAGGGTTTCATACGCTAGAAAAATTATTGTTTTCTGCACCGGAACCCCTTCAGATGGTAGATCTGACGGCTATATTCATGAGAGATCTAAATCACACGAAAGGGTCTGGTGGCTATGGATGAGAGAAAGATGTGAATGTAGAGGTGCAGTGTTTAGCAACAATAATTGTCCATGCGAGGGAGAAGAGTGATGGCGCAACCGCATGGGGGGAACACAATAGGCGATTTATGGGATGGAGAGGTAGATGAATTCAAATGTTTGAGGGTTAATATCGGTTCTTGATTTATTGGTTCACGTGTTTTGTTATAATTGTGTTGAATATTTGGATTTGATTATGTTGATGTGTAGTTGTTTGAGTCGAGCACTCGTTACTTGCCTAATATATAAAACTATCATGTGTAGCCAAACTGCAAGGGTGACATGACGGGTGCTCGAGATGTGTTTGATGGTCTCGGCGGTTTATCATCGGTTGCACGACATTGATTTAATACATGGGTAGGAACACTCATACGCATGCGATGTAGGTGTTGATCGCCAAACCTTGGTAACAAGGAAAATGTTCTACTCCCTCCTACCCGGAAAAACTGTAGCGGGTTGTATGGTGACTTTGTGCTTCATGAGTTGATTCTCCACGATATTTAATACGGATCGGATGGAGTAATATATTTTTGAACTGCGATGCAAGAGCTGGAAGAAACTAGTAACACTTTTCTTCCAAGATTTTCTTGCAAATCAGAAGGCATAGAACCCTAGTGTCTAACTATGGGTTCAGTGAAGCTCTCAGTGGTGTGGTGCCAAGAGGGACTGGAGTACGTATTTCTTCAATTAATAAAGAAAGGATATGGACATTACCCTAACGAAGGATACACATGTGGACCAGTAGGCGGGTTAACTCTCTCCCAGAGCGATCATGTGCTTTGTGCGTGACTGTACAGTACACTAGTACAACTTTGTGCAATGATATGCTCAATCATCTCTAGCTTTTAACTACCGAATAGGTTGGAGTACATAACAGAAGTAAATTATGCATGATTTCTCGTCACCTTGTACCATGGTTTTGCATGCAACTCAGCATCATGAAAACAAGCTAGAAGCCTAGAACACGACCCGGCATAATGGAGACAACCTAGAGGTACGACTGCTCGCTTATTTAGAACAACCGACTGTCACATGCCCAATTGTCCCATGTCTTTTTTTCAAGGATAGTGTTCATGTCTTGGGTGCGAGTGCCACGGAGGTTATACAGAGCCCGATTGCATGAACGGTTCGACTCGTCTCATCGACGCACATGCGGCTTTCTTTTTAAGGCCCCATTTGGAACAATTTTTTTTGGAATTTTACAGGAAAAATTGCTATAGTACAGTTTGGAACAAATGAATGTGAAACTTGGATTCCTTTGAAATTCCTATGATATAGGCTATTCCATCTGAATTTTAAAGGAAAACAAACATGATCGAGGTCTCACCTCATGTTTCAATCTTCCTATGTTTATAATCCCTGTGTTTTTCCTACGTGTCATCCAAAAGATACTTTGAAAATTTCCTGTAATTTTGATTCCAGTAGGAATTTAGGAAACATGACACCTCAATTCCTACGTTTTTCTTATTCCTACGTTCTTACTTCATGTGTTCCATACGGGGCCTAAAGATTTTGCCTAGAACATGTGTATGATATATCTATTTGTTTTTTTCTTCTACAATATTAATAGGATCAGTGGTAGCCGGATGTAGATATTGTCGCGTGACTTGTGACTTCACGTTTCTTTATTATAAATCTCTCTGAACTTCACAATAAATTGGTTGCGTTCATCATCTCGATGTAGAGGACGAGCCTGCGTTCCCGGCTTCGACAAAAAAGAGAGGCATGGCTGGCTGGTTGACATGGGAATGCCGCACGCTTGAGAAGATAAGAAACAAGGAAAGGACGCAGCGGAAGATTTGCATAGTGAGTGAGGTGGCGGGGCATGGATCAGCCTGGGTCGTTGGGTTCTCATGTGAGGAAGTGGCCAGAGGTAGAAGACAAGGCGCATCCTCCCTGTTATTGCACCAGACACTGAGACACTCGCCGCAGCGCCCAGCTGCTGCTGCTTACCCTTTTCTCACTGCCTTGTTCGTGCTGCGACATGGCCGCCCAAGCTCTCTGCTCAGCTGCCACTGCCCTCTCACTAGCACTTGCCCGTCTTATATGGAAACTCTCATGGGCCCAACACCTTCTCCAAACCAAACCCATCCCCTCCTGCCCTCCCAAATGCTCGCAAAACTAATGCACGCACGCTAGGGTTTCAGTTCACTAGCCAGTCATGTACATATATAAGGTGATCGGATCTTCTCAAGTTAGTTAGGGGTGGTGTACTCTCTCCGTTCCACAATATAATATGTTCTAGGTGTAACGTATTTTGTCTAGATTCACACTAAATCAGTGTACATGTATACTAAAATGTGTTAAAATACATATGTGTACATACAAATATGAAAATGGATAAAACATCTTATAGTATTATGGAACAGAGGGTGTACATCAGAGGGCCCTCCTGATGTTCTATCGTACTAAATCTGAGTCAATTAATTCAGAACGGAGTGAGTATTATTTAACCACATAAATATGAAAGTACTTTTGGCAGTAAATAAAAAATAGCATGGCCAAAAATATAAGGACATATCAATGCAAATAGCTCATGCGTTCTTGAACTTTCTATTACTTACACCTAAGGTAAACAATCGTATATACTAGATTTTTCTAGTTGCTTATACCTACGGTCATAAGATACATACCGTACTCTTTAGCAAAATTATCAAGTTTTGTTAGTTCATATGCTTTGGTGCTCTTTATTAAGACATTTCATGACAGTAAAACATACAAGAACACATACATATGTACTAATATTCATCTTTTTTTCATGAAAAAATAGTTTGTTCTCAACTCCTCTTCAACGACAAGCACACAAAGCGCACATTATTACATAAATTGTGCTTACAGAATTCTAGAGCTAGCATGGGCACTTGATTATTAATTTATGCCACACAAATCTTTTGAGTCAAGTTAAATTATTTTCAAGTTTAAAACAATATGGAGTCTAAAACTGTCTTGTTTTTCTATGGTCTAGAGGATTTTAGTTAGTTGAATTTCTTTGGAGATCAAGTGAATTAAAATAAAGGACACTCTGCATAAATATTTGTTTAAACCATTGTGTAATTTAGTGGAAATGTGTTTGCTATGATGAACATGATTCTAGTCTAGGATTTGGAAACAATATAACGTTCTTAAGTTTCTTCAGTTTGATAGAAAACTTTAATAGTTAAAAATGTATGTCCTTGTCATGAGGTATATTTGTTTTTTACCATCGGTACAAAAAAATGTTTAATCTTACGAATAGGGTCCCACAAGTAGATCTCACCTCCGATATGAACACTTGTGTGAACCTTGATCAAGTCACCTTCTATTGTATCTCTACTAATGGGTCATATGTTAAAGTTTAATATGGGTCCGAATCAAACGTACCCCTGTGGGATGAAAGGAATTCCAAACATACCGAGTCGGGTGATGAACCTCTTCCCAAGTTTCGGCTCCCAATGAAGAAAGTGAATATGAAGATGAGGAGGAGGTATGTTGATTGAGGAGTCCAATATGAGTGGTTCTCGATGAGAATTAATTCACTTTATAAAATAATGTATCCTGATTTGAGCGGCAGCATTATGTTGACCAGTGTGGCTCTACAAAGATGATGTTGGTTTTTGCTGAAGAGAAATATTCCTTCTTGTTGTAGGTTATTTACTCGGGCACACACTGGTTACGCACTTCGAACCAGTTGCAACACTGTGAGTATAACAAACTCTTCATGAAGGCATGGTATGAAGTGGAGCAAGCAGCCAAGAAGGTTTGCACGCAACACGGACCCTAATCGCCTTAGCAATTTCAGCCTTCATATCCATGATGTAAACAATTCAGTTTTAAAAGTCCATTTTTGAAAAGAATTTTGCATTCAAAACGCAAACAAGAATAGTAGATGTATAGGGAGTACCGTTTGCACGCTCTTAGGCACACTGTGCATCTGAGATTTGTCTACCATGGAGTTGGCAACACATCTGCGTGCCAGAGAAGAGCACTGCCTCAAAAGGCAAATTAACGTACCCTGTCCGTCGCAGCGACGATGGTCCAGGATCCTAGGCTGAACACCTAGCTACTCCTTACACATCTGATCATCTTAAGTGTCAAGCACACACACATACACTGCCACCACCAGTACTAGCAAGAGGTGCTCTTTGTCCTCACCCACGCATGCGCTGCCCAGCCCAATGCAACCAGGGAGAGATGAGGATCCATTCAACTCGAGTTCGTCCAAAGGCCCCCGGCCAAACCAGGATTGTCTAGATGGTTGAACTGATTAATTGTACATTTTGTTGGTATTGGACCGTCAAGACATTACTCTAAGCCTTAAGCCCAATTGGATGCTCATTACACCTTGGAACCCCACTGAATCCCTGAGAAAACTCAGGAAAAAATCACCAATGTCTTTGAAAAAAATAAGCCAATTGATCCATTGTTACCCTCCATTGGTGCGCTAAAGTTTGCATGCGCGTGAACATCTTGAACCGCGAGGCTTCACCTTGGCCCTCATGTTCCCCGTTAAGATTTTTGAAGGAGCGAGGCTTCACCTTGATGAGGCATTCAAGGAGCGAGTTCATAGAACAACTCGATCAGAATTTTTTAACGCAACATCTTCTTTAGTCGGTTAAGTTTTCCTGTTTTATTAGTTATATTGACTATAATATTAAGGTACTGCATATACTTACTTAATTTGTTACTCCCTCCATTTAAATTAACTAGTAAAAATGCTCGTGCGTTGCAACGGGAGAAATACATGCTTGCATATATCGTTGATACTTAACGTAGGTATCAACACAACATGTTGAAGCTTCTCCAACTCGGCCCACCTAGAAACTAAATGTGTCTGTCATCATTTTCTTTTGTGCAATCGTGGGGACAACCTTCACCCTCGGGATGAAAAAGAAAATCTCAGTAAAAAAGAGAGTCAACATCACTAACCTAGGAAACCTAAACATCTCCTTCCTTTCCGAACTCAACAAGAGTGTCCATATTGCCACGGGTCTCATCACTTGTGGAGTTGTGGTAAATGAAGAGATAAAGTGAGCAAACAAATAACTCACAAGCCAATTGTAAAGCAGCAAGGTTTGCAATATGAAGTAACGGGATAGAGGAAGTCGGAAACACACAGCCCCAACTCATAAACGCAACTTACAAGGTATTAGTTTCTTAGCAGATTGTGTTTTTGTTTTAACTAATAGTTTATGAAAAACATTTGAACATCCATAATACCAAATGTATATATATACCTAATAATAAAGGGAGGAAGGGGACAACCACGGTCCACAGATTGAATCGAATCGAGCCAGGCGCCAACGGTGGTTGGAGGATTGGGGAAAGATCCAGTCGAACGGGGGTCAGGGCTGAGGAAAATAGGTCGAACTGTTTTTTCACTTATAGGTGGCAGTGGTGGGTAAATATCTCAAACTGGTAAGGGTAAAACCGTCCATAAAAAGGGACAACGAAAATTTTAGGCAGAAACCTTCCTCCATTTATTATTAGGTATAGATTGGTGTATATTGAGTACAGAGTAATTGGCCGAGATTTTAATACAACTTTTGTACTACTAAGTATTGATTTTGAATAGAGAGGGAGTACTCTATAAAAGTACGAGTCGTTTTATAATGAGATAGAACATGAAGTTATATATTTGTAACAACTAACGTGAAAGGCTTCGTGGGAGATGCAACGTACATGTATCCAAAGTTTTCCAACCATGCGGAACTCAACGGTACCACTACAATCCTGTTTTTTCCTCTTCCTCTCTGTTTTGTGAATCTTGGTAATCATAGAAGCCCTAGATTTTGCGATTAATGTGGCACTGCCATGAATGGCAAGCTCACATGTCCCCTTTGCTGAACCCATTCTTCCACCAGAAAATCAAAATATATGGAGTACTCCGATACGAAATGAAAAGACCAAATGGAACTATAGGTACTCCCACTAGGTTGACATTGGTGATCGGTCTGGCGTTTTGCTCTTGGAAATTGTACACGGGGGAGCTGGCGCCAACATTGAACTCTCAAACCCCAAAGTCAACCCCCAGTTAGCTCTAGTTGTAGCCATGATCGCACGCCCTAGCTTATTAGCTGAGCTAGGCCGCCGTCCGTCCTCGTCTCTGTGCAACTGCACTGCACTGCACCGCCTGGTGGATATCTCAGCTCGGTCGACCAATTGACTTCCCCTCCGGCAGCTGCCCGGCCGGGCGGCGCTGGAACCTGAGCGGCCGGCGGCGTCGCATTAAACGCTGCGAGACAGATGCTTTCCAGTTCAGGCGCTACATGGAACATCGCCCGGCCGCTAGGCTTTGGCAGGCTCTCTCTCCCGTCCCGTGACCGACTGTCCGGCCGGGAACACCGTGGCCGGAAAACATGGCGAGCTCCGGGAGAAACGATGGATTGCACTTGCACCGGAATGCGCTGACACGGATGCATGGCAAGAAACGCAATGCGCTGTCCTGTATATGCACTCTTCGAGGTCACTTGAATCTGCGAGTTTCAGAAAATCTCAAAGAAAGGGGAACAAAAAATACGGTGGTAGAGAACTTGCCTATGTCAAGATGGTTAAGAGTATCGTTGAATCTGTTTCTTATTTAGGCGGAATATTTTTTCAGTGGGAGACGACGTTCCCGTCGACAGCGAGACGCTTGTGGTGACTTCGTCAATCTTAAAACCCGCCGGCTCAGTCTCTCGGAGGTGTTCATAGGGGTGAGTGTGTACGCTTGTATATGAGCGCGCTTACGTTATAGTATATTTCTAAAAAAAAACGGTGGTAATTAGATTTTTTTTTTTGAATCTGCGAGTTTCAGAAAATCTCAAAGGGAGGGGAACAGGAAAAAACGATGGTACATTAGATTGATGTACTGTCAGTTCGACACTTGGAAAAATCATCTCTGGAGTCTGGACACGGCCATTTGCGCCCATGCATTCTAGTGCTCAATTTACTTGCAGCGCCGTCATTTATCTTTTTAATAGAATAAATATACAGTTTCCTGACTAATCTATTGTCTTGGCCATCAATACATTTAGAGTACTTCTAAATTTTGTTCACACACTGAACCCTCTAGAGATATCATTAATACTTCAACCCCCACACATGTTCCTGCTCATCGGTTTCTACAAGGAAAAAATCGTGCCTAGAAGGTTTCAAAAAATATGAACAAAATAAAAATAGAAGACAATATGTTTAAAGTGTATTGTAACCTGGTAGCTCCGGTAGTATCAGATCGTATCCTGAATTGTCGTACTAGCATTATTGCAGTAGTACATATCATGATACTGCCAACACATTGTTCCAGATAAATTCTATATTACTTGGTTCAAATTTAAGTATATGTTAGCACTTCAAATTTGTTATTTTCACAAAGTTAGTTATACAAGAACAATGTATTATTATCCAGCCATGGAACTTTGAATTATTAATCTATTTGCCAAAAATGAATTAGAAGTCTTTTTTACTGAATAGTCTGAATAACTGCATCCATATGTACAATTTTTAATTCATGATCCAAAATTTCAACCCTAAACTTGCATATTATATGTAAAATTAGTTTGCACATGTAAAAATATATCTAACTTGTACAATCGCATATCATCATAAGTTCTACGGTACGAATGTACCCAAAAGGAAATCAAATTACCTTGTATCGCATACTGATAACCTTGGCTACAATATACTGGTACTTCAGCACTAAACCACCAAAGATACTTTTCCAAAAATTTACAACTCATTTTCACGAATACTTTATACAATTTCAAGGGCGTTTGGACGTGATAATTTATCCATGGTTTCCTACCCATCTACATACTTACAAGGCTGATAAATTACATAGTATATAGTTCTACGAAAAATGATTAGCGATTCACCATCCTGTTCGCGGAGCACTGCAATTGTTGATCTGACTAGTAAGGCGTCCTTGGAGGTCCGGAGGATGACCTGACCATTTCTGAACCAAGCTCGTTTATTTTGCGCAGCAGCAAGGCCTTCTCCCGCTCCAGCTGCTGGATGTACGCCTCCTGCTCGGCCTGGACACCCTCCACCTCCGTCAAGGCCAACGAGAGCGCCTCCGCGTCACCGCCATCGTCGACCAAGCCCGTGCATTTCTTCAGGCTGTCCTTCATCTGTCCAGAGTTTCAAAAGAGTGGATGCCATATCAGAGGAAAAAAATCGGTGTGGCAGAAGTGAACAGCAAGCGTTGATGGATGCATCGGCTCACCTGTGATGATATCTCGTGTCCTCTGCCAAGGGCAGACGGGTCTGTCTCAAGGCTGGCTTTGTCCTTCGAGTCCGCAAGCCTCCGTGCGATCTTCACATGGATTTCTCCGCTCCGCACTCCTTGCAGCGGTATCCACTTGTCGGCGGTTTGGTTCGGAGAAAGCATGCTGTATTCGACGGTGCAGTTGCCTATGCTGGCGGTTGGAAGGACCGCGTTATGGTCCTTGACGTGCAAGATCAGAGACTCTCCGGTTTCCACAAACTCGAATGTCTGGTTCCATTGTGGAGCCAGTGTTTTGTAGATGACCTGCATGAAAAGAATTATTCAGATTCAACTGGTTGACACGCCTACGCTAAAGAACTCCCTCACATTCATATGTAACGTCTTCTTTACTATGCTCACTGACACTGCTATGCTATTGGTTGCACGATTTAGAGCTCTTTGCATGGTATTGACTATTGAGCTTGTTTTCTCTACTTTAAAACTGCTAGGGAATCATGCTATGCCTACTGGAGCAAAACAATGGAACTTCTTGATTGACGAAAAATACAAGTATGATTCATCACCAAACCTTGGTTCGCTTCTTGTTGTTCCCATAATGCACCCTGACATAAGGATCACTAGTTCCTCTCAGATCAGCCGCAATAAGATCTCTGGCTTCAATTATTACTAGCTCAATCCAGCCGGCTTCAACCTTACTGCTTGATCTCTGCAAAAACAAGTGCAATTCAGATTCAGAAGGCACAAATCAGTTGACAAAACAGTATGCCAAGAAAATGATGTGAGGCTGCCTGACAACAATAACCGTTCAACATCATTTAAATTTCTACTAGGGTCCTTATATGGTACTACTCTTTAACAATATATAAATTCAATGCTTAGGGATGCATACCTTCAGATCGTTCTGATCATTTTGTATTGGCTCTATTTCGAGCCTGATCTCTCCTGAATCTACTTTTTCAAGTGGGACCCAGATATCTCGGATAGCACCATCTAGAAGTCCCTCTAGATTTACTCTTGCACTACCAATGGCATCATCACTATATGTATCTAAACTGTAGCATTTGATCTTCAGATATTCACCACCAGCAATCTCATCAAACTCAAACTTGTCATTCCAAACTGGTTGGACTGTACTAGAGAGTGTCTTTGTTCTGTATAGAGCCTAGTGACATAATATGCGGTTAGAATACAAGAACTGGATATATTTTTTGTTAGCCGAACCAAAGGTGAGTAAGTTAAAAAAAACCTTTCCATACTGGAGCTTCACATAAGGATCACATTTTCCAGATTTACCATTTACTGCAAGGGCCCTACCCTCCACTACTTTGACTCTGAGCATCCTTCCTGTCCTAGGTTGAAGCTTTGGCGATGCATCAAGAGAAAGTCCATTGCTCAGAGAATTGTTTACTGTTGCCGACCCATCTGCGAATTGCCATTCTTCTAGCTTAAGGCTGACAGTTAACTGCAAACAAATGAATTGAAACAGTTTGTAGGACCATCCATAAGAAAAATAAATAAAAACAAGGCAACAAACGGCATAGCTAGCCAAATCTTATTAACCATGCAAACAAGGACCCATAGGACTTGTTTATAATTACAGTCATGCCAACATGATTTGATATGATGTTATTGATCTACTCATAGATCCTTTGGCATTACGACTTTTAAGGAAAACAGTGTAACAATGGTGTAATTGCATGGAAGTAGTAAGGATAACCTCCAACCCACACGGCACGCTGGAAAATCAGAGTTGGTACTCGATTCGTGCATTACAACCTTAAATGAGGCCTAGAATAAGTTAATAAAGAAGAAATAGGTGAATTACCTCGCCCGTATAATCCTCAAATGGAACCACCATTCCAACTTCTTTCCCGCACTTCTCAGCATGCCTTGCAACCACACCAGAATTATGTCCTATAGCCCAAAATATCGTCGAACCGTCTAAAACATACTTGACCTGTTTAAATCAATTTCTTATTGCCCTCGAATGAATGTACGGGAAGAACCTCAAATGTATCCAGTGATGAAAAACATAGCGATATAATAGCACCATAATATCCAGCCTACCTTTATCTCGCAGCTTGTCAGATAATTGTATTTAACACCGCCAGAATCCAGTTCATATAAAAGAAACTTGATAACACCTGTCTCTCCATGCAGTACCATGTTAAATGTGCTATTCCATGTAGGATTTGGACCTTTAGAAGTGCTTGTTTTTCTCATCAAATTGCCAACTTCTACCTCAATGTGTACTGCCTTATTATCAGCAATCCCAGATGTAGAGCTCCTACTTAAGCTTTGATTGTTCCCTAACTCATTAGGTGTGACTTTTTTGCCAAGATTACTAGCTGATACAACAGTAACAGAAAGAGCACCACCGACTGCTTGTTTCTTTAGATCTACTGGTGGCAAAGAAAAACACAGACGGCGAGGCTCAACCATTGTCTTCGCTATGGTTTCAGTCAAAAGCTTTACCTGCATGATTCACAAAGCATGCATCAGATATGTCAACTGAATTTAGCTTCTACTACGTAAATGTCAGTACACAATAGCCGCCACCACCATTATGTAATGAAACTCAAAGATATCAAGGACTGGACTAAATGGTCCACACAAACCGACCAGCCATGTTGAGACACCTGGTAACTCCGTGCCAGGACCGGCTTGGCTTCCACCACTTCCGAAAGCTACACCTATCCTGACTTCCGGAGTAGATTCAAAAGAATAGAGAACAGCTTCACCATCAAGAATAGGACTTAGTAGAAGCTGCAACAGTGTAATTTAAATCAGAGGTAGTACCATAGCTCAATTCTGCACAGTGCAGTTGGGTGCTGCAACTCAGTAAAATCAATTGTTATCAATTCAGATTTTCTATACATATAATGTAGTCAAGACAAAATCAGATTACAGTTTTAAGTTAACTGTTGCAGTCACATAAAAAAAGAAATTTACGCAAATCCACTAAGCTTCGCATACCATGTCCTTGCTGTAATAACTAACAAGTGATCATAAATTCATATGCATGCTCACTCTTTATTTCCTAGGTCAGTCACTAGGAATTTTAAATGGTCTTACACAACACATTTTGCATCATCCATGTTAATAGTTAGCCTCTTGACATCATTAAACAAAGTTCGACACATGCCACTGTCAATTAGATATAATGGTTAGAAAGAGCATAACCAATGGAGAGATAAGAAGACATACATCTCCCTTGATGTGGATGCTGTTTATAACAACACGAGCAGTGCCTATCAGTGGCTTTGCTAATTTCGCCATAAACATTACACTCATCTCTTTGCTGTCCCAGTCAAAACCCAAGGTCATGACTTGCTGCACATTAAAAAATATATATAATAAGTACAGCTTCTTTATACTCATCCTACTTATAGCATAACATTTTTAATCATAACTAAGGTTAGTTCAGAAATGAACATAGCATCTTCATCCCCAACTCCTATGCGCATACAACTATTACATTAGATATTTATAATCAGAATTGATATATACTTACTCTTTAGGTTTGCTTTCAACACAAGATGGGTGTCAACTGTCAAGCCGACATCATTAATGATATTAATGAATCTAAAGATTAAACCTTTTTCCCTAAATTATGTTTCATTTTTTTGAGAGAACATCCACCGGCAAGTTTTTTTTTGTGAAGATCTATGAGCAAATAATGTAAACCACTGGATACAGATCTGCAGAGTATAGAACTGCCTAAGACATTCCTTCAGTTATGTGCACATAGATGGATGGATGTAAATATGGGCCAGCACCTAGCACCTAAATTACTGATTACATCTTAAGTAAATTGTGGAAGTTTAACTTCCTTGTCACAGGTAATATATAATATGGACAACTGACCTGTTCACCTGAAGTCATCCATCGCATCCCCTGTTCTCCCAAGGTAGGTGGACAAGAGCCCAGAGAGAATTCCTGTAATTCTATTTTATCCTGGGGGTGTAAGAACAAGGTTTTAGTACTGCAACCATCTAAAACAAAAGGTTGCTGAAATCAGTATAATAACAAGAAAAGAAGATAAAATTAAAGTGAACTTACTATTAGTTTTGGTCTTCGACTCTTTAAACGTCTCTGCAAAATTATAGAGCCCAGTCAGTATAGAAGCTAGCATGCCACGTAGCTTGAAATACAAAACATATTGACTTCATCAAATTTATGGAATCAGAGGAATTTGCTGATCAGTTTGACTTTGGGACCATCAACTTCCATGGATCAAATGCATACAATCTAAGCACAGTCTGATCAGACATCAGATGCCTTTGTACCCTCTAATGATAAGAAGTCGTTGGTATCTAGTGATATGATTTGCTAAATATTTTGAACTACTTACTGCTAGATTACATGAAGGATGAAAATGTAGAAATTAGCAGAAACTGACCTCAACAGTAGACTGAAATTTCCTCGATAGTTTCGGTTCCATGTAATTGGGCCAAACTTCTATCAAAAGTTTGTTCAACCACTCGCATGGCTCTATTGGCGTGGTAGGCTACATCAGAGGTGCAATGGGTATTGGCTGGATGTCGATGAACAAAGAGGAATCGAAACTGAGTAAAGGAACATAACATACTGTTGTGTTCAGTATAAGGTGCTTCCATCTTTTGTTCAAATCTTCTATAGCCATGTTCCTTTTAAACCTCCCATACTGCATCAACCATAAAAAAGGGCAAGAACTAAGAAGACAAATAAGCTACGGTGATACTGTAGATAAAATGTTGTTTGCAGTAAATCTCATATTCAAGATTATTAGCACTTAACAGCACAAAACAGATCAGCACTTTCAAATCCCACTAAGATTTCCTCAAAAAGTTGTTTGTGTTAAATTAGAAAGTATCATCTGAATGTGCAAGGTCAAACACTATGCTACTAAAAATATAAAAGGGATAAAAGGGACTAGGCTGAATTCACCACAACCTATGAATCTATTCACCTGAATTGTCGCCCAAACGGCGGCCACTAGGGGCACCCAGTTGGAGAATGGCACGACCCAGCGCTCGATGAACCACGCGAAGAGGCCGAGCGGAATAAGGAATGGGAGCAAGGGCTGCTCCACCATGACCTGGTTGAAGAACTCAAGGGCGTCCTTGGCGTGCAGCTTCTTCATCCCCCTCTTCACCATGTCCGACACCCCCCTTGTCTCTCCGTCTGTTCAGCACCAAGCTGATTCCTTACTGCTCTTCTAGGACTTGCACAATACGGTAGCAGATACTTTTGCTGCTTTACGCCTTTGTCTCCACTGGTTCCTGTCCTCCAAAGTTCATCTCATCTTTTGCCCATACACACACACCCTGTTCAGCACTGCTGGTTATGGATGCCTGTCCCGCCCACCTGCAATTTGGGACCAATTAATGCCCACAAGCAAGAAGAGACACCACCATCACCATGAGACGATTATTTGGACCTATTATTACTATTGGCTACTGCTACCCCCACTTACCTCTCTCCCCTCAATCCAGATAGAAAGAAAAGGACACATTCTCACAACAAAATTCATGGCAGCAACTATCATGGAGAAGAAATTGAGCCTCTGATTCTTTTCGATAAAGATTGAGGCTCTGGATGCAAGTCATTGACGCACTATCATCCCATCCTAGACCACAGAAAAGGAGAGAGGAAGGCTGACCTACGGGCTACGGGCCATCGCAATCGACAGAGTACAGACATAACTGAACACTGGGATCGGCAGGAATATGCGAATGGGTGGAGGGCCAAGAAGAAGAAGAGAGCAACGGAGAGGCGAGATTGGAACGACTACCATGATGAATGCGGGGAAAAGCTTACCCAGGACGAACGAGCGCGTGGATTTCTTCAGCAACTGCTCCCAAGACGCCGCCTTTGAGCCTCTTCTCCTCCACGATTAGCAGGAGGAAGCACAAGACGGCTTCTTCCCAAGTTCAGTTGACCGCGGCCCGGATTGGACGCTGGAGACTCGATCTCCCGAGCAAGATCACGAGTCCCTCCGCCGCCGCCGCCGCCGGACAGAGGAGTTGGCAGCCGGCAAGGATCGATCGCCCAAACAAACTCGGCAAGTGCTGGGGCTCCCAGGGAAGGTGGGATTTTGGGGGTGTTTGGACTCGGAATCGGGGCAGGTTTGATGGAAACTTTGGGCTGGAATGGAATGCGTCAAATTTCTGAGGGAGGGAGTTCAACCGCGCTCCTCCCCTCTGACGCCGGTTCCAGAACTCGGAAAACAAACTGAGAAAGAACGAGTCGGCGTCTGTGGTCGGGACCAACAGAGCAGACAATTCCGTTGCGGGCGGCTGGTGGTGGTCTCCGGTCGCCGTCCGTCGACCAGTCACCACGGCGTGCGCTGACATGGTAATGGCGTGCAATGCGTGCGCCTACGGGCTTTGGCTGTCTCCTCCATCGCGGCGCAAGCAAGGTTAAGGTTTTTTTTTATCTTGCTCACGGTGGAAACGACAAGGAAGCCGTCGTTCTCCTGCCACGTGCAAACTTACCGGGCTCGTTCTTCCATCCAGGGCCTGTAAAAAATTGTTCATGTATTCACTATTGGTGAAATTTGCGTCCACTCTAACCTCTCGGAAGCTTCGAAGAATTTCGAAAGAGTTTGTCTACATCTCCGTAGAGGGAGAATTTCATTAAGTCTCAGTCGACTAAAAAAATGCAATTGCGGTAAAAAGGTGCAACCGGTAGAAAAGTGTAAAATTACATCTATCTATCAATTTTTTTGGAACTTATGCATATTTTTTGGGTGACCGAGACTTAGAAAAGTTCTCTTATATCCGAGGATTACCAAAACCGATTCTAAAAAGACATAAAGAGTAAAAACACAGTTTGCTTTTCCTATATTTCTAATATTGTGCGTAAGCTAACTTGAAAACGCAAATCATTTCGATGATTCCATGTTATCCATATCACAACGGACGAAATCATGTTGAGAACATTGTGTATCTTAGGTCTAAGCCACAAATTAGCAACATACTCCTAATCGTTTCCACTATATATGTGAAAAAAAAATTGAAACTAGTTTCTACTATCAAAAAGTGCAAGAGAAGAATAGATGGTGAACATACTCATACTCAAAAAAACATTACCCCTCATACATCTATAAACATGGGCCTAACACAAGTGTTCCAATGCATCAACCACGACCGACCACCGTGGGTACACCAAGATTTTCATCTGAGCCTCTAGACTCTGATACCAATTGTTATTGATCTATTTAACTATCCTCGTTGACCCATATGTGCCATGGACCCACTACACAGGCTTACATGAGGTTTTGGACCCCCACTCTACAAATTACTAGCCTAAAAGAGAGGACACCCTCACTCCTTTCTTACAAGTCAATCAATATCTTTCTCACAACATCCGTGGGCCTAAACCCAACAAAGTAAAATCCCAAAACATAGTGGTTAAGACTTTTTTTAGATGTTTGGGATATGTAATTTAAAGTTCCAAAACAACTGGTCAATAAATTGGTATGTGGAGTACAAGCTTGAAGAAAAAATAACCTAAAATTTGTCATATTCTACACTGAGCGAAAAATGATAGAAATATATGATCTGTATCAGTGAATAGTACACATTTACAATTTTGCACAAGTCGTTTGACGTTCTCTACACATACACATAGGATTGCCATTTTGATTTTTATAAACTTAAAAGTGCCGGTTTGATTTTTCTTTTTCAGAAAACCGAGCTGGGAGTTCGGGCGCACGCGTGGTTTGCGTGGCGTGGCAGGGAGGGAGGGACCTCAGATGCGACGTGGTGCGCGTTGGAGCCGTCGCTGACACGTCGATGACGTCATCACCCAACCTGTTAATGATGCCATCATGTCATGTCTATATATCTCATCCCCAAGCCATAAATGGAGCGGAATTAATCTGCGCCAAAATTAGCAACTACGCTGACGCAATTAATCCACTCCCAAAGATAAAAAAATTATTATGGAACGGAATTAATCCCGGTCAAATTTAGCAGCACGCTGCGCTGTGCTGTGCTGTGCTGTACTGTCCGTACTCAATTAATTCCTGCTTACTGCCACAAGCTGACAAGATAAAATAAAAGGAGCGAAATGAATCCAATATCTCAATTTAGATCGTACTTTTAATTGGAGTATGCCTTAATTGGATTGGAGGCAGATTAGCATGATCATTAACCTGGAGAGCGGTCGCTGCCGTAGCGGACTACCCGAGGAGAAAATGAAAATCAGACAAGATATGCGGTGGGCCCACAGACGACATACAAGCCCACATCCAGAGTGGTCACAATCTTTTGGACAGCTTCCACCAACCTCCACCTGTGTATTGATGAAGACCATACTTTGACATGGATGTGCTTTGATCCAACATTATTTTAAAAAAAACAATTACAATCTTTTGTAGTACAACTTTGATACCTACCAATCACAAAGTTTTAATTCTACAATCACGAGGATCGAGTTCATGTGCACCCGACAAATTCTTACTAAAGTCGTTTAAATGAGTAATAGCTAATTTGGCTCGTGAATAATAACCTTTCCACCTTGGTCGAGAAGTATAATCATTTATGCTTTTTGTCGGTTTCACCCGCAACAGACGTAACACTCACGATTCTAAGATTATGCATATATAGAGCATAATAATCTTGAAAAACCAAATTTCACGGGCATCGAGATGTGTAGCAAAAAACTTCTTACTGGAGTAGTTTTCGTTAGCTTAGGATAACGATGCTTCATAATAGACATAACGTCCATAATGCTGCAATGTGTGCATATCCAAAGTGAAATGAGGTTTCTAAACTACAATTCAAGAACATGGAGTTCATGTGCATCAGATGACTTCTCACTTCAGTCGTTTTAGCTAAATGTGTAGGAACTACTCTAGTTTGGTTCGTGTAAAATAACACTGCCACCTTACTCGATAAGTGAAGGGATTAGTATTATTTCTGGTTTCCCCCACAATAGACGTAGCACTCACGATTCCACGAGTTATGCATATTCGGAGTATATAAAATTTCATATCATAGAATTTACAAGCACTGAGTTCAGCTGAACTCAACGACTTCTCAGTGAAGACAATTCAGCTAATGAGTAGTTACTAACAGGGACATAGACAAGGGGGACGAGCAAGGGCTACCCCCCCCTATGCTCATAGTTTTCTTTGTAATACTAGCCATGATTGCTCCAGGTTTATGTTAGTGTAGCTTGTTTTGCCCCCCTCATACACTCACATACACTGATTTGTCTAACATCGCCCCCCTCATGGTCATTTGCTAGCTCCGTCCGTGGTTACTAATTTGGTTCATGAACATTAACATGCCATCATGATCGAGAAGTGAAATAAAATATTATTATTAATTTTTTCGGTTCACCTGTAGCAACTTGTTCTACAACATTTTCATATCAAACCAATTGGATTGTTCAAAGCATCAACAACATGTGCACCTTGCGACTTCATAGAGAAGTATTTTTAGTTAATGAGTTATAACCATCATCCTCGGTGAGGTGAAACATGATAGTATAGCTAAAACTAAATTATAATTTGAAGATTTAACATAACAGTTTAACTTTCCATCTCACTCCTCGAAATTGAGCGTAGCAATCTTTACAATGTCGGTTTTCATCCATAGAAATCTTAACGCTCACGATTCTGTGACATATGTATCAAAATTTATGAACTATAATTTCATGAGAATCGAGTTCACGTGCACCCAACAACTTCTCACCAAAGCCGCTTTAGCTAAATCAGTAGTTACTATTTTTGCTTTTGAAGAATAATGATGCCACCTTGCTCCATAGGTGCAAGAGTTAATAGTTTTTTGCCGGTTTCACCCACAACAGATGTAACACTCAGGGTTCTATAACTTATGCATACCCAAAGGATAAGAAAGTCCAGAAACTATTCACGAGAATCAAGTTAATGTGTAATTGGAGTTGTTTTGGTTAGTGAAAAATAATGATGCTTCGTGCTCGGGGGTTTGGAAGAAATTCTTTTTGTTGGTTTCACCCATATCAATCTTAATGCTCACAATTATTCTTGGATGTAAACATATCCAAAGAACAATAAAGTTTATAAATTACAATTCAAGGTCATCAAGTTCATGTGCACCTAGTGACTTCTCACTAGAGCTGTTTTATCTATATGAGTTGTAACAAGTGCGGCTTACGAAAAAAACAATACCACCTTGCGACGAGAAGTGGAATAGTTAGTGTTTTTTGTCGGTTTCACCCACAACAGACGACATGCGTAACACCCACGATTATGCGATGCGTATTCGGAGTATACTAAAATTCATAAACTAAAATTCACGATTATCGAGTTCACATGAACACAACGACTTTTCATTGAAGTAGATTTAACTAATGAGTAGCAATTAGTTTGGCCCGTTAAGATTAAAATGCCACCATGCTCGAGAAGCGAAATAAATTAAAGCTATTTTGTCGGTTTCATCCATAGCAACTTAACACTTACGAATTTGCAACACATGCATATCAAACTAATTGAATTGTTCAAAAGTGTCAGCATCACTTAAGTAGATTTAACAAATGAGTAGCAATTAGTTTGGCTCGTAAAGATTAAAATGCCACCATGCTCGAGAAGCGAAATAAATTAAAGTTATTTTGTCGATTTCATCCATAACAACTTAACACTTACAAATATGCAACATATGCATATCAAACTAATTGAATTGTTCAAACATGTTAGCATCACATGCACCGTGTGACTTCTCAGATAAGCCTTTTTGGCTAATGTGTTATGACTAGTTGCTCTTGTGAATAATAACGGCGACATCATTCTTCGTGAAGTGAAATGAATTTCTACTTTTTGTCGGATTCACCTTCAGCAAACTTAGCGCTCACGACTCTACGACATACGCATGCCTAGGGCATCATAAAATCAGTAACGTAGTTGGAAGGTAGTATAACTAAAAGTAAATGATAACTTTACAGTTGAATATAAAATGCCCACTTTCCACCTCATAGATGTCACTCCTCAAAATTTACAGCACACCCACACTTTTCACACCGTTAGCGCGGGAAATTATGACCTAGATTATTAAAGACACAACTTTTGCTAGCATGGTAAGAACAATGACATGCATCCATCTCGTTAAAACCGTCTCACTCCCCTATTCCACCACTATCTGCATCACCTATCTGGCTTTCCACAAGCTGACTCTCACCAACATCGATGACAAAAAAAGGGAGTTCATCGACTGATTTTTGTTGTTATAGGTAAACTTAGAAACAACAAAAAAGCTAAAAATTGTTAACACGCATTTTGCTTCATCATCTCCTCTTCTCAAAACCGATAGTACCTCACACTATTTACACTCGCACACGGGAAAATATGACCTAGATTAAAAGGCACAATGTTCTACAAGCACGGTTAGGCGCGACATTGCAACCAACTGGTTAAAACAAGAGGTTCGCTCGTCTTTCTGACACTCTTTGCTCTAGGAAAGCCGCAGTTGGTACGAATATCTACGATAAAAAGTGAGCTCATTGCACGCATTGGACATTTTTAGGTGTTCTATCCTATTATGAGTCATGAGTTGTAAACCTAGCTAGGTACCAAACAAAACTAAAAATATGACAATAAACACAAAATTGTCATCTTTAACGTCATTTGCTCACAATGTGACGACCCTACCAACTTTTCTTCCAATAAAATCCAACCCGACTGCCAGCCCTGCATATCTCCACACAACCTGGTGGTGACGTACACCCACATATCCACAGCAGCATATCTACGTAAGATCATAATAAAGTTAATAATCCGAAATAAAAGACTGCATATCCATACGATCACAAAAGCCAATAAACCGAATTAAAAGGCAATGGCAACCCTCCAAAAATCGAAAAGTCCTGACCCAGGATTACGTCCCAATACATGATCTGGCAGAGAGCCTGACACAGGGCGCCGATTTACGTCACGCCTGGCACGCACGCACGCTCACAAAAGATTTTCCAGAAATAAAACCGCACCTCTGCCCCCGTACCGTAGGCTCAGAATAAAATCCGGCCCCCGTCTCCTCTTCCATCTCTCCCAGCCTCCCTCCTCTCTCGTCGAAACCGAACCAGTAGAACGACTTGCCCACACCTCGTCTCTCCGCCATGGCAATGGACGACGTCGCCTTCGCCGCCGGCTCCTCCTCCGCCTCCATGGACTTCACCGCATCCTCCTCCTCCGCCGCCCCCACCGACCCGTCCCACGGCTGGCAGAAGGTCGTCTACCCCAAGCGCAACCGAAAGCACGCCGCACCGACCTCCACCGCCCCGGCCTCCTCCGCGGCGCCCGATCTGGGCAGGCCCAGCGTGTTCGAGGGCGTCGACAAGCGCTCCCAGGAGCGCCACCGCGCGATCCAGGCCGCCAGGGACGCCGCGGACGCCGACGGCTCGATCGCCGCGTGGGCCGACGACGGCGGCTCCGACTCCGACGGCTCGGACGGGGCCGCGCGCCCCCAGGCCGAGGAGGTGGTGAAGAAGCCGAAGAAACCCAAGGTGAAGAAGCCCAAGGTCACCGTCGCCGAGGCCGCCGCCCTCATGGACGCCGAGAACCTGGCCGCGCACCTCGTCGACGTCTCGGTAAGCCCCTTCTCCCGGTACGTGGAATGCGTGGTCTAGAGACCAGATCTCGCGGGCCCCGGTCTGGATCATGGTTTTGTCTCCTTGCTCACGGTCGGATCTGGATCTCGCCGGCTCTGTTCCTGATCCCCGTAGAACGTTCGGTTTTAAGTAGTTCTCGTACTGAGTAGACCCATAACCCATAATTCTGCTATTTATAGTATGAATATATTAGGCCTGCTAGAAAGTTGGGATCGGATGATGTCAAGATGAGATCTCTGAAAAGCTCAATCAGAATCAGTACTGTGCAGGACTGTAAAAGTTGTAGCTCTTTTGTGTTTTTTTTCTCAGATTCTCATTGTTTTGCTCTATGTTGCAGGCCTCCTATGAGAACCAGGAGGGTATCCAGCTCATGCGGTTTGCTGACTATTTTGGCCGAGCACTTGTGAACGTCAGTGCTGCCCAATTCCCGTGGGCAAAGATGTTCAAGGAATCACCCATGTCCAAGATGATTGAGGTGAGCTATTGGTTCACTCTCTATGCAATACCATGCAGTGTTGCATTTGAATTATATATATGTTAGATAGAATTATGCTTAATAGGATTAGGATGGTTATACAAATGTTAAAGTTTCATGCCAATGTTGACTCTAATCCATGCATCCTCTGTAGTGGTTCTGGTAATGGTTGTGCTATTTTTGTTACACTGTTTAGTATTATAACGCCACACTGGATTGAATTGTACATCATCTGTAGTGTTTAGTGCTATTAAGATTTCGCGCGCCAATGTTGATAATAATCCATGCATCCTCGTACGAGTAACAATTGTGCTATTTTTGTTAACTGTTTAGTCCTATTAAGATTTTGCGCCAATGTTGATAATAATCCATGCATCCTCTGTAGTGGTTCGAGTACGAGTAACAGTTGTGCTATTTTTGTTAATGTATAGTGCTATTAAGATTTCATGCCAATGTGATAATAATCCATGCGTCCTCTGTAATGTTTTGAGGATGAGTAATGTTTGTGCAGTTTTGTTAACTGTTTAGTGCTTTTAAGATTTTGTGCCAATGTTAAGTAGTGGTTCGAGTATGAGTAGCGGTTGTGCTATTTTTGTTAAATGTTTAGTATTATTAAGATTTCGCGCCAATGTCCAAACTAATCCATGCATCCTCTGTAGTGGTTCAATTAATAGTAACAGTTCTGCTTTTTGTTAACTGTTTAGTTTTATTAAGATTTCACGCCAATGTTGATACTAATTAATGTCTTGTCGGTAATGGTGGCTGCGTAGCGGTTATGGTAGTTTGCTTAAATGTTCAGTATTATTGCGCCAATACTGGTACTAATTCAAGCACTGTCATTCGTGGTTTGCTGTCAAGTATTATTAATCATATGAATTCCTGTCAAGCTATAAGGTCATCAGATTATTATACGCTATGACTGGTGTTGTCCTAGAAGTTAGAAGGCATGTTTTTACATCACGTTAGTAATGAATGTAGTATACTACGCATATGTCGATAATGCTGGTTATGTCGGGCTGTTCATTAATTTATCTTGTCATTCCTGCACCAGCCTCCTAGGAGGTCATTGTACTGAACCCTTTCTCTCTATTCAATGAAAAGAAACGCAAAAGCTTTTTGCGTTTTCTCGAAAATGTTTGCACATGTTGGCGGTACATACCCTTTCTATAACTGGGTAAGGTAATTTAATAACTGCTATGTGCACTCACATATTACAACTGTTACGGTATAAAAGTACATACTTGAACCATATCCCATATATTTGCACATTATTAAAAGAAACCAATTCATAACAATACCAATTGGTTCTAGAATAAGTAAAGCTAGAAACATATGATTGGGTGGTTGTTTTCCTTTATTAGTTTCTGAACCAGGTTGGGGGAGTTTGACTGTATGATGAATTGTAGAGATGAGTTGACTGTTTAGTTAATTGACGCTTGTCCATATTGCCGTTTCGACTTTATCAATACGATTGAATTACCTTATATCAGGACATTTAAGATTCGAGAATGGCCTTGCTTTACAGTTCAGGTCTTGTCTGTGATGCGCCTAATTTGTTGATGTATCAAACAGGTACCCTTGAACCATGTTCCTGAGCCAGTTTGCAAGACTGCAAGTGACTGGATCAATCAGAGATCTCCTGACGCCTTGGGAGAATTTGTTTTGTGGTGTATAGATAGCATCATGTCTGAATTGTCAGGTCCTGTGGTAGTTAAGGGCTCAAAGAAGGTTGTTCAACAAGCTCCAAAAGCCCAGGTAGCATTCATCCCATTATGACTTTATATCATCATGATGGGAAACATAAATACTACATTACTACTAGTGTAGCTGCAAATAATATTAGTGTAGCAATGAATCGGTAGGTTATGCAAATTTTCATCTGCTGTCATTGTACATTGGTGAATAAGGATATTAGCTTCCTCTATTGCGGAATATTTTATTTATATAGGTACGTATGTCTCTTATAGTGAACACAAATAGGCACTGTTGTAAACCTGTAGTTCTGTTGGAGCTCCTTTTATCACTTATTGCATTTTCGTTCTGTGTTTCAAAAAAGTTCATCTTTACACAATACTTTATCATCAACACAACGTCACCAACTTCTGAACTGCATATAGAACAAAAAAGTGTATATAGATTCAGTTAATAGTGTTGGTTTATTACTTTAGTTTTTGGATATCCATGGCTGCCGAAGTCTTATTTAATAAACTTCTATTCTCCAACCTAGACTGTAGCAGTGTAATTCTACTATTGATGCAGGTCTTTCCATCCCTTTTGTTTTGTAAGGTGTTTGTATATGAAAATGAATTATCTGATGTTTTAGGGTCCTTTTGATTGCATGGAGATAATATATGATTAAACCTAGAATCTTGATCTTAGCCAGCAATCCAGCATAACTTTTTTGATTATTTAACTTGTGATTGCTTTATCGAGTTGATGTTTTGCCTCATTTTTAACGAATTGTTTTCTTCAGGTTGCAATATTTGTTGTGCTTGCCTTGACTTTAAGAAGGAAGCCAGATGTACTAATAAACGTCTTCCCCAAAATAGTGGGGAACAGTAAATATCTCGGACAGGAAAAGCTTCCCATCGTCGCCTGGGTTATTAATCAGGTACGAAGTATTTTCTGCTTCACCTTCTTGCTCTCTCTGAATGATGCTATTTACTTTCAAGGCCCTAATGTCTGTATTCTATATGTGCTCATAGATTTTTTTTTGTTATATCATAGGCATCTCAAGGTGACCTAGTCTCGGGAATGTTTTGCTGGTCTCATTCCCTATTTCCCACAATATGTGGGAAGTCAAGTGTGAATCACCTGTCAAGAGATCTTGTTTTGCAATTGCTTGAAAGGTATAACTTGCTTTATATATGTATAACACACTTTTGTGTGTTTTCTGTTGGATAACATTTTTTGATTATATCTTAGCACTTAACATTTCGGAAGCGTTTAATGGGATATCATGTGCAGGTTTTTGTCTACCCCCAATGCTTCCAAAGCTCGGGGTATCTTATTGAATGGTGCAGTTAGAAAGGGGGAGCGCCTGGTTCCCGCTGGAACATTTGACCTCTTCATGAGAGGTGCATTTCCCGTGCCTAACGCACGTGTCAAGGTATGTTATCCTCCCCTCCTGTCTGCGACATGTTTAATACCAGAGAATGTTCTAACCAGTCCACTGAACTCTTCAGGCTACAGAAAGGTTTGAAGCAGCCTACCCGATAATAAAGGAACTGACTCTTGCTGGTCCTCCTGGCTCAAAAACTGTCAAGCAAGTGTCGCAGCAGCTTTTGCCATTGGCTGTGAAAGCAATGCAAGAGAGTGAGTATAGTTTTGTTTTTTTCAATGCAGAGCAAGTTAATTATGTTTTGCAAATTCTTGTTAGCTAAGTGGTGTATTATTCTCAGACAATGCAGAGCTCACCAGGGAGGCTGCTGATATCTTCATCTGGTGCCTGACTCAGAGTCCCGAGTCATACAAGCAATGGGTGAGTATTCTTTTGGTTGTTTGCTCTTTATAGAGACTTACACAAGTCGGCCGTGACTGACGTTTAATTTCTGTTTTCAGGACAAACTTCACCCAGAGAATATTGGAGCTAGTGTTGCTGTCCTCAGCAAAATAAGTGCTGACTGGAAGACGCTTGCTCCAAAGCTGAATCCTGAAGCCCTTAAAGCAACTCTGAAGAGCCTAAAGGCTAAGGTGAGCTGTGCACATAAATTGTTTCAGTGCCTTCAGTTTTCTACTGTTTGAGATGCGTCCTCCACTCCTTTCTCCTTTCCTATTCATCTGCATAGTTGTGCTACTAGTGTAGGCTCATTTACAAGATAGCTCGAACTTTACAAAGTAGTTCTAGCTTTTGTGATGTGAAATTGAGATATACATGTATTAGTGAATGTGATTGACACTTCTTAGCCATGTTACTTACATATCAGCGATAGTGGTATTGACACTTTTAAGCCAAGTTTGTTATTGATCAGAAATTGTGTTATTGACACCTTTGAAGCCATGTACTGATAAATAACAGAGATAGTCTTACTGACACTTTTAAGCCAAGTTACTTACTGATCAAAGATAGTGTATTCACATTTTTTTAGCTAAGTTACTCGTTGATCAAAGATAATTTTAAACCTAGAACTATCAACATATCCCTATATATGTTCTAACATTCGTATTGGTTGGCATTGCAGAATGAGGTGGCTCTGGAGGAAGCAGAAGACTCTGGGAAGAAGGCCTCCATCAAGGAAGCAGACAAGTACTGCAAGGTGATTATTGGAAGGCTCTCGCGCGGCGCCACCTGCCTGAAGGGCAGCTTGCTGGTCATCGCCCTTGCTGCCGCTGCCGGCTTTGTGCTCTCCCCCAACCTTGACCTCCCCGCCGACCTGGCGGCAGCGTCAGAGCACCTGTCGGTGGTGTCAGGGAATCTCCAGGCGATGGCATCCGAGCACCTGTCGACGGTGTCGGAGAAGGTCCAGGCTATCACGTCGGAGTACCTTGGCAAATTCTGAACATAACCGTCCGCCGGCCGGCTTTGTGGCCGTTATACTGTGGAGTGAAGAGGTGGAGAGGAGATAATAAGAGAGGAATGAATAGTAGAATCTAGGCAAAAGATATAGTTGGAGTTGTTGTTATTACCCTTTTCTTTTAGCATCTTCCTCCTCCGGGGGGAGATGGCAGAGTTTTAAAGTTAAATCGTTAATTATCGGTAGACTGATCCGTGAGGAAGGGGGAGGTCTCTGGCCAAATGGCTCGACCTGTGGACTGACTAGCACCCTTATGATGGATCTCTTGTTGAGGCTATGTCAAAACAGTTTTGCTTTCTTAAATTCAGATTTGTTGAAACTATAACTCTGTTTTTTGGTGTGGTTGATCATCTGGCTGTGATGTGCTATTTTGTCTCTTGTCTGCTTCTTTGATGCTATACTTTGTTAAATTATTCTTTGAGTAATACACGGTTCTAAATTTCACCTGATGTTTTGGTTATTGTTTCTTCTGAACACCTTTTTGTTCTCTTGTTGAGGTCACTAATAATGGATTGCAGAGCCGTGTGGTTGACTGATGATGCAGTTTGGAGGAGCCACGTGTCGGGGCGGCGGCGGCGTGCCGGCGGACGGAGGGGATCGCCGCCGGCAATCCGAGTCAAAGGTCGTCACATGGGCACATGGCTACAGCTGCCGGCGAGATGATGCAAGCGAAGAGTAGTATGCACCTGGACGTGGTTGGTCCTGGATTCCGGACGGTGACCACCGCCCCGGCCAACCTCCCACTCCGTCGGGCCCCGCCACCGGCCCGGCCATGCCCAAGATGGTAAGCCAGTGGGGTGGTCACTCAATCGGCTCAGCTGAGCTTACCACTACTAGTACAAAGAGGAGGAGGTGGAGGAAATGGCAGCTCAGCTCACCCCTTCCCCAGCAAGAAATGGCGGCCTCATCTCCCCCCTTCGCCCTCGCGCTCTCCACCTCCTCCCGGGTAAGCACACTTTGGCTGCCATGGCTGTACCTTGCCCCCCCCCCCCCCCCTGAATTCTTGCTGATTTCCACCTTGCTTGCTTGCTGGTGCTGCAGGTCGCTGGTGGTCTCCCCCTGCTGCTGGCGCTGAGGCGGAAGCCGGTGGCGGCTGGGACGCGCGATGCCGCGGGCCATGGAACCGCGTGCTCTTGGAGCCCTCTCCGTCCTGAGCTGACCGGCGCCCGCGCCCGTGGCAGAGCGCCTCTGCTCCGGCCTCGCGCATGTACATTCGCACGCACACGCCTTGTTGCTTCCATTCCTTCTCACTCGCCCCACCTAGCTCAACGAAGCCATGGACTGAGATTTTCTTGCTTGCGACAGGGTTGACGACGCCCCAGATTGCCAGCACCGCCTTCACCCTGGGCACCGTCGCCGTCCTGCCCTTCTACACGCTCATGATCGCCGCCCCCAACGCCGACATCGTAAGCCCCACACCTCATTCCCTGACCTCTCTTTTCCTTACGCACCGTGGCCAGAGCTGAGCACGCAGCTGAAGTGCTGAACTGAGAACTCACCTGTCTGTTGCAGACTAAGCGAACGGTGGAGAGCACCGCGCCCTACGTGGCCCTCGGCCTCCTCTACGCCTACCTGCTCTACCTCTCCTGGACACCAGACACCATCCGCGCCATGTTCGCCAGCAAGTACTGGCTCCCTGAGGTCAATCACTCATACCAATGCACTGATAAAATTCAGTAGCAATAAGCATTGTCCAAATGTGTTCTCGTGCTTAGCAAAATGTGTCGTATGTTTTCATCTAAACAAATGTGTTGTATGCTGCTTGTGTAGTTGCCCGGCATTGTGAGAATGTTCGCGAGCGAGATGACCGTCGCCTCCGCCTGGATCCACCTACTGGCGGTCGACCTCTTCGCGGCGAGGTTGGCCATTGCTGTCCTCATACTACTTTTAAGGTACAAATGCATATACATGCCTTGCGAATAAGTGTTAATGTTTCTGTTTTTGGTTGGTGATGCAGGCAGGTGTACCATGACGGCGTCAAGAACAACATTGAGACCAGACATTCGGTCTCCTTGTGCCTGCTATTCTGCCCCATTGGGATCGCGGCTCACGCGGTGACCAAGGTACTGGCGGGTCGCTCACATTGAGCGATTGATTGTGTGTAGGCTCCTCCTGTGTAGATGGTGGATATATATTATGTGTGATTCACATATGAATAAAATTCATTTGATGCCCCATTTGTTCCATCTTGGTTCAAATTGGTTAACTTTAGCCATTATATTGGAGTGTCTTGAGTAACTAAATCTACTTACCATTAGATTTAAGAACAGATGATCATGCGGTTGTACTGTCCGAATCTGTTACAAAGATACATGTACAGTCAATTCCCATATGAATATGATGATCTCGGACAAACATTAACTCTCAATCAAATGTAAGCAAATTGAAGAAAATGTTACAAAATAAAGCATTGCTTTAAACTGCACATCTGGATTGGTACATTGTTCATGCAAACAGAGGTGATATATTACAACTTTTCAGCAATTGTATTTTTGAATGCTGTGCTAAGAATAGGTGATCCTTATTACAGAATATGCGAACTTACTGAAGTGACAATTGATCAAACGTGGTAGCTGCGGCTGTTATAATACTTTCAAGCCTTTTGTTTGTGTGTGTGTGTGTGTGTGTGTGTGTGTGTGGTAACTATAGCCTTACTGTGCATATAATGGCATAGTGTCTACTTTCTTCGTGTCAAATATACGGTTGAGTATGAGCGCCAATCTGATGCCGCCCTGTGCCAATCTCTTCTCCACCACCGGGTACCTGGTGAAGTAATAATCATCTGCATTCCAGAGCCCAGAATTGCTGACCATTAGTAGCAGACTCTAGGCTAAATGCATTCTGTACTGTTAATTCTTCAAAGTACTACTGTGAACATAGACAGCTTACCTCCTAGAGTAATGTTTTGGGTCACATCTTTGTAGGCGTAGTTGCACGCCAATCCTATGCTCTCAATCGCGTAGCTGTGGAGGGTTTCATGATGTCAAATTTCGTGACAAAACTTCGCACAAGATGAAATTAGTTTTGGAACATGGATCCTACTCGTTTGCACAGGTGGCCTTCTTATTCTCGCAGTTTTCCCAGTGGCTGATATCGTCAGACCATCCATTCTACAATTGACAGCGTTTGTTAGAAACAGGGAAGGGTATCATAGTTTGAACTCCATAGATAAAATACGTAAATATATATAGGTGAGTGAATTTGCTGGTGTACTTACTGTGAGGTTCATGTGGAGAGCATCCACCATGGTGTCCATGTCCTTGTTGTAGAAGTCCTTCATCACCGTGTCGATGATGCTGACATCCCACACCTAGCAAAACATAACATCTACAAAACTTAGCACAAGTCTGAATTTAGACAGAAAATGTTGTTTGATGGAACAAGGGTGGCAGGACGACAGACATGGTGCAGGTTGGCCTTCCTCCGGTACCAGTGCACCTGGATGGTGTTCCCGCCCTCGTCTTCCTCGAAGCTGACGTGCAGTGGCTGGTGCACGTCGCCGACAAAGTGCGCGAGGAACATCAGGCTCTCCGTCAGGTTATCTGGGATGTGCACACACGCAGGGGATGTGAGTCAATGTTTCATAATCCCTTTGCCTGTTTTGACAACAGGGTGAAGCTTGTGGTCTACTGGCATGCGCTCACATGACTTCTTTGTGGAGTCCCGGTAGGTGCGGAGTTGGTCCGTGTAATTGTTGATGGCGCCAACGACGCACATCCCTTGCATGCCATTGGAGTTGTGGCAGTCCCCTGAAAGAAACGCAGGTCACTGCATCCATAAGCTGATGAATGATGAGTTATGTCCAACATCTTCAGAAATGGGAAGAACACACAAAAGCTGGCCACACACTGATAATTGCGCCGAAGCTACTCTGTCCTGATGGACAGGTCCAGCAACAGATAAAATTTGCAAAACTGTTATATGTTAGGTGCACCAAGGCAGCCGACCAGGTCATTGGAGGCTAATTTTTACTCTCGACCTATATATATATTGGATATCAGTTGCAGCCGATGTTTAAAAGACATATTTTTTCTTCCAAACATTTATGTTTATCGGTCACATTCGCCCTCGTGCAAATTATCAAGTCGTCGTCGTAGAACTTTTGAATGAATTATGAGAGCAAATTGTGTGTATCCCATCTGATCTGGTGCAAGTGGTTGGCTGAGAAGAACGTGTGGGGGAATTGGATCATGTGGAGGATGCGTCAAGACTAAACATACTGTGCATCAATCGGTTGGGATAGAATAGAAGTCGTCTATTCCCCTGTCTAATAAAATGAAGACTGACACATTTGCATTATTAATCATGCCATTTTGTTATGGGCATATATGTTAGGTGCACCACCGCAGCCGTCTAGGTCAACCGAGGCTAATTTTTAATATCGACCTATCTTCCAAACATCTGTGCTTTCTTTGGAAGAGAATATACGCTAAAAAATGGATATCCAACCGACATTTAGAAGGCATATATATCCTTTCAAATAGTATATTTTCTTCAGATAAAGAAGACACATAAAAGTTGTGCCATTACAAAGAAGACACATATAAACCCACAAAGGCACAATGTGCCTTACACATTTTTATTAAACTATATGTTTATATATTTCTTCCATCCATCAGATTATTTAAAATTTCAAAAATATAAATGTATCATGATATAACATGCATCTTTCCAAACTATGCAGAGACATGATTACATGCATGATGCATCTTATGAAAAGACGAAAGTCATGAATATTGAAAAATGTGAATGACACACTACTTAAGTTGTGCCATTTGAGTTGTATATGAGGCATATGGCTTACTTCTCCTTTTATTGCAAGGTACTCACATGTTATAGCATTATCCATGTCCATAAAATTAATATAAGCACTCCATGTGATTCATGGGCTCTAGCAGGACAAGTGTGACACACACATCCATGTGATTCCTGGTCCCATGAGAACATGCAGTTCTATTCTAATCTGGCAACAGATAACATGATTTCTCTACTATCTCGCCTGCCTCGTGCAGTTTATATAAACCACATAATACAGAGAGGCTTTTGCATATTAGTTATTGAAAATCTTCGAACTCTTTATGACGAAAGTGATTGGCTGAACAGAACATGTGTGCATGGTGAGAGTGAGTTGGGCAACGAGGGGATGGGATCTTTGTGCTGATGCGTGAAGCAAGCAAGCAACCAACTCATCATCAGAGTAGAGTCGGAGTGTCGTTTATCTTTACTCAACCTCCAAGTCCTATCCAACAAGCAACGTGCTCACTCCCTCTTCCTCCTCCCGGTTGGTCGGCATCATCTGATACCCATATTCCATAGGAATAAACCATAGCAGTGTGTATCGTGAAATGAAAGCTCCACCACAGAGATCCAGTTACTACAGACGGAAGTGAAAAAAGTCGCAGAAGTGATGGCTCCAGTTCAGATAGTATGATTTCTTTGTATGGCCGGTACTGTGAACAGACTACAGAGAACTCGTGAGAGTGCATTTGGACTTATACAGGAAATGCCTGAAAGTCTAGATAATTCTAACCAATCATAGCAAAGCAAAACAAAAAAGTTCAGCCTTCTCTCTTGACAGACCTAAGTATGGTTTGTGTTCGAGGCGGTCCGTATTCATGCCTGCCAAAAACAAAATTATTCTACGGTGATGAAATAGTTCGTTCGTTCTCGTTCACCTAGCGCAAAAAAATGCTGTTTTTTCTTCAGGGTTAGAAAATGTGAATTATTGCAGGTTCTAATGGCGCGTTTTGGTGGTGGCTTGACTGTTTTCGTCATTATAATGGCGCGTAACTGAACATGAACATCCTGTCCAGTTTACGCGGAAGAACAGTAACGAAAAGGAGGAAGTTTGGTGGAAGAAGGAAGGAAGGAAGCGCACGGGATGACTTGAAGTTGCAGACGTTGGGGGTGTTGGCGTAGTGGAGCGGGCTGGCCCAGTGGTAGCGGAACCGCACCTCGTCCGCCCACGGGCACATCGCCGACAGCTCCCCGCCGGCCGACGCCGGCAGCAGCTCCCGCACCGCCGCCGCCGCGTCCTCCGACAGGTACCTCTGCAGCGCACGCACGCAACGCAACGCACAATTCAGCACCCCGCAAGCACGCACGCATAGAACATTCCTTCCTTCCTCCGGCGAGCTACTTAGCAGGCAGCTCGATCTAGCTGAATTGAATATGTCAGTGCGGGATGGTGCGTACCTCGGCGATCTTGCAGGTCATGATGTGGCCCTCCTTGCCCCAGGCGTCCGAGCGGCGGGCCGCCAGCAGGGAGACGATGAGCAGGAGTAGCAGCTGCTGCGGGCGTCGTGCCGCCATCGCGCTCCCTGCTCTGCTCCGGCCTCCTCCCCTGCTTTGCTGACAAACCGGACGACGGTGAGGGCTCTGCCTCTGCGATGGACGGGAGTTGCTTCAGGTTTGGGCTTTCCTATTTATCACCGCCGTCGTCGTGCTTTCTTATTTATCGGGCCCGGATCGGATGGAGGTGCGTGCAGGCTTCCATGTAGTCGGGCCGCTATTCGATCAGGGCTAGAGAAGAAGAGGTCACCATTGTTTGTTTTCTAGCAGGGGTGGATAACTCGAGCCTCGGCTGGGCCCAGCTCGAAGATCGGACAAGCCAAGCCGAAATTGTAACCAGTCGGATGGGTATTGAGTTTTTTTACTGCAAACAATTAACACGTTAGGACACTTAGTCATCGTTTTTTTTTTCTGAATACGAAACACTTGCATTCCATTAAGACATGACCAAATCACCGGTCACATGACGGGTACAAAAATTTTGGAAGCTTTCCGTTCAAACAATTTGGACAACATGAATCCCTTTTACACCTAAAGTTGCATTCTCATGAGCCGGCTTGTTATAAGGCCATGCAACACAACTGACTCTAACCTCGGTAAAATTTAAATTCAAATCACTGATCAGATTTACAGTCGGAGAATAAGAGACATCTGAGGCCGTCGTGGCGTACTTTAAGTTGAGGCAATCCGTCACGTCACGAAGATGACCTTGCATTTGAAAAGAGTACAAACTTAACATGCATTACATCAAAAATCTTCTCGAAAACCTCAGCAAGATCCATGCGAAGTTGTGACGATCAGTCTCGTTCAGTAGGACCTAAACCTCTAGTTTTTTGTCATATTGTAAGCTCTTGTTACCCTCCTTATATTTGCTATAGCAATGCATAACCCTATTTATTCGCTTAAAATTTATACTAAACTTTTGTACGTCCTAATTTCTCATTATACTGCGAGATACATATTTTGTTTATCAACTGTACATCCTTTAACATTTATCTATTCTATAATAACAAACATAAATAACCATGCATAGTTTATGATAGCATCTTTGTCACACAATTTTAACATCTATGTGCAGTTGTAGTTTCCTTACCATGAAAATTATGATAGTTTTGGAAAGTTTGTTTATCCAAAATTTAGAGACTATTTAGCGAAACAAAATTTCCCTCAAAATCTGAAACAAACATAAAGAAGAAAAATCACATTTCTCAAGGGATAACTTCGTGGCGGTTATGTATTGTCGTGTGCCTTATCGTTTACCGATTTTAGTGTACTACAAATATCTTGGTAGAGGGCTCGAGAGTTAATAAGTCTAAAATATAACATGATAATTTTTGTAGCGCCCTATTTTCTACTATGGCACATCAATAAAAAGCGACACCGCTTAATTTGGCGCCGATTGAATGTTGCTATGTTGGTCCATCAAGACCCTTTCTGTACACCATACCTCTTTCTTTCATCAAAAGGTGTTGTGAACTTCTATAGTTCACATTCTTTGGCTCTACCTCATAAAAAAAATCCGGGAGGGAATAAAAACATCATCTTTTTAGCTCTTCCAAGGAAATTCAGTTCGATTAGCAACTAATTATGACCTCATAGTATCTCACAAAGAGATTCCACAGAAAAACAAAACAGAAACTAAAATCATGTTGTTGGCTGATACTATGAGCAAGTGTAATGCCCACGCACTTTGAAAAACAGCAGGAGCAGCGTGCGGTGCAGCTCACGAGCTTTAACACTCCGGTACGGGACAACCTGGGCGTCGGTATGAACATGATCTGCCTGCGTTTCTTCGGCCTAGTCTGAACGTCCGCCTCGAGAGGAGGAAAAATCATGGTGGCGCTGGCGGACGTATTAATTCCCAGGATATGGCAACACTTTACGGCGTACGCTGTCGCCCGCTCTTTCGATAACCGCATTTGAACGCGGCATCGCCGTTTCCAGTTTTCCCTGCATAAAGCCAAGCAGAGATCCTCGCCCATTCCCTCAAACTCAGTCTCCAGTACACCATGATGCAGCATCACACCGCCATGGCGCTCCTGCTCCTCGCCGTCGTCGTTGCGGCGCTCCCGGCGCCGTCGCGCGGCTGGGGCGTCGACGGCCACCTCATGGTCTGCCAGATCGCGCAGGTACGTACCATGCCCGTTTCCTGTTGATCTCTGAATCTTGTCCTGGAAATGTGAGGAGGCTGTGTGATGAAGATGTGTTTCCTCTCCCGCAGGCCCGGCTGAGCGAGGCGGCGACGAAGGCGGTGAGCGAGCTGCTGCCGTCGGAGGCCGGCGGCGAGCTGAGCAGCCTGTGCTCGTGGGCCGACCACGTGAGGTTCAGGTACCACTGGTCGGAGCCGCTGCACTTCATCGACACCCCCGACGGACTCTGCACCTACGACTACGACCGTAAGTTTCCACTGACTGAAATTCCAACAAAATGTCCTTGATATGATTCCTGATGGGGTTTTTGGGGGTTCAGGGGACTGCAAGGACGAGGAGGGCGTCATGGGCATGTGCGTCGCCGGCGCCATCAACAACTACACCTCCCAGCTCCTCACCTACGGATCATCATCGTCCTCTTCTTCAGCGGGTCAATGTGAGTTTCATTCTGGAGAGTTTTTGGGACTGAACTGTGTTACTCAGTAGTCATAGTACTGAATTATTACTGTCGGATGCTGCAGACAACCTGACGGAGGCGCTTCTGTTCCTCTCGCACTTCATGGGAGACGTCCACCAGGTACGTCAGCATCAGAATCGAATTGTTTCATCAACTGTCAATCTTGCAAACCGTTCTCAATTCTAGCGCATCGATGCTTGTTTATGAACTGCGAATTTGCGGTGGTTTATTTGTAGCCACTGCACGTGGGGTTCAGCTCCGACAGAGGAGGCAACACCATCGACGTCCACTGGTACAGGAGGAAGACGGAGCTCCACCATGTGAGCACCACCGAGTTCAGGCTTCAGACTTCAGACCGAATTCTGATAAAGATAAAAAAATACATGGTAATGCTAAAACTTTTCCTTTTGAGCATCAGGTCTGGGACGTGAACATCATCGAGACGGCAGAACAGGACTACTATGATCAGGCCACGGCAGAATTCGTCGACGCGCTGACCAACAACATAACGGTGAGAAATTGATACGAGCCAAATTTTCCTCTTATCTGCAAACCTTTTTATATGGTCTCTGATTGAATGGTTGCAGGGAGAGTGGTCAGGGCAAGTTCAGGGGTGGGAGGAGTGCGGCAAGAACCAGACGGCATGCCCTGACATGTATGTTCTACAAGCTTATTTTCCCGAACAAACAAACAGACAAATAATCAAGTATTTACTGAATTTAATTCGTATCCACGAATATTTGCTGCATGGCTGGCAACAATCTGTCTATTACATTTCATAACGAGATCACATTTAATGATTTGATCAATTATTTCCCACTGCAAAAGATATGCGTCCGAGGGCATCACTGCAGCATGCGACTGGGCGTACAAGAACGTGACGGCAGATTCAACACTAGGAGGTACGGAGTATATATCGAGCATAACATTATCTTATCTACGAGTGTATAATTTATAGATAAGCTTTTGATGGACGAGAAGCAAATCCCGATTGATTACTTAATAATCCGAATTAATTACTGCAGATGACTATTTCGGGAGCAGGCTGCCGGTGGTGAACTTGAGGCTAGCGCAAGGAGGCGTCCGATTAGCCGCTACGCTGAACAGAATATTCGATCAAACAAAAACCAAGTGATTATTTGTTTCGTATTTGCCAAGTGATCATTTAACTTGGCATAGATTATGCCCGGCAAGTTTGTATTCTTCATTTTGTGTCGTAATAAAATTGTTCCATGATACTATCAACCTTGTCAATGCATCCATTCCAATCAGCCTATTTATTTGGATAAGCGAAAAACATTTCTTGACCCCGAGCTCCCCTGCTCCTGGATTAAAAAAAAAACCGGAAATTTATTACTTCATCTTAGATACGTCCAAAATTTCAGAGAAATATCCAAGTTGCCATAGCCAAGGAGCAGATCCTCGTTGCCATACACTAAAGTTTCTAGTGTTTTTGTTTCTAGTGTTTTTGTGGAGTTAAATGAAGATAATCTTTACAGGGATAAGGTGAAACTCTAAACTTTACTTAGTCCCATCAATCCCTCAAATCCCCAATCCATTAGGGAGGTGTAGTGTTTTGTGTATTAAAAAAATACACTAAAGTTTAGCAAATTATGAGTATAAAGTTAATCAAATACGCTGCAAACAAACAGTCTTTCGGGGATATGTCGGATTTGGGGTTTGACCACAATAATCCTCACCAATCCCCATATAAACTCTAGAAACAATTGGTATATCCATTCGTGTCCAGCTTTAAGGTGATCCAAAAATTAAGCGCGGTGTATAGGAGCCGGAAATGCAACTACGCAACTATATGCGACCGCACTGCTTATCTGGGACGTCTATTTTGAATCCGACGGTTCGTGTGATATGTACAAAAAGACCCTCCACTTAAATAAATGGACAAAACAATCCCCTTATATAAAGACCCTAACAGCACCCTAAACCAATATTCCCTTTGGTGAGATAATTTACCAAAATAAAATTTAAGGCAAAAACCGAAAAGAATTTTAACCAATAAAATGCAAACAAAACAATATGTTTACATTTTCTAGAAAATCTTGGTTAATTTGTTAATACAAAAATATGTTTGCATAAACACACATATCCAAATATACACTTATCCACAAATATACACATATCAAGAAAATTATGTTAATACATGCTAATATAAAAACAAATGTTTACATTTTCAGAAAATCTTTGTTAGTTTGTTAATACAAAAATATGTTTCTATAAACACACATATCCACAAATGTTAATACAAAACGAAAAAATGAAATCATCTCCAAATATTCCCATATCCACTTATTAATGATAATGATGATAAGTTAAGTAGCTATCCATAATATTGATTAGGGTTTAATGCAAGAAACCTTTAAAGATGAGGGGGTTTGATGCAAAAAATATCACGAATCGCAAAGCAAAATGAACGGTTTTGATGGAAGGTGCGGTCGCATATAGTTTCGGGAAAACCGCGTTCGTATAGGAGCACCCTCTTAAGCCGGTCATTCATTCTATAACATAACAACAATAGTCGGGTGACATCGGTCTACTATAGCATTTCATTTTTATTGGGCCACATATTGTACCGGCCCATATAGTGCATTATTAAGCTGACAACTAGTCGTTGAGCCGCCTACTAACGAAACAACAACAACCCGGTGGCACCGGATGATCGGTTGAATTAACGCAAAAAGGTCCCATCCAGCTTAAGCTTAACTACTAACATGTCAGTGCAAACAACCAATATATATAATCATTCTAGCGCATTAGGCGATTGTTCTTGAAAAGTAGCCTCATCCTCGAGCGACGGTGAAGATAGATAGAACCATTGAAGCTCCTGACAGCGTGTGCAGTGTTAGAGACTTAGCGTAGCGTGTTCATGGTTCAAGTATCACAAAATTTACAAGATCTCAGTAATGAGTTTCCAATATATTTACTTCAATTTTCCATCTAGGTTTAAATGAAATTAAAACATATTTAATATTTGATAAAATTGTAGATAAATTGCATCAAACTTAGAGGACATGATTCTAGAGCACTTTTTTCGTGCCGTAATATCCACTAGAAAAATGACGACACTATTAAAAGTGCGAGAGCCAAGGAGTATGAAAAGAGATCCCTCGTTACCCAAGCTAGAACTCAAGGTTAGAACGAGTAGGGTAGACCGAAGAGGACGAACCGCGGAGGCTATGTGGTGGCTTATGGAACAAGATAATCGATAAAGAAGAAAACTCCAACAAAATTAACTAGGATTTTAAAAATAAATTATGCAGCCTCATCATTTATAATAATCACTCATACACAGTCTTCAATCGATTGCTAGATGAGCTGAGAATGACTAGATCGACAGACTGAAAAAAACATGACCGCGACTTGAAACAAGTTACAAAGAAAAAAATCATTTTTAATTTCCGGTGCCATACCATTATTTGGTAGGTCGGCCGTGTGCAATAATGCAAGGTAAAGCCAAAAAATATGATTTGTTTCACTGAGCGATTAATCACGTACTACGTACAAAACCACAAGTGGAACTAATCTACACTGAATGCACAGTGCACACACTAGCTGGGAATATATGCATCCATGTAGCTAGGTGGCATTTCCAGCTAGCAACTACTCCTTTTCCTTTAGGACGATAGCTACCACTATAACTCAGGAACTCAACTAGCACACACTCTCCTTTTTCTTTAGGAGTTCATTTTGTGTCGTGAAAAGTTCTTTCGATTAATTTTCACCTATAATAGCCAGCTTGCTAGATATCTTTCCAGCTTTATCTTAGTCCGGTTCCGTGTGAATATATCATGGTACGGTTCTCGCAGAATATGGAAACGTGCCAAAATTCTTGGATGACTTCAACTGACCGAGAGGATCAAACTTACAAAAGCAAACAGTAGTAGCCACCCCAGACTCACCGGTCGCGCTTAATATAAGTTCAAGTACTTAACAATTGTCATGATCTACGTCATATATATGCAGCCGTATCTATTCCCTCCATTTCTAAGTATAATTTTAAATATAAGATGCTTTAGTCTTTGTCATGATCAACGTCATATATATGTAGTCGTATCTAGACACGTCTTATTTAACTTGTATGTTTAGTATGTATCTAAACAACATATAGAACACCTAAAATATGGT
The DNA here is from genome assembly GCA_026929855.1 of Poa annua. Taxonomy (NCBI): domain Eukaryota; kingdom Viridiplantae; phylum Streptophyta; class Magnoliopsida; order Poales; family Poaceae; genus Poa; species Poa annua. The sequence continues at coordinate 985,345 of CM049428.1, read as the reverse complement.
ACAGTATATATAAAGCGTAGGGAGTATATATCTATCTAGCTGGCAAGTATTCATAGTCAAGAGGGAGTAGCGTGTGAGAGTTAGGATCCTCGGACTTGTCACCTCAGTTAGCAGCATACCGGCCGGCCGCCACGATTAAAACAAACAACCTAGCTATATATGGCCGGTAGAAGTACCTCGATCATCGATCGCCGGCGGTCGCCGTCGCCATAGTCGTGGTCCTCTTCCGTCGGCGTCGTCGCGCTTGATCAGTGCGTCCTAGGCGACCTACCCTAAAGGACATAGGCTTAGACTGCCGCGCGATGATCGATCAGATCATATAAACCTCCTTTCACACGCTTCAGCGAAAGAGAAATCAAAGAGCTCATGCGTTGTTGATCACCTTCCGGCCGGGGATTATGGAAAAGTAGGGGAGTGAATGGAAAAAGAATGGTGGCGATCATAGTAGATAAAGAGGATAGATATATAGATCATGGTGACGATTAGTTGATGTTGCACCAGTAAACGGGAGAGAGAGGTGGTGGTATGTATATGGAGATCAGATCAATGAATGTCGATCGCTTTCGGATGGAACGGGGCATGCATGAAGCTTGCTTAGCTAGCGAATTTAACTACTCCTCCTAGCTAGTCGAAGAAGAAGACATGCCATGTGTCGAGCGGAGAAGCTATACGTACGTGCCTCAGGTGCGCGTGCATGCATGCATGCATCTTCAAATGGTTGCTGTGCTTGGTAGGTGGTACCGTGGTAGTGACGCCGAGAGTCAAAATCCACGTAAAGATATCTCGTTGGTACGTACGTGGAGTGGCTTTGTACACGTGCGTATTTGTACGTACCCTAGCTTGACACGTCTGTATATGCTCTGTTGTATCTTGTATATAGACTTTTTTGCCCCACCTAACCCCTTCCTAGAGAAGCTTAAAACCTACACAGAACTTAAAAATTCTTAGAGTATATTATTAGAGCAGAAAAAGTAAGGGTGAACAGATAGATTTTTATAACATTCAAGGTACATTAAGATGTATCCCTAGAAAAAAAGGAAAATGTATATTCTTAACTCCGTTGCTGAAGAAATTGTATATTCCCGACGCATCGTTACTGAGTCAAGCATTGCATACGGTTACTCACAACTATGGTTTGTAGTATATAGCAAACAATTTCTTAAGCCCATCATTGTCGATGAAGGTTTGGTTGCATACTGACGAGGGATGTCCATGTCAATACCCATGATTAATAGCCTAGGATAAGAGTTATGAGGTAGAGAACGCGTGGTGTTAGTAGATTCATCGGCTGACAAGCGGGAATTACCCAGGTTCGGGGCCCTCGAGTGAGGTAAAATCCTTACTCCTGCTTGTCTGTTATTGATTATGTATACGCGGCGAGTACAAGGGTCCAGCAAGATGTCGATCTTGCTAGGGTTTGGTGGTTCTGTTGGGCGTGTCCCTGGTCGGTCTCCCTTTATATAGGGGTACAGGTCTCGGGTCGTAACCGACTAGGACTATATTTATGAAAAGTACAACCGACTATGCTATCTATGGTATAAGTCTTTTGACTTGGGATTTGCTTGTTGGGCTTATTCAGCTTATTGACAATTAGCTTTTAGTCCAGGTACCCACACGAAGGAGTACCCGTTTGGTATAACCTTGTCATTAATTAGCCTCCGAGTGCTTGGCTAATTCAGAGAATAAGTCATGGACTCACTGCATAGTGCACGTCTCATGTTTTATGCTTTTGATATGATATTTTTTGTCTTTTTGACTTTATAAATTTTGACAAAGGATTTCGACTGAGTAGGCCTGGGTTTATTCGATGAGTTGAAACCAGTTAACTGCACTTGGGCAAAACCTTACTAGCCTTCAGACAGGTTTCGAGTCCTTGGGCTCGAACCCGGAACATACTAGACAGACACACCTCAGGCCAGTCGATGGTCTTACTGATATTGTTCTGCAGTTTCGATTTGCTACTCAGCGCGTCCGCCAGGATTTTCATCGTATCTGTCTATACGGAAAGGTCTAGGATTAAAACACTGCTGGAGTGATCCTCGGCCCTTTCGACTGATCGATGGGACTTCCTTTGTATTTTTCTTATACAGCATCCGGGGTATCTTATCGACTGATTTTTACCCGGGAATTCTTATGTTTCGAATGTCTTTTGATTCTATCGGGTGCACGAGAGTGCTCCCGATGGGAGTAGCCCCCGAGATTGTGCTTTATTGCTTGCAGTAGAGGATAATCTCAATTTCCGTTTCGTCAGTCGAATGCATTTTGCCTACTCTCGATGGGAGTTTCCCACTCGACTCTTTGTACTTTTATCCTTGCGATTGTGCTTTTGAGTTGTAAGGAGCTTTTCCTTTTTATCAGTCGTGGTATGACGCCCGTTTTGATCATCTGGAGTGATGTCATGCGTGACGTTCTTGGCGTGCGAATTGCACTCTGAGAGGACGTGACATAGTGGGTCCCACTCTTTGACCGTTGTGGACACCGATTCAGTGCTGATTTGACCTGACGTGGCGAGATTGTCGTGGAGTTGATGATGATTTCCTCGATTTGCGCACGTAGTGGGCTATGTGGTTCACGGTGAGCGCTCTCTGATTATGCCACGTGTTGTGGTGACTTTTGCTCGGACGGCTGTGATGAATGGTTGTCTGCACCGTAAATACATGATCTTCTACTATGTTTAATTTTACCTTGCCAATTGTTCTCCGCCGTTTCTGCTTCATCTACTTCCTCACGCTCATCTTTGACTCCCTGCGCTTTTCTTCCGCCATGGCGCCTTTGACCAAGATCTCCTCCACCACTGATATTTCTTTCCCGAACCAGTCCCCGAAGGACAAGATTTCTGTTGACCCCGCCGCTACCTCCGCCGCTGCGACGAAGAAAATCCCCGGTGATTGGGTCACATCCATCATCACAGAGAAGAAGTTGGAAGATTTCCGCCAGACGGGGATTTTGTCTTCGGTTGAGGTTGTTGTTGCTCGGGCCCCGATCCATAAAGAGGTACTTCCCATGCCTCTTTCTGGAGAACGAGTTTGCTTTGTGGATTTTCTTCCTCGTGGATTTGGATTTCCTTTGCACGACTTCGTCTGGGGCCTTCTTTTTGCCTATGGGATTCAGATGGACGACCTAAACCCTCCTGGTATTTTGCATATCTCCTGTTTTGTGGTTTTATGCGAGTGTTTTCTTGGAGTGCACCCCAGCTGGGCACTCTGGAAACATATTTTCCAGGTGAGTTTACTCTACTGTGACGACCGCCCTTTGTCGACAGGGGGTTTCTGCATTGAAGTACGCGACGGCTGTCGATATTTTGATGTGACGTCAGCCGAGCCTTTCTAGAAATAGAGGAAGAAATGGTTTTATGTGCTAGTCGACGAAAGCCTACTGCCTACTTTTTCGACCGCCCCTCCCACAATGTTGGCGTCCTGGGATCATGACTTGTCGACTACGGAAGAAGAAGCTTCTTATTTTATGCTTAGGGTCCAAGAGCTGTGCAAGGCCATCATAGGGATCCAGTTAGTCAGTACGTATTTGTGGCGCTGAGTCAGGCCATTGCGACAAGGAGCGCACCCTTTATGGCGATATGAGGGATGTCTTTATGGCGATATGAGTGCAACTGAGTTGTCAGGCCATGAATTTCATGGTTATGTGAAATATATCACTGGAATCTTGCCTGTCGATATTGCTTCTTTCGACTTCTCTGAGTTCCCATATGGCCTTGGGACTCCTATTCCCGAGGTATTTTTTGATTTGTTGCTTGCCCCTCCTTTTATTTGTCTTCTTGGTTATCAGTGTCTTCTTCCATATGCGCTTGACTGACTTGCTTTTCTTATGCTGTGCTCAGGGATCACCAGTCGTTACTTTCTGCCGCCGCTACCCGAGCATGGTTCAACTGCAGAGTAGGCTCCTTCTGTTGCGGTTGATGTAGTTGGAGTCTCTCGTCTCACGGATGACGCGATTGCCTCTGAAGCGAAGGCTACTGAGAAGGCTCCTTTGTGCCTGATGACGACCGATCCGGTTATAGCACCCGCGACTAAGCGTCGTCGACTGTGCCGACTTGGTGATGTTGACCCCGATGATGCGGACCCATCCTTGGTTGTTGCGGCTTCTTCTGCTGAGGTTGTTGTAGAGAAGTAAGTTTCGTGCTTCGACTATCTTTTGTGTGCTTTCTGGTGTTCTGTTGTTTGATTATGCGAACAACTCCTTTGTAAGACAAGATCGTTCTTGCCCTCCTGCTAAGGTCGTTGAGCCGTTGTCCTCCGCCGCTTCTTCTTGGGTTGATCATGTAAATCTTTCCGCTCTTTCCAGTACTTGTCTTCTTCCATTCGTTCGTTACTCTCCCTTGACTCGATTGGACATTTTCTATTCCCTTTGTAGCCTGTTGTAAGCGGCTTGGTCGCCGTTGGCCAAGCCTTTGTGCATGCGGAAGAAGAAAGAACCCGCCTGCGCTCCTCCTTGCAGCAGACCAGTCGTAAGGCCCTATCTTTTCGCCTGTTTTGGAGTCTTGAGCTATCTTTTGCACGACCTTCACATGCTATGTTAATTTGCAGAGGAAAAAATTTCTCTTGAAGATCGAGTGGCTGAATTGGAGAAGAAGCTTCATGATCATCAAGTCCGTTCTCGTGAAGAACTGGATAGCACTCGACGCTCTCTGGACGTGTCTATTCAGACACTAAATGCTGTTTTTGCAGAGGCTTTGCTAGGGATTGCCACTCCTTCGACCGTGGAGGAGTTTTCCAAGGTGCTTGGACCTGGCACGACGAACCTTACTCAGTGGGCACGTGATTTGACAGTCCGCGGCTCGGAAATTACTATGAAGCGGCTGCTGGCGAATGGCGTCGAGGCTGATTATGAGACTTCTTTATCAGATTACCCGAAGAAGTCGAACGAGAAACCTTCGTCCTTTCGGGGAATATCGTATGCCGCTACTCGTCTTGCCAAGGTCAACATTTGCACCGGAGAGCGTCGCCAGGTTGCCGTGTCCACCGAGCGTCAGTCTCGTGGTGGCAAGGCCAAGATGGCAGCTCGCGAGTAACTACTCCTTTTGTAATCGACTGAACTCCTTGTTGTAATATAAGACCTTTGTAAAGTATAATGCATTTGCTTGTTTTCTGTTTTTTATGACTTGGTCGAGCTTTGCTAGCTTTCTTGTCTTCCTTGAGGCCCGACTCTTGACCCCGTCGAGTAGGTTTATGTGACTATGTAATATTAGCGAGCTTCAGCCCTTGAGTCTACCGGGTGGGTGTTTGTGAGTATGATCTTTAAGTAAGACCCATCCCCGAGTATGTCAGATGGGTTATGCAATTATGAACTTTAAGTATAAACCAACCCCCGAGTCCATCGGGTGGGTTTGTGTGGCTAAGATATCATATCAAACATCATTTATTGAGAATATTTGTCTAGTAGACCGCGTCATTAACAACCTTCCAGTTCCCGTGGGTACCCTGGTAAGGAAAATAGCGCGTCTAAGATCTACTGCGACTTTTATAATGATTTGTCAAGAGACCTATGTATAAAAACGACGCAAGTGCGCCACGTTCCATGGGTTGTGTGATAGTTCTCCCGTTTGTGTGTGCTTCAGTCGATAGGCTCCTCCTTCGATGACTTAAGTGATTATGAATGACCCCTCCCATGGTGACGCGAGCTTGTGGACTTTTTTCTGTTTTAGTCGCAGCACTAAGTTACCTATCATGAAAGCTCTTGGTCGGAGACGTCGACTGTGATAGTTTCTTAGGTCCTGCTGGTAAACAGCTGTGCGAGCCAAAGCCGTGTCACGTGCTTCGTCCAGTACATCTAAAGCGTCTTCTTGTGATACTTTTGCTTCTTCTTCTTCTTCTTCTTCTTCTTCTTCTTCGTAGACTTCTATTCTTGGCGCACCGAACTTTATTTTTGGTGGCATTACTGCCTCTGCTCCATAGACCATAAAGAATGGAGTGAATTGTGTCGACGCGTTCGGGGTTGTACGAAGACTCCAAAGCACTGCTGTCAACTCCTCGACCCAGGCACCCGCGGCTCTTTTGAGCGGAACCAGTAACCTTTTCTTGATGCCTTCACATACGAGGCCGTTTGCTTTTTCGACATGTCCATTAGACTGCGGATGTGCTACTGACGCGTAGTTGAGTGTAATATCCCATACTTTGTAAAAGGTCTGGAATTCTTCTGCCGTGAAGTTTGTGCCGTTGTCCGTGATGATGCTGTTTGGAACAACAAAGCGATAGACTATGGATTTTATGAACTTGACAGTTGTTGTTGCTGTCGAACTTGCGATCGGGATTGCTTCGATCCACTTTGTGAATTTGTCGACTACGATCAGTAGGTGTGTATGTCCTCCAGGTGATGACTTTTTGAGTGGCCCTACCATATCGAGCCCCCATTGGGCAAACGACCATGTTAATGTTATGGTTTTGAGTGCTGATGCTGGTGCGAGGGGTTTTGTTACAAATTTCTAGCACCCGATGCATCTTTTGACGATATCTTCCGCGTCTTTGAGCGCAGTGGGCCAGTAGAATCCTGCTCTGAAGGCCTTAGCTACCAGCGATCGACTGATAGCATGATGTCCACAAGTTCCTGCATGAATGTCACAGAGTATAGTTTTGCCATCCTCGAAATCTACGCACCTTTGGAAAACGCCTGAAGTGCTTCTCTTGTAGAGTTCACCGTTGATAATGGTGTATGCCTTTGCCCTTCGAGTAATCCTTCTGGCTTCTGATGTATCGTCCGGTAGCTCTTCTCGGAGCATATTTGCTAGAATTGGCTCGGTCCAGGTTGGAGTCACGTGATCGCCTTGGCATAAGAGGACTTCGACTGCTGGGTCCAGTGTGCTAGGTGTGTTACCTGTCGTAGCTTCTTTTGAATTTGCCGTCGATCGTTTCTTGTGGGTAGATATATGCGTGATGCGCTCCAGAAAGACACCCGGTGGAACTTGTGCTTTAGTCGACCCAATGTTGGCTAGTATGTCTGCTTCCTCATTGATTTCTTGTCCAATTTGCCGTAACTCGCAACCGTCGAAGTCTCCTTCCAAAGTGTTATATAAGTCGCGATACACGATCATATTATCCGCTATGGCATCGCAAGCCTTGATGTACCACCAGGTTTGAGTCGCCATATATCATCAGTCGAGTGCATCCCAATGCCTTGGCCATTCGTATGCCATGTATTAGACCTTCGTATTCGGCTTCGTTATTGGATGGTGTTGGAAAATCCATTTGGAGTACGTACTTCTGCTTGTCTCCTTTTGAGGATATTAGTATTACCCCTGCTCATGCCCCATCGTTTTTCTTGGATCCATCGAAATACATTGTCCATGAATTGGATGTGTCTGGTGCTCCTGGTAGTTGTGACTCGATCCACTATGTGGTGAAATCTGGTAGCACTTGAGCTTTGATGGCCTTTGGGTGATCGTATGTTATTCCGAGTGGCCCCATCTCGATGAGCCATTTGGCGACCCGTCCTGTTGCATCTGGATTGGTAAGTATGTCTCCAATTGTTGATTTACTGATCACCGTTATTGGGTGGTCTGTGAAGTAGTGTCGTAGCTTTCTTGTTGTTATGAATACTGCATAAGCTAGTTTCTGGAAGTGTGGATATCTTTGCTTTGATAGAGATAACACCTCGCTGATGTAGTAGACTGGTCTTTGCATACTCTGAGCTTTTCCTTCTTCCATGTGCTCGACTACAAGTACTGTGTTGACCACCCTGTTTGTTGCTACCACATAGAGGTATAGCGGTTCCTTTTCTTTTGGCGCAGCTAGAACGGGAGGTTTAGTGAGTGTTCGTTTGAGGTCTATGAAAACTGCTTCTGCCTCTTCTGTCCATTCAAATTTATCTGCTTTCTTCATCAGTCGATAAAGTGGTAGTGCCTTTTCGCCTAGCTTGCTGATGAACCGACTGAGTGCTGCCACTCTTCCTGTTAACTATTGTACTTCATATAGCTTCGTAGGCCTTTGCATGGTAAGTATGACCTGTATGTTCTATGATTTTGCTTCAATTCCTCTTGCTGAGATGTAACGCCCGAAAATCGGTACTATGTAGATTTAAGCGATCCCGCCGAAATCCGCATAATAACGATTTTTTGTCGCCCACCAGACATAATGTGCACGCCGAAACATGCACATTATGTGGGTGGAATTGTGATAACATTACAATAGATCCGATACATCCACAAATACAACAAAGATATAAATACAACAACGACTCGAACGAGTCAAGATACAAATGATACAATACAAAGATTCAAATGACAGCGGAAGCAAAATAGTATCCGACTACGGATAAGATGCAAATTGGACTAAGAGTCCTGAAGATAAGCAATGACGCCATATCCCTGCCCAGCCAAGCCGGGGGGATTCCCAAGCTAACGTCGTCAGACTTCAAACCTGTAGACTGCACATAAAGCACATCCCAAAAGAGGGTCAGGGCACTCCCTGGCAAGCAAAACCGACTTGCCTACTTTCTACACCATCTCCCAAAATATAGGGGAGGTGGACTTAGCGGAAGCAGCACTAGCAACCTAAAGAGACACGCTACAACTTCCGTCTAATCAGAGAGGGATAAGAGAGCGCATAATATAACATCTACAACTAACACCAATCATAACCCATTCTCGAATTAACCCCCTCAACCAAGTATGAGGAAGCAATTCGGGAAAATCACACGTTGAACAATTTTAGTTACAAGTTATTGTGAAAGTAATTCTATATTACTAGTCAGGTTAATTAACAATGATTAGGTGTAAGTTGTCTATGATCTTGTTAGCCAGCATCATCACCAAGTCGTCCATAACCGTGGACACGGCTCATCGATGAGATTATACCCTGCAGGGGTGCACTACTGGACCCGTACTCGTTCGATCAACCCCAAAAGCAAGCCAGAAGGTAGGGCATCTCAACACGGCAAATCTCTTCTCTACGACCCATCCAGGGAACCACATGATTGTGTGCACGGCTAATCAGGTCCAGTGCCCGCGGGATACGACCTTCATAGCACTCTAAGAACGTGCCACCCTATATGAGAATCGACTACTCCATCATCATGAGATCGTTATGTCACCATATGCATGCATCATATGGAAAGCCCGAACTACTTGCGGCGCCCTGGATAAGAAGCGGATTAGATCGAAGCCGCGGGGGGCTCCATAGGGCCTCCCACAAGCGGTTAGTGCGCTCAAAATTGGATCCGAGGACAAGAACTGAGTTCCTAGGTCGACACTTAGCAGAACAAAGCACCTCGCAAGGCCTTCCGCCGGTGCCTTATCTTTTAATTATAATACCCCAATATAAGACAACATTTTATTAAGGTAGAATAACCTATCATGCTAAGCAGGTGAAATAAAATAAGACATACAGACGACTCGCACAAACAACTCTAAGCATGCGCTACGACTCGCAAGGCTAACAGATAAACATACAACAGGTATTAGGATGTGGGGATAAAGCTGTATGGGCTGCAGGATAAACATGTGATGGGATCGCAATAAGAATCGAATACTAGGGTAGCAGAGATCAACGGCAGGAATGAAAGACAATGTATAGGTAAACAAGCAAACTTTGCTTGCCTGGAATCCCGCATGGAAGCAGATCTTGTCGTTGCTCACACATCTCAAAGTCGTATCCGCGAAGAAGCAACAAACACTGGAAAGCGTAAAAGATGCATTTTACAACTACGGCAAAGATCCAGCATGATCATGCGAGAATGATGCATGACATGGCAATATGCATTGCGAGATGCACTTAATCCGAATTAAGCGGAATCGGGATTCCGACAATTAATATTTAGGTGCAAGTTATTTATCTACTCCACAAATTAAATGTTCATTAACATGGCAAGACATGGCAAAGATGATCTAGTCAAATTAAATGGAATGGGGCAATACATATAGTGATTTGCTCCCCACATTCCATATTTATTATTCAGGTGATTTGCTACACCCGCAAACCCAAGAGATGCAACAAATGCAATTATGATGCGATATGCACAAGATAGATGACATTTAATAAAATATGTATAGGGTTAGGGTTTGGGTTCGCACGTTGGATCGGGAGAGATAGGGTTCGAAACCGACGTCTTCGGTCCGTAGAGGAAGTAGTCGTCGCGGAACCGGGGCATCGTCGTTTGTCGGTGTCGTGGAAGTGGTCGGGTAGTCGTGGCACGTAGGAGCTCGGCAACGGACACCGGAAGGAAAACGCACGGCGGCGCAAGGGGCGGCGGGTACGGCGGGCCGGCGAGGTGCAGGGCGAAGGCGCGGGCCGGGGAGCGGGCGGCGCGGCCGGCGCTGAGGGCGAGGCGCAGGAGGCGCAGACGAGCGGGGCGAGCTCGGGAGGATTTTTCCCGTGCGGGTCGAGCGCGTGATGGGAGAGGAAGGAAGAGGAGGAAGGAAAGAGAAAAAAAAGAGAGAAAGGGAAAGAAAGAAAAGAGGGGGGGGGGAAAGAAAAGAAGGGGGTGGAAGGACTATTGCAAAAATCTCAGAAAAAGGAGAAGGGTGGCTGCAAAATTCTAGGGGGTGGGAAATAAGTTTCCAGTGGGGAAACCCTAGGGTTTGCTTAGGTGGGCTTGGGCTTTTATTTCTCTCCCCTTTATTCTTTTTGGTTTTCTATTTTTAAAACAAAAACGAAAAGGAATTTGAATACAAAACCTTTACAAAATATTTTTAGTTTTGAACAGACAATTTAATAAACTAGTTTTTAACATTTTTAAAATATTTGAAAATAACACATTTTTAATTATGGAAAAATTAATTTAAATGCAACAAATTAAATTAATGCGATGTGATGCCATGTCGATGCAAAAAGAAAACTCACAAATCAAAAGGGGATAAATCCCGGGGCGTTACATGAGACCAGGTACCCCAAGAGTTCCCCCGCCGGGACTCCAAAGGTACATTTTTCTGGGTTCAGTTTTATGCTATAGCTTCTGGGTTATCGAATGTCTCCTTTATGTCTGCTAGTAGCGTGCACTCTTTTTTTGATTTGATCACTATGTCGTCGACGTAGACCTACACATTTTTGCCAATGTGTGTTTTTAAACTGTTTTGCATCATGCGCTGATAAGTAGCTCCTGCGTTTTTGAGACCGAAAGACATTGTGGTGTAACAATATACCCCGAGTGGGGTTGTGAAGGCTGTCTTTTCTTGGTCTTCTTTCTTCATTCTTATCTGATGATATCCAGAGTATGCGTCCAAGAATGACAGTCGGGCGCATCCCGCAGTAGAGTCGACAATCTGATCGATACGGGGTAGCAGAAAATGGTCCTTTGGGAAGCACTTGTTTAACCCCGTGAAGTCGATGCACATTCTTGTTTTGGTTGTCTTCTTCTTCTCGACTATCACGGGGTTAGCAACCGATTCTGATTTCTTTATCTCTCGAATGAAATTTGATTTGAGCAACTTGTCTACATGCTTCTCAATGGCTTCTCTTTTAGGCCCTGATACGCGTCGTACCGTTTGTTTGACGGGTCTGGTTCCTAGACTGAGCTGGAGAGTGTGCTCGGCGAATTCCCTCGGTATGCCAGGCATGTCATCCGCTGACCATGCAAACATATCCCAGTTCTCACGGAGGAATTCGACGAGCGCGCCTTCCTATGCGGAGGTAAGCTTGTCGACACATTGACTATTTTTGCCGAGTCAGTTGGATGGACCTGGTGCGTCCGTGTGTCATCTGCGGCAGGGTTTTGGATACCAGCCAAGAGAAATGAAATTCCACTGAAATCCGGCAATTCCGGTCAGGACCGGTAAAAGTATTTACTGGACGAAATCTTTCGAAATTTGGGCAATTTTGGTAATATATATTCATAAAATATATGTTTAAATGAAATTTGCTTGATAAAATCAAATTCCAGTTATTTTTTGTTCTAAGTTTTAAATTTTGGTTCTTTCTTTTCGTCCGGAATTTCACCGAAATTGCCGAAATCTCCGAAATCCGGTCATTCTGGTCAGGACCGGAAAATTAACAAAACCGAAATCAAATCCTTGATCTGCGCTGTTGAATGTTTTGCATGTGGCCTGCTTTTTATGCTCCGGCATGTATGTTGTCTCGCTGAGAAGCGAGAGCTCATACAGCGTTTGCTCTGCTCCAAATGTTTCAGAGATTTTGTTAAAGTCACGGTCGCAAGTGTCTGACCTTTGAAAGTTTCCCCTGGCCGTAATTATTCCTTTTGGGCCTGGCATCTTCAATTGGAGATATGCGTAATGTGGTACTGTCATAAATCGGGCAAACGCCGGTCGTCCAAGTATAGCATGGTATTGTGACCTCCAGTCGACAACTTCGAATTCCATTGTTTTGGTTCGGAAGTGTGTTGCATCTCCGAATGTGACGTCAAGCTGTATTGTGCCCTTTGGCACAATGGCTTTGCCTGGAACTATACCATGAAAAGTATTTGACGATGGAGGTAAATTGTCGACTGACCTGTTCATTCGGCGCAGTGTGTCGACGAAGATGATATTGATGCCACTTTCTCCTTCCATGAAGACCTTAATCATGTTGTAACTTCCTATCTGGGCTTCTAGTACCAGAGAAGAATGACCTGGCCTATATACAAATGGTGGGTGGTCCTCTCGACTAAACACTACAACAAGACCCCCCTACAGCAACACACTCATGCGTATCTAAATGTTCATATAAGCGTTGCAAGTGACATTACCAACGGATAAACATGTGTTGCCTTGTCTGGCGTTGCAAAGACATAATGCAACGCATATACGAGCGTTGGTAACCAAAAGAATAACTGTTGCAGAAATAGCTACAGATTTGAGGCAACAATTGTATGTGTTGGTAGAGGTATTGTATATGGAGTTGAAATTCGGTATAAATTATTATTTTTTAGATGAGATGGTTTGATAATTTTGGAACATTGTAAAAGTTTTTCTCATCAGGTGCACATAATTCATAGATGACATACGCCAACACATAAATCATAGAATATGAATGCCTTTCAACAATTTTTTTTATATTAGAATCAACATTCTAGACATGAAAATCTTATGAAGTGTACACGGTTTACACTCTTACATAAAATATGACATTCTACCTAGTCCTAGATAAATACATATCCACTGTAATATTTTGTCAACAAGTTCAAAGCTGAAATCTAAATATAGCAAGTCTTCTAATGTATGTGACCTGCATAAACAAAATGCTTATATTCAGTATCAAAGTAGAAAAGAACACTGAAGCATGTAGTGAATTAACTTGCTAGAAAATTGTAGAAATACTTACCTTGGTGGCATGCCATAGCTAATTCAGCATGCAAAGACATGTTTGCTATCCTATGCATTTAAAATGGCACATCAGACCCACAAGTAATATTTTCTACCACACAGAAAAAGAAGAATTTGCATAAGAAATAAATATCACGGGTCCTCCATCAGAAACAAAACCAAAATCCTTTAGTTAACTTATTGATGAAATAAATCTAATAAGTAGAGTTTCACACACCGGGAATAAAATTTGACGTCTCCTATCATCTACCATGAGTTGGGAAGCCTTCCAAGTATAGAAAAGGGAGAATACATAAATCAAGTTATTCCCTCCTTAAAGTAAATAGAAGGAAGAATCAAGATGCATATATGACAAGGCATTTAGCATTTACGGTGTGCTTATTAGATTATGAACTAGCAAATCATTTTGTCTCATCAACATAATATGTTTTCCAAAATCGAAAAGAAGGGACAACTTAAGTTTATTTTGCCAACGAAGTCATGCTTACCCATAGAGTGAGGAAGGGATCACAAATCCTCATTATAGCCGACCAAGAAACCTGCATGCTGCACACATGAGGTAGTAATTATCTATAACTAATTACAATTTAATCAAAATGATATAGGACAAAACCTTTGTCCTCCCACATGTTCCGTCATTACCAATCCCTTCTTTCTGGTTGCAATTATGAGTTCAAGAACAAGACAGCTGAGAGGAAATGTTTAATGCAAAAGATAAGTTAATAGTGGCAACGAATTGATAACTTGAACCACATCATGTAGGCACAAAATCTACAAGGTAAAGAAAATCACATAATTCCATGTCTCCCATCGTTACCGTCAAATCCAAATCTCGAATGCGCGATGTTTAGTTTGTCTGGTCACAGGGAGTTGACTGAAAATTTTCTTCTACCTATAGGGCATAGAAATGAATCGACATTGATTAGGGGTCAAAATATGAAAGAAAAACTGACCTGCCCCAGTAATTTTATAGACCGAAACTAGCAGCAAACATGCCAGATGGACCTTGTCCACTTTGGAAGTACCCTGTGAAAGGATCGGTATGACACCTAGAGGGGGGGTGAATAGGTGCTAATTCAAATTTTAGTTCTTTTTCAAATTAGGCTTGACACAAAAGGTAAATTCACTAGATATGCAACTAAGGTGAATTTCCTATATGACAAGCTAGCAACTAAGCAAGATATAATAAGGCAATAAATAAGGATAGAAGTAACCGAAGTGAAAGCACGAGACGACAAGGATGTATTCCCGAGTTCCTCCCTAAAAGGGAGTACGTCTCGTTGGAGAGGTGTGAACCAACACAATGGTTCAACGGCCACAAAGGCCTCACCCTAATCTCCGGTGGACCGCACCACAAAGGTTTGGTCCACTTTCCACTATCGGAATCCTTCGAGGCGGAATCCGGAGCCTTTACAACAACGATTCGGGGCACGACCCACAAAGGGCTTGGGGGCTCCCGAACAGCTACAATCTGTCACAAAGACAATAGGTAAGTACAACAATGGGCTAGGTTTTCTAGTGGAAGCCCTAGCAAGTGTTCCCTCAAATGAATGAGGGGGAAATGAAGAACGGCTCGGTGAAGATGTAGATCGGGGCCTTCTCCTTCAATCCTCCAAAGATCAACGAGTTTGAATGGGGGGATTGGGAGATCTAGTGATTCTTGGCTTGCAACAATGGAGCTCCTCCTTTTCTAGGTCAAGCACTTTTCTGGAGGAAGGAGGAGGGGTATTTATACCCCTCCAAAGATGTAACCGTTGCAGCCAAAACCCAGGCCGGAAACTCCGGCCCTAGTGGCCGGAAACTCCGGCCAGGGCGGAAACTCCGGCCTAGGGAGGCCGGAAACTCCGGGGGCCACCAGGGGCTGAACACCAGATCTTCAATCTGAACTTGGACATCTTCGAGATACACGAGGCCGGAAACTTTGGCCTGGGGCGGAAACTCCGGTCCATGGGACCGGAAACTCCGCCCCCCACCAGGGGCTGAGCACAACTTCAGCAACCGAGCAACGGAGAAGATTCCGGTCCTCAGGGACCGGAAACTTCAGGCAGGGCCGGAAACTCTGGCCCCCTGGACCGGAAA
This sequence comes from Poa annua, assembly GCA_026929855.1. Lineage (NCBI taxonomy): Eukaryota > Viridiplantae > Streptophyta > Magnoliopsida > Poales > Poaceae > Poa > Poa annua. The sequence continues at coordinate 970,065 of CM049428.1, read as the reverse complement.
CTCCGGCCCCCACCAGGGGCTGAGCACACTTTCAGTGCTGTCTCTTTTTCTCCTCTTTTGGTGCTGATGCATCTGAAGAGTTCCTAGATTATCCTGCATTACTTAACACCAACTTAATACATCCACATGTTGTTAACTAACACACAAAACACAGAGATCATAGAAATGTTCTTTCAATCTCCCCCTTTTTGGTGTTAGATGACAACATATGGATTTGCAATAACAGTAATTTCACTAACATGTAATGATAGCTGAAAGAGCTCCCCCTACATGTGTGCATCAAGAATATTTGCTTTGGAATGCACGTGCACACATATAGAGGCAAATTCGAACAACAATTTGCAAGCATGATAAGTAGGCAATACATTTCACAAATAAGACATAGTATAGTATGGGTTGAGTGTTAGGAGATAAACCATACCTTGTGCATAAAACTGAAGATATTAACCCCATATAATCAAGGCACAATAGTAGTCTCAACCACATAATATAAGAAATCCAAATGTCTTACACACACATAGTTCATGACAAAGAGAAGGCAAATGAGTTCGAAATTCAAATAACATAACAAGGACACAAGCGCAATAAAATGATAGAGGCACATGCTTGTGTCCCAACCCATGCAAATCCTGGAGAGAACCTAGTAGAACTACTTCTCCCCCTTTGGCACCGAGACACCAAAAAGGGGAAAAGAGCATAACTAACGGGCCCATGAAGATCACTCGGTGTCTTCATCCATGTCGTCATCTCCTTCGTTGTCGTAGTCCTCATCGGAGAGGTTCATGGGAGCCTTGCCGTGGTTGTGAGACGAGGTAGGAAAGGAGGTCACATCCGAAAAATCAGCCCAAGGAAAGACATCCTGATTCCATTGCTCAAGAGGGACCGTGTCAGACGAAGATGAGGAAATGATGGGAATGCCAGCTTCATCTTCTTCCGGAGGAGGAGTAACATTTCCATTGTTCATTTTGCGCATCTCCTTGATCATCAAATTTTGGTTGCTCAAAATGTGTTTCTCTCTCACATAGGACCCATGATTCTCCTTGTGAATGGCAACATCCATGCATAACAGTTTCCTCTTCCACCAAGAGAGCTTGCGAAATTCTGCGTTTACCTTGGCCTTCCCTTGAAGACTAGTGGGGGGATCGGCATTCTTACTTCTCCTCTTAGGTAAGGGAACGTCCTCTTCATCACTAGTTTGTGGAGGAGGTGCATGAGAGGATGAAGCTTGCTTTGTGTGCTTGGAGAGAATATGGAGAGTACCCTTGGCATGCTTGATGAAGGTAGAGCGATCAAGTGTGGGCACTTTGGAGAGAATGAGCTTCATTACATAGGGAGCATAGAGTGGATTCTTGTGCTCGAAAATGGCCCAATGCATCTCGCACTTAATGAAATCCATGACATCCACCTCTTGGCCACGACACTCCGGACCGGCTTGAAGGACCCTGTAAGCATGGTAGAGTAGGTTGACAAGGCCTCCTCGAATAGCATCCACATTCCCGACTTGAGGAGCAAGGTTGATCCGAACCATGCGGAGGAAGATGTTGAAGGTGGGAAGGAGGTCTTGATTAGAGCCCACAGAAGAAGCAACGGAGTAAAGAGGGCGCAAACGGCTCTTGTTATATGCAGTCCCTTCCACATGCATCCTCATCCCAACTGGAGTAGTGCCCCCCTTGAATTCATAGCCCAGAGCTGTCGCAAACTCCACAAAGTTGGAGGTGCACCTGATAGGTCCAGTCATCCACGTCATAGTGACATCCTCATCATTGTCAAACACCACCGTGGCAAAGAACTGCTGCACAAGCTGAATATCATAATCCTGCTGAGTGAAAGAGATGAGCTTTTCCAGACCAAGCTTCCTAGCAATCCAAACAGCCTCCCGAAAGTATGCTTTCTTGTTCAGCGCCTCAAGATCCAGAATCTTCTGTTCACAGACTGCGTGCTTCTCAATCCGGGCATAAATCTCCTGCATAATCAGCTGCTGCTCCCTCCTTGGGAAATTGGGGTTGGTGGTGTTGGGAGGCAAGTCATAGAACTGTTGTGACCTCATAAGACGGAACTCAGGCTTTCCCATACCCAGAACAGTGGTCAAGGAGTCAAAATGGGCTTGCTCGGCCTCTTCTTCATTATCAAAACCACCAAGTTCAGCTTGTCTATTGGCCTCCTCATCAATAGTGCTCTGTTGTCTCATGCGGCCACTGCTGCTATCAAATATAAGCTTGTCCCTTGTTTGAGCTCTTTCTTTACTTGAAGCAAGGAGCGGATTCCGAGTGACCACCTTTTTCCTATGACCTGTGAAACAGAGAGTACAAGGATAGCATGGAGATAAGTTTGCATGTCCAAGAGAGCCAAAAGAAGAAAATTAAAAGTGTCAGAATTTCTCTCAGATATGAGCTAGGCCGGAGTTTCCGGCCACAGGGGCGGATATTCCGGTCCACACCGGAGATTCCGGTGCAGGAGGGGCCGGAGTTTCCGCCCTGTGGCAGGAAAACTGCAATCTAGGTCAAATCTAAGGAAAAATTGAGCACAACTAATTTTCTAGAGATTGAAATGCCAACACTAGGGTTCTACACCATGCAGCAAAGGCAGAACTTCTCTCAAAACAAGATCTAGAGTGAAAACCTAGAGAGAGAGAGAAGAAAGCCTTTACCCGACATGGTGGAGGTCAAATGCGAGGGAGAAGGATCCCTAGCACTTGTACGGAGGAGGGGCCGGTGGCACGGCAGATTCCGGCGGCGGGGAGCGGCCGGAGTGGTCCTTGGAGGCGGCGGCGACGGCTGGGGGAGGAGTGGGGGTCGGGGGTGTGTGGGGAGTTGTGGAACAACTCCTCACCCCGATCCCCTTTTAAGATCCCAGCGAAACTGCCCAGACCGGAGTTTCCGGCCCTAGACACCCGAGTCTCCGACCCTGGCCAGAGATTCCGGTTCTAGGGGCGGAAACTTCAGTCAGACCGGAATCTCCGGCCTGGAAGACCGGAGTTTCCGGCCCCACCGACTCCAAATCCCAGGTTTTAATGTGTTTTGAACATGCAAAGGCAAGAGGAGCAGTTTTTAAGATGAGGTAGGCCTAGGACAAGACAAATGGTCACTGGAGATGGTACCATGCACTCAAGTTTGGTAAGAAACAACAAAAGCGACATTAAGAAGCAACGCTTGAGTGCATTTTCCAAAAGAGCAAGAATGAAACAAAGAAAACAAGATAACACCACAAGAGTATCAATTCTTTACAAAGAAGAAGTTGGTGGCCAAGGCCACCATGTATGAGATTATGTGGTGTGATACCGCGAAGATATATCTTGGGTTCACCGCCATTGCTCAACATTTAAGCTCACAATTCATAAGAATGAACAAAAGGAGACGAAAACAATTCTTACTATTGGCATAATGGGGGGAGGGAAAGTCCAATAGATTAGGACCGCACTCCCCCTATGTCCATGCCTACACCTAGACCAAAATAGAAAGTTGAGATAGAGGTGTGTATGCAAGGTAGTCAACCAATGCTCCTAGAATCCACGATATTTAGCTCATGCCTCAAAAAGGTGAACCGTGCTTCGTCAAGTGGCTTGGTGAACATATCGGCAAGTTGAATCTTCGTTGGAATATAACCAAGCTCAATGTCACCCCGGTTGATGTGATCTCGAATAAAATGATAGCGAATCTCAATATGCTTCGTTCTTGAGTGCTCCACGGGGTTGTGACCAATCTTGATAGCACTTTCATTGTCACATAAAAGAGGCACTTTGTCACAAAGGACACCGTATTCCTTTAAAGTTTGCCTCATCCAAAGTAATTGAGTGCAAGCACTAGCGGCCGCCACATACTCGGCTTCGGTGGTAGATAAGGATATGCAATTTTGCTTCTTGGAGGACCAACTCACCAAAGATTTCCCAAGGAATTGACATGCACCGGAAGTAGACTTCCTATCATCCTTGCAACCGGCCCAATCCGAATCCGTGTAACCGGCAAGAGAGAAGTTGGACCCCCTAGGATACCACAAACCAAACCTTGGGGTATAAACCAAATATCGGAAGATTCGATTCACCGCTATCAAGTGACTTTATTTAGGAGCCGCTTGATACCTTGCACACACTCCTACACTCAACACAATATCGAGTCTAGATGCACAAAGATAAAGCAAAGAACCAATCATAGAGCGATAGAGTTTTTGATCGACATCTTTACCCTTTGGACTAAGTTCAAGATGGCATTTGGTGTCCATAGGAAACCTCTTCTCTTTTGCATCTTGCATCTTGAACCTCTTGAGCATGTCTTGGATGTATTTGGCTTGAGAGATGAAAGTCCCTCCACTTAATTGCTTGATTTCAAAACCAAGAAAGAATTTCAACTCTCCCATCATGGACATCTCGAACCTATCCGTCATAAGCTTTGAAAATTCATCATTGAAAGCTTTGTTAGATGAGCCAAAGATAATATCATCAACATAAAGTTGACATATGAAAAGCTCCCCTTTTACCCTCTTTGTGAAGAGAGTAGGATCGATTTGCCCCACTTCAAAGCCACGGTCTAACAATAGCTCTCTTAGGTGCTCATACCAAGCTCGAGGTGCTTGTTTGAGACCATAGAGGGCCTTATCAAGCTTGTAGACATGGTTTGGGAAGTGTGGATCCTCAAATCCCGGAGGTTGCTTTACATATACCAACTCCTTTAAGGGACCATTAAGAAATGCACTCTTCACATCCATTTGTTGCAACTTAAAATTAAAATGAGATGCATATGCAAGTAGGATACAGATGGACTCAAGACGAGCCACGGGAGCATAGGTCTCTCCAAAATCAATGCCTTCAACTTGAGAGTACCCTTGAGCTACCAATCTCGCCTTGTTCCTTACAACCAATCCATGCTCATCTTGCTTGTTCTTGAATATCCACTTGGTGCCAATAACATTGCGGCAATTCTTTGGCTTTTCTACTAGATTCCATACTTTGTTGCGCTTGAAGTTGTTGAGTTCTTCATGCATGGCTTCCAACCAATCCGGATCTTCAAGTGCTTCAAACACCTTCTTTGGTTCAATCATAGAGATATGATCTTGATGTTCACTAAAGCTTGCCAATTGACTTCTTGTGGAAACCTTGCGAGATACATCACCAATGATGGCTTCAAGCTTGTGACACTTGATTTCCAAGTTTCTCTTTACTCTTTCTTGACGACGGGTTTCGATATCCCCATTGTTGCGTGGGATTTCGGCTTGATCACCTAGATCATTTGAGTCCCCGTCTTGACGGTCTTGATGAGCATTGCCATCTTGTTGCACATTTTCAATGATGGGAGAAGATGGATGCTCTTGCTCTTGATCTTGACTAGGGTTGAGAATAGGAGTTCTTGAATCTTGTGAGACCTCTTGGTCAACTTGAGGAGGAACTTGATCTTGTTCTTGGATAGCTGTCTCATTTGCTTCCATAGAGGGTGCCACTTCAACTTGTGATGATGGAATCTCCACTTGAGTGGAGCTTGTACTTCCTTGAGGAGGCTCATGATGAATCTCGATGGGGCGATGAAATCCAACACCCATCCTTTGTATTGCATCTTGAGGTTCCTCGTTATCTACCTCACAAACATGAAATTGCGCCACTTGGGAGCCGTCATTCTCATCAAACCTCACACTACAAGATTCTACAACTCTCCCTAAGGATTTGTCATAGACTCTATAAGTGTGAGAGTTTGAACCATACCCAACAAGAACACCTTCTAAGGCTTTAACTTCAAACTTAGAAAGATGTACACCTTTGATTTTGTAGAAACACTTACAACCAAAGACTCGATAGTAGGAGATGTTGGGCTTGTTGCCGGTAAGCATTTCATATGGAGTTTCCTTCTTCCCTTTGCGAAAGAATAACCGGTTGGAGGAGTGACACGCCGTGGAGATAGCTTCGGCCCACAAGAAGAGTGGAGACTTAAACTCCGCCAACATGGACCTAGCCATATCCATAAGAGTCCGGTTCTTCCTCTCGGCTACACCGTTTTGTTGAGGAGTATATGCGGCGGAGTATTGATGTCGAATTCCCTCGTCGCTAAGAAACTCATTTAGGGTGTAGTTCTTGAACTCGGAGCCATTGTCACTTCTAATGGCCAATATGGGAAGATTGTGTTGACGTTGAACTTCATTGGAGAAATCGATGATAGTTTGTTGAGTTTCATCCTTCGTCTTGAAGAAGAAAACCCAAGTGAATCTTGAATAGTCATCGACAATCACCAAACAATATTTCTTCCCACCAAGGCTAGGTTGAGGTACGGCACCAAAAAGGTCAACATGAAGAAGTTCCAATACCCTTGATGATGAGATGATGGTCTTGCTTGGGTGGGGAGAATCATGCATCTTTCCTTCAACACAAGCCCTACAAAGACGATCTCTAGAAAAAGAAACATTCTCATTTAGTCCAAGAATGTGGCCACCCTTGTGAAGACTTTGCAAAGTTCTCATATTGACATGGGACAAGCGGAGATGCCACAACCACCCCACGTCGGCCTTTCCGAATAGGCATATTGCTTGAGTGTTGGTTGACCCCGAAAAGTCTACCACAAACAACTCATTTTCAACATGCCCAACGAACATGACCTTTAGAGTCTTGCTCCTCAAGAGTACCACCATATCAAGAGTAAAATAGACATCAAAGTTCATCTTATTAAGAGCACGAACGGACATAAGATTGTAACCTAGAGACTCAACAAGCATGACATTTACAAGGGTGATATCCCTTGCAACTACCACCTTGCCAAGACTCTTTACCTCGGCTTTGGACTTGTCACCATAAGAGACGGTTGAGTGATTTAAATTTGGTCTCAACTCCGTCATGATCTCCTTGCTTCCGGTCATATGACTAGTGCATCCACTATCAATCACCCATTTAGATCCACCGGAAGCATAGTCCTACAAGAAATCATTTCTTGCATTTAGGTACCCATTTTTCAATGGGTCCCTTTCGGTTAGCAACAAGGGTCTTAGGAACCCAAATAGAATAGTCAATGTAACCATCATAAGGACCAACATATTTTGCATAAACATCACCATAATAATCAACATAAAGAATGTAGTTGGGATTGTTATGCCCCGCAAAGTCACTACGAGTGGTCTTGCCCCTAGTGGCATTACCACTCGCAATGTTAGTCTTAGCTTGTGCGGGCTTGGTCTTGTTCTCCTTGGTGTTGCTCACCTTCTTCTTTGCCTCGGCCACATACCCAAGACCTTCCTTTCCTTTGTGTGGTTTTAACTCAAACAAATAAGCAAAACCCTTATCGTTACCTTTAGGAATAGAGGTCTTAGCATGATCCACATTTAACCTAGCATTTTCTTCAATGACATTTTCATGAACACGAGGAAGAATGGTTATGCTAGTTGAGCAAGTTTTAGAGAGTTTAGTTTGGAGTTGCTCATGTGACTTAACAAGGATGGAGTGGGTCGTTTTCAAGACCTTGTGAGCTTTATCAAGCTTCTCCATATCCTCAAGAAGTATAGTATTTGCAACCCCAAGTTCAACTTTCTCCTTTTTAATCACTTTATATTTGGCAAAAACATGATCTCTATCCTTAATGATTTTACTAATGATTTCATCATTTTTAGCATCAAGAGATTCAAGTCTTTCCTCTAGAGTGGTTCTATATTCACTTTCTTCATCAAGAGAGCTATTTAAGGATGCTATGGAAGCATTCAAGGAAGCAATGGTGAGAGAATCCTCTCTCTCAATCTTACTCTTTTCTTGAAGAAGTTCTTCGGCCGCACATAGTTGTCTCATGAGAGACTCAACATGTTCCTTGGCCTCACCTTGCAAGTTAGTCACAAAAGTATCGAAGGCAACTAGTTCCTTCTTAATCTCAAGACTAGATTGATCATGCATAGTCTTAGGAGAAGGGGATGATACCTCGATGACATGAGCCATGAGGCAACGAGCGGTGTTGATGGAGAGGTTCTCATTGGGGGATTCAAAGAGAGATGATGATGAAGTGGAGACAATAGCCAATGCGGCTACCTCTTTGTTAGGTGCATCTTCATCTTCGGAATCACTTGTGGCATATTCCTCTTGTGCCACCAACACAATTCTCGGTGCCTTCTTGAAGAAGGGCTTTCTTGGTCTTGCGGGCTTCTTTTGAATCAACTTGGAGTGATCCTTTGGGATAAGCTTCCCACCATTTTGCTCACGGTTCTCATAAGGGCACTCTCTTATGTAGTGGTTCTTGTCATGACAATTGTAGCATGTCTTTGTCCTTGAGGCAAGCTCTTTCTTGCCACTTGTGTTGTTATCTCGATCAACACGAGCTTTAGCACTAGCCGGGTCATTCCAAAACACTCTTGTGGCAAGTGCAATGTGACCATTGAGGGCTTGCTCAAGATCATGTGGAGCAATGTTGCCAGGACAAGCTTCAACTTCATCATTTGCATCTAGGCAAGTCACCTTGGCCTTCAAGGCAAGAGAGGGACCTTGTCTCATTCCCATGGCCCTAGCACGGTTATCTTCGGCATTCTTGGTGGCAACCTTGGAGGCTTGAACTTCTTGCATAACTTCATGGGAAGACAATTGAAGGTAGTTGTATCTTCCTTGAATAGACTTCAACTCCATTGGCTCCGAGGGCAAGAGAGCATTCTCATACTTCCTCTTGACCCAAGCATCATCAACATATGTTGCTCCCACATCATAAAAGGCTTTGGCAAGAGTCTTGAGTCTACCATACATCTCTTCATGGGTCTCGTTGTCAAGCATGTAGAAACCTTCGGCGGCATTGCTCAAAGATTCATATCTATTTCTCTTCATGCTTTCATTTCCAAGGAAGGCACGCTCAAGACAATCCCAAGCTTCTTTGGCGGTGGTGGCATGTAGAACATGATGCTTGTCGTTGTCGCTCAAGGAGAGTTCAATCATATGGAGAGCGGAAGCGTTTAGTTGCTTTTCGGCGAACTCTCTCTTGGTCATGTTGCTTGGATCCTCCACAATGTATCCTTCTTCAATAATCCTCCAAAGCTCGATGGAGGCACTGTTGACATGAGATTTCATTGAGCGTTGCCAACTAGCAAAAGCTAATGCATTAAGCTTAGGTGGGGGACCTAAAGGGTTTATGCGGGTAGTGATAATTGGATCGGGAGAGTACCATCCCCGAACGGCATGATACTCTTCCTTTTCCTCATGCGAGTTGGGAGATGACTTAGGCTTATCATTTGCTTTCACCTCCTTCTCTTTTTTCTCTTTATCCTCCTTGGGTCCACCCTCATCGGAGTTAGAAGCTTTTTCAAGCGGGATGAAATCCGAGGGCTTGTTGTTAATGAGTTTATTGAGCAAGTCACGAAACTCATTAAACCTAGCATCCATGGAAGATGTCAAAGTTGTTTCCAAAGCTTTGATATCGGCCATGGATGCCGCGGTGGCTTGGTCCTTTTTAAGGGACTCATTAGCCTCGGCAAGCCTTGCGGTCTCATCCTCACTTTGTGTCATACTTCTCTTAGGCGGTTAAACCCGAAAAGAGAGCCTTAGCTCTGATACCAAATGAAAGGATCGGTATGACACCTAGAGGGGGGGGGGGGTGAATAGGTGCTAATTCAAATTTTAGTTCTTTTTCAAATTAGGCTTGACACAAAAGGTAAATTCACTAGATATACAACTAAGGTGAATTTCCTATATGACAAGCTAGCAACTAAGCAAGATATAATAAGGCAATAAATAAGGATAGAAGTAACCGAAGTGAAAGCACGAGACGACAAGGATGTATTCCCGAGTTCCTCCCTAAAAGGGAGTACGTCTCGTTGGAGAGGTGTGAACCAACACAATGGTTCAACGGCCACAAAGGCCTCACCCTAATCTCCGGTGGACCGCACCACAAAGGTTTGGTCCACTTTCCACTATCGGAATCCTTCGAGGCGGAATCCGGAGCCTTTACAACAACGATTCGGGGCACGACCCACAAAGGGCTTGGGGGCTCCCGAACAGCTACAATCTGTCACAAAGACAATAGGTAAGTACAACAATGGGCTAGGTTTTCTAGTGGAAGCCCTATCAAGTGTTCCCTCAAATGAATGAGGGGGAAATGAAGAACGGCTCGGTGAAGATGTAGATCGGGGCCTTCTCCTTCAATCCTCCAAAGATCAACGAGTTTGAATGGGGGGATTGGGAGATCTTGTGATTCTTGGCTTGCAACAATGGAGCTCCTCCTTTTCTAGGTCAAGCACTTTTCTGGAGGAAGGAGGAGGGGTATTTATACCCCTCCAAATACCCCTCCAAAGATGTAACCGTTGCAGCCAAAACCCAGACCGGAAACTCCGGCCCTAGTGGCCGGAAACTCCGGCCAGGGCGGAAACTCCGGCCTAGGGAGGCCGGAAACTCCGGGGGCCACCAGGGGCTGAACACCAGATCTTCAATCTGAACTTGGACATCTTCGAGATACACGAGGCCGGAAACTTTGGCCTGGGGCGGAAACTCCGGTCCATGGGACCGGAAACTCCGCCCCCCACCAGGGGCTGAGCACAACTTCGGCAACCGAGCAACGGAGAAGATTCCGGTCCTCAGGGACCGGAAACTTCAGGCAGGGCCGGAAACTCCGGCCCCCTGGACCGGAAACTCCGGCCCCCACCAGGGGCTGAGCACACTTTCAGTGATGTCTCTTTTTCTCCTCTTTTGGTGCTGATGCATCTGAAGAGTTCCTAGATTATCCTGCATTACTTAACACCAACTTAATACATCCACATGTTGTTAACTAACACACAAAACACAGAGATCATAGAAATGTTCTTTCACCCTGGACTCCTGGAGGCTACGGGATTGTCTCGCGAATAAACTAGTAGAAAACATGCCGGTAATGTTTTTCTCTATATTTTCTCACATGATGGACAGATCAGATCGGGTGCTACATATGTCAACCAGAATCACTTGTGTTAATTCAAACTAGACATACAATACAAATCTAATGATCTGATAAGAAAAACTCATTTATAAATTTCAGTCCAGACTCAGCTAGCAGCACCATCGATTCACCTCGCCCCGACTATTACCTGTTGCATCATGTACCGCAGATTACAGAAACGCTAATAGCAGGACTAACCTCGTCACTGGAAGCAGCTAAGAAACAACGTTGCGACAAACTTTGATGGAAGTCTCCTATGACGGCTCCCTTCGTGGTGAGCGCGTTGGCGGCTGGGTGCATCTGGTTGGCTCGAGCCCTCAATATCGTCATGGAGTCGAACGGGCGCTTGTGCCCCATTACCTCCATCGAGAACAACCCGCAGAGCGATGAGCATGGCGATCCGCCATCCATAAATCGTGCGACGAGGACCATCTGCTTCCCCTGAACGTCGTCGATCGATGAAGGAGGCCCAGATGCATATGTGTGCAGATGGGGGAGGACGCAAAGGGAGGAGAAGGGCAAAGGGAGGAGGAGGGCAAAGGGAGGAGGAGGGCAACGCGGCGGCGGAAGGCGGAGGAAGAGGCTCACAGATCGGACTAGTACTAGATCAGGATTGCAGTTGCTATACTTGATACGTGGGTAGATATCCTACCGAACTTGGCCCAATTACACAGGGGTAACATTTCATTATATGCGCCAAATTTTAGAACGCATCCACCAGCACAGTAGACGCACGCGAGGACCAAGAGAACGGATGGCGGCAGCTACGCATACATGTGTATCTAGACTAAAGTTTGGCAATGCATATCAAAATGGTTGTAAATCATGTGTTGCTAGAGGGGGGTTATTCTTGTAGTGAAATGTGATTGTTGTTTTAGATCCGCGAAGGTACTCTGGCACAGCTGGTGGTGCCATGACTACCATATTGACATGTCTGGTGTGCAGTTTCTGTTGCCTATTTGATGGTCGCCCCTTCTGGATCATGTACGTTTGCCTCTGATGAATGGAGTGTTCATCTGTTGACTGTTGGTGTGTGCGATATACAGCTCTTGCAGCTTGACTGTTAGGGTCATATGTGAAGGGGTTCCGGTGCAGAAAACAATAATTTTTCTAACGAATGAAACCCTAACTAGCCAGGATCTATCTATCTAGTACATGCGATAACGGTTGCGGAACGGGTTACATTACCTCCATGTAGACCGATAGCGGGGATTACGCTCTCGCACAAGCGTTGACGATGAAGTCATACATAGCCGACCTCGAGGTCACGGAGAACTTGCCGCGACGAAGTAGACGATGACGTCGGGGTGTCGACGATGACCTTCGTCGACGGGCGTCGGGCGGAAGACGGCGTGGCGCCGGCGGCTGGGGGGTGCGCTGGCGGCAAGGGGGGGAGGCGGCGCGGCGGCTGCAGGGGGCGAGACGACGTCGCCCAGGCTCCTCAAAAGAGTTGCCTCCGACCACTCGCAAACATACGGAGCTTAACGACAACCCCCGGTCATTCAGATCCAGCTGAAATCGCAGGGGTAGATCTTATCTGGAACCCCGCAGGGCAACGGCGCCCGACGGTATAGCTTAGGTGGAGAGAGGGGGCAAAACGGGTGGAGAAGCAACTCGTCCGGCCTGCTATACAATTAATTGTATTTTTCTGTAATTAATCCAATTAATATGCCTTACTATATAAAGGGGGGAGGGGGTGTGCAAACACCTTGCCTCCCCCATGTGGGACTAAAGGAATACGAGGGGGAGGGGGTTTCGGTCGAACCCCATAGTCCGAGTTGGACTAGGGGCCCAAGCCCCTTCCCCCCATGGTGGTGCGGCTCCCCCTCTTGGGCCCCCTTAGGGCCCATGTAGGTGGGAGCCCCCCTTTTCCTTTATTTAATTAATATAAAATTAATATAAAATATAATTAATTCATAATCTCACCGAGCTGCGCAGCGATATATACACTCCAGACATGGTCGAGACACTCCACTCACCAATGACCGTCAGGGATACCTGGATGTATATGACGGCCCCTGTGCATTCTACGAATATCGTCGTTGAACCATAAATATGATATTCATTCCCTTTGTTTCTGCGATACTACCTTGTCCGAGATATGATCGTAGACATACCGATGTCTTTGTTGTATCTCGTTACCGACAAAAGTGATTATCTCGTCTGTGATATTACATCTCCATGACCTATTCATAAGCTGCGCAGCTATATAGATGTAATCTCACCGAGTGGGCCCTAGAGTATCTTTCCATTACAAGAATGAACAAATCCCGCTCTTGATCCTTACGTCTCGATGCTCTTTCGGAATACCCAAGATGGACACCGTTATTGTCATGCTATATAAGACACAACGTTTGATGCTCTCAAAGCACCCCTACAAAGCACCAATAAGTACGGTCTCACGGTCTAAGGAACAAGCTATCATATTCTTATCTATTGCAAATGACAAACATCGTAATACGATCTTGTTGCAATACTTTGCGTATGTCCATCATCTTATTCAACTAATAAGATGACCCCATCGTCAACCGACGTCATTGTCCTTGATCGGGAATCTCGATCACATGTTGCCCAATGGACTAGTTCATATAGAGACTCACTAGGGACCTGGTTGTCTATGTATCACACGTGTATTAATAATTCCGATTAATACATTTATAGCATTATACACAAACCCATTATAAACTTATGAGATAACGCAATAAATACTACTTATTTATTTGCCTCTAGGACATATCTCCTTCAATATGATGGTGGTCGTGGCAGTGCTATACCTTGTGGTGTAGGCACCATATGCTCGAATGTGTTGCTTTTATGCCTCTTTGCGTACTCGATTGCCAACTGCTCGAATTCTCGACAGTTTTCAATCGTATGACTTGATATTAGTCTTCCCGTCTCTGGGTCCTTGAATAAGTGCAATCTGCACAGGTTCTCTATTTTTGGATCTAGGCGTTGTTGTCCATCTTGTCTGTTGTTGCTTCCGCCTTGACCATGGTTTCTGTTGTCATGTTGATCGGCTGACATGTCTTTCTTGTAGCTGCTTCTGGCTTCTTGACTATTGCGATCACTATTCGAGAATCCCGCGGCCATGAATTTGACATTGCCTTTGCCCTTGCTGTCGTGAACGCGTCATCGTTTGTTGTCCCTGTCTCGGCGATCTCGGATGTCTCGGTGATCGCGACTGTCTCGTCGATCACGATAACTATGTGGTGAGTGTGGAGTTTTGCTATGGACCGCATCTACGCCATCTGCCCATTCGGTTGCTAGTTTCATGAGCTTTGACATGTTTTTTGGGTTTTGCCATCCGAGTGCTTCTCTGAAGTCTTTTCTGTAGACTCCATTCGTGAAAGCGTCCATTGCTCTGTCTTCCGATATTGTCCCCACGGAGTTCTTGATGGAGGCCCGCCTTCTGATGTAAGACCTAAGCTTTTTATCTGTCTTTTGCCGACATGCTCTTAATTTCTCAAATATTTTCGACCTTTCGCAGAAAGGGTCGAAATATTTTATGAAATCTTCTTTGAAGTGGTCCCAAGAATCGTAGGCTCCTTCTGGCAAAGATTTGAGCCAGTCGCGGGCTGTGCCTTCAAGCATCAACTATATGTATTGTAGTGATGTCCTTATTGTTCCTCGTTGGCATATGACTGCCAGTTTGTAATCTTCCAGCCACCCCGAGGGTTCCTGTTTTGAGTTGAATTTTGGCATGGTTGGTAGGCCAAACTACTTTGGGAGTTTTGTTTATTGGATCCGTCGAGTGAAGCATTGTGCTCTGCATGGCCCTGCGTTGCGATTGTCGGGTGACTCGCGACTGCCTGATCTCCTGGACCTGCTTCTTGAGCGGCTTCTTGATCTGCGACGGCTTGAACTTTTCCTGCCACTGCTTCGCTGAGGACTGCGACTGGAACGTTCCCTCGAGTGGCTCCTGCAACGTCTTCTTCTTCCTCCATCGACCAGTTCTTTTGCTGTGATTTCCAGGGCTTTCATTTGCTGCAGGTATCTTGCCTCATCGGGGTCACCTGCAGGTGGTTTTCCTGCTTGGAGGTATGCTCCTATGGATATGAGAGCTCCTTCTGCTGTTTTGGGTTGGATTATGCCGTCAGAGTCGACGGCTAGGAATGAGTTGCTCAGATTTCGAGTGACGTCTGCTCTTTCGTGCTCAGAGATTCTGTCGAATCTGGATCTGCGTCGTGCCTCGATTGCCCCTATAGAACTCATGGATAGTTGTCGTCTGCGTGCGCTTGATATGCTTGCTTGCCTTCTCCGTTCCTCGAGTGTTGCTCTGTATTGCTTCAAGCGTTGTGATTCCTGCCAATTGAACTAGTTGTATGTTGCCAACTCATCTGGAGTTGCGTCTGCTGGCATCATTATTCCTTCTTCAATAACCTTTGTCACCTTTGCAGTCATCTCTGCCGTGATGTCCAGAGTGGTGGTACCATCTGGTAGAGTGACCGTCCGTGGATACTCGACTGGTTGTCGATTGGCTGCGTTTTCTGACGTTTCTGCGGCTGTTGCCACGTAAACCTGCTGGGGTATCTTGTAAGGATATATTGTGGTGGCGGGATCAGATCGGTCTGCGACGGGGTATCTTCCTTGTCTGCTGCAGATGTTACCTCAGTCGATCTCGTCTGAAGTGGCTGAGTTGCGATCTGTTCGACTAAATCCTGCACACCAAGCTGATCAACAAAGAAGTTATGTTCCATAGTAGTTAAATCAAAACCTGAATTGAGATTGGAATAGATCTCCTGAACTTCGGGTGAGTATGGCCTGATCCTTGTTGGTGATGCTGTTTTTGGCGAGTGGTCGCCTGTGGTCTGGATACGATCTGCTGTTGCTGATATGCATCCCTTTAAAGAAGTCGGCGGATCGTCGTTTGAAATTTGGACCGAAAAATCCGTAGATCCAACACCACATGTTCCCACAGACAGCGCCAATTGACGAGGGATGTATCCATCAATACCCATGGTTACTAACCTAGGGTAAGAGTTATGAGGTAGAGAACGTTTGATGTTGGTAGATTCGTCGGCTGACAAGCGGGAATTACCCAGGTTCGGGGCCCTCAGGTGAGGTAAAACTCTTACTCCTGCTTGTCTGTTATTGATTGTGTATACGCGGCGAGTACAAGGGTCCAGCAAGTTGTCGATCTTGCTAGGGTTTGGTGGTTCTGTTGGGCGTGTCCCTGGTCGGTCTCCCTCCTATCCTTTTTATAGGGGTACAGGTCTCGGGTCGTAACCGATTAGGACTACATTTATGGAAAGTACTACCGACTATGTTATCTATGGTATAAGTCTTTCGACTTGGGGTTCGCTTGTTGGGCTTCTTCAGCCTATTGACAATTGTGTTTTAGTCATTACGTGCACCAGTTAACCACACGAAGTGGTACCCGTTTGATATAACCTTGTCACATACCGTCTAGACAGGTAGATCTCATTTACCAAGCGCAATATTTTTAACCATGGATTCTATCGATGTCGTTGTCATTGTTCCACTATCAAATGACAACATATATAATAGGAGTTTTACATAACATATGGTTTACATTTCTATGATGTTACATTGTTACAAAAACCCTACTTAGCAACTTATCCTCAGTTCCGATTGTATGATGGATCGTTCAATGGACTAGACTGTTTTAACTATGAAGACCCTATAACTACAGCTAGCTTCTAGTTTCCTTCTAACGTAACTAACAGTGACCTTACTACTTAAAATTCGGTCAAAGTTGCAAGGTAGCCGCAAAACAACCACTTCTCACTTAATCTAGATGTAGCACAAGGATTAATTAGCTGCAAGTATTTGACCACATGTCAAGCATGCAACTGTGGAAACATCATGCATGCAGACTGTCTAAGCTAAGTCACCTAGCTCATCGAGTTGAAAGTTTTCACCGGCCAAAGCACGGCGGCCATGGGTGTTAGGTCAAGAATCATTAGGTTCTACGAATATTTAACATGATTATCCTAGGAGGCTACACAAGCAAGCATGCCTACCTAATCTTTGCTTACTTCTCAGGGCGCTGTCTCCAAAGTTTGGTGTTTCAGTGGCTTTTGAGGGAAAGAAAGTACAAAAAGCTATGTGTATGCTCTGTGGGCTGAAGTCTCATTGATTGATTGCCTTATTCTTTGCTTTAAGTAGACTTGCTCTCTTCACATAACTCTAGCCCAAAACTGGTAAATTATTGAGCAACAAAGTTAGTGTTTTTCCTCTTTTAAAGCAACATTTGGTCTCTCTTTTGGGCAGCGACAAAACCACCTACAATATTATCCTGTTAGAAGAAAAAAAATCTCGATGCGCAACTGTGCATGTGCTGATCAGTGTGCTACCAATTTATATCTATGTCTAGCTATATATAGTTTGCATTTGATCTTATCACAAAAGGCTATTCCTTCTAGAATTTATATTCTTGTTTATTTGTTTCGTAGTGCAAAAGGAGGAGGTGGTTCCAGATGCATAAATGTGTACATCCAAGAATTTGCCCATCCTTCCTTCTCTCGTCTAATCCTAGCTAATAGTGCAAGGGTGACAAATTGTTCAGTCAAACACGCTTCATGTAGGAAAGAATCTAAACCTCAGTAGGCCACTATTTCTCCCCACAAAGCCTCTCTCTCTCTCTCTCTCTCTCTCTCTCTCTCTCTCTCTCATCCCCATTAAAAAAGAAAGAAGCTTTGAAACATCTCCATATAGACGACAGCTTTGGATTTTCAAATACACTTGGCCTTCTACAAATCTTCTCCCTAAGAACAAAATATCCTCTCCTACAACCAGAGTGTCCAATCCTTGAGTCTTTTAGGTGTTTGGAGGAGAAGCATGCATGCAGTTACCCTAAAGAAGATCATGCTCCGTATGATTGCCACAAGCCATTATAAAAGGGTAGCTAGCCACCAATAACACTTGTCTCTGCAGCTAGGCCCTCTTCTCCCTTCTTCTCCTAAGCTAGTAGTGCTAGTAGTACATGGCCATATATCCACATCTATCTATAAGGAGCGACGTGAGCTGCATATCCTCCAAGAGGTTCATCGATCATACTCATATATAGAAGCTCCGAGGTCCCCAACAATGTCACGTAGGAAAGTAGCAGCAGCAGGTGACATGGAGGAGGAGACAGCTGATCAGGATCAGCTCAGGCGAGGCCCCTGGACCTTGGAAGAGGACAACCTGCTCATGAGCTACATTGCCTGCCACGGCGAGGGCCGCTGGAACCTCCTCGCCCGCTGCTCCGGTGAGCCTAATACTCCTGCCATGCATGCATGTATGTCGATCGCCGGCAAAGTAAGTTCCCAGCTTAATGCATGCATGTTTCACTTTCAGGTTTGAAGAGGACGGGTAAGAGCTGCCGGCTCCGGTGGCTGAACTACCTGAAGCCGGACATCCGGCGAGGGAACCTGACGGCGGAGGAGCAGCTGGTCATCCTAGAGCTCCATGCCAAGTGGGGGAACCGGTGGTCGCGGATCGCGCAGCACCTTCCTGGCCGGACAGACAACGAGATCAAGAACTATTGGCGGACCAGGGTGCAGAAACAGGCCCGGCAGCTCAAGGTGGACGCCAACTCCGCCGTCTTCCGCGACGCCGTCCGCTCATACTGGATGCCACGCCTCCTCCACGACATGGCCGCCGCCGCATCCATGGCCCCGCCTCCACCGCCGTTGGTGGCGGAGCTGCAGCACGGCGGCGCGTCATGCTTGCAGTCGCAGTCGGCGATGGCTGGCGGCGAGCAGACGTGCTGCTACTCCGCCCCAGCCAGCGGAGTCGAGCCGAGTCCGAGCGCGTCCACGTCAGGATCGACGGCGATGCTGCCTGCAGCGCCGGTGCCCTGCTTCTCCGAACTTAACTGGGACGAACAGTACTACTGGCCCGGCGGCGGCCAGCAGAACGACGCGGCGCTGCTGGGATCCCTCGGCCTCGACGGGCTGGACCTAGGGCCGGACGCAGAGTCCTTCTACTCTGACGCCACGCTCCTAGACTACCTCAACTCGAGCTGCACCGCCACCGCCATGAGCACGATCATGAGCACAAGCGGCGGAAACTACTATAACCACTGTGGCGACGCCGCCATGGTCGACGGCGATCATCGCGGCACCACGACGACGACGTGCCAGCTAGCCGCGGCGAGGAAGCTAGCAGGCGAGTGGGGAGGAGGAATCTAGAATTAAGCTAATTAAAAATCTAGAAAGCTAGGTCAGCTAGTAATTAAGCCGCAATTAGTTCTGGCCAAGTGGATGATGGATGGCACTCTCCTACGCCTCTAGCCACGTACGTACGTTGCTTCTCCAGTTGTCTCTCTATACATTAAAGCGAGATGTCACATTGGCTAATGGAGCTCATCATCGATCGTGTTCGTCAAGTGATCAAAGTTATATTACCACCAATTGATCGAGATTGCAGTAGCACATACTTGTCTTAACCTAGTCCATTCTAGTGTATATAGTCGATCGATGTGGTTCATGCATGATGAAAGTGGTGACACTTTCGGATCGATGCAGTAATTACCATACGTGTGTGCTCTTTCTTACTTCCATCTTTCCTCTACTTGTTTGTTGGTGTATGTATGTGACATGTCATTGTCGCCAAGTGATGGCCTTTGTGGTGGTGGGGTGTGGTTACATCGGAGTTTTATGATCTTGTATTGTGAGACAGATGTGGGCTTCGCGATCTTTTGATCGAAGATGGCTTCTCTTGCCTCGCACTATACCCCGATGATAACAAGAGAAGATGGATCGTTGTCGCCACCGCTATGTGTCTAGTTATATTTGCCACATGTCTAGATATATTGGAGTCGGATTCTTTCTTTGCGTGTCTATTCCCCCGCATGACTCGGTGGGATTTGCACGATTTCAACCTTCGGCAAAAACCACGGAAATAAAATCACCCATGTATGTTGATGTCACAACACTAGCTATCTTACCGTTATTCATGCTACACATTGCTCCAAGAAAAATTGTATATAAGCTACTCTATTTAAGGAAATAAACCGACATATTTGCGTGTAGACCCTTCAGTTTTAAACCTGCACTCCACATATGGATGGTTCCATAAATGTTTCATTGAGGTTTCACACATATTTAAGTTGAAGCTTCACAATAACATCATGACACTTTACTCTGAAAGTAAAACATATACGAAAATATGCACACATATGTGTTCCATAAAATTATACAACATATATAGAACTAGGTTAAATTTTCCATTAAGTTCTCACACATAATTCAACTGGATTTCCGTAGAAAATCCAAAAAAAAACAATCACCGAAAGTGAAACATATACAAAAATACGCTTCGATTAAAACTTGTGGGCCGGGGACTTCGAGATTCGGTTGCCCACTTTGTAATATGGTCACGACTAATATCTCTTATTCTTCTTGGTTATGGAATGTGAAGTTCACGGAAGCTAAGATGCGCTAGGTGGCGGAGTTGTTGAAGACGGTGATGGTGGATGTTGCTCGTCTATTTTCTTTTTGTACATTTGTGTTGGTCAAGCTTTCGCCTTTGCGCAGTCTCAAATCAGGATTTTTTTGCATCAGCTTGATGAACTAATAAAAATATCCTTTACTAAAAAAGTTGGTGATCTTATGTTTGCCACCCCAGTTGCATGCATAAATCAATATTAATGCATGAGGCGGGTGTTTAGTTGGCAAACAAATATAATGATTAACTCCCAAAACCTACTTAACTACCACTTAAACAGTAGGTTGTTTTACTAAAATGTTAGCTCTACTTTATGTTAACATAGTATGTATAGATATATATTTGGCATGCGCTCAATAAAGACATTTCCTTCAAAATTTATATAAGCTATCTATAATCCTATCATGTCGGCTGGCAAAAAAATGGCGTGTGCAAATAAGACTTCTATGTGATAAAAATGCCAACCGTAGTCTGAACGGGAAATGACGCATCAGATCATCACATCAAATATGATGGATGCGAACAATCTTTACAGTCATGACCATCCATTTCTCCTTTAAGTAAATTATATATGGATGGATAAGAAAATCCTGCAGGGCTAGCAATGTGCAGAAAAGATATCTTGATAACACTGATGGAGCTTTCATAGACACTGTACAAGTAGACTTCCTCTTAAAGGAAGTGGGGTATGGCATACTTGATAGCGAATGACAGAGAAAATAAAGTGCTGCCTACAAAACTAAGCATGTTGTGGTCGAATGGGAAATTATGGATGTTGATACATAGGGCCATGCTACATAAAGGAGATTTTATTTTCTCTGGCTGGAAGACCTTAATAATATATGCCTCTCTGAAATTTCAACGTACTTAGATTTTCTGAGATGGTTGGTAAATACAACTCCCACCTAAGGATTACACACTGGCTAGTGTATATATGGAACTCGCTCCATAAGAATCAGGTCATTCGTGTCCTGAAACATACCCCACACATTAAAAGGGGACCTCGATCGGGCCAACTTTTCAATTGTATTGAGCACACCAAATATGGTTAAATCAGATGATGTGAGTGAGAGGAGAGTCGAACGTGCATAAGGTGTGATCTCTTGTTGTCTTTTTTTTTATTTAACAAATTCAGTACAAACGTAGACGCTCACAGACACGCATGTACAGAGTACATATACCCCTATGAACGCACGCACGCCACCCCACCCCTATGAGAATCTCCAAGAGACTGGTGCGGCAAATCGTTTTAAGGTTGCCGAAGTCACCACAAACCCCTCAAAGTGAACGGTCACGTCACCTATCACTGGAAGCAAAGCGCGGTTAAATCGTGGAAAATCCAGAAAAATGTGAACATCATGTCAAGTCTGGGACTTGAACCTGGTGGGGCTGATTCCACCAGAAGAAACCAACCAGCTGAGGTAGGCTCACTTCACTCTTGTTGTGTATCTAGGAGCATGGCTACATCGTCGACAAGAGCTGTGTGTTGGCATAAGTATTAGAGAAAATGTAATACTTTTTCGAGTTACATCTATGTTTGGTAATTGTTCAAGTTAGGATTAGCCTGTGGAGTTAAAGAGCCATTTTCTTTTCTTTTCATGCAAGTAGTAGGAGATGCTACCACCGTAGTTTCAAATATATAAATTTGCATACATACAGTACATTTGTACAATATATATAATATCTCTTAAGGTGAGGCGTCCGGTAATTTTTCGTTTTAGCCCCTGGAAAATCTGAGAATCAACCCGCAGTCCTTCTGTAAGTCACGTACCGGTTCGTCTTTTCCCCGGATCCGCATCGCGGCGTCCGGCGCCGTGCCCCCGCTCGTGGCCCTGCTCTCCCACGCCGACCCGCTGCTCCAGGAGCACGGCATCACGGCCCTGCTCAACCTCTCGATCTGCGACGACAACAAGGCCGCCATGGTCTGGGCATCAATTCGCTTCCATATCCAAGGTCAGGACGATGGGAGAGAGGATGGACTCGGACGCCTCCGTCTCCCCGCGGTGGCGGAGCTGCTACAGCGACAGCGGCGACTCCTCCTGCTCCGAGCCCTTCAGCGAGTGCGACAGCGACGACCTCTCCTTCAACCCCGCCGCCGCCGCGGGCATCCACCGCCTGCTCCTCTCCTGCGCCGCCGAGGCCTCCGACGGCTCCATCTCATCCCTCGTCCAAGACCTCGAGTCCCCCTCCGCCTCCGTCGACTCGCTCCGCCGCGCCGCCATGGAGCTCCGCCTCCTCGCCAAGCACAACCCGGACAACCGGATCCGCATCGTGGCGTCCGGCGCCGTGCCCCCGCTCGTGGCCCTGCTCTCCCACGCCAACCCGCTGCTCCAGGAGCACGGCATCACGGCCCTGCTCAACCTCTCGACCTGCGACGACAACAAGGCCGCCATCGTCCAGGCGGGGGCGATACGACCCCTGGTCCGAACGCCGCCTGCGCGCTGCTCCGCCTCGCGCAGCTCGACGGCGCCGCCGCCGCCGTGGGGCGCGCGGGCGTCGTCCCGCTGCTCGTGTCCCTGCTCAAGACCGGCGGCCCGCGCGGGAAGAAGGACGCCGCCACGGCGCTCTACGCGCTCTGCAGCGTCGCGCGCGAGAACAGGCTCCGAGCCGTCGAGGCAGGCGCCGTGCGGCCCCTGCTGGACCTCATGGCCGACCCGGAGTCCGGGATGGTGGACAAGGCCGCGTACGTGCTCCACTCCCTCGTGGGGTTTGCGTGCGTGAGTGCGCTTTTTCCCCTTTCCCAGTGGCGAGAAGAGCCCGTGTAAATAGCAAGCAGTGAGTTTGCGTCCGCGAGCGAGTGTACATGTTCCCTCAAGCGAGATGAGATAGACGATGGTGGTGGTGAAGGCCAAGCCAAGTCTCCCTGTAAAAATCCTTCTTCCATTGTTCCTTTGTTCTTTTTACTTCTACTACTACCAGTTTGATCGGTTCCTCGAGGGAGGAAGCGACCAAATTCGTGTGATGTTTGCATGTGAGTGCTACTTGAAGAATCATTTGGAACTGGACACCAGAAAAAAGATTGTGGTCTCTGAAATCCCGGTTGGTCTGGACTCTGGTGTGCATCCAGGGTTAGCTGGGGCGCCAGAATTGGGTATGAATCTCTGTCTTCTATAAATTCAGGTAAGCAATGGTGTACTCTTGAAAAAAAAGGATTTGAAGGCAAAATACCACCTCAGGCTCGATTGGCAGTTAGGTATCAATGACTATCGCGAATGTCCCACATTAGGCTGCAGATACATCTGAACAAACAAGTTTTATAGAATTCATTTATATACGGGCACACCTTTTAGATATTATGAGATATTTTGAATCTGGAGAATTAGCTTCAAAATGATATAGGAGTTATGTCTCAAATCATGTGCATTAAGTTACATGAAAACTATTTGCAATAAATAAGAAAATTATTACAATGTACGGGCATGTTTCCTTGACTTTGACCAAATTACAAAAGTCGTTGTGATTACAATTGAATGTTTGTCTTCAAAATTAGATATCAACGCTCATGTGTGAGTTTCTATTGGTTTAATTAAGTTACTTTTCGTCAGCACCTTTACAACAAACATTGCTTTATCTTTGAATTGTATTTCGTGCTTTACTTGTGATGCTTCTGTTATAGAATTGACTATGAACATTAAATTTTAACGTTGTATAGTTGTAGTAATCATTCGATAAGTCGTGCGAACACGTGTAATTTGTTTCTCTCGTTGCAACGCACGGGTCTTTTGCTAGTTTGTACAATATGCCTAGGTATGTTTGTAATAATCGTCCATCGGATTCTCAACAACACCCTCATCATCCCAGGCGTACAGTACCGGTTTTGCCGTGCCCTACTCCCGTAGGATGTCATGCGTGCATGCATTCATGTCCCCTTCCACGGAGCAACACGATACAGTGAGTGAGTGAGTGAGAGAGAGACCAATACAGAACCTGGCCAGCTGCATGGTAGAGCTGACTTGATCTGGCAAACACAGAAATGTTCCTGGGGTATGCATCTACTTGGACTTGGATCGGCGACTGTGCGCAGAATGGACGGAGAGGTAGACTGGTGGCCGGTGCTAGAGGCTTCAAAGCCCGGCCATGTCTCCCTGCTTGTTCCAGTTGACCGCCACGGACAAGCACTCACGTCCAAATCCTAAATTTATGCAGGGCACTGCACCTAGTTACTAGGAAAATCAGGGCTCTTTGATTGAATGGAATTTAAGAGGAATTCGATACTTCTAAATCTATATATATGATTCGACCTTACTCCCTCAGTCACCAAGTAAGTGTACATCTAGTCTAATTCTAAGTCAAGCATTTTGAAGTTTGACCAGCTACGTAGAAAAACATAAGAATACTTACAACATCAAGCTAATACCACTAGATTTATATTAGAATCTAGTATCATACTGTACTAATTTATTATCATATATATTGCTACATTTCTTTATACTGTCATAGCGGATCGTGTGTTTTTGTGTTTTAAAATTCCGTGAATCAAAGAATAGAGACAGCTCAATTTTATTGTGCCCGTCAAAGACATATAGTACAGTAGCATCTATGTGGGCACCGTGACAAGAAACATGGCCCCCAGATCAAAAGTAGGAAGGGGAGTTTTTCCTTTTTGGTTCATTGGGTGGAAGAAAATTTGTTTTGATGTCTTCGTCATTAAAATCGATCAATCTGAACTAAGTCGTGCTTTCCACTTCTCACATACCTTCAAGCGGTTAAACCAATCTTTGAAAAGGATGGCGTTTTGAACCTATGTCACGTCAGAGACACAACCCCCAAAGGAACAATGATTCCTACTTAATTCTTTTGTGTGAAAGGGTTCCAAATTAATTCAGTCTTTAATAGTTCACCGATTTGTATGTATTTTTCTATGTTCCTAAGGAGTAGATTATTCTAGGTCTAGATTATGCATGTTGACAAAGCAATGATCAAAAGAAAACATATCGTTTTTTTAGGAAGGATCTGATCATATATTCAGGAAACTCAGTACAAATTACAAACAGGCCCAAAGAGAAAAGGAAAACACAAAAGGACCCTGACAATTTGCACAAAGCACCCTGAGTCGCCTGAAGGAAACACCATCAGATCCATGCGTCGCGCCCCAAATTCCTAGCCGCCGCCGGAGCCGCCGTACCTCGAACCACTGGGAAGAGAGCACCGCCACACCTTGTAGATGACCGCAGAAGCCGTCCGCCGCCACACGCCGGAACTTGGACTCGCCGGACGAGCACAGCCACAACGCCAACTCCCCGCTTCCACCCATCTTCCAGCCCCCTCCGAAACAGCCAGGACCACCACGGACCACGAACCACCTCCAACCTCCACTCCCCTCGCCACCACGGTCGGACGAAGCGGGAACGCTGAAGGACCAGCCCAACCGGACCACCAGCACCAGAACAGATCGCCCTCAATAACCACCTTCTCCCCTCACCACCACGGCTGGCCGGAGAAGCAAAGAAGAAGAGGAGCAACCAAACAAACCTTCACTGTCTCCCCGGCCACAAGGCCGGAACGGGGAAAGGAGGGGAAGAAACACGGCCACCACGCCGACGCCATCGGCCGGGCACACACACCTAATCTACAAACAACTAGCCGGAAACGCAGGACCGGGGTCCCCCCCTCTCCCGCCGGCCGCCTCGGCAGCGGAGAGGGAAGGAACCACCGGCCTGGCCGGCGGCGAGGAAGAGAAAACGGAGTCGCCTCCTTTGTCGCCTGCTCTGCACTGTAGCAGGGGATAAGGAACAAAGCCCCGATCGGCCAATACACTATCACTCTAAGAGAAAACATATCGTTAACCATACGGATCTACCTATCCAAGGTGTGGAAGTCTCACAGGCTGTTAAAACTAAGCCAAGTGATACTAAAGTTATCATTCCATTGTCTATGAGACTATTCAGAACATAGATTTTTTTCTTCAATATTAGAGAAATGAATATCTATTTTTCAGTTTATTTTTGAAATTTTATCTAGAGGACTAGACTTTGCTTTGTACTGCCTTCCACCTAATGGGAGATTGGGAGAGACTGGAAGTCTTGTTCTGAGAGACCTAGATATCTCAATTCGTTAGTTTGCTTGAGAAAAACATAGGAAAACACTAAAAATATGAGAAGCTAGATAGAGTTCTAGCGAGTGTTGAGCGGGACTGCGGGAACAAAGTCTTCCCTTAGTGATAGCAGGTGCATTAACCCGCTCGGGGCGGACCAAACACCTCTACTATTGGTTTATG
This sequence comes from Poa annua, assembly GCA_026929855.1. Taxonomy (NCBI): domain Eukaryota; kingdom Viridiplantae; phylum Streptophyta; class Magnoliopsida; order Poales; family Poaceae; genus Poa; species Poa annua. Next base: position 943,617 of record CM049428.1, on the reverse strand, counting down.
TTGAACAGGAGAATAAGGCCCATTTTTCTTTCGTTTATCCAGGCTACGTCAAGATGGTTTTCAGGAAATGGTGGCTAATTAGTAGGCTTGTGTTTACCCCATATGTGCACCTCCGAGAGACTGAGCCGGCGGGTCAGGTCTTGAGATTGACGAAGTCACCGCAGGCGCCTCGCTGTCACGGGAACATCGCCTCCCACTGAAGAATATTCCGGCTAAATGAGAAACACCGGCGTCAAACCTAGGGTTTCGACTCTGGTGTGCTCGGGGTACAACCACCCACCTAACCATCTTGCCACAGGCAAGTTCTCATTGGCTTGTGTTTCTGTGGGAAGCAAATATATTGAGGTTTGGCAGAGCAAGATCCGTCACCTCAGAGCTTCCTTAGGGGCCAGGCTCGCAACCACACTAGCGCCTATTACAAAAGAGTGTCTTCTTAATATTATTGTTTTTTAGATCTGAAATCGGAAACAGCTCCGCTAAATCATTCTATGCGAATTGAGATGAGAGACGCTTCATACAGGGTTGCTTTAGGCAGAAGTCCAAGTGGACTCAACGAGGCTAAGGTTAAGCATGTTCGAGACTCATCTAAAACATTGTGTAGTATGGGATGTGTCACGGACCTGGCCTTTCAATTACACCGGCAGGCTCTTCGTTTTCATTACAAGAAATCAGGACTCAGGAGAAAGTGTTGCATAATAACCCTAAAATTTCTGTTTTAGGGAGTTAGGTGCATTTGGAAGGAGGGCCATGTTTCCACAAAATGGATCGATGTTTACCGGTGGTAGACCAAACGGGCTTATTCTCTGCTCCACCCATACACCCATGCATGCGTTGCGTCGAACAGGAAAACCATCTCATCCCATCAAATCAAGTCGACCAGCCAGGACCCATCATATCCGAAAAATCGACAATTCCTTGTCATGCTGCTGGTCGATCGATGGAACACTTCGATTTGAAACGACTTAACTCGGCTCCAAGAGACAACGGGCCACACCCAGCAAGCCTTCATGCCAAGCAACCCAATCAAGCTAACGAATTGACCTGCTAGTAGCACGAAATTTGTATCCATATGGCTACTGCATGCCAGGGAACTGTTCACATATAGGTTCTTTCATGGTAAATCCCTGAAGCACTGTTGTACAACTTATATATAGAGAGATAATGAATGGAGCACTGTTCTAAACACAGTGTTTTTTGCAATAAATTTATGCTTTTTGAGGCAGAAGGAAATTGATGGACTAATAAAGAGACGTGCACAACAACCTCAAGGACAAGAGTCAAGGCAGGAGAAGATGTGAGTCATCTGGTCATAACGACAGTAGGGGAGTATACCACTCATGGTTCAGTCAAATCGAATGGCATGACGATGGAGTCCGTGCAATGAACCTGAAGAATGAATACCGGTAAACATCGTAGTAGCATGCTACTTATACCTGAAATACGACGTCTGCTCGTACCCTTTTCAAGCATATACTCTTTGGATATCCATCTCCTGTATACACCAATTAAGCTTTTTCCTGGTGTAGTTTAATATTGTGCTACAGTTCAAGCAAGACTTGAGTTAGTTAGTACACGACGGCTCCGGTCAGGTAGATAAACACATATTATACACCAATGGTAGCAAAATCTTGAACCATTTCTGATGAGATATCTGAACCTGCGTCAGTTCCTGCTTCTGTCATCTGGGAGGTAGCACTGATGCTGATTGCTCTAGCAGTTCACGAGAACAGTTTTTCCAACATTTTATTAATTGCCCATGTCTTCCAGTCGCCATATGTAATCTTGAGTTTGAAAGAAAACTGTTTTTTCCACACATGCTCGAAAAAACAATAGGCTGACTCGCCACGAGTTTTCCTCTAAATACATATCCATCAGCAGGGAAGACAGGTATCAGAAAGACACAACAACAACCCAGTGCGAACTGTACATGACCATACATACCAATCACAGTGAGAAGACATGGAGAAGGATTATACTCCTACGACTAACAGTGTTAAGCTGACGGCCTTCAGTACCGGGGTCTTTTACGGTACAATTTACTGGTCATATACATGAGTAGTATTGAGTTAAATCTTACCCTGGATGTACGGGTATCTTTTGATAGAAAATCATTATAGAGATTTGATTTGATATATTATTATAAGGTAAGTGCAGTCGTGCCACGTCCCCTTCTGATATTCAATGTTACTTACCATGTATGAGGCTCGAATCATGTCCCATATTCCAAATTACTACATCTAATGGTTTTACATATCTGTCAAAAGTTAGAAAAATAATACGTATCGTGAAGAGTAACTTGTGAAAGTATGTATCTAGACATGGCCATAAATTGGTGTACTATATATATGAGAAACTAATGAATATGTGCAATGGTAGCGTATTATTTTAGAATCATTTAACAGAAAATTAGCGATATGTTCCTTTAAATTAGGCGTTTGTCCTGATTTTAATAAAATTCTAGATCCGCTAATGAATATGTAGGTGGATCGCTTAGGGTATCTCCGGTCGCCCCCTCCCCAGCGCCCCCACATGACCACTTTTTGGGCTTCGGAGGAAGAAAAAATGTTGTTTTCCGTCTAGTGCGACCTCATGAGGCTCAAAAGCGCCGGATTTTGCCCTTTTTCTCATTCAACGCTCACAGGACGAACCCAACACGCTGGCAGCGTTTGGGGGCGCCAGAGTAAATAAAAACACGTGAAATGACACGAAACCGTCTGTAGGTGTTGAAAGAGATATGCCCTAGAGGCAAATAAATAAGTAGTATTTATTGCATTATCTCATAAGTTTATAATAGGTTTGTGTATTATGCTATAACTGTATTAATCGGAATTGTTAATACACGTGTGATACATAGACAACCAGGTCCCTAGCAAGCCTCTATATGAGCTAGTCCATTGGGCAACAGTTGATCGAGATTCCCGATCAAGGACAATGACGTCGGTTGACAATGGGGTCATCTTGTTAGTAGAATAAGGTGGTGGACATACGCAAAGTATTGCAATAAGATCGGATTACGATGTTTGTCATTTGCAATAGATAAGAGTGTGATAGCTTATTCCTTAGACCGTGAGACCGTACTTATTGTTGCTTCGTAGGAGTGCTTTGAGAGCATCAAACGTTGTGTCTTATATAGCATGACAATAACGGTGTCCATCTTGGGTATTCCGAAAGAGCATCAAGACGTAAGGATCAAGAGCGGGATTTGTTCATTCTTGTAATGGAAAGATACTCTGGGCCCACTCGGTGATATTGCATCTATATAGCTGCGCAGCTTATGACTAGTTCATGGAGATGTAATATCGCAGACGAGTTAATAACCTTCGTCGGTAACGAGATACAGCAAAGGCATCGGTGTGTCTACGATCATATCTCGGACAAGGTAGTATCACAGAGACAAAGGGAATGAATATCATACTTATGGTTCAACGACGATATTCGTGGAATGCACAGGGGTCGTCATATATTTCCAGGTATCCCTGACGATCATTGGTGAGCGGAGTGTCTCGACCATGTCTGGAGTGTTCCCGAACCGTAGCGTAACAAACTTAAGGTCTTAGCGACGCTAGGAGATAGGTTCTGGAATTTTATAGGTTTTTATTGGAGAGAAAGAAATGATCCGGAAACAGTTCCGGTGGTCCGGAAGGAGTTCCGGGGAGCTATGGAAGGGTTCCGAGAATGTCCGAAAGTGGTTCGGGTGGTTCCGAAATAGTTTCGGAGTCATGGGATATTGAATTATATATAAATATATTAATTATGAATTAATGGGATTTTTATATTAATTTAATATTAATTAAATAAAGGAAAAAGGGGGCTCCCACCTAAATGGGCCCTAAGAGGGCCCAAGAGGGGGAGCCGCACCAAGCAAGGAAGGGCGGGCTTGGGCCCCTAGTCCGAGTTGGACTAGGAGGGTGCGCCGGCCTCCCCCCCTCTCCTCCTTTTAGTCCCACATGGGGGAGCCAAGGGGGTTGGCACACCCCTTCCCCCTTTATATAGCAAGGCATATTAATTGATTTAATTCATAAGAAATTCAGTTAATTCCCAATTTCTCTCTCGATCCCGTGGTTCCCAAGTTGGAGCCGCGCCGAGCTGAGGAAGGGGGTCTCTCTCCACCTAAGCCATACCGCAGAGCGCCGTTGCTCTGCGGGATTCCAGATAAGATCTACTCCTGCGATTTCAGCTGGATCTGAATGACCGGGAGTTGTCGCTAGGCTCCGTATGTTTGCGAGTGCTCGGAGGCTACTCTATTGAGGAGCTTGGGCGACGTCGTCTCGCCCCCTGCAGCCGCCGCGCCTCCCCCCTCTGCCGCCGGCGCGCCAGCCCCGGTGCTGGCGCTCTGCCTTCTTCCGCCCGACGCCCGTCGACGCAGATCATCGTCGACACCCCGGCGTCATCGACTCCGACATCGCGGCAAGTTCTCCGCGACCTCGAGGTCGGCTACGTACGACTTCATCGTCAACGCTTGTGCGGGAGCGTAATCCCCGCTATCGGTCTACATGGAGGTAATGTAACCCGTTCCGCCACCGTTATCGCATGTACTAGATAGATAGATCCTGGCTAGTTAGGGTTTCGTTCGCTAGAAAATTATTGTTTTCTGCACCGTAACCCCTTCAGTGGTATCAGAGCCGATCTATGCGTAGTACTGCTGGTACGGTTAGAACTCATGTTGAATGAGGGCGTCTTTCTTATATTTGCTACCCTCTAGCGTGCACTTGCGATGCCTTCGGTATTGAGTTGATGAAGCGGCCCGGACCGACTTTACGCGTACGCTTACGCGAGACTGGTTCCACTACTGACATACGGCTTGCACCGTATCTGTGGCTGGCGGGTGTCTGTTTCTCTCTCTCTAGTCGGCAAAGCATTTTCAATGGAGGGCCCGAAAGGGATGCTGAAACATGCAATTATACGATCGACGTTGTGGTACAAAGTTCGTAGGTAGGGAAGCGATTCTCTCACGAATAAGCCTATTTGCCACGTAAAACTTGCAAAACTAGATAAAGCTAGAGGCGTCTAACTTTGTTTTGCAGAGGCGTTATTTCATGTGACATGGTTACGGTAAGTTTTGATATTACTCGTACTGTCGGAGGCAATGGAGGGCTCTGTAGACTCGGAGTCATGCCGGGGCGCCGGGGGCCAGGCACATGGCGCCATGAAGGTCCAGGCGCATCGACCATGTCACATCGCACTTCATTGCATCATTATTGTGTGTTGTTGTGTGTGCATCCTATTGATTGCTTATATGCTAGATATACAACGGTAGCGTCATAAATAGGATGATCCCTAACAAATACCAAAATTGTGTTCTCCCTCGTTGCGCACCACCAAGAAAGTTCTACGTTATGAGGCAGGCCGTGATGATCGGGTGTCACACATCTCGTCGTTCGCATACAGTGGGTGTAACCCATGTTGCACACGCAGGTCTTCGAGGTTTGATTGGCGAGCCTAGCATACTCAGAGGTATGGCCTCGGAACACGGGAAGATCGAAAGATTGAGCACGAGTCATAGAGTTGTTATGATCGACATTTTATGTCCACCTTTGAACCTGTGCTGCCGGCCGTGATGATCGGGGGTAGTATGGTGGATGAGGGTCGTGTCATCGCCATTATTATTTTAGGGATAATAATCTTGGTGTGGTGTGTTTTTGATAATGAGATTATAGAACTAAAACTCACCTACATATTATAAACTCAACCTTACCTCTTTTGCGATCACATCTGTAGACTACGCAACTATACTTCGGTTACTTCTTCAAGAGTCCGGATGCTACATTAGAAGCCGACGGATCCAACTTCATCAGATGGTACAGGGGTTTTAGAAACATTCTCGAACACAACAACATTCTATAAGTTCTCGATGAACCGGTAGGAGAAGGACCAGGAGATTCTGCTAGCGAGGAGGAGGAAGATGATTTCCGTAAGCGTCGAGACATATTCATTGAAGTGGAGATCACCATGACCGTATGCCTGGCACCCGAGTTGAAAGAGATGTTTCGACGCAAGGAGCCAAGCGTCATGATGGATGCGATAAAGACGCACTTCGGGGATGAATTAAAGCGTGAGCAATTCAGGCAGCTTAGAATGTTCCAGACCATTCACATGGAGGAGCATACCTGTCTGAAGACACATTTGAAGAGATTGTATGACATCTACTTCCAGCTGACGATGGTTTTCGATTACTGGATGGCGGATTCTTGCGCCATTCGGACTGTCTTGATATCTCTACCTCCTAGCTATGAAAAGCATGTACGTAAGTACATTTTGAAAGCCGACGATATGAACTTCTACGTATTCATACGTGAGTTCCAGTCTCTGAAGGTTGATTCCATCGAAGGAGAGATCTTCGATGCTACAGGTATATATTTGATATATGCAGAATTATGAATTCGCCCATGGTAAATGTTTGATGATTGCTCTGTTTGTGAAACAGGTCCTGATTATCACGTATATGCGGCGCAGTTTGATATGACCTGGCGCTAAAGCTGGTAGTCAAGGAGTTGATGGCCTTTTGGTGTTCACGTCCTCAAGTTATCATAGTTATCATTAATAGTTTTTGATACGATCTTTTGTAATAGTGAGCGAATGTGTGTGTCTTGATTGTTGCAAGACAAAGTTATTCATGTAATAAGACAAGATCAGTTGTTTTATGTTATGGAACAAGTCAGTTGTTTTATCTTATGAATAAAGTTTCCACATCTCAGTTACATTTATTGTATGATAAGTATTCATAATTGTAGATATGATAAAATATCTTGTCCCATGAACAAAGGTTCTATTGCTAGAATAAACATCGTCGAGTTTAGTCATAAAAGCAATGAAAGAAGTAATGGATGTCTTTGGTCCGTTTAAGTATTTCGAGTGCTGAGTTGATTAAGCTTGAAAACAAGTATTGAAGTTGCAATACTAGCGGAAATTAATTTAGTATCATTTTAAATGATTAATCAATGATGTTTATTGTCTGATCCGAATTCCTCCATGATTTTGGCAAGTAGGAGTATTTGCCCGATGAATTGTGGAGTCTGAGATTAATTTGATAATAGATCAAATGGGGTTTTTCAGAAGAAAGATTAGTGAACATTGTATTCACAAAATTCGATCAAAGGACAGTATTTTGGATTATGTTTTCAACACAAGAGAATTGTGGAAATTTGCTTCACAGAATTATAATGTCATATATAGTGATATGTGGGGAATTATAATCATGCTCTATTTTAAATAAAGTGTGGCCTGTCAGAATCAGTCTTAGAATCTCCTAATACGTTCTAAACATTATAGTCGACGTCCACTTTAGGAAATAGATATTTTTCTCAGCAAGAATTCGAAGGATCGACAGTTGTGTCGACATGTATATGATTATGCGATAATTCGGGATATACATGAGTGGTTCTTTGTAGATTGCTCGTATTAAATAAGAGTGTGTTCCAAAACCAAATAGAAACAAAGTTCAGTTTGTTGTCTATGTAATTCCGAGAAAAGATGACTTTTCGAATTATGGTGTATGGGTTGAAATTAGAAGTTTGGAATAAAGTGTCAGACTTATGTTGGAAGATGTTCCAAAGAGTATATGTCTGCCACTGAAAGTTTGGTGATTAAGAGTGAGGGAGACTAGAAAATTGTTTTCTGCTTGCAATCCTCTTCATAAAGATCATATTATTTTCATGAAAGAAACTTCTAAATAAAGTGCTGTTATATTTAATATTGCTGTCAGGTCACAGCGCTGTATTAAGTACTTCAGATCTTGTTGACAGATCGAGGTGCACTTTATGAATACAAAGAAAGTTGAGAGAATATCGGAATACGAACAAAGGCTTTTCAGCCTGAAAATCCAAGTTACGCTTAAAAGGATTAAGAGAGTAATTGTTGCTGTAATTCTTATTAGAGGAATAAGATTGTTTAATCGTCGTATAAGGTGTTATATGATAAATGTGACTATAAGAAAGACGCGGTAGCATGTCTTGTCAAGAAATGTGGCTTGGACAAGATCAAATTTGTTGACTACATTTATGTAGACATGCTTGAAGTCTGAGGGATTTGTATTAATATAATACTATAGTTTGTATTAAATTCGAATTGATGATAGATCACTGTTTTTGGTTTGATCTAAATGTCGAATTAAGTGGGAGTCGTAATTGGTTTACTCAGGTGGAATATGTATGGAACATATTTTTGAGTGGGAGCTCAGGAACTCAAATGTGTGGATAACCCGTTTTTGAGTGGGAGCATGTGTTGTCAAATATGTGGAGACATAGTTTGAGTGGGAGTCGAATTCATTTTGTGTAGTTAACACATTTTGAAACTGTACCAATAGAATAGGATGAAGTTTGTGAAACTATTTGAAAGTCAGTGTCTATTTTGAAATAGAACGGGAATTTTAAATAGTTAGTCGAGTTGGGTTGGATTATATCTGAGGAGTCAGAGTTGAATCAAATGGATGGTCTTTTGAAATCCAATTGATCATTAAGAGTAATGATGCACGAAAGTAATGGTTGTATGACATGTGGGTCTATTATGTAATATTAGACATCATACAGAAACCGTATTATCTGCTCGATGTTATATATAACCGATGTTCTTGGAATGAGAACAGTTATGAAAGTAAAATTGGAATTTACTGGAAGTAGATGTGCGTTAGTTAAGGAATTGACATTTGAATGTCAAGTTTTCTACATTAGGTGTGAAAGTATGTAGACATCACGAGTTTGTAATTGTTACAAGGGGCTCTGCATGACTGAGTGTGTTTTTCAGGGCAGCTCTCTGGTTAGTATAATCAGAGTAAGCGCTGGGAAGCGGTAGTCTCACTTAGTTGCGGTGTTTGCATATATGTTGTTAAACAACATGGTGATATCAAGCAAGTTAATATCCGTAAATCGCAAAAGTATGTACAATCACGGATTGTGCAGTAACACTTTTTCACGAGCAAGCATTATCAAATGATTCTTATTTGATAAGGGATTCTGATAAAGTAAAATGCAGCTGGTTTATTTGTACTCTAGTGCAAGTGGGAGACTGAAGGAGATATGCCCTAGAGGCAAATAAATAAGTAGTATTTATTGCATTATCTCATAAGTTTATAATAGGTTTGTGTATTATGCTATAACTGTATTAATCGGAATTGTTAATACACGTGTGATACATAGACAACCAGGTCCCTAGCAAGCCTCTATATGAGCTAGTCCATTGGGCAACAGTTGATCGAGATTCCCGATCAAGGACAATGACGTCGGTTGACAATGGGGTCATCTTGTTAGTAGAATAAGGTGGTGGACATACGCAAAGTATTGCAATAAGATCGGATTACGATGTTTGTCATTTGCAATAGATAAGAGTGTGATAGCTTATTCCTTAGACCGTGAGACCGTACTTATTGTTGCTTCGTAGGAGTGCTTTGAGAGCATCAAACGTTGTGTCTTATATAGCATGACAATAACGGTGTCCATCTTGGGTATTCCGAAAGAGCATCAAGACGTAAGGATCAAGAGCGGGATTTGTTCATTCTTGTAATGGAAAGATACTCTGGGCCCACTCGGTGATATTGCATCTATATAGCTGCGCAGCTTATGACTAGTTCATGGAGATGTAATATCGCAGACGAGTTAATAACCTTCGTCGGTAACGAGATACAGCAAAGGCATCGGTGTGTCTACGATCATATCTCGGACAAGGTAGTATCACAGAGACAAAGGGAATGAATATCATACTTATGGTTCAACGACGATATTCGTGGAATGCACAGGGGTCGTCATATATTTCCAGGTATCCCTGACGATCATTGGTGAGCGGAGTGTCTCGACCATGTCTGGAGTGTTCCCGAACCGTAGCGTAACAAACTTAAGGTCTTAGCGACGCTAGGAGATAGGTTCTGGAATTTTATAGGTTTTTATTGGAGAGAAAGAAATGATCCGGAAACAGTTCCGGTGGTCCGGAAGGAGTTCCGGGGAGCTATGGAAGGGTTCCGAGAATGTCCGAAAGTGGTTCGGGTGGTTCCGAAATAGTTTCGGAGTCATGGGATATTGAATTATATATAAATATATTAATTATGAATTAATGGGATTTTTATATTAATTTAATATTAATTAAATAAAGGAAAAAGGGGGCTCCCACCTAAATGGGCCCTAAGAGGGCCCAAGAGGGGGAGCCGCACCAAGCAAGGAAGGGGGGGCTTGGGCCCCTAGTCCGAGTTGGACTAGGAGGGTGCGCCGGCCTCCCCCCTCTCCTCCTTTTAGTCCCACATGGGGGAGCCAAGGGGGTTGGCACACCCCTTCTCCCTTTATATAGCAAGGCATATTAATTGATTTAATTCATAGGAAATTCAGTTAATTCCCAATTTCTCTCTCGATCCCGTGGTTCCCAAGTTGGAGCCGCGCCGAGCTGAGGAAGGGGGTCTCTCTCCACCTAAGCCATACCGCAGAGCGCCGTTGCTCTGCGGGATTCCAGATAAGATCTACTCCTGCGATTTCAGCTGGATCTGAATGACCGGGAGTTGTCGCTAGGCTCCGTATGTTTGCGAGTGCTCGGAGGCTACTCTATTGAGGAGCTTGGGCGACGTCGTCTCGCCCCCTGCAGCCGCCGCGCCTCCCCCCTCTGCCGCCGGCGCGCCAGCCCCGGTGCTGGCGCTCTGCCTTCTTCCGTCCGACGCCCGTCGACGCAGATCATCGTCGACACCCCGGCGTCATCGACTCCGACATCGCGGCAAGTTCTCCGCGACCTCGAGGTCGGCTACGTACGACTTCATCGTCAACGCTTGTGCGGGAGCGTAATCCCCGCTATCGGTCTACATGGAGGTAATGTAACCCGTTCCGCCACCGTTATCGCATGTACTAGATAGATAGATCCTGGCTAGTTAGGGTTTCGTTCGCTAGAAAATTATTGTTTTCTGCACCGTAACCCCTTCAGGTGTGTGGCTGAGTAATTGCACATGAAATGTCGGGTTGTCTCACTCATTTTCTCGGCTCCCGCGCTAGGCAAGATGGATGCCTCGCCGCCGCATGTCCAATCGGCTCCCCAGGCGGTGGAGTAACGACGCCTGAACGCCGAGACATCCAATCATCTTAATGGCACGTCACACTATCGCAGCTGCCACCACCCCTCCGGCCGCCGCTATATAAACATGTACGCCTCGCCGTGCAGGGGCACACCGAGCTCTCGCCTCTCTCTTCTGTCCCCCACTTTCGCCCAGAGATCTCGTCTAGCTCCTCACCCTCCAAGGCTCCAATTACCGAGTGCTTCCCTGATGATAGTGCGCCACGAACGGCTTTGGTCGGTGCTACCTACGCCTATGGGAAGCGCGGATGATCTACGAGGCCAACTACCTAGCGTCACCCGACATGCGTGTCCCCCGCGCATGTAGGCTGAACGTGGGAGACGTGCTGGTGCCACTGGTGTTGTAGGGCGTGGAGCGCAACGCCTAGATCCAAGCCGTCCTTGTAGGGCGTGGAGCGCAACGCCTAGATCCAAGCCGTACTCGACGCCTTACCCATGCCGAACGCACGGACCCGTGCTAGGACCCGACGAACACACCATTATGGAAGGAGTTCTCGGACGGACACGGAAGGCTGCCCCCCGTGTGTGATCGCGGGGCCTTAAATTGTCCAATCTATACTAGTACATCCACCTTTTTGCAGGTATTTTGAAATTGAAAATATCATTTTGGATTTACTTTGTTCCATGTAACTTGGGGGCTATTTGTTTGTTGGCACGCTACATATAACTCATCTTTCCCCTAAGTTCCATTGAAAATTAATTGGAATTTCTTTGCTACATGCACGAATTATTTGTTTCATGAAACTAGTATGATGAGTAAAAGGAAGGTACGGAGGTTTCCTCTCTTAGATGGGTGCGTTTATTTATTTCTCACATTTGCCTAATATGCCTGTTGGGTGGAAAAAATACTACTCTTCTGTTCAGCTAGTATTGATCTTTCTCAACCATCCGATCTCCTTAGCTCAATGGTCCATATTCATTTGTCCCTACCGTAAAAAACCTCTCAGTACCAACCACCAATTCCTGATACCAAGAATGAAGCAGTGTAGTTCAAAGCAAGAACAGAGAGTAGCAGATCAGCGGCTTGCTTCAGCCAGTGAAACTCTCTGCAGGCAAGTCGTGACGGCCGAAATGCAACACGTTTGCTCTAATAAAGCCAAGCAGAGCAAATGCAGGGCATCCTGAGACCAACCAGAGAGAAAATGACACGCGGTTTACCTCTCTTACCATTGACGCCGGCATTGGCAAGTCGCAGTCTTGGTTGGACTGGTTCTCCACGGCTGGTTAAAATGGCGGTCGATCCAGCGGCCAAAGGGACTAACAGTTGACAAGCCGGGCAGCTAGCTGTGGCAAATCAAGAGACCATTTGGCACTTGTTTGATGCATGTGTGCCCAAGTGGCCAGGTCCACGCCATGAATGGGAGACGGCGTTCCCGTCAGCCGAATCGGGCCATCCGAAACCGAGGCGAAAGGAAGAAGGGAACTACCGGAACAGGCTTGGAAACAAAGCCCGGACGGGAGGGGAACAGAAGGCTTTGCCAAAGAGCTAGCTTTCACCGTCGAAAGCAATACAAAGCAAACAGAGAAAAATATAGCGAACACATACGATCGATGAGCTCCGGGTGGAGCAATCCAAAACCCAAAACCTCACTAAGAACAGCAAGATTGAAACCGGGTGGATTCATCATGCCAAAACGATGGAAACGAACATAGCACCGACAGAAATTTTCAGAGCAGATCTGGTAGCTAAGTGTATCACAAAAGAATGCACTTTACTTGTATTCTGAACTACATTTGAATACTGAACTACAAGGTAATATAGGATGGCTGAAACTTAACACTCCACTAATTCATTTCTTTTCAAGTAGCTGAGTGCATGTACAAGACTAATTCATTCACTAGGAAATCCTGAAGCACCGTTCTACAACTTGTATAGAGATAATGTATGGAGCACCGTTATTGCAATATGCTTCTTGAGACAGAAGGAAATTGAAGGACTAAAGAGACGTGCACAAAAACCTCAAGGACAAGAGTCAAGGCAGGAGAAGATGAGAGTCATCTGGTCATAACGACAGTAGGGGAGTACCACTCATGGAGTCATGGTTCAGTCAAATCGAGTGGCATGACGATGCGGTGCGTGCAATGAACCTGAACAATCAATACCAGGTATACGACGTTTTCTCCTATCCATTCCAAGTATGCTCTTTGGATGCCGGCCTATCTCTGAATGTCCATAACTCCATATCCTGTTCAAACAAAACCTGAGTGAGTTGAGTTAGTATGTTAAGGCTCCGGCCAGATATACGATCCAAGTGTCTCACCGTATATTAGCGGTTAGAAATCCATTATACAATAATAACCTTCGCTAACCCTTAGTACGGAGTAGTAAAAGCTTGAAAACCTGGGTCAGTTCCTCCCGCTTCCGTCATCTGGGAGGTGGCACTAACACTGATTGCTCTAGCAGTCTACGAGAACAGTTTTTCCAACATTTTCTTAATTGCCCATGTCTTCTAGTCGCCAAATATAATCTTCTAATTACCAAAAGAGAACTTTTTTTTTCCACACATGCTGGAAAACCATAGGCTGTCTCATCTTTGTTTCCATGTACAATACATATCCATCAACAGCAAGAAAGAAACCAGAACAACCCCAGTGAGAGCTGAGAGGTCCAGTGTGACATGACCATACATATTATCAGACAAGCTAGCTCCCCTCCTTGATGTGCCAGGTAACTGAATATTGATCCCAAGTCAGGGAGATAATTATACTATCACCGGACTGGTGTACAATGGCGGCCTTCAGCACCAACCACTAGGCAGTGTGGAGTAGACAGCAAGAAGAGAAAGCAGCAGAACTGCCGCTCGCTTGCTTTGCTTGAGGCAGAGAAACTCTCTGCAGGCAAGTCGTGACGGCCGAAATGCAACACGTTTGCTTTAATAAAGCCAAGCAGAGCCAAAGGCAGGGCATCCTGAGACCATAGATGATTATCACCATAGAGGAAATGACACGCGGTTTACCTCTCACCACTGACGACCGTCCGAGTCCCAGCCTTGGACTGGTTCTCCAAGCCTGTTTAAAATAGCCGTCCAGGAGACCAGGACATGGCGGCCAAGGGGACTAAGGGTTGACAAGCCGGGCAAGCTAGCTGTGGCGAATCTAGAGACCATTCGGTGTTTACAGCACGTGTGTACCCAAGTGGCCAGGTCGGCGCCATGGAAACTATGGAAGATGGCGTTCCCGTTAGCCGAATCGGGCCACGGGAACCGGGGCACAAGGAAGAAGAAAGCCACCGGAGAAGACTTGGAAAACAAAGCCCAGACAGCGAACAGGGCCAAGCTCCAGGCCAAGAAGGCTTTACCAAAGAGCTAGCTTTCACCGTCGAAAGCAACACCAAGTAAACAGAGCAAAGTAGCTAATACAGGGAGAATCAGTAGAAAACCAATCATAAACTCAAAACCTCACTAAGAAAACCAAGATGGGAGAATCAGTAGAAAACGATGCAGTGTGCGCAGCACCCACAGGACAGAACAAACTCTGCATGTGTATTAGTGTTACTGTAGTTTTTCCAATTACCTTCTGGAAAAAGAGTGCACACATTTCACATATTTGAATCCTGAACTGCAAGGTAATCGAATGACTTATAGCCGCAAGAAATCAACATGCAGTATATATAGCAGAATGGATAGAGCAATTTTTTTTTTTTTAAATGGATGGAGCAGCCAAGAAAAAAAACCAGTAAAGAAACAAGACCAGAACTTTCAGTATGTTAAGATGGAGTTTATCAATGCTAAAAGGACGGGAACAAACATGGAGCCGACAGAAAATTTCAGCACAGGTCTGGTAGCTAAGGGTAACACAAAATAATACACTGTACTTGTATGTATTTCCCATTTATCTTCTAAATTTGACTGTTCCATAATTTGTTTACATTTGAATACTGAACTACAAGGCCATCGGATGGCTGAAACTTACCACTCCACTAATTTCATTTCTTTATCAGTAGCAGAACGGTAGCTTTGCTTCAGCCAGCAGAACTCTGTCAAGTTATTGACAGTCGAAATAGCACACATTTGCTTTGATAAAAGCCAACAAGAAGAGAAGTGGCAGGGTAACCTGAGACCATGCCATCGTAGCCAGAGAGAGTGATATCTTGTTCTACAAGCTGATTAGATTGAAATAACGGTGAGCCGGTGCAGGACAAGGCAGACAACAGGACTAAGATTTGACAGTTAGTCCAAACAGCGTGCTGTGACAGGGAGGCTTTCGATATGTGTTGCCCAAGTGGCCAGACACACAGGATGGGATTCATCGTTCCCGTTAGCCAAATAAGGCCATGAAAACCGAGGCAAAGGAAGAATGAACATGCTTGGCTTCTCCTTGGAAACAAAGCCCGGACGGTGAACAGTGCCAAGCACCAAGCGAGGAAGGCTTAACCAAAGAGAGCTTTCACTGTTGAAAGCAACAACCAGAAAAACAGCAAATAGCAATACGACAGTCATTCAAATCAGTTGGCAAGCACCGACAGGAAAGATCAAATCGATCAGCATTTTAAAACAGATAATCACAGCCTTCAAAAATAGGAGCACCGACAGGAAAGAACAGTACATACTGTATGTGTATTAGTGTTAGTTTCCAGTTATCTACTGGAAGAGAGTGTATAGAACAATGTACATTTTAATCCTGAACCACAAGGAAATAGAATAGCTGACAGTCGAAAAATGGGTGGCGCATCCAAAACCAAAATCTCACTAAAGAATCAGAACCAGAACTTGCAGTATTATTTTGAGATGGAGAACCGCACTATCAAAATGATGGAAACAAACACGGCGCCGACTGAAATTTTCAGCCCATGTCTGGTAGGCAGGGATAACAAAAAAATGCAATGTACTTGTATCAGAAATTTCAGTTATCTTCTGAATTGGAGTGTTGCACAATTTAGACATTTTTACTACTAACAGTACAAGGTACAGAATTGCCAAAACTTATCATTCCACTAACTTCATTTGTTCTCTAGCAGCTGACATGTAGAGGACTAATTCACACTAGGATATAAAGGAACCAGTTAATTTATTCGTCCATTGGTGTAAACAGTATACAACACTTTCATTAGCCTATATTGTATATCAGCACTATAACTAACCAGTCATCTCACATATATTTTGTAGCTGGGACCTCTTCCCTGCAACAACAGTATTGCAGACACTGCTGTTCACCCCAGCTCTGTACAGCTGCATGGACGCATGGCCACAAGCAGAGAGCTTCACCTCAGTATACGCGGGGACGAAGAAAACATCACCTGCCTTGGCCTTCTCACCATCTAACATGGAGTCTGCCTGAATCTCACCCTCCCCAGTCATGACAAGGAAGATGGATGGACTTGGCGCTGGGGGCATCACAACCACTTCACCTAGAGGTAGGAGGCAGCAGTCAACCTCGAACTCGTCGGTCGGAGGGGTGTAGCGTCGCACATGTCGCTGCACGAGTACCCCTTGCAGTATCTCAGGGAAAACCTGTATGCAAGATACTCGATGATCACAACACTGACAGACTTGTGAAGCAAAGCTCAACGGTATATCAATCTGGTAAGTAAACTGGAACAATTGTGTTCAGAAATTTAAAGAATATGCAATGGGCGCATAACAGAAAACAAGAGCACTTGGTAGAAAATGTACTTCTTTTAACATCAAGGGGAACACTGACTAAGCACCAAGGATCACAGTCAACAGTCGGCACAATTTTAAACCAAAAGTAGAGCAAGGAGATCATAACTGACCACATGGTAAAGATGGACAAGTAACAATGTAACTCACCTGTTTGTATGTTAGCATGGAGCAAAGAGTCTGGACATCTCTGTATTTTGGTGTCAAACCAGCACGAACAACGTTGTCTGAAGTGGCCATGCACTCGATGCAGTCACCAGAGAGGTATGCATGTGGCTCATTTGCACCAATATAAATTGCTTCACCAGGACTGAGTTTGACATAGTTGAAGAGAAGGGCTGCTAGGACACCAACGTCTTCAGGATATTGTCTCTCCAGAGATAAAATAACTTGTTCTTTCTCTGTTAAGCTCCGAATCTGAAAGTCATCAGTAAGAAACAGAAAAATTTAGGCTTGTAAAATGTCAGGTGGCACTAATATACTTTATTTAAAATACCAGAAATATATGGTAATAGTTGTGCACCATGTTCTTAGTAGAAAGAAATAAGTTTGTCTGGCAAGCTGATCACTCATCAAGGATCTTTTCATCAACAGCTAATGTTTTCAAGGAAATCAAAATACTAAACAAAAATGTGATTTAACCACAATGATCTTCTACCTTATTTACATTCCTAGTTGCTTTGCATCATTCCAGCCAATAGTTTTTGGCAATTTAATCTACTCCCTCCATCCCAAAATAAGTATCTTAAACTTGTGCAAATATGAATGTATCTTAACATGAAATAAGTCTAGATACTTCCATATTTGTAAAACTTAAAACACTTATTTTGGGACGGAGGGAGTAGTAATCTACCAGCTGAGCCCTGTTTTACCCTTATTCTTTAGTAAACACGATACCGTGTTCCGTAGCTTTTGCCTCTTTCTACTGTATTAAAACGCTCGCAGTTTCCAATGTTTTCCCTAGTCCAAACTGAATTATCCAACATTAGTTGAGAGCTTTCAGGCTTTGGGAGCAACAACTTCGATTTGTCAACTATGATCACCATGTGTTAATATATCATGTTAACATTACTATCTTAAATGCAGGCTAGAAAACATAATTTTTACCATTTGCCTAAAAATCATTGTTTTTTTTTGCTTTTGCTTTAGAGGCAACGACAGCGTTTAGTTTGTTTTTACTTGACTACGTGACCTCATGTACAAGACCACTGGCAACTACTGTACAAAGCATTGGATCAAACAAACATTCAGGCTTTTTAATAACTATTTTGTTAGTTTTAACGTTTACCGATACAAAAAATGACTACCCTTGCTGCTTTCCAATTGAACCAGAACTGGGCCCGACTACTCCTTGGAAACTTTAACCATCATTTGGAAAATAATTTAGAACTTCTTCATAGCGCTTATTAAATCCATTTTCATGGCACGTGAAGTAAGATAAAGCAAATACACCAGAAATCAAGCACCAAGGAAGAGCAGGAAGTTGACACATCCATGAAGTTGTGAACACAAAAAGGAAAGGAGAAGTTGAACAAACCGTGTCATAATAAAATGTAGATAGGGAAATAAATTATATTTTAAGAAAGTTTTACCTTGCTCTCATCATTCAAGCGACCCTTCAATTTAGTAACTGCTTCAGAAACTGCTTCCTTACTCGCTTTCATTAGCTTTTCAAATGCTGATCGCAGAATGGGTTTTACATCATCAGCCCCAAGATACTCTTTGACAGTCATTAGCTTGTGTGCATCTTCAGATCCTATAAGCCCTCGAAGTTCAGGTACAGTCCTTATAACATCCTTGAGCTCCTTCACCATGGAATAAAAAGAATGTTACTTTACAAGTAAACGGAGTAAAAGGTATCTAAGAAAACATAGTTGTTAATTAAACTGTGCCATTTTTTAAGGAAAAAAACTTTTTTCCTATTAAAAATGAAAATAACATGGACTAAAATGTGTGATCTGCTCCTGATCTCATCACAAATATATATATGCATCTAAGCAGAAGACAAATGTGTGATATTTTTGTATGATTTTGGCCCTGTACCTCCTAGGAGGCTTGTAATTATGAACTCCTCCACATTTTCAATGAATTTAAACGCAAAGAAATGCATTTCGTCCTCGAACACAGTACTTCTATTATTGCGGGGGAAATAATTTCAGTTCACCCCCTTCCTAACTAGAAACACTACACATTACGATTCTATTGTCGGTTGCTCCCTGATTGGGCGCTATAGTCAAACTACTCCATTACCTGCTCATCAGGAACACTACACATTTATAAAAAAATAGCATTGCGTATCATTTTGCGCAAAGAATCCTGCTCACTCCATCTATAAAAAAACTAGTAAGTTGCACATTCCTATCCTAGCAAACTAGTGGTATTATTCGAGAAGATGTCAACGTGTACCGACCACTAAGATTCAGGTCCACGCCTGCTAGTTGGGCGTTGGCGGATCACTCAACCGCACGGGTTTTGGCTGACCATGAACAAAATAAAATAATACCCGGCGACAGGGGACAGGAAGAAGACGCGTTGATGAAAGAAGGTGGGCGAACGCACGCACGCACCTCGATTCCGGCGAAGCCGAAGAGCGCGCGGAAGTCGGTGATGGCGATGGCCATCTCCGGCTTGTGGTTGTCGTCCCTGTATGCGTCCGAGCGCTGGCCGTGCAGCTCCTCCGCCAGGCGCTTGTCCGGGTGCGCCTGGATGGACAGCGGCTTGGCGACGGACAGGACCTTGAAGAGGAACGGGAGGTCGGCGTGGGGGCCGAGCGCGCCGGGGTTGCGCGCGAGCCAGGCGCCGAGGGGCTCGCCGCCGGGCAGCACGGCGGAGGGCGCGGCCGGGTGCGTGCCCATCCAGAGCTCCGCGTAGGGCGTGGCCGGGTCGACCTCCATGGCCGGGTCGCTGGCGGCGGCGAGGCGCGCGGCCAGCGAGGCGGCGCCCTGGCGGCCCCACTCGTACGGCTGCAAGGCGCAGCGCAGGCGCAGGAGCTTCGGCGGCTCGTCCGTCGGCGGCGGTGGCGCAGGGGAGGCGGCGGCTGGCGATGACGGAGCGCCCATGACGGCGGCGGCTTGGAGTTGGACTTGGCGGTGGTGGATCGTGGGGGGGATGGGAATGGAGGCAATGGTTTAAAGAGGAGGGAAAATTTTGCGGGGAGAAGAAGGAAAGGAAGCCGTTCCGTCCTGACAGGAACACGGCCGTCGCCGCCGCCGTCCGAACCGCCGACGGCGAGCGGTTGCCGGGACGGCCTCACGTTATGTATTTCTATTTTTATTTTCTGTTGGCTCGTTTCGTTTGGTTTTCCGTCCATCCAACGGCCTTTTGCTTCTTTCATTTCACCTGCAAAACAAATCCGAAGTAATGACAATTTCAAAAACAAATCCGAAGCAATGACGGAAAATGTGGCGCCGACAGATAACGGCGAAGTACACGAGGCTGGATGGACGCCACGAGGCCACGACCGCACGGGAACCAAATTAAAAGCGGTCCATCTCGTCGCCACGTACGTGCGTGCGTGCGTGCCGCTCGAGCTTGCCAGCGGATGTTAAAAAAAAAACAAGCACATTAATTGTTATTTTTTATATGACAAGCACATTAATTAAACAGATTAAATGGTGGCTAGAAAATATAGTACAGTAATAAGTAACACACTCCTTTCAGCTTTGCGGTGCATAAATACGATTTAATTGGCACTGTGTGCCGTGCACACTAATTCATGTATGTGCAAAATACAGTATAATTTAGTAATTCTGAAAAGAAGTTTAGGAAAATCAAATCTCTTTCGAATAAAGAATGGTTAAAGGTGATAATACTAAAGTATATGACGATAAATATACCGTGCATATAGATGTATGTAGCAGTTTTAGAAGAACCGTTGACGCAACATATGATGAAAAATCCTATTATTTGTTTGAGTCAAACATGATTCAGTGATATAATAAAATCACGCAGGGATGACTTGTACTGCATCCATCCTGGTCAAAAGGTTGATGAGAGACCGCTATGTACTTGATGATCATCTTTGATTCGTCAAGACAAATTTGGAATTTCTTTACTTCTTTTTGAGTTACTAAATTATTTGACGTAATTAGTGCGTTAGACCAACCACTATGTATACAAAAAGCGAATCATAGGACAAGTTGGTTCGGTTCAGCCCATAGTAGAGCATCGACTCAAAACTTTTGACAATAAAAGCGAATCAACAATTTGGTGCGGTTCAAAGCAGTAAACAATACGTATCCTGCATGCATGCATGACTTGTTCACACCAAGGAAGAGCAAAGAGAGAAGAGCTTTTTTCCCAGCATGGTCCCATGCTTGTCAGTTGGTGCGGTTCACACATAGCAGCAAATTTACTACCGGTTCAAAGCTGACAACTTTATGGGTTGAACCAATTCCACATAGTGGATGGCCTTAGCAACAGAGAGCCAACCGTTCTTTGGCATTTGAATATTTTCAACATGGAAAATACTGTTTTTATCTAAAAATATAAAACATTTGCTTGATGTTTGCATTAATTTTTACCGAAGTACAGACTAAGTTCGTGTAAGCTAAAAATTCCACAAGGCGCGTGTGATATTTGCATTAATTTTTACCGAGTACAGACTAAGTGACTACCCGGTGTCGTGTGACCACCGGCAGGGCCAACGTAGGCCCACCCCTGAATATAGGGGAAGGTCGTTGCCGTGTGCTCCTTGCATTTTCGCTCATTTGCTTCTCTATTTGTTTTGGGAACAAGGAGCGATGACCAATGACACGTTGTACACGATGATCTGTACACCTGCAGCATGGCTGCCATACTGGTATATATCCAATACCGTATATATCCAATACCGTTAACAAGGAGCGATGACCAATAAGCACATATGGTATATATCCAATACCGTATTATACTGGTATATCCAATCAGCGTCGACCTCGCACTTTGATGCTGGGCCTTCTAGTGGGATCCTCGTGTGACCACTTGAGCTAAGCTAAACTACCTTTTACATGCATGTTTCTCACAAAGATTAGCATTGCCGCTCTTGCAAATTGGGCTGAATATTATATCTACGGCAAAGTCATATTGATCTGGTTCTCCTCCAGCCTTACAGAATTCCCGTGTTGTGCTTTTCGTTTCCCTGAAGATATGCACGCAGCTGCAGGAGCTTTGAGTGAACTTTCATAATCCCAGCATGCAATTTGGTTCATGCTTATGTAAGCAACGCTCCATCTTTCTCGGGTGCTGAAATCCTGAAGATTATATTAACGCGTACGTTAACCTCATGGATTTCCGCAAGCTGCTGCTTTGACGGAGACACTTCAGAAGATTTGGACAACTGATCGATGACGAACGGGCCGGGCAACTTCAGAAAGAGATGCCGCAACGGAATGAGCATACCGCATAGCACAACGCATCTACTAATAATATCTGTTCACCGGATAGGTACGCTAGCTGCAAGCCTGCAAGTTCAGTTGGAGCATGAGAATACAGGACATATACGCCACATGCACTAGTTACACTAGTTACGATTCAGGTGCTGAAAATATTCGCACGCAAAGGTGTGTATATAGAGAAGCTGCTCTTCCAAGTTGTTGACCCAAGCACATGTAGACTCCTTGCTTAGTTGAGGTCCATCAAGATGACACTTTTGATTGTTCATTCAAAAAACTTTGTGGTTTTCCCTCCTATTCTTATGTAGTTCCCTTTTCAAGGAACCTTGTAAGAAGGAAGAACTTCAAACTATTGCTTCAGCGATTTCTAGGTGAAGCTTCATCGCCACCTCAGGGTGGGCGTTCGGGATTTCCCGAAATTTCGGGACGGGAAATTTAGAAATAGTTTTTTTAGGATTCACACATTTAATTGACAAATATAATTTCTTTTAATCATACATATGTTTACATTTATGTCGATGTGCATGGACATCTTACTTCTTACAACAGATATAACATGTAAGTTTTTATTGTTTTTTTCGGAGTTTTATAGTTTCATATAAATATAAATAAAAATCATAACTGCCAATGGGCCGCGCCAATTTCAGCCCATTGTGGAAAAGCTTCAGGCAGCAGGGGAGGCGACGCTGCATTGGTATGCAGTCAATTGGAAGCTCTGCCATGTCAAAAAAAATGGAGGCCCTGCCGGAGTATGGTCAGTAGCTAACAATGGACCTCGCCCATACGTTTGATGGGTGCAAGGAACGGTAGACGAATCAGTGTCCGATTGAAAGTAACCGTAAGTTTTCTACGTGATGGATCCATGAACTTCCAGTAAACGTCATGGTAGCTTTCATTTCCCATCCAATAAATCGCGAGATGATATATATGTGAAAACTATAGTAAGACTAACTACACACACTCATCCGCTAACCTAGCTTATTTACTTACACCGTTGTTACTAATTAGTATATTTCTTCTCTTATTTTCACCTGCCTTCAGTTGTGAATGATACAGAAATGGAGTTCCTGGAGTGCTCCTCGGCAATGTTGTCCAACGTCGAGGCCTTCGTGGTGTCAGTGACGAACGTGCTGTTCGTGTTCACGCCGGAGCCAGAGACGGAGCCTGACGTCGCCGAGGCCGTGCTGCTCATCCACCGGCCGACCCGGCCGTGGATCGCCGGCTTGCCGGGCTTGGGCAGCGTGAAGGAGTCGCTGGACAGCATCAGGTGCACGCTGTGCATGTCCGGCCGCTCCGACACGACGGCCTGGCAGCACAGCAGGCCTAGCTGCACGCAGAGCGCTGCCTCGCCGGCGTCACAAGCGCCGGAGAGGTCTGGGTCCATGATCTCCAGTGACCGGCTTTCCTGGAACAGCTTCCATGTCTGAAAGTTTGGGAAAGATGAATTCAGGCTGTTATAAAAAAAATGTACTTGATGCATATTATGCAGGTGTTTAGACAGCGTGATAATTTTGGAAAGAAGAAATGCTCACATAATTCAAGAGGTCGACTTTTTCGTCGTCGAGATGCCGGTCGATGTTCTTCCTCCCGCTCACGATCTCCAGCACGAGCACCCCGAAGCTGAAGACGTCGGTCTTGGTCGACAGGTACCCGTTCATCGCGTACTCTGGAGCCATGTAACCGCTGCAATCTCTCTATCACTTATCAGCATGCATTTTACACAATCCGCTATATACAGCTTCAAATTTCAATTCTGTAAGCTCACTATGTCCCGGAGATCCTGAATGTGTTCACGTGCGTGGCGTCTTCGAGGAAGAGCCTCGCCATGCCGAAGTCCGAGATTTTTGGGTTCAGCTTGCCGTCCAGGAGCACGTTGCTGGCCTTGATGTCCCTGTGGATGATCTTCACCGGGGATTCTTCGTGGAGGTAGACGAGGCCCCTCGCTAGTCCGACGATTATCTGGTACCGTTTTGGCCAGTCTAGCTGCACCCTCTTCTCCCTGTCTGTAGAATGTATGCAAGGATTATATACAAAAGTGACGAGGTTATACCAAACAGGTACCCAATCGTATGGGTACCTGGTGCATGTGATTATATACAGTGCACCTTGTCACATGTTTTTAGATCTCTCAGTGTAAAACTCAGATTAGTTAGTGTTATCCAATAATACTGCAGAAGCTAGCATATATACAGTACTATGTTTTTTATCAGGCTGCATATTGGCACAGTTACACCCACTTTGCTCAACAGGAAACCTTAATCAAGAACTGGTCCGAACCTTTGGGGTTAAGAAATCAGGAAGTCGTTTTGATTCGGTCAAGGTCAATAATAAGTACTTGGAACCAGCTGTCGTATAATTAAGGACTTCAAACCAAACTTTAATGCCTGAGAAAGTAACACTTTGGATGCTCTGATGACTAAACAGTGAGTCAGTGACACAAACATGACTTTTATAAAAGATACGTACTCTGTTTCTACCCATTAGTCCTGAACCTGGCTCTGATTTAAGTGAAACTAACAAGCTTTCCGTATCTTTTCGCGCCAACTAGTTTTATTTCGGTCAAGGTCAATAAAAATAATTTGAAACAGCTGTCCTATAAGGATGTCTAACCGAACTTCAATAGCTGACAAAACAGTTTGGATGATCTGATGACTAAACTGTGACTCAAACATGACTTTCAGAGATACTCTGTTCCTCCCATTCGTCCTGAACCTAACTTCCTTGTCAGACTAGTCGCATGCAATTCGGTCTGATCAGTTTCCCGGTAACACTGATGTCACTAAAATCGATAATTGCAGGTGGCAACCAAGTTCAGCAGCAATTTTAAGTTTTAAACTAAAAAAGCATCGAATTCTGTTGGAATCTGGCATGAATTCAGGCGTCACCGAATGTTTTGGACTGAGTAAGGAAGGAAGGTATGCCTGACGCACCGAAGAGGAAGTGGTCGAGGCTGCCGTTGGGGAAGTATGGGTAGACGAGCATCTTGTGCCCGGCGCCGGCCCCGGCGCAGCATCCGAGGAGGGAGACGAGGTTGCGGTGCTGCACCTTGAGCAGCAGGCGCACCTCGTTGAGGAACTCCCGCGCGCCCTGCCGCGACTCCAGCGACAGCCGCTTCACCGCGATCTCCGGCCCGCCCTCCAGCACGCCCTGCCGAGAATCCGTTGGAACCAGAGGTTCTTCAGAGGTGAAGTGAAGCCAGCGCAGGGTCTTGCTTACCTTGTAGACGGGGCCGAAGCCGCCGCGGCCGAGCAGGTTAGCGTCGGAGAAGCCGGCGGTGGCGGCCTCCAGCACGGTCTTGTCGATGAAGAGGCTCCACTTATCGCCCCGCCCCGATGCGCCGGCGCCATCGTCGTTGTCCCCGGCGCCGCCACTCTTGCTGCTCCGGCGGCCGCACCACACGCACGACCACGACCACGATGCCGCGGCGGCGGCCGGCGACATCTAGCTAGCTACTCAGGCAACAACAACGGGCACCTGCAGTAACGTACAACGCCGCTGGAGACAATTAAGCTCCGTGCCGGACCGGGCAGGCTAGCGAGCGAGCTGCCACACCATGGTTTCTGTGTGGAAGACAAGTGTGTGGTGCAGGGGTGAGGGAGAGTCAGTTGGGGCGACGTACACGTACGGTGGTGGTTTGAATTCAACGGCCACCTCGACGGCGACGTCGCAAGCTGCCGGCCGTGTTCCGTCGAGCGATGGTTCGTTGTATCCATGGCAGTTCATGCACCGGCGTTGACGCCGGGCCGGATTAAAGCTTCATTCATTCCTACGGTGCGGTGTCATCCCAGAGAGTCAACCTCGACGACGGCCGGGCTCGGCACTCGGCAGTCGCGCGTTACCGGCCGTGTAAAGTAGTGGCTGGTATCTTTTTTACTAAATGACCTTAATTAAATCTTAAGCTAATTGTGGCCCTTTAAATTAAGACCTTTCAGACAGATATGGCCCGGCTCTACTGGGCCTGGGCCATTTTCTTCCAAGTTGTTTTGTTGTTGTTTTCCTTATAACTTCTTCCTTTTTCTCCATGATGAGAGAGAGAGAGAGCACTCCCGTGAACTCAGTTTTTAATCCACAGACTGTTTGTTAAAAATTACCCCGTCCCACTCAAATACAGCACTCCCTTGTTTGTTAAAAGAAATTATCCCATCCTCCTAAAAAAAAATTTACTCCATGACGAGAGACAAAGCACTCCCGTGAACTTCAATTTGACTAAAAATGGATGTATCTAAACGTAAGACAATCATTTCGGGACAAAGGGAATATACATTAGTTTTGCAAAGGTCAAACTTCACTTATTGTTTCAACATATTTTAAGAATATGTATATCTATAACACATATATGTATTGTAAGGAAATGAACTTCATGATTACTAAATGGTATTGATTTGGTATAGCAGATATTGAGCTTCGTGGACCATTTTATTTTCTTGAATAAACTCGGTAGCAAAGTAATGTCAAAAACTAGATGGACATTTACTTAGAATGCGCACAGCCAAAAAAAACGTCAAGAAGTAAATATATAAAAATGCTCCATTAAGATGAATAGTGACTTGTGGAAGCGGGAATATCCACAACCTTGTGAAGCAGTTGCGGAGCCATGAATTGAGATGGCGCGATTATATAGCATCCAAATGTTTTGAGACATGAAACCAAGTCCATCCAACAAACAAATACGGTCCACAAAGATTCAGTTTTCATAATTCATGAAGTGCAACTATAAGTCTAGGAATGACCATTGATCCAGTCCAAATTTTATTTTGGATAAATTATAACTAATAAAATGATTTCTACACTTGACAAATATGTCCTTGTCATTTCATCTCTAATTTCCGAGATAGCATATTCATTCATTTATCTTTGAGTAGCTGTGCCGGCAATCACATTAGGATTACTAAATATTTTAGAAACACAGGCTTCATGATTTCTCTACAGTATAATTTAGAGAAAATTAAATTCTAACAACATGATGATACAATACACACATCACTCAATACATGGATAAATGAATCCCAAAAGAGGGGACGAGCCCCTTCGGCGTCCGTCAATGTCGCTTTCTCCTCAGCTTCCACCCCGTCCTGGAACTCGATGGTTCGTCCTAGGCCTTCATTGCAGGCTGCAGTGCTATGATTAAAGATTGCAGTGCCTCAGATTTGAAAGCACTCGAAGTTTGAAAAGGTTGACCTAAAGCAAACATCTCCATAAATGAAAATATAGGACAACTCATCTTCGTCTGCCGATCTTAACCAAATTATATTTTTAATTTCCCAATCCAAAAAAAGTTTGGGACATCCTAGTTCGTAAATAAAATCCCTTATATTTTTACTTTAATCATAACTTTTTCAGCTAGGTAGAGAAGAATCAAGCCAGTTGTAGATGCATGCACGAGGAGTTAAAATGAAAAATAATATTTTTATACTAAACTTTTTAACTTTTGGGATTTATAACTCATTTTGTGTATGTAATCTCAGCCGTAATTAATTATATGTATATTATAGTTAGTTATTAGCAACACCATAACACAACAACAAAATGAATGTATAGTCATTTTTATTATGTAATTTTATCTTCAAACATGGAAACTACACTTGCACTAAATCCAAAACATATTGCACTGAACTTATATGCTAGTTGCACTACCTTTTATTTTTGGTTAAATCGTATTCTTCTTGAACGGAGAAAAATCATAATTCTTCACAGATGAGTTCTTGCCAGTTATTCGAACCGCAAACATAAATACATTAGATATCATAGTTGCAGTTCACATAAATATCATGAGCCACGTCCAATTGAGGCTTCGGTAATACAAATATACAGAAAAATCTAGAATATAGTACAAATTAATATGTACGGGTGGTTTGCCCTCACGTTGACAAAAAGAGTAGGCTGCAAAACGGCGGTTGTTGGATCGGGTTGGAGAGCTAGCTCGGACGTCGTTATATGACCGGGCTGGTTTGAAAGCACTTGAAATTTGAAAAGTTTAACCTAAAACGAACATTTCAATAAATCATCTTTGTCATACGATCTTACCCAAAATTAGATTTTTAATCTTCAAATCAAAAAAAGTTTGGACATCTGAACGAGCCCATCAATAAAATCACTTCTTTTTTACTCTATTTGTACAAAAACATATCTTTATCAGCTAGCTAGGGAGGATCAAGCTAGCTCTAGATGCATGCACGAGGAGCATGCATGTCACTGTCTTGGTGATGTGGGCTCGATGGCAACATGCGTACGGCGATCATGCCCTATTACATCTAGTGGGGCGAAAGTGGATTCAGTGTATCCACTGCACATGGTATGGACTTCACGTCATCACGTGTGCATGGTCAATGCTAAGTTGCTAACTCATACGTGCCAAACCAATGGATTAACTGGTAGTGTGTCCACATCCATAAATTATGCCGAGTAATCATTATTACAAAAGATAACAAGAAACGATAAAGAGTGAAACGATCAAATCAACGGGGACACGAGATTTTAACGTGGAAAACCCCTCCAAACAAAGGAGAGGAAAAAACCACGGGCGGCAGCCAGTAATATTTCACTATATCGGGGTGAGATTATAAACGCCGTGGATTTATAATGATGGCTTACACCCAAGCAGGGGCTTACAAGGTGTATTTATAATGGGCAAAACCCTAAGTCGGCTTGCAGTCCGACTTGGACACGATCCGTGCCGTACCAAACGTTCGGCGATGGGTCTCCGCTTCGCTCCGAAGTTAGCCACTCACTCCATATCGTTATATGAATTTGGATTAACATAAAACAACAATGGTCATGTGAGATATTGACCTTTTTTTCCTCGTGCGTGGCTTCCTCTCTCGCCATGCTTATCTAGTTTGCGCAGTTGTGTTCCAGTGATAGTGATGCATTGTCAATTACTCCATCTGTTAGACTAGACTTAGTCATGGCTGCTAGCTTCTCCTTCTATCCATATGTTAGATCGACATATTTAGTCATGGCTGCTTCTCCTCTTATCCATTGCGATGTTCTCCTTGATAATTATTATTTTTGTTCATTGCTTCTCTTTGGAATATATATGTGCTCCAAAATAAAACTCTCAAGGGAAATGGGGTAGCTCAACCCGCGCCAAAACTTCTTCATCAACGTCGTTTTCACCATTTTCCAGAAAATTAGGAAAGCTCACAATGTTTTGGTCTTTTCTAAAGAAAATTGCTCGCAAATAAATCTCACCATGCTCTGGTGTTCTATACTCATGCACACAGTCGGCTTTACCCCTCGTCACACTTCTCTAGGTACACGATATTTGTTTCTCGTAATAAAGAACACGGAATTTTGGTGTTCTTCTATATATTAGAAACGATAGTCATCACATGGTATCCTTTGCAGTGAGAAACGAAGAAGGGTGGAGAGTAGCCAGTACCCTTTGCAGTGAGAAAAGAGAAGAAAAATCCCTTGTTGTCATGTCTAGGTGGTAGAACTATATGTTTTGCTAGGCTGTTTAAAAAAGCCGTTTGTTGGTACTCTGTGGCATTTGTTTGCCAGGAAAATCTGGGGCTGCCGATCTACCCCCCGAAAGCTGTAAAACTTGGAACCTCTGTAATGTGGCCTCTTTTGTATGAAAGCGGGGCTGGGGCGAGGCCATTTGTATCTAAAAAAACGATAGTCATCACAGGGTACTAAGTACTAACACTCCCTCTGTTCACCATTATAAGTTTTTTTTTAGATATTTCAGTGCAGAGACTATATATGAACCAGAATAAGCGAAATAGCACGTTACAAACACATCTAGATATATATCCCCCTTTGACCCTTTCACAAAAACGGTAGAATATCTTACAATTACAAGTGAAGCGAGTGTTAATTTAGAGACGCATATTGTATAATTAAGTACTCCCAAATCAAAGATCCATGCAGGTGAATTCGCTGTGTCTTTATTCATTCGGTTCGTGACCCACTATACATGTTCACGGTAGCACTATAGCAGTGGCATATACTCTAGAAACAACACTTTAAGCCGTCGCCGGTGCACTTTGGGCCAGGGTTCCCACGGTACTGGTCGTTGCAGACTTTGCGGGACGGGTCCAACGTGGACGCCGTACAATCCCCACAGGCGAGGGTGCACTCCTCCACCTCGTCCCGGCAATGGCAGATCGGCGGGTTCGACTTGGTGCATACCGCGGCGTCGCAGCACTCCCACGGCCTGCAGACGGGGCCGGGCTCGCCGCGGAACGTGTCCTCGCAGACGTAGCGGGACGGGTTGGTGTCCGACGCCACACAGCTCTTGCAGGTGGCGGCGCACTCGTCCACCTCGTCGCCGCAGCGGCAGATCGGCGGGATGGACTTGGTGCAGCTCGCCGCGTCGCAGCACTGCCATGGCCTGCACATGGGCGCGAGGTTGCCGCGGTAGACGTCCTTGCAGACGAAGCGGGAGGGGTTGGTGGCGGAGGGCACGCAGCTCTTGCACTTGGGGTCGCACTCGTCCACCTCGTCGCCGCAGCGGCAGATCGGCGGCATGGACTTGGTGCAGATCTGCGCGTCGCAGCACTTCCATGGCCTATTCTCGTCGGGGCACTGGGGCCCGGGATCGCCGGTGTACTCGTCGTTGCAGACGTAGCGGGACGGGTCTGCCATGGACGGCTCACAGCTCTTGCAGCTGGGGGCGCACTGCTCCACCTCGTCAAAGCAGTTGCAGACCGGCGGGATGGATTGGCTACATGCTGCCACGTTGCAGCACTCCCACGGCCTCGCCGCCGCCACTGCAAGACGTCAACGCTGTGATGATCAGTTTCTTCTTCGCTTCGCGCAGTGTACTAGCTAGCAAACTGGACTTACTAGGAAGAAAATATTGACGGGCATCACCTTGGGTGTCGCTGGGGAGACGAATGGTGCCCATGTCGATGCCGGCAACGAGGAGGGCCGCCTCGAGTGAAAGCATCAGCAGGATGCCAGCACCAAGGGACGTGCTCATCTTCATGGCTTGTTACTTGGCTCAGGCCTACTGATCTTGACCTTGTATGTGCCTTTGAACTGGGTATAGTAGCTGCTCGTATATGTAGTACTTATGTAGCAGGCCCGTGACGCAGCACCATCCATTGCTGTAGCTATCTATGCGTGCGTGGAGCTGAATCGAGCAAAGTCATTCATGCATTATTCAGCCACGATCCAGGACCACGTGCGCCATTGCTGCGTAACATCGCTGTTGACTGCTGATGTGGCAGCCCTATTAAGATTATCATTGACCGTACGCTACAAAACAGACTTTGAATCAAATGCATTGTATACACGTTTGTTAGTTATGGCTAGTCGATCGTTCGAAAAGTCGGCATTTCTCAATGATCAAGTATAGCTAGGGTAAACAGTGATCCCAGCCTGTAAACACATCGGATCGGATTTTACTATACGGCTATAGCATATATATATTAACACATTTTTTTCATCTAATTCAGAGCAGATTGGATAATTACCGGTTCTGAATTTGGAGACGGATAGTTTTGGTCGCGTATTCGGAAAGAAAACGGAATTAGTGGATACAGAAATAAAACTAATCGGATCAGTATGCGTATAAGTATATTGTCAAATTATATAAAAAAATTAATTAATCGATAACCTAGTAACCTAATAAAATTTGGAGCATAATAACCATGTAAGTGAGTTGTTGTCGAACAAATGAACTCAGCAGCTCACTAACGACAAATTATGCTCTAGTAGGTTAGAAAATTGGATTATTCTAATTAATAACCATCAGATTATCCTATTTAATTTTCGAGCCATCCTTATTCAAAGATATTTGACATACCATATCCTGTACCGTATCCGGATTTCAACTTTGGACTCAGGAACCCTTAACCTCAGATTACTTCAAACCGAATATGAATTCTTAAAAACGGTTTCGAAATCAAATACGGTGTGATCCTATCTGTTTAGAACCCTAGTTCCATGTCTACCTAGTAGGTTATTGGCCTAGATTATTTTTCGGGATTGGTAATTTCTACTCAGATGAGAGTTAAGTTTTTTTTTGCATGGTGAGAATTAAGTTAAAGCTCTTGTAAGTTCTTAGCCATTTGGATTTGTGTCATGACTCGTGCTAATTGAGAACTTGCATGTGAGTCACGATTGAAATTTTCAAATTGAATAAGAGAGAAACACATGGGAATTAGATAGAGCTTGGTCAAGACCTCACCGTTGGATCTGGCGCCGTGATTCAATCATGCTAGCTGAGAGTAGTTTCACAAGTGTTGTAACTAAGACCTCTATATTTTTTCACATGCTTTGCAACTGAGATTACGCAATCATTAGTGAAAACAGGTTTGGGAGTGGGAAGCCGAGTAAGGATGAAATTAGAAATGTACCCGAGGTTGCGACGAGCTCAGAAACATCGACGAGGATGAAAGTACTCTAGTGATAGTTAATCTCTATCCCGAAGCAACGAATCCAGAATTGAGTAAGGATGATTAATGTGTCGTCGACTTATTGTATGACAATGCAAATGATGGTCGTCACACACGGGGTGCAAGAGTGGGGGCCAACATCCTCAACAAATAGGGTAGGTGGTGTTCTGCGACCGCGATAAATAAGTAGGGGTATGGTGGTGGGGGACATGGGGTCGCCTGGCAGAATCCGTTTATGTAGTGAATCCATCGTCCAGGGACCCGCATAACACGATGACTATTTTTCAGTGAACATGATTGCATCGAAAATTGTCCCCAAACTCGCGCGAATAAATGGTTGCGTTAGGGAGATTTATTTTAGGTCTTGTTTGGTAGGCATAATTCCGTGCCGGAATCATGGAATTCAATAAAGTTTGCGGCCAAGCAATTGTAAACTTTATTTCAAGCATGGGATGTCTATAGTTTGTTAAGTCAATTCCTATCGGAGTCATTTCATAATCCTCGTGGCTGCCTAAAATGATTTTTAATCTATGGAGAAATGAAATGAATAGAGAGAGGTGACAAACGAGCTGTATTGCTGTATGACATATATCAATTTTACTCTAGCTTATGCATTGTTTTATTGTTGTATTTTTCTACTATTATCTACCGTTTTTTTCTAGAGAATAGTGCTTCCATTCTTACCAGCTCAAACAGCAACACTAACAGTATCAGCGACTCCCTGATCACCACGGCTTATCTTTATTCATCGTTACCTGAAGTCCTAAACCACAACACAACTAGAAGCATTTTATAGCAGCTAGCAACCCTCTGGTCACACCTTGAACATTGCACAAGCGTACTCTGGTCTATTTAATGTCCAGGCGATCGTCCATCCTTGTGGATTTATTGTTCTTACACGTACACATGCATGCCTCATCAAAGAGGGAAGCATGCACCTACCTAGCGACTCATGAACAGCGACGTACTACTGACTGGCCGGCCGGGTGATCATGAGCGCGCGCTAGTTACCGCCGGCGGCGGCGACGGTGTCGACGCGTCGACTGGAGCACTTGGGACCAGGGTCGCCGTGGTACCAGTCGCTGCAGACGCGGCGGTAACGGTCGGACGAGGACCTCTCACAGGCCTTGCAGGTGGGCGCGCACCGGTCGACGGCGTCGAGGCAGCGGCAGTCCGGCGGCATGGACCTGGTGCACACGGTGTTGTCGCAGCACTTCCACGGCCTCGTCGCCGCCATCTCATTCGCAACATCTGCAGGACGTACATGCATGCTCATTAGCTAACCGAACCAGAATCGAGAAGTTCCATCGCTGCTATACTTACCGCCGGTGGAGTCGTCGCCGTCGACGCGTCTGGAGCACTTGGGCCCGGGGTCGCCGTGGAACCAGTCGTTGCAGACCTGACGGGAGCGGTCGGACGTGGACCTCTCGCAGGCCTTGCACGCTGGCGCGCACCGGTCGACGGCGTCCAGGCAGCGGCAGTACGGCGGGATCGACCTGGTGCACACGGTTTCGTCGCAGCACCCCCACGGCCTCGTCCCCGCCATTACTGGATGGCCTGATCGAGAAAGCGACGTACGTACGTGATTAGTTAGCTACAAAACCCTAATCAGAAGGTTTATCGATCGACCACTGCGTGTCAGCGTGTAGTTATCACCTTCGCCGCCGCTCGGCAGGCGGATCATGGCGTCCTCGCCATCGTCGGCGATGGCTGGGGCGACGAGGAGTACTGCCGCGAGCGAGAGCGTCAGCATCATGGCTGCAGTGCGTCTCGCCATGGCGCCACCAGCCCTTGCTCCTATACTCACCTTCGATAGCTCGTCTTCTCACTTAGGCGGTCTAGCTAGCTAAGCTCCTGCTTCGGCATGCATCCCGTGTAGTGTACTAGACCTGTATTTGTAGCCCTGTGAGATCGATCACGAAATGGCACGACGACGAACTCGTGGCATGCATGCATGCTTGGGTGATCGATCTCCTCCATGCTTGCATTAGTTACTCCTCAGGCTCAGAGAGCTGCATGGGCGACACTCGTGGCATGCATGCATGGTTGATCGGTCTCCTCCATGTTTGCATTAGTTAAGTTCTTCAGGCTCAGAGCTGCATGGGCGACACGCGCCGCTGTAGTGTAGTTAAGTTCTTCACGCGCCGCTGAGTTCTATGTCGGGTCCTTTTCTCAGGTCAGGTGGAGCTACGTAGGAGTACATAATTTGAGCCGACAGAGGAAACTAAGGCAAGTGGACCGGACCAGATAAGTGGACAAATAAAGCCCGTCGTTGGATGTGGCCCAACGGCCTCTTCGTCCAAGGTGATCGCCGCAAATGGACAGAAGTCGAGGTTCTTGTTGCACATGTTTTCTGCACCCACAAAAAAATGAAATGGGGAAATTCCAC
Organism: Poa annua; assembly: GCA_026929855.1. Lineage (NCBI taxonomy): Eukaryota > Viridiplantae > Streptophyta > Magnoliopsida > Poales > Poaceae > Poa > Poa annua. The sequence continues at coordinate 908,873 of CM049428.1, read as the reverse complement.
TTGTTGACACAATTTACCAATGCACAATATAGCAGCGCGTCGGCCTACAACATTCAGTTTGCAGGAAGTTTTTCCACCATTGATTTTGCCAAGCTGTGAAAATCCAAAGTCGAACCGAAATGTAAATTTTTTATGTGGCTGTGGCTGCGACCACAGATGACAAGCTACAGTTACGAGGAATTGATCATAGAGACAATTGTATTTTCTGTGATCATGGAGACTGCTGCACATTTGGCATTAAACTGCACATTTGCTCGTTCCGTTTGGCATCTTCTGGCGCAGTGGACGGATCAGCCAATCCTTGCAATTCAACCGCAGCAATTTTCCTCACCGACGGAGTGGTGGATGTTCATGGAATCAACAATGTCAAAGGATGAACTCATGGCGGCCATTTATGGGGTGTGGCATGTGTGGAAAGAGCGATGTCGACGTATCTTTCAGCAGGTGATTGCCACAGAAAATCAGCTTTTGGACTTAATCAGGGACGATCTTCTTCTGCTAGGAACATATCTAACAGGCAGGCGTGCTGCCCAGATTCCGGACGAGCCTTTGGAGGCGATTGATGGCGAGTAATTGTCTACGGTTATGGTAGTATTGGCGATTTTGTTTGCTTTGCCGCCATTTGTGTTGTTAATGTTTTTTTTTCTGTTATGTGCTAGATCCTCTCTAGCTTGTAAACGGAACCTATTCTTTCTTCTTAAATGCATGGGCAGAACACCTCCCTTAAATTCCTCAAGAAAAAAACACAATTTACCCAGATAAATAACCCTCACCACGTTTTCTTGTCGCCCAACTGAAATAGCCGGATCCAAATACTCCCTTCAGTTTGGACTTAGTGTCGCAACTTTGTACAATTTTTATACTACTGTAGTACTCTTTTATAACACTTAAAGTGGACCGGAGAGAGGATATTAAAACCGACATGACTACATCACAACTGATTTGGCAAACCAAACATAATGTATAGGATAATGTCAAATTTCATCAGGTTCAATTAACTTAGATGAAATTGACTCACCGCCCAGGTGTGGCTAGCAATACAACGATTACTCCTCCGCCATATCTAATACGGTATCAGGCTATCAGTTAAGACATCCGTCCGTTCTGCATTTGTGTAAAATCAGGACTATGCATATCCAGCTGACTAAGCATCTAGATGACGGAAGATGCAGTGTATAAACCTAACGGGAGACGGTTACGTCCTAATTGAAAACCAGGTGGCTGTAAGCCTGTAAGTAAAAAAAACACCAACCACCGTCCCCAGCAGAATTTATCTTCGCCTTGAAATAGTAATAGTACTATCAACACTACGTCCATCCCGAAGTGGCCAATTGGACATCTTGTACCGTCCAAAATATCGACTTAAATCTAGCCTGAACTTAGTATTATTAAGAGGGCTCACATATATATCCTATTTACTTAACCAGCTTTTATGAATGGGCGATGAATTTGCACTCTTTAACAAAAATTGATTTGGAATGAGAAATATTTGTCAATATCTACACTAATATTTATAATACGTGCATTGCACCGTTACTAGGTAATTAAAAAGTTACCAGACTGGCTGTGCCGTTGTGTTATAGTCAATTCTTTTTCTTGCATGCTCTAAAAATAATAACCAAAAAGCGAACCTTGATCCGTTGGAATCGGACAACATCTGAACCGACTCCGAATCCGCGGCTTCTCCTCCCACCAAAATCACACAGGCGATATCTTGGCAGTGGCGATTCGGCCGCAGCCCAGGAGATCAGTGCATACGCAAATTGCTTCAACCGGAACTGCCAGGTCGCGCAATCCTCTTCCTGTCATTCACGGACCTGCCCTCTGTCAGAGCTGTGGTATGATCACACTGAATTCTTGGCTATTATTTGCATACTGAATACTGCATAATATAATCCCGTTGGGTTGAGAATTCTTTTAGATAATTTTTCGTCACAACATAAACGAAAATCCTTCACTTTCTTCTTTTATCGACGGGTTCTTCACTTTCTTCTTCCTAGTGCCCTCATGGATTTTACACTTTGCCGGCTTGCAGATAATAAGTTGATCTGGCCAGCGGTTTCTAACAGATGTGAATGATGGATGAAGGTTCAAGCACCAATAGAGCTTGTATGAGTCCTTCAGATCTGGACGAATGGGTCAAGGTAATGGAGAAGAGGCTAAGCTACCATTTATCTCTCAAACAAAATAAAACTAGCAGGGCTATTAAACCTTTTGTGATCAGCAGAGTTCCTAAGAAGATTTTTGAGATAGACAGGAGTGCTTATGTGCCAGTTAATTTATCCATTGGACCGTATCACCATGGGAATCCGGCCTTCAGTGTACTGGAGAAAAAGAAACGGGACTGCCTAGATTATATTCTTAAGTTGAATCCCAATAAAAGATTGCAGGATTATTTAGAGTTGATTGAGGGTCTGGAGCAACAAGTGCGCAGCTGTTACCCTGAAGACATTACAATGGAATCTGAGAAGTTTATAAAAATGCTTCTACTTGATGGATGTTTCTTACTCGTAGCGCTTCATGGAATCGAAGGAATGAAGTTGCCCAGAACAGGAAGTACAGAAGTATCATTTGAAACTAGAAACATGTATGAACATTTTGAGGAAACAACAGAACGAGACATTAATGGACTATCCATGGAAGAGCTAACATCTGGGGCCAAGGGCAATTCTGTGCTTGAGGGGGAACTAACTCAATTTACTGATAGTTATGGACCCGATTTCAACGCAGTTCAGCTAAGGGAGCATCAAGAAAGTCACGATAACTCCTTAAAGATTGACAGATTGTTGGCTCCATTCCTTTTACACGACGTACTATTGTTGGAGAACCAAATCCCGTTTTTTGTTGTCCAGGCAATATATGAGTTATTTGCAGGGGAAGTGCATTCTTCAAAACTTGCTGACAGAATTGGTGAAAGCCTGGATGATCTCATAAGTTCTCCAATACCGTTCGCTAGAAGTTCCAGGCCAAACAGATACCATCATTTACTGCACTATTGGCATATGTACCTGAGGCCTACTGAAGAACCACAAGAACGTCACAAGAGACCACAAGTATTTCGTACGTCTAATAAAAGGGAAACAGTGCACAACAATCTGCCATCACGATTCGTACAAGATGGTCATCAGCTAAAACGGTGGCGGCGAGCAGAACAGTACCATGAAGCAGGTGTGCACATTAAGAAAAGAGTGTTTTGCAGGCATGATCCACATAATATGCTAGACGTAAAGTTTGCGGACGGTTTAATAGAAATCCCAACTTTGGTTATACATCCAAATTCCCGTTCGTTTTTGAAGAACCTCATTGTGCTGGAGCAAACATGTCCTGTTTACGGGAATTATGTGACGTCCTATTGTGCTTTCCTATCTCAGGTGATTAGCAGCCCTGCTGATGTGACCTTGCTTTCTAAGAGGGGAGTTATTGTGAATCAAATGCGCATGGTTGTGGCACAACCATTTTAGCAATCCATGGTTAAGCTTAGCTGTACTTTCTGCAGCTATCGTGCTCCTGTGCACTGTTTTGCAGACATTGTTTGCATTCTTGGCATATTGGAGTTCTCTGGACACTACAACATAGATGAAGATTACACGTCAAAACTTGTCACTGACATTGACAATATGAACTAGCAGCAGCGAAGCATGCATATAAGCATATTTAGTTAGACTCATACCTTCTCAAAACTTAGTTGTGAGAATTTATACTTAATTCTATAATGACAATTTGGTCCTGCAAATTGAATACATAAAATAGACTATTAAAATATATGTTCTTAAAGATGCTACCGCACAGGCCTAGGACTGCTCGGGAGGAATGTAGAAATTTTGGATGCAACAGGGAGTCGGGGACATGCTGAGAAGGTAGCAGGAACTCAGCATATGAGTTGAGTGTTGTTTTCGGTAGGCACAGACACCCCACGACGAGAGTTTATTGCAGTGGATGGAGATGCGAAAGCGGGCATAGCAAAAAGGCAGATAATTCCTCATCACTCGAACTCCATCGCGAGAACGGCAATGCATTCACTGTGCATTCATAGAATCATAAAAACTTGGGGTAGCTTGAGATACTCGCCCTTCCCTATATAAGAAGGACTGGATCAAGTGCCCGGAAACAACAACACCAAAGCTCCTCTACTTCACACAAACTCATCTTCCATGGCTCTGAAGCTATTCTTCGTGGTGATCGCCTTGGTTGCGCTCTGTAGTGCAGAGACTGCCATGATTCAGGCGGCAGCTGGAGAAACCAAGCCCCACATAGCCCCGCGGGGGACGTTCTTCAATCCACCGCGTCTGCCACCGACGAGGATGAAAGCCAGGGCCGTTATCGCTCCCTGAGTGACATGCATTCTCGTCGACTGCAGTGCTTGTAAGAAGGCATCTATCTAATAAAATAAAGGTCTTCGTGTGTGTGTATGTGTGTGTGTGACTTTCATCTTTTGATCTATGTGCTCCGTGTTTGTTTGATCTACATGGTTTGTGCTCTCAGTCAAAAGAACCGAGATATGATTGTGATATTAGCCAAACAAAATTACAAGCATGCTTGCCTGAACCAGAATGTCCGAGTAAACGTCTAGCTGATTTTATACAATTAGAGTCGGCTATGTGTGGTACCTCGTTTTCATGTATGATGGGTGAAAATGTTAACGGGTGGATTTTTTTTTTGATAACCTGGGTGGATTTAATTTGTCTTTTTGTTTTTTAGCGGAGGTGGACTTTTTATCTTAACGAGCAGCGGTTTGAGTTGGGTCTTCGGCTTGGCGGTCACTTTTCTCCCAGTTCAATTCGAGACAGGACCTTCTCAAAGCTGTTTGTGTTCAGGCCTTCTTCATTTCTCTTTTACCCTGCGACCGTATGTCCATCGTTTTCACACAGCGGCAACCCTCAAAATCGGATTATAGCCAGCTAAATTGGGCAATAGCGGATAAATTGTACATGGATTCATTTAAAACTAAGAATAGTATGCTGGTTTTCTCAAGCTACGCCTTATTCATATTTGTAAGGTTGAAATGCCAATGTGCTAAAAAAAATTAAGATATCTAATAATTCACACACTAACATAACATATTAATTTGTTGTCGATTAATGTATGTGCAACATAACTGAGAAACAATAGATCATGTAATCATGAAGAAACTGAAGTAATAACAAGTTGTTTCCATGTCATAGGCCAGCAAATGGTGGATTTATACTAATTTCTACTATAACCCTTGCTCCTACAATTTCATACATAATATATATTATTGAAATATATGCTTTTAAACATGCTACTGCACTGGCCTATGACTAGTTTGAACTAATCTGGAACTTAGTCCTGTAAGAGTATTTTTAGTAGGCTGGCGATAAATATGATTTATGGGAGCTGTTGTGTGTAGATGCCACTGAGATGGTAGCTGCAGGAACTCAACATAGGGGTTTATTGGTGTTTTCACTAGGCACAGACACACCACGACTAGCGTTCATTGCAGTGGATGAAGAAGCGAAAGCAGGTAGCCAAAAGACAGATACTGATTCATGGTGCTGCCGCTGCCGGCGCCCTGATCTCCTCCCTCCGGGATCCTTTCCGGCCGCCACGACCAGATCCGGTAACCCCACGGCGCCATCTCTCCATTCCGCTGCTTGGTATGTAGGGGCTTGGACTGCTGACGCCGCGGTGCTCACGGAGATTCCTGCCTCGTCCTCATGCTCTCGGCCACGGTCGCCCTGCCCTCGTCGTCGCCCAATGGCTCTGCTCGCGCCGCTGCGCTCGCCGCGGCCGTCCTCGCCTCCCGCAAGGCTGACCCCTCCGTTCGTGGACGGATGTTTGTCAAGCGCTCGCCCAAGGCCTCCAAGGCGGCTATTCCGGCTCCGCCGCTCGCCGCCTCAGCCCCTCCGAAAGATTCGAGCTCCCAGCCCCGGCATGCGGCAACAATGGCAGCAGCTCCGGCCTCGTCCGCCTCCGCCGCCCTCACACGCCTCACCACCACCTCCTCCGACCTGAAGCTGTTGCCCATGGAGCAGCTCCCTGGCTCAAGCTCTCGGCCTCGGTCGGCAGTGTCGCCGGCCACCTTGGACCTCCCGGTTGACGATGTCGTCTTCGCCTCGGCCCCAGCTCCCGGATCTGGCTCCACTGTAGGTCCCCGACCTGCTGGCCTGGATAGGTTACTGCAGCTGCTTCGCTGCCCCTCGGCTCCTCTGTCTGTGCAGGTTGTCTCCGGGATCCCCTCGACCGAGCTGGACGCCAATTCAGAAGCGTTGACTGCTGCCGTCTCCATGCCGTTGCCCTCGCTTCCGGCGTCGATCCCTCGTGATCCAGCCGAGCTAGGATCCGACCCTGACGTGTTGGTTGAGGGATTCGTGTCCTTGTCTTTGCCGCCGGCTGCCGGCAGCCCAGTCTCTATGGAGGTGTCTTTTCCTGTTGGTGCAGCTTCTTTGGGCTCTGTTGAGGATGATGAAGAGTTGGTTGTTTGTGGCTCCGTTCGCAGCGACATTGGCGTGCGCCATGTTGAGGAGGCACCCGAGGAGCCTTGCGAGGACCTCTCTGCTGGTGCTCAAGGTGATGAGAAAGGCTGGGTGCAGGTGGGTCGGGGCGGCCGCCCTCATCGCGCGCCATCATCTCCTCTTCGGGAAGGTCTCGACCGTAATCTCGTCTTCAAGTGTTGGGCTCGAGGGAGATGTTTCCGCTGCCTTGAGCGTGGCCACCAGGTCAGCACATGTCACGGTCCGTTCAGATGCATTCGATGTTGTCATGCGGGTCATCGGGAGCGCTTCTGTCATGCACGCTCTTCTACAACTCGTTCTCGATCTCCGGATGCTCGGGCTCGTTTTGAAGATGCGCGTGCTCCTTGCGAGCAGGGCGTTTCTCTGTCCACTTTCGCCCCTTGTCGCCTCGGAGTGGGGTTGGGGATGTGTGCCCACCTGGATGTTGCAAGGATTCCAATTCCAACGTCTCTTTGGTCTCTACTTTCGAGTCTCAGTTTGCACTGCTACGTTTGGAGTTTCTTCAGAAGTTTGAGATGCTTCGCTTTGAGCTTCACGACGCTCTAGCTAAGCTTCAGGTTATGACGGTTGTATCTCTCCCACCTGGGCCTGAGATTGGTTCCATTGATGTGGAGCATGGTTGTTTCTTCGGAGAATTTTCTCCTCGTGCTTCACATGCAACGCCATCTGATCTTCAGAAGGTTGTGGCTCCAGTTGGGCAGCTTTTGGCTGAGCTGCATGAGCCTTGTGGCAAGTCAGATGCGGTGCTTCCGATGGAGCTTGGCACTTTGGAGTCGCCCGCCTGTATGGATAGTGAAGCATTGGTTGCTTCTGTCACTCTCTCGTCTTTGAGTGATCAGGTTGATGAGACAGTTGCGACGACGTCTAACTCCGATGCACTCTTTGGTAAAGAGCTTTGCGACTTGCTCGTCGATTTGGAGGCGGTTTGTCCTGGATATGGCAAGGATATTGTTTCTGTCTTGACGGGAGAGGCTTCTGAGGATGTTATCGTGAAGGTGGAGAAGTCTCTTTGTAGGAGAAGAAAGAAGTTTCGCTTTCGCTTTACTTGATTGGTGGGCCTTTTCAGATGTTGTGTTGTTAGTTCGTGGTTATTGTAGGTTGGGCATGTTCTTCGCCGAGGGGTTGTTGTTGGGTAGAATGAGGTTGTCGTTTTAGGTGTTGTCCGTTGTGGTTGTGTTGCCTCCTCCCGTGTTGTTGGTGTTTGTTGCATGATTTTCGCCCGGTTTCTTTCACTAATAAACCGGGCATCTTCTTCTTAATAAATGGTTGGGGCAAAGCTTTTGCCTCACAGTTCAAAAAAAAATACTGATTCATCATCACTGGGACTCTATCACAAGAATAGCATTTGCATTCACTGTGTCTTTGGATTTTTTTTTGTTGACTATAACCGGTAGGAGCTCTGCCATTTCAATATAAGAAGAAAGAAGTGATCCAGTTTAAAACGGAAACCGGACCCAAACTCATACAAAGCATGGTTAGTTACGGGAACCGGCGAAAACCACTCCAAACATTTGAAGAACATTGTGTGTAGCTTGAGATACTCGCTTTTTCCTATAAAAACAACCGGGTCGAGTGCTCGGCAACAGCAATAACAACACCATAGCTCTACATCACACAAACCCATCTCCCATGGCTTTGAAGCTATTCTTCGTCGTGATCACCTTGATTGCACTCTTCAGTGTAGAGACTGCTATGATCCACGCTGCAGCAGGAGAAATCAAGCCTCCGGAACCAACGATGCGCTCCGCCGCCGCCGTTTCTGACGAGAAGCCGTTCGCAGCCCCGCGAGGGACGCTCTTCAACCCACCGCGTCTTCCACCGACGATGATGAAAGCCAGTGCCGCCGCCGCTCCCTGAGTGCCATGCATTCTCGTCGACTACAGTGCTTGTATGAAGGCATCTATCTAATACATTAAGGGTCTCCGTGTGTGTGACTTTTCATCTTTTGATCTATGTGCCCCGTTAATGTTTGTGTGATCTGCATGGTTGGTGCTCTCGGACAAAAAAAACCGAGGTTATACGATTTTAATATTGTCCATACAAAATTACAAGCATGCTTGACTGAACCCGAATGTCTGAGTAAACGTCCAGCTGTTTTCCTTTCGGGGAACAGTGTTTTGTCATGTCAAAGTCGGCCACGCAAGGTAGCTCCACTTTTCAAACCATGAGCGAGGTAAGATGATCTCCGCTCGTTCGTTTCACATGCCTTCGCCCCGCGTTAAAATGGGCCGTCAAGGGGGTGTCGGAGCTATTTCTCGTCCTGAACCAGCCACGCCCATAAGGGTCGGTCTAAAGATTGTCACGTTACCCTAATGGACGATGCATCACGAGTAAACCAACTATACTTTTGGTGGTGTTCATCGCCGCACTTTACACAAACTCATCTTCCATGGCTCTGAAGCTATTCTTCGTCGTGATCACCTTGGTTGTGCTCTTTAGTGCACATGCTGCTCTGATTCACGCGGCAGCTAGAGAAATCAAGCTCCTGGAAGCAACGATGCGCTCCGACGACACCGCTGATTCTGACGAGAAGTTGTTCATGGCCCCGAGATGGACACTCTTCAATCCACCGCGTCTTCCACCGACGAGGATGAAAGCCAGCAGTCCCGTCATCGCTCCTTGAGTAACATGCATTCTCGTCGACCTACTGCAGTGCTAGCAAGAAGGCATCTATATATGCAATAAATAAAGCTCTCTGTGTGTGTCTTTTGGTCTATGTGCTCCGGTAATATGTTTGTTTGATGATCTACCTGGTTGGCGCGCTAGCTCTGTCAAAAAGACCAACATAGTATATAAGATTGTAATATTTGCCAAACAAAATTATTAAGACATCTATCTAATAATAAATAATGCTCCCAATCCACTCATTCAAAACCTCATCTGACTTATAACAAATTCTTTTTTGACTATGACTACGGCGGGCTCTTAGAGCCAGCCTGAACTTTAAAATCAAATGTTGCCTATAAGACTTTGCAGCCTGTACAAGATAGGTTCAAATGAAACAGAGTTTACAAGGGGTACAAGCGAGAGGAGAAATAAAATAAAAACACACGCACAAACAACAAGAGAGAGGTCACTCCAGGAGAAAATCTTAGAGACAGTTGACTGATGAGAAGCTCATCACGACCCAAGCACAGCGACCACGAGGAGGATCCAAAGGACATGATAGCAGAGATCCAGCCACGGCACTGCACCATCGACGAAGTCGAAAGCCAACGCTCACCCGAGGCCACACGGCGCGCCGACACCACCTGTGTCGGGGGCATGTCCGAAGAGGCGCGCGCGGCGAGACGACGCCACAACGCCTGTGTGTCACCGACTGAAGCTAAAGGGCATCAAAGATGCCCTCACCGCACATGGGGGTCGTCGTCGTAATCGCACGGCGTAGCACCACCGAGTGCAACCCCAACCCCACCTGGGTTCGATTACCCGAAGGGTGAGCTAGCCTAGAGCACGCACGAAGACCACCCACGCCTTACACACCAAAAGATTCCGACAAGGATCCGACGCGAGGACCTAGCAACCGGCAAGTAGAAGCAACCACCACCACTGCCACGGCTCACCTCGCATCGGAGAGAAGACCGCATCCATGGCCGCCATCTGCAGAACCATGGATCACACCAGCATGACACTGATGGCAAGACAGAGGTGGCTCGATACCCCACCACGACGGCGCCGCACATAGGCAACACGTCACCACCATGGCCGCCATCTGCAAAGCCATAGCACCGGCCCTCCCCAACGCCCCCCCGTTGCAGGAAGATGGTAGAGAATGGAGGTTGCCACCATTGCAACCATCGGAGGGCAAGGCCGAGCGCCGTCAAGCCGACAGCTTCCCCGGAGCCGGGACGGCCGGACAGCGGGACACAAAGCACGGCGAGCACGGACACCCAGCCCCGCCCAGCACCGCACCATACCGGCCAGCAGTGGCCTGACCGTCAACGAACGGCAGAGATGCCTGTCAGGCCCATCCGAGGTCCAGATCTGGCCCGGAAAAGCCCGAGACGGAAGAGGCCGCCCCCAGCCATGGCGGTGCGGCGGCGCACATCACACGTAAGGAGGGTCGAGGGGAGGGGCGGCGGCAGGGAGACGAGGGTGGGCGGCGGCGGCGGTCTTCCCGGCGGCATCCCTCCAGGCCGGCCGGGCAGAGGCCGAGGGGCGAATCCCCGCCGCCCCCTTCACCGGCGCCGGGCGGCCTCGGGGGGCGACGAGGAGAGGGCAGTGACGAGGCCGGCGGGGCAGCGGCGGGGCTAGGGTTTCCGCCCCCTGTCGCCTGGAGGCGGCGACGAGGAGCGGGTCGGGGATATGGCTATCCTCACTTATAACAAATTCCACTCTTGATTCTGCAAGACCCTTGCCGTTTCCGTCCATCGTGTCTTATAGACTTATTATAGTTCCATGAAAGATTTACTTAGCAGTCTGCAGGGAGAGCAAGGGCGACAATGACGACTCTCCGGTACAGTTTACCAGCGACGAGTCAAGTTTCCCACTTAAATTTGGCCAACAAAGTAGAATTATATATATGTCACACAAATTATACCATTAGATTTAGATTGAAAAGAAGTTTTCGATGTTATAATTTTCGTGATGTATACATGTTGTTAACTAAAGTAGTGTAGTCAGACTTTTTCTTAAACTACCTGAGTACCCTCTTAATCGTGCCGGAGTTGGATCTTAATTAATGTCAAAACTGGCACGAGTATCTCATCATCACACCTTATCTTATTCATCGATGCTGACAGCCTCTCACACCATGCATCTCAACTGGACCTACGTTACGATAACACCTCGAAAAAAAAGGGAAACGAGACTACAACAAGTATGACTTGCCTAGCTACCAGTACACGCAGACGCAGTACTGGGTGCCCTACGAGTCTAGGACACCGCCGGCCAACTTTATTCCATTCAACATTTCAACCCATGCATGGACGGCTGCAGGAAGCACAGCCATGGCTGCCAGTACTGCTAGCTAGCTAGTTACCGCTCGGCGGTGGCGGCGGCGCTGGTGTGCAGGCCGGCCCTTGTTTGCCGCGGTACGAGTCGAGGCACATGTAGCGGGAGGAACCGGCGACCTTCTCGCAGCTCTCGCAGGTCTTGGCGCACCTCTTCACCTTGTCCATGCACTGGCAGGTCGGCGGCATCGACCTGGTGCACCGGGCCAGGTCGCAGCACTTCCATGGCCTCGGCTTCTCCTCGCCGTCGTCCACGGTAGTCTTTTCCTTCTCGCTAGCCGTCCCCGTCGCTTCGGGGATGGAGACCCCCAGACCTGCACGCACCCATGCATCGTTACATGCATAAATACTTTGCAGCGCCTAGCTAGAGCTACATCAGAGTATCTATCTATCTATCGATGATCTAACCATGATCAACGGTGAGCTACATCAGAGTAGTATTACCGTTGGTGACGGTCTTGGGGCACATGGGATCGGGCATGCCAGGGTACGAATCGCGACAGATGTAGAGGGAAGAATCCTCCTGCTTCTCGCAGAGCTTGCAGGTCTTGGCGCACTTCTTCACCTGGTCCGTGCACTGGCAGGTGGGCGGCATCGACCTGGTGCACCGGGCCAGTTTGCAGCACTTGGACGGCGTCGCCTCCTCGTCGACCGTGGTCACTAGTTCATCAGCAAAACCTGCATCGTATGTACGTATCCATGATCGAGCTGCAAAATAGTTCAGCTGACAGCTGGTCAACTAGTATAGCATCGAGGACGTTACCCTGGCTCGGCAGGCGGATGGTGTCCTCGGCGACGGCAGCGGAGAGGAGGAGGGCTCCGAGCGAAAGAACCAGCAGGACGACGGCGGTGCATCTCTTCATCGCCATGGCGGCTAGCTTTCTGCTTCTCTGCTTTTGTGTTGAGCAGCAGTGGAGCTTACGGCTCTTATTTATAACCGCGTTCGCGCGAGGAAGGTTTTTGATCGCGAAAGGAGATCGACCGATAGATGTGGATACTGCAGACACAACGCGGGTCTGCCGAGGCGAATCCACGAGTTCCTCACTTCCTCTCTGCCCCATGCAAGTTTGCCCCAAAAAATGATGTACGAGTATCTCGGTTGTGTTGGCTGGATCTCCATGCAGGGGTACACGTGGTGTGCGTGACTCGGCATCACGTGCGTGCGTGCGTTCATCGACAAATCAGGTATTGTTCGAGGCGATACCGCATCGTGGAGATAACCCTGCGTCAACGCATCACATGGAGTAGAAGAGGCGATCTGGCCAACCGGGAGTAATCCCGCTCCTCGAAATAGGATTTTCCCCGCTATATTAATACAGCAACCAACCAATATAAGAATGAGTCCAATACTGTGGCAAACAACACAAATCAAGATTAAAGGACAAAAAAATTACCGACAACATCGGGCTTGACGAAAATGAAAAAAGATTCCTATAGGAATCTGGTAGTATAAACATCATATGAAAAGAACATGAGGTCTAACCTAATGGAAAAATTCCTTCACTATTGTTACATAAACTTTCTCTTCTCATAGGATATACACTTAGACATGTCATAACAATACTATGTAATTCCTATACCTTCACTTTTCATATCATTCAAATCAAAGGAGCCATATTAGTACGGCGGTTTTGCTCTGCCAGTGTTGTGCGTGGTCTTCTAGGCCATTCATTGCTTGGCCCTGCTGCCCAATCCACGCGCTATATCGCGCTCCCCCATCTCTCCATATCCCGCGGCGAGGCAATTGTCAGCGACGAAGACGCGCGCCCCTGGTGCGGGAGCTACGCGAGGCCGTCACAGTCCTCATCACGACAAGCGTAGCCAACGGAGACACGCTGTGGTGTGCTAAACATGGATGCTCATAACGTCCGGTGTTATGTCCCCTTCATCGATTCCGTCACTGTCAACAAGGTCTTTCCAGCCCCGGCCACCCCCACCTCCTCCCTCCCATGTCTCTATATACCACTACGAGGCACTGATCTTCAAAAAAATCTGGTACGTTTTTAAAATTCGAACTAAAAGTGGTACCAAATTTGAATTGAGTTGCGAAAGCGGATACGTTTTGAGAGGAAGGAGGCACCGGAAGCCACTTAATGCTGCCGCTACTTAGTACGTTGGCTAATCAAGCTGCTTAATAAAGCAGGTTAAAATTCCTCTAGTTTTCCCTTCCCTTCCTTTCTCTGTTCTTATTTTCTAAACTTTCTTTATGCTATGCACTACGGGAAACACAGCCCAGCCCGACGGCCATTTCAACGCCGACGGGGGCCGTCGGCGTCACAACGTGAAACCGACGAAACGAAAAAACCGTCGGGGTCATTTTGCCGTCGGCGTCCTATTTGTAAGGCCGACGGCCACCAATCACATTGTAAGCCCGATGGTATTACCGTCGGGCTCACTATATAGTTTTTCAGTTTTTTTCAACAAATTAGATTACATTCAAAAAAATATGAAAAAATACTAAAAAAAAAGGAAACCTTTTGGCATGAAGTCTTTTGACGTGTACTAGTTTTTAGAAAAATGATAAACTTGAGTTTTGACAACTTTTTAAAATAAAACTTTACAAAAAATATCAATCATATACAAATATGCAATAGTTTTAACACATATGTGTGACCATTATCATGTCATAGTTTGTGATAAAGTGCTCATAATCAGCACATATGTGTCCCATGGTATGTAAAACAACGTCGCCGAAGCGATTTCCAAAATTCTTTTTAGAAATATCATTTTCCATTTTTTAAGTGTGAAAAATAAAAAAAATTGTGAAGCAAGTACATAAAATATGGTCCAAAATGACACCCATTTAATTTTCACAAAGAGTAGAACAAATTTTATGAATAATATCTGAATATGAGGATTTTCCTTACTTTCTATCTAAATTTGCCTCTTTAATTGACTTTATGTTAATTTTCCGGAAGTAATTCAAATTTGAACTACAACTGTGTGATAGTTTGCTCTGAAGTTCTTACAAAAATAATTTTAAGGTACACAAGTAGTGGTTATAACATAGAACCGTCAATAGTTTTGAAAAATTCGACCACTTTTGATTAATAGTCATGCTCTCCATTTTAACCGTTTTTTGAAAGAAATGGAAAAATATGAAAAAGTACTAAAAAAAAAAAACCTTTGGCATGGAGTCCTTTTACGTGTACTAGTTAATAGGAAAAACGATAAACTTGATTTTTGGCAAACTTTTCAAAACGAAACTTCACAAAAATGTCAAACATCTATAAACATGCATAGGTTTCAAGACAAATGATCAATGTATGACCATTATCATGTCATAGTTTGTGATAAAGTGACCATATTCAGCACATATGTGTGTCATGGTATGGGAAACAACGTCACCAAAGCGATTTTCAAAATTCTTTTTAGAAATATCATTTTCCATTTTTTAAGTGTCAGAAATGACTTTTTTTGTTAATCAAGTACATAAAATATGGTCCAAAATGACACCCACTTAATTTTCACAAAGAGTAGAACAAATTTTATGGATACTATCTGAATATGAGGATTTTCCTTACTTTCTATCCAAATTCACCTCTTTAATTGACTTTATGTCAATTTTCCGGAAGTAATTCAAATTTGAACTACAACTGTGTGATAGTTTGCTCTGAAGTTTTTACAAAAATAATTTTAAGGTAGACAAGTAGTGGTTACAACATAGAACCGTCAATAATTTTGAAAAATTCGACCACTTTTGATGAATAGCCATGCTCTCCATTTTGACCGTTTTTTGAAAGAAATGGAAAAATATGAAAAAGTACTCAAAAAAAGAAACCCTTTGACATGGAGTCCTTTTTCGTGTACTAGTTAATAGGAAAAATGATAAACTTGATTTTTGGTAAACTTTTCAAAACGAAACTTAACAAAAATATCAAACATCTATAAACATGCATAGGTTTCAAGACATATGACCAATGTATGACCATTATCATGTCATAGTTTGTGATAAAGTGCCCACATTCAGCACATATGTGTGTCATGGTATGGGAAACAACGTCACCGAAGCGATTTTCAAAATTCTTTTTAGAAATATTATTTTCTTTTTTTAAGTGTTTGAAATGACTTTTTTAAAAAAGCAAGTACATAAAATATGGTCCAAAATTCGCCTCTTTAATTTTCACAAAGAGTAGAACATATTTTATGGATAATAACTTAATATGAGGATTTTCCTTACTTTCTATCTAAATTCGCCTCTTTAATTTACTTTATGCTGATTTATGTTGCTTTTTGTTTGTTTTAAAATACATCATTCATTATGAAAATGATGACATGAATGTCATATTTGGATTCCTCTCATTTTTATGATCGACATAGACATTTTATTTATTAAATTCTGATATATCAATATGAAGATATGAATTATTTCTTATTAAATGGAAAAGACAAAACAAAAATAATATAATTGATTATTATTATTATTCAAGTATTATTAAACATAGTTATTTTGTTCATTCAAATCTTATTTTTAAAATTTTAAAGATTAAAAAGTATAATATCTCAGATGAGGGTTAATATGATTGCTATCATACTAATAGCAATAAGGTCTGACATCTCAACTGGAATCTCATTTGAATAGAACTCAATAGTTAAGCGTGCTTGGCCTGGAGCACTGTAAGGATGGGTGACCGTCTGGGAAGTTTGACTGAGTGTGAATAGTTTGAGCGAAGATTATGATTAAATGTGTGATATGAGATTAAATATATGACTAAATTGAAGTTAAAATAATAATTAAAAAGTTAAAAAAAAAAATTTTGAAAAAAAATGGCAGAGCCATCTATGAGCCCGATGGCATTGCTGTCGGCGTCCTAGTTGTAAGGCCGACAGTTATACCGTCGGGCTCACTATGAGCCCGACGGTATTTACGACGCCGACGGCAACGGCGTGAGACCGATGGATTACACGCCGACGGCCACCGTCGGACTCATGTACGCCGACGATTTTTAGCGTGAGCCCGACGGCAAATACCGTCGGGTTGGCCTGTTAGTCCTGTAGTGATGAACTAAAGGTGTTTGGAACAAGAACAGAGATTGGAATGCAAGTTGAAAAGAAAGGATGTAGATGGGAGAGTATAGGAATGCTTCCTTTACCTTATGTGTGTTTGTCACTCTACTTTCCGATAATAAAGGAGAAACGTATCTAGTGATTCACATCACGATAGATTGCCCTTGGCAACATTAGCCTAATACTCCGTCCGATTTCATATTAGAGAAAACTTTTATGTATCCATCCAAAAATGAATGTATATAGATTTGTAACATGTTTAGATACATCCACTTTATGTCTATAGAAGTTATCTAATTTAAAACTAAAGAATACTTAGTAAAAGTAACTTGTGGCTGACAGGAAGTTATCTAATTTAAAACTAAAGAGTACTTAGTAAAAGTAACTTGTGGCTGACAGGACGTTCCATACATGGACTCTTCGAGATATAGGGTTAGCTGCAACATGTAACTACGTGGTGAACACGCGTAAAGACATGCGTGCTTGCATGATGCATTGGGCGCATGGTATCACGTGCATGCCTGTAGACAACCGATGAAACCGTACGATCGATGCACTTGCAAGTTGCAACTAGGCTTTACTTAACGTTAACTCAAGAACTATGGATAGCCGGTCGGCGGTAAAAAGGGATCTGGTCGAGCACATGCACATCATCAAGCGATGGATTCGGTTTCGATGGAGTCAGGTTCTAAAAAAATATCGAATAATATAGTACATATAAGCTTCTCCACAAGAAATGAGAGATGCTAACCTTATCAGTATAAACGTAAAATATCTTACACTAAACCTAAATTTCTTAAACATGCATGCACCGGTGTATCCTAGGAGCACTGTCACATCCCCGGCCCTTGAGCACCTTTACTGCTACCCACACAACATCTAACATGAGCCCCGGACAGAAAAATTGGTCAGAGTGGCACCCTCTTCTTTCCGACCCCACTTCTATCTGACACCCTCCTCTCCCAAGTTTGGAGTCCCTCTCGGGGCTGCCAGACAATGTCGGACAAGCCATCCGAGTCAGGCCGGTCCTACCTTTCATACCGACAGAGTTGTAGAGTCCGGAGTTCATTTGCACTCCCCCTCCCCCCTACTCGAATTCCAGTTTCTTCTAGCAAGCGATTCGCACCACCGTTGTCGTCCCTTGTTGTCGCCACCACTCGCCGCTGCCACAACTCGTCTCGTCGATGTCGCCGGTTTACCCGTACACAAAGAGTTTGGTTGTCTGTCGACAAATCATATTCCTTATTGTTGATTCATTGTCATAGCTTTATTGCTCATGAATTGTTATCCAAAAGGATATGTATAGCGACATGGAAAATATGTTTCAGCAAACCGTGGAACAAGACGTGAACCTTGCAGACGATCGATGATTAAGAGAAGCAAATTGTTCTACGTGAACTGCGCAAGAGAAGCTGGATGCCATTCCCAAACACGGTGCATCGAGCACTCGACGACTAGCCAACAAAAATTGTCGAGGGAAAAGGGTCATGTGATGCTTTTCAATGACTTTTTTTTTGCAAACCTCGGCGAAAAATGATCGTGATTTTAGCCGGCGCCTTAGGATGAAGAGGGATGTGTTCATGTACATTATGCATGGCGGTGTTCGAGACTATCATGACTACTTCAAGCCAAAGAAATATTGCACCAAACTTTTGTATTCTCACATGACATCAGCATGCTCCTCGAGAGCGAGCGAGATGCTAACATGGTGTTCAATGAGTCGTTTGAATACCAAGACCCTCTTGGTGAGCCAGATCCTGACGTTCTAGCCGAATTCGATAGTTTCCTCGCCGTCCATCAAAATATTAATGATGAAACAACTCATGATCAACTAGACTTATCTCGTGTTGTTTACTGAAACTTCCGGGCCTTGAGAGGCTATTCATGTGGACGAAGGGATCTCAATTTTGTTATGAGATAACTATGCAAAAAAAAGTACGGGGATATAGGATCATCGTAGTAAAGTTCGTGATTATGAAGGTTGAAGTTCCCATATCAAGGAGAAGCACAACAAAGGAGGGACGAGTACAGATCATGAGGATATCGACTTTTTTATCGCCAATAGTAAAATTTATCGAAAATTTACAAGTAGATGAAACTTCGGGGAGAACTATAATGTTTATTATTTCATATTTTCTCCTTCACTAAAAATATCCAACAAAATAGATGGGGCGAGACATTTTCTTGTTTTTTTTTTGTTACTGAGAAGGAGGAGTGAGACGTTAATTTTGGCTCTCGGTGCAAAAAAATTAAACACATTTGCAAATGCCAAAAAATGCAAAAGGAGATTTGGGCAAGGATCTTAACACTTCAAGTTTTCACAAAATTGTTTAATGTAAAAGCGACATTTTCCGTCTCTTGTGTAAAAAGACAAAACAAAACATTCTAAATATGACAAAACATGTCGTTTTCCGCGAAACTCGACTTTATGAACACATAGAACATGAAAAATCATTTTGAACTTCCAGATATTTTGCCATGTTTTAACTAGATACGGGGTATATATGCACTGGAGAGTCGAAATGAATTTCACGGAAAGAAACAACTGTGTTTGTTGTGCCTTTTTATTCTGTTTCTTTCTTCATAGTCGACGCACATGCAAACGGGTCGAAGATGCCTAAACTTAGTTTCAGTCACTGCGATGACACCATTGCCACGGTTGGTCCATGCATGACATACATGCGATGCTAACGACTTTGGACAAACAACAAGGCTACGAACGCTAACAGTAGCCTCCCGGCAGCAGAGACCGGCCGAGACGCGCCGCTGGGGACGTCGTCGTCGTCGTCGTCGTGGTCCTCGTCCTTTGAGCACTTGGGCCCGGGGTCGCCATGGT
This sequence comes from Poa annua, assembly GCA_026929855.1. Taxonomy (NCBI): domain Eukaryota; kingdom Viridiplantae; phylum Streptophyta; class Magnoliopsida; order Poales; family Poaceae; genus Poa; species Poa annua. The sequence continues at coordinate 889,605 of CM049428.1, read as the reverse complement.
ACTGGTCTTTGCAGACGTGGCCGAGGCCGGACGGCTCGCAGCGCTGGCAGGCGCCGGCGCACACCTCCACCACGTCCAGGCAGCTGCACGTCGGCGGGAGCGACTTGGTGCACAGGGTGCTGTTGCAGCACGCCCACGGCCTCTTCTCCTCGACGTCGCCGCCCGTGTCCTTCGCCGCCGCCTCATCCTCGTCTTTACTGTCCTCCCCAGCTGCGTCCGCCCCCGGCGCTCCTGCCTCTTCGTCGCCGTCCTTGCTGGCGGTGCACCTTGGCCCCGGGTCGCCGCGGTGCCGGTCGTTGCAGACGCGGCTGGAAGGGTCCGACGCGGACGCCTCGACGCAGCTCGCGCAGGCGCCGTCGCAGCGCTCCACCTTGTCCAGGCAGAGGCAGCTCGGCGGGTCCGACTCGGTGCACACGCTCACGTCGCAGCACTTCCACGGCCTCGTCGTCGTCGACTCCTCCGCCGCCCCTGGCTGTCCTCCTGCATCGAGACCTGCAGAGAACGACGCGCGCACCTCATGATCAGTACAAAGAAACTACACAGCCTAGCTCACGGCCGGCCGGCATGCGTCGAGACCGGTCGATCCATCTCACCTTCGCCGCCGTCGCTGGGGAGGCGAATAACGTTGACGTCGGCGACGTCCGCAGCGGCGAGCGAGAGCATCGTCATCAGGACAAGGATGGCAGCGCTGCGTGTCTTCATGGTCATGGCTGCAGGGTAGAGAGAGAGCATCGCATTTGGCACTGTATATGTAGGCTCGTCGGGCCAATCGGGGAGCTACAGAGAGACCAACGCGTGGCTAGTCTGTCTAGGGTACGCGTACGTGGGCATGGCCGACCAATGGCACGAGCTAGGCTCGTGCGTCCATGCATGGTTTGACGATCTAGAAACCGAATCCCGATGCGGAGACTGGCTAGGATCGGAGCACTAGCTAGCTAGAGAGCTTTTTGTGGGTGTGGGTCGGCTTCCACCGCGATCGCCTCACGACGGCCACCTGTGATTGAGATCCTCTAAGTTGAGTATTCCTAACTTTCCCTGTCATTGACACGTGAGGTCCACCACAGATGGGACCTACACGTAAGTGACTCAAAGTCAGCAAAATTGATATTCTGCTATAATTTAGTTCGAAATTGTGTTGACAGTTTGAAACTTATTAGAGCAACTCTAGGCTCTAGCGGATCCCAAAATCCCAATTAACGGAGCAAAAAATGTTGCTTTACTCCTCTAACGCGCACCTAACTGAAGTCGTAAGGGCTTTAGAGGAGTAACATCTTTAGGAGTCGGCCTCCACAGCTCCCAAATATAGTTCATTGCGACCGCGGTGAGCAAAAGCCCACACTCCTCCCGCCCGACCACGTCACCGCGCGGAAGGAATCTTCCCCACCGTTGGGCAACCACCATAGCCCTCCGCCGAAAGCCCTCTCTTTCCTCCCACCTTTCTCTCCATAGCGAACCTCTCGCCGATGAAAACATTCACCGGAATCAGCCGCTACACCCGTCGCTGCTGCCCGGATCCCGTCGATGATCTGAGGTCGTTCCGGCCGCAACTCGATTCAGACAACAACAACAACTGAGAAGGATGCAAACCACGTAGGACGGCCACCCCGTAGCTAGGCGTTGTCGGAATCGAGGTCCCGAGCCATTTTCTCGATGAGGGGTGGCCGGTTGCGGCAACGTTGCTTACAAGACCGGCGGCCGGTGAAACGGTCATCAGGTCGTGCCCCAGCCCCACCGACCATCTGACCTCGCGACGCCGGTGTTCTGAGCTCCGGCTGTGTTTGCCATCTCCTCTGCCGCGAAGGTGTTCGACGAAATAGCAAGGTGAGCTTTGCACTTGTTTTTTCAGGTTCCCGTTTCTAGTTTGCGTCGGCTGCAACATTGTGCCGCTGTAGATAAAGTGGTTGAGGGAGATGGTCTTCAACGACTCTTTTTCGTCGGAGGAGGAGGAATAAGATGATGATTTGGAGGCTATGATGATGATTTTGAATGAAGATGTCCGGCGACCGCGGTTAGGATCCCAATTCGGCAGTGTGTTCATTAATCGAGATAGAGTGGAGGGCTATGCAAAAATAACGAGAGACTACTTACTTGGTTTGTAATAATGAATACTTTTAGTTTATAGTGTCATTAATGTGCTTTTGTTTGCAACAACAAAAAATGAGGAGTTAAATATGAGGGTTCAGCTTGGCCGGCGTTCTGTAGAGGAGCAAATATGAGGAGTTAAGATTTAGGGGGCCGTTTGTTCCTCTAAAGTTTGGGCTTTCAGCTAGTGTTGCTCTTGGTTGGCGTTAATCTACACAATATATTCATATAATTAAGAAGTGCACAAATTTTATGTTGAGGTGGGCCTGGGTTCTTTGGCAGATGTTTAACCAAACTGGGGAGTCAAAGTGGTGGATGAGGCTGAACAGGGTGTAGAGATTAGGGCTAATGATGTTATACTTCTAGAACATAGTGAAAATAAACATAATAAATATGTGAGGACCTGTACTGTAAAATTTTAAACGTGTTTGATGGTTTTAAAACACACACGACTGACTAATTTGTACTAAGCATGTGGTGATTTTTTAAACACACAACTAACTTAAGTTAATTAAATGTGTACGATTATAACCAAATACACACGGCTGCATTCGTGAAACCGTGTCTACCATATCGCACTCGATGATCGAGCGAAAAAACTCTTCAATGCAGCGGTTCAGTTCAAGCTGGGTGATGGGCACCGTATAAACTTCTGGTTGGACCCATGGCTCATAAACCAAAACATCGCCACGCTTGCGCCAGACCTATTCAAAAGCTGCACCAAACGCAACCTCACCGTCGCACAAGCGCTTACTGACAGCAAATGGCTGAGGCACTTCAAGCAGAACCTCTCTCCCGCAGCGCTAACGCAATATTTGAAAATCCATGAGATGCTTGCGGGGGTAACTCTCCAACCTGGAGTTGACGATGAAGTGAGATGGAGATGGACTGCCAATGGGCTTTATTCAGCTACCTTTGCCTATGAGATGCAGTTTGAAGGATCCACAAGGTTCAACTACCGGGGCATCGTTTGGAGCAGCCAAGCACCTCTCAAATGTCGAATCTTCAGTTGGTTGGCTCTCCTTGCCAAGTGCCACACTGCCGATTGTCTCCAGAAAAAAGGTTGGCCGCACAATGCGGCGTGCGTCCTCTGCCTCAGTGAACCTGAAACGGCTCTCCATCTGCTGGCAACTTGCCCCATCACGAACAGGATATGGCGGAGGGTGTTGCACACGGCGCAACTACCTGCCAGCCTAGCACCGACCCAAGGCACGACCTCCCTCACTACTTGGCTGACGGAGACAAGAGCTTCCATGCAGCAAACTCACCAAAAGAAATGGACTACACTTGCACACCTAGTTTGGTGGTCGATCTGGAAGGAGAGAAATAACAGGATCTTCAACAACACAGCAGCACCGCTCAGCAGAATTCACGAGACCATCGTTGAGGAAGCACAGACTTGGGGTTTAGCAGGGAAATCAGCAGCGCTTGACTTGCTGTCAAGACCTAGAGAGCTTGACTGAGGCTAAGCTCTAGCTTTGCTCTTTTAGCTTTTAGCTCTTTTATTTTCCTTTGTTTCTTCCGTTTTTCTGTACTTCTTGTACCATCGTTCTAATCAATAAGAAAAGCAGGCCAGGCTGTCTTTTCGTCAAAAAAAGAAAAATCGCACTCGACTTGTCTAAACGTACGTGTTCGATGTTGGAGATATCACACACGGTTAGTTAACCATGCACACGCGACTACCCCATTACAAAACCACTAACAAGGACAGAGGCCGTCAGTCGTGTGTGGTGGATCATGTGTGTATCAAGTGTGATTGACTTGTCTGCACTAGTGTGTGCTATACTTGTATCGTTGATGCGTTGTTTTTTATTTATTTTACTTTGTTTTGGTGTTGTTGCCAAACTATATACTATATACTATATGATAGCTATTGTACCCTGCAAGGCTTTGTGCTTTGTTCATTGGTAGAGATTACCTCCTTTTCTCAGTAAGAAAAGGTTTTAGATACTTCAACCTATCTTCTATATCTAAATAGCTAAACCCCACTACATGAATTCTCTGCAATTTGGTGAGGCCACGTCACCGGTTAGCTTTGGCAGCCGCGAGCGACCCTGCCTTTATATTCTCGACATACTTCTTCTCCAATTCTTTGTCTGCTCGTCTCCCACAGTAACCGCAAGGCAGGCGAGCGGGTGGACGCTTCTCCTCTCGCCACTACTTACGCGCATAAATACTTGGCAAGTCTAGGTCCTCCCCTGCCTCTCTCTCAGCTTCCACTTGACGCCGCCTATCCTCACCGCGGCACGCCTCCATGCCATCCTCTGATTGTATCTCGTGGGCACACATCATGCTGTCCGGTAGATCCTCTGCCGCGTATGGTGTTCGATCTGAGAGGTCGAGCCAAATGCGAAGCGGCGCCATGGCAGTTGCAGGGCTCCTTATCCCCGTCAGACGTATTGAAGCAATCTTTGCTAGAAAAAAGGCAGGGAATTAGCACCCCCTTGAACAAATCGACCAAGGAGCGCACCGCCCAGAGCTGGTGTCCGGCGTGTGCTCTCTATCTCTCTGCACCATGATTTCCGGCGCTGATTTGACGATTCTATCTCATCTCATATGGTGTAGTTGATTATTTGCCGCTGCATGTCTTTCCATTTGGTGTAGGGCACGAGAAGGACGCTGCTCATCTTGGTTCAGATTCCAATAGGCAGGTTATTTTTCTGTCCTTACTCTATATCAGTTTGTGCAGAAATCCACAATGAGGCCATTGTAGTTTCATTTAAATCACACGGCAGTACTAGGTTAGAATTGATTAACAAGTTATTCTCATTGTTTTCTCAGATCATTTACATTTCATGTCCAGTTTCACGCTACCAGTTTTCCTTCTCATGTGATTTCTGACGATCTACGGTATAAGTGACCACTTCTGGTGTTAAACTCTATATTGGTCAGAGATTTAGCATGGGTTTATGCTGGATCCTACTCACCTAAACTGTTTGTAACTGGCCTGCTAAACGATTCAATCTACTCCTTTTGTATAAAATGTTACATAGCAGGTATAAGAAATATTTTCCTTCTCAATATGGTGTTTGATGCTTCACTCTATTCAACAAGTTTAAGGGATCCTATTAAAAAAGTTTAAAGGACATCCTGATTTCTTAATGCATTGGCTTTATATTATAAATATGGTCAAGATATACGAATCTTTCTGTTGTATTTATTCACTTTTTTACTAATCCTGTAGCCAGCGAAGAACTGATTTGTATATATGAACTTATATTTGCTCTTAGGAAGAAAATTGTTATATTTTTTTCACATGCCACACGATGCTTTCTACAATACGATGAATGTAGATTAAAATAATCTCAAAATAAGATAGGGGCACAATTCAACTCTACACATTTTTATAACCGACATTTATATATGAGGTTGCTGCTCATGTTTATGTAGTAGATGAAAACAGGATGTCTTCAAATTTCTTCAGATCATATAAACTTTAAAACTAAGCTTGCTACATGGTAAATTACCTTTGGCAAAACACTTCTCTATTGTCGAGTTTGTATTACAAATATATACATGTGGTCAATATAAATTCCTTTCGACGTGAAAGTATACTAAAAGTCATGCACTGGCTTCATTGTAACATTAAATTGTATTACAGAGATATACATTTGTTGCTCCTACATTATATATGATGTTTAAAGTCTCCAAGCTGGTGCCATTAATTGTTTAAAATGCCTGCAGTTTGAACATTTCTCCATTCACAATAAATAATTTAGTTCATCGAATAGAGTATTTTATTTATTTTCATAAGAAGTCTAATGTGTTATGATTGCACTCTTTGTGATATTTTGGCTACTAATTTCCGCAGCAACGCGCGGTGTATCATCTAGTATGTTTAAAAGGGATGTAATTTCGGAGGCAATGAGGGGAGGATGGACTAGAATAGCTCACCTCGAAAAGGGGAGTATTGCTCCGGCCTCTCATCGAGAGGTGCGCACAACCCTTTCACCGGAAAGAAGGAAAAAATACAATACATGTGTCGCGACAATATCTACACCAGGTTAGCACTGTCCATATGGTAATAGCATAAGCAAAAAAAAATACATAACTTTTAGGGAAATAAAACCTTGATGAAGGAATTGACGCACACACACGCCAACGATAACAAGTCGAATCTTAAGTCGAGTCCGAGATTTTCATTCTCAAAGATATGTTTGGAGCCACTAACTTCAGCAAGGTTAACATCTCACTGTCGATGCTCACGCTTATACTCTCTCCGTTCTAAAGTAAGTGTCTTAAATTTGCCCAACAGTGAATGTATTTAGACATGTTTCATATATAGATACATTGACTTTTGAGCAAATTTGAGACACTTATTTTTAGACGGAGAGATTACATACCATCGTCCCAAATCCGGCCAACGTCTCATTGCTAATCAGATGGGATACCGCTAGAGGAGAAACTTTGAAATCGACAATCTTATTCAACGTTGCGCATGACAGCACACCATAAAACCATGCATGAACTTAGCATTTACAACAGAAAAACGCATGCAGCTAGCCCGTCGATCTGATCAGCGCCAAAAACACAAAGAAAAAGGGGGGATCAGACCGGAAAGATCGATCTTATTGTGACAGCTAGCGATGGATGAACGCGCGGCCGTGGTGCTAGTTTCCGGCGGCGGTGCACTTGGGTGGCTCGCCGCCAGGGGACGCATCCCGGCACATGAAGCCGCCAGGTACCGGCCTGCACTTCTTGCATGCGCACTCCTTGACGACGTCCTTGCAGCCGCAAAGCCCGGCGTCGGTGCACACCGGGTGGTCGCAGCACGTCCACGGCCTCGCCTCCTCCATCACTGCATCTGCAACAGACGTACGTACTTTTGTACTAGTATTAGCTAACTATAAGAGCTTGCTATTGCTAGCTTACCGAACCAGTCAACCAGAGGTTGACGAAAGGCTCACGTACCGCCGGGGAGGCGTATAATGTCGTCGGCGGCGGCGGCGCCGACGGCGAGGAGGGCCACGAGCGAGAGCATGAGCAGGGTGGCGGAGGCGCGGCTGTCCATGGCTGATAGCTCAGTTATCGATCTGCTACCTCGGTCGGGTGCTAGCTCGCGCTGTGCTTCTGCATCGCGTTTGCACTCGTACTATATAGGCAACCTTGGCCAACTTTGGTTTTAGATCTGGATCAAGACGCAGGGACAAGATCTTTTTTTTTTTGATACGCAGGGACAAGATCTGGATCGTACATTTATTTAAACTCGCATTGTAGCTAGGCTCAGTTCACTTTGTATCCAGATCTGGATTGTACGCGTGGGTTGCATGCGTCCCATGCAACATCTGACTAGCTTTCTGTTCAAGACGAACAATATAATAGGTGTCCCCTCATCAGTCACTCGCACGGGCTACTCAAACGATCTAACGTGCGTTTTGGTTGATAAGTAAACAATGATTAAGCAAGTTGCACTCATATAAATAAAAACGTTTCATAAATAGTACTTTAATTTGAAGACATGAAACCATGGAGTTTAACACATTTGGTAGATCTCCAAGCAATATTTACTTGTCAAAAGTATTTGACCAACACAAAAGAGAGATTTAACTTTCAGCAATGTTTCATCTTTTAGCAGATTTATCTCATGGATAAGGTCAATACAAAGAATCATAGTTAGTAAACAAGATAAAATATAATTAACTGTACCCAGATTCAATACTAGAGGAGCGAGAAAACAGGAGGGACCCTAGCTCCCGCGTCGCTCCCGCGAGCGACCGGGAGCTCCCCGTGCGCCGCCGCCGCCGGCAGCCTCCTCCTCCCATTCTCCTCCCTCGCCGCCGCCGGAGGGCGTCCCTGGGCTCGGCTCGGTGGCGTTGGCGGCGGCGGTGCCTCGTTCCCCTCCTCATCGGGACCTGGCGGCGCGGGCTGCGGGGGCCGGAGAGGGCGCGGCGGCGTCACCCTGCAGCGGCAGCACTCCGGCACGGCACTGCGGCGGCGGCGTGGGAGGCTTCACGGAGGGTCCCAGGTGGCGGGCGCGGAGGATCTGCTGCGGCGGCGGGCGCGGGCTCGTGCGCGAGCCGTCGAGCGGCGGCTGCTCGGTGGCGGCGGTGCATGGCGCTCCCGCAGTGCTCCGGCGACCTGCAGCGACGGCGGCGGCGTCAGCACGCCCATGGGCCCGATCTGGGCCAGGCGGGTCTAGATCTGGGCCCTAGGGTTGTTAGTTGTTGTGCACGTGTAGCTGGCTGCTGCGGGCTGGATCTGGGGCGAGGTGGTTTCAGATCCAGATCTGCCGGCGGCTGCGCTGCTGTGCCCACCTCCCACGTCTGGACCGCCCATACCCGCGTGGTGTTGCCGTGGTGCTGATCGGCTTGCGACGGTGCCTTGGTCCAGGTCCGGGGGTTGTCCGAGATGGGTAAGGCCGGACATAGTGTAGGGGCGCCTCCTATTGGCGGCAGGGACGTGTCCGTTGTAGTGCTGGTTTGACGCGCCGCCCCCGGCTTTGATCTGGGTCTTCGGATCCCATCTAGGTTTTAGGCGTGTCAGACCGAGTCCTCGATGGCACGGTTCTCTATGCTCTGGTGTTGGAGAGCAGCTCGGATCTGGGGCGGCAACGCTAACGTCGTGCCTTCTGCAACGCGACGGCGGGAACTTCACGGGCCTCGAGGGGCCCGGCCGGGTTTGCGGGCCTGGTGTGTTCCTGCTGTTGTGTCCGGTCGGTTACCGTCTTTGACGGTGGAGGTTGGTCCCTCCCGCACGTCGGCGGTGTTGTGGCTCCTAGTCTCGACTCTTCCTCTTTGGAGTGTAGGCCTTTCCTCTGTGTGCCGGGGTGAGACAGTGTGAACGGCTTCGCAATCGGGCGCTGGGTGGTGGGCGGTATGGTGGAGCGCTCCAGAGCGTCTGGGGTGATGGAGGGGGTCGGGAGAAATCCTAGTCGGCGTTTTCGACTTCGGCGCGGTGGCGCTTGCGGGTGCCGCCAGTCCTTCCTGGAGGGTGTTCGGTGCCCGTCCTTCTCTCCTCGTCGCGTACCGGGGGAAACCCTAGGCAACATCGTCGTCATCGTCGCATCCCTTCCTGGCGGTGTTGATTGGTACCGATGTTCTGGAGCCCTAGGAGCTTGGTGGCAGGCCTCCGGTGGGCGCATCGGTTGTGTAGTTTGCTTACTGTGTTCTCGCCATCATTGTCGGCATTTTTCTTTTTCTCTTTCATTTTCTCTTCTCTTGTCCTTTGGGCGTTGTGCTGTCTGGCCCAGTAGCGGTTTCAAACGGTGTGGCTTTATTTATAAAGCGGAGCGAAAGCCTGTTTCGAGGAGGATTCAATACTAGATGTTTACTTGTGGAGAAAAAGATTGGAATGCGAAAGACTGACTCAACATAAAAGTAAATTAAAGATATATAGGCCTATTTTGCACTAAGTAATACAATATCTTATGTTTGTTTTGCTGGCATTTGAGATAAGTATGAACGTGGTCAGGAAAGTTTGGGGGATGCGATGAATGCAAGGTAGTTCACCCGTCGGAATGGAAGGATTTACTTCATGCAGTAGCCCATCCCTTATAAAATACTGAGTTAGGGCTTCTTTGGATCGCAGGATTAGAAAACAGAGGAATTGGAAAAAAACACAGGAATTTGATAGGATTGCAGGTGTAAAACAGAGGATTGTAAAACAGAGGAAAACTATAGGAATGTTCATTTGGATGATACACAGGAAAAGTGCCTCGATCCTACGCGAATGAGTGTAAAAAAGAGGTTAGAATGGATGTTGAAATTCCTATGGGATTGGGGTATAGGAATGCAATACATAGGAATTTTGTAGGTGTCATTCCTTTAAACCAAAGGCAATCCATAGGAAAGAATACTAAGGATTGGAATCCTATGAAATTCCTACAATCCAAAGAGACCCTTATTTGTTGAATGATCAGGGAATCATATAAACATAGAAAAATTGTTTCATATGTCAACCACTGTAAAACTTGTAGGCATTAGGAGCTTTTGTGGATATCAATTAGATATTCACATGGTATTAGCATGGAAGGGAAAATACATGAGATTTGGTCCATGCAAGCACCAGCATGCATGTTGCTTGAGCAAGGAGTAGAGGAAACTTTTGTTAAGGAAAATTCTGAGGTCATGCAAAATCAATATGGTGGACGCTTATCTTCAATATAGATCATAATGAAATCAACTTGAATGTTGTATAGAGTTAGGAGAGTCAAATTCACGTTTGTTATAGAAGAAAAATATCCGGATAGGAGGCACATGATATTACTTTCCTGAACCGTAGAAACTTTACATGGTGGAGTATGATTCGGTTATTTGCCAAAAGTATATACCACGTTGATTATAATTATGATGGTCAAGATTAAAATATGAAAAGTTACTTGCAATATTAATGGGTAGAGAACAATCCATCTGCTTATTACACTTCAGAAATGGATCTATACGAACTTGAACATTTTCTCTCCCTCAATTTTTCTGTTGTTTTTGCATCAACTTACATTTTATTTGGATGATATACAATCAAACTTTTTTTACATCTAACTATATGGGTTTGTAATTTCAATTTAGATCCGATGACTGAATTTTACATTACATTATTACTTTGGTGAAAAATCCTACACATAATCTTGATAAATTGATTTTCACGTAGACAGTGTCAGACTGTCATGGTGCACAACTTTGTAAACATATGAAAATAAGAAATCAAAATGAAGACAAAGTATTCACTTCGGAGATGAAGAGCCCAGCCGACCAAACTGAAGTAAAGATGTGTTATCAAGTACTAGTCTGAATTTCATAGCCCATTTTCAATCTTGTGGATAAATTTCCCTCTTGCCCACCAGATGGCTGTCGGCCCAGTGGGAACTGGGGTACCAAGAGCCCATTCCCCACAGGCCTCGCTCGCGGGCCAGCCAGACGAAACGACTAAGGACCAGGCGTCACCGCCTGACGGGACCCTCGGGAGGCGATCCCCCTCGAGGGCCTGAAGAGGAGGCGAGGGGCCCTCGAGGGGGCGAGGGCCTCAAGCGACCCCTCACCTCAGGGGATCCTCCCCGTCAAGGAACCAACCCGCCTGAGGGAAGTCCGGCAAGAATCTCCCCCCAGGCCTGGAGGGAACGTCGTCGCCAAGGAATCCAGGCAGAGCGCACGTGGCCTCTGCCACGCTCGTACAGAGGCGCTCACACCCCCGTCGCTGTCCCTGGCGATAAAGCGGTCAACAAAGCTGCGCCGCCTGCTGCACAGCTGTGAGGACCTTCTACTCTGACGATAAAGCAGGTGGACGGCGCAACCCTCCAACGGAGATCGTCATCGCGGGCTCCACCACATAGACTGCCCGCTCTACGGATAGTACGAGCGCGGTCGGCCGCCTGTCGGCCACGGCGCCACCTTTATCAACAATGGACCGAGTCCATGGACGAATGGAGCACGGTGGACTCGTGCTCCACCCCGCCACTGGTAAGTGGGAGCCACCTTGAAGGCCAAGCCGAAGAAGAAGGCCCGAGGCGCCTATAAAAGAGAGGAGACATCCATCGTAGTAAGGGTCGGCCCTTTGCGTGCAAAACACCCTTGTAAACCCTAGCAACTCTGGTCAGGTTAGCTTCTGACTGGAGGAGGAAGAAGATCATCGCTTCCCTTCCCAGGCAAGAACTGCCTCAAGGGGGCTTTCGGCAAGCTCAATTGTACTGTAATCTCCCACATATAATACAGACAGGCAGGAGTAGCGGTCTTACCTCCTCACGAGGGCCGTGAACCTGGGTAAAGGACGGTGTTTTCCTTGGTCGGGTATGCGTCTTCTTCGGGTCTGGCGAGCAACGTCGCGGAGCCACTTAAAGGTTGAGATCTCCGCGTTCAATCCCCTCTCGAACTACACTTCAGGAAGTGACTACCCCCGATTCCTGGGAGTCATAACCCGACATTTGGCGCGCCAGGTAGGGGATTGAGGCGCGTCCACAAACTTCGAGTTCGTCTCCGCGCCATGGTGAACACGCGCGCCACCCGCACCGCTCGAGTCGGCCGACGTGCGCCGGCGGGAACACGCGCGCCCCCAGGCGCCGCGACCACCCGCGTAAGGCGGGGCCGACCCTGCCAAGAGGAGCATGTCCCTTCTGGCCCTCACGTGGAGGCGCCGGAGCACGACGCCGAGCACCAGGAGGACGCGCAGTCGTCGCACCCGACGCAGCGCCCGAGCGTCTCGGGCCCGGGGAGGACAGACCCTGCGCCCCACACCGCGCTGCTCATGGCGCAGGAGCTGCTATGCTACCAGCCCACCGCCGAGGCTCACGAGCAGTGGCTCCAACGCCTCAACCACCTTGTCGGCATCGCCACGACGCGCCCCGCTCTGTCGCAGTCCAACCTGCACCCCTCTCTCGCGGGCACGGTCGCAACAAATGCGCCTCCGCCACCTCCGGGGCCTGCACCGGCTGCGGCACAGAGGGCTGCGTCGCAGGCGACCTCGCCGCGTGATTGCATGATCGTGCAGCGCACCGCGTCCGACGCCCGTGTGGGGATGGAGCTCCAGCGAGACCGCCAGAACAGGCTCGTGGAGGAGCTCGGCCAGGCGGGACAGCAGAACCGCGACGCGCTTCAGCACGGGGTCGCTACATACACCTGGGGCTTTATGGCGTTCACTCGCTCCCTGCGCCGCGTGGTCTGGCCGCAGAAGTTCAGGCTGGCTCTTCCCAAGGGCTACGACGGCTCCAGCAACCCCGTCGAGTTCCTGCAGCTCTACACCACCTCCATCCAAGCTGCGGGAGGAGACGACAAGGTCATGGCCAACTGGTTCTCCCACGCGCTACGCGACTCTGCGCTGTCGTGGCTCCTGAACCTCTCGGAGGACTCTGTGAACTCCTGGGAAGAGCTCTGCAAGCAGTTCGTCTCCAACTTCAAGGGGACGTACGAGCGCGCCCTCACCCACAACGATCTGCGCGCTGTGGTGCAGAGGAATGATGAAACGCTCCGCAAGTACATCCAGCGCTTCAGCCAAGTGCGCAACAAGATCCCGAACATCCCCGACACCCAAGTCATCGCCGCCTTCCGCGAGGGCGTCACAAACAGCAGGATGCTCGAGAAACTGGGGATCCACGACAAGCTCACCTCTGTGGTCAAGCTGTTCGACATGGCGGACAAGTGCGCCAAGGCTGAAGAGGGACTCCTCTTCGTGAAAATGTCCTCGAGGGGGGACGATCATGCTGGGGGGTCCAAGAGCCAGAAGAAGAAGGAGGAGCCCAAGCGCAAGGCCACCGCAGTTCTCGCGGCAGAGCCTGACACAAAGCGCACCCGCAGGGACTCCCCCGAGGCGGGAGAGAGGAAAGATGATCACCGCCCTTTCTGCATCTACCACAACAGGTGCGGACACTCTACGGAGTCTTGCTACGACCTCAAAAGGTTGAGCAAGGAGCGCGAGCAAGCAGAAGATAGTGGCGGCCGCGGTCGAGGCCGTGGCTACCGCGGAGGCGGACGCAAGGGCGGCTACCAGAAACCATCTGGAAATCGAGCCAACGCCGCAGAAAAGAACGGCAACCTCCCTGACGAGGAAGATGGCGGCTACCAAGCCCCGAGGGGCGCCATTGCCTGCATCCTAGGGGGGGGGGGGGCGCAGGCGCCGAAGTCGAACAACCAGTTCAAGCAGTTCGCCTGCGAGCTCAACGCCGCCCTCCCAAGCACGGAAACCTCCAGGCCCCTCAAGTGGTCGCAGTACACCATCGCCTTCGACGCTCAGGACCACCCCAAGTCCACCAAGACTGTTGGAACCCTCCCGCTGGTCTGCACCCCCACCATCGACAATGTGGCTGTCTCCAAGACGCTCATCGACGGCGGAGCAGGCCTGAACGTTATCTCCATAGATACGTTTGAAGCGCTTCAAGTGCCCTACGAGAGGCTTATGCCCTCGAGACCCTTCACGGGGGTCACCAGCGGCTCAATCGAGCCTCTAGGCCAGGTCAGGCTTGCCGTCACCTTCGGGAGCGAGGAAAATTACCGCACCGAGCACATCGACTTCGATGTTGCGCACATCGGCCTGCCATACAACGCCATCCTCGGCTACCCCGCGCTCGCGAAGTTCATGGCCGTCACGCACCATGCGTACAACATGGTCAAGATCCCGGCAGCGTCGGCACGATCATCATACGTGGGCATGTCCTCGACGCTACGCGTGCTGTGGAGACGGCCTACAAGACCGCCGCCATGGCCTTCCCCGCAGACGAGGACCAAGAGCCTCTCGAGAGGCCCAAAAAGAAGAAGCAGTTGTTCTCCCAGGAGGTAGCTGCTACAAAGAAGATCTCTTTCTGAGCTCAGGTAGCTCGGGGCTGAAGGCTCGGGGCTAGCGTCACCATTGGCGCCGCGCTGCCTCCCAAATAGGAAAGTGAACTCGTCGCCTTCCTCCAGGCAAACTCTGACATGTTCGCATGGACACCGTCAGATATGTAAGGTGTACCGAGGGAGGTGATCGAGCACCACTTGGCCGTGTGCCCAAACGCGCGCCCCTTCAAGCAAAAAGCAAGAAAGCAAGCCCCCGAGAAGCAAGAATTCATCGTCAAGGAGGTCGAGAAGCTCAAAGCGGCAAAAGTAGTCCGCGAGGTCGCGCACCCCACTTGGCTCTCCAACGGCGTGGTAGTCCCAAAACCCACCGGCGGAGGCCGCCTCTGCATCGACTACACCGACGTAAACAAGGACTGCCCCAAGGACCCTTACCCCATGCCCAGAATTGACCAGATCGTGGACTCCACGGCAGGCTGCGACCTCCTCTGTTTCCTCGATGCCTTCTCTGGTTATCACCAGATTAAAATGGCTAAAGAGGACGAGGAGAAGACGGCCTTCCTCACCCCATGCGGTGTGTACTGCTATGTCTGCATGCCCTTCGGCCTAAAAAATGCCGGAGCCACTTTCAAGAGGTTAATGAGGATAGCCCTTGGCGGGCAAATGGGGCGAAACAATGAAGCATATGTCGATGACATCATCGTGAAATCACGAGAAGGAAATACTCTTCTCGGAGACCTGGAAGAAACCTTCGCCAACCTGCGCAAGGTGAACATCAAGCTCAACCCCACCAAGTGCGTCTTTGGGGTACCTTCGGGCAAATTGCTGGGCTTCCTCGTGTCTCATCGGGGCATAGAGGCGAACCCAGACAAAATCAAGGCCATAAAAGGCATGCAACCCCCACGCAGGCTCAAGGACATGCAACGCCTAGCAGGCTGCATGGCCAGCTTGGGTAGATTCATCTCCAAGTTCGGCGAAAGGGCCATGCCGTTTTTCAAGATCATGAAAAGAACGGCACTTTCAAGTGGACCCCTGAAGCCGAAAAAGCATTTGAGGACTTGAAGAAGTACTTGGCCAGCCCACCTGTAATGGTCGCCCCAAGGCCTGGCGAGCACCTGAAGTTGTACTTGTCAGCTACCCCACAAACAGCCAGTGCTGTTCTTGTGGTGGAAAGAGAGGAGCCTGTACTTTACAAGAAGAGTGCAACCACTCCAAAGAAAAAGCCTCCTGGTAAAGAGCTCGACGAAGGGGCGGTCATCACAAGGCCCACGCTAGGCCCAAAGCCTCAGGAGGGGACCGCCCCGAGTCAACTGCTGCAAGAGGTTCATGCCGAAGGGACTGAGGAGCCTCAAAAGGCTAACACACTCGAGGCCCAGGAGGAACGCTGCGAGGCCACACCCCTAGAGGCCACGTCCCTCGAGGCCAAGCCCCTCGAGTCCAAGTCCCTCGAGGACAACACCCTCAAGGCCCAGGACAAGCCCCTTGAAGCCGACCCCATCGAGGGCCAAGCTGGGCCACCTCAGGCGAAATACGCCAAGGAAACAGAAACCACTCTCGTCGAGCATCCAGTTTACTTCGTCAGCACAGTATTGCATGATGCTCGCGAGCGGTACCCTATGCAGCAGAACCTTCTCCTCGCACTCCTCATCGCCTCAAGAAAGCTGCGGCACTACTTCCAGGGGCACCCCATCACGGTGGTAACCTCTTTCCCCCTGGAGCAAATTCCGCGCAACCAAATGCAACAGATCGTGTCGCAGGATGGAACATCGAGCTACAGCCATTCAATTTGCGCTTCAATACCACAAGGGTAATCAAAGGAAGAGCGCTGGCAGACTTCGTCGCCGAGTGGACTGATCCAACCCCTGAAGGCCCTAGGAAGAAGAGCACGAGTCCTCTGGAGCCGCAATGCCCAGCTACTGAACCATGAAGTTCGACGGAGCTTTCGCTTGTCGCCACGGTGGGGCAGGTGTAGTCCTGACCTCACCAAAAGGCGACAAGTTGTATTACGCAGTCCAGCTGTGCTTCGGAATCGACAAGATATCCAACAACATCGCCGAGTATGAAGGGCTACTTGCTGGCCTACGCGCCACAATCGCCCTAGGCGTCAAGCATATACTCATCAAGGGTGACTCCCAGCTGCTCGTCAACTTCTCCAACAAAAGCTTCAAGGCCAAGGACGACCACATGGCCGCATACCTTGAAGAGGTCCGTAGGCTGGAGAAGAACTTTAGAGGAATGGAGCTCATGCACATCCCAAGAAAGGAGAACCAAGAGGCTGATGACATCGCCAAGCGCGCATCAAAGAGGCAAGCCCAGCTGCCAGGTGTCTTTGAAGAAAGGCTCGTCAAGGCATCCATAAAGCAGCCCCTCGAGGCCCTGCCCGCAAGCACAGACGAAACGCTCCCGCCACCACCTGCAAGCGGAGCCCCATGCTGCGGCGTGCTTGGCCTTGAAGCGGTCCTCTTGCGCCTGGGCCATGTCGCGATACTTCTGAGAAGTGGACTTGTAGAACTGCTTCTCGCGCTCCGCGAGGGCGTCCCCCGCCTCCTTTTTCTTCTCGGCGAAGCGCCGCTCGAAGCGCTCGTAGGCCACCTTCTGGGCAGCGACGTTGTCCTCGTACTTCAGAGTCGCCTGGGCCAACTCGCTTTCTCGCTCCTCGAGGGCCTCGCGCTGAGCAGCCAGGTCCATCTCCGCCTGGAGGCGCTGCTCCTCACGCTGCTGCAGCTCCTTCTCCTTGAGGACCAGTTGCTGCTCGCGCTCGGCGAAGGCCTTCTGGTCCCTCTCCAGAGCAGTCGATGCGGCCTGGTGGGTGGAGAGCAGCTGGGCCTCCAGCTGGCCCAGCTCGCGGCGCTTCTGCGCCAACGAGCGCTCCATCGCCTCGCGCTCCGCCCCGACCTCGCGCAGGAGCTTCGCCGCAGCATCGCGTTCTGCCTAGAGGGGGAGGAGCAGCTCCGCAGCGTCGCGGGTGGCCGCCTCACGGGTCTCCTTGGCGAAGCTGATGGCTTCCTCACGGGCGGCCTGCAGCGCCAAGTCTTCCGGCCGGCGCGCCTCGACCGCCGCATGGAAGGACGTCCACGATTTCGCCAGCTCCTTCTGCTGCTGAGCAAGCCATATGTCACCGAGGGCGAGGTGCGCCTCCAATCCCTCAAGGGACTCCCTCACGAGGCTGAAGGCGGCCTCGCGACATCTCGCGCTCCAGTCCCAGCCGCGGAGCACCAGGTCTCGACTCGCAGAAGTACCGACCTCGGCGTCAAGTCCCGCAGGTCCGGCCGCGGGAAGGACAAGGGGGCTGGCCTGAGCCCCGCCGGAGCCCGTGCCCGCTTCAGACCCTACAGCCGCGAGGCGCTCCTTGCCTCCAGCCTGGCGGGGAGGGGAGAAGGAACCGTCCCCGGCAGACGCGCCCACGCCTTCCGACGCCTCGAAGGCCTCCGTCGCGGGCTGCGCAGAGGCGTTGGGCGCAGACGACGCAGCAGGCGCACCCGGAGGCGTCGACACGCGCGGCGGCGTCAGCTCGCGTGGCGGAGTGGCCTCGCGCGGAGGCGTAGCCGCGCGAGGCGGAGAGGTGGAACGAGGTGGCGCAGAAGTCCTTGCCTCCGAGCCCTCCACCGACGGAGACACGCACGGCGCTGCAGGAGCGTCCGGGCCTACGACACTCTCCATCCCAAGAGGACCAGCCGCCCCCGCGAGGGGCACCGTCGCTTCTGCTTGAGGCACCTCCTCAAGGGGAACCGTTGGGGCCGCCCCCTCAGGCCTCGCGGCCTCGTCAGCCGCGGCCCCTGCCGTGGCGGTCTTCACCTCGGACGCCTTGCGGAGCCGGCGGCGCTTAGCAGGCGCAGGTCCGGTGTCAAGAGCGCAAGGAAAAACCTCAGCAAAGGATAAGGTGGAAATAGAAACCGAGAGGGTAAACGACCCTACGACGTACACACTACCCCTGGAGGGGGAGCGCCAGCGTCGACCCACGCGAGGCCTGACGAGCGCCATGAGGGAAAGGGCTTGGCAGCAGGCCTCGCGGGGGGGGGGGGGGGGGGGGGGCGCCTCCGCTTTCCTCTTGGAAGGGACGTCAGAGGGCCTCGCCCCTGGGTGGTGTAACGCCCCGAGAATTATCCCCTTTTAGATTTGTGAGTTTTCTTTTTGCATCGACATGGCATCGCATCGCATTAATTTAATTTGTTGCATTTAAATTAAATTTCCATAATTAAATTCAAATGCATATCAAATTAATTAAAAATGTGTTATTTTCAAATCTTTTAAAAATGTTAAAAACTAGTTTATTTAATTGTCTATTCAAAACTAAAAATATTTTGTAAAGGTTTCGTATTCAAATTCCTTTTTGTTTTTGTTTTAAAAATATATAACCAAAAATAAATAAAAAACAGGAGAGAAATAAGGCCCAAAGCCCACCTAAGCCAAACCCTAGATTTCTCCCAGGAAAATTCTTTCCCACCCCCTGGAAATTTGCAGCCACCCTCCTCCTTTTTTCTGGATTTTTGCAAAAGTCCTCCCACCTCTTCTTTTTCTTTTTTTCCCCTCCTTCTCTTTTCTTTTCTTCCTTTTCTTTTCTTTTCTTTTTCTTTTCCTCCCTGCTCCTTCTTCCTCCCGAGCACGAGCCCGTGCGCTGCCCAGCCCCGCACCAAATCGCTCCCGACGCCGTCCCTTCCCCCTGCGCCTCCGGCCTCGCCCCGGTCGCGCTCCGCCGCCTCCGGCCTGCCGCGACGCGCCGCCACGCGCCCGCAGCGTCGCCGCGCGCCCTCCTGCTCCGAGCTGCGCCGGCCCCTCGCCCGACGCCGCCCCGTGCGCCGCGCCCCGGCGCCCCGCCTCCGGCCCCGGCCGCCCCGCGCCCTGCTCGCGCACGTCGCCGCCAGCGCGCCCGACGCCGCGCCGCCCGCGCCCCGCGCGTCCCCCAGCGCCGCCGCGCCTCTCTGCGCCACGCGCCCCCTGCTCCGGCTCGCCGCCGTTGGCCCCAGCTGCGCGCTGCCTCCGCCCGCGCGCCGTGCTCCGCCGCCTGCCACCGGCGCCCGCGCACGCACCTCCTCTGGCCGCCGCACCTCGCCACCGCCGGCCGCGCCCCGAGCGTCTCCCGAGCTCCCGCGCACCTCCGCACGGCCGCCGCACCCGTGCTCCTCCCCGACCGCCGCCGCCGCTGCTGCGCGCTCGCCGCCCACGCTCACCGCGCACCGCCTCCCGCGCTCCCCCTTCTCCGGCCGCCCCGCGCGCCCTCTGTGCCGCCGCGCGCTCGCCGCCTCCGCATCCCGCGCCGCGTAGCCGCGCCGCCGCTCGCCGCCGCCTTCCGCATGCACGCGTTCCCGCTTCCTCTTCCGGCCGCGTGCACTCCGTCTTCGTCCGGTGGCGTCCCGCTTCCGCCGCCCGCAAAGTGTTCGGTGAAATGTCCGCAAGACTCCGGCGTCGCAATTTTTGTCCGAGTTGTCCACCCTTCGAGGTGTTGCTACATGCGCGTGCGAGTGCTTCTTCCGGTGTCGCGTCGCCGTGACCACCCGTGTCCGTGTCGCGGTGCCCGCCCGTGCGTTTCTCCTTCCGGTGTCCGTTGCCGTGCTCCTACGTGCCCGCGCCCGTCAACGAGGATGACCGAGTACGACTACTTCCCCGCCCACTTCCACGACACCGACAAACGACGATGCCCCGGTTCCGCGACGACTACTTCCCCGACGTCGACTACTTCCTCTACGGACCGAAGACGTCGGTTTGGAACCCTAGTTCACCCGATCCAACGTGTGAACCCCAAACCGTAACCCTAAACCTATTTTATTAAATGTCATCTATCTTGTACATATCGCATCATAATTGCATGTGTTGCATCTCTTGGGTTCGGGGTGTAGCAATTCACCTAAATAATAATTATGGAATGTGTGGGGTGATAAATATATAATGCCCTATTCCATTTAATTTAATTAGATCACCCATGCCATGTGTTGTCGTGCTTACCAATATTTAATATTGCTGGTAAATAAATAACTTGCACCTAAATATTAATTGTCGGAATCCCGGTTCTGCTTAATTTGGATTAAGGGCATCTCGCATTGCATCTTGTCATGTCATTCATCTATCCCATGATCATGCTGGATCTTTTGCGCTTCCAGTGTTTGTTGCTTCTTCGCGGATACGACGTTGAGATGTGTGAGCAACGACAAGATATGCTTCCATGCGGGATTCCAGGCAAGCAAAGTTTGCTTGTTTACCTATACATTATCTTTCATTCCTGCCGTTGATCTCTGCTACCCTAGTTATCGATTCTTGAACTGCGATCCCATCACATGTTTATCCTGCAACCCATACAGCTTTATCCCCACAACCTAATACCCGTTGCATGTTTATTTGTTGGCCTTGCGAGTCGTAGCGCATGCTTAGAGTTGATTATGCGAGTCGTATGTTGGTCTTATCTTTCATCTGCTTAGTATGATAGATTGTTCTACTTTAATAAAATGCTATCTTGTATTGGGGTATTATAATTAAAAGATAAGGCACCAGGCGGAAGGCCTTGCGAGGTGCTTTGTTCTGCTCAGTGTCGACCTAGAGAACTGAGATTTTGTCCTCGGATCCAATTTTGAGCGCACTAACCACTTGTGGGAGGCCCTATGGAGCCCCCCTCGACTTTGAACGGATCTTTATCTTGTCCATGTGCCGCAACTAGTTCGGGTTTTCCATTTGCGCATATGCATGTGCACGATGATGATGATTGAGGAGAGGTTACTTGATACGGGGGTCATATAGGGGTGGTGCGCGCGAAGCGGACAGTTCCTACTGTGGTTTGAGCCGCATGGCACGTGGATACAAACTAATGAGTCCGCAATTGAGATTCGGCCGGACTCTTGACGCGCGTAACAACTCATATGGGTGGCACTTGGACTTGCTGTAGTGAAGGAATAAGTCGTGTTGAGAAGCCCTGATGCTTGCTTGGGTTGATCATGCGAGTATGGGTACAGTAGTGCACCCCTGCAGGGTATAATCTTATCGATGAGCCGTGTCCACGGTTATGGACGACTTTGGTGATGATGCTGGCTAACAAGATCTAGACAACTTGCACCTAATTAATGTTAATTAATTTGACTAGTAATATAGAATTATTTTCACCATAAATTATAACTAAAACTGTTCAATGTGTGAGTTTCCCGAATTGCTTCCTCATATTTGGTTGAGGGGGTTAATTCGAGAATGAGTTATGTTTGGTGTTAGTTGTAGATGTTTACTTTATGCGCTCTCTTATCCCTCTCTAATTAGACGGAACTTGTAGCGTGCCTCTTTAGGTTGCTAGTGCTGCTGCCGCTAAGTCCACCTACCCCATATTTTGGGAGATGGTGTAGAAAGTAGGCAAGTCGGTTTTGCTTGCCAGGAAGTGCCCTGACCCTCTTTTGGGATGTGCTTTATGTGCAGTTAACAGGTTTGAAGTCTGACGACGTTAGCTTGGGAATCCCTCCGGCTTGGCTGGGCAGGGATATGGCGTCATCGCTTATCTTCAGGACTCTTAGTCCAATTTGCATCTTATCCGTAGTCGGATACTATTCTGCTTCCGCTGTCATTTGTATCTTTGTATTGTATATTTGTATCTTGACTCGTTCGAGTCGTTGTTGTATTATGTCTTCTGTTGTATTTGTGGATGTATCGGAACTGTTGTAATGTTATCACAATTCCACCCACATAATGCGCATGTTTCGGCGTGCACATTATGTCTGGTGGGCGACATAAAATCGTTATTATGCGGATTTCGGCGGGAACGCTTAAATCTACATAGTACCGATTATAGGCGTCACAGGTGGTCCACAGCGGCCTTGGTGCGAAGCCCGCACCTCCCCGGAGAGCCCTCCGCGCCTGAGGCCTCCCCTTCATCAGCTTCCTCCTCCACGGGGCGCGAGGGCGCCACCACGAAGGCATCTTCGTCGCCTGACAAGATATCGCGAATCTCGTCAGCAAGAGGCCCAGCCTAGCAGAGGAGACCTCCCCAGTTGTGGCTTCCTCCTTGCCCAGGCCAGCTCCGGAAGCCGAGGGAGAATCGGCCCCCTCCGCTCCCCGCGGGGCCGGCAGCGGCACATCAGAGTCTGTCGGGCCTGTCGGGGAGAACGAAGGCATCCCTTCCAGGCGGGCCATGCGCTCTGTCAGGTTGTACTGATGAAGGGGCCGGAGCGCCGCGTGGACCTCATCCGCGGGGAGCACGGAGGGGTTGACGAAGAGCGCGGAGAGGATGTTGTCGACGACGTCCTTGTCGTTGTCCTCGACGTGGAGCCGCATTTTGTCGTTCGGCCCCGAGTACATCCACATGGGGACCGAGTGAGCTTGGAGGGGCGCGATGCGGTGTGTCACAAAGTCCGCCACGACCATCTGCCCCGTGAGGCCCTCCTCACGAAGGAAGCTCAGGCGCCCCATCAGGCTCGCATTCTTGGCGCCGTCGAACGTAGCCTTGCCCCAATGAGAGTTCTTCACCGGAGGCTTGTCAGGGACCTCGAGGAAGGCGCAGGGACGCTCCACCCCGACGAAGAACCACTTCTGGCGGAAGTCGTCTACCTTCTTCGTCACGGACGTGATGGCCTTGCCCTCGCTCCAGGACATGGGGATATAGACGCCCCCCATGCCGTCGACGATGCGGAACGAGACGCACCCGGAGCGCTCGTTCTTCGCCGTGTTCCGGAGCGCGTAGAAGCACAGGAAGAGCCCCACAGTGGGCTTCAGGCCCAGGTACGCCTTGCAGAGGTAGGCGA
Organism: Poa annua; assembly: GCA_026929855.1. Classification (NCBI taxonomy): domain Eukaryota; kingdom Viridiplantae; phylum Streptophyta; class Magnoliopsida; order Poales; family Poaceae; genus Poa; species Poa annua. The sequence goes on along the minus strand of CM049428.1, from coordinate 866,627 downwards.
AGACAGCGAAAATGAGGATGGAGTTGGGGTGCAGGTGCAGCAGTTGCACCTGGTAGAACGCCAACACCGCCTCCAGGAACGGAGAGAAGGGAGGCACCAGTCCCGCGGCCAGGCAGTGCTGTAAGACCGGGAAAAATCCCCGCGGGCGCTTCCCGTGCGCCGCAGGCTTCAGGGCGGTGGCGCCATGCTCGTTCGTCCGGTCCGCCACCAGGTATCGGACCTTGGAGAGCGCCTTCTCGTTGACGCGGACGCCGAGCAGCGCCCCGCCCATCACGGTCTCCGCGGCCTCCGCCTGGGAGGAGGACTCCGCGGCGGCCTTGCCCTTGCTCTTGAGAGGACTCTGAAGGAGATATGCCCTAGAGGCAAATAAATAAGTAGTATTTATTGCGTTATCTCATAAGTTTATAATAGGTTTGTGTATTATGCTATAACTGTATTAATCGGAATTGTTAATACACGTGTGATACATAGACAACCAGGTCCCTAGCAAGCCTCTATATGAGCTAGTCCATTGGGCAACAGTTGATCGAGATTCCCGATCAAGGACAATGACGTCGGTTGACAATGGGGTCATCTTGTTAGTTGAATAAGGTGGTGGACATACGCAAAGTATTGCAATAAGATCGTATTACGATGTTTGTCATTTGCAATAGATAAGAGTATGATAGCTTATTCCTTAGACCGTGAGACCGTACTTATTGTTGCTTCGTAGGAGTGCTTTGAGAGTATCAAACGTTGTGTCTTATATAGCATGACAATAACGGTGTCCATCTTGGGTATTCCAAAAGAGCATCGAGACGTAAGGATCAAGAGCGGGATTTGTTCATTCTTGTAATGGAAAGATACTCTGGGCCCACTCGGTGATATTGCATCTATATAGCTGCAGCTTATGACTAGGTCATGGAGATGTAATATCGCAGACGAGTTAATAACCTTCGTCGGTAACGAGATACAGCAAAGGCATCGGTGTGTCTACGATCATATCTCGGACAAGGTAGTATCGCAGAGACAAAGGGAATGAATATCATACTTATGGTTCAACGACGATATTCGTGGAATGCACAGGGGTCGTCATATATTTCCAGGTATCCCTGACGATCATTGGTGAGCGGAGTGTCTCGACCATGTCTGGAGTGTTCCCGAACCGTAGCGTAACAAACTTAAGGTCTTAGCGACGCTAGGAGATAGGTTCTGGAATTTTATAGGTTTTTGTTGGAGAGAGAGAAATGATCCGGAAAGAGTTCCGGTGGTCCGGAAGGAGTTCCGGAGAGGTCTGGAATGGTTCCAGGAATGTCCGAAAGTTGTTCGGGTGGTCCGAAAGAGTTTTCGGAGTCACGGGATATTGAATTATATATAAATATATTAATTATGAATTAATGGGTTTTTATATTAACTTAATATTAATTAAATAAAGGAAAAAGGGGGCTCCCACCTATATGGGCCCTAAGAGGGCCCAAGAGGGGGAGCCGCACCTCAAAGGGGGGTGGGCCCCATTGTCTGGTTCGGCCAGCCCATGTGGGGGCCGAACCCCCCCTCCCATGTCCTTTGTTTAGGTCCACATGGGGGAGCCAAGGGGTTTGCACACCCCCTTCCCCCTTTATATAGCAAGTCATATTAATTGATTTAATTCACAGGAAATTCAATTAATTCCCGATTTCTCTCTCGATCTCGTGGTTCCCAAGTTGGAGCCGCGCCGAGCTGAGGAAGGGGGTCTCTCTCCACCTAAGCCATACCGCAGAGCGCCGTTGCTCTGCAGGATTCCAGATAAGATCTACTCCTGCGATTTCAGCTGGATCTGAATGACCGGGAGTTGTCGCTAGGTTCCGTATGTTTGCGAGTGCTCGGAGGCTACTCTATTGAGGAGCTTGGGCGACGTCGTCTCGCCCCCTGCAGACGCCACGCCTCCCCCCTCTGCTGCCGGCGCGTCAGCCCCGGTGCTGGCGCTCTGCCTTCTTCCGCCCGACGCCCTTCGACGCAGATCATCGTCGACAACCCCGGCGTCATCGACTCCGACATCGCGGCAAGTTCTCCGCGACCTCGAGGTCGGCTACGTACGACTTCATCGTCAACGCTTGTGCGGGAGCGTAATCCCCGCTATCGGTCTACATGGAGGTAATGTAACCCGTTCCGCCACCGTTATCGCATGTACTAGATAGATAGATCCTGGCTAGTTAGGGTTTCGCTCGCTAGAAAATTATTGTTTTCTGCACCGTAACCCCTTCAGTGGTATCAGAGCCGATCTATGTGTAGTACTGTTGGTACGGTTAGAACTCATGTTGAATGAGGGCGTCTTTCTTATATTTGCTACCCTCTAGCGTGCACTTGTGATGCCTTCGGTATTGAGTTGATGAAGCGGCCCGGACCGACTTTACGCGTACGCTTACGCGAGACTGGTTCCACTACTGACATACGGCTTGCACCGTATCTGTGGCTGGCGGGTGTCTGTTTCTCTCTCTCTAGTCGGCAAAGCATTTTCAATGGAGGGCCCGAAAGGGATGCTTAAACATGCAATTATACGATCGACGTTGTGGTACAAAGTTCGTAGGTAGGGAAGCGGTTCTCTTACGAATAAGCCTATATGCCACGTAAAACTTGCAAAACTAGATAAAGCTAGAGGCGTCTAACTTTGTTTTGCAGAGGCATTATTTTATGTGACATGGTTACGGTAAGTTTTGATATTACTCGTACTGTCGGAGGCAATGGAGGGCTCTGTAGACTCGGAGCCATGCCGGGGCGCCGGGGGCCAGGCACATGGCGCCATGAAGGTCCAGGCGCATCGACCATGTCACATCGCACTTCATTGCATCATTATTGTGTGCTGTTGTGTGTGCATCCTATTGATTGCTTATATGCTAGATATACAACGGTAGCATCATAAATAGGATGATCCCTAACAAATACCAAAATTGTGTTCTCCCTCGTTGCGCACCACCAAGAAAGTTCTATGTTATGAGGCAGGCCGTGATGATCGGGTGTCACACATCTCGTCGTTCGCATACAGTGGGTGTAAGCCATGTTGCACGCGCAGGTCTTCGAGGTTTGATTGGCGAGCCTAGCATACTCAGAGGTATGGCCTCGGAACACGGGAAGATCGAAAGATCGAGCACGAGTCACAGAGTTGTTGTGATCGACATGTTATGTCCACCTTTGAAGCTGTGCTGCCGGCCGTGATGATCGGGGGTAGTGTGGTGGATGAGGGTCGTGTAATCGCCATTATTATTTTTAGGGATAATAATCTTGGTGTGGTGTGTTTTTGATAATGAGATTATAGAACTAAAACTCACCTATATATTATAAACTTATCTTACCTCTTTTGCGATCACATCTGGAGACTACGGAACTACACTTCGGTTGCTTCCTCAAGAGCTCGGATTCTACCTTAGAAGCCGACGGGTCCAACTTCATCAGCTGGTGCATTGGTTTTAGAAACATTCTCCAAACACAACAAACATCCTATATGTGCTAGAACATTAGTTAGGAATTAGACCAGATGATTCTGATAGCAAGGAGAAAGATGATGAGTTCCGTAAGCATCATGATATTTTCATGGAAGTGAAGGTCGTCATGAGCGTATGCCTAGCACCAGAGTTGAAAGTTGTATTCAACACCTGGAGCCATATGTTATGATTGATGCGATCAAAGGTCACTTCAAAGATGAATTGAGTCTTGAGAAGTTCAGACAGCTTAGAAAGTTCCGGACCATTCACATGGGGAGCATACCTGTCTGGAGACTCAGTTGAAGAAGTTGTGTGACATCTACTTCAGGCTTACGAATATCTACGATTTCTAGATAGCGAACTCCAGTGCAATAGAGATTGCTCTTTACCTCCTAGCTGTGAATAGCATGTGCGTGAATATGCTATAGAGACACGGTGAGCTTCTTCACGTTCGTGAACAAGTTCAAATCTCTAAAAGTTGATTCATCGAAGAAGAGTTCTTCGACGCTATGGGTATATTTGATATACGAAGATATAAATGTATTCTTCTCATACTTGATGAAAAGTGTTTGATAATTGTTCTGTTTGTGAAACAGTCCCTGATTATCACAAGTATGTGGCGAAGGGTGACGTGACAGTGCACGAGTGATGGCTAGTTCATGGCCAGTAGTGCTCACGCCCTCGAGATATCATATTAGTCATCATCAATAGTTTTTTGATAAGACATTTTGTAATAGTGAGAATGTGATCTAGTTTGGTGTCTTGAATGTTACAAGACATAATTATTCATATAGAACACATCAGTTGTTTTATGTTATGGAACAAAGCAGTTGTTTCATGTTATGAGTAATTTGCATCACATCTCAATTACATTATGCGTATGATATACATTTATAATAGCAGGAATGATATATAAAATCATGTGTCCAAAGAGCAAACACCATCGAATTTAGTCATAAAGGCAATGAAAGAAGTAATGGATAATTTTGGTCCGTTTAAGTATTTCGAGTGCCAAAATTGATTAAGTTTGAAATGCAGTATTGAAGTTGCAATACTAGAGGAAATTGATTGAGAGTCATTTTTAATGATTAATCAATGGTGTTTTGCTTGATCCGAATTCTTCTATGATTTTGGTAAATAGGAGTATTTGCCCGATAAATTATGGAGTCTGAAATTAATTTGATAATAGATCAAATGGGGTTTTTCAGAAGAAAGATTAGTGAATATTGTATTCACAAGATTCGATCAAAGGACAATATTTTGAATCATGGTTTCAACACAAAAGACTTGTGGAAATTTGTTTTCACAATATTATAATGTCATATATGGTGATATGTGGGGAATTATAATTATGCTCTATTTTAAATAAATAAAGTGTGGTCTGTCAGAATCTGTCTTAGAATCTACTAATATGTCCAAAACATTATAGTCGATGTCCACTTTAGAAAATAGATATTTTTCTCAACGAGAATTCGTGAGATCGACAGTAGTGTCGACGTGTATATGATTACGATAATTCGGAGTATACATGAATAGTTCTTTGTAGATTACTCACACAGGATGAGAGTATATTCCAAAACCAAATAGAAACAAAACTCAGTTTGTTGTCTATGTAATTCCGAGGAAAATATGAATTTTCGAATTACGGTTTATGGATTGGAATTAGAAGCTTGAAATAAAGTGTCAGACATATGTTGGAAGGTGTTCCAAAGAGTATATGTCTGCTAATGAAAATTTGGTGATTAAGAGTGAGGGAGACTAGAAAATTGTTTTCTGCTTGCAATCCTCTTCATAAAGATCATAATATTTTCATGAAAGAAACTTCTAAATAAAGTTTTGTTATATTTAATATTGCTGTCAGGTCACAGCACTGTATTAAGTATTTCAGATCTTGTTGACAGATCAAGGTGCACTTTATGAATACAAAGAAAGTTGAGAAAATATCGGAATACGAACAAAGGCTTTTTGAGCCTGGAAATCCAAAGTTGCATTTGAAAGGATTAAGAGAGTAATTGTTGCTGCAATTCTTATTAGAGGAATAAGATTGTTTAATCGTCATATAAGGTGTTATATGAGAAATGTGACTATAAGAAAGACGCGGTAGCATGTATTGTCGAGAAATGTGTCTTGGACAAGATCAAATTTGTTGACTACATTTATGTAGACATGCTTGAAGTCTGAGGGATTTGTATTAATGTAATATTGTAGTTTGTATTAAATTCGAATTGATAGTAGATCAATGATTTTGGTTTAACCAAGATGTCGATTTAAGTGGGAGTCATAGTTAGTTCACTCGGGAGAAATATGTGAAGAACATATTTTTGAGTGGGAGCTTGGGAACTCAAATATGTGGATAACATGTTTTTGAGTGGGAGCTCGTGTTATCAAATATGTGGAGACATATTTTGAGTGGGAGTCGAATTCATCTTGTGTAGTTAACACATTGTGAAACTGTACCAATAGAATAGGATGAAGTTGTAAAACTATTTAAAAGTTAGTGTCTATTTTGAAATAGAACGGGAATTTTAAATAGTTAGTCGAGTTGTGTTGGATTATATCTGAGGAGTCAGAATAGAATCAAAAGGATGGTCCTTTGGAATCCAATTGGTCATTAAGAGTAATGATGCATGAAGGAAATGGTTGTATGACATGTGGGTCTATTGTGTATATATTAGACATCATACAGAAACCATATTATCTGCTCGATAAAATATAACCGATGTTCTTGGAGTAAAGAACAGTTATGAAAGTAAATTTGGAATTTACTGGAAGTAGAAGTGCGTTAGTTAAGGGATTGACATTTGAATGTCAAGTTTTCTACATTGGTGTGAAAGTATGTAGATATCGCGAGTTTGTAATTGTTACAAGGGGCTCTGCATGGCTGAGTGTGTTTTTCAGGGCAGTTATCTGGTTAGTATAATCAGAGTAAGCGCTGGGAAGCAGAAGTCTCACTTAGTTACGGTATTTGCATATATGTTGTAAGACAACATGGTGATATCAAACAAGTTGATGCCAGTGAATCGCAAAAGCATGTACAATCATGGATTGTGCAGTAACACTTTTTCACGAGCAAGCATTATCAAATGATTCTTATTTGATAAGGGATTCTGATAAAGTAAAATGCAGCTAGTTTATTTGTACTCTAGTGCAAGTGGGAGACTGAAGGAGATATGCCCTAGAGGCAAATAAATAAGTAGTATTTATTGCGTTATCTCATAAGTTTATAATAGGTTTGTGTATTATACTATAACTGTATTAATCGGAATTGTTAATACACGTGTGATACATAGACAACCAGGTCCCTAGCAAGCCTCTATATGAGCTAGTCCATTGGGCAACAGTTGATCGAGATTCCCGATCAAGGACAATGACGTCGGTTGACAATGGGGTCATCTTGTTAGTTGAATAAGGTGGTGGACATACGCAAAGTATTGCAATAAGATCGTATTACGATGTTTGTCATTTGTAATAGATAAGAGTATGATAGCTTATTCCTTAGACCGTGAGACCGTACTTATTGTTGCTTCGTAGGAGTGCTTTGAGAGCATCAAACGTTGTGTCTTATATAGCATGACAATAACGGTGTCCATCTTGGGTATTCCAAAAGAGCATCGAGACGTAAGGATCAAGAGCGGGATTTGTTCATTCTTGTAATGGAAAGATACTCTGGGCCCACTCGGTGATATTGCATCTATATAGCTGCAGCTTATGACTAGGTCATGGAGATGTAATATCGCAGACGAGTTAATAACCTTCGTCGGTAACGAGATACAACAAAGGCATCGATGTGTCTACGATCATATCTCGGACAAGGTAGTATCGCAGAGACAAAGGGAATGAATATCATACTTATGGTTCAACGACGATATTCGTGGAATGCACAGGGGTCGTCATATATTTCCAGGTATCCCTGACGATCATTGGTGAGCGGAGTGTCTCGACCATGTCTGGAGTGTTCCCGAACCGTAGCGTAACAAACTTAAGGTCTTAGCGACGCTAGGAGATAGGTTCTGGAATTTTATAGGTTTTTGTTGGAGAGAGAGAAATGATCCGGAAAGAGTTCCGGTGGTCCGGAAGGAGTTCCGGAGAGGTCTGGAATGGTTCCAGGAATGTCCGAAAGTTGTTCGGGTGGTCCGAAAGAGTTTTCGGAGTCACGGGATATTGAATTATATATAAATATATTAATTATGAATTAATGGGTTTTTATATTAATTTAATATTAATTAAATAAAGGAAAAAGGGGGCTCCCACCTATATGGGCCCTAAGAGGGCCCAAGAGGGGTAGCCGCACCTCAAAGGGTGGTGGGCCCCATTGGCTGGTTCGGCCAGCCCATGTGGGGGCCGAACCCCCCCTCCCATGTCTTTTGTTTAGTCCCACATGGGGGAGCCAAGGGGTTTGCACACCCCCTTCCCCCTTTATATAGCAAGGCATATTAATTGATTTAATTCACAGGAAATTCAATTAATTCCCGATTTCTCTCTCGATCTCGTGGTTCCCAAGTTGGAGCCGCGCCGAGCTGAGGAAGGGGGTCTCTCTCCACCTAAGCCATACCGCAGAGCGCCGTTGCTCTGCGGGATTCCAGATAAGATCTACTCCTGCGATTTCAGCTGGATCTGAATGACCGGGAGTTGTCGCTAGGTTCCATATGTTTGCGAGTGCTCGGAGGCTACTCTATTGAGGAGCTTGGGCGACGTCGTCTCGCCCCTGCAGCCGCCGCGCCTCCCCCCTCTGCTGCCGGCGCGCCAGCCCCGGTGCTGGCGCTCTGCCTTCTTCCGCCCGACGCCCTTCGACGCAGATCATCGTCGACAACCCCGGCGTCATCGACTCCGACATCGCGGCAAGTTCTCCGCGACCTCGAGGTCGGCTACGTACGACTTCATCGTCAACGCTTGTGCGGGAGCGTAATCCCCGCTATCGGTCTACATGGAGGTAATGTAACCCGTTCCGCCACCGTTATCGCATGTACTAGATAGATAGATCCTGTCTAGTTAGGGTTTCGCTCGCTAGAAAATTATTGTTTTCAGCACCGTAACCCCTTCAGACTCATGGTCACGGGTGCGGAGGTGGAAGGAGTCGGAGAGCAGAAACTCGCAGGAGAGCGTGGAGGCGGAGAGCTCTGTGGAGCGGAATTTTCTGCGAGAAGTTGGAAACGGTAACGGATCCCTGCCGCAGCGCTCAGGCTTTATGTCCTCTCCGAGAGCAGTTACCGGGACGTGGTGGGACCCCCCACGACTCACGCCCCAGATCGTGCGAAGTCGTTGATCGTCCAAGTGCCGTGTGGCTCGGGTCGGCTGGGCACTAAGGACCCACGACGCTTCGCCTAAGCCCATGGGCTCATTCGTGCCTATCATGGGCCCGGGGGCTACTGTCGTTCCAGTGGGAACTGGGGTACCAAGAGCCCATTCCCCCCAGGCCTCGCTCGCGGGCCAGACGGACGAAACGACTAAGGACCAGGCGTCACCGCCTGACGGGACCCTCGAGAGGCGATCCCCCTCGAGGGCCTGAAGAGGAGGCGAGGGCCTCAAGCGACCCCTCGCCTCAGGGGATCCTCCCCGTCAAGGAACCAACCCGCCTTAGGGAAGTCCGGCAAGAATCTCCCCCCAGGCCTGGAGGGAAACGTCGTCGCCAAGGAATCCCGGCAGAGCGCACGTGGCCACGCTCGTACAGAGGCGCTCACACCCCCGTCGCTGTCCCTGGCGATAAAGCGGTCAACAAAGTTGCGCCGCCTGCTGCACAGCTGTGAGGACCTTCTACTCTGACGATAAAGCAGGTGGACGGCGCAACGCTCCAACGGAGATCGTCATCGCGGGCTCCACCATAGAGACTGCCCGCTCTGCGGATAGTACGAGCGCGGTCGGCCGCCTGTCGGCCACGGCGCCACCTTTATCAACAATGGACCGAGTCCATGGACGAATGGAGCGCGGTGGACTCGTGCTCCACCCCGCCACTGGCAAGTGGGAGCCACCTTGAAGGCCAAGCCGAAGAAGAAGGCCCGAGGCGCCTATAAAAGAGAGGAGACATCCATCGTAGCAAGGGTCGGCTCTTTGCGTGCAAAACACCCTTGTAAACCCTAGCAGCTCTGGTTAGGTTAGCCTCTGACTGGAGGAGAAAGAAGATCATCGCTTCCCTCCCCAGGCAAGAACTCCTCAAGGGGGCTTCCGGCAAGCTCAATTGTACTGTAATCTCCCACATATAATACAGACAGGCAGGAGTAGCGGTCTTACCTCCTCACGAGGGGTGAATAGCTCACATGCGACGTCGTTGAGCGTAATCGTTCAAAATGCGATGGAGTTGGCTAGAATAGCTCGCATGCGACGCCTGATCGCCGAATAAATAGCTTTCGTGCGACGGAGTGACTTAACCGCAAAAGACAGGTTAAGACCGGACCCCGCTGGGACCCACACTTAAACCGGACCCGCATAAGCTTCTCCACGTCATAAGATCCATCTTGCCCCCGTGCCGGATCAGCCATCCCCGCGAGCTGCTCTCGTTCCCCTTCTTCTCTGGCGAACCCCTTCTTCTCCGGCGAATCCCTTCTTCTCCGCCGGCATGCTGTCGAGCTCTGCTTCCGCCTCCCACTCCAAGTGGCCACGCCTCGGTCCAGTTACGCTAGGAAGCTGCCCTGAGTGCGGACGGACGGCGTCGCTGAAGCGGCGGGTGACCACGAGCGACAAGAACGGCAACAAAGGACGCGAGTATGTGAAATGCGAGAGCAAAGAACAACCGGGGGAGGTGAGATTTGTGTTTCCCCTCTCCCAATTTCGTTATATGTTTGGTCAATTTTAATTTCTCATCTGATTTGATTTTTTATCCGATTTGGGGGGTCGATTTGGGTATGCATCTGATTTGATTTGGTTTCTCATTCGTATTTGCAGGATTCGCCTCCATGCGAACACTTCGAGTGGCTTGATGCATATATGAAGAGGATTCAAGAGGAGGGCAATTCTTTGGGGGTAGCTTCGATGCAGAATGGGGCGTGGAAGGAATCGAGTTCTGCCCTGGCTACGGTGCAGAATGGGTTGCAGAAGGACGAGTTGAAGAAGATGACCAAGCAGCTGGAGAAACTTGTCGATCTGAAGAAGCAGAGCAATGTGCTGGCTGCAATTTTTTATGTATGTGTAATTGTTCTTGTAGTTTTCTATTTGTCGATCATTAGTTAGAAAAGAATGTAGTTTAGGTTGCAGTTTGTAGACATGATCAATTTGTCTATGGCTAAGACATGGAATATATGCACATTCAGTGTGTGCAATGTTCAGTGTGTTGGTTTGTTTAGTTTCAGTTCGGATGTTCTGTGTTTGCAATGTTCAGTTCAGAGAAGAAGAAGAAATTGAGAAGAAAACGTGTGTGCAAAGCCCATGTAAAACTAGCCGAGTCCAATGTTATACCGCGCAAGGCCCATTAAAAAAACAAACGTGCACTAAAAAAAGACTAGCAGAAAGGGCTAGGGCCCATGTAAACCTAAAACTAAATTACGTGCACACACTTTAGGCTACGTTTGGTACCGAAGTATTTTTGAAGTATATAGGGAATACTTTGGTTTCTAAAAATACTGAAGTATTAAATACTTTAACGTGTTTGTACCTAATAAATAATGTGGTTTACAAACTGAAGTATTGTCTAAAAGTGTAGTTTTTTTTAAGAATTCTATAAAGAGGTCCGACCCTCTTTTTCCCAAAACTGAGAAAGGGAGAAAAACTGTAGTTTTTGTTTGCCTGGCGTTGTAATACTTTAGTTTAGCAATACTGCAGTTTTGAGAAAACTTTACTGCCAAACTAGGCCTTAGTCACAATAATAAAAGGATGCTTGTTTTTTCTTTTGCTTATGTTATTTTCTTTATTATTTCATTATTTCCATAGCATTTTAATGGTGAGTAAGTTTAGGTTTAAAACACGAGCACACACTACTTTTTATTTCATTGTTTCGCACATTTGTAAAACACGAGCACTTTTTCACACATTTGTAGAACACGAGCACACACAACTTTTTATTAGCACGAACAAACATGGGGCACAAACACAAACATTTTCATATAGGAAATAAACCTAAAAGAGGGGCATATATGCCCAAGTAAACCTAAGACAAACGGGTACCCAAGATCAACATTGATGGCATAAACCTAAGCCAAACATGGAAATAAAGCTAGCTAAAAGAAACCGAAACATTCGAGCACGCAAACAAACTAGAACGACACACAAACATTGATCAACTCCTTCTTCACTTCTTCTTGGCTCTCCTTGCGGGTGGCTCACTCGTCATCCTCCATGTCGTACGGGAGGGAGTGCACGGCGCCGTTGTAGCGGATGATGTCGGTGAAGTCCGTGAAGACGTTGTAGTTCGTGAATGCGATGAACTCGCACCCACGCCAATACACCTGGCCGAGGAGATGGTGAGCGTCGAACAAGTTGGTGAAGGTGACGGTGTAGTCGATCACAAGCGAGATGTTGCCGTCATAGTACTCCTCAAGCCGGAACATGCGTGGCGAGCCCGCAGGGAGGTGACGGTAGCCGGAGGAGAGGAAGAAGTGTGCTACATCCCTTGCACCCCTCCACCTCGAAAATGCCCACACTCGCAGCTTGTTCTCGACGACGACCCCGGGCGGAAACCGTATCTCCGGCACGGTGGCAGGGCGTCGGAACGTCGGTTCGTTGTACTGCATGATGGCTAGAGTTGGAGTTTCTTGTTTGAGAGAGAAGAGGAGGAAGGATGTGTCTTGAGAGAAGAGTGAGAGAGAAGATAAGAAGAGGGGGGCGTTATATAGCCGAGAGTGAAAGAAATGGATGGTGCGGTGGCGTTTCTAATCATGAACGTGGCACTTATGAGGAGAGCATCCAAAACGGCCGCACACAACGCTCCCTTTCACCCGTGATGCAAAAAAAGAAGCTGGCTCGCTTGCTTCCTTTCACCCGTGATGCAGAAGAAGCGCTGCGACGGCTGAGACGATGCGCTGCGGCCGGCTGCGGCCCACTTTGACTGCGATGACTGAGACGATGCGAGCTGCGTAATAGCCGTGCTGCGACGCTGAGACGATGCGAGCTGCGTAAATAGCCAGGCTAGGACCCTGCATGAGCCATGCATGGCACGTTAGAGGCTAGGATGCGTGGACGTGTTGCGCATCAGCGCATGCATGGCAGGCCTAGGGGAAGCTAGAGGATAAACAAAGCAAACGCTGGCCCAACGGCCCAACGGTCTCACGCTCAACATTTCCCGCGTCACAGAGGGAAAAAACGGTGGCCAATCATGTCCGACAAACGGTGCTCCCACGGATCGCTCGCGATTCATTCTAGAAGACCTAATCGCACGGTAGCAGTTTAGCGCAACAGAGTGAGATGAACGGTCCATGATGCGTTTCAAATAGGCTGAATTTGAAATAATCATAAGATATTAAAAAAATCAAAAAATTGCAAATCCAGTGCACATGCTATTATTATGTACTGTACGAGCAGCTCCAATTGATAAACAAGGTTTAGATACATATTAAACAAGAGATCCTTCAATATGGTGTGAAATAGGCCGAATTTAAAATAATCATAAGATATTCAAAAAAATATCAAAAAAATGCAAATCCAGTGCACATGGGCTTGTTTTGTCATGTAGTATCTGGTGCAACTGAGAAATCAAGGTTTATACGTAAGATATTCAATTAACATCAAAAAAATGAAATCTCAAATCTCAAACTAAGACTGCTTCAATATGGTATGAAATCTCACATCTCAACTGCTTTAATATGTGTTTATCTGCTGAATATGTTAGTAAATGACAAAGTAAGACCATGTGCACTGGATTTTCATTTTTTTTGAGCTTTTGTGAATATCTTATGATTATTTCAAATTGGATTGACTTTTGTTGACCTGGTTTTGAAATAATCATAAGATATTCATAAAAAATCAAAAAAATGCAAATCCAGTGCACATGGTCTTACTTTGTCATGTACTAACATCTTAAACTGAAAAACATATATTACACAACAAATGCTTCAATATGGTATGAAACCCCACATCTCAAACTATGAACTCTATAGTTCGAGATGTGAGATTTCATACCATGTTGAAGCATGTCTTGATTAAAATGTATCTTTGCCTTGTTTATCAGTTGGAGATGTTAGTATATGACAAACTAAGACAATGTGCACTGGATTTTCATTTTTTTGAGCTTTGGTGAATATCTTATGATTATTTCAAATTGGATTGACTTTTGTTGACCTGGTTTTGAAATAATCATAAGATATTCATAAAAAATCAAAAAAATGCAAATCCAGTGCACATGGTCTTATTTTGTCATGTACTAACATATTAAACTGAAAAACATATATTACACAACAAATGCTTCAATATGGTATGAAACCCCACATCTCAAACTATGAACTCTATAGTTCGAGATGTGAGATTTCATACCATGTTGAAGCATGTCTTGATTAAAATGTATCTTTGCCTTGTTTATCAGTTGCAGATGTTAGTATATGACAAACTAAGACAATGTGCACTGGATTTGCATTTTTTTGAGCTTTTGTGAATATTTTTTGAATATTTCAAAAACTGGTCAACAAAAGTCAAACCAAATTTTGAACAAATTTTGAGTTAAAAATTAGTCTATCATACTATATTAGTGCAATAGATGTTAACCCTAGAGTTTGAGATCTTTTGGAGAAGGTCGAAAAAATGAGAATATTAGAAATGGGGGTGTTTAGGCTACCTTTGAAGCACATTTCTAGCACATTTCGACGACGATGAGTTGTACCTCACAAAATGGTTAGAATTTCATGAACTAACGTGCATAACTCTACATGAAACAATGAAACATCATATATCAAACTATTGCATGAGATCATAATTCAAATTCTTTTCATCAACAATGTTTTTCAAATATGAATATCTGTTTAAATTCAAATTTGAATCCGATTCAAATCAACATCACAACACATAAGTTTATTACATGAATGAAAAACAGTTCTCAATGGTCCAACTCTAGTGCTTTTGCTTCTTCCCACTCTTCTTTGCACTACTTGGGTCGACATTGCATAATTTGTTCACGCTTCTGAACTTCATACCAGGAACACTCGACCCCCACTTCTTTTGCACCCTATCATGTCCAACAGGTTCAGCAACATCAACCAGGCCATCTGCAACAAGAACATCTGCATCAGACTGAACCATAAGCTCCAGAACAGGTTCAGCACCATCCCCAACCTCCAGAACAGCTTCAACAGCATCAGACTGAACCAGAACATCTTCAGAATGAACCACTAACTGAAGAACAGGTTCAGGTTCAGATTGAATCAAAACCTGAAGAACAGGTTCAGTTTGCATCTGAATCTGCACACTTCTCTTCTTTTTAGAACCATTGACTCTTGGCTTTTTTGTTGGCCATATTTCATCAACAACAAGAGGTGGGCCTTTTTCTCCACGCTTTCTTCTGAAAAACAAAGCATGTATAAAAGGGGTTATTAACTAACACAAGCAGCAATAAGAAGAATGTATAAAAGAGAAAGATGTACATACTTAGGCCTTTCCGGCGTGTAACGACATTTGGGTGAATTAATTCTATGCCCAAGTTCCTCACACAGCTTGCATCTATTTGGGTTGCCTTTTTGGGGCCTTTTAGGTTTTTCAGGTTTATCCTTTTCCCTCTTTTTGCTACTCCCAGCTTTCTCAAACCATGCTTTGAATCTACTCTGTTTTGGCCTTCCTGCCTTTCTTCTTGACATGGGAGGACACATGGAAAACTGAATAGGCACTTCTGGCCATTGAGACTGGTCTGTCAAAGCTGGAATAGGAGTTGCATATGCAGCCCTAAATCTTGTCACTGAATAATACTCATGCAAATATGGGTGCATGTTTAACCTGGGTTTGGAGGCCAAAAACAGTATAGCATGCACGCATGGCTTCCCGGTGTGTTGCCACTCTAGACATGTGCATTCATGTAAGTCAATGTTAACAACATGCCTTTTTGCAGTATTGGTATCTCTCACTTCAGCACCCCATAATGAAGCTTTGTCAACTGACAAATGGTTAAGCCCTCTGCTCCTGTTGACCACTTGTTGTACCACTGCAGGAAGCTTATCCCCTTGAAGTAGAGCACCAATTTTGCTTCTTAATTCCCACCAACCCATCATCAAGATCCTAATTTGGTCAACCAAGTCATGGACAGGCAAGCTTTTCAGCTCCTTCACCCTGTTGTTAAAGCTTTCGGCCAAATTGTTGTTTATATGATCACATTTGATGTTAGTATTGAAATCTGCCCTATACCATAGAAGAGAATGATATGTGTTCAACCATGGTGCAAATTCAGGGCATGCTGCCATTACCTTACCAAGGTGATGTGAATGTGTTTGTTTGGTGTAGGATCTTGCTGCTGGCCACATACGCCCGAATTCATCTCCTCTGAACTTTTTGATCAAATTCATCCACAAATGGCCAAAGCACTCCCTCTGCTCAGCATGGGGGAAAACATTTTTTACTGCATTTTCCAACCCTTTACATGCATCTGTGTGAATGGCCAAGGGTGACACTGGACCTAAGCATCTTTTCAGCTGCATCATGAACCATGTCCACGATACCTCTGTCTCTGATTGAAACAAACCAATTGCAACAGGGAACATCCAATTGAATCCATCTAGTGCGTTGCATGCTGCCAATTGGCCATTCCACTTTCCAGTCAGAAAAGATGAGTCAATGCTCAAATATGGACGACACCCCGCTTTGAATCCATCAATGCAAGGCTTCAAACACATAAAAAACTTGGAGAAATATACCTTGCCATCTGCATTTACCTCAGTATCTATCTCCACTGAACTCCCAGGTGACCTCTTTTCCACCTCAGCTTTAAAATTGTACAACATCCTAAAATTATTTGCCCAATCCAAACTGTGGTATACTTTAGTACAATACTGTACTTTAGTTCTAAGTCCACTTTGAGTCTTTTGGCAGTAAAGTTAGGTTTCTTGGCTAAAATAGGAGTGATTTCTTTAGTAAAATAGGAGTCTTTTGGCAGCTAAGTTAGGTTTCTAAGTCCTTCCAAGCTGATATGTACCACTTGCAAGGCTTGGCACCCCCATAAAAACCTTTACACTTTGCATAAAACTTGGATTTGTCAGTCCACTTAGTCTTGGCATCAAACTCTGCTTTCACTGCATAAGTCCTAAAACACATTCTAAACTCAGCCATACTTGGAAACAATTTCCCAACTGCAATTACAGGGTTTTCTTTATCATACAAATTTAATAGCTCATCATCATGTGCATCCCCTACTTCCTCTGCTGCCTCTTGCATCAACTCTTCGTCAACATCTAACCCATCCTCATCTCTGTTTGCAGATTTATCTCTGTCTTGCTCTTTATCTTTGTCATCTACAGGAATGCCATACAACTTTGCCATCTCAATGTCACTCATTGGTGCAATGACCAAATCAGTATGCTCAGGTATTTCTACTGTATTCCAATCAACTACAGTTGCTTTGACAGCACCATGACACCCCTCTTCTGCAGCTGCATCAGATTCAGGTATAACTGTCACTTCAGTAACTATGGGCATGATCGGCCTTTGTGAAGCCCATTCATCATCTGCAATTTGTGCAGCCAACTTAGAGACCACATATCCAACTTTGGAGTCAGATTTCAGATCAACAAGCTTTGCATAAAAATATGCATGTTTGCTTGCCCAAGCTTCTTGCCGATCCATTTCAGTGACCAAATCTTCTCCATCTTCAATTCTAACATACTCGCCCTTCCAATTGTCGAACCTTAACAGTGAAACTTCTTGCTCCGGACCCCAAAATACACTCTCCCCTATTTTTTCCACCCAATTGCGCATTGCCTTCTCTTCCATGTCCTCTATGTCTTGAGGATTCATCTCGTCAAATTCAAGCTCCAACTTCACCATTGTATCTGCCTCAATATTTCTCTCGCTACCATCACTCAACTGGGCCTTCGAAAAAAAGAACTCCACTCCAATTTCGAAGAACCGTGCACTGTCGCCCCTGCTTGTCAATGGCGGACACCGTCAGTGAGCAGCAACACGTCGAGCCTCAGATCGAAATCGAAAACAGAGATGGGGGAAAGGGCCATTACCGATCTGAAGCTGCCTCTCCTCGCTCCATCTCGGTATTTCAGCCCACGCGCAATGATCCCCTGTTTCAAATCGCGCATATCAGGGTGGACAGATCCATCAAATTGAGAAGGTGAGGACGGAGATTAGTGCTGTGAAATGGCTCACCGCATTCGCACTTCCAAACCTCCTCCCCAGGCACAAGAATGTGACACCGTCGCTACCAGAAAGCTCCACCGCCGCCGCCACCGCCGCCGCCGCCGGACAAGAACAGAGCACCCTGAACGGTCTGATTGCGTGACTAGATGTTTGGCGCCTGAGTGGGTCCCACTGTCGGAGAGAATAACTGCCCGTCCTAACAAAACCAAGAGTGGGGTTAAGACATTGCTTAACACAGCGACGCCCGTTTTCTGTCCGTAGCTATTTCCACGTGAAGCAACGTCGCATGCGAGCTATTCTAGCCAACTCCATCGCACTCCCACCAATTCCACTCAACGACGTCGCATGTGAGCTATTCACCCCCTCACGAGGGCCGTGAACTTGGGTAAAGGACGGTGTTTTCCTTGGTCGGGTGTGCGATCTTCTTCGGGTCCGGCGAGCAACGTCGTGGAGCCACTTAAGGGTTTAGACCTCCGCGTTCAATCCCCTCTCGAACTACACTTCAGGAAGTGACTACCCCCGGATTACTGAGAGTCATAACCCGACAGTGGCCCATGATAAATTGATAACGTAACTAAAACATTGATCAATTGGCTCTGAGATAGCGAGTTACTCAGCGAGGATAACCACAATTTTCAATCCTCTCACCCCCAACATTCTTTGCAGAATGAGAAGTTAGCCTGGCTCCCGGCTCGTAGTGCATGCATGCATATGTGCTGCGCCTATAAAGAAATGAAGTTGATGAACAATAACAGCCCATGCACGCATGATGCCGCAAGAAGATGATGGATCGACCTAATCACAACCGAACACCATCGCGCCACATTTGCATTGGCGACATCTTCTTTCTCCTCGTGAGATCGAGCAAGAAAACAAGTATAAATTCGTATCATCGATCTCATGTTCCGCCGCGCAGTTCAGAACTACCGTACATACCGATCAGCCGGTTGGTCGAGATGCCGGAGTACTGCGTTACCGGCGGCACGGGGTTCATCGCGTCGCACCTGATCCGGGCGCTGCTCGCCGCCGGCCACACGGTGCGCGCCACGGTGCGTGACCCCTCCGACGCCGCCAAGGTCGGGTTCCTGTGGGACCTGGAGGGCGCCGAGGAGCGGCTCCAGCTGGTGCGCGCCGACCTGCTGGTGGAGGGCTCCTTCGACGCGGCCGTGAGCGGCGTCGACGGCGTCTTCCACGCCGCCTCCCCGGTGGTCGTCTCCTACGAGGACGGCAAGGACGCGCAGGAGAAGCTGGTGGACCCCATCGTGAAGGGCGCCGGCAACGTGCTCCGCTCCTGCGCCAGGGCCGCCACGCCGCCGCGCCGCGTCGTCTTCACCTCCTCCTGCTCCTGCGTCCGCTACCGCCACCACCACGGAATCCACGGGCACGGACACGGCGCTCAGGGCGCGCCGCCGTCGCTGAACGAGTCGCACTGGAGCGACGCCGAGTACTGCCGCACGTACGGCCTCTGGTACGCCTACGCCAAGACGGTGGCAGAGCGGGAGGCGTGGCGGCTCTCGAAGCAGCACGGGCTGGACCTCGTGGTGGTGAACCCGTCGTTCGTCGTCGGGCCGGTGCTGCCCCGCGCGCCGCCCACCAGCACGGCGCTCGTGGTGCTGGCGATGCTGAGGGGCGACCTGGCCAAGTACCCCAACACCACCATCGGGTTCGTGCACGTGGACGACGTGGTGCTCGCGCACGTCCTGGCCATGGAGGACGGCAGGGCGTCCGGCCGGCTCATCTGCTCCGGCGACGTCGCGCACTGGTCCGAGGTTCTCGGGGAGCTCAGGGAGCGCTACCCGCAATACCCCATCCCCACAGAGTCAGCACCTAGCTACCAGCTGGTCATGTCGTTAGCTAGGTAATCTTTGATCCATCGAACTCGCATTCATGTGCTGGGATTGGATTGATCGGTGATCATCAGGTGTAGCAGCGGGAAGGGAGATGACAAGGCGCACAAGATGGACACGAGCAAGGTGGAGGCGCTAGGGTTCCCGCCCTTCCTCTCCATCCACCAGATGTTCCACGACTGCATCAAGAGCTTCCAGGACAAGGGCCTGCTTGCCTGATGCATCCAGCGCTCGGAGCTTCCAGGACAACTGCTATCATTTCGGAAAATATGTAGAATTGCTGCTTAACTTTTATCAATTGACGGGCGGTACGTACGGTGGTGGGTTCAAATTTGTGAGGACCTACAAACATGCATACATATTCAGTATGCACATAAGTGCAGTACGTACGATCCAATGTATGTCAAATATGATCACTCTTCATTAAGATACAGAAACTATCTTCCACTTTCCGTTGTGTGTCACTGGCCCCTCCAAAAAGTGAAACTTCAGTTTAGTAAAAAGTGTGTCACCATTAGGGATGCGAAAAACGGGACTTATTTTCCATTTTGTACATATCTGGTACAAAATTTTAGACTAAGGAGCAGTGGTTAATGCGAAAAAGCCCACTTAATTTCTCGCATGGTTACAACAAAAAAATAGTATTCTTTTCAAGACAACAAGTGCCTTCACTTGTAAGGAGAAATAAAATGGTATTATGATATTGTTGTGGGATATATTCCCATGACATCAAGATACTAATAAGTGAATGGACGAAAAATAAGCTCCTCTCATCAAATCAATAATGGTAAGAGTAAGCATGTCACCATAGAATGCAACTGATGGAGAATGCTTACTACTACATCGAGACACATGTGGAGCCGATGAGCTGGTCTCTATGGTTTTATCAGCAGCGGTTGGGAATGAACCCAACCTTCTCCCCACGAACGTCATACACCACCTCTGACCCCTCTTGTGCCAAGGTGCCGATGACCGCGGAGATCCCAGCAGGGAAGGCCCACACCGGCGTGGCGAAAGCGAGACACCCCACAGAGAAGGGGTTGTTGAGGTCCTGGAAGTACATCATTGTTGGGATTCCGAGGACCATGCTCGCACCGTTGTCAAAGCTGAGCTTGACTGCTGGCGCACCGAACGACCTTAAGCCAGTAAAGTTGTAGCATGTATCGAGGACACCCATTGGAGGTGCAACGGGGTAGCGCGCCATCTGCATCTTGAACTGGTCACGAAGAGCCGCATAAGTCTCCGGCTTCAGTAAGGTGAACGTTGTGTGCAACGAGATGAGAGCGTCACCGTCGGGGATGGGGATGCTCGGGCCACCATGGCCTAGGTCTAGTCCGGTGAGCCGGACAAAGTACATGTTGGGAAAGGCAGCGACGCTCCGAAGGGCAGCGTAGCTCACGTTGCCTTCTGGGCGTGTTGCGCCGATGGACAGGAAACCCTGGTGGACCGCCAGCTCAGACGGTAGGCAGTAGGAAAAGGCCACTGCATCCGGAGACAAAGGAGCTCGAGACGCGAGCGAGTGGCTGTCTCGACTGAGATCAAGAATGCCGGATGATGTATCACTCGTAGTGATGCCCATCTCTAGACATGCGACTCTGAAGTTTTTCATGGTGGTTGGCGTCGACTGCGGGAAGGTGAGAGTATCTGTCACGAAGGCCATGACACCCCCTTCTTTCATGGTGACAGAGCAGCTGGATCCAAAAGTACAATTTTGAAGCGGGCAGTCTGGCGACCCACATGGGACCTGAGCGATGGAGGTGGACTGGGACGGGTCGAAGGTTGGGGTGTCGCACGTTGACGCCCCACACGGCTTGCACTGGAGAAGTGTCGCTCCGCGCGCCCCAGTGTTGAATCCCACGGTGAGGCTCTGCGCCGGAGTACCATAGGTTATGGCGACGTGGTACTCGGATTCCCATGCGCCCGGAAGAGTACCAAGAGGAGCACCGGTGACGGGGACCGTGAACAGTGAGCGTAGTCGCGCGTCGTCGCGGTAGAGGACTGACGACCTGTCTCGTTTCCCAGCGGCACCAAGGGGAGAGCAAGGGCTCATCCGGTGCACTACCGGCAACGTCGAAGGTCTTGCGGTCCCACGGCCATCTGCGATAAATATAATAATTCGATTAAGTCAATGGGGGCGGAGCAACTAATTAACCATAAACAAACAAATATGTTTTCTTGCCTACTTTAGGGGATCATGTAATTACCATAAGGAGTGGCAGAGCAATACGTCATCGTCTGTGATGGATCACGCGCACCAGATGACGAACGGTGAACGAAATTCCTGCTGCCATGGGTGGTGTAGGTGGAGGAGCTGCCAAGATGAGGACCAAGCAGAAGAACAAGCAGGATTAGCAAGTGCAAGTGCACCGAGGGAATGGCTAACGAAGCCATAAGTAATAATTCTGTAATTGCTTGTGGAAGTGTTGCTCCGTGCTGCTCTATATATAGTAGAGTGAGCGCAAGCTCTTGGTCTTCATTGGTAGCCTAGTGTGGTTGTGAAGTGATGGATGGTGACTGCATTATTCTTATCCTCGTTCAGCCCAAAGCTAATTAAACTGTCTTGTGCGTATGGAAATGATGATGATTGATCGGGATTAACGCCTACCAGAACTTGCAAAGTAACTACTTAAACTAGATTTGAAACACAGGCCGGCACTTGGCAAATGGGCAAATGGCGGCTCTCCCTGCATCTTTCGTCATATAGGAATTATCAACTCCGTTGTGTCGTCGTCATCCTCGTGGCCTCAAACGTCAACAACCCACATTTTTTGGAACTTTGCTAACAGGCCTGAGCAAATCTCTTCACTCTTCAAATCTTGTTCGAGATTCCTAGCTGCAATCTTCCTATTAATACGATTTTTTCTTGTAAGCAAGTTCATAGAGTGTACCATCTTCTTATGAAAAGGGAATAAACCTGGCATCTCCATCAATTATAACTACGAAGTTACTATACAAAGTTTACATAATACAAAAAGAGGATACAAAAAAAATATGTGGCAGATCCATAATCAAAGGACTCTCCATTTCGAAACAAAAAATAAATCAAAGAAACTTCCCCTCCATATGCATGGTAAAGGTAGGATCGCATACAAATCACATGACCTTCTCAATAATTATCGCCCGCCTCCACAGACTTGGATTTTTTTCTTTGTTATATCATTTCGATAATTCTATAAAAAAAATTGAAAGTAGCAAACCTACAGGTAGTCAATTATATCAAAACCCATCTGGCTCCTCGGGTAGGGTAATGTCATAATATTCATGAATAGCTGGACAAAATGAAACCAAATTGTCCATTTGTCCCCTGTTAAAGCCAGTGGAAGAAAATGTACAGTGGTACTATCTGGACATAACATTAACAACTAACTATTTCGATTGTGCAATGATATACAAAAAATAGATCTTGTCGTGAAAGAGTTACATCTCCAAGTCGTGTATTTTCCAAAGAAGGGTGTTATTTCCAAGAAGCCCGTTATTTCCATTCCCAGTTCGGAGCAGGCGTGCAGCGGTTGGAGTGCTTGAGATAGCACATGAAGACATCTGCAACATCAGATATTGGCGTTCATGCGGAGTTCCCAAATTGAAGACATTGGCTCGAGTTCATTGTGACTTTTCTTTGGGTGAAAACTCTCCGATATTGTTGTAGTGTTACGCGTGCATAGCATAGTGGTGTTCACGCCCGTACTGAAGACATTGGCGGGAGTTCGTTGCGACTTCTCTTTGGGTGAAAATGCTCCAACATATGTGGTAGGATACAACAATGTTGACATCATGGGTTGTTCTCTTCTTGAATGCGTCATTGCTGGAGCATCTCTGCAGTGCCCCGGAGTTGCTATCATTGGTGGTTGATGCTAATTCTTTTACATCAGTTGTGTTGATTGTTTTCCTCTTTTTTCTTTACTAATAACTTAGTTTTGTTCATCACGATATCTTTGACCAGATCTTGATATCATGTTGGTGCAGAGTTTGACGGTAATTGTTGTCGTCTTGATATTAACATATTTCCATTATCAAAAAAAACGAAGAGACTCCATTTTCTAAAAAAAAGTTACAACAGTACTAAATTTTGAAACATGAGCATGCAGCTGCTTAATTATTACATCAAAACCGTGACAAAAGCCAACACAGTAGGGCGGTCTTAATGATTTGATCAGTTGCATCGGGTGGGGATGAATCCAACCTTCTCGGCACGAATGTCAAACACCACCTCTGTCGTCTCTTGCGCCAAGGTGCCGATGAACACTGAGACCCCGGGCTGGAAATCCCATGCCGGTGTGGCAAACGCAAGGCACCCCACCGATACGTTGTCACGGAGCGTGAAGTACATCATCTGCCGGATGCCGAGGTGCAGACTCGCGCCACCGGAGAACTTGAGCGTGACACTCGGCACAGTGATTTCACTCAAGCCGGTGACATCATAGCATGTGTCGAGGACACCCAATGGCGGCGCCAGCCGATACCGCGCCATTTGCGTCCTGAACTGCCTGCGGAGAGCCGCGTAAGGTTCATATTTCATGAAGGTGAAGGTGGTGCCCATCGTGATCAGTGCGTCGCCGGCAGGGATGGGGATGTCTGGCCCGCCAGTGCTTAAGCCTAGTCCGGCGAGCCGGACCAAGTACTCCTTGGGAAAGACGGCATGTTTCCGTAGCGCGGTGAATGACACGTTGCGTTCTGGACGGGGTGCACCCAGGGAGAGGAAGCCCCTACCTTCCATGGTAGACGGGAGGCAGTAGGAGAAGGCCACCGTGTCCGGAGACGAAGGTACTCGAGATGCCAGCGAGTGGACATCTCGGCTGAGATCAAGAATGCCAGATGAGCTATCAGACGTCTTGGTGCCCATCTCCAAGCAGTCGACCCTGAAGTTATCCACGGTGGTCGCCGTCGACTGCGAGAGCGTGATCATGTCTTTCACGACGGTGACACTAGATAGCACAACACCATTCTTGTCCACGGTGGTGGCAGTGCAGCTGGGTCCTGAGCATTTTTTCAGCGGGCAGTCCGGTGACCCACACCGGAGTTGGGTCACCGAGGAGGACTGGGACGGGTCAAAGGCTGGGACATCACACGCGGCGCCGCACGGCTTGCACTGGACAAACGTTTGCCCAACGGCCATGGAGTCAAACCCGACGGTGAGGCTCTGCGCCGGAGTGCCGTAGCCGATGACGACGTGATACTCTGCCTGAGATAGGCCTGGGAGATCGTTGAGGGGTTTCCGGGTGACCGAGAGAGAGTTTGGTGGCGCTGCCATGGAGTCCCACCCGGAGCAGCCGGGGCGAGCAGCAAGAAGAAGAAGCACAAGCACAGTTAGCAGGCGCAAGTGGACTGAAGAAGTGGCTAAGAGAGCCATTGATGTGTTCAAGTTTTGTATCCTACTGAGCTACTGATACGTCGTTGAAGATCGTGGTGCTGCTATATATACATATACATGTATGGTGGGTTGTCCTGAACTGATTATTGATGATGATTGACGATGAGGCACCTAGTTATTTTTATAAGTTTCATCGTTCAACACAAAGCTAATTGCTTTCGCACAGCTAACACATTTGTTAAATAGCAATTGTCTCGTGCATATGGAGAAGATGATGATGGTAATTAACGCCGGAACTTGAAGAGGAACTACCACAAGAAACATGGGCACTTGGCAAATGGCAGCTCTCATGCTGTTTCATCAAAAAGAATTGTCAACTCCATGGTGTCATCATCGGTCATGGTGATCTATCAGTGTTGTCGATCATTCTCTTCTTCATCATATGGCGTCAACCGTGGAGAACCGACAATGGATGCCCGATGGAGGAGGCTGGGTTTTTATACATAACAAAGAGCTAGTGAAGACCCGAGGCAGGATGACCTGAGGTAGTTTGGATGTTTGCAAGAAGAATTGATTATAAGTGACTCTCACTTCGTCAATCATGTCTTTCAAGTTTTCAAGGGAAATTTAATTTTTATTAGGAGTGGGAAAAAGATGATTCCTTAAAACATCATGAATTTTGTTTTATATACCAAAAGTAACTTTATGAATTATGGTTACAATTGTACGATTTGCCAGTTGTCACTCCAAAATACTCCCTCTGTTCTGAATTAATTGACTCAGATTTAGTAGAACTTGTACTAAATCTGAGTCAGTTAATTTAGAACGGAGGGAGTAGTTCACAATCACGACGTGTCAACAATTATAAGTTTTTTTTTCAAAAGTAACTTCCAATTTACAGGGTAAAAAAAAGTTCCAATACTAGATTAGTCTAAGTTAGCTAGTTACAAATAGAAGACTGATGCGACCAATTTAATAACTGAGAATTACATGTTCAATCCTGATACCTGCTGCTTGAAGATAGCTTTTTGAAGAATTTCAGGAAGGACCGCCACCAACCAAAAACTAAATTTCAAACTTCTAAAATCACATAAACATAACTAATTTTGACAATCACAACAATAAAACACCTTGCTGAAACAGATAACGCGTGAACAAAAATTGAAAACAATACTTCAACAGGAAGCTAGAAGCATAAATGAACAGGAAGTGGTACACACAGCACTAAGCTGTATCTGAAAGATAAGGTCCAGCTTTGGTCAGTAGTTAGAGCAAGGAAGCATCGGTAACTACTCACTACTTTGATGACTATATTTGCTAAACCAGATGCATATACCATCGTTCAGAGCAACATCAAAGCCGACTAGTTGAGAGCAGACAATGAGAAATCACGATTTAAGAGGTCGTAAAGATCGGATAGCACATGTCGAGTGAAAGGGGAGCACCTAACTGTTGCGAAAATGGCTGAGCGCACTAAAACTTCAATAAGAAACAGATGTATAATGTATGATCAGATTGTCACACTGGAGACATGAAGGCTATGCAGAAAGAGCATGCGTGCATGTCACCCGCCTAATTTCTCACAGGTGAATAGATTAGTGCTGTGCATGTATACAGGATACTAGTGTTGTAGAATATGTACCTGTGCTGTGACATCAAAATTTGGAGCCTCCTATTTGTCAAAACTGATTTCTCCTCTACTAAATTGTCAAACTAACTGATGTACATGTACTTTGTCCTGGACTGAAGAAGAGGCATATGGCCGAGGGCCGGAAGATCGGGCAGAGTACAATCGTTGATGGCTCTTAAGATGATCAACTCCGTGTCTCCTAAGAGCATTTGGATTGACACCTGCCTTGTGAGCAGCAATAATTCCAATAGCTTCCCAGTAGTTCTGAACATTCAGCTGGGGAGAAAAAGAACTATGCCGCTTAGTAGAACTTGCATGCAGAAGTGAACGGTGTAGCAGAAATAGGACTTGAAGAACAATTATCAAGACAAATTACATACTGCTTCGATATTGAATTTATCTGGGGTATCATCAAGCACCGTCTCATTTTCCTGAACAGTAATGATCAAGGGCTGCACAAGGACAAATAAGTATTACTACCTAATTATGCAAGATAACAATGACGGATGAATGGCTACAATTGGTTGTCTGATTAGCTTCACACATTATGTTGCCATGCCCAAGATATGTATGCATACTACTACCTCCGTTCCTAAAAGGAAGACATACTTTTCTAAATTCAAACAGTGTTAAGTTTGACAAAGTTTTTACAAAACACTATTAACATCTACAATGCCAAGTCAATACCGTTAATCATGATATATATTTTAATATGATTTTCATATTATTTTATTGTTGTTGACTGTTTTTTCTATAAACTTGGTCAAACTTTACGTTGTTTCACTTTTCAGAAAATATATACGCCTTACTTTTAGGAACTGAAAGAGTATATTGAAGTTGTAATTCAAATGGGAAAATACATAATTAGCGATATGCACAGAAGAAGGCTACCTTGTTCTTTCTTGCAGTACGAGCAAAAGCAAGAGTACCATCACCGCCACATGCGTCTTTTGGAATAATCACACTATCAACATCAGTAGCCACTATGCACCCATTGTCCAAGGTCCCCTGCCTCCTCGTCACATACTGAGGAGCACTGCTTAACCCAGCGAGCACACAAGGTAGAAAGGTATAACCAATCTGTTTTAAAACGTCAACAGGAGTCAATAAAGAAACAAGTGATTGAGAATAATCAGCTCTATGTGATGCTTAGTTTTGGATTGGAGTTCTGCCAGTGTTGTTCATCACTAAGAAAATTATTATTACCTATAAATATTTTACTCAATTTATACAAGCAATTTGGCCTAGGGCATAGATACCTCTTCTGCAGCAGATCTTGGGGACACTGATGGGCTGAGTGGTGGCGGTAACAACGCTGGAGCATGAGCAGCAGGGATTTTGAATTCTTTCACAATTAGATGACTGATGATTGCTTCAACACCTGCCAACAGATCAACTCCCTGCATACATTACATCGATATCGTCATACATACGGCAGTAAATAACATAGCAGCTGAGGGTGAAACATCAAACATGTATGGAGAAGGTAGGTATCCTACTACGACCAAGCATTTCAGAGAAATAAGATGTAGCCAAGAAATACCTTTCCTTCACGATAAAAGTCTAAATCATCAGGATCGTCATCTGGAAATCGCGCAACAACCGCCACAGCGTTCACGCCCGAATGTTTCACCAGCGCGTCAACCGCTCTCAACAGAGAACCGGAGTTCCCAACACTCCCCGTCGACTTCCCACATTCCGGATCGTACCACGTCTTGATCTACGCCAAACATGAGTAATTCATACATTAAGACTGAAGATCAGTAACACTACCGAGGAATCGAGTTATATTCTCAACCACAAAGTCGCACCTCGAGAGGGGCATCGGTGACAATGTACTCGACCAGAGGGAGGCCGAGGGAAGCCCTCGCGGCGTCGGCGACCTGCAGGTGGCGGAGCCGGAGCTCCTCCTCGATCCCCGCGTCCAGCACCAGGCCTACCTTGTTCTGGTGGACTGGTTGGAGCGCCCATGCGCCCTCGGCGAACCTGTCGAGGGCGTATCCCTCCACGTAAAGCGTATTCGGCATCGGCCAGTACAGCATCGCGGCGTTGAGCACCTAGCGTGCAGAGCAGAAGCCAGCGCTTCAGACTTCGAGCAGCAGTCGGAAAAGTTTCCAAATGGGGATCGGACGGAGACTTACATTTGGGTGGGATATGACGCAGTCGGCTACGGAGGCGAGCGCGCGCGCCACGGGGAGGGCGTCGCCGGCGAAGCCCCCGACGGCGGCGCCGACGCCCGTGGGGACGACCAGGACGGACGTGTAGGGCCTCCTGAAGCACGGGGTCCGCGCGTCGGCGGAGGGGGATACGGAATGCGGCGCCCTGCAGCGCCGGCGCGGCGGCGGGACTAGGCGGCGAGCCGGGAGGAGCGTCGGCGGCCGCGCGAGGTGAAGCGCCATTGATGCTTCTCGGAGGGAAGCGCGGAGGAGGCCTGGAGGATAAGGTTTGACCGAACCGGGCCGCGCGAGATCGGCCCAATAATGGGCCGGCCTGTTTAGGTATTCGCCTGGGCCTGGCCTGCCGACCCGTCTCCCTCGTAGACTCCCGACGAGTCCTGGAAGAAGAGAAAAAACGAGGACGCGCCATGAACAGCTCACCGAGATCAGCAGCAATTCCTTGGCAAGTTCTTCTTCTACGTGGCCTTGGGCCCAACGAAGAAACGCAGGAATAAGGAGGAAGATGCCATATTGCCATGCACAAGGAGAAGAATATTCCCGCCATACGTACGCACCACCCTATATAAACACACACGGCTGGCTACTATCAGTTAACCGTGGAGCAACACACACATAAACAAGTGCAATGGCTTCGGCGATGAACTCCTGCCTTGTTCTTCTGCTGCTTCTCGTCCTTCTCGCTCCTCGACCCGGCAGCTCCTCCCCCCGCTCCAGCTACTTCGTTTTGGTGTCCCACCCCTCCACCATGCCTTCTGGTCAGGCACCTTGCTACTACTCCAGCTCTTACTGTGTTGTACAAAAGAAAATAACTTTGGGTGCCTTAACTAATCAATCACATAGGCCGGCCGTTGAGCTCTACTTTATAGAGTTTGTATCAGTACTTGTAGTTTTACCTTTGGGATGTGTTGTGTTGTGGCCCCAATAAAACTTTTTTCTCTCGCACTTCGGTTTCGTTTGGTGATGGCTTGTAAACTGTGGATGATTGCTTTATTTATAAAGCGGGGCGCAAGCCTGTTTCGAGGAGGAACTAATCAATCACACTATGGTTGCACATACAGGTGCGTTGTTATGTTTCTTGTGTGTTTGTTTAACATGTTTGTATGTTGTAGGAGAGGGCGGTGGGATAGAAAAGCCGGGAGTGAACCCTCCTGGTAAATCACCTTGTGTTGATACATATGAATTCATTTTTTATATGTGTCCCTAGGTGTTCACTGATTAACTTGCATTATGTAGGGGGTGCAAGCGGAATAGAAAGGCCACTACACCGAGTGAATCCTTCCATTCCTACGGGTGAACCACACCTTGCATTGATCCATTCTCTAACATAACGAGTTTGCGTACCTATGATTCGAAGTTGACCATGTCGACTAACATGTCTATATGTTTGTAGGAGAGGGCGGTGGGATAGAAAAGCCGGGAGTGAACCCTCCCGGTAAATTACCTCGTGTTAACACATATGAATTCATTTTTTTCAGTTTTGTTGGGCGTTCGCTGATTAACTCGCAATATGTAGGGGGTGCAAGCGGAATAGAAAGACCACCACATGGAGTGAATCCTACCATTCCTACGGGTGAGCCATCGTTGCATTGATCAATTATTTAAGATAAAGAGTTAGTGTAGCTATGATTCAAACTTGGTCGCGTCGACTAACATGGTTGTATGTTTGTAGGAGACGGTGGTGGGATCGAAAAGCCGGGAGTGAACCCTCCTGGTAAACTACCTTGCGCCGAATTATATGAAATCAATTTGTATGTTTATATGTCTCCACCACCATTCACCGGTTAACTGGGTGTTATGTATGGGACGGAGGCGGAATATAAAGGCCACTACGTAGAGTGGATTCTTCCATTCCTACGGGTCAACTATCTTGCATTGATGGCATCTCAGATAGTGCCTTGACCATGTTCATACTTATCGTATTTGCTGGTAAAAAGAAAATTAAGATATTGTATTACAGAGAGCAAGCGCAGGAGCATTTCTCTTGAATATATTATGTCCTTAGGTGTCTAACCACATACACAGTATTGAGTATCATCATACATACGGAATGATTGAATTCACCTTTGTTACAGGAGGCAATTAGTCTTGATGGCGTGTGATGTTCGCGCAGAGAAGATTGGAATTGTCTCAAACCACGATGACTAGCCCGTCAAATACATCTACGCACTCATAGTTGCTTACTAAATACTGTGCATCTAGTTTTATTTCCTTTTAAGATGGATGTAATGTAATAAGAGTGCTCTTGGAAAGAGTCGCTGTTGTGAAGTGTGTGGTGCGGAGTTGTCTCTGCGCTAATGGTTGTGCTACTTCTTAATCATATGAATATTGTGTAGGTTAACGCCACTAAGTTTCAAACTATCAATTCTGGATTTTTTACCGAAGTTCTAAAGTTATAGCAAAACATAGCTCTACAGGCACTTGCATGGTTCTGATCCCGGGCAACGAATCGTGATGTTCATCTATATCAGTGTCGCTGAACCAGCTGATGAATGCATTTGATCGATTCCTCTGCGGCAAGACAGTATATTACCTCTGTTCCTGGCTACCAAAACGTTTTATATTTTGGAACAAGCTAGTACTCTCTCCGTTTCATATCAGATGACTTTTTTTATTTAAAAGTGATGCACCTAGACTTATAACATGTCTAGATACATTCATTTTTGTACAAATAGATGTCATCTAATTTGAAACGGAGGAAGTATTTGTAGTGGAGAAACATCTACGGTCAAAGAAGCTTCATGTATTCTTGCTCTTGATATGGATAAACAAGTAATTTACAGATAATATGCCGAATTTGAAAAAGGCTATAGTGGTTTTTTATCACAGTTGACCAACATCGCTGTACTACCTCGCCTTGTCGCAAAGCCAAACCGTCCCAGCGTTCACGCTCTACTCTTTCCATATGGACCAAAATGTGTTGAGCTACCTCGACCAGCCCCTCCAAGCATCTCATCAGTTAATTTGTCTGGACAGGGTGAGCAACTCCTTGAGCTGTGTCAATGTCCTCTTCTCTAGGGGCTTGAATGGGATGCGGTTTATCACCTGGGCCCCGAACGAGAAAAGCAGGGCGTCGGTCGCTGTTTTGGAATCGACGCCTCTTGCTTGGAAGTAGAAGAGCTCGTTCGGGTCGAGGTCCCCGCTGATGGCAGCCCCGTGTGTGCATTTGACATCGTCAGCGATGATCTGAAGGTTTGGCTTCACGTTCACGACAGCCTTTGGTGAGAGGAGAAGGCACTTGGTCTGTTGCCCTGCATCAGTTTGCTGTGCGTACCTGTGAATGAACACCATCAAAACATCAGACCAGGGATGTACAGACGGAATTATAAGTTTTGTCAATGCCACAAATACAATATTTTCTCATTTTAAGTCCTAGGTCCTACAAGTGTAACAAAAACAACAGTCTATGTTTCAAATAAAATGTTACATTAATTGCTTTCTGATGCAAATATCAACAAGTCTGCAAACACAACAACCAAAACATGCTTCGGTTGCCTTACTCGTTACATTTTCATGAGCACGCCATTTTTCAATCTAAAAATAAAGCAATACTCTAAATAAACATGAAAGTCCAAAAAACTAATCTTGCAAAGTGCTGTTTTCAGCAACAGTGAAGTTTGTAGGTAATCGAAGAATCATAATTTTTTAGCTTTGGTAAGATGGTACTCCAAACTCAGAAATATACATTTCTGCAACACCGTTTAAAAAAATGACTGTAGAGGCTTCTTTCAATAACACAAAGTTAATAAATGAAAGCAGTGTGACCATATACCTGTTGACTTGAATATTTCCATCAAAAATACCATTTCCTGCACCACAAGCAATCAATTTGTGGAGCTGTCGTGAATAACCTCCGGGGTAATCAAGTATAAGTCTGCTATGCAGATCATGAATCTGCTTATTCTGAGATGTTAAGTGGAACGTTGACAATTCCGTGACTGTCTCTGGACCCAATTGCTGGATGTGAAGATTGTGCCTGTTCAGTCTTCCTCCAGTGCTGACCTCAACAAACTCATATGTACTAGATGTATTCTGAAGAAAAAAAAACAACAAATGAGTCTGACTATTCTCTTCCAAATAAGTTGTACTTTACAATTTTGCCACAATTTTCACAGGCACAGCTTTTATCCATTTGCATAGGAAAAATAAAAACAGAATAAGACAAGCTATGTGTCCATTACTCTGAAGGTTCAAATTATTAGAAGAATCGCCATACTGCACCTAGTGGCAATAAGGCTCATTTCACCGGATTCCTTAGTTTTTTCTCTTGGAACTCCACTGGTTTCCTTGTTTACTCATATTATATGTTCCTACTCCAAGATTATGCCGGCAAGTAACTATAACCTCCAGGACAACACAGAACAGGCGATGATTAATTCAGATTGCAATATTGCTCAAACAATCACATATAAATGTGATTACTGCCCCCACAATCAACCAAATATGTGTGACCATGTTTATTCCTAATCGGTTCAAAATAGCAACTGATATAAGAACATGGCGTTTCGGGTCAAGAGTGCAGATGCACCCATTGTGTAAAACATTTTTTTTCAAAATGTCAAATAATTCCACAAAATATTCGGATATACATCAGGACATTTTGTGTTAGCACAAAAAGTTTCACGGAGAAAACATATTTTTTGTGACCTGCGCAAAAGAACAATAAAAAAGTCTCATACAAAATCATTTTGGAGCGTCCGGATTTGTCTTTTTTGCACAGGTCACAAAAAATGTTTTTTTCTTCGCCAAACTTTCTGTGCCAACATGAAATGTCTTGTAAGTATATCCGACTCTTTATTTTGAATTTTTTTTTACATTCTTTTTTTTAGCAGTGGGTGCATCAAAACCCATGACTCGATATAGATTTCCGCTGATATATCACGACTAACAGTTGGGAGCACAGCAAGCTATATCTAATTTTTAGAGCACTTGAGGAAACGAGACTAAGCAATGAAATCATTACTCTGAAATGTAAAGTTTCTGAGGATTCTTTAGTTCTATTGGTCTCTAATTTAACACATGCCTCGTTCTCCACTCAACAGGGTTCGAGGACTCACCAAATTACTTAAAAAGTCAGGGGAGTCCTACCCCTGGTCTCTTTAATTTTTAAATGATTGTGTTCTCCTTCTGTATCTGGTGTTACATATGACCGATTTAACAGACGCAGATATGATTATTCGTAATTGCAACAGCAATATAGGTCAAGCTGTCAAGTATTAAGGTCATTACTGCTTCGTACAATCATTTGACTGAGTGTAACCATATTTCTTGATTAAATCAACTTAGGTTCTCTCATCATCACTAATCACTATCCTATATGAGTGTCCAAACAATTATATAGCACAATGAACCTCCTATCACCACCAGGATCACAACATTTATATGAAACCCATAACAAAAAAACTGAATGTAAACTTTCAGGGATATCTACTTGGTTTTATTGGTCGTTTATTCACCATATGAGTCTTTTTTGCAATCAGATGATCATGTTCACGTTCTCCAACTCACTCAAGTTCAAGGACTCACCAACTTAATTTTCTGGTTTGTTTAATTTTTAAACGGGTGTATTCTCCTTCTGATGCTACATAAGACCAACTTAATGGACTAACTCGTTGGTCTATTTTTATGTCCTACTCTTACACAATCAAAACCAAGCATGATCACCTGATATCATATAAACCACTGAAAGTCTGGAACGGTAGACAACTGGAGTAAACATGATTATTTGGAATTGCGATATATCTCAAGCAGTCAAATATTAGTATGATTACCGCTTCAAACAATCATTCGATATAAACTTAGGTACTCACATCATCACTGATCTCTGTCCTAGCTGATTGTGCAAACAGTTATATAGCTCGACCAAACTTCTACCATCAGCAGTAAGTATCTCAACATTTACACAAACCCATAATAATAAGTAAAATGAGTGCACATGACATTCGTACCTGCTGTACGGTGGTCCACTTGGTATGAGCTGCGGCGGAAGACTGCCGCTGCACATAGGAATGAACCACTCTAGCACCCTCCTCCACGATGATGTCCACCACCGGGTTGGCCCAGTAGCAGCCACAGCCGTCCTCCCCGATCCCGAAATGCTCCTCCACGATGGCCACCTCCGCGCCCTTCTCCGCAATCACCAGAACCCTAGGGTTGGACATCACCATGCTAGCACCGTCGCCGCTGCCGCTGTAGCCGAACATGATGTGGACCGGGTCGTCGGCCATCTTGACCCCTTCCGGCACGTACACGACGGCAACGTCGCTGGCGCCGACGGCGTTGAAGTCGTAGAAGATGTCCCTGTGGGAGAACCCCGCGGAGGCGGCGAGGGCGGCGGCGGCTCGGTCTCGGGCGGGGCCAGGGGGCAGGTCGGCGAGGGCGGCGACGTGGGCGCCGGAGGCGGAGACGAGGAGGCCGTCGGAGAAGAGGATGTGGGGGGATGATGGAGGCGGTGGCGGTGGCGGTGGTGGCGCGGGGGTGGGGGTGGGGGCGGGGAGCGAGATGGGGAGGGAGCGGAGGTAGGAGATGTCGGTGAAGCGGAAGGCCTCGTCGGAGCGGCGGGTGGGCCAGGGCGTGGAGAGGAGGGAGAGCGCGGAGGCGGAGCGGAGCGGGTCGAGGAGCGGGGAGGCGCGCGCCGAGTCCTCCAGCTGCTCGGCGATGCGGAGGACGAGGTCGTCGGAGACGGACGGGGCCCCGGTCCGAGCCGCTGAGACGGAGGAGCGGCGGAACCGCAATATTGGTGGCGGCGCGGCGCGGAGAGGGGAGGAGCAGGTGGCGGCGCACAGCGACGGCGGCGACATGGCGGCCGGCGGAGCTTCGTGTTCCTCTGTTTCGTCTAGTGGCAGCGGGGAGGGGATGGGTTGTGAGAGGTGGGTCGAATTGGCTCACAAGTGGGGCCCCGGAAACCATTTGGTGGGCCGGCTGAGTCGGTTTTCAGGACTGGTGGACCGCTGGGGAAGGGTGTCAGCAGTTAGCACGGCCCAGGAATGGTCCATGTTGAGCCCAGGGTGAACCTATTTGACGCCCGTTGCACTGATACCCTTACCCTCGGAACAGAGGAAGACAGAGCAAAGGTGATGGTTGCGGGTCATCGGAGAAGACAGGGACGAGCAAGGGAGATAGAGACCGGGACGACACGATCGGTCTTGATGATGGTGGCAAGACAAGGCGAGGCGAGGAAGGAACCTAACCGTAGCCAGTGAAGATGCGGCTTACCCCGACAACGTAGGTGGAGGTGAGGAAGAGACTTAGCATTGCGAGTGCACGAGTGAGTGGCGTCAAAGATAAAGGTGGGTGGGTCGGGGGAATTAGAGGGACGTCGAGGCGGTGGCCGCCGTAATATCTATTGCAATGTTGATATCTATTGCATGGTTTTTATTTGGAGTTTTGAGACCCACACAAGATTTCTTCGGATCAGCCCATTTGTACCCGCCAACATGTCCTAGTGCACAAGCCAATTTCTCGAGATGCTTAGGTCTATTTTTTAGCTGTTTGATTATTATTGTATTACACTCTTATGTTGTTATTCATTTTTATTTGGTTGTGTGCCTTGTAATTTGTATGAGACCGAGTGTAATATTTTGTATTCTCACAATTCTTTGATAGTAAAATGTCCTTTGTCGAAAAAACACTTCATCCAAAATGTTACTATGTTTGGTCATCTAGTGCTGCCACGCCGGCTATACTCATACTGCTTTCCACTATGTACAAGGCAATGTATTGTGCAGTATATTCCTTCCGCATGCATAACACTTTTTTACAAGCGGCCCCCACGGGTCGATTTTCATTACCAACAGATAACGAAAATACATCGTTCCGAAACCACCGGTAAAACAGAAACAGGAAACAGGGCAGAAACAGACTACCCCTACTCTGCCAGACATATCTGGACAGAAATATCCGCATGCATAACACAGGATTCATATTATTTTTTTGCTGCTCCCTCACAAATTACATTGGCCATGATTTTTTGTCATAGAATATTTTTACAAAGTTTGGTCAGGTTCTTATTATATGAATTTAATGTTTTGTAGTTTCTATATGATTGGTTAAATTTTATAAAATTTAACTTTGACAAAAAAATAGACAATATGTATTTTTGGATGGAGAAGTATTGTTCACTCGACAACACGGAACATTCATGGAAAAGAAAAAAGTGTGTTAATTTGCTAGAAGGCAGGGGAGCATGGACAAGGTAGAACACACAAAAAACACACGAAAACAGCGGAGAACCAGCACATGCGGAGCCACAAGAATGTAGGAAAAAGAAATGCATGCCGCTTATTCTCAGGAAAAATGTTTGGAGGAGACAATTTCTTCCCCAGAATTAGGACAGCCTCTTCTCCAAAATTAGCAGCGTCCCCAACATATATAACCACCCATGCATCTCGATCATCACCACATAAACCCCACGACTTCTCACCCCTCCTACGTGCTCCAATCCAATAAACAACGATGGCACTGAGGATCCTTCTCCCCCTCCTGCTCCTCGCCGCCGCCACGCCGGCGTCTCTAGCGGCCATCGACGTCGTGCAGATGCTCGCCGGGAAGCCCCAGTACTCGACCTTCCTGAGGCTGCTGGTGGAGACGAAGGTGGCCGAGGACGTGAGCCGGCTCAAGACGGCGTCGGTGCTGGTGGTGCCGGAGAGGGCCGTGAAGCCTCTGCTGTCGGTGCCGGCGGACAAGCTGCGGACGGTGCTCCTGCACCACGTCCTCACCAAGTACTTCGACCCCATCCAGCTCGCCGAGATGAAGACCAACGTCGCCAAGCTGCAGTCGCTGCTCTCAGCCTCCAGCGCCACGGACAAGAACCTCGGCACCATCAACTACACCAAGGAGAAGGACGGGCAGATGTACCTCCGCTCCCCCGGCGCCGCCAGCGAGGCCAAGCTCATCAAGGTCGTCGCCGCGCGCCCCTTCTCCATCTCCATCATGGAGATCAGCGCGCCGCTCGTGTCCAAGGAGCTCCTCCTCGCCCGTCCCAGTGTTGTTAAGGGCAGGCCGGGCAAGGTCAAAATGATGTCCGCCGGCGCCGACGACTCTGATGCCGCGCCCGCCGTTGTGGCCTCGGCACCCAGCGTCTAAGGTTACGCGCGGATGCACGGCATGATGCCTCGTTGAACCGCCACGAATAGGATGCCATTACACATATATATATTCGTGCCATATTTTTTTTTGTACTTCCTGGCTATTTTTTTTACAATAGGATCTTTTCTGCACTTCTCCTGTTTTAGTTACATTTTTTTTCTTTACTGGACTCATTTTTTTACATGTAATTCTCTTGTCAATGAATATGTAACTTCTAGATTTGATCTCATTTTTTGTCAACCTAACTCAGCAAAATGAGAGAGGTGTCATATTTAATGTGTTACAAATATCCGAGAAGTAAATGTCACAACTCACATCTTGTAGATACTCGAAAAGTTCTATAGGCACTTTTAGACATGAACCTACGGGAGGTCCTATTTCCCGACCTGGTCGTCCGCTAGTAGGCACCGCACACCCCCACCATTCGTGCCATATATTTCTTTGTACCTCCTGGCTGAATTGTTTTTTTACAGTAGGATCTTTTCTGCACTTCTCGTGTTTTAGTTACTTTTTTTTCTTTACTGGACTCATTTTTTTACGTGTAATTCTGTTGTCAATGAATATGTAACTTCTAGATTTGATCTCATTTTTTGTCAACCTAGCATATCGGCCCTCAGCAAAATGCAAGGGGCATCATACTTAATGTGTTACAAATATGCGAGAAGTAAATGTCACATCTTGTAGATACTCGAAAAGATCTATAGGCACTTTAAATATTATGTTAAACTAGCAAAGTGTTTTTTCTTCTTCACGAAATGTTTGTTTTCTCCTTGTTTCAGTTTATTTTCTTTAGGGTGATCCCATCGTTCGGAAAAAAAAGTTCCAGATTTAACGACATGTAGGGTGTAGGCATGTCTTAAACATATAAACAAAATTATTACCAAAGGTAGATGGTCAGTGACACACAATTAAATCCAGCTTTAAATCAAAGATTTAATTGTTAATATAATCTAGGTGATGTGGATCAACATGGTGTCTCGAAAATCCTCACATATTACTTTTAGTACATAATAAATATACATATAGATAGATAGATAGATAGATAGATAGATAGATAGGTAGATAGATAGATAGATAGATAGATAGATAGATATTCACAACTGTTAGGCTTGTACTTTGCCAGACGGATTAACCACACACAAAATACACTAGAGCTGAGCACATTATCTATGGAGTAGATCAGTTGTTTTGCTTACAACTATCAAAAACCTAGCAGCACGGAAACTCTTTCTTTATATATACCAAGAAAAACAAGTAGCATGTGGATTGATCAGCGGTGAAAGTTCTGCCGAAGAAGACGGAATCCTGATGACAAGAAAGCAGGCATGGAATTCATGGGATGTATGAATTACCTCAATCCAGAGAGATCAGATTTATGACGACCGAAATCCATAGGACAGTGTCCCTCGCCCGGCCGCGCCAAAGTTTTTCTTTAAGAAGCCAAAGAATTTCCTAGGACATGAACCTACGTACGGCGTAAGGCAAGTATGCTGACTTACTTATTGGGCTGGCCCACGATATACCGCGTGTAGGCGAGTCAGAGTTCCGCCTCGCATAAAGCGACATATAGTGCTCTCAGAGCATTTCAGCGTCTTCTGAATCTTCTGCTGCCGAAAAACACCATCCATTGTCACATCAGACATCAGTGTGGCTGATCAGGAACAGCATCAATCGATAAGCATGCATGCTCAAACCAAACTCAGGTTAGCTGAAAAAAACGAGTAACTACATAAAAAGCCTCGAGCTCCTTTTCAATCAATTAGAAACAAATGTTCTCACTGTCAACTGATGAAGTACGCCAACTGATTAAGTTCTCTGACATTCTCACTGTCTCCTAGACTAAGAAATGCCATATCAAATGGTTTCTTTCAAATGACTTTGACCTTTTTGGGAAGGGCCCGCTGGAAGTTATTTCACACGAAACAGGCTTTCGCCCCGCTTTATAAATAAACCAACGGCCAACACACAGTCACCGATACAAGAACAACACACACACCACACAGGCCGGGGCATCAGCAGATACATCGCCCAAAACAGAAAGAAAAGAAGAACATGGCGAATCGACTAAGCGAAAAAGACCCTCCAGCGCTGCGCCCTCCGAATTTGTCCCACCACGCTCGCGGCACTCTGATGCGTCCAGTACCAAGCAGCAACTCCCTCGGAAGGGGCACCATCAACACGGCGATGCTACTCGGATCAGCCCACTGCTCTTAGGGTTTCCCCTGACACTCAGTACCAAGCAGCAATTCCCTCGAAGGGGGCACCGTCGTCACGGCGCTGCTACTCAGATCAGCACACTGCCCCTAGGGTTTCCCCCGGCACTCGGTGTAAGGTGAACTTGGGCTACCCACGACGCCCTCCAACAAGGAATGAAGCCACCCGAAGGCGGCACCACGTCGGTGTCGAACGGGTCAACACGGATTTCTCCCGAGCCCAAGACACAAAAACACCCAAACAAGACCGGAGCACCACCACCCGCTTCTCCGCCCGCCAACATGCGCACCACGACTTTGTTGTCATCAACGTCGTCTCTCCACGAGCACCAGACCGCGGTCTGTAGATCGGATCAGGCAACACCACCGGAACGAGGGACAGCAGCACCGCCACACCACGGGAGGGACCAACCTCCACCACCGAGAGGCGGTAGCCGACCGGACAGAGCAGTCGGAGCAAACCAGGCCCGCTTGGCCCGGCATAGCTCCTGTCGCCCTGCTGCAACAGGCAGAGCTGCAGCGCCGCCATCCCCTGCCCCGCACCGTCGCCGCCACCATCTTCAGAGGGAGCCGCAGCCGCCCACACGCCCCGGCCCGCTCAAGCCCATGTGAGCCCGCCCGAGCCCATCTAGGGCCGAGGCAACTCAGACCAAGGCCAAGCCGGCCGCCGGCGCCGCGCGCGACGCTGATGGTCCGCACCGCCACCAGAACCCGCCGGCCGAGCCGGACCACGAGCTCCCGACGAGCACCGCCGCCCAGGACAGAGAAGCCCCGACCATTCCACCTTGGACGCGGGGA
This sequence comes from Poa annua, assembly GCA_026929855.1. Classification (NCBI taxonomy): domain Eukaryota; kingdom Viridiplantae; phylum Streptophyta; class Magnoliopsida; order Poales; family Poaceae; genus Poa; species Poa annua. The sequence continues at coordinate 825,934 of CM049428.1, read as the reverse complement.
AGGAAGGTCCGCCGCCGCCGGCGCCGCTGGGGCTGCGCCCGACGACCCTGCCTGCGGTGGCGAAAGATGGAAGAGTAGAGAGAGCCCGCCGGCAGGAACTTGGGGACGCCCCGGTCGCCCTCGGGGGAGCGACGGGAGCGGGGCAGAGAGGGGTCGTTTGTGTGGGAGATCGGCTGGAAGTTATTTCAAAGATGACATTCAGCTAAAGATGAGAAACAAGGCCATTTAATATAAAAAGATACGGATTCAGCCAAATGCATGGCATGGACAATGGTACCTTCCTGACTTGCTCGCTGTCTGCCATTATACCATAAGCATGCAGTGCATAGTCGCCGCTGCCATTGGAGAAAAGCCATAGCCGGTACTTGTGCTTTGCTACATGGCTGATTTGACTGCATCAACACAACACACCGCGACATCAAACCTCATGCAAAGCGGACACCGGTGACAGCCAAATAGAAGAGCAACAGTAGCTACATAGGGCCGCACGAGGGCAGGTACGGTGGCCATTACCCTACGGCTACGATTTCAGCCAGGACAAAACCGCCACTGCCTAGCGCTAGTGCACATCTGCTGCTCAATTGACCTGGACCGGTCAAATTTGAGCAGTCCCGGATAAAACCAGGCCCCTACGGGGCTGTCTAAACGGACAGCGGTCTGTTTTTTTTGTCCGGGACTGGTCAAACCTGGACCAAATTTGGTCCAGATATGAGCAGCCCCCGGACACCGAGTGGACACCGAAAGTGTCCTCTTTTGTGCACACTGCCCCACCGCACAGAGATCTCTCCTCCCACCTCGCGCCCACCCCGTTCCACCGCGACCCACCCCGGTCATCCCCCGCCGCCGTTCGACCTCCTCCGGCCACCGCGAGCACCCCCCCACCTCTATCCCCTCCCGCCGCCGCTCCCGGAGTCGTTTCGCCGGCCAGCCACCGCCCGATGAACCTCCCACCTCCCCACCCGACGGGACACACACAAGGTGTTCGTCCGTTGCTCTGCCCAACCTCGGGAGGGGGAAAATGACGGACAACGGCGACGAGTTCTTCTTCAACAACGTGATCATCTACTCGTCGTCGTCGGACTCGGAGACAGACGACGAGAGCGACGTCCTCGTTGCCACGGTCGTGGTCAATCACCACATTGCATGTCAGCGGCCGTTGTTCCGAGGTTCCCTACCCGGCCATGCCGCGGCCTTGGACAGGGACAGAGATGGTGGGTATGCCCGGCTGTACAGGGACTACTTCCATCCAACCAATCCGGTGTTCACAGCGAATCTATTCCGGCACCGTTTCGGGATGAAAAGGGACATGTTCAACCGCATTCGACTTGGGGTGCTGGATTATGATGAATGGTTCAAGTGCAAGCCGGATGCCACTGGTAAGCTTGGCTTCTCTTCTTATCAGAAATGCACCGCGGCAGTCCGAATGCTAGCATATGGAGTAGCTGGTGATCTGGTCGATGAGTACTTGCGCATGAGTGAGACCATATGCCTAGAGTCCATGTACAAGTTTTGTGCAGCTGTGGTTCAGGTCTTTGGCCCGGAGTACTTGAGGGAACCAACTGTTGCTGACACTCAGCGGCTTTTGTCGATCAACGAGAGCAGAGGTTGGCCTGGGATGCTTGGAAGCATCGATTGTATGCACTGGGAGTGGAAGAACTGCCCATTTGGCTGGCAGAGGCAATCCAAGGGCCATGTTGGTGAGTGCACTGTTATTCTTGAGGCAGTTGTCTCGCATGATCTGTGGATTTGGCACTCGTTCTTTGGCATGGCAGGTTCACACAATGATATCAACGTGCTCCAGCGCTCTCCAGTGTTTGGCAGACTTGCCATAGGCAACTCTCCAGAGGTGAGCTACGATGTCAATGGCCACCACTACACAAAGGGATATTATCTGGCTGATGGTATCTACCCCCCGTGGGCTACTTTTGTGAAGACCATTTCCGCTCCTCAAGGAGAGATGAGGAAACGATTTGTCCAAGAGCAGGAGAGTGCCCGGAAGGATGTGGAGCGTGCTTTTGGTGCGCTTCAGTCTCGATGGGCTATTGTTCGGCACCCTGCTAGAACATGGAGCCCGGAGATTATGTGGTCGGTGATGACTGCTTGTGTGATCATGCACAACATGATCATAGAGGATGAGCGTGATGATAGCGTGTACGACGAGAACTGATTGTGTTAGGGTGCGAATGTGGAGCCCCAGCCAGGAGTGGCAAATTTCCAGCAATTCATCGACTTCGCGTACGAGCTGCGTGATGCGAGAACCCACTTTGCACTTCAGGATGATTTGGTTCAGCACATCTGGAACTTCGTAGGACACCAGTAGAGTTTTAACAATATTTATGTTTGAATTATATTTATGTTTGAACAATATTTATGTTTGAATTTTATTTATGTTTGAATTTTATTTAAAGAATATTTATGTTTAAAAATCTGAAAAAAACTAGTCCGGGCAACTAAATGAGCAGCCCCGTAAGACGCATGACTCCAGTACGCGCGGACACGCCCGCGGATGGCTGCTCAAACGGACAAAATCCGGACCAAATCAGTCCGGAAATGAGCAGCCCCGCAGGAGATGTCCTAAATTGCATATTCCACCAGATCCTTCTCCCTATGTTGCACAGAACACCATTTGGAGTTTTCACTATGTGGTGGTATGATCTGTTACAGTTTTCACCACCTGGTGATCTAGTCAAGTATTAGTCCTTCTTAAGAGCAAAACCGATATTTAATGACCCGTGTTTCAATGCTCTAATTATTGTACAAAGTTAGAAAAATTATATAAAAAGTCAATTATTCATCCAAAAAATTATGGTTTTATGCGCTCTAGAATGTAAAGGATTCCATTCTATATGTAGCATCAACATTTTTACTGCAAAGCACTTTTTATGCTTATATGGCGACGCACACCTTTCACACGATCGACCGACGACAGTTTCCGCTCCTATTGCAGCAACAGTTTCTTCACGCCACAAACAGTCACAAGAGCACGACGAGACCGACCACAGTAGATCGATCACACTTGTGTTGGGATGCTTTTTCACCTAGCATAGAAGCCATGCCCATGCATTCAGGTTTTAGCCAATGCATAGCTAGCATGGTACGTAGGTTGGCGACTTTCCAAGCAACCTGTCTGCACTGCAACCCGATGCATAGTCGCCATTGGCAAAAAGCTCGCTAGCAGTGCCGGTGCTTATTGCTTTGCTTCACGGCTGATTTGACTGCATCATGGCACCGGGACACCAGTGACAGCCAAAGAGACAAGCAACAGTGCAGTGGCTAGAGCTAGCTAGCTAGCTTCTTCCATGGCGATTTTTCGCTGCTGATCTCCTTTGAAAAGCATTCCTGGCGCACTGTAGATCAGGGCGTTGTCGCCTCACGCCTGCGGCCACGGTCGACAAGGGCAAGAGACGTACGTACGTATGACGGCAGGCCCTGTGTATGTAGATCTTCATTCATACGGATGTACTGTGTACCCCTCCGGAGATGACCAGTCGAGCAGACTGAGACATTGGTTACTGGTATGAGCATCAGAGCATGCATGCCAATCTCTTTGTTTACTGAACCAGTGCATGAGCAAAGGTACATGATCCGTTGGGCTGGTTGCATACTTGCATGTGAAAACACTGTTTTTTGTGTGGGAAAGATAGATGTTGATCACGATTTACAGTATTTATCTAAGCTTAAAAGCGGCGAGCCGGCAAGCAGGAGGAAACATAGTGATGCTCGAGTGAAAATCCTGCTCTAGCGACGAGGAACACACATCCGGCCGTCACATCGACCGGCCGGCAGAGAGATGTGTAAAATCCAGAGCACGCCCTAGAAACTCTTCTCCAATCCATCGCGTCGATCGAGCTCAACAGCTTGGACGAGACTTGCAGCAAAGATAAGTTCTACGTACGTAGAGTACTACACACGTAGCACGTACGTACGTACGTACTTCCGGTAGCCTCCACAGTTTGGTCTTTTAAGCAGGACCCATGCAATGCAATACACCACTCTTCTTCCTTCCAACTCTGATCTTATCCGTTTGGCCACTCCACCTCTGCACCAGCACTCAAATCATCGGTCGATCAACCTTGCCAGATGATGGCCGGGGCGATCGGGCAAGCAATCCAGTTCTAAAATACTACACGATTGATGCAGAGTGTGGCAGCGGCAGAAGATTCATGGAATCTGCAGCCGGTGTGCAATAACTATCGTCGAGCTCTTCTGCTCAGAGACACCGGGTAAACCCTCCTTGAGTTCTCTACCTGCTTTCTTCCTCCATGAATATCCTCCGGTGCGGTGAAGCCGTGTTCTTCTTCTCAGGACAACGGACAAACCCTCCTTGATGTGCACCCGAGGCCGAGCACATGGAACAAATAACCACGCTCTGACGCTCATGTAATAATCCGTTTGCCGCTGCAGCCATGACAGACACCATTGCGAAGCTCGGCCAACAGGGAGATGCCAAAGGCACAGCCCCGAAATCCAGCAAAACAAATCGGCCCAGCCACTGTCGATCAAGGGGCCTACATTCCTCTCTCTCTCTCTCTCTCTCTCTCTCTCTCTCAGCCTTTTCTCCCTCACTTTCATCAGCAGCTTTCACCAGCAGCACCATGAACACCCGGCTCATAACATAATACTGTGCAAGCAGCTAAACTGTCCTTTTTTTACCCGTTGGAGGGAGCACGCGATGCAGGGCCTCGAGGGAGATCGGAAATTCAATTACCAGGATCGTCCAAGACTTTGTTCTTCTGGATCGTGGGCTACAGTTTGCAGTGGCACTGTGGCGCCAGTGCTGGAACAGTGCAGTGCGATGCATTGCCCTGCTTCAGGAATCAGGATCCAGCCACCCTTGCCTTGTGATGCACATGCATTGGTGGCACAGATTATCATGTAGAAAATGTGTGTGAAAACTACTGAAATAAGTAAATTTTTAGGTTGCAAAACCCTGAAATTACATGTGTTAAACCCGTGACGATGACGGGTGAAAAACTACGGAAACAAAATTTAGGGCGGAAAACTCTATAAACCGCGTATATTGTAACCCATGTTAAAACAGATCAAAAAGCGGTGCAGCGAGCGAAGGGGTCACAGAGGTTGAGGAGGAGGGATCTGGGTGAGGGAACATTTCATTTCGTCGTTTTTTCTGGCTCAAAAACTTGTTCGGGACAAAGGAGTGGTAATTTGGCATAAATAGAGGTGAAACTGGAGCTCAAAGGAATATATCAATTCAGGATTCTGAGCCAGAAGCTCGAGAAACTGGTCGAGAGCAGTTTCACCAAATAGCACGCACCCTCACTTCTGGTGGGCTTCTCAGTGGAAATAAGCATGACATTTCACTTGGGCTTTAGTTGTAGGCAACCTCGAAACTTCTAACCCAAAAGAAGTCATCTTGAGAAGATCTGGTAAAAGGATTTCATATATAAGGGTTGTGATATAGCAAAAATAAATAAAATCCTAAAATGATAATAGTAGAAGACCGACAAAAAATCTATAAGGCAACCCATCTATTCCTAAAACCCAATTGGAAATTAACTCCTAAATTTACTGAGAGTCCTCACACTCTGGAACTAGACAGAGGCGTGCAACATGTTTTATATCACTTCCTCATTGACCAAAAAAAAAAGTGTGGCGGGTAGGGATGCAAAAACATACCCAATTGTCCGGGTTATACTCAATTTTGTATATGATTAGTACAAAATTTTGGACCAACATTTTGTATTATTCATGTACAAAATGGAGTATAAGTGGGACAATTGGGTGTCGTTTTCGCATCTTAGTGGCGGGCAAAGGAGCCACAAATGCAAAGAGGCACTCTTTCGTGTATGCACGGTGATGAGCGAACAACGAGCATAGCCGCACGATGGTCGTTACCCAGTGAGAAATGTTGGCGTCGATTTGCTTCACGAGACTTGAAAAGTTGGTATTTGCTCGATTTGAAATTTGTGTTGCACTTAACGATGACGATAGTTAGTATTTGTGAGATTATTTAGTGTTGGAGATAAATACGAAGTCGAGACATAACATGGTGGTACAATTTTTATAGTTGTTTGCTCATACTTATTGAGCGTGATAATATTTGACTTATTGAAACTTTCCATAATTTGTTGGCACATTTTGAAACTATTATTTGAGTTATATGTAATCAAAGAAGTGTAGAAAAAAGATTACGACTATGTACAAACATAATATTCAACATCACAAAATACAAAATAGAAATTTGAAAAATAGTTACATTATCCATTAAAAAATATGCTATATTTGTTTCAAATGTTGAACCAGAATATTCTCTAACATGTGGACTAAATTTACACACAACCACTTAATTCTCATCTACATGAACTAAATCACCTGGTTGTATATGTGTCTTACACTTATTGTTGCTAAGCTAAAAACAATCAACCAATGTAGATCTGACGTGGATCATGTGCAAGTTGAAATTGTTTATACTAAACATTTTTAATTTGTCGTAACTCATATATTTGTTAAACCTATATTTTATTACTTTATACAACATTCTCTATACTATTATGAATTATATTTTTGGGGTATATTTGATATAATTAACCATTGTAAACATGCTCTTGTAAATTGAAATACATATCAGTCATATGGTTATAAAATTTGGCATTACTAATATTTCTTCTAGTGTTAAACTGGACTTGTTCTTTCTCACATAAAAAACAATTTAGTTTTTGGTGTTTAGTGTGTTTCTTGTTGCAATGGAATCATCCTAAATCCAAGCAAACCTCAATAGTATGTTTATACTTGTGTGCACATCCTTTACTACTTAAATATCTACGTAACTTTGTAAAGTGTATAAATATAGTAAGTAACTACATAGGTTTGTACAATACAATTTAGGTGAAACTAAACAAATATCTATAGATTGTATGAAGAGTCAACTAATACTTTGTCATCCAACCGTATCATGCTCGAGATGGTAGCACTTAGTCATCATCAACAAATTCATGTTCACTTTGTTTCAAATGTGGGATGTATGCTTACTTAGTTGTTTTGTATAAAAATCATGCCTATCATGTCCATGAGATAATGAAATTCTTGAATCATGCTATCGTTTGCTTGATATAATCCATACTCCCCATCTCCCAGCCTCCACCATATGGTGGAAATGCATCAGATGCGTTGACCTTGCGACATTTGTTTTCATACATATTTTTAATAGTAACATTATGAAATTGTTTCAAGTTAAATCACAGAACGGTGAAGATGTCAATAACGATATAATAAAGAATAGTTTCAAGTTAAATCACATCTACATTCGACAACTTTGTTAGTTTTTTTAGGTGGTGCTATGTTGGCATAAACAGCGAAACACGGTCAAAAAACATGAACAGTCCAAAATATACTACATTTGGTTTCAGAACAACCAAGAACACACATTTGTTTTCACAAGATAGGTCATGATCAAGTAGAGTAAAATGAATGTCACTATGTGAGGATGTCTCCATACAGGCAGCACAGGCCACAAAGGTCAAAGCATATAGTAGTATACATACGTCGTCCCTGGAGTTGACTTGAAGAGAAGCAGTGCTCGAGATGACCTATACTAGCCGTAGCACCAGCATCCTTGAATTCCGGGTGCTAGCCACAGCCTACAGGTACCAGCCAGTATCTTCCATCGCACGGCCGAATCCATAACGTGTAGCAAGATCTTCAGCAGCGTCCTACTGGCGACTGTAAACTTGGGAGCAAGGCAGTAGTGAGTCAGTGTGATAGGAGGAGTACCGTCGTCACGTCGCTGTTGGCTCTTTACCTCTGGGCTCTCCGGCTGGATTTCATCTGCTCTTCCTCCTCTCTACTCCTTGCCATCCGGCAGTATTAAAAGTCCACATCACTCCACCTGCTCCCCTTGTTCCTCCCTCCTTGTGTGTCCATGCCAATGAAAAAAATAGCGCGACGTTTATAGCGCGTTATAGCGTTTCTGAAAAGGCTACGCTATATTTAGGCTAAAATGTTCGCTACGGCGCTACGCACGCTATATACGCGCTATACCGCGCTAAATAATATAGCGTATAGCACGCTACAGAAAAACTGGAAAACTGGGTCTGGAGCCCATTGGCCCAAACAAAAGTCCAGCTCCCATCGGACCAAACACGTAACAAAACTACAAACGTCCAACTCCCAAGCTCATAGAAAGAACATCACAAGGAAATAGAGTTCCTACTTCCTAGGAAGAGCTCTCAATCTCCTATGAAACTGATGATATACAAGTTGAAGGATCAACATCACAAAGAAAGAAGGAAAGAGAGTTCCTAGGAAGATCTTTCCTGTCTTCGGTAATGATGATTGTGTGCAATCTGGTTGTTCGTCTAGTGAAGAAGATGAGGCAAATAATTCTGATTAATGTTGTACATTGCAATCTGGTGGTTCTGTTTTAAACCTTGTTATTTTTTTCATAGATATGTATCTCCTATTTTACGTTTGTGCCATGGATCTGATTAAGTGGACTGGTTCTACAAGTAATATTGATTATTTATGTTGAAAAAATATTTAATATTCACTTATTCAGACTATATATTACCTTTTTTGTCAAACGCTATTTCAAAAATAGCACGCTATAACACGCTATAGCATTTGTAGCATTTTGAAAAGGGTCATGCTATATTTTGTAGCGCGCTATTTTTTTCATTGGTCCATGCATGCAGTTTAGCGCATTACCGACATGTGGGCCCATGTCAGTGATCCATCCGCCTGCGATTTTAGATTGTAAGCAATCAATCTCTGTAAAGCACAGTAAGATGAACACAATTCTGTTAAGAATAAGTTTTCCTCAGACACTAGTGTGGTGAGTTTCAGAAAGGAAACTGTTGTTTCTTCACATAAGGCTAACTATAATTCGGAGTAGTTTTCTATATGTAGACTGCTTACATTTTTTCTACAAGTTTGGACTTTTGGTTCTACTGGTTGATGCATGAAACTTAATGATAATGACTTCTAATTTGTAGCATTTCCTGTTGGGCCTAACACTGTAGCAGTAGCTGACAACAAGACCGTGTATGTAGTGAGGACCCGCCATACTATGCATGGCTGTCCACTAAAAGTGTGGTTGTTCACTAACTAGACAGTTCAAGTCTTTCTTTCTTCGAATAAAAAGTGAAAACTTTACGGTACATTGAACCTTCCATCCACAGGAAAGGAGATGGGAGGCTAGTAAACTGTACATCAGTGGCTGATTAAAACTGGTCCGACTAATGTGGCCTCCAAGTTCTAACCACCCTCACTTAAGCAGAAAATTGGTGCCACTCCAACACTCTACTAAGCATAATAAGTCTACTAAATACCGTACACTAATTTAGAACACACAGCCAGGCAGGCAGGCAGCACCCATGTAGCAAGCAGATCAGACTGATAAGCATGCTAATTAAGCCTCCAACAACATGTTCTTCCCCAGCTAGCTAGCCACCACATGTGTACAACACACACGCACGTACGGCCATTAATTAGCTCGCTGGACCGTTCTGCCCTTCTTAGTTTCATGGCAGTACCAATAGTTTTTCTCTGTCAAGTCCAAACTCCAAAGCACACCAAAGCCTTAGACAATGTCCTGGAGAGACTACAAAGTTGATATTTTACCACACAAGTGTGACAGGGAGAGGGAGACTGTAATAACTGTACTGTATGCAGTTAGAGACCTTGCCATATAATTTTACCACAGTGGTGGGAGCCCCCTCGCCCATGTGGGAGAACCAGAGGAGCTGAAGGCGTGGTGGAAGGAAGAAGAGCAGGAAGAGAAGTAGGGTGGAGGAGTAGAGGCAGCAGCAGAAGCCATTCTTAAATGCAGGCAAGTGGTGGCTTCTCCTCCTCCTGCTGCAACGGTACAAGAACCACCACCAGCAGCACCATCACTTCCCCACTCCTCCACTAGCCACTGCTGCTGCTTCTTTGCTCCCACGCTCTCTCCTCCCTTCTCTTCCTCCATCTCCATCTCCAAGCAGTGGATGCTCTGCAGAATGACCAAAGATGAGGAGTTCAAGCTGGTCAAGATCCAGGTACCTCTCCCTCCATCTCTCTCCTTCAGTCTCTTGCTACTCTGTTCCTCTGTCTATATAGTGTTTGGATTTGCGAGATTGTTTGCTTGGGAAAGGGTTCGAAGGCTCAACTGTTCTTGTTTGGATTTGTTTGGCAGACCCATGTCTTGAGGGTGAACATACACTGTGACGGGTGCAGGCACAAGGTGAAGAAGCTGCTCCAGAAGATTGAAGGTACACACTCCCAAGCTTCCAATCCTCCCATGGTTTCTCTGTTGGTTCCTTCCGCCTGCGCATGTAGCCGTTCTAAGCTGCTAGTGCTTGCTGTAGCTCTCCTTTTTTTCTTGACTGTAAATATCTCCTGCCCAGCTATAAAAGCTCCGGGGCTTTGTCCACTTGCATCTGAAAGCACCACTGAGTCTTGCCGATCAAATGCATTTACCCGACAATAAATATCTACTTTTTTATGTCCCCATGGCTATGTTGATGCCAATGTTTAGACTGAATCGATGTAGTAGAAGGTCAGAGCACAAGAGAAACAAGAGCACCTTAACTGTTCACCGGCTTGTTGACCTAATCAGTAGTATTATTTACCGAGCTAGTGATTAGCACCAGACTCACCCTTGTAAGTAACTGCTGTGTCAAATCTCACAAAATGTCTGATAGGAAAAGACACTAGGATGACTGAACCCCATTCGCTGCACAAGCCTGCATCTTGTGATACTTGATTAATTGGTGACTAGTAAGTACTCTGAAATACAGTGGCTCACGAGCAGCCTGTGAGTGAACACTCTGCTTCCTGTTTGCAGGCGTCTACTCGGTGGCCATCGATGTGGACAACCATAAGGTCACTGTGACTGGCAACGTGGACTCCGAGACGCTGATCAGGAAGCTCACCAGAGGGGGCAAGCACGCAGAGCTGTGGTCACACCACAAGGGCGGCAGCAACAACCAGGGCCATAAGGGAAACACCAACAACAACAACAACCAGCAGAAGCAGCAGCAGCAGAAGCAAGCTGCCAACCCGAGCAAAGATGGCGGTAACAAGAAGGACCAGGGCGGCAAGCATGGTGGAGTCGGGAGCCTCATGCAGGGCCTCAAGGCCTTCAAGAGCCAGCACACCAACAAGCACCAGCTCCCCGAGCTGAGCTCGGAGGACGACGACATGTACGATGATGACGAAGATGACGACATGTACGATGATGACGATGAAGATGACCTCCGCTTCCTCAGCGACAAGATGAGCCAGCTCGGCGTCCTCAGGCAGCAGGCTGCCTCAGCAGCGGCCAACGCCAAGAACAAGAATGGCGGCGGTGGCAATGTCAACAATAACCAGAGCCATGCCAACGGAAAGAAAGGTGGTGCAGCGGCGGGCAACCACCATCAGAACAACCACCACCAGAATCAGAAGATGAACATGCAAGCGGCTGCGGGAAATGCCAAGCTGGGGAACGGCGCTCAGAAGAGCACCGGTGGCATCAATGGCTTGATGGGCCTGGGGGTGGGCGGTGCTGCTCCTGCCTACACGGGAGGCTTCAGCCACCCATCCTATGCCACCGCCGGCTACGGAGGGCTTCAGCAACAGCAGCACCTCCAGCAGCAACAGAACAGCAACCTCATGGCAAGCATGCAGGGGTTCCACAACAACCCGGCAGCCGCTGCGGCGATGATGAGGGGCCTGAACGGCAACATGATGATGCACCAGCCCCAGCCGCAGCCGCAGATGATGTACCACCGGTCTCCGCAGATCAGCCCATACACGGCCTACTACAACCCGTACAGCTACTACTACCAGCAGCCCGCAGGCGGCTCTGCTTACCATCCTGCCGGAGGTGCCGGCAGTGGGGATGTCGAGACCATGTTCAGTGATGAGAACACCAAGGGCTGTGTTGTCATGTAGGATTGTTTGTAGTTAGCAGTGTGTTACAGTGTTGTAGAGGGTTGGGTGATGAAGATTGGCAATGGGATCGATCGATGCAGTCGTACTACTTTTTTCACTAGTATTTTACTGCCTTTGTTGTTATTATCTTGTATCAAGAATGGATCATGGAAGTTGACTTAGATGTGGTGTTTGAAAGCAGTGGTATGATCAAACAGCCTAATGTAAATTACCTTTGACTGCCTACCTAGTTCTTTGCCCCTGCCTGGCTTGTCATGCAATGTATATTTGGTGTCTTGTGGTTGTGGACTTCTATGCTGCGAACGGTGATCATGGCGTCAGACTGGACGGTGAGTGGTTAATCCAAGAACCTGAATGTTAGCTGTCAATACTGGGGTGCTGTACCTGAATCGCTGGCAGAAATTGTCCCACACTGGCCTGAAGATGATCATGAAGTATGAGTGGAGCCGGTGAGCATGCCATGTGAACAGAAAATAAACATTAACTAGTTGATTAAGTACAGAGGACTGGACTGGGCAATTTGAAGCCCTGACACCTTATTTTTAACCAAACAAATTCTCCGGGCAGTGTTCTAGGTGAGGAAAGATCGTCAGGAGAGCAGTTATATATTGCAAGTAGGCTCCAAGAATAAGAACAGCTATATATTGCAAGTAGATTTCAAGAACCTGTAGCATGGGCGATCAATTCTGGAACAATTTCTAATTTTCATTGAAATATTTCTTTGCAGGCTTTAAAAATAGTCGCGACCTACCAAAAAAACAAAGATGCTAATTATGATCAAGTTTCATGATGAAAAGTTCATGCTGGTAAAGGTGGTTCAAAATGAATGCGTACTGGAATGATTGTAGCTCCATGAACCAAATGGTCCCTAACCAAACCTAAATTCTGATTTCCTCATCAGTTTTTTTTCCCATTTTGCCAGACTATATAGAACAGTCCATAATGCACCCACCAAATAGGCACGTTCATTTCCGCAGATGATGTACTAAGGCTGCTATTAGTGTTTTACTAGTTTCATTTCGGCAGTATTGTAATGGTAACTGGTATCTTTGTGACTAGGGTGAGCGTGGTGCAAAGATGAAATGAGCAGGCCCTATCCATCTGAAAGAACTTTTGGTGTACAGTTTATCCGTTTTTTCAAGTAGTTAGCTAACTGTACGAACTACAGAGGCAAATACTTTTAAAATGCACAGCAGGCAGTTGAGTCCCCTTGGTAAAGAATGTATAGGAGTCTCGGGAATACAAATTCCCTACAGAGATTTTATTTCTACCTCGATGTCTGGGTTAAACCGGAAACGATGATGATTAGAATACTGCAAGCACTTACTTGCACGGGCGTGCCACCCACAGCTTGGACGGTCAACACAACGCAAGATCTAGACGGGCAGCATCGACAAATTACAGCTTGCAAATCTACCTACAGTAGACGAAGTTCTGTCAAAATTGGTGCAAGGATTAGCATAACTGTTAACCTAGAAACAGGTAAAGCCATTTCTACGGTGTCATGCAAGCAGATAATTTATTCAGAAAACATATATGCATTAACAAGCTCACGGATCCCCAAGAACATCTTAATAAATTGCCCAGCACACACTCCCATCTCACCAGAACGATGGTCCTAAAAATCAAAATGGTAAAGAGGACAAAACCGATGTGCAGAACAAACACCAAGCAAGCCAAATCGAGATCACAGCCTCCATTTTTTCTTTCCTTTATAGAGACGCAGCGAAAGCTAGGAGCCACTTCCCTTATTGGTGCCCAACACACTGGCTTTGTGGGAAAGAAGTTTTTTCCCAAGTAGAAAAAGTATGAAAGATACTAGGCACTACCGTAGCAGTGCTACCATGCTGGTGGAGTTGAGATAAAGCTTTCTCGTCATTTCAGTCAACATATTCCCTCACACGCACGCACACATGTGAGAGGTACAGCCGACCTGTCATCAGCCAGGCAGTGAGGACTGAAGAATGACCAGAGCATAAAAAGGCAGTGGACAAAAGCTGGAGCTTAGCTGAGGTCTTGGGAAAGGCAAGCACGGTAAAATTAAGCACAAAAAACCATCTTTAGACTTTAGCACAATGCAGCCTTTGGTGTATCATTAGAGAGGGTTAGTATATCGCTTGCTTTTTATGCAAGTGATTATGATGGCAGGGGCATGAAAAGGAGCAGCTGATGTTCAGGGAGGCTTTGGGGCAGCCATGCCTGCAGAGGGCATCGTTGGGGCATGTCTTTTTTGACCTGCGGTTGTGGAGCACAGTGAATTGGGGCGTGCAAGTGTGTAGCTACCAAGAAAACTTGGCCCCTGCAACATGAACAAGAAAGCAGAGAGCCATTGGGTTCGGTGATCGAATGCAGCATTGCCTGAATAGGCATGATAGTGTCTTGTTTCAGAGCTTTGGTATTTGGGTGGTAGCTGTCCAGTTATATATTTGTGAAAATTAGAAACTGGGGAAAGTTCAAAACAATGTGCCCCAACATTATAGGAATTGCAGTGAAATGAGTTTCATTTCTGGAAATTTGTAAAATTTTAGACAAAAGGCTTCAGACCCGGCTTTAGATTAATAAAGCCGCAAACGGCTTGCAATACACCAGAAATGCTCCTGGGGATAGATACCAGCTTAGAATGAGAGCTCACAAAAAAAGAGTAGAAAATAACACCCCTTAATCCCAAGCACGAAAGGCAAAGACATGGTTAAGAAATTGAACAATTTATATGGTGAAGAGGTTCTGTTTTCAGTTAATATGATCTAAATAAATTAACTAACGGACTAAAATTCTAGGGAGGTGAACAAAACTACATCTAAAACCTAAAAATCAAACCGTAAAGATTAACGATATAAATCCTTTAATGAGCATCCATAAGAAATGGTTTAGGTCATAATTGCAAAAGCACTTAGCATATTCAATTGATCAAGGACAACAATCTTGATGAAAGCACCCCTAGTCCAAACTTATAAAGAAAACCTCCCTGGTTAAAAGTAATGTGTCTTTTCTCACCTAAAACCGTAGGTGAATCTTCAGTTCATGTTTTACTTTTGCTTTATCTCGTAAAAGTGGAAGATAAAACCGAGTTTTTCCACAAAACTAGTCTAAAAAGCTTTAGATATAGGAAAGATAGGCGTGGAGCCAGCTGACCACAGTACCCATCCAGGAAACTTCAGAACAATACACTTTTTCAGGCCCTACTAATAGCATTTGAACAGTAACGACAGACTGAAGAATTTAAATACTGATTCGGCACCCGTGTTTCCAGATAAGAAGCTTAGCACGGGGAAGCTTATAATACTGCCTGGTGTTCAATTAAATATGGCCGAGGCTATAATTGACACCTGATGGGTGCATAAATTAGATTAACTACAACGAGGCACGAGCACTTACCTGCATGATTCCACTTGAAGCTTCCGTTCCCTGCCCTTTCTCTTCCTGAAAGGTGGAACTAAACAAATCCAGGTAAACTATCAGCATGTTACTCGTCTACAGCCCCCATAATCTCCAAATCAAATAGTCCATTTTTAAAACAAATAAAATCACTCTTAACCTGTATTTGTGGATCTAACTAATTAAGAACGCCGAGAAGGTAACTTCTCATAAATCTAAATATACTAGATAATACAGAGTATAGAGGTTCCATACAGAAAGCTCGATAAGTTCAGTTGCCAACAGAATACTATGCACACCTAGCTAGAACCCACTTGCCATCATTTTAATGTGCATGGTTAGTATGACAATCTGATCTAGCTAAGCAAATTAAAAGTAAGCCAGGTTGAGCTGCTTTGGACTGTTCTAGGAAAAAATATCAACTTTCTTGACATGCAAACTCAATCTCTCCAATCAATCATGGTGTAGTGGACTGACAACAAGGTTAGTAGTAGGCTACTAGCACACTAGTATGTGCGCCAGCAGTACTCCAATCAAAGATGTAGCATCTGATCACACTTTAATCGCCTAGAACAGGTTGTTTGGAGTCGAAACACAGCATATGATCTTTCAAGTGCATAGGCATACCACAGAAGAAGAAAAATAGAAAGTGTAGATCGACATTTCCTCATCCCAGGCATTTTCACATATTAAGGCTCAATCATTACAAACAAGAAAGAAGGCAGTCTAAGAAAAATTATGCACACTGCATAGCTCCAATCTAAAACAACCCAGTGGACATATGTCCTATATATGGAACAATTATGTAAAAGATACTGTGAGCTTACCATGAAAGAAGGGAGACAGATGTTCCAAGCTTCTATGTTGTACGAATACAAGTCTGAGTTGCAAAGCCTGACCTTAGTATCCTCAGAAGCAACACCAGGTCGGCAGCGGTAATTAGAACTTTTTACTGAAGCAATTAGCACTCTAATACTACTACTCCAACTTGCTCATTGATCAAGTATTTCAAAGGAAGTTCATTAGTTACCTTAATAAAGAGAAGTATGCTAGAGTAGCAATTTGAGTACATCAGTCCACCTATCTCTAAGCAATTCACAGTGTAAATGCCTAAATGGATAGAATCACGCCCCTGCTTGTTAAATTAAATTGTACAGCTGAATTCATAGCACATTTGTTTGACAAACTGAACTTACATTGAAATGATATGGACAAAGATAATCCTCTAAGTACTTGTGCCATGTTACAGAAGATATTCATTGTGGACAACACTACAGTCTATAGATAACTTGTTCCCATTCGAAGAGAGCATTCTGGAGTAGAAGTGCATTACTGTTGAGTGCTGTGCTAACTCAGCTCAACGTTTGTCATTTTTCCTCTTCCTTGATTGTGCTTTCTGCCATTTTTTCTTAGGCACTAACTTACTCTTAGGCTTTAACTTTAACTCCGGAGAAAATTTGAAATTTGGGTCTCTCATGCGTGCTTGAATATCCTTAAAAAACTGGATATTGAGCTTCTTTGGTCCACCCTCCCGCAGCTCTGCATATTCTGGTCCTGAAACAATATTCTCAAATGCTCCAATCAGGATATCTATATCAGTGACAACATCAAATACATTAATGTAGCGTCCATCGGGTCCCTTTTTCAGCTTCTTCAGAGCATTTTCTACAGCAAGTTTTCTTGCTTGCTTTCCTGGTGAGAGCTCTGGTGGTTCATTCTCAGCTTTTAACAGCTCAGAGATGGTGCGATATTTAGGTGCCTCGTCAAATTCAAACACCTTATCTATATATGAATCACTGCGTTCATTGGGATGTGGCTCGGTAGGGATATCGTTGTCATCATCCTCTTCACTGCCACTCCAGAGACTCATATCGTCTTCATCGCTCTCAGGGCATATACTTCTTAACTCGTCACTGTCATCACCATCAATAAGATTTGCATTTTCCTTGGCTTGCTTCTTCACTTTCTTGATCTCTCTCTCCATTTTTGTATCATTCTCTTGCTCTTCATCCTCATCCTCACTGGCTGTCCATAGGCAGTCTTCCTCGTCAACATTCTCCTGCCAAGCTTTCCTGAACCCTTCATCACCGGGCCTTCTTTTACCAAACAGATCGTAGTGCGAGCGGTCGTCAGCAAAGAATCGTATTCCTGGACAAAGATGATGCCTTCAGTAAAATGTGTTTGCAAGTAAACAATTGAACTCATCAAGGATTTGGTATAAAATCTTTCATCGACATGAAGAATGCCACCAAGTATTAGATCATCTACCATCTGGTATGGTGGCACCATAGCAGGCATATCTTACATACTACCAGTAAAACCATATAGACTCACTGGACTGGCAGAAATGATCAAATGCACTAAGCGCCTCAGGTAATTCACAAACACCAGAAGAAAAAAATGTAAAACCGAATTTTTATGAGAACATTTGACTGCGATGAACATTTCACCAGAAGGTGCACAGGTTATCTGTTATCTAATTCGCATGTGCAACTTTGGAGTCATACAATTCTCATTTCTCTTTCTCATTAAAACTAGCATAATGTTGATTCATCTTCAGACGTATACATAGGCATTGCCAGCAAGGGTTTCAGCTTACAGTATTTCTTCCCAACCTCAAGTAGTACAGGTACAGGCTACAGCAGGATCAAGCCCACACCAAATTTGGCACACACTTGGCGTAGGGCATGCAGTACCTACTGCTTAGATCTCGAATCATAGGTTTAACTTGATAGTTCAACCGAACAGTACAGATTACTGAAGCGAATAACTTACAGAACACTAGAGCATAGCAGCACATCTGTTATCACTGAAGAAAATTCAGAAATCATTTGCAGGTGGTGGTGGTGGTGCCGCAATAAGATCACGGGGTTCAGTCGCGTAATCAGAGGGCGGGGTGGGGAGGTATGTGAGGGGTCGAGTTCGGAGAAGACGCACCTTGGGGAGCCGCCCAGACCGGGGGACATGGCGCGGGCCCGCGGGTTCGGCAGCGCGTGACGGCGAGAGCCGGCGATGGAGGGGTCGCGGGGCAGCGCGCGACGAGGCGGAGGTGCGCCGAGAGGTGGCGGGCGAGGAGGCGGCGGGCCATGGGTGGGGGACGGGGTGGCGCTGGTGCGCTACGGTGAGGCGCCCATGGAGGTTTGGGGAGGGCTTTGGAGGAGGCTGACGGGAGAAGGGAGAAGATGGCAAAGAAGGCCTGATTCACAAGTGGCCCAACTCAAGACAACGATTTTATTTCCTTCCATTTTAAATATGGACTAAATGCATTTGTGTTCCATTATTTAAATTTATAAAGGGCGATTTATTGTTATCCACCAAGATGATACAATTCATAGGATCTCACAGACTACCTCTTCGTAGTTAGCATTCACTCCCAACTCATATTAGCCTTCACAAACTCTTTCTGGCTACACTAAAACTCTATAAATCTAATTTCAAAAAAACAAAAACTTTATAAACCTTATCAAACTATCCGATTTTTTTAGGGGGGCTACCAGATTAACATTCTAAGATCGAAACCAAATTAGAACATATTACAATGTTTTGTAGATAGTTAAGATAGTGTTGTAATTCATAGGGCAGTGGTGATTACCATGTTTTCCTGGTCAAACTTACTTATAAACAACTCACACATTTCATCAATGTTTATTACTTAGCTACACCTAAACTTGAAAGTATTGTTCTCTATAAACCTATATCGGGCTGTTGATTATATTTGTACTCTAGAACATTGTAGGTCCATGGATATTTAAGAATCTTACGACATTAATAGACATTTTTTAATTTTATATAAAGATGATGCTTTTATTCACTTGGATTTAGTGTGAACTCGGTCATAATAAACTATTTTACTAAGCAATAAAATTAAGAGAAAATTTATTTACAAATGAGATACAAATGTAGTTTAGCACGCAAACGTATAAGAATTAAAAATGTATGATAAGAGTATGCATTTCCATACAAGGATGTGTGATCACCTTATTAAGTATGATACTTATATCTCATATAATATACCATTTATAATGATGAATTATCTCAACAAATCACCACAATAAAATTAGTTATGAATAAGTAAACAAAAACAATTCAAATAGAGGGAACCAAAACCGACTCTAACATAGCGTGTCGTAGATGATTCACAATTGATCGATGTAGTTATATAAAATTATCCTCCCGCTACCCCCATCATCATCCTCGTCGCCAAGTCCGAGCCGCCCTCGAGCCGAGCAGCTGGTCCTCTGTGCTGCCGCACTTCTCCAAGACGCCGCCGGTCGGTCTGATCGCCGCACAGGTGAACGGGAATCCGGCACCTAGAGGGGGGGTGAATAGGTGCTATTACAAATTTTAGGTCTTTTCAAATTTAGGCTCAATCACAAAGGTAAATACTCTAGATATGCAACTACGGTGAATTTACCTAAATGATAATCTAAGCAATAACAAGATAAGCAAGTAAGGGTGCAAAGGTAAAGGGAACCAAGTGAAGCACGCGGAGACGAAAATGTAATCCCGAGTTCCACCCAAGGGTGTACGTCTCGTTTGGAGAGGTGTGCGCTACCACAACAGGTTAGCCGCAACGCCACAAAGGCTCACCTTCTTCTCCGATGAACTCAACCACAAAGGTTTCGAGTCCACCTTCCACTATTGATCCCCTTTTAGGGCGGAGATCGAATCTCTTACAAACGCTTGAGGCACACACCCACAACTGAATTGTGGGCTCCCAAGAAGACCACAAAAGGTCAAGGACCACAAAAGGTCAAGGTAACACCAAGAGTACAACAATGGTGAACTAGGTCTTCCCACCGGCAACCCTAGCCACGAAATCCCCAAGTGAATGGGGGAGAAATGCAAATCCCTTCGGCGAGGATGTAGATCCGGGCCTTCTACTCCAATCCTCCAAAGATCAATGAATTTGGGTGGGGGGATTGGGAGATCTTGATGATTTGAGCTTTCAAGAATGGTAGGAGAGAGAAAATCTGAGAGCTCACTGTTCTTGAGTGAGTGAGGGGGTATTTATACTCCCCCTCAAAATCCGGCCGTTGGCTGTCTTGGGCACCCAGAAATTCCGGTTTAAGTAACACCGGAAATTCCGGTCACCCGGAATATCCGGGCCTTTGAAAATATCCGAGCTGAATTTCCGGTTGAGATCAGAACCAATTCTGAACTTGACTTAGCCGATTTTCTGAGGTTGACTCGGAATATCCGAGTGCTTGAAATTTCCGAGCTGAATTTTCGATTGGAGTCAGTGCCACTTCTGAATCTTGACTTAGCCAATTTTCCTGGGGTTGACTCGGAATATCC
Organism: Poa annua; assembly: GCA_026929855.1. Taxonomy (NCBI): domain Eukaryota; kingdom Viridiplantae; phylum Streptophyta; class Magnoliopsida; order Poales; family Poaceae; genus Poa; species Poa annua. The sequence continues at coordinate 805,387 of CM049428.1, read as the reverse complement.
GGGTTGGTGAACCCTAATATCCGGGTCCTTGAAATTTCCGAGCTGATTTTCCGATTGAAGTCAGTAGTACTTCTGAACTTGACTTAGCCAATTTTCTGGGGATGACCCGGAATATCCGAGTTGGGGAACCGGAATATCCGGGTCTGGGAAGAATTCCAAAAACTCTTTTTCTCTACAATTTGGCTTTAGGATTTGTGATATGAGTTTCACCCAAACTGAAATACTTAGCAATAGGATTAGTATATCATTGGTATTGTTAACTAACACACAAAACACTAGGGATTAAGAAATGTTCTTTCAATCTCCCCCTTTTTGGTGTTAGATGACAATACCAAGATTTGCATAGAAACAAAACGCAATATCATGTTTTTGGCAGAAAATGGCTCCCCCTAAATAAATGCAAGTATGCAACACAAAATAACAAAAGATAGGAGCAATTTTATAACAACAACCACAAGATATCACAAAGGAGAAACGAGACAACATGTAAGAATATGGAAGCAATTGAGACTAGATAGATTTTCATACCTTGTGTCTATAGAATATGAAGAGAATACCAACACAATCAATTCGAAGTCTCAACCATATTATAAAGATAGCATCAACCATTGTCTCAATACAAAGTTATCACAAATGAAATAAAGAGAGTTTCACAAGTAACTTAAAACACGATAAATGGACACAAGCGCAAATAAATGATAAACGCATAAGCTTGTGCCTGACCCTTGCAAATCCCCGAAGAAGTCCTAGTAGAGCAACTTCTCCCCCTTTGGCATCGAAACGCCAAAAAGGAAGAAGAGCGATGATACGTCCCCATGGAAGTCTTCAGTCCGAGGGGTACTCCTCATCATCCTCATCACCAGCATCCTCATCATCATCATCATCCTCTTCATACTCCTCAGACTCGGCCTCCTCATCATCATCTTCCCCCTCATCATCATAGTCATAGCCAGTGGTGTACGAGCTGCCGCCAAGGTCCTGGTCAATCAGTGTCCACGGAGCCAAGGAACCCTGGTTCCACTGAGCAAAGGTCAGGGGCTCAGACAGAGCAGCAGGAGCAGGAGAGCCAGAAGCATGGTGAAGGATCAAGTCTTGCTTGTAATCCAGCTGACGGCGATCCTTGTAGGCATTGTATTGCTCTTTGCGGATGTCCACATTCATGCAAAGGATGTTGCGCTGGAACCAGTTCAGCTTCTTGACATGCGCATGAGTGGTAGGAACATGAGTAGAGGTAGCAGCAGCCCTCCTAGCATCACCCATGAAAGATCCACCTGTAGCTGATGTAGTAGAAGGCCTAGGAGGGGGCTTGACCACAGTCTTCTTCACATACAGCTTCTTGAAGTCATGTGGCACCAAATCACTGCTGCTGAAGTTGTAGTCAGGGAACTTAAACTGGAGGAGCTTCATTATGTAGGGAGCATAAGGAATAGAGACCCTGGTGGTTATAGCTTAATACATCTCATTGTAGATGTAATCCATCACATCTACTCTCCAGTCAGTATCAGAACCCGAGTCCTCCACAATGCGGTTGGCATGAAGGAGCAAGTTGCAGAGAGGGGTAACCACGTTGTCGTTGTTGCCACCACTCGGTGCAATGTTCTCACGCAGGATGCGCACAAGAACATCATACAAAGGAAGCAAGTCACGAGTGAATCCAGGGGTGGCTCCCACACTATATAAGTGAGCTGTCTCCTTCTTGTTGAGCTTGTATGGGGAGTGCATGCGAGTGCCTTGGGGATTGTCACCATCAAACCTGTAGCCCAGTACCTTGGCAAACTCCTCGAAGTTGGACTCACAATATGATTCCCCAGTCATCCACTTCATGGTCTTCTTCGAGTCACCCTTGATCACTAGGGTGGCGAAGAACTGCATTACAAACTGCGCGTTGTAGGCACAACGGATGAGCGCCAACCTCTCCAAACCCATGGTCTTCACAATGTGGATGGCCTCAGCAAATGCGGTTTTCTTCTGTAGAGATGCAAAGTCAAACGGGTGCATGGGTCGAATGGGCTTCGAAAGTGAGAGATAGAGATCCACGAATATGTGCTCTTGCGCTTGGCACCAAAAGCTGCGATCATCGAGAGAATTGTCTCTTGCGCTGAGGTACCAGTCCCCCTGCCTCAGCTGAGAGTAATCCAGAGAATTCATCTTGGAGTAGTCCTGACGTTGGGGACTAGGGACATTCTTTCTCTTCTTGGATGAGGGCTTGCTGGCAACAGCTTTCTACTTCCTCTGAGTTACAGGGGCATTTCCCTTGTTGACTGGTTGCTTATGGACAGGTGCTCTACCTGTGTACCTTGATCCCCCTACGGACGGACTTCCACCTGAACCTGTGAATTTGAGCATAGAGGGTAGCATAAGGTAAGTGCACACAAGTCAGGAGATAATACACACATTAGATAGGCATTTGATGAATCATATGTAGTTAAACATGAGTTAATCTTAAAACTACAGTGTTTGACTCGGAATATCCGGTACATATATGACCGGAAATTCCGGGGTACCGGAAATTCCGAGTCAATCTGAACCGGATATTCCGAGTCAGACAGAAACTGCAGATCTGAGATTGACTCGGTCTAAAACTAGATCGATCCAACATAATGCAAAACTAATGTATGTAGAAGGCAGGGAATAGTCCTAGGAACAATCTCTACCAAGTAACATTGAAACATATAACTCCACATCAAGATCCAAGTGCAAGCACATAAGGAAGAAGAAAAGTGAAGTTACCCTCATCCATTGAGGCCATTGCTTGGAGGAGTGAGTTCCCGGGACGGAGGAGGAGCAGATCCGGCCAAGAAAGAGGTCCCCGGCGGTCGGAGTGCTCCGGAGGGACTTGGGAACAGCAGGGGCGGCGGCTGGAGGAGAGGGAGTCGGGGGTGGAAGAAGGGCACTAATGAGCCCTTCACCCCGAGCCTGCCCTTATATTTCTGGACAAACTGCCAGACCGGATATTCCGGGTGTAACTTACACCGGATATTCCGGGTCACCGGATATTCCGGTTCAAAATGAACCGGATTTTCCGACCTGCTGAACCAAAATCCCAGTTCTCAAAAGGATGACTTGTGTGCAATAGAGAGAAATGTTTTCAGGGGAAAGTAGGCTTGGGATACATTTCCAAACTTATATTGGTACATCATACTCAACTCACAACAACCAAATCGAACCAAAAGAGCCAAGTTGAGTAGGTTTCCCACATGCATGAAAAGGAGGGCAAATAGCAACAATAAGCTCCAAATAAAATCAACTCTTCAAGGAGAACAGATCGGTGGCCGAGGCCACCATGTAGGAGTGTATGGCATGTTACCGCGAAGATGTATCTTGGGTACATAACCAATACTCGTCGTTTTAGCTCATTAGTCAGAAGAATGAATATAGAGATAAAAGAACACTTGCTATCGGCATAATGTGGGGAGGGATGGTCCAATGTATTACGACCACACTCCCCCTATTTCCATGCCTACATCTAAACTAGATAAGATGCAATTACGCCCTAGGTGAGTGTGCAAGCGATCAAGCTAAGGACCTCGAATCAATGATATTTAGCTCATTCCTCAAAAAGCAAAACCTTCCTTCCTCAAGGGGGCTTCGTGAAGATATCCGCCAATTGATCCCTTGTGCCCACATATGATAAGTCAATGTCTCCACGGGCCACATGATCTCTTATGAAATGATGGCGGATCTCAATATGCTTGGTTCTTGAATGTTGCACCGGGTTGTAGGCAATCTTGATGGCACTTTCGTTGTCACATAAAAGAGGCACTTTGTCGCAATCGACTCCGTACTCCTTTAAAGTTTGCCTCATCCATAGCAACTGAGTGCAACAACTTGCGGCGGCAACATACTCGGCTTCGGCGGTGGAGAGAGATATGCAATTTTGCTTCTTAGAAGACCAACTCACCAAGGACCTCCCAATAAATTGACAAGCACCGGAGGTTGACTTCCTATCATCATGATCTCCCGCCCAATCGGAATCCGTGAATCCACATAATGAGAAATTTGCATCCTTGGGATACCACAATCCATAAGTTGGGGTATAAGCCAAATATCGAAAGATTCTCTTGACCGCCACATCATGGCTTTCTTTAGGAGCCGCTTGATATCTTGCACACACTCCTACGGCTAGCACTATATCCGGTCTAGATGCACAAAGGTAGAGGAGAGATCCAATCATGGAGCGGTATACCTTTTGATCCACATCCTTACCTTTCGGGTTGAGCTCAAGGTGGCATTTGGTTTGCATTGGAGTAGAGGCACCCTTGAGATCAAGCAACTCGTACTTCTTGATCATGTCTTGAATGTACTTTGCTTGGTTGATGAACGTTCCTTCCCTCAATTGTTTGATCTCAAATTCGAGGAAGAACTTCATCTCGCCCATCATAGACATCTCAAACCTGTCAGTCATAAGCTTAGAGAATTCTTCGTTAAATGCTTTGTTAGTCGATCCAAATATAATGTCATCCACATATAATTGACAAATGAAAAGCTCCCCATTAACTTTCTTAGTGAAAAGTGTGGGTTCGATTTCCCCAACTTGGAATCCACGGTCTACAAGTAGTTCTCTAAGGTGCTCGTACCACGCTCGTGGGGCTTGTTTAAGGCCATAGAGTGCCTTATCCAACTTGTAGACATGGTTCGGATACTTGAGGTCCTCGAACCCCGGTGGTTGCTTAACATAAACAAGTTCATTTAGTGGACCATTTAGAAAAGCGGATTTAACATCCATTTGTTGCAACTTAAAGTTATGGTGAGAGGCATAGGCAAGAAGAATACGGATTGACTCAAGTCGAGCCACGGGCGCGTAGGTTTCTCCAAAGTCAGTGCCTTCAATTTGAGAGTAACCTTGAGCCACCAATCTTGCCTTGTTCCTCACCACCATGCCATGTTCATCTTGCTTGTTCTTAAATATCCACTTAGTGCCGATAACATTGCGGCAATCTTTGGGTCTTTCCACCAACTTCCACACTTTGTTGCGCTCGAAGTTGTTGAGCTCTTCATGCATGGCATCAAGCCAATCTTTATCTTCAAGAGCTTCAAAGACCTTCTTGGGTTCCACCATGGAGATGTGAGCTTGATGTTCACTAAAGCTTGCGAGTTGTCTTCGGGTAGAGACCTTGCTTCTCACATCACCAAGCACCTTGTCAAGAGATAGAGCTCTTAATTCTTGTGAGGTGCCAACCCTATTCAAGCGGCGGATCTCGATTTCCCTCCGAGTGGTGGGAGGAATCGCTTGATCATCTTGATCATTCATGTCTCCGCCTTGACTGAATTGATGGCCTTGATCAACCATTGGAGTGGTGGCCATTGGTGAGGGAGAGGGTTGATCTTGGCCTTGCGAACTGCCACCGGGAATGTCAGCAGGACTGGATATTCCGGGTTCAGGGACCGGAAATTCCGAGTCCATGTTGAACCGGATTTTCCGGTCCTCCGGAAATTCCAGGAGCAGCTGTAGAATCTTATTCTTCTTCTTGGCAAGGTGCATTGGGCACGGTGTTGTCGATGGGTGTTTCTTGTGTTGGGGTGGTCACCACTTGTGAAGAACTTGGTCCTTGTTGATCAACCTCATAGTAGAGTTCAACGGGGCGGTGGACTCCCAACCCCATTCTTCGGATAGCATCTTGAGGTTCATCATCACCTACACCGGAAACACCACTTTGCTCCACGAGGGAGCCGTCATTCTCCTCGAATACCACACTACAAGTTTCTATGATTATGCGCGAGGCCTTATCATAGACTCTATAAGTGTGGGATTCGGATCCGTAGCCCACAAATGTCCCTTCAAGAGACTTAGAATCAAACTTGCCCAAACGAACACCTTTGATGAGATAAAAACACTTACAACCAAATACTCGGAAGTAGGAGATATTGGGCTTGTTCCCGGTAAGCACTTCATAAGGTGTCTTCATGAGTCCTTTGCGAAAGAAGAGCCGGTTGGATGAATGGCAAGCGGTGTTGACGGCTTCGGCCCAAAAGTTGTGAGGGGACTTGAACTCGGCCATCATCGACCTTGCCATCTCAATAAGTGTGCGGTTCTTCCTTTCGGCTACACCATTTTGTTGGGGAGTATAAGCAGCGGAATATTGATGACGAATCCCTTCTTCACTAAGGAACTCGTTTAAGGTGTAGTTCTTGAACTCGGACCCATTGTCACTTCGTATCACCAAGATAGGGAGACATGACTTTGCAAAAGTCTTCATGTTGACATGGGCTAGTCGGCGATGCCATAGCCAACCCAAGTCCGCCTTTGCGAATAGGCACATTGTATGGGAAGTGGTGACTCCGGAGAAGTCAACCACATAGAGCCCATTCTCAATGTACCCAACGAAAGACACATTGAGAGACTTGCTCCGCAAGAGAATGACCATTTCCTTTTCGAAGACAACGGTATAGCCCAAACAAGTTAAGGAATGGACGGAGATCAAGTTGAAACCTAGGGACTCGACAAGCAAGACATTCACAAGTGTGATGTCCGGTGCCACTACCACCTTGCCGAGCCCTATTACCTTAGACTTAGAATTATCACCATATGTAACGGTCATTTGATCATCATTGGGCTTCAACTCCGTTACAATATCCTTGCTTCCGGTCATATGACTAGTGCACCCACTATCAGTTATCCATTTCGATCCTCCGGAAGCAAGGCCCTACACACAATCAATTCTTGGGTTTAGGTACCCATTTTGCAATGGGTGCCTTTTGGTTAGCAACAAGGGTCTTTGGTACCCAAATAGCATATTCAATGTAACCATCAAAAGGACCAATGTATCTAGCATAGACATCCCCATAATAATCAACATATAAAGCATAGTTGGGGTTAGATATGCCCGCAAAGTCATTACGAGTGGGAGTGCCCCTTGTGGCATTTCCACTCGCAATGTCAACCTTCTTGGCTTGTGCGGACTTGGTCTTCTTCTTGATCTCCTTCTTCTCCTTAGCAACATAGCCTAGACCTTCCTTACCCTTGTGGGGCACTCGCTCATGAAGAGGAGTAGTGAGTGTCCCCTTACCTTTATCAAGAGAGGTCTTGGACTTGGTTGCCATAGAAGGAACAAACATAACCCTAGCAATACCCTTCACAACATTTGCATTAGCATTCAAAGGAGTAGAGGTGCTAGGTTTCTCAAGCGTAGATATCCGAGATTGGAGTTGATCACGAGACTTGAGAAGACGTTCGTGATCACTTGTCAACACCTTGTGAGCATTGTCAAGTGACTCGAAGTCTTCGCAAAGTCTAGCATGAGCAACTACAAGCTTGAACTTTTCATTTTGCACAATTTTACATTTAGCAAAGTAGAGATCACGATCCTTAGTGATCTTAGCAAGTTGCTCCTCGAGGAGAGCATGAGCTTCTTGTTCATCTTCGAGAGAGGATTGGAGAGACACCTTAGCGTGTGCATCCTCTCTCTCAATCTCACCTTTTAGTTCAAGCTCATCCTCAAGCTCACCTATACGACTCATGATTGAGCCAAAGTGTTTCTTTCCTTCTCCTTGCAAGTTAGTCATGAATTTATCAAAAGCAATGATTTCTTCCTTGACTTCTAAGCTCATAGCATCATCAATGTCATGTGATATGGAGTTGGGGGATAATTGTACCTCAGATGTCTTTGCCATAAGACATCTTGCATTCTTGACGATGGGGCTCTCGTTTGGTGAGGAGAAGAGTGATGGAGGTGTGGAAGACATGGCTAGTGCGGCCACTTGCGTTGGAGTATCCTCCTTGTCACTATCTTCATCATCGGTGGGATATTGCTCTTGAGTCACCAAGACAATCTTTTGGTTCTTCTTGAAGAAAGGCTTCTTCATGGGCATGGGCCCCTTGCCCTTCGTCTTGGCCACGAGCCTCCCACCATGATCCTCTCTTCTCTCCCATGGGCAATCGGCAACAAAGTGGCTCTTGTCATCGCAGTTATAGCAAAGCCTCACTTTGTTGAATGGCTTTCCTCTGTTGGGGGGAAACTTCTTGTCAATCCTTGCTTTGGCCCTTCCGGGGTTCTTCCAAAAGGTTCTTGCCGCAAGACCCATGTGTTGAGTGAGAGTGCTTGAGAGAGCTTCACTAGATAGCTCGACTTGATCATCACACTCCTCTTCATCCTCTTCTTCAACGGTGGCCTTCAAAGCAATTGAGGCATGCTTGTGCATCCCTATGGCTCTAGCTCTTGCATCTTGTGCAATCTTGGAGGCCACCTTGTATGCGGTCATCTCTTGCATAACTTCATTGGATGTCATCTTTGCAAAGTCATGTCTCCCTTGGAGTGTCTTCAAATCCGTGTCCTCAAAGGGCATGAGAGCGGTCACAAACTTCCTCTTGATCCAAGCATCATTGATGTACTCCGCCCCGAGGTTCTTGAAGGAGTTGGCAACCAACACCAACCTCCGGTACATGTCCTCGTGGCTTTCTCCATCCAACTTGTAGAACCCTTCCACCTCATTGCATAAGGCATCATACCGGTACTTCTTCATGCTCCCATTCCCAACGAAGATGTCGGAAAGAGCATTCCAAACTTCCTTGGCGGTGGAGAATTGTTGAATGAGTGCCATGTCCTTCTCTCCAACGGCCATTTGGAGTTGATGAAGAGCGGTGGCGTTGAGTTGGCTATCAACCACCTCTCTTCTTGTCAAGTTGGTTGGATCATGGGGCTTGTATCCTTCTTCAATGATGCGCCAAAGCTCAATGGAGGCACTACATAGATGAGACTTCATTAGAAATACCCATTGAGAGAAATGAGTAGGTTTAAGCTTAGGAGGATCACTTCTAAAGTTTACATGAGGGTGAGGGATAGGAGGGTTAGGAGAGTAATTATGGTTGACATTATGAAATTCCTCTCCTTTGGGGGTGTTAGAGGAGCTAGGTGGTTCATCCTTTTCCGCCATCCCGGGAACACTTGAGGTAACATCTTTGGACTCATCCGAAGATGACTCCTTAGAGTTCCCCGCATGTTCCTTAGGAGGAGGAGAGGGATAAGTAGCCTCGGGCTCCTTAGACTTCAAGAGTGCCATGAGCATCTCATTCATCTTGAGGAGTTGGGCCTCCAAGGACGATCTCATATCAATAAGATCGGCCATGGTTGCCCCTTTGACTAACGCCTCCTTCTCCGCCTCTAATTTTTCACGGGCGGCCCTCTCGGCATCGGATTCCGTCATCGTTGCACTTAGGCGGTTAAGCCCTTAAAAGTGAACCTGGCTCTGATACCAATTGAACGGGAATCCGACACCTAGAGGGGGGGGGGGGTGAATAGGTGCTATTACAAATTTTAGGTATTTTCAAATTTAGGCTCAATCACAAAGGTAAATTCTCTAGATATGCAACTACGATGAATTTACCTAAATGATAATCTAAGCAATAACAAGATAAGCAAGTAAGGGAGCAAAGGTAAAGGGAACCAAGTGAAGCACGCGGAGACGAAGATGTAATCCCGAGTTCCACCCAAGGGTGTACGTCTCGTTTGGAGAGGTGTGCGCTATCACAACAGGTTAGCCGCAACGCCACAAAGGCTCACCTTCTTCTCCGATGAACTCAACCACAAAGGTTTCGAGTCCACCTTCCACTATTGATCCCCTTTTAGGGCGGAGATCGAATCCCTTACAAACGCTTGAGGCACACACCCACAACTGAATTGGGGGCTCCCAAGAAGACCACAAAAGGTCAAGGACCACAAAAGGTCAAGGTAACACCAAGAGTACAACAATGGTGAACTAGGTTTTCCCACCGGCAACCCTAGCCACGAAATCCCCAAGTGAATGGGGGAGAAATGCAAATCCCTTCGGTGAGGATGTAGATCCGGGCCTTCTCCTCCAATCCTCCAAAGATCAATGAATTTGGGTGGGGGGATTGGGAGATCTTGATGATTTGAGCTTTCAAGAATGGTAGGAGAGAGAAAATCTGAGAGCTCACTGTTCTTGAGTGAGTGAGGGGGTATTTATACTCCCCCTCAAAATCTGGCCGTTGGCTGTCTTGGGCACCCGGAAATTCCGGTTTAAGTAACACCGGAAATTCCGGTCACCCGGAAATATCCGGGCCTTTGAAAATATCCGAGCTGATTTTCCGGTTGAGATCAGAACCAATTCTGAACTTGACTTAGCCGATTTTCTGAGGTTGACTCGGAATATCCGAGTCCTTGAAATTTCCGAGCTGAATTTCCGATTGGAGTCAGTGCCACTTCTGAATCTTGACTTAGCCAATTTTCCTGGGGTTGACTCGGAATATCCGGGTTGGTGAACCGGAATATCCGGGTCCTTGAAATTTCCGAGCTGATTTTCCGATTGAAGTCAGTAGTACTTCTGAACTTGACTTAGCCAATTTTCTGGGGATGACCCGGAATATCCGAGTTGGGGAACCGGAATATCCGGGTCTGGGAAGAATTCCAGAAACTCTTTTTCTCTACAATTTGGCTTTAGGATTTGTGATATGAGTTTCACCCAAACTGAAATACTTAGCAATAGGATTAATATATCATTGGTATTGTTAACTAACACACAAAACACTAGGGATTAAGAAATGTTCTTTCAACAGGGAGTCGAGCGGCTGCTGCTCCTTCTCCGCGGGCTCATGTTGCTCCTTCTCCACAAGCTTCTGAAGGAGATATGCCCTAGAGGCAATTAATAAAGTGTATTCTTTATCATATCTCGTTTGTTCATAATAGGTTTTTTGTGTCATGCTGGAACCGTATTAAGCGGAAACATTAATGCGGGTGTGATACGTAAACAACCAGGTCCCTAGTAGCCTCTACTAAGACTAGTTTCGTTGCGCGATTGATGATCGAGGTTTCCCGGTCATGGGGCATGGCGCCGGTCGGCAATGAGAGTCATATCGCTGGAGAGTGATGTGATGGACATACCCAGATTTGGAGAACATAGTCGTTACACCTTTGACCGTGAGATCAACTCTTATTGATATTCCCCGAAGATACTTTGATTGCACCAAACGTTGTATCTTATTTAGTATGACAATAATGGTGATACTTTTGGGTATTGGAAAGGAGTATTGAGACGAGGGGTCAAGAGCGGGATTTGCCAGTCCGTATAGCAGGATAGATACTCTCGGGCCCACTCGGTGAGATCATGTCTAATGAGCTTGCAAGCATGTGACTAGGTCACGGAGACATGAGATCATGAACGAGTAGAAGATAGCGTCGTCGGTAACGAGGTCGGGATTAGGTATGGAGATATCTATGGAGCGACGCTCTGACGTCCTAAGTATCACCATGGCAAAAGGTCTAAGACTTCACGTTCAGGTTTGATAGATGAAAGTCATTCGTTATATCTCAGGGATTAATTCAGGGGGTCCAGGCCTACGAGTTAGTCGTTGATCATTGAGGAGTCTTGATCATACCTGATATTATATCGAACCGCTAGGGTAACACACTTAAGGGGTTTCGACAAGACAACCGGAAAGGAAGGAGATCACCGGGAACGTCCCGAGAGAGGTCCGATGGAGATCGGGCAGCGCCGAAAGAGTTTTCGGAGCTAGGAAATATTATATATATTATGTTTGATATTAATTAGTGTTATTAATATGCAAATATGATTTTATATATTTATTTTCGAATTTATTAAGGCAGATTTCCCTAAATGGGCCTTCCGGGCGAAAGAAGGCCCAAGAGGGGAAAAATCCCTAGGGGATTCGGTGGGGGGCCTTGGTGGCCGGCCTGGATGGGCCAAGGGGCCCACCAGGGGGCCGGCGCACCAAGCCTAGCCGAACCAGGCTGTGGGATAGTCCCACATTGCCTGACTGGCAAGGTTGGCTCCCCTTGGGAGCCTATATAAGAAGGGGCACCCCCAGCCTTTTAATTCACCAATTAATTCCTGATTTCTCTCTCGATCTCGTGGTTCCCAAGTTGGAGCCGCGCCGAGCAAGAGGAGTCGGGGATCTCCTCCACCATAGCCCGCTGCCGCGCTGCTGGTGTTCCGGTCCAAGTCTTCCGCTGCTCGTCCTGGACTGGAGCTTCGGAGGCGTCGTCTCCACCGTACGTGTGCGACTCCCTGCGAGGTGCTGCGCTAGCGGTACTCGTAGGCCTGCTTCCTCTACACGACCTTGAGGTCGGCTACGTCGGTCTTCATCGACAACGTTTGTGCGGGAACGTAATCCCCGCTTTCGGTCTACAAGGGTACGTATTCCGATCTCCGTTCGTACTACTATATCTGCATAGAATAGATCTTGGCTAGTTTAAGGATATCGTTGCTAGGAATTTTTTTGTTTTCTGCATACGATCCCCTTCAGCTTCCCCGGGGCGGAGCGGAGATGAGGGTGCATGGATTGAGAGTGAGAGGGAAGAGGCGGCTAAGACGGGGAATAGAGAGAGCATGACTTGGCGGAGAGGCGACCGCGAGTGGGAAGAGTGCGAGCGTGGATTGGGCTAGGATTTCACCCCGCAGACGAGTTTTGTTTTCCGGTGCGGACACAACAAAAGAAGGGAGATGCGGACGAGTTGCCCTCGCACACTGATTCATGGTTCCAACGCGTAGCTCGCCCCCACAATGTCACTCACAAATCAGACAACATAGAGTTAAAAAAACTACCGCATCCAACGACCGTGGTGAAAAGTGATTCATTGACGATCAAACGGATGAGAATGGCCAGGAAAGGCAAATGCCCTCAGATAGAGGGCAGGCTCTCAACATTTTTAGAAGTAATTTAGAATGCCGAAATAACCACAAAATGTCCAACTTCCATGCGGAGCAACAACCCTATGACCGTGGGATGACTTATTTGACCGGAATTGCCGACTGAAAGTGGTTTTGGCGAGGTTTTGATGACTATGGATGACCTGGAGTATTGATCTTACTCTGGTGGAAACCCATGAAAAATGTAAAAAGAAATGCTGAATGTGATTGAGCGAAACATCAAGTTTCTTTGAGATGACGCATGTAGCATAGTCATATATATATGTTTCTTAATTTCCCAATTATGTTGTAATTATATATGTTAATGTATAAATGTTAGAGAGATTGATCACGCAATGTATGATTCATAAAGAAAACAACACTTCCTTAAAATTTTAAAGTTATCTTGATTAGATAAATGAAAATATAAAGCTAAATTACAATTTTGATGAAAGCACTTTAAAAGGCGATCTTACCTAATATTCGTTCGTAGAGCCTTCTTCTCGTGCCATATGGTGCATGTAGGCGTATTTCTCTGCTTGCCACTTGTCGCAAGGAAAAGAGAAGTGTCTAAGAGTAGATGCAAAGAAATATAAGGTTTTCCGATAACCATAGATTCTTAAATTTGTTTAGAATAGTTTGTTTGAATTATGAATCATTTTCACTGTTATGTTCCTGTTATGTTCCTGACACTGATTTTCAAAATTCTATCAAATTGATAGGTTTTGAGGAAAACAATCCGTACTTGAAAACCTAGTGGACTTTTAGTTCGTCTTACTTCGGATTTTAGTGTACCTGTATTTCAGTTTTTTAATACTCGTACTTTGTTTTTGCACTTACTGGGAAATCTTTTTCATGCACTTATGTACTTCTACGTCAGATGCTCCTAGTCGTACCCCAATTCGTAGGACTATCTTTGGTTGGATCTGGAGCCTTGTATTTACTTTTGTTTTGTTGCATCTTCCATACTTAGCATTTTAATGAGAAAGGAGACTCCCGCTACAATTTTTAAGAAAAAGGTAAATGACATTATTTGATTTTGTATGCAAATTAAAATTACTCCCGTGAGATAATAATATATATAGAATTTAATACTCCCTCTTATTGAAAATGTTAACACGTACTTGTCTATATATGAATGTATCTATATGTAATTTAGCGTGCAGACACATGAGAAATCCGTGTCAACCATTTCCGGTTGGAGCGAGTATAATTTATTTCATTACATACAAAATTTACAATTTAGAAGCCAACCTAGTATCATTTTATTCACCTCAAAAAATATTATTATATTAAATGTGAAAAGAGGAAATTATAAAGTTTAGATATAAATATTTTTTAAAGCATTCGAATAATTAACAAATTGATTTTTTACGCGAATTGATTGCTTTTGTTTAAGAGACAACTGTTCATAATTATACATTTTTTTACTGCATTAGCCAAAAAATGAACCTTTTAGTCCCGACCCCACTTGTTATTCTCATATCACGATTCCCTACGGCGCCCCGCCATTCCCACACGGACCAGCCCCAGATCAATCAGAGGAGGAGAGAGAAGGAGACCAAAAATGGCGAAGCTGCAGGAGACGCACGCGTGCTCGCCGGCGACGGAGCGCGGCCGCGGGATCCTCCTGGGCGGCGACCCCAAGACGGACACCATCGTCTACTGCGCGGGCCGCAGCGTCGTCTTCCGCCGCCTCGACGCGCCGCTCGACGCCTGGGCCTACACCGACCACGCCTACCCGACCACCGTCGCCCGCATCTCCCCCAACGGCGAGTGGGTCGCCTCCGCCGACGCCTCGGGATGCGTGCGCGTCTGGGGTCGATACGGCGACCGCGCGCTCAAGGCCGAGTTCCGGCCCCTCTCCGGCCGCGTCGACGACCTCCGATGGTCGCCCGACGGCCTCCGCATCGTCGTCTCCGGGGACGGCAAGGGCAAGACGCTCGTACGCGCATTCATGTAAGCGATCCGATCGACGCCCTCTCTGTCCACTGCCACCCCGTATCGATTCGCTTTCATCTCGTATAAGGATCTGGGGAAATTCTGTAGTCGGCGATCTGTCATCATTAAGAATTCATTTGACAATTAAAAAAAAAAGAATTCATTTGACCAGTAGGTTCTGTGAAGATTTTATCTCAACGTACGTATTTAGGCTGATGGAGATAACAGGTTAATCTTGTCTCCGTTATTGTGTGTTGATTATTAAAAGGGTAGCTTGTCATTGACATTTGGTTATGCTTTAAGGCTCAGTTATCTGATTAGTTATCCACGATCCACCTTTCTTCCCTGTAAAATGTCTATGATCAGAAGACGGGTAACATAATCTTCTTTCATGATGTGTAAGTAAGAAGTCAATTGATGAATGCATGTTTTCTGTTAGGAAATTTCCTTGAACATCGGTTGATCGGGGTGATTTGTGATGTAAATAATAGGGATGTACTCCAACCCCATCTTTTGGGTGGAAGATGTTGATTACAATAGCGGAACGCCACTGGCACTGTTTGTGTAACTTCAGAAAAAACATCTCTAGGTAGTGGTTCATGATCTTGCTCAGTTTTGGTAGCATCAGGTGGACATATGCCAACCATAATATCATGGAAGGCAGTTGTCATTGAGAAGTTCATTCTATCAGAAGCTCTTAAGTGTTATTACTCCTGGTCCTGGCATACAATCGTATTCTAAATTCTCTGAAATGTGTAGGTGGGACTCTGGCAGCACCGTTGGTGATTTTGATGGGCATTCGAAGAGAGTTCTCAGTTGTGACTTCAAGCCAACACGACCATTTCGCGTTGTAACATGTGGTGAAGATTTTCTGGCGAATTTCTATGAAGGGCCACCATTCAAATTCAAGCATTCCATAAGGTTTAGTGTGAATTCTGCCATTCATATTTTATTGCTTTGACACCTACTGGAAAATATAATCGCATAGTTTTTCATGGCTCCCAAGGTTTGTTTGCTTTATCTTTCTGCTTTGTTGCACATAAGTCAGATATTTACTTGATACACATTATCTGCGCGTGCATCAACCTTCCGTTTGCCTCTGTATTGAACATGTCCTAACCAAAAAGGACATACATCAAATCTATTTCTGTTTTGCACTTGCGTGTCTTTCAATATCTTGTACTAACTCCCCCGTATACTCTTATGGAACTTTGCTTATGAACTATAGTACTGAACACTCAATGTTAAAGCATAAAGTTGTCTCTCTTAGTATACCCCGAAATGTGGTTACAGAGCCCATGATTTGAGTAGCACTCATTATGTTTTCGACACCAATGAATACATTTTTTTTTGCTGTGGGTCCATGGACTACGTAGAAAAGGTCATTTTTCTTGTTACAGCTGTAAGTTATGTGGCAGCTGAATCCAACGAATTTAGCTTAGCTTAGTATGGTGACGGAACATGATATGCATTGGAGTACTTGGATTCTCCATATTGCTCCCTAGTCCCCACGTGCATGTTAAAATGTTACCCACAAAGTGCAGACTATATAGGAATCATGCTGGCTGCATATTTCACAAATAATTCGTTTGTTTGTCACTTATATAGACGAATGCTTCATCTTCTAATTAATTTCAATTTTTGCACTCCTAGACATGTATTTTACATTTGTCGTGGCCTTTAAATTTCAGGGATCACTCTAACTTTGTTAACTGTATCCGGTATGCACCTGATGGAAGCAAGTTTATCACAGTGAGTTCAGATAAAAAGGGTTTAATATACGATGGCAAAACTGGAGACAAGATTGGAGAGCTATCCAGTGAAGACAGTCACACTGGGAGCATATATGCTGTTAGCTGGAGCGCGGACAGTAAACAAGTAACTTTGATATGATTTGTTCCCTGATATAGTGATATCAATTACTTTACACTTGCTTAATTTTTCCAGTTTCTGTTCCGTCAAGATTGGTGCTTGGCCTGTGTTGGAGTTCCTTCATTAGGCACAGTTACAGAGCCAACGACATATTCAGATGTCGTAGACTCGTAGTTAACAGAACAGAGTGCTGTTAATCATAAAGCATGATCGATCTATATTGTTAATAGAATATCTGCGAAACCGGAACTATATATCCTGTACTAACATTTCTGTACCTAGGATGCACTTGCATTATCGTCTCTAGCTGAAACCATAATCTAATTTTTAGCTAGGATACTTCCATGGTGTTGATGCATCTATGCTATCTGTCAATAAGTTTGTCTTGCTCTAAGTAATTATGTTTCTCACGTGTATCTATTCTTAATGGCGATGTCTTTGTCGCTCATACCTTCAGCTCTATTCCTAACGTCAATCTGTTTGTTGTTGGTGCCTTTAGGTTCTAACAGTTTCTGCGGATAAAACTGCGAAAGTATGGGATATCATGGAGGATGCAAGTGGAAAAGTGAACAGAACTCTGGTTTGTACTGGCATAGGTGGTGTAGATGACATGCTCGTTGGTTGCCTCTGGCAGAATGATCATCTTGTTACGGTCTCTCTCGGTGGGACATTCAATGTCTTCTCGGCAAGCAATCCCGACAAAGAGCCAGTATCATTTGCAGGACATTTGAAGACTGTTAGTTCTCTGACATATTTTCCTCAAAGTAACCCGAGAACTATGCTATCTACAAGCTATGATGGTGTCATCATCAGATGGATACAGGGTGTTGGATATGGTGGCAGGTTGATTCGTAAGAACAACACCCAGATCAAATGCTTTGTTGCTTCAGAAGAGGAGCTTATCACTTCAGGGTATGATAACATGGTAAGAACTAAGAAAATCTATAGGTGATCCATGTGCCTAGTGTTATCAGAATATACTTTAGGGTAAATCAAATCTCTCTTTATTGAGATTGCTTTCTCTTCATGGTATGTATTGGTTTAAGTATGAAGTTGTAATCATCATCTCTACACTTACCTTACATGGTATGCTTTCTAAAAGAACCATGTCTTGCAGTAATATGATAAGCTTCTAATACATGTGTATCTCATTATCGGATATAATTGATATCTATCATGGGATTTTAGCACATTTCACTTGGTTGCTGGATTGAAAATGCAAGTTTAGTATCACCTATGAAGTTTGTGTTTCTATCTTGATTTGTTACATGGTAATTTATTCCCTAATCCTTAGTTGCTCAAAAAATAATAATGCAAATATTTTCTGTTGGGACGTGGTTTGTATAATATTATTGTTTCAATACTGATTAAATTAACGACTGGATTTAAGCTTTGCGATGCCTTTTTTTGGACCATGGTTAGGCCCATTATGATGAGGAACTTATGTTTCCCCCCCTGCAAACAGGTCTTTAGAATTCCTCTTAATGGAGATCAGTGTGGAGACGCTGAGTCAGTCGATGTAGGAGGTCAGCCAAATGCTTTGAACATTGCAGTTCAACAACCTGAATTTGCACTGATTACCACAGATTCTGCGATCGTATTGCTGCACAAGTCAACAATCACTTCCACAACCAAAGTTAGTTATACTATCACTTCATCTGCTGTTTCTCCTGATGGCACTGAAGCAATCGTGGGCGCGCAAGACGGGAAACTGCGGATTTATTCTATCAGTGGGGATACTCTTACAGAAGAAGCGGTACTTGAGAAACACCGGGGTGCAATTACTTCCATACATTATTCGCCAGATGTTTCCATGTTTGCTTCTGCTGATGCCAACAGGGAAGCTGTTGCATGGGATCGGGCAACTAGAGAGGTACTGTTATTTAACTTAATCATTTTCGATTTGCCCAATTGTTTATTTAACCGCACTTGCCCAATAGTGCATGCTAGATTTTCTTGTTATTTGGCCAGAACTTGTTGGGCCTTACATTATCTAGCATGTCAATTTAGAGAGTTTTTATTTCTCCCTAGTAATCAGTCTGGTTCCAGATATGCCCTCAAAATTCAAAAAAAGAAGAAAGATATGCCCTCAAAATGCATCTCACTAAGAATATACCGCAATTTGTTGTCCTGGTTCTGAGTATGCCCTTCCCTTCAGTTGACCGTGTGTTCACCATTATGTCTCTGGTGTCGCACCTAGCTTGTAGTGATTTTGGGGTGATTCAGCCTGTTTTCAAGTAGAAATTAGTCCATACCATTGTTCTCTCTGCCTTTCTACAGAAACCTGTGTGGATGTTTCTTGTTGTAAATAAGCTCATGAATTTTGTATTAATAGTGAAATATTATATCTTTATCCTAAAAAATACATCTCTTAATCCATCACCACAACCCTGTAAAATAAACTACTGTGAAATGATTTAAAAAAAAACTGTGAAATGGCAAATTCAATCCGAAATACCTTAGGATTACATTTGAAAAGGTTCAGATTACTGTAATATGCTAAGCTTTATGCATGGATAATAGGAATGCTATATGGCTATTACGTTTCAGCTTCCCCTTTACCTGATATACTTTAGCCAACTGAAAACTCGCTCTCATGTACCATGTTTGGATTACACCTGCATCTGATATTGTTTTCTTCAACAGATAAAGCTGAAGAACATGCTGTTCCACACGGCTCGCATAAACTGCCTGGCCTGGTCACCCGACAGTCGCCTGGTTGCCACGGGCTCAATAGACACCTGCGCAATCGTGTACGACGTAGACAAGCCGGCGTCCAGCCGCATCACCATCAAGGGAGCTCATCTTGGCGGAGTCCACGGGCTCACCTTTGCCGACAACGACACTCTGGTGACCGCCGGTGAGGACGCTTGCGTCCGTGTCTGGAAACTGACGGTGCCACAGTAGCTGCTCATCATCTGTTAGCGTGCCTGCAGTACTGACTGAAATAAACATTGCTTGCAGTTGTCAAACCGTGTCATTTTCCTCTGCTTTTCTTTCTTTCTTGTACTTACTCCAGGTTCAACTCCACTGTCATTCTTTCCATGCGTCTGATTTTTCGCGAGGGGCTGGCTGAGGTTTCAGGAATGTGCTAGTGTGAGTTTTTTGCGTGTGCTCCCTGGAGTGGTTGTTAATAACTGACGATTTCAAGCTTGAGTTCTATGAGTTGTATCCATATACTTCCGATATGTATCCCTATCCCACATACTCCTACTTTTCATCATAACAACCGGCTGCATCATGGTTTTGTTTCTTGTTGGTTCTTGGTTGTAACCATCTGTCCGTCTTAGTACATCAAGGTACAAGTATCAGCTGAAAAATATACACGATACTACTGCTTCTTCAACCTTATCTGGGCGTTCTCTTCCGGTGTGAGGGTAAAGGAAAGAAGAGTACCACTGATAGCTGTACTTGTTGCTTCCATGAAGGAAGGAACATGGCGGGGGCGTGAGCATGTCGACTTCACACGGTCGATTAGGTCTTGTTGGTGTGATGCTGGGGTTGGTGTGCAACGACCTGTTGCAATGATTTGATTCTTGATGAGTGCAAGTGCAACAATAAAGTTTTTCATGAGGACTATTAAGAACAGAAAAGCTTCAAGCGTGCTTAATTGGAAGTGCACGCTCCCTTCTCACCTTTTTTATTTGCATTCGTGCAAGAAATCCAGAAGCAAAACTTGGATGGAGATGAATTGGGTTTGTTTCCAGTATTCAAAGGCTTTTATAATATGCACACGAACACACACAAGCTTTTTCGGTGGTTTTCACAAACTCACAGAATCAACTCTGGGTAAAAAGTGGTGGCTTCCAAGTGGGGCCTAAATCGGAACGGAAGCCGGGAGGGAGTTGTTTTGTAATGCCACGTAAGCTAGTCCAGCCGAGGTGAGTTAACCATAGACACCGCGAGTAAATTTAATAAAAAAACCATAGACACCGTGAGCCGCACCACCCAACCATAGCACGACAGGTAGGGTGTAAACGGATCGGATAATTTTAACATCGTATTTAATTTTAAAACCGTTTAAGTAATTCATATCTCGTGGAATCCGACGGATAAGGATATCTGATTCCGAATCTTTTTAGTTGTATGGTTTGACAGTTTACTTGTGTGCGTAGCTATCCGATTAATTTTGTTACTGCTCCGAATCCGTCCCGTTTCGATTCTCGAATCCACGATATCCGTCTCCGAATATGTATCCGGTCAGTCATTATCCGTTTCTTTCAGAATCTGATGAAATAGTAAGATAAAGGATATGGTAAAGAAAAATCCGGCCCGTTTACACCCAACGGCAGGCCACGAACCGACCGACCGAGCACTACACGAACCGGAACCGCTGCTGATCGTGCCTCTCTTCTCCTCTCCTCCTTTTTTTCCTCCCTCCCCTCCCCCGCTCCTCTCCGTCTCCTCTTCACGTCTCCGCAGCTTCTCCACCTCCTCCACCCCTCCCTATCGCCCCCACCCTAGGGCATACCACGCGCCGCCGCATCGCCGCCGACGCCGCGGGATCCCGCGGCCCGCGCGCGACGCCCCCCAGGTCAGTCGCCCCCGCTCCATCCCAAGCCCCCTCCTCCTCTCCCCGCCGCCTCCCGTGGTCCTCTGTCCCCCCCCCCCCCCCCCCCCCCCCCCCCGCCCCGCCCCTGATCTCCCGGCGCCGGTTACCCTGCTCGCCCTGTACAACCCCACGCTGGTCGATCCGTATTCTATTCGTGGTAGATTGACCCTCAGAACAGCCACGATTCGCGCCTCCACGGCGGTTGGGTCGTCGTCGGCGCCGATGTTTAGACGGGCCCGGCGTTCCCTTCCCGGACACACGCCGTAGGTTGGATCGGTCCGCGCCAGTAATAAGAAACAAACGCTTCCACCTGCGCTGCCACCTGTCGATTCCGGCAGCTTCCGTTGCCTGCCGGAACAGTAGGAACTAGGGTGCGCTCGATGCGGTTTCTCCTGCTCAGCTTTGAAAATTAAAATTAAAAGAAGAATAATTATAATTGTTTAAAATGAGAAGAGATCGCGTTAGATTGGCAGCAGAATTGCGAGACAGTGGGCTCAATTAGGTATGTACTAGTAGAGTACCAACAAGACGAGTAGTGTATTCTCTGCTCAAGTTTTAGTGGTGTTATTCGTTTACCAAACTTGAAGGTATCCTTTCCGTATGTGCTACTCCCTCTGTTTTTAAATACAAGATGTTTTAGCCTTTCTTCCACATTCATATGTTTTTACATGTATCTAGACATTTCCTAGTGTCTAAATTCCCTTGCTTTAGTCCGTATCTAGACAACATGTGCAATAGCTAAAACATCTTATATTTGGAGACAGAGGGAGTAGCAGTGTTTACTTCCCCTGCGCCAAGCACACACTTGACTTTGGAAAGGCAGCCTGCATACAGAACCGGTTTATAGTGTTAAATGAAGCTAGATATGTGGTCCGAGTCGCTAATTCTGTGGTTTGATTTATTTGTTCTAATAATAAGGTCTGTGCTTGCTCCTTTGGTACTAATAATCCTTGAACATATTCCCTCTGTTTTTTCAGTTTAACGAAGGGGCTTCAAGATTGCGGTGGATCTGCCTGTATAGCTTCATTCAGGCATGGAGGACCAACCAAGTGACCCTGTGTGTACTGCCGAGAATAGCCAGGAAAATGAGATGTCTATGGATGCTGCTATTCCTGAAGCAGCAGCAGCAGCAGACGTTTTTATTTACAGGGAAGATGTTGTGAGCTTGAAAGCAAAACCAGATCTCCGTGGTTTGGTGATGGAGGTAGCCGGTGAGTATGATTCTGAGGGCAGCCTCACTGATGATGATACTGACACCGAGGAGACTGAGCGTAAAAGTTCCCATAAAGCTACTGAAAATGTCGGCGCTGCTGGTGATAATGCCAGTCATGGAGCTGATGTTGACAGTCAGGGCTCTCTGCCCGATGACAAGGTTAGGGTGCTGTGGATCGATGGTACGGAGAAGACAGAAGACATTGACAGCGTGTCTGTTGTTGACAGAAGTTTCCTTCATGGAGACATTGTTGCTTCTTCCTCAGATCCAACTGGTCAGATGGGGCTCGTCGCTAATGTCAGCCTCTTGGTTGATTTGCAAGGTGCGAATGGAGAAATTACTAAGGACGTATCCGCCAAGGATTTGAGACGCATCAGGGAATTCGACGTGGGTGATTATGTTGTCAATGGGCTATGGCTTGGCCGAGTTGATGAAGTGTTCGATAATGTCAATGTGTTGTTTGATGATGGTTCTGTCTGCAAGGTTGCAAGGGCAGACCCAATGCGCCTAAGGATGGTAGCGGGGCCAATGCATCCAGACACAGCGTGCCCCTTTTTTCCAGGACAACGTGTTAAGGCAGCCTCTTCATCTGTGTACAAAACATCCAGATGGCTGCATGGAATGTGGAAAGCAACTCGTCTTGATGCTACTGTCACAAAGGTTGAAACTGCTGCAGTCATAGTTTATTGGATTGCGTCCGCACACTGTGGTACAAATCAAGAATCTGTTCCTTCTGAGGAGCAGAACCCAAAGGATCTGACACTCCTGTCTTGTTTTTCATATGCAAACTGGCAATTGACTGATTGGTGTTTTCCTAACTCGTACGCAGCACCATGTACCAATGCTGCTTTAATGGAATGTTCAAAGGCGAAAGAGCTAAATCCTGAGCATTCTTGTCTAACATCTGATACTCCTGAATCTGCCATTGATGTTCAAGCTGACAATAGTAAAACGGATGCAAAGCCCAGGCAGAAAACTGTCGATTCTCCTGCTGATCAACCAAATGTCTCTGATGGAGATAATGCATGTGTAGGTAAGGAGTCTGAATCAGGCACTAGTGTGCCAACCGCTCCAAAGGAGGGAGTGCAGGACAATGCAACTTACAGAAAAAAGACCAGGAAACTTGTAATAAAAAAAGATCATAAAAGAACAAAAAGAAGAGATGAGAGCTTTGAAAGAGCCCAGCTGATCGCAGATACACATACTAAGGTTGATGTCATATGGCAAGATGGTACCAAAGAATATGGAGTAAGTTCCACCACACTGATCCCGATCCAGAACCCAAATGATAATGAGTTTTTCCCAGAGCAGTACGCTATGGACAAGGTATCTGATGATCTTGATGGATCTGACACAAGGCGTGTGGGTCTTGTTAGAAGTGTTAACGCAAAGGACAGAACTGTATCTGTATCATGGTTTAAGCCTTCATTGCACGCAGAGGAGCCTAGAGAAATTGAGTGTACTGAAATTGTTAGCGCATATGAACTGGATGTCCACCCGGACTATGATTATTGCTATGGAGATGTTGTTGTTCGCTTGCCATCAGTTTCACATCCTCTGGGATCAACCATTAGTGGAAGCACCATGGAACTGGACAATAATGCAGATCCTACACAAGTGCCGGCTGATTCAAATATGGCGCCCTCTGATGTTGGGGCAGAGGAGCAGATTTCAGTGAAGGAATCTAGTTCAGAAGCTACTGGCCTTTCATGGGTTGGTAATATAGTGGGTTTCCGAGACGGTGAGATTGAAGTCATTTGGGGTGATGGTTCGCTGTCTAAGGTATTACATAAGTGCTGGTAATGCAGCAAGTACCATTATTTACGCGAAAGAACTTGCATTAGGAGTTCCATGTATCCTCCTACTGTTCTACGTGAGAGGATCAGCTACTGAACTGTTGATCATCAACTTTTGCGTTGTCGCCTGTCGGCCTGTTGAGGCTCGTCCAGCTTAGCCTTATTTTTGTTTGCTTTGCTCATGTTCCTCTTACTGTTCTATCTGAGAAATGCAGAAAACTACCTCCTCCATGCACTACCTCTATTTTTTGTTAACGAGTTTGTGTTATTTCAGGTTGGGCCTCATGAGATATATGTTGTTGGCCGAGAAGATGACGGTGCCTCGCTAGATGATGGAACGGCCTCTGATGCTGCTAGCTGGGAGACTGTTGATGACAATGAAATGGACGTTCCTGATGATCCTGCAAATGTATTTTCTGCTGCTAGTCTGTTATTTATTTCTGGGTCCAGTCATTCATCTCCAAAGCACCTTTAGCTTCCTTTTTTTTCCTATATTGATTGCTGCCTTCTGTTTCAGGATGATTCAAGAAATATAGCTGAGAATCAAATGGAAACTGGGTCATTTAATTCCCAGGATGAAAGTTCTGTCGCGAGTGGTCCACTGTCTGCAGCTATTGGCTTTGTAACCCGAATTGCAAGTGGGATCTTCGCCCGAGGTAAAAAGCATTTAGATGGGTCAAACTCAGATGCTATGGATGAAGTTGAATCTCACCAGTCTAATGAGGTTTCAGAATCTGGTGATGACGACACTGATAACATCGAGGATGAGAACCGCACGGCAACTTCGGAAGGCACCACTATGACAACAAATGACTCTTCTGCTGATAAGTCAGTAGATGTGGTTATGGCTGATGAGCCTGCAGATTCTGATTGCTTGAAACATTTTGACGTTATGCAGTGCCCTCCAGATCATCATTACCTTGAAAACATAGCACAGGTAAGCTTGGTTACGTTACTGTATTTATTACTTACATCCATACATGTATTACACTCCTGTGTTGCATATCAAACAAACGGTTAACTTTGAGGGTCATGTTTATTATTGCAAGTTTCTTTGTCTGGTGTATTATTTTTGTTTGTATTTCCTTGCTTACAAATTTAGCTAAACAATGTTCTAGGGTACCGGTGGAAGAAAATGGGTAAAAAAAGTACAGCAGGAATGGAGCATACTTGAGAAGAACTTACCAGGTCTGTGTCATCTTGATCTGGTAGCACGATTCAACCATAAAAGGGTGCAAGCGTAATATGATTTTAATGATGCTCTGTTCAATTGTAGATTATATTTTTGTAAGGGTATTTGAAGATCGTATGGATCTCATAAGAGCTGTGATTATTGGAGCAAGTGGCACACCGTACCAAGATGGCCTATTCTTCTTTGACTTCCACCTTCCACCCGAGTTCCCACAAGCACCTCCGGTAAGTACCATATTGACATAATCCCATTATGCTTCTTTGTTTAGCGTCTTTTTTTGGGTTACTGCAGCTGCTTTTAGTTTACGTTGTAACCGAGCCACATTCTGCTGGCACTGCAGTCGGCGTACCACAGTTGCTTTCCCGTTGTTAACATTTGTTTCCAAATCTGCAGTCGGCCTACTATCATTCTGGGGGCTTGCGTGTAAACCCAAACCTTTACGTGGATGGGAAGGTTTGTTTAAGCCTGTTAGGTACCTGGAGCGGTAGAGGGAATGAAGTATGGGATCCATCATCATCTAGTATTCTCCAAGTACTAGTTTCACTCCAGGGGCTGGTTCTTAATGAAAAGCCCTATTTCAATGAAGCTGGATATGAGAAGCAAGTCGGTACTGTTGAAGGGGAGAAAAATGCGCTGCCGTACAACGAAAATACGTATCTGCTCAGCGTGAAATCCATGTTGTATATCTTGAGGCGGCCTCCTATGGTAATACCAATTCTCTCTCTGCATAACGCAGTGCATTGGTGTGGTACTGTCATTATGTAGTTCAACCAAGACTAATGTCACCATGCTTAATTTTCTACTTTGTCATGAGCCAACATGCATTTATTTTAGACCAGTATATATATTTCTCATGATAATTGAAGGGACCATAGTGACCCTTAGTTATTAATTACCTTGCTCCAGCATAGAACCTTAGCCATAATTTTATCTAATACTTTGACGTTCTGATTTTTTAAATGTACTATTCTTGCAGCATTTTGAGGATTTTGTGAAAAACCACTTCTGCAAGCGTGGCAATTACATCCTCAAAGCTTGTGAGGCCTATTTGCAAGGAAACGTGGTAGGCATGCTCACCGACGATGCCTGCCCCACCAAGAGGAGCAAGGAATACTCGTGCTCCATGGGTTTCAAGCTCGCACTAGGCAAGATCTTGCCACGGCTGATCACAGCCCTGAAGGACATCGGTGTAGACTGCAGCCAGTACGAGCACCTTGGGAAAAGAGAAACTGTTCAAGAAAGCTGAACACCGAGTCTAGTATGATTTCAAATCTTCTTCTGGCTTCAGAAACATGATAAAAAACTTCACCCTCACTGATATTTTTCATATAAATGTACATTCAATATTTGTTGTTGCTATATGAAACATTTGGAGAACATGGTTCCAAATGAAAATCCATCTCTTCCAAAGCCGAGGAATCGAGGTGCCCTGCACAGTTTATGTTTTTGTTGAGCTTGTGGGGGGGTCAATTAAGGGCCAGGGTAAGCAATGCAAGATCTGGATGAAGCCTACAAATTCCAGCAATGGGGATGCAAAGCCAACCAATGATTACTGAGGATCATGGTCTCTTTTTATTTACCTTAATGATGTTATGCCTCCCTTTCAGTGTGGATAAAAGTTTTAGTTTAAGGCATATGTGTGAACGATTTTAAACTAGTAGCAAGAGTGTTTTTCGTGGAAAAAACCTCTTTTGATTTTATCTGCTTCACTCTGGACCATCTTGTAATCTGGGCATTGAAAACATGAAACCAGAACTGGGTTCAAGATGACTACTGGGTCATTTTCTTTCGTGCTATTGGTGTTTGCTTTCGGTTGTGATACACTGGCACAATTATTTTACATATTTTAGGCAGCTCCATTCTGGAGTGGAGGTGTTCTAAGCAGCTAAGCTTACCTAGGATTTAAAATAAAGGCATAGCCTGACCAATTCAAGCTAGAAATTGATCGAACCAAACCGTTGGGCAGACCTGCCCCAGCACAAGCCTTTCCGGAGGTAATATCTGATTCTTTTATAAAAGCATCAGCCTGACCAATCCTAGGTAGAAATTGTTTTGTCTAGGCACAACCACACAATCAATAAGTTGTAAATCTATTAGAAAAAACCCCACAAAATATACTGCTGTACTAGTAGTAGATTGTAATGAGCTAAACCTTGGCTCCATTCTCCAGCCCAAGTTGCCGGTTCTGCTCACACTGATTAACCATGTATTTTGGTCCACAAATATCCAGTGCCGTCCCAGGATGAATTATCAGGCCATAAAGGCTACAGAGGGCATTGTGTTGGCTACTGCCTACAAGTTTGTTTTATGTTCATGCATCCCACAACATTTCAACTTAAACATCCATAATCGGGTAGATAGTGGAAGCTCCACATCACCATACAAATACATTAGATAGATTCTCGTCGACACCAGATAATGCCAATCAGATTGATTGTTTCCTGCATCTTGACACGGATAGCACTCCACATTTCATCTGATGGATGTAGTGCATACTGGAGTAGTTTGTCTTTGCTAGTAGTACTATTTTTTACGACAACTTAAACATTTTTTTATTTTTCTAATCAATGAAAAACTTGGTATTCTCACGCATATATTTCCTTCTTTTTGCCCATTGACTCATCTTCTTACACGTGTATTGCGTGCATGCTACTGGCACTTTACGAAGCATATATATGGACATGTCTAGAATTTCTTAGGGAACATAGTTCAAATCTGAATACATTCTGAATTTTAGAGGGAAATTTTTGATGGTAATGGACTCTCTACATTTTGGATGGTAATGGACTAGTTGTTGGTCTAAAAAAAATGAAAATACTCTCTACATTTTGGAAGTGTAGAGTACGGAGCAAGAAGAAGATAAATTCCTCACTCTGTTTTGGTGTTGGTACTATTTACATGTATGCCACGATGACAAAACTACTTGAAAGATACTATTGTATGTGCCCCTTGCCATGTTCGTGGAGATTTATTGTAATTCCCTATATATTCTTCTTCAAAAGTCAAGAGAAGAAACGCAAAAAACAAGCAACATAAAACAAAAAGGAAGCCGACTGGAATTTGTTCTAGACGTAACCAGCTGATGATCCTCAATCATTCGGATGCGACGGTTCGTGGCTCATAATTTTTACCATTAATCCATCTATGGAAGCTGCAAGAAAATAGGGCATCAATCCATTCGACGGATGCTACCTTTTTCCGTGCTTGAAAACAAGCAACCAATCGATTTTTCGTGGGAGAAGAGGAGGCCACATCGTTCAGCAACGGAAAGTAGTAAAGCTTTTACACCAATATAATCACAACACTAAAATCGCCTTCCGAAAATGAAGATATTCCTTCCGTCTCTCTCTCTCTCCCTCTAAAATCTCTATAAAATCTCTCTCTCTCTCTACAAAGAAGAGTAGAGAAGCAGAGCCAAAACCAGGGGACAGAAACAAGGCTGACTGTCCCTGTCCTCCATCTCTCGCCGGAGAAACCCAAGGGCCTAGTCACGTGGCAATGGAGACGAGGAGGTTGCTCGGCGCGTGCATGCTGCTGGCGGCGGCGTGGCCGTTCGTGCTCCAGGCGGCCGACGGTGAGAGCGGCGGGGAGGAGGAGGAGAAGCGGGGCGTCCGGCTGCTGGACGCGGGGAGGCTGGAGAAGTTCGTGGACGAGCTGCCGGAGATGCCCGTGCTGCGCGGGTACGGCGTGGGGGAGGGCGGTGTGCTCGTCGCCGGCGAGCTTACCGTCGGCATGTACGACACCACGTGGGTATGTACAGCAGTCTTTGTTTTTTCCCATCTCTGGCTGGAGTCTAGCCTTTTCCGTCTTCTTCCTGGGGCGGCGCTTGTCCCATACCACCTGACGACGCATGGTGCCGCCCGCCATTGTTTGGAGGTGACCGTTCGGTTTTCGTCCGGTTCTTCTTCAGATGCCTGAATTTCTGCCGTTTCTTCCTGCAGTTCACAAGCACTCCGTTGCTAGACTGCAAATACCAGTGACTCGTACCGCATGCATGCAAGTTTAGATTAACTTAGAGTTTCATAGCAGTTTGTTTGCTTGATGGCGCAATAGAAAAAAACAATCCACTGACAACCACCATCCTCACTAGTTTCAGAGATGCCGAAATAACAAGGCAACAAAACCTGTCTTTTTGGGTCCGATACCGAAAAGAACACTTAGTTTTGTTCTTATTAAGCTTCTCATCAGCTCATCACACTATTATTAGTAGATCTTTGCATCAAAGAGAAAGAGAGAGCACTCTCATGCAGAGTCTCTTTACACACAGTGGAGGAGTAGAGGGGACCTCTCTTCCATAGTGGCAACCTTACACTAATCCAAGCTAACCCCATCATTCCTCCGAGAAATCTTATTAGATAAGGCCAACCTGATGCCAATTCTGCATGTACTTCCACCACCAGTTTCAGTTTCAGCTCAGTAGATCCTCTCTGAAGTCTGAACTCTTCCACATCTGGAGTTCGCTTCAGCGCGCATGTCATGATCTATTATTGCATACGAAATTCGGCAAAGAATGTGTGAGCCGTCCTCTCCCGGTTCTTTCCGTTCACATCCCGTCGACAGCATTCACGGGCAACCCTGGCTAAGACTGTAGTAGCTCATGCATGGGGCCGATGGCTACCTTATCACCTTTGGAGCCGAATGGCAGACAATAATTCAGAGCTATTGGGGAGATCCATTTCAAGTTTCGGCTTTCTCTGGATGGATTTTCGTAGCCAGCAGCTTTCTTTAGGAGACTTTCCATGGGCAGCAGCGTCACCCGTCGGCATCGCGATGCACTCACCTCACACTAGGAATCAGCATCAGCATCGGTCTGACCGTCGATGTCTAGCATGGACGACCCTGTCTCTGAATTCACATTTGATTCTGAAACTTGGTTAGTCTGAGGGAGCTACTCTTTTTGGATCTTAAAGTTATCTTCTTGAACATGGACACTCTGAAAACATTTTGCTTTGGGAGAGTTGTCTCGGTCAAATTTACATAAAAAATCTTAATGTCTGAAAGGATGTTCCCGGAGATGTAATAATTTCTTAGCGATAATTGCAAGAAATTAACACAATTATGGGAATTTTATCCACGCTTTCACTGAAAACACCAGTTTTGAAGCTTTTTGGTGGGTGTTTGTTGACATTTCGGTACAAGGGATAAAATAGATTGGTTGTGGTGGTTTTATCGCAATTTACTCACATAAATATTGGGCCGTATAGTCTACAACAAATACATTGTTTGTTTTCGGTACAACGGATAAAATACAGGATAAAGTGTAACATATATTGGGCCGTACAACAGTAACGTTTGTGTCATTTCAAAAGCTGCAAAATTAGTAGGAATTTACTTCTCAAACGTCATACACATTATATATAACACAAAGCAAATTTATGCACGGGTGTCAATGATGTGCAAACTGCCATTTAGGCTTGTATCTTTTACGGTATTCTTGATTCGTAAAACACTGTACAAAAACTCTCTTCTATCTCATCAGGACGGCAGAGAATGACTGACTTAACTTCTATAAATTATTGCACGACTCTCAATGATGGGTCGTTGGCACTCCGAGTGATTGAGTTAAAGAAGTTATCAGTCGCCTCACGATTATCAATTTTTTTTATGTTTTTATCCTTTTGGATGGGAAAAAAATATTACTAATTTTGCGTTGTTCCTTATGTTTCAAATTAGATGAGTTATATTTATAAGAAGTGGATGTATCTAGATTTATAACATGTCTAGATATATTTAATTTGAAACAGACGTAGTATGTATAAATAAACTTTCCAACTAATTTGAACTTGGACGGTCGAAATACTCTCTATACACTGCGTGTGTGAATCGGGTTGAAGTAAAAAAACAAAACTAATCTGACCTTGCTTCTGAATTTGTACTACAGAATTTTTGTTTACGTGGACATTCTGAAATGATTTTTAATTTTCTTCTCTCCCTGTCTCTCTCTGCAGAAATTCCACCGTGACCTACCGGCCACGCGTGTCTTCGCGTACGGCGCCAGCAAGGAGACCGCCACTGTGCCCGGCCCCACCATCGCCGGCATTCGTGGCATCCCGACGCACGTGACGTGGACCAACCACCTCCCGCCACGGCACTTCCTGCCGTGGGACCGATCCCTCGCCACGGCGCGGCCCCCCGCCGGCGTGCCCACCGTCGTCCACCTCCACGGCGGCGTGCAGCAGTCCACCTCGGACGGCCACTCCATGGCCTGGTTCACCTCCAACTTCTCCTCCACCGGCCGGCACTTCTCCTCCCCGCAGTACTCGTACCCGAACGAGCAGCCGCCGGGGAACCTGTGGTACCACGACCACGCCATGGGCCTCACCCGCGTCAACATCCTCGCCGGCCTCCTCGGCGCCTACCGCGTCTCCGACCCGGCCGCGGAGGCCAAGCTCGGCGTACCGTGTGATGGCGGCGAGTTCGACCGCAACCTCGTGCTCTTCGACCGCGACTTCACCAGCGCTGGCGCGCTGTTCATGAACGCCACCGGGAACAACCCCACCGTGCACCCGCAGTGGCAGCCCGAGTACTTCGGCTCCGTCGTGGTGGTCAACGGCAAGGCGTGGCCTTTCCTCCGAGTGCGGCGGCGCCGGTACAGGTTCCGCATCCTCAACGCCAGCAACGCGAGGTTCTTTAAGCTGTCGCTCTCCGGCGGGCTCCGGTTCGTGCACGTGGGGTCCGACTCCGTGTACCTTTCCAAGCCGGTGGTGACGGAGGAGTTCCTGCTCGCGCCGTCGGAGATCGCTGACGTCGTCATCGACTTTGCCCAGACGGCGAAAGCAGCCGGCGAGGTGGTACTACGGTCGGACGCGCCGGCGCCGTACCCCGGTGACCCGGGCGAGAAGGCGGACACGGTGGCGGTCATGAAGTTCGTGGTGGCGAGGAACCCGGAGCGCGACCCGTCGAGCGTGCCGGCGGCGCTGATGCCGCGGTACCCGAAGCCGGACGCGCGGGAGGCGGTTCTGACGCGGCGGATCGCCATGTACGAGTACACCAAGAACGGCACGGACGAGCCGACGCACCTGTACCTGAACGGGGCGGCGTACACGGACCCGGTGACGGAGACGCCGCGGGAGGGGACGTCGGAGGTGTGGGAGGTGATCAACCTCACCGACGACAACCACCCGCTGCACGTGCACCTGGCAGTGTTCACGGCCCTGGAGCAGCGGTCGCTGCGGCGCGTCGACGACTTCAGGGAGTGCATGAGGGGCAGCGCGAGCGGCGGCGCCGGGGGCCGGAACGACGCCGAGGCGTGCGGGCTGCGGCGGCACCTCGCCGGAGGGCGAAGGCACGCCGTGCCAAGGCAGGAGCGCGGGTGGAAGAACGTGTTCAAGGTGCGGCCCAGCACGGTGGCCACGCTGCTCGTGCGGTTCAGGCCGCTGGAGGAGGAGCAGGAGGAGGAGGGGAGGAGCGGCCGCTTCCCCTTCGACGTCACCGCCGGCCCCGGCTACGTCTACCATTGCCATGTAAGCATTAAGGACAAATCTTTTGCTCATTTTTATTTGATTTTATATGTATCTCTGGACGACATGATTGTCCACATGAAATTGTTCTTGATTATGTGCACATTTGGGATGGATTCCATGCAGATTTTGGACCATGAAGACAATGAGATGATGAGGCCGATGAAGATTGTGCGTTAGCTCTGTTTATCAAGGGATTGAAGCATGGCAGGAAGTCAAGCCATGGGAGCTAAATTTGCGAGGTTGACATAAGCTGGAATGGAATAATTGAGAGCTGATTGAGATTGTATAGTTTGATCTTGGCATTTGCGAGGTTGGAGTCAAGCCATGGCAGCTAAATTTGCAAGGCTTGGGTTAATTTCATATGATGAATTTATATTGTGCAATGCTAGTTAGAATGTTGGGATCAGGAACGATGTGTACTGCATTTCAAAACTGGGGAAAATGTTGCAAAGTCCCTGCATCAGCCGGAGCATTTCTGCTACACTTAGGTAGCATTCTAAGTGTAGCAGAAATGCTTATTTATTCTGCACAACTCAATAATTTTCCATCATGTATTGCGTACTGCTTAGCAGAGGATTTTCATTGAAGATTTGGCAGCCTAGACAACCCTTTATCAATTGAAATTAAGAGCGTGATGTCGTTGTTGTAGTAGCGGAAATATTCTTTAAAAATTGCAAACATATATGCAACTCACATATATGAACTTGACAATGGTAGTCAGTCCATCATACAAGATACATGTACCTATGTACAAAGATGAATAGCTTTAAATCAGTGAAGCCAAAACGGCCAAGACAGAATGCTGAGGACATCAGTTAGATTTTTACAGTACAAAACCATCCACCTCAAACACACGAGGCATTAAATTTTTCGTAAAATACATGCCAAGTAAATTTACAAGGACAATCATTGTTTCACAACTGTAAAAAGTAGAACATAAAACAATCTTTACAAGGCTGTAACATTTTCTCAAGAAAAGAGGTAAACACGGTGCCTATGCATAAAGTAAGGCACACAGTAATTTATTTGATTATTGAATTTCTTTTACAATAATTTGCATTGGACCAAAAAAAGAGTAAGTGAATAGCTAGATGCAGAGGAACACTAGAGACAAGTGGTTGCATCACGCTTCCTCCGCAAGGTAGTTTTAGGCTGCTGTTGAGCAGAACACGGAACATGGTAACGAAACTCGGTATAAGGAGGTATCCGCGATTCCCATGTCACTAAATCAAAGTCACCCTTGGGACGTAGGGAAGGATTCGCCACGATGTCTCTCATCCTTATCTTGGGTAGTTTTCTTTGGGAAATCTCGGCATCAGTTCGAGGATGCATAAGGTGTAGCGGAGCAGCAGGAGACGGTAGAAAGCTGGTCAAGTCTATTGGATATCTTGCTCTATAACGGTGTGAAAAATGCTCACTGAACACGGTCATGTTGTTCATTGTCACATTTCTGAAACTGTTCAACGTGCTACACCAGTATCGAAGGCTTAGATCCATCCTCAATGAATCGGCAAGTGAATATGCACCCAGAAATGACCCATCCAGTAATTTGATGAACTCTCCTGCCAATAATGCCAGCTTTGGGTGGTCCTCAGCTTGTGCACTTCCAAATGCTAGAGTTTTGAAGAGGTAGCTGTATTCGTCATCCTGAAATCTACCTAGGTGAATTGGCTCCACTGTACCATATCTCACAAAACTTTCCATCTTACTTGAGATAATAACCTTAACTTCTGTGTCTATGCATGCCACTGCCCGGTAAAATGATTTCCACTCACCATCATCCACATCTGAAACAAATGTGACAACAACCAATGTTCTCCCTGATATGCTTTCACACTCTATCTTGTGGAAGTTGTCTCCGTTGAAGTGCAAAACTGAAGAGAAGTGATTACGAACCTTCTCATCATTCCATACATGATGTACTAAAGTTTTCTTCCCGACTAGGTTGCCACCAATGATTGGAAGCACAGGTGGACTACCAAGAGGGCTGCGCTCTAACAAGAAGTTGAGGACTTGTTGCTTCTCGATCTGACGACCAAACATGAAGTTGTCGGCGTAAAGGTAGGTATCATAGGGTCTGCGAAACATCATGAATTCACATCCACTCAAATGGATAACAAACTCTGTCATATTAGAAACAACAGTCTCTAATTCTAACAACGCATCTTGTAGGTTGCATTTGTTATCAACTCTTTGATTTGATGTACTACCGTTTGTACGGAAGCGCTTCAAGGGAGTACCAATATAGGATGCCAATGAGTCAGTAATCCCCACTTCCACTTCCTTAGAACCCTCTTGGATTAGCTGGTTGCACTTGAAGGTGTGTAGCACATAATAACCGTGGTACATAGCCCTAGTTAGCATCTTCAGTTGTAGAAGCATACCAGAGTTGGTGATGTACCGCCGATCCGCCTCCTCGACAACCATGTGAGCTCTTAGCAGGAGCTGCTGCAGCCTCTCCACGTGCTTCTCCTCCGACCATGCGACGTCCGAATACTTGCTCGTCAAAAAGGAGAAAAATCTGCTAACAAGGTCACTTGCAGCTGCAGACAGAACCACTTCCATACCAATTTTGTGTGTGTGTTGATACTGAATGGCTGAAGTAGGAAACTGTTTTGGTGTTCACCTTGTAGAGATAGGGTGTAAGGTATGGTGATGTTTAAATGGATGCCGTGGTATGGCTGTGTAGCGTGAAAGACCAGTTAGGTTGGTCTTGTTGACCAGTCTAAGTCTTAAGTCGATGTTGAAGTTTTTGGCGAGCATAAAGTGGAGGCACTTAACACCACAACAGACACGGTGATATTTTAGGCAGTCTAGATCATGTCGTGGAGTAAGCCCACTGATTTTGTTGACAATGTACACCAATGTGCCATTTTTTCTGCAGAATCTTTTATCTTATTTTGACTTGAGATCGTCTCATAGACCATATTAGTCATCTCCTTGCCCTGGAGCTCCCAGCATTCATTTATGATATGCTTGTCCAATATGTTAAGAAATCCCAGCATACGTGATTAGCTCTGCAGGCAATCGGATCATATTTTTTAAACGAAGGCCTCCGTTTTGAAAATGGCTTGCTTGTTTGTTTGCACACTACATGGCTTGCTTGTTTTGAACAATTATGCACCATCAGGATAAATACAGACTCACGCTCTGTTTCCTTGTAAGCTGTAGTGATTACTCATCCATGGCCCAGGATAAATACTAACTTTCACTAAAACACACAGTTCATTCCTTGAAGCATCTCAAATTCATTAAACCCACATCCTCATAATAGCCAGGAACTAGTCAATCTGAACTTTCAGCAGGTGCACCATTTCGCCTGATGTACCATCAATTCTGTAGTGTCCATCTCATCTAGTATCATCTAATAGTAGCATCAATTCTTTATTTTCCACAGATCGATGATCTTGCATCATGTAATAGATGGAGGAGAATCGACCTAACACTGGATTGTGGATTTTAGGTAGTCTAGATCATTGTGGATTTCTAAGCACACGGTGTGCTTTGTTGACAATCTACCAGTGTGCTCCTTTTTTTTGCTGAATATTCTATCGAATATTGACTCACACGGCTGCCATATTCTAATTTGCTTGTAAGCTTAATCACTCATCCATGGCCTGCCAGGATAAGCATTTCAGTGGAAACACACATCTACATAATAGTCAGTAACAAGTTGCTCTGAACTTTCAGCTAGTGTAGCATTTCGCTGCTGTAAGTGTCAATTCTTCGGTGTCCATCTCATCTGACATGTAATAGTAGCAGCAATCCTTCATTTTCTACAAATTGATCAACTTGCATCATGCAGTAGCTGGAGGAGCATTGTGTTCATTAGAACCAGCACAGAAGTCCACACACTCATCAATTAGCTATCGGGCAAAGTACACTTTGCCGCCAACGCTTAAGTCGGATCTCATTCCCACACTTGTCGCGCATTATTTTTGTGATATTGACAGTGATGCAGGTGGTGTTGGGGGCAACAAATGAGTAGCCACCACCCTCCGGTGCCGGTAAACCTTCAGAAAGGTTGGTGCTGATGACCTGGAAATCCGAAGACTTCTGCCAACCCATGTCGGTGCTGGTTGAACCAAGATGGCACCTGAACTTGCGCTCCGCCTCTGTGGTGGCGGTGGCATGAGGATCGACGCACAAGACCGAGATCGCATGGCCGAAAGGCGGCACCGGAGTGAATGTCACCAAGAAAAGGGGGCACCGTCTCCGCTGTGGAGAACATGCACCCCTTCTTGCACATCCAGGGTGAGCTTGACATTGTACTTCAACTCAGTGCATGGCCAGTTGTGATTATCGGTTAGATGAGCCAGAAACATGACGATAGACCCCTCGAACCTGCAGCCCGGCACCGGGCAGAAACATGGCGTGTGCGGGCACGACTTATGGTGTTCGTCCCCCTCGTGGTAGTGTGACTTGGCGGTGCATCCGTACTTGTTGTTGGAGCAAGGTACCCGGAATGACTCCAGGATTTTGTCGACTGCATTGCAGCGGTTGTAGCCGCCGGTGATGGAGCACGCGTGGCACTTCTCCTTGTTTGGGAGGCTGGCATGGCAGGACGAGCAGATCACATGGCCAACTGCACACTGTATATATCAACAAACCAATCCAGTGTGATATATGAGTCTACTTGTCAAAATGATGCAACTTGTGCTCATACTGATAACAAAGATCATCAGTTTTTTCAGTTACAGATGTTGCAAGGAAACAACAGTGGCAGAGCATTTAAAGCTGGATTGATCAACTTATTCTTTCTGAAAGTACTGATGGTGTAACTTGTAATTGGTGCAGGTGGCAATTTCCCTGTATAATCTCTTACCATTTAGTATCCTTTTACAAATCAGTGAAGACTCTCAGTTTTGTATCAAAAAGGTATCTCGGGATAATGGGACGAGGACATGTTTTACAAGTTTATACAAGAAAAAATGGTGAAGGCAGAAGGAGAGATGCTGCGAACCAATTTCCTAGCTAGATTGTTCAATTCTGGTTATGTAAGGTGCTTGATGAACGATGTGGTCTGTTCTGATTTAGGAGGGTCCTCCTGGAAGATAGACGGCAGGCTCGAGAAGAAGATCATGCAACAATGTAAATACTTTGCAGACACGTTTAAGTGCTTGTCACATGTTGCTATATGGAAATGTCGCTCAACAATGTATAGGAAAAAAGCGTACTACACTCTGGAGCTGAAATGCAGTATATTTCAGTGTAGGCAGCAACGGAGCTGTCACGGACACAGCTCACAGCTAGCTCAGAAATTTCATCAGATAGTTAAGCTCATGTGGATCCATGACTGAAACTTCCATCTTTGTGGTGCCTCTTAGTACACGTATCCCCGACCAAACAAAAATCTGCTCCCAAGGGGATAGAATGGTGAATCGATCCCCTTTCCTCACTTGTCCCATGCCAAGACAGGTGTACACACTATAAACTATATATGACTCTGATTTCAGACGCATCTCTCCTCTCACCGATTGATCGATCCCCTTTCTTCCATTTCTTGCAACCCTTTTCAGCCCCTCCGGAATGAAATGACGGATCAAACGAGGCTAAAAATGGTGCTCTGCTAGACTGTTACCCATGAACGGAGAGGAAGAAGAAGGGATGGAACCTGGTAGACCGGAGGCTGGAGGGGATCCATACAGATCGGGCACTCCAGAACATCCCGCTCGATGCTGCCACTGATGGCCGCCGCCATCTTGTTCGTCTGCGCGTGCTGCTGCCGCGGCCTCTTTTTTCTTACAGTTGCCGTGAAATCCGTGGTTTGCTTTCCCTGCTTGTTCGCTGCAGTGCTACTAGCCGTTCTGTTTTTACTGATGTGATATGACGAGGCAGCGTAGAGAGGAGGCTAGTAATAGGAGTCCACTAGCTGGCCGTTTTTTTGTTTTTCAAATTCGTAGCTTGCTTCATAGGCAAGTTTTTTTTATTTTATTCCACCTTTTAATACTCAGTCGAGCATTTTCAAAATGACATCAGGAAGAGACCAAAAATAATAATAAAAACACTTACATTTACAGATATAACATTTTGTAAAAATTTTAGCCTCCGAAAAAACTCCTTATCTTCTATCTTTTTATTACTCCCTCCGTTCTATGTTGGTTGTCAGTAATATGGGTGTATATGTACATACAAATGTTAGACAAGGGGCTTATACAAAATTAAAGATATGGGGTCTTTCTTGAGAAGTGCTCCAGTGCTTTTCGGAAAGTTTTTTTGCATGGATTTTAAAACGCATCGACGGCTATGATTAAGGTTTACATCATAACATGGGATCTAAAAGTGATCTATGATGAGTACAAATCATGTAGGATTAGTATCCTCAATCCTCATCCCTAGCCACAGCCATACGATTTGCTTTAAAATTCGTGCAAAATATTTTCCTAAAAAGCACCAGAGCATTTCTCATCTTTTTTTGAGACACTAGTGTTAATAATCTGGCGACAACTAGGAATCGGCGTCAGATGTTTATATTCATAAAGATAAGATAAATTAAAGAAGAGAAAATTGATATACTCCCTCCGTTCTGAAAATAAGTGTTTTTACTAGTAATAGTATTAGAGTTGTATGTATAAAAGAGAATCTCCACCCGGGAGTACCCAAATATTGTCCCTCTCACTGGGTGCAAAGCCGAAGTGTGTGAGCACTTCGGTGAAACAGTCGTGAAGTGGCACACACATCCCGTCTTAGTGAGTCTTGTTTCTTTCTTTCTTTCTTCACTTCGATCTTGTATATGGTCTCGTGCACATGAAAGGGCGCGATGTTGCCAACTAACTCATTGAACTCCAAGTGAGCGAAAATCTATGTATGCACTTATAATATTTGTACAAAATAGTATAAATATATAAACTATGATCTGGAATAATGTCATAGAAAAGTGACCTACGGCAGTTCACATTTGTGCAGGGCCGGTGACACGAAATTCGGATCAGAGTAGTAAATTAATTGAAAAGCGCAAATCCGTTCAATTCAAGATTTTTTATATTTAAAAATATGCATGCGGCAAAAGATTTAGAGTTCATGAATTGAGTTCTGTCAATACATAGTATAATTCTGAATTATTATGATGTTTGTATTCCTAAAGAGAAGAGAATTTGAAGAAGAAAATAATATTTGTAGTAGACCAGCTAGGCGGGCCTGGGCCCTGGGCCGCCCTGGCTATTCACTCAAAGTTAGTTCTGAGTTGTAGTACATACGTGGATGGAGATTGGAGTACGTGAAGTACACGGACACGATGTGGCTAGATCGATCCATCTAATCTAATTCTACCAGGCACGGCATCTAGCCGACTAGCCCTAGCCAACACTGCTCGACGCTGATCGATCGATGGCTGCCAACACGCGTGACGCCGCCGGCGACCTCCCAGACGAGCTCCTCCTCGATATCTTCGCGCGCTTGTCCGCGAACCCAGTCGACCTTCTCCTCTGCGCCGGCACCTGCAAACGGTGGCTCCGCCTCGCCCTCGTTGCCGCCTCTTCCCGACGAGACGGCGAAGGCCAACTGCCGCAGAACACCACCATCTTCCTTGGCGCCTTCTACAGGGATGACTATCTCGTACACGGACAGACGGTAACACCAACGGTGCAGAAGAAGATACCCGACGACGACGATCACTCGATTCCCGGCCTTCCGACACACCCAAGAGTGGCTGGGCTCCTGGAGAACGCCAAACCTCTGGCGTCGCGGCGCGGCCTTCTCCTCGTGCGCCTCATGGCGCCGGTGCCGCTCGACTCCCGGAAGCTCCACCTTGCGGTGTGCCACCCTCTCATCGGCGGCGTACACCTGGTTCCGCCGCCGCCTCTTGTGGAGTTGCACCCCCCGTTCCAAGGGAGAGACGTGACCGGCTACGCGCTCCTCACTGGCTACGGCGGCGAGGATCTGCATGACGACCGCCAACGCCGGTTGGCGTTCCGGGTGCTCTTCACGGCCGTCCGCCTCGAGGGGGTCGTGTACGCCTACTCCTACTCCTCGGCCACAGGAAGCTGGAGCGCGCCCATCATGTGCCCCCCGCAGCTCCGGCACCTCACCATGTCGGGGCCGCGCGCCGGCACCGTCGACGGCCGCGGCACCACGCACTGGCTATATAAGGACGTGACAGACTTTTACACCCTCGATGTTACCGCAGACGCGGCGCGGGTCTCCTTGACCAAGGTGTCCATCCCGCAGAAGCAGCCGCAGCATCCACCCTTCCCATGCATCACTCATGGAGGAAAGCTCGCCTTCCTTATACCAGCTGACTATACACCATGGAGCAACATGCTACAACTTGTGACCAAGCCAGAGCAAGACGAAGATCATGAAGCAGACTGGATACGTCGCGACCTGCCCCTGTATCAGGGGCCAATCATCGCACCGTTGAAAGTGATTGGCTTCGCGGAGGCTAGAGGTGCCATACTCGTCAAGTGTTACTATGGCTTATTCGCTTTCGACTTGGAGGGCATGGCTACATACCATCTCAGTGGATCAAAGTGCAACAAGTATCCAAGCGAATTCTGCTCGACGTGTCATGGATACAATAGTTGCACCCACTGTCCATACAATAACTTTGTGCTTTACGAAATTGATTGGTCGTCGTATCTTCTTCACCTCTCAGCTTGGAACCCACGAGAGGAGCAACAAGGTGAGACACACATGTGCAGACATGCATAGTCTGCTAAGGGTTCCATCGGTGGATTCAAAGAAATTTTCACGATGAAAGTATTTAGATCCCTTGAATATTTTTCGACTTTGATGGTACTCCGTACTCGTAGGGATTTTTCCAAGGAATTTCCTTGTACATTATTTTGGAAAAGAAATTCCGTCCATGTTTTGTATATTTAAAGAGTTTTGAGAGGACATAACACTCCAACCATCGGCTTTTAACAATGCGTGTGTGCCCTCAAAAGAATCAAATAGTCCTAAGTATTGATAAAACAGGAAAAGAGGGAGTAGAATCTAGAAATAGATTTTTTATTTAAAAAGTGTGGATTATGTTTCCTTATCTACTAGAAGTTCAACACTAAAATAATAATGAGTGCATACCCCAAAACCGGATCGTGGTACTATTGCCTACTCAAATTCACGGTAGCTAGGTCTTAAATTTTTGTGAAAGAATAATTTATGTTACCCCCGAAATACACAAAACTTTGGAAGTTTCATAAAGTTAGAAAATTATTCTAGAATTATTATTTCATATACAGAATTTGACAAACTTAATTGAAACTTATTTTACAAGTTTTGCCTGAATCTAGTCCGAAAATTGAGAGCAATTCCTGAATTCTCCTTGGAAATTTGAACCCTTGCCCTGAGACGACTCAGGTTCGTTGATTAATTTGCTGTGTGATAGATTATGTATTGTATTCTAACTGTAACATGTAATTGGACTAGGATTAGGTTACCTAACTTTCCTAATACCCCTCTGTAACCTGTACGTGACACCTGATCTATATAATGCCATGGACGCCACGCCCTTTGGTGTGTTGTGCGATTCCCCCAAAATACCTGTTTTGCATTGTTTACATGGTATCAGACTAGTTCCGTTTCCTCAAACCCTAGATGGGATCTTCCGCTGCCACCTCTTCTTCCATGGCGCTGACCTCTGTGTCCGGTGCCCTCTCCACTGCGTTGATGCCGACGATCTCCACCGGCTCGCAGTCATCTTCCTCCTCTGGTCCGATCAATTTCGGCAAGGAGATCACGGTCAAGCTCTCCGCCGCCAATCACCTCTTTTGGCGCGCGCAGGTGGTGACGAACCTGCGGAGCTACCTTCTCCACGGCTATGCCGATGGAACTTTCCCCTGCCCGGAAACCCACATCATGGTGGCTCCTACGGCGGGTCGTGAGCCTGTTCGTCAAGTTAATCCAGCCTATGTGGCCTGGGTTCAACAGGATCAGGCGCTGCTGTCGGTCTTCCTCTCTACATCATCTATCGAGGTCTCCGACATGATCATGTTTGCCAAAACCTCTCACGAGGCTTGGACAATCATTGAGCGCAGCTTTGCATCGCAGTCTTCAGCGCGCGGGATGCAACTCCGTGACGAGATGCGCGACACCGAGAAACTGGACACCTCCGTCAACGTCTACTACAACAAACTCAAGGCGCTGTCAGATACGCTGACCTCGATTGGTCAGCCTCTCCGCCCCGAGGAATTCCAGTCATATGTTCTGAAAGGTCTCGACGAGGAATATGACAATCTCGTGGAGGCCGTGAAGCTGCGTGAGTCTCCGATGCCGGCTCATGATCTCTACTCCCATATGTTGTCCACTGAGCAGCGTTTGGAAGGACGCCGTGCTTCTGGGCAGAGGGTGCACTCTGCCAACATGGCCAAGACGGGTGGTGGCAAGTACCATCGCTTGTCGCCCTCTGCCTCGCCTCAGCAGTATCGTCAGAACACTCCTCCGTCTGGGTATGCCCCTCGTCCTCCTGTTCCTGCTGGCGGAGGCGGTGGATCGGGTCCTGCTGCCCCTGCTCTCGGTGGAGGCCGTGGAAAAATTGTATGCCAACTCTGTGATGGTCCGGGCCATATGGCCGGCCGCTGCTTCAAACGCTTTCAGAAAAGTTTTTTGGGTGTGGGCAATGATGGTCGTTACCTTGAGCGTCAGCTTGCTCAGGCTAACCATGTTCACGTCGAGCCTCACGGACAGACCTCCTCTCTTCCTGTTGACCCCACTTGGTACTTGGACTCTGGGGCGACGGACCATCTCACTGGACAATTGGAGAAGCTGCACGTGAAGGAGCCCTACACCGGCAATGAGATTGTTCACACTGCCAACGGTGCAGGTATGCGTATATCTCATATTGGTCAAGCACTCCTTTCCACACCATCGTCTAAACCGCTTTATCTCCGCAATGTTCTCCATGTTCCATCTGTTCGAAAAAATCTTTTGTCTGCTCGTAGGCTTGCTTACGATAATCATGTCTATATTGAACTTCATCCTAACAGTCTTTTTGTTAAGGACCTGCTTACGGGGGCCATCATTCTTAGAGGGCGGTGTCGCGGTGGCCTTTACTCGATTGATGGGTCAAGTTTTGGTGGTCTTAGACAAGTCTTCAGTACTATTAAAGCGTCTACTTCACAATGGCATGCTCGCTTAGGACATCCTGCGTCTCAAGTGGTTCAGCATGTTCTTCATCGTCATCAGTTACCTTCGGAGTCAAAAAAATTAGTGTCAGTTTGTGATGCCTGTCAGCAGGGCAAGAGTCATCAGCTACCTTTTTCTCTTTCAACTCATGTAATAAATGCTCCTTTAGAGCTCATCTACTCGGATGTGTGGGGCCCTGCCCAAACTTCTGTTAGTGGTCATAATTTTTATGTAAGCTTTGT
Source organism: Poa annua (assembly GCA_026929855.1). Classification (NCBI taxonomy): domain Eukaryota; kingdom Viridiplantae; phylum Streptophyta; class Magnoliopsida; order Poales; family Poaceae; genus Poa; species Poa annua. The sequence continues at coordinate 761,455 of CM049428.1, read as the reverse complement.
GGATGCTTATAGTCGTTTCACTTGGTTATATTTAATTAAGCGTAAAAGTGATGTGTTTGAGGTGTTTGTTCAGTTCCAGGCTCATGTTGAACGTTTTCTTAAGCATAAAATTATTCATGTCCAAACTGATTGGGGGGTGAGTACATTAAATTGAACTCGTTTTTTCAGAAGCTTGGCATCACTCACCGCGTCTCGTGTCCTCATACATCTCAACAGAATGGTACTGCCGAGCGTAAACACCGTCACATTGTTGAGACTGGTGTCACTCTTTTGGCACATGCTTCTGTTCCTTTCCGTTTTTGGAGTGATGCCTTTATTACTGCTTGCTTTCTTATCAATCGCATGTCTACACGTGTTATTTCGATGCAAACACCTCTTGAACGTCTCCTAGGCGAGACTCCTGACTACACTTTTTTAAGGTGTTCGGGTGCGCATGCTGGCCCAATCTCCGTCCCTACAATAATCATAAACTTGAGTATCGTTCTAAAAAATGTGTGTTTCTTGGCTATAGTCCCCTCCACAAGGGCTATAAGTGCCTCCATGTTCCTACAAATCGTGTGTATATTAGTCGTGATGTTATCTTTGATGAGACAGTGTTTCCTTTCTCCAATCTTCCTTCCACCACCCCGTCTTCCCCCACCGATTTGTGTCCTACTTTGCTTGACCAATATCATGATATTACGCATGCTTCCTCTTTGCTTCCTAACCATGGTGCAGGTATTGGCCGCGGGGCTCGTCTTGAGCTTCTTCATGATCCTCCTTTATCGGGGTCACCTGCGGCGCGCAGTTCTGTCGGAACTGCTGATCGGGACAACGTGGACGTTGATTGCATGCAGCCTCATGCTGTGGATCGTTCTATTGCTGTGCCTGTTTCACTCGACGTAGATTGCATGCAGCCTCATGCTTCGGATCAATCTGCTGATCTCATGCAGTCCCCGTCCGCGCGTGGCGCTCGTGGGTCTGGTACAGTGGACCGCTCACCTGCGCATGAGTTCCAGGCTACACATGAGTCTACGCCAGGCTCACTTGAGCCGACATCCGCGTCGGCTCCCTCTGCTGATGCTTCTGCGTCGACGCCAACCTCTTCATCGTCGGCTTCCGCGTCATCGTCTCGCTCGCCGTCGCCTATTCTTGAGCCGCTGCAGCCGCTCCCTGCAGATTCTCTGTGCCGAGTTACACGTGGTCTTCGTGGTGTGCGATGTCCACTGGAGCGTACCGATGGTACGGTCGCCTGGCTGGCCAAGTGTGTTGCTAAGGCTACTGCTGATCCCTCTGCTGAACCACGTCATTTTCGAGCTGCTCTCGGCATTCCTCATTGGAGAGAGGCCATGGAGCAGGAGTTTGCTGCTCTCGGCATACTTGGTGTCTTGTTCCTCCCAAGCCTGGGGTCAATATCATCGATTCTAAGTGGGTCTTCAAGGTTAAACGTCATGCCAATGGTCAGATTGAAAGGTATAAAGCTCGTCTTGTTGCCAAGGGATTTAAGCAACGCTATGGACTGGATTATGAGGACACTTTCAGTCCGGTGGTTAAACCTACCACTATTCGTTTGCTTCTCTCCATTGCTGTTACCCGTGGTTGGTGCCTTCGTCAGTTAGATATACAGAATGCTTTTCTTAATGGAGTGTTGGAGGAAGAGGTCTATATGCGTCAACCTCCTGGCTTTGAAGATTCTCAGCGTCCATTGCATCTCTGTTACCTGCGCAAGGCTCTCTATGGGCTCAAACAGGCTCCCCGTGCCTGGCATGCTAGACTTGGTTCTGTTCTTCGACACCATGGGTTTGTTCCTTCTACAGCTGACACCTCCTTGTTTATTCTTCAACGGCCTGAGGTGACCATTTATTTGTTGGTTTATGTGGATGACATAATTGTTATTAGCTCCTCCTCATCCGTCATTGATGGTCTGATTAATGGACTTCGTCAAGAGTTTGCAGTAAAGGATCTTGGTACCCTTCACTATTTTCTTGGGGTGGAGGTAGCTCAGTTTCGACATGGTTTGTCTCTCACTCAGCGTAAATACGCCTCTGATCTTCTTGGACGGGCTGGTATGCTCAAGTGTGCTCCCTCTACTACTCCTATGGATGCCTCGGTTAAACTGTTCCATGCGGACAGTAAGTCTCTTGGAGATGATGATGCCACTCGCTACCGCAGTTTGGTTGGAGGTCTTCAATATCTTACGATGACTCGTCCAGATATCTCATTTGCTGTTAACAGAGTCTATCAGTTCCTTCATGCTCCTACCGAGGAGCATATGACTGCTGTCAAGCGGATACTTCGCTATGTTCAGCATACTCTTGGCCATGGTTTGCTTCTGCGTCCTGCCGCCTCTTGTGTTTTGTCAGCCTTCTCTGATGCTGACTGGGCAGGTGATGTTGATGACAGACGATCTACGGGGGGGTTTGCTGTCTTTTATGGTGGAAACTTGATCGCCTGGAGTGCTCGCAAACAGGCCACTGTTTCTCGTTCTAGCACTGAGGCTGAGTATAAAGCAGTGGCTAACGCTACTGCTGAGATTATTTGGATTGAAGCATTGTTGAAAGAACTTGGTATTCGACAGGCTTCTCCACCTATTTTGTGGTGTGATAACATTGGAGCTACTTATCTCTCTTCGAATCCGGTGTTTCATGCACGGACCAAGCATATAGAGATTGATTTTCATTTTGTTCGAGAGAGGGTTGCTCAGAAGATGCTTCAAGTCCGGTTTATCTCTTCAAAAGATCAACTGGCTGATATCTTTACGAAGGCGCTGCCACTTCCATTGTTTAAAGAATGCAAGCGCAATCTCCACATGTCCATAGTTGAGATTGAGGGGGGCTGATAGATTATGTATTGTATTCTAACTGTAACATGTAATTGGACTAGGATTAGGTTACCTAACTTTCCTAATACCCCTCTGTAACCTGTACGTGACACCTGATCTATATAATGCCATGGACGCCACGCCCTTTGGTGTGTTGTGCGATTCCCCCAAAATACCTGTTTTGCATTGTTTACACTGTGCACTGCCCCTACAAAGTTGATGTCGGGCACGTAACTTCATAAAACTGTTTTTGTGGATCTACAATAAGGCTTGAAGGTTCATGAATTAAATTAGAGCACCTAGGAGTACGACGGAAGACGAAGCGAAAGAGCCTCTCCATCTTCGATCATAAGTACACCCACGTTCGCAATCAGTAACGCCGGGTACTTCTCCCCACCAAGATCGATCAAGCAGAGGAGCTGTCGAGGTACCAGATGGAGAAGAACGCCACCGCAACCGAGGTGTCCATCGTCAAAGCTGAACCGCCAGCTTCTGCTGCCGTGATCACCGTAGACGTCGATCCGGCAGCTCTGAATTGTCCCAAATGCCTCCATCCCCTCACGCTTCCAGTGTTCCAGGTAGGTATCTCTCTCTCTCTCTCTCTCTCTCTCTCTCTCTCTCTCTCTCTCTCTCTCTTGCCGTCTGCCGCCCGTCTCCTTTGCAGAAAACTACTTATCATCTAACCTGCCGGCCAATTCGATTCGTGTACAGTGCACGGCTGGGCACGTGGTGTGCTCCGGCTGCCACGGCGACCTTCCGGCCAAGGACAAGTGCGCTTCGTGCTTCATCAACACCGGCTACACCCGCTGCTACATCCCCACGGCCTACACCCGCTGCCTGGCCCTCGAGGGCGTCCTACGAGCGCTCCGTGTCGCCTGCCCACGCGGCTGCGCCGCCAAGATGATGTACCACGAGAAGGCGCAGCACACGACGAGGTGCTCCGTCGACGACCTTCAGATAGGACCAGTGGTGAGGAGGATGGGTCCTTGCGGTGGCGCTGGCGGTGATGCCACGGAAATGCTCATATCGGACGTCAGCCGCGTCGTCTCGGTCATCGTCTGGCACTGGGACGCCGTGGACGCCATTGGCGTCACATACGAGCGGAAATGCGAGGAGCTGATGCAAGAAGGCAGGTGGGGAGGCAAAGGAGGCCGGGCTTCTACGGTAAGTATCCCGGCCGCCGCCGTTTCCACGATCTGGAGCCAACCTTCCCATTTTGTATTTTCAGTTTCGACTTGAACCGGACGAGCACCTGACGAGCGTGGAAGGCCACTACGGCGCGTTCAACGGACCAGTAATCGTAAGGTCGCTCAAGTTCGTCAGCAACCTTCGCGCGTACGGGCCGTACGGGAAAGAGGACGGTGTGCCCTTCACGCTCCCTGCCGGCGTCGGCGGCAAGATCATCGGATTCCACGCGCGATGCGGCCAGTTCATAGACGCCATTGGAACCTATATCCAGATGAAATAGTTTCATCATAACGCTTATCGTATTCGTATGATCATATATACACTAGTGGAAATTGGGGCTCTAGTCCCGGTTTCAGAGAGCCTGTAGTCCCGGTGTAGCAACCGGGACTAGCAAGGCGGGACTAGAGCCCCCCCCCTTTCGTCTCGGCTCAGCACAAACCGGGACCGGAGCCCCCCCACCAATTAGAGCTCCGCACGTGGAGGGGGCAGAGGCGCGTAAGGGCGAACCCTTTAGTCCCGGTTCGTGTTACGAACCGGGACTAGGGTTTTGTTTTTTTTAGATTTCAGGGTTTTATTTTCATTTCAGTGCTTTGTTTTTTTTATTTCGATCGGTTTTCTGGGTAGGGGTTTCGGATGGTACCATGTCGATGCGTCGGGGGTAGGGGTTTCGGATGCTACAGCTTCGATGGGCGAAAAACACGTATAAATTATTATACGAAGCTAGATGAAGTTGCATCATGCATATATACAATTACATGAAGATCATGTGTTCATAACACATACACATTTAAGTACGCGTGGTACATGAATATCACGTTTCCCGGTTCCAGAGACTTAGAAATATTTTGTTACATGGAGATCACTATATATTACATGTCCGCACTAGTCAACATAGTGGTACTCTCCGGTCTCCGGTATGACATCGGTGAGGTAAATCCCGTCAACTCCTCTGCAATTGCCCTGAAGCGGGTCTTTATTGGTAGCTCGTTGCGCTTTCTTGCCAACTGTAAAAAAATGATATCACAATGAATACATGAGATATGAAATGAATAAAACTCATCACGATTGATGATACAAAAATAATGTTGTGACTAGAGCTTTACGTACTTCGATACTTCTTTTGCTCTTCAAACTCTCGTTGACCACAGTGTGCATGTACTCGCAAACGAAGAATCCACATAGATCAGTCCCGGTTGGCTGTTTAAGACAAGTCTATAGAAGAATAAAATTTAATCAAATAATAATAAAGTATGATAATGGTGCATGGGCCTAGTTATAGTAATACTTACATCGTTAGTAAGCCAGCGCAGTTTCATTTAGTTACAAAACGATACGTTACAAAACTCTCATTTAACCATTGTTGTCACATTTTTGCTGCTAGTACTTACAAAACGATACGTTTTGTCTCATTTAGTTATTTTATTACTCCTTATATTAAAACGGGCTCACCTATTAATTCTTATATTAAAAGGGTCCGCCCGTTAGTTCTATATGGAGTGCCAATATTAAAAAGATGCATCTCCTCGACTTGTTCAAGTTGGGAACTTGACGGTGTTTTAGTCTAAGTTGGGACGGCGATTTGGTGCAAAGCTATCGGGTAAGTCCCATCCATGCCCCCTCTTCTGGCGTCCACACAAAATACGTCTCACACGTAAGCAAATCGTCCAAACCACAAAACTCCTATGGCTGTTCATGTACAATGTTGGCGACCCAAAATTTGGATGGAGGAAGTATATGAAATAAAAAGTGCAAATTCTTTCAATTCAACATTTTTTGATATTTAAAAGTATGAATGCGACAAATGCTGTTGAATTCATGAACCGTGTTACGCAAATACATAGCATAACTCTGAATTATTACAGTTTTTGTATTCATAAAGAGCAGAAAAATTGAAGAAAAAAAAGAAATAGAAGAAATAGAAGACGTCGTCAAAACTTGGTAGGAGACAAGCTAGGCGGGCCTGGGCCGCCTGGCCGCTCACGTGAAGTATCTACCAGGGACAGCATGTAGCAGACTAGCCCTACCCAACACTGCTCGCCGCTGATCGATGGCCACCAACACGCGTGACGCCGCCGGCGACCTCCCGGACGAGCTCCTCCTCGATATCTTCGTGCGCTTGTCCGCATACCCAGTCGACCTTCTCCTCTGCGCCGCCACGTGCACACGGTGGCTCCGCCTCCTTGCCGCCGCAGATGCGGCCTACCTCCGTCGAGCCGGCGAACTGCCGCAGAACGCCACCATACCCCTTGGCGCCTTCTACCAGGACGACTATCTCGTACACGGACCGGCGGCGGCGACGCCAACGGTGAAGAAGATATCCGATTGGCCCCCGATGTTTCGGAGACTCGACGACCTCTCGCGTCCCGGCTTGTCCATCCATCCAAAACTGGCCGGGCTCTTCAAGAACGCAATACCTCTGGCGTCGTGTCACGGGCTTCTCCTCGTGCGCCTTATGCCGGTGCCGCTCGACTACCGGAAGCTCCACCTCGCGGTGTACCACCCTCTCATAGGCGGCGTACACCTCGTTCCGCCGTTTCACGGGAGAGTCGACGTGACCGGCTACGCCCTCCTCACGGGCTACGGCGGCGAGGCTCTGCAGGACCACCGCCAACGCCGGCTGGCGTTCCGGGTGCTCTTCACGGCCGTCCACCTCGAGGAGGTCGTGTACGCCTACTCCTACTCCTCGGCCACAGGAAGCTGGGGCGCGTCCATCACGTGCCCTCCGCAGCTCCGGCACCTCACCATGTCGGGGCCGCGCGCCGGCACCGTCGACGGCCGCGGCACCACGCACTGGCTATATAGGGACATGGCATTCTTTTACACCCTCGACGTTAGCCCTGACGCGGCGCACGTCTCCTTGACCAGGGTCTCCATCCCCCACCTAGTGCTGCAGCCGCAACCACCGTTCCCATGCATCACTCATGGAGGAAAGTTGTCGCTCGTTATCACACGACCAGACCTTAACCTGCTACAAGTTTGGACCGAGCGAGACGAACACGATCACGAACATAATCAAGACTGGATACTCTCCGCCCTGCACATTTCTCAGAGGCCAGCCATCACGCCGCTGAAAATGATTGGTTTCGGGGAGGGTAGAGGCGCCATACTCGTCAAATGTTACTCCGGCTTGTTCCGTATTGACTTGGACCGCATGGATACTCACCGTGTGAGGGGATCACAGGACATCACGTATCCAAGAGAGTTCTGCCCTAGTACCCTCTGTCGAGGACACAATAGTTGCATGCAATGTCCATACAACAGCTTTGTGCTTTACGTGATTGATTGGTCATCGTATCTTCTTCACCTCTCAGCTTGGAGCCCACAGGAGCAACAAGGTCACACAAATGCAGGTATAGTCTGCTAATAAGGGTTCGGTACGGTGGATTCGAATAAATTTTTCCATCCACTTAATGCTAGAGCTACAGTTTCTTTGTTTTAGACGTGTTTGCTGTATACTTTTGTAGTTTTCTAAGATTTTTGAGGACATGATACTTCAACCATGTGCTTTTAACTATTCATTCATGTTCCATAATATGACTACGGACTTCATTTTCATGTTTGTAATTCAACTGTTTATGAAAGTATTTGTTTCTCAACAAGATTTAACATAATGAGTGATTGTAATAGCCGGAAGGAAACGTAGAAAGTCCAATACAGTGAAAGGTCCGGGACAAAACTTTGGCTGTATGGAGCCATGCATGGGGGTACACACATGACACCGGTAGAAATTTATGTTCTTTGTAATCCAGCAGTTTTTCACCACTTGTGCACCCCTGTGAAGATGATTTTTCTCGCTAATGGCACCTGTATGCACCCTGATGCCATATGGTCTGGCTCCGCCACTGGCTGTAACAATAGAAATCAGAAAAAAATAGAAGTCAGAAGACACATATGAGATTTGCTTAAAACATCAACTTAGAATTTTCAGCATGCGTTGCTTCAAAGTTCAACTTAGAAACTTCAGCAGGACTTGCTTCAGAGAGGTACACACACTTAATCTCGCAGCTCGGGCATCATATGTTAAATTGTCGCACGATGCTAACTACCACCTGGTTGACCACGAGGTCTTTTATTCGCCCATCTTGACGTAGGTGCCAATGGCGTTGAGGAGGACGCGGGAGCGCGCGTGGAAGCCAAGGATCTTGCCGCCGGCGGCCGCAGGGAGCGCGAACGGCACGCCATCCTCTCTCCCGTAAGGCCCGTACGTGCCATTGTTACTCACGAACTTGAGCGATCTAATGACGAGATTTCCCTTGAAAGGGCCGTAGTGGCCTTCCACGCTCGTCAGGTACTCGTCCGGCTGCAGACGAAACTGCTCATGCAAAGAACATAAAAGAAGAGGTTTCGTCAGTATATCGAGCTCACGATCGTGGAAATGGCGATGAGTTATACATACCTCAGACTGCTTGCCGCCAAGCCCACCCCACACGCCGGTGCGCTCCTCCACGCCGTCGACCGAGTCGTAGAGGATGTCCATGGCGTCCACGGCGCTGCAGTGGCGGACGATGACCCCGACGATACGCCTGACCCCGCGCATGTCCATCTTCACGGCGTCGCCGCCGCTGCCGCCGCAAGGGCCCAGCATCACGAATTCTCCCTGCTCCTGCAATTAGCTCGATCAAGGAGCAAACAAATTGGCCTCAAGGTCGCAATAAATATATCACCACCCAATGAACAGCACCATCAACGATTTACCTTGTCGCTCCTATTCCCGCCGTTGACGCTGATAGTGAAGGTCGCGGGAGCACGGGGCATCTCCGGCAGAATAAGCGCGTAGCGGTTCGCGGGTAACCATAGCGCATCCTGCTGTCGCGTGGCAGATCCTCTTGCGGTTCCAGCTCCCGGCACGGCGTCCGCGTGCGCGCACAACTTCCGGTGGCCCTCCCGGTCGTGGAGAAGCAGCTGCACACCGCATGTGCAGCCGTGCGCGGCGTTGGGGCAGGGGACGCGGATGGACCGGAGGATGCGCTCGATGGCGTAGCAGCGGCCGTACTCCGTGGCGACGGCGCAGACCTCGCACTTGCTCCTGTCCGAGAGCCTGTCGCGGCAGGCCGAGCAGACGACGTGGCCGGCCGCGCACTGGAACACCGGTGGCTCGAGCGGGTGGAAGCAGATTGGGCAGTCAAGCGTGTCCGGGTCGACGGTGACGGTGATCACGGCGTCGGAGGCGGAGCTGCTCCCGCCGCGACGCACCTGCTGCTGGGTCGGCTCCTCCTTGACGATCGCCTTGCTCTTCTCCATCTCGGAGCAGGGATAGGAAGGAGTAGTGATCGATGGGGGAGGCCTGTTCTGTCCAATTTATGGAGAGGCTCTTGCTAGCTGCTTCGTCTTCCTGCTCTGTGCGTTATTAGTGTCATCGCCGATTTTGATTAGTAGTAATTCACTTTGCTCCGTCCCGAGGAAATAAGTGACCATTCTCGGGACCTGCGGCTGCTGGCGGTGCAGCTGCTTCTGAGTAATTTTTATGATTGACTGCATTGTTTTTAGAAAATGAGCATTTATCAAATTGGAGTACTACATTGGATCTTAATAAATGGCAGATGAGGAGGCTGTTATAAACGCTACGTAACAAAGAAAGATCAACATAAAGGCGACCCAAGATTTAACATGGAAAACCCTTCAAACAACGAAACAAAAATACCATAGGCGTCAGTTAGCAAATCTTCATGATGATCGGGTGAGGTTACAAACTTCGGAGATTTACAACTATCGGCTCCTCCCAAACCGAAAACTTATAAGAGGTATATATGATGGCAAAACCCTGAGCCGGACACAACTCGTAGGGCCCTTGCTTATGGTAACGTGGGTGTACTTATGGTAATGTGGTACTGGATCGAAGATGGAGAGGCTCTTTCGCTTCGTCTTCCGTCGTACTCCTAGGTGCGTGGGATCAGTAATGTATGGCAGGCTCTAATTTAATTCATGAACCTTCAAGCCTTATTGTAGATCCACAAAAACAGTTTTATGAAGTTACGTGCCCGACATCAACTTTGTAGGGGCAGTGCACAGCAAATTAATCAACGAACCTGAGTCGTCTCAGGGCAAGGGTTCAAATTTCCAAGGAGATTTCAGGAATTGCTCTCAATTTTCGGACTAGATTCAGGCAAAACTTGTAAAATAAGTTTCAATTAAGTTTGTCAAATTCTGTATATGAAATAATAATTCTAGAATAATTTTCTAACTTTATGAAACTTCCAAAGTTTTGTGTATTTCGGGGGTAACATAAATTATTCTTTCACAAAAATTTAAGACCTAGCTACCGTGAATTTGAGTAGGCAATAGTACCACGATCCGGTTTTGGGGTATGCACTCATTATTATTTGAGCTATTTTACGGTGCTAGTTGAAACTACCTAGGTAGTTTTAGGTAGTTTTCATCCTAAATTATTTCAGCCCTTAGATTCAATCCATCCTTGCTAAATTATTCCAGCCGTCCAATCTTTCACGAACAGCCTGTGCATCGTGTTCACTTTGTCGCTGTTCGCCGCTTCTTTACTCCCAGCGCCTTGCCGATGAGCTTCCACATCTCCAGCAGAGCGGGGGGTGGTGATGATGTGCAGCGGTAGCTCTGCAGGCGGGTCGTTGTGCTGCAGCCTCATGAGGTGCCTCTGCACGCTCCGGCGTGCGCAGAACATGATCCCGTCTCGGCCTCGAACACAGCTAGTGCGCAATAGTAGAAGGCAATGCGGACAGTGGCAACGGCCGAGCCAAGCCGGTCGGCGGCATCACGCGCGCGCATACCGGCATACATACTCTAGCCAAGGAAGCAAGCAGCTAGCAGCTATATGTATTGGACAAAGCTCGCTTAGCTAAGCTAGCATCCTAGCTGCTGGATGGTTTGGTTAGAAGCTGGCAATCGCCTGGCCATCTGGGTACGCAGCAAAACGAAAGGAAGATAGCGGCATTGGGATGTTGGCGTGGTTGCTTCGACCTTCAAGGCTACTGCGGCTTGTGCTGTTGTTGTTCGATGATCGCCATAGAAAAATAACAAAGAGCAGCGGCGAGGCGGACGGTTGCGGGCAAAAATGAACGGCGCGCGTTGCAATGGGACGCTCCCAGCAACTGACAGTGGGTTTCACTGACATGCATTCATCTAAATACCCTTTTAATTTTGATTAAAAATATATATATATATCAGTAGTTTTAGGTAGTTTCAATTTGGTAGTTTCCGGTTCCTCCTATTTTATGACCGTCCGATCACAGGGGATGAACGGCTGTTAAAATTCCAAAGTACCATAAAACTTGTATTATTATTTTAGTGTTCAACTTCTAGTAGATAAGGAAACATAATCCACACTTTTTTAATAAAAAATCTATTTCTAGATTCTACTCCCTCTTTTCCTGTTTTATCAATACTTAGGACTATTTGATTCTTTTGAGGGCACACACGCATTGTTAAAAGCCGATGGTTGGAGTGTTATGTCCTCTCAAAACTCTTTAAATATACAAAACATGGACGGAATTTCTTTTCCAAAATAATGTACAAGGAAATTCCTTGGAAAAATCCCTACGAGTACGGAGTACCATCAAAGTCGAAAAATATTCAAGAGATCTAAATACTTTCATCGTGAAAATTTCTTTGAATCCACCGATGGAACCCTTAGCAGACTATGCATGTCTGCACATGTGTGTCTCACCTTGTTGCTCCTCTCGTGGGTTCCAAGCTGAGAGGTGAAGAAGATACGACGACCAATCAATTTCGTAAAGCACAAAGTTATTGTATGGACAGTGGGTGCAACTATTGTATCCATGACACGTCGAGCAGAACTCGCTTGGATACTTGTTGCACTTTGATCCACTGAGATGGTAAGTAGCCATGCCCTCCAAGTCGAAAGCGAATAAGACATAGTAACACTTGACGAGTATGGCACCTCTAGCCTCCGCGAAGCCAATCACTTTCAACGGTGCGATGATTGGCCCCTGATACAGGGTCAGGTCGCGACGTATCCAGTCTGCTTCATGATCTTCGTCTTGCTCTGGCTTGGTCACAAGTTGTAGCATGTTGCTCCATGGTGTATAGTCAGCTGGTATAAGGAAGGCGAGCTTTCCTCCATGAGTGATGCATGGGAACGGTGGATGCTGCGGCTGCTTCTGCGGGATGGACACCTTGGTCAAGGAGACCCGCGCCGCGTCTGCGGTAACATCGAGGGTGTAAAAGTCTGTCACGTCCTTATATAGCCAGTGCGTGGTGCCGCGGCCGTCGACGGTGCCGGCGCGCGGCCCCGACATGGTGAGGTGCCGGAGCTGCGGGGGGCACATGATGGGCACGCTCCAGCTTCCTGTGGCCGAGGAGTAGGAGTAGGCGTACACGACCCCCTCGAGGCGGACGGCCGTGAAGAGCACCCGGAACGCCAACCGGCGTTGGCGGTCGTCATGCAGATCCTCGCCGCCGTAGCCAGTGAGGAGCGCGTAGCTGGTCACGTCTCTCCCTTGGAACGGGGGGTGCAACTCCACAAGAGGCGGCGGCGGAACCAGGTGTACACCACCGATGAGAGGGTGGCACACCGCAAGGTGGAGCTTCCGGGAGTCGAGCGGCACCGGCGCCATGAGGCGCACGAGGAGAAGGCCGCGCCGCGACGCCAGAGGTTTGGCGTTCTCCAGGAGCCCAGCCACTCTTGGGTGTGTCGGAAGGCCGGGAATCGAGTGATCGTCGTCGTCGGGTATCTTCTTCTGCACCGGTGGTGTTACCGTCTGTCCGTGTACGAGATAGTCATCCCTGTAGAAGGCGCCAAGGAGGATGGTCGTGTTCTGCGGCAGTTGGCCGTCTCGTCGGAAAGAGGCGGCAACGAGGGCGAGGCGGAGCCACCGTTTGCAGGTGCCGGCGCAGAGGAGAAGGTCGACTGGGTTCGCGGACATGCGCGCGAAGATATCGAGGAGGAGCTCGCCTGGGAGGTCGCCGGCGGCGTCACGCGTGTTGGCAGCCATCGATCGATCAGCGTCGAGCAGTGTTGGCTAGGGCTAGTCGGCTAGATGCTGTCCCTGGTTGAAGTTGATGGATCGATCTGGCTATATATGCCGTGTACTTCACAGCCGCCAGGCGGCCCAGGCCCGCCTAACTTGTTTGCAACGAAGTTGGCTCAGGCCCGCATAACTTGTCTGCAACGAAGTTTTGACATCTTCTATTTTTTCTCCTCACTCAGTCCTCTTAAATTTGTGAAAATATGAATATATTTAGACATGAAACACATCTAGACAGCTATATTTATAAGTGCATACATAGATTTTACTGTGAATCGCTCACTTGGAGTTCAATGAGTTAGTTGGCAACATCGCGCCCTTTCATGTGCACGAGACCATATACAAAGATCGAAGTGAAGAAAGAAAGAAAGAAAGAAACAAGACTCACTAAGACGGGATGTGTGTGCCACTTCACGACTGTTTCACCGAAGTGCTCACACACTTCGGCTTTGCACCCAGTGGGAGGGACAATATTTGGGTACTCCCGGGTGGAGATTCCCTGGTTGAAGTTGATGGATCGATCTGGTTATATATGCCGTGTACTTCACAGCCGCCAGCGGCCCAGCCCCACCTAACTTGTCTGCAACGAAGTTGGCCCAGGCCCGCCTCACTTGTCTGCAACGAAGTTTTGACATCTTCTATTTTTTCTACTCACTAGGTCCTCTTGAATTTGTGAAAATATGAATATATTTAGACATAAAACACATCTAGACAGCTATATTAATTTGGAAAAATCAAAAACACTTATTTTTAGAACGGAGGGAGTATATCAATTTTCCCTTCTTTAATTTATCTTATCTTTATGAATATAAGCATCAGACGCCGATTCCTAGTTGTCGCCAGATTATTAACACTGGTTTCTCAAAAAAAGATGAGAAATACTCTGGTGCTTTCTAGGAAAATATTTTGTACGAATTTTAAATCAAATCGATGGTTGTGGTTCGGGATGGGGATTGAGGATACTAATCCTACATGATTTGTACTCATCATAGATCACTTCTAGATCCTATGTTATGATGTAAACCTTAATCATAACTGTTTATGCGTTTTAAAATCCGTGCAGAAAAACTTTCCGAAAAGCACCGGAGCACTTCTCAAGAAAGACCCCGTATCTTTAATTTTGTATAAGCCCCTTGTCTAACATTTGTATGTACATATACACTAATACACCCATATTACTGACAACCAACATAGAACAGAGGGAGTAATAAAAAGATAGAAGATAAGGATTTTTTTCGGAGGCTAATCTTTTGCAAACCCCTAATGGATGCAATGGGGCAGGCCTTAAGTGGAGATGCCTTTAGCAAGAAATAAATGGAAGTAATACCACACGACGTCCTCTGGCAATTACATGGGTTTCGTGCTGGCAGATGGACTGGGATCCGGTGACTCGATCGATTGAGAAAAGTCACAAGCAAGCAGTGTAGTGCCTTGTCGACTTGGCTGCTGGACTTAGTGTGGACGTGCAAAAAAAAATTTGAAAAAAAAAATTTAATTACGGTGCAAAATTAATTACGGTAGCAGATGGGTTGTGGTGGTCATGTAGCGGTGGATTGTTCACTTTCATCTGACCATTAATTGATCCTCGATCTAACGACCAGAAAAACGGCGTGCAATGCACCGTACCGTTCATATAGCTGCCTTGGCTCTGTCAAGGACTGGATCTCAGTTCCTGGACGGTTGCATGTAGATCAGTAGATGTAGATCAAGCTTAGCAAGTCGATAAAAACTACTAGCAGTAGCAGACAACTGGCAAGTGGATCAAGCTAGAATCCAAGCGTCTCTATTGGAAACAAGCGGTCGATGACAAAGATGAAAGGCCTAGCATGTGGATCAAGCTTGAATCTGAACTACTTTGTAATTCATTATTTCGACAACTGTGTGCAACCACGTTGCCCCTTTGGTTAGGTTGGGGGGTTGGCAAATATGAAACTAAAATTAACTAACCCCGATGGGAGATTAGTGCAAATAGTTGCTGAAGTACTGGAAAGTAGAGTGCACTGCAGACACTCTAGCTAGTACACAAGCAAAAAAAGATATCGCTTCTGGAGTCTGGTGGCAATGGCGTGGAGCAGCTCTAGTGAGTCTGGAGATCACACTCCTACACCCCCTTCGCCGGGTGATGGCTGCGCGGGAACTGACACCTTCGCCGAGTTCCTCATCGCGCGTCAGTACGGCGGGCAGGATCTGGTGCCCTCGGTGCTGCTGGCGCCGGCTCAATGCGGGCACTGCGGGAAGCTCGAGGATCTCCGTTATGCTGCTCGGAGTTCTACGCCCGACGCCGGCAGCAGTAGTCCCGACGACGGCAGCCCGCCGCTTGTGGACCAGATCGCCTTTGAGGGGAATTCCTGTTTCTCGTGCGTCAAGATGATCTACCAGAGGACCCGGTGGCTAGATCAAGAGGGCAGCGGCGACACGCCAGTACACTACGCTGCCAGGTCCAGAAACCTCCGAATGCTTTTCCATTTCATTTGCTTGGTCGGCGATGATTATGGCCAGGAGGGGGCGGCAATGGTGCTGCGGAAGCTCAACGGTCGTAAGGAGACGGCCTTGCACGAGGCGATCAAGCTGGGAAACGAATTCATGGCTGGGCTGCTGATGTGGGTGGATCCCGAGCTCGCCCAGTATCCTGCAGCTGGTGAGGGCACCTCGCCGCTATACCTGGCCGTCTCCCTGCGACTCGTGGACATCGCACAGATGTTGCATCGTAGAAGTGGACATGGTACCTATCTGTCGTATTCCGGACCAGATGGACAAAACGCCCTGCATGTTGACGTTCTTCATACACACGGTTAGTTTCCTTTTCTGGTAACATTTTCATATCAATTGTTATATATATATTACATTTTCATATTAACAAAAAGTTACTTAACAAAATTGTTGATGTCACCGGCCTTCAATAAAAAAATCACCAAAAACAGTTGTACTTCAAACTATTTATCCAATTTAAAACCGTGTTTCGTCGTTGGACTAGTCGCGACGAGATCCTGAATTTAGATCCTATATTGGGCGAGTTTATTCAGACACAAAAGTTATCAACCCAATAAGTACACCATTACCACGATGTAAATTGTTTCTTGTATAACTGGTTAACTATATTAGCTATGTGGTGACATCTACACCAATATCTAGATCGCGCGAAGGGGGGGCACCCCTCATTGCTTGTTGCCACATCAATCGTTCCCTCCCCGGTGTTTGCCGGAGCTAAGACTTCCACCTAGACTATGTCTATTGTGACGACGGTCTTGGGCTCAGTTGAGATCACACACACTTCCTGTTAGGACTCCTTTGATTCGGAGGACATGTAAGGGTTTCCTAAAGGGTAGGTGTTTGTTTGGGCTGTGGCTGTCTGGTTGTGGGTAGCTGTGGTGCTGTTTAGAGAAAACTGTTGTGTAGTGAAAGCTGCTTTTCTTAGTGTCAGTGTTTGGCGACTTGGTTGGATGTCTAGTTGTGTCTTAAATAATTGTCTGAAATACCCTCAAAGTATTTACTGACTGAAGAGATCAAACTCACTATAATTACCAACATTAAACAGAACAAAAAATGTAAGAAAACAAAAAAATCACTTTTATATTCTCTACAAACTAAAAACTATTGTTACGAAAATTTGCACACAAATAAAAACTGGCAGCAGCGGTGGCCTTGGAATCTTAAATGGAAGATTTTCTCTGATATGGATCATGTCAAACAGAGTCATATCAGGATATGTCATTCTAGTTTTCATTCCTTTTGACGTGTCTATCATTTTTTTCTTACGACATAGTACTATGTGTACGGAATATTTTCCCCGATATGGATCGTGCCAAAAAAAACATAGTACTCATCTCCTGTTAATTCCTAACTATAAATTTTATATCTAACTGTCAGAATTATTAGTATGAGGTGGATTAACGTGGTGTCTCTATTAAACATCCTTATTTTGCTTTTAGTATATATATGACATAATAGATAGGTGTTTGTTATCCATTATTTAGTGTTTAGAATTTTGACCTGTAACTGTAAGGCCTTATTACAGGTATGATGGAAATGTTACTAGATTGGAACAAGGATCTTATCAAAGAAAAGGACAGAAACGGCAGCACCCCTCTTCACTTTGTGGTTTCGGCGCCGTATAAACCGTACATTTATTTGTGTGGCTTTCCTTTCCCTGATTTTCGTGCTCCGTTGGAAAACTGTCCAACATGGCATGTACTGGATGCTAACCCATCTGCAGCGTACGAGCCAGATAATGATGGTTTGTTTCCTGTACACATCGCTGCCTTGAGGGATCGCATTCCCGCCTTCCGTATTATTGTCAAAAGGTGCCCTGGTTGCATTGGTCTTCGTGATAAGAAAGGAAGAACCTTCCTTCATATTGCAGTTCAGGAGAGGAGCTTATCTGTAGTACGATATGCTTGTGAGGAATCAATTTTCGCATCCATAATGAACGCTCAAGACAATGATGGCAACACCGCTCTGCACCTAGCTTTGGAAGTTGGGGAGCTATTTACTTCACGTGCTCTCTTGGGAAATCTAGAAGTACTACTAAATTTATGGAATAATGATAATCAAACTCCACTAGATATAGCAAAGTCCAAGTTCATTACAGGATTTTCCAATGATGACTGGGTAATGTCCAAGCTCCCCTCTGTCTCTCTCATCTTGCAGAGGATCCCCTATCACTAGTACCACTGGTTGCTGATTTGTCCCAACTTTCATTGGATATTTTTGCAGAGCCAGGAGAACATGATATACAGGGCACTCAAAATTGCTGGCGGCAACTACGGTAGTCAGCGTAGGAATCATCAAACCAGCGCTGAAATTGCGAAACAAGAGGATGACGAAAAAGAGTTAGCCAAAATGTCGGATTCAACTAAGAGCCTTGGCCTTATCTCGCCACTCATCGCATCAGCAACATTCAGTGCGACCTTCGCCATACCTGCTGGACTCAAAGCCATGGATAGTACCAACGGTGGCATACAGGGACTTCTCGGTACGTGGGGTTTCAATGCGTTCATGCTGGCCATCACGGCGGCTTTCATCTCCTCCTTGTCTTCTACATTCAGCCTTGTCTTCTCCGGCATGCCCTCGTTTAAATTTCCACTCCGCCGCAAATACTTTAGATTTTCTTTTCTCTTGATGAGGGCCTCGCTGACTTGCTTCACTGCTGCTTTTGGACTTGCGATTAATCTGGTGGTCACTCCATTTCGTCAGAGGACCGATATTTCTATAATAAGTATGCTGGTTTGTAGTATGCCGGTGGTGGCATGTGTGGAGTTGAGCATATTTACTGTTGCATCGGCAGTACGTGCCAGACGGGGTTTTCCATTCACATGTAGGTTCATTGTGTGTTGTATCTTTCGAAAGGAAATTGTGACTTTTTGCTTTGTCATATCTATCGTGGTTGGGGCAACGATCTCTGCACGGACAGCACCTTAAAAGCACTCAGGATTAGGCTCATAGAGTACTTATTTTCTAAAACCATCAGCACCACTGGCTGGAAGAAGCCGGATAAAGCCAGTGACCGAGGGTGATGACAAGCCAAATGTTGCAATGGAACAGATCGATGTGTCTTTGGTCCATTCCATGTACCCAGTCATGTGTATGATCTAAGACATGTGGTGTACACTTGTACTAAACATATTTATTCAGACAAGTTTTTTTTCCACACCTCTTATAGCTTTTGTTATTGGGACTTGACGAGTTGTCGTAGTATAACTAGCAAGGTGATTCTCGCAAATGTGAGGACATCGTCTTTAGCATGTTGTGTTCACGATTAGGATTTCAAAAAAATTAAAACACGGAACTCAATACTGGTTAATACATACAGTAAACAAATCGGTTCAGTAGACATCGTAAATGTATTGTTAGGTAAAACATAAAATTTATTTTAAATCATTTAAATTTTCTGTGAGTTATGAAATTTTAGAAGATAACATACACATATTGTACTCCCTCCGTTCCTAGATATAAGGTGCTAAGCTTTTGGGAAAAATTCCGTAATATAGTGCGCGATGGTAGGTGCTTTTGAACGAAAATACGCATCATCTAAGCGCATGCAATCCCTAAAAATCGGGGCAGATATGATTGTGTGGGCTATTTGGAAACTGCGGCCGGATCACATGCACACCATAGAGTTAGCCTTCCTTTTCTCTCTCTCTAACGTAGCTTAAATAGGAATAGTTTAGGCTCACGTAGCTTAGTTAGCTAGAGTACGATCAACTTGACCTAACGCTGTAGAAATCTCTACCTATGGAAAAGAACGACATGAAGCCAGCGACCTCTGTTGTCATGGAAAAGGACACCAAGCTGGTTGAGCTTTGCAAGGCGGCAGGGCTGAGGCCATTCCCAGAAAACCCCTTGCGTGGTGCCCACCACAGGTGGCCTCGCCGGCTTGTACCGAAACCTCCACTCCATTTTCCCCGCCAGTTTCCTCTCACAAGTCGCGCTCAGCACCGCCACGTCACGCTCGACCTCGCCCGACCATCCTGCACCGTCTTAAACTCGCCCTGTCGCCCGTGCTCGTTCTCCCTCCTTGTCTACAAGTGCCACCGTCACCGCATTTGACTCCGCCATGCCCGGTTTCCTTCCGAAGTGCCGGCGAGCTCAGCCCATGTTTCATTCCTCGCGCGACGCAGCCGTGGCAGGGACCAGGCCCAGCTGCCTCTTGCTCGTCGCGGTGCCGATGCAGCCGAAGCACCGTGGCAAGGACGGAACCGGTGAGGCGGGCACGAATTCGTCGCGTCTCGGCACGAAACTGTCGAGATGGCTTTTGTCCCATGCCTAGGGTCGTCGTCGCCGAGTATGGCACCGCATCCCCACATTTGGCGTCGTTGCCCCGTGCCTGATTCCGAGCACCATTGTCCTAGGCGGAGCTCAAATGGAGGAGTTGATCACTTTTTAAATTTATGTCCTATGACTTTTGTGTAAATTATGGACTGGCTTGTAATTTTAACTAGTATCACCTGAGCCACCAAACAACATCTCCTCTCATCCCGTCTCATCACACCACGGTCACTCACCCTCCTAGATCCAATCTAGGAGGTGACTTGTCTAAACACCCGCACTATAAATAGAAGAGAACTCCCATGTGTTTGTCGTATCAAATCCCCACGGTGAAATTCTCTCCTCTCTCTCTATCATGTCTCTCCCTCTAGCGTGGTACCCCGAAGAGCTATACATAGGAGATATCTCCACTGCTGCACGCACGCCATCGTGTTGCGGGTAACTTCCGGGTCCGATGTAAACTGATCTACTTCCGCAATCTCTTCTAAACTAGAGTCCCGGTAGTCATCATCTACCACCTACCACCGTACGTGTACAAGTATTCGGAGGTGTCGGGGTCACTGTACCAAGTTCATCACAAACTTGAGGTAGGCTTCGTCGGCTTCATCATTAATGCTTGTGCGGGAGTGTAATTCCCTTGCTCGGTCTAAAAGAGGTATGTTACTAAAGGTTTCGATCATTACTGCTCGTCTAAATAGATAGATCTTGGTCTATCGGTTTTGCGCAGGTTAGAAAATTAATGTTTTCTGCTGTAACCCCAAGAGAGATATCTAACTTCAGACGAGCGAAGCAAGGGCCCTACGAGTTGGTGTGATGGCTGGCCTCTGAGAAAGGTGCAGGCCACACAGTATCCAGTCTTGATTATGTTCGTGATCGTGTTCGTCTCGCTTGGTCCAAACTTGTAGCAGGTTAAGGTCTGGTCGTGTGATAACGAGCGACAACTTTCCTCCATGAGTGATGCATGGGAACGGTGGTTGCGGCTGCAGCACTAGGTGGGGGATGGAGACCCTGGTCAAGGAGACGCGCGATGCGTCAGGGCTAACGTCGAGGGTGTAAAAGAATGCCATGTCCCTATACAGCCAGTGCGTGGTGCCGCGGCCGTCGACGGTGCCGGCGCGCGGCCCCGACATGGTGAGGTGCCGGAGCTGCGGAGGGCACGTGATGGACGCGCCCCAGCTTCCTGTGGCCGAGGAGTAGGAGTAGGCGTACACGATCTCCTCGAGGTGGGCCGCCGTGAAGAGCACCCGGAACGCCAGCCGGCGTTGGCGGTGGTCCTGCAGAGCCTCGCCGCCGTAGCCCGTGAGGAGGGCGTAGCCGGTCACGTCGACTCTCCCGTGAAACGGCGGAACGAGGTGTACGCCGCCTATGAGAGGGTGGCACACCGCGAGGTGGAGCTTCCGGTGGTCGAGCGGCACCGGCATGAGGCGCACGAGGAGAAGCCCGTGACGCGACGCCAGAGGTATTGCGTTCTTGAAGAGCCCGGCCAGTTTTGGATGGATGGACAAGCCGGGACGCGAGAGGTCGTCGAGTCTCCGAAACATCGGGGGCCAATCGGATATCTTCTTCACCGTTGGCGTCGCCGCCGCCGGTCCGTGTACGAGATAGTCGTCCTGGAAGAAGGCGCCAAGGATGATGGTGGCGTTCCGCGGCAGTTCGCCAACTCGTCGGAGGTAGGCCGCATCTGCGGCGGCAAGGAGGCGGAGCCACCGTGTGCACGTGGCGGCGCAGAGGAGAAGGTCGACTGGGTATGCGGACAAGCGCACGAAGATATCGAGGAGGAGCTCGTCCGGGAGGTCGCCGGCGGCGTCACGCGTGTTGGTGGCCATCGATCAGCGGCGAGCAGTGTTGGGTAGGGCTAGTCTGCTACATGCTGTCCCTGGTAGATACTTCACGTGAGCGGCCAGGCGGCCCAGGCCCGCCTAGCTTGTCTCCTACCAAGTTTTGACGACGTCTTCTATTTCTTCTATTTCATTTTTTTCTTCAATTTTTCTGCTCTTTATGAATACAAAAACTGTAATGATTCAGAGTTATGCTATGTATTTGCGTAACACGGTTCATGAATTCAACAGCATTTGTCGCATTCATACTTTTAAATATCAAAAAATGTTGAATTGAAAGAATTTGCACTTTTTATTTCATATACTTCCTCCATCCAAATTTTGTGTCGCCCACATTGTACATGAACAGCCATAGGAGTTGTGTGGTTTGGACGATTTGCTTGCGTGTGAGACGTGTTTTGTGTGGACGCCAGAAGAGGGGGCATGGATGGGACTTACCCGATAGCTTTGCACCAAATCGCCATCCCAAATTAGACTGAAACACCGTCAAGTTCCCAACTTGAACAAGTCGAGGAGATGCATCTTTTTAATATTGGCATTCCATATAGAACTAACGGGCGGACCCTTTTAATATAAGAATTAATAGGTGAGCCCGGTTTAATATAAGGAGTAATAAAATAACTAAATGAGACAAAACGTATCGTTTTGTAAGTACTAGCAGCAAAAAGGTGACAACAATGGTTAAATGAGGCAAATATCATATTTCCAATGCTCGACATGGTAATGACGAGTTTTGGAATCCGAGCTTCAAGGAGGAAAGTTCAAAAATTGTATTTTTCTAGTATGCAAGAAAACAATCAATGTGAAATTCATTATATTTTAGACTGAGAAAAATGAAAAATTAGTCCATCATGGTTGGTGGAAAATGCACATTTTTAAAACCTTTAAATTTTGACAGATTTCTCATTTTGGGTAGACTAAAATATTAAGAACTTCGCATTGAAATTTTATATACTGGTAGAGTCTTACGTCGAGAAATTTTGTTCCAATACGGGAAATGCCACCTATAGCCATCAGCTAAACAAAACACAAACTAGGTACTTCAAAATGAACACTAGTGGATATTAGCGAAAAATACCATGCACATATGTGTCCAATTATGCAGTAGAGTACTATATATGATCATACGACTACGATAAGCGTTATGATGAAACTATTTCATCTGGATATAGGTTCCAATGGCGTCTAGGAACTGGCCGCATCGCGCGTGGAATCCGATGATCTTGCCGCCGACACCGGCAGGGAGCGTGAAGGGCACACCGTCCTCTTTCCCGTACGGCCCGTACGCGCGAAGGTTGCTGACGAACTTGAGCGACCTTACGATTACTGGTCCGTTGAACTCGCCGTAGTGGCCTTCCACGCTCGTCAGGTGCTCGTCCGGCTCAAGTCGAAACTGAAAATACAAAATGGGAAGGTTGGCCACCAGTATGAGTTGCCGCCTGCCGCCGGCGCAACCAACGTTGGGCTCCAGATCGTGGAAACGGCGGCGGCCGGGATACTTACCGTAGAAGCCCGGCCTCCTTTGCCTCCCCACCTGCCTTCTTGCATCAGCTCCTCGCATTTCCGCTCGTATGTGACGCCAATGGCGTCCGTGGCGTCCCAGTGCCAGACGATGACCGAGACGACGCGGCTGACGTCCGATATGAGCATCTCCGTGGCATCACCGCCAGCGCCACCGCAAGGACCCATCCTCCTCACCACTGGTCCTATCTGAAGGTCGTCGACGGAGCACCTCGTCGTGTGCTGCACCTTCTCGTGGTACATCATCTTCTCTCGAAACAGGCTTTCGCCCCGCTTTATAAATAAAGCCACACCGTTTGAAACCGCTGCTGGGCCAGACAGCACAACGCCCAAACGACAAGAGAAGAGGAAAAGAAAGAGAAAAACGAAAAAAGAAAAATGCCGACCACGATGGCAAGACAACAGTAAGCAAACTCCACAACCGATGCGCCCACCGGAGGCCACCCACCAAGCTCCTAGTGCTCCAGAACGTCGGTACCAATCAACACCTCCAGGAAGGGATGCGACGATGACGACGCTGTTGCCTAGAGTTTCCCCCGGTACGCAACGAGGAGAGGAGGAGGGGCACCGACGCCCTCCAGGAAGGACTGGCGACACCCGCAAGCGCCACCGCGCCGGAGTCGACCAACCTCCACTGTCAAAGACAGTAACCGACCGGACACAACAGCAGGAACACACCAGGCCCGCAAACCCGGCCAGGCCCCTCGAGGCCCGTGAAGTTCCCGCCATCGCGTTGCAGAAGGCACGACGTTAGCGTTGCCGCCCCAGATCCGAGTTGCTCTCCGACACCAGAGCATAGAGGACCGTGCTATAGAGAACTCAGTCTGACTCGCCTAAAACCTAGATGGGATCCGAAGATCCAGATCTAAGCCGGGGGCGGCACGTCAAACCAGCACTACAACGGGCACGGCCCCACGCCAATAGGAGGCGCCCCTACACTATGTCCGGCCTTACCCAGCCCGGACAACCTCCGGACCTGGACCAAGACACCGTCGCAAGCCGAGCAGCACCACGGCAACAACACGCGGGTAAGGACGGTCCAGACGCGGGGGTGGGCACATCAGCACAGCCGGCGGCAGATCTGGATCTGGAACCACCTCGCCCCAGATCCAGCCCGCAGTAGACAGCCACACGTGCACAACAACAATCAACCCTAGGGCCCAGATCTAGACCCGCCTGGCCCAGATCGGGCCCGTGGGCGTGTTGACGCCGCCGCCACGCCGACCAACCACCGCGCGTAGAGCCCCGCCGTCGCAGGCCACGCCACGCCACCGGGGAATCGCAGGAGCCCGCCCAGAGGATGACTCCGGCGCGCCGACAAGCCGCCCCCGTGGAGCACCGCCGCCCGGAGCCGAGCCTAGAGCCGCGGCTGCGCTGCACCACGGCGTCGCGTGCAGCCTGCTGCGCGGCCGCGCCCCGCGCCCTCATCCTCACGCCGCCGGGTCGCGTGCGTCGCGAGTAGGCCCCCCGCGCGGGAGGGAACCAGAGGAGAAGACCTCTACTGCCAGAGCACCACACCACCCTACTGCCACCCTGAAGACCTCCAGGAGAAGATCGAAACGGGAGGCCCACGCTACCCAGATCGAGCCTTTTGGGCCCAGATCGGGCCCGCGCCGCCGCGTCTCCCGCGAGTAGCACCGAGCGCCGCCACCACCACAGAACCACCGCGACGCCTACAACACGCCGCCACCACCTCCTCGGCCCGAACTAACTGCGCGCATCGCCGTCACCACCACCCCCGGCGCCGCCCGCTTGTTGCCTCTCCTCCGCGCGAAGGGGACCTTGACGGAGCGCGCCCACCTCGCCCGCCTCCTTTGTCGGCCAGGCATGGCCGCCACCGCCAGCGCCGGCGGCGGCAGCGGCCGGAGAAGGGAGATCCGCCGCCTTTTTTTCTAGGGTTTGGGGGTCCGCTGGAGCGGCTCGCGCGAGCCGCCCGAGCGGAGCGTGACCCGGAGCCGTTTTTCTGATCCGTCGTGGTACATCATCTTGGCGGCGCAGCCGCGTGGGCAGGCGACACGGAGGGCTCGCAGGACGCCCTCGAGGGCCAGGCAGCGGGTGTAGGCCGTGGGGATGAAGCAGCGGGTGTAGCCGGTGTTGATGAAGCACGAAACGCACTTGTCCTTGGCCTGAAGGTCGCCGTGGCAGCCGGAGCACACCACGTGCCCGTGCACTGTACACGAATCGAATTGGCCGGCAGGTTAGATGATAGTTTTCTGCAAAGGAGACGACGGCAGGAAATATATACCTGGAACACTGGAAGCGTGAGGGGATGGAGGCATCTGGGACAATTCAGAGCTGCCGGATCGACGTCCACGGTGATTAGGGCAGCAGTAGCCGGCGGTTCAGCTTTTGACGATGGACACCTCGGTTGCGGTGGCGTTCTTCTCCATCTGGTACGGTGGTACCTCGAGAGCTCCTCTGCTTGATCGATCTTGGTGGGGAGAACCGGAGGAGTACCAGGCGTGCGAACGAGGGATTTATGCGGAAATTCAATCACACAACTATTTGCGACCGCCCTGTCTATCTGAAGCGTTCATCGTGAATCTGATGGTTGTGTGATATTTGCAAAAAGACCCCCACTTAATAAAATAAACAGAACGAGCTACCTATAAAAATAACCAATAAAAATGCAAAAAAACACAATATGTTTACATTTTCTTGAAATCTTTGGTCACTTTGTTAATAATAATGCGTTTATGAAAATGATTTTATTCATGAGCTTGTGTTGATACAAAAAATATCCGGAAAGTATTATTACATCCAAAAAAAATGTTATTGCATCGGGAAAATGTTATTACATCCGGAAACATACCTGGATAAATATGTAATTTTGTATATGTAGATATATATACAAATATGTAATTTTTCAATACATATATAAACATGATTTCGAAAATGTGTTAGTACATATTGTCATATTAGAGTACAATGGAAACTATTTTGTTATTACATTAATCCGAATTATAGGGACAAAAAGAATTATGTCAGTGCGGAAAATGTATTTTGCACTTATTGATGCTAATGATGAAAAGTTAAGTAGGTATCTCAGTGTAAGAAACCTTTAAAGGTGAGGGGGTTATATGCAAGAAGTTAGCACGAATCTCAACGTAAAACGGACAGTTTAGATGGAAGGTGCGGTCGCATGTAGTTTCGCAAAAACCGCGTTGGGGATTTATGGTACTGGATCGAAGATGGAGAGGCTCTCTCGCTTCGTCTTCCGTCCTACTCCTAGGTGCGTGGGATCACTAATGCATGCATGGAAAGCTCTAATTCATGATGTTCCAACTTCCAAGCCTTGTGGATCCACAAAAAACGGGTTTAATTATGAAGTTCCACAGACACAGACGTGCCCGACATCCAACTTTCCCGGTTCACATCAACTTTGTAGGGACTTCTACGGCAGTGCACAGCAAATTAATCAACGAACCTGAGTCGTCTCAGGGCAAGGGTTCAAATTTCCAAGGAGAATTCAGGAATTGCCTGCAGTTTTCGGACCAGATACAGGCAAAACTTGTAACATAAGTTTCATTTAAGTTTGTCAAATTCTGTATATGAAATAATAATTCTAGAATGATTTTCTAACTTTATGAAACTTCCAAAGTTTTGTGTATTTCGGGGGTAACATAAAGGACGCGTCTACGCAGTGCCCGGGCACTGCTTTTGCGCTACGCAGTGCCCACCCCCTGTCCGATTCAGACAACTACCAGATATGGAAAGATCTGACACGCTGGACCCGCCCTTTCCAGAAACGGAAAGATTCCCGTCCCTCTGCTGGTCCCCCCAATTTGGTGCTTCGCGCGCGAGCCGTCCAGCGCGGAAAAGCGAATAAAAAGACGAAAACACATCCCCTGGCGAAAAGACGAGAAACAGACAAAAAGGCCAAAAAGTACATGCGGTACGATCCCCCAAACCCTACCTACTACTTCTTCTCCTACCTCCTCTCTTCTTCCACCTCCATCAGCCGCCATTGCTTGCCCCTCCCCCCCGACCTGGATCTGCTGTAGATGTATAATTAGCAGAGAAAAAACCACAAACCCCAAATCATACACCTCCTCCCCCCGCCTGCTACTTCTCAGAGCCTCCACAAGCCTTCTTATCTCCATAGGAAAACACAAGAAACTACAAGTAGAAAAGTCTCCATAGGAAGCCACATGGAGCACAAAACAGAACAAGGGATAGTAGCAATAAAAGCAGGGAGCTCGCAGACCAAGTTGTGACTCTTGCTTGAGATATCCACAAGAACCTACATACCCAGCTTGAAGAAACCTACAGGTAATTAAACAGTGCACCACTTGGTTCTTGATAAACTAGGAGCACAGAAAATCACATGGTTTTCAAGTTTTTGCTAGGTTCAAGTGCACCACTTGGTTCTTGTAAAAAAGGTTGGATGAACCCTTGTGATTTGGTTCTTCATAAAAGTAGAAGCACATGCAAAACCTCCAGTAACCCCCTTGATTCTACCAATATAGGCACTAACTTTGTCTTGCTACCTGAAAACATTTTTTAGCTACTTCCATGAAGTGTTGCCTGTATAAAACACAAAAAGAATTAAGCTTAAGGTCAGTTACATGGTGTAGATTAGTAAAAACAATAAAGAAAAAGCACATTGATGGAAGGAACATAAAACAGAAAACTACTTGTATTTTTCCATGTAGACATGAGTACTGAAAACTACTTGTAATTAAATTTGTGTCTTTTTGAAAACAGGCGTGCACATGGATTGGTTTTCGAGGAATGGGATTGATTTGAACATCCCAGCAGAAGGAGCTGATAACCAGCCATTTGTGAATCTAGAGGCTGAAAAGGTTTTTGAAACTGAACCAGCAAATACAACTGTTGAAAACACAGTGCCTTCTGGTGACACTGGAGCAGAAACAGGGGGGCCAACATTGTCTAGTGATATTGATGTTGGAAGTGACGATGAAGTCCAATCTACACCTTGCAGCCAGACTAACATCCAGACGCCGTATCCTGATATGATGTTTGACAGTTGGCAAGAAGCGAAACTGTACTACAACAAATATGCGAAGCGTGTTGGATTTTCTATCAAAGCAAGTACATCGAGGCAATCAGCTGTGGACAAACAGAGGGATAAATGCTTTTTCGTTTGCAACAAGAGTGGAAAGACAGAGGACATAAACGAGCAAGATGTGCCACCTGTAAGGAGTCGGAACCGGAGCCTAACTAAGAAGACAGACTGCAAAGCTCGTTTGCGGGTTAAGAGGAGAGGTGAGAAATGGCATGTCACAATGTTTGTTGAGGACCACAACCACCCTTGCATCAAAAAGTTCAGTATGAAGAGATACTTAAGGTCACATAGAGCCATCCCAAGAGAGGAGAAGGAATTCATCAAATTGCTTCATAAAGTGAACCTTTCTGCTGGCAGGGTTATGTCCATCATGTCTGAATTGTATGGGTCACTACCTAATGTACCATACATCAAGAAAGATGTAACTAACTACATGGCTACCATTAATGTGGAACACACCACCAAAGACATGAAGCTTTTGGTTGAGCAGTTCAAGCTAATGCAGCAAGATGATCCAGATTTCGTGTACAAAATACATAAGGATCATGCTAATAGTGCAGACCGTATCATCTTCTGGGTTGATGGGGCAGCAAGGCTTGCATACAAGACATACAGTGACTGTTTGTCGTTTGACAGCACCTACATGACTAACATGTATAAAATGCCCTTTGCGCCATTCATAGGGATAAACAGATACGGTCATTCCATTCAGCTAGGGTGCGGGTTCCTACGGCACGAAACTGTGGCTGATTTTGTTTGGCTGTATGAAGCTTTTCTTGAAGCTATGGATGGTGTTCAGCCACAAAACTTTATCACTGATCAAGACGGAGCCATGAAGAGTGCCATATTAGTAGCCTTTCCAGATACATGTCACAGGAATTGTAGATGGCATATCATGCAGAATGCGCAAAGTGTCTTGGGAAACTTCTTGTCAAAACTAGAGGAACTACGTCGAGAGCTGAATGAAACAATTGATCACATCATGACAGTTGATGAGTTTGAGACGAGATGGACAGAAATGATGGTTAAGCACAATGTTGGAGACAACAAACATTTGGCTGATCTGTATGATCTACGCTCAACTTTTGTTCCAGCTTACTTCAAGGACCGCTTCTTTCCGTTTCTTCAAACTACTACGCGCAGTGAGGGTTTCAATGCAGTGTTGAAGAAGTATGTAACTCCAAACAATAGTATCACCCATTTCTTCCAGCAGTACCTTAAACTACAGGAGAAGATAGAAGTTGCAGATGATCTAGCTGAATTTGAGATTGAAGATAAGGTACTTAGGGTCTGGTCAGACTACCCTATGGAGAAGCAAGCACTGGAGATATATACACGTGACATTTATTTGCGTTTCCGTGCAGAGCTTCGGAAAATTACATCTTACAATGCAAATCATGTTGGTGGGCAATTCTTTGATCTCGTTCCAATTCGAGTTTCTGTTTTTGGGTATGGAAGGAGGAGTTACAGAGTTGCTGCTGATCTAGATGCTGCAACTTACATCTGTGAGTGCTCTAAGTTCAACAGGGATGGGCTTCTATGTTGCCACATAATGAGAGTAATGGTGCAACTTGGAGCTGCTGATTTTATTCCAGCACAATACATTCTGCCTAGGTGGACATCACCTCCCGATGAAATTGTGAAGGGGATCGTGTGCAGAAAACAAAAAATTTCCTAGCAACGATATCCTTAAACTAGCCAAGATCTATTCTATGCAGATATAGTAGTACGAACGGAGATCGGAATACGTACCCTTGTAGACCGAAAGCGGGGATTACGTTCCCGCACAAACGTTGTCGATGAAGACCGACGTAGCCGACCTCAAGGTCGTGTAGAGGAAGCAGGCCTCCGAGTACCGCTAGCGCAGCACCTCGCAGGGAGTCGCACACGTACGGTGGAGACGACGCCTCCGAAGCTCCAGTCCAGGACGAGCAGCGGAAGACTTGGACCGGAACACCAGCAGCGCGGCAGCGGGCTATGGTGGAGGAGATCCCCGACTCCTCTTGCTCGGCGCGGCTCCGACTTGGGAACCACGAGATCGAGAGAGAAATCAGGAATTAATTGGTGAATTAAAAGGCTGGGGGTGCCCCTTCTTATATAGGCTCCCAAGGGGAGCCAACCTTGCCAGCCAGGCAATGTGGGACTAACCCCCCACAGCCTGGTTCGGCCAAGGGGGTGCGCCGGCCCCCTGGTGGGCCCCTTGTGGCCCACCTAGGCCGGCCCCTAGGCTCCCACCGAATTCCCAAGGGGGTTCCCCCCCCTCTTGGGCCTTCTTTCGTCCGGAAGGCCCATTTAGGGAAATCTGCCTTGATAAATTCGAAAATAAATATATAAAATCATATTTGCATATTAATAACACTAATTAATATCAAACATAATATATATAATATTTCCTAGCTCCGAAAACTCTTTCGGCGCTGCCCGATCTCCATCGGACCTCTCCCGGGACGTTCCCGGTGATCTCCTTCCTTTCCGGTTGTCTTGTCGAAACCCCTTAAGTGCGTTACCCTAGCGGTTCGATATAATATCAGGTATGATCAAGACTCCTCAATGATCAACGACTAATCCGTAGGCCTGGACCCCATGAATTAATCCCTGAGATATTACGAATGACTTTCATCTATCAAACCTGAACGTGAAGTCTTAGACCTTTTGCCATAGCGATACTTAGCACGTCCGAGCGTCGCTCCATAGATATCTCCATACCTAATCCCGACCTCGTTACCGACGACGCTATCTTCTACTCGTTCATGATCTCATGTCTCCGTGACCTAGTCACATGCTTGCAAGCTCATTAGACATGATCTCACCGAGTGGGCCCGAGAGTATCTATCCTGCTATGCGGACTGGCAAATCCCGCTCTTGACCCCTCGTCTTGATACTCCTTTCCAATACCCAAAAGTATCACCGTTATTGTCATACTAAATAAGATACGACGTTTGGTGCAATCAAAGTATCTTCGGGGAATATCAATAAGAGTTGATCTCACGGTCAAAGGTGTAATGACTACGTTCTCCAAATCTGGGTATGTCCATCACATCACTCTCCAGCGATATGACTCTCATTGCCGACCGGCGCCATGCCCCATGACCGGGAAACCTCGATCATCAATCGCGCAACGAAACTAGTCTTAGTAGAGGCTACTAGGGACCTTGTTGTTTACGTATCACACCCGCATTAATGTTTCCGCTTAATACGGTTCCAGCATGACACAAAAACCTATTATGAACAAACGAGATATGATAAAGAATACACTTTATTAATTGCCTCTAGGGCATATCTCCTTCAGTCTCCCACTTGCACTAGAGTACAATTTAATCTAGATTACAACTTGGTAAAAGCCTAACACCCATAGCTAACTGGTGTTGTTCATGCTTATCAAGCGGAAGAGGCTTCGTCAGCGGATCTGCCACATTCAGATCCGTATGCACTTTGCAAATCTTCACATCGCCTTCTTGTACGTACTGACGTATCACGTGGAAGCGTCGGAGAATGTGTTTGGCGGTGGAGTGAGACCTTGGCTCCTTGGCGTTCGCAATGGCACCCGTATTGTCGCAGAAGAGGACCACGGGGTCTTGCGCGCTCGGGAACACTCCAAGTTCGATGACGAACTTTCTCAGCCACACAGCTTCATTCGCGGCCTCGCAGGCAGCAATGTACTCCGACTCCATTGTAGATTGTGCGACTATGGGTTGCTTCCCACTTCTCCAGCGCACGGCGCCTCCATTCACCTTGAACACGTAACCTGTCTGTGACTTACTGTCATCGGGGTCTGAGCAGAAACTTGCATCTACGTAACCCGTTACGCCAAGTTCCTCATCGCAGCCACCATACACAAGGAACATTTCCTTTGTCTTATTGAGATACTTAAGAATGCTCTTAACAGCTACCCAATGCGGCATTCCAGGATTACTCTGGAACCGGCTTGTCAAACTTAGAGCTAATGCCACATCTGGTCTAGTACTCAACATTGCATACATGATCGATCCTATGGCTGAAGCATAAGGATGTTTCGTCATTTCGGCCTTACCCAGTTCCGTTACCGGACACTGCGCCTTACGCAATATCTTATTCTTGATAACCGGCAGAGAACCCTTCTTTGCCTTCTCCATATGAAAACGCTTCAATATTTTATCAAGATAAGTACTCTGACTTAGTGCTAATAGGCGTCTTGATCTATCACGGTAGATTTTTATGCCTAAAACATACGCAGCTTCTCCTAAGTCCTTCATGGAAAACTTACTGTTTAAATATTCCTTCACGCTATTCAGAAGTTCCACATCATTCCCTATTAGCAATATGTCGTCAACATACAGTGCTAAGAACACAACCGAGCTCCCACTCATTTTCTTGTAAATACAGGTCTCTTCTACGTTCTGGATAAATCCAAAACCTTTGATTACTTCATCAAAGCGAAGATTCCAGCTCCGAGATGCCTGCTTCAATCCATAGATGGATCGCTGAAGCTTGCACACCTTGTTAGCACTTCCTGGATCGACAAAACCTTCCGGCTGTACCATGTACAACTCTTCCTCAATGTTTCCATTCAGGAAGGCCGTTTTGACGTCCATCTGCCAGATTTCATAATCATAGTAGGCAGCTACCGCTAACAAAATCCGAATAGACTTAAGCATCGCTACCGGTGAAAAAGTTTCATCGTAGTCAATTCCATGAACTTGTCGGAAACCCTTTGCGACAAGCCGAGCTTTATAGACGGTCACATTACCATCAGCATCAGTCTTCTTCTTAAAGATCCACTTATTCTCGACGGCCTTGCGCCCTTCGGGAATATCCACCAAGGTCCACACTTGGTTATCATACATGGATCTTATTTCGGATTTCATGGCTTCAAGCCATTTCTCGGACTCTAGACTCTCCATCGCCTCCTTGTAGTTCGTAGGTTTGTCTTGCTCGACTAGCATGACGGTGCAAACCATATTGCCATACCATTCTGGTGCGATCCGAGATCTACCAGACCTACGAGGTAGAACATCTTCCTCGACAGTTTCTCCCACTCCTTCCACGGAGGACGTTTCCGAAATTGCTTCCGTTGCGCCACTCGGAATCACGAGTTCAGGATCAACGATTTCATCGAGGTCTACCTTCCTCCCACTTACTCCTCTCGTGAGAAACTCCTTCTCTAGAAAGGTACCGGTCTTCGCGACAAAAGTTTTGCCCTCAGCTTGGTTGTAGAAGGTGTACCCAACGGTTTCCCGCGGATATCCTACAAAGACGACTTTCTCCGACTTCGGCTCAAGTTTGTCGGGCTGTAGTTTCTTAACGTACGCCTCACAACCCCAAACCTTCAGAAACGATAACTTAGGCTTGTGGTCATACCATAATTCATACGGTGTCGTTTCAACGGACTTGGACGGAGCCCTATTTAAAATGAATGCGGCTGTTTCTAACGCATAACCCCAGAAGGACACTGGCAGATCGGTAAGAGACATCATAGATCGGACACTATCCAGTAGAGTACGATTACGTCGCTCGGACACACCGTTACGCTGCGGCGTTCCGGCGGGCGTAAGTTGGGGCACTATGCCACAACTCGTCAGATGTGTGCCAAACTCAAAACTCAAGTACTCTCCACCGCGATCGGACCGGAGATGCTTGATTTTCCTATTAAGCTGATTCTCAACTTCACTCTGGAATTCTTTGAACTTTTCAAACGTTTCAGACTTGTGTTTCATCAAGTAGATATAACCGTATCTACTCAAGTCATCAGTGAAGGTGACGATGTAACGATAACCATTGCGTGTCGAAACGCTCATTGGTCCACATACGTCTGTATGTATGATCCCCAACAAATCCGACGCCCGTTCAACCAAACCTTTGAACGGTGTCCTGGTCATTTTGCCCATGAGGCATGGTTCACATGTATCGAGGGATCCGAAATCCAACGAGTCCAAGAGTCCATCGGAGTGGAGTCGCTTCATGCGCTTTATACCAATATGACCAAGATGACAATGCCACAAAAACATGGCGGTATCGTCACTACACTTAATTCGTTTGGCCTCTATGTTATGGATGTGAGTACTACGATCGAGATTCAACAAGAATAAACCATTACTCTCGGGAGCATCAACATAAAAGATATCATTCATATAAATAGCACAATTGCTTGACACTGATTCAAATGAATAACCGTCTTGTAACAGGCAAGACCCACTTATAATGTTTACACTCAAGGATGGCACAAAATAACATTTATTTAAAACCAAAACTAATCCCGATGGTAGATGCAGAGGGAGCGTGCCGACAACCACCACGTCGACTCTCGATCCGTTGCCGACGCGCATCGTCACCTCATCCTTCGCCAGCCGCCTTCTATTCCGTAACTCCTCCTGAGAGTTACATATATGAGCAACAGAACCAGTATCAAATACCCACGTATTGCTCCGGGCGGATGTAAGGTACACATCTATAACATGTATATCAAATATACCTTGCTCTTTGTCGACCGTCTTGCCAGACTTCCTATCCTCCAGATACTTGGGGAAGTTGCGCTTCCAGTGACCCTTCCCCTTGCAGTAGAAACACTCCACGCTAGCTCTGGGACCAGACCTGTTAGTCCTGGACTTGGCAGCTAACTTTGCCTCCCTCCGGGACTTCCAGCTCTGCTTTCCCTTGCCACCGGACTTCTTGAAATCAACGGTCTTGTTGACCATCAACAGCGTGTGCTCCTTCTTAATCTCTACCTCAGCAGTCTTGAGCATCACGAACACTTCACCCAGGGACTTAGCCATGCCCTGCATGTTGTAGTTCATGACGAAGCCTTTGTAGCTTGGTGGCAACGATTGCAACACCCTGTCAATCGCCAGCTCATTGGGAATCTTGCACTCCAGAGCATTCAGGCGTTGAACGTAGCCAGACATCTTGACTACATGCTCGCTCACACTGCTATGCTCTTCCATCTTGGCTGAGAAGAAAAGCTCAGAAGCTTCATATCTCTCAGCCTTAGCCTGCGGCGCAAAGACAGCCTTAAGATCCGAAATGATCTCAAAGGCGCTCATCTTCTCAAAGCGCTTCTGCAGGTCGGCTTCCATGGCGTAGAGCATGCCACTCTGGACAAAGGCAGAATCCTTCGATCGGGTCTGGAAGACCTTCTTCTCATCCTCAGAGGCATCATTTGCAGGAGGGTCACCTATGGCGGCCTCAATGACGTAGGCCACCCTATGGGGAGTGAGGAGGATCCTCAGGTTGCGGAACCAGGCCATGAAGTTTGACCCATTGGTCTTAAGCTTTTCTTTCTCAAGGAACAGACCTAGGTTAAACGAGGGGCGAGACATCTACAATGGAATTTGCAACAACATAAGACTTTGTTCATAATAATTTTGAGTTATAGTATTTTAGAAAATAACTGACATAACTCCCACTCAAACGAACAACCCTCCTGGTCGTTTAAGCGATTACACGACCCCCATCCATTGCACCACCCCTCATCATCAAAGCCGGCGGCACAACTTCAAGAGTAGACAAAATCGTCCGTCACACCAATTTTGTGACTCGTGCTCGGCCTTTCGGCCTTCCTGTTCCGAGGCCATACCTCTGAGTATGCTAGGCTCGCCACCAAAGACCTCCACGCTGACGCTTGTGCAACATGGCTTACACCCACCGTATGCGAACGAAGATATGTATGACACCCGATCATCACGGCCTGCCTCATAACGTAGAACTTTATTGGTGGTGCGCGTTGGAGGGAGAACACTAGTGGTATTTTGAAGGGATCATCTTATTCAGCTACCGCCGTGTAACACACAATCACACAAAATAAGATGCACACAAAACATCAAATGTAATGCAATGTGATATAGTCCATCGCGCCATGGTCTTCTTGGCGCCCGCAGTTTATAAACAATTTAATAAACCTACCTTGACCATATCACATAGCCCCTGCAAAATAAAGTTAGACGCTTCTACTTTATCTTTTGCATATTTTACGTGGCTTGGGGCTTTCGTAAATAGAACCGCTTCATACCTACGAATCTTATGACCACAACAACGATCCAATAATTGCATGTTTAAGCATCCCTTTCGGGCCCTCCATTGAAAATGCGAAGACCAACTAAAGAGAGAGAAACTGTCACCCGCCAGCCACATATACGGTACAAGCCGTATGTCAGTAGTGGAACCAGTCTCGCGTAAGCGTACGCGTAAAGTCGGTCCGGGCCGCTTCATCAACTCAATGCCGCTGGAATACACAAGTGCACGCTAGAGGGTAGCAAATAACAGGAACGGTGCCCCCGTGCAGAGCACGGGTTCTAACAGCGTACAACTATATCTTACGATAGATCGGCTCTGATACCACTGAAGGGGATCGTGTGCAGAAAACAAATTTTTTCCTAGCAACGATATCCTTAAACTAGCCAAGATCTATTCTATGCAGATATAGTAGTACGAACGGAGATCGGAATACGTACCCTTGTAGACCGAAAGCGGGAATTACGTTCCCGCACAAACGTTGTCAATGAAGACCGACGTAGCCGACCTCAAGGTCGTGTAGAGGAAGCAGGCCTCCGAGTACCGCTAGCGCAGCACCTCGCAGGGAGTCGCACACGTACGGTGGAGACGACGCCTCCGAAGCTCCAGTCCAGGACGAGCAGCGGAAGACTTGGACCGGAACACCAGCAGCGCGGCAGCGGGCTATGGTGGAGGAGATCCCCGACTCCTCTTGCTCGGTGCGGCTCCGACTTGGGAACCACGAGATCGAGAGAGAAATCAGGAATTAATTGGTGAATTAAAAGGCTGGGGGTGCCCCTTCTTATATAGGCTCCCAAGGGGAGCCAACCTTGCCAGCCAGGCAATGTGGGACTAACCCCCCACAGCCTGGTTCGGCCAAGGGGGTGCGCCGGCCGCCTGGTGGGCCCCTTGTGGCCCACCTAGGCCGGCCCCTAGGCTCCCACTGAATTCCCAAGGGGGTTCCCCCCCTCTTGGGCCTTCTTTCGTCCGGAAGGCCCATTTAGGGAAATCTGCCTTAATAAATTCGAAAATAAATATATAAAATCATATTTGCATATCAATAACACTAATTAATATCAAACATAATATATATAATATTTCCTAGCTCCGAAAACTCTTTCGGCGCTGCCCGATCTCCATCGGACCTCTCCCGGGACGTTCCCGGTGATCTCCTTCCTTTCCGGTTGTCTTGTCGAAACCCCTTAAGTGTGTTACCCTAGCGGTTCGATATAATATCAGGTATGATCAAGACTCCTCAATGATCAACGACTAATCCGTAGGCCTGGACCCCATGAATTAATCCCTGAGATATAACGAATGACTTTCATCTATCAAACCTGAACGTGAAGTCTTAGACCTTTTGCCATAGCGATACTTAGCACGTCCGAGCGTCGCTCCATAGATATCTCCATACCTAATCCCGACCTCGTTACCGACGACGCTATCTTCTACTCGTTCATGATCTCATGTCTCCGTGACCTAGTCACATGCTTGCAAGCTCATTAGACATGATCTCACCGAGTGGGCCCGAGAGTATCTATCCTGCTATGCGGACTGGCAAATCCCGCTCTTGACCCCTCGTCTTGATACTCCTTTCCAATACCCAAAAGTATCACCGTTATTGTCATACTAAATAAGATACGATGTTTGGTGCAATCAAAGTATCTTCGGGGAATATCAATAAGAGTTGATCTCACGGTCAAAGGTGTAATGACTACGTTCTCCAAATCTGGGTATGTCCATCACATCACTCTCCAGCGATATGACTCTCATTGCCGACCGGCGCCATGCCCCATGACCGGGAAACCTCGATCATCAATCGCGCAACGAAACTAGTCTTAGTAGAGGCTACTAGGGACCTTGTTGTTTACGTATCACACCCGCATTAATGTTTCCTCTTAATACGGTTCCAGCATGACACAAAAACCTATTATGAACAAACGAGATATGATAAAGAATACACTTTATTAATTGCCTCTAGGGCATATCTCCTTCAAATTGTGGCTACCAAGATTGATTTGCCTGAGCTGCCTAAAGACAGGAAGTTGACAAACAAGGAGAAAAACCTTGTACGCTACGGGACGCTAGGTAATGACTTCACAGATGTTGCAAAGATTGCATGTACATCAGACAAAAACAAAGCAATAGCCGATAAGTACATGCGAGACTTGGTCAGTGAGTTGAAACAACTCAGGGTAACAGAAACGGCAAAGCGCAAAAACAAGAAGAAAGCTACCCCTACTGAAGGTGGGAGTGGAGATCCTGGAGTAGAGAATGTAGAAGAAGCTGATGAAATTATTAGAGATCCTACGGCTACTACATCCAAGGGGCGTCCGGGGGAGAAAGGGAAGAAATCAGGACTACATCTAAAAGCTGCAAAACCTGTGAAGTGTTCAGTTTGTGGCTCAAACCAACATACTTCACCAAATTGTCCATCAAGGATAACTCCAGCTCCTGAACCAGTGGAACAGAATTTATTGCGGGGCATGTTTGGCTAGGACAGAAGTCCAATGTATTTTCTAGTTGCTCTATTGTGGTACCTATCTGAATGTTGAACTATTTTGTGTTTTCTACATAAGTACTGTTGTTGTTCAGAACTAGAAATCTTTAATGCGCATCATTAAAAACATGCACCAAAATTTACAAAAATGTAGATGACACACAAAAAGAACACCCCTCGCTGCATTAAACTACTACCATGAAGGGTTTTTAGAGAGGTCAACTAGTACCTATTTTTGATCCCTTTTATTCTTGAACAGCAAATCATTCCATGGGATGATGTTCTCTTCCCATTCCAACCACTTTATCATGAAAAGCTTCCTTGAAATTGGCATGTCAACGTGACTGAAAGGATGTACCATCCTCCGACCATCCCATTCTTCGATGTACTTGAGCATGAAATATCCACAGTCATGTCTAGTGGGAAAAAAAGAGACACGAAAAATAATGAGTTCTTTTAGTTTCACATAAAAAAAGATAAAGTAGCAAAAGAAGTTTGATGCAAGAAAGAGAAAAATATCTGAAAAATATTGTTTGAGGGAGATGTATTTTACAGTGTTTTCTGCATAGGGGTTGCGATGAACACAGTTGGGAATATAGTGATGTCTACATTGGATTGGTGGTAGTTCACCGACCACATCTGCTTGATGGCATCTATAATGATCCGTGAATCTGCCGACAAGCTAGGAGTCCCTACAGAACGCAGAGAATCCATAACTTCAAATCTTTCCGCCTTTAGGTTTACCGATATAAGGTAGTAGTGGCCTGTGAACTTATCGGTCATCGGAGTGAGGTCTTGGAGAATAGAAAACATGAGTTGCATGTGTGCAAAAAAATTCAATGTAAAAAATGGAAGTAAGTTCAAAATTTATGCATAATTCAACATTTAGTGGGGGGGGGGGGGGGGGCATGTAGTGTAAAATGCAGTGGTAATGTAGAAAGCATTAGAACTGACCAGTTCTTTGTGGTCTAAACGGTTTTTATCAGAGAACTCAAAAGCCTTGTGGAGCGAACGGTCTTGAATGAAGTTGGGACTCCTCAGCTTTGTCTGCATTTGATGAACAACTCAATTAGTGAACAGAAAAGAAATGCAGAGTTGGGATTCAAAAGAAAAAGTACATTTTGCAAAACAACATTTGCAAAACTCACCCCGATACTCAATGGCATGACACATTTCCGTTGGCAGGCAAGCTCCTTTGAGAGGATGTACAAGGCAGTCTCGCATGTCGAGTTACTAATCAAACCATTAGGCTTTATTGAATTTGCTAAATCAGCCAAGTAAATGAACCAACAACCGACGTCAATGATTTTTTCTCCATTCCTTTGGTCTTTTGTTCTGCCACCAAATGTACAAACCTTATTGTAGACATCGCATGTGAGCTTCGAAGCAACCGGTTTCTTCTTAGTTGTCATAAATGGTGACATTTGGGTAGGAGCTGTCTTGACGACCCTCTTTTGGTGTGCTTGTGGTACTGGGGTGTAGCTATTAGGAGCTGAAGGTGAGGTCATAGGTTCCTTGAGCCTATTGTTGACTGGTGTAACCACAGGCATCGGGCAGTTCAAGAAAATTTCATCTAGTGAATCAACGCTCTCATTGCTTGAAATTATGACAGGAACTTCCTCCAGACCAATGCCAACAGGTTGTTGCTCAGATGCAACAGGTTTGGTGCAACACAAATCTTCTTGTGCTTTAACATCTGTAACTGGGGAATCATCAAAACCCAGGTCAAAGGTTGGGCAGTCATCTATCAGTTCACGCCGTTGTCTCTCTCTTCTCTGTTGTTCTGTTTCTGAATGTAACTCTGTCCTGCTAAAATCATGTTCAAGCTTCCTGGTCGTGCTGTCAAACTGTATAGGCCCTGCTGGTCCATGTTGATCAACAACTGATCCTCGAAGCTGGTTGTTCAAGAAAGTGCTAGCACTTATTTTTGCCGTAGCGAAACGTGTTTGCCTCTTTGGGCTTGGTAACTGGATGCCGCTGCTTCCTACATCCCACTTGACTTCAGCTTTTTCACTGCAGACAGGGTATGGGGGTTTAAGGGGTGACATAGACCTGCCGCTGCTTCCTACATCCCACTTGACCTCAGCTTTTTCACTGCAGATAGGGTATGGGGGTTTAAGGGGTGACATAGACCTGCCGCTGCTTCCTACATCCCACTTGACCTCGGCCTTTTCACTACAGATAGGGGATGGGGGTTTAAGGGGTGACATAGACCTCGTGACCGGTCTCCTTAGAATTGGACTGCTTTGAGAAGTTGGGCTGCGGTTGGGCTCAACATGCTGGGTGTTAGGTTCCACAAAAGTTACATTTCCTATCGTTTGCTCCTTTGTTGCCAGTTTAACCTGATGCTGAGAAATGATTCCATCTCTGGTAGGCTTTGAGAATGCATTCATGGACTCATCTGGTGTGACCTTGGCTATTGATGCTTCCGGTGCGATATCTGCGCTTGACTGTGAGCCTGAACTGTAAATCTCAAGTTGCTTCAATGCTCCAACTACTGAATCTACATGCACAGTAGAAGCTCCCTCTCCAAAACACTTTTGCTCTTAAACCTGTTTGTGTTCATGCGATTTGCAACTCCTTGTTCAGTGGTAATTTCCATGTCGAGATCAAAGTTCCCTGTGTCTTCAGACCCCAACTTCTCATCTGGTTCAAACTGAACCTCTTCCTCATTTGGTTTAGGTGGTTCAGGTTCCTTGAGCTGATTTGGTTTTGTCTTCTTTGACTTGCCACCAACAGTTTGGAAACTCTCAACAGGTGGTTTCCTCTTCCTGTTGTCCTCTTGCATGACCCGAGATTCATCCGGGTCTATCTTCAATCCCATGCGAGTAGCAACTTTCCCCTCTCTAAGCACTAGTTTCTCTGTTTTCTCTGTGGTGCATTTAGATGTTCTTTCTCTTGTTCTAATATTGTGTTGAGCGGCACTGAGCTGCTCCCCCTCAGGAATGCGATCCACCTCAAGTGGCTGCGATTTTGAAAGGCTTGACATATTCTTCAAGAACTTTGCAATCCCATCCTCAAAAACAGTGCACATATCTGTAATAGCAGTTCTGTACTTTGCCATATCCTGTTTCCAAATAAAGAAACCAATAGTTAAATGCACTGGTATTGATAAAACCAAAAAATACATGCCGAAAACAATTATTTACATGCAAAAAGAAGTATATAATTATTAAAACTACAAATGTTTTGAGGACTGTACAAAGCTAGAGTCAATGAAAAGGGACCTGCACATGAAGAGCAGTGCAAAAAAAATCAGGACAAAAAATTAAAATCACTGTTAGAGAAAAATAGGGGAAAAAATACATGAAGTCCTACATGTACTTTTATTTTATCTGCAAAACATTTGCACTTTTATTTTATATGAGAAACTACATGTACTTTTCTCCTCTATGCATGGATAAAAACTATATGTATTCATGCAAAAGGAAAGAAAAAAGGTAAAAAAATACATTTAGAACAAAAACAATCTCTTACGTCTTCAGTGTGATCACCAGGGGCATGAGTTTTTATAAACACGTCGAGTACTGATGGCCCTGCTGAGAACAAGGTCATCTTGATCCTGAAACAATGCTTCAACTGAAAAACCATGTAAAAGAAGGACAGTTAAAAAAGACACCAACATAAACTACATTTGAATGCTTGATTCTTGGAACAACAAATGAAATTAAAAGGTAAGACTTACAGGTAGCTTCCCAAATGAGCCATCAATGTTGGTATCCAAATCGACAGCCAACTTAACCAACTTGTTGGTCCAAACGCATATCCGAGTGCCTTCTTCAGGCACCTCAAGTTCAGAATCTAAATCCAATGCATCAACGTATAGAATCTTCAAAAATGAAAAGAGCAAAAATAAAAACATATTAACAGGTTTTCAGCAACATGTGGAAAAAAGTAACCACAAGATACAACTAGAACATAAAAAAGACATGGGAAAAAAGTACAAAAATAAAAAAAGATGGGCTAACCATGAGGTATGGCATACAAGCCTTGAACCAATTTTTGGTACCCTTTGCCCTTGCTGTCTGAATGATTATATCAATGATGAATTGCGGCCAATTCAAGTTGCGGATGGCTTTCGTGTTGACCAACGAAGGGTAACATCTAGGGCTGATCCCAATAGCAGTAGTTGGGGCAAACACAGCGCATGTCAGATATATGCAAAATTTCCTCAAAAAGATATGGTTTGCAGGATGAGCTGCCCCCAGTTGTTTCTCGAGAAATGCGAGGGATGGCTGCTTCCCATCCTTAATGTCGAGCATTTCCAACATCGTTCTGGTTGCCCCAGCATCCAAGCAGTAAGAAATAGGTATACTCCCCATAGGAACTCCCAATACACGAACAACTGACTGCATGTCCGTCGGAATCCTTCCCCTCGACCCAAAGTCAAGTTCACACGTATCAGGATTGAAGCAACCCATTAGGAACTTGCATAATTCAGGGATCAGCTTGTTGCACTTGCAGTGAAGTACATCTCCTAAATCTGCATTGATTATAACTTTACGCTGCTCCGGAGTGAAGCCTTTGCATACTCTGAACATCTTCATTGGGGAAGCACGATTGAAAAGACCACTCTATTGAAAGAAAATATGAACAGATATATATGAGTTTCCCTTCCACATACTCTAAGAATTAACTACATTCAAAACCTAAAAAAAATACCTTAATCCTGTTTCCCTGTCCAACTTGCTCATCTTGAGGGGCATTCAAATTTGGAGCTAGAGCATCTTCGTGCTGAGGGGGTTGAGATTCTGTTATAACAGGCTGAGCTTCCTCCATATCATCTTCTGGTTGTGGGTTTGTAGTTTCATCAGATACCCGCACTTTCATTTTAAGCCTCTGCTTCAATCTTTTGAACTTTGCTTGCGTAGACTTGGGTAAACTCTGAGGTGTCCGGGAGCGTCTCCTAGGAATAATTGGAATCATCATATCTCCATGGAAAAAGCCCCTGCAAAAACTGAAAGAAAAAAAGATAAAACATATACACCATTCCCATATTGAGTTATGTACACCCCATGTACACCATTCCCTTATTAAACTACGTACTAGCAAACCTATCTATGAAACTACATGTATAACACACAAAAAACTGACCAAAATTGAAGATCAAATATACTCAAAATCATGTTCCCGAAACCAAAAAACAACTAAGAGACTGCTCACGCGGAGGTTCACCTTCAAAACAAAACAAAAATCATATTCCCGAAACCAAAAACAGCAAAGAGTCTGCATGGGGTTCACCTGCAGAAAATGTACATTCACAAAAAATAGCACATCTAACGGCTACATGTACCCAAAATGCGCACTAAAAAAAAGCGGGGCACTCACACATGATTTTCAAGCTGCATATATGGGGAGAAAAGGATCTAAACCACAAAGATATAGAATGTAGGATGAGACTACTTTTGTATCATATAAATGTAGTTTATAAACCGAACCTACAACTTAAAAATTAACCAACACATTGCTTGAATTACAGAAAAAAACATGCATACGGAGCAGTATTCAAACTCAAAACTCCTGTAGATTAGGTCTCACCTGTATTAAATCTCGAGGAAACTCCCTAGTCCTTCTGACCCGATAACGAGCAACAACCTGCGAACCAAGGTAATTACGCTGAAGTCTTACAATCCTCAAAAACAACATTACAATAACAAACATCGCATACATTTGGGCGTTTGTTAGGGTTCTAGCTAGAATCACATGTAAGAGAACCGAACAAATGAATGGATCAAGATGGAAGAAATTGAATCGAATAAGACTCACCGGTGACCGATTTCGAGATGAACAAGTTTCGAAACGCAAAATCCAACCCGTAAAACACCACCCCCCCAAATCCAGACAGCAACAATGGAGGGGAACCCACGGAGGAGGAACTCGCCGAGCTTCAACCTGCGGGGGTAGTAGAAATCAGATGCGCCCCCGAGGACGTCGACGGCGACGCTAGATTCCGCGACAAAACACAGAGCAGAAAAAGGAGAAGGAAAA
Source organism: Poa annua (assembly GCA_026929855.1). Taxonomy (NCBI): domain Eukaryota; kingdom Viridiplantae; phylum Streptophyta; class Magnoliopsida; order Poales; family Poaceae; genus Poa; species Poa annua. Next base: position 716,907 of record CM049428.1, on the reverse strand, counting down.
ACAGATCGAGCTCCACCGGAGGATGAAGGAGGTCGCCGCGCGAACCTTAGCTAGGCCAGCAGCACAACGACGCCGGGAAATAGCCGCCGTTGCCGGGGAATCGCCGGCGTCTACGCAGGAGGAGGAGGCGAGCTAGAATGGGGAACGGGCACGGTATTCGAAATCCATCGGTGAGTTTTGTCTGGACGCGGAAAAAAAAGAAGAAAACGATCGGCGCCGCACGATGGCAATCGAACGAGGCGCGAGGGTGAGCACTATCACGAGCCCAGACGGTGCGCAGGCACGGAATAGATTTTCCCGTAACATAAATTATTCTTTCACAAAAATTTAAGACCTAGCTACCGTGAATTTGAGTAGGCAATAGTACCACGATCCGGTTTTGGGGTATGCACTCATTATTATTTTAGTGTTCAACTTCTAGTAGATAAGGAAACATAATCCACACTTTTTTAATAAAAAATCTATTTCTAGATTCTACTCCCTCTTTTCCTGTTTTATCAATACTTAGGACTATTTGATTCTTTTGAGGGCACACACGCATTGTTAAAAGCCGATGGTTGGAGTGTTATGTCCTCTCAAAACTCTTTAAATATACAAAACATGGACGGAATTTCTTTTCCAAAATAATGTACAAGGAAATTCCTTGGAAAAATCCCTACGAGTACGGAGTACCATCAAAGTCGAAAAATATTCAAGGGATCTAAATACTTTCATCGTGAAAATTTCTTTGAATCCACCGATGGAACCCTTAGCAGACTATGCATGTCTGCACATGTGTGTCTCACCTTGTTGCTCCTCTCGTGGGTTCCAAGCTGAGAGGTGAAGAAGATACGACGACCAATCAATTTCGTAAAGCACAAAGTTATTGTATGGACAGTGGGTGCAACTATTGTATCCATGACACGTCGAGCAGAACTCGCTTGGATACTTGTTGCACTTTGATCCACTGAGATGGTAAGTAGCCATGCCCTCCAAGTCGAAAGCGAATAAGACATAGTAACACTTGACGAGTATGGCACCTCTAGCCTCCGCGAAGCCAATCACTTTCAACGGTGCGATGATTGGCCCCTGATACAGGGTCAGGTCGCGACGTATCCAGTCTGCTTCATGATCTTCGTCTTGCTCTGGCTTGGTCACAAGTTGTAGCATGTTGCTCCATGGTGTATAGTCAGCTGGTATAAGGAAGGCGAGCTTTCCTCCATGAGTGATGCATGGGAACGGTGGATGCTGCGGCTGCTTCTGCGGGATGGGCACCTTGGTCAAGGAGACGCGCGCCGCGTCTGCGGTAACATCGAGGGTGTAAAAGTCTGTCACGTCCTTATATAGCCAGTGCGTGGTGCCGCGGCCGTCGACGGTGCCGGCGCGCGGCCCCGACATGGTGAGGTGCCGGAGCTGCGGGGGGCACATGATGGGCGCGCTCCAGCTTCCTGTGGACGAGGAGTAGGAGTAGGCGTACACGACCCCCTCGAGGCGGACGGCCGTGAAGAGCACCCGGAACGCCAACCGGCGTTGGCGGTCGTCATGCAGATCCTCGCCGCCGTAGCCAGTGAGGAGCGCGTAGCCGGTCACGTCTCTCCCTTGGAACGGGGGGTGCAACTCCACAAGAGGCGGCGGCGGAACCAGGTGTACGCCGCCGATGAGAGGGTGGCACACCGCAAGGTGGAGCTTCCGGGAGTCGAGCGGCACCGGCGCCATGAGGCGCACGAGGAGAAGGCCGCGCCGCGACGCCAGAGGTTTGGCGTTCTCCAAGAGCCCAGCCACTCTTGAGTGGATCGGAAGGCCGGGAATCGAGTGATCGTCGTCGTCGGGTATCTTCTTCTGCACCGTTGGTGTTACCGTCTGTCCGTGTACGAGATAGTCATCCCTGTAGAAGGCGCCAAGGAAGATGCTGGTGTTCTGCGGCAGTTGGCCTTCGCCGTCTCGTCGGAAAGAGGCGGCAACGAGGGCGAGGCGGAGCCACCGTTTGCAGGTGCCGGCGCAGAGGAGAAGGTCGACTGGGTTCGCGGACATGCGCGCGAAGATATCGAGGAGGAGCTCGTCTGGGAGGTCGCCGGCGGCGTCACGCGTGTTGGCAGCCATCGATCGATCAGCGTCGAGCAGTGTTGGCTAGGGCTAGTCGGCTAGATCCTGCTGTCCCTGGTTGAAGTTGATGGATCGAACTGGCTATATATGCCGTGTACTTCACAGCCGCCAGGCGGCCCAGGCCCGCCTAACTTGTCTGCAACGAAGTTTTGACATCTTCTATTTTTTCTACTCACTCGGTCCTCTTGAATTTGTGAAAATATGAATATATTTAGACATGAAACACATCTAGACAGCTATATTAATTTGGAAAAATCAAAAACACTTATTTTTAGAACGCGACCATATCTACCGTGTACCCGTCGTCGCCGCCACGAGGACCCATTTTCACAACGACGTCGGAGTGGGCTTTGCTTGGACATAACTTCTCATGCTCGACCTTCTCGTGGTAGAGCATCTTCCCCGCAGTGCACCCGGCGTTGGGGCAAGCAACCCGTATGGCTCCAAGGATACCCTCGACGGCGTGGCTGCGGCTGTAGCTCGTGGGGATGAAGACGAAGCACGAGACGCACTTGTTCTTGTCCGGGAGATTCTCGTGGCAGGGGAGCAGATCAGGTGCCCAGCTGCACACTGTACATTCCACACATTCAGATACATTCCGAAATTAATTAAGCTGAAGTGTTAATGCAAGTTTGGAGGCTTCTAGCAAAGCAAGTAGATATACTGTACCTGTAGAACGGGAGGTACAAGGGGTTGAAGGCATCTGGGACAGCAAAGAGCCTCAGGATGGACGTCCACCGCGATCTCGTCGGCGGCGGCGGACGCAGACCCTTTGATCATCGTCGAGCTGCTGCCTGTCTTCTCCATCTTGCAACGAATGGTACGGTGGATCTCGATGCGCTTGTGCAGCTTCTCCCTATCACAGACCTTCTGCGGCACTGTACCAATGAGCTGTATATATATTCAGGGACGTAGAAGTTGATTCGATCGTCGAAAACCATGTTGTTTTATGGTGATCCAAATTCATACGATGAAGTGAAGTGAGCGGCTAACTTCGGAGCGAAGCGGAGGCCCGTCGCCGGGAGGCTTGGGCCGTAGCGTAGCGAGGAAGTTAGCCCACCGGCCCATCCTGCGCTCGCGGGGGTGCGGGGGCGGCAGCCCCCGTGGTACGGTACGGATCGTATCCGAGTCGGATCGCAACCGACTTAGGCTTTCTGCCCTCTATAAATACATCTTGTAAGTTGCCTGTTGGGGTAAGCCACACATTGTAAACCCACGGCGTTTGTAACCTCACCCGATATAGTGAAGTATTGCTGGCTGGCGCCCGTGGTTTTTTCCTCTCCTTTGTTTGGAGGGGTTTTCCACGTTAAAATCTTGTGTCCCCGTTGGTTTAATCGTTCCGCTCTTCGTCGTTTCTTGCTATCTCATATAACAAACCACAGCGGCACGCACGCGAGAGAAAAGCTGGTTTGCTTTCGCATGGCTTTTTTCAAGAGAAAACCAGGCTGCCAGCATGCTTGCGTGCAGTTAATTGTGGTTTTCTTTTCCGATGGCAATGCAATTTATGGTCTCTTTATCCCACGACATGAATTGGAGCGTTTAGGACAGCTGCGTGTTTAAAAGCTAGTGCAGAAAATCATTGGGTTCATCTCTTGTTATTGTAGTGTAGTATTGCAATAATTAGCAATATCACGCAATAGTTTATTGAAGGTTTGATGGATTTTATTGGGTTCATGTGAACCCAATGGTTCTCTACCAGCTCCGTCACTCAAGATCCCTATGTTTATCCAACATCATTTTTTTCCTTGACGAGATATCACCATATGTGTAAATATTCCTTCGATGGTACTCGGTGACTTCGGCCTAATGTGTTCCCCTTAAGACAGGACAACTATTTTGCCATTATTTATAAAAAAGGAATGCAGAGAAATGTACCAACATATATAGCGGCATGAGTTTAGCTGTTTAGGACAGCTGCCTGTATAGGCTACTCTGTCGAAACAAGTGCAGTACCTTGACTCTTATAAAAACAGAACCTCAACATATGTATCCTCAATACTGACACATGAGAAATATTTGAAATTACGAAATCATCTTGAGTCGAGGATCACCGGTCATTCCACCTAACGGGATTTGTATCCCTCAGATTTCTCTGGAAAAATAAGCAGAGACCAACCGCCAAACTAATTACAGAGGGTTCTTTTTTATTTAGGATAATCGATCATCTAATTGGCCACCGCGTGATGGAAAACATTTCAGTTCGGATCTCACGAACGGATACAGAAGATGAAAGACTAAAAAACAAAATAACTACAAAGCGTCGGTTTATACTAAGTAGTCAGTAGTAAACTTGAAGACTCCAAAAAAAAGAACTACTCCGGGAGCTTATAACGGCGCTGGCTGTATCGAATCCATGCAGTCAGACCCTACAACCACACGCTGCTCACTAATGTGTTGAAGGATCTTGAGACCGTAAAGAAAGTCGACATATCTGTGAAGACAAGTCCAACCTAACCTTTAGCACACATGGGCATGACCAGTCCTCCCTGAACCTAAATGTCTACCGGATCATATATCATCATAATAATCCTCAGCATCCTCCAAAGAAACGTCATAAGAAAAACCATAAGAGGGCCTTTGTTGACGAGCAGGAGCTGGGCCGTTTCCTCGCAGACGAGCTCTGTTTATTAAAGGTATATTATCCTCATCATCAGTTTCAGAACAGAACAGGGACTCTTTTGAATAGGAGGAGCCAGGCCCTTTCCTCGAAGAAAAGAACTGGGACTTAAAGGTCGATGTATGGTGGTTCTAAGCATGATTAGATTTCGATCATCAGAAATCTTTCCCTTGGGAAGTATCAAGTCATACCCTGTCGGTAGCCCATCAGAAAGTGAAGAGCTTCTTATGTAGCAGCTTGTACTTTCCAAATAGCCGGTCGCCATGGAGTCATAATTCATGGTACATGAGAGCTTGGATTCTGTATCGTATGGTTGGACGCAGACGACTGAGATGGCATGTCCAAAGGGCTCTAATGCCAGGCTGAGCAAGAAAAAGTAGCTGGTCTCGGTGCATCGCAGAATATTTAAGCCGGGTTGTAAGCGGAGAGATGCCTCCATGTTGGCGTCTGGGAGGGTTGTCAATGGACACTTGTGCTTGGTGGTGAAATGACCCAGGAGTGCCGTTGTCGGTCCAGCAAAGACACAACCGGACTCTGGGCAGAAGCATGGGGCATACCGGCATCCTTTCGCGTGTTCTTCTTTCTGGTAATAGGTGACCTTCTCATCGCATCCGTATGTTGCATTGCAGCAAGGAACCATGACTGACTGGACTACATGTTCCATCCCAAAGCAGCGCTCGAAAGAAGTTCGGCTAGAGCATATGTGGCACTTCTTATCCAGTTGCTTGGCATGGCAATACGAACATATGAAGTGTCCCACGGAGCACTGCGGAATAGAAACGATTGATCAGACCTTCGTGAGGATGTATATGTTTGATAAATAAGAAAATTTGAAGTACTACACAAAAAGATAGGTTAGCACCTATTAGACATTTCATTAGTTCCGCCACCATACCAATTATGCTATGTTCTTTTTTTGGAAACATAAATTATGCTATGTTTGGAAGAAACAAAGTAGAACTACATCAAATTTAAACTATATATAGATTTAAATTCTTCTCTTATTTTGAGCTTTGTGATAAGATAAAATTAAGCTTGAGTTCCGAGACAAGTCAATATGCATACAGGCAGTCACATTTACCTGGAATATCGGAGGCCTGAGGGGCTCATAGCAGATGGGGCAGTCAAGGGTCTCCACCCCAATGCTGACATTGAGCCTCTTGGCGCTGCTCTCTCCCTCCGGCGGAGCTTCAACTGTTCTCTTGCTGGAGCTACCACCGTCCATTGCCAACAAATCTCACACTGCTGGCAGGGAAGATCCAATGCTACCAGCTAATACAAAATCACTGCTCTGTTCTCCTGTTCCACAAGAAATATATACTGATATAAGTCATGGAACTGGAAGTGACACTGGTCTTGTAGGATACGTTGGAAGATAATATGGTAATTTACAGGCGCCCTAATTAACCTGCAGCTAAGAAGAGGACTGGAATTTTTCTTGTTTTCGGAGAGAACAATAGTTGAGTTGATATGACAGAAGGTCCTAATTGGGTAACAAAAGCACCGGTGCGCATGAAAGTAATTCAACGGCAGTAACACGAATTTTCTTATGAAGTTCTACGTTGGGCATTGCATAGCTGGTATAGTTTAGCCTAATGTCTCTACAGCAGTACCCCGATTGGGTTTCATGTGTTGCCGGAAGCAGCCTGAAACTCTGAATTTTCGTTTAGCTGCCGGCAACACATACTCAAATTTCCATAAATTTTCGCAAAATATTACCTGCAGAAGTGCCCAACGCAAGCACTGGCTGAAGGGGAGGGAATCTATGCAGTACCGCGTTCAGTCCCCGGCTGCAGTTCTTGTTAGTTAATTTTAAAAAATCCAAGTCTCTTTTTTTATAAAAAGACAGTGAAAATATTTAACCAGTGAAACTTTGAAACGTTGATACCATTTTTTATGTGGGCATGGGAACCCATACACAAAATTATTCTTATGATTCAGAAAAATATTTTGTCTTATGATCCTACCGAATTTGCCGATGTCCGCATACATAGGATCTCACACCGGTATTTTATTATGATCTAAATTTATATAAAGATAATAGCTAATTTCTGACGAGCGGAGTGAGACCCTGTTGTGGCAGGCTTGGTACGGTTGTTTGTTGAGTCAGACTATATCCGTTTTAGAGTTCCACCATTATATATACCTCTTGTAAGTCGCCGGTTTGGAATAAGTCGTATCTCGTATGTTGTAAATCGCTGTCGGTTGTTCTCTTCCTCCTTGGAAAAGCTTTTCACGCTAAAGCGTAGTGCCCCGAGTGTTGATCTTGCTTTTTTTAATCATTTATTTACTTGTCGTTTATAACACACACATATAATTAAAGAAGGCATTCATGTTATTGTACAAGAGTAGAAAATAGGATAAGTGTGGGTTTTTTTGAAAGGTAAACTGCGGGTTATTGGTTCATGCTTTAAAAAATTGTATTTCCTCGGCTCCGAATAGTATGAATTATGACTCGCTACTTATTTTAAAAAGGAAGGAAAATTAAACATAACCAATAATTTTCTGGGAGCTCGTAGGCTGTCTCAAATCCGCTTGGGAATATATCAGACTTAGGATCTTCTGATATGGCAACTTGAACTCTCACAAAAAACCTCTCATGGTCTCATGGAGCTGTCGAATTCATTTTATATGTGAATTTGGGCTCGGTAGTGCACTAGTGCTAAGTTGAAGGCAGATAGGCCTGTTCATCAGGCAATAGGAACGTGCGCAGCAGAATGTTTTTTGCTGGTCCCGGTTGTGTCTCAGAACATGTAAACATTATCTGGTATTATGTGTTTGTTAAAAATAAACATTTTTGTGCACCGTGAAAAAGGAAATCTAGTGTTAAATCTGTTTAAAAAATATTTGTCGCTTTAGGACATGATCATCTCGTTTTTCATGAAAAATTATAGGTAAGTGAATAAGTCAGACATCTTTTTTTTTAAATTAAGTCGGACATATTCTTTAGCAATACTCCTTTTGTTTTAGTGTCCATTTGTAAAGGACATAGGCCTGGAGGACCTGGCATGGTGGAGACGGTATCAACCAAAAGCTCAGCTCGTCCTTCGGTACCGACGATGGTGACGGTGATGGGTGTTCGTTGCAGCTGCGGATCTTTGGCTATTGCTTGGTGTGTGCTGTTGTCAGCGCTTCCTCGGTGGAATTGTTGCCTGGAGGAGCGGCGCTCCACAAGCCGAGAAGCTAGAGGATAGGGTGCGTTGCAAACCATGTATCATTCGGCCGTTTTGGCTTTATTAATTTATAAAGCTAGGCTGCAAAAGCCTTCTATCTTTAAGAAAATCTAGCAAAAGAAATATAAATCTACATCATGTATACATAACCAGTTGTACAAAAAAAAAGGAGTTCACCACCACCCTGATCGTCATCATCACTTTATCAGCACTACCACAACTCAGTTACTCTGTTAATAATGTAGAGTTTTAGGTTCTCGATAAATGTAGATTTTGAGGAAGATACCCCTTGGATCATCATAAACCTTGCCCTTAGGTAGAATAAAGTCATAGCCCGTAGGTATCCCATCAAATAGTGAAGAGCTTCTGATCTTCCAAGTTGAACTTTCACAGTAGCCGTATCTAGAGTCTCCATACACCATTTTACATTTCAAGCTGGATTCCATAACGGTAGGTACGACACAGGTGACTGAGATGGCATATCCGAAGGGCTCTGATGCCGTGTTGAGCAGGAAAAAATGGTTCACCTCATTGGAGTCGACCCGCAGGACATGTAAGCCTGGCTGTACCCAAAGATGATCTGCCATGTGATAGTCGAGGATTGTGGACATACAATAGTGTTTCATGATCAAATGGCCCAAGAGCTTTATTGCTGGTCCAGTGAAGCTACAGCCAGACTCTGGGCAGAAGCATCGGGTATTTTGGCACACCTTCTCGTGTTCTTCTTTCTGGTAGTAGGTGACCTTCTCGATGCATCCATACTTGGCATTAGAGCAAGGTACAGTGACTGCCTGAACAATATGTTCTACCCCAAAGCAGCGCTTGAAGGAAGTTTGAATAGAGCATGAGGGGCACTTCTTGTTCAGATGCTTCTGGTGGCAAGGCGAGCATATGAAATGCCCTACCGAACACTGTGGAACATAAAGGATTAGTTTGGGTCCTCCCAAGGTTTACTTTTAACAGTTTTTCTCAATATCTCCCAACAAACTGATATGCCATTATGAATTTATGATGCAAATATACATTCCACTCTTTCAGCTACCAAAGCTAGTATGTTAGGCGAAGAACACTTTGTTGCAAATTAGGTAGCACTATTCTCTCACAAAAGAAAAACGTAGCACTACATCACATGAGCTTCATCAGAAACGAAATATAAGCATGAATTATATTTATTATAAAAACTTGTGTTCAAAGACCAGTCTATGTTTTACCTGGAATATTGGAGGCCTAAGGGGCTCATAGCAGATGGGGCAGTCAAGGGTATCCACCTCCATTGTGACATTCAGCCTCTTGGCGATGCTCCCTACCTCCTGCGGAGCTTCAACTACTCTCTTGCCGGAGCTACCACTATCCATTGCCAACAAAACTCTCAGGTACCAGCACAGCTAGCAGCAAGAGAGATCCAAACCTAAAGGTTAACACAAGCACACCACTCCGTTCTCCTGTTCCACAAAAGATGCTGATAAAAGTCCTGGAACTTGAACTCAAAGTGACACTGATGTGTCAGGCATAAGTTAGAAAGGCAATTGTTTTGGTAAAAAACTACAACGAAAAAGTAAAAAAACAAGAAGGCTCTTACAAACGAGCTAATTAGCTGAGAGGTTCCCCTTAAGAAAGAAAAGGCTGCCAACATCCATATTGACTTAATGGAATTTCAGCGAGTCGGTGTGCTTTAAAATTCGTGTAAAAAACTTTCCAGAAAGCATAGAAGCACTGTCATTAGGAGCGGGGATTGGGGGTGCTAAAGCAACATGACTAGTACTCTCTTATGTCACTTCAACATCACATGTGAATCTAATCACAGCCGTCGGTGTGCTTAAAATTTATGTAAGAAACTTTCCAGAAAGCATAGAAGCACTTTCCAATTTCAGGTTGAGTACTGCACTTTTTCACATCTTTATGGTTTCTTGTCATGGGGTAAAATAATGTCTTAGCTAGCGGATTCGCTTTATTTTCTTGTGCAATTTTTCTACAATACAATAGTTGTACGCTACATTATTGGGGTAGTAGGAGGAGGGATGCTTATCCAAATTAATCTGACAAAGAAGCAGCAACACAAACAAATCTATTCCAGTTGAATCGACGATGGAGATGAGGTTCCGAATCGAAAGACGAAATCATACCTGAACTACTTGGTCGATCGCCCCGAGGTTCGACTCGACTAATACCAAGACCTAGTCGCCGTGGCCAGCCTCTAGGTCGTAGTTTCCTGATGGCGGCGTCGCGATGTTGGTCCCTTGCCGGCGTGGAGCCTCTAGGTCGTAGTTTCTCCACAAAGCCTGGGGGAGCACGGAAGGTGGAGAAGTGCCGTGTACGAGACTAGCTAGGAATTGAACAGCTAAATAGGTGAACAATGGGCCTCCGCGTCTGTTTTTCTTGAGTTTGCCCGTATGGGTTTTGGGCAAACGTTTGCCGGCTGACATTTGAAAAGGGCAGAGTAACATAATAGAAACCACTAATTTAAAATGATAATTTGAGACAAACATAGATGACGTATTATCATTTTTGCTGAAATGAATAATGTCACTACTCAATATAAAATCAACATAGACTTTTTTACATTACACAAAAAATATAATCAAAATTACAAGTTTCCTACTAACTGCAAATTTCCAATGGAGCATGTACGACCAAAGATTTTTTTAGGGGAGAAAGCATGGAAGACTAATAAAGCAAAACTACAAGATAACTTTATGTGTCAAGAAAAATAAATAAAAGGTTGACCTATTTGAGAATACCCAGATCTATGCTTATTTGCACGAATCAGGTTTTCGCTCCGCTTTATAAATAAAGCCACATCGTTTGAGACTGCTGCTGTGCCAGACAGCACAACGCCCAAAAGACAACGGCCGAACCGATACAAGGTGAAGAGGAACCCTCTACAAGACATATCAAAGATAGACAACAAAGAACAAAAGGAAACCGGACTTGCCACCGAGGGCTCCTAGGCAGGATCGAGAGAAACGAGGCTCCATGACGACGCCCCCAACAGGGTCACGACGCAAAGCGTCGCCGCCGTCTAGACCAAGAGGTCCAGGTTTTCACCGAAACCCTAGTGCGGAGAAGGAAACCACAACAGCGCCCCCTAGAGGGTTACGACACCCACAAGCGTCGTCGCTGCTGGCGCCGAAGCGCAGAGCTTTCGCTCGGAAGCACCTTAGGACATCTCCTACGGGGCTGCTCAAATCCGGACCAATTTGGTCCGGGTTTTGTCCGTTTGAGCAGCCCCGGACAGTGCGCGGACAAGGGTCGAAACAGGTGCACCCTACGGGGGTGCTCATTTCAGGCCGGACACGAGGCTAGATTGCGTAGGGGCCACAGTGGCCATTGTTTAACAATTAAAAAAAAGAAAAAAACATACATAAAATACCCACTGGATAAGCCAGTGGCGGCCGGTGGCCGGACTTCTACGCCGGACTACTCAAGGATGACGTAGTCCGGGTCCTGGACGAGGTGCGCGGGCAGCCCCTGGCGGTGCGGTGGATTCTGGGGCTGCTCCGGCGGCGGCGGCGGCCGCGGTGGCCCGTCCGCTGCCCCGGTCCACTGCCAGCGCATGCCAACAAGTGGCATGAACCAGTCGGGGACCTCGCCGCGGTCCTCCTCCTCCACCTCCATCTCCTGCCACGCCTCCTGCCGCTCCATGTCCTGGTGCGCGGCGACGGCGGCCAGGGCGTCGGCGATGGTCCTCTCCTCCTCCGCGGCGGCTTCTTCCGCCTCCCGCTTGGACTCCTCGATGGCATGGGCGAGGGCCCTCTCCTCCTCCTCCACGGCGGCGGCGTCACCGTCTTCCTCCAACTTGACGCTCGGGGGAGGCGGCGGCGGCGCGTACCTGTTGTCGCCGCGAGGTGGGGAGGGCGGCGGGTACTGCGCTGGGCCGCTGGCGTGCCGCACCCCGAAGAAGCCCCTCCGCCGCTGGTCGTGCTCAACATGGAACCAGGTGTCCCAGTTCCTGCTGTTGACAGCGTAGGCAGGGTCGTGGCGGAGGTCCTCCGGCAGCAGGTCGCGCCGCCGGAGGATCTCCACCTCCCTCTCGAGTCCCCGCTTCGGGACGGGCGGCACCGGAATCCGCTCCGGATTCAGGTGCCACCCCTCGAAGAGGTGGACGTCCGGCCATGGTACTGGGATCGCGTTGTCCCAGTACCACTGGCACTTCCTCTTGCTGAGGTAAGGCCGGACGCGGCGTGGAGGTGCCGGAGGTGCGGCGACGCGCGGTGCAGCGTTGGGCGTGGGCGGTGGCGGTGGCGGCAATGCCGGTGGCGCCGGAGACCACGAGGAGCGGCGAGAGCTCCCCGCCTCGTGGTCGTTGGCGCCCTTGCCGAGCCACCATCTCCCCTTCCCCATGGCGGCTAGGGAAGTGTGGCGGTGGCGGCTAGGTCAGTGTGTGCGGTGGTTGCGTGGCGGGGTGGGGGACGGTGGGGAGCACTGTGGTGGACGGTGGGGGCGCGGTCACATTAAATAAGACCGGTGGGGGGAGGCCAATGGTCCACGGGTCACTGACCGGTGGGGCCGGGGAGTTTGACCGCCAAGAGGCGGGAGCGCGCGCGCGCGTCCGCGGGCGTCCGCGTGGTGTCCGCGGCTGCTCAAACCTGGACCAAATTTGGTCCAGGTTTGAGCAGCCGCGGACACCACGCGGACAGATTCGTGCAAATGAGCAGCCCCACAGGGGCCTGATTTTGTCCGGGCCTGCTCAAATCCGGCCTGTCCGCGGCAATTGAGCAGCCCCGTAGGAGATGTCCTTACTACCACGCTAAGTGCAGAGAAGATACCCACAACAGCGCCCCCAAGAGGGTAACTACACCCGCAGGCATCGTCGCTGTTGGCGCCGAGACGCAAAGCTTTCGCTCGGGATCACCTTGCTACCACACTCGAAACCAAGAAACGCCAAAAGTCTCGAGCCAGGTCACCAGGTCACATCCGAAGCGAAGCCAGCACCAGGAACTCGTCCCGCCAACTCCCCGCCACCCACGTGGTTCGAGAAGATGACCATCACCGCTGCCACGTCACTCGCCACAGAGTCACCCGCGCAGACCACCTTCTGAGGCCCCCGCCCCGGCATCCAAGATCTCGCCCCCAGGGAAAAGCAGGTGTCTGGATGGAAAAACCATCAGAGCGGACAGTAGAAGGACCAAGATCGCCTGCCCTAGGACGGTGGGGGTACAACTAGGACGCACCCGCCGGTCATACCCGCAACCTCACGGAACGAGGCTGCTAGGCGGTCACCGGATCCAGGCCCTCCTGGCTCAGATCCAGCACCCCATCCACGTCATGGCCGGGGGAAGGGTTCCCGAACACGCCGGGAACCACTGAAACCATCAGGCAGCAGGGCCGAGACCCGCCGCCAACGGCCAGCTCCACCAGCCACCATCCCAAGACCTAGCTTCCTCAACACCTTCCCGTCACCTGCTCCGGAGGAGAGCCGCCACCGAGCCTCCTGCATCCTCTGACCGAGAACTCCGGCCCGAAGCCGCATGCCGTGTCATCGGAGTCGTCGCCGCCACCACACGACGCCGCCGTCCCTGACCCGCCCCACCGCCACCCAGCAACCGCACCACCGCCAGGACACGGGAAGCACAAGCACGTCAAGCGTAACACAGACCCCAACAGGATCCACGCGACGGCCACCAAATCCAGGCCCACCCGGCCCAGATCCGATGCCCAGACCACAACTGTAGCCGGGAAGGGGACGACCGGAGAGCTCCAACACGACCGAACCGCGCCGGCCGAGCTCACCGGCCGAGGCATGCCAGGCCCAGATCGGGCCCTGTAGGGCCCAGATCGGGCCCGAGCAACCGTGCCGCAGCAATCCCCTCGCCGTCCGACGCCTCCAGCACCAGCCCGACGCCGCCCAGCCCCGCACCCCCAGCAAGCAGCCCCCGCGGTGCAGGGTAGCCGCACCGTCCACGCCGCCGCAGCTCACGCCGCCGCCGCCGCAGGCACGCCAAGCTCGAGGTCGCTACGCCGCCGCAGAGGCCGCGCCGCCGAGCCTCAGGAAACCCGGCGCCCTCGCCGACCGCGGAGGCCCGCGCCGCCGCCACCGCGCGAGGGGGAGAGAAGAAGCCCCGCCGCCGCCGACGCCGCCCGGGCTTTGCCCGGTGGCGCCCTCCGGCGTCGGCGAGGAGGGGAGGGAGGGAGGAGGGCCTAGAGAAGGCGGCGCCGCCAGGGCTCCCGGTCGCTCGCGGGAGCGACGCGGGAGCAAGCTAGGGTTTCGGTGTCTATGCTTATTTTCAACTTCCCGAAAAGCATTTGGTTGCTTCCTACGTCCTTCCTCATCTTTGGGTGCCTCGTATCCACAGCAACCCTTTCCTCTTTTAACCTTGTCATTAACGTTAAGGCTATGTCATCTGTAACGCCCCGGGATTTTTCCCAATTGGAAAATTGTTTGTTTTTATTTTTGCATCAACATGGCATCATCATGCATCATTTGCATTTGTCAATCTTAATTTAAAATTATTGCATTTATAATTAACTCCATTTAAATTCTTTTCCACTTTTAATTTCAAAGGCAAACCAAATCAATTTAAATGTGATATTTAATTTCTTTTCAAATATTCAAATTAATATATTAAATTGTGTATTGGAAACAATAATTAAATTGCCTATTTAAAACAAAACTATTTTGTAAAGTTTATCTATACAAATTCTTTTTCTATTTTTGTTTTGAAATACAAAAACAGAAAATAATTAATTAAAAGAAATAAAACATCCAGAAGAAAAACTAACCTGGGTCTATTTCTCTCCCTTGGCCCATCTTCTCTCTGGCCCAAGCCCACTCCCCCATCTCCTTCCTCCGTACCACTTTATACCGAGGCAGAGAGAAAGCGTGGCCATGGTGATCCCCACCATGTGCACCTCCACCCACTCCTCCCCTCTACTTAGCCTCTCCCTCTCTCTCTGTCCAAACCCTAGCCGCACCCCTCCTTCCTCCTCCCCCTCTCAGCCGCCGCCGCCCCCCTTCTTCCCCATCTCCACCCTCTGTTATTCTTTTTCCCCACCGGAAAAGTTCACCGGAGAACACCTCACGTGGCGCGTTTGCTCGGGCGCCGTCGAAGGACCGAGGGGAGGCTAGGAGATGCACCGCTTCATCGCCGACCTCCTCCTCCGAGACGTTTGAGCCGGGAGCCTCTACGGGCGACGCCCTCTTCCACTTCCTCCCCACGGCCGGCGGGACGCCGCCGCCAATTCCCTCCTCTCCGGTCTTCTCCGGCAAGCGCAACTCCACCGGCACCCTCACTGTGAGCTCCCGGTCCCATTTCCCCTCTCCCCCGACTCCTTCTCCATCCCTCGTAGTCGCCCTCGTCCACGCCTTCGTCTCTGTTTTTCCGCCATGGATGCCGAGCCGAGCTATACGCACGCTCGCTGTTGATGCCGCGCTTGTGCCTCCGCCCGCGAGTGCACGACCTGCACCTCTCCACATCCACGCTGCGCACCATCACGTCCTCCCTGCGTCGTCGCCACCGGAGTCGCTCGCTGTGGCCGTTGCTTCCGGCGTCTGTACCTCAAAGGACTGAACTTTGGTGTCGAAAAATTATGTTAAGCTCGCTTCTGTAGTTTAGCTACACTGGTTTGGCTATCCTTGAAGGACATATGCCCTAGAGGCAATTAATAAAGTGTATTCTTTATCATATCTCGTTTGTTCATAATAGGTTTTTGTGTCATGCTAGAACCGTATTAAGCGGAAACATTAATGCGGGTGTGATACGTAAACAACCAGGTCCCTAGTAGCCTCTACTAAGACTAGTTTCGTTGCGCGATTGATGATCGAGGTTTCCCGGTCATGGGGCATGGCGCCGGTCGGCAATGAGAGTCATATCGCTAGAGAACGATGTGATGGACATACCCAGATTTGGAGAACGTAGTCGTTACGCCTTTGACCGTGAGATCAACTCTTATTGTTATTCCTGGAAGATACTTTGATTGCACCAAACGCCGTATCTTATTTAGTATGACAATAACGGTGATACTTTCGGGTATCGGAAAGGAGTAGTTGAGACGAGGGGTCAAGAGCGGGATTTGCCAGTCCGCATAGCAGGATAGATACTCTCGGGCCCACTCGGTGAGATCATGTCTAATGAGTTTGCAAGCATGTGACTAGGTCACGGAGACATGAGATCATGAACGAGTAGAAGATAGCGTCGTCGGTAACGAGGTCGGGATTAGGTATGGAGATATCTATGGAACGACGCTCGGACGTGCTAAGTATCGCTATGGCAAAAGGTTTAAGACTTTACGTTCAGGTTTGATAGATGAAAGTCATTCGTTATATCACAGGGATTAATTCATGGGGTCCAGGCCTACGAGTTAGTCGTTGATCATTGAGGAGTCTTGATCATACCTGTTATTATATCGAACCGCTAGGGTAACACACTTAAGGGGTTTCGACAAGACAACCGGAAAGGAAGGAGATCACCGGGAGCGTCCCGGGAGGGGTTCGATGGAGATCGGGCAGCGCCGAAAGAGTTTTCGGAGCTAGGAAAAATTATATATATTATGTTTGATATTAATTAGTATAATTAATATGCAAATATGATTTTATATATTTATTTTCGAATTTATTTAGGCTGATTTCCCTAAATGGGCCTTCTGGTCGAAAGAAGGCCAAAGAGGGGAAAATTCCCCAGGGGAATTCGGTGGGGGCTTGGGGGCCGACCCAAGTGGGCCAAGGGGCCCAGTAGGGGGCCGGCGCACCCAGCCATGCCGCACCAGGCATGTGGGGGTTAGTCCCACATTGCCTGGTTAGCAAGTTGGCTCCCCCCTGGGAGCCTATATAAGAAGGGGGACCCCTGGCCTTTTAATTCATCAATTAATTCCCGATTTCTCTCTCGATCTCGTGGTTCCCAAGTTGGAGCCCCGCCGAGCTGAGGACGGGGGAATCTCTTCCACCATAGCCCGCTGCCGTGCTGCTGGTGTTCTGGTCCAAGTCTTCCGCTGCTCGTCCTGGACTGGAGCTTCGGAGGCCGTCGTCTCCACCGTACGTGTGCGACTCCCTGCGAGGTCCGGCGCTAGCGGTACTCGGAGGCCTGCTTCCTCTACGGGACCTTGAGGTCGGCTTCATCGGTCTTCATCGACAACGTTTGTGCGGGAACGTAATCCCCGCTTTCGGTCTACAAGGGTACGTATTCCGATCCCCGTTCGTACTACTATATCTGCATAGAATAGATCTTGGCATGCTTTTAGGATATCGTTGGTAGGAATTTTTTTGTTTTCTGCACACGATCCCCTTCAGTGGTATCAGAGCCGATCTATTGTAGATATAGCTGTACGCTGTTAGAACCCGTGTTCTGCATGGGGGCACCGTTCCTGTTATTTTCTACCCTCTAGCGTGCACTTGTGTATTCCAGCGGCATTGAGTTGATGAAGCGGCCCGGACCGACTTTACACGTACGCTTACGCGAGACTGGTTCCACTACTGACATACGGCTTGTACCGTATATGTGGCTGGCGGGTGTCAGTTTCTCTCTCTTTAGTTGGTCTTCGCATTTTCAATGGAGGGCCCGAAAGGGATGCTTAAACATGCAATTATTGGATCGTTGTTGTGGTCATAAGATTCGTAGGTATGAAGCGGTTCTATTTACGAAAGCCCCAAGCCACGTAAAACATGCAAAAGATAAAGTAGAAGCGTCTAACTTTATTTTGCAGGGGCTATGTGATATGGTCAAGGTAGGTTTATTAAAATTGTTTATAAACTGCGGGCGCCAAGAAGACCATGGCGCAATGGACTATATCACATTGCATTACATTTGATGTTTTGTGTGCATCTTATTTTGTGTGATTGTGTGTATAGTATACATTAGTTACACGGCGGTAGCTGAACAAGATGATCCCTTCAAAATACCACTAGTGTTCTCCCTCCAACGCGCACCACCAAGAAAGTTCTACGTTATGAGGCAGACCGTGATGATCGGGTGTCAGACATCTCGTCGTTCGCATACAGTGGGTGTAAGCCATGTTGCACAAGCGTCAGCGTGGAGGTCTTTGGTGGCGAGCCTAGTATACTCAGAGGTATGGCCTCGGAACAAGAAGACCGAAAGGTCGAGCACGAGTCACAAAATTGGTGTGGCGGACGATTTTGTCTACTCTTGAAGTTGTGCCGCCGGCTTTGATGATGAGGGGTGGTGCAATGGATGGGGGTCGTGTAATCGCTTAAACGACCAGGAGGGATGTTCGTTTGAGTGGGAGTTATGTTAGTTATTTTCTAAAATACTATAACTCAAAATTATTATGAACAAAGTCTTATGTTGTTGCAAATTCTATTGTAGATGTCTCGCCCCTCGTTTAACCTAGGTCTGTTCCTTGAGAAAGAAAAGCTTAAGACCAATGGGTCAAACTTCATGGCCTGGTTCCGCAACCTGAGGATCCTCCTCACTCCCCATAGGGTGGCCTACGTCATTGAGGCCGCCATAGGTGACCCTCCTGCAGATGATGCCTCTGAGGATGAGAAGAAGGTCTTCCAGACCCGATCGGAGGATTCTGCCTTTGTCCAGAGTGGCATGCTCTACGCCATGGAAGCCGACCTGTAGAAGCGCTTTGAGAAGATGAGCGCCTTTGAGATCATTTCGGATCTTAAGGCTGTCTTCGCGCCGCAGGCTAAGGCTGAGAGATATGAGGCTTCTGAGCTTTTCTTCTCAGCCAAGATGGAAGAGCATAGCAGTGTGAGCGAGCATGTAGTCAAGATGTATGGCTACGTTCAACGCCTGAATGCTCTGGAATGCAAGATTCCCGATGAGCTGGCGATTGACAGGGTGTTGCAATCGTTGCCGCCAAGCTACAAAGGCTTCGTCATGAACTACAACATGCAGGGCATGGCTAAGTCCCTGGGTGAAGTTTTCGTGATGCTCAAGACTGCTGAGGTAGAGATTAAGAAGGAGCACACGCTGTTGATGGTCAACAAGACCGTTGATTTCAAGAAGTCCGGTGGCAAGGGAAAGTAGAGCTGGAAGTCCCGGAGGGAGACAAAGTTGGCTGCCAAGCCCAAGACTAACAGGTCTGGTCCCAGAGCTAGCGTGGAGTGTTTCTACTTCAAGGGGAAGGGTCACTGGAAGCGCAACTGCCCCAAGTACCTGGAGGATAGGAAGTCTGGCAAGACGGTCGACAAAGAGCAAGGTATATTTGATAATCATGTTATAGATGTGTACCTTACATCCGCCCGGAGCAACACGTGGGTATTTGATACTGGTTCTGTTGCTCATATATGTAACTCTCAGGAGGAGTTACGGAATAGACGGCGGCTGGCGAAGGATGAGGTGACGATGCGCGTCGGCAACGGATCGAGAGTCGACGTGGTGGTTGTCGGCACGCTCCCTCTACATCTACCATCGGGATTAGTTTTGGTTTTAAATAAGTGTTATTTTATGCCATCCTTGAGTGTAAACATTATAAGTGGGTCTTGCCTGTTACAAGACGGTTATTCATTTAAATCAGTGTCAAGCAATTGTACTATTTATATGAATGATATCTTTTGTGTTGATGCTCCCGAGAATAACGGTTTATTCTTGTTGAATCTCAATCGTAGTACTCACATCCATAACATAGAAGCCAAACGGATTAAGTGTAGTGACGATACCGCCATGTATTTGTGGCATTGCCGTCTTGGTCATATTGGTGTAAAGCGCATGAAGCAACTCCACTCCGATGGAGTTTTGGACTCGTTGGATTTCGGATCCCTCGATACATGCGAACCATGCCTTATGGGCAAAATGACCAGGACACCGTTCAAAGGTTTCGTTGAACGGGCGTCGGATTTGTTGGGGATCATACATACAGATGTGTGTGGACCGATGAGCGTTTCGACACACAATGGTTATCGTTACTTCGTCACCTTCACTGATGACTTGAGTAGATACGGTTATATCTATTTGATGAAACACAAGTCTGAAACGTTTGAAAAGTTCAAAGAATTCCAGAGTGAAGTTGAGAATCAGCTTAATAGGAAAATCAAGCATCTCCGATCCGATCGCGGTGGAGAGTACTTGAGTTTTGAGTTTGGCACACATCTGAAGAGTTGTGGCATAGTACCCCAACTTACGCCAGCCGGAACGCCGCAGCGTAACGGCGTGTCCGAGCGACGTAATCGTACTCTACTGGATAGTGTCCGATCTATGATGTCTCTTACCGATCTGCCAGTGTCCTTCTGGGGTTATGCGTTAGAAACAGCCGCATTCATTTTAAATAGGGCTCCGTCCAAGTCCGTTGAAACGACGCCGTATGAATTATGGTATGGCCAAAAGCCTAAGTTATCGTTTCTGAAGGTTTGGGGTTGTGAGGCGTACGTTAAGAAACTACAACCCGACAAACTCGAACCGAAGTCGGAGAAAGTCGTCTTTGTAGGATATCCGCGGGAAACCGTTGGGTACACCTTCTACAACCAAGCTGAGGGCAAAACTTTTGTCGCGAAGACCGGTACCTTTCTAGAGAAGGAGTTTCTCGCGAAAGGAGTAAGTGGGAGGAAGGTAGGCCTCGATGAAATCGTTGATCCTGAACTCGAGATTCCGAGTGGCGCAACGGAAGCAATTCCGGAAACGTCCTCCGTGGAAGGAGTGGGAGAAACTGTCGAGGAAGATGTTCTACCTCGTAGGTCTGGTAGATCTCGGATCACACCAGAATGGTATGGCAACATGGTTTGCACCGTCATGCTAGTCGAGCAAGACGAACCTACGAACTACAAGGAGGCGATGGCGAGTCTAGAGTCCGAGAAACGGCTTGAAGCCATGAAATCCGAAATAGGATCCATGTATGATAACAAAGTGTGGACTTTGATGGATATTCCCGAAGGGCGCAAGGCCGTCGAGAATAAGTGGATCTTTAAGAAGAAGACTGATGTTGATGGTAATGTGACCGTCTATAAGGCTCGGCTTGTCGCAAAGGGTTTTCGACAAGTTCATGGAATTGACTACGATGAAACTTTTTCACCGGTAGCGATGCTTAAGTCTATTCGGATTTTGTTAGCGGTAGCTGCCTACTATGATTATGAAATCTGGCACATGGACGTCAAAACGGCCTTCCTAAATGGAAACATTGAGGAAGAGTTGTACATGGTACAGCCGGAAGGTTTTGTTGATCCAGGAAATGCTAACAAGGTGTGCAAGGTTCAGCGATCCATCTATGGATTGAAGCAGGCATCTCGGAGCTGGAATCTTCGCTTTGATGAGGTAATCAAAGGTTTTGGATTTATCCAGAATGTGGAAGAGACCTGTATTTACAAGAAAATGAGTGGGAGCTCGATTGTGTTCTTAGCACTGTATGTTGACGACATATTGCTGATTGGGAATGATGTGAAACTTCTGAATAGCATGAAGGAATATTTAAACAGTAAATTTTCCATGAAGGACTTAGGAGAAGCTGCGTATGTTTTAGGCATAAAAATCTATCGCGATAGATCAAGGCGCCTATTAGCACTAAGTCAGAGTACTTATCTTGATAAAATACTAAAGCGTTTCCGTATGGAGAAGGCAAAGAAGGGTTCTCTGCCGGTTATTAAGAATAAGATATTGCGTAACGCGCAGTGTCCGGTGACGGAGCTGGGTAAGGCCGAAATGACGAAACATCCTTATGCTTCAGCCATAGGATCGATCATGTATGCAATGTTGAGTACTAGACCGGATGTGGCATTAGCTCTAAGTTTGACAAGCCGGTTCCAGAGTAATCCTGGAATGCCGCATTGGGTAGTTGTTAAGAGCATTCTTAAGTATCTCAATAAGACAAAGGAAATGTTCCTTGTGTATGGTGGCTGCGATGAAGAACTTGGCGTAACAGGTTACGTAGATGCAATTTTTTGCTCAGACCCCGATGACTATAAGTCACAGACAGGTTACGTGTTCAAGGTGAATGGAGGCGCCGTGTGCTGGAGAAGTGGGAAGCAACCCATAGTCGCACAATCTACAATGGAGTCGGAGTATATCGCTGCTTGCGAAGCCGCGAATAAAGTTGTGTGGCTGAGGAAGTTCGTCATCGAACTTGGAGTGTTCCCGAGCGTGCAAGACCCCGTGATCCTCTTCTGCAACAATACGGGTGCCATTGCGAACGCTAAGGAGCCAAGGTCTCACTCCACCGCCAAACACATTCTCCGACGCTTCCATGTGATACGTCAGTACGTACAAGGAGGCGATGTGAAGATTTGCAAAGTGCATACGGATCTGAATGTGGCAGATCCGCTGACGAAGCCTCTTCCGCTTGATAAGCATGAAAAGCACCAGTTAGCTATGGGTGTTAAGCTTTTACCAAGTTGTAATCTAGATTAAGTTGTACTCTAGTGCAAGTGGGAGACTGGAGGAGATATGCCCTAGATGCAATTAATAAAGTGTATTCTTTATCATATCTCGTTTGTTCATAATAGGTTTTTGTGTCATGCTAGAACCGTATTAAGCGGAAACATTAATGCGGGTGTGATACGTAAACAACCAGGTCCCTAGTAGCCTCTACTAAGACTAGTTTCGTTGCGCGATTGATGATCGAGGTTTCCCGGTCATGGGGCATGGCGCCGGTCGGCAATGAGAGTCATATCGCTAGAGAACGATGTGATGGACATACCCAGATTTGGAGAACATAGTCGTTACGCCTTTGACCGTGAGATCAACTCTTATTGTTATTCCTGAAAAATACTTTGATTGCACCAAACGTCGTATCTTGTTTAGTATGACAATAACGGTGATACTTTTGGGTATTGGAAAGGAGTAGTTGAGACGAGGGGTCAAGAGCGGGATTTGCCAGTCCGCATAGCAGGATAGATACTCTCGGGCCCACTCGGTGAGATCATGTCTAATGAGCTTGCAAGCATGTGACTAGGTCACGGAGACATGAGATCATGAACGAGTAGAAGATAGCATCGTCGGTAACGAGGTCGGGATTAGGTATGGAGATATCTATGGAACGACGCTCGGACGTGCTAAGTATCGCTATGGCAAAAGGTTTAAGACTTTACGTTCAGGTTTGATAGATGAAAGTCATTCGTTATATCACAGGGATTAATTCATGGGGTCCAGGCCTACGAGTTAGTCGTTGATCATTGAGGAGTCTTGATCATACATGTTATTATATCGAACCGCTAGGGTAACACACTTAAGGGGTTTCGACAAGACAACCGGAAAGGAAGGAGATCACCGGGAGCGTCCCGGGAGGGGTTCGATGGAGATCGGGCATCGCCGAAAGAGTTTTCAGAGCTAGGAAAAATTATATATATTATGTTTGATATTAATTAGTGTAATTAATATGCAAATAGGATTTTATATATTTATTTTCGAATTTATTTAGGCTGATTTCCCTAAATGGGCCTTCTGGTCGAAAGAAGGCCCAAGAGGGGAAAATTCCCAAGGGGAATTCGGTGGGGGCTTGGGGGCCGACCCAAGTGGGCCAAGGGGCCCACTAGGGGGCCGGCGCACCCAGCCATGCCGCACCAGGCATGTGGGGGTTAGTCCCACATTGCCTGGTTAGCAAGTTGGCTCCCCCCTGGGAGCCTATATAAGAAGGGGGACCCCTGGCCTTTTAATTCACCAATTAATTTCCGATTTCTCTCTCGATCTCGTGGTTCCCAAGTTGGAGCCCCGCCGAGCTGAGTGTAACAGCCCTACTGTAACTTTCCTTTTGGTGTGCTTTAAAATTGCTGAATCATGTCATCATTCCATAATTGGTTGCTTTTAATTAAATATGTCTCCCAAATGTTTTCCAAATTTAAATTCTTTTTGAATTCAAATGCGTTCAAATAAATTCATTTGAAGTTTCAAATTATTTATAATTAACCAAATAGATATTAATATTTCTAATTTGAAACTAGCAAAAATTGCTCAAAAGTTTTTATGAGGTTCCTTTCTGTTTTGTTTTGAAAAATACAAAAACAGGAAAGTTTTAAAAAAGGAAAAACAAAACCAGAACAAAAAAAAAATGTGGGGAGGGAGCTCCAGGCCGAACTGGGCCACTCCCTGGCCCAGCAAACCCCAGCCCGGCCCGTTTTCTTCTTCCTCTTCCCTCCGTACACCTTTCCAGCGTGGAGGAGCAGAGAAGCCATGGCGATGAGCCTCTGCAACTCGCCCCCACGCCGAGCCCCTCTGCCACCTCCTCCCTCTCTCTCTTTAAATCGACCGGAACCCTAAACCTAGCCCCCAAACTTTCTCCTCCCCCGCCGCCGCACGCTCTGCTCCACGCAACGCCGTCGCCATGGCCGTCGGGCCCGAGCTCGCATACGCCTGACGCCGGCCTCTCCTGCTTCAGCGACGCGCCAGGGGCTGCGCCGCCGACCTCCTCTTCACCCTCGACGCGAGCAGGACGGACGGGAGGCACCCCTGCTTCTTCTTCTTCCTTCCACGACGCCGCACGACCGAGCTTCTTCCCCGACACAGACGAGCCGCTCCCGACCTCCCCGCGCCTCCGCGACTCGCCACCGACCTCCCTCGGTGAGCCGCCGTCGGAAACCCCTCCTTCCCCCTTCTTTTTCGTCTCGGAACGCCGGAGCTCTCCCCTGCGCCGGCGAGCACGCCTCGGACCGCCGGCGTCGACCACCAACTCCACCTCCCCGCGTCTTCTTTCTTCGGCCTGGGCACAAAAACGAGCCCCCGAGCGATTCCTGCACCCTAGCGCACACACACCGCAGCCACAGCGCCGCTCCTAGGAGGTCGTCGGCGTCGTTTTTCCGGCCGCCGCGCGCTGTGTCCTCTGCAGGTCGTCAGGCACCGATGGATCTTCAGTTTCGTCAGTTAACCGATTGCCGTACCTGTTAAAAAGAGCGTTTCCGTTTCCCTGTCAACAACACGCACCAGCTCCAGTGGTTAACACCACCGATCCATACACGCCGCGCGCGCGAGTTCGAATCCCCCCCGGGCGCAGTGGTAAATGCCCCATTTTTGCGCCGCCCACTGACAGGCCTGGCCCACCGGTCAGCGACCGGCCAGGCCGGCGCAGTCCAGTGAGCGCCACGCTGGCGCTGGCCCCGCCTGGCAGTGGCTGGGTATGCCCCCGCTGCGGTGAGAAAAGTCCGGGGCTTTGTCTTTTTGCACCGAAGCCCCTTCCTTTCTGTTTTTGCACAGAGGACCTCCTCTGCTAGTTTTCTTTCACGGATAAGTCCTCGGGTTTTACAGAACCACCCCTACACTTATAAACTGCATAACTTTTAATTTATAACTCCAAATTAAATAAACTTTATATGTTTTTATATCAGAAAAATATAATAAACATTAATATCTTATTCTTATGTCATTTTGCATCATTTATTTTAAATGCTTATTTTAAATTAACAAATGCAATTAATTAATTAAATATGGGGTATGAGGGTAATAATTATATAATGCCCTAATTCCATTTAATATGCTCATCCCCTTTTATACCATATCTTGCCATGCTATTAAATATTTAATTTGAGTTAAAAAATAAATCACTTGCAATTAAATACTAAATATGGAAGGTGTTGAGCAATTAATGCCTATTCCATTTAAATTAATTTGATCACCACACCTGCTATATGTGAAGTAACATTTAAAGTGTTGGATACACAAATAACTTGCAACCTAATCTTTTGCCGGGATTTCATCCCCGCTTTAATATGACCTAATCATCGCATACCATGTCGCATCATCATTTGTTTGCGCATTTCTCTGTATTGATTATTGTTTCCTATTGTTTGTGTTTGGCTCTCTTTGGGTAGACGACGACGTGTCTGCTGCGAGTACCTACGACACCGAGGTTCCAGCTATCGTGCCAGGCTACGAGCTGCCAGGCAAGCTTTTGCTAACCGGTTACACGATTGTCGGGTTTTCATTCCTGCCTTTTGATCTATGCTATCCTAGTTATCGATTCTTGAATTGCGATCCCATCACATGTTTATCCTGCAGCCTATACAGCTATATCCCCACAACCCATAACCCCTTGCATGTTTATCTGTTAGCCTTTGCGAGTCGTAGTGCATGCTTAGGATTGGTTGAGCGAGTCGTTCCTTTGTCTTTATCTCATATGCTTAGTATGATATTTTTGTTCTACTATAATAAACTGCTGTATTATTTTTGGGGTTCTATAATTAAAAGATAAGGCACCAGGCGGAAGGCCTTGCGAGGTGTTTTGTTCTGCTCAGTGTCGACCTAGGAACTGAGATTTTGTCCTCGGATCCAATTTTGAGCGCACTAACCACTTGTGGGTGGCCCAATGGAGCCCCCCTCGACTTTGAACGGATCCGCAGCTCGTCCATGTGCCGCAAGTAGTTCGGGTTTTCCATTTGCTCATATGCATGTGCATGATGATGATGATCGATGAGAGGGTACTTGTTACGGGGGGTCATATAGGGGTGGTGCGTACGTAGCGGACAGTTCCTACTGTGGTTTGAGCCGCATGGTGCGCAGGCATAAACTAATGAGTCCGCAATTGAGATTCGGCCGGACTCCTGACGCGGGTAACAACTCATATGGGTGGCACTTGGACTTGCTGTAGTGAAGGAATGAGTCGTGTTGAGAGGCCTTAGCGGGTTGATCATGCGAGTATGGGTACTGTAGTGCACCCCTGCAGGGTATAATCTTATCGATGAGCCGTGTCCACGGTTATGGACGACTTTGGTGATGATGCTGGCTAACAAGATCTAGACAACTTACACCTAATCATTATTAATTAATGTGACTAGTAATATAGTATTAATTACATCCTAAATGGTAACTAAAAATTGTTAAGTGTGAGTTTTCCCGGATTGCTTCCTCATACTTGGTTGAGGGGGTTAATTCGAGAATGGGTTATGACTGGTGTCAGTTGTAGGTGGATATTTAAACGCTCTCTTATCCCTCTCTGATTAGACGGAAGTTTAGCGTGTCTCTTTAGTTTGCTAGAGCTGCTGCCGCTAAGTACACTTACCCCCATATTTTGGGAATCTTACAGTTTTGTAACCGGTTAGCCTAAGTTTGATCGATACGCTTCGGTGTATTGACCCGTTCGCGGGCTGTGGTTTTTCTGCAGTTGAGGATCCTTCACTCGACCAGTTGGGTGGATACTACGTGGAGTTCGACGACGAGAGCTACGACGAGTAGTTAGAGTTCCCCTGGGCTACTTCCTGGTGGACTGCGTGGATGGGCTTTCTTTTTCGTTTCGGCCTTGAGCCCTTTGCTTCTTGTCTGTACTCAGACCGGTGTGTTTCCGCTGCATGATGTAATGTTGGGACATGTGTCCTCTGATTGGTGCCATTTGATATATTTTTGCTCAGTGAGAGCTTTTGGATATTGTTTCCTTTCTTTGTGTCTTAGGTTTATTCTGTGGTTTCAACCTGTTAAAAATCCGACTCGTATACCATGTGTGTATGGTTGAAGTATACGAGTTGGAAGACTTTTTTGGGTCTTGCGTGCACAATCTGGAAACGTACGTGACGTTGGGATCGCCAAGAACTGTCGGCCGATGATCCATTCCGAGCATGGCCTGATGGTTTTTCTGGGAGTGGTAACCCCAGTATGTTCTTGGTTGTGTGGCCCAACCGGTACGTTTCGTTTGTGTAGCTTGTATTCAGGGTCTGACAGTTGGTATCAGAGCTTAAACGCCCTCAGGTTCCCTTCTACTGGTCGTTGTTTGAGTCTAGAAAAATATTTTGTAGTTATCAGGAAATCTTAAACGTGAGAGTAGGAATTATGTTCTTTTACTTCTTTCCCCACCCACCCTCCCTGTTCTTCTGGTAAGGAAGTGTTACGATAATTCCCTTCTCACCTTAATTTTAAAATTTAGGACATCACGTGTTCTAGGTTTTCCGTAGTACCATAGTTGCAGGTGGTTTGTGTCGTTTTGGTGGTTATCAACTTCTTCGGCTATGTTCAGTTTCAATCTCGAATCAATCAGTGGTTGTTCTATCTTTCTCTGGTTTTCATCTCATTTTCATTGTACAATTCGTTCTGTGCAATCAATCCTTTTGTTTCCGGAGGCTAACTTCTACTCCAAACTGCTATGTAGATGGCGCACTATCAGGTGGTGCGTAAGACCCACTGTGAGCAGACTACCGGTTACCCGAAGCTTCTCACAAGCATGGTTGACTATGTCGGTTTCAGCTACCTCCCGGAGTACCAGGTGTCCGAGATCCCCAGAGATTACGGACAGACCTTCTACAGAGCTACTGTTTGGATCAGCGGAGATGATGGTGATACTGCGCACAAGCACGTTGCTGAGGCTTCCACTGTGGACATGGCAGTACACTTGGCAGCTTACGATGCAGCGCTGGCTCTGCGCAGGGAATACTACTGCTTCAACGACCATCCATTCTGCTACGTTCCGTACTACCCCTACACGGACTCTCAGTACGAGCTCGTGGCTCTGGACATGACCGCTCAGTTTGGCCAGTCTTCAGACTCAGTTGCTGGGACTCTACGCTTGGAGATAGCAGCACTCCGTCAGCAGCTGCACCGGGCACTCTCTCACCTGGGGCAGTATGACAGGGGGAACGTCACACCAGACGCTTTCCCGAGGTTCCAGCTCGCTTTTCCGAGTCGTCTGTCTGCTGTGGGTGGATACATTCCAGAGCGGGGTCCTCTGATCACTACTGATCCAGACCACGTTGGACCACTACTGTACGGGACACAGACGCCAGATGCCTACTCCGTTCAGTTGCGACGCATTGTGCGAGACCACCGCTTGTACTGCGATCGTCGCTACACCCATCGCAGCAGCCTAGTTTCGTCTTCTGAGGGAAGCGAGAGCTAGTCTTCGAGTTGTATCTTTTCCTTGTTGTAGTAGCTATCCTTTGTATTGAAACCGTGTTGGTTGTACGGATGGTTAACTTTGTACTAGTAGCTGTCCTTGTAGTACTGAAACCATGGTGGTTGTACTGATGGCTAACTAAGTGTATGGTTATGAACCTTTGTTATGAGAAGCTTATCCTTGTTATCCTACAGTTTGCAACTGTTTTTCTGAACAAGAATTCGACTTCCAAGTTTTCCATGGCTTTGCGTATCTTGTCGCTGTTCTAATATCCAATGTCTCCAGGATGACGAACACCAGGAACAACCGCAATGCGGAGGACGCACCACCACCGCCTCCAATCACGGAGTTGCTTGGTCAGATGACCCAAGTTTTGGCTCAAATGGCCGAGAACCAAGTCTCTCAGAACAACAACGGGCATCGCAGTGAAGGCAATGCACGTGTGACCATCAAGGACTTCCTCGGTCTGGGCCCAAGGAACTTCGCTTCCCCCACTGAGCCGCTGGAAGCTGATGATTGGCTTCGCGAGATGGAAAGGACCCTTGCTATCGCCCACGTGGCTGAGCATGACAAGGTGCCTTACGTGTCCTACCTGCTTAGGGGCAAATCTGCCTCATGGTGGGAAAACTTCCAGGCTATGAGAGCTCCCGGGGTGGTTACCACTTGGGGAGATTTCAGGGCAGCCTTCCTGCGCCACCACATCCCAGAAGGTCTCATGGACAGGATGCGCGAGCAGTTTAACTCGCTGACGCAAGGCAAGATGGACGTGATGGAGTACAATGGCGAGTTCAATCGCCTTGCTCGTTACGCTGGAGATGAGGTGAACACTGAGGCCAAGAAGATGGCCAAGTTCCGCAAGGGTTTCAACCCCGCGCTTAAGTACAAGCTGAACCTCGTCAAGGCCGACAACTTCGAGGACCTCGTCAACATCGCGCTCAATGAGGAGCATGGGCGCAAGGTCTTCGAGGAGTCGCGCAAGCACTCTCGTGAGACCAACTCTTCTTCGTCGTCAATCGCCGCCACTCCTGCTCAGAAGCGTCGGCTCTGGGTGCCTAACAGCGCCTTCGCACGAGCTACCTACGTGCCAGGACCTCCAGGACTCGCGCCTCGCCCACCGAACCGGGCTCTAGCTATGAGGGGTTTCGGAGGACCGCCAAGGCCAACAGGCGCTCGCCCCAACGTGACCTGCTACCAGTGCGGAAAACCGGGCCACTACTCCAACAACTGCCCGGAGACCCGTACACTTCCTCCACCACCTCGCCCTTCTCCAACTCAGGCGATGGTCCGCGCACCTGCCCCGACTAGGCCTTTCGTCCCCAACACCAGGCCTCCGGCACGTGCTGCGCGGGTGAACCACATCAGCGCTGAGGAAGCAGAAGAAGCTCCAGAAGTTGTTCTTGGTACACTTCCTGTCAACTCTATCTCTTCTAGAGTGTTGTTTGATACAGGAGCATCTCATTCTTTCGTATCAGTGGGCTTTGCGGATTTACATGGGCTAATTCTCGATCCTCTACCCAAAAACATCGCGGTTACTTCTCCCGGTATGCAAATGACTTCTTCCAAGATAAGCCACGACAACGAAATCCAAATTGGAGGCCATATCTTCTTGGCATCTCTAATAATTCTCGGCAATTCTGATATTGATGTCATTCTGGGCATGGATTGGTTGAAGGCCAATCAAGCTAAGATAGACTGTTCCACAAAGACTGTAACTCTTTCTCATCCTTCTGGACAGATAGTCTATTCTCCAAACCAAACCTCTTCAGCTCAGCTTTTCGCTCTCAATGTTGATCCTCTTCCTTCCATAGAAGCTATTCCGGTGGTCCGAGACTTTCCTGACGTCTTTCCTGAAGAATTACCAGGTATGCCACCTGACAGAGCCGTCGAGTTCGTTATTGAACTAGAACCGGGCACTGCTCCTATCTCCAAACGTCCTTACAAGATGGGCCCCAAAGAACTGGCTGAGCTTAAGTAACAGCTAGAGGAGTTGGAAAGGAAAGGTCATATTCAACCTAGTACTTCTCCTTGGGGTTGTCCTACTCTGTTTGTCAAAAAGAGGGACACGACGGAGCGACTGGTTGTTGACTACCGTCCTCTGAACAAGAAAACCATCAAGAACAAGTATCCTCTCCCTCGCATCAACGATCTGTTCGATCAACTGGCTGGTGCTAAGGTTTTCTCCAAGTTGGACTTGCGGTCAGGTTATCACCAGATCAAGATCCGCAAAGAAGACATTCCAAAGACAGCTTTCACCACTCGTTATGGTCTCTACGAATACACTGTCATGTCTTTTGGTCTCACAAATGCTCCGGCGACTTTCTCACGTCTCATGAACTTCGTTTTCATGGAATACCTCGATAAGTTCGTGGTAGTCTATCTCGATGACATTCTTATCTATTCCAAAACCGAGGAAGAACACGGAGAACATCTACGTCTTATCTTGTTGAAACTCCGAGAACACCGTCTCTACGCCAAGTTCTCCAAGTGTGAATTCTGGCTTCCTAAAGTATCCTACCTTGGTCATGTCATCTCTTCTGAAGGCATTTCTGTGGATCCAGAAAAAGTGAAGGCCATTGTTGAATGGTTGCCTCCTACATCGGTGAAACAAGTCAGGAGTTTCCTTGGCATGGCTAGCTATTGCCGTCGATTTGTTGAGAACTTCTCCAAAATCGCTAAGCCTCTCACCGATCTCACAAGGAAGGATAGAAAGTTTCTTTGGACTCCAAAGTGTGATGAGAGTTTCAATCTCTTGAAAGCTAAACTCACTTCTACTCCTGTTCTAGTTGGTCCAGACACTTCCAAACCTTTCCAAATATTCTGCGATGCATCTCTTCAAGGACTAGGCGCAGTCCTCATGCAAGAGCGCAAAGTTGTGGCTTATGCATCTCGCTAGTTGCAGCCTCATGAGCTCAACTATCCTACACATGATCTTGAACTTGCAGCAATCATGTATGCTCTCAAGGCTTGGAGACCTTACTTGTTGGGGCACAGCTGTGAGATCTTCACTGATCACAAGAGTCTCAAATATCTCTTCACTCAACCAGACTTGAACCTCAGGCAAACAAGGTGGCTTGAGAAGCTCTCAGATTACGATCTTACCATCTCTTACACTCCAGGCAAAGCTAATGTAATGGCTGATGCTCTCAGTCGCAAGTCATATTGCAACAACCTCATGGTCGAGGACATCCAACCTCCTATTCATGAAGAATTCAAGAAACTCAACCTTCAAGTGGTTCCCTCTGGTTACCTTGCAAACTTGGTTGCCACTCCTACACTTGAGGATAAGATCCGTGCCGCACAGTTGCGTGATTCTGGTGTCAAGAATATCAAAGACAACATTGGCAAGGACAAGTACAAGAGTTTCTCTCTCGATGACAAGGGTACCTTGCTGTTTGAAGAACGCATTGTAGTGCCTAAACTTGACAGCTTAAGAGAACTCATTCTCAAGGAGGCTCATGATACTCCGCTTTCTATTCACCCTGGCAGCACAAAGATGTACCAGGATCTCAAGTCAATCTATTGGTGGACCAGGATGAAGCGTGAAATTGCTCGCTATGTGTCTCATTGTGATGTTTGCTGTCATGTCAAGGCAGTTCATCAGAGACCACCTGGACTTCTTCAACCACTGCAAATTCCTGATTGGAAATGGGACAAGATCGAGATGGACTTCGTTACTGGGTTTCCAAAGTCCAAGAAAGGCAACGATGCAATCTTTGTTGTCATTGATCGTCTCTCCAAAGTGGCTCACTTCTTTCCAGTCAAAGAGACAGTATCAGCTAGTCAGTTGGCAGAACTCTATATGATAAGACTGGTTCCTTTACATGGTGTTCCTTTGGCAATAAGCTCAGATCGTGGAAGTATCTTCACTTCTCGATTTTGGGATAGCTTTCAGAAAGCCTTGGGTACTAAACTTCTGTTCAGCACAGCTTACCATCCGCAGACAAGTGGACAGGTTGAAAGAGTAAACCAAATTCTGGAAGATATGCTCAGAGCTTGTGTTATCTCCTTTGGCATGAAATGGGAGGATTGCCTTCCGTATGCTGAGTTCTCCTACAACAACAGCTTCCAAGCAAGCCTAGGCATGGCTCCATTTGAAGCTCTCTATGGCCGCAAATGTAGAACTCCTCTCAATTGGTCTCAAGCTGGTGAACGTCCATTCTTTGGGCCGGATATTATCCAGGAGGCTGAAGAAAAGGTTCGCATCATTCGTGACAATCTGAAGATTGCCCAGTCTCGGCAGAAAAGCTATTATGATAGCAAGCACAGGGACATGGTCTATGCACCTGGTGATCAAGCTTACCTTCGTGTCACTCCTCTGAGAGGCACGCAACGCTTTGGCATCAAAGGCAAACTCGCTCCGCGTTATGTTGGGCCTTTCAACGTTCTTTCAAGACGTGGTGAATTGGCTTACCGTCTGGAACTTCCTCCAAACCTCTCCAAAGTGCACGATGTCTTCCACGTGTCACAACTCAAGAAGTGCTTCAAAGATCCAGGTCGTGCAGTTGATCATGGATCAATTGAACTTCGAGAAGATCTCT
This sequence comes from Poa annua, assembly GCA_026929855.1. NCBI lineage: Eukaryota > Viridiplantae > Streptophyta > Magnoliopsida > Poales > Poaceae > Poa > Poa annua. The sequence continues at coordinate 683,869 of CM049428.1, read as the reverse complement.
CTTATGTGGAACAACCGATTCGCATTCTTGACGAAGCTGAACGTCGCACCCGTAACAACACTGTCAAGTTCTACAAGGTTCAATGGTCTCATCATTCTGACAAGGAAGCTACATGGGAACGTGAAGACCATCTCCGTGCCGAATACCCCAATCTCTTTGTTGCTCCATGAAGAATCTCGGGGCGTGATTCCTTTGAGGGGGGGAGTGTTGTAACAGCCCTACTGTAACTTTCCTTTTGGTGTGCTTTAAAATTGCTGAATCATGTCATCATTCCATAATTGGTTGCTTTTAATTAAATATGTCTCCCAAATGTTTTCCAAATTTAAATTATTTTTGAATTCAAATGCGTTCAAATAAATTCATTTGAAGTTTCAAATTATTTATAATTAACCAAACTAGATATTAATATGTCTAATTTGAAACTAGCAAAAATTGCTCAAAAGTTTTTATGAGGTTCCTTTCTGTTTTGTTTTGAAAAATACAAAAACGGGAAAGTTTTAAAAAAGGAAAAACAAAACCAGAACAAAAAAAAATGTGGGGAGGGAGCTCCAGGCCGAACTGGGCCACTCCCTGGCCCAGCAAACCCCAGCCCGGCCCGTTTTCTTCTTCCTCTTCCCTCCCTACACCTTTCCAGCGTGGAGGAGCAGAGAAGCCATGGCGATGAGCCTCTGCAACTCGCCCCCACGCCGAGCCCCTCTGCCACCTCCTCCCTCTCTCTCTTTAAATCGACCGGAACCCTAACCCTAGCCCCCAAACTTTCTCCTCCCCCGCCGCCGCACGCTCTGCTCCACGCAACGCCGTCGCCATGGCCGTCGGGCCCGAGCTCGCATACGCCTGACGCCGGCCTCTCCTGCTTCAGCGACGCGCCAGGGGCTGCGCCGCCGACCTCCTCTTCACCCTCGACGCGAGCAGGACGGACGGGAGGCACCCCTGCTTCTTCTTCTTCCTTCCACGACGCCGCACGGCCGAGCTTCTTCCCCGACACAGACGAGCCGCTCCCGACCTCCCCGCGCCTCCGTGACTCGCCACCGACCTCCCTCGGTGAGCCGCCGTCGGAAACCCCTCCTTCCCCCTTCTTTTTCGTCTCGGAACGCCGGAGCTCTCCCCTGCGCCGGCGAGCACGCCTCGGACCGCCGGCGTCGACCACCAACTCCACCTCCCCGCGTCTTCTTTCTTCGGCCTGGGCACAAAAACGAGCCCCCGAGCGATTCCTGCACCCTAGCGCACACACACCGCAGCCACAACGCCGCTCCTAGGAGGTCGTCGGCGTCGTTTTTCCGGCCGCCGCGCGCTGTGTCCTCTGCAGGTCGTCAGGCACCGATGGATCTTCAGTTTCGTCAGTTAACCGATTGCCGTACCTGTTAAAAAGAGCGTTTCCGTTTCCCTGTCAACAACACGCACCAGCTCCAGTGGTTAACACCACCGATCCATACACGCCGCGCGCGCGAGTTCGAATCCCCCCCGGGCGCAGTGGTAAATGCCCCATTTTTGCGCCGCCCACTGACAGGCCTGGCCCACCGGTCAGCGACCGGCCAGGCCGGCGCAGTCCAGTGAGCGCCACGCTGGCGCTGGCCCCGCCTGGCAGTGGCTGGGTATGCCCCCGCTGCGGTGAGAAAAGTCCGGGGCTTTGTCTTTTTGCACCGAAGCCCCTTCCTTTCTGTTTTTGCACAGAGGACCTCCTCTGCTAGTTTTCTTTCACGGATAAGTCCTCGGGTTTTACAGAACCACCCCTACACTTATAAACTGCATAACTTTTAATTTATAACTCCAAATTAAATAAACTTTATATGTTTTTATATCAGAAAAATATAATAAACATTAATATCTTATTCTTATGTCATTTTGCATCATTTATTTTAAATGCTTATTTTAAATTAACAAATGCAATTAATTAATTAAATATGGGGTATGAGGGTAATAATTATATAATGCCCTAATTCCATTTAATATGCTCATCCCCTTTTATACCATATCTTGCCATGCTATTAAATATTTAATTTGAGTTAAAAAAATAAATCACTTGCAATTAAATACTAAATATGGAAGGTGTTGAGCAATTAATGCCTATTCCATTTAAATTAATTTGATCACCACACCTGCTATATGTGAAGTAACATTTAAAGTGTTGGATACACAAATAACTTGCAACCTAATCTTTTGCCGGGATTTCATCCCCGCTTTAATATGACCTAATCATCGCATACCATGTCGCATCATCATTTGTTTGCGCATTTCTCTCTATTGATTATTGTTTCCTATTGTTTGTGTTTGGCTCTCTTTGGGTAGACGACGACGTGTCTGCTGCGAGTACCTACGACACCGAGGTTCCAGCTATCGTGCCAGGCTACGAGCTGTCAGGCAAGCTTTTACTAACCGGTTACACGATTGTCGGGTTTTCATTCCTGCCTTTTGATCTATGCTATCCTAGTTATCGATTCTTGAATTGCGATCCCATCACATGTTTATCCTGCAGCCTATACAGCTATATCCCCACAACCCATAACCCCTTGCATGTTTATCTGTTGGCCTTTGCGAGTCGTAGTGCATGCTTAGGATTGGTTGAGCGAGTCGTTCCTTTGTCTTTATCTCATATGCTTAGTATGATATTTTTGTTCTACTATAATAAACTGCTGTATTATTTTTGGGGTTCTATAATTAAAAGATAAGGCACCAGGCGGAAGGCCTTGCGAGGTGTTTTGTTCTGCTCAGTGTCGACCTAGGAATTGAGATTTTGTCCTCGGATCCAATTTTGAGCGCACTAACCACTTGTGGGTGGCCCAATGGAGCCCCCCTCGACTTTGAACGGATCCGCAGCTCGTCCATGTGCCGCAAGTAGTTCGGGTTTTCCATTTGCTCATATGCATGTGCATGATGATGATGATCGATGAGAGGGTACTTGTTACGGGGGGTCATATAGGGGTGGTGCGTACGTAGCGGACAGTTCCTACTGTGGTTTGAGCCGCATGGTGCGCAGGCATAAACTAATGAGTCCGCAATTGAGATTCGGCCGGACTCCTGACGCGGGTAACAACTCATATGGGTGGCACTTGGACTTGCTGTAGTGAAGGAATGAGTCGTGTTGAGAGGCCTTAGCGGGTTGATCATGCGAGTATGGGTACTGTAGTGCACCCCTGCAGGGTATAATCTTATTGATGAGCCGTGTCCACGGTTATGGACGACTTTGGTGATGATGCTGGCTAACAAGATCTAGACAACTTACACCTAATCATTATTAATTAATGTGACTAGTAATATAGTATTAATTACATCCTAAATGGTAACTAAAAATTGTTAAGTGTGAGTTTTCCCGGATTGCTTCCTCATACTTGGTTGAGGGGGTTAATTCGAGAATGGGTTATGACTGGTGTCAGTTGTAGGTGGATATTTAAACGCTCTCTTATCCCTCTCTGATTAGACGGAAGTTTAGCGTGTCTCTTTAGTTTGCTAGAGCTGCTGCCGCTAAGTACACTTACCCCCATATTTTGGGAATCTTACAGTTTTGTAACCGGTTAGCCTAAGTTTGTTCGATACGCTTCGGTGTATTGACCCGTTCGCGGGCTGTGGTTTTTCTGCAGTTGAGGATCCTTCACTCGACCAGTTGGGTGGATACTACGTGGAGTTCGACGACGAGAGCTACGACAAGTAGTTAGAGTTCCCCTGGGCTACTTCCTGGTGGACTGCGTGGATGGGCTTTCTTTTTCGTTTCGGCCTTGAGCCCTTTGCTTCTTGTCTGTACTCAGACCGGTGTGTTTCCGCTGCATGATGTAATGTTGGGACATGTGTCCTCTGATTGGTGCCATTTGATATATTTTTGCTCAGTGAGAGCTTTTGGATATTGTTTCCTTTCTTTGTGTCTTAGGTTTATTCTGTGGTTTCAACCTGTTAAAAATCCGACTCGTATACCATGTGTGTATGGTTGAAGTATACGAGTTGGAAGACTTTTTTGGGTCTTGCGTGCACAATCTGGAAACGTACGTGACGTTGGGATCGCCAAGAACTGTCGGCCGATGATCCATTCCGAGCATGGCCTGATGGTTTTCCTGGGAGTGGTAACCCCAGTATGTTCTTGGTTGTGTGGCCCAACCGGTACGTTTCGTTTGTGTAGCTTGTATTCAGGGTCTGACACTGAGGAAGGGGGAATCTCTTCCACCATAGCCCGCTGCCGCGCTGCTGGTGTTCTGGTCCAAGTCTTCCGCTGCTCGTCCTGGACTGGAGCTTCGGAGGCCGTCGTCTCCACCGTACGTGTGCGACTCCCTGCGAGGTCCTGCGCTAGCGGTACTCGGAAGCCTGCTTCCTCTACGCGACCTTGAGGTCGGCTTCGTCGGTCTTCATCGACAACGTTTGTGCGGGAACGTAATCCCCGCTTTCGGTCTACAAGGGTACGTATTCCGATCCCCGTTCGTACTACTATATCTGCATAGAATAGATCTTGGCATGCTTTTAGGATATCGTTGGTAGGAAATTTTTTGTTTTCTGCACACGATCCCCTTCAATCCTAACACGATCCGATCTGTAGCTCAGTGGTTGGGTTCCTGTGTTACCGCAGCGAGTGCGCGAGATCGACTCCCCGCGAGCGCGTTGACCAGGAAAAGCTCTCCTTTTGTTTTTCTCGTTTGCCTGCTGACATATTTGGCCCACCCGTCAGTGACCCACCGAGCCCGCATTTCACCCACACACCCGCACACGCCAGTGTGGCATCGGGTCCCGCAAGTCAGTCGCGCCGGTTGGGATCCCCTGCGGTGAAAAAAGTCCCAGAACCCAGAGACGCTGGGATAATTACCCAGAGCCCCCTGTAGTTGCTGATTTCTACCCAGAACACCTCCCCAGCACTGTTTCCTCACCAACAGGTCCCTGACATTTACAAAAACACCCCTAAAACTAAAATGTTAATAACTTTTAATTTATAACTCCAAATAAAATAATCTTTATATGTATTATTATCAGAAAAATGCAATGAATATTAATATGCCATTTGTATGCCATTTTGCATCTATTATTTTAATTGCTTAGTGTAATTTACTTACTGCACTTAAATAAATAAATATGGAATGTGTTGGGCTTTAATTAATTATTACCCTATTCCATTTAATTTAATTAGATCACCCATGTCATGTGTTGCCATGTTAATCAACATTTAATATTGATGAGTAAATAAATAACTTGCACCTAAATATTAATTGACGGGATTGCTTTCCCGCTTAATTTGGATTAAATGCATTTGTTATGCATCTTGCCATGTCATGCATCATTCTCGTATGATCATGCTGGATCTTTTGCCGTAGTTGTAAAATGCATTTTTTACGCTTCCAGTGTTTGTTGCTTCTTCGCGGATAAGACGTTGAGATGTGTGAGCAACGATAAGATCTGCTTCCATGCGGGATTCCAGGCAAGAAAAGTTTGCTTGTTTACCTATACATTGTCTTTCATTCCTGCCATTGATCTCTGCTACCCTAGTATTCGACTCTTTATTGCGATCCCATCACATGTTTATCCTGCAGCCTATACAACTTTATCCCCACAACCTATTACGTTTGTTTATCTGTTAGCCTTGCGAGTCGTAGCGCATGCTTAGAATTGGTTGTGCGAGTCCTCGGTTGGTCTTTTATTTCATATGCTTAGCATGATAGATTATTCTACCTTAATAAAATGTTGTATTATATTGGGGTATTATAATTAAAAGATAAGGCACCGGCGGAAGGCCTTGCGAGGTGCTTTGTTCTGCTAAGTGTCGACCTAGGAACTGAGATTTTGTTCTCGGATCCAATTTTGAGCGCACTAACCACTTGTGGGAGGCCCTATGGAGCCCCCCTCGACTTTGACTGGAACTTCAACTTGTCCGGGAGCCGCACCTAGTTCGGGTTTTCCATTTGTCTCATATGCATCGATACTAGTGTAGTATTTTACTTTGGCGGTGTGCCTTGTTACATGCATATAGGGCGCGGCCTGTTGGTGCGGAGGGGTGTGTCCTGCGGGAGTCCGCACCCTTTTGGCCGGGACCAGCATAGCTCCCGTGGCTCCTGGACTTGTTGCGGTGAAGGAAAAAAGTTGGGTTGAAAGGCCCTAATGTTTTTGACTGGGTTGATCATGCGAGTATGGGTCCAGTAGTGCACCCCTGCAGGGTATAATCTTATCGATGAGCCGTGTCCACGGTTATGGACGACTTGGTGATGATGCTGGCTAACAAGATCTAGACAACTTACACCTAATTAATGTTAATTAATTTGACTAGTAATATAGAATTACTTTCACAATAAATTATAAATAAAAACTGTTCAACGTGTGAGTTTCCCGAATTGCTTCCTCATACTTGGTTGAGGAGGTTAATTCGAGAATGGGTTATGATTGGTGCTAGGTGTAGATGTTTATCTTATACGCTCTCTTATCCCTCTCTAATTAAACGGAAGTTGTAGCGTGTCTCTTTAGGTTGCTAGTGCTGCTGCCGCTAAGTCCACCTCCCCTATATTTTGGGAGATAGTGTAGAAAGCAAGTCGGTTTTGCTTGCCAGGGAGTGCCCTGACCCTCTTTTGGGATGTGCTTTATGTGCAGTCAACAGCTTTGAAATCTGACGACGTTAGCTTGGGAATCCCTCCGGCTTGGTTGGGCAGGGATATGGCGCCATTGCTTATCTTCAGGACTCTTAGTCCAATTTGTATCTTATCCGTAGTCGGACACTATTTTGCTTCCGCTGTCATTTGAATCTTTGTATTGCATCATTTGTATTTTGACTCGTTCGAGTCGTTGTTGTAATTATATCTTCTGTTATATTTGTGGATGTATCGGAACTGTCGTAATGTTATCACAATTCCACCCACATAATGCGCATGTTTCGATGTGCACATTATATCTGGTGGGCGACCAAAAATCGTTATTATGCGGATTTCGGCGGAAGCGCTTAAATCTACATAGTACCGATTCTCGTGCGTCACATCATCATAAGGTGCTACTAAATGGAATGATCTTATCAACGTCCATGAACGTGAAATCATATACTCCCCTGACTTAAAAAAATGTCGGAGCTGATTTTTGTAAAATGTCAAGTATAGCTTAGTGTTATAATGCTATGACATTGGGTATTCTCATGTATAGCTTGGTCAAAATGTATTCAATATTCTTGAGAAGCGAATAGTTTTCAGTTTAAATTCCCATGAGCAGTTTGGTCCATGATGGGAAGTTTAAAGCATCAAACAACAGAGATTACAACATTCAACAAAACTCGACAGTTATCTAGTGTTGCTCCAGATGCAGATTCAAGAACAAGTAACAAATTCAGCAACATCAAGCATGTCATTTCCTGATTAAAGAAAATGTCCCTTCTCCACTCTTAAGTTCACACATTGCAGCGTGAACTGAAACACCAAAAGAGAATTAACTGCACTTCATGGAAACAACTACAATACTATAGAGACTGAGATCATAAAGCCTGTTAACATATACGTTCTGGAACCAATACAGTGAAACCCCTAAAAACGGAAATTTCACACTAAACCTTGCACTTTCATACACAGCCGGCTTGTTTGAGACTTATGGGCTGACGCACCTTCCCTTCAGTATCTTTTAATGTTGATTGAAAGCTCGATACCGTTTCCATCATATGGTACCTCGTCCTTGGGCAGAATTGCATTGTACCCCTTTCGGTAGCCCATCAGACAGTGATGAGCTTCTAATCTTGTAAATCGAGGTGTGGATATAGCCGGTCGTAGAGTGGCTGCACTTCATTTGACATTTGAAGTTGGGGTTCGTTGCCTTCGGTTCGATGCACACGACAGAGATAGCATAGCCAAATGGCTCTAGAGACAGGTTGAGTAACAAAATGTCCCTCTCTTCGGTACACAGAACGTGTAAGCCTGGTTGTGCGTGGAACTCAACATCTTTGTCGTAATTGATGGTTGTAAACGGTCACTTCGGTTCGATGCACTGCCAAGTCTTGGCACTCCGCTTGGCTTGATGGTGCCCCATCTTCGGCTCACATCACTCCTCCTCGCGATGCAAGATCATGACTGTGGCACAATACCTTCATGGCTTCATAACACGAAACCATGGAAGCAATTTTGCAAACACGTGGACTACAGATCAGGCGAACAGCGAATGGACAAGTGAAATGCAGGAAGGGAAGTTCGATCCTCGGACGATCGACGCGGGCACCGGCTGGAATCGAACGAAGAAGCAGACAGGGGTATCGCTACGTGGAAACCTCCCTTCGCGAAGGGCGATTCGGGCGTCGCTCGCTGCAGCGAGCCACGTGTCCCCTACGTCGCTGTACGAGGCCCCCGCGCGCAACTGCAAGTACACGATCCATGTCCTCGCGTACGAGCCCCGGGCTGCGTTGTACAACGTAAAGCTTGTACACGGCACACAGATTCAACCCATACATGCACACGGATTTACACGTACAATCATATAGATCTAGACGTACAACTATACAAACACAAACGTACAACAACATAAATCAGTTTGTACGTGCAGCAACTTCGACCGGGTTGTACAGCAACGGAGACCGCGTTGTACAGCAACGGAGACCGCGTTGTACAACAACAAAAACCGGGTTGTACAGCAACACACAGACCGGGTTGTACAGCAACATAGACGGGTTGTACAGCAACACAGGACATGTTGTACGTAGAAATACATTCGGGTTGTACAAACAACTACACGTAGCAAGTTGTACGTACAACTACAAAATTCAGTTTGTACGTACGACTACACTTAGGGTGTACAAAACATACACAATCCGAAATACAAAAAAAAAGTTTGTCGAAACCTATCAATATGGGATCTAGTTTTGAAGATCTCGACGCGAGGAGTTCAAAAGTGAAAACGGTTCGTAAATCGGATAAACGGTTCTCAAGATATTTTGTTTTTAAAAAATGAATCTCAAAATAAATGCATATACAACCCTCTGCCCACCACCAGGGAGCTGCCACTTGTCACCGCGTAGAGAAAAGGTGGGAGCAGAAACGAACGAAATTGCGACACTTGTCAGCATCAGAACGCACGCGCGTGGACCTTTGCGAAGGGAAGCCGGGAGCGCCTATTTGACGACCTGGTCGTGCGCTAATAGCGCACGACCACCTCTCCGCGAAATGGGCCGGCCCAATAACACTTCTTCCTTTCTTTTCAGTTTTTACAGAAAAAACATAATTTGAAAGATATTTGTATATGATTTTTTTTCAAAGTTGAACATTTTTTTAATTTAAACAGTTTTTTAATTTGAATAATTTTTCAAAATCTAAAACTTTTATTTTGAATAATTTTTAAATATGAACAATTTTCGTGTTTGAACAATTTTTCAAATCTAAAACCTTTCTAAATTTGAATAATTTTTATATTTAAACAATTTTCGTGTTTAACCAATTTTACAAGTCTAAAACCTTTCTAAATTTGAATAATTTTTATATGTGAACAATTTTCGTGTTTGAACAATTTTTCAAATCTAAAACTTTTAAAAATTTGAATAATTTTTATATGTGAACAATTTTCAAATTTGAACAATTTTTACATTTGAATAATTTTAAATTTATATTTTTTACGTCAAAACAAAAAATCCCCATGGACAGAAAAAATCTATGAACATAAAAATAATAGAGGAAAGAAAAAAACATAAAAATAATTATAGTTGATTTTTTTAAAAATAGTAAATATTTAAAACTAAAAAACAGGAAAGAAAACGAAAAAAGAAACATCCTAAAAATAATAAAACGAAAAAAGAAAATATAAACAGTAAAAAGAAAAAGAAACAAAAAAAGAAAAAAACCAGGCCGTGCGCTATTGGGCCGGCCCACTCGCCCCGAAGGGGATGGTCGTGGGCTAATAGCGCACGACCTGGTCGTCAAATAGGTACAGCCTTTTTCTAATGATTTCCAGCAGACAGAAGAGGGAACCCAGACACACATGAATGGGCCAAATCAATGCCAGCCCGCTGAAAGCCCAAACAACCTCTACGAAACCCATCAGGCCCGCTCTTCACACTGCCTGCTCAGTCTCCACTCTCCACTCCAGCTGCCGCCGCACCATCTCCTCCCTCCTCGCTCTCACCGCGCGCGAGGTCCCGGTCCCGGTCCCGGTGGAGAGATCGCCGGAAAGGGGACCGGCACGCGTCCCTCCCCTAGGAGGACCTCGTCCCTCACATGGCGCCGCCGTCAGCGAACTACATCGAGGCCGGCGATGGTGACTAGCCCTCGTCGAGGCGAAGCGACCTGCCAGGTATGCTCACTCCTCCGTCACCCCATCGGGGACGCTGTCTCAAATCCGAGCTGGGACACATTTCCCCCTTTTCAGATTACTGAGTGCTCGCAGCCTAGGGCCTAGCACACCACGAATGCGTGCACTGTGCTGTGCAAACCTTCAGTGACACTAGTGCCTTCATAGTGAAAACTGTGAGGTTGTAGATTCAGATTTAGGCTGACCCTCTTTTATTTATTTATACATGTCCATACCCTACGCTCTGGGGATCCGAAAATAGATATCTGTCTTCTCTAACCTCTTCTTCTATGAACGAAGAACAATGGTGTCAAAGAACAGGGGTTTGTTCCTCGAGATTGACTAGCATGGGAGCAGAACACTTTCTTTACCGTTAATTTGAACAATCATTCCTCTCTGGTGTTATTTTTGGCCTGGGTAGTTTACTTTTTTTTCCTCCAGTTTCCTGAATTTGAATACTCAGTTCCACAAATTACTATATGATGGCACTAACAGTTGCTCCATTTTCAGTGTTACCTTATGGATGCATATTGGGGGCAACAATACAGCCGTAGATCCAGAGCCAAAGAACAACCCGTAAGCTCCAACCCTAATTGTCTTGCATTCTCCACGCTGGTCTCCCTAATTCCCAAGCTCATATCATGTTACAAGTAAGCTCATGGTCGACGATGTCCATACCCTCGCGGCCGCCGCACTCATGACGGCACCGGGTCATGCAGCGGACGCCCCAGGCATGGTGCAAGAAGTGGACGGATTGCTGGCGACGCCCACGGTGAATGCTGCCGGGCAACCGTCGAGTAGTAACGACAGCTCCCTCAACACAAGTGAGCCTGATGCATACTTTGGTTGACACATACATATGCTGACTTATTTTATACTTTCGTGATTGATCGAAGATTTACTCTGGATATAAACAGAAAACAATGTGCAACTATAACTATGGGAATAAGCTGTCTACAAGTATAACTCTCCTGTATACATACATTCTTACTAGGAATAGCTATAGCTGACGTGGACATAGCTTTGCCTAAATGGATGTCCATGATTGATGTTTAGGTCCTTAATTTTCTTATATGTGTCTGTTGTGATTACTGATTAGTTTTGCTAGCTAGTTTTCAGTATCTTCTGTAAACTGTTACCCTTTTATTTGGTCAAGGCTAATAATAATAATTATTATTTGTTAATCAAGTTTGTAGAGTTCTTTTAATTCTCAGCAAACCTACTTCACCATCTTCCGGCCATCATCAACTTTTTTTTCCACATAGTAGTTTGTGCCGAACTCTCGTTGCCGAGAAAATGGTTGGCGAATACTGGTTGCCGAGTATGGCACTTGGCAAACCATTTACCGAGTGTTTTAGGCCCTTATCCGAGTGTCATGGTCAATCGGCAACTCGCTGAATCCTGTAGTCTTCATTGTGTCTATGCTATGACCGCATATTAGACAAGAAAGCTAAGTTTGTTTTTTTGTCTTTTCGAACAAAAAAAGTAATTAGAGTTTTGATTCTGTTAATTTATTTGATTCAAATTATGTTTTCACTGGAATGTGGCTTTACCCGGAGGCGGTGGGTTTTCTCTGGACCACCGAATCCACCCTACCCCTGGCTCGCTCACCGCCGTCCTGCTGTACAGGTCACATATCATGTTGAGTTGAGTCTCGCTTCCTCCTCCTCATCCGTCCAGCCGAGTCGGTGGTCAGATTGCCGGCCGCTCTGTCCATTTATTTGAGCATCTCGTTTCTGTAGGTGGTACCTGCATCTGTAGTAACTGCTCGTCTAGCATTTTCCTCAAGAAGGATCTGGAGGTCTTTGCAGCTGTTCTTTCGCTTCTCGTTTAGTTTAACGTCAATGTGTTTGATGATTTCTCTCCCTCGTTTGAGGCATACTATCTACGTGTGTTGATTCGATTTTGCTTTCGCATCACATCCTGCATGGAGGATCTTGTATGATAGAACATGTAGAGCTCAAACATGTATGATTCTTGTTGCCTGGCCCATTCCAGTCTTCTGATTATTGTGAGACAATATCAGGGGATCCGGCCCCAAATTCGTGTGGAAGTATTTGTAACTTCAACAAAAATGGCAATCCACCCCTTTACATGGCACACTGTAGACCTTGCTTTGCTATAATTTTTTATCGCCTACAAGTTGTGAGAAAATGTTTATGCTTCTAACCGATTGGTTTTTAATCTCTAGTACTGGAGGCGTTAGCTGTAATGGAGGCAAAGAGTAACGACACCAAGAAGGAAGGAGAAGCTGTGCAAGAGGATGAGCAGGTCTTCGAGAAGCGGAATGTCACCATGGCGTTGTGCGTCTTTGACTGCCCTGTCTGTTCTAACCCTCTCAGGCCTCCCATTTTCCAGGTAACCGAATGAATTCTGGCATCCAAACCCTGTTGAGATTCTTGTTCTAGCCTAGTCATTTCGATGTGATGTCATTGTATTTATGTGGTGGTTAATTCTGAGCTTTCTTGGTGAATTCTCTGCAGTGTGCCCTTGGGCATTTTGTTTGCTCGCCCTGTCGTGATAAGGTCCTGGACAATAAATGTCAGACGTGTTCTGGAGTCATCCTGAATAGCAGCTGCTATGGCATGGAGCGCGTCGTCGAATCCATTCTTTTCCCCTGCGCCTACAAAAAGTATGGATGCACTGACATGTTAACCTACTACCGCAAGGGAGAACACCAGGAGGCGTGTACACACGGGCCTTGCTTCTGCCCGGAACCCGGATGCGGCTTTTCCGGCTCAACTGCGGCGCTCCAGTACCACTTCACCTCCCAGCACAAGTGGCCGAAGACAGCGTTCAAGTACACTGTGCCGTTTGATGTCACCATCAAGCCTGGCTTGCACGTCCTCAGTGGCGAAGACGGCAGCCTCTTCCTGCTCAACGTGACCTTGCCAGAGTCACCGCTGCACGCCATCTCACTCGTGTGCATCCGATCTAAGGCCTCAGAACCGTCCAGGTTCGGATGCTCCGTGGGTATCTCGTTCTGGAATGGGGATTATCAGCTCTCGTCTTTGGAAAATATCCCAAGCTCGTCGCTGTCGGATGGGCTGCCCAAGAACTGCTTCTGCTTTGTGCCCCGGGCGTGTGGTGGGTTCAGGATCATTATTGATACCGAGCTGATGTATGATGAAGACAGCGAGTTGGAGGAGGAGGAGGACGACGAAGATGATGACAGCTGTGAGGAGGACGTGGATGATGAGCTGGAGGAGGAGAAGGACGACGATGATGAGAGCTGTGAGGAGGATGTCGATGATGAGCTGGAGGAGGAGGCGGCGGCGGCGGCGGCGGAGGAGGAGGAAGAGGAGGAGGCGGAGGAGGACGATGAGTTGGAGGAGGAGGGCGATGAGCTGGAGCAGGATGACGACAATCAGTAGCGGGGCTCCAAGTCTATGGCAGGATACCGGAACTGGTTGAATGATGTGTTGAAATTTTTGTTTGAAACGAAATGATGTGTTGAAAGTTTAGACTCTGCAATCCGTGAAGTTGATACAGCCTGGAGAAAGCGTAGCTGTATTGAGCTAGAAGTACTACTCCAGTGCATCAATATAATCAGTATTTGTCTTCGGTCCTGGTACGACAATTACTTGCCGTTTACTGCTATCTATCACTTTGATGTCTTGGACTCTTGGAGACAACATGATCACTTTGAGTATATATTTCTTCTATGTTCCAGTACATTAGCTTGAGAAGGAGTAGTAGAAATGTTATGTGATGAAAACATTGTTACGCAAAAAATATCAAGGGGAAGTTTATTACTCCCACCGTTCACTTTTATAAGGCACGATATTATTTTCTTTGAGTGAAATTGTGATCATTATTCATTCATAAATATATGTACTAGTACAATAGTTTCAACTCAGGTATTTACCACCCAAATATGGCAAGGGAAAAGGAGGTTCGAACAAGATTTTTTTTTTGAATCCCTACGGTGTGATTTTATAGATCAATGAGGTGCACTAACAGAAAGTAACCAGAGGTAGCACAAAGTTTAGGCCTCGCTTGGCTCGGCGTTTATTAACCAAAACGACGGGTATTTGTTACGGACCTCGTCAGCCCCTCTTAAAAATCCAACGGCGGCGGGGGGGGGGGGGGGGGGGGGGGGGGGGGTAAAGTACAACAATGCTACACCTACGGGATTTCTCTTACGGAAAAAAGTTACGGGCTGACGTGGGTCTCTAGGTGGAAGCGCCCCTCTACAGAAACGACTGAATCACATGTCCACACCACATCCCGTAGTCTTCGCTCCCACGTTTGTTCTCTCTCCGATTACATACCAACGGTGACGGCAAGTTACTCGTACAAATATAGAAGCGCGAGCGGAGAACGCCGGCGAGTTGCCGGTGTCGACCATCTTGCTCGTCTCAGTCCATATCGGATTTGTGCGTTCCGGCCGCACCGGTCGTGCCGCCAGGAACGTCGCGCCCTCCCAAGAGCACCACGGCTGCTAGTGCGTCGTCGCCGTCGTCTCCATGTAGACCCAGCGCAACCATCCCTTTGTTGCCGCTCCCGGCGAACCGACTATATTGACATAGGCTGCTAGTGCGTCGTCGTCGTCTCGGCCGTACGTCGTCACTGACGAGACCGACCCCATTGACGTCGACAACGTCGGCGCTCCTTCGCCGAGCGTGGAGGAAGGCTCCAGCCGTCCAACGAGATCCCGTCACGCAGAGCTTGCAGGCGCCATGTGGATTGCCGGCTTGCCGCCCCCGGCCTCCGAGGATTGCGCTAGCACTTGTCGTAATTTCTCAAGGGAAAGAGAGAGATCGATGCGATGGCTTCCACGTTGGTCTTCCATGTCAGCATGTAAGCCTTTTTCCGTAGATTTTCTCCGTAGGTGTAGCATTATTGGGTAAAGTATTCCAGCGCCGGAAATTGAACCGGCAATCCAAGCGAGCCCTTAGGGAGGTGAGGAAAGTAAAATAAACATACATCTTTAAAGATGAGGTCATTGCCATTCTTCCAAATATTCCAAGCAAACATCTCCATGAAACATGGACCAGTAAAGGCAGCCTTGGCCGTCAAAACTCTCCCAAACATGGGTCGGGCCATGCTGGGTTCGGGCCGGGCCTGTAGGGTTTAAAAGTGTAGCCATCGGCCCAAAATTCTAACCTTTCGCCCCACACTGGTCAGTTTCCACTTCTCCTGACTGGTGCCGCCGCTCCGTCTCCATCTCCGGCCGCGTCGTGGGCTCGCCGGCGGGGATCTTTAATCCTCCCGCCCGACCCTCTTATAATCGCCGGCAAGACCTCACTACTGATGGAGCCGCCATCAGCGAAGGAGATGGATGCCGGCGGCGGTGACTGGTCCTCTTTGCAGTGGATATAGTCCTCGAGGCGACCATGCGTTTCAGGTACGGCGACCATCTCTTCCTCTGTCAGTCCGGCTGCCTGAGATCGAAACTCCCCTTCTCCAGTAACACACACTACAAAAGCAGCATCACGAATCCTCTGCTCTCACATATGACATAACAGATCTAAAAGAGAAATGTGGAATTTTTGGTACCTATCTCGATCAATTAGCAGCTTAGCACATCACACCAGCTGCAGTTCTTGGTCGGCAGGCTTGGAGTGACTGCAATATCGAGCAAGCTAGCACTAGTAGCTTCCTGGCCATGGACGGCGGTGCATCAAACAAGAGACAAGCAGAATCTGAGCCAGAGGGACAGAGCTGCCCCAAGAGGCATAATGTCACCATGGGGTTGGGTACCCTCGACTGCCCTGTCTGCTCCAAACCCCTCAGACCACCCATTTTCCAGGTAAAATGTAGTTGTAAATTACGGGAGAATGTGATTCTAATTTTCACCTGGATGTATGATCCTCCTCACCAGCAAGTTCGGTTGCTTCTTTCAGTATCTTAAGGGGGATTTCATCTGTTCGAATTGCCGTGCCGACCTCCCGAAAGGCCAGCGCAGTACTCCCAAGCGCTGCTACGGCATGGAGCGCATCGTGGAGAGCATTTTCGTTCCCTGCAAGCACGGATGCGGCAAGAAGAAGATCTCTTACAAGATGGGAGAACATGAGAAAAAATGCTTCTTTGGGCCATGCTTCTGCCCGGTCTCTGGCTGCCGCTTTGCTGGGAAAACCAGGCCACTCCTGGACCATCTCACCACCCTGCACAAGTTGCCAACAAAGACATTCAAATACTTTGTGCCGTTTGATATTCCTGTCCAACCAGGATCTCTCGTTCTCCGTGGTGGGTATGGTCGCCTGTTCCTGCTTGAAGTGGCGCCACTGGAGTCCCTGGGCCATTCAGTCTCACTAGTTTGTGCCTGGAATGGTTCAATTGGCACGTACAATTGCTCTGTGGGTTTCTCGTGCTTCGAAGGTCATTACCAGCTCTCTTTGTTGAAAGTTCAGAACTCGTCACCACCTAATGGGATGCCGAGGCAATGCTCTTGTGTTGTGCCCAAGGTCTCAGGTGAACAAACAGAGGTCATGCTCCATATCACAATAATTTTTTTGTATGACCACAAGGAAAAGCTAGAGGAGGAAGATAATAGTCATGACCATGACTTCAAGCAGGATGAGGATGACAATATGTCGACAAAGTGGAGGATGGTAATCACAGAGATGGTGGTGAAGCGGTACTTTTATGACAATAGCTGCGATGAGGAGAATGACGATATGATAACCACAGCTAGGACGAAGTGGATGATGACGACAATTGAGGAGAAGGAGGACGAGAAGGATGATGCGATGGAGGATGGCAATGGTGATTGATGCATCTGGTGTGTGCTTTTGTGCAAGAGTTTGGCTATACGGTGGTGCTTCGACTTGCATATTGTATGTCCATGGAGTAGGTGCTGCTCTACTCATGTGGCCATGCTCTGAAGTCTGAACTAGGAACTACTCAGTTGTAGAGTGGTTGGTCAGTGTTCAACTTTGTATCCTAATATGTCAATCCAATGTCTCAATCGCTGAATCATGAATCCTACTATAACCAGGGTACTTTTTTTTTAGGTTTAACCAGGGTACTATTCAGTGGTACAGTTTGAAAGGATCATTGTCTAGTGTGACCAAAACCCAGAGTCTAAAAGTTAGTACAGAGCCCACACAAAACAAACGTGAGCTAGGAGGCAGAGGGAGATGAGTTCTATTCTCTTAGGCTGAATTTTAGCATGTGTTGACCAATAAATTTACACCTAGTTTGTTTTATAAATCCAAATCAAGTTCAAGAGATACAACAAGAAAACTGGTTGAAGAATGAACAGTACACTCTTTGTTAAACTTATGCCACAGGGCTTTCTTACTTTGGTGCTTTTTTTGCAGATGTTGTTGACTTTACTTTGCGCTTCCATGGGCCTATTAAATTTAAATTGTGAAGGCACTCGCTAGCATTTGACTTTTTCCTGACATGCACTGTGTTACATCAAATGTTGTGTATTTTCTTGTGATTTATCAGCTCCAGGCCGGTAGACTTGACGCTGATGAAGCTGAACATTCTATAGGCCGGTAGGCTTTGTGTAGAAACTGTACAACAATCTAGGATTTTTTTTGGTGTTGCAGAAGCTCTCCTATTTCTCCTGATAGCAGAAACTGAGCCATATGGTTAGTCCAGAGAATACCAAGGTTTTCATATCTGGGACAACATCTGTAAGCATTGACAAGGTTCTAAATGTGTATCAATTCATATAGAAAAACTTGTTTTCTTCATAAATCGCGTTGATGCACCATAAGTTTTTTTTTACTGATCAATGCACCATAACTTAAAGTATACAAGACACAATTGTCTTTATCTTCCATGGAGTAACTTTTTTTGTCTAGTTCTACAAAAGTACGCACAGGTTTCCCACTAATGATAAGTTTTTGTGTTTGTCCCTGTAGTTCGAACAACGAAAGAGAGGCCAGATGTTGGGCCGGGTGGCCCAAGCAGAAGCTTGCCGAGCTTGACTACTCAAAGCTGGCAAAAATCCTGTAGCTTTTGATTTGGGACGAAACTTAAATTTGAATGTTTATTTCATAGAGAAAACGTGCACGAAATCAGCAAACTTCATTCCAAAATGTCCGGTTGAACCTCTCCATCATCTCCAGACCCAGAGTACAAACGATACTCAGCAGCAAATATGATTGTCACAAAACAAACAAGGCCTCATAAAAAGCTGATCAGAAGTAGGTACCGCCTACCGAGAGATTCAGAACTACTCACTTGACAAATCAAATCCTACATAGGCAGTGGGGTATATGCACAGGAGAGCCACCACTTGGACTTGGGACATGGTTGTTATTGCGGCGAGAGCATCACACCCACCATGGCCGTGGCACTTGCACCTTTAGCACAAGGAATGGGAGGCAGTCTTCTGGCAGCCCATCATACAGATTAGTGCTCCTCATTTGGAACTCCATGGCCTGGGAACAATACGGCTCAGAGCTCGAAAATGACAGTCTGCATTTGAACTTGGATCCAGTAGTGTGAGGCTGAACGCAGCAAACAGAGATGACACCGCCAAGGGGATCCAGTACCATGTTGACCAGGAACACATGCATGCGCATCCAGATCAACTTCTTGTAGGTAACTTTTGCAGAATGCCACTTGTGATTGACTGAAATATGATCTAGGAGCTTCACTGTTGGTCCGCTGAAGCAGCAGCCAGCTTCCGGGCAGAAACATGGCGCGTGTTGACAACCTTTCTCATGCTCTTCTTTCTGGTAGTAGGTTATCCTTGCATTGCATCCATGGCTTCCATTGGAGCAAGCAACTTTGATGGATTCAATGACATGTTCTACCACGTGGCAGCGACTGTACACCGTGGGGAGGGAGCAGAAGTGGCACTTGTCAGGGAGCTTGTCATGGCAGGACGAACATATGGTATGCCCCACAGTGCACTGAAGAGCCGGAAAGGATCAGTAAATATGCTAATTACTATAGCTGAATGAAATACAAATAAATAATGAACACGACAACTGCAAAGTATGTATATTCATGGTAGCCAAGTACATACTAGAATAACCATGGTACAATTCGAGTTAACAATTATTACCTGTGAAGTGGAAAAATACTGGGAGCAGATAAACATTTCTTGTATGTAAGTGAGCTCAGCAGTCATTCCTATGTGAATGCTAATTTCATCACATACAGTTATTACCTGATAGCTATAAATATGTTGACATGGACATGTACTTTTGACGATTTTTAAATCATACAAGATGGATTGTATATTTCACCAACATGGTTTTGCCAACTTCAGATTACAACAGTTCTACACTTGCTATGGTAACTTTAGAGTATTTTCATACAAGCTGAGTTGATCCAGGATTTTACTCATTATACAGCATAAATAGGATTACAAAATCATACTCTAAAAAATGCACATGAATCTCTGTTTGCATAAGGTAACCAATTAACATTTTTGTATGGGATGCGATGTTCACACTTAGTTCACACATAGTAGTATGATAAAAGTTCTTCTCATACAAAGATACAGCAAGCCACCCTAATGCATGCCCTTAATATGTCATTGCTTCATTGAGCATAGAATTACTTTTCCTGATTTGCAGCTCCTCTTGAATAATAAGTTGATGCATGAACTTTATGACGGCCTGATTTTGCATAAGGTACATAAAATTTACCTCATATAGTAGCACATGCCACTATACGAGAGAGCGTGTCAAACTATTTAATTTCTATTACCTCCGATCGGAATAGGATCGGAATAGAATATGTCGCAGGCCTAGTACAAACACTACACAACCTTGCTACAAACAATTCGGATCGGAGGGAGTCTTCAACCATAATTTCTACTACCTCCGATCGGAATAGAATGTCGCAGGCCTAGTACAAACACTACACAACCTTGCGACAAACAATTCAGATCGGAGGGAGTACCAAAAATTAGTAAGTAAGAAACACATAATTTCAAGTTGCAACAGTACTAAATACACTCAATGCTAAAACTGCCCATCCCCGTTGAATTCTTTTGCCCATTCCAATTGATAGTCCACACAGAAACTGAAAGACATTACAACTCATATGGATGGAATCATGGAAGACAAAATATATTTAGAAAATAGAGCGATATTCTAGGATTTAATTTTGACAAATGCCCGCGTCAGATTTCATTCTAAATCTGTAGAGCATTTATTCCTTTCTTTTACATGCACCAAGCTCACTCTTAGAGCATCTCCAGTGGATGGTGTATATGGGTGTGTATGTTAAATATACACGTTCGGAGGTGAAAAAACGTCTCCAGTGGAACGTGTATGTAAACATCACCCAGCCACGAGCGTGGCTAGCGAAACTGCTTCTCTTCCCGTGCTCGCCCCCTCCTCCTCCTCCTCCCCGCCGAGGCTCCACCTCCTTCCCGTGCTCGCCCCCTCCTCCTTCTCCCCGCCTTCTGCGCCCTGCAGCCCCTCCTGCCCGCCTGCCGCGCCACCCGCCCCTGCCCGAGCTCCCCGCCTCCTGCGCCTTGCAGCGCCGCCCGCCCGCCTGCAGCGCCGCCCGCCCGCCTGCAGCGCCGCTCTTGCCTGAGCTCCCCGCCTCCTCCGGCGCGCCGCACCCGACATCTCCGTCTCTGGCCGCCCCGCCTTTGCGCCGGCTCGCCGCAGGTCCGCGGAGGCGCGCGCCATGGAAGAAGCAGAGAGAGGGGCGGGGGGAGGTGACGCCCCCGTCGCCAGCTTCGCCGCTTCGCCGACCCGGCCGCCGTCGAGGTCGCGCACGCCGCCGTCATCGTGTGCCTCTGCACTGGCCTCACCTCCTCCTCTCCGTGCTCCCTGTCCTCTGCTCCTCCTCAGGACGAACCGCAAGCTCCGACAGTGCTTCGGCTCAATTTCGGGCAGGACGAATTTGGTGATGATTTGCTCATTTTTTTGTTTGAACCGCAGGGGATTTGCTCAATTTCCTTTGAAATCACAGGGATTTGCTCAATTTTGTACTCCGTTGGAATATACACGTCATGTTTACACATCCTGTTTACACGTTTCACTGAAAAACTCGGATGTGTAAAATTTAGCATGGTGTATATGGACGTGTAGTATGGCAAAAGTTATTACTTACTACCATAAGCGGAGCTACAACAAGGCATATATAGTTGTAGGTTCTTAATATGCCATTGCTTCACTGTAATGTACTTTCACTAGTTTGTGATTTGTCCATTATGACGATTCATAGACTTTATGACATGCATAAGGTACATCGAACTTCCATGATTTGGTACCATTTTGGCATTTTCCACTAATATAATAGGAGTTGGTGTACATTCAAGAGAACACATAAAAACTTCGTTTTGAAGTAATTCTTCAACCGTAATTTACA
The DNA here is from genome assembly GCA_026929855.1 of Poa annua. Taxonomy (NCBI): domain Eukaryota; kingdom Viridiplantae; phylum Streptophyta; class Magnoliopsida; order Poales; family Poaceae; genus Poa; species Poa annua. Next base: position 662,425 of record CM049428.1, on the reverse strand, counting down.
TACGAAACCATCCTACTCCATTAGGATAAACAAAACTTGAGTGACGCGACAAACTTATACTCCCGTACCCATTGAATTTTTTATCACCAACCAGTAAAAGTGCTGGAGAATATAGCATAGCTCTCTACGTATGAGATTTCCATACTATTAAAGTGTGGGAGGCATTAGAGCTCATATGGATGGCAGAGAGCAGATATTGACCGATCTGTTAGGCATTTGGGCCAATGTCTGCATCTCCAGTTCCTTGTAATTCGTCAGAGATGGCACCCTTGACTGGTAGTTTTAAAACTTCAAAATCAGGAGTCCATATATAGCCTAACAACTACCGGTGGTTCCAACAAAATAATCTCGGTGACAAAATTAAACTAGGCAAATCGGGAAGCAGTGTGATAATATATATACGAACGAATTTCACAGTATTTGACGAGGCTGCCGTCCTCCTCCTGCGCTCCCATCCCTTCTTCCCCTCCCATACCTTGCGAAGGAGGAGGTCGGGGAGTGCGGAGCTTGAGCTTGAAGGCGTCGGGGTTGTACTTGAGCACCTCCCTCCAGAGCACGGAGCACTCGCTGGGATCCACCTCGACGTGATCCGACTCCGTTAAACCCCTGCGAGAATGTTTACAGGAGGAAAATGGAGATGAGCGGGGTGAAATTCTCGGCGGGAGGAGCAACCCAGTCGAGCGAGAAGGGAAGGGTGACTGACAGGTGGGAGATGTCGGTGGTGAAGAGTATGCGGGCGATGGCGGCGGCCTGCATGATCATGTCGGGGCGGTCGAGGCCCGCGCCGAGCGTGGCGGGGAGGGTGGGGAGTGGCAGCACGGCGGCGATCTCCGATTGGACGGTGTTGGGCAGGCGCCGGGCGCCGGGCGGAGGGTCCATGGGCACCTTCGTCGGGCTCCCTTTAATATATCCGGCACTACAGGAGTAACAGCCCAGCCCAACGGCATTTGCCGTCGGGCTCAATACAGAAACCCTCGGCCTCAGTGAGCCCGACAGCCACCGTCGGCCTAAGGCCGTCGGGCTGTGATCCATCGGGCTCACGTCGTGGCCGTCGGGCTCGCAAATGCCGTCGGGCTAGTACACGACGTCGACGGTGATTTTCGGTGTTAAAATACCCTCGGCGCAGAAACACGTAATGGCGCTCCGGCCGTCACGACACACGCGTCAGCTGCTGGAGTTGCACGTCGAGCACGGTGAGCCGTCGGCCTCACCATAGCGTTACTACGCCGACGGCAAATACCGTCGGCCTCACCACTGCATAATAATGCAATACAGCATGACGCCGACGGCATTGCCTTCGGGCTCATTGTGGAGTGAAAAACAGCAGCATTTTCCTGCATTTTAATTATTCCCTGCAAATTTCAATTATTTTCTGGGATTCACATATAATCTAACACATTAGGATGCTGCACGTAATAAAACTTAAATTGTTCACACAATATAACACAAATCATCATATATCACACAACATCCATACATAAACATCATCAAGCTCATGAAGCTACCAAATATATCACACGTTTCTATATCACACAACATATATCACACGTTTCTACATGATCAAGCTCATGAAGCTACAAAATGATCTCTCCGAAGGAACTCTCAAGCACGAATTCCACCGCCAAGAGCATGATCACTACAAAATGAAAACGAACTCGGGTTAGCATGGCAAATGTATCAAGTTCAAATTCATGCAAGAAAAAATGATCAAAGTCATGCAAATCTTCTAAGTCCAAATTCATGCAAGGAAAAATGATCAAAGTCATGCAAATGTTCTAAGTCCAAATTCATGCAAACGTTCTAAGTCCAAATTCATGCAAACATTCTAAGTCCAAACTGAATCATGAAAAATAGTTCTAAGTCTATGGTTGGTTTATGTCAGAGTTTTTCATGAACTAACCGGGTTTGCCGATTGTCGACGCATCTCGCGGCTCTCGTGGTGGGGTGATCGACGCAGCGAGGTAGAAGCACCCGGGCTAGGACCTTGTGAGTGAACCGGAGTGGCCATGGGTGAGGCAGAAGCTCGACCAAACGGAGCCATTGCCCGTGAAGAAGACGATCCCTACATGTTTGAACAAAATATGACTAAGTGTAAATATCTAGATGTACAAAAAATGACTTAGTGAAGTTTTGGTGAAGTACTAACAGGAGTCGCCTGGGTGTAGTGTGCGACGAAATCGGCGTAGCACGGCCGTGGAGGGTATGGCGGTGGTGGCGGAACCGGTACTGGCTCGGGTAGTGGAGTACCCTCTCTCATTGCCGTACTAAGCGCCTGCAAGTGAGTTTAGATGCCATGCATTATGAAGTACAAACTCGGACAATGAAATTTATTGGCTAGGATTGGATGGACCACAACTCACCGTCATATAGGCAAACTGATGCGACTGCTGAGCTTGATACACAACCGCCGAATGATCCTGCATCTGCTGCATCCAAGCATCCTGAGCCTCTTGCCAGGCTTGTTCCATTTCCTTAAATATGACATAGTGAATCTCATGAGCATACCCATATATGAATGGGAACTAAGAATGAAGAAGAAAATGAGAGAAATCTCAGCATGGGCGGCTCTAGCACGCGGTGCACGAGGTGGAACAGAAACACCCGTGAGTGATTTGACACGTGTGTAGTTGGTGGTAGGCTCGATCACCGTGTCAAATGTGCCGTAGTGGCCATGTGGCCTTCCATGTCCTGCGAGAATCACGACCCTCTCGTCGACTGGCTCCTTAACAGGGTCAGAATCCGGTCCATTCAGCTCCTTGTACCTGATGGCATTCATAACAAGTAAACAATTAGTAAGTACAAATTATTTCTTACTTGCATTTAGTAAACATGATCTTGAAAAATAAACCTGGTCTTGTACTCCTCAAGGTTGTCAGTGGTTGTGCCATAGTATTGATCATCGCCGTCCTTGACCACCTTCTTCTTATGAGCCAATTACCACACTTCAAACTCTCCCAGCTCCCGCCCTTCATTAGCGGTCATCTAAAATACATACAACAAATGGTATGCATTAAAAAGGAAACACTGCCAGGGAAAACGAGTAGGTTGTGCCATATTTATACCTGATGATCCTTGTAGTGGTAGAAGTGTCGGTTCCCTTGACAGTGAGTTCCCTCATGACCGCGATTGAGACTGTTCTGAATGCTCTTGGCCTTGAAATCTAGATCTTTCCCGGTCCACATGTCCACCAGTTTCTCCCAGCCATCCTTCTTTCCCAAAGCCCACTTTGGACAAATCTTAAGATGAAAACATCTCAAGTCAACATCTCAAGTGAAGAACAGATAATGCACTTTACGATGGACATGGAATAAAAAGAAAATTTCATTACCCCCATGAAATCCTCGTGGGACATCTTCTCACCAAGTTTGAGCTCAAGGATTTTCTTCTTGTTGTATCTCGTGCCTTTCTCGGCGTAGAACTGAGCGATAGCTGTAATTTTAACATCATACCACATCTGGCGTAACTTGACCCTCACCATCGTAAAGAAGACCTCGTGGCTCTTGTGCTCGTGCTCGGGAGGCACGCGATAGAACTCCTACAATCATATAGACAATCTTATTATGGTGAGAATCACAAGTTAACAAAACTATGGTTAACTATGGTTGAGAATCACAAGTAAACCAAACACCATATAATAGTTCTTACCCAGAACTTGTGAACCACAACCTCTGCACAGCTAGGCTTAAAACCCTCACCCTCCACAGTCTCCATGTAGCCGGAGCCCTGAGCGGCCTCGTAGTACTCCCACCTCATGGCTAACTTCTTCAGAGAATTTGGATCCTCATGATTCTCCTTGTAGAGGCCTGGCCAATGCCTCTTCAGAAGGCCCACAAGTACACCACCTGGAAGATTTCCCGAACTGGTGATGAGTTGAAAATTGCTGCACATGAAAGAACAATATTAGTATGCAAGGAGAGTTAGCCACATACTTATATGATCAAAAGATAGCCACTTACTTTCTGTTGACCGGCTTAATAAGAATTTTGCCCTCTTGAGATCTTGATCTTCTTGGAAGATTCTTTATTCCTCGAGTCCACAAGGGCCCAAGCTCCTCCCCTCGTGCTGCAAATTAAAATTAAAATGCAAATTAGAGTTCAAATAAAATGTAAGTGAACAAAACTAAGTGGTAGGAATAGGAGAAAATAGCGTACATCCTCCTCCTCCTCCTCCTCGGCGTGCTGCTCCAGGTCCTCGTCAACGGGCTGCTCCGGGTCCTCATCAACGGGCTGCTCCAAGTCCACCCCAAAGTATTGATGCTCGACGTACTGCTGCTGAGGCTGCTCCACCCTAAAGTACTGCTGCTGAGGCTCCTCCCCCTCGAAGTACTGATGCTGAGGCTCCTGCACCACGAAGTGCTGCTGCTCCACCTCCCTGTCCTCCGAGTGGGTTGCTGCGGAGGGTACCTAAATAAAATAGCAGTTAGTGAGTATGAGCATGATAGTAGACAGTGGGCATGATAGCAATTACCTCACTGAAGTAAGACGTCGAAGGTGTCATCATCCGTGAAGATGAAACCTCCGACAAAGGTCTAGTCCTCGAGCCTCGTCCTCGTCCTCGAGCTCGCGGTGCAGGTCGCCCTCGAGGCTCGTCCTCGTCCTCGACCTCAACTGTGGTCTCCCTCGAGGCTCGTCCTCGACCTCTAGTGGGGTGACCCCCGCCTCGTCCTCTAGGGGGTAGGCCCCCGCCTCGTCCTCTAGGGGGTTGACCCCCGCCTCGTCCATCGTCCTCGTCGTCACTCTCCCCTAAGAGTTTAGGGGGCTTTCGCAAACGGCAAATGTTCCTAAGCATGGATGCCGCAGAATTCTTGCTCATGGTTTAGTCACCTGCATTGAGAACATGTAAAATGTTAGTAAGCAGAAATTACAATTTCATGCGAAAATAAGAAGAAAGCATTGAGAACTCGAAAATAAGCAAAAGTAAGCATTGAGAACATTGATGAAAAATAAGACGTAGTAATCAAGTTGGAAATAAAACATAAAAGACGCTCACCAAGTTTTGGGTTGTGTTCGGGTCTAATCATCATCAGGGTCACTATCACTATCACGTGAGTAGTAGGGTATGCCATCGAACGGTGGAGGCTCATCCTCGTCACTTTCACTATCTAGATGTAACTTGCTGAGCATATCTATGTCCTTTACATTCACAACTGCCTCACCTCTTCCATGTCTTTCACTATCATCGACTTCATCAAGACCACCCATAAGGACATCAAAGTCACCGCCATCCTCTTCCTCCTGGTAGAAATCTCCCTCGTATGTGATGGGGTTTATATTGTTGTAATCGTCCACGTTTGTCATGGGTAGCTTACCACGTGGCGATACCTTGAACACAACTTCCCAACCCTGTAGTTCCTCGTTCTGGCATGGGTATGGTAGATAATAAACTTGTGTTGCCCGGTTAGACACAACAAATACATCGGACCCGCTATAGGTGGTTGAAGGCCTCACTTCCACTAAACCAATGGAAGGGGTACTTTTTAGTGAACGGATAGACGTCGCCTAGAGGGGGGGGGGTGAATAGGCGATTTATAACTTTTTCGAGGAGCCGGAATATCCGGTCCAAGAGTGACCCGGAAATTCCGAGAAGCCGGAATATCCGGTCCACGAATGACCCGGAAAATCCGGTATGCTTGATAAAGGCGGAATAAAACTAGAGGTTTACTTTAACAAGCATACAACCTAGATATATAAACTAGGCTCACCTATGTGCACCAACAACTTAAGCTAAGCAATACAAATAACAAGATGATAGCAAGATATATGACTTCAAGCACGAAGGCTATCACAATGTAAAGTGCATAAGTAAAGAGCTCGGGTATAGAAATAACCGAGGCACGCGGAGACGAGGATGTATTCCCGAGTTCCACCCAAAGGTGTACGTCTCGTTTGGAGAGGTGTGCGCAACCACAACAGGTTAGCCGAAACGCCACAAAGGCTCACCTTCTTCTCCTGATGAACTCAACCACAAAAGGTTCGAGTTCACCTTCCACTATTGATCTCCTTTGGGGCGGAGATCGAATCCCGTACAACTCTTGAGGCACACACCCACAACTTAATTGGGGGCTCTCAAGTGACCACAAAAGGTCTTGACCACAAAAGGTCTTGGCCACAAAAGGCCGGCCACAAAAGGCGTCTAGGGTCCAAAGACCCAAGAGTAACAAGCTCACAAGTAATACCACCACGAATCCTCGTGGAGGGCTCAAACCGATGCAAATGCAATGGCAAGAGCACACGAAGTGCTCAAGTCCTTCACTCTCAAATTCCAACACAACAACAAATGTTTATGGGGAATAAGAGAGGAAGAACAAAGGAAACCACAAAGGAGTCAAATCCTTCACTCCCAAATCCCACCAAAAGCAACTAATGCTTATGGGGGGAGAAGAGAGGAAGAACCACACAGGAACTCCAAGAACTAGATCCACTAGGTTCCCCTCACTTAGAGGAGATATTGATTGGTAGGATTGTAGATCTAGATCTCCTCTCAACTTTCCCTAAAGAATATGAAAGAATCAATGGAGGGATTGAGAGGAATCAAGCTTTCCAAGGTCAACAATGGAGTAGGAGAGAGAGGGAATTCGTGCTACCTTGGTTCGGCAAGGGAAGAAGAAGGGGAGGAGTATTTATACCCCCCCCCCCCAGAAAATAGAACCGTTGCACTCAGAATTTAGACCGGAAATTCCGCCCAAAAGTGAAATTTCCGAGCTGATTTTCCGGTTCAAATCAGTGCCTCTTTTTCGAGAAAAACTGCGAGAATCGGATATTCTGATTCAGTCCAGATCGGATATTCCGAGTGACTGAAAACTGACAGAAACAACAAAACCAAAACTGCAATATCTTTTTCATCCGGACTCCGTTTTCGATGATTTTTTGCTCGTTGGAATCGTTACAACGAGCTCTACTTGAATATGCATAGAAACATCATAGTCCATCATGTGAGGATAAAATCAAATGGGGAAAGATTTAACTTTCCTAAAACATGTAAACTGGTAAAACCTCCAATATCAAAAACGTAACAAGATATTCATACGAAATCCGTTTTTGATGAACTAGAGCTTAGTATGGAGATAAACCAAGCTCTAAATCCTCACATGGATGAAAGCCAACAAATTTTCTAAAGTAAGACCGTTTCTGATGAACAAGAGCTTGACATGGAAATGAACCAAGCTCTAGTTCCTCATCACCATAAAAGCCAAATAAGAACCAAGAAATATGATATGCCAAGTATGTAAAGGTTTGAGCTCTCCACAACGATGCGAACAAGTTATTAACTTGAGAGCCTCTCTTGATAGTACGCCTATCTATCCTATAGCCCTATCAAGATCATACCTTTGCCTTGAGCATTCCACTTGAGTTAGATGATGAATATCTTGATGTTTTCAAGTGGTTCATCTTTCTTGATTGCGCGTCCAAGCACATGCTTGATGAAGACTTCTCCAAATACTCCCCCATGCTCACAATGGGAGAGTCTCGCTTAGCTCCGTCTTCATGTAACCATTGCAAGCACCAAGCATAGGATCTTTTCGAGAAAGCTTCTCTTGGTCTTGGTCTTGCACATCTCACCTTGATAACGATCACCACATGACGTCATCCTCCATGAGCTATATGAGATCTTCATTTGATGCAAGCCCATGGGAAGATACCTAACCTCATATAAAGATACCACACACACATATATTATGGGTTAGTTCACAAAGCTATGCGGACAAGTGTTTACCATCCCAAGAGATACATGATCGCTCTTGGTACATCTTGTAGCTTTGTGTGTTGATCAACATCTTGATCAACCTTGTATCTTCCAACATTTTTTCACTAAGATGATGTCTTGAATCTTCAAGACATTCTTGCAATAAGCTTCACTCAACACATAAGCTTCAAGAGTCCAATCACATGAACTCCACAATTCCATGGACATGATCTATAATGATATCTCAAAGTAAACATTAGTCCATAGAGATTGTCATTCAATTACCAAAACCACACATGAGGGAAAATGCTCTTTCAATCTCCCCCATTTTGGTAATTGATGACAATCTCTTTTGAGAGGGTTTATAATATGGAATTTAACGAACAAGAATGGTTGCACTAACATCAAATACTACAAAGGTATGTGATGTTAGTCCATCCACATATATAGAGCAAACTCCCCCATAATTTATGCACGTGTGTATGAACATGAATTCATTGCATATATTATCGACCATTACCGATGGTGGAGTTTCCACTATATATATAAAACCAAGCAACGAATGCAAAGGCAAGAAAGGCAAATACTTTAGAATAAACCAAAGTACAAATCCAATTCCATACAACCCTCCAAAACTTCTCCCCCATTGGCAACGATTGCCGAAATGGGCGAAAGGCTTTGGAAAGGTAACATAATAAAATCTCCTTCATGATTTATGCATTTCTCATGATATGAGTGAAATCAAATGCACTTATCCAATGATGAATAGATGAAGGGGATCAAGCTATATTGAGGATCCAAAAATTGCACAAGAAAGATATCAATTGAAATCCACTGGAAGGATACCAATTGCAAAGGGGAAAAGCATTCACAAAGAAGCAAGCAATCAAGGGATCCAAAACCAATTGAGCAAAAAAGATATTATGATAAGATCAACCAAGTGTTCTAGAAATCAAGAGGGAACTCCCCAAGGTACATGCACAATGAAATTATTTGTATTTCAATATGGTGTGCATAACATGGAATCCTCACTCCCTCCTAGATTCTTTCAAACACAAAAAGGTGCAAGGTTGTATAGTTAAGAAAATAAGTATACCTTGCAACAAACAAATGTTGAGCAAAAAGAGAGAAGTGGAAAATAACGACTTGCTCAACCGGGAAGGGATGGGTGTGACATGGAAATACAATTTAGGAGACTTAACAAGGATGAGCCTAAGCAACACCATAATCTTTCAAATTATGAGGCACATAGTGCATATCATGTATTTCGCATACAAGCACACCAAAATAAGATTCATCAAATAGGATCACAAGCTTATTAAGAGGCAATGTGAAACCAATGGAAAAACAAAGCTTGTGCCTTTTAGAGATCACCAAAGAATCATGAAAGTAATAAAAGATGATCACTAAAGATTTTGAATACCAATTAAATATGTAACTATCCTAATGTGTATAAGTTTCTAAGTGGACACTAAGTTCTCAAAGAAACATGCACACACAATGTAGGTACAAGTTAACGCACGTGGTATCCAAGAGGAAGTCATAAATACACCAATAAGAATTTTTGCTTGAAAGAAAAGCACATAGCTCAAATTATTCTTAGAGGGTATATAAGAACTTCCAACACCAAATTTCTCAAAGCATCACAAATACCCACATAGGATAAGTGATAGTTGGATACTTCGAGACACAAAACAAATATCAAATAAGGCAAATGATTTATGAGAATTCATCAATATTGCATATGAGAGACTTTGAAATGAATTTGCTAGATTAACATATTGGGGATCCGAGAATCATGAAAATGATTATATATAAATATATATTCCCCTTGATGTTTAATCATCCCGGATAACTCACATTTGCAATGAAGATATTTTGAAAGAAACTTTGCAAAAACCATATCAAATGAAACTTAGAAAAACTCATGCCAAAGAACAACCTACACAAGGTTGAGAGATAGAAGTATATGCATGAGTTAGATACTTGTTACCGAGATAGCATTGACGGTGTTGAAGATGAGAGTCCACAATCATCCAATCTTGACTCCAAGAAGCACATGGTGAAGACATCTTCTTTAAATAGAGGCAAGATTCCAATGCATCTCTCATGTAGCTAAAACAAATCAAGTACACTATGGCACCCAAACTAATTGGGTCCAAAGTAGTTAGACCAACTACAATACATAGGACAAACTCCACATAAATATGTGCATATTGATGTGAAATAGAATTTCATGCACATCTTAGCCATTTAGGATTTGATGGAGTTTATCCTATATATTGGATTAAGGAAAGAAAGCATGCCACAAGATATACAAATAGTAAATATGCATACACAAAACTTTCAAGAACCAAGCGAGATACAATTTGGACAAAACACCAATTAAATCAAAGAAGCTACACAAAAGTGTGGCAAGAGAAGGATTTGTCCTCATTGTATCAAAGACTCAAACCAACACATGATTGGAGAAACTAATTTGAAAAGATATCAAATGGAAACAAGGTCGAAGGTTTATCTCATTCAAAAAGGAAGACTAGGAACCATGGGATGAGATAGCCAACTCCGCAAAGAAGAGTAAGGGTTCAACAAATAAACCTATCCCTCTACACTTTTCATGATGGCACAAAGTATCAAGACGAAAAATGTTTGTCTTTCAAAGTGACATGTCATCGGGAACAAAAACCAATTGAAGACAACTAATGTTGAATAACATATAGGATTGCTCCCCCAAGATTTGTGCATTACTTATGATCTTGTATTTGAATACAAAATGCACAAAAATGGGATCATCACTTTCCATATATATTGTTAACCAATTAGTCATGTTCAAGAAGAGCAATAAGATACAAAACCAATTTAAAGAATAGTGTTCTAAAGAGTATAGAGTAGATTCCCCATGATTAGTGCATTTTTAAGATCTTTTATGTAAATACAAAATGCACACAAGTGGGATCATTACCCTCCATATATCTTTTTGAACACAAAGTTCAAGAAAAACAATAAGACCCGATAACAATTAAAAGGATGATGTTCTACTCAATGTAGGATAGCTCCCCCAAGAGTAGTGCATTACTTAGAATTAAGTTTTCGAAAGTAAATGCACAACAATGAGATCCTTGCTTTTCCCAACTCAAGAAAGCACAACACAAATTATGAGTAGAGCAACAAATAGATCCAAATGAATCAAAGAAGACAAATGGGTGGTTAAATCAAAACAAAGCTTGGCGATCAAGATAAGACAATTTATTAACAATAGCCAATGTAAATATGATCAATAATTTTACCACCAATATAATTATCACTTGTCAAAGACAATGATTGTATGGAGATATTTCTCGGTGGTACATGACATATATGTATTCAAGATCATATTCACAAAACATAACCATGTGGCAAAATAAAAGATTTGAAAAACATGCTTATCTAGATATTCTAGATGACTTCACATATTCAATGATCATTCTAGGCATTAAGAAACTTTCTCACAAACAAGATACCAAAAGATGGTTGATCAAAATGCATTTAAGCAAATGTGGAACTTGTTTGAGTACCATGCCACCTAGGAACAAGATAATAAACAATATCAACTCTAGGTGACACTACCTCTCATGTTCACATTTTCTAGGCTTGTAATATGCACATAGCTTATTACTCCCCCATAATGTGATAATCCATTCTTTATAACAAGAGGCAAGAGAAATCCAACAAGAGATAATTAATGGACATTAGAATTTGAAATTCTTATGAGTAAGTCATACCACAAAGAGAGTAGATAGTATTGAAATATCACCACTAAGTGGTATTCCTCATGAATACACATTTTAGGGTGGTGAGTTACCAAAAAGCACATCACTCCCCCAAAAAGGGATATTCCATTAAAATCCCTAAAAGAGCCAATTAAGATAAAAACAAATAGACAAGAGGCTCAAGCATACATGGTGTGCAAACCAACATACACAAGCTTGATTACTCAACATAAGTAAGTAGAGTGCACAACACATATGAAACACTAGTAAGGCACAAAACCAAACACATGCAAGGGTGCAAGTAACTTTCAATGAGTACATATGAAGTAAATACAAGTTACCGCAAGGAGGAGCATTGGATAAATGCTAAGACAATATAATCCACTTGACTTGACTTGAGATAATATGGATGGTGAAGATCCCTTAATTCTTCATGATGTAGTCAAGTCTCCAATGTCCTCCACTTACACCTATTGATCAAGTTTTAGCTTGTTGGTCCCCAACCAAGTTGGGTCCTAAGAGGTTAGTCACAATAGGTTTGGCAACCCAAATGGTTCTTTTCTTGACACCACTTTGAGTACCAATAACTTTGGCAAACACATTGCCAACCTTATCCTTCCGAAGAGAATGGACATTATCAATAGTAGAAGGGTTGGATAAGGTACCTTGAGTGCAAGAAGAAGCAAAGTGATCCTTCCCACGACATTTGTAGCAAAGGAGACTTTTACCTTTCTTCTTGGGAAGGGAAGGTTCTTCAACTTGGGAAGCTTTAGTTTGAACTTGAGGTTGCTTCTCTTGTTGCTTCTCACTAAGAGGATTCTTCTTCAAAGGGCAAGATCTCACATGGTGCCCTTCAACCTTGCACTTGAAGCACACAATCTTGGCCGAATCAATAACTTGTTTTTGGCCCTTCTTCTTGATGAACTTGTGCTTCTTCTTGACATTGGACTTGTTCTTGTTATTGGAGTTGAATCCAAGTCCACTCTTGTCATGAGGAAGTTGTTGCACTCTCAACATGTTGTCGAGGGTGGACTTCCCTTCATGACACTTCTTCAAGTCTCTCTTCAAAGAAGTGACTTGTGCCTTGAGCTCTTTGAGTTCCTCTATATGGTTAGTTTCAACACAAATACTAGAGGAAGTAGATGCTACATTGTTAGAGCAACAAGGCAAGGAATGTAATTCATCACAAGATTTAGCAATGGTATGTGATGTAGAATTACTAGTACTAGCACATTGCAATAAAGCATTAGTAGTAGAGTTTGTGCTAGTGACCATAGGAGGCTCACAAGATTTTACCTTCGTTGTGACCGCCTCATGAGCTAACTTTAGCCTAGCATGGGATGCTAGAAGATCCTCATTAGCTTGAAAGCTTTTCATGATTTTCTTCCAATATCCCATACTTGCTAGTTAGCAAATCAAGTTGAGCCCTTAGCTCAACATTCTCCTTCAAAATAGATGCTTCACACAAAGTGGAGTTAGTAGCACAAGCATCATTATCATTAGAAGTGGAAGGAGACAACATGACAAGCTCATTATTTAACTTAGCATTATGTTTACTAAGCACATTACATTTAGCAATAGCATGTTCATGTTCTTTGGTGAGTTTAGCAATTTTGGAGTTATGAGACTCCATGATAGTTTCAAGTTGCTCTTGAAGGTGAGCATTAGTTTCTTGTTCATCTTCTAGAGATGATTGAAGAGATACCTTTTCATAGGCATCTTCTCTCTCAATCTCACCTTTTAGCTCAAGAACATCCTCAAGCTCACCAATACGGCTCATAAGAGAGCCAAGTGTTTCTTGCCAACTCCTTGCAAGTTAGTCATGAAATGATCAAAAGCAATAATTTCTTGTTTGATTTCAAGACTAATATCATCATCAACATCATCATCATCATCATCATCACCATGAGATATATTGGAGTGCATGGTAGGACCTACCTTATACTCCTTAGCCATAAGGCAAAGGTGAGTAGTGGATGAAGACGATGAAGAGTTACTTGAAACACCATTGAGGTCCAAGTCTTGTTCCAACAATTGTTGGAATTCCTCTACATTGTTATCCAAACAAGTACTAGAGGAAATAGAAGCACTTTGATCATGGCAACAAGACAAGGAAAGCATATCATCATGAGATTTAGTTAAGCAACTACTACATGATATGCAAGGACCATAAACACTAGCATGTATGACATTTTGAGTGCTATATGTGCTTAAGTCCAAAGATGGAGCATTGCAAAAAGATGAGTGTGAAGTATAGTCAATAGTAGGTTCACCATCAAGATTGCAATTTCTATCACCACTCACCATATCATTACCTTGTGGCACACCACATGTCGGTGAAGTGGAGGAAGTCGTGAGCTCATCACGACCGGAAGTGGAAGGAGGACAATCATACTTGGAAATGTTGGACACCTCATATATATCTTGAAGTTTTGTCCATAATTCATGAGCGCTCCGAATATGCATGATTGACGCAAACACTACATCGCTCAAAGCACATATGAGACCATTAGATGCTAGAGTATCGAGATAAGAGTTTTTCTCATCCTCTAAAGATAATTCTTGTGAATCATTTGGAGGAGAAAAACCCATATCTACAATACTCTCTAAATTTGAACCCATGTCTCTAAAAAGATTAAGCATGCGAATTTTCCAAACATCATAATTTGTGCCATCGAATCTATAAGTGGGATTGTGCACTAGATCTCTAAACGACATCTTTATCTCTAGGCGGTTAGTCCTAATAATGAGATAACCTGGTTCTGATACCAATTGAACGAATAGACGTTGCCTAGAGGGGGGGTGGGTGAATAGGCGATTTAAAACTTTTTCGAGGAGCCGGAATATCCGGTCCAAGAGTGACCCGGAAATTCCGAGAAGCCGGAATATCCGGTCCACGAATGACCCGGAAAATCCGGTATGCTTGATAAAGGCGGAATAAAACTAGAGGTTTACTTTAACAAGCATACAACCTAGGTATATAAACTAGGCTCACCTATGTGCACCAACAACTTAAGCTAAGCAATACAAGTAACAAGATGATAGCAAGATATATGACTTCAAGCACGAAGGCTATCACAATGTAAAGTGCATAAGTAAAGAGCTCGGGTATAGAAATAACCGAGGCACGCGGGGACGAGGATGTATTCCCGAGTTCCACCCAAAGTTGTACGTCTCGTTTGGAGAGGTGTGCGCAACCACAACAGGTTAGCCACAACGCCACAAAGGCTCACCTTCTTCTCCTGATAAACTCAACCACAAAAGGTTCGAGTTCACCTTCCACTATTGATCTCCTGTGGGGCGGAGATCGAATCCCGTACAACTCTTGAGGCACACACCCACAACTTAATTGGGGGCTCCCAAGTCTTGAGGCACACACCCACAACTTAATTGGGGGCTCTGAAGTGACCACAAAAGGTCTTGGCCACAAAAGGCCGGCCACAAAAGGCGTCTAGGGTCCAAAGACCCAAGAGTAACAAGCTCACAAGTAATACCACCACGAATCCTCGTGGAGGGCTCAAACCGATGCAAATGCAATGGCAAGAGCACACGAAGTGTTCAAGTTCTTCACTCTCAAATTCCAACACAACAACAAATGTTTATGAGGGAATAAGAGAGGAAGAACAAAGGAAACCACAAAGGAGTCAAATCCTTCACTCCCAAATCCCACCAAAAGCAACTAATGCTTATGGGGGGAGAAGAGAGGAAGAACAAAGAGGAAGAACCACAAAGGAACTCCAAGAACTAGATCCACTAGGTTCCCCTCACTAAGAGGAGAGATTGATTGATAGGATTGTAGATCTAGATCTCCTCTCAACTTTCCCTAAAGAATATGAAAGAATCAATGGAGGGATTGAGAGGAATCAAGCTTTCCAAGGTCAACAATAGAGTAGGAGAGAGAGGGAATTCGTGCTACCTTGGTTGGGCAAGGGAAGAAGAAGGGGAGGAGTATTTATACCCCCCAGAAAATAGAACCGTTGCACCCAGAATTTAGACCGGAAATTTCGCCCAAAAGTGAAATTTCCGAACTGATTTTCCGGTTCAAATCAGTGCCTCTTTTTCGAGAAAAACTGCGAGAATCGGATATTCCGATTCAGTCCAGATCGGATATTCCGAGTGACTGAAAACTGACAGAAACAACAAAACCAAAACTGCAATATCTTTTTCATCCGGACTCCGTTTTCGATGATTTTTGGCTCGTTGGAATCGTTACAACGAGCTCTACTTGAATATGCATAGAAACATCATAGTCCATCATGTGAGGATAAAACCAAATGGGGAAAGATTTAACTTTCCTAAAACATGTAAACCGGTAAAACCTCCAATATAAAAAACGTAACAAGATATTCATACGGAATCCGTTTTTGATGAACTAGAGCTTAGTATGGAGATAAACCAAGCTCTAAATCCTCACATGGATGAAAGCCAACAAGTTTTCTAAAGTAAGACCGTTTCTGATGAACAAGAGCTTGACATGGAAATGAACCAAGCTCTAGTTCCTCATCACCATAAAAGCCAAATAAGAACCAAGAAATATGATATGCCAAGTATGCAAAGGTTTGAGCTCTCCACAACGATGCGATCAAGTTACTAACTTGAGAGCCTCTCTTGATAGTACGCCTATCTATCCTATAGCCCTATCAAGATCATACCTTTGCCTTGAGCATTCCACTTGAGTTAGATAATGAATATCTTGATCTTTTCAAGTGGTTCATCTTTCTTGATTGCGCGTCCAAGCACATGCTTGATGAAGACTTCCCCAAATGCTCCCCATGCTCACAATGGGAGAGTCTCGCTTAGCTCCGTCTTCATGTATCCATTACAAGCACCAAGCATAGGATCTTTTCGAGAAAGCTTCTCTTGGTCTTGGTCTTGCACATCTCACCTTGATGACGATCACCACATGACGTCATCCTCCATGAGCTATATGAGATCTTCATTTGATGCAAGCCCATGGGAAGATATCTAACCTCATATAAAGATACCACACACACATATATCATGGGTTAGTTCACAAAGCTATGCGGACAAGTGTTTACCATCCCAAGAGATACATGATCGCTCTTGGTACATCTTGTAGCTTTGTGTGTTGATCAACATCTTGATCAACCTTGTATCTTCCAACATTTCTTCACTAAGATGATGTCTTGAATCTTCAAGACATTCTTGCAATAAGCTTCACTCAACACATAAGCTTCAAGAGTCCAATCACATGAACTCCACAATTCCATGGACATGTTCTATAATGATATCTCAAAGTAAACATTAGTCCATAGAGATTGTCATTCAATTACCAAAACCACACATGAGGGAAAATGCTCTTTCATTTAGTCCAACCACTGGGTCGAACCAATGGCACTTGAACACAACAAGAGTGAGAGGATGGGCCCCTTTATCGAATTTCGCCTCATATGTTATGTAACCTTCCATAGTACGCATCCTCATTTCGACCTCCGGTAAACACTCCAGTATTTACTGTTTTCGCATTTGGCCGAGTATTTTGGTGTTTCTCGGTATGGAAACGATACCCATTCACATCATACTTTTCATAAGTCGCCACCTTAGGGTCGAAACCCTGCGAAACCCATCTCAATTCATCTGCCATAGATGTTTTATGTTGATTTCCCTACAAGTTTAGTCAAAATTGTTAGTTTCGTGTTAACATAAACTACAATAGACAAGGGGGTGAGTTAGAAATTACTTTTTCCATGAACCAAGCCACAAAATTTTGCCTTCTGGGGGCACCCTTTCTTAAAAGAGTATTAAATTCCGATACAGTAGGATTTTCTATTCCCAACCACTCCTCATCCAGAAATTGAGGCACGAATGTATCCTCTACTTCATCTATGTTCATCAACACATAGAGCATGATGTCCTCCCACTCCTGCTCCGTCACAGTGTAAATATGTTGACCACCAGACTTACCGCCTTGGCCTTGGAAGAGATGAAGCTTGGGTTTATAGCTGGGGTTATCGGTATTGTACCGAGAGAGCGGATTATGCATATTGGGAACATCTTCAGGATAGTATGTTGTAGATACATCTGACACCTCCTCGATGATATATGCCTCGGCTATGCATGCTTCAATCTGATTTTTGTTTCCACATTTGGTTCGCATATTCTTAAATATTCTCTCTATACAAAACTGCCAACGGTTCTGAACCGGTCCCCCCAATAATGCCTCGTTAGGTAGATGCAATATGAGATGTACCATCGGAGTAAACATGCCTGGCGGAAATATAATCTCTAACTTGCATATCAACTCTGGGACTTTCTCATGAAGTCTTTTCATCATTTCCGGACATATTTCTTTGGCACACAGCGTGCGGAAGAAATGGCTCAACTCCGCAAGTGGCCGCCAAACACGATCAGGGAGATAGCCTCGAAGCATCACCGACATTATTCGCTCAATCCATATGTGATAGTCATGACTCTTAAGCTCGTTGACTCTGCCCGTTGTTAAATTGACTCTGTTACTCATGTTAGAACAATAACCATCTGGGAACTTCACATTGTGTTTGAGCCAATTGAATGCCTCCTTCTTTTGGGCAGCTAGAAGGCAGAAGTCAACATTTGGCTTGACCCAATTTCTTCGATTGCCCTCAGGACGCTGCATGTTTAGTTTTATTCTGTCACAAAGCCTCTCTTGATCGACCCTAGCCTTCACATTGTCCTTCATCTTCTCAGGAATGTCTAGGGTTGTGTGAAAGACGGACTCTGCGACATTCTTTTCGGTGTGCATCACATCGATGTTATGAGGAAGTTTGAGGTCCTTGTAATAGGAGAGTTGCGTCAAACCTGGTATGTGAGTCCAGTTGTGCGTCTCACCATATCCAATAAAACCTTTGCCTTTGGTCTTAGGCTTTAGAGCACGTAGCTCCGCATCAACAACTTTACCATCAAACGTTGGTATCTTGTTTACTTCACTGACAACTTTGTCTTTCAAGAAGTGTTTTTTGTCCTCTCTGAATCTATGACCTTCTTCGAGGAACTGTCGATGCTTGTCAAAGGCGGAATACTTGCCACCCTTCTTCAGCCATACGAACATAAGAGCATGCCTGCACACTGGGCATGGCATCTTTCCGGCTGTACAGTGTCCGCAGAATAGGGCATACCCGGGTAGGTCATGCATGGAATACTGGTACCAAACTGTCATGCAGAAGTTTTTCTTCGTTGCCCGGTCATATGTCCATGTGCCGTGTGCCCAAGAATGTTCCAAATCATCGATTAGCGGCTGCATGTACACACTCAAATTCTTCCCCGGATATTCAGGCCCCGGAATGATCAGAGACAACAATATGTCTTGCGTTGCATTAAGACTCCGGGAGGGAGATTGAGCGGCATAACAAACACGGGCCAACAGCTGTACGACCTAGCCGACATACCGAATGGATTGAAACCATCGGTTGCTATCGCAATTATGACATTTAGAGACTCTCGGGCTTTATCAGGGTATACTCTGTCGAAATGTTTCCACGCTTCACCATCAGCCGGATGTTTCATCTTCTTCTTTTTATCACTAATATCAGGGTATCTCTTCCCCGTCTTGTGCCATGTCATCTGTTTGGCAGTCTCCTCATCCATGTAAAGGCGTTGGATCCTTTTTATGAATGGGAGATACCGAAGAATCTTTACAGCAACTTTCGTCTGCACCATTTCACCTTCGGCGCCCTTCACCTCTACATACCTAGAGGCCCCACACTTGCTACAGTGAGTGTGATTCACAAACTCTTTCCGAAACAGAAGGCAACCCTTAGGACAACAATGTATCTTCTCATAATCCATGCAAAGCGATTTCATGATTTTCTTCGACTCATACATGGTACGAGGCAGACAATGTCCCTTAGGGAGCATGTTACCCATTGTTTTCAAATGATCTTCAAAGCTTGATCGGGTTTGGCCGTGTTTGGCTTTATCAGCTAACAGTTGCGATATGGCATCAAGCTGAGAGACTTCTGCACCCGGATAAAGAGGTTTCTTCGCGGTGGCCATCATTTCAAGGAAGGCCTTCGCGGTTTCCTCTGGTTCATCCGGTAAATCCGATTCCTCCTGTTCATCCGGATCTTCTGGAGGTGGCGAATGTGCCTAATTTGCATAGTGAAGATCAACAAGCATGTTTGCAATGCCATCGTGGGCACTGCCAGCGATGTGTTGCCGCATCACCACCTCTCTAACACGGTCACTCTCAGGAAAGTTGATTTGCATGTTAAACTCGGGCATATATCCGTAAAGCCAAAGGTGTTTTGTCATCTCTAAACTACCCTGACGGTTATTCATCTTGCACCGAGCACAAGGGCAAAGCGGACGAATTGTCTTAGAACCACGGTGTGCGTCCTTCACATAATATTCAGTTTTCCACTGCCACTCAGATGTCATGTCAGTCCTACTAATACGACCACTGTACATCCACTCACCATCAGCCATCTGCACTTAGAGTTAATAACAGCTAAAAAAACATTTGATATCAAATAAATGACATTAAATTAAATACAAGATATTCTCTACCGGGGAAAACGCGTGCATCATCCTACATCTCTAATAGGATAGCCTCCTAGCAGCCGCCGGATCCGTAGATTGAGTACGTTCTCCATGCTCTACCCCGATCCGAGACAGAATTTCGGCAGCACCTCCCCGCTGCTCTCCCGATACACGTCTCGGCAAAAAGCCGAGAGGATGTGCATCCGGAGAACAACGGGGAGGCACTACCGAAATCCTGACACAGACCGGAGCAGAACACAGAGAACGTACCCAACTACGCATCCGCCGACTGTCCCGTAAATGCCAAAGCGTTACGCATCATAATATGCTGACCTCTAACGCATATTTATCCGCGTAACGCTCTCGGACGGGAAAAGACACCTAGGTTACGCGACTTGACGTGAAACTAATATCTAGAACATAAAAATGCAAAAGAGGAGAAGGAGATTTATCTCACCCTCCGCTGTAGAGAAAGTAGTCGAACAACACAAACACGACGACGGCTCCGAGACGGCGGCGGCTACGAGACGACGGCGGCTCCGGGACGACGGCTCCGGGAAACCTACAAGATAAAATATAATTCAGATTAATACTAGCAAATAACTACCAGAAACCAATAATAAGATAGCCATTCGCACGATCATATCCTGACATGTTCACAATCATTCAATATCCAGTTCCTACACAATAGAGCCTGAGACAATAAAGCTTATGACTCCTCAAACAGGTTCACTTGGAGACAGTTTTGATTCTATCAAGCTAAGAAACTAAGACCATTATCCGGCCTACCGGCTAAACAAAATCATCTGAATATCGTCATGCCTGCAAGGTACAGAGGCTCCTAGCGGGGGTTAGGGGAAGGAAGGGCCAGCAGCTTACCCGCAAGAACCCGGATCCTTGTCAGCGCGGCGGAGCGGGCAGGTGCGGGACTCGGGGGGAGGTCGGGTCAAGTCTGCTAGGAGGAGCATCGCGGCGGCGCGTGCGGGAGGCGGCGCGCGGCGGCCGGCGGGAGGGCAGCGGCGTGGCGGCGCGTGCGGGAGGCGGTGCGCGGCGGCCGGCGGGAGGGCAGCGGCGTGGCGGCGCATGCGGGAGGCGGCGCGCGGCGGCCGGCGGGAGGGCGGCGGCGCGTGCAGGACGCGGCGCGCGGCGGCCGGCGGGAGGGCGGCAGCGTGGCGGCGCGTAGGGGAGGGCGGCGACGCGTGCGGGAGGTCTGGGCAGTGTGGTCGATCTGGTCGCTCCGACCAGGTCAACCACCAATAAGTGCTAGGGCATTCTAACCCCGACGGCATTGTCGTCGGGCTTATAATTGTATTTTTTTCTTTTAGTTTCTTTTAGTTAATAAATGCACTCTTTTAGTTAATAAATGTATTTTTCATTTTTTTTATTCTCTGCAATTTCCTAGTTTATTTGTATTATTGTAAATTATATTCCAAAAATGTTGACATTAGCATATTTAAGATAATTGCAAGACCTAACCTTATTTTATATGGATCAGATCATGTATAATTTTGGATTTAGCCAAAAGAATCCCATCAAACCTTATTATTTCATGATTGTAGGACCTAACCAAACAAAGAAAAGAGAAGTCAGCACTTTGATACCCCTTTCGACGCTACGTACCCCGGACCCCCTCTACGGCGAAACCCTACTCCCGCTGGAGAAAAGTCTGACCTGTCGATCTACCCTTCTAAACGGCGTCGGGAGGGGGTAGACGCATGGATTTTTTTGCTTGGATGTGTTAGGTTGGTATATTGGATCATAAAAAACAAACATTTCATGTGTTCCGTCGCACGGTTCAATGCCCGACACCCGAAACGGGGGTTTTCACCTCTAAGTGCAAGAACTTACTACGGAGAAAGAGGGGTCAGTGAAGTGGGTCGCACCTCGGAGATGTATCTTGGTTCCCACAAACTACCAACACACTAGTATACATATATTAGGGGTCTATGCAAGTTTTTATGGGGTCTTGACACTCCGGACCCACTCTACGCCGAAACCCTACTCCCGCTGGAGAAAAGTCTGACCCGTCGATCTACCCCTCTAAACGGCGTCGGGAGGGGGTAGACGCATGGATTTTTTTGCTTGGATGTGTTAGGTTGGTATATTGGACCATAAAAAACAAACATTTCATGTGTTCCGTCGTACGGTTCCATGCCCGACACCCGAAACGGGGGTTTTCACCTCTAAGTGCAAGAACTTACTACGGAGAAAGAGGGGTCAGTGAAGCGGGTCGCACCTCGGAGATGTGTCTTGGTTCCCACAAACTATCAACACACTAGTATACATATATTAGGGGTCTATGCATGTTTTGATGGGGTCTTGACCCTCCGGACCCACTCTACGGCGAAACCCTACTCCCGCTGGAGAAAAGTCTGACCCGTCGATCTACCCTTCTAAACGGCGTCGGGAGGGGGTAGACGCATGGATTTTTTTGCTTGGATGTGTTAGGTTGGTATATTTGGACCATAAAAACAAACATTTCATGTGTTCCGTCGCACGGTTCCATGCCCGACACCCGAAACGGGGGTTTTTACCTCTAAGTGCAAGAACTTACTACGGAGAAAGAGGGGTTAGTGAAGCGGGTCGCACCTCGGACATGTATCTTGGTTCCCACAAACTATCAACACACTAGTATACATATATTAGGGGTCTATGCAAGTTTTGATGGGGTCTTGACACTCCGGACCCACTCTACGGCGAAACCCTACTCCCGCTGGAGAAAAGTCTGACCCGTCGATCTACCCCTCTAAACGGCGTCAGGAGGGGGTAGACGCATGGATTTTTTTGCTTGGATGTGTTAGGTTGGTATATTGGACCATAAAAAACAAACATTTCATGTGTTCCGTCGCACGGTTCTATGCCCGACACCCGAAACGGGGGTTTTCACCTCTAAGTGCAAGAACTTACTACGGAGAAAGAGGGGTCAGTGCAGCGGGTCGCACCTCGGATATGTATCTTGGTTCCCACAAACTACCAACACACTAGTATACATATATTAGGGGTCTATGCATGTTTTTATGGGGTCTTGACCCTCCGGACCCACTCTACGGCGAAACCCTACTCCCGCTGGAGAAAAGTCTGACCCGTCGATCTACCCTTCTAAACGGCGTCGGGAGGGGTAGACGCATGGATTTTTTTGCTTGGATGTGTTAGGTTGGTATATTGGACCATAAAAACAAACATTTCATGTGTTCCGTCGCACGGTTCCATGCCCGACACCCGAAACAGGGGTTTTCACCTCTAAGTGCAAGAACTTACTACGGAGAAAGAGGGGTCAGTGAAGCGGGTCGCACCTCGGAGATGTATCTCTGTTCCCACAAACTACCAACACACTAGTATACATATATTAGGGGTGTATGCATGTTTTGATGGGGTATTGACCCTCCGGACCCACTCTACGGCGAAACCCTACTCCCGCTGGAGAAAAGTCTGACCCGTCGATCTACCCTTCTAAACGGCGTCGGGAGGGGGTAGACGCATGGATTGTTTTGCTTGGATGTGTTAGGTTGGTATATTGGACCATAAAAAACAAACATTTCATGTGTTCCGTCGCACGGTTCCATGCCCGACACCCGAAATGGGGGTTTTCACCTCTAAGTGCAAGAACTTACTACGGAGAAAGAGGGGTCAGTGAAGCGGGTCGCACCTCGGAGATGTATCTTGGTTCCCACAAACTACCAACACACTACTATACATATATTAGGGGTCTATGCAAGTTTTGATGGGGTCTTGACACTCCGGACCCACTCTACGGCGAAACCCTACTCCCGCTGGAGAAAAGTCTGACCCGTCGATCTACCCCTCTAAACGGCGTCGGGAGGGGGTAGACGCATGGATTTTTTTGCTTGGATGTGTTAGGTTGGTATATTGGACCATAAAAAACAAACATTTCATGTGTTCCGTCGCACGGTTCCATGCCCGACACCCGAAACGGGGGTTTTCACCTCTAAGTGCAAGAACTTACTACGGAGAAAGAGGGGTCAGTGAAGCGGGTCGCACCTCGGAGATGTATCTCTGTTCCCACAAACTACCAACACACTAGTATACATATATTAGGGGTCTATGCATGTTTTGATGGGGTCTTGACCCTCCGGACCCACTCTACGGCGAAACCCTACTCCCGCTGGAGAAAAGTCTGACCCGTCGATCTATCCTTCTAAACGGCGTCGGGAGGGGGTAGACGCATGGATTTTTTTGCTTGGATGTGTTAGGTTGGTATATTGGACCATAAAAAACAAACATTTCATGTGTTCCGTCCCACGGTTCCATGCCAGACACCCGAAACGGGGTTTTCACCTCTAAGTTCTGGAACCCCGCCACAACAAAACACCGGAGATACCCGCATATGTGTACAAAAGACCGGATAATCCCGCCGCATTATGGCCACATTTGATCACAATATTTGTACAAATTAGTTCTTATGTTATTTATTATGTTTTAGTACCCCTACAAATAACATTTTTTAATGTAATCTAATAATTTAAGAAAAAGTGGAAAAAAGTGTTCTGAGCCCGACGGTGTTGCCGTCGGTGTTAGAGTTGGTGGTTACGGCACCGTTAGCTCGCTGCGTCCGGACGTCCACATGGGGCCAGTACTCCGACGGTGTTACTACGCCGACGGTGACCGTCGGGCTCATTGCAGGACGCCGACGGTATTATGCCAGCCGTCGGTGTCATATTGTGACGCCGACGGCCACGACCTTTGGCCGTCGGCGTTAGAATAACCGTCGGGCTGAGGTGCCACTTCCGTGCGCCACAGATTCTTGAAAATTTGCCCGTTTCAGTAAAAAATATCATTAAATAGCAGTAGTTAAGAGATGGCCGTTGGAACCTGGAGAGTCGTACGCCTACTGAACTGCTAGATGGTCAGCCGCATCACATCACACCACACTAGTCAAGTCGACACCCCGACACTCCGTCGTCTACTCAAGTGGAGCTCCCTCCCTTGCTAGTACTCCACCCACACGAACCAGCAATACAATGGCGGAGCAGCAGAATAAGAGGCTAAAGTTGAGCAAGAATCACGAGAGCAGCGGCGGCAAGAAGTCGTCGAGCGTCCTGGCGGTGACCGGCACTCCAGCAGCCACCTTGTGCCGTCCTGGCGGTGAGCGCAAGGCGAAGCCAACAATCATCGCGGTGAAGTCGACCTCAACCAATCCATGTGCCGCCACGAAGACCACGCCGACGCTGACGGCGCCAGGTAGTTCAAAGGCCGTGGTGAAGATAGAAGACGAAGGTGTGCTGGAGCAATATAATCAGGTGGGGGCAACGGCTGCCGTGGCGGCGGAAGAAGAGGCCGTCGGCGGCTTGACTGCGAAGAAGAAACGGCTGCACTGCGCCGCGTGCCCCGCCGCCCTCAAGCCCCCCATATCCATGGTACTCGATCCGTCATACAGTACAGACATACATTTCTTTCAACTGCCATGAAACCCAGGGTAACAGAGGGTTAAGTGGTACTTTCGAACTTGACGGTAAAAAGATATTGAAAGGGTCATTTTTTACTATACAATTCGGCTGGGGTGATATTTGTAAAAAGATGTGCGACCATGTGCCTAGAGAGTAGAGAGGCCCTGCTAGCAACGCATCGTGATGATGTGATTGCGAACTTGACGGCAGGTGTGAGAGGATACGACGTGTACTGTCGCGTCGAGCAGACCATGAGTGAGTTTTCTTTGTCTTCACACCTACAGTCACATCGACTCACTGCACACGCCTAAACTGCTGTCAGTTCATTTTTCTTGAAGACAAGGTGGCCAACTGAGCTCTCACCGGCGGCATGCTCTGCTCTCTACTCCATATAATAATCGTTTGGCACTTTGGCTTGTGCATGCACCTACCCTGGTTAATTTTATCTGGAACAGAAGTATACTCGTAGAGAAGCAGGATATAGTCCCTGAGCCGTTTCATCAACTCCTCAGATGAGGTTTTCTAGGGGGTAGTCCCTGTCAACATGCTCTGATGGCGAGCTGCCTCCCGACGCCTGCCGACCGGCGGCGGTGAGGGACCTGCCCCAGGCTCGCGGGTGCGGCCGCCCCCCCCCCCCCCCCCCCCCCTCCGCGCCTCTCCGGTGATGGCCCCCCTGCTCGCGGCACCGTCGCCGGAGCCGGACTCCATCCGTGGCCGCGCGTGGGCGGATGTGGCGGAGGAGCTTGACGCGGCGGCGGCGGCAGAGGCGGAGCTGGAGGCTCGGCTCATCCTGCCGGGGTCGCCGACGCTCGGGGATTACCTGGCGACGGCGCGCCGGGTCCCCCCGCGCCGCGTGCGCCCCTGCCCCTCCCCGGTGTGCCCTGCGCGACGGCCGCCGGCGGCGGCGGGTCGCCGCTCTCCTCCGGCCTCGGGCCCCCTCGGCACAGCGCCGTCGCTGGCACTCACGCACCCGGGGAGGCGCCCCGGGTCGGAGTCTCCTCCGGCGGCCCCGCCCGGCCCCCAGCCTGCGACGGCGCAGGCGGCGTCCTCGTCGGCGGCGCGGTCGGAGCTGGACGACCGGTGCCCTAGGGTTCGGCTGGCAGAGCTGGAGGCCCTGCTCCAGCGGGCCAGGCTTGATGGGCCTCTAGGCCCACTCCAACCCGAGCTAGAGTGGCGCCGGGCTCGGCCCAATAGCGGCCCAAGTTCCTCCCTTAAGCCGGCTCCGGAAACCCTAGCCCATCTAAGCTACTCCCGCCCCCGCCCCCGTCCCAACCCCTGCCCCCGCCCCCGTCCCTGCGACCCCCGACCCCAGCCGCCGCCGCCGTCGCCTCCCCAACCCCGCGCTGCCGCCCCTCCCCGCCCCCGTGCCGCCGTCCCGCCCCCAGCCGCCGACGCCGCCGTCGCCTCCCCATCCACGCACCGCCGCCCCTCCCCGCCCCGTCTCCACGCCGCCGTCGCACCGCTGGAGATGAAACGCGCCCGTCCCGACGAAGAGGAGGCCGACGTCCACCACCGTCGCCGGCCCCGCTCCCCGCCGCCGGCCGAGCGCCCCCACGTCCCCAGCCGACCTCGCTCGCCACCGCGCCGCTACCAGCCCCCGCACGCTGGCCGCCGGGCCCCCTCCCCTCCCCGTGGTGGGTCGCAGCGCCGCTCCCCTCCGCCGTCCCGCTCGGAGGCGACTCGCCACCGGTCCCCTCCCCCCCGGAGGCTGTCTCCGGCCCGGGCTCCCGCCTCCGGAGACCGCGAGGGGCCCGCGGATGGCCTGCAGCGCGAGGCAGAGCTGCGGCGGGCCTTGGTGGCCAGGCCTGCGGTGGCGCCCCGCCCACGGCACGGTGACCTCTCCCCCAGCCGCCGGGCGGGAAAGGAGCCGAGGATGGAGTCAGGTTCGTGGCGGCAGGACCGCGACGCCCACCCGCAGGCTGGCCGTTCCCCGGTGTCCGCTCGACCATGGGCGCCTGCGGCCCCTCCCGCGAGTGTGAGCACGCGGGATGGCTCCATCCCGCAGAAGAAGATCAAGAGGAAGAAGAAGAAGAAGTCTTCGCAGTTGGCAGGAGGTGGAGGAGCGGGAGGGAACCAAGGCGGGTTCCCCCCTGCACCACCGCCTCCTAGTGCTCCCCACACGTTGAGTGGCCTCTCCCAGGCGGGGGGGGGGGGGGGGGGGCGCACCCCGACCTCAGGCGGAGGGTGGGGTGGACTCGCCAGCTCGCCCAGAGTGCTTCAACTGTGGGTTGCTAGGTCACATGCGCTCAGACTGCACTCGCCCGATGGCTTGCCTTCGCTGTGGACTTCCCGGGCACCGGATGGGTGACTGTCCGACCCCCTCTGCGCCATTGGGCCTCCCGCGCCTGGAGCTGCTAGGTCTCGCCGCCCAGGCCATCTTCTACTACGTAGACCTTGGGGGAGTGCCGATGTCTGTGCCTCCGACCCTGGCCACCCTGACGGTGATCCCGGGCCAGCTCCCTCTTGGGACTGCCGACCTCTCAGTGGCGGCCCTACGCCGCGAGCTGGATCAGATCCTCCCTGGGCACGAGTGGCAGGTGCGCCAGACTGCCCCGTCTGAGTTCGCGGTGGACTTCCCATCGGTGCAGATGTTACGGACGTACGCCGGGCTCCCACACCTCACGCTCTCACTCAGCGGTGTCCAGATGTCCATCCAGGCCCCGACTGCCTCTCCTGAGGCGGGCCTCCAGCTGCGATCCTCCTGGGTCCTCCTCACCGGCCTGCCGGCTCTTGCCCGGACCCAGCGGATCGTCGAGCTGCTCGCCCCCCTGATCGGCAAGCTCGCTGAGATCGACCTCAGCTCGTTGTCGGGGGAGGGGCCGGTTCGCTTCCGGATCCTCTGCCCTGACCCGTCCCTCGTCGTGGGCACGCTTCCGCCGGTCTTCTTTGGCGGAAGGGGCGGTGACCGTGAGGCTATCCTGTCTGTGGCGCTAGACACGGCCCCTACTTCCACACAGCCGGCTAGGTCACCGGCTCAGGACCCCCCCTCAGGCGACACTGACCTCTCTGGCGACGACGACGACGACGCCCCCGACCCCCGGGACGGCGATACCCTCGCCCCCTCGGCTCCGACACAGGCATCTTCGCCTGTGTCCCTTGCCCCTCCTCCAGCTACGACGGGCCTCGTTCGGAGTGCCCCGGCCAAGCTGGCGGCGGTGGACCGGCCCAGGTCCTCGCGCCCAGACCCCTCACCCCTCGTGGAGCCCCCACCCTCCCAGTATGGCTCCAACTTGGGGTTGTCGGGCCTCGACGCCTCGTCCCTTGGCCTCAGACCCCCCACGGTCTTAGAGGAGGACTGTGGGAGCGTGGGGCTGGAGGTCGCCCCTCCGTCTTCCCCTCGCTCGGCTGGCGCGCTGTGCTACACCCTCTCACCGGGCTCTACTCCGACCTCTCCAGCGAGCTCCCCGCCCCTCTTCCCCTCGACGCCGGCTCCAGGGGCCTGTGAGCTGCCCATTGGCCTCCCTGTCACGCCGGTGGAGGCTCCCCAGGTGCATACTCGCCCCCGGGGTAGCCAGCCCGTGCCGGTCCCCCTGACCCCCCGCCAGAGCGCCAGGCTCGCGTCAGCTAGAGGAGGTGCGGGTGCCCCTGTGCTTTCAGTGGTCGAGCAGGCGATCCAGAGGACCGCCGCCCGTCGCAGTCTCTCAGGTACCCCTACCCCCTCCTCTCCTTCCGGCTCTAGATTTTCTATTCTTGCAGAGGTTCCGTTGGATCACCTGGCACAGGTGGCCGACGATAGCGGCATTATCTTCAGGGGCGAACGTGGCCCCCGTCTGGAGCAGATTGCAGTCCTCAAGGCACAGGAGGAATACGAGGGAGCCATGGCTGCCGCGCGTGCTCAGGCGGAGCGCGCGCGAGCGTAGGCCACAGACCCTGACGCCCTGATGCAGGAGGCACCAGGGCTTAGGCGGGACCCCTCGCAGGGTCCTTCTAGCGGGGATGCTCCTCTCGCGATCCCCCGGGCGGGGAGGCCGCGAGGGCGACCCCTGAAGGCTCCGTCTCGGCCCCCGACCTCTGGTGGGGCCCGCTCAGTCCCGCGTCAAGGGACTACCCCCAGCAGTGTTCCATGATGGATACGCCCTTCCATCTTCTAGATTGGAACATGAGGGGGTTTGGGAAAGTGGGTCGTCGGCGACAGCTGAGAGACTACTTGTGGCAGGAACACGTCGACATTGTAGGCCTCCAAGAGACGATTAGGCAAGACTTCTCCATTGCGGAGCTCCAGGGTCTTAGTCCGCACAAGTTTGCGTGGCACTGGCTCCCAGCGGCTGGACACTCCGGGGGGATCCTCCTTGGGGCGAAGGAGGAGACCTTCAAAGTCGAGGATATGGACCGGGGGAGTTCTTTGTGAGCATGCTGCTCACCCATAGACGGTCTACCCTCACGTGGGAGGTTATCATCGTCTATGGCCCCGCGGACCATAGTAGATCCCCGGCCTTTTTGGCCGAGCTTAGGGCTAAGGTGGAGAGGTGCTCCACCCCGTTTGTCATTGCTGGGGACTTTAACCTGATCAGGTCCCCAGATGATAAGAGCTCAAACCGTTTTGACCCCCGGAGGATGCGGCTATTCAACGACTTCATCGCAGATCTCGCTCTTAGAGAGATTCGGCGGGTGGGTGCGAGGTATACCTGGTCTAACAACCGATCGGACCCAGTTCGGTGCGTGCTCGACCGGGTCCTGGTCTCCGTGGACTGGGAGGTGGCCTTCCCCCTGTGCTCCCTCCGGGCTATCACTAGGGTTGGCTCTGACCACTCCCCCCTCCTTCTTTCCTCAGGGGGCTCCCGTCCGCCCAGGCTAAACCGCTTCCACTTTGAGAACTTTTGGTTGACCCAACCTGGTTTTAAACAGGCTGTCTGTGTGAAGTGGTTAGAAGCGGCGGCCCACCCCCCTCGCGTTTTTAACGCAGTGGATGTGTGGCATCATTGTGCTCAGTTGGCCCGCCAATTCATGCGGGGTTGGGGGGCAAATCTGGGGGCGGAACTGAAGCAGAGAAAGGCGTCTCTGCTCAGTGACATCCAGGCACTTGACCTTGCCTCGGACTCGGTGGGCCTTGACCCTCAGGAGTGGCAACATCGATATGCCCTGGAGGCCTCCCTCATGGAGATTTTTAAGGGTGAGGAGCTCTTTTGGCGAGAACGGAGCCGCCAAAACTGGCTCCTCAAGGGAGAGGCGAATACAGCTTACTTCCATGCGATCGCCAATGGTCGGCGCAGGAAATGCTCTATTCCTTGCCTGTGGGACGTGGACCGACTCCTGGAGGCGCCAAGAGATCTCTCAGCCCATATTTACTCCTTCTACAGAGCACTATTCCTGGCAGGCCCCCGCTTGGGGGTCTCCCTCTCGGTGGATTTTTGGCAGGCGGCCCACGTCACTGAGGAGGAGAATAGAGAACTCACGCTCCCCTTCCTTCCGGAGGAGGTGCAGAGGGCAGTGTTGGAGATGAAGCCCAACTCGGCCCCTGGCCCAGATGGGCTCCCGGTGGTCTTCTTCCAGACCTTCTGGGAATCTATTAAGGCGGTGATCATGCCCATGTTCCAGGAATTCTATGTTGGGACCTTGGTGCTATCCCGTCTTAACTTTGGCGTGGTGACCTTGGTCCCCAAGGTGGTGGGGGCCACGGACATCCGCCAATTTAGGCCAATCACTGTTCTCAATGTTATCTTTAGGATATTCTCCAAAGTGTGCGCGCTACGGCTCGCTCCTGTTCTCCAGCGGCTCACTCATCCTTACCAGTTCGCCTTCCTCAAGGGGCGGTTCATTCATGACGGTATCTTGGCTCTCAACGAAATCATCCATGAGGTCAAAACACGCCGGCAGAAGGCTGTGTTCCTCAAGCTTGATTTCCAGAAAGCCTATGACCGCTTGGACTGGGCTTTTCTCCGCTTGGTGCTGGAGCGGAGAGGGGTAGATGAGAGAATGATTAGTTGGATTGTGCAGCTGGTCACGAGTGGCAGTACGGCCATCAACATTAATGGGGACGTGGGTCCCTATTTTCGTTCGTCTTGCGGCGTTAGACAAGGGGATCCCTTCGCCCCGTTGCTCTTCAACGCCGCAGTTGACTCCCTCGCGGAGGTCTTAGAGAGGGCTAAGACCGCCGGCCACATCTCTGGAGTGGTTGGACATCTCGTCCCGGGGGGTGGGGTGACCCACCTGCAGTATGCCGATGACACCATGATCATGGTTGAGGGGTCGGAACTTGATCTTATCAACCTCAAGTTCCTACTCCTGTGTTTTGAGGCGATGTCGGGCCTCAAGATCAACTTTGATAAAAGTGAAGTCATTATTTTAGGCTATTCCCAGGAGGACCAGCAGAGGATCGCCGACAACCTCAACTGTAGGTTGGCAGTCTTCCCGGTCACCTATCTGGGCATGCCGATTCGGGATTCACATATCCTGATAAAGGACTTGGACCCGCTAGTAGAGCGGGTAAAACATAGATCGGAGCCCTGGCAAGGGAGGTTTACCTCCAAGGCAAGCAAGACCATCCTCATCGATGCTTGCATGTCTAGCCTCCCCATGTTCTTGATGGGGATGTATTCGTTACCGGAAGGAACACATGGCGACTTCGACAGGGAACTCTCCAGGTTCTTCTGGCAGGCGGCCTCGGGGAGCCAGAAGTACCATATGGTCAAGTGGGCGGACATTTGCGCCCCCAAGGAGCTTGGGGGCTTAGGCATTGTGTCCTCCCGCCATATGAACAAGGCTCTGATGCTCAAGTGGATTTGGCGCATCCTTCGCGGAGATG
This sequence comes from Poa annua, assembly GCA_026929855.1. Lineage (NCBI taxonomy): Eukaryota > Viridiplantae > Streptophyta > Magnoliopsida > Poales > Poaceae > Poa > Poa annua. The sequence continues at coordinate 630,368 of CM049428.1, read as the reverse complement.
GAGGCCTATGGCTCCAGTTGGTTGAGGCCAAGTACCTCCGAGGGCGCCCTCTCATGGCTTGTGAGCGGAAGGAGGGATCCCAATTCTGGCGTTCCATCCAATCCATCAAGCATGAGATTAGACTCGGGGTTACCTCGAACGTAGGCGACGGTCGAAGTACCCTGTTCTGGCTTGACTCTTGGTGTGGCAGGCGGCCGCTGAGAGACGAGGTTCCGGAACTCTTCAACATCTGCGTGGATCAGTCTCTACTGGTCGCCTCTGCCGTCCAGGGCGGTCGGTGGAATATAGCGTTCCGCCGCACATTTGGACCTTTGGAGGCACGTAGTTGGGAGGGCCTGCTAGCGGTCCTCCCTACTTCCCTTTCGGACCACCCAGACACTGTCTCTTGGGCCCTCGCCCTCGAGACAATTCTCCGTCGGCTCCATGTACCGGGCCCTATTTCGTGGGCCCGCCCTACCTTGGACCTCCCACCTGTGGAAGGCTCCCATGCCGCTTAAGATCAGGATTTTCACTTGGCAGCTGCTTCGTAACCGCCTCCCCTCGGGGGTGGAGGTGGTCAAGCGCTCGGGCCCGGGGGATGGGCTCTGCCCCCTATGTGGGGTTCCGGAGACAGTGGCTCATATCATGTTCTCCTGCTCCGCCGCTCGCTTCATGTGGAACTTCATTGCCGAGGCCCTTGGGCCTGAGTGGCAGGCCCATGACCTGGTAGGGTTCATTGAAGTGCAAGCAAACCATGCCGGAAGGAGGAGGCGCCTCTTCTGGCTGCTGTTTGCTGCGATGACCTGGACGCTATGGAATATTCGAAATAAAATGGTTATCGAGCATGTCTTTATACGACAGGCCTCTGACTCGGTGTTCAAACTTTTGGCTTTTCTTCAGGAATGGAACCCGCTATGTAGGCAGCGGGACAGGGAGCGGCTGGATGCGATGCTTCACGACCTCCTACGGGCGGCTCGCCGTGTTCACTCTTCCTCCAGTCGTAGGGCTCCTCCTTAGGGACTGAGCGTGCTTTTGGTCTCTGTTTTCTTTACCTGCCCCTGGGCTTGTTGTGTTGTGGCCCCAGCTTTTCGGTCACTCTAGGCTTTGTACTTTATTCTGCTACGCTTGTAACTGTGGTGGTTGCTTTATTTATAAAGCGGGGCGCGAGCCTGTTTCGAGGAGAAGCAGGATATAGGAATTTTTAAGTGACATGGCAATAAAGTTGAGACTAAATTGTGCATGATGGCAAGCTAAATTCTAAATTGCTTGGTTGCCCCTTATAAGTTTCAAGATTTGTTGGAAAATTAGAAGAATTTTTCAAATGCTACAGATATCTATATATTTTCTAGATTGCGAGAAATCATAGCGGGTTTCCTGATGACTCGTGAGGACGCCCTTCTTGTCCGGTATATTCTTTTTTTGTTTTAAAAAATACATATGTATTTCCGTTATGAAAGTTAATGAAAAGAGACCGGTTTGGAAAATACCTACTTTTTTATAATCCTATAAATGCTTATATTATGTGATCAGAATTAAAATGGTTCTATCATCACCATGACAATCATGCCAAATAAAATCTACCTTGTGCAGTAGAGACATCTTCAGTCAACTTTAACTTTGGGAGAGTATTTAGTGTTACCATAAAAATAACTTGGCAATGACTATATGTGTCGCTTTTACGGATATGAGCACATCAAATTAGATGTTATTTAAGTGTGAGGTCAAAGTTAATATTATGCTCACGGAAATTTTATCTATTTAGAGTAAGAGAAACTTATATATCTTAATGTGTAATAATGCCCGAAAATGTTGATGTACAGTTACTAAAATCAGTTAGTTGTGGTCCATTACATCGGACTAAATGTCAGATGACATTATGCAAAGTTAATAAGATATATCAATTCACGCCTATAAATAATAACGTTGAATCGACCAGTTGGGTTGTTAAAAAAAAATCGTTTTGGGATTACATTAATGTTTGTGAGAATATTCATTATGAAAATATGATGTCGTCACTCGTCGGCGTGTACCTCATCTGAGCCGTAGTCTCGGCGAGCTGCCTCAGCAGGCCGCACCATGAATGTGTCAAAGAGTTACGTCCTTCAAATGAAAGATACTACATAGGGTCGTCGTATTGAAGGCTTAATAATTTGCAAAGTTCTCTCAATGATTTTTTATAACGGAATTGCTAGTTCTAAGTCGCAACTGTTGAGATCTCAGTCATGCGTGAAACCGTCCGATCCCGTGTGCGTTAAGATTTGTGCGCTTCCCTTTTTTTCAGTTTTTCCCGTGCTGGCTGTGCTTGTGCTGATCGCTGGCTGTGCTGATGGCTGCTGTGCTGGACGCGCAGGCCTCGCTCGCCCGCACCGCGCGCACATTTTTGTGCCTTTTTTCGTGGGTTTTTTTTTCGCGTATTTCTTTTTTTTTGTGTTTTTTGTATTTTTATGTTTTGTCCAGTTTTTATTCTTTTTGGACTTCTATATTTTTCGGTTAGTTGTAAGCCCCTCGTAACTTTAGCGTACGGGTTGCAATTATCTCGTAACTGGAATTTTTCACTTGTAATTAGTTACATTTTTTTCACTTGTAATTGGGTGGGGGTGGGGGGTTGGCTTGATATTTTTTATTAGGGGGTGTGATGTGATTAGTTGCAATAACCTTATATATGGGAGGATTTTTTTCACTCATTTTTCTAGTTGTAATGGGTCGCAACTGAGATTTTCCGGTTGCAAGTGGGTTGCAACTATTTTTTCCAGTCGCAACTGAGTTTTTCTGGTTGCAACTCAATTTTTTCCGGTTGCAAGCGAGCAGTCGTTCGTCCTTCCGGCCTCTTATGACCGCCGCCTGCTGTTGGCGGAGGAGGATGGCGGCGTGTTCCTCCTGGCACTGGGTCTGGGTGCCGCCGGCAGCGGCAGCGGCGGCGGCGCGGGAGGCCACCGCCCCGTTACCGTCGTCTGCGTCAGGAGCAACACGAGGCCGGTGTACAAGGGCACGCTTAGGGTGGAAGGCCCTCCGGACGATGACGACCATGATGCGTTCTTGATGGTGGGTGGGAGGGTGGCTAGCTGCGCCGTCCCCGGCGAGGTTGACATGGAGGACGGGGACGGGCACCTCAACGCGTATGTCAGTCAGAAGATGCTGCACGGGCGCGGCGAGTCCACGAAGGTCCGTCTCAGCATCCGCATTACCAAGCTCCCGTGAGCTTACTCACTTGTTCATGTTGGAGATGAGTCGTTTGATTCAGCTTGTTGTAGTAAGTGCGGAATGCTGCTCTGTTTTGGCTTCGTTCTAGCTCTGCATTTCCAGTGTGCCCTAGTTGGTAACTTTGTACCATGCAAAAAAAATAGTTGGTAACTTTGTACGAGCTGCTCTGGTTGTTAACTTTGTACGAGCTTAAGGATAGTCCATGAAGGAACATGTTATGTATTTTAAATGCAGCTTCGTAATCTTGTTTGATAATTAGGTAAGAGTTTAATTATCAATTCCCAAATAGTATTAAACATAGCAACATTAGCCAGTGTGAACATATCACAATATTAATACTCGAACATATAACAATATGGAGCATGACAACATCACTGCTACGGTGTGGTACTCAAATATATTATTCTTACTACCCCTCCGTTCTAAAATAATTATCTTATGTTTGGCTAAAAGAGGATGTTGAGAAAATGCTCCACAATTGGAGAGTCATGGTGGGTGACCCGTTGGTTCAGGATGAGCATGCTCACATCCTTGCCGCCAGGCAGCAGTGGCTTGGCGCGAGAATGTCATGAAAGCCCAGGAGTCAGCATTACCAACATGAGAAATGGTGTCTGAGTCTCAAAGTAACTTAGCTGAATGTCCATAGAAAATTGAAAACAACTATGCAAGTAATAAAAGTTGTAGGGTTTGCCTCTAAATGAGCTAAAATACCTCTCACAATCCCACGGTTATCAACTCTCCAAATACTAAAAGGTGGTTGGATTTGCCTCTAAATGAGCTTAAAAACCTCTAATGATCCCACGGTCATCAACTCTTCAAGTATTAAAAGTTGCTGGATTTGCCTTGTATGAGCCGAAATGATTGTTTGCAATGCCACACGGTTATCCTCACGTTCCTCACTTGTCAAAACCTTCCAACCCTTGGTCTCTTGCTCCTACTAACAATTTGTGAGCGTGGAGAGCACCGGTGGAGATGCTCTCAAATTGACTGCAACTCACCCAAAGTCCTGATCGGCAATGTAATGTTTGAAGTACTAGTTGCAACAAAATATACCCCAATCCCTGATCGAGTATGAAGTACAGCTACAAATTTGTCATGGAGTTTGAAGTACTAGCTGCGACAAAACACTACACTCCTACACGCACAAATTACATCATTTCTAGGCAACCACGTTTACTCAAGTTTCAACTAATTCCATCTAGATCATCGGCATGCGATCAGGGTACAATCTTATCGATGCGAATGTCGAGAGACACCTGTTTGGACGCCCCAGCCCCAACCAGATACGTCGGCGGCACCGTCAAGTAAGATGGCAGCTCCTCCACCTCGACCTCGCCAGGCCTAGAGCTGCTCCCCACCTCCATGTCTAGAAGGAGCATGTGCGCCCTGCGGCTGACCACCGCTGGTGGCAAGTACGCAAAGATATTGAGCATGTACGGCATCAGCTGCGGGTCAGGGCCTGCCCCGAGGCGCACCACGGATACGGCAGTGGCCGTGCTCTGGCCGACAGCTCCCATGACCAGGAGGAACACACAATCGTCCTCCTCCGCCAGGAGCAGACGCCGTGGCTCCGACACCGGCACCTGAAGCTGGAGTTCCTTACCGTACTCAATGTTGTGGATGGGCCAAGAGTGCAGAGTTGTGAGATGGCTGAGGAGCGCCAGCGGAAGGCCGACAAAGCCGCAGCCAGGCTCCGCGCAGAAGCAGGGCGCCCACGGGCACACAATCTGGTGGTCGTCAAGTTCATGATAGCTGACATAGCTCTGGCAGCCGTCATAAGAGCACTTGATCTTTGCAGACAATACAATGGTGTCCATCATCATGTTGTGGACGTCGAAAGCGCCACCATGCTCGCACTTCTGGCACTGGATGCCAGGGACCTCACCGAGGCAGGTGCCGCAAGCCAAGTGCCCACCCTTGCACTGCACACATCAAAGTTGGTTATGAGGCATTTATACTATTGGAATTGGAAAGAAAGAATTGGCAGGATGAAATTCGTCCAACCTGGAAAACAGGAGGTTTGAAGGGACGAGAGCAGAGGGGGCAGTTAAGTAAACTCGTGTCCACAACCGCGCCTACTCCAGGTGGATCCACATGGCCAGTGGGTTGCTCCACCCTTGCCTTCTTGGCGCTCCGACCGCCCTCCTCCCTCATCGACGGAGAAGCCCCATTCCTTTCAAGTGAGATGTCCGAAGAAACTTGCACCCCCTTGTCAATCTGCAAAGAAATCATGGAGGTAAGTCATCACATCCATGCCATGCTGTTTGGAATTGGCACTACATACATATATTTCTTTTACAAAATTCAAAGAATACAATGATGACAGGGGAGAGCGTTCACAAACTTGGGCAGCGTGAGGTTCAGAAGAAGTCCTGTTGAATGGCAATTGCTGGCCAACTATAGGAAAATTTATGTGTTCAGCATTGGCGGTGACAATCAAACTTTCCTGTCTGGTGTGAGTGTCTTCATGAGATGCAGATTCTGGTGCAGCATTTGAAAATTTATTATAGGGTGAAGTCTTATCTGAGATTCAAAAATAATTTATCAACATTAAAGGAGCGTATGAAAGAAGAGCCTTCTACAAAGATATCAAAAATTAAATCGATTAAGATACATCATGTAAATGGAACGGTGGAAATGCTTGTGTAAAATATGGTATAACCTAGCTATAGATAATCTTATCATGAATGAGTGTCTTGTTTGTACCTGCTGACGGAGTTGAGGTGTCTAATTCTGGAGGTTCAAGAATGGCCAAACCTAACGTGTTAGAAGATGATATGGCAGTGTCAACCTCTGCTGAAACGAGATGCTTCGTCTGAGATCCCCTAGGAATAGATCTGCCATGCTCGAGAGGGTCTCCTGGCTGTTTACGCGTCCCCCGGGTATATACGCCCTAGATAAATATAAAGAGATGATCAATTTAGATCAAAACTTGTACAACTTGAGATTGATTCCAAGCTTCTCAGAAAAAAAAATCAGCTACCTCCTTATGAAATCTTGTTGCTGCTGAGTAGTGGTGTGTTTCCATCAACTCGGTACTGTTGCATGAGGTATCTTGCACAGTTATACTAAACTGATCGGCTCCAGTGTCAGTATTTGTATCAGGGTCAGCACACTTTCTGCCTTCTATAACGTTTCCTTTCGCAGGGTTCAACAATTCATCTTCGTATTTTCTTTCGCACCTGACCAAGATTTGGTAACTTCGAAAGATTTATGAAATTTTGAAGAAAAAATCAAAATATTTTGGTTCAGTGAAACTTTCAAATTTGAACAAACATTTCGACCGAGGTTACCTTTTCTCGTTCCCTACAGAAAATCGTGAATTTCCTGAATTTTGTCCAAAATTTCGACAGAGGTTTTTCCCCTGATCTTTAGGTGTTTTATCAAGCACAGAAGCATAGATCGATTCTTCTAGGCGATGTACCTAGAAAATGAGAATAAACATAAATTTAATTAAAGCAGACATATATGCAACGTAGGGGAAAATAAGTACTTGTGACAGATGTTGCTTACATGTAACTCCACAACAGTAATTAAACTAGACCTGACCAATGTTGGGGATATCGCTTATCGGAAACTTATCGGTCGACCTATGATAAGGACTAAATCGGCCGGTTTATCAGCGTATCGGCCGGTTTATCGGTATATCGGATGACTTATCGGCCAATTTTTCTTATCGGTCAGACAATGATAAGCGATAAATCAGCTGATATATCGGGATATCGGCCGATATCTTGAACAGTGGACCTGACAGTAGAAGTGGCTAATAAAATGCCACTCCAGATCACAAGCAAGATGCAAAAATTATTGCTTTATTCAATGCATGAATATGTGTTACAAGACTGTCACATGCATGTAGCAGGATAATATCGAACAGTGCTCTATGGGTTGCTTCCTGCAGGGAAAAGGGATCTATGGTTTCCAATCTTGTTTTTTTAAAAGCAATAGTTGTATTACAAGTTGCTTAAAAAAATTAGTCTATGAATCCATACCTGAGGATAACAAGAATTTACCAATTCTTTATGTTGAGTAGTGATAAAGCAGATGCGTGGAAAACCTCCTGGTACTTTTAATCCAGCATTTTTCACCAAATCGATGAATATGACCTGCATTCCAGTACCAATGTAAATGTTACCAAAATTAGCACATTGTAACAATTTTTATACTAAATGAATAACTAATTTCCACCAGCGCAGTTGGAATATTTCTTACACATAGTATGTGGACACAACCCTTTACGTTGATGGGTGACGAATTATATTGTTTGAATTCCTTGATTCCTTCAAAGAGGTAGCTAGCAGCGAAATCGCACCAGTCCATTTGACTGAGCTTATCAACCTGTTGAACAGCTCCAAAAAAGGGCTTGCAGGTTAACGAATTTTTATTTGGGGCTAGGTACAACGCTATAATGGCCATCATGAAAGCTATGCAGAAATGTTTCTCCTCAGTTTCGGAGCAGATCTGTTCCCCAGCTGTGTACATGAACTTGCTCCATTTTTCAATAATGCCCTTTCTGTATTTACTTCCTGAATCAACATTGCCAACGTAATAGCGGTGGTACACAGCAGGGTCGAAATAAGAACGTTGAACAACTTTAATCGGCCCCGAAGGGATTCCAAGCACGCTTTTCACTAGAGGCCTCACCGGAATCGATATGCCACCCTCGAACTCAAGAGACTCCGTCTTACAATTAAACCGTTGAAGCAACCATAGGGTAAGATCATTATCTAACTCGAAATCTGCCATGGACAGGAAGCTACCGAACCCGATTTTCCTGACATAATCTTTCTGCTGAGGACTGAGGCCCTTCAGATATTTCCGGATATGTCCAGGTGAGCATGTAAACCGTATTTTCCTATTTTTGGGGCCCTGCAAAGGGTATGAGTGGGTTAAAAAGGGTGTTTTGACTTGTGAGTACAGTATTTTAGATAAATTTTGAGTACTGCATCAAGAAATACCCTAATGATGTTGAGATTCCAGCATTGTACCTGGACCTTGCGCCTCATGAAGGATACACTGAGTAAGGCCTGAGAGGAGCAGCTGCCAGTTGCGGGGAAATGGAAATGGAACAGAGAATGAACCGATTCTCGCTACAAATCGAAGCACGCATCAGACTCCCGCGCCATCCAGCAAGAAAGGAGAGCTGTGCGGCATGGTGGATTCACTGCACCGAGGCGCAGCACAGCCGGCGGAGCTGCTGTGGAACTAGCAAGGGGAGAAGCTGACCGTTGAGCTTTGGACCCGTAGTTGCTGCTGGCCGCCTGGGATTCTCAACGGAGTCCTCTCGAGCCAGACGCCGGACTCGGGCTCCCAAGCGCTCGTCACCGATCTCCAGCAGTGGTCACGTCGGAGTACGCCGGAGGCATGGGCGGCGGCGGCTGACTGCGATTTGGGGGCTTGCCTCTTGGGTCTGGTCGGCTCAGGGCCCTGTGCGTGGTGAAATTTCACAAAAATAACCCTTTGGACAAAGTTCAGCAAAAAATAACCTCTTTTCAAAACTATTTTGAAATCTAACCCTTTTTGGTAGCGTCCAACGATGCGGCGCTACCCTCTGTGTGGTAACGCCACAGCCTCCGTCGCTACCCTCGTGCCAGCGTGGCAACAAGCCCTTCGGCGCTACCCTTCGGAGGGTAGCGCCATGCCCATCGGCGCTACCCTTAAGAGGGTAGCTCCAAGCCCCATGGCGCTACCCTCCGAGCACGTCGAAAACGGCTAAGTCTGGGAGGGTAGCGCCATGGGGCTTGGAGCTACCCTCTTAAGGGTAGCGCCGAGGGGCATGGCGCTACCCTCCCAGACTTAGCCGTTTCCACACGGACCCCGCGTTGCCACGCTGGCACGAGGGTAGCGACGGAGGCTGTGGCGCTACCACACAGAGGGTAGCGCCGGGCGCTACCAAAAAGGGTTAGATTTCAAAATAGTTTTGAAAATGGGTTATTTTTTGCTAAACTTTGCCTAAAGAGTTATTTTTGTGAAATTTCACCCGTGCGTGGGCTTACCCTCACATCCCCCAACGGTAGTAGTTAATAAGACTTCATTTTACTATTTTACTTATTTTTTTGATGTTCAAGACAGTCGTTATGTCATCCCAATAGATAAAAAAGATTGTTATTACATGATTCCTGTTATCCTGTATCACCACGAGAGAGGTGAAGATAAAAACAACAAAAAGGACTTGCATTTTACTATGACCATTGGATGAGATGTGCTTAAGCATGCCCTAGTAGGTTCATTCTTCTTTTGCTTTTGGCAGCTTTACTCCCTCCAGAATGTGAGGCGTATAGTTTTCTTCATAAATATTAAAATATGGGTATTTGGCATATAGTAAACTTATTTTTTCAAATAAAAATCGAAAAGAGGTGAGTTTCTAATGGTCACAAATAAAATAATTCATAAATCCCTCCGTTCCAGATTAATACTCATTTTTTTAAATAAATAATATTGTCCATAAATCTTAACATACCCTGTATTTTGAAAAATAAATCTCAAAAAATATATGCCTTACATATAGGAACAGATAGAGTACTTATCAGTATCAAGTTGATCACGGCAAGGCCATTTTGGCTCCCAACTTTTAATGACCTTGTTTTTTAAAAATATTAAGAAATATATTTAATAGTTTTAAATAAATATATGAAAAATCATGCATGTCATCCAATGATGGGCCTCGCTTCCCTCCATTCGAAGTTAGCTTTATCCTCATATGAATTTGGATCACATCAAAATAGCATTAGAAACAATATTCCTTTTCCCATCAAGTTAAACTTTTTTTGAAACAAGATAAGGTTATACTTTGGGCGTGAGCCTCTCCTTATAGAGATCTTGTTGCATTTAATTGTACAAAATAATGGTAAAAAAAGACTATTATGTGAGATCCGTGCGCGCGCCAAAGCACCTGGATATGATGAAACCACCAGAGGAGCAGTGGGTTAACACTTGAGCCGTGTTGACAACAAACAATATGTGGAGAAGTACAAAGAGATGCACGGCCCTAGCGTCAGAAGCACTTTGACCTTGTGGTTGCTAAGGTGGTGGGAGAAGGCGTGAGAATGGTCAGTTATATGTTGATGACGGTTCAGTCGACATGAGGAACCTTCAAACACTATCCTAGCTAGCAGGACAGGACGAGCTCACGGCTTGCTATAGAGCTTTACCCAAGGCCATCTACGCATATGATTAAGCAAGTATACATATGTTCTGCACGGATTTTCCACGTGATTACATGTTTTACATTGCAAAGGTGTTGCACTGATATTGATGATATATTACGATAACATACCATCGAACCGGTTGGATGAAAAAACTAGACGGTGGGAGGAGGCCGAGCTTGATGTATATAGCTAGCGGATGCAGGAGGCCATGGCTCAGCGGCAGGTAGCCGACAGGCTACAGGGTGCGAGGTTCGACGGAGAGGCGCGGGAATCACAATGGATAGTACTCACCAGTCGCTGCACCGGCCGGCACCCAACAGTCCGGCAGCCGTCGCCATGGCACCGACGCCGACCATCAAGCGCGAGCGAGAAGACGGGGAGGTGCTCCGTGCTCGAAGGAGACCTACGTGCGGCACCTATGGCGCTCTCAGCGGCGGAGGCGGAAGAGGGGGTCAGCTTGACTGTCAAGAAGAAATGGCTTCACTGCGCCGCGACCAACACCAACGGAGGCCCAAAGGAGTCCTTGACGGACTCGATTTCCGACTCCGTCCAAGTCAAGTCTAGCCTAGGGTTCTATATAGATCGGGGCGACACCGAACGCACCCAGCGATTCCCCCAATCCAACCAGCTTTGTGGAGCGAAATTTCCCGAACCCAGCTTCGATCTTTCGTCCATGGCTCCAAGGCAAGGCGAGAAGGAGGAGAGCCACCACCGCGTCCCGGCACCGCCGGCGTCCGGCGAAGCACTGGAACAAGGCCTTTTCCAAGATGAGGCGGACGACGACCACGTCATCCAGAACCTCAACGAGATGGGCAGGATGAAGCTGTTCACGCCGGAGTGGATCGAGAACGTCAAGAAGGAGCACCGCATCCACATCGGCCATGTTATGAAGATCCGCGACGAGATGCTGCAGCACCGCAACGCCGCAGCCGCCGCCGCCGCTGCTGGTGCTGAATCCTCAAGCTAACTGGAGCGTTGCTTGCATATTACGCTATTCACTGCTCCAGTGTTGTCGATCTGTTCATCCGTAGCACAAGCTAGCTTCGTGTGACGTTAAAGACTCGTGTTTCTGTATCTTTGCTTCCCTGCTATTCCTCCTATGATTGTAATTTGCAAAAGTGTTTCAATGTTATCAATATATCCTTATTGTCTGTTACATGAACATCAGCATTGCTTCAGTTCGGTGCTGCTGCTCAAGTGCTCAGCTATTTGTGAAAAACAACCCGAGTATAATTCCCCGCCCCTTCTTATGTAAATCGACCGTACATGAAGTAAGTTGCAAAAATGTTTCAATGTTATCGATATATCTTTATTGTTGTGTATCTGCTATACATTACTGTTGCTTGCGTTCGGTGCTGCTGCTGAGCTATTCCGAACAACAATACAAGACTTGCCCAAGTGGTGAACACGATCGATTATATAGTAATAGTGTTGCAAGTTACAGATCTTCAATTGGTATTTCAATCAGTACAGTCATGCTGTTTTGCATAACCAAGAGCAGCCATTCATGACACCATGAGTTTGGAGTTTGGATAGGTAAGTTCTACCAATACAAACGACATCAAGCTACATTAGGAAGCAAGTACCTCTAAACTGAGCCTACTTCCTTCAGTTACGTGGTAATTAAACAGCATAGAACAGGAGCCTTTCATCATGTGCAGTCATTCAAAGCGATGTCAGGTGTGTGACCAGAATTCTCTGTCTACAACTCCTAGCTGAGATCCCTAATCCACGAGTCTGTCGATACGGATGTGTACAGTGAGTTCACCCGATGAGCTATCGGCGAGTTCTGGGGGAACCAGCAGGAAGAACTTGCCTAACTGAACTCCACCCGACAGTGAGCTGCTCGACATAAGAGGATCCTTCTGGAACACCAGCCTCCCTTCGGCTTTTCCACCAGCAACAGTGTGAGCAGACGAGATGTTGCATGAGTAGTTTGGTTCAGATTCGTGAGGCCTGACACAGATCATGGTGAGAGCATTGCCGATAGCAGTCAGAGTGTTGGTTAGGAGGAACATTGACTGATCTTCCCCGATGAGGAGCGTGAACCGGTGGTCATGAGCAACGGACATCTTCAGTGGTTTGTTGTAGCTGAAGTTGGTCGGTGACCATCTGTGAGCGGTGCCAAAGTGGTCCAGGAGACAACATGTTGACCCTCTGAAAGTGCAGCCATCCTCTAGGCAGAAGCATGGAGCATGTGTACATTCCCTTTCATGCTTCTCTTTCTCGTGGTATCTGATGAACTTATTGCAGCCATATGTTTCGTTTGAGCAGGACACTTTAACGGCGTCCACAAATTGCTCGAGTTCGGTGCAACGATAAAAATAGTGTTTTTGCAACACAGATCGCAGAAGGTGCCCACCTTACAATTGTTCGCAACCCCGCGGAGCTTTTCCATGCACACACAACACAAAACATGCCCAGCCTCACACTGAAACAAAATACAAGAAAAATAGCATAACAATCAGCAGCAGTAAAGATTTGGAGAAACATAAAACAGTGTGCAATGCCTCTCATGCGTCCTTTCACCAGTTCATAACAACCGTGAACAGAGTGTAACGTAAGACGAAACATAAGGATATCGATCATCTAGTGCATTCTAACAGATCGGCCAACCTAGAATTTCACTTGTACACACCTACTAGATTGAAAACAGGCTGCTACACAGTTGTGTAGCAGAAACAACAACATTTAAGAATATATTCAATTTGGAGACACCACAGTTAAGTTCCTAGATAGTAAGAGATCAGCTAAACAAGCAATTCACTACTACCCACAAGACTTGAAATTGTGCCCTGACTTCTAATTCAGTGTTCACACAACAATAATAGAGATCAGCTATTTGCTCATCCTAGCCAAGAACAGCAGCAGCCGAACAAGTAAATCGAACAATCTATCTTTCTTTTATTAAGGAAAAACAATATATCTATCTTTAAAAGCAAGGAACGGCTGCAATTTATGCTGCCCAAATGTTAATCCACTGGCATGCACATCTTAATAGTGTGTTACCGCCTGACAGCTACTACCGGGGACAAAAGGTTCTTGCTTTTACTCCCACAACAGCCAGAAAAAGGATCTAAATTTTACTTACTTTGGAGACACTAACAGTTAACGTCCTAGATAATACAACAGCTTAAACTAGCATTTGAGTACTACCCACTAGAGGAGTCCTAATTGCATTCAGCTTTGGGAAACCGACAAGATTTAAAAGGTGCCAATTCCATAATCCTAGAAAGAACACCAGCCAGCAGAGCCAGTGTAATTAAATTACAGAGAAAATGGCGGGCAACTTTACCTCCAAACTGCTGGCTACATGCAATATGTGCTAAATTAGCATGTGAGCAACACCCACTATATTAGAAACTGAGTCCTAACTGCGACATCAACATTTCACTTTTCACATACAACCCATAAATTGGGGATATTTGGTAATTCTAGCATGAACAGAACCAGCCAATCAGGTAAATGCACCATTTTGTTTCTTTCTTTGAAAGACAGAATAGGAATAGTTGCAATTTATGCCACCTAAGCGTTGATCCAGTGAAAATACTTAAACTTGAGAGATACACACCAGCCAAATTTCACCTTTGCCCATGTGCAATATGTGTGGTGATGCTGCTTCTATACAGGAAGAAAAAGTTCTCCCAATAACAATCAGAAAAGCACCAAAATTGATTTATTCTTGAGAGGAAGAAAGAACAAAGGCATCCAGTTGCCTACACAGAGTAAAAAATAAGCGCACGAATATGAATCAAGAATCGCGGGTGCTGACTGAACGATCATTGGTACACTAGCATCTATGTACATAGCAAGACATAGCTTAAACTTCCTTAAAAAAAAGACATAGCTTATTTCACTACCATACACTAGGCAGACAATAAGCGACTCCTCAGTTATGTTATGGAAAACGATATTCAGTTTACTTTTGGGACACCAAAAACTAAGATCCTACATCTAGGAGTCGTAGCAAGAGACCAGCTGGCCGTCCATCCTGCTCATTGTGTTGTGGAAAATGCGGGAATCAGAGAACGCTATGGTTTTTTCATCAGAAAATTTACCAACCTCTTTAATCATATCAAACATCACAGCATACCTCACGTTGAATAACTGGATATAAGATAGTTGTTGTGGTGGGATATTCTTACATCGCTACCATGCAATCCCCTATAAACACCTGCGGTTTTAAGCATTTCAGTACTACCGTCACGAGCTAGATTGCGTAGGGGATAGTCCGAACTGCCACATGTGCAGCTTTAACATGCCAACAATTAACCCACAATGTGTCATTTACTAATCCTACAGAAAGAACACAAGCAGCTGAGCCAGTATAATGGAAGCCTTGCAATTTATGGCAATATAAGCTTCACAATTTATGCCTCTTAAATTTCAAGAAATGGCACGCAACTTTACCAGCTATATATATGCAGTACGTTCTAAATTCTAAACTAGCATTTCACTACCCCTCACTAGATTAGAAACTGAGTACCAACTGCTACATTCAGTATTCACTTCCCTAAGTAAACATTCATCAGTATTCAGACGCCCAAAAAACAATCCCACAAGGTGGCAATTGGGTCATCCTAGGAAGAAGAGCAGCTGGCCCAACAGGTACATGCAACATTTCTTTATTCCTCATTTTCAATAGAAAAACTGTAGTTTTTGCAGAATATCACAGATGAATTTCAAAGAACCCAGCTGGAATTCTTTCACCTTCCCTATATGCATTATGTTGTACAGCCTGTAGCCACTACAAGGGATAAAGTTTCTTGCTTTTACTCCCAGCAACAATGATAAATACATCCCCATCGATCTACTCTTAGGAAGAAGAAAAAACGGAGGCATCCATCCATCCACAGAGACTGAAAGAGCAAGCGCGGGAACATGAGCCGAATGATTACCTTGGAGATGGGTGGCTTGAGGTGCTCGCGGCAGATCCTGCAGCTGAGGACCTTGAGCTTATCTTGACGGATATCTCGCCATCCGACCTGCCCCCTTCCGCCGCCGCATCTTGCCCCGCTCCAATGTCCTTCTCCATCTTGATCCTTTTGCTTGCTACTTCTTCCGCCATGGGAGGATTGCTCTTGCTGGGACGCGGGATTGACGCAGGACGCGTCGGAGCAGACGAGGAGGAGGAGGAGCACAGGGGCTGGTGGGCTCTGGGAGCCGGGGAGAGAAGAAGGAAATCAATGTTCGGCCGCGTGCCTTGGCTAATGTCAGTGGTGAACTGTGAAAGAGAGAGAGACGAAAGTTCAGATCTTGATTTGTACTAGTACGTACTAGCATTAGATGATTTTATTTGTAAGCAATATTATGTACGTATTTGCCAGTTATAAATTCAAGGATTAATGTTATGAACCACTGAACCAGCGAGCAGCTTTGCAGCTGCCTCTTCTTTTAGCAGAGGCAGAGCCCCCTCGTCAAAAGCTAAACCAGATACAGCCAAGACAGAGGCAGGGAGGTGGTTCCAGTCACACACAACTCCTGTTCATTGGATTGTGATCGATCGGGAGAGTGGGAAAGTTGAGCGCCGAGGGCAGGAACCAGGACTCGCCGTCGGCGATGGAGGAGAGCGGCGCCAAGAAGGCGAGTCTGGAGCTGCCCGACGGCGACGTGAAGGTGAAGCAGGAGGTCGTCATGCAGGAGCCCGCCGGAGGAGGTGGCGGCGGCGCGGTCGTCGCGGCGGAGTACGGCCCGAGGGTGGAGCTCGCCGTGAGGATGGAGATGCGCGTGCTCCACTGCCCGCTCTGCTGCCGCCCCTTCAAGCCTCCCGTCCTCCAGGTTATTTTTCCTTCCGATTCTTCCGTGCAAAGCTGCGATCTTTCTTGCTTCAAACCCCGATTCGCGTGCTGAACTGTGCGTGCAGTGCAAGAGCGGGCACCTGACGTGCGGCATCTGCGTCGCCGCGCTCCCCGGCGGCCGGTGCGAGGCGTGCGAGGACGGCGTCGGCGTCTTCGGCCCCTGCCCGGCTCTGGACGCGGTGGTGTCGTCCGCGAGGGTGGCGTGCCCGAACGAAGGGTGCGGCCAGTTCGTCGTCTACCACGAGGCGGCCGAGCACCAGGCGGCCTGCCAGCACGCGCCGTGCCACTGCACGGAGCCCGGCTGCGTCGGCTTCGCGGCCTCCCCGGCGGCGCTCGCGGGCCACCTCGCGACCGTCCACAACGTGCCCATCCACGTCGTCAAGTACGGCGCGGTGAGGCGGCTCCGGGTGCCGGCGTCGGTCCCCCGGCTGCTGCTCGTGAGCGAGGACGACGCGCGCGTGTTCCTGCTGACCGTGGGCGCGCTCGGCGGCGCCGGCGCCGCTGTCGTGTCGGCAGTGTGCGTCCGGGCCAGCGCGGCGGCGCGGCCGAGGTTCACGTGCAAGATGTGGGCGAACCGTGAGCCACCGCCGGCGGAGAACGGGAACGGCGGCAAGTCGGACGTCGTCCTGGTGGAGGTGCAGATGCGGAGCAGCACGTCGCCCGGCGCGGTGGTCGCCACGGACGAGCCGACGTTCCTGACCGTGCCGCCGATGTATCTGGTCCCAGCTGGTACAGGCGACGGGCCGTCGTCCATGGAGATGGAGGTGCCCCTCAGCGTCCGCATCGACAAGGTCTCCCCCTGGTCGTGCTGATCATCCTGCGGCATGTCTGGTACCTGTGCTGTGTTCATGGTGAAACGACCAGGGCAGTTGCTTCGTCGTGCATTGAGGATTCAGCTCAAAGTATCTGGGAGTTGTTAGATCTATCTAGTTCATCGTCGTTAGGATAAGCTGTAGGCACTTTGACTGACTGAGAAGCTGTAATGTTCATGTTAAGATTCTGAAATCGCTGCTACTTAATCTGCACCTGTTGTTCTCTGTGACGAGACGACGAATGCACATGTTAAGAATTCTATGGTGCCATGGTGGCTTGAGCTAAACTCAATGTCAAGAGAAGTCTTTTTTTTGAGCTAGCATTTAGCGTGATCTCTCCAAGATATGCTATAGCTTGGCATCGAAATAGGGTGCTATTTTTTCCACATGGCTAGCAACTCAAAGCACGCCTTTGATGTATAGGGATATCTTTCTTTTTTTGATGTCCCAAGGGATGTTCATGTTTTCTTGGCGTCCCCTATACTTAAACCTCTCCAAGCATTTCTAAGCTTTGTGACTGTTTCTCAGTCATCGTATCGTATGTGTTCTAGCTAGTAGTTGTATACCATACATATGTACCCATGGTCTGAAGGCGTATTTCATGTGGGCATGTTGCACTCCGCATATGGTGAATGAATGGTGTCCATGTGAAGAAAATGTTTGATGAACAGCTGACCAGATTTAGGAACCAAAATAGTGTAAACAAAAATATTTTGCAACCAAAATAACTACTGGCTGACCCTTCAAGTGTCTGGCTACTGCCCAATGCCCATGGTTCGGAAATTGAGGCAAAACGATGGGAGGCAAAGTGCTCATTTGCTACGCCTGCACCACCCCGGTTCGGGAAGCATGGAATTGACCCAACGTCTATCTATCTGTCTCCTCTTCCCCACCTCCCCAGCTCTCAACTGCATTCCGGCCCAAAATTACAGTCCACCGATCAAGTTTCAAAGAGACGAGCTTTGCAGTTCCTCCTTCACGTGGCTCCCTCCATCTAGCTAGCTACCGGCCATCCGATTTGATGCGAAATGTTGAGATGCGCAGCGCTCAGCTCCGTCTGAACCACCCCAGTTCAACCTTTACTGTTGTAAGTTTATCTGTGCTGTGGACAGAATAAAGTCATTCCACAAACAAACGAGTTTCATTTGCCATGTGCAAAATTCGGTGGTAAAAAAAAGTTTTTGTCTTTTAATACAAGCCACATAAAAGTCATTTTTCGTGAAACTTTACTTGCGCGCATAAAATGTGGAGATATATGCGCATTTAAAAAAAGTTTTTTGACCTTCTGAAATGTGTTTTTCGGTGTAAGAGATAGTGAGTTTCTCATATTTGCCCATTTAGCATTTTAGAACAAGGATATGACCAGTTTCAGATTGTTCAAGTGTGGTGTCCTGATTTTGAACCATTTGCTGCTCAAATTTTATAGGAAAAAGTGTTCCCCATTAAATTCCATCACTTCTGTCTCGATGTCTCATTCATTGTTTCTCTTCGACGAACGGGTGCATATGCACCATTTCTTTAAAATGCATTTAAAATGTAAAAGAAAATATGTTTTTTTACATTGACTTGCTCACATCTTATGTGCGTATGAAGTCGTTCCACATCCAAATATTTTAATGTTTTAAAATGTGTATCAAGTCGTGCCATGTGTAATTGGGCGAAATTCGGTGCTAAAATAAGACTTTTTTATGAGATATTATTTGGTTTTTTAAACAAGCCACATAAACTTTGCTTTTTCGTCGCTTATTCGTGAGACTTTACGTGGACGCATAAATTGTGGAGATGTATGCGCATTTTTTATACCCCTCCATCCAACAGAGGATGTCTTGATTTGTCAAAAAGAATATGTATCTAGACATGACTTAGTATATAGATACATGCTCTTTTTAATAAAGTCAAAACATCTTTTGTTGGACAGAGGGAGTAAAAAAATTATAGACAGAAATGTGTTTTTGGGTAAAGAGAGGGGGTGAATTTCTCGTATTTACCTACAGTATTTACCATCGTATGGATAGAACAAGGATCTCCTGATCTTTTGCTGTTCAATTTTGGCCGTGCTTGGCTTGGCGTTTTCTTGGGTAGCTTTGCCTTTGGTACGCCTGCCTTTTGTCCTTTTTTTTCAGCACTCAACAAGTCTCTCTCCTCCCAACTCTCGCCGCTCCTCCGTCCCCATGCCGGAAGAGCACCACCTCGGGCACTCCGGCTCCATGCCAAGCCTTCAGCCCAGCGACGGCTCCTGATTTACCTACCAAACGAGTCCTCCCAGGTGATCTGGGCTGTGAAACCAAGGCCTCTGGCCAAGATCGATCGCTGCCTTTCCTCTTTGCTGGTGAGTAACACTGATTTCCTGGAAATGTGCTCTCTTTCCCCCAATTCTCTCACCAACAGTCGATTTTTCTCCGGGTTTTCTTCCTGCAGATTCGGGACCAAGGGAGCCAAGAGCGGTCTGGAGCTGGAGTGAGGAGGGCAAAGCAGAGAAAGCAGGTTCGCTCGCCCAACTCTTCCAGATTCCCTCTTTCTAGATAAATCTCTCTGGGACTTAAACGATTGGTCAGCGAACCTTCCAGTCTGTAGTTTGTTAAGAGCACGGTCAACTTTTAGTACTGCAGTAAACATAGATCTTCATTTGTTTAGGCTACTTATATTAGTACGGTTGACATGGTACTAGCACGTTTGCGCATAAAAAATCATACTTTAACTTACCGTAATACTATAAGCAGCCAAAGAACCTGCCTGGACATCCATATGCTCTCCCAAATTGCAAGCAGATTTTTCTGCACCTGTTCGCGTAGTGGTTTTCTCTACAAGTTTGGTAGAATATTGTTTGGCTCCTAAGTGTGAAATTCAGTAAATGAAACTCTACTGTTTCTGTTTGACTGAAAAATCGGAACTTTGATTTTAAAAAATAGTTCAGTGAGGTTGTCAAAACTTTCTGATAACTCAATGGGAGAATCTTTTTTTTAACTGAACCGGTAGGAAGTTCATTGCCCCATATACACTGTAAATTGAATCAATGTATTGATATGAAGGGCTAGGAGCCAAGTTAGAGAGCCTCTCGAGGCCTAAATACATGCTATTGGATAATTAATATGTTGTATTAATTCTTAGAGAGACTGAGAGAGACAAGTTTCTTTGTGTTGCCGACTTACTGTTGTTGCCTTTGCTCCATTCTTGTTTCTGTACCTTGCGGAAGAGATATTTTATTGATGCTATAAGATCAACTTCTTTTGATTGCTGCTGTCACTTTCACTTTTCATTTAGCATTCACACAATTTTAATATTGCAGGCTAAACGATGACACTTGTAGATTTCATAGAAGGGATTGATGATATAATTGACTTGAGCAGCGACGAGGAGGCTGTTCAACTGGATCACAATGCAACTCAGCCCCATGCGATGCTGCTGTGTAAGCAGGCTGTTTTTATCCTAGCTGGCAAGGAAAGGCAGGATGAGCAGGCTGCATTTGTCTCAGCTATGGATGGAAGTCAAGAGGCTAATGAGTCTGGAAATGCTTTGATAGCTACCGCATCGCCCTTGGTTATGGAAAAAGTGTCACTTGATATGGCTGGACCGAAGAGTTGTTCTAACTCCCCAACATCAGCTCCACTCCCCAGTAAGTTCTTCTCTATTCCTCTTGCTCCTTAAACATGCCTCCTTGTTTCTGTCATTCTTCTGTTATAGGCATCATGTTTGTACAACGAAATCAATACTGCATGGAATTTTTGTATACGAAAACGACCACCCCCCAAAAGGGGCGCCGGGCTCCATTAATGAAATTAACGGAGCAACACCACCCAAAGATTCCAGGTTTCACCCCCACGGGTGTTATCCTTACAAGCAACCAAAACGCACCAAACTACAACCAACCTAAAGCCAAGTTCGTTTTCGGCAAGCGGAATATTTACAACAGCCAAACAGATCCTTCACAGAGAGAAGGCAATCAACAGGCTGCAAACTTTTGACAAAAACTAAAACTACCAGGCACCAACAAGCTAAAGCACCCTTCAACCGCACTTCTAATGAGTTCCTTCAGCAGCATCAGTACCCCAAGTCTGATCACTTGACATATTGTTATCATCCAAAGCTCCATTCCTTCCTGAAGCATCTCCCATTGCCTGGTTACTTGACATACTAGCGATAGCCAGAGTCCCACTCCTTCCAGATGTAGCTCCCCTTGTACTCCCAGCAGTGGCTAATCCCAACAAGATATTAGCTCCTCCCTTCAGATCTTCCCGCTCCTGGGTTGGATGAAGGCCTGCCCAGTAGTTGATGAACACACATATGTAACTCATTAGTTCCACTGGAGCTTTTATTAACTTTTTTTCAAAACAGGCTCGATTTCTAAGTTTCCAAATTGCCCAACAGATGGCCGCCAAGCCAGTAATTTGAATATTTCTACTAGCTTTCAGATATTGAGGTAACCACCAGAAGAATTGATGGAAGGATCCTGGTATGGAATCTGCCCCAATAGCAGTACCTACCAAGCTCCACACGTATTTTGCCATTGGACACAAAAAGAACAGATGAATAATGGTTTCATTTTCCATACAGAACCTACATTTTATGTTCCCTACCCAATTTCTTTTCACCATATTATCTTTGGTAGGTATCGCATTGTGCCAAATCAACCACATCCAAATCTTAATTTTAAAAGGAATCTTTGCTTTCCACAAATGCCTAAATGATCTATCTATCCCATTATTTGACAGGTGTTCATACATGGATTTGACTGTATACACACCATTTTTAGACCATTTCCATTTCGGCACATCATCACTGTCATTCAGAGCCATCCCAGCCAACAGGTTTTGCATCTGCCTTAGCTCATTCTGTAGTTCTACACTCAGCCATCTCCTAAAACTGAGTTGCCATCTCCTGCCAGCTATCACCTCCACCGAGACCTTCTGATCATTGCAAACTTCAAACAACCCTGGGAATCTCACCTTAAAAGCAGACGTGCCACACCAAATATCTGCCCAGAAGTCAGTTCTCTTACCATTACCAACCAACATAATCCTCCCCGCCAAATAAAATTTTCTTATTTTCAGGAGGTCTGACCAGCAAGCAGAATCCATTGCTCTATGACACACATTAGTGATACCACCGTCTCCCAGGTATTTAACTCTCATAAACTGTTGCCATGGGCCATTCTCAGCTTCCAATTTCCACCACCATTTGCACATTAAGCTGATATTGAATTTAGATAAATTTTTAACACCCAATCCCCCTTTCTTTTTTGGCTTGCAGATTAAATTCCACTTCACCAGATGATATCTTCTTTTAGCTGCATTACTCAACCAAAGGAAACCCCTCCTAGGTTTATCCACCTGCTCCACATTAGTCTTGTTTAACATGAACATTGACATGTGATACACAGCCACATTAGATATACACACATCAATCTTCAGGACCCTGCCCCCAATAGACAGAACACCTCCCATCCAGCCATTCATCATTTTCTTAACTTTATCTCCAAGAAAACTCATTTCCCCCACCGAATTTCTTCTTGAATTCACAGGAACACCAAGATATTTAATAGGCCAAAGTCCCAATTGACAGTTAAACATATCAGCATACTGCTATTGTTTCTCCACATCTTCCAAAATGAGCAGAACCTCACTTTTCACAAAATTAATTTTAAGCCCTGACATAGCTTCAAAAATGTATAACAGCAACTTCAAATTTCTGGCACACTCCATATCATCTTTTATCAGCAGAACTGTATCATCTGCATATTGCAAAATGGCAATACCTTTATCGATCAGATGATCAGCCAACCCGGTCATTAGGCCTGCCCTCTGGGCATTATGAATCATTTTTGCCAGGCTTTCAGCAGCCAAGTTAAACAGAGATGGGGAAAAAGGGTCACCCTGCCTAACACCCTTAAAGCTGCCAAAATAATTGCCTGTCTCTTCATTCACCTTGACACTTAACGTGCCTTTAGTAACTGCATTCTTAACCCAACTCAACCACTTATCGCTGAAACCTTTCTGTTCACAACAGTCAAACAAAAAGTTCCAGTTGACCTTGTCATAAGCTTTCTCAAAATCTATCTTTAACACAACCCCCTGATGTTTGCGAAATTTCTCTTCTCTCAGGATTTCTAACAACAGCTCCACACCATCCATTATATTCCTCCCCTTTATGAAAGCAGTTTGACAGCTATTAATCATTTTGCCCATATAAGGACTCATCCTTTCATTTAAAACCTTGGTAAAGATTTTAAAAAGAACTTGCAGCAGGCAAATAGGTCTATATTTCTGAATTCTATCAGCATCCTCCCCTTTAGGAAGTAAAATAATTGTCCCATAGTTAATCCTGGCCAACTCTAATTTATGTTCATAAAAGTCAGCAAAAACTTCCAACAGATCTTCCTTGATCACAGGCCAGCAAGCCTGATAAAACTCAGCAGGAATCCCATCAGGCCCAGCTGCCTTATTCTTAAAAAATACTGATGACCATAAATCACTGGAAAATAGATTCTATGCTATTTTCATCCTCTCTTTGCTAATGGTAGCTGTGTCATTAGTTTTTTTAATTGTTGTCTTTTGTCTTAAGCATACTGATTCTTTTTCTATGGTAAAGAGATTCACACTAGTAAAGGAGGGTGTTTTTTAGTAAAGGAGGGTGTTTATTGTTACCAATTTACCTCGTAGCAAGTATTAGGTTGATACCATGGTTTTAACCCCTAACAACTTTAATGTTTTCGTGAAATATTCGGTCCGTTAGCTGAATTGGTGTTTTTGAGTATGTTCAGCCAATTTGTTTCCTTGTAGGGAAGGATTCATGCTAGCATCAAGGTGGCAGACGCTGTTTATTATAGGCGTACATCAGTACTATATCATGTTGTTTATTATTTCCAACATCAGTACAATATTCAGCTATGGAGTAATATACTATTAGAATATTACTATAATAATAATCACCATGTTTTCCACCATCGGAAAACTATAACTATGAATTCCTATTTTACGGATAAACAATGTGGCAATTTTCTGATAAAAAGTTAGAGGCGGATAAACAAATATTGGAAAACTCCTCTGTGCCACATTAGTGCGGAAAATTATTGTATGTTTTCCCTTCTACTGCCGTTCAATAGAACCTAAATTTCATCTTGGGTGTATTTAGACCTTTATCTTCTCTTTCTTGCTTGCAAACTATTTATTGAACTTTTGGTATAAAGGTTCCGTTGTCAGTTCAGTTGTGTGTTTATCATAAAAACGATCCATATGAAGCAAACATTGCAGCGACTCATATTTAAATTTAAGGTTAACATGCTGCAGGCCTGACTTCTACCACTCCGAAGGATGTGACCTCTGAAGTTGGTGACACACAGCTGGTAGCTACCGCACCGCCCTCGTTTATGAAAGAAGTTCCTCTTGATACTGCTGAATTAAAGAATTGTCCTATCTCCCCAAGAACAGTGCCATTCCCCAGTAAGTTTTTCTCTATCCCTTGTTTAGTTCAATTGTGTGCTTACCATACAAATGATCCATATCAGCAAACAGTCCAACAATTCATATTTGAAGTTAACAGTGACATGCTGCAGACCCGGCTTCTAGCACTCTGAAGGATCTGACCGTTGAAGTTGGTGGTGCGCAGCTAGTAGCTATGGCATCGCCCTCGGATATGGAAAAAGCGCCTCTGGATACGGCCGAATCGAAGAATAGTTCTAGCTCACCAACATCAGCACCACTCCCCGGTAAGTTCTTCTCTGTCCCTCTGTCAGTTCATTTGTGTGTCTACCATACAAACGATCCATATGAAGCAAACATTGCAACAATACCTACTTGAAGTTAACAGCGACACACACCCCTCGCGTCGCACCCCCAGCGACGCCAGGGGCGATCTCGCGCGCGCCGCCGGTCCTCCCTCCCTCGGCCCACCCTGCCGCTGCCGTCGCCGGCCTCGGCTGCGGCGGTGGCGGCACCCCTCCGCCGCCCAGTGGTGGTTGGGGGGGAGGCTCGCGTCACTGGTTGGTGGAGGTCCGAGCCGTGGGGGCGGCGGTGGACAGGGCTGTGGATGCCGAGCCGGCGGGCTCGGGAGGTGGTCGCCGGCGTGCGCGGGCTGTGGCGGCGGCGTGGGGCGGCAGCGGCGCCGTCGTCTGCAACCGCGGTGGAGGGTCTCGCCCCGATGGGCTTGGCGGGCCCAATCTGGGCTCGTCGGGCCCGGGCGGCCGTGCTTCTTGCTCCTCTGCGAGGTTGGCGGCCGGAGCGGATGCGGCGTGCTCGGAGGCTGGAGTGGTGGCGGAGGTGGAGGTTCCGGAGCGGTGTGCTCCCTCGGGGAGGTGCGGCGGCTGTGGCAGGGGCTTGTCTGGTCGAGTCAAGATCCGACGGATCCGGCGCGTTGGACAGCGTCCATGGCTTCTGATTGGTGGGCTTGCCGGCGCCGGTGCGTGAAGTGCGTGGAGGTGGTGTGCGGCTAGGGTGAGCACCCTGCCTCGGCCTTGTGCCTTGGCCGGTGATGGCGGCGGCTGAGGCTGTCGTGACCTTCATGGAGGCGTCACCGTTTTGCTGCTGCCCACCTGCTGCACGGATCCGGCCAGCTTGGCTCTCCAGGGGAAACCCATGATCTCGTGATCGGACGATGACGGCGCCCTGGTGTCGTTCTCCCTCATGGGGGCTTCGTTTCGGAGACCGGCATCGGCAAGAGGGACCCGAGGTCCGTGGTGGTGGTGTGACTGGCGGAAGCATGCCGTCGGCATCAGGCGTGTGTTGGGGGTCCTCTTCTACGGACTGGAGGGCGTCTCTCTCCGGTGTTGCAGAAGATGGCAAACAACCTCGTGGCGGATGTGTCGCTCTCCCGGCGACCTTGGTGCTGTTGCAAAGAAGTCGAAGTCACTCCATAGTAAGCACTATGGCTGTTGATGTACGACGACGTCGCTCGGCTGGCCTTCTGGTGCTCTGTGTATGCGTTGTAGTGCTTACGTTGATGTTTAGGTTTTTGCCCGGTTTTCCTCCAATAAACCGAGCAGTTCGGGTCTCTGTACCTCTCTCTTCTATCGCGATTAATATAGCAGTTCTCCTGTTGTTGTTTCAAAAAAAAAAGTTAACAGTGACATGCTGCAGGCCCGGCTTCTACCACTCCGAAGGATCTCACCTCTGAAGTTGGTGACATGCAGTTAGTAGCTACTGCACCGCCCTCAGTTATGGAAAAAGTGCCTCTGGATACGGCTGAATCAAAAAATAGTTCTAGCTCGCCAACATCAGCACCACTTCCCAGTAAGTTCTTCTCTATCCTTTTGTCAATTCAGTAATATGTTTACCATACAAACGATATAGATCAAGCAAACATTGCAACATTTTTTATTTGGATTTAATGGTGACATGCTGCAGGCCCGGCTTCTACCACTCTGAAGACTGTGACCTCAGAAGTTGGTGACGCTAAGCTGGTGAGACTGAAACATCCGAAGAAGTACCAGACCAGTACTCCTAGGAGAAGTCCCAGGTTTCAACAGAAGCGCGAATGTTGTGACAGTCCAGTGGAGGAACCAGCAGCTGATCACAAGCGATCTTGCATACTCGACACAGCACAAGAATCAGCTTCCTCTGCCGACAATGCAGGGTCTACAAAGACCATCTCTACTGAGTACTGACTCCGTAAACTAAAGTAGTTGACTTAATATGCTTGCCCATGAAACTGTAACTGTTTTCACTCTAGTTTGTCTCACATCGTATTGACGGAACCACTACCGTTGCTCTAGTTTGTCTCATCCATATTTATGGAACCACTGGTGTGGCATTTCTAGCGGGGTGGGAGCTCCTTGTTGTCCCATCTATCTCAGAATTATATTTGCCCTAACAACTTGGGTATCTTGTAACGTAATGTGATTACAGTTTGCCATGTGGTTGCTCCGTGTTCATCACTTGGTTGATGTCCTAAGGTTATGATGTTACGGCAGACTGTAAATGCTTGATTTCTCCATCAGTTTTAGCGGGGTAGCAAAGGCTGATGCTTTCAGTTAAAAACCGCAAAGAGATTTTGAGCTTGTTTTGTCATTGTATTTTGATGTGCACTTGGAAAAGGTAAAAACAACTGGTGTTATCCGGGAGTCGTAGGTGGTCTTGCCATCCTGCCTGCAAGCTGCTATATATGTAACCAACCAGCAATGGATTGAAATTTGCTTGAGCAATTAGATTTGGAAATTTGTGTGCTTGGTGTTGTTCTGTTCACAGATAAACATACAACAGTGAAGGTTGAACAACATCAATCAGAGCCAGTTGGTGCTACTTACTTGGAAGTTCTGAACCTGACCATGGCCTGATAAGGTTGTATATATAGACATAATACTATTCTCACTTGAAGTCTTGAACAACAAAATGCTTGTTGAAAAAAAAACAATATATACATGCATGGCGTGAATACGTACTGGTTGAAATATTCTCATCTTTACCAAATTATTCATGATATAAGTGTTAACTACAGAGAAGATATGAAGACATGACATGGCCAGCTAGAAATGGATGTAATTCAGTTTAGGGCTATTGTTACACTCATGTAATCTCCATGGGTCCATACAAATTCAGAATAGTCCACATTACAACTGTGTTCTCCTCTCATGCGTTGATGCATAGTGCCCCAAGAGTGCAAAGCTGCTGAGGAAGAGGACATGCGTTGAGCGAGCCACTTGTTTTGAGAGCTGAGAGCAGACAAAAGTGGAGTGCTACTTCCCGAACTGGGGTGGTGCAGTGCAGGCGTAGCATATGGACGAGCTGAGCACTTTGCCACCCAACATTTTGCATCGGATCGGCAAAGGCATGGGCATGGGCATTGGGTAGAGCCACGTGAAGAGCGAGAGCCAGCCAGCAGGAACTGCAAAGTTTTACCATTTTCACTTTGAAATTTCACTCGGCTAGGCAGCATGTCTGTTTTGGTTCAAAAATAGTACTATGTTCAGCCGATTGATGGTAGAGAAAAATGGGACTAACTAGTGGCGCGCAAGTAAAAAACATGGCTTTGCATCAAACATTTTCTTCTCAAGTCAAAGTAGCAAGAACATTGCAGTGCGCATGTCTTAACAGGATCGAGTTAAGTAGAATGCAAAACCTTTCTTAACTCTTGATAATATACAAGTACAGTACTAAACAACTAGAATGACCAGAACGACAGGAAGTCAAGTCCAGTAGATGATCAAACACCTGCCTGATAGTCTCAGCTGAATCTGCAATGCATCGTTACGCATGAACGTGCTCGAAACCAGGGGGAGAGACCTTGTCAATGCGGACGCTGAGAAGCACCTCCATGGACGCCGCATCGCCGGGGCCTGGAACCAGGTACATGGGCGGCACCGCCAGGAACGTCGGCTCGTCCGCCGCGACCACGGCGCCGGGCGACGTGCTGCTCCGCACCTGCATCTCCGCCAGGACCACGTCCGACTTGCCGCCGCCGTGCCCGTTCGCCGCCGGAGCCAGGCTCGCCCACAACTTGCACTTGAACCTTGGCGACGCCGCCGCTCCGGCCCGGACGCACACCACGGACACGGCGGCGGCGCCGGCCCCGCCCAGCGCGCCCACGGTCAGCAGGAACACGCGCGCGCCGTCCTCGGCCAGCAGCAGCAGCCGCCGCGGCGCCGGCACCTGGAACCGGCTCGCCTTGCCGTACTTGACGTCGCGGGTGGGCACGGCGTGGACGGTCGCGAGGTGGCCCGCGAGCGCGCTCGGCGAGGCCGCGAAGCCCGCGCATTCCGGCTCCGTGCAGAGGCACGGCGCGTGCGGGCAGGCGCTCTGGTGCTCGCCGGCCTCGTGGTACACGACGTGCCGCCCGCACCCGTCGTGCGGGCACGCGACCCTCACCGACGACATCACCGCGTCCAGCGCGGGGCAGGGGCCGAAGACGCCGCCGCCGTCCTCGCACGCCCCGCACTGGACGCCGGGGAGCGCGACGACGCACCCGGCGCACGCCAGGTGCCCGCCGTTGCACTGCACACAGCGCACGAGTCGGCAAAGAATCGATCTTTGTGTGCGCGCGGGTGGAAGAGAGAGAGAAGGAACCTGTTGGACGGGAGGCTTGAACGGGCGGGCGCAGAGCGGGCAGTGGAGCACGCGCTTCTCCATCCTCACGGTGAGCTCCACGACCCCCGAGCCGTCCTCCGCCGCGCCTCCTTCCCCGGCGCCGGCGGCCTCCTGCACGACGACCTCTTTCTTCAGGTGGCCGTTGGGCAGCTCCGGCCGGGCTTTCTTGGCGCTGCTTTCGTCCATCGCCGACGGTGAGCCCCGGTTTCTCCCCTCGGCGCTAGCACTCTGCGTCAACTTGCAACAGAAAAGCCCCAACTCAAAATCGATGGAGAAAATGGAAGACAAACATTGGGCTTCTGATCAAAGGCAAGAGCTTTGATGAGTTGAGCATGTACTGTACCTGTACCTGTACCTGTACCAATCTCAGTCTCTCAGATCACAATGAACAGGAGTTGTGTGTGGGACAGAAACCTCTCCGCCTCTCTCACACTGAACTTGCAACGAAGAGGCGCCGAGGCAGCTGCAAAGAATGCACGATTAAAAGGCAACCAAAAGATCTTGAAACCACGTCACCCATCCTAAAGATGAATAGTCAAAGAGCATTTTGTACAATTTATTTTGGTTGAGTCTTATGTTCACTTGATCATTTACACAATCTTTGTTGTCATGCTTGTGATAGTGAGCCTATTCGGGAACGGGCTATATGATGTGTTGTTGGCGCTTCCAAACAGGCTATTTTCTTATTCGAGAAATTCCATTTTTGATCACAGATTTGCCACATCCTGGATGGTGTGGTGTCATAATTCTTGTGCACTTGGTAGCACTCCTTATCTTGTCTAAAAATCAACATGTATCCTGAATTCTATAGCCGCGTTGAAACAAATACAATATCATGAAGTTTGCTGCTCGGGGCAAGAAATGGAAGGTATGTAAGAGTAGATGTTATTGTTGTTTGTGCTATGAGTCCACGATGATTTTTTTTTTTTGGATGGGTGACTTTCTATCCTAAATTGTGCTTGAATGTGTGAATTTGTTCTTTCTTAATCACGGTTAGTCACTATTTATTGTTCAAATTAATGGGCTATCATAAATGGGGATGTAGCTCAAATGGTAGAGCGCTAATTAATGCATAATAGAGGCAGGGGGATACCTCCCATCTCCAATTCTCGTTTTGTTTCTCCTGCAGAGAACAATACCATCAGGAATCAAAAACTAAATACCGACGCTGCATGGGCTACTACTTGGGCCTTTAATTGGGCTGTTAGAAAATTATGGGCCATATATCTTGCCTTTTCAGCGTTTTTCTAACACACAACTCGATAGCAAAAAAATACTAACATTAAAAAAATGTGACCCTGTCTCCATTATGAACTTTTCTCTGAACTTAGTTTTTTTAAAAACTTATCTCTGAAATTGAAAATCTTGTGAGCATCAGGTCTAGGTTGCTCACGAAAAAAGGATGATCTGAGACAAGAAACAATAAATTATGTTCCTTTTCTGATGGATGTATTTACAATTTTACATGCACCTTCTTCATACCAATCTGACGGAATTATTTATATAGGTACTTACTTCCATGTGAATAAACCACTGCTGCATGTAATGACCTACCTGATACAGTCAGTAAGAACAGAATAAACTGTGCTGCAGGTTCTTCCAATTAACTTCACTCTGATCAAATACACAAACCAGTAGGCACTAACTGCATTACTGATTGGTACATTTGTTCGGAAGAAAGAGTGACCAATCCTACTGAACTAATCCATGGCGTAGCTGCATTGCTACTGAATTAATCCCTTGCATAGATTTACTACTGAATCAAACTGTTCCACTACTGCTAATCATCTGAAGTCAGAACAAGCATCTAGCTAAACAAGCCTACTGCATCCTCCTCGGCGTCCTAGCTTGTGGCGTCGTCGACTTGGTGGCGGCGGCGGCAGGACGTAGGTGATCAATGCGGACGCTGAGCGCGAGCATGTCGCCGGAGAGCAGCAGTTCCCGTGGCACCGCCAAGAACATCCCCTGTCCGGGCACCGGCGCGCCGCCGGCCAGCGCGCTGCTTCCCACCTTGGAGGCCATGAGGACCAGGCTGTCCTTATCCTCGCCCGGGCGCTCCACGGAGATCTTGCACCAGAACTGGGGCGCCGCGGGGGCGCCGTCCGCCCTGACGCACACCAGCGACACGGCGGTGGCCGCGCCGAGCGCGCCGAGGGACACGAGGAAGAGGCTCCTGTCCTCCTCCCCGACGAGGACGTGCCAGCTCTGGGCCAGGGGGAAGCTCAGGTTCCAGGAACGGCCGTAGCGGACCGTGACGGCGAGGCGCGAGTGGGCCGCGGCGAAGTGGTCCAGGAGCATCCCGCGGGAGCCGACGAACAGGCACCCCGGCTCCGGGCAGCCGCACGGCGCGGACTGGCACGCGCGCTGGTGCTCCGCGGCGCCGTGGTACACGACGTACCGCTCGCAGCCGAACGCCCTGTAGGCGCAGGCCACCTTGGCGGCGGCGACGACGGCGTCCAGCTCGCCGCAGTGGACGCCGGCGCGGCTGCAGATGTCGACGTGGCCGGCGCGGCAGTAACAGCACACGATGTGCCCCGCCGCCTCGCACTGCATCATCACAAGTAACATCCCGGTTTTCCTCTTCAGATAAATATTACTAGCTCATCTCAACTTCATTCCATGGCCTCTCTCGGCAAGAACGACAAAAAGATGGTGTCTTTCTTCATCACGATCTACTCCCAAACAAATTCCTGATCTTGGGAAAGAAATCTTTGTAAATTCCTGACCTTGAACACGGGGGGACTGAGTGGGAGGCGGCAGGCCTGGCAGTGGAGCAGCGCCACGTCCATCCTGATGTCCAGCTGCGGCCGCTCCGGCATGGCCTCCTCCGCCACCAGGGCGCCGCCGTCCTGCATCACCACCTCTCCTTCCTCTAGCTTCACCGCTGCCTCGTTGCCGCTGCGATCCCCGAACTCCATTATTGAGTTATTGAGCTCCTAAATATTTGGTCTGGGAGAGATCAATATACAGGAGGCGCTCTTGGTGCTTCCAAAGAGGAAGGAGATGCCATGTGAACCCAGCAGGAGATTACCGAAAACGGAAGGGGAACAATCGCAATAATTCAGGAGTGTGTAGACACATAAATATCTGTGGAAGGAAGGTTTTGGCCTCAAAGGTGCCAATTAAAATGCTGGCCTACCTTTGAGGCGACTGAAAAATATTTAGTGATCACTGAATTTAAATTTCTGAAATACTCACTCGGTTCAAATGTCATTTTCACATAATGCATCGTGATGTGGTCTTATTTGTTAGAGTTCAAAAAGGTTGAATCTTTTATTGCCGGATTGACGTTTTTGGCATCAAATGGTAACAAAGAAATTTCATACCAATGACAATAAGCCAAAACCATGGATACAATTTTGCTTCATAACATGCAAGTACCGGAATGTCCGTGGAAACCAACTATATGTGAAAATCACGACAAAAATGATATTTTCAAGTTATAAAAGTATCTTAAAAAATGCATGATGTTGGAACGCATTACTTGCGCTAGTGAAGCCCATGTTCATCACGAAGGCGCACACATCTATTTTTGACTCAACCCACATCTCCATTGTCGTCATCTCGTAAGCCAAAC
This sequence comes from Poa annua, assembly GCA_026929855.1. Classification (NCBI taxonomy): domain Eukaryota; kingdom Viridiplantae; phylum Streptophyta; class Magnoliopsida; order Poales; family Poaceae; genus Poa; species Poa annua. The sequence goes on along the minus strand of CM049428.1, from coordinate 597,842 downwards.
TCGAGCTTATCTATTATGTGCTCCTCGCTAATTCTAGCCACCTCCCCATTCCGGTCGCTGCGCTTCTTGCAATTATAGTCGTGTGCTTCAACTGCCCCTTGCTCTAGTCGTTGCGCCACCATTCCCTCTCCGCCATGTGGGAGCTATGTGGGGCGGGGATGGGGGAGCCGAGTCGGACAAGGAAGGGTCCACCCATGCAGTTTGAACTGAGAGTGGATTGCGGGAAAGTAGAAAAAAGAGCAAAAGTGAGAGGGAACAATTAGAAAAAAAAAGACTCACTAACAAGCGATCATAAGGGGGGCAATTTCTAGTCATCTAATTTTTGGGGCTAATCTGATGAGCCAGAAAAATTTGTCCTCACCCACATCTTCTCTGTACCAAATTATATGTGAACTCTTGAAATGCTCTGTGATCGGCTCACATAAAACCTCCAACTCTAGCTTACAAAACATAGCACCGTATATATAGCATCGTATTGTTTTTTTTTGGAATAAAGAGCATCGTATACCAAAGCACAACCGGCCAAAAATCCAAAATAATCAAACGTCAGCAAATTATGAGCTCAGCGGGGACAAAAATCACAACCGGCCATGCATGCAAGTTCACGTACGGCCAAAGCAATGAATAAATGGGAATATACTTTTGGACTTGTACTTGTCGCATCTACTACTTGTTCCGATCTCTATCAAACCCGTGAAATTTCACAAAAATAACCCTTTGGGTAAAGTTTAGCAAAAAATAACCCATTTTTAAAACTATTTTGAAATCTAACCCTTTTTGGTAGCGCCCGGCGCTACCCTCTGTGTGGTAGCGCCACAGCCTCCGTCGCTACCCTCGTGCCAGCGTGGCAACGCGGGCCCCGTGTGGAAACGGCTAAGTCTGGGAGGGTAGCGCCATGCCCCTCGGCGCTACCCTTAAGAGGGTAGCTCCAAGCCCCATGGCGCTACCCTCCCAGACTTAGCCGTTTTCGACGTGCTCGGAGGGTAGCGCCATGGGGCTTCGAGCTACCCTCTTAAGGGTAGCGCCGAGGGGCATGGCGCTACCCTCCGAAGGGTAGCGCCGAAAGGCTTGTTGCCACGTTGGCACGAGGGTAGCGACGGAGGTTGTGGCGTTACCACACAGAGGGTAGCGCCGCATCGTTGGGCGCTACCAAAAAGGGTTAGATTTCAAAATAGTTTTGAAAAGAGGTTATTTTTTGCTGAACTTTGTCCAAAGGGTTATTTTTGTGAAATTTCACACCAAACCCAGGTTCGTATCGATCATCTTTAACCAAGTGAAAAAGTGAGAAAAAGTTTATGTCATCTTTAACCAAGTGAACAAAGTGCGATTAACTTTATATCATCTTTAACCAAGTGAAAAGAAAGTGAGAAAAACGAAATCAAAGGGGATTCCGATGCGCATAACCAAAGTAGTCGACCCAATGCTTCGGACACTCTACTCGTTGATTGTAGTAAACGAGTTGGATGTAGACTGTAGCCAAGTATTATTTCCAAAATAATCGGATCGATGTGCTCAAGTATTATTTCCAAGAAAATCCATATTTTCAATATAAACGCATTTTGAACCGAAATATATGGATCCCGGGAGCCACTTTGATTGTTTTGAGCCACGTGAAGATGGCAAAAGAGAAGGACATACATAGTCTTTCTTTTGTCTATTGTCAAGAGAAAAATATAAAAAAAAATAGAAGTGTCTCTAGTCAAGCTTAACCTCCATAGTCCATAGGTGCGAAGCAGTGGTCGATGCAGTGGATGTGTAGGCTCACCGGGCCCATGTACAGTACTGCCACGATCAACCTGATTCCGGTCTGTTGGTTCCAGGTGCATTGCCTGTGGGGTCACTATTGTATTTCGTCTATTTGCCTGGCCTGAAAATACTCTGCAGATTTCCCATTATTTTCAGTCCAAGTCGAAGTATATATACTTCTAACGAAGACGTAACTAAGATTTGTCTACAAATGTTGTCCCGTCGTTTGATCCTAACCAATGAGGAACTTCGACACACTTCACGAACCACCCAAAGGTTCCATGGGCGTCACACATCAAAATTCGCCTCAACATTTCCGTCCGAACCAAATTCTGTCCGCACTCGGCGAAAGACCCCCAAGCCCTTCTCGGGGGTGGCGGACATGTCCGCTTTAGCTCATAGATAGATGTGTCCCACCTGTCATCTACACACCGATTCTCTAGAGCTTGGGTTGTAGCTGGAGCTAGAAATGGTGTTGCAGTTACAACCAGATTCGAAGGAGCAGTCAGAACTGCCGTTGTGGCCAGAGTAGGTCGCCGCGATGAACTCCATCCTCACAGGGTGTGTGCACTGATGAGAACAATTTGAAATGAAACCTTCCGAAAACTAAAACTAATGTATATGCTGAGAGTAGATTAACACCGTGATTTTGACGATGATCCAGGATTGTGTTGTGCTCAACCTCTTGAATATCAGGGTTGAATGGGTGGGTTTTCTCCACCAAAAAATTTAACAATCACTTGAGAGACCGACGGCTTTATTTTTAAAAGGGTCTCTCAAGTTAGCGATAAGAGGAGGTCAACTTGTCCATACGAGACATTTTTAAAAGGGTCTCTCTAAGAATTAAGCTAATTTTTAGTTAAATGACGGTATCGTCTTCTTTCTCCACTCAAACGAGTAGCTTCCTCCGAAGTCACCCGCCGCAGGCACACGACCGCGACGTCTCGCTGCCCCAAGCTCATCCTTTGTCGGTCCACCGCCACCCCAGCCATCCCTCTAACTCCGCCCCCTTCTTCTTGCGTCACGCCTTCGACACGGCTGGAGGCCACCCGCGCCACGAGGAAGAAGAAAACCTAAATCTTGCACGTATAGCGAGGCAAAAAAATGAACATTGGATGATTCGACCGAGCACTAGGCAAATTTTTAGTCAGCTGAGGTTTGACGGAAACCGTGGCATAACACAGTCCATTTTGTTGCAAATTAGCAAAGTACTGAATACTGATAACAGACACGAATTACTGTTACTTTGCTGCACATTGCAACCAGAAGGAATCCATCGTCAATCAGTGGAACATCAACCATCAATCAGTCAGGAGGTGTTCTTCTCGACGCGGACGTGGAGAGACAGCTCCTTGGAGGCGCCGTCCCCGACGAGGTACCGCGGCGGCACGGTGAGGAACGACGTGAGGTCCTCGAGCGCGACGGCGCCCGGGGTGGCGCTGCTGGTGGCCTCCACGTCCGCCAGCACGGTGTCCGTCCTGCGGCAGGCCGTCTGCGGCCCGTTGGCCCACATCTTGACGGTGTACCGCGGCAGCACGCACGCGTCGCCCCGGACGCACACCGCCGACACCACGGTGCTGGCGCCGAGCGCGGACACGGTGAGCAGGAACACGCCGCCGCCGTCGCCGTCCCCGGCGCCGGCGCCGCCCACGAGCAGCCGGCGCGCCGGGCCCGGCACGGGCACCTGGATCCGGTTCGGCTTGCCGTAGGGCACCCTGTGCACGGGCGTGGCGTGGGCGGCCAGGAGGTGCGCGACGAGCGCGGCGGGCGGGGCCGCGAAGCCGCAGCCGGGCTCCGTGCACAGGCACGGCGCGTGCGGGCAGGCGCCCCTGTGGTCCGCCACCTCGTAGTAGGCGACGAAGCGGTCGCAGCCGTCGTGCGGGCACTGCACCCGCGCCGCGGAGACGACGGCGTCCATGGTCGGCTCGGGGTCGAACCCGCCGCCAGTGCCACCGTCGCATCTCCCGCACCGGCTCCCCGCCGGCAGCTCGGCGACGCAGCCGCCGCAGGCCAGGTGGCCACCCTTACACTGTTTATAAATCGACGATGTCAGCACTCAGCAGCGCATGAATCAGATCGTTGGGGTTTTTGAGGAAGGAGGACGAACCTTGTGGACGGGGGGCTTGAGCGCGCGGAAGCAGAGGGGGCAGTGGAGGACGGAGACGTCCATCTTGAGGGTGACCTCCACCCTGGCCGCCGCCGCTTCGTGCGGGACGATCTCCTGCTTTGGAACCACCGACGATCCGTTGGGCAGCGGCTCCACCCTCTGCTTCTTGGCGCTCTGGTCGCCCTGCCGCAACCCCGACGGCGGCGAGGCCCTGTCCCTCCCCTCCGTCGCCATTCCTTCCTCGGAGCTGTGGAAGACCAAGACTGGAGCTTTTGAGGGAGTGGTGACTGGCGAGTGAACTGTGAACAGGAAAGATGAGTGGGCAAGAAGAGGAGGAGTGGAAAAGATGGTGGGATCAATTCTGAAAAGAAACGGAAGGATTGATGATTGCTAGGCGGAGCAGAGTGGAATGGTAGTAGCTGCTCCACGCCGTCTCTGTGGCTCGCCATCGCCAACGATGGAGCTGACTGTAGATTGCATGACGATATGCAATATTATCCCATTTCTGGTTTGAAAACTTGTGATCCTATATCAACTCGGTTTGTTTTCAAGTTCACTAGTCAAGATTGCTTCTTTTCCGGTGTTTCAACCAGAACCCAAGTTTTGTTCTCATTGTGTCAACTACTATCTGGATGGATATACGTACATCACATGTCGTCTTCATATCTGTACATAATAAACAGGTTACCCCTAAAATAACTTCAAGTTTAGTCAAGATTGATTCTTCTCCTCGAGTCACTATGGTTTGAACATGCAGAGAAAACATCACGATTATCTCGAAAGGCGATTTAATTTGTGCTCCCGGGCTCTAGAAATCCCAGTATTTATTTAAAGTTCAAAAAAATTAGAACCCCTTGACACAGATACATACGCATGCAACCTACGTATCTGTGTAGTTTTGCGAGATAATACATTGTGCTGTGGGATACATAAAAATCATAAGTATCATGGCTGTGCAAAAGGTTTAAAAAAATAACACATTTTAATTGCTACATTTATCTTTATGCAAAGATATTTCGCCTCATATTTGATCGACATGTATACTATCTGCACGCTTTTTTCTTAGATCTTTCCGAGACACAAAAACAGATTTCATGATTTTAAAAGAAGAAAAAACAAGATCACTTTTCTTGTACGTTGTCTCCAACTATCCTCCGGGACGTGTAGTCATGGATGATGGATCACAGTGCAGTTGTACTAATACCCTGTTCATCACTAGCAAAAATGGATTTAGCCAGGCAGGGCCAAACATCTACCAACAGCATTACAGTGTTCTTCAGTTGTCCTTCTCAAGATGGTGTCCACTTCAATTATCATCGGGATGTTGGTACCAACAGTACGTCTGATCCTTTGACGGATGTAAATATCCGATTGCTATTTTTAGCACCCACGAGCGCCCACTGCCTCATCATGCCTTTGCATACCAGACACTGTAGTAAAAGAGTATAGTATGAATTTGTCAAGTTTTGTTTTGTTCGACCACTATACAAAATTCAGATGACAACTGCAGAAGTCTCCTCATTCCTCAACAAGAGAAGTTGCCCAAAAATTGTGAATGTACCGGACGGGGGAGAGCGTGGTAAGTGTGAAAAGTGGTTGAACAAGAGTGAAATGCATGAGATATCGGATTATATACTCCCTCCATTCGTATTTGGATGAGTCGCTTATGGGTAAAATTAGATGCATCTACACACGTTTATAGTGTTGGATGTAAATTTTAAACTATAGGTGGGTCATCTAAATCCGAACAGAGTGAGTACTACTCTAGGTGTAAATTCCTTGTGACACTCAAAAACTATATCCTTCTAAATATACCCTTAATTTTGCAAACCATGATAAAAGTAGATTTGATACAGAGAGCGGGTTAAATCCCGCCTTCGAATTTCCTGAATATATATATATATATACAAATGGCAAGTCGAATCCTATGAACATTTTTTGAAATGTGGAAGCTTTTCTTAAACTGTGATCATTTAAAAAAAATAGAATTTGCCACAACTCCGTGTTCTCTATCCCGATATGGGCCCATGGGCTGCTGCGTGCTGGGCTACGTCTCCTATATCCGGCCCTGACTCTTCCTCTGCTTTGTCGCCGACGACTCCTCCCCGGTTCGCCTCCTGCCGCTCCCCTCGCTTCACCGCCAACGCGGCCGCCGCCGCCGCCGCGACGGAGACATGACCCAGCCAGCGCAGAAGAACACGCTCTACGTAGGTACGCGCCAGCACCACCACTCCTCGCCAGGCTCGTCTCCCCTCCCCTGCCTTTGCCGGCGCTCACCACCTGTTCGATGAAACTCCTTACCGAGATCTTCTCGCGGGCGGTTGCTTCCCTGTTCATGGAATTCCCCGAGCTGAGCCTCGTTCCTTGGCGTTGCAGGTGGGCTGGCGGAGGAGGTCGACGAGAAGATCCTGCACGCCGCCTTCGTGCCCTTCGGGGAGGTCAAGGACGTCAAGACGCCGCTCGACCAGGCCACGCAGAAGCACCGCTCCTTCGGCTTCGTCACCTTCCTCGAGCGCGAGGACGCCGCCGCCGCCATGGACAACATGGACGGGGCCGAGCTCTTCGGACGCGTGCTCACCGTCAACTACGCATTCCCCGAGCGCATCAAGGGAGGAGAGCAGGGATGGGCCGCGCAGCCAAGTATGTCACTCGCACGCGCGCCTTCTGTTGTCCTGTTTTGTTTACTCATCTGCTCACTCAATTACTACGCACTGATCTCTTGCTTGGTTGTCTCGCACTAAGACTGCCAAATTGGCTGACCTAGATTTGGTTGACTGCAGCAGCAGGTTGCCTAATCCAGCTTAGAGAAAAACCTTATCCCAGCTTGTTATTCTCAGAAATTGGGTTGCTTTGAAAAGAAGATATAATTTCGATTCTTAGAATTTTAATTTGGTTGCTTCTCCGTGTATATATAAAGGGACTTGGCCAGAAGAGTGAATCAAACAACGAAACCAGTCTGTCTTCCCCATCCTTCTCTTTACCCTCATACAACCATGCCCTCTTCACGCCACAGCCTCTCATTGAGCACATGTACTAACTCTTGAGCTAACCATGGCTAGCAGATTACACAAGACTAGATAAGTTTAAACTTTATGACCCTGCATAATGGAAGAACTGTGGTATAACTGACGTCTCAGTAGGAAATTCTAAGTACGGCATTCCACCAGGAGACACAGTTGTTCATGAAACTGCTACCTTATAGACTTAGTATTCACAACTGGAAAATTATACTGCCATGTTTTTTTGACCTAGATTATACTGCTATCTTAGTGGTACTCATTCTGAGTTTGCTCTTCACCTTCAGATTTTTTCCGCATTATTCAATCTTAGGCTATGATTTGAACACACAAGATCCGTGTATGAATTTCTTCAGAACCCCATACCCAATTAGAGTTAATGTTTCCTTTTCTACAAAATCCATATGTTTGAAAGGTGAACTAAATGGCAAACAGTGAAATAAACTATGTAGGTTAAGAGGCGAATCACTATAAAAGCTAGTGGTACTGATACGAAGTGTCTTAGATAAACTTGTGGATTGCTGTTTCCTGTAAAGCAATTCTCCAAACTTGCCACTGAATCCGTCTTAACATATATTAACTCCAGTTGTTCGTACTTAATGATGAGAGCAATGTTGCTGCAACTGTCATTGGTATTTTTTGAATGTTTAGCAGAATTTTCTTTCTATTTTAAATCAACTCGAGCCATTTGTAAGTTGGGCCAAATTCCGTAGTACATGGAGTGTAAATATACGTATACTCCTGTAGCTCCTACTTATTTATATAATACTATGGATCATTTCGCCCAAGTCTTGTAGATGTATACAGTTACTTATGAGCATTTTTCTGCGACTGTCACTGGTTTTAGCAGACGTTTTCTTTCAATCTTAAACAACTCGAGCGAATTGTAAGTTGGCCCAAATCTGTAGGGTATGTAGTGTAAACATACATATATTTCAGTAGGTTCTACATATAAATGTATAATATTATCGATCATTTCGCCCAAGTCTTGTAGATGCATACAGTGACTTAATGATGTGAGCAATTTTGCTACAACTGTCATTGGTATAATTGGAAGTTTCAGCAGAATTTATTTCTATCGTAACCAAGTCAAGTGCAAATTTTTGGGTGGCAAAATCTGCTAAAGGATTGGTGCAACATATGTGGTATTCATTTCCAGGGAACATGCCACACTGGCACAAAATCCGCTGGCCGAGTCATGTCATTTTCTAAAATATATCATATGATAAGCTCTAGCCCTCATTTTCTGTTGCAGTGACTAGTGCGTCAGATACAAGTGCTAAATAAATTACAAATATGATTTTGTATGTGTTGTCAATTCTTACTCTATGTGGATTGTGGATTATCCCTTTCTGTTTATGCTTCTGTTTCGTACAGTAGCTTTTAAATATTTGGGTATATGCTGCTTTTCGGTTTTAGATTCATGACAACTTGTTATCTACTACTACTCACAACATATGACCTTTTGTATTTGTCTATGTTCAGTTTGGGCCGACGCGGATACTTGGTTTGAAAGGCAGCAGCAAGAAGAGGAGATGAAGCGCCTTCAGGCGGAGCACAGTGCAGCAATGAAAGAAGCAGAGAAGCTTCACAGGGAGAAAATAGCTGCAGAAAAAGATGGGGAAAAGGACGAAGCAGATCCGATGGCTGCAGCGGAAGCTCAGGCCATGGTGAAACAGAGCTCTTGAATCCTCCGATACTAACTCTGCAACACAAGTACTACTATGTGCAGCATGTGCATCTGCGAAGTACATCATGGTCTTCTCAGTCGGCCAGTGTAGCCAGCTTGTTTTTTTTTTCTTTCTGTGAACTTTCTGGCACGAATTGTTGGCTAATCGTACTCGTTGAAGAGATGCTTCTGTTCATCCTAACTGTGTACCTCTGACCTGGAATTCGAGTTTTCGAGCCGTCAAATATAATCTCTGAAGGAGCGTGTAACAGTTGGTGTTGGAACAGAAATGGTTTGCTGGAAGAGAGAGAGATAGATGTTTTTGTCGTCCAGACAGGGACTGTAGGATTCAATCTTATGTTTTACCTTGTGTGGACAGTAGCAGTTCAAATTCCACTTACACAAACTACGAAATTTATCAGGACCAACTAAAAGACCACAAACAACTTCCACAAACTAGTCATGTCATTTCCTTTTTTCATGGTAATATGTAACGTCTATATATGCTGTGTTTCAGCAGATATGTAGTATGCACAAACGGTTGTCTGATCAGTTGGGGCCGAAGCCCCATTTATGCTAGTACAGTATATGAAGTTTTGCCTTCCGGAAGTCCAGCTCTTGCTTATTGACTATGTCTGTTTGTCTGCAAAGTTCATAGTTTGTTCAAACGGTGGTCAAATCAGTTGGGGTCAACAAGTTAAACGGTGCTATTACTTTTTGCAGTTTTATTTTTTTGTATGATAACCATCAAATTTCTTCGTTTTTTTATGGGAACCATCAGGTTTCTTCGTGATGCATGCACTCCATAAGGAATGCGGAAACAAACACAAGGACACCGGCAGGCTTTCGTTCTTCTTTGTGTTTTCAATGTGGTCCAGAATTTCCATACAGTCCAAGTAGCCGCCTATGCAGCGTTCGTGTTAGTTTATCTTTCCTAATGGAGAAAATTGCAAAAAGCCACCACATTTGGGGCAAGGGTTTCAAAAAACCATCATGTTGCCGATTTTTTTCAAAAAACCACCACTTTGAAGTAACAGCCGTGCAAAAAATAGTGACTAACCGTAATTAAGAATGAATCACACGTTCAAGCATAATTTAGGATATAAAGTCATCGTGGGCTCACGTCAAAAAAAATAACTTCGAAGTACCTTACGTTTTCTTGCCACGAGAAGCAAATCCCATCTCATGCTTGTATTTGTTTTAGCACGGCTCTAGAATTGAGGATACGTGTTGATTTTGAGACCAAAACCATATATTGCCATTGTTCTGAATAATTCAGGAATAAACACAAAATTGAAAATATATGTCCTAGAGGCAATTAATAAAGTGTATTCTTTATCATATCTCGTTTGTTCATAATAGGTTTTTGTGTCATGCTAGAACCGTATTTAGCGGAAACATTAATGCGGGTGTGATACGTAAACAACCAGGTCCCTAGTAGCCTCTACTAAGACTAGTTTCGTTGCGCGATTGATGATCGAGGTTTCCCGGTCATGGGGCATGGAGCCGATCGGCAATGAGAGTCATATCGCTAGAGAGCGATGTGATGGACATACTCAGATTTGGAGAACGTAGTCGTTACACCTTTGACCGTGAGATCAACTCTTATTGATATTCCCGGAAGATACTTTGATTGCACCAAACGTCGTATCTTATTTAGTATGACAATAACGGTGATACTTTTGGGTATTTGAAGGAGTAGTTGAGACGAGGGGTCAAGAGCGGGATTTGCCAGTCCGCATAGCAGGATAGATACTCTCGGGCCCACTCGGTGAGATCATGTCTAATGAGCTTGCAAGCATGTGACTAGGTCACGGAGACATGAGATCATGAACGAGTAGAAGATAACGTCGTCGGTAACGAGGTCGGGATTAGGTATGGAGATATCTATGGAACGACGCTCGGACGTGCTAAGTATCGCTATGGCAAAAGGTCTAAGACTTTACGTTCAGGTTTGATAGATGAAATTCATTCGTTATATCTCAGGGATTAATTCATGGGGTCCAGGCCTACGGGTTAGTCGTTGATCATTGAGAAGTCTTGGTCATACCTGATATTATATCGAACCGCTAGGGTAACACACTTAAGGGATTTCGACAAGACAACCGGAAAGGAAGGAGATCACCGGGAGCGTCCCGGGAGGGGTCCGATGGAGATCGGGCAGCGCCGAAAGAGTTTTCGGAGCTAGGAAAAATTATATATATTATGTTTGATATTAATTAGTGTTATTAATATGCAAATATGATTTTATATATTTATTTTCGAATTTATTAAGGCAGATTTCCGTAAATGGGCCTTCCGGACGAAAGAAGGCCCAAGAGGGGAAAATTCCCAAGGGGAATTCGGTGGGGGCCAGGAGGGGCTGCCCCAAGTGGGCCAAGGGCCCACTAGGGGGGCCGGCGCACCCTCCAGAGCCGCACCAGGCATGTTTGATTAGTCCCACATTGCCTGGCTGGTAAGGTAGGCTCCCCCTGGGAGCCTATATAAGAAGGGGCACCCCCAGCCTTTTAATTCACCAATTAATTCCCGATTTCTCTCTCGATCTCGTGGTTCCCAAGTTGGAGCCGCGCCGAGCAGAGCAAGGGGATCTCCTCCACCATAGCCCGCTGCCGCGCTGCTGGTGTTCCGGTCCAAGTCTTCCGCTGCTCGTCCTGGACTGGAGCTTCGGAGGCCGTCGTCTCCACCGTACGTGTGCGACTCCCTGCGAGGTGCTGCGCTAGCGGTACTCGGAGGCCTGCTTCCTCTACACGACCTTGAGGTCGGCTTCGTCGGTCTTCATCGACAATGTTTGTGCGGGAACGTAATCCCCGCTTTCGGTCTACAAGGGTACGTATTCCGATCTCCGTTCGTACTACTATATCTGCATAGAATAGATCTTGGCATGCTTTTAGGATATCGTCGGTAGGAATTTTTTTGTTTTGAGCCGATCTATCGTAGATATAGCTGTACGCTGTTAGAACCCGTGCTCTGCACGGGGGCACCGTTCCTGTTATTTGCTACCCTCTAGCGTGCACTTGTGTATTCCAGCGGCATTGAGGTGATGAAGCGGCCCGGACCGACTTTACGTGTACGCTTACGCGAGACTGGTTCCACTACTGACATACGGCTTGTACCGTATATGTGGCTGGCGGGTGTCCGTTTCTCTCTCTTTAGTTGGTCTTCGCATTTTCAATGGAGGGCCCGAAAGGGATGCTTAAACATGCAATTATTGGATCGTTGTTGTGGTCATAAGATTCGTAGGTATGAAGCGGTTCTATTTACGAAAGCCCCAAGCCACGTAAAACATGCAAAAGATAAAGTAGAAGCGTCTAACTTTATTTTGCAGGGGCTATGTGATATGGTCAAGGTAGGTTTATTAAATTGTTTATAAACTGCGGGCGCCAAGAAGACCATGGCGCAATGTACTATATCACATTGCATTACATTTGATGTTTTGTGTGCATCTTATTTTGTGTGATTGTGTGTATAGTATACATTAGTTACACGGCGGTAGCTGAATAAGATGATCCCTTTAAAATACCACTAGTGTTCTCCCTCCAACGCGCACCACCAAGAAAGTTCTACGTTATGAGACAGGCCGTGATGATCGGGTGTCATACATCTCGTCGTTCCCATACAGTGGGTGTAAGCCATGTTGCACAAGCGTCCGCGTGGAGGTCTTTGGTGGCGAGCCTAGCATACTCAGAGGTATGGCCTCGGAACAGGAAGACTGAAAGGTCGAGCACGAGTCACAAAATTGGTGTGGCGGACGATTTTGTCTACTCTTGAAGTTGTGCCGCCGGCTTTGATGATGAGGGGTGGTGCAATGGATGGGGGTCATGTAATCGCTTAAACGACCAGGAGGGATGTTCGTTTGAGTGGGAGTTATGTTAGTTATTTTCTAAAATATTATAACTCAAAATTATTATGAACAAAGTCTTATGTTGTTGCAAATTCCATTGTAGATGTCTCGCCCCTCGTTTAACCTAGGTCTGTTCCTTGAGAAAGAAAAGCTTAAGACCAATGGGTCAAACTTTATGGCCCGGTTCCGCAACCTGAGGATCCTCCTCACTCCCCATAGGGTGGCCTACGTCATTGAGGCCGCCATAGGTGACCCTCCTGCAGATGATGCCTCTGAGGATGAGAAGAAGGTCTTCCAGACCCGATCGGAGGATTCTGCCTTTGTCCAGAGTGGCATGCTCTACGCCATGGAAGCCGACCTGCAGAAGCGCTTTGAGAAGATGAGCGCCTTTGAGATCATTTCGGTTCTTAAGGCTGTCTTCGCGCCGCAGGCTAAGGCTGAGAGATATGAGGCTTCTGAGCTTTTCTTCTCAGCCAAGATGGAAGAGCATAGCAGTGTGAGCGAGCATGTAGTCAAGATGTCTGGCTACGTTCAACGCCTGAATGCTCTGGAATGCAAGATTCCCGATGATCAGGCGACTGACAGGGTGTTGCAATCGTTGCCACCAAGCTACAAAGGCTTCGTCATGAACTACAACATGCAGGGCATGGCTAAGTCCCTAGGTGAAGTGTTCGTGATGCTCAAGACTGCTGAGGTAGAGATTAAGAAGGAGCACACGCTGTTGATGGTCAACAAGACCGTTGATTTCAAGAAGTCTGGTGGCAAGGGAAAGCAGAGCTGGAAGTCCCGGAGGGAGGCAAAGTTGGCTGCCAAGCCCAGGACTAACTGTCTGGTCCCAGAGCTAGCGTGGAGTGTTTCTACTGCAAGGGGAAGGGTCACTGGAAGTGCAACTGCCCCAAGTATCTGGAGGATAAGAAGTCTGGCAAGACGGTCGACAAAGAGCAAGGTATATTTGATATACATGTTATAGATGTGTACCTTACATCCGCCCGGAGCAATACGTGGGTATTTGATACTGGTTCTGTTACTCATATATGTAACTCTCAGGAGGAGTTACGGAATAGAAGGCAGCTGGCGAAGGATGAGGTGACGATGCGCGTCGGCAACGGATCGAGAGTCGACGTGGTGGCTGTCGGCACGCTCCCTCTGCATCTACCATCGGGATTAGTTTTGGTTTTAAATAAATGTTATTTTGTGCCATCCTTGAGTGTAAACATTATAAGTGGGTCTTGCCTGTTACAAGACGGTTATTCATTTAAATTAGTGTCAAGCAATTGTGCTATTTATATGAATGATATCTTTTATGTTGATGCTCCCGAGAATAACGGTTTATTCTTGTTGAATCTCGATCGTAGTACTCACATCCATAACATAGAAGCCAAACGAATTAAGTGTAGTGACGATACCGCCATGTTTTTGTGGCATTGCCGTCTTGGTCATATTGGTATAAAGCGCATGAAGCGACTCCACTCCGATGGACTCTTGGACTCGTTGGATTTCGGATCCCTCGATACATGCGAACCATGCCTCATGGGCAAAATGACCAGGACACCGTTCAAAGGTTTCGTTGAAGGGGCGTCGGATTTGTTGGGGATCATATATACAGATGTGTGTGGACCGATGAGCGTTTCGACACGCAATGGTTATCGTTACTTCGTCACCTTCACTGATGACTTGAGTAGATACGGTTATATCTATTTGATGAAACACAAGTCTGAAACGTTTGAAAAGTTCAAAGAATTCCAGAGTGAAGTTGAGAATCAGCTTAATAGGAAAATTAAGCATCTCCGGTCCGATCGCGGTGGAGAGTACTTGAGTTTTGAGTTTGGCACACATCTGAAGAGTTGTGGCATAGTGCCCCAACTTACGCCAGCCGGAACGCCGCAGCGTAACGGTGTGTCCGAGCGACGTAATCGTACTCTACTGGATAGTGTCCGATCTATGATGTCTCTTACCGATCTGCCAGTGTCCTTCTGGGGTTATGCGTTAGAAACAGCCGCATTCATTTTAAATAGGGCTCCTTCCAAGTCCGTTGAAACGACGCCGTATGAATTATGGTATGGCCAAAAGCCTAAGTTATCGTTTCTGAAGGTTTGGGGTTGTGAGGCGTACGTTAAGAAACTGCAGCCCGACAAACTCGAACCGAAGTCGGAGAAAGTCGTCTTTGTAGGATATCCGCGGGAAACCGTTGGGTACACCTTCTACAACCAAGCTGAGGGCAAAACTTTTGTCGCGAAAACCGGTACCTTTCTAGAGAAGGAGTTTCTCGCGAAAGGAGTAAGTGGGAGGAAGGTAGATCTCGATGAAATCGTTGATCCTGAACTCGAGATTCCGAGTGGCGCAACGGAAGCAATTCCGGAAACGTCCTCCGTGGAAGGAGTGGGAGAAACTGTCGAGGAAGATGTTTTACCTCGTAGGTCTGGTAGATCTCGGATCCCACCAGAATGGTATGGCAACATGGTTTGCACCGTCATGCTAGTCGAGCAAGACGAACTTACGAACTACAAGGAGGCGATGGAGAGTCTAGAGTCCGAGAAATGGCTTGAAGCCATGAAATCCGAAATAGGATCCATGTATGATAACAAAGTGTGGACTTTGGTGGATATTCCCGAAGGACGCACGGCCGTCGAGAATAAGTGGATCTTTAAGAAGAAGACTGATGCTGATGGTAATGTGACCGTCTATAAAGCTCGGCTTGTCGCAAAGGGTTTCCGACAAGTTCATGGAATTGACTACGATGAAACTTTTTCACCGGTAGCGATGCTTAAGTCTATTCGGATTTTGTTAGCGGTAGTTGCCTACTATGATTATGAAATCTGGCAGATGGACGTCAAAACGGCCTTCCTGAATGGAAACATTGAGGAAGAGTTGTACATGGTACAGCCGGAAGGTTTTGTCGATCCAGGAAATGCTAACAAGGTGTGCAAGCTTCAGCGATCCATCTATGGATTGAAGCAGGCATCTCGGAGCTGGAATCTTCGCTTTGATGAGGTAATCAACGGTTTTGGATTTATCCAGAATGTGGAAGAGACCTATATTTACAAGAAAATGAGTGGGAGCTCGGTTGTGTTCTTAGCACTGTATGTTGACGACATATTGCTTATAGGGAATGATGTGGAACTTCTGAATAGCGTGAAGGAATATTTAAACAGTAAGTTTTCCATGAAGGACTTAGGAGAAGCTGCGTATGTTTTAGGCATAAAAATCTATCGTGATAGATCAACGCGCCTATTAGCACTAAGTCAGAATACTTATCTTGATAAAATACTGAAGCGTTTTCATATGGAGAAGGCAAAGAAGGGTTATCTGCCGGTTATCAAGAATAAGATATTGCGTAAAGCGCAGTGTCCGGTGACGGAACTGGGTAAGGCCGAAATGACGAAACATCCTTATGCTTCAGCCATAGGATCGATCATGTATGCAATGTTGAGTACTAGACCGGATGTGGCATTAGCTCTAAGTTTGACAAGCCGGTTCCAGAGTAATCCTGGAATGCCGCATTGGGTAGTTGTTAATAGCATTCTTAAGTATCTCAATAAGACAAAGGAAATGTTCCTTGTGTATGGTGGCTGCGATGAAGAACTTGGCGTAACGGGTTACGTAGATGCAAGTTTCTGCTCAGACCCCGATGACTGTAAGTCACAGACAGGTTACGTGTTCAAGGTGAATGGAGGCGCTGTGTGCTGGAGAAGTGGGAAGCAACCCATAGTCGCACAATCTACAATGGAGTCGGAGTACATTGCTGCCCGCGAGGCCGCGAATGAAGCTGTGTGGCTGAGGAAGTTCGTCATCGAACTTGGAGTGTTCCCGAGCGTGTAAGACCCCGTGATCCTCTTCTGCGACAATACGGGTGCCATTGCGAACGCCAAGGAGCCAAGGTCTCACTCCACCGCCAAACACATTCTTCGACGCTTCCACGTGATACGTCAGTACGTACAAGGAGGCGATGTGAAGATTTGCAAAGTGCATACGGATCTGAATGTGGCAGATCCGCTGACAAAGCCTCTCCCGCTTGATAAACATGAACAGCACCAGTTAGCTATGGGTGTTAAGCTTTTACCAAGTTGTAATCTAGATTAAGTTGTACTCTAGTGCAAGTGGGAGACTGAAGGAGATATACCCTAGAGGCAATTAATAAAGTGTATTCTTTATCATATCTCGTTAGTTCATAATAGGTTTTTGTGTCATGCTATAACCGTATTAAGCGGAAACATTAATGCGGGTGTGATACGTAAACAACCAGGTCCCTAGTAGCCTCTACTAAGACTAGTTTCGTTGCGCGATTGATGATCGAGGTTTCCCGGTCATGGGGCATGGAGCCGATCGGCAATGAGAGTCATATCGCTAGAGAGCGATGTGATGGACATACCCAGATTTGGAGAACGTAGTCGTTACACCTTTGACCGTGAGATCAACTCTTATTGATATTCCCGGAAGATACTTTGATTGCACCAAACGTCGTATCTTATTTAGTATGACAATAACGGTGATACTTTTGGGTATTGGAAAGGAGTAGTTGAGACGAGGGGTCAAGAGCGGGATTTGCCAGTCCACATAGCAGGATAGATACTCTCGGGCCCACTCGGTGAGATCATGTCTAATGAGCTTGCAAGCATGTGACTAGGTCACGGAGACATGAGATCATGAACGATTAGAAGATAGCATCGTCGGTAACGAGGTCGGGATTAGGTATGGAGATATCTATGGAACGACTCTCGGACGTGCTAAGTATCGCTATGGCAAAAGGTCTAAGACTTTACATTCAGGTTTGATAGATGAAAGTCATTCGTTATATCTCAGGGATTAATTCATGGGGTCCAGGCCTACGGGTTAGTCGTTGATCATTGAGGAGTCTTGGTCATACCTGATATTATATCAAACCGCTAGGGTAACACACTTAAGGGGTTTCGACAAGACAACCGGAAAGGAAGGAGATCACTGGGAGCGTCCCGAGAGGGGTCCGATGGAGATCGGGCAGCGCCGAAAGAGTTTTCGGAGCTAGGAAAAATTATATATATTATGTTTGATATTAATTAGTGTTATTAATATGCAAATATGATTTTATATATTTATTTTCGAATTTATTAAGGAAGATTTTCCTAAATGGGCCTTCCGGACGAAAGAAGGCCCAAGAGGGGAAAATTCCCAAGGGGAATTCGGTGGGGGCCAGGAGGGGCTGCCCCAAGTGGGCCAAGGGCCCACTAGGGGGGCCGGCGCACCCTCCAGAGCCGCACCAGGCATGTGGGATTAGTCCCACATTGCCTGGCTGGCAAGGTAGGCTCCCCCTGGGAGCCTATATAAGAAGGGGCACCCCCAGCCTTTTAATTCACCAATTAATTCCCGATTTCTCTCTCGATCCGTTGGTTCCCAAGTTGGAGCCGCGCCGAGCAGAGCAAGGGGATCTCCTCCACCATAGCCCGCTGCCGCGCTGCTGGTGTTCCGGTCCAAGTCTTCCGCTGCTCGTCCTGAACTGGAGCTTCGGAGGCCGTCGTCTCCACCGTACGTGTGCGACTCCCTGCGAGGTGCTGCGCTAACGGTACTCGGAGGTCTGCTTTCTCTACACGACCTTGAGGTCGGCTTCGTCGGTCTTTATCGACAACGTTTGTGCGGGAACGTAATCCCCGCTTTCGGTCTACAAGGGTACGTATTCCGATCTCCGTTCGTACTACTATATCTGCATAGAATAGATCTTGGCATGCTTTTAGGATATCGTCGGTAGGAAAATTTTTGTTTTCTGCACACGATCCCCTTCAAAAATCAATATTGTCTTTATTCCTAAAAAATACAAATTTTGCTCAATTCCGTAGAGACGGAGTACAAAACGTGCACTGACACCCTCCGGAAACACACTCGCCCACCGCACCGGGGCCGATGTTGGCTTGACAGTCATGAAAACATGCCTTGGGCGCACATGGCCCAGGGGCAACCGGCAACTGCTTGCAGTCGTAGGGGATCAACGAGTCGCCACCATCAGCTAGCACCTTGATCGCCACATCTGTGTTTGAACAAATTCCAATGACACCAATAAAATTGAGAAGTTTATTTAAAGATTATAGATGGTTTTCAATGAAAAATAGATCCTTGATCTTAGGAAGAATATGCCGACTGTACGTACCAGAGGACACCATAGCCACCATGGCAAGAGCGAGGAGTAGTGTCATGGAGAATGGCTTCATCTTGGAGAGGGCTAGTAGGTGTCTGTTTTCGGAGAGGTTATGATAATCTTGAGGTTATGCAAATGATGCTGCTGGAAGTCTGCTCAGGGAAGAGGGCTTGCCATGAGTTTTATAGAGCATTTATTTATTGGGAAAACGATTTTGAAAATTAGTGTCGGCGTAGATTATGGAGGATTTGATACGATGGTGTGGTTTCTTGCCTAATTGGCTGCTGCATTTATTTGGCCTAGATTCTAAATCCCAACCATCACTTCCGTTAATAAGCTAATACGATAATTCCAACAATTGCGAAAATAAAAATACATAACAATAACAATGGCCGATTTATATATGCATATGCAGCAAGTTAGTAACTACTAGCCCATATACTAAGTGACAAAAACTTTAGATGAAATACCAAATTGGATGCAAAATTGGACAAAGGTTGGGCCTGTAAATTGTAATGTCAAGCACCACACAGTTCATCACTTCAGCAAGCCATTCTTTCTGGAGACCTTGGTCACGGTGGCAGCATGGTATATTTGAAACAAGCAAACACGACTTCTTTATGGAGACCTTCGTCGTGGCATCACGGCATGTTATAACCAATGGTGAGTTCAAATTTTGCAAAGCTCTCTCTTTTAAGCTTCAGATTTTGTCATTTTTGCACAGCCACAAAATACAGCATATTTCTAGTTAATATTTCCATTATCGGTAGAATACAACATTATGTACTCTGCTCCAAGGAAACTCTAGCTAAAGAAAGAATACATATTTCCATCAGAGAAATCACAAAAGAACGGTGTGATTAGTCCAGAAGCTTTCCCCTATACTACAACTTAATATAATAGTGCATCCTTGCCTGAATTCTGAGACCTAGCGACCTGTGATGATTTATATATGGGAATGGACCATAATCAAAATACTAAAGAGGTCAATTGTTACTCTGCATTAGAATTGATAATTTAGCCATGGTGACAACTCTTTTCACATATATATTTGATATTTATTTAGCCATCCGAGTCACCGACAGATATTTGAGTGCTTACTAAGGCAAAAGTGTGTGTTTCCTTCTTTTCAGCCACATATGGGTATTGGAACAATTCTTCTCAAACAATTAATATGACAGAACACAAGCTTGCAATTAGCAAAGATTAACTATAATTTCAATCCGGACAAAGCAAAATCAGGGGAAAGAACCAAATAGCCTAGGCAGTTCACACTATAATGTACTCAAAATGACTTGCTGCAGATTTCTTTGGTCTTATACCAAGTACAGACCAGTGTTGTTAACATATGTTGGGTTAATTTTCAAAACAAAAAACATGTGTTGGGTTACAATTTTTTTTTATGACAACAAGTTTATAAAACATGAGCTGGCTATACACACTAATGCCACTGAACCAATAACGAGCCATTAGAAGATATCCCAAAGATGTTGCTTCATTTGATCTAGGGTGTGTAGCTATAATATATCTCAAAGTGTAAGCACCTACATAAAACATACACTGACTGAGACAGACGAAAAGAAGGATAGAGACCTTTCATGTACATATTGAAGCCTTGTTGAACAGCCTTCGAACCGGCAAGTATGAGAGAGGACACTCTCTGTATCTCCAGAGTTCCAACTAAAAGTATTAATACTACTATATGTATATGATACCAGAAAGGCAGAACTCTACTACAGATAGAACACTTTAGCACATCAGCGCTTATACTTAACTTAAATAATCCTAAAATGAAAGCAAAACGTAGTAAGAATTGTATTTGGTTCAAGTTTGAACTAAATCTGAGTCAATTAATTTAGAACGGAGGGATTACTTTGTTGCATATTGCGACCAAAATTCATCACTTCCTAGGGCATGTTCAACTAAAAGTCTAAAACTAAATTAAGCCCCTGCCTGGGTATGATCACAGGATCACTAAATAGTAGTGTAGCATCAACAAATTAGGATATGGTCCTCTCGATGCGGAAGTGGAGGGACAGCTCCTTGGACGGCCCAGCCCCCTCGATCAGGTACCGGGGCGGCACCGTCAAGTAGGAAGTCAGGTCGCCGAACCCGACGGCGCCAGGCGTCGTGCTGCTCGCCGCCTCGAAGTCCGTCAGCATGATGTCCGTCTTGCGGTTCGCGGCGGGCGGTGCTGCTGCTGCCTGCGGCGGCCCGTTCGCCCACATCTTCACGGCGTAGCGTGGGCACTGGCATGCTTCGGCCCTGATGCAGACCGCTGTCACAACGGTGGCGGCCCCGAGCGCGCTCGAGGTCAGGAGGAACGCGCCGCCTTCGTCCTCGGCGCCGACGAGCAGGCGGCGCGACGGCTCCGGCGTCACCGTCAGCTGGATGCGCTGGACCTTGCCGTACGGGAACTTGCTCGCCGGCATGGCGTGGGCGGCCGCGAGGTGGGCGACGAGGGATGGGGCCGGGCCGGCGAAGCCGCAGCCGGGCTCCGTGCACCAGCAGGGCGCGTGCGGGCACGCCACCTGGTGGTCCTGGACCTCGTGGTAGGCGACGAACGCCTCGCAGCCGTCGTGCAGGCACCGGACCCTGGCCGCCGAGACGACGAGGTCCATCGCCGTGTTGGGGACGTCGAAGGCGACGCCGCCGCCCTCGCACTTCCCGCAGCTCCCGGCGCGGCAGCCGCCGCACGCCGTGTGCCCTCCCTTGCACTGCGCGAGTGCGCGTGCGGAAGAAAGATCAAACCTTTTGCCGGCGCCTGCTCTACCTGAATCGAAAATCCGAATGGAATCGAACCGGACGAGGAAATGGTGCGAACCTGGAACACGGGAGGCTTGAAGGGGCGGAGGCAGATCGGGCAATGGAGCACCGTCACGTCCATCTTCAGGTTCACTTCCATCCTAGGGCCGTGTTCCGCCGCCGCCACGACGACGACCTCTTGCTTCATCGGGCCATCCAGCCGCGGCTTCTTGGCGCTGTGGTCGCCTGTCTCCAGCGTAGCCGGCGAGGCCCTGCGGGTGCCCTTCGTCTCCATCGTTACCGGCGAGCCCCTGTTTCCGCCCGTCTCCCTCGTCGCCGGCGAGCCCCTGCTGGTACTATCCTGAGAGGCAGAGGCGGCGACCTGCATCGTCGCTCTCCTGAAAACTCAATGGACAAGAGCGGTGGTCTCTCCGACAGAGTAAAATCGATCGAGCCCGGCAGAAGAAGAAGAAGAAGAACAAGGACAAGCTCGCACCGCTGCTGCTGGATGTGAATGGTGGTGCGGTAGAAACAGTGGATTGCTTCGCTCACAACAGTGGTCAATGGTCAAATCAAGGAAGGAAGAGTGGGAGCAGCAGAGTGAAAACATGGCGTAGCCCTGCGCTGCAAATGGCTGCTGGCGTTTGCAGCACGACTGGACAGGACGCCGCCGTAGCATTGAACAAACATTTGTTATTGAACGAACATAGGATTATAATGTCTTCAGTTTTGTTTGTGCACGCATTAGTCTTCAATCTGCTTACCAAGGATTCCAAGTCTGTTGTCTACTCACACCATCACCATGCATTCTCGAAAGTTGGCTGCTGGGTGTGCCAAATTTTCGGATTTGGTAGACATGTATCGTTAGCCCATTGTAGGCAAGCCAAAATGCCACTGAAATTCCATGAGAACATGAGGTACCAAAACAGGCAATACAACCATGTAATGTAAAAAATAACATGAATATTAGAATTGTGCAAGTGAACAGAAATTAGAATTGTGCAAGTGAACAGAAAACATACTAACATAGGAACAGAAAATCAAAAAAAAAAATATTAATATTTTTGAAAGAAGATTTATGAAAGAGAATAAACATAGGGACCAATTCTTCTTGATCTCATTGTCTTTAATGAAGTTGGTAGTGAAATGTCTCCTAGAGGAGACTTTCAGCTCAATTACCATCCGAGTAGTGGAGAATTGTCCATTCAGATAAGATGATGGAACTGAATGGAATTCCAGAGTTTCCAAAGGCAAGTAATATTGCATTCAGAAACATCTCTAGGCAGCACCAGACCACTTACAGTCCTAGCTTCATCATCTCTAGGTTTGCTACATCTCCAAGATAATACAGTCCTAGCTTCATCATCTAGATGCCCAAACAAAACACAAGTACCATGTAGTAATACTAATCGCTTCCCATGCCCATCCTTGGCACCGTGAGCAAAATGCTTTCACTACCTATGAACACTAACCCAACATCAGCAGACGATCATGATCAGATCATTTCGAGGAGGAACAGAAGATCCTCTCGATGCGGATGCTGACCGGCACCGCCATGGACGACGTCGTTGCGGCCCCTGGAAGCAGGTACCTGGGCGGCACCGTCAGGAACGACGCCAGCTCGTCCACGGCGACCACCGCGCCGGGCGACGTGCTGCTCTCCACCTTCATGTTCACCAGCGCCACGTCCGCCTTGCTGCTTCCGTTCGCCTCCCCAGCTGCCGCCGCCGGCACCGGAAGGTTCGCCCATATCTTACACGTGTACCGCGGCCACGGCGCCGCGCGCGCCCGGACACACACCACCGACACGGTGGCGGCAGCGCCGAGTGCGCCCGCGGCGAGGACGAACAAGCCGCCATCGCCAACGAGCACCCGCCGCGACGGCACCTTGCTGTACTGGACCGTCAGCTTGGGCCAGGCGTGCTCGGCGGCGAGGTGGGCGGCGAGCGCCGGCGGGAGGCCGCAGGGGAAGCCGCACCCGGGCTCCGTGCAGGAGCAGGGCGCGTGCGGGCAACCACCTGGTGAAATGAACTTATTTGGCGAGGAAGAACAAGAACCTCTCTCCGTCTGTGGAAGAAGGGCGAGAGTCTGAGGAGTGAGGAGAGAAGAACACGCGTGGTAGAAATGTGGCTTTCACTTCGTCTTCCGCTGCAAGGAATTGTGCCGTGTGTCCATTGCGCTGCCAAGTTCATTTGTACTCCCTTGCTCTTGCCGTGTGTCGTACGTGAAGCATCTCCGTTTTATCAAATCTAGGCAATGCGGTTTTCCCACAAACTCGTTCGGGTGCCGGGCCTATCCAACGATTCCAAACTGTTTAAGATTCGTGCAGGAATATTTTGTAAAAACACCCACGTGAAAATTGATATGGTACCTGCAGTACACTGATGTTTGGATAAAAAGCAACCCGGGCCAACCCCTAACAGCGTGTTTGGCTAAACTGGGCAAGGGGAATGGGAGTTGAGGCGTGGGAGTTTGGTTGGGGACTAGACATGGGATAAAGATATTTAGTCCCATTCCTTTGTTTGGTGTGTCAAGGGAATACCTGTTGGAATTTGAGAGGGAGCTATTTTTTATTCTTCACTTCATGGGTTCGATCACTGATACCTGCAAACTAGTCTAGCTATGAGATCAAAATGCAAAAGCTAATCACAGAATATTACACACCTGTAGACTTTTACTTTTGTCCGCGAAACAAAGTAACAGACTTCATAAGCTATGCCTAAATCAATCAACACCTAAACGAAAATAGAAAGAGGAACAACTCTGGATCGATCTGTAAGATGAAAAGCTACAAGATTCAATATTTGTGGGCAGAGGCGGAAAAGTTCTACACGGGTGGAAGAGAAATAAGGTAGCTGAGGATTTTTTGCAGGAATTTCGGATTGAAAGAGGAAGAACATGCCAACCTCAGCTCCGTTTCCACCTTGCGCCGCCTCTGCAGATCGAGAGGCAGTTGCCGGATTCTCGGAAGAATTAGCGCCGTGGCTTCAGAGGAGGCCTATTTAGCGAGGATTTTCCCGCGTATTAGAGAAGATTTTCGCGGGTTTTCCATCGCCTCCGATTGCGGGACGTGCGAAACAAACTCATCTACAGATTTTTTTCCCATCAATTCCCTATCCCGTGTTGAAATACCTGCACCCCACGGGGAAGACTTCTGAGGGAGTTGGGCCGCTGAACTCCCTATCCTCTGCCCTGGTAAACTCCCATGTACCCGAACCAAACGATGGACTTTTAGCCTCCCACCCGGTTATTTCCCATTTCCTAGTCGAACTTACCCCCAACCAAACACGCTGTAATCAGCCATCCTCTCCTTCCCATTCCCTTCCCTTCTCCCGCCGCCGCCACCACGCCGCCGCACCCTGTCACGTTGAACGGTTGAAGGCGCCCCCGAGCGTGAGAGCAACGGCAACCCCGCGGCGCACCGCACTGCCACCTTATCAAGGGTGGCCTCGGCGGCAGAAGCCATGCGCGCGGATGCGTCCGCCGCTCTCCACCAAGAACCCTGCCCGCGCTGCTCTGACCGGCGAGCCACTGCCTCCAGTTACTTCTGGCCGCCCCCAAACTCCACCGGGCAGCCGCAACCTCCTTTTCGTGGCTTGGATCCGTGGAGGACGCGAGATCGTGTTCTAGATCTTCTCCTTCCCGTAGGATCTAGACCGACTTGGATCTTGCCTTTTTTGTTCCGGCCATGGATCATCTTTGTTGACTTCTCCATTTTTTCATCTGATTTGCTCCTCCTTCGATCTAGATGCAAAACGAAGACCTCTATTAGTATATTATTTTCTAGTTTTTATTTACTCCAGATCTTCTGTACGGGCTCTTTGTTTGGAACAGATGTTTCCCCTGTACATTCTTGCCTTTCCTAATCATGCACAATTTTCTGGATTTTTTTTTAGTTTCTATTTGTTCCAGATCTTCCCATGTACTCCTTGCGAAATGAATGACCACGCTTTGTTACAGTTGTTTCTCCTGTACACTCTTGCCGTTCCTAATCATGCACAAATTTATGTATTCTTTTCTTCCTCTTATTTTTTCATTTTTTTCCTTAGAATCTATGGAGGTACTACTTTGCTTGTAAAGACCTGCTACACGACGCCTTTTGACAGAAAAATATGTACTGTTCATGTGATTGTAAATACCTAATCTATGTATATGAAATGTTCTGTTATATTTGTGTCAGGATGTATGATTACTGATGAAACTTTTGTGATTTGGCACCCAAAGAAATGCTACACTAATCCATGTATACTAATTATTTACTTATTATCTGATCCAAACGAAACACAATTCTTGCTCCTGAAAATGTAGAAGTGTGAGGATATACTGTAAAAATGGCAGGGCTTACATAAACGAAATGGACACCACGCAGGGTGTTTTCTGTAATGTGCTAGGAGAGCAGGACCAAATCACGAAGCACTATTGAACGATGGAGATAGGCCGGGTACCCAAACGTATGGGCGGGATAGCATTTTCGAAATCTAGGACCCTGTTTGGAATACACGAACTTAAATTGAACTAAAAATTGTAGGAACAGGAAAAAAAAGCATAGGAATTGAGGTGTCATGTTGTAAAAGAAACCATAAATCCGACTCGGTCGAACACAATGACCTTGAGAGAACTTGTCATTTTTGCGAGCTATAGCAATTGGATTCCCGACCTCGGTGTCCTCCGTGCCCCACGTACGTGTTGACCTTAGTAGTATTCGTCTAGCTCTTGCCATACCTTGTGTTTATGGACTCAGTTGTCCATGATCGAATTTGTTCTATCGCGTTGAGACAAGAAGATTAAGAATATATATTACCTTGGTTTTTGGACGATTTCCAACTACGATAACTCTGAGAAAACTTATCATTTTCGTGGGCTGTAGCAATTGGATTCCTGACCTAGGTGTCCTCCATGCTCGACGGGTTGACCTTTGTATTCTGCTAGCTCTTGCCAACCAGGTTGACCCTCAGGTGCATGTCAGTCGTTGAAGTACCACGCAGTTGAAAATGACAGTGCGACTGTCAAAGAGAAGATATCATGTCCGGTGTACTAGAACATAGATTCAACGGTGAACAAATTATATTTCTCGAATCACTCTCAAGCTGCCACGAATTGCTACTGTGAACACGACAGTCTAGCTTAACAAAGCTTACAGTAGTTGCCGACAAAATGCATGGATACTGAAGATGACCGGCCATAAGCCCAATCCATGCAAAACTATCAAGACGACCAAAGCGTTTCAATAGTGGAACCTCCTCGTTGTCCTGGCCGGCGGCGGCGGCATCGTCTTGGCCGCGGCAGTATCTGCTTCAACGGGCACGACCTGATCGATGCGCACGCTGATGGCGAGCGCGTCGCCGGACATGAGCTCCTGCGGCACGGCCAGGAACATGCCCTGCCCCGGCACGGGCGCGCCGTTGGACATGGCGCTGCTGCCGACGGCGGAGGCCATCAGGACCACCTTGTCCTTGTCGCCTCCCGGGTTCTCCACCGAGAGCTTGCACCAGAACTGGGGCGCCCCGGCGGCGGCGGCGGCGCCGTCGGCCCTGACACAGACGAGCGACACGGCGGTGGCGGCCGCGGCGAGGTCGCCGAGGGTGAGCATGAACACGGTCTGGTCCTCCTGCCCGACGACGACGTGCCAGCTCTGCGACAGCGGCAGGCTGAGGTTCCAGGGCTGGCCGTAGCGGACGGCGTTGATGAGGCGGGAGTGGCCGGCGGCGAAGTGGTGAAGGAGCGCCGCGGGGGAGCCCTGGAAGCCGCAGCCGGGCTCCGGGCACAGGCAGGGCGCGTGGTGGCAGACGAGCTTGTGGTGCCCGGCCTGGTGGTAGACCACGTAGCTGTCGCAGCCAAAGCCCCTGTAGGCGCACGGCACCATGGCGGCGCTGACGAACGCGTCTATCCCGCCGGAGTGGATGTCGGCGGGGCCGCACGCATCGGCGTGGCCAGGGCGGCAGTAGAAGCACACCACGTGCCCCATCTCGCACTGCGATCAGCACAAACGAACACGAATCCATTCAAAGATCGAAAAAAAAGGTCAAGCTTTCGTTAATCTCGAACGAATCTACGATGATTTATACCTTGAAGACGGGCGGCTTGAAAGGGAGCATGCAGGCCTGGCAGTGGAGCAGCGTCACGTCGAGCCTCACGTCGATCTGTGGCGTCGGGCCAGGCGCCAAAGCCATCAGGGCTTCCGTCGCCGACGCCGCCACGGCCGCCGCTCCCATGCCGTAGCCATGGGCCACCTCCCGTTCCTCGCGTTCTTGAGCTCCGACCTCACGTCGCGGCTCCTGCTTCACCACGGGCACTAGCGCCCTCGGCTTCTTGGCGGCGTGCTCGACGTTGCCCGCCGGCGTCGACGGCGACAGCCGCTTGTCCTGCCCAGCCATGCCGCCGCCGACCTAACTCTGACCCGATCGAGCTGGCACAACGACCAGATTCAACGGTTTGTAGCGATATGCAATGTGACCAGTTTTGTGATGAGATCCGGACCCTTGTATATGAGTCGATCGGGGTGTAGTCACCGAGTCGTACCCGCAGTAAGCCTTCCTGTATCTTTCCAAAACAATGGCCTTACGACAATTTTAGATATTTCCACATTTAAACTATGCCCATTTAAACATTTCGCCAACATTATTATTTGCCATATCAATTGGTAAGAAGAATTATTTTGAGTTTCCTTGCCCAACTGTTGTCACGCCAAATGACGCTTTCGTCCATCTGTCGTGTTTGCAATTTGTTGTCACGCCAAATAGATGACCACCACCCGCTACGTGTATGTTCGCGCCAATTAGATCAAATGCCGAGCATGCCACGTGCGACGGTGGTGATTGCACCATTATTTCATTTACATGGTAAAATGTGATCATCCCACGTGTAGGGACGATGATTCCCACATTTGTTTCTTTTTATATCGCTATCTAGAAATATGACATCGAGGATGGTTTCTTGCATGTTCCTTTGGATGTTGCCACTTGGCGTTTGAAATCGTGTTAGCCGACCTTTGACTTGAGGTCGTACATTCGTTACACATTCAGTATCACGGTGATTCTTGGGCTCACTAACGTGTCTTCCCCGAAGCATGGATGGTTTTCCGTCCCCATGATTTCGGTCACACGACGTCAAGGGCCTCACCATCATGCACATAACCTTGAGTGAGATAACGAGGGTTTAAGGTTGGGGTATT
The DNA here is from genome assembly GCA_026929855.1 of Poa annua. Classification (NCBI taxonomy): domain Eukaryota; kingdom Viridiplantae; phylum Streptophyta; class Magnoliopsida; order Poales; family Poaceae; genus Poa; species Poa annua. Next base: position 569,443 of record CM049428.1, on the reverse strand, counting down.
TGTTTTTCTTGTTTTTGTATGGTGGAATTCCAAGTTAGTTGATTTTCAAATTTGCATGTGGGAAGCAGAAACCTTGAGAATCTTGTTGCCAATAAGTTGAGACATCCACCCGTGCACTTGTAACATGGCTAGTCATCGTAGTTCTACCTCGCACGTGACCACGATTCTTATTCCCCAGCCGCAGTGTTTCCTATTCCACCACACACAACATAATAGGTCTCAAATGTGTAGCAGGGGTTTGTATCTAGTTTTTTCGTTCTTGTTTTTCGTGTAGAAATTTGAGTTTGTTGAATTGAGAATTGGCATGTGATTGAGATGCTGAAAACTTGTGGATATCCGCCAGCAACAAGATTCCACCTCCACAGCTCCACTCATCTAGTTATGGCACACCAAGTGCCACCATGGTTCCCCTCCCCTGAGAGCCGGCACACTACCGTCCCCTAGCCGCATCATGGCTTTCATCCCGAGCGTACCCCATGGAAAACCATGGAAAGCCCAGGTGCTTTGATGAGCTGAAATCTGTGTATCATCAACAGGCCGAAACCTGTAATTTTCTTCTTCCCTCTTAGGCAACTTTAACTCTCTTTTTTTGGAAAGGAATAACCAGCTGGCAAATTGAAAAAAAAACTAAACGCTCTCATAGCACAAATCTTCTTTCCAGCGAACCTTGTGCTAGCGCAAATGGATCATCACAGCTGCTACTGTTTTAATGTAGTTATTAATAAATCCATTTCGTAAGGACATAGAAAATGGCAACTGAGAGCTGTCACCTTTCCATATGATATCTTCAAACAGATGGATGGAAGGAGTCGATTTACAGTTTTCCATTTATTTCGACAGCACTGCTACTACAATTTACAGTTTGTTATACACAGTTCAGTCGTGTCATTTAGGCCATGCCATCGTTGGTGGAGTCGAAACTACGTACGGAGCCAGTTCCGGGAAATTTTATGGTCCTTCAATCTTCTCAACACTTCAAACGAGCCACGATTTTTTTTACTCTACTACGGACCACACATCGTTTACCGTATATATACTGGGTACTGCAACAAACATTGACCAGGACTTCAGGTACGGAAGTGCAGCATCGAATCGAGCAATTGAGAAAGCCAGATGTCGAGACAAAGAAGATCTGCGGGCACCCAAGAAGAGCATACGGCTGACGGAAAGACATCGAAGCGATACATGTCCTCTCCCGCCAATTGGGATGGCGGGAAGTTTCAATTGTGTCTGACACCCTTCAAATGTACTCTCTGTTTTTAGTTTAGTTTGTGTGCGCTTTGTGGGTACCGGACACGTGTCCATCATAGGGGTTGTTGCCCTGCAGGCCCCATTCATTTGATATTTCTTGGCAATTTGAAAAAAAAAAATCCAGCAAACGCTTTAAATGAAATTCAATAAGAGCATATTTCAAAGTTTAAACGAATTTATCAAGCGACACTTTAAACACGGCCAGAGGTACGGGGTTGGGTGGTGAACATTAACGTCAAGCACGCTTCCCCTGGCATGCACTAACTTTCGCCTGTATTTTCTGTCCCTTGTGCCATCTTATTGTGACATTGTGAAATTTACTCAACAAAATTAGGTAATGCACTAATTTGATTCAGTTTTGGCATAAATCCTCAGAGTTGAACTCCACATTTGTTCTTAGATATCTTCTATAAATTAAACTCATTAGTCTCTATCTTGCCTGATCATAAAATTGTTTTGATCAAAGAGAACATGTAAGTTCATTTAGCACATTTAATTTCTTATCATCTCTTAATTACATATACAAAAGTTCCACCACACGTCAGAACCAAATATCAGTTGTAGACTCATTAGAGTGCTTGATCAGGTGCATCAAGCTTTGACGTCGTATATATGGACCAAAACAGAAAGGTCATCACAAACTCCATATATGTGCAGCATCTATATATTATTACATCTCTGTCACATGAAATCCTTTGTGTCCATGGGCATGTCGAAGAGCCCAGGAAGATGTACGTTGGTGATCCTGCTCCTGCTGGTGAGCCCACGCGGCTTCTTCCTCGCCTTCTTGGGTTTGGGCACGCGTCCATGGATCTGCGCGGCCGCACGGCGTTTGGTGGTGTCAGTCTTGGGCTTCTCGCCGACCCGCCGGAGCTCCTTCTCGATGTCCAGCATCTCCTTGGGCAGCTTGATCTCGTGGAAGAGCGCCTTGAGGTCGGCGTCGTTTTTCATGCTCGACCTCGGGTCATCCGGGTACACCATGTCCTGCTCGCCCGAGAGCCAGTAGATGGCATGCGAGGATTTCAGAGCCTGAAAGAAGAAGAAGAAAACATTCGTCAGACCCAATTTCCAAACTTCAACTGCTAGCGGATTGGCACCATGGATGGATGGATAGCTTGGTCACCTGCAGATCTTCCAGCACTGACGGGTAGGCATCCTCCAGGTCGTGAACCGGAAGGCCGTCAGGGAAGCCTCGGATGAGAGAGAGCACCTGGTCTTTCCCCTTCACGTCGTTCTTGGGCTGCACGTTTGTGTTGGTTCAGGGAATCCATCGGCATGGCTAGCTAGCTAGGTATAGCAAGCAAACGCATGTAGTTGATCCGACCAAACCATACGTGCATACATATTACCTTGTAAGAGAAGAACCTCCCGTCAAAGCGCACTTTGGGGTTGTTCTTGAGGCTCTCGAACACGGCGCTGTTGCGCTCGATGTCCACGTACGTCGCCTCGTTGATCTGCGCCGCCGTCAGAGCTCTCCTCGTCTGCAAGTTCAGAAAAACACATCGACGTCAGTTACTTCAAGCCTGAAAGCTTCCGCATCAAGTCGGCATGCAGGTCAATTATTACCTTGTAGAGCAGCTCGATCACGTCCTTGATCTGCGACCCGACGGCGGAGGTCCTCACCGCGTGCATCTTCTGCAGCCTGGCCGTGTCATCGGAGAACCGAACCGCCGGCGCGGGCGACGGTCTCGCCGCGGGCCATGGAGCAGCAGGCTGCAGCAGCTGGGGCTTATTGGTTGCGGCGGCGGATGATGATGGGGGTTTGGCCGCGGCGGCGATGCTGGAGAGGCTCGCGTGGCACCTCTGCTGCTGCAGCTTGAACTTGTTGAGCTGCTCGTTCAGATCCATCGATCTGAACGGGGCCGGGAGAGGTGGTCTAACGATTAAACCAACCAACCTCCGGCCAAACTGGATTTGCGTGTGATGAGATGAGTGATGAATTAATCAGCTGCCGGAGGAGAAGATGAATTGATGATGGCAGGGGGGATGATCTTTAATTACTTTGTGGGTTAGTGTATGTATTGGTGCAGCTAGGGTTTCGTCCTTGTGATCTGCGTGAGGCGGCGAAAAATTGCTCTGAAGAACCGGGGGGTCGTGGTACATATGGACGGCGAAGGTCGGCGCCTATCCCTGTCGATCTCCTGGTCGGTGTCGGACTCGGATTCGCGCGAGACCAAGGTCGGTAGGGCCTTCTGTGTCTGTTAACGACCGCACGCGTACATCGCTTAGTGGGCTAGGCCCATGTACGTTTTAGTGTTTCACGTGAAGGCAACCGTCCTCCGCTAGAAATCGTTGAGTGGTGTCCGTTCTCAGCTATACATCCATCTAGTTGCGATCAACAAAACAAATAAATCACTCTCAGCTATACATCCTGGAAAAACTGTCTTGCCACCAAGAAAATGACGAAACTGTTTATTCTCGCTTCACCGAGCTCAAGAATATATGCAAATGAACAAAAACTGCAAACACACATTTTGGATCAAAACCATTGCTCTGTTGCAGACACCAGTGCTAAAAAAATCTGAACTCTGCACGACTTTGCTTGTTGCGATTCTACGATAGTAGTATCATGTAAACCTTCATGTTCTGGATGTGCTTGTTGGCCTTCAGATTAGATAACATCATCCTGGCCCAGATGTATACAGGTTGAATCCATGCATGCATTCACAACAGTAAGACACAAGCACACTTGGCGGTGAAGCAATCCATAACATTATGACCATATAGCTCAACTTGAACAAAACAAGATAAGAAGACACTACCAGTAACCAGAGAGATTCACGGCTGACAAGAACACGAGGTAGAATGTAGTCTCAGAGTTAATTCGTCTACCAAAAGGGAGTTGAACAACTGAACGGCATGTAGTGGAGACTCATTTCAGCTCGATATACACTGAAGAATCCTGGGGAGACCACATGGCGTCCGGGACGAACAGCGACGCCCCCGCCTGGTAAGGCCTCGTCAGCCGCCCGACGCTCCGCGTCTCGCCGGACAGACAGAGGATGCCCGTCGGCGTGAACACCTGGATCTTGTACTTGAAATCATCCCTCCCGGCCGGCTCACCGCCACCGGCGAGGTGGATCACCGACAGGGCACACCCTGACAGCATGCTCCGGTCGACAACCAGCAGGAACACCGCGCCATTGCTGGAGACAAAGCGGGCGTACTCCCCATCGCGCATCTTCAGGGGGCAGAGGTTGCCGGCTGGGACATGGGTGTACTGGACCGTAGGGTGCTGTGTGTTGATGTGGTCACGCAGGTCCCGGTGTGCATAGGGGCGGCACCCGGCAATGGGGCAGTAGCACGGGGCGTGGATGCAGGACTCTTCATGGGCCAGCTTCTCCGTGAACAGGATCACGTCGGTGCAGCCGTGCTCCCTGAACGAGCAGGGCACGGTCATGCCACCGAGGATGTGCTCCACGGCATGGCAGCGGATGTCGCTGAGCTCGCCACACAAGCTGCATTCGTAGTTCAGATCTCTGCAGCACCCATAGCACGTGATATGGCTCCCGGTGCACTGCAGACGAAAAGAGAAAAACAAGAGCACAATTAGTGTTACTGAAACAAGAACAGGAGTGCACAAGCACCACACACCACTGGGTTTACCACTGCTGACAGATTTGTGCCATACAATCTACCGTGATTTTGCTGCAAACCATAGCAACTTTTTGCAGTCAAAAAATGATAATGGACCTCCTAAACTTCGGCTAAAACTACGCTACCACGCATACATACGAATGTCAGGTTAGTAACAGTTTGTTAAATCTGGGTTCACTCAGTGATCCAGAGAGTTGATACTGCATAGGCCAAGATTTACAAGGCATCATAGATGTTGGTCAAGCGACAGGAGATAATATATACCCCAATGGACTAGAGAACATCAAGGACAAAAATGAGTTGTTACCAATATGTCCATGTCTTAATGAATCATTTTTTCTAATAACATTCAAGTATTCAACCACTCCTACTGAAATCAGAAGAAAATAGTCAGGAATCTAGGAGTACCATCCTAACCAAAACATCAGATTTGTTACAAGTGAACTATCATAAATAATACAGCAACACCAACATATTAAACATCAATAAGCATGAATACTGAGTGAAACCCAGCCGTATGATTTGCGGGTGTGTGACAAAATAACACATGTCAATAACTTAAGACTGAAAACTAAAATGCAGACTGAATGTATCTAGTAAAACGGAGTAAATATTCGAAAAGTGGATATTATTTCGTCAACTACAGTTCTCTGTACCTGGAAAAGAGGTGGAACCAATGTGCTGCTACAAACAGAGCATTTCAGCAGCTTGGGGTCTAAGGTGACAGTGATCTTCGACGGCACAGCCTCTGCCTCGATCGCAACCTTAGCCTTCTTCGCGGAGCTCCCGGTCCTTCCCGTGCGAGGCTTCTGTAGATAGCTCCCAGCAAAAATTCAAAGTTATTGATCAACACAGGACTAAGGTACAGCCTACAGCAACCAAGCAGAAAAGAAGAGCATGTATGGTCGATGTTTCAGAGATTCCAAGGCCCTCCAGACGTCCAGGTCAACATCTGATACAGGACAGGACATTGCCAAAGTGTTCACGGCAAAATGCAAAGCTAAGCTATTGCCCAACACAAGAGAATGCAATGGCGATGAAGCAGAAAAACACGGATCCATCATTCAGAGATTTTTCAGGGCTCTCTAGATGTTCAGATCGAAATTCTGATACAGGATATTACCAAATTGTTCAATTAGCAAGCCTAGATTATCCTCGACCAGACCCCATGGAAATCAGCATTCTTGCGACTCTGTTTGCAAAATCACTTCAAACTGGGACCCTAACTAAACCTCCGCGCCACCCTCCTCCTCCGCGCCGCCGTCAAGCCACCGTCTGGGCAACCCCAGGCTCGGTGAACCCGTCGCCGGCGTCCCATACACGATCGGTCTTACAATACTCAACGTGGAATAAACTAGTGCCAGATCTGAAGTCCTGATACCCCCACTCTACTCCGCACGCAGTGGATCGTGGCGGCGGCGGTGCTGGAAGATAAACTGTACACGGATCAGAGGAAGAAATGCGTGGGATGGGTGTATATTCACCCTGATCATGGTGGACGATCGACGTCCCGCTCGGTTCTTCTGAATCCGAATCCCGTCGTCGAGCTCGCTGCGATTGTTTTCCGAAGCAGCGGTTCTCGATCGAGAAAATGGCCTGTGTCCGTAAACTGCTGGCCGTCAACCTTTTATACTACCAGTGGTAGTGGAGACGTGGAGTACTATACCTGATTGAAAATACAATTTTGGCAGTCTTATTAAAAGGTTTCTTTTGTTTTTTCTAGCAGAAGAAAAGATTTTAATTGTACTAGTCTCATGATTCGCCGGTTCTAAAGTGGGCTCAACTTAGCTAAGAGGATAATTTCATTAATTTCCCCCGCGTCTAAAAGTAGAAACCAATAAATTGAATTTTAATTCGGTTTTTAGAGCGTCTCAAACCAGATTTAGCGATTTTTATCCTATAAGCACACGTCCGTCAACATCAATCCCCCCCCCCCCCCCCCCCCTTCAAATTACACCAGATGAATCTATTCGGTAGATCATCATCAACATAACACAACATTTGAACACAAACGCAGGTCAGGGTATGCTCCCGATGAAGTCGTGTTGGACGAACACTTCAAATTTAAACACCTCTAAGCACTAGTGAGTTGCTTCTCGACGGAGCAGGCAAGTTCGTGGGCGAGGGGATGGATCCTCGCAAGCGTGTGTGGAAGGATGATTTCCACGATCCCACGACAATCTCACTCCTAAGGGAATGAATGAGACGTTATTTGTTTGAAAGGCTCTCTATTCATGGCATGGCTAGAAGATCGTACGGGGTGTTACAAAAGGGTATCACGACTTCATACATACGCTCGTTCTAAGGAGGTTTTACGTCTAGGGTTTAAACTATTATTTTATGGTGATGTAATGGTGTTGCCTTGGGTTTATGATAGCTTGATCTTGAAGATAGATGCATTCAGGAACGATACAGAGAAGGCAATGAGTTTTTTTTTAGATTAATGAGTTTTTCTAATAGTAGAAGGTTAATGAGGCGATGGACTAACCGGCAATCTACAGGCTATCGGGCCAACCTGTCTTCTGTGGCTGTACATCGGTTGAGATGGGCCGGCCCTTCAGTTAGCCTGACAAACAGGCTTACCTAAACCTTTTGTTATAATACACATGTTACTGCAAGTTGCGGCGCCTGGAACTGGGGGGCTCAGACCAGATCGGCGGCGATCTGCAGCCGGAGTTGGCAGCATCTCCCGCCTCACTCCGGTGAACAATGTAAGTAACCGCTTTGCTCCGCTACTTGCCACAGTACGCAATGCACTCCGGTAAACTAAGTGACAACTCATACAGTACTAGAATCAGGTGATCAGCTTACTACAGCCCTAGACCTAAAATCCTGGAATTTGTTCGTAGCCATACAAACATCCGACTAGAGAAGAAAAACCAAATGGCACACGTAGTCGATCTACCATTGTTCAGGAGCAGTAAAAGAATGTGTAAGCATTGTATTTACCACAACAGCAAACAGACCCACTACGGCCAACAAAATTCCCCACCCTTCAAATTCCCCTCTTCTATTCTCAGTTCTGTAACGAGGCACCAAGGAAACTCCACCAGGTTCTATAAACATTCGCATGTGTCATCCAAACTGATCCCTACTAATAATTACACTGCCTACTAGCTCAGGTATCCCCCCTACCGAAAGCTCCTGGCTTCCAACAATGCAGCAGTGAGCCCTTGAGGCCACAGGACAGTCACCAAAAAATCCTTGAAAGAATAGGCCCGTCTGCTCACCTTGGCCCCGTGCCCGTAGCTCCAGCAGCAGCGAAAATGCTTCGCCCCTGAGGCACAAAATGCTGGGGTTCGGGAGGGGAGCATGGAGAGCAGCAGCCACTTTGCAAAATGTTCTAGCTTGGCCACAGGAAAGTGAAGCCTCACGGTTCAGTGCTGCTATTGGGCACATGAGCTGTTGCTTGACTTCGATTCCTCTAAGATCTGGTCCATGTATCTCCGTAGCTTCTCGGCCTGGGGGCCGGGTCTCACGATGTTGACGTTGCTCCACTGGGAGCACGGATCGGTGAACCACCGCTTCCTACCAGTGCACCAGGCGCCGGGGATAGGCCTGTGACGCCATCGCCGGAGTATCTTCTCGTCAATCCTGTCCAGCAGATATTCTTTCTCCTGAAACTTCCTGGCAAAGGGCACTCCGCTGTCCATGATCTCATCATAGTGTGTGCCGTCTAGGAAACGCGGTTCCATCTGAGGTGGATCGTCCCACACCATGTACCGCAGATCATTGTTCACCGTCGAATTGCGAAAGTCTGAGTTGCACGCGACTGAGTGGAAATACCCTTCCAGAGGCAGCATCACGTTTGTGAAGTACATGAGAAGAGTTCGAGGGAGGTTCTCCCATCCAAAAATGCAGTACTCTATAAAGCGCCGGTTTAGAATGACCCACGGTGAACCTACCAGAAATGGAATACATGTAAGGAGTGACACTATTTGACAGTAGAGAAAGAAGGGTAAAGGAAGTGCAAGGGAAAAACAAAATACCTGTGAAGAATTTGAAACCATCAGGAGTTGCGCGTTTCTCTGTGGCTTGAAAGAACTGGTTCCTCCCAGCCAGGTATATCCCAGCATCTACTATGACAGGTTGCACTCTCTGAGACCTGCAACATTATATTGGTGAAACTAATACCAGGGCAGCTAAATTCCTACTAAGTTCAGATAATACATACTCTTTCCATCCAATGTCACTAGTGTGATCGATGAAGTTGAGATGCCTTGGCACAGAGGAGAAGACATGAATCAAGTCTGTAGCAAAGAACAAAATGAAAGACCGTTAGTACCAGAAAAGTCAATATAGAGCTTCATGAGTTAACAAATATTCACACATGCCAAGGTAAAGAGTATTATCTCAAACTCAACAACTCCATGATGATAAATAGTGTTTCTTGAAACCATGTCTCTATTTCAGCAAAAGAAATGAAACCATACACAGATCAATAGTGTGGGTTCCTTGAGACTTATAGTAGGAGAGAGACAAACAGAAGTGGAGCAAGGTGCGGGAATTCCATAGGCATGCTGTGTTTAGCATGTTAAGACACATTTCTTGAGGAAATTTTTTATGAGTGTAGATATTCTACTTACTCTAGATAACACAGTAGAATGCGTTCATAAATAGTATATTTGTATATATACTAAAAGAAGCAAGTAACTAACCCAAGAAAAATACAAAGTATATTGTGGACAATTAAGGAACAAGTATATGAGTAGAAATCAATAGCAGCACATCTCCTCTGTGTATCAGCGTGTAGTGAATTTAGGAGATGATTTTTTACTTTCAAGTGACTATTAACTTCTGCAGCAATTTAGCGAAGGACTTCAGGGCACAGCATCAGGAGAGGAAGGCGTGACAACCTCGGGAGAAGAGACACAAGGAGACTGAATTAAGTTGATGTCTCTTTTGGCCGATACATTAAATATGTTTGCTTAAAATTTAAGGTTTCCTCATGCACAACTCATGGGTTTCTAGACCAAAGCGAACACACAAGATTCATTCTTAAACTGGAGGAAGAACATGTTCCTCATCTTTTTGTAGTTTCTGTGTATATATTTGACAAGCTAAAGTGCATATATCAGAGATCTAAACTGTGCCAGGTTTTCCTTTCAGGCTTACTTAGGTACAACAGGGTTAGCTTATCAAGCAAGAGTATGTGTAATTCTGCAGGTGGCCTTGAAAAAGTAGAGGCCACACAATAACAAAACATTATCCAGAAAGCGGAGCTGAATAGCTGATAGCACGCCAGCAGGAGATAAGATGAATTCATCATGATAAATCAACATATGAGGCTGCTAGTACTACTACTAGCTGACCAATTTTCAACAAACATCCCCTTATTTGCAAGAAATAAATGCAGCTAGGTGTTGTCAGTTAGCATTTGGCCATATGTTTGGTCTAAAACTGGTGATTGCTACATGAAGGAAACAAAGGTACAGCTAGAGTTTGCATAGCTCATGGCTGACAAGATTGAGGAGTTTCGGTGTGAAGAGAAGAATTGAAATACATAGGCAATTCTGTGGGTTTTGAGCTTGACAGCAGGGGGAAGGAGCACAACAACTGAAGAAAACAAGATACCGCCGAACTATACTATATTGTGGCACTACTATATTTCTGTCAAGGGCAGCTTTCTTACCAGTGCCTGAGAAACATTGTAAACAGCTACAAATAAATGTTCTCACAAGTCAACCAAACCTAACAGCAGCAGCACTAGGGCAGGTACAACTATGCATCTAATTGCACAATGTGACAGCAGACATTAAACAGCGCTTAGGATAAGCCAACATCAGAAGAGAACAGAGATTTTCATTCTCCTGGCTACAGCAACAGCTCAACCGAACTGCCTAAAATGGCCGCCTGCAGCTAGCTTGACAGCAATTGAAGAAAGAAACAGTGCAGAGAAGAGAACAAATAAGGCATGGGACCTGTGCTAGATCCGGAAGTGTCGACAGTGCAGAGAAGGAGAACAGATTGGGCTGGAAATAGATTGTGAATCTTACCGTCCTGTGTCACAAGGGGGTAATCGGCGGCGTGGAGCGTGACGAACCAGTCCCACTCGGCGTCGAGCCGGAGCAGCGCGGCGGCGGCGCGGAGCGTGGCGGCGAGGCCAGAGGAGCCCATGGGTGTGCCGGCGGCGGGGCGTCCGACGACGTCGACGTTCCCGAACGCGGCGGCGGCGGGCGCGGCGCGCGCGACGGCGGCGGCGAGCTCGGCGCGCTCGGAGGCCGGCGCGTCGGCGGAGAGGTGGAGCAGGTACTGGTTCCTGGGGTGGTAGACGGAGAGGAGCAGGCGCAGCAGCCTCCGCCCGTCCCCGCGCCCGCCCGAGAGGAGGTATGCGAAGGAGGGCGGGGCCGCCGCCCCGCGGCGCACGTAGGAGGGCGGCGGGAGGCGCGCGAAGAGGGCCGAGGAGGCCGAGAAGCCCGAGAGCGCGGAGAGGAAGAGCATGAGCGAGACCAGGGATACCGAGACCAGCGGCAGCAGCCACTTGTCCGCGGCCCCCATCGCCGCCCTCGCTCGCTCCTGGTGCAGCAGCGCGAGCTGCAGAGCAGGGTGGAGCTACCCGGCCGCTGAGACGCGCAGGAGCAGGCAGGCAGGCCGCGTCAACGCCGGCGACGGCAGCGAGTGCGGTGGCGGGGTGGTGGCGCGCTGGATTGGTAGGGTTTGGTGGCGAGATCGCATCGGAATGGCGAGATCGGCAGCAGCTCGATCTCGTCGTGTACGTTTCTCTGTCTCCCTCTCTCTCTCTGTCGAAGAAGAGGAGGAGGGAGAGAGCGTGAGGCGCCTGTCGCTTTGTACCAGCCGCGAACAAGGGGGACACCGTGGCAGCTGTCCTACTTTCACTGACGCGTGGCCCCGCGGCCGATGGGCCTAGACGGCAGTGAGACGATTCGCGGCTGGGTGTGGGGAGGGTGGGGTGGAGTTGCTCGTGGGAGCAGGCTGGTGGGCCCCGGTGCGCAGAGGGAGCGGGGAGTTGTCGGATGGGGCAAACAAACGGCGCTTGCTTCGCCTCGCTCCCCCCACCTCCGCCTGCGGCTGACGCGTGGGCCAGACAAACGTCAGCACGGTGCCGCGATCGCGCGGTAAAGAATCACAAGGATTGGGTAGGTGTGTGTGACGTGGAGCGCTCGCCGTGGCCACTCGCGTCAACGAGGGTGGCTAGCCTTGCGGGGCCATGGTGTCAGCCAGCCAGTGAGATGGTGTGGTTAAGCTAATGTGTTTCTCCCGCGCGCGTGATTATTGACGCACGACCTTTGCTTGGTTAAGTGTGACCAAGACGCCTTCGTCCTGCTATCTGAACATTTTCCTCTCGGTTTTTCATTTATAGCAGGACGAGTCGTTTCAGTTGCTCCGATCAGCATATTGACACGTCGGATCAGCCGAAACGACTCGCACAAACCATGATCCGATGATCCTAGAGGGTCAGACTGGGCTTAAAATCCGATAGTCGAAGCTAAACATAGAAAGCCTAGAAACTATATCGGGTAACAGTTTTGAAAACACGGATTTTATTTGGAAAATTTGGTTAGAAGCTAGGGTGTACCCAAGTACACGAAACCGGGCGCACATGCTAGGTCATATTTTCTCCCTAGGTGGACGCGTCGATGGTTACAAGTCTTTAGTGTCCGAATTGCCTCAACGCTGAAACTTGACTTACAACCCAACAAAAAATCTTGACACGCACAAGGCTCAACACAAATTTTTCCTCAACCATAGGCCATGTGCACTCCCGTTCTGAAGACTTGGAAAGATTCCGATCGTAAATTAAAAAGGAAACTAATCCTAATGTTCGATCAAAGAATGCTGCGCTATAGCCTCTTACACATGCCTCTAATTTTAGGCTCTTATCTTTCAAACGGATTCAATCCTACTTTCATATAACTAGCTAAATCCAACATAGCGCCTCGCTAGTGATAGCTGCTATCTCTATCGTTCTCTCTTTTATTCTCCTTATTTTCTACAAGGTCTCTATCACGAGCTCCGATCAATAGCCTACTATCACATTAGCTCAAAAGGCTCATCACCAACTATTACGAACTTTCGATGCATTTCACACAATACTATTCTTCATATAGAGCACATCACCTTGTGTTTCTGCCCATAATAGTACTCCCTGGTACATGAATATCTTCAAAAAAAATAGATAATCTTAGCGTATGGATGTGGATAAGGGAAATGATAATCATGTAGCAAAAGACAATCGCAATTAACGCATCAATCTATCCTCCAAATCGATGTCACAGAATCACGTCTTGTTCTTTTGCGCGGGCAAATCCAGAACGGACCGCAACCACTGTCATCGAGTACGTTCACGGGTCACCCGCCACGTGGACCATGACTGTCGGCCCATCCAGCCGAACCCAAGCCCGGCCCTACAAATTCGTGGGCTCAACGGCCCAGTAGCCCGCTTGATCCGCAGAACGCTCTCTCCCCATCTCACCGAACGAACCACCACCACACACACAGCTCGAGCTTGACGAAGGCTTAACGCCCAGCCTAAACCCCTCCCCCTCCTTCTCGAACCATCCGGAAGGTTCGGGAACGATCGGCTCCCGCGGGAAGGGGTTAGGCGATGGTGGAGATCAAGGGGCTGGGTCAGCTCCTGGCGGCGCTGGCCGCCGCGCTGCTCTTGCGCGCCGTCGCAGGGCCCGGCCCCGCCCTCCTCCCGCCGCCGCCGGAGGATACGGAGGACGACCAGGACGCCGAGGCCGGCGAGGGGGGCGGCGTGCGGCCCGTCACCGTACGGTGGGCCCGCGTCACCTGCGCCCTCAAGAACAAGCGCGGGGACATGGTGAGCCACTCTCTCTGTATTCTCGACAGTGAGACGGACCACACTGTTACCTGTAGAACAGATTGCATAATGTCGCGTGGCTTTGTCTGAATCAGTCAGTGTATGCGCAGCTTAGTTATTACATTGTTCATGATGTGCTGCGTGAATTGTGGCAGGCGAGGTTCCTGCTGTCGAATTTGTCGGGGGAGGCCAAACCAGGGAGGCTGCTAGCACTCATGGGGCCGTCAGGTTCCGGCAAGACAACGCTGCTCAACGTGCTAGCGGGGCAGCTCACCGCATCGCCTTCCTTGCACCTCTCCGGGTATCTCTACGTCAACGGCCAGCCTATGTCACAGAGCGGTTATAAGTAAGCTATATGACAGTCTCGGTTGTGTCTTGTTTTTTTGGCAAAATGTTTGTGGAATACAGTAGAACTGATGTGTGTTTCGTTCTGTAGGGTTGCTTTTGTGAGACAGGAGGACATTTTCTTCTCGCAGCTTACGGTGCGGGAAACGCTCTCGCTTGCTGCTGAACTCCAGCTTCCTGACACCATGTCTCCCGAGAGGAAGGAGAAGTATGTTGATGATCTCTTGTTTCGTCTTGGATTGGTGAGTGATCAGTAGAAACATGGTTTGGTTGTTTTGTCAGTTCATGGGGGAACCTGCATGATTTTTGTTAGATGAATTGATGGGGTGGGGGAACCTACATGATTTTTCAATGATCCATATATGCCACTTTCTGTCCATTTAGATTTTCGTTCTATCATACTATCATCAAGTAATTATATCCTTTTAATGAAAGGTCAACTCTGCTGATTCTATCGTGGGTGATGCAAAAGTACGTGGAATTAGCGGCGGTGAAAAGAAGCGCCTCTCGCTTGCATGTGAACTGATCGCAAGTCCTTCAGTCATCTTTGCCGATGAACCAACAACAGGTATTTTGCCTGATTATCGTTTCTTTTTGGTCCAGTGGTTTGAAATAAACTTCTATTGTAGTTATTTATAGTTTAGAGTTAGATGTACTTCAATGGAAGAAAATGTTTGAGCCACTTGTTCTGTCTAGCAAATGCATGTAAAATAAATTGTTACACAAAAAACTACTTGAGGCAAAAGGTAGGTTATCTGGGGTTACATGGCATCTTGACTATGTTGTTGACCTCCCGAAGGGCAAGGAGGTTGATGTCCTGGTTATTCCTGCAAAACTGATTTCGGATAATAACACTATAAAGGACAAAACTAACGTACTGTCACATGCAAGACAGTCCACCATGCTGTTCTTACAGCTTACCATTAAAGAGGGCCAATTGAAAAAAAAATCAACTGGAAGTGTTTGAATGTTCCTGAAATTCTATTCTGAATTTTAGCCACTGAGTTTTCTTTTAGATCGGTATGACAGCTGTAAAGTATGAACTGATAAACACATGAATTTTGTCTATTCACTTGACTTTCTTTTAGGCCTTGATGCATTCCAGGCAGAGAAGGTGATGGAGACTCTTAGACAGCTTGCAGAAGATGGGCACACTGTGATATGCTCTATACACCAGCCCAGAGGCTCAGTCTATAGCAAATTTGATGATATTGTTCTATTATCAGAGGGAGAAGTTGTATACATGGGGCCTGCGAAAGAAGAACCTCTAACCTATTTTGCAAAACTTGGGTTGTTATTCTTTCACCACTTACATCCTTCCTGGCATTAGATATTTTTCTAAATATAATCTTTTCCAAGATCACATACTTTGAATATATGTAGCACTTGATTTATTTAACTGCAGTAAATTAATACCCAGGAATAAATTAGGTTTTGGTAACACATCACTCTTTTTGTCTGTGACACTGTAATATTCCACGATGAGTTTGTTACAAACATGGATATGGTGATGTGCCAACATGTAGTATTATTGATCTGAAATGCAACATATGGTAACATATGAGTATCATGTGGTCACACGGTACTCAATCAGCTTTTACATAAGTATGCATGGCACGAGGCACTCTGAGTCTACGCGTATGATAGGGCTTGACGTTTTCAGCTTCTGGGTGTAGATTGGATTTTTCTCACTTGCTTTAAGCATAACTACTTTGATCATTTGACTGTATGCAACCTTGTTTAGCATAGACCTTAAATTGAATATTCACTACGCTCGAATCTTTGACAACTCATGTTCCCATGTTGGTTTAGCTGTTTACAGTGTTAAGAATGCTTCAGGCCTTGGTTAACTGCCTAAGCTTTGGCCCACATCTCGTTCTGCTTATTTTGCACCTCTACTAATACAGAATTTGCTTGATTAATTCATCAGGTACCAATGCCCAGATCATGAGAACCCTGCTGAGTTCTTGGCTGATCTAATTTCCACTGACTATAGCTCAGCCCAAAGTGTACAGACATCACAGAAAAGGATTGAGAATCTAATCGACGAATTTGCTAATAAGGTTTTGATTACTGAGTTTAACAGTCCAGTAGCACAATCAGAGGGCTCTGAATTTTCTACCAAGCTTGCTCAAAAGTCCATTAGAAAGCAAACACGTGGTTGGTGGAGACAATTTCGCTTACTGTTGAAGAGAGCATGGATGCAGGTTTTTCTCTAAGCATTTTTTGATTGTGGCTTCCAACTTGATCTTTTTTTTTGAACCATCCAACTTGATCATTTCAATACGTTTTTCCTAATTCTGATTTGAATAGTTGATAACTAAGTTTAAATTTTCTATGGTGAAAAATTTCGCTGGTACTTCACTTATGAGGATACCTAACTACTGTTTTTCATGGTTTCATCAATTATGTAATCAAGTAGGGGCAAGACCTAACTACTGCATGAAACATACAAGCAAACAAGAAAGGTCTTCCTGCTGCCAAAAAGATTTGAAGACCACTAGATTGGTTATTTTTTTTTGAACTATTAAAGGAAACTAGATTGGTTATTTGAAAATGTTGAGATCTTAGCTTGTGCAGCTTTGGGATATCTAAGCTCAGCTGCCTAAAATCTAAATGTTGTTTACCTGAAGCACTGTCATTTGTTGATTCTGAGGAATATTTCAGGCTTTTCGTGATGGACCAACAAACAAGGTGAGAGCAAGAATGTCTGTTGCTTCAGCAGTTATATTTGGATCAGTGTTTTGGCAAATGGGAAAAACTCAAACTTCTATACAAGACAGGATGGGACTTCTTCAGGTAGAATATCTTCTTGGGTCTTGATGACCCCTTGAGTTTTTCCTCTCTTTTTTGGGAATGCAAGGTGGACACACACTCTCTTCGGATATTTGATTGTCTCTTACGATTGTTTCCATTCTGTCTCGATAAATCTAAAGAATGTGAGCATTTTCTAATGGATCTCTGTCTCCCTTTTATGTACTGAGTCAGGTGGCTGCCATAAACACAGCAATGGCTGCACTAACAAAAACAGTGGGGGTTTTCCCTAAAGAACGAGCTATAGTTGACAGAGAACGAGCTAAAGGTTCCTATGCACTAGGACCATATCTCTCATCTAAGTTGTTAGCCGAGATTCCTATTGGAGCAGCATTTCCATTGATATTTGGATCCATCCTCTATCCAATGGCTAAACTTCATCCTACACTTTCTAGGTCAGTATTATCGTCATATCAAATTGTAAATGCTCTCTGACACCATATTACAATCAAAATCGTGGAATTTAAAACCATTTTTTATATGCACAACCTAAACAAATATTTCATGCTACACATTCAGGTTTGCCAAATTCTGTGGCATTGTGACTGTTGAATCATTTGCCGCATCAGCCATGGGTCTTACAGTTGGAGCAATCGCTCCTACGACTGAAGCTGCGATGGCTCTTGGACCATCCCTTATGACAGTATTCATCGTCTTTGGAGGATACTATGTCAATCCTGATAATACCCCCGTCATATTTCGCTGGATCCCGAAAGCATCTCTGATCAGATGGTAATACTCTTTCTTGTGATGATTTAGAGATCTCAATAGCACACAGTGGAATAGATAACATCTGGATATCCTTTTGCATTGATTTTCAGGGCTTTTCAAGGACTTAGCATTAACGAGTTCAAGGGTCTTCAGTTTGAGCAACAACATTCTTACGACATTCAGACTGGTGAACAGGTAAGGACATTCATGTGAAAAGCAGTTATACTACCACCAAAAATAAAACTCTATCAAGTGGCAGGCAAAAAAATACGGAATCATCGTTGAAACTTTCAGACTAATAACAACGTATTCAACTGAACAAATTGCTCATGTGGACATGTTATACATAGTATAGGATGATCATGGTTGCTTCCGTATGTCAAGCTGATACTGTGTCACCATTTTGATACATGCTTCTCTGTGGCAGGCCCTGGAGAGGTTTTCGCTGGGAGGAATTCGTATCGCTGACACGCTAGCTGCGCAGGGCAGGATCCTGTTGTTCTGGTACTGGCTAACCTACCTTCTCCTGAAGAAAAACAGACCAAGGTATCAGCAGCTCCTGCCACCCTCCGAGGAAGATCAAAATAAGCAGCAGGCATAGTAGCGTCGCTGCCAACAGCTCCTAATCTTTTGTGTCAAATTATTTTGCTTACTCCACCGTTTTAGGCATGCCTCAATTCAATCAAGAATAATATAGTTTGGAATAAAATTATCGTGGTTAGGTTCCTGTTATGTTCATATTGTACTGTACAGCATAGCCTTGACCATTGAACCATCACAAGGATGGTGCGGTGTGCCTGCCGCTCTCGTAATGGGACCCACCTGTCAGTGGATACCTTCCTTTTTCTTTCTTTCCTTTTCGTATCTATTCCAAGTGTGCATTGACCAATTTAGCTGGGCTGAGGCTCGCAGCAGGTTTTGCTCCGCCAACAGCATTCAGGGCACCTCCAACGGGACTCCGCATATGGACAGCCAAAACGGACTGATTGTGTCCGCTTTGGGCCGTCGGCGGACAGATTTTGGGGGATTTTGGGGCTCCGTCCGTTTTGCGGCGGAGGTGCCTCCAACGGCCCATCGCAAAAAAAAGACATAATATTAACTTAATTAACATAATATTGTTCGGTAGGGCCTAGAGGCTAGTGAGACATGCAAAATATAAACCAAAAAAAAAAACTAGCGCGGGTAGGGCGCCGGCCCTGGCATGTTGGCGTCCTGGTGGCGGTGACTCGGGCCTACTCATCCTCGTCGGAGAGGATGATGTAGGGTGGCGGCGTGTACAGCCACGCCGGTGGCGCTGCGGGTGGTGGTGGAGGCGGCGTCGCTGACGCGTCGGGCTCCTGTGGCCATGCCGGTGGCGGCACGTATGCCTGGCGCTCGCCGGGTTCTGGCCAAGCCGACCACGCCGCGTGCTCCTCGTCGAGGAGCGCCTTCTCGGCTCGAGCGAGCTCCTCGTCCCAGCGCGCCTGATCGGCGGCAGCCTCCACGTACGCTCAGAGAGTTGGGACCAGGTCGGGCCAGCGGCCGAGCTCGTCCAGCTCGATGGACTGCTTCATGTCCTCGTCCTCCGGCTCGGCCTTGACGGGAGGAGGAGGGGCGTCGCCGCTGTCGTCGTACTCCCAATCGAGGCCGTCCTCGTCCTCCTCGGGCAGCTTGATGGAGTCGTCCTCAACGCAGTGCTCCTCGGGCAGCGTCGCCGCGAAGGCTGCCCGGCGCCGATGGCCGTGCTCTAGCTCGAACCACCTGTCCCATAGGGAGGAGGTGACGGCATAGGCCGGTCGTGGAGGAGATCTTGGGGCACCATGGCCCGACGCCAGTGGATCTCCTCCATGCGCTCGCGGCCAGAGCGCGGCACGGTGACGCGCTGCCGGTTGAGATGCCACCCCTCGGGGAGGTGGACATCTCCCCACGGCAGCGGCTGGACACGGAGGTGCCCTCACCTCTCATTGTGATTTTCTTGAGTCCCAGTCGTATGCCAAGGCAGGTCATGCGAGTTCCGTTTCTGTTCATACCAGTCCCTTTCTCACTCACGTTTTTGTAACCAACATAAGCAAGCTGAACCTTAATCAATGTTTGCCTGATGACTGATGTGCCTTGCCTTGAGATCCTTCTTTGTCGGAGGCATGAAAAAAAAAAGTTGCTCCCACACCGTGTCGGTGTGGCCCCTAATAACATGTTGTTCAAGCTAGACTGGTCACGTTGCCGTGACCGGCCACTTGCATGCCGGAATTCGCCAGTCTTCAGTTAGTCGTCTATCGGAGATTTCAGCTGAGCCAGGCTTGCCGCCTGGTGGTTACACCGTCGGGGACGTCTGCTTATAAGCTGCTCCGGTCTCTTCTCCTGTCCCGATGTGGGACTAATAATCCCTCGAGCCGATTCAGTACGGTGTGGGCCGCGGGATCGGGCAGGCAAACTGGGCCGGCCCATTACGCTCCGCGATATACGCCGTACGTGGCAAAGGACGTGGGCAGATGCAACGAGCAGTGGCTGCGATGGACGCAGGCGAGCAGGTTGGCGGCGGCAAGTCTCCGCATGTACGAATGGCCCGGCGGTGGTCGGCATGTAGGGAGAGCGCGTCTCGGCCGGCCGCCGTCACAGTTGCCAGCGTCGCGCCTGACTCCTCTGTTTCCCGGAGCGATACGAGAGAGAGAAGGGGTGGACATACTCATGTATCGTTAAATGGGCCCGGCCCACGAACACCTGGAGAAACGACGTCTCATTAGTAATTAGTCCCGTACACGAGCAGATATTTCAAAGCCCTTTATCGGTGCATTATTTTGTGGAGAATTTCCTTAGCGACCTGAATCAGATCGGAGATCAAGGGAAGCAACGGAAGGAGGTTACCACCGGTCAGCCAACGACAAGATGGACTGCTCCTCCGGAGGGAGTGGTAAAAATCAACGTCGACGCTGCGGTGGGGAAGAGTTCCAGGAGGGGCGCTGTGTCTGCGGTAGCACGAAACCACAACGGAGCTTTCCTGGGGGCGTCAACGGGCACATACCCAGGCTATGGGGATGCAGAAACCCTTGAAGCGCTTGCTTGCAGAGAAGCGGTGGCGCTAGCATCAGACCTTCAGGTCAGAAACGTCCGTGTTGTAAGCGATTGCAAGAACGTGATCAGGAGTCTCGAGGAGGGCACGATGGGAGTGTATGCTCATATAATCCGGGAGATTCTGTCAACCCGGAGTAGTTTTGATAACCTCTCTTTCTGTTTTGAGAGGAGGTGTACTAATAAGGAGGCACATAGCCTCGCTAGGAGTGTCGTCCAGGATGTTTTCGGCCGAAGATTGTGGTTGCTTAGCCCGCCGGAAGGCATGTGTATCCCAGTTGTAGTTCAAGTTTAATAAAGTCGTGGAGTTCTCAAAAAAAAAAAAAAAAAAAAGTAATTAGTCCCGTACCGGTAACGCTTAAGACGTCTCATCAGGTTATAACCTCGGCTCTTAGCGTCGGAAAAAAGGCTGTCAAATAAAAGCAGCGCTCGCCCTCTCTCAGTGATCGCTGGTTCATGTTCGATGCACACGCGTCACTGCATCGCTCAAACCAACCGAGCTGGGCTGTGAGGCCTCCGGTCGTCTAATAAACCAAAAGAATATGTAAATATAAATCGTAAATAAAGTTGTACCTGCGAGGTGTGCATCGTGTGCTATACATTAGCACCTGGCATTTTCTTTTTCTTTTATTTAATGTCTAGTTCTACCTCTGATCACATTTAAATGCCGCAGGTTATACGCTACTTTTTTCTTGGGATCCGAAGGAATATCTTTTTTGGGGAGAAGATTTTTGATTCTCGAGTCTGCTTTGTTCAGATAGTCTATTTTTTACCGCGTGGTCAAGATGAGGCTCGCCCGAGACGCTCTTGGGTCGTAAGGAAAAGTATAACATTTTGTATGTTCTATCTTTTCCGCTATTGTTTTTTTGCGGTAAGATTCTTTTGGGTAAGATTTTTTATTCTAGAGTCTTCTTCATCGAGGCCGTCTACTTCGTACCACACGGTTCATATGGCCGACGTTGTTCAGCCGTAAGGAAACTGACTCGAAAGAAAGTCCAACGAGTGGAGGAGTCATGGGTGGTGTGCGGGTAGAATCTCATACGCGAGCCGAATACCTTATGCGCTGAGGCTTGAAATATGGCAACATGGTCTGCCTTTATTTTCGGTCGCCCTTTCTTCTCATATTGCCATCATTCTAGGTTGTCTATCCGTCCTATCTTTTTATCAGGCCATCGCTTTGCTTTCTCATGCTGGTGAAAAAAAAAACAATACACGTGGGAGTGGTCCGAGGTCGTCCTCATCGGACACAAAAAAATCAAACCATGTAAGGTTATGAGATTCTCATGGAGTAAGAGCATCGCTAGCAGAATCTCGAACATGTATCTCGCATATCTATAAACCTGAGATACAGTTCGTCGAGTTTTGTCTCTTTAATAGGTGCATCGTCCTTTTTACATTACCATATTTCTCCTTTTTGTGGTTCCCGGCCCGGTCCGACCACCTGAAGGTCCTACTTTAAGCACAAAGAAATATGTAAATAAAACTGTAAATAAACTTATATCTGTGAGGAGTGCACCGTGTGTTAGACCCGTGGTGGTGCATGCATGGCCCTCGTTGCGCTCATATGACTCGCTCTATGGCTTCTAGGCTCGTTCCTGGAGCTCGCCGTCGTGGTGCTCTTCCGTGGCCTGGCCCTCCTCATCGCCGCCGCGGTCGACCTGGTTAGGCTGCCTTGGAAGCGGCGGCCGAGCTCGTCTTCGGCCTTGTCTGGGACATTGCGGCGGCCTTCGTGTCGGCGTTTCTTGAGTTCATATGGAGTGTGGTGGCTGGCACGGTGGAACTCGCGGCGTCAGCAGTTGGGGAGCTCATGAAAGCGGCACGGGACGGCAGCGAGGAGGCGGCCAAGGCTGGGGGTGGCCGGGACGCTGCTGAAGCTGGGGGAAGACTACACGGATGCTCTTTTGCAAGTATTGCAAAACCTCATCTGATGCAAGATGATGCATTTGTATATATTTTGAATTATTCAGCCTGTTTTTGTAGAGAACCATGTTTTCTTTAAGAAAGCCGATACACGGTGCGCGGTTACCACCAGCTAGTCTTACGCGGTGCCCCCTGTCCGAATTCCAGAAAAAGGAAAGTAGTCGCGCTGGTAGAGCGCAACCAGGCCTGAATGCCAGCTCCTGAAGATGGAAGTTTTCAGAACAGAACTACATACAGCTGAAGTGTAGATCGAAGCACACAGAAGTAAAATAAGGAATCGGACAAGATGAACCAAAGATCCAGCTCCAAAGATACATCCAGAAAAGCAGAAAAACACATCTAAGTGCAGGTATCTATACATCTTGTTCAAGCAGTTCGCACATATGTCAAACACATTCATGTTCTTTTCTACCTGTGCTTTACATGTAGTAACACATGATCTAGTTTTGCACTCACAACAGAACAGCAAATGATCAAGAAGTACACCAGTAGTAACAATTGGAGTATAGGACTGGGGTTTCAGAGCACATCAGCATGTCATTTGTCCACTCCATTATCTGTCGTAGTGAGAAACTTTGTGATTTTGCTTTAAAAAAAGATCAGCAAGCTTGACATACAGAGAACCATTAGCTGTAACAAAAGAAAAAGCAGGGATTCATGTTAGAACTTAGTATGCACAGTTGTGTAAAAATTTTGAACGAGAAAAAAACACAATTTCAAGCAAAAAAATACATGCTGAACTGCTAGCACATTTGATCATTTTTTGTTGGTAAAAAGCAGTTTTTTTAGACTGGGCGGACATGAACTGTCAACTGGGCGGACTACTCCTTTTGTAGATGCTGAAAACTAGGAAATGGTTAATCATTTGGGTGAAGATGGAACTGCTGAAGCACTAGGGCAAGAGTCCGCAACCAACACTAGACCATATGCTGACACAATGGCGAAACAGGACGCACAATTTCCAGTGAAGACTCTAGTAGCGACGGCGAAGTTCAGTCGGCTCCCAGCAGCCAAACTGACATTCAGAAACCGCACAACAGATATACAAAACACGTTGTTTTTTCAATCAAGTCAAGCACTTCAAGGGCTTATGCCGTGGACAAACAAAAGGACATGTGCTTATTCGTTTGTGACAAGAGCGGTAAAAATGACGACATTAACAAGCTAGATGTACCACCTGTCAGGCAAAGAAACCGTAGCATCACTAATAAGACAGACTGTAAGTCGTATCTCAGAGTTAAGAGAAGAGGCCAGAAGTGGCATGTAACGATTTTCATCGAACACAATCTTAGATTATATCATTATGAGTGAAAAACTCCTGAATACTGCTATTGATATAAAATGTATACTGCTGTGGAATACTACATCCCGAAAAAACAGTACAAAAAATCAGACTTTTCGCAAGAAAAAACTAACACTATTATACTTATTAGTCTAGACCAATACATTCCATTATGCCACGACATTTTCCAGTTGGAAGAAATCCAAATGGAATTAAATGTCTAGAAAAAGGAAATCACTTATAGGCTGAAACAGACCCATATGTATTTTCATAAAACATAGAAGCATAACAGGAAAGTAAACTTGTGTGCATGAGGGAATTCATAACATAAGGTAGCTCAAAGCCTACTAAATAACTTATAAACAATCACTGTATATGTATTGTTCCTTCACTGTATTTTGCATTCCCAGAATCCTACCAAGGACCTGGAGAAAGTTTTTTTTTAAATGTTCAGAATATGGGTCAGTAAAGAACACATGCATTTTCACCTTTCACAGGACGTGCAAATCGAGCTGAATGCCGTCTAGTTGAATAGAGGATTACCATATTGGTGCACGATTAAATCCTGTTATGATGTGTGCATTGCTATGTAGCAGCCTGGAAACAAAACCATCAGTTAACCTCAAACGACCCGGAACTAGAGAAAAGACCACTTCCCTAGTCCATAATGATATACACAATGAGACAGTCCTGAATAAGCAGAGCACATCCAGTTAAATAAGATAAGAGAAGAACAGATCCAACACAATCGAAGTGGCCCTAACCCCCATTCCATCCCAGAACTGCATATGGCTCCTATTTGTTCATACGTATGGAAGCAGAGTACTAAGAGAAGAAATTGCCATTACGAGATGGCAAATGTTGTGTGCTTGTCCCAAAGCAGAGTAAAAAAAGTTGCATTTTTTTTAGCAAGAATAGATGTTGGAGGGAGGGAGACCTCACCTGCAGCAGCACCGGGGCATGTCCGGCGGCAGTAGTAGGTGGCCGGGAGCAGCAGAAAGAAGCAGTAGGTGGTCACTCGGTAGCAGCTCCGGGCCGGACTGCCGGCAGAAGAATACAGGGGAGCCGGACCACCAGGCCGTCTCCCGGACTCCCCGCCGCAGCGAGCCCCTCCAGCCGGCACCGGAGAGCTCGCTCGTGAAGCCGGCGCCGGTTTGCCGGGATCTTGGGTGTCTAGGGATCGCCGTGGTGGCTGCGGCTCGGGGGCCCTACGCCATGGAACCGGTGGAGGAGGAGTAAGCGGCGCCTGGTCGGCGGCGGACGGGAAGGGGGATTCGGGAGAGATCGTGATGTACCGCGGGTTAATTCCCGGAAACGTTCCAGGGCGCTTTTGCAAAATACTGTCAGCGACATCTAATTAGTCCCATACCGCTAACGCTTAAGACGTTTCATCAAGTTATAACCTCGGTTCTTAGCGTCGTATCGCCTCCTCACAGATGCACGCGACCGTCGGAAAAAATGCTGTCAAATGAAAGCAGCGATGCCGCTCAGTGTTTAAGCCCGTAATCTGGATCCATGCACACGCGTCACTGCATTGATCTACACGACGAGCCGAGCTGATGCGTCCGGTCGTAATTAAAAACAAAAAAATATAAATATGTAAATAAAATCGTAAATAAGTTGTATTTGTGAGGAGTGCACCGTGTGCTAGACATTAGCACCTGGCACTTTTTTTTTTGGTGTAGTCGGACGGCGTCCATAGGTCATCCCACCTCACGCGTCGTCGATGGTTGACACCGACATAACGAGCTACTCCTCGCCAATGTACTTCCGCCCGACGAGTCACCCTTAGATTCTTGACCGCCGTGTTCTGAGGGTGCCGCTCCCTCCACGTCGTCATTGTGCCCTCGTCTGCCTCGGCAACACTCCTGGGTTGTGGTGGCGGTGGCGATCCTCGGCGGTGTTGAGACGCGGGGGAGGCACAAGGTCATGCGCTTGTTCATGTCGCTATGCGGCGGCTCAGTCGCCCACATCGTAGGCGTGGGCCGCTTCATGCGCCATATCAAACGTTTGAAGTGCCAGCCTAGTGTCGCCAGGGCGTACCTCAACGTAGAACATGTCATTAGCACCTATTTCCTATTTATTTTTTGGTGTAGTTGGACGGCGTCGTTCCACCTTAGATTGTCATCGTGGATGGTCGACACCGACATAACGAGCTGCTCCTCGCCGATGTACTTCCGCACCCGCATATCTACTCAACGCGCCACCGGGTTCTCATCCGCTATGTTCTTGGTTGTTAACTTAAACCTAGGAAGTCGTGTGGTGCTTTGCCCCGTGGCTGGCTAGCATGGCACATCTCGAGCGCTTAGAATATGTCATTGTAGGTGTCGAAGACACGGAAAATTGATTGCTAGATCCTCTAGTACGGAGAGCGGCGTGGGAGAGGGCTTAGAATTCTGATATGTTTGTGACTTGTATTATTACATTCCAAACGGCAGAAATAAATATCCAAGAGTCCCGCTTTTTAACATGTAAATCGTTTACAGGTCCGCAACTTTTACGCGATAATGGAATGCAGGCATTAATTATAGGCGTCGTATCTTATGTATCCGTAACTTTGCTGCATCCATGCATCCGCACAATCTAAACCCAACGATCTCAATCGTAGCGTTACAGTTGATTCTGCCAAATTTTCTAAAGAGGCGCCCGCAACCTGGCCTGCAAATTTGCACACAAACACCTATCCATGCCTCGTTAGGATCGATTGCAGTTAAGATTCTGTTCGGCGGCGGCGACTCGCAGTTGAGATGGAGATCTCGCCGGTGTAACGTGCGCCGGCACAACATGGCGATGATCGCAACTGCCATCTCCTTACGATTGGCGCCTTCAACCTCCTAGCAAGGTACGCAGTGACTTGATTCTCGCGGATGCAAAGTCCCCGGTTGATTCTGGTACTGATGTGCCTCACGTAAGGATCAAAAAGTAGCTAGCTCAATTCGTGACAGGCCTGCCAAGGAATTCATCTCACCGATCACATTAGTACTTTTGTTACAAATTGGCAACACGCAAACACACGCTGACACATATGATGAAGAATTAAGTTCGATGATCAAAGGCAGGGATAAATTATGCATGATGTACATTAGTGCTTATAATTTCAAAGGCTAATTATGTACCAGTTTATGTTTTGTGTAGCAATGCAATCTAACAACAACTTGCATATGGAGTTGAACGAGGCACGATTTTGCACACCGGTAAAGAAAGCAAGTGTCCTCTTAGTTAATTGTACACAATGGTACTTACCTATTCTTTGTTTATGTTGAAGTGTTTACACCGGAATGCGAAGAAAATTTAAAGCCAAAATTAGGGATGACATTTGAAGGACTAGATGCGCCGAGAAGTTCTACAAATACTATACACACGAATGGGGAAGAATAGAAAAAGAAGAACAAAGAAATCAAAGCAAAGGTCGCACGCTTGTGCAAGAGGTGCAACCAAGTGGGGTTTCATGACAGCCGTAATTGTCCAAGCAAAACTTTTCAAGGAGAAGGGGCACGGATGGGGCAAGATGCCACAACATAAAACAAATGTTGTTTCATGACGTCCAAAACACGCTCGACTTTATTCACCAGAGTTATTAAAATGAATTACTGTAATCAATAAGAGTTTGTTTTCAAACTGGTTTTCTTTTATTTTCTATTGTCAATCTGCATTCTCCCCCTATCTTTTGTAATCTGTGACTTGATGTATGTTAAATGGAGTAGCAGCAGTGACATTCAGAATTTTTATTTTGTCTTGGTGGTGAGGAGATTCAGTTAATCAGGTTTTTCTATCAGGTTGGAAGCTACCAACAACAAGTTTCTGTATACTCTTGTTGACTCTAGTGACAATCCAGATTACAAACCAAGGATGAGGACTTGGCACGCTGAACTGTCACTAAATCCTTCAGCTATGGTTTGTTGGATCATGCGAATTATGCCGGTTTTGATTTTTGGTTTCACCGGACTTGAGAGAAAATCCAAAATAAAATGTTGATCTATCTGCAAATGATATATCATGCTTCTTTGAATTCTTGCTTGAGTGCAGACTGAACACTTCTTCCATATGTTCTGAATCCTAATTTGCAATGTTTGTTGTAGCAATCATTTTTCAGTAAGCATATAAAATGTATATTAAGTCACACAAGAACACCTCAACAATGGTCAAGCCTTTTTAGATGCCTGAAAAATCCTCCTTTCTGAAAAACCAACTCATACAACGAAGAAGTTACAAAATCTGTATATCGATTGACAATTCCCAACAGATCGAGCAAACAAGCTTCAGGTGTTAAACATACAAACCAAACTAGCATCTCCTGCGATCCTTAGCAGATTGTCACTCGCCGGCCAATGTTGTACATTAGATGGACAAAATCGAAACATGGGAACCACACACACACATCCAACGTCATACATGAAGATTACATGCTACAGGAAGTAGCCAACATCACAGGAGACACGTAACTGGCTAGCTAATCAGATTATAACGGTCTGTGTGTTAGCTGCCGTCGCAAAGTGTGTCCAGGTTTCCGCTTCATCGGCGTCGAAATAAACTTCCAGACATCACTTCATTCATCACAAACTGCAGGTTAATTTGAACACACATTCAGCTAAATCTCAGAAATGCAGAAGCAATTTGAGGCCGACACCTACAACAGCGACGGGAAGCTGCCAGACCTGAGATCGAGTCCAACGTCGTGTTTCCCATGGCGCACATCCTCCACCGGATACATCTGGCCCTGCCCCCTTATAAGTCTGTGGCGCCCCTATGCGACTCCTATGGCAGCATATCGCCATCGCCGACGGAGAAGGCCGAGGCTCTTCGGCTCCCTGCGCTAGTGGAGGGTCTTCCAGAGCACGTCGAGGCGCGCGGACGAACTTGAGGAGCCCAGCAGTGGCCATGGTCTCCTCGCCCTTGGTCGGCAGTAGGCGAAAACGAGGCTGCAAGCCCTAGATTGGATGCAGGGGAGCAAGAGTCAGGTCAGGTTTTGGGGATTAGGAAGTTAGGGGGGTGGTTTTACAAAACAAAAGACGTGGTTAAATCAGGAAGCGGGCATGTAATTGCAAAAATTCCTTGAATCGATGTGAGGCACTGGATTGAGATCGTTGGGTTCAGATTGTGCGGATGCATGGATGCAGCAAAGTTAGGGATGCATAGGATACGACGCCTTAATTATATATGATGATCTAAGTAAATAGGCGGTGGACCACCAGGCCGTGAGGCTTTCCCAGGGGATCCGTTCTAGATAAACGTTTCGTCTGAAACCTTAAACGTTCTAGAATAAGTTGTATCTGTGAGGAGTGCATTGTGTGCTATACATTAGCACCTGGCATTTTGTATTCATATCTTTTAGTATATTTTATTTTTTCGATGGATTGTGTTAAATTTTAGCACGTGAGGTTCCAGCTTTGCCAAGCGCTTTAACATAACGCGCTATCAACACGTTTTCAGAGATTACCGATTCAAAATAATATTCAAAAAACAGATGAAAAATAACATATATTAATTTGGACGGTAGATAAACATAGTTCGTTAAATGGAAAAAGTAAAAGATGCAAAAAAATAAACTAACCCCAGGTGGACAACTTCTTGCCCTCGGTGTTATAGTCTGACGGTGTCCAGATATCGTCCAACCTTAGGTTGTCGTCGTTGGTGGTCGAAACCGACATAACGAGTTGCTCCTCGCCGATGTGCTTCTGCACCCGCCGAACGCATAACCCTATGAGTATCGTCTGCCACGTTTTGATGATAGCGCTCCCTCACGTCGTCATGGTGCGCTCGTTCGTCTCAGCGAAGAGGTGGCGACATTCCTGGCGGCGGCGATCCTCGACGGTGATGAGACGTGGGGGAGGCCCGAAGCATGCGCTTTTTGCGCGTTCCACATGTCGTGAAAGTTCATGTCGCGATGCGCGCAACCGCGTCGCCGCTTCGTAGGAGCGGGCCGCCTCATGCACCGTCTCAAACGTTTCGAGTGGCAACCGATTGATGACGGAGCGTTTCTCAGCGTAGAACGTGTCGGAGAGCCGCGTGCACACGACGCGGTAGCCGGAGGTGCTCCACGGGAGAGGCGGCATCACGAGTGGCAAAGTAGAAGAAGCAAGAGAGAGGGAAAGTCCAGCAGTCAGAACATTTTAACTGAAACCTTATAAACATTAACGTTAATAAGTTAATTAGTGTTCACAAATTGTGTAAAAGTAAAGGGTGGCATTTGCAGTTCACTCGACTAGTGTGGTCAGTCGCCGTAGCTAGCATTGCATAATGTATTCGGCTTCTGCTCGGGTCAAATTTGTCAATTTAAAACACAGGCCAGCAAGAAAGAAATCCGGAAACAAAACCTTATCCCCTATCCCACCTCTGAGCAAGCAACGCCAGAGCGCGCGCGCAACAGAGAAGAGGAGGAAGAAGAAGATGCTGCTCGGCTCCTCCTTCGCGTCGCCGCTCCAGCTCCACCTCGCGCCCAATGCCGGCGCCGCCCCCGCGTCGGCGCGGCCGGCGCTGCTGGGCCGGATCGAGGCGGCGAAGCAGCTGACGGGGCGCGTGGTGACGACCAAGGCGAACAAGACGGTGGGCGTGGAGGTGGTGCGCCTGGCGCCGCACCCCAAGTACCACCGCCGGGAGCGCATCAAGAAGAAGTACCAGGCGCACGACCCGGAGAACCGCTTCAAGGTCGGCGACGTCGTCGAGCTCCTCCCCTCCCGCCCCATCTCCAAGACCAAGCACTTCCTCGCCGTCCCCGTCCCGCCACGCGACACACGCCGCAAGGCCCAGCTCCTCCCGCCGCTCCAGTCCGACGAGGGCCAGGAGACGACGGCGCCGCCATCCGACTCCGCGCTCTGATGCGGTGGTTCCGCTGCTTTCCACTGTCCACCGTCTGTTAATTAATATATTTCCATCTTGCTTTCTTCTTCTATCTATCTGTAGACTGAATCGACTCCGGTGTGTGTTACCACTTAATTTGGTTCAGAATTTGTTTTCAGTTTGGAGTAAGAACTGTGTACTCCGTTTGCATTTTCCACACCATAGCAAGCAACACGGAAACATTTCTTCACATTCAGTCCGGTCCAAACTAGTTGGCAATGCAGATTACTTACTACTACTCGCACACAAATCACAGGCAAAATTCAGTGTGAGGCTGCCTACTAAGTAGATTTGTGCCCGAAGTGAATGAAAAGTAGAACAAGATTTGTGCTGGATGATTTTTAAGAAGAGCAGGAGGTCACCATGGATCTCATTCCTTTTCACTGCTTTCCCTTTGTGTTTTTTTTCCAGATCAAAGAGGCCATTATCTGGGAATAGAACTGTCTTATAAACAAACCTAACATTAGCTTCAGTCCCTTTGAATATAAGAGAACTAATTAAATGAAATAACAGGAAAAACCCATATGTGTCCATAGATTAATGTGTGGCAGCACACACAAATTATTAACAGTACAATTGTGTCTCATTGTCCACCTGAATATTATCCATAAATATTGTGTGTCAGCACACAAGTATGTTGATAGATGTCTTGAAGTGTCCATCAGAGCAAGGGAGAAGATAATTTTCATGAAGAAAATCAACCAAACGCCAGCTTTTCATTCACTTAGTTAGGCATCTACTCTACCAAATTTCAAGCAAGCAGAGTGATCAATCGGAGTGGATTACATCATGGATCTCACTAGCAAGCAGGTACTTGAACACATCCACGAGAGCAGACCAGAAAGGATCTCCATTTGATAATTAACCAACTAAAACTTAGTTAGGCGTCAATTGTAGCCACTTTTCAGCAGTGCCAAACCTGCCCCACCTGTCAGTAACTTGTCAATAAGCTGCACCTACCAGTGCGAGCATAGTGGAAGGTGGACGGAGCTCCATCTCAGATCCTTCGATCGAGCCAGCCAACCAAGCTAGCATCCATCAAATCCATGGCGGAGCTGCGCGTGCTGGAGGAGACCCGCGTGTCCCCGGCGCCGCCGACGCCCTCGGCCACGCTGCCCATCACCTTCTTCGACGCCGCCTGGCTCTTCACCGGCCCCGTCGAGCGCCTCTTCTTCTACCGCCACCCGGACCCGGCCTCCGCCCTCCCGCTCCTCGCCTCCTCCCTGCCCCACGCGCTCCACCGCTTCTACCCGCTCGCCGGCGCCCTCAACCCCGCCGCCCGCTGCTTCACCTACGCCAGCGGCGACGCCCTCTCCCTCGTCCTCGCCGAGTCCACGGACGACGACTTTGACACCCTCATCGCCGCCGGACCCCGGGACCTGCGGAAGCTGCGCCCGCTCGTGCCGCGGCTGCCCGCGCCGCGGGAGGACGGGGCGTTCGGGGTCGCTGCTCTGCAGGCCACCGTGTTCGCCGGGCGGGGGCTGTGCATCGGCGTGTCCGTGCACCACGCCGCCTGCGACGACGCCTCCGCCACGCTCTTCGTCCGGACCTGGGCCGCCGCGTGCCGCCTCGGAGGCCTCGATGGCGCGCCGCCGCCGCCGCCAGTGCTGGACCGCTCCCTCGTCGCCGACCCCGACGACCTGCTCGGCAAGACGCTCGCCGGGATGAGCCGCCTCGCGTCCGGCCCACCTCCGCCTCCGCCTCCGGCAGCGCAGGAGAATAATACGGAGATGCCGGCGCCGGTCATCGCGTCCTTCCAGCTGACGCGCGCTCAGATCGACGGGATCAAGGACGCGGCCGGGACGCAGCAGCGCCCGTCGTCGTTCGTGGCGGCGTCGGCGCTGGCGTGGGTGTGCCTGCTGCGGTGCGGGTCGGCGGGCGTGGCCGGCGCGACGCGCAGCCACATGCTGTTCTCGGCGGAGTGCCGGTCGAGGCTCACGCCGCCGCTCCCGGCCGAGTACTTCGGCAACTGCCTGCGCCCCTGCTTCGTGGAGGCCGCCACGGAGGACCTCACGAGCGTGGCGGCCGCGGCGGCGGCCATCGGGTCGGCGATCAGGGAGATGGAGCGGGGCGTGCTGGAGGGCGCGGAGGGGTGGCTGGGGAAGGTGCTGTCGGTGCTGCCGCAGCGGCCCATGTCGGTGGGCGGCTCGCCGAGGCACGGCGTGTACGAGGGCGCGGACTTCGGGTGGGGCAGGCCGTGCAGGGTGGACATGGTGTCCATCGAGAAGACCCCCGGCACGGTGTCGCTGGCCGAGGGCCCCGACGGCGACGGCGGCGTCGAGGTCGGGGTCGTGCTCCAGCCGGACGCCATGGAAGCTTTCGCTGCTTGCTTCGCCGACCTCGTCAGGAGCACCTGACAGACATCTGTGTTGGTGCACCGCGCGCGAACACTGATCAGATATGAATGTGTCCTTTTGAAATTCAATAAATTCCATCGGACTGAATTTGGTTTATGATTTGGACCTGTGGATGTACCATGGAAATGCCCCCTCTTTCCAGAAGTACTACCAAGTAAATACACCATAAACTGCATCCGCATGCACTTCTAAATGTTCGATTGGTCAAGACGTGTACCCACATTTATTCTGGGTTACATGAAAATGATGCCACTGGATTAGCACCTTCAATGGTGTTGCCTCTTGGCTAATGAAAAACGCATCTACCCAACCGAACTAACATCACTTTCAGAGAAATAATTTTCTATTCCTCACGGTACATATAGGGTGTGTTTGGTAGACTCGGTGAGCCCATATAATCTCTCCCGACCCAGATTCTAGTTGTTTGGTAGCCTGGGTTAGCACTTTGGGCCATGCCCGATCGATACGAAAAGGGCCTCTCAGTTGATCGAGCTTCACAAGTGAGCCTGGCCGAGCTCATCGCGAAATCCCTTCCCCACGCGACCCGAAAAAAATCCCGCGCGACGCTAGGGCACATGACCTCTGACCCCGACGCCCTCATTCGACTCACTCGCGTCTCTCTCCCACCCTCCGCGCCGCCACCCTCCCCCGCGCATCGCGCCGCCACCCTCCCCCGCGCATCGCGCCGCCACGCTCCATCCTCCCGCCGCTCCCCCGCACGTCGTGTTGCTCTCCAGACCTCGCGCCGCCACGCTCCCCTGCATCTCGCGTCGCTCTCCCAATCTCGCGCCTCTCCCCCAGACCCAACGCCGGCCATGGATCTCGCAAGGTTCGTCCGAGGTCCGGCGTGATCTCCATCAACCACCGTCTCCCCAGCGCCTCCTTCCACAATTCCGGTCGCGTCCCCCTCGATTCTGGCCGCGTCCCCCCACAAAATCTGCGAGCAGCACCGCCACCATCAACCACTCGTCAACCACTGCCTCCTCCCGAGAAGATCTGCTGTTTGACCAGCGAAGGTAGCACCATCTTCTCTCTGTCCATGAGTTTCTTTGTATTAATTTGTTGTCCAGATGTGAATGTTGTGGGCTAATGTATGATTTTTTTGCTGTTTAATGCATGGTACTGTACAGTTTATTTGTTGTTCATGGCATGATATTTGATTGTTGTTGAAATGTGAATATTTGTTATGGGACACAAGGATGATTCTGCTTTATTTATTTTGTGGACAGTGTATATTATTCATTTCTTTAAATGGTACCAACTGTAGATATTTGATGTGGGCAGATGAATGATATGGCTAAAAAACGCCGGCAACTAATTGTGAAAGCAGCTGGCCTTGCAGCCGTGATGGGTGCCTACATGGTGTTTATCTCAAGGCGTGTCAGGAAAACTCCAATGATAACCATAGGTCGTAGGATCGATATGGATGTAGCTAGGGAAGCAAATCTGAGATATATATATCATTCTAGCGACACAAATTGCCTAAATCAGTTAAGAATGAAAAGAGCTCCCTTTTTCCGTTTGTGTACTCTATTTAGAGAGAGGGGATTATTATTGGATAGCATTCATACTTCTATTGAGGAACAAGTAGCCATGTTTCTCCTAGTAGTTGGCCACAACACAAGATTTAGGGCTCTACAACCTATTTTTAGGAGATCTATTGAAGTAATCAGTAGGTATTTTAAGGCTGTATTGTATGTTGTTGGAGAGTTGCGAGATGAGATGATCCGGCCTCCCTCAACTCAAACCCACCCTAAAATTCTGGAAAACAACAGATTCAATCCCTATTTCAAGGTAATACTCTTTTTATTTCAAAACACTAAACATAGAAATTTGTATAGAACTTACGTATAATAGAATCACTTGTGTTTTTTTAATTAGGATTGTATTGGAGCAATTGATGGGACACATGTGCTTGCAAGAGTCCCAGTAAATATCTCGGCTGCCTTTAGGGGTAGAAAAGAAGGCACTACCCAAAACGTCATGGCTGCGGTAGACTTTGATTTAAAGTTTACCTATGTTCTTGCTGGTTGGGAGGGATCTGCCCATGATGCCCTCATACTTGCGGATGCGGTGGAGAGGGATGATGGGTTGTCAATCCCTCCAGGTAATAACTAAAGCAAAATCGTATACCTTCCCCAACCATCAATAAATTGTTTTGCTATAGCTAATACTTGAATTTCATAGGAAAATTCTATCTTGTCGATGCTGGTTATGCTGTGAGACCAGGTTTCCTTTCACCATACCGTAGAACAAGGTTCCACTTGAAAGAATATGGTGGAGGAAATCATCCTGAAAATTTTAAAGAGTTGTTCAACTTAAGACACTCTTCGTTAAGGATAACGGTTGAAAGGGCTTTTGCTGCATACAAGAACCGTTGGAAGTTTGTTTACAATAAGCCATTCCATCCTTACAAGACACAAGTAAAAGTAGTAATAGCTTGTGCAATTCTCCATAATTGGATACTTCAGTTTGGTGAGGACGAGTACTTTCCACTAGAAGCTACATTTGATCCACCTCTTTGCTATTCAAGATATACCCACTTAACTTTAATCCACCTCTTTGCTATTGTTCATAAAAAATAAATAAAGTAATAGGTAGGAATGACATGATTTGAACCTGTGACATTTTGTACCCAAAACAAACGCCTGGAAAACCGTTTACTTTCACAATTTCTCACGATTCGATGGAGAGATATAATCAATGTGCGCGCGTGTGTGTATGTGTGTGCGACGCGACAGACAAGCGAGTTGCACGAAGTGAATGGTAAAGCGATCCAAGGCGCCAGTAAACAAAGCTTAACTCTATTCTCCCTAGGTCACACTATTCCAAAGAAAGCTCTCCTCTACCGCCATGGGATCTCGCACCCACAGCTGTCTACTCATCCTCAAAAAAAAGGCCCTATGGATATTATTATTTTCAGAAACTTTCCATTGAGAAAATCATGGACAGCAGAAATCATTCATTCAACCTTCCACCAGCCCACCACTTCGCATATCTATTTCGATTTCCTATTTTGATAGATAATGGAAGAATTCAAATAAGCAAAACTATTTCAAGTGATCTTCTTGGTAGTAGTTACCCCTGTCAGAACCATTGTCTACTCTTTCGTTGCCCTACGCGGAGCGTCGAGTACATGCCCTTCTTCCTGTCGCTAGTGAGCTTCCTCAACGGCGTCTGCTGGACGTCCTATGCTCTCATAAAATTCGACCTCTACGTCACGGTCAGTAATATCAGCCGAAGACAGCCTTGTAGGAGGCCAAGCTGCAAAGAGCGCTCGAGGAGACCAGCTAATCACTTGTGTCTAGAAGACTAGAGACTCCAAAAACAAAGAACAAATCATAGAAATGTCTAGGAGTTTAGAATCTCAATAGTATAAAAGATCTAATCATACATCAGACACTCCACTCTAAACACATTCGTGAATTGACATGCCCCATACATAGCCAATGTCCGCCCGTGTTCACATCCAGTCTTCTCTGTACACTAGTGCAGCTTCCAGCTCTATGCTATGTATGGTAGTCGTTTGACTCAGGAATCCCTGAGCCCAGCTTTTGGTCCGTGCCTGGCAGTTTCAGCCGTGGTCCAGTCCAGTGACCGTGCCACCTCATGCAGATGTCGGTTCTTCCTTTCCCTTTCCGCCACTCCATTCTGTGATGGGGTTCCGTCAGCTTTGGAAAAGAGACGGAGGGTGCCGGTCCAGTCATCCCTCTCTGGTTTAGGCTTTCTTTTCCAGTCGAGAAAAAACAAACTATAGTGCGGGCCTTGCTGATACGTGGTATGAGCGAACAGAATGATTGGGGTTAATTGTTAGTTAGGAGTAAGAGGGGACCGCTTTTCAAAGCCCCTAGCTATCTTATAGCAGACAACTAAGGCAAGCCTGAAGAAAAAATAGGTGAACCTGGATACTACTAAAGGTGGGTTGGGCCTGAAAGACAAGTGTGTGTGGATTTCCACTTCAAATCTTTTCGAGCTTTTCAGGTAGGGGGCATCATCGGTCGACATGTCTTTTTAAGGACGACTCGGAATCTTGCCAAGTCAGTCAACGCCTAGCAGTTATGTTTCGTTGACCATCATATGCTATTTCTGAGATTGGTAGATTGGGATTGCCATTAGCGCCACCCCAGAAATAGAGATTTTAGGAATTCGGAGAGATTGGCTCTATAGAAAGGAATGATGTCACTAGTGTGGAATCTGGATCTACTGTGTTTTCTGACTCTAGGCTGAATGGAAAAAGGAAAGGGACAAGGGCGGTCGTCGCTTGGCGCGAAGGCTGCTGGTTCGGTACGGTACTAATCGTCAGAACAATCAGAAGGTTAGTTTGTTTGCTGATCTTGTTATTGAATGATCACACGACCCCACCCGCTCGCGGCGAGCAAGATGATTTCCCCGGACGCGGCCTGCAACGTCGTCGGCACCTCATCTGGTTCATCGCTTTTCCGTTTCTTGCCCGTGGTCACAAGCTTACTTTGGACGAGTCTAGTCAATGACTCGCCCAGCGCGTGACAGCTTCCCACTGGCCATTACTATCGGTCCGACCTCACACGGCTGCAAGGTGGTCCATTTCCTCTCCCCTACACCCACACTGGCCACTCACCTTCTCAAACTAGAAGTTGTAATATATGATCTAATTTTAAGTTTTCTTAATTCTACGTCTCAACAGAATGAGTAATAGCATTGTTTTAAAATTTGCCTCAGTTGCAGTTAAAAAGAGATATTGTTTATACTGAAAAATTATACGTATTTATTAAAAATTGTGACACACTATAATCCTAACTAGTGTACTTCTTATCACAATTAATCATATAATTGTCATAAAATTCAGTTTTTGTGTGTGGTCGTGATGCCAATGATTGAAAAGTATTCATACTTTATTACATATAAGATAAAATTATTTGTGCAACAAAGTTGTGCTAGATGTTTTTATGCATTGGACCTTAAAGGAGTTTTATCCTGATGGTGGGTAAAATAAGCATGCAACATTTGCATGATTCAGAAACCGATTTGAAACACTCACTTGTAAATTTCCCTCCCCCTCTCTCTATGGGTGTGAGCGTAATTTAATGTTTTAATTTTTTTACTGTGGTAGTAATGTTTAAAGCCTGTGGTTTGGAAAATATCTTGTTATCAGTTTCCAACATATGACTATATATAATCAAATATGTAATTCTAGAGTATAGGCGGTGTCTCTTAAGAGACTGTAATTGATTAGCTATCGTGCTACTTTATGGGATTTTGTGTAGTTAAATGTGTTTACATCTTTTGGATTTACATAACTGAAGATACTTGTATGTCTAATTTACAAGATATTAAAAAAACATAGCTAAGCATAATAAACATAAAAAATAGAAATTTCATGTAATATACTCACTCCATTTCTAATGATAATATGTTTTAGATATTTCAATATGGACAACATACCAAGTGAAATGAGTGAACATGCACACTAAAACATGCTTAAATATTTACGAGTAGGAAAAGAAGTTAAACATTCTTATATTTAGTAACAGAGGGAGTGACATTTTTCACATGGGGATGAAAACGGAGTGGAAACTTATGGAAATGGATGTTGTCACATTTATTTTCATATTTTTTTACATAAGCGATAATGAATGCAGAAGCCTTGAAAACAAATACGAAAAAGACATCAACCAAATACAATGCTGAAACGGTGCGAGTACGGAGGATGAGGTAATAGCCTAATAATAAGATAGGCTAGACAAAGTAGTGACAACCGGAAAGCTCGGTATTTACTAGGAATTTATTTTCGTTTTCATGGTTGTCATTCTTGAAAATGCCATTCCATTCCCGCCTCCGTTTTTGCTTAAAAGATGTTCCATTCCACAAAAAATTGTTTTCATTCCTATATTTCCACCTCATTTCTGTTCTTTTCACGGATAATTCAGAAATTTGCATTTAATTCTGATCCCTATTTGCCGATATACAGATTGATTATGGGCATATGCTCGTTGTAATGGTTGTGGTAGTAGTTAATGTATCCAAGCGCTGATTTTTCGAATCAAATGGTGTCTTCACAATTTTCTAATCGACTCAATTTCCGATTATTGATCATACTTTTGAAGATGTCGTTTCAGCCGGAGAAAGTTTTCAATTTCAGACTAAAAATTATACTGTATATGTAAATCGACCCGGCAGCTAAAATCAAATGAATATCCACCAAATCAATGCGTTGCACTATCTATACTATACACACGGCGCAGCCCCGGTGGACCAAATCAAGAAACGTGCTGCAGAACGGCTCCCGCCGCCTGCCCGAGAAGGTGCAACGCAACGGCGGCGGAGACCGGCACGCCGGCGAGCACCAGCGTGGCGGCGGCGGCGGCAACGCCGGGCCTGGTGCCCATGAGCAACAGCTGCAGCGCGCCGGTGAGGGCGGACACGTCGGAGACGTAGGCCGGGTAGTAGCGCTTCTCCCAGGCCGCCCACCCCGACGGCGCCTCGTAGTTTGTTTCCGCCATCCGCGCCTCCCTGATCCTCCGCCGGAGCACGGCCATGCCCTCGTCCACGAGCGCGCCGCCGTAGTTGTCTGGCTTGTACGCGCAGCACCGAACTGCTGCCGCCGTCGCTCGGGGCCTTTTCTGTTGCAGCAACTTCGGACCGTGGAGCTGATGCTGGAGCCCCAGTCCGGTGGCCGGGCGCATCGTCGCCGGAAATACTAGGGAAGACGACATGGATGTGATGAGCTCAAAATCGATCAAGTTTTTGGCAAGAGGAGGAAGAAGAAGCAATCCAATCAAGTTGGCGAGCATTGCAGTCGATGCTGGTGTCCGTTTTATAGGCCGGCACTGGCCGAGGGTTCACGCGTCTGCATGGATTGCTTAGACGCGTGATGATCCTGGAACCCATCGTCCTTGGCCGGTGATGGCGACCGTCCTTGACATTGTTTAACCATTGTTTGGATCCAGCAGGTAATCACCTAGCAATGCTAACTGCAATCAACGGGAAGTCTCATATAGGCGCCAACGCCAACCAACAACAGCCCGCCGCCTCTAGCGTTAGTCTTATGATTGAGTTGAACGCGACGACTACCTGAATTTTCTATGTTTCCATGGGTTGAAGTTGAACTTGTAATGCATTGCTTTCTCTGAACGTATGCCCCTTAATTCGATTCATGCTACGAGACCACTATTTTCTTGTAGACATGGCATTATACATTTCGAGGTTGAAGCTTCAACGATAACAAAATTAAAATAGATAGAGCAAATCAACCCATGCTTCCGACTATTCTCCACGTATTTGAATTTCTTTTTCCGCCGTCAGGCTTGCAACCCTGCACCTTATACGACCAAATCATCGCATACATCAGCAACGTGTTCTCGAATTAATTAAGCACTTGGCCTTGATCGTTGTTATCTTGCTAATCGACATTCACATACATATGCATCTCAGAAAAACACAAAGTCTAAGAATGGATTGAACTCCAAGCAGAGACGTCACATGCATCAAAGCGGTTGCTATCGAGTCATTCACTTGATCGATCATCGTCGTATATATAAGCAGGACGCGTTGCGTGCGATGTCCATGAGTGCGTGCATTCCGCGGTGACTCGTAGAATGAGACGTAGTAGGAGGCCAGTGTGAGGGAGTTAACCCGTAATAATCGAGTGAGTGTAGTACGCAAAGCAACCAAGCATGAGGCCAGCCTAACTGCTGACAGCTTGAATGCTTGATCCAACTCCACCGCAGCTGCTGGTGATGCATACGATCGTCTCAGTTACTTTTATGGGGGCTAGGAAGACTGCCGAACGCATTATCGTAAGAGCCGGGATAATTCTCCGAAAACATCAGCTTTAAAAGTCAGGATGTGCAGCCTGGTGGTATGGTGGGAGGGGTAGATGCCTTCCCACCAATCTGAATTCCGCTCATGTTTTCTTTTTCTGAACAAAGAGAGAAGGACCCCCCAAGGGTCCAGAGTTCCAAATTGCGTTACTCCATGGGGTTACATATTACATCAAGAAACTCAAAGTAAAATAAAATCAAAATCAAGTCCCTGGAATTTGTAGAAAGGACCTCGCCTAGAAAATTTGGAATGCAATCAGATCCTTCTCTACCGAAATCAAGCAGTTCAATGCAGCGGACGTCAGCGGGGACGAGACCACTTGGAGACGGGACGCCAATGAATGTCGTGGCAGAACTGAAGAGGGGCCTTCGCAATGGCACGTCATCTTGGAGGTTGAAGACGTCGTGGCTCAGGAATTGCCACAACGCAGAGCGGCCCTTTCGGCCATGGAAAACAGAGGCGCAAACTCGCCTCTGCTGATGATCTCCGCAGGTTCAGTTGAAGTATCTCCCAATGGGACTTCGGCTTTTGTCTCTCCAGAAATTCCACAAAACCTAGCTTCCCACCACAGAAGAAGATGAACTCTTGCCACTAGCCAGAGGAGGCAGAACAAAGCAGATGCATCAGAGAACTAGGGATTCGACCTTATGAAAGCCGCCAGATCTTCTCTTCAGCGTGAGCTACAACTTCAAGAGCACATCACGAAGAAGAAGGGGCTGGCCGGAAAGCCCCAACTCAAAGCTTCATGTGTGTACCTTATTAGGAGAGATTGCAGCCTCTGTCCACGTCGCATACATCACTGTCTGTCACCAGCAAACTGCAGCTAAGAGGAAGAAGGCAACGACACGGCACATCTCCCACCAAGATCCGCAGACCTACTCTCAGTCAATGCCATATAAGCAAAACAAGCACAGAGGCTAAAACTAAACCTAGATCTACTATGTACAAGCCAAACTACGCGTCCATGTCGACAGCGCCACCGGAGAGGAGCAAGGAGCAAGCTGGCGCAGCGGAGGAAAAGGGGAAGACGACTCTCAAGACACTGTATGGGGGAGAGGGAGAGAAAGAGTGGGCCACCAAACTCACCTATGTGCCGAATTCCGATCATGTTGCGCCATTCTTTAGATAAATTCTAAAAAGGCGCTTTCCTCGTCGCTACAAATCAGGATGTAAGTGGACCAGATCATTTAGGGCCAGGTCTTTTTGGCTTAAAAACCAACTTAGATGAGAAATTAAGCTAAAGCTCAAAAGCATTCGATTTTTAAGCAGGATAAATTTTCAGCTAATCTCCCTCCCTGTGTAGTTGCGAGAAGCGGCAGGGTCCCGAGCTTACCAAATAATGTAGAATTCGTCTTCTCCAAACTCCCCCAAACTGGGCATCATCGTCATGCCCTATTTAGCCACATAGAAATATACGTATACATCTGTGGCACCTCAAAACTGAAATGCACTCGAAACGTTGTTCACACTGTCTGTCAGTTACATTGTTCGCGGACCTTGTGTTCTACCGATCAAAACTCGAGAGTGGGAAGATTTCTGATTTGTTAGGCTCACAACGTGGAGATTTCCCAGGCAGGATCCATGCACACACACAAAAGGCCTCCTCATGGGCCAGCCACGAAGCAAAGGAACATATTTAACTGTGGGTAATACACATACTCACTAGATATTGTATTATCTACAACAGATTTTCTGGTTAGGAGGGAGTAGGTAAAGTTCACTTTGGTCAACTTACTTAGTAGTTAGGAAGTACGCACTTCAGGTAACCGAAGACCATCACTCAGGATCCTCAGCTACGTTCACCCTGAGTGTACAGTGATGTATTGGCAACGTGGGGGAAACCTCACTCTTGCTTTCCTATCAAAGTCCCCTATCAAAGTCTGAGAGGCAGATGGTGCGACCCCGCTTATCGGACACTGTCCAACGGAGAGGGTGCTGGTGGGGGCGGGGAGGGTCGTCGATGATACGGTGGTGGCAGCATACTACGCCTGGTGCTCTGGTGGATGCTGCTAGAGGCATACCAGGGCATGGAAGAGGGCGGCACGGCGGTTCATAGCAGCTAGGGGTGTGGCACACTCCAGGGTTGTCCGAGGCGCTGGTGAATGACAAGTGGGATGCAGGGTGGTAAGGGCACCAAACTCAAACACACATCCACACCAAGCCGTCACACAGCTGCATCGGCGCAGGGAAGAATCCCAGGACTGGAGCCCCATGTTGGCGTCCACCATGATCTGGAGATCAATAAACAGTCCACTAGTCATGAGCTTCTTATTCAGTGCTTATAGAGCACCTCTGTTGATACATTCACATTTGTCAGTATCATGGTATATGATTTTGTCCTGGGCAATCTTGCAGGTAAAGGAGGGAAACCAAAATGCACTCAGTTGGGCAGCCAAACTGTTCGTGCGATTATCAAGTGAAATCTTCGGTGCAGCTAGAGGGTGTCGGCCGGTGGTGCCACGGATCTCAGCGTGATTGTTGCTGATGAAGAAGGTACAAAGGATGGAGAAGCTGGGTTGGAAGGTTTTAGGAATAGGGGTGATCCCTGCGGGTTTTTTTCCTGCTGTCTTTGAATGTTCGCTGTTGTAGCTCAAGTTGGTTGCCTAACTTTCGGTCTGGTGGTACTCGCTCCAGGTCCGGTGGCCTACCTGGGACTGGGAGGGAGAGGCTTTTTCTTTCTTTTCTTTTTTTTTGTTGCTGTAGTCTGAACTCGTGGTTTCTTTTAATGGAAATCGGGGAGTGCCCTTAGCTCAAAAATAAAAACTCTACTTTTTTGCCAACCAATATATACATCACAGTTCATTACCATACATAGATCACAGTCCATCATTGATAACAACAACATATAGATTGCAGTTTTGCTCCAAAAGAGCTTCCCTCGTAGGAATTGCAGTCATAAGTAGAGCCAGTGAAATTCAACAAATTGTTCTGTTGTATTATTTGGAGCTCAAGAAAGTGTCATACAATTTGAACTGCCAGAAATACTCTTACATTAGACAGATTAAGGGACAACACATCATGGATCTTCAAATGCCTACAACAGGCTACATCTAAACCTAAATGCTGCTTCAAACAGATATCCCTACAAGCACAAACAGATGCTACTGAAAGGCATATATCACTAAAAAATCCAACACCTCACCACAGAGAAGGAAAGCATCAACAAGAACTGCAAAACAAATGCAAAAACATTGCTTCATAATAAGCAGTACAATACATACAAGCATAAAGAATCTTGTACAAGATGGACGAGTAGCAAATATAATGAATGTTCAGGGTGGTATCTTCTACATTAAAACATATGACCAACTATTGGTACAAAGATGGAAAGGTAGAGGTAAGCAGGTTGTGCACTCATCATCCAGATCCAAGGAACAAAGTACACAGTATCTGCTGCAAATCTACCAGAGAAACTCATTGACACAAGTAGGATGGGATCTCAGACCATACGACGAGATCTAAGAGCCACACCAAAAATGGACACTATGAAAGAAAAGGGTATAAAGACAGTAGCACGATTTTTTAACCAGAATGAAAAGGTAAATATATGCATATCAGGGTCACAAAACATCGAGCAAAGAAAGTGGACGACCTGACCTACATAAGCTTCAGATCTCAAGGATATGGTAGAAATATATTTCGACCAAATACATTAAAGATCAGAAGTACATGAACTACCTTGTCATGGAAGCAATATCACATGGCGAGGGATGCAAAGGTTACAAGGTCATGCAACAAGATTAAGATGCAGAGCTCCC
Source organism: Poa annua (assembly GCA_026929855.1). Classification (NCBI taxonomy): domain Eukaryota; kingdom Viridiplantae; phylum Streptophyta; class Magnoliopsida; order Poales; family Poaceae; genus Poa; species Poa annua. The sequence goes on along the minus strand of CM049428.1, from coordinate 524,941 downwards.
TTCAATCCAAAGAGCGGCCGACGAGGGGACGATGCAGCTCCTCGGTCATGCAAGCCACAAGACTATCTCCACGGATAGGGAGGTAGGATAGTGGGAACCATGAACGAGCAGCTGAACCACCCCTCCTAGCAAGACCTTTCATTGGAATGATTGGAGCTCCACCCCTAAACCGAAAAACACAGTAGCAACAACGAACATGAAGAACCAGAGAGAGATCTGTGAACCACAAACAGGAACTATGAGCGAAGGTCTTAAGCCAAGATGCATAAAAGTATGAGCAACAACTAAGAACAAGATGACAATAGGCTACACATCTTAGAGAGACAGGTGAAGAGATAGGGATGGAATCACCATCTACGAGATGGTGATGGAAGGAGAAAAGGAAGAAGCGATGGAGAGAACTATTCTACGGTGCTGCTGATGCGTGTTCTAGAGGATGGGGAAGGGGTGCTTTTATAGAAGGGTAAGAGTGGGGAGGCCTCCGGTTGGATGCTGTAATGTGTAATTGACTGCCGTTTATACAAAATTTCTTCCTTAATTACCTCCCACCGGTCTCCTTCCTTTTCTAATGGTGTGGTAGGGACGACTGTCTCCCAACGTATTTTGAGATGGGAAATAATTTACTCCGGTTAATGGGCGATCATCAATGGAATGGTCTAGACCAGACGTCGATTGGTTTGCCAAGAAAAAAATCAGATGTCGATTGATTTCCTGCCAAAGGTAGCCGTCGACTTGCCCGTTACGTTGACGTTGGTAGTGAGGTGGATGGATACCAATGGACGCTCCGTAAATGGTATTTTTCACAAACCAAATGTACTTCTTTTGTGAAAAGGATGGTATAAAACTGCACCGTATGGTAAATGCTGAACGTTCAGGTTTCGTTTTCCTTCTCGACAAAATGGTTACATATGGGGAGGGGCGTTTCGCCACCAAAGTATATGCTTCTGATCTTTAAATATATTTTAAACGTACTATACTATATAAATAGATAGCTAGAAAAAATACCCATAAATCTCAATATTAGTATGTGTGTTTAGAAGTTTCATGGAAAATGGCATTTATGTAATTCTTTCTTTGCACAACGTCACCTAGTTGCGACGAAGAGCTTCAAAAAAACTATGAGCGACGAAGGATGTGTATCGGACAACAAGGGCATCCAACAAGAGCTTGAGAGACCTTGTAACTGTGGAAGGTGATGGCTACTTCACTACTTATATCATCGCACACTACATAACCATGGTCGATGAGCATGATCATCAACCTGCAATCCCCCACTTTTATTTCATGAGACCTCTTGTTGATCCAGTTCATGCATCGGCCGAACTAGGAGATTTCCTTCAGATGCATCAGCAAATTCATGATAGGGATGTGCACCACGATGATCTAGTATAGTACTTGTAAATTCATGTAGTCAAATATTTGTTCCATTTTGTGCTATATGATTGGAATCTCTTGTATTCTTATTTTCAATAGTAGGTTTACTAACTTGGGTTATCATCGATTAAATTTGCACTACTGCCTTTACGTTTGTGTGAATTGATTTTATTGAGTAAGAAGTTGTTGAATATTGTATTTTGAATGGAAATTAGGATACAGATTAAACGGTAATTTGTCCTTGGAAAAGTTGTAATAATCCTCCTAGCATTTAGGTGAGAGAATAGAGGCGTCGACGAGCCAGAGGTAGGAGAAGGCCGACGGCTAGGGTTTTGGAGAAGCGGAAGTGTAGGATTTTGTGTTTTAGGCTAATACCATGTGAGAGAATACACTGCGCATGGGTAGTTGTATTGCTTGTCAATATATAGACAGATCTATAAACCCTAACCATAAATAAGTGATCACAATAATCGATTCTCCACAATTAGGTGGAAAGAGATATATAATCTAAAATTTTCGTCCATCCACGACACGTCCATTTCGTAGCTCATTGTCGTGCTAAGGCGAAATAAACAAACGAAAAGACCGATTTACGGATTGGGCAATGGTTTGTCTTAAAGCTACAATTTTTCATCTTTTTTTTTGTACATGCGGATCCTTCCGATGTAACCACAACGCACTAGTTTGAATCCGCCCGTCTTTAAAAAAAAAAGAGATCGACCACATTTGATTTCACTTTTTGTACATGACGGTGCTTCGGCGGTGACGGCTCCCAGATCACGTAACCCTGCAAGAGGTGGCGGTCCGGAGTATCGGGGGGAGGTGTGGAGGTTTGGGGGCGAAAGGACGACGAAGATGTATACAGAATGTAAGAAACAATTGCTGATATAGCTTCATCCTAGAGGTATAATCACATCACAATATGTATATATGCAGACTAGTATCGAAAGTTGGAACACATATGTCAACACCAGTGGCGGAGCCAGCAGGTTCACGTAGCCTGAGCAAATCTAGTCTACATAACAGTGGCCAATCGTTTACCCACCATGTATTAGCACTAGTTACCGTGCTTAACCTAATTATCAGTGTGGCTCCGCCCCTGCACAACACTAGCGCTACTCCACTCCAGTTGTAGTTGTAGGCAGTAGCATCTGTATCGCTCCCAGTAGATCTGGGTCCGTCGAGATGTTGACCGGTCGAAGAGTAGGACGGACCCGTGGGCCTGCGCTGCGCTGGTAGTGCGATGCTTGTCGGCCTCGGGAGCCGCGCGCGCGTCGTCCGTCTGGGTGTGGCAGACAGACAGAGAGAGAGACAGGTTGGCGGAGGGCGACGTGACTACTCCACCACCTCACGTTGCACTGCTCTCTAGTGTGTCTCGTAACTCGGGAAGCATTGAACCCATCCCTCCAACGCTCTCTCCCGCCCCGCCCCACATTGCCTTGCCTTCCGCACTCCACCAGCACCACACACAAATCAAATGAAAGATGCCTCCGCTCCACGTGCAGCATCCACCACCACTCCTCGTCGCCCAAAATGTTGTACCTTCTGGTGTTTTCTGGATAATAATACTGGAGTATGTATTTTCTGATGGCATCGTAACGATGGATACGAAATTGTATGTGTGTAACTCTCCACATGCTCTAAGTTTCCCCACGAAAGAAAACAATTGCCCTGCAAAATAATAAAAAGTTTGCTTCAAATTACTAATGCTGTGTTTGGATGCAGCTCCGAATTGAATTGGCAATGGAATACCAATTCAATGGAATGCCATATTTGTTGTTTGGATGCGCATGGTGTTTGTTTGCAGAATCAAAACAGCAATGGAATTCCAAAACCTGTTTGGATGCACATCGTGTGGAATTGAAGTATCGGGAGGCAGCAGTGTCGCCTTCGTCGGTGGCGTCGACCAGGGCGGACGGGGACGACGCGACCTAGGGCGGAGGTGGCCCTTGACGGCGCGACCTAGGACGGATGGAGACGGCGCGGCGGCGGGCCTAGACGGCGGCCGGCCAAATCGAGGGCGGACGGGGACGACGTGGTGGCGGGCCTAGACGACGGCGGCCGAACAAATCGAGGGCAGACGGGGACGGTGCAACGGCGGGCCTAGACGACGGCGGCCGAACAAATCGAGGGCAGACGGGGACGGTGCAACGGCGGGCCTAGACGACGGCGGCCGAACAAATCGAGGGCAGACGGGGACGGTGCAACGGCGGGCCTAGACGGCGGCCGAACAAATCGAGGGCAGACGGGGACGGTGCAACGGCGGGCCTAGACGACGGCGGCCGAACAAATCGAGGGCAGACGGGGACGGTGCAACGGCGGGCCTAGACGACGGCGGCCGAACAAATCGAGGGCAGACGGGGACGGTGCAACGGCGGGCCTAGACGACGGCGGCCAGGCAAATCGAGGGCGGACTGGGACAAGCAAGGGCGAGGCGGCGCTCGAGATGGTCGGCCTGAAGGAAATATGCCCTAGAGGCAAATAAATAAGTAGTATTTATTTCATTATCTAATAAGTTTATAATAGGTTTGTATATTATGCTAGAACTGTATTAATCGAAATTATTAATACACGTGTGATACATAGACAACCAGATCCCTAGTAAGACTCTATATGAACTAGTCCATTAGGCAACAGTTGATCGAGATTCCCGATCAAGGACAATGACGTGAGTTGACAATGGGGTCATCTTGTTAGTTGAATAAGATGATGGACATACGCAAAGTATTGCAATAAGATCGTATTACGATGTTTGTCATTTGCAATAGATGAGATTATGATAGCTTATTACTTAGACCGTGAGACCGTACTTATTGATTCTTCGTAGGGGTGCTTTGAGAGCATCAAACGTTGTGTCCTATATAGCATAACAATAACGGTGTCCATCTTGGGTACTCCGAAAGAGCATCGAGACGTAAGGATCAAGAGCGGGATTTGTCCATTCTTGTAATGGAAAGATACTGTGGCCCCACTCGGTGATATTGCATCTATATAACTGCGCAGCTTGTGACTAGGTCATGGAGATGTAATATCGCAGACGAGTTAATAACCTTCGTCGGTAACGAGATACAACAAAGACCCTGCGATTTCAGCTGGATCTGAATGACCGGGGGTTGTCGCTAAGCTCCGTATGTTTGTGAGTGCTCGGAGGTAACTCTTTTTGAGGAGCCTGGGCGATGTCGTCTCGCCCCTGCAGCCGCCGCGCCGCCTCCCCCTCTGCCGCCGGCGCACCACCCCTGGTGCCGGCGCCCCGCCTTCTTCCGCCCGACGCCCGTCGACGCAGATCATCGTCGACACCCCGGCGTCATCGTCTTCGTCATCGCGGCAAGTTCTCCGCGACCTCGAGGTCGGCTACGTACGACTTCATCGTCAACGCTTGTGCGGGAGCGTAATCCCCGCTATCGGTCTACATGGAGTTAATGTAACCCGTTCCGCCACCGTTATCACATGTACTAGATAGATAGATCCTGGCTAGTTAGGGTTTCGTATGTTAGAAAAATTATTGTTTTCTGCACCGTAACCCCTTTAGTGGTATCAGAGCCGATCTATGCGTAGTACTGCTGGTACGGTTAGAACTCATGTTGAATGAGGGCGTCTTTCTTATATTTGCTACCCTATAGCATGCACTTGCGATGCCTTCGGTATTGAGTTGATGAAGCGGCCCAGACCGACTTTACGCGTACGCTTACGCGAGACTGATTCCACTACTGACATACGGCTTGCACCGTATCTGTGGCTGGCGGGTGTCTGTTTCTCTCTCTCTAGTCGGCAAAGCATTTTCAATGGAGGTCCCGAAAGGGATGCTTAAACATGCAATTATATGATCGACGTTGTGGTACAAAATTCGTAGGTATGGAAGCGATTCTCTTACGAATAAGCCTATTTGCCACGTAAAACTTGCAAAACTAAATAAAGCTAGAGGCGTCTAACTTTGTTTTGCAGAGGCGTTATTTTATTTGACATGGTTACGGTAACTTTGTTCTGCACCGTAACCCCTTCACGGCTAGGGGCGTGGCGGCCGACGGCGGCGATGGAGAGGGTCGGGCAGGGGCGAGGCGTTTCTCTCCAATTCAGAGGCAATACAGAGGTCTAACCCTCTGAATTGGTAGACAGGTAAGCTAGCCGCGTGGGGGTGCCCTCGGAATTGGTTTGAAGATTACATGATCCAATGCCGAGCGCAACCAAACAACGGAATTCAGCTATTTGGACCTCAATTCCAATTCCGAGGCTCAATTCAGTGCAACCAAACAGAGCATAAGGACATCTCCTACGGGGCTGCTCAAATCCGGACCGATTTGGTCCGGGTTTTGTCCGTTTGAGCAGCCCCGGACACTGCGCGGACACGGGTCGAAACAGGTGCACCCTACGTGGTGCTCATTTCAGGCCGGACACCAGGCTAGATTGCGAAGGGGGGCAAAGTGGCCATTGTTTAACACTTAAAAAAAAGAAAAAAAAGAAACATAAAATAGCCACTGGATAAGCCAGTGGCGGCCGGTGGCCGGACTTCTACGCTGCACTACTTAAGGATGACGTAGTCCGGGTCCTGGACGAGGTGCGTGGGCAGCCCCTGGCGGCGCGGTGGAGTCTGGGGCTGCTCCGGCGGCAGCGGCGGCCCGTCCGCTTGCCCGGTCCACTGTCAGCGCATGCCAACTAGTGGCATGAACCAGTCCGGGACCTCGCCGCGGTCCTCTTCCTCCTCCTCCATCGCGTGCCACGCCTCCTGCCGCTCCATGTCCTGCTGCGCGGCGACGGCGGCCAGCGCGGCGTCGAGTGCCCTCTCCTCCTCCGCGGCGGCTTCTTCCGCCTCCCGCTTGGACTCCTCGATGGCTTGGGCGAGGGCCCTCTCCTCCTCCTCCGCGGAGGAGGCGGCGGCGGCGCGTACCTGTTGTCACCGTGAGGTGGGGAGGGCGGCGGGTACTGCGGTGGGCCGCTGGCGTGCCGCACCCCGAAGAAAGTGTCCCAGTTCGGCATGGAACCAAGTGTCCCAGTTCGAGCTGCTGGCGGCGTAGGCAGGGTCGTGGCGGAGGTCGTCCGGCAGCAGGTCGCGCCACCGGAGGATCTCCACCTCCCTCTCGAGTCCCCGCTTCGGGACGGGCTGCACCGGAATCCGCTCCGGATTCAGGTGCCACCCCTCGAAGAGGTGGACGTCCGGCCATGGTACTGGGATCGCGTTGTCCCAGTACCACTGGCACTTCCTCTTGTTGAGGTAAGGCCGGACGCGGCGTGGAGGTGCCGGAGGTGCGGCGACGCGCGGTGCGTCGCCGGGCGCGGGCGGTGACGGCAATGCCGGTGGCGCAGGAGACTGCGAGGAGCGGCGAGAGCTCCCCACCTCGTGGTCGTTGGCGCTCTTGCCGAGCCACCATCTCCCCTTCCCCATGGCGGCTAGGGCAGTGTGGCGGTGGCGGCTAGGTTAGTGTGGCGGTGGTTGCGTGGCGGTGTGGGGGACGGTGGGGAGCAGTATGGGGGATGGTGGGGGTGCCGGTCCCATTAAATAAGAACGGTGGGGGATGCCAATGGTCGACGGGTCACTGACCGGTGGGGCCGAGGAGTTTGACCGCCAAGAGGCGGGCGTCCGCGTGGTGTCCGCGGGCTTCTGCGTGGTGTCCGCGGCTGCTCAAATATAGACCAAATTTAGTTCAGGTTTAAACAGCCGCGGACACCACGCGGACAGATTCGAGAAATGAGCAGCCCCACAGGGACCTGGTTTCGTCAGGACCTGTTCAAATCCGGCGGAGCAATTAAGCAGCGCGGTAGGAGATGTCGAATCTGCATGCGATATTTGTTCAAATCGACGGTACAGCCAAAATAGGTTCCCGAGAAAGATCCGCTTTAAAGAACGCCAAGATCTGCGCCCCCCGCGTATGTACTGACTGGTGGGGTCACCCCGTCCCCGGTGTGGCATCGTCCCATCACGTCGTCATCGGTGCAGCGCGCACAGAGATCTAGACGTCCATGCATGCAGATGCAGCCATGGATCCCCTTCACGAAATTACTTCCACTGCCGCTGCTTCCTTCCCGAAACCTCCATCGACGACGACACGAGTTTACCCTTTTGACCCCGCAACAGTGCAAGCACTACTCCAGCTCCTCCAACCTCGGCCCAGTCCATCGGTGAGATCATCTTCTGTACTACTAGTACTGGAGGAGCACCACCGAGCTTAGGCTTGCTATTATACTTTTGAAAACTCTTTTTATCATCATCAGATGCAAAATACTACAGTAACCTTTTCTTGACGTGGAAGCGAGGGAGTAGCTAGCTAGGCTTTCTTTCGGTAGACGTTGTTGTTATCAGCCGGTCGACGATGATGCAAGCCCCTTTGACATTCACGGCGTTTCCATCGTACGTTCGACCGTGCCGTGCCCGGAATTGCGGCTGCTTTATCTACTTGCAAGTGGCGGTAAAATATTTAATTGTTTGGTAAAGATGTGGCGGTAATATGTCCCCATAATTTATAGTACAAGTACTGCCTACAATGTCAATCACGAGTTAACCATACACGTCCGTCACTCTCTCACCCGGCAGCTGGGTACAGTATCTTGGAAGCCATATCCTGCTCAACGAATTGAAGCTTCGAGTTGTTCAGTTTAGCTGGAGAATCGGAGATGTAAATGGTAAATTTCCGCACTAAATCTTAGTCCGCGTCATTTTGAGGATATGATGTGTTATGGACGGGGATATTGGAGCAGTGGATGCCCGACAAAATAGAATCGCATCCGATATAAAAAATAACATCATACGGATTGTTGGAAATTGTTTTGCAGATTACCTATGTTTATCAGACATGATTATGTCGTATTTATTTTTATATTTCTCATATGTGTATTTATTCAACTATCCGCTTCCGATCCGAGTTTGTTCCGTATCCGCTCCATATAATCGACATTCGAGTCCGTATCAAACCATTATCCGGCCTGATCCAAATTAATAGTAAAATTTTATCAGATATAAGAAAATAGTAATATCCAGACCGATCCGATCCGTTTATGTGCATATGGAGAACAGAGCACGAGAGTGGGATAATTAAAGAAAAAAATCATTTTACAAATTATGGCCAGAATCCGTGTGCTTTCAAAGTAAGAAGGCAAAAGAAAAATAAAGGAAGAAGGCAGAGCCCAGTAAGAATTCCACTGGTTGAAGCCCGTCCCTAGCAGGTCCACTGGTTATGTGCAATTCCCTGATACTATTTGAAGCCTGCTGGCCTATGAATGGGCTTCCATATGTTTCTTTGGCAAGAGGGTTCCTTCGGCCCTCCTCGCGTTGCAAGTTTTTTCGCAAGAAATTTGCTGAATTTAGCTTCAGGTTTGGTAAATTTCTAACGAGCTCACTCTCACTTGTTGCCTCATGCTCTGCTCATGGTTTCCCGGTATTTTCTCCCCGGGCACGTCTACCCAGTCCATTTCTGAACTCCAAACAACATGTGTAAATATTACCGAGGATCAACCCTCGTTCTATGTTTTTCCAGAAAGTCAAAATTATATTTTTTCTATCATATATGGTGGAATATGAAGATAAATTAAACATTGAGCTTTTAAGTACCGAACTAGCCTAATCGAGAACAAGACTCCTGCATTACTTGCTTCATATCAATCATGATTTATCATCAATTTAAAAAGCTAAATCGTTACCTTTATGTCCACCATCGCACATAGTTATCGGTGTCTCACACTATTGTTAAGGATCTACCGATGAAAGATTTCTAGACATAATAAGTGACACATACTTTCAGAGATATCCCATATCGAACTCACTATCATGTGTTTGATTACCGCAGTGCATAGTGTGCATCGTAATACCGTCATGTATGTAGAACAATCAAAACTAAACCTAAAAACTACTCCCGCCACTACAGACAAGGGGGCTTATCGACCACCGCCTCCCGCCCCTAGGGCGTCTGGCATCGCCGACAAGGAGATAGTACATGAGTGTCAGGAGCACAAAGGCGACTCACAGAGCAACTAGGGAGAGTGAGAGGAAAGGTTTTGGTCAAGACTCACTAAACATGGCTTTTAAGGAACACACTAGCCTAGTCATGAAATTAGGTCACGTTATCCTCAATTCTTACCAGTCATGATTTGATCATTCGAACAACTCAATCCTTGTCTTATGTCCATCACCAACATGATTTTCGGTTGCCATATTGATTGCAGATTATTGGACCCATTTAAGTGACATAATTCAGTGATACCCCAGATCCAACTCACCATCGTGATTCTCAATATTTGGAGTATGTATTACGTAATATGGGTAGACAAAGGTTGTAACGTAGTCCCGTTGAATGTGACGTATACATTTATATCAAAAGTCAAGCAATATAAAATCATTCGTTTTACACAATTAAATATATTTTGGTAGTATATGCATATAATGTTAGAATTGTTAATACTTTAAATATAAATTTTGATTGAACTTGACGTTGTTTTACTTTGAAAAATATATTTGCCATTTTTTTAGAAACGGAGCTAGTTTATATCACAGTGTGTGCCTCAACATGATAGCATAACAATAGCATATCTGATTATATATCAACAAAGCACATCCTCATATAAATTCAGATACTAACCCATGCACATTTGACATACTAGGAGTATCTTTTTCCGTTCCCCATGGACAATCTCACAAGCACCAAGTGTAGTGTAGGAACCGGATACGGTACTCTTTCCTCCTCCACCGTCCCACGATCTGTGCGCATACATACGTGCTCTCCATGGTGGATGCTCAGCTCACACACCGTCCTCTTCCCTTTTCCTTGGACGGGAAAGCATAACCCCGACCACACAATCTTCCCAAAACACGCAACGGAACATCACGTCTTCTGTAACCCACTCGCCCGCCCATGAAACTTTCTATAGCTAAAATATCATCATCTTTGCTTTGTGGATTGACTCCCGTTCAAAAATGGTTTTTTCGAACGTCGAGAACGGAAAGTTGTTTTTTCTCTTTCAACTTGTGAATGGAAAAGGAGTTTGCCGGTTTACCAAAACACGTGGACCTGAAATATCTACTACTCTCGAGAGGCAGGCAGACACATGCAGGTGGGGCCCCGGGAAGCGCCGACCCCACCGCACCCACGCGCCGACGTGCACACGCACCGCGTGGCACGCGGCGGTGACACGTCATCCGAGATCGCGTCAGTGGGTGGACCCGCGCAGCAATAACTGGGGAGCTGCTGTCGACTAGCGCCGGTGTCGTCCACTCGCTCGCACACTCCCTCCCCACTCCCGCCGTTTCCCTCTCGCCTCGCCTCGCGCGCCGCCGCCGGATCGTTAGATGCAGCCGCGCTGGAGGCCGGCGCCGTGAGCGAGGTGCGCCGGTGCTGATGATCGGGATGGGTCGACGAGGAGGCGGAGGCGGCCGCTGCTTCGCGGCCCTCGTGGCCGCCTTCGCAGCGTTGGCGGCGGTGGCGGGCGCCGCGTCCGAGGGCGACTCGCTCGCGGGCATCGCCGGTGGCGCCGCGGGGATCGACGCCGCGCCAGGTACGTGCCCGAGCGCTACCTCTCCCGCCGATCTGTATGTCCGTCTGTCCGTTTGATCGATGGGGCAGCGAGAGGGGGGATCGGGTCTGCGTGTCGTCAGCTCGATCCGTTCGCGCGCGCACTGTGATGGCCTCCGATACCGGTGGCCGTCACGCTCGCTCCTACTAGTTCGTTCCACGGCCCGCGCCGCGCTGTCGGCGGCGATCAGGACCGTTTTGTGACCTTGTCCCCGTCTGAAACGTCTGCGAAGTGAGTTTTTCGGTACACATACTACAAAAGTCCCGTCGGCGTCAGTAGCAACAGACGTCGGCTTCAGGCGATCTCGCCGCGATCAGGCGAGAATTCATCACGACATCACCCTCTCTTTTTTTTTTAGTTTTGCATACGCCCTGATGCTTGACTGTTTCAAGTAATTTATTCACGGCTGCTGCTGCTGGTAGATCTTCTGTGATACAGTAGTTGATTCCGATATTCTATCCCATTCTGGTGCCTCTGACGGGTGCTAATTTTAGCAACCAATACTTTAATCCTGCTGGCTGCTGCTGCTGCCTCGGTTAGAACCAGTCAACAACAACAGCTGTTTTTGCTGGTGTATACTTAGCAGTACTAGGATGGATCGATGTCGGTGCTCCTGCTGTCTGCTATGCTCTCCTCAGTCGCCTCGTTGACAAATTCCAAGGGAGCATCTCCTCCTAGGAAAGCACAACTGATTCTATGTGACTATTGTTTTGCACCGTCACAGTTTAATTAATCATGCATACGATCTAGGAAGGCACACTCTGGTGCTTTCCTTACTGCAGAAGCAATTGGTCCTTTTGATTTGACTTTCAGTCTTGTATTAGAAGCAGGTGGACCTTCGATTGTAGTTAGAGTCTACTAGTATATCAGCCATGCTGGTACAAAAAGAATGCAGTATTTTTGTGTCCTGGTACTTTAGACTTTGATTGTGGTTGGCTAGTTGCAGCCTTGTATTAGAAGCAGCCAAGCAGGTGGACCTTTGATTGTATTTGGAGTTTACTAGTATATCAGCCATGCTGGTACAAAAAGAATGCAATATTTTTGTGTCGTGGTATTTTTTTTAGAGAGTCCTGGTACTTTAGACTTTAATTGTAGTTGGATTTGTTTTAAAAAAGACTTTAATTGTAGTTGGCCGGTTGCAGTTTGCTTTTAGCCTTGTATTTTAAAAAAGACTTTAATTGTAGTTGGCCGGTTGCAGTTTGCTTTTAGCCTTGTATTTTAAAAAAGACTTTAATTGTAGTTGGCCGGTTGCAGTTTGCTTTTAGCCTTGTATTACGATCAGGTGGACCTTTGATTGTAGTTGCTAGTTTATGAGCCATGCTGGTACAAAAAGGTTGTACGTGTTTTTGTATCCTGGTACTCTAGACTTTGATTGTAGTTGGCTAGTTGCAGTTCACTAGTATATGAGTATATCAGGCATGCTGGTACTAATAAAATGTTGTATTTTGTGCAACCGTGTGTGGTGCTTTAGAGGTGAAGAGCTTGGGACCGCTGGCGAAGGGGCTGCTGAATGGAATGCCCGATGCGGCTGCAGGGCCGGCCGCTATGGGGCCCGTCTCCAAGTACCCGCTGGTTCTGGCGGAGGAGAGGACGAGGCGGCCGGATGTTCTCCACCATCTCAGGATGTATGGAGGTGGTTGGAACATCACCAGCAAGCACTATTGGGCGGTATGTGTCGTTGTTTCAACTCTAAAATACCTTTCTTTTTTAGGAAAAAAACTTTTAACCTTTTATGGGGATAAAGCTTTAAATTTTTTTGACACATCATTATTTGTGGGCATTGTCTATGTGGGTTGTTGAATCAGGATAGGTTGGATTAGTACAGTCTGTATGGCCACTAAAGATTCAACCTGCTCAATATTGAATACTGCTACTTCCAGGAATTTAGATGGTTAGAGTTAAATTAATCACCATGGTGATGGGGAAAGCTTTATTCCTTTCTTCCCGTGTGAGGAACCGCTTTGTGGGCTAGACCGTATTTCATCACTTTTTAGTCGGTTAATTGTATTTAGCTTTCACTTGATGAGTTAATTGGACAAAGTGTGCCCATATGTACCCAAGAGTGTACACAGCACTAGGAAAGCTTTACAGAACCATGTTGAATGATAGCTGACTTTGTTACACAAACTAAGAGCAAACCTTGGCTTCACAGTTATTGGACGGTGGCTTCAAATGTGCCTAGGCTTATATAGTTAGCTATGATGACGAGACCTGTTAGTGTGTCAAGTTTGCCCATCCTATTTCAGGTTTTATAGTAACTATGGTGCTGCCGTACTGCTACGTTTTCCCTGTTCTTTATTCCAATGATATGTTAACTGAATCAAGTATGCTTCAGTCTGTATCATTCACAGGAGTTGCTGGATTTCTTCTTGCCGTGCTGTGGTTTATTTCGTTCGGGATTGCTGCAGCTTCATTCTGCTTTTGTAAATCAAGAATGGGCAAAGGAAAGGTTTCTCATGCAGATGTAGCACGGCCTGTGTTGCTTGTGGTTGTTCTGCTTGCCTTAATGTAATACACTATGTCTCTTTACACTTTATTTGTTTTGTTGTTTGTTTATCCCTCTAGTACAAATATGATCCAACTTTTTTGTGAATCGCATGTACATAGACGTGTTTGAGTGTGCTTGTTCACTCATTTCAGTCCTTATGTAGTTTACATTATAATATCCAAAACATCTTATAATTCGAACTGAGGGAGTACTTGGGGATACCTTTTTTCTACACTTGAGCACTGCACATGGGTAACCTTGTCTGTAGGTTAAATCTTCTTACATAGGATAATTTCTTTTCTGTACTCAGTGAAAATAAGAATAGTTGTTAGGACTTACAAGTATGGGTTCAGTACTGTATTACCTTATGTGTGAATATGGTAGATGAAACAATAAAATATTATATGAGTGAATTCCACATAAAAGGTAAAAACAGACAAAACTTTTACTAAACGGGTAATCTGGATAAAATCTACTAAATGGGGTAGTATGTGTAAAAAATATGGAAGTATGGGGTAAAAACTGTAATTAACTCATGTTATATATGTGAAATCAAATTATATTTCTTATTGTCACAATACAAAACTCTGGTGATAAGCTTTTGCATTATGTTGCCTTGCAAGTTCTCAACGAGATAATGGGCCGATCCATAATGTGAACTGTTTAAAAATGTCAAACAGTATGTGATATTTTTCTTACCGTCCACTTGAATCTCATATGGGATCTAAGTAGCTTTGATATTTAGTTTAATTTAAAATGTGGGTAGAGGAATTGATATGGTATGCCCAAGTCCTTGCTCAATTTAACTTGTCAACCATTTGCTCTAATATCTTTTACATTTCTCTTGCGCCAACAGAGCTGGATGCATTGTTCTTTCGCTTGGGCAGAGTCAGTTCAACAAAGAAGCCACTAAGACTTTGGATTTTGTTGTCAACCAATCTGATTTCACTATCCAGACACTGAGGAATGTCACAGATTACTTGTCGTTTGCAGTGACGATTAATGTGGCAGCACTCTATCTTCCATCAGATGTTCAGGATCAAATTAACAATTTGAAGGTGGACTTAAATAAAGCATCTGACACAATATCTCTGAAGACAACAGAAAATTACAAAAGGATCAGAAAAGCTCTGCATAATGTGTATGTTTAGATTCTTTCCTTGTCATTTTTTACCTTCAGAATCGCATTGAGTAGTGTGGATGTGACTATACATATCAGTACGCTTAAATCATCCTAGAAAGTAACACCATTACATTGGTGAGATGCGTCATCACATGGCAAAATGACGTATTTCTCATGATATGCTTCCAGTTGAGAAATGAAATTCTTATTTTACTACAGGTCTGTTGCATTGATCTGCATAGCAGTGTTGATGCCTGTTCTTGCAGTCCTTGGATATGGTATGTAGTCAACTGTCTTAAATGAATCTACGTTTGTTTTTCTCTCTATGTTTTCGTTATTTTCTACGGGTGTGTTACTACTCAGTTCTGAACTCGCTTGTTTCTCTCGTATGCAGTGCTAGAGTTATACGGACCAAGATACACAATTTACTCGTAAGCTTACTGATCTTGTTACCAGATATTATGAATTGAACTGGGCATGTTCTGCATGATTTTGACACCTTTGTACTTAAACTTTGCAGATTTGCTACCTTATGCTGGATCATAGTGTCAGCTGTCTTCATTCTTATAGGGATTCTCTTGATAGTAAGCAGGTATTGCTTTAAATACTGTTTTCTTATTCTGTGCTGAATTATGCTTAGTAGTGATAAGACTTCAGTGCCCACTAGGCTGCTAACCAGCATGACCTTATAGTTGAACCTCAGTTCCTTTTTTTTTGGTTAACGCAACCACGAAAGCAGATTGAAACATCTATATAGGACTCAAGTATGCTCTGTTTATTAATGTTACTAATTTAATACCATGGTGTGTGTGTCGATCGCTTTCCCTACCAAACTTGCTAGCTGCTATATTGTTATAAGGAGGATACAATCTACTGTCTAGTATTAATAACTGCATGATGTCTGCTTCTGTTACAGTGCTGTGAAGGACACATGCCAAGCAATGGACGAGTGGGCACAACATCCTCGAGCGGAAACCGCTCTCAGCAACATTCTTCCATGCGTGGATGAGAGCACAACCAATCGAACCCTGTACCAGAGTAAAGACGTCGTTGTGCAACTTGTGAGCTTAGTTAATAGAGCTATATCTGGTCTCTCAAACCGAAAGCCGTATCACTTGCATCCTGGGCAGTTGATGCCTTACCTGTGTTCTCCCTACGATAAAAAACTGAATGATCGACAGTGCTTATCTAGGGAGGTGACATTTGACAATGCAACAACAGTAAGTATTGCTGTTCTTCTGTTACTTAATATATTGTCAACATCTCCCAGCATAATGCCTTGCACAACCTAATATTCTTATTCACTTCCATTTACTCAATGAAGTAAACTGTACAGATTTTATTACAGAAAAATAATTTCTACATACCTTTCAGGCATGGCAGGGCTACACATGCAACGCACCCGATGCAGACGCGTGCTCTGGCCCGATGACGGTGACCCCGGAGGTCTACGGCCAGCTAGTCTCGGCCGCGAACGCGAGCTACGCGCTGCACCACTACGCCCCACTGATGCTCAACTTCCAGGACTGCAAGTTTGTCCGCGACACATTTAGCTCCATCGCCTCACAGTACTGCCCGCCACTCGAGCGCGACCTCAGGCTCATCTCCGCTGGCCTGGCCCTCCTTGCCGCCGGGTTCGTCCTCAGCCTGCTCCTATTGCTCTTCGTGGACCACCCCCGCAACTGGGAGGAGGTGTCCGAGCCGCCGCCACTATCGGGGTTCAGGGTCACGCCTGTCGACTGCTCCCCTTGACGGACAAGGGATGCACAAGTTTCTGAGGTCATGGAAACCAATATAGCAAACTAGTTAGGAAAAGGGAGAGGGCCTGAGCACCCCATTTTGCAGTGGTGAGTTGGGTGCATCGTGTGCTTTCTTCCATGGTAATATGTAATATATATGCTGTCATGCTGTCGTCCAGTAGATATATTGTCTTTACAAACGGTGGTCAGATCAGTTGGGGCCAAAGCCCCATTATGCTAGTATATGAAGTTTTACCTTTTGGAAGTTCAGCTCTTGCATATTGCTCTGTCTGTCTGCAAAGTTCATCAGTTGGGGCCAACCGGTTAAAGGGCAATTAGTCTTTGAAGTAATTTGGAAGCAGTTTTCATTTAATTCAAGATTTTCTTTTTAGCCATGCCTGCACTCCGTAAGGAATACAAGGACAACGGCAGGCTTTCGGTCGTCTCTGTTTTCCAATGTGGCGCACAGACTTTCCATACAGCCCAATTAAAGGCCCAAGTAGCAACCCATTCAACGTCGGTTTTAGTTTATCTTTCCCGATGGAATCGTTTTCTGAAGGAGAAAAAATTTATAGTTGGAGATGGGAGGTATCGATCCCCCTTCCTCTATTATGCATTAATTAGCGCTCTACCATTTGAGCTACATCCCCATTTACTATCAGTTAATTAACTTGAGAAATTAATAGTCATTAACCGTGATTAAGAATGAACCAAACAGTAAATCACACGTTCAAGCACTAACTTGTACTTTGAAGTACCTTATGTTTCTTGCACTGAGAAACAAATCTCATGCTTGATTTGTTTTAGCACGGCCATAGAATTGAGGATACGTGGTTGGTTTTGAGACAAAAACAATACATTTGCACCCACACAAAAAAACACAATATATTTGCCATTGCTCTTAATAATTCAGGGACGAACACAAAATCAATAATGTAATTATTCCAAATGATACAAAATCTGCTCAATTCCGTAGAGAAGGAGTACAAAACGTGCACTGGCACCCTCCGGAAACACACTCGCCCACCGCACCCGGGCCGATGTTTCCTTGACAGTCGTGGAAACATGCCTTGGGCGCGCATGGACCAGGGGCGACCGGTAACTGCTTGCAGTTGTAGGGGATCAAAGAGTCGGTACCAGCAGCGGCCACCACGGTCGCCACATCTATGTTTGAACAAAATCCACCGACACCAAGAAAATCTTGAAGTTTAGTACAAGATTATAGATGATTTGCAATAAAAAATAGAACCTTGATCCTAGGAAGAACATATGCTGATTGTACGTACCAGAGGACACCATGGCCACCATGGCAAGCGCGAGGAGTAGTGTCTTGGAGAATGGCTTCATCTTTGGGGTGGCCTTGAGCGGTCTCTGTTTCGGAGAGGTTATGATAATCTTGAGGTTATGCAAATGATGTTGCAGGCAGGCTGCTCAGGAGGAGGGCTCGACATGAGTTTTATAGGGGATTTATTTATTGGAAAACGTTCTCGAAAATTAATGTCGGCCTAGCTAGATTATAGGGCATTTGATACGATGGCGTGGTTTCTTGCCCAATCGCCTGCTGGGTTTATTGGTTGAGTAATCAAACCCCATATAATAAATGTGGTTTAATTTCTTCATGAAATCATTCTTACCGCATCACTCCTCCAAATTTAGAGACCGAGAACTTACAAAAAAATAAATTAGAGACCGAGTTAATTTTTCCTTGGTATTTACAGTTTTCGTATTTCAGCCTTCCAAACCCTATCGATCATTTCCGTTCATAAGATAACTGCAAAAATTACAAAAATATGCATATAAAATCCATTTTACGGTAACCTAATTATATAGCCCATGTATTTTCTCTGTTTTAAATTAGACACTGATGTCATGTCCTTGGTAAATGAAAGTAATCTAATTTAGAACAGAGTCACTAGCAATTTTTTCTTCTTAATTAGTAGATTTGGGCAAAACTTTGCTCCCGTTTAAAACAAACATATGTAGCAAGTTAGTAACTACTCCCACTAAATCTGAGTCAATTAATTCAGAACGAAGGGAGTAGATAGCTACCAAAAATCAGAGAGGAGTTTTATTGCCATTTGTGCAAATGAGATGTTATAATCGGAGGGAGTACAAAATGGTAGTCAAATCAGTTGGGGTCAACCGGTAAAACAGATTAACTACTCTTCACATTAATTTGAAAGCAATATTATTTTTTAAAAGATAACCATCTTGTATTAGGGTTAAAAAAAATTAAAACCACTCATATATTAAACTAGCTAGCCGACTCATTAAAAAACCTCCGTTAATACAAAAACAAACATAAAGACACCGCAGGCTTTTGTTCCTTTTTGTTTTCCAATGTGGCCTAGAATTTACATACAGCCCAAGTAGCAGCCCATGCAGTGTTGGTGTTATTTTTACTTTCCTGATGGTATCGTTTTCTGTAGGACAGTATATGAAGTTCTGCCTTCCGGAAGTCCAGCTCTTGCTTATTGGCTATGTCTGTTTGTCTGCAAAGTTCACATAGTTTGTTCAAACAGTGGTCAAATCAGTTGGGGTCAACAAGTTAAACAGTGTATTTACTTTTTGCAGTTTTAATTTTTTGTATGATAACCATCAAATTTCTTCGTTTTTTTATGGGAACCATCAGGTTTCTTCGTGATGCATGCACTCCATAAGGAATGTGGAAACAAACACAAGGACACCGGCAGGCTTTCGTTCTTCTTTGTGTTTTCAATGTGGCCCATAATTTCCATACAGTCCAAGTAGCCGCCTATGCAACGTTCGTGTTAGTTTATCTTTCCTGATGGTATCGTTTTCTGAAGGAGAAAAAAAATATAATTGGAGATGGGAGGTATCGATCCCCTTCCTCTATTATGCATTAATTAGCGCTCTACTACCATTTGAGCTACATCCCCATTTACTACCACATGTTTAACTTGATAAATAAATATTAATTAAGAATAGATCAAAACGGTAAATCACACATTCAAACACAATTTAGGATAAAAACTTATCATGGGCTCACGTTTCTTGCCTGTTTAATTTACTCGGGAATTAATCAAATCTCATGTGTGTATTTGTTTGAGCAATGCTACACCTAAGGACGGAGTTTTCGGACAGCCCGTAGGTGTAGTTTTATTGTATCTGTGTTAACACCGTTGTATAATTTAGGATACGTTTGATTTTGAGACATGACTAGGAGTGTTATGAAGTGTACAAGAATGTTGACGATTCCAGACATGAGAAGAAAACAGTAGCCCTAGACACGACTGCTCGTACAAATGGCATCTTCATTTTCTAGGTTGTTTTTTCAATGGAGCCTGTTTGATGAATTTGTGTACCCAAAATTGTAATGAAAATATATTTCGATAAAATTATTCTGGTATAATTTCATGCGGTTGAAAGGTGGTTTGTCGCAATTTGTGAGGCGACGTGCAAGATTAAGATGTACTACACTGTATTTCAAAAAACAAGAGTACTAGACTGGATCTAACGTGTCGGCGTAATCATATTCAATCCTTTTCAGGGAATATAATTCCTTTTTATTACCGTTTTATAAAACAAAATCAAGGGTAAACTATCAGAGTGAATCAGACGGTAAGCAACGACAACGATAAGCATGGCAGTACCTAGTTACCGGTCTTAACTGTGTTATTGCTCTTAATAATTCAGGTACCAACAAAAAATGAATATTGTCATTATTCCTAAGACAAAATTTTCTCAATTCCGTAGAGACGGAGTACAGTACGTGCACTGGCACCCTCCGGAAACACACTCGCCCACCGCACCGAGGCCGATGTTTGTTTGACAGTCGTGAAAACATGCCTTGGGCGAGCATGGCCCATGGGCGACCGGCATCTGCTTGCAGTCAAAGGGGATCAACGAGTCACCACCGTCAGCGGCAACCTTGATGATCGCCACATCTATGTTTGAAGAAATTCCATAAAAAACTAGATCTTTGATTGTAGGAAGAACATATAATACCGATTGTACGTACCGGAGGACACCATGGCCACCATGGCAAGGACGAGGAGCACTGTCTTGGAGAATGGCGTCATCTTGGAGAGGGCTACTAGGTCTAGGTGCTTGTTTGTGGAGAGGTTATGATAATCTTGAGGTTATGCAAATGATGCTGCAGGCAGGATGCTCAGCGAGGAGGGCTTGACGTGAGTTTTATAGGGGATGCATTTATTGGGAAATCGATATTGAAAATTAATGTCGGACGAGATTATAGGGATTTGATACGATGCTGGGTTTTATTGGGAGGGTAATCAAATCTCATGTAATAAATGTGGCGTAATTTCTGCACGAAATCATTCATACCGCATCACTCCTCCAAATTAAGAGACCGAGTTAATTTTGCCTTGGAATATGCGGATTTCGTCTTTATTCAGCCTCCCAAACCCGATCGATCATTTCCGTTAATAAGACAATTTCAACAATTACGAAAGAATTTCCATTAGATAGGAGAGATATTTATTTCCTCCGTTCCACATTAGAAATAAGGCCCTGGCAATTAAACGTCTTGAATCACTCAATTTTGCATGCACACATGACATCTAGAGAAACTGCCCAACCAACGGGATTAAGTCATGCATGCATTGGTCAAGCGAGGGATAAAAGCGAGCCATATATTATAGCCCTAATTAACAGCGCCTCTTAATTGCCAGGGCCTTATTTCTGTGGAGTACTAAGACTAGTCATAGTGGGTAGTATCATATTGTTACTACCTCCATTACGGGAAGTAACATATCTATGGTATCATATAGTGTTATATTAATTAGGTTGTAGACTCAACTTGTCTCGAAATGCGGTATGTTACGGTATCAACTATGATACCATTATACTCTCTTTCATCATTAATTGCAGTGCCACATCATCTTTTTGCATACGTGTCATGCATTATACTAGCTATGTTACTCCCACTATGACTAGTCTAACAATATTTTGGTTAGAGGCTTTATACACCTAAATGGAGGGAGTAAATGGAAGTAATTTAATTGGGAGTGCTTATGTCTCACGCGCCTGATTTTTTTTGAAGTCTCTATCGATTCAGAAAAGTGCAACTGCAATTTTTTAAAATATATACAACTGAAACGAGTTGAATTTTTCTTAAAAAAAATGTAATTACATATTTTTATGGGCAACTGAGACTTAAGAAAATCTCAGACAACTGAAAATTAGCAAGATTGGGGCAAACTTTTTCTCCCGTTAAAAAAACATATGTAGCAAGCTAGTAACTAGATAGTTGCCAAAAAATAACAATATGTAATATTGGTAGTGATCATTAAAAATTATTTACTGTCAAGAAATACAAATATGAAGGAGGCTTTTTTGCTAATAAACATTTTTCCACCTATACATAAATAAATGAATGTTTAGAAATCAGTTGTAGTTTTGTCTACAAATTAATCCACTCACACGAGTTTTGTTGCCTGATTAAACTACAAATTAATACAAAAAATAAACATCATCATATTGTTCTGTAAAAATGTTTTCATAATATAAATGGCGTAGCTCTCTACAAATATAATGTGCATGTATGAATTTCGGAGCTTTATACCAAGATATGATTAAAAAATAAGTAATGGAGCTAATTCTTGATAGAACGTATTTCAGCCCGGAGCCGGTATAACGGCGTAACCCTTAAACAATTAAGGTGACTTGGAAATCGACCGGTTATCCTTCATATGTACGGTTCGAGAGGACATTTTATGTTAGCTACCCAAATCCTCTAGGGCTAGTACATCGAGGTGACCTCGTCTGACGAGGAGTGAGTTCTTGGAGGCTCCCCTATGAATGCAGGACGGTGAGGTCCCGAAGCCCCATTGCCTAGGGTTAAGATTAGATTTAAGGTTATGGGGTATCCCGTATCCAGATCTAGATCTTAGTTAAAAGAAAATGTAAATTATGTTTGTTTCATCTCACATGTAAATATATGAGAATGAACTGAAGATGTTTGCTTTCCTGAAATTTGTTTTCAAATTTACGGAACACATTACATGATTTGTTCCACCACGTGACTTTGTACCCTTCAAACTGGATGTGAGGGCTTATACATATTTTAATATTTTTCTGTGTAAAGATGCCCATCTTAAGGAGTACTTGTTTTAATCTTTCCTTATGCGAGGGATTTTTTTTTTGGATTGTCCGCTTCGTTCCAGTTCGTCTTTGTTTTCCAACAGACTCCCAAGCCCAATTGCCGGACCGAGCTACTAGGCAAATAGAAGCCCATGAAGCGTCGGTGTTAAGTTTTTCTTTCTTCCTGGTCTCGTTTGTTACCCCTAAAAATATGCTGATCTAGCTTCGACGGGAGAAAAAAAAAGGCGATCGGTAACGAAAAATTAAAATTATAATTGGAGATGGGAGGTATCGACACCCCTGCCTCTATTATGCATTAATTAGCGCTCGACCATTTGAGCTACATCCCTATTTGCTATTAGTTCATTAACTTGAGAAATTAATAGTGATTAACCGTGATTAAGAAAAGCACAATTTAGGATAGAAAGTCATCGTGTGACTCCCCCGACGAAAAACAATAACTTCTACTTTGAAGTAGTACCTTCTGTTTCTTGCCCGAGAAGCTAATCTCATTCTTGTATTTGTTTTAGCACTGGCTATACAATTGAGAATACGTGTTGATTTTGAGACGAAAACAATATATTGCCATTGCTCTTAATAATTCAGGGACGAACGAACACAATCAAATTTTCATTATTTCTAAAAATACAAAAAATTCTCAGTTCCGTTGAGACGGAGTACAGAACGTGCATGGCACCCTCCGGAAACACACTCGCCCACCGCATCGGGGCCGATGTTGGCTTGACATTCATGAAAACATGCCTTGGGAGAGTGCATGGCCCAGGGGCGACCGGCAACTGCCTGTAGTTGTAGGGAATCAACGATTCGCCATCATCAGCGGCCACCCGAACATATGCCGGTTGATTGTACGTACCAGAGGACACCATGGCAAGAGCAAGGACAAGGAGTAGTGTCTTGGAGAATGGCTTCATCTTGGAGAGGGCTAGTAAGTGTATATTTGCGGAGAGCTTGTGGTAATCTTGAGGTTATGCAAATGATGCTGCAGGCAGGCTGCTCAGGGAGGAGGGCTACATTCGCATCAGCAATTTGAGAACTACATTGGCATCATTAATTTGAGCAACAGTAATTAACCATGATTAAGAATGAACCCAACAATATATTCTCCCTTCCGACACGATTTGCATTAATAACCATCATGGAGTTACGTCTACAAACATTAACATATAGACTTTAACGTCCCTTCCTTTTTCTGGGTTTATTTATGTTTGTAATCGTTTTAACATGACCATCGTGTTCAGGATATATGTTGATTTTGAGACATGATGAGTAATGGAGTGGAGATTTTTGACTCCCGAGCTCCCTCCTATTTTAAAATTTTCAAAATCATATTTATAAGTTTTTTAAAATATAAAATATATCTGGTTGTAGCAAATAATATATTCCACGCACGTGAAAATATCAACTTCAAATACGTTGGATTTTGAGCTACACAAAAATAAAAGTGTGAAAAATTGTGTATGCATATTTTAAATATCTAAGTTTTATCATATTTGTTATTTCTGTGTAGCTCAAAATTTCACGTTTGTGAGACATATAATTGGTTACATCTGTATTGTTTTTCAGATTTTTTTTTAAAACTCAAATATGATTTGTGAATTTTTAAAATAGGCGGGACAGTGAAGCTGAGGATTAATGAACATTTCGCACAAAGACTTCCTGGATACACTCCGAAACTACAAAAGAAAACATGACAAACTAAATGCTTACAAGAACAAGCTAAAACGTTTTGCAGCAGAGAAAAATAAGCTTATCTCGTCGCTTAGGAACATTTTAATCGGGACCATAGCTTTGCAGGAATTCAAGGGGGCAGAAGAACCAACTCTTACACTTTACTTCAGCTTCAAGTGAAACCATCTTTTACCATTTTCACCCCAGCATGGTGCCCGAAAGCATCTGCACGAAAAAGATGGCCACCACACCGAAGTAAGTTTTGACAGCCTTACGTTGCAAGATTACATTTTCTCTTATGCATTTTATAACACACAAGTGGTTGTCACATCATTGATTGCACTGGATAGCATGCACTAAGAAAGAACATTCGAACTGTCGTAATTCATCTACCATTTTTAGAAACAAATCGAAACCTATATTGACTCGATGGGATGATCCCGCCTTTAGCGTCATGCAGCAGCATCAGGAGTTGGCACCAACTTTGTCGAGGAAAACAAGGTGCCTGACTGCATATATAGACCCATGCAATGCATAGTAGTAGATGAATCATGATAACTCTTGGTGTTTTCGTATGGATCGATGTATTTGGGGGTTAGCTTGTACATACCGTATGTTCCCCATTACTAGAGATCGGGCGTGGATATGGTACTTGATTCCACGTGCCACACTGCACCCTTCACCACCCTGACCATCATTTCTACATTTGATACGCCCTTGTGCTAAACATTGTTTTTTTGACCAAATGATCCAAAAATTAGTTCCTACATGTGAGGGACTCGTGGCATTTTCCATAGAAGGTTTATACTCGCTACTCGGGTCCCTCTAGCCTCTAGGATATAACTTAGTATGCATTTTGATCGAAGGATCATCTTGGCTAGCATTCATAATATACTAGAGCAAACCATAATTTATTTATGTCTTCCCTCTCTGATAGCTTGTCCAAGTGCGACATGTATGAGAGTATCAGGTTTTGCCTAGTGCGAGAAACCACAAAGATGGTCATCGAGCATGTCTTTCCACGACGGGCCACTGACTCAGTTTTCAAATTTTTGTCTTTCCTACAGGAGTGACATCAGTTGTCTAGACAGCGGGACAGGGAGTGGCTGAATGACATACTTGAGAATTTTCTGAAGGCGGCTCGCCTATTATCTTCGCCTACCAGCCGTTGAGCTCTCTACTTGGTAGAGTTTGTATCAAGATTTGTAGTGGTAGCTTTGGGAATCTCTGTGTTGTGGCTCTAGCAAAACCTCTTTTTTACCGTGTTTAGAACATGTTTTATGTGTGATGTAAACTGTGAATGGTTGTTTTATTTATAAAACGGGCCTAAAGTCTGTTTTGAGAAACCATAAAGATAGAGCCCTCGTCACTGGCAAGCCATTTTTAGGCCCATAAAGTAGATATATAGCTTGTACTTCTCGGGCTGGCGGCACATGGCCTCGAGGGACTTTGCTCTTATTTTTCTTTTTAAGCATATTTGAGTAAAACATCTTATATTATGGAACAAAGGGAGTACATCACACACGAGAGGAAATTAAGAATATCCACATCTCCTCCTCGTGACATTGTCGTAGACGGAGGTGAAGTGGGAGAAGGAAGGGGAAGGAGAGTGATTGCTTTGGAGGATGGCAACCTGAATTTATTTTCTTTATGTGTTGTAAGCTTTATTGGTTGAAAAGTTAGACATTAATTTCTCTAAAGATGATTGTGAACGTATGTACCCAATTGGTCGACGGGAGGGAGCAACAAATACCCCCTACATGGATCAAAGTGTGGTCTTTGGATTGACCCTCCTCCGTGTTGGTTGTATTCTTTTTTTTTCAAACTCTTTTTTGTTTATCATAAGTATTTTGTGTGGGTCGTGTATTTGAAAAACACGCTGGGGTGTGTCGCCTTGATGCTACGACACACTGAATAAAATTCCCTTTATCCACAAAGACGAGCTTTAGTTGGACTCAAATTAGTACCTTGGAACGATTTCGTACTAGGATACCAAATTAAATCTTGACTAAAAAAGAAACAAACAAAGGCTGCATAAAAAAGTGTAACATATTCTTCTTTTTTTGGGGTAAAAAAAAAGAATCTGTTACACCTTTTAAAAACCCCACATTTTTTCATCCAAATAAACTACATACACTGGGGACACATTCCTTGCTTTCGTAATATTCACATCAACAAAAAGAATCGATGGATGCAATGGGTGTGTTCGTTGTGACTTCAGATGCAAAGGCAGTTCGCGCTAGTACTCACTACAGGCGCGTTTGTTATGAATAAGACCATAGGACAAGATATAGGTCAACAAGAACAGATCACGCACACCAAACCAACTATGTTCCGTCTGCATGATTCCTCTGGAAGCTTGCATGCAGTGAGAGTGTGAGCTAGAATGATCACTTAATTAGTCTCCGGGGTTCACCAACTCAACTCCAACCAAAGTACGCTGACTTGTGCAACAAATCAATTTAGGACATTAATAAGCCCTCATCTTGGGTCATCATATCTCCCATTGACCAAA
This sequence comes from Poa annua, assembly GCA_026929855.1. Lineage (NCBI taxonomy): Eukaryota > Viridiplantae > Streptophyta > Magnoliopsida > Poales > Poaceae > Poa > Poa annua. Next base: position 498,455 of record CM049428.1, on the reverse strand, counting down.
TTAGTACTGAAAAGATTGTGTTTTTTTCACATTTCTAACCAAACACTAATAGGCATCCTTTTGCGTCATCTCCATTGACAGAATCAGTACAGAAATACTTATGGTTTGTCTCATTTCAGGCCAAACCCCTGATATAGGGAGTTGGTGATGGATCTGACAACTCGGGCACCTTTTTCTTGTTTGTTTAACAGTGTTTTTCCCAGGATAGCTAGGTATAGGCCAGGCATGGATGATTAGTGAATTGTCACTTCAGACATGTGGAGGCTGGTCGTCAGATTATCTCAGCTCATGTGCAAGTTGTCGAGTTGCTATACGTTGGTGAGAAATACTCGCCAAGGTAGAGAAAGGCGCTTGATGTTTGCTACTACTCTTTAATTGGACTGCAAAATGGTGCTAGCGTCTAAGTCATTTTAGGGACATTGGTCTGGTTGAACCAACCCCAACTACAGGATAACGACAAGTGTTAATGATACGATTATGCCCGAGATCTTAACATGGAATGTGTGTAGACCAAGGGTCAAGATAAATTGGGTGTTGAAATCGAACAAATGTCTTCTTACCAAATGACTTCACTGCTTTGCCGAGTTTGTATTTTTCGTTTATAGAACAGGTCACTCTTCCCACCCCCGAGGAATATCGCTCCACCATCCTCTACCATCTAAGGGGTAATACCAATAAAACTTTCACTAAATCGGTAGTCCAGATATGAAAGATAATAAATGAAATTCATTTCAAAAGAATATGAATATAGGGGGTAAAACATGAATTCAGTAACATATATCATGTGCAGACTAAATATCTGGTGACATGCGTATGCAAGATATTGAACCAAAGAACAAATATCCTCTTAGCAAGTGGCTTTATTATTTCCCATGTTCACACATCATAATTTTGAGGTGCATAATTTGTATTTTGTTTAGAGTAAAAGGCCAACCATACTCACCGTAAAAATATCTTATACGACCCAACTAGGAGTGACCCATCGGTGGACCTTATTCACCACCATACGATTTGTTTAAGGGGAAATGCCGGTGGGATTTGATTAACATGAATGCCACGCGTCAGATGATGGGCTTGGTCCACCGTTGGGTTGTACCATCCTAGGTCGTATAAGATTTTTCTTGAGACCACCTACGATAAAAATGCTCTATCACAAACTCGCCAAGATTGTTTCATGTCTTGTTGAGCGGACGCACCACGTGGCGATTAGTTAAGCCTTTCAGGTGTCCGCGCCAAGATCGAGGGGCCTTTTTTAGTGATTCTGAGCGGTCTTGTCCGAATTTGATAAAACTGTCACTTGGAAATGGTTGGCGATGGATCCAACAAGTCACACATTATGTACTTTGACGAAATTGTGCCAACATTTCAGACCAAAATTTCCGAGAAGGAGTTGGTGATGGAGTTGACAAGTGGGACCCCTTTTCTGTTTTACCCAAATATATAGGAATGGCATAAATGGATCGAATTGTCGCTTGAGACATGTACCGGGCACATGCAATCTGTTATTTACTCCGCCTTATTTCGAATAATTTTGTTCTCAAGCATGTTTTCTTAACTTAATCTCAGGTTCTCAGTACTGAAACCCAAGTTACTAAAGCTCAGTAAAGAATTCGGTGCGAAAAGAAAATGGGCGTCGTGGCCGTGGTAGTGGCGGGAAACGTGTGCATGCCGTTAGTTGAGCCTACTGGCTACTCGCATCCTAGGTAGGCTGAGGGGCAACATCCCCCATTTCGCTCGTGCAGCTAGTGGCGGGCCACCTACGAGGGAATCCGCGGCAAGTCTTTGAGATAACTAATGACGCGATTAGCATGCTGTAAAAAACAAGCTAATGGCGCAGTTAGGAAGCTAATAAGCAGGTTACTGCATCCCAGCCGTAACTGAGGATTTCAGTCAGGGCTTTCCTGGTTCCAAAGTTGTGGTTTAGCAAGTGTCAGCATTCTCTGAAGAAGCTTTCGTCAGTGTCTACGGTTGACCCTATATGTTTATTACTCCCAACCATTCCAGTTTCTGAATCTGCACCAATTCACACAAAATTCTAACCAAAAGGGAGAAAAAATAATAGTAAAGAAACAAAAAAAGGTGGCTCCTAAAAGAAGGGAGAAGAAGCCTTTGGGAAAGTGAGAAGGAATCAGTGAAGCTGTTGTGAAGTGGGGTTGATAGATGATAGTATCTGCATCGCTGATAGCCTGATACTCATTCCCTCCTCTTCTCCTCTGCTTGCCTCTCTTCTAATTTAAATCCCAGGGAAGCAAAGCAAAGCAAGGGGAGCTGCAGGGAAGGTGGTGATCACTGCAGAGTGTTTCGATTGCGTTCTTCTTCTTCCCTTGGGCTGGCCGGCTAGCTTGGCCTCCATTCTTTTCTTACATCTCCCTCCACTCCACTCCATCTCTTGCTTCCCAGCTTATTAGCCCCTCCCGTTGCCTTAACCACGCCCCAAATCCACCCTTCAAAGCTTTCCTCCTCCGGGAGTTCTTGATTACTTCCGCAAGGTAAAGATTTCTTGCCTCCTTTTCATCATCTTGATTTTGCTGCTCACTTTTAAGCCATCGGATTGTTGAAATCCGAAACCGCTCTTCCTCTGAATTTCTGTTTCCTCGGTCTCTTCTCTTCTACTGGGTGAGTTTCTTGTGTGATGAATGTTTAATGTGTTGTGTATGTATGCGACAGTTACCTTTTTTTTCTTTTCCCCTTGAGAAAGTTCAGAGATTTTGGCCTGTTCTTGCCGCGCTTTCATCCTTTTTTCTGCACCAGCTGTTTCAGATTAACAAAATTAAAACATTGGCGTTCCATCCCCGTCCCTTGCGGTTATCAATTGCTACTGCTAGCAAAGCGGTTGGCGCCTGTAGATTCAGTGTCAAACAACAACAAAAAAGCAGTTGCATCCTCGCATTGCGCATTGCACACACGCCCCGATGCAACTGCAGTCTGCACCTGCTGCGCGCCATGGATGATCGTCGACCTCGTGCTTGCAGGAGGATCCATGGGTGACCACCTCGCGCTGCTCGTGGACCGGCTGCTCACGGAGGCCACGCTGGAGGCGGCCATCGGGGCCAGGACGAAGCAGGCGCAGGCGGAGGCGATGGTCGGCTACTGCTGCGACGCCGACCGTGGCGGTCCGCCGAGCAAGACGGTGGAGTGCAGGATCTGCCAGGAGGAGGACTGGGACAGCGGCATGGAAGCGCCCTGCGGCTGCCGCGGCAGCCTCAAGGTAATGCCCTGCTGCTGTTATCTTATTCTGAACTTGTGTTTTTGCTACAATTTCGCGGATCGTCTCGTAGCAGTAAAACAAGCTGAATTTCCCGTCGAAATCAGAGCTACGACCTCCATTTCAGATTCTGTTGTACAAAGAGTCATAGCATCTTTCGAAATCTGTAGCAACTTTGCAATGATTCAGTAGGAAAAGAGTGTATTCTTTTTTGCAGAACAGTTCTGCAACAGAAATATGAATTATTGTTATTATTATTAAGAAAGAGATGTGCTAGGTAATTAGTGTTTCTGATTTTGTTCTGTGGGGTCAACTTTGGTTTCTATACCTGTACCGGTGAGTCTGGTTTGACTTGCCATTAGGGATTGTTGATGTTCGGCTGGGGTTAGATGTAGTAGGTTATACTAATTAAGTACATCAAAAGGTCAGTGGCAGATTTCAGGATGAAAATCCGCTGTGTTTGTTTTAATATATCTTGGAAGGCGATGCCTAATGTTGGCCTTCCTTTTGGAATGTGACAAATATAGTCTTGAAGGAATACTGAATTTGCCCCCCTAAAAACAAAATTGAAATAGGTGTTTTGTTTTCCTCAAAGTTTTAAGGAATGGGGATTGAAGAAGACCATCACACAATGTGTGAGACAGTTTCATGCATTATTTCCCACATGCAGGGTTAAACGTGGTTGAAACTTCAAAGGAACATTTTGCCTTTTGTCCTTTTTATTATCATTGTCGCATCAAATTATCAACTATCATTATATGATTGCATTTAAAAGACACGGTATTTGGTCGATTATGTTTGTGAATTACGTCAGATTCTATTCGTATTCTTTTTATGCGAGATGGACTAGGGTCTATTTTATCCCAGTTCTATACTAGTGTGTGTGGTTTGACTTTGCATGAGCAATTGTTGATATGGTTGGGGTTAGATGTGGTAGGTTGTACTAATTAAGTATATGGAAATGTCAGTGACAAATTTAGGGATGAGAGCAACCGTGTTTGCCTCAATGTAGCTTGTAACGCCAGTGCCTAACATTGGCCTTCCTTTTTGGATTGTGACATACATATGAAGTAGTATTGAAAAATAAAAGGAAAACATTTTCACTAAAAACCAAAAATGGAAGTAGGTCCTTTGCTTTCTTCAAAGTTGGAACTTAAAAGGAAGGGGGAGGACCATTTTAGACCATCACAGAATGCGTGAGACAACTACCTACGTTATGTGCCACGCAGGATCAAATGTAGTTGAAACTTTGAAGAAACATTCTCGTCTTTTGTCCTTTTTGATGATTCATGTCGTATCAAATGACCCATTATCATGATATGATTGGGATAATAAGACAAGGTATTTTGGACGATTATACAAGTGAATTACATGGATTAAACTCTCTGGTTTGTCCATTCTTGCAGTACGCGCACAGAAAATGTATCCAGCGATGGTGCAATGAGAAGGGCGACACCATCTGCGAAATATGCTTGCAGGTAAAAATAATTTGCCGACTCTATCAATGGATTATAAACAGACAAAAGACAGATAGTATGAAGCTCAAGTCATGTAGGCCAGTAGGTGCTTATTGCTCTCTCTGTTACTGCAGCAATTCAGGCCAGGTTACACTTCCCCACAGCAGTTGTTTCATTATGGAAGTATACCAATGAACTTCAGGTAATTCATTTCCTTGATATAAACTGTGATTTAAGATGCAAAAACTTATCCTGTGTTGATCTGTCCACAGGGGAAACTGGGAGATTGCTCGGCAAGATCTCAATGATTCCCAGGTCATTACAATGGTGCCCTCCGAGCGCAATTTCATGGACGATTACGAGGACTACTTGCCCGTAAGGACGAGGAGCAGCGCTCTTTGCTGCAGGACAATCGCCATAATTGTGAGTTCATCTAGATAAACAGTGCTTGAATTCATGGAGGAGTTTCTAACAGCCAGCTCTGTCATTGTGATTGAACAGTTTATGGCCCTCCTGATTCTTCGACACACCCTTCCTCTCGTGGTCGGCGGGAATGGGGAGTATTCATTCACCCTATTTTCGGTAAGACTTGTGGTCAACATTGTGTTAACTAGATTAAGGAACACCAGCCTTTGTTTTAGTGAAATTTGATCTTACTTTTGCATTCAAGCAAAACCTCTGACCTTGCATTTCTGCATTTCATGGGAAACAAAATAAAGCTTCTTGTGCTAAGGATCGCAGGGATTCTATTTCCAATCTTGGTCATGGTGAGAGCACTGGCAACCTATTACCACCGTCGTCGCCAACAGGTAATTTCATCACTGATTTGATCAGCCATTGCTGGCTTTGGAACCTGCTCAGGTGTAGTGATCCTGATAACAGTTATCAGCAGAACACTGAGATACCAGTATCACTTACACTGTGCAGAGTTCCCCTATAGTACGCCATACACTATTTTCTGATGCATAACTCTCTGCTCTAGATCACTTAATAATGCAGGAAACCCAAGACACCTACATGTCTTCATCAGGCACCAACAGTGAAGAGGAAGAAGAGGAGGATATCGACACTGATCACGCACGGCCTCACTCGCAACCACGGCTTATCCCAGTCTACTAACACCATCAAGTTCAAAGACGACACCCTGATGCGGTCTGACAGAAGAGAAGATACCAAGAAACAAAGGAAACATGGATAAGATTAGGCTATACCTCCTGACTTAGTAGGATAGTGTGAAGCCACTCGCTTCCGTGTGCACACCGAAGAATGGTGTGGCTCTGTACATATCAGAAAACTAACCCAGATGATGTAACCTGTGTGCTTCATTGGCTCTCCCATGTACCGAAGAGATTGCCTGAAAATTACCAATCGGTATCTGAATCCGTGACCCCTCATTCTGTTTCAAACTCATGGTTGATCTACAGGCCTTACATCATTGTCTTACAAATTTATCCGAGCATACAATTTTTTGTACATCTGATTGTACCGTTTGCTTGATATAGAATTTCAAAGAGTACAGCAACGAGACATCCGGTTATAACAAAGCACCATATAGTGAACACCGTGCAAACATATTCAACAAGGTGAAATATCGTCATAGTAGACAGCTGTCCTGGGTACATCGTTACTCACAGGTCTGACAAGTTAGGGAAAGAATACACATATATTTCATGTATGCAGGAAAGCAACAGTGGCGATGCAGGAGTTATCCACGTGTGGATAAGCTTGGACGTGGTCGAGGTACTTGAACACAACGGCATCACCGGCCAACGCTCCTTCGGAGACCGTAGCGCCCAGCTTCCTTTGGTTGAAGTTCTCCACCTCCTGCACTAACTCATCCCTTGTCCTGCTGCACGATGTGATAACCTACACGTATGCGCGAGTAACAACATCAGATGAGAACCCATTGCCTTCAGCTTAGCCATCTTTCTCAAAGCTCATACAGGCATTTGCTGATCACCAAAGAAGCAAGAAATGGTTGTTGTAACAGGTAGAAAGTATATACAGATAAAGGGAGGTTATTGCAGTTAAGACAGCAAATTCAACTGTCAACTGCACTTTCAATGAGTTAGGATTTCACAAGCAGCATTGCCGACTACAATTTGGCTGTAAATGTACTGCCAATAAATGCAATATTTTTAATTAAATTTAGATGGAAGCTACTGACCAGTATGCCACCAGGAGAAACCAAGCTAGCCACTGACTGCCAATACATCATTCTGAAATGCAGCATATGAAATAATTTAACACACGGAAGCAATCAAGTGTTCCCAAAATAAATTCAAGCAATTTACTGGTACGAAGATGAATGATAACATCAGACATGAGGGTTAAGGTACATATGAAATCCTACACATGCATTTACCTCTTTACAGGTCCATCAGGATGGAGGCCAATTGCATCCAGAGTTCCTTCATCCATCACAAGTTCAAATCTTCTCTCCAACTTTGACTCCAGGACATCATCAACCTACAAATGTGAAATGCTTCATAAAATCTGAATTGGTTCTTTCTTAAATTTTCATTTTTAGGCATATGTTCAACATCATATTCCAAACACTAGAAGGCACGTAAATGTGGACATGAAATATGATCATGTAATGTGGATGTCTAATGCCACATCAGCCAACTCACCAAGAAATTAATGTGCTCAAACCCATCACGAATTGCAAGGTTTCGAGCAAGCTCAATAGCGGCTTCACTATAGTCGATGCCAGTTAGATCAGAAAACCTGTATAATTAATCAAGACATCAGTACTCTCAAAAGGTATTACTAATCCGAAGGCTAAATGATAGACTGAATGTATAGAGGATGTTTTCTTCTACACCAAAAACTTTTATCATAGAGATGCCTTTGGAATTGAACATGAAACTGCCAGACGCCACTGGTATAATTTTCCTCAAGCACAAAAGCATAGTCATATGAGTATATGACTACATCAAAGTATACCTACTCTGCTTCCAAAAGCTACTTCGTAAGGATAACTCCATGATGGCATGATCTCCATCACATGAATTGACAATCATATGATGATCCATATATTTTAACATGGCATAAACGGGCAAGATAAATCAATAGGAACCACCTATCATCCACCGCCTCTATTTGTGCCTATCACACATGCATCCAAATCTACTCCAAAAATCCTGGAAGGATATTGTTTTTACTACGATCATTCAGTCCAAAAAATGCCCTTGGATGTCTCACAAACACGAGAAATTCCGGGACCACCAGTACAACTAGAGCCATTTTTAGGATCTCTCTAAAATCATATGCACTATTAATGTACACATACTCCAGGACCCAAGAGAAAGAATTTATCTATCTCACAGCTGCTAGTAAACATTATGAAAAGCAACTCATTGCTAACATAATGAAGTTGACAACAATAACAGACGAGGTTTGTGAAATGTAAAATGATAAGTTGGTCACAGTGTCTTGATTCCACGTCATACCCTTGTTTCGCGAGCTGCTGCAGGAGCCGCCCGCTTCCGGCCCCTATGTCAAGTACGCTGCAGCCGGGCAAATCCTTGCTGGAACACAAGTTTTTGGTCCAGCCTACGAGGACATCCATGAACTCGGTGCCGAACCTGCAAGAGATGCCACCCAAAACTGTGATTGCCGATAGAAACCAATGGAAATTCTACCCAACCCCTTCCTAAACGAGACTAGCTGCAAGAAAAAGGCTGGTCTGTCCAAGTACTGACCGGACAGAGGAATAAGACAGCACTGTCAGTTGTGAAAGTATAAAACCTCCAATAGGAAAAACAACAGTAGCCCACAGGCAGGGGCACCATTTGCTTATATTGGGGCTTGTCACTCCAATCCTCAAATGTTTTGCCACCAGACACACAAGTCCAGCTGAACCGGAATACATTATGGTTTATATTTCATTAGAGGCAGACAAGCAACCTAAATGTGCTCAATCCTGTAATCGTAACAAAATCTACGACCTAAAATGTTCATGATAACTCGGATGCAACATGAGGTGTGAAAAAAATGGTATATGGATAATACAAGTCCAGAGTGCAGCAATCGTGATGCAGTAACGAGCAGTAGGTCGAAGAATCTTACCAGTCATCGGCGTGGCTGCGTTCATGGTAATTGGCCAGGTCCTCCGCGTACGCACCCTCCTGGTAACTCTGCAAGCCCAGCATGGGCGGCACGACGTCGGGCACATCCTTGTCAAAGCTGTTCGACACCAACAACAACAGGGCCCATTTCATTTCAATCCACTCGGCAGACACAGAATTTTAAAAAAATCTTCCGATTTTGGAGGGATCGATGCGGATCAAATCACCCGCCTTTTGGGTTTTCCCCAAAACGGAAGGAAGGGAACCAGATCACGGGGATGGGAAAGGGATCGGGCGGCTGACCTGAAGTCGGAGGAGTGGTGGGCGCTGAGGGAGGAGGAGGAGCAGCTGGAGTGCGGGGCGGCGACGGAGGCGGAGGCGGAGGAGCCGGCGGAGTTGTAGGAGGCGAGGAGGACCTCGGCGGTGTCGGCGTAGCGCTGCTCGTCGTCGAGGGTGCTCCCGTAGTCGCTCTTGATGGACCACGAGTCGGCCGCCACGGAGCGGTCGTCGTCCGACGCCATCTCGCCGCCGCCGCCGGGCGGGCCGGCGCCGGCGAGGGGGCCCGCCCAGGCACCCGTGCCCAGCATCCGCGTCGGGAACATCTCCGGGTCCTCCGGCGGCCACCGTATCCCCGCCATGCCAGTCGCGGGCTCGCCGGAGGTGGAGGGAGGGAGGACGGCCGAACGAACCCTAGCTCGGCGGTGCGGCGCGCGTCGGTCGGGGCTCGGGAGGAGCTGTCTGGCTGGCTGGCTCCGTCTGTTCGGGAGAGAGGGGCTCGGCCCGCGTGTCGTTGGTGGGAGGTTGGAGACGCGGACCCGGCGTCTGGTGGGCCCGGATGGCAGTGACGTGCGGCCGGTATAAGATGTGGAGGTGGGTTTTCTTCCCAAGCCGCGATTTTTTCCCGAAAATATTTTTAAAACTGGATTTTTCTGAACTTAAACATAAGCAGGAAACATTACACATCTTAAAATAATATATATTGTGAACATGTAGAGATGATATAAGGAGAAGCATGAAACATTAAAATTTAGAGATACGTTTACGATTGACATCAATCGCCCCTCCGCTTCCTATTCCGAATTACTCCTGCCATATACGCATCACCACCGACCTCTTGCACCTTTGGGCTTGCAGCGACTCTATCTTTTAACGTGAAAACATGGTCCTCTCATGATGTGTTGTGTCATGGTATTGAGCACATGCCCCTATGATGTCATAGATTCTTGCGTCAATATTGGCAATGTATTGAGGCCTTGGGTGGCTTATTCAATGTTCGATGTATTCATTTTTTTCCCGCCTTTCTTTCCTCTTCCCTTTGTTCACCCCCATTATCATGTTTCGAGTAATATTACGCGTTGTGGTAATGATTTTCCCTTGCGTTCTAATTTTTTTATAAGTTCCACAAAAACATTATCTTAGCATATATAATATAATATAATTATTGTTATGGTAAAAAAAAATGTTGTCAAGCAAAACATATAGCATAATGGAGGGAATATTCTTCTGTCAACTTCTACAAGATCATATCCTAGTTAAGAGAAACTAGTATTCTCTTTCTTTATTATCACCTCTAACTAAGTAAAAAATCTTAAATCCCTAAGAAAAGAAGAAAAAAATCCAACATGCTATCTCTAACTCAAAGCTAATATCACCCCATTGTACATGCCCTTAACACATATCACATTAAGACACTCGCCTCTTTATGTCCTCAAATAATGTCGCGGGTAAGGATATTGCATACAATAGCCCTCTTTAGTGGCACTGTAAATTTGGAAATTAATATAATATGTGTGTTCCTGATCAAACCAATGAAGGTTACATCAAAGTCTTCAGCCATGACAAAAACACCTTCACTAGTGAGACGACTTGAGCACGATGTTGCTATATCCAACTAGTGAAATTCATGTTTGGATCCTAGTATTATTCAACGAAGTTGTGACGTTGAGACAGTGACTTTAGTCGCCCCGGGAAACCACGGGAAACAATACCTATTGGGTTGCATTGGCCCGACCAAGATTCATGTGAAATGAAATATACTGCTACCATGGTGTATATTTCTTTTCATGGTCAAAGAATCACCTCCAAGACCGGGATAATGTCATATGCGACTTACATTTGCAGTCAAAGAGATAGCGGAAAATTGTCAACTTGATAATAAGGATTTTCCGATTTTGATAAACGGAGAGTGCAGCAGCTAAGCTAGTATGTAGCTGGAGTTTGATCACATCAGTGGACTTTCTGATTAATCAAATCTCCTTGCAGAAAGACTCGATTAAGATACATAGTGGATCATTCACTGGAATATGATCTTTTTTGGGGTATCTGGTTGTTTGGCTTCAAGACAACATGGACTAGATTAAGGTAATGTCCAGTTGGGGCTTGCTTGATTTTGTTCTTTTTCATTGGCAAGTAGCAGCATGTACAGCTGAGGTCCAGTGCACAAGGATATCCTTCTCCTGGAAGTAGCACACAGCTCTCTAGCTCCAACCTGTGTGCCTTCTGGCCATCAATCATGGATCACCAGAAAAATAATTAATATGGGAAAATATGATACTATATTGTTCACAATTCATTATGGAGCATACTGCACAACATGTATATAAATTTGTAAACAATTGCAACATGCTCATGTTGAATGTTTATGTGCCATCTCCATGAGATCTTCTTTATTGTATACTTGTGGATTTTGAAAAGAAAATGTCAATTTGACAGGGGCCAACAGAATAGTGAACTTTACAGAAAAGAAAAAAGAAAGTCAAAAAAAGGAGCTACTAGAAGAAGCTAAGTCATGTACACTCGAGTGCCAGCTCAAGCTAGCTGCCTAACACTAAGCACAGCACCAACCGATCGCGCCGCCGCGTCACGGCGCCTCGTCGATGGTGTCCAGCACCGGCTTCCACGACCGGTGCCGCCTCAGCCCGACGCCGCCGGCGCCGCTCGACTTGATGCCCGCCGGAGCACCGCTGCTGCCGTGGTCGCCCTGGAGCTGCAGCAGTCCGACGACCGGAAAGACCCTGCTGTCGGCGCCGTCGCTGCTACTCCTCGGCCCAGTGCCGCCGCCGTTCCCGCTCCGTCGTCTCGTGGCGGTGGCGCTGACGACGATCCGCTTCCAGGCCGAGGACGCCGTGGCGCCGTGGGAGGCGGCGGAGAGCGCGGCCATCTCGTCCTCCGTGAGCACGGAGTAGAGCATGTCGATGGGGAGCAGGAAGTACTCGCGGCGCGGCTGGAGGAGCTCGTCGGCGCCCACCCCCGGCACGCGGCAGCCGACGGCGAGGCGGCACGCGTCGCACACGAACTTGCCCGGGTGGTCCAGCATCAGCTCCGACGCCCGCACGGGCCGCGGCAGCCGCGTCACCCGCCCGTCCGCGTGGATCACCTTGCAGCCCGTCGACGACGCCGCCGCCGGCGCGCCCGGCACCGGCGGCAGCGGTATGCACGACGGCTTGTTCCCCATGGTAGACAGTCAGAGGAGCTGATCTGCGGATCAGCTGGCGAGAGCTAGAGAGATAGAGGGAGATGAGGGGAGATCAATGGAGATGGTGTGAGGGTATATGGCGAGGTGGAGGAGGAGCTGGTTAATGGTTGGTGATGCATGGAAAAGGACAAGCAAATGATTAGTGAGTTGCAGGGGTTAGGAGCAGCTGCTAGCTAGCTATAGCTCCACAGCTGCTGGCTTACTTAATCAATTAATCGATCAAATGATAAATTAAGCAGCAAATCACGGTTGATGAAACGGCGATGTGGCAGCGAGACACAGCATCATGGACAGAACAAAGAACCAGAGAACAAAGCGGAGCAAAGAGGATTTGATCTGGTCTTAATTAGTAGTTAGCATATGAATATATGATTATGACAGGCGATGGTTTTGGGCTTGGTAGGACGTCACTGTATCTGCAGGCTGCGCCGCTTAGAGTATGTGGACGGACGACGACGCAGGTTTAACAAATCGTCATCAGCATCAAGTCCGGCTCCGGCACCAACGGCCTCTTTGTAATTGCTAGTCAGTGCTGCTGAGTTGTACTACACCACGAACACATCGGGAGGTTTTGAGTGCAGATTGCAAGGGTGATGTATCGGGTCAGGCGGATTAAGAGCCTAATTAACAAGGAAACTTGTAGTACCGAAATGTGGAGAGAATCAGGCATCTGTCTGGACCTGTCAATCTGCAGGTGTAAGCATCATGGACCGATGAGCAATCTTCAGAGAACCCGGAGTTGCTGTATATTGTACGGTATGTAAACTTAATCTGACATTCGTTCGAGTTCAGAACCCAACAGAAAGAATGTCAATGAGAGGCCTGAATATACAAAACGCATTGGCTTCATCACAGTTGTGTTTTCAGTTCTGCTCCTCTAATGAAAAGTTAATGGATTATAATTCGGCAGATGAGCCGGGAGGTTTGTGGAGTGGAGACTTGGCCTGGCATCAGAGGGGCGCGAAAGCGACGGACGCAGCTTGGCATTCAACGTACTGAAAATCTGAGGACCTGGCATTTGGTCTGCAACCATACATTCCCACAGTCTCTGCCTGCCTTTGTGCTTGTGACAGCAATCAACGAATATATTTTTTACTATTCCGCCATGTATGTATAGATCTCAACCAGTTTTGTCTAAATCTCCCGCTTTTACAGTTTATACACATAACATTTTTTAGGTTAAAGGCCGTCAATCTGCCATCTGATTAGATGAAAGAAAGGTTTATGTACATGATGTTTTGTTTGCTTTTTGAAGAGAAATTACATAGCCTAAATAACATCCGATAAATCTCTAGACTCTTGGGAGTGGGCATAAACCCGTTGCGTGGTCTCCTCCCGGACCAATGCTACCATGATATCTGGCACGAGGGGCGCGTTTTGAAACATCATCCTATTTCTATGCTTCCACCATCCCATGGCATAGATGATAAAAGTGTTTGCGTGGTACCTTTATCAGGGTGTAATTCTTACAAAAGACAACTTTGTTAAGCGTAATTGGCACAGAAGTAAAAAAAAGTGTATTTTCTGTCAAAATGATGAGACCATTACACACTTATTCTTTCAGTGTGAATTCGCCAGCTCTATATGGTCAACCATCCAGCTGGTTCTACCTTACATCCACCGTGTACGGTTGCAAACATTTTTGGCAACTGGTAAAATGGTGTGGATGCTAGGTTTAAACTCTTCGGGCGGGATTGACGTTATTTGGTCGTTGTGGCAATGTGGAAATGATAAGATTTTTAACGATAAAAATGCTTATGTTATACAGGTTATCTATCGGTGTACATCTATGATACGAGCATGGTCAGCTCTGTAGCGTGTGGAGCAATGTGACTTATTTTTGGAGTTGGCGTCGAGTCTGGAGGCTGCGGGCAGAAAGTTATTCTCTCGGCATAGATGACAACATAGACTCCAGATAGACCTACTGACGAGGTTGTAACTCGACAAGTCCGAGGGTTGTGCACCCCGGGTTGATTGATGGGGAGAGAGGAGAGTGCAAGGTGATCACGACGGCTGACAAACAAGGTTTACCCAGGTTCAGGCTCCCGGAGGATAACACCCTACTCCTGCTTGTCTGGTTATTGATGCGAGTAGCGATTACAATGGCGAGATTGCGATCTCGCTAGGGTTTTGTGGTAGTTCTCAGCGTGTCCTCTAGGACGGGCGACCCTCCTAGCTTTATAGGCAGCCAGGTCTCGGGTGGTTGGTACAGATACGGTAGGTTACAAGTCCTAACCGAGTTGGACTAGGATATGAGATACCCCGAGTGGGCCTTCTGCGGGCCTTTCCATCCTTGGCGCGGCCCAGGTAGCCTCATCGTGGGCTACCCGCAAGGTAGCCCCACGTCAGTAGCCCCCGAGTGCTTGATCGAATCTTCAGAGTCGGACAAAGGACTCCTTCCTCCTGGACGCGCCGTTGGATTGCCTGATCTTGAGCTCAAACTCGAATTTCTTCAGTCGAATCAGCCACTCCCGATGGGAGTAATTCGTGCAGTCGAATTACTTTGACTTCATCTTCTTGTGAAGCTTGCTTCTGTTCAGCCTGCTTTGGCTTACTTGCTGGGTGGATTCGGCTGCTTGAGCTTACTGCGTTGCCACTCGAATGGTCCCTTCGAGTGCTCGGATCAGTGCTTGATCTTACCTTGATGATTTCAGCTGCGAAGCTTACTACTCGAATAAATCTTTCGAGTTTCTTTGGTTGATTTCAGAGCCGTTGGCTTGGTGACGTCATTGATGACGGTTTACTGCACGCCTCTGCGCCCGATGGGACGTGACGTGGTGGGCCCCGCTGTCAGAGCTGACCACGTCCACACTTGTCACGTCTCCGAAGCGGGCGCGAAATTTACGCGGTACGATGACGACGCCTCGGTTCCCGTGCGTAGTGGAGGAAGTTGGCGGCGACGGTTGGTTTCTCCGCGCGACACGTGGACGGCTGGATGCTCTCGCTCGGAGCCCTTGCGCGATGGACGGTTGAGATGCCGATCCTCGAGGAATAAGTACTGCGCCCTGTCGTTTGGGATGTCATCTTCTCCAATCCATTCTTTCCTTTTCCTCTCCTCTTGCGCTCTGCCATTGCCGCCGCCGTCCCGAGCTCGCAGCAATCTGTCCACGCACCCTGTGACCAAGGCGATGGGTAAGCCGAAGGTCGCTGTTGGCTCCTCCGCCGCCGCCGACGTCGCCGGGGTGATGAAGAAACCCGAGGGCGATTGGCAGAGGTCGTCGACGAAGAGGCCCGATGCCGAGCTGCTCCGCGCGCAAGGCCTGCTGCCGCCTGCGGACGAAGTCCAGGTACGAGTCCCTGGCAAAGAAGTGTTTCCCACTCCCCGCGATGGGGAGCGTGTTTGCTTCGCGGACTTCATTCCGCGTGGCTTCGGGTTCCCCATGCACGATTTTGTGCGCGGGCTCCTGTACGCCTATGGGGTTCAGATCCATGATCTGACCCCCAATGGCGTCTTGAGCATCGCGGGCTTTATCGTGCTATGCGAGTGCTTCTTGGGTGTCGCGCCCCACTGGGCACTGTGGAAGTCGCTCTTCCTCGTTCGCAAGAATGTGGGGAAGAGTGGGCTGACCTTCCCAGTGGGCGGCTTCGGAATCCAGGTGCGCGGTGATACCGCGTACTTCCAGATGAAGAAGTCCGACTCCGTCCAAGGGTGGCGCCGGAGATGGTTCTACGTCCAGTCGAACGGAGACGGACTGGACGCATTCGACGGCAAGCGCGGACTGCGGAAGACCGGCGCCTGGGCGCACCCGCTGTCTGCCGTGGAGAAGGAGGCCGTGCGGCCCCTGTTGACCCTGCTGCACGAGCTGACCCAGACCCTTGGGCGTGATGCGGGTGGCGTCTTTCTGATGGCCACCTTCTTCCGCCTTCGGGTGCAGCCTCTCAGCGCCCGGCCCCACCCGATGTGGGCCGCCGAGGGCGTTAGCGCCAAGCCGCTGGATGACGAGGAGGTGGAGGCCAACGTCAGGTCCATCACCAACCTTCGAGCCGCGGACGCCTGCAACGTCAAGTGCCCCATTGCTCCATACGGGGCCGCGAAACCCGTTCCTGAGGTGAGTCTGATCTTGCTCTCTTTTTGTATATGTTCGACTGGAGTCTACTTTGTATTTTGATTCGACTTGCGTCTACTTTGCTTTAGGGTCGGGCTTTGTTCATCAGCTATCCTCCTCTCCCTGAGAACGGACCTGACGATGAATCGAAGTTCGTCGAGGATGAGGATGAGGACGAAGAGATCCCCTCCGCACACTCTCCCCGCGATGAGGTGGAGGAGGAAGACGAAGTGGAGGAACCCGCGAAGAAGAAGCGGAAGCTTCCTAGTCGCGGCGAGTCTGCCACTGCATCGTCGCCTGCCAGGGGTGTGGCTGTTGCTGAGGAGGAGACCGTGGCGACGTCCCCGGGTGCGCAATCTTCGGGTGGCTGGGAGGAACCTCTCAACGTTCCTCCAGTCAGCTCTGTCGCGCCACGGTCATTCGCGCGGATGCCTTCGCCTTCTCTGTCGAGCTTCGACGACGCCAGCACCCCCAGGTTAGTTTCTTTGCAACATGTTCTTCGAGTAGTACTTTGCCGGTTCGCCGTTTAGTTGACATGTGTTCTTGATTTTGCTGCAGCCACCGCTCTGACAACGTCAGCTCCCCCCTTCGGGACACGGAGCTTACTTCTGGCCCTTCGACTGGGCTGGAGACGCCTGTGGTGGTGGAGAAGGTGCATGTTGAGGCCGCCGGATTGGCCTCGTCTAGCCGGGCTCCTCCTTCGGCTGTCGAGGACCTTGAGCTCCTGGACCACGTAAGTCTTCTCGTGTCTTCCTTGTATTTCTGATTTCTCATCGGGTGCGCGATCAGCGCTCCCTATGGGAGTAGCCCCCGAAGGTGTGGGTGACTAGTATAGTCGCCCGCAACTTTATTGACACCTTGCTCTTTTTATTTTCAGCCATACTATCGCCAGCAGCTCGACGCAGCCGCGGCTTATGTTCGCCTGGAGAAGGAGAGGGACCAACTGCGTTCCTCGCTGGACCAGGCTACTGGCCGGGTGGATGAGCTTGAGAAGGCTCTTCGTGAGTCTCGGGAGCGGGAGTTGGCGCGGGTCGCCCAGGAGAAGACTCAAATCGGTCGCCTCCTTTCACTCGACGTTGTTCTTGGGGGTGAGTATCGGCTTGACGCTTACTGAGTCTTCGTTCCTTTTCTTGTCCTGACTTTGAACTTTGGCGCAGAAACTTGTGGTGGAGTTCCTCCAGAAGACGCGTCGAGTGACACAGTCGACTTGGCGACCGCGGTTGGCTTCTTCGACCGGGTTTGCGCCTATGCCTCGGATGCTCTGAAGAAGTCTTCCGCCGCGTTGGAGAAGTCGACCGGAGCTCTGGCCGTGGTGCATCAGAGCATCTTCCCGGGCAACCAGCCACCAGCGACTGTGGACGCTCTGGCTGCACCGTTTGGGGACGCGACCACCATCGCCGACTTCACGCGGTCGCAGACGGTACGCGACTCCGAGCTCACCTTCCAGCTCCTATTAGGCCACCAAGTTCCAGGTGACTTCGAGAAGATCGTCAGCGGTTTTCCTCGCAAACCTGATGGTCGGACCGCGTCGCTGAGTGGCGTGAAGGAGCGCGCCTCGCAGATGGCTGCGCAACTTGTGGCACTCTTCGAGGGGGCCCTTGCTAAGGCGACTGAAGCGGCTGCTCGGAAGGGCCGTTCCCGGTCGCAGTCCGCGGCCTTAGAGTAGGCATAGTTGTAGGGATGCGGCAGTTGCTGCGACCTGTATTTTGAACTTCATGTTTGTAATGAATATTGCCCTGTCGGGTCTTTTGCTCTTCAGTATTGAATTTGCTGACTTTTCTGTCTTCTAAGTTGAACTGTGTTTGGCAATCGCATTTCTGTATTGACTCTGCGTATTCCTGACAGAGTGCCACGCGCGATGATGCTCCACCTTCTCCCTTGGCCGAGCCGAGTGGCGCGGCTTCCTCTTCGGGTGCTCGCCGTCGTCGGGCGGCGCCGGCCCCTCCGCGCAGTGCAAATGACCAGCGTGTAATTACCTACTTGAGGAACAAGGTGGTGGAGCTTGAGGCGACCCTGAAGAATACGGAGCGGCTGTTGCAACGCTCCCAGTCGCATCCCACGGCGGAGTTCTCACGTCGTGAAGATTTTTTGCTTGGAGAGATGGACTTGATCAGTCGGCAGTTGCAGGGTATGTATCAAGTTGGCGGCTGCCGTCGCTGTTGTTTGTCCTTCTCGTTCTGACTTGCAGTTCGTGTGCGCAGATGTCAATCCCGACTGGGAAGCCGAGCGGGCTCGCGTTGAAGAGCGAGTCACTCGAGAGGCGTCCGGCGACTCCTATGAGGCTCGCCAGTTCTGGGTGAACAAGTCGAGGGGGCGCGTCCTTGCCACGATGCTTGATCGTACGTGGCGCGCTGCCTTTCTTCTGGAGAGCTGCCGGAAGACACTTTGGCACGTCAACCGCGTGTACTTCCCGCATAATGCGCAGCCGAACGGGTTGCCTGCCTTGCTGGAGAGGTTCCGTGATGGCAAAGGGCTGAAGGAAGTTGTCGACGCTCAGCTTGTGGCTGGTGCGAACGCGGCGCTGGCGTACGTTCGGATGCACCGGCCACATCTTCCGCTTGAGCGGGTGCTTGAAGGCCTGCCAAGTGACGACGACTTCGACGAGACCTTGCCGGCTGCGCGCCGGATTATCCGGCAAGTTCAGGACTTGAGCGAGCGGCTTGTAGGTCCTCTCGATGCGCCAAAGGCTGAACCTGCAGTTTAGAGTAGCTGTCGTCTGATGCACAGGGTTAGCTATAGAGGGAAAATTCGCTTGTGTAAATATACTGTAATAGATTATAGTACTGTTCCGAGTAATGAGAATTGATATGTTTACTCGAAAAGTGAGGGTGCCTGATTCGACCTGTGTGGCGCAGCTGCCGAGTATGCCAAGCAGCGGCCTAGGTTTTTCAAGTGTTACCTGTATGCCGCGGTCTCTGATTTTATCAGGTGGCGACTTAGGATCTTGACTAACTCCTGTCTGGCGCAGTCCCCGAGTAAGTTGAGTGGCGGCCTAGGATTACAAGTGTTACCTGTTTGGCGCAGCCCCCGAGTATGTCGGGTGGTGACCTAGGATTTGGAACTTGACCTGTGCAGCGCAGCCCCCGAGTAGGTTCGAGTGGCGGCCGAGGGTTTTTCTGAGTCCTGTTTGGCGTAGCCCCCGAGTAGGTCGAGCGGTAGCCTAGGGTTGCAAGTGTGACCTGTGTGGCGCAGCCCCCGTGTGTAGTAGGCGGCGCCTTAGGATTTTGGACTTGACCTGCATGGCGCAGCCCCCGAGTAAGTCGAGTGGTGGCCTTGGATTTTTTCTGAGACTTGTTCGGCGTAGCCCCCGAGTAAGTCGAGTGGTAGCCTAGGGTTGCAAGTGTGACATGTGTGGCGCAGCCCCCGTGAGTTGCGGGTTGCGCCTTAGGATTTTGGACTTGACCTGTATGGCGCAGCCCCCGAGTCGGTCGAGTGGCGGCCTAGGATTTTTGATTCCGTGCTTGTATGGCGCAGCCCCCGAGTACGTTGGGTGGCGGCCTAAGCTTTTATTTCAACCTGTGTGGTGCAGCCCCCGAGTGGTTCGGGTGGCGACCTAGGATTTTGACTGTGCTTGTATGGCGCAGCCCCCGAGTAGGTTCGGGTGGCGGCCTAAGCTGTTATTTCAACCTGTGCGGCGCAGCCCCCGAGTGGTTCGAGTGGCGGCCTAGGATTTTTGAGCTTCCCGAGTGACGGGAAAAAGGAGACAGATTTCTTCAAATCACTTTATTGATTCTTGCGAACAGGCCGCCTCATTAAAAACCTTCCAGTCCCCTCAGGTACCCTGGTAAGGGAAAGAGTGCGTCTGAAACCTGCCGCGCTGATTTTCTTGTACAATGGTTACTTGAGCTAGGCGTAGAATCGGCGTAGTTGTGCTACGTTCCATGGATTGCCGCAGTCTGCTCCTGTCTTCGAGTCCTTTAGGCGGTATGCTCCATTGCCTATTGCTTCTGTTACGATGTACGGGCCCTCCCATGGGGAAGCGAGCTTGTGTACCTTCTTTTGTTTGAGTCGAAGAACCAGGTCGCCTGCCACGAACGCTCTTGGTCGCAGCCTCCGAGTATGATAATTGCGCAGGTCCTGCTGATACACGGCTGATCGTGCCAGGGCGATGTCGCGTGCTTCGTCCAGGGTGTCTCTGCTGTCTTCGAGTGCTTCCTCTGCTTCTGACTCGTCGTAGGCGACTACTCTTGGTGCGTCAAACTTGATGTCGCAGGGGAGGACCGCTTCTGCACCATACACCATAAAGAATGGCGTGTACTGGGTAGATCTATTCGGCGTTGTTCGCAGACTCCAAAGGACCGATGGCAGTTCTTCCACCCATGCGCCCGCTACGCGTTTTAGGGGTACGCGCAGTCGCTTCTTGATGCCATTGCAGACTAATCCATTGGCTTTCTCTACTTGTCCGTTGGACTGCGGGTGTGAGACCGACGCGTAGTTGAGCTTGATCCCCTGCTCTGAGCAGAAGTCTTTGAATTCCTCGGATGTGAAGTTCGAGCCGTTGTCGGTGATGATCCCATTAGGTACTCCAAACCTGAAGATGATTGACCTGATGAAGTTGACCGCTGTGGACGCAGTCGAACTTGTGATGGGCACGGCTTCGATCCACTTTGTGAATTTATCGACTGCGACCAGGAGGTGAGTATGACCTCCGGGTGAGGATTTCTTCAGCGGGCCCACCATGTCCAGGCCCCATTGGGCAAAGGGCCAGGCTAGTGGTATTGTTTTGAGCTCTGATGCTGGGGCGTGCGGCTTGTTGGCAAATTCCTGGCACCCTGTGCATTTCTTCACCAGCTCCTCGGCATCCTGCATGGCTGTGAGCCAATAGAACCCAGCTCGTAGCACCTTGGCCACCAGTGCCCGGCTGCTTGCGTGATGCCCGCAGGTGCCCGCGTGGATGTCGAGTAAGATGGATTGGCCGTCGACTGGATCTATGCACCTTTGCAGGATTCCTGATATGCTTCTTTTGTAGAGTTCTCCGTTGATGACGGTGAAACTTTTGGAGCGTCTGATGATGCGCTTTGCTTCGACTGGGTCAGTTGGCAGCTTCTGATGCAGTATATATGCCAGGTATGGTCCTGTCCATGTGGCTTCGACTAGCATGACTGCCATGGGGACCTTATCTTGGCTTGGCGGGTTGGCATCGCCTTTTGCGGTTGCAGTGCTTGCTGTACCCTGAGTCTTGATGGATCTCTGTGTGATGCACTCGAGGAAGACGCCGGGTGGGACTGGCACCCTGTCTGAGCCCATGTTAGCTAGGGCGTCGGCTTCCTCGTTGCTTTCACGGCCGATGTGGCGTAGCTCGCAGCCGTCGAAGTTTCCTTCCATCTGGTTGTAGAGGTCTCTATAGGCGATCATGTTGTCGTCGATGGCGTCGCAGGACTTCATGGTTTGCTGCACCACCAAGTAGGAGTCGCCGCAGATCATGAGGTGCGTGGCACCGCAGTTCTTGGCCATCCGCATGCCATGGATCAGGGCCTCGTACTCAGCTTCGTTGTTGGACGGCGTTGGAAAGTCCATCTGTAGGACGTACTTAAGCTTGTCGCCTTTGGGGGAGATGAGCACGACTCCTACCCCGGCTGACTTGAATTTCTTGGAGCCATCAAAGTACATTGTCCATGCGTTGGACAGGTCGGGGACGTTTGGCAGCTGGGCTTCTATCCACTCCGTGGTGAATTCTGGGAGAACCTGGGCCTTGATGGACTTCGGGTGAGCATACTTCAGCCCCCACGGTCCTAGCTCGACGACCCACTTGGCGACTCGTCCTGTCGCGCGTTGATTTGTGAGGATGTCTGCTAGTCCAGAGGAGCTTACCACCGTGATCGGGTGCTCGGAGAAGTAATGGACGACTTTTCTGGAGGTCATGAAGACTCCGTATGCCAGCTTCTGGTAATGCGGGTAATTCTGCTTGGACAAGGTGAGTACCTCGCTGAGGTAGTAGACGGGCCTCTGCACCGGGTGGCTGTGCCCTTCCTCTTCGCGTTCGACTACGAGGACCGTGCTCACCACCCTGTTTGTTGCTGAGACGTACAGGTAGAGCGGCTCGTTTTCCAGTGGTGCCACGAGGACCGGAGAGGTTGCAGTGTCTTCTTGAGATGGTCGAACGCGTCCTGCGCCTCTTGCGTCCACTCGAACTTGTCTGACTTCTTCATCAGTTGGTAAAAGGGTAAGGCCTTCTCTCCCAACTTACTAATGAACCGACTGAGAGCTGCGACTCGGCCAGCTAATCGTTGCACCTCCCTGAGCTTTGTTGGTGCTGGCATTGTGAGTATGTTCTGTACCTTCTCGGGATTTGCTTCGATTCCTCTTGCGGATACAAGGTATCCTAGTAGCTCTCCGGCTGGCACGCCGAACACGCACTTCTCTGGATTGAGTTTGATCTGGTACACGTCAAGTGCGGCGAAGACCTTGCGTAGATCGTCGACTAGGGTATCCTCCTTCCGGGTAGTGACGACGATATCGTCGACGTAGACTTGGACGATCTGCCCGATTAGCCCCTTGAGGCATGCTTGCATTGTCCGCTGGTACGTGGCACCTGCGTTTTTTAACCCGAACGGCATCGTCTGGTAGCAGAAAACGCCGTCGGGTGTGATGAAGGCTGTCTTCTCTTCGTCCTCGACCTTCAGCCTGATCTGCTGGTAACCTGAGTAGGCGTCCAGGAAAGATAGGCGTTCGCAACCTGCGGTCGAGTCGATGATCTGGTCTATCCGCGGGAGCGGGAAGTGGTCTTTGGGGCAGCATTTGTTGATTGCGGTGAAGTCCACGCACATGCGTAGTTTCTTCGTCTTCTTTTTCTCAACTAGAACAGGGTTAGCGACCCAGTCCGAGTCCTTGATCTCTCGGATGAACTTGGCGTGCAATAATCTGTCGACTTCCATGGTGATAGCGTCTCGTTTGGGCCCTGAGAAGCGTCGCATGGATTGCTTGACAGGTCTTGCGTCCTTGTGTACTTTCAGAGAGTACTCGGCGAGTTCCCTGGGTATCCCCGGCATGTCAGAAGGTTGCCATGCGAAGATTTTCCAGTTCTCACGTAGGAACTCGACGAGCGCGCTTTCCTATGCGGGTGTCAGGCTTGATGAGACCTTGACTGTCTTTCCGCTGTCGGTCGGATGGACTTGGTGGGTGACAGTGTCGTCATTCGTGTTGAACGCTGCGTCCTTGGTGGGCTTCTTGCGAGCCGGGAAGATGGTCTTGTCATTGTCGGCTGATATGGCCTTGAAGTGCTCTTCGACGCCGAAGAACTCGGAGATCTTGGCGAACTCGCGGTCGCAACTGTTGGAGAGGCCGAAGTCGCCGCGGACGGTGATCACTCCTTTTGGCCCGGGTAACTTTATCATCAGGTAGGCGTAGTGGGGTACTGCCATGAACCTGGCAAAGCTTGGGCGTTCGAGGATGGCGTGGTATTGTGATTTCCAGTCGACGACCTCAAAGTCTATCGACTCCTTCCTGAAGTGCTCGGGTGTTCCGAGGATGACATCGAGTGTGATTGTTCCCATGGGTGTGATTGGTTGCCCTGGTACTATGCCGTGGAAGGTGGTCTCCGACTCCGGCAATTTCTCTGTCGACCTGTTCATTCGTCTGAGGGTGTCGGCGAATATGATGTTGATGCCGCTACCTCCGTCCAAGAATACCTTTTTCAGGCTGTAGTCGCCGACCAGGGCCTCAATCACGAGTGCGGCGTGTCCGGGTCGGACTACCTCTGCTGGGTGATCTGCCCTGGAGAATGTGATTGGTGTCTCCGACCCGCGCAGGTAGTCTGGTACCGCGCGCGGGCTGTTGATGGCCTGGAGTACTTGGCGTGTGATGATCTTCTGCCTCCTGTTCGACGGGGGTCCCTTCTGGATCATGTTCAGCTGTCCTCGTGCGGCTGGGTATGTGTCGCATGCTGCCGACGGACCTTGCTGCTGTTGCTGCGGCTGGGGGAATGCTCCTGCCGCTTGCACTTGGTTATTATTTGCGGGTGCTGCCTGGATGGCCAGCTGCGGTGCTGCTTAAATGGCCTGCACCGGGGCGATGATTTGCTGCATGGCATGGTAGATCTTTCTTGCTTTGCGGCAATCTTTCAGTAGGTGGTTTGAACCCCACTTTCCTGTTGCCGGGTTGCGAAACGAGTGATGCTTACAAGGTTGCATCAGTTCCTCTGCCGGGGTTAACGGGCGTTTCCACTCGCGCTTCTGACTCCCGTCGCTGTGGTCGATGCTGCTGCCGCCACGGTTGTACTGACTCGAGCTGGGCTGTCGACTTTGCTCGTGCTGTCGGCTGTCCTCACGCTTGACCTCGCGGGAGGTTTCGTAACCCGCCGCTACTAACTCGATTGAGTCGTGCATGTAACGTGCCTTCCTCTTCTGACGTGACTCGCGCCAGTTGCTTGTTTCGCCTTCCTTTTTGGGAGAGGTTTCGCGGACGTAGTCCTCTCCTTCAGCCCATTGGTTGGCTGTCTTCATTAACTCTATTGTGGTCTTCGGCTGGAGCCTACCAAACTCTTCCCGGAGGTCGCGGCGAGCAATGCCATGCATGAAGGCGTCCATTACCCTGTCCTCTGATACGGGTTCCATTGTATTGCGGAGGAGTGTCCACCTCTGGATGTAAGATCGGAGCGACTCGTCCTTCCCTTGCTTGCAGGCCTGCAACTCGATGTAGGTTGTTGGTCTGGCGAATGTTCCTGAGAAACTTTTGATGAAGTTGTCCTGGAACTCCTCCCACGTTCGGAAAGAATCTTTGGGTTGGCTTGTGAGCCACCCGCGCGTAGAGTCTGTCAGCATGAGCTGGATGTACTGCATTGCCGTGGTCGATGTTCCGCCTTGGCAGGTGCAAGCGATAAGGTAGTCCTCAAGCCATAGCTTCGGGTCTTGCTTCCCGTCGTACTTTGGTGTGCCAGCCGTCAACTTGAAGCCTTTAGGCATACGGGTGTCGCGGATGTTGAAACTGAAGCATGCCGCACCACATGGCTCGAAGTCGCGGTCGGTATGGTCATCCGCCTGTGCTGCGTTAGCCGAACGCTCCTTGCGGTCACGGTCCACCGTCTTCTGTGTCAGGACGTCTCGAAGGTCCTTGACTGGCTGTCGCTGCGCCGCCGGGATGCCCGACGTTGTTGGTTCGTGAGCTTGATTACCTGGCCCCTTGGCCGTTAGAGCTTCTTCGATTGCCCTTATGGAGGCAATTTGTTGCTTGTGGAGGAGGGAGCGCGCGTCACCCTCCGGTGGCTGCGTGAGCCGAAGGTACGTCTCGACTGCTATTAAGGCAGCGTTCGCTGTTTTTGGGACGGGTATCCCGTTTTCATCTTCGGTGACGAAGGAAGAGTCGAGGTTGCGGGTGAGCCTTGTTCGATCAGCCTCTGCCATGTGGGGGACACGGGCTCTGGTTCGCCGTGCTCCCTGGTTCACCTCAGTGGAGGATGTGAAGGAGAGGGCGGCCCGCCTGGCGCTTGATGCGTCCGCGTCCCTTTTGCGCCTGAGAAGTTCGGCCTTTTCGGCGCGAATCCGTTCGCCTTCCTTGCGTAGCAAGTACTGGACCGCCAGGTGGTCCTCCCGAGATGCGTTGGGTGGGGGGAACGTGCCCTCGTCCACATGCTTCATGGCTTGGATCGCCATGTCCCGCGTGATGACCAGCTTGGTCTGGTCTGGCATGTCCACCTCTAGCGGATATACGGGTTCGTCTCCGTCGTCATGCGGTGCTGTGTCGGCCATGAAGACTTGCTTGGGGTAGACTTGTGTTGGAGAGTTGGTGCTGCCGCTGCTGCTTCTGTCACCCTCTTCTTGCTCGGGGTCGAAAATTGCTGCAACGTGGCGCGCGGAGCACCTACTGTCGCGTCTCTTTGCGATTGTCCATGTGCCCGCACTCGACGGGGCGAGTGCGAGAGGCTTGGGGTAAACCTGGGACTTCCACGAAGATGAGGGCGCGCGCGGCGTTGATGTCGGACGCGGGCCCCCGATCACGCGTGCGGGCGCGGCGGTGGAGGTGGGTCTTGACTTGATTGACCGCGCGACCGAGGTTGGGGTGGTAGACTCGATTCACGTGGTCGTTGCCGAGATTGTCGGTGTAGATGCCCTCTTCGCGGGTGCAGCTGGCGCAAACCCTACGGGTGCGGCAGATGCGATCTTCGCGGGTTCGGCGGGCGCGATCTCCGCGGGTGCGGCAGATGCGATCTTCGCGGGTGCAGCTGGCGCAAACCCTGCGGGTGCGGCAGATGCGATCTTCGCGGGTTCGGCGGGCGCGATCTCCGCGGGTGCGGCAGATGCGATCTTCGCGGGTCCAGCGGGCGCGGTGGTCGGCGATTTCGATGACGCCGCCGCGCGTAACGCAGTAGTCGTAGACCTGAGCATGCCACGACTATCGATGCAACAGAATATGGAGCCGAAGGCGATGTGTATACCTCTGTCCAGATCGGCGTACACCGA
The DNA here is from genome assembly GCA_026929855.1 of Poa annua. Taxonomy (NCBI): domain Eukaryota; kingdom Viridiplantae; phylum Streptophyta; class Magnoliopsida; order Poales; family Poaceae; genus Poa; species Poa annua. The sequence continues at coordinate 471,805 of CM049428.1, read as the reverse complement.
TTGGTGAGCTGGCGAGTGGATGACGTACTCGAAGGAGCCGAATCGGATCGACTCCCTGATGGCGGGTGCGCCGATCTTCATTGCGGATGGAGCCGGTGCGACCATGATCCTAGCACTTGTTGAAGTTCCCACAGACGGCGCCAATTGACGAGGTTGTAACTCGACAAGTCCCAGGGTTGTGCACCCCGGGTTGATTGATGGGGAGAGAGGAGAGTGCAAGGTGATCACGACGGCTGACAAACGAGGTTTACCCAGGTTCAGGCTCCCGGAGGATAACACCCTACTCCTGCTTGTCTGGTTATTGATGCGAGTAGCGATTACAATGGCGAGATTGCGATCTCGCTAGGGTTTTGTGGTAGTTCTCAGCGTGTCCTCTAGGACGGGCGACCCTCCTAGCTTTATAGGCAGCCAGGTCTCGGGTGGTTGGTACAGATACAGTAGGTTACAAGTCCTAACCGAGTTGGACTAGGATATGAGATACCCCGAGTGGGCCTTCTGCGGGCCTTTCCATCCTTGGCGCGGCCCAGGTAGCCTCATCGTGGGCTACCCGCAAGGTAGCCCCACGTCACCTACCTACATCTTATGTAGATCTACAATTTCTCATTTTGATATGCAATTCCCTTTTTAACTTCTATTTTGAATTGTTTACGGTTGAACTGTTGGATGTATGCATCTTAGTTATGAATATTTTTTCTCTAATAAAGAGCAATCCTCGACTGGATCGATCCTGGCCGTCAGACTATTGTCCAGACGATCAAATGGATACCGACTGTTGGATTGTATTAAGTGGGGATGATCTAACGGTGCTGGCTGTTCTGTGTACACAAATATGGGGGAAATTCTTAGAAAAAAGTTCCCTTCGCAAAAGTCTACGCGCGTGCGCTCCGGTGTTGACAAGTGTCGCAATTTCATTCGTTTCTGCTCCCACCTTTTCTCCACGTGGTGACAAGTGGCAGCTCCCTGGTGGTGGGCAGAGGGTTGTACATGCATTTATTTTAAGATTCGTTTTTTAAAAACGAAATATCTTGAGAACCGTTTATCCAATTTACGAACCTTTTTCACTTTTGAACTACTCGCGTCCAGATCTTCAAAACTAGATCCCATATTGATAGGTTTCGACAAACTTTTTTTTTACTTCGGATTGTGTATGTTTTGTACACCATAAGTGTAGTCGTACGTACAAACTGAATTTTGTAGTTGTACGTACAACTTGCTACGTGTAGTTGTTTGTACAACCCGAATGTATTTCTACGTACAACATGTCCTGTGTTGCTGTACAACCCGGTGTATGTTGCTGTATAATCCGGTCTGTGTGTTGCTGTACAACCCGGTTTTTGTTGCTGTACAACGTGGTGTCCGTTGCTGTACAACGCGGTCTCCGTTGCTGTACAACCCGGTCGGGTTGCTGTACGTACAAACTGATTTGTGTTACTATACAACCCGGTCTGTGTTGTTGTACAACCCGGTCTGCGTTGCTATACATCCCGTTCTGCGTTGATGTACCATCATAGTTTGTGTTTTGTACAAATTTAATAATAGATATAGATCTGGATTTGAATCTAGATCTGTCCATGCGTGGGACCGCCTCAATTTGCGTGTCCACGTGGCGGCAGCAGCTCACGCGCAGGACCACGAAATAGACCTTCACGAAGGCCACCCTTTCCCAATTCCAACCCAAATCTGGGTGGACATAGTAAAGTTTAACTTCTCATTTGGGCCTTGAGATCCACTCGAACAAAAGGCCCAAGCAAGCATACGAGTCCAGTCCACTCGAACCGGGCCGTGCAATTTACACAAACAATCCCATGTTCACGCTAATCACGAATATGCCCTCAACGAAACACCGACTCTGAAAAAAATGGCTACGACGCGATCCCAGCCGCCCGATCGAGCATCGGACGGCCCAAAAACTCCAAACCCCGCGAAACGGGCGCAACAAGTTTCTTGTAGCCCCCCCGCATCTTTATTCCTCTCTCCACCACCCATCGGTGCTCCCACCCCAAACCCTTGCCTCCTCGCCCCCCGCCGCCGCCACCTCCACTCCGCCCTCCGCCTCCAGATCCTCGCCCTCCGCTCCTCGTCTCCGGCGATCTACAGGTACCGTCGCCCCCTCCCCATCGTCGTCTCATAGGCCAGTACCCCGTCCGGTGGGGTGCCTTCGGCGATTTCTCTAGGGTTTCTCCGATCTAACCGGCGTTCATTCGTTGTTCGATGCGCGTTTCGCTGTTTGCTGCGCCGTGAATCCGCGAGCTGCTAACCCTGGTTTGTTTTGTTCGTGGCTGTGATGCAGGAGTAGGTCGCCGCCGGAGAGCCCCCAGCCCCGACCATGTCGACATTCGCGAAGCCCGAGAACGCTCTGAAGAGAGCGGATGGTGAGTCTCGGGGACCCCCTCACCCTGCATTTGCATCTCGATTTTGTACCGACCGATGATTTCTTCTCGTTGCTGTTTCGGTGGGTTTTGTTGCGGCGGTGCGGTGCCTGCTGCGAGTAGGGTTTGTTAGGAACCCGTGGCGACCATGTTGATGTACCGTTTGTACATATTTGTTAGCTCAATGCCTCCTGGTAACAGAATTGATAGTATATTTGTGGGCGGTGCATTTTGAAACGTTGAGTTAACTGGCACCATTGAGCCCCGAGCTTCATAGATATCACATAGGATAGACTCATATATATAACTAATTTACCGCTTCGATTTTGTGCCCGTTAACTCGGACTTGTTTTAAAACCCGTGCACTTAAATAAGTCATCAGTAGTTCTCTGGTTGTCTTTCTCTTCGTATGCATTTTTTCCACAACTTTCCATATTTCACTACAAGATATTCACACTGTTTACCACCTTTGATTTACTCCAGAGTTGATACATGTTGGACAAAAGCAGGCAGCGCTGCAGGCGCTGCATGATCTCATTACATCAAAGAGATACAGGTCGTGGCAGAAGCCTCTAGAGAAGATCATGATGAAGTATGTAGAGCTGTGCGTGGACCTAAGGAAAGGCAGATTTGCCAAAGATGGACTTATTCAGTACAGAATTGTCTGCCAGCAAGTCAATGTGGCATCTTTGGAGGAGGTCATTAAACATTTTATGCAGCTCTCCAATGAGAAAGCTGAGGAAGCCAAAACTCAGGCAGAAGCACTGGAAGATGCTCTGGATGTTGAAGATCTCGAAGCAGACAAGCGTCCAGAGGACTTGATGCTCAGCTATGTTAGTGGGGAGAAAGGCAAGGACCGATCAGACAGAGAGTTTGTCACTCCATGGTTCAAATTTCTGTGGGAGACATACAGGACGGTGCTCGAGATCCTGAGGAACAATTCAAAGCTTGAATCGCTATATGCTGTAAGCTCTCTTACTTATTTGCACTATCCCACTAGTCATCTTGTTAGGTCCCCACTGCCAAACAGTAAACTGCATCTGATTTCATGATAGTGTTTTGCTGTAGTCATTCTGCCATCAATTTAAGAAACTTGTCTCTGGTATATTTCCTGCCTGTCAATACATTTCAGAAACTTCTCTCTTTTATTTTTGCTGCAGTTCCTTCAAATACCTTCTCCAAAAACCTGTACATTATGATGCCCTATACCTATCTTTCGTTTTTCTTTTTTGGAACGAACCATTTAGTCCTTCTGCATGTACCTATCAATGCATTTTTATTACTTTCATTCTCTTTCTTTGGAATATAGTGCCAACTTTATTACGAGAACATGTTATCCTGTACTAAATTCTTTCTACTACTTATTGCGTCTGGTCCTTTTGCACTTTCCTAATTTTATTTGGTTCGTTTTGCACACAATATCTAGCCAATGCATCATTTGGCTACCTGTTATTTACCTTCTATTTCTTCTAAAAGAAATCTGTACAACTGGAGTCCCTGAACGTAGTATTATGTACTAAATTCTTTTCTCCAGCTAATGTGATGTTCTTTTTAAACCTATCAATATGCAGATGACTGCACATAAGGCCTTCCAATTTTGTAAGCAGTATAAAAGATCCACCGAGTTCCGTAGGTTGTGTGAGATCATTAGAAACCATCTTGCAAATTTGAACAAATATCGTGACCAGCGAGATCGTCCTGATCTGACTGCTCCAGAAAGCTGTAAGCTGTACCTTGATACTAGGGTTGAACAACTGAAAATAGCTACAGATCTTTCTCTATGGCAGGTCAGTTCCGTAACTTATCTAATCTTCTCAATGCTAAAGAAATAAAAGTCACCAACCAACTCTTCTTCTTTCAGGAAGCCTTCCGGTCTGTGGAGGATATCCATGGCTTGATGAGCTTGGTTAAGAGAACTCCCAAACCATCTGTTCTGGTCATATATTATGCCAAACTAACTGAAATATTCTGGATATCAGAGAGTCATTTATATCATGCCTATGCATGGTTGAAGCTTTTCAACTTGCAGAAGAGCTATAACAAGAACTTAAATCAGAAGGATCTGCAATTACTGGCATCTTCTGTGTTGCTTGCTGCACTTTCTGTGTCACCATATGACAATAAATATGGAGCATCTCATCTTGAGCTTGAAAATGAGAAAGAGCGTGGCTTGCGTATGGCCAACCTTGTCAATTTCTCCCTTGACAACAAGCGTGAGAACAGAGAAATGGTTAGCCACAAACTTTCCATGTGAATACAGTTTTTCCCAATTTAATTATTTGTTTTCTGATAAATTTATGTTATGTACCCTTTTCAGGCTTCAAGAGCTTCTCTTCTTTCTGAGTTGGTATGTTGAGAATCCATTTGTTCCTGCTGTAGTTTTTTCATCATATTCGGCCAAATAGTTATGTCTGCTGTGTTATCATATCTATCCAGTCTTTCGATTCCCTTCTCTTTGACATGTCTTGTTCTCGCCCTCTAGAGGCATCTAGTAAGCAAGCTGCTATGATGACGGCGCCTTGCACATGATACCAAGCATGCATGTTAGATAATCTACTTTGATGCAGCCTTTGTATTGTAAGCGCTTATGGGATTGCATTTTATGCATTTCAGCCAGATTAATTTCATAACCACATAGTAAGCATCAGTGCCCTATCTTGCGTTCTGTTACTTTAGATAGTTGGTAGCTCGAAATTAGGTTATATATCCGGGAGTATACACATAACAGACATCCATGATTGCTTGTGTGTTGATTGTATTGGCCTGGATCTCTTATGTTGCATTTTTTCTCAAATACGTAGGTGCTTATATTTTCTTGCTGTGTCATCAGTCGTAACAGTATATGTTTTGGCTTTCTAGATTTAGACCTTGTTGCTTAACCTATTCTCTCTCTCTCTCTCTCTCTCACACACACACACACACACACACACACACACACTCATATTCTTACTGTAAATAGGCTGCCAAAGGGGTGATTGCATGTGCTTCCCAAGAAGTTAAAGATCTATACAACCTTTTGGAGAATGAGTTCCTTCCTCTGGATCTCGCATCAAAAGTACAGCCGCTGCTTTCCAAGATTTCTACGATTGGAGGAAAGCTTTCAGCTGCCTCTTCAGTTCCAGAAATTCAGTTATCAAAGTACCAATCTTCATTGGAGAAGCTTACGGCGCTGAGGGTGCTGCAGCAGGTCCTATTTCATGTTATATGTATTCATGCCTTCTTAATCATACATTGTATTACTATATTTGAAACTTGTGAGTCAGCTCTTGTTTTAAACATTTTCAGGCATCTAAAATTTTCCAGTCCATGAAAATTGATATGCTGTCTAGAATGATCCCATTCTTTGACTTCAACTTTGTGGAGAAGATAGCTGTTGATGCTGTGAAGCACAATTTTGTTGCTATGAAAATCAACCATTTGTCTGGAGCTGTTCATTTTGGCAACATGGTATGCGGCTTGATCTGTACAGTGCTACCTTATTTAAGCCTCTGAATTTCTAAAACTTTTATTTGTTTGCTATAATGATCAAATGTGTTGCCTGCGCTGACATTTTTATGTTTTCTGTATTACCTACCTTCTCATATTCCTTTGCCAAAGAGGCTTGCTCCCTTGGATTTCGAGTGTTAGCTGGGACAAACTGTTCATAGGGAGATAGTTATATTGATTGTGTTCTGGATTATAAAGTACAAACATGTGCAGCATGACATGATTAGTCTCCCAAGAAATGATGTGCCAAGCTACAGTCTGTTAACATATGTCATGTTTGCGTAATTGTTCTATCACTCATTTTAGCAATTGCTTATGTGAAAAATTCACAGTTCTACCGATTGAGGGGATTTTCTGTCCGTTTTCATCACAAAATGCTTGGAAATTAACCTGCTAGCAAGAGTTAATTTTTTTTATTTCCATCTTATATATACTGATAAGTACTCCAGATAACTGAACAACATCTATCTTATGATCTATTCAACGTTTTTCTTACTTATATATCTTTGCAGGACATAGAATCTGATGCGCTTAGTAGTCACCTTAGTGTTCTTGCTGATTCCCTAAACAAAGCAAGGTGTCTTATTCATCCACCTGTTCATAAACCATCCAAGCTGGGTGAGAAATTGATTAGTCTTGCTGGTGTGGTGGAGAAGGAACATAAAAGGCTTCTTGCGAGGAAGTCGATTATTGAAAAACGCAAAGAAGACCATGAGCGCCAAATATTGGAAAAGGTTCCCTAGTTGCTTACTTCAACTTGTTGTTTTTCCCGGAGTCGTTGTTTATGGTTTATATTGTTACATTTTTAGGAAAAAGAAGAAGAGACAAAGAGATTAAGTATTCAGAAGAAATCAGCGGACGAAGAAAGGGAGAGGCTTGTGAAGGAGCAGAGACTTAGGGAGCAGCAGAGGATCCGTCGAGAAATAGAGGAAAAAGATCTGAAGGATGCACAATCAATGTTGGACGAGAATGTAAAACCTTCATCAAAGCATAATAAGAAAAAACATGTCATTGATGGGGTAAGAAACAGTGAATTTTCAATAGTTGCCGCTCTATGCTAACTTGCTATATATGCTCTATATTATGTGTACTTCCTTGGATATATCTAGCGATAATACCGGTATGCACTTTTATATTTATTAGAATCTAGATAGAGGTAATATTCCTGGTTAGCTCTGCATCGGTATTTGGGGATTTGTTTCTCTGAACTGTTGGAGAAGATGATATAATGATGTAGAAGGATGACAGGTTATATAGATAAAAAGCAGGATCATGTTACGTTGATAGTTTGTTTATTGTTGATCTTTAGACAAATGTTTTACTCCCTCTGTTTTTTAATATAAGATGTTTTAGCTTTTGCCTAGATTCACATGTATATACATGTATCTAGACATGTTTTAGTACGCATGTTCACTCATTCAACTTTGCATGTAGTCAATATGTGCAATGTCTAAAACATCTTATATTAAAAAACGGAGGGAGTAACACACAAATGCTTAAATGGTTTGGTGAACGAGGTGACTTCCTCTAACTATCAATCTGTATTCAGTAGGGTATACGTACACATACTAGTTTTACTAAACCTGTTAATTAATATTACCGAATAAAATATAATTTTAAATATGTTTGCTCTATGTATGGTTGTAATATTACATTGCATGTTCAAATGGCAGGAATTAACAAAACAAGGCGCCATAGAGCGGGTAATGCAGCTTAAACACAAGGTGCGCCAGGAGATGGAGAAAAAGCTGCAGTTGCTTGCAAAAAAAATGGATCACTTGGAGAGGGCAAAACGGCAGGAGGAAGCACCACTTATTGAGGAAGCCTTCCAGAAACGCCTCGAGAAAGAGAAGATACTTCATGAGCAAGAGCAACTGGTTTGTGTTTACTGTCATTTTTTGCTTGCTAGTTGCAACTGCTGACAGTTGTTAACATGCTTATAAATTTCAACTTGGTAGAGAGAGATTGAGCTTAGCAAGCAACACCACGCGGGTGACTTGCAGGAGAAAAATAGGCTTTCTCGATTGTTGGAGCATAAGGTATGTATGCTCGTTATGATTGTGTCTCTCTTGCATGATAGGATTCTATGTTCTATCGTTTCATGTTTTTTCTTCATTATCAGCCTTTCCATGTTTATAAGTAAATAGCCAATATGTCCACTGAGGTTTGCAGGTATTTAAATTTCTACCGTACTTACTGTTCGGACAAAATTAGGTGGCTGTGGCATGTTATTTAACAGTACAAAGGTCTATTCGCAAAAAAAGTACAAAAGTCTGATTTGTGCTGTTCTGTTCTGCTTGGGTGATTGATGTGTTTGTCTATCTGGTAAAATGTCTTCAGAATCAATGTTTGGAGAAATTTTCCTTTTGGTGGATTACCATGTATTTCAGCATGCAGTATTTTCAGTTTAGTGTTAGTGGGTATTGTTAACTGACAAGCCATCTCCGTAGAACACTATCTTCACTTTATTAATCTTGCCAAAATTTCAACTACTGTCTTATTATCTCTTTTGCATTTTTTTGCTGTTTCAGAATATTTTCCAGGAAAAAATTGTCCAAAGTCGTGATGCTGAGTTTAGTAGCCTAAGGAAAGAGAGGGATGAAAGGATCAATCAGTTGATAACTTTGAGAAAGCGTGAAAGGGAAACTGTACGGAAGTTGATGTATTATCTCAACCTGGAGGAACAGCGGATCCAAAAGAAGCGTGAGGAAGAGGAGGCCAGAAAACGTGAAGGTAAGTGTATTCTTGGACCAGATTTACTATTTGTTCTACTTGCTGTTGGTAACCTTGGAACTAGAAATTGATGACTAGTTATTGTTCTCGTGTCAATTAAGATTTTTCCCATCTTATTATAGGTCAGACTAAGGCTACAACATATGTACTTTTATACTATGATTAGATTGCTCAATCACGTCTATTCCGAGTCTACTCTGAAGTGTTTGTCTCTTTGAGTTATTGTTATATTAGCTTGGATGATCCACTGCATTTACAATATTTGATTTTCTCATACTTGGACTGTGGATAACTGAACATAAGTCTTACTGTAATGTTGTCATTTGGAAGCAAGGAAAACTTGTTGTAGCTGATTAAAGTACTGTTGGATTGATTTGCAGATGAAGAGAGGAGGAAGAAGGATGAGGCAGAGAGGAAAGCCAAGCTTGACGCTATTGCAGCTAAGCAGGCGCAGAGGGAAAGGGAGATGGAAGAGAAGGCACAGAGAGAGAGGGAGGCTCTCTTGAGAGGATCGGAACGGGAGCCCGTGCGCGCAGCTGATGCATCTGCTCCTGCTGTTCCACCCCCAGCTCGTGAACCACCAGCAGCAGCTCCAGCTGCTGCCGCAGCGGCTGCTGCTCCTAGCAAGTATGTCCCGAAGTTCCGAGCCAGCCAGAGGCCAGCAGCCACACCTGAAGCAGATCGGTGGGCCTCTCGTGATGACCGCCCTCGCCCTGATGCTCGCCCCCTCCGTCAGGATGCTCCTCCTGCCCGCCAAGAGGCGCCTCCTTCCCGCCTTCCTACACGCCAAGACGATGGTCCTCCTGCCCCTTCAACTGACCGCTGGCGTCCTGGTGGAGCTCGACCTTCTGCAAATTCTTCATCCACTCCGTCCTCCACCCCTTGGAGGCGGAGCTGAGGGCTGCCTGCGCTCAAAACGTGCTCTGGCTGGTTAAGATTTTGTTGTCTGGGAGCTTCTTGCACTATGTTGAGAATGTTGCCTGTCTTAGAGCCTCATGCACAACGTCTGCCTCTGCTATCTGCTATCTGCAAGCAAGGTCACTTTAGTTTTGTTTGTTCCTCAGCAAATGTTCCCAACTTTCCAAATCAAGAACTTCTGTAAGGCCCCTTTATTTCAAAGTATGTTTGATCTTTTGAGTCGCACTACATACATATAAATGTGTTTCCCTTTGTTGCTCCTAGGATTTTCTTGCTGCGTGTTATTTTTTCTGGCAAAACAAAAATAAATGTAATTTTCCTCCCTAATACTCCCTCCGTTCTGAAATGTATGAAGTTTAAGCATGTCATGTACATCTTCCGTGACGTTGCCGATCTTTTCGAGTTTCCCATTTTGCCTCTGGTCTCATATCTGTCGTATGTTCCCCACACACGTCTCATTCCCTGTGAGTAGCATCACTCTCCCGTCATCTCTCTTGCCGGCGCCGCACCCTCTCTTCACCGTTGCTGCTCTCGTCGGCGTGACCTCTTTACTCTCTTGTCCCCCGTCTCTAGCACTCACCGCGCCTCGGGCCTCTCTTTCCGCACCGCTTTCCTCTACGAGAGCACGAGTAGGTCAAATATTGGATTTTTACCTCGCTGACGCTCGATGATGCTCGATCTGCGGGGGGGATCTCTCTAACAGCGGTGCTGGAGCAGTGGGAAGAGGGCGGTGGTGCTGGAGCAGTGGGAGGATGGCAGTGCTGTACTCCCGGCGCTCGGTAAGTTGCCTTCTCTCTTTGTCCCTGGATTTTTTTTTTTAAAAACACAGTACAGACGCAAACGCTCATAAACACGCACGTACAGACACCCCTATGGCCGCACACACGCAAACCCTACCCCTATGAGCACCTCCGATAGACTGGTCCGGCATATCTTGAGCTTGACGAAGTCACCACGGGCGCCTCGCTGTTAACGGGCACGTCACCTCCCACTGAAAGCATAACGCCGGTTAAATTCTGAAAAATCCAGAAAAGTGTGAGCACCCATGCCAAGTCTGGTACTTGAACCTGGGTGGGCTGGTTCCACCACAAGAAACCAAACCAGTTGAGATAGGCTCACTTCATGTCGCTGGATCTTGCTTGTTCCTGAACAATTTCGTTTTTCTGTTAATAAACCTGTTGTGGAGTACTGATTATGTCCATGGGATGTGGCATCTGGAGTAGTTGATGGATGCGTGTGTTAGTTCATTGAATTTCTGGTTCTGATGCATGTCATCTGGGCACCTGGAGTGTAAGTCAGTGAGCTTGCTTGAGTAATGAGTAATGGAGGAAACTACACCAATCCTGATGCTTGCTTGCAGTAGTAGAGTAACAGTAAGCTAAAACTGAATTTGTTCTGTTTGCTTACAGACTTATAGTAGTGGAGTATTGCATTAGGTAAATCTTCATGAGGTTAACTAATGATACGGTTTCAAATTGCTTAACTGAATTTTATCTGAACATTTGCTAGCAGTAGAAAGAACTTGCCGTAGTAATTAAGCTACAACTGCTACTCCTCTAAAGTTAATTGAACACTTGAGTACTTGAAGGTTTGTGTGTTGGCAAGAGCCTGTCTGTGTCTCTCATAGTTTGTGTGCAAGAATTGAACTTGAACAAATTGCACTAAATTCCTCTCTGGTTGTACTTAATCTGACTGTATCAATTTCATTACACTGCTTGCTTTAAGTGAGTGCTTGTAAGAGCTAAGAGGAGTAGTTCTTGATCCATGCAGTTGCCATCATAGCTTGCGTCGTGTAGTAATGGACTGAATGTTTAGTGATTGATTGCTTTCTTGAATAAAATTGGTTTTGTACTCAACATGCATTTTTTCAGGTCCGAGGCGACCGCGCTGCTGCTGCTGCAGGTGGGAGCGACGTATAGGACGGCGAGGCGCTAGACAAGGAGAAGAGGTTCTGACAATGAACTGCTGCTGTTGTCCCATGCGAGGTGCTCTGCTGGTACCAGGATGGTCATGCGCTAGGAGGAGGACAGATGCTGCTGGTAACTGGCCAAGTTCTCTCTGCTGGTACTTGAGAATTGATCTGGTCTTCAACATGGAGCTTTGGCGTAGAGGAGCTGATGCGAGTAACCGGGTCAGAGAGGACCTGGAGATCTTGGCTGAGAGGAGCAGCAGCAAAGTGGACTTGGGGCTGTTGCAGGTGGAGCCTGGGAGCGAATTGCAGACTGGAGCGCCTCGGAGTGAGCTGCTGCTGGGGAGGAGGGGGCAACCAGATCTGGCGAAGCAAGGAGGAAGACGCTTGCGAAAGGTTTTCCACTGCACGGTGACATAAACTGTAATTGAAATGCTCACCTGCATGCAAAAAGGTCATTTGAGCGATTTTGGGTGTTTGCCTCGATCATCCTTATAAGCCACCCGTGCATCGTCACCGCCGCCATTCACCCTCTCTCTCGCTGCACTGCACGCTCCACTGCACCCTCTCCTCGGCTAGCTCCACTGCACGCATGAAGACGACACTCACTCTCGTGCTCGTCGTTGTCCGTTATGGAGACGGAATAAGAAGCTAGAAGCAAGCCTTACTGCCGTAGTAGCCATGTGTGTTGGTGTGTTGCTTGCTGATTAGGTCTTATATTACTCATCTGTATTGCTTGCTTTGTTAACTACATCTGTGTTTGTGCTTTGATCTTACTACATCTATACTAGGCTGTGTGTGTACCCTTCGGGAAGCCCTGCGTGGCGCTCGGTGGGATGAGCGGAGTCGTCGCTCCGCTTAGTTGAGGTTAGGGGGGCCAACGCCCCCCCCCCCCCAGAGATTGACACATGCATGCAATTTTTTTTTGAGGGAGAGCTTAAGATATGACACTTTCTGTGTTTTGCCTCCCCAAACTCATATATTGTGTTTTGCAGGCTTTGGCAAAATCCACTTCACGCCCAGGAGAGAGGCCCCACGTGGGCACGCGGGTGTCTAAATTGAGGCGGCGACCGATGGGGTAGGGGATCACCGGTATGCCACGGTCTGACGACGGCGGCAGAGGAGGTGGACGACGAGCCATGGCACTCGCCACGGCCGCCGGTGCAGGAAGGATCGCGTGCATCCACTCACAGGAGAGCCCCGACGTGGCGGCGAGGTCGGCCGCCGCAAGCCCTCTCAAGAACATCCCCGTAAAGGTGTACTGCAGCGTCTGAGAGTGAACACCGCCGCCGTCGGTCTGTCTTCCTTCTCATTGCTAACCTCATTTCCTAATTAGTGCCACGTAGGCTAATTAATTAGTTCCTGTGGCGGTCAAATCAGTCAATCGATGCCAGCGAAGTAAAATACGTATACCAGATTGTAACAGTGACCATAGTGAGCCACTTAAACAAGTTCGATGACTGTATTTCGGGTATTTTGAAATCCGGTGACCAAAGTGAGATACCAAGTACCAAGTTCGATGATTGTAGATGAATTTTACTCCTCGCGAAATGCTTTCCATTGCGCGGTGGCAAAAAGGTCATTTGTGCTGCTCTTTGCCTCCTTATAAGCCACCCGTGCATCGTCACTCACCATCTCCTCGCTACACTGCACGCTCCATTGCCGCCGCCACTCACACTCCTCGATGCACTGCACTCTCTCCTCAGCTAGCTCCATTGCCTGCATGAAGACGGAGCTCACCCTCGTGCTCGTCACTGTCGGCGCTGGGGTGACGGCCGCCGCCGTCATCCTAGGCTGTGCCGTCCGGGCATGGCGGGGGCGCCGCCGCCACACCGCCTTCACCCCCGCCACCGCCGAGCCCCGTCGTGAACGTCAGCAAGCGCTGCGCCGTGGAGGCGAGCCCGACCGACAGACGACTAGACGGTGATCGAGTCCGGAATAAGAAACTAGAAGCTAGCCTTACTGCCGTAGTAGTCATGTGTGTTGGTATGTTGCTTGCTGATTAGGTCTTATATTACTACATCTGTGTTGCTTGCTTTGTTAACTACATATTTGTGCTTTGATCTTACTACATCTGTACTAGTCTGTGTGTGGACACTTCTGGAAGCCCTGCGTGGCGCTCGGTGGGACGAGTGGAGTCATTGACCCGCCCAGAGGCGGAGCTTAGTTGAGGTTAGGGGGGGCCACTGCCCCCTCCCCCCCCATTGACACATGGATGCAGATTTTTTTGAGGGAGAGCTTAAAATATGACGCTTTGTGTGTTTGGCCTCCCCAAACTCTCATATATTGTGTTTTGCAACCTTTGGCAACCTCCGCCAGTGGCCCCGCTTGCGAGTCCGGAATCAGACTAGAGCCCGGGCCACTGCGTACGTGGACGGACTGACGGAGAAGAAGCAAGCATGAGAAGATCTCTACGTTGCTTGCTTTGATTAGGTCTTACTACTATATGTGTTCAGTTTTGCACTCGGTTTTTATCTAAAGTGTGTTGTCTGTATGTATAAAATAAAGAGTGTCCCAACATGCATGAATATCTTGGCAGTTTTTCCAACTGTATTCAGAAAACAAGCTTTCTCTGTTTTTCTTCCAATATTCGCGGTGATCTTATAAATATGTAGTTTGGAAACATAATATATAAAGCTTTCCGATGTGCATGAAAGACTTGGTAGGTTTCCCGCCAATTTGTTTCAGCAATTTCCCTTCAATTTTCGGCACACATTTTTTTTTGGGTTTCCCAGCCCAATTTATGCGACACATGATCATCTAAGTTAGTTGTATGTAAGCATGAGATATCGACTCTCCTAGCATGCATGAAGTACTTGGAAGTTTCCCCATCCTTTTTGGTTCACAAACTCAAGTAGGTGGTTTGTAAGTGTTATTGGTTTAACCACCAAAAATTGAAACCTCTAATCAGAGTAACATAATTAGAGCGATGACTATTAACCATAGTTTCATGTGGTGTTTGTTTGTCGTGTGTTATTATATATTTTTATATATATATATATATATATACATAAATACATTATAAATTTAACTATCATTTGATGTGTCGTTTCTTGGCATGCTCCTTATTTTATGCTATAGGAGTAACAGATTGGCTATGATTTTGATGCGCCTTTTCATGTGTCGCGTGTTTCCTTTTCATGGAGACACAAGGGAAGAGAATTTATCCTAGACCTAGAGGGTGGCCAGCGAGCGAACTTAATATGGTGCTCTGTCGAGCAAAGGGTAGGCTATCCGCGGAACGTGCCAGCCATTGAGTTCAGTGTAGGCGGGGACGCCGCCCATAGAGCTGAGCATAGCCTGCAACCCGGCAGAACATGAGTTTTTTTTAAAGGAAAAAAAACATGAGTTAATAGACTTAGCGTGTGTTTGGTTCCGGACCTAAACATGTATGGCACGGGATGGCTCAGTTTTTGTATGCGTTTGGTTGTAACTGGTTAGGGATGGTTCCGCCCACCACGTCGAATATGCTGCGGAGATGCTGAATCAAAATGACCCGGCGAAATCGGTCGAACCGAATGGTCCACGTTTTCTAACCTCTATGGTCCAGCGCTAACCGCGCGCAATGTCCGTAGGATTGCCGTTGGTACTGGACGCCTTTGGCTCCGACCATGTCGTTGCCCAGCAAAATCTCGGCGCCGCCATGCGCGACTGGTCGCCGCCGAGGTTAAGGGCACCGGAGCCGCCCGCCGCCGAGGGACGCTGTTGTCTGAGCTCGCCGGGGTCCACGCGTCCGCTGGTCGCGACCAAGACTGGTGACGCCGGAGCTGCCGACCGCCGAGAGGGCCACTGCTGCGCGAGATCGCCGAGGGCCGCGGCACGCCGCTGGTCGCTAGCGAGATTGAGGACGCCGGAGCCGCCCGCCGTCGAGGGCCACCGCTGCGGCACTGCCTGAGCTCGCCGAGGGCCGCCGGGCGCCGCTGGCCGAGGCCGAGATTGAGGATACCGGAGGCCGGAGCCACCCGCCAACGAGAGCCACCGTTGCCAAGTGCTGCTGCAGCGAGTCCGACAATGGATGTGCGGGTCAGCGGGTGTCACACGTTGGAGACCCTGCTAATTGCCGCTAATTACGCTAAATTAATGTATATTGCCTATTGTATAAACTAATTGCAGCAGGTCCAAAACACATCGTATCCTTCAACCAAACAAAAGCTTCAAACTGGACCATCCATGGACCCATCCTCTAAATCGGGGGCCCGACCGAATCAGACCACTAGACAATGATCGAGCCCGAAATAAGAAGCTAGAAGCAAGCCTTACTGCCGTAGTAGTCATGTGTGTTGGTGTGTTGCTTGCTGATTAGGTCATATATTACTATATCTGTGTTGCTTGCTTTGTTAACTACATCTGTGTTTGTGCTTTGATCTTACTACATATGTACTAGTCTGTGTGTGTACCCTTCGAGAAGCCCTGCGTATCGCTCGGTGGGACGAGCGGAGTCGTCGCCCCGCCCAAAGGTCGAGCTTAGTTGAGGTTTGCCCCCCACCCCCCCCCCCCCAAAGATTGACACATGCATGCAGTTTTTTTCCTGAGGGAGAGCTTAAAATATGACGCTTCCCCAAACTCTCATATATCGTGTTTTGCAAGCTTTGGCAAGCTTCGCCACTGGCCCCGCCTGCGAGCCTAGAATCAGACTAGAGCCCGCAGGTCGTGTTGGCAAGAGCTTGTCTGTGTCTCTCATGGTTTATGTGTTGGCAAGAGCTTGTCTGTGTCTCTCATGGTTTGTGTGCAAGAACTGAACTTGAACAAATTGCACTAAATTCCTCTCTGGTTGTACTTAATCTTACTGTAGCAATTTCATTACAATATGCTTGCCTGTGGTTTGGTTAGCATCTGCCAGTAGCAAGCTTAGGTGTGTGTGCTTTAGTTTGCACTGCTTGCTTTAAGTGAGTGCTTCTAAGAGCTAAGAGGAGTAGTTCTTGCTCCATGCAGTTGCCATCATAGCTTGCGTCGTGTAGTACTGGACTGAATGTTTACAGTGATTGATTTCTTTCTTGAATAAAAATGGTTCTGTACTCAACTGGTAGGTTTTTTGACTGAATGCATTTTTTCAGGTCCGAGGCGCCCGCGCTGCTGCTGGGAGCGACGTATAGGACGGCGATGCGCTAGGCAAGGAGGAGAGGTTCTTGACGATGCATTGCTGTCCCATGCGAGTGGTACCAGGATGGTCACGCGCTAGGAGGAGGACAGATGCTGCTGGTAGCTGGCCAGGTTCTCTCTGCTGATACTTGAGAATTGATCTGGTCTTGGACATGGAGCTTTGGCGCAGAGGAGCTGATGCGAGTAACCAGGTCGGAGAGGACCTGGAGATTTTGGCTGAGAGGAGCAGCAGCGAAGTGGACTTGGGGCTGTTGCAGGTGGAGCCTGGGAGCAAACTGCAGACTGGATCGCCTCGAAGTGAGCTGCTGCTGGGGAGGAGGGGGCAACAAGATCTGGCGAAGCGAGGAGGAAGACGCTCGCGAAATGTTTTCCACTGCGCGGTGACATAAACTGTAATTCAAGTGCTCACCTACGGGCAAAAAGGTCATTTGTGCGATTTTGGCTGTTTGCCTCGATCGTCCTTATAAGCCACCCGTGCATCGTCACCGCCGCCACTCACCCTCTCCTCGCTGCACTGCATGCTCCACTGCACCCTCTCTTCGGCTAGCTCTACTTCACGCATGAAGACGACGCTCACTCTCGTGCTCGTCGCTGTCGACGCTGGGGTGACTGCCGCCACCGTCATCCTCAGTTGTGTCGTCCAAGCATGGCGGTGGCGCCACCGCCACCGCCGTGAATGTCGGCAAGTGCTGCGCAGTGGAGCTCGGCGGAACGAGCGGAACCGTCGCCCCACCAGCGAGCCCGGCCGAATCAGACGACTAGACGGTGATCGAGCCTGAAACAATAAGCCAGAAGCAAGCCTTACTGCCGTAGTAGTCATGTGTGTTGGTGTGTTTCTTGCTGATTAGGTCATATATTACTACATCTGTGTTGCTTGCTTTGTTAACTACATCTGTGTTTGTGCTTTGATCTTACTACATCTGTACTAGTCTGTGTGTACCCTTCGGGAAGCCCTGCGTGACGCTCGGTGGGACGATCGGAGTCGTCGCCCCGCCTAGAGGCGGAGCTTAGTTGAGGTTAGGGGGGGCCACTGCCCCCCCCCCCCCCCTAAGATTGACACATGGATGCGGATTTTTTTGTGTTTTGGAAACTTTGGCAAGCTCTGTCACTGACCCCGCCTACGAGCCCGGAATCATACTAGAGCCCGGGCCACTGCGTACGTGGACGGACCGACGGAGAGAAGCCGTCGTCGGTCTGTCTTCCTTCCTGCTCATTGCTAACCTCATTTTGTAATTAGTGCCACGTAGGCTAATTAATTAGTTCCATGTGGCGGTCAAATCAGTCAATCGTATGCCAGCGAAGCAAAATACGTATACCAGATTGTACCAGTGACCATAGTGAGCCACTTAAACAAGTTCGATGACCGTATTTTGGGTATTTCGAAATCCGGTGACAAAAGTGAGATACCAAGTTCCAAGTTCGATGATTGTAGATGAATTTTACTCCTCGTGAAACGCTTTCCACTGCGCGGTGGCAAAAAGGTTATTTGTGCTGCTGTTTGCCTCCTTATAAGCCACCCGTGCATCGTCACTCACCCTCTCCTCGCTACACTGCACGCTCCATTGCCGTCGCCACTCACCCTCTCCTCGCTGCACTGCACGCTCCACTGCACCCTCTCCTCGGCTAGCTCCACTGCCTGCATGAAGACGGAGCTCACTCTCGTTCTCGTCGCTGTCGGCGCTGGGGTGACGGCCGCCGCCATCATCCTCGGCTGTGCCTTCCGGGCATGGCGGGGGCGCCGCCGCCACGCCGCCTTCACCGCCGCCACTGCGGCCGCGCCCTCGCCCCCGCCACCGCCACCGCCGAGCCCCGTCATAAACTTCGACAAGCGCTGCGCCGTGGAGGCGAGCCCGGACGAATCAGACGACTAGACAGTGATTGAGCCCGGAATAAGAAGCTAGAAGCTAGCCTTATTGCTGTAGTAGTCATGTTTGTTGGTGGGTTGCTTGCTGAGTAGGTCTTATATTACTACATCTGTGTTGCTTGCTTTCTTAACTACATCTGTGTTTGTGCTTTGATCTTACTACATCTGTACTAGTCTGTGTATGTACACTTTGGGAAGCCCTGCATGGCGCTCGTTGTGACGAGTGGAGTCGTCGCCCCGCCAAGAGGCGGAGCTTAGTTAAGGTTGGGGGGGCCACTGCCCCCCACCCCCAAGATGGACACATGGATGCAGATTTTTTTGTGTTTTGCAAGTTTTGGCAAGCTCTGCCACTGGCCCCGCCTACGAGCCCGGAATCAGACTAGAGCCCAGACCACTGCGTACGTGGACGGACCGACGGAGAGAAGCAAGCCTGAGAACAAGATCTCTACTAGTCTATTATGCAAGTGTGTTGGTGTGTGCGGTGCTTGCTTTGATTAGGTCTTACTACTATCTGTGTTTGTTCTGTAGTGTTTGTTGGTCTTTTTAAAGTGTAAATGTAGTGTTTCTTCTTCAATGCACTAGCAAGATACTCGTCTTCTTGCACACTAATCTGGTACTACCCCCTACTGTGATGTCGATCTCAAGCTTATTTTTTTTGGGGAAACACAGTACAACACAAGCGCTTATATACACGCGCACACACTCACCCCTATGAACGCACACACGCATATCCTACCCCTATGAGCACCTCCGAGCGACTGAGCCGGCGGGTCTTGAGATTGACGAAGTCACCATAGGCGCCTCGCTGTCGACGTGAACGTCGCCTCACACTGAAAGAATATTCCGCCTAAATGAGAAACACCAACGTCAAACCTGGGGTCTGAATTCTGGTGGGCTGGGGATACAACCATCCTCCTAACCATCTCGATCTCAAGCTTATTTCAACAGTTGAACCCAACAATTGTAGCAATAAAACGGCCAGGCCACTATTTCATTCCATGGTTAGTAACCTTGGGCAAAGGCGGTTTAGCTCCTCCACCAGAATGTCCTCTGATCTCGACTTCTTCTTCGTCTTTTGAAGAGGTGTAAATATATTTACATCCTCTTTAACGGTGCTCTCATACACACATCGCTATATAGCCGATCAATTTCATACTAGTGTCCATCAGTAGTAGTACTGTAGGCTGACCGTAGGCCCTCCTGAGCTAATAATCGAGAGGAGTTGGTGGGTGACCCGGCTTTGCTTTTGCGCAGGTTTCTATTTGTATGCTAGACTCAATTTCGTCTTTGTCCTCTGAGATGCGTGATTGATACTGATGCGTCACCGTAAGGGTGTAAGCTGACTCATACGTCTTGCTTCGACTCCTCTCGACCGTCCAGCAAACGGCAGCTGGGCTCACTCATGCTTGCGTACGTGCATGGGCCTAAAGGAAGGAGCCCCGCCTCCACCAACTAGGCGAGGGGAAGGACATGCCGCCGCCGCCGATCGGGGCGCGCACAGTGGTCAATCTGGGTTGTGATTTTTTCACGTCTGCTAAAAAATTGGCAGCCTCCGCGCTTCATCTTGGCGAAGTATCCAGTGAAAACCGTGATGAGGACAAAATGATGATGTGACACACCTAGCCCAGCCCTCGCGTCGCTCTCTTTGGGGCGACTCGGGCGGCGTCCCAACCCTAGCGCCGCCGGCCCCCTTCTCCCAATTCCCCCACCTCGTTGCCACCGGAAGCAGCCGCCGGAAGGCCGTGCCGCGCGGCCGCTGAGGAGGGTGGCGGCGAGGATCTTGTTGCTCTGCGCTCGCCGCGGCGGAGGTCTTTGGATTCAGGGCGGCGGCGCCGCCCTTGTGGCTGGCGTCGTTGCAGGTGGCTCCGGTCGGCCTCATCCTCATGGGAGGTGCGTCGGCTGCCGACGGCGACTGCGATGTGGATCCTTCCTCGTCGGATCTGAGGTGGGAGCTTGGGACCAGGGGAAACCCTAGGCTGGCTTGTCCGGCCCAGTCACGGGACACCATTGGTGCCGTCCTACCTCCTTGGAGGCATGGCTGCGGTTCCTCCTCTCCACCCCCGAGCCCCGACCCATCTCCTTGTTTTGGGCGGCGTCGACGCCATGAGCGTCGTGTCCTCCTTGGAGGCGTCGCCTAGGGAGTCCTTGGGTTTGGGTGAGAAGATGAACTGAAGGTGGGAGGTTCGGGTGACTCCCCTGCTACCCCTCGCCTCTGCAGTTGCGCTCGGCGCCTTCCTGTTGCTCTCAGGTTTCCAAGGTCAGTGATGTCGAAGACAGCACGGGGGCAGCCAGTCTCACGAATAATGGCGGTGGTCCTTGATTCTTATTCGCGCCAAGATGAAGATCTACCGGATGTTGGTCCCCATCGAACTTGCTGGACGGTCGTGTTCCGGAAGACTCCGCCAGCGAACTCTATTGAGCGATTCATGCTTGGAGATTGCTGGATCGAGTGATATTCGGTCATACGCGCCTATGTTTTTATCTTACCGTTTGGTTTCAGAGGGAGCGTTGTGAAGTTCTGTTGGCTGTTAATACTATGGAACACGCTTTCTCGTTCTATGGTGCTGGCGGAGAATGGCACAAAAGGCGGGATCTGGGGACAACAATGGTGGTTTGTGTCTTCGTGTCGATGAAGAATTGGCTGGGTGTTTCGAGACCTTAACCAGCGGTTTGTATGTGGGGGCGACTGCACAGGAGAAGTCCAAAGTCTTATGCCTCAGGGTGAAAATCCAAGGTCTGGCCTTAATTGGTTGTGCCTGGCGATGACTTTGTTGGAGGCATTGTTTTGAGTGCGAGGATTTTCTTCAGGGTGATTACCTTTGGAGGAGTTAAACTTCTGGTGTTGTCTTGGTGATGTTAGTACTGCTGTCTTAAGGAGTAGATCGCTGCAGCGGGACTTTTGTTTTTTTGAAGTTCTTCTTTCTTTCTTTGGCTGTGTGCATCTGTATTGCTGTTGGCACTATGTTGTTGCAGAGGCTGGGTGTAATTGATACTTTCTTAATATCAATAAATTCCCTTTATCTAAAAAAGTGAAAACCGTGATTCAGTGAAAACCTGAAAACTTCTTTTCCTCCCGTCGAATTGATAGTAGACGAACCAGATCAAAAGTGGATAACGCACCAACCAATTAAATGCGGTTTTGCTAATAACCCCGTGCACTTACCTATTTGCTTTGAAAAAATCAGTTGCAAAACACACGATCAGAAGTACGATCCATCCATGATCTGTGCCGCCATGGACTCATCCCGAGCCGGTCGCCGTCGGGGCTATACCTATGTCGGCCGTGTTCCCTAGCAGTACTAAGTCCCCTACCATGAACCCTCCCCCCCCCACTCCTTCAGCGTCCATAATTCTTCCGTTGTCCGTGATCCCCCACACGTCACCGACCTCCAACGACAGTTCTTGCTCTCCGGATTATCATTTTATCTCTGAATATATGTTGCATGAATTGGTCATGGATGGATCTCACGGATGATTCTTTTGTGTGTTGTTTGATTCAGTGTACTGCAAATAGGTGTTTTCTGGATATCTTGTTTTGTACCATTAATTAATTCATACAACACAACAAGATTGTACTGATTCGTCAGCAGCAACTTATTCCTAGCGCAAAAAAAAAGCAGCAACTTATTCCAAAACAAATACAAGGAATTATGTACAGCTCTAAGTGGCAAAGTGCCAATTCTGATCACACCATCCAAATGAGTAAACAGATGTACAAGTTTGCCATCATATGCAGAACAGAATATGCATCAACCTCTAGTTCTTCACAGTAACCTGTTAAAGAACCAAAGCTTCGATTCAGAGGAGCAGTGCTACATTCTTCAGATAGCTATAGAGAGCAGCAAACTGCCCAATTCCCCAACTGTCACCAGATCGAAGTCCCCTGGGGCAAGCAGCGGTCTTTGACTCGCCCCCGCATGGAGCCAAGCCACTAAGCCAGAGGCTCGCCATTTTTTATCTGGTTCGTCTACTGTTGATCCGACGGGGAGGAGAGGAAGTTTTCAGGTTTTCATCCATCATGGTTTTCACTGGATACTTCGCCATCTATCTATAACGTTCAAGTAGCTCAGCCAAAAAACACAACAGCCAGAAAATGATTCACCACATATACCAACACAGAAACAAGAGAGGCTCCTGTGAAGCCCTAAAAGAGAACGGAACATTAATCAGAAAGCACAGGTACACATACAATGCAATATCACGTATAATACACGCGTATTTATTTGCTTCATCGAATAATTCAAAATTTATTTACAACTTGCATGGCCAAGGTCTAGCTCAAGTTACAACAGAAAATAAAATAAAAAACTTGGATTCTCATCATTGTCATAGGCTCGTTGAGCGGAGACTCACGTGAAACTTTGCTCAAATTTTGATGATGTCTTTCTCTATGAATTATTAAACGTTTTCTAATAAATATCACTGCCAAGATTTATTCCACTACAACCTCCAGATGTTCTTTTACCACAAAAAATATTGATATTCCAGGCAGCTCCATCGTGTTTTATTGTAATTTTTTACAGTATTGCAGGTTTAATACTACCTTATCATGGGTTTACATTATTCCACGACGTCCATATCGTAATAAGAGAGTTAGAGAGAATATCTTTACTCCAAGTATCCGGATGCAGTTCTGCTAGTTTCTGATATAACCAACTCCTTTGCTTCCAACCGAAAGCACTTGGCAAGTTGGCACGTGAGCATTTTATCAGAGCATGCTTCGTATCTTCATTTTCGTAGGGAACATGACATGCTTGCGTGTCGAAACTTGATCAAAAGAACATAACACAAAAGACATGCATGCTTTTCGAAACTTGATCAAAAGAAGAGAAACAAAAGACATAATTTTCAGGGGAACATGACATGCTTGGCAGGGAATGCTTCAGAGGATCTAATTAGAAAGGTGGGGAAATCTCTTAAGACAGTTGCTATCAGGGGCAAGAGACGAAAGATGGGAATCACAAAGAAAGCTTAGACTGATACGTGGTCCTAGAGTTGTCATCAGATCGCGGTTGTGGTAGATAAGTGGGAGGTTGTAGCTATGGGTTGTTGTTTGCATTATATGTTGCTCTATGTGGTTGTGTGGGCTCCTCCCCGTGGTGCTGGTGTGTGTTGTATGGTTTTCGCCCGGTTTCTTCCGTTAATAAACCGGGCACCCTCTTCTTAATTAATACAAGGCAAAGCTTTTGCCTTTGTTTCAAAAAAAAAGAAAAAAAGACATAATTTTCTCCTCTCCTTATTTTTTGTCTGTAGGTCTCATCTCTACCATGCCCCTGTATGGATGCTTTACGGCTCTCCATTCGTCACCGCCGGTAACTACTTAACTGGCCACGATCACTACGGCTTTATTCTCAATGTCATCTCCATGTCTAATTCCTATTTTAAAATGTCATCAGCGCTAGGCCGATGGATTGTAAGCCGACGACGCACCACTACGCCGAGGGTATCCTTGGTGAACCCGACGGCAAAAGCCGTCGGCACTGTCAGTGATTCCCGTAGTGTTTGTTCTTCTTCCTCTCAGTGATACTTTACTTGGTGCATATTAGTTACGTCCACTGCTTGCATTCTCACGTGCCGATCTTCTCAGTGATCGTCGTCACTCATTCTGCGGAGAGCACAAGCTGAACCACAACTGTACTACGATCTTCTGGGTGATGGATTATTCTTCCTATCACTATCCCTGATACTTTGCTTCATGCATCGATTCGTTACGCTTCCATTCATCACCGGTCACTAAAAAGTACTTAACTGGTCACCATCACCACGACTTTATTCTCTTCAGCCCGGCCAGGAGGCATCTCAATGTCGACGTCCTGTTCCCATGTTATTCTTCTTCGATCTCGGCGATCCGTTACCCCACTGCCTATATATTACACGGCCTCATCTTCTCAGTGATCGCCATTGATACGAAGCAGTAGCTCTTGTTTCCAGAAGGAATTAGAAGAATAGAGGTTGAGAGAGAAATGAGGCAGAGAGACACATTTTGGGGAAGAACAGAGAGCACTATCGGCTCCCTTCATCCATTTCCATTTTATTACAGTACTTTGCACTTTAGCCCCTCTCCATTGGAGATATTACACAAGAGTGTACACACCAACACTCCCCCTCAAGATGGGGCGAATATATTGAGGAGTCCCATCTTGCTACATCCATTACTAAACATTTGTATGCCTAAACCTTTGGTTAGAACATCAGCCACTTGATCTCTAGATCGAACATGTATGAGTTGAACGAGTCCATTGTCCATTTTTTCCTTGATGAAGTGTCGATCAACTTCAATATGTTTTGTTCGATCATGTTGGACGGGATTATTTGCTATGTCAACAGCAGCTTTGCTATCACACCTCAATGACAAAGGTATGCCACAATCTAGGTGAAGTTCATTCAACAATATTTTCAGCCAAAGTAACTCACAAACACCTAATGCCATGGCTATGTATTCCGCTTCAGCTGTTGATCGAGATACTACAGCTTGTTTTTTACTTCTCCAACTCACCAAATTCCCCCCTACATATGCACAATAGCCTGTTGTTGACCTCCTATCATCCAAGCAACCTACCCAATCAGCGTCTGTGTAACCCTCAATATTGAGATGACCATGAGCACTAAACATTATGCCTTTTCCTGGACACCCCTTCAAGTATTGGAGGATTCTAAACACAACATCCATGTGCCCCTTTCGTGGTTTATGCATATATCTACTCACAATACTCACAGCATATGCAATATCTGGTCTCGTATGTGATAAATGAGTCGGCCTACTAACCTTTGATATTGGCTCTTGTCCACTTGCTCACCTGCCTCGGACTGCAGCTGATGGTTTTGCTCAATAGGAGTGGGCATTGGTTTGCAATTTAACATCCCTGTTTCAGATAACAAATCAAGTACATACTTCCTTTGTGAAAGATATAGAAGAGTAGGCAACTTCTATTCCAAGGAAATAACCTAGTCTTCCCAAATCTTTCACTTCGAAGGATTCAGCCAGCTGCCGTTTTATCCTAGAAATTTCACCTTCATCATCTCCAGTGACCACAATATCATCAACATAAACACTCAATATAGTGACCTTCCCATTATCATGCTTGAAGAATAAAGTATGATCAACATTGCTTTGTTTATAACCCAAAGCTGAAACAACTCCTTCGAGTCTACCAAACCAGGCCCTTGGTGATTGTTTGAGCCCGTATAAAGATTTTTTAGTTTACAAACTTTTCCTACTGTTTGATCAGTACCAAAACCAGGTGGAATCTCCATGTATACTTCCTCTTGAAGCTCACCATGGAGAAATGCATTTTTTACGTCCATCTGAAACAATTTCCAACCTTTATTGGTTGCGCATGAGACAAGAGTTCTGATTGTAGTCATTTTTGCAACAGGTGCAAATGTTTCATCATAGTCAATGCCATATGTTTGACTATAGCCTTTCGCCACTAACCGAGCCTTGTACCTTTCGATTGTACCATTCGGTGCCTCCTTCACTGTAAACACCCATTTGCATCCTACCGCTTTCTTGCCAGGAGGAAGAGTAACCAATTCCCATGTATTATTCTTCTTTAGTGCTCCCAATTCTTCAAGCACTGCTGCCTTCCATTTTGGATTCTGTTTTGCTTCCTTCCAATCTCGAGGTACTAGTCCGGAAGCGGCTAAAGATGCCACAAAATTCTTGTACCTACCTCCAATACGGTTATATGAAACATAATTTGATATGTCATAATCTTTTAGCCTTTCAGGTAATTTGCCAGATGTAGAGCGTGACGACTTTCTCTGGGCAATAGGCACATTCAAGTCCTGGATAGCTCGGATAGGGTCTGGTATTACCTCCTCTATAATATGCTCCCCCTGGGCATGTTGCTCCTCAACATGTGGTTGGTCTATTTGAGGAGGTACCTCGGCATTCTCCTGTATGTGGTCATTTGGAATCTCACCTTCTTGTGGGTCATTCATCATACAATCACTCTCATCATTACCATGATTCATAGCAGAGTCTTGCATTATGTGTCTCTCGGTGACAACTGGACTTACTGGTAAATGAATTGGTATAGTCCCAATTACCACATTTTGTGGTTGTTGTGCTTCATCCCGTGCATTTTCCTCCATGCGTGGAACCAAGTCTGACAAATCTGGTACTTGACTATAGAATGGCTCGGATTCTCTGAAAGTCACATCCATAGTGGTGAACATTTTCCTTTCAGATGGACACCAGCACCTATACCCCTTTTGGGTGCTAGAGTAGCCCACAAAAATACATTTTAGTGCTCTTGGATCTAATTTTCCAACTGCAGGTCGATGGTCATGCACGAAACAGACACAACCAAATACTTTAGGTGGCACAACATATGAATTTTCACCTATAAGGCACTCCACTGGTGTCTTCTTGTCCAATATTCCGGATGGCATCCGATTTATCAGATAAGCTGCAGTTTTAACTGCCTCACTCCACAAGAACTTTGGAACATTCAGCTGAAACATTAAGCATCGGGTAACCTCCAATAGATGCCTATTTTTTCTTTTAGCTACTCCATTTTGCTCCGAAGTATTAACACAAGTAGTCTGATGTATAATACCACAAGATGAGAGGTATTCCTCAACCTGATGGTTCACATATTCTGTACCATTGTCAGATCTAAGTACCTTTACTCGTGCATCATACTGATTCATCACCATTTTATGAAAATCTTCAAGGCAAGAATAAACCTCACTTTTGTTCTTCATGACGTAAAGCCAGGTGTATCGACTAGAGCAGTCGATAAATGTGACAAACCACCGATGACCACTCAAGGATGTAGTTTCACATGGTCCCCATACATCTGAATGAATTGTATGAAATAACTCATTGCTTCTCATACTTGAATAAATGTATGACGATCTAGTATGCTTTGCCAGCTCACATGTGTCACATACTAGCATCCTCTTGTCGGCTGCCTTGAACAAAGAAGTATACATCAACTCGAGAGCAGAGAATGATAGGTGTCCCAAACGTTTATGATGGAGTAGAATTTCAGCCACAGGGCTTTGAGATAGAACAGAGGCGAGAGCAGTATCAACAACATTTTGTTTAAAATAGTATAAGCCACTCCTCATTATTCCCACACCAAGTACTCTTCCTGTTTTTAGTTGTCGAAACAAACACCAATTTGGAGAGAAATGTGCAGTACAACTTAACTCCTTTGTGGCTGCACTAACAGAGAGCAAATTCACAGGAAATGATGGAACATGCAACACTGATGAAAGATTCATAGTAGGGCTGCACTTCACTACTCCAGTACCTGATATGGGCTGCGAAGATCCATCAGCTAACTTGACGTCCTCCTGCCTCCCACTGATAGGAGTATAATTCTGCAATAGTTTATCTGACCCTACCATGTGTCGAGAGGCACCTGAGTCTATCAACCATAAGTCACTAGTCGAGGTTGAAGTGTTAATCTCAGCCTTTACCATGTTTTTGGCTTCAGTAGAAGCATCCTTTACTAACTTCCACAGTTCATATTCTTCGTAGCTCATGAGAACAGGAACCAAACCCTTCTCACATGCCATACTAAACAAACTCTCAACACTTTCTTTATTAATTTTCCTGCCATTATTCATGTCATGGCCACTGACTGAATTCTTCTCTCTCATCTTACCATGAAGATCCCAGCAGAAGGCTCTTACATGTCCCTTGAGTCCACAATACTCGCATTTCATCACGCCCTTATGTGGCTTCAACACAGGTGACATTGTGCTGCTGAACATTTCAACAAACACCTTATGTGCAGAACCAAGAAAAACAAACCAGCTCAAAATCTCCACCGTGCTCAAGTAGGCCAACAAGATTCCAACAAGAATAGAACACAGGTCAAAGCAGTACTCTTTGGGATCCTTAGGAAATATCACACGAACCCTTGAGATTCACGAACGATGCACATAGGCTAAAGGAGAACCTTTTTTGGTCGATTCACTTCTCATGTGAGCTTGCTGCAGCTGAGAACGAAGATTACAGCAAGGATCGCTCTGATACCATCTTGTTTCCAGAAGGAATTAGAAGAATAGAGGTTGAGAGAGAAATGAGGCAGATAGACACATTTTGGGGAAGAACAGAGAGCACTATCGGCTCCCTTCATCCATTTATTTTATTACAGTACTTCGCACTTTAGCCCCTCTCCATTGGAGATATTACACAAGAGTGTATACACCAACACCCCCCTCATATCTTGTATTACAAGAACAACATGTAATTTTCTGGCATGAAGTGGCATATGGCCTCTCCCCTGGATCCATTGAGAACTTGGAAGTACTCCTCGTCCCAATAAGTGGTCTCATGGTGGCATACCGCGATTGCTGCCGCACCCATGGACGTGTCTTCCTGTCCAACGAGACTCACACGCAGAGCCTGTACGCCATTGGGGCGGTGGCAGTAGTATACCTCCGCCGGGAAGGGCAGGGGGTGGCATGGCACCACCGCATCGCCGATGACGGTGATGCCGAACACAACGTACCTCGATGGTTCGGCGCGCCCGTGGACAACAGTCCTGGCCGAAGATGGCGTCGTTCCTAATGCCGTGGTTGCGAATTCCACGGCCGCACCCTCGGTGGTGGTGCAGGTGTCTGGCTCCTCTTGCTGCTGGGTGGTGCCGCGGCAGAGGAGGAGCGTGGTGGTGACCTGTCGGGCTCGCACTGAGCCTGCTGTTATGTTGTAGAAGTTGAGTATGTTGCCGAGGTTGTCGTAGGCGAAAGGCGGTGGGGCAGAGGCCGTCTTGGACATGAAGGAGTTCCTTCGTGCAGCGTGTCCAAGCTTGGTGTTTGCGGGTAATCTTGCACCTTCAAACAGATTACGTTTCAGAAAGAGGACTCCCGTCTTCACCTTCTTGTGTACGGGAAGCTCCAAGTCTGATGCCGGGGGAGGTGCTGCATCGCCGCCACGGTACCACTTCACCGGGTAGGCCGCTGCACCGAAAGTATTATCTATCATGACATGATACTTAGTTAGCCACACAACTACTAAGTAGTTGTGCATTAATTCAATTGATCAAGCTAATTATGAGTAGTTGTGCATTAATTCAATTGATCAAGATAAAACTATTCACAATGGAGAGTATGCTTAGTATCATGCATATGATACTAGTAGTATATGATACTACTTTCACAATACATAGTAACAAATGAGTGGTATCATATAACACTACATTTATTAGGTGCTAGACTCATATTACATTGAAATCCGTTATGTTACGGTATCTACATATGATACCAGTATCATCTATTTCTTTATTAATTGTCATGACACGTCATCATTTTACCAACATGGCATGCATGAAACCACCTACTAAGTAGTTGTGCATTAATTCAATTGATCAAGCTAATTATGAGTAATTGTGCATTAATTCAATTGATCAAGCTAATTATGTGTTTATTACCTGTTGGAGGAGGGGCGAACTCCATGCTTGACGACGCCGGGGGAGGTGCTGCTTCGCCGCCGCGGTACCACTTCACCGGGTAGGACGCTACATCAAAAGGGCTTTCCTGAGAACTAGCCACGTCTACAGAGACAATAGGAATAAGTAGCCACATAATTAGTTAAATAAGTAGCTTTCCTAGACTCCTAGTGAACACGCTAAGTGATAAAAAAATGCCGGTGTGAAGTGATAGGGATATGACTAAGAGTAGAATGAAACTAATGGTGTGCAAAACTCAAACCGGACCAAACCAGTTAATCAGCGAGTACACTTTCTTGTCTAATAGTCCAAAGGCCCGAATTCCCACCAGATTTAGCTTAAAAAAATCAACCAGGCCCAAACTGTTCAAACTAGCAAACCGGTTTTGCCCAGGCTGAAATGAAACCATAAGCATTTACTATACCTGCTGGAGGGGGAGCGAACTCCATGTCTGATGCCGGGGGAGTTCCTGCTGCGCCGCCCCGGTACCATTTCACAGGGTATGCCGCCTCATCAAAGGGATTCTCTGCTATCACATGATACTTAGTTAGCCACTGTTAACTGAGTAAATTTCACTGGATCAAGCTATAATTACACGTTTACCTGGAGGAGGAGCTGACTTCATGCCTGACGTCGGGGGAGTTCCTGCTGCGCCGCCCCGGTACCATTTCACAGGGTATGCCACCTCATCAAAAGGATTCTCTGGTATCACATGATACTTAGTTAGGCACTATTAACTGAGTAAATTTCACTTGATCAAGCTATATTACACGTTTACCTGGAGTACCTGGAGGAGGAGCTAACTCCATGCCTGATGTCGGGGGAGTTCCTGCTGCACCGCCCCGATACCATTTCACAGGGTATGCCGCCTCATCAAAAGGATTCTCTGGTATCACATGATACTTAGTTAGACACTATTAACTGAGTAAATTTCACTGGATCAAGCTATAATTACATGTTTACCTGGAGGAGGAGCTGAATCTATGCCTGACGTCGGGGGAGTTCCTGCTGCGCCGCCCCGGTACCATTTCACAGGGTATGCCGCCTCATCAAAAGGATTCTCTGGTATCACATGATACTTAGTTAGTCACTATTAACTGAGTAAATTTCACTAGATTAAGCTATAATTACACGTTTACCTGGAGGAGGAGCTGACTCCATGCCTGACGTCGGGGGAGTTCCTGCTGCGCCGCCCCGGTACCATTTCACAGGGTATGCCGCCTCATCAAAAGAATTCTCTGGTATCACATGATACTTAGTTAGCCACTATTAACTGAGTAAATTTCACCGGATCAAGCTATAATTACACGTTTACCTGGAGGAGGAGCTGACTGCATGCTTGACGCCGGGGGAGTTTCTGCTGCACCGCCCCGGTACCATTTCACAGGGTATGCCGCCTCATCAAAAGGATTCTCTGGTATCACATGATACTTAGTTAGCCACTATTAACTGAGTAAATTTCACTGGATGAAGCTATAATTACACGTTTACCTGGAGGAGGAGCTGACTCTATGCCTGATGTCGGGGGAGTTCCTGCTGCGCCGCCCCGGTACCATTTCACAGGGTATGCCGCCTCATCAAAAGGATTCTCTGATATCACATGATACTTAGTTAGACACTATTAACTGAGTAAATTTCACTAGATAAAGCTATAATTACACGTTTACCTGGAGGAGGAGGAGCTGACTCCATGCCTAACGTCGGGGGAGTTCCTGCTGCGCCGCCCCGGTACCATTTCACAGGGTATGCCGCCTCATCAAAAAGGTTCTCTGCTATCACATGATACTTAGTTAGCCACATATTAACTGAGTAAATTTTGCTGGATCTAGCTAAATAAGTATTTACCGCTAGGAGGTGCATGCATACTATAGTAATAAATGGCGGGGTGACAGGAACAAAAATAGAATGAAAGCATACACATAACCGTAACCAGATTTAAAACACAAGGCGGCATTTACCATCCATTTGTTGCTTTCCTGAGACTAAGCTAAGGAAGCAGAGCGCTAAAAGAATCTTCATCGTCACTCGTCTGTTTCTTGTTCGTCCTATCCATCAAAGTCTGCACCGTAATTTATACTACTGTACTACAATTAGGTTTGCTTCTTCAACACGGTGACTCCACAGCACAAAGCTTATGAAAGCGTTTTCCTCTCTAGAACTCAGCACACTCTTTCTATGCCTGGTTAAACTCGAGCTGTTAGTTTGTTAGATGCGAATATGAACCGACAACATATTAATTAGCTATTTTTGTGGGCATGGAGTTTTTACTCTCCCGTGTCCATCTAGTCCCGATATCTGGACCACCGAACGTGTCATGGAGAAGTGCCAAAAAAAAATTCTGGGGGACACTTTTTTTAGGTTTAAAGGCAGGCGCTCTCTGCCATTCGATTAGATGAAAGCAATTCCTTTACAGGAAAACCTCAAACGAATTCAGGGGAGCATTCAGTGGTGCAGTTTAACATATTGATTTCATATACTACTGCGCTGCAATTAGGTTTGAATCTTCCACACGGTGACTCCACAGCACAAAGCTTGTGAAAGCGGTTTCCTCTCTAGAACTCAGCACACTCTTTTTATGCTTGGTTAAACTCGAGCTGTTAGTTTGTTAGGTGCGAATATGAACCGACAACATACTTTTTTGAGTTTTAAAGCAGTCGATCATGCCGTCCGTTTAGATAGAATAGAAGGTTTATGTACAGAAGTTCACCAGCGAAAGCCGGCAAAATGTTTGCACGAAAATAAAAAGGAACACAAAGAGCAAAAGCCTATCCTCCCAGGTCATGCGAGTTTGCAAAAACCGACAACATATTAATTAGCTATTTTTGTGGGCATTTGTGGGCATGGAGTTTTTACTCCTGTGTCCATCTAGTCCCCATATCTAGACCACCGAACGTGTCATGGAGAAGTGCCAAAAACAATTCAGTGAGACATTTTTTTTAGGTTTAAGGGCAGGCGCTCTGTCATTCTGTCATTCGATTAGATGAAAGCAATTCCTTTACAGTAAGGCCTCAAACGAATTCAGGGGGACATTCAGTGGTGCAGTTTAACATATTGATTTCATATACTACTGCACTACAATTAGGTTTGAATCTTTCACACGGTGACTCCACAGCACAAAGCTTGTGAAAGCGTTTTCCTCTCTAGAACTCAGCACACTCTTTCTATGCTTGGTTAAACTTGAGCTGTTAGTTTGTTAGGTGCGGATATGTACCGACATCATACTTTTTTGAGTTTTCAAGCAGTCGATTCTGCCGTCCGTTTAGATAGAATAGAAGGTTTATGTACAGAAGTTCACCGGCGAAAGCCGGCAAAATGTTTGCAAGAAAATAAAAAGGAACACAAAGAGTAAAAGCCTATCCTCCCGGGTCATGCGAGTTTGCAAAAACCAGCATATTAATTAGCTATTTTTGTGGGCATGGAGTTTTTACTCCTGTGTCCATCTAGTCCCGACATCTGGACCACCGAACGTGTCATGGAGAAGTGCCAAAAACAATTCAGGAGGACATTTTTTTTAGGTATAAAGGCATGTGCTCTGTCATTCGATTAGATAGAAAGTAATTCCTTTATAGGAAGGCCTCAAACGAATTAAGGGGGACATTCGTTGGTGCAGTTTAACATATTGATTTCATGTGTAATTCGTAGATGTGTTGTTTTATTGTGATGCAAATTTAATTAAGTGAAGGCTAACTTTTGTCGGAGCGAAGGGAGGACCGTCACCAGAGGCTTGGATCGAACGAAGCGGAGTGGTGTAAGGTAAAGCGCAGTGGTGACTAGAGGTTTGTATTTGTCATATCTTGTCTTTTGTGATACGTAGTAGTGCAATCTGACCGTAAACAAAATGCAG
This sequence comes from Poa annua, assembly GCA_026929855.1. NCBI lineage: Eukaryota > Viridiplantae > Streptophyta > Magnoliopsida > Poales > Poaceae > Poa > Poa annua. The sequence continues at coordinate 438,171 of CM049428.1, read as the reverse complement.
CCACTGATGATACAGCCGAACAAAGGATACGATAATCTCCATCGGCTCAATAGAGCATCTGGCAACAATGTCGGACATGTGGTATTGGATAGCGGCAAGTGTCGTTGCCGCTTATTGGGAGAGGCGTGCTCCACCGGCGCTCCTAATAGGTTTAGGAAAAAAATAAACAACCATATTCATTCAAACCAGATAGATTTCATTTAAATGTGATACTTTTTACAAAATATTACTAAACTTAAAACCTAAACTAAACCCTAGCCGTGTCTGTAGAACCCGTCCACAGTTGAATTTCGCGACGTGGCCTCGATGTCGAACGGCTTCTACGGTGACGAAGCCTGCTCCTCCTTGACCTCGTCATTTACTACGGCACCTCCTCGGGGGCGGCGGTAGCGCGACGGCCTGCTCGTCGTCATCGGGGATCAACAACAAGAGCTAGCTCTATTTTCTTGCCAATCAAGAAAATATGTAAAGAGTGAGTGGAGTCTATACGTTTTGAGAAGAAAGAGAAACTGTTGTGGGCCTTGGTCAGAAAAATTTGGCGATCTAGATACATTATGGAAAATTTGGTAACTTAGCATCAATGACGTATTTCATTCGTGACATATTTGGCTTTTGGTAACACTGTATTGGCTTTTGGTAACACTGTGTATTCTCTTAGACTCACCAGACCAGAATACTTTTCACTAGCCACTAGTACTTGATTTAATACAACAATATTGTCCTATTTCTTAAACCTATATAAGGAATTTTATAAACATCTATCTGATGTACTAGTGGAGTTTTTTTAGATTTATGTGGCAGTGGAGCTAGGACTTGCAAAAATTACATCGGATTGAACTTACCTATATCTATAGTGTGTCGTCCTAGCCTCTCGTCTAAGGTTTATTGACCCAGCGGCGATCCAGTCGCTTCGCGAGATCAAATTTTGATCCAAGCTAGGAGCTATTTGAGAAGAGAAAATCAATCTTAACTCCGTCGCGGGAGACGAAATGCTGGGAGTGAAGGGGTTACGGTGCAGAAAACAATAATTTTCTAGCGTACGAAACCCTAACTAGTCAGGATCTATCTATCTAGTACATGCGATAACGGTGGCGGAACGGGTTACATTACCTCCATGTAGACCGATAGCGGGGATTACGCTCCCGCACAAGCGTTGACGATGAAGTCGTACGTAGCCGACCTCGAGGTCGCGATGATCTTGCCGCGATGTCGAAGTCGATGACGCCGGGGTGTCGACGATGATCTGCGTCGACAGGCGTCGGGCGGAAGAAGGCAGAGCGCCAGCACCGGGGGCTGGTGCGCCGGCGGCAGAGGGGGGTGGCGCGGCGGCTGCAGGGGGCGAGACGACGTCGCCCAAGCTCCTCAGTAGAGTAGCCTCCGAGCACTCGCAAACATACGGAGCTTAGCGACAACTTCCGGTCATTCAGATCCAGCTGAAATCGCAGGAGTAGATCTTATCTGGAATCCCGCAGAGCAACGGCGCTCTGCGGTATGGCTTAGGTGGAGAGAGACCTCCTTCCTCAGCTCGGCGCGGCTCCGACTTGGGAACCACGAGATCGAGAGAGAAATCGGGAATTAATTGGATTTTCCTGTGAATTAAATCAATTAATATGCCTTGCTATATAAAGGGGAAGAGGGTGTGCCAACCCCCTTGGCTCCCCCATGTGGGACTAAAGGAGGAGAGGGGAGGGGGGGTTCGGCCGAACCCCCCATGTGCCCTCCAACTCCTAGTCCGAGTTGGACTAGGAGGCCCAGCCTTCCCCTTCCTTGTGGGGTGCGGTTTCCCCCTCATGGGCCCTCTTAGGGCCCATTTAGGTGGGAGCCCCCTTTTTCCTTTATTTAATTAATATTAAATTAATATAAAAATCCCATTAATTCATAATTAATATATTTATATATAATTCAATATCCCATGACTCCGAAACTATTTCGGAACCACCCGAACAACTTTCGGACATTCTCGGAACCATTCCATAGCTCACCGGAACTCCTTCCGGACCACCGGAACTCTTTCCGGATCATTTCTCTCTCTTCAATAAAAACCTATAAAATTCCAGAACCTATCTCCTAGCGTCGCTAAGACCTTAAGTTTGTTACGCTACGGTTCGGGAACACTCCAGACATGGTCGAGACACTCCGCTCACCAATGATCGTCAGGGATACCTGGAAATATATGACGACCCCTGTGCATTCCACGAATATCGTCGTTGAACCATAAGTATGACATTCATTTCCTTTGTCTCTGCGATACTACCTTGTCCGAGATATGATCGTAGACACACCGATGCCTTTGCTGTATCTCGTTACCGATGAAGGTTATTAACTCGTCTGCGATATTACATCTCCATGACCTAGTCATAAGCTGCGCAGCTATATAGATGTAATCTCACCGAGTGGGCCCAGAGTATCTTTCCATTACAAGAATGAACAAATCCCGCTCTTGATCCTTACGTCTTGATGCTCTTTCGGAATACCCAAGATGGACACCGTTATTGTCATGCTATATAAGACACAACGTTTGATGCTCTCAAAGCACTCCTACGAAGCAACAATAAGTACGGTCTCACGGTCTAAGGAATAAGCTATCATACTCTTATCTATTGCAAATGACAAACATCGTAATACGATCTTATTGCAATACTTTGCGTATGTCCACCACCTTATTCAACTAACAAGATGACCCCATTGTCAACCGACGTCATTGTCCTTGATCGGGAATCTCGATCAACTGTTGCCCAATGGACTAGCTCATATAGAGGCTTGCTAGGGACCTGGTTTGTCTATGTATCACACATGTATTAATAATTCCGATTAATACAGTTATAGCATAATACACAAACCTATTATAAACTTATGAGATAATGCAATAAATACTACTTATTTATTTGCCACTAGGGCATATCTCCTTCAGTCTCCCACTTGTACTAGAGTACAAATAAACCAGCTGCATTTTACTTTATCAAAATCCCTTATCAAATAAGAATCATTCGATGATGCTTGCTTGTGGAAAAGTGTTACCATGATTGTGTATGCTTTTGCGATTCACTGGTATCAACTTGCTTGATATCAACACGTTGTCTAACAACATATATGTAAATACCGTAACTAAGTGAGACTGCTGCTTCCCAGCGCTTACTCTGATTATACTAACCAGATAACTGCTCTGAAAAACACACTCAGCCATGCAGAGCCCCTTGTAACAATTACAAACTCGTGATATCTACATACTTTCACACCTAATGTAGAAAACGTGACATTCAAATGTCAATCCATCAACTAACGCACTTCTACTTCCAGCAAATTCCAAATTTACTTTCATAACTGCTCTTCATTCCAAGAACATCGGTTATAATTCATCGAGCAGATGATAAGGTTTCTGTATGATGTCTAATATTACATAATAGACCCACATGTCATACAACCATTACTTTCACGCATCATTACTCTTAATGATCAATTGGACTCCAAAGGACCATCCTTTTGATTCTATTCTGACTCCTCAGATATAATCCAAAACAACTCGACTAACTGTTCAAAATTTCCATTCTATTTTCAAATAGACACTAACTTTAAAATAGTTTCACAACTTCATCCTATTCTATTGGTACAGTTTCACAATGTGTTAACTACACAAGGTGAATTCGACTCCCACTCAAAATATATCTGCACATATTCGACAACACGAGCTCCCACTCAAAAACGTGTCATCCACATATTTGAGTTCCTGAGCTCCCACTCAAAAATATGTTCTTCACATATTTCTCCTGAGTGAACTAACTATGACTCCCACTTAAATCGACATTTCGGTCAAACCAAAATCATTGATCTACTATCAATTCGAATTTAATACAAACTACATTATTACATTAATACAAATCCCTCAGACTTCAAGCATGTCTACATAAATGTAGTCAACAAATTTGATCTTGTCCAAGACACATTTCTTGACAAGACATGCTACCGCGTCTTTCTTATAGTCACATTTACATATAACACTTTATATGACAATTAAACAATCTTATTCCTCTAATAAGAATTGCAGCAACAATTACTCTCTTAATCCTTTTAAACGCAACTTGGATTTCCAGGCTGAAAAGCCTTTGTTCGTATTTCGATACTTTCTCAACTTTCTTTGTATTCATAAAGTGCACCTTGATCTGTCAACAAGATCCGAAACATTTAATACAGTGCTGTGACCTGACAGCAATATTAAATATGACAACACTTTATTTAGAAGTTTCTTTCATGAAAATATTATGATCTTTATGAAGAGGATTGCAAGCAGAAAACAATTTTCTAGTCTCCCTCACTCTTAATCACTAATCTTTCACTAGCAGACATATACTCTTTGGAACATTTTCCAACATAAGTCTGACACTTTATTCTAAACTTCTAATTTCAATCCATAAACCATAATTCGAAAGGTCATCTTTTCTCGGAATTACATAGACACCAAACTGAACTTTGTTTCTTAGTTGATTTTGGAATACACTCTCATCCAATGCGAGCAATATACAAAGAACTACTCATGTAGATTCCGAATTATCGCATAATCATATACATGTCGACACTACTGTCGATCCTACGAATTCTCGTTAAGAAAAATATCTATTTTCTAAAGTGGACATCGACTATAATGTTTCGAACATATTAGGAGATTCTAAGACTGATTCTGAAGACCACACTTTATTTAAAATAGAGCATGATTATAATTCCCCACATATCACTATATATGACATTATAATTATGTGAAGCAAATTACCACGAGTCTTTTGTGTTGAAAACATAATTCAAAAATACTGTCCTTTGATCGAATTTCGTGAATACAATTTTCACTAATCTTTCTTCTGAAAAACCCCATTTGATCTATTATCAAATTAATTTCAGACTCCATAATTTATCGGGCAAATACTCCTATTTACCAAAGTCATGGAGGAATTCGGATCAAGCAATAAACACCATTAATTAATCATTAAAAATGACACTCAATTAATTTCTGCTAGTATTGTAACTTCAATACCCAATTTTAAGCTTAATCAACCCAGCACTCGAAATACTTAAATGGACCAAAAATATCCAATACTTCTTTCATCGCTTTTATGACTAAACTCGACGGCGTTTGTTCTAGCAATAGAACCTTTGTTCATGGGACAGGCTATTTTATCATATCTACAATTATGAATACTTATCATACAATCAATGTAACTGAGATGTGGAAACTTTATTCATAAGATAAAACAACTGACTTGTTCCATAACATAAAACAACTGAATTTGTCTTATTACATGAATAACTTTGTCTTGCAACAATCAAGACACACACACTCGCTCACTATTACAAAAGATCGTATCAAAAACTATTAATGATAACTATGATAACTTGAGGACGTGAACACCAAAAGGCCATCAACTCCTTGACTACCAGCTTCAGCGCCAGGTCACATCAAACTGCGCCGCATATACGTGATAATCAGGACCTGTTTCACAAACAGAGCAATTATCAAAAATTTCATCATATTCCATGGGCGAATTCATAATTCTGCATATATCAAATATATACCTGTAGCATCGAAGATCTCTCCTTCGATGGAATCAACCTTCAGAGACTGGAACTCACGTATGAATACGTAGAAGTTCATATCGTCGGCTTTCAAAATGTACTTACGTACATGCTTCTCATAGCTAGGAGGTAGAGATATCAGGACAGTCCGAATGGCACAGGAATCTGCCATCCAGTAATCGAAGACCATCGTCAGCTGGAAGTAGATGTCATACAATCTCTTCAAATGTGTCTTCAGACAGGTATGCTCCTCCATATGAATGGTCTGGAACATTCTAAGCTGACTGAACTGCTCACGCTTTAATTCATCCCCGAAGTGCGTCTTTATCGCATCCATCATGACGTTTGGCTCCTTGCGTCGAAACAACTCTTTAAACTCGGGTGCCAGGCATACGGTCATGGTGATCTCCACTTCAATGAATATGTCTCGACGCCTACGGAAATCATCTTCCTCCTCCTCGCTAGCAGAATCTCCTGGTCCTTCTCCTACCGGTTCATCGAGAACATATAGAATGTTGTTGTGTTCGAGAATGTTTCTAAAACCCCTGTACCATCTGATGAAGTTGGACCCGTCGGCTTCTAATGTAGCATCCGGGCTCTTGAGGAAGTAACCGAAGTTTAGTTGCGTAGTCTACAGATGTGATCGCAAAAGGAGGTAAGGTAAAGTTTATAATGTGTAGGTGAGTTTTAGTCCTATAATCTCATTATCAAAAACACACCACACCAAGATTATTATCCCTAAAATAATAATGGCGATGACACGACCCCCATCCACTACACCACCCCCGATCATCACGGCCGGCAGCACAGCTTCAAAGGTGGACATAAAATGTCGATCATAACAACTCTATGACTCGTGCTTGATCTTTCGATCTTCCCGTGTTCCGAGGCCATACCTCTGAGTATGCTAGGCTCGCCAATCAAACCTCGAAGACCCTGCGCGTGCAACATGGCTTACACCCACTGTATGCGAACGACGAGATGTGTGACACCCGATCATCACGGCCTGCCTCATAACGTAGAACTTTCTTGGTGGTGCGCAACGAGGGAGAACACAATTTTGGTATTTGTTAGGGATCATCCTATTTATGATGCTACCGTTGTATATCTAGCATATAAGCAATCAATAGGATGCACACACAACAGCACACAGTAATGATGCAATGAAGTGCGATGTGACATGGTCGATGCGCCTGGACCTTCATGGCGCCATGTGCCTGGCCCCCGGCGCCCCGGCATGGCTCCGAGTCTACGGAACCCTCCAATGCCTCCGACACTGCGAGTAATATCAAAACTTACCGTAACCATGTCACATAAAATAACGCCTCTGCAAAACAAAGTTAGACGCCTCTAGCTTTATTTAGTTTTGCAAGTTTTACGTGACAAATAGGCTTATTCGTAAGAGAATCGCTTCCCTACCTACGAACTTTGTACCACAACGTCAATCGTATAATTGCATGTTTAAGCATCCCTTTCGGCCCTCCATTGAAAATGCTTTGCCGACTAGAGAGAGAGAAACAGACACCCGCCAGCCACAGATACGGCGCAAGCCGTATGTCAGTAGTGGAACCAGTCTCGCGTAAGCGTACGCGTAAAGTCGGTCCGGGCCGCTTCATCAACTCAATACCGAAGGCATCGCAAGTGCACGCTAGAGGGTAGCAAATATAAGAAAAATGCCCTCATTCAACATGAGTTCTAACCGTACCAGCAGTACTACGCATAGATCGGCTCTGATACCACTGAAGGGGTTACGGTGCAGAAAACAATAATTTTCTAGCGTACGAAACCCTAACTAGCCAGGATCTATCTATCTAGTACATGCGATAACGGTAGCGGAACAGGTTACATTACCTCCATGTAGACCGATAGCGGGGATTACGCTCCCGCACAAGCGTTGACGATGAAGTCGTACGTAGCCGACCTCGAGGTCGCGATGATCTTGCCGCGATGTCGAAGTCGATGACGCCGGGGTGTCGACGATGATCTGCGTCGACAGGCGTCGGGCGGAAGAAGGCAGAGCGCCAGCACCGGGGGCTGGTGCGCCGGCAGCAGAGGGGGGTGGCGCGGCGGCTGCAGGGGGCGAGACGACGTCGCCCAAGCTCCTCAGTAGAGTAGCCTCCGAGCACTCGCAAACATACGGAGCTTAGCGACAACTTCCGGTCATTCAGATCCAGCTGAAATCGCAGGAGTAGATCTTATCTGGAATCCCGCAGAGCAACGGCGCTCTGCGGTATGGCTTAGGTGGAGAGAGACCTCCTTCCTCAGCTCGGCGCGGCTCCGACTTGGGAACCACGAGATCGAGAGAGAATTAATTGGATTTTCCTGTGAATTAAATCAATTAATATGCCTTGCTATATAAAGGGGAAGGGGGTGTGCCAACCCCCTTGGCTCCCCCATGTGGGACTAAAGGAGGAGAGGGGAGGGGGGGTTCGGCCGAACCCCCCATGGGCCCTCCAACTCCTAGTCCGAGTTGGACTAGGAGGCCCAGCCTTCCCCTTCCTTGTGGGGTGCGGTTTCCCCCTCATGGGCCCTCTTAGGGCCCATTTAGGTGGGAGCCCCCTTTTTCCTTTATTTAATTAATATTAAATTAATATAAAAATCCCATTAATTCATAATTAATATATTTATATATAATTCAATATCCCATGACTCCGAAACTATTTCGGAACCACCCGAACAACTTTCGGACATTCTCGGAACCATTCCATAGCTCACCGGAACTCCTTCCGGACCACCGGAACTCTTTCCGGATCATTTCTCTCTCTCCAATAAAAACCTATAAAATTCCAGAACCTATCTCCTAGCGTCGCTAAGACCTTAAGTTTGTTACGCTACGGTTCGGGAACACTCCAGACATGGTCGAGACACTCCGCTCACCAATGATCGTCAGGGATACCTGGAAATATATGACGACCTCTGTGTATTCCACGAATATCGTCGTTGAATCATAAGTATGACATTCATTCCCTTTGTCTCTGCGATACTACCTTGTCCGAGATATGATCATAGACACACCGATGCCTTTGCTGTATCTCGTTACCGACGAAGGTTATTAACTCGTCTGCGATATTACATCTCCATGACCTAGTCATAAGCTGCGCAGCTATATAGATGTAATCTCACCGAGTGGGCCCAGAGTATCTTTCCATTACAAGAATGAACAAATCCCGCTCTTGATCCTTACGTCTTGATGCTCTTTCGGAATACCCAAGATAGAGGCTTGCTAGGGACCTGGTTTGTCTATGTATCACACGTGTATTAATAATTCCGATTAATACAGTTATATCATAATACACAAACCTATTATAAACTTATGAGATAATGCAATAAATACTACTTATTTATTTGCCTCTAGGGCATATCTCCTTCAGGGAGGTGGGTTGAAATTTGTTTATCTTTCATTTTTTTTTGAAGTTTAAGGCGGTCGAATCCGCCATCTGATTAGATAGAATAGAGTGTTATGTACAGAATTTTGAGGTAGGAAAAAATCCCTCTACAAGAAAAACAAAAACTAGTCTCCAGGATCTTGCGTGTGGGCGAAAGCCCTCATCGCCAACCCCCCCCACACCACATCCGCCACCTCCGAAGGCATTCCTAGCAGCAGCTCTACACCCCTTCCTCCTGAGAAACACAAGGAGGAGTGCCCAAACATCATGAGCTTCATCAACAAGACACTCCCGGCGACATCTGCCGCTCCATCCTGGTGCCTGACGTCGACTTCTTCTTCTTGGTCTTCTTCACGGCGAGGACGAGGTCGTCGATGGCCGCTATCGCCTGCTCCGAGAAGGGCTGGTCCGAGACATCTAACAAGGCCAAGAAGTCCTCTCGCCGGCGCCCCGAGAGGGCCTCCTCAGGCAGCGAGCCAAGACGGCGCGCCACGGTCTCCCTAGCCAACTGCTCGATGTTGGCACCATTCGGATGTAGCTTGGCGAGCCTACCGCTCCTCCACACAGACGGCGCCGCCGCCTCCACCTCAGGGGCCGACGTCGTGGCCGGCGTGCCCAAGATGGTGGTCACGAGCGGCACCGTGATCTGGGCGAGGAAGCTCGACAAGGGGCACAGAGGTGCACCCACCTCCACGTCCTGCTCCTCAGGGCCAGTCCGCACCGGCGAGGTGGTACCCATTGAAGGAGATATGCCCTAGAGGCAATTAATAAAGTGTATTCTTTATCATATCTCGTTTGTTCATAATAGGTTTTTGTATCATGCTAGAACCGTATTAAGCGGAAACATTAATGCGGGTGTGATACGTAAACAACCAGGTCCCTAGTAGCCTCTACTAATACTAGTTTCGTTGCGCGATTGATGATCGAGGTTTCCCGGTCATGGGGCATGGCGCCGGTCGGCAATGAGAGTCATATCGATGGAGAGCGATGTGATGGACATACCCAGATTTTGAGAACGTAGTCGATACGCCTTTGACCGTGAGATCAACTCTTATTGATATTTACGGAAGATACTTTGATTGCACCAAACGTCGTATCTTATTTAGTATGACAATAACGGTGATACTTTTGGGTATTGGAGGGGAGTATTAAGACGGGGGGTCAAGAGCGGGATTTGCCAGTCCGCATAGCAGGATAGATACTCTCGGGCCCACTCGGTGAGATCATGTCTAATGAGGTTGCAAGCATGTGACTAGGTCACGGAGACATGAGATCATGAACGAGTAGAAGATAGCGTCGTCGGTAACGAGGTCGGGATTAGGTATGGAGATATCTATGGAACGACGCTCGGACATGCTAAGTATCGCCATGGCAAAGGGTCTAAGACTTTACGTTCAGGTTTGATAGATGAAAGTCATTCGTTATATCTCAGGGATTAATTCAGGGGGTCCAGGCCTACGAGTTAGTCGTTGATCATTGAGGAGTCTTGATCATACCTGATATTATATCGAACCGCTAGGGTAACACACTTAAGGGGTTTCGACAAGACAACCGGAAAGGAAGGAGATCACCGGGACAGTCCCGGGAGAGGTCCGATGGAGATCGGGCAGCGCCGAAAGAGTATTCGGAGCTAGGAAATATTATATATATTATGTTTGATATTAATTAGTGTTATGCAAATATGATTTTATATATTTATTTTCGAATTTATTAAGGCAGATTTCCCTAAATGGGCCTTCCGGACGAAAGAAGGCCCAAGAGGGGGGGAAACCCCCTTGGGGAATTCGGTGGGAGCCTGGGGCCGGCCTAGGTGGGCCACAAGGGGCCCACCAGGGGGGGCGGCGCACCTCCCATGCCGAGCCAGGCTGTGGGGGGTTAGTCCCACATTGCCTGGCTGGCAAGGTTGGCTCCCCTTGGGAGCCTATATAAGAAGGGGCACCCCCAGCCTTTTAATTCACCAATTAATTCCTGATTTCTCTCTCGATCTCGTGGTTCCCAAGTCGGAGCCGCACCGAGCAAGAGGAGTCGGGGATCTCCTCCACCATAGCCCGCTGCCGCGCTGCTGGTGTTCCGGTCCAAGTCTTCCGCTGCTCGTCCTGGACTGGAGCTTCGGAGGCGTCGTCTCCACCGTACGTGTGCGACTCCCTGCGAGGTGCTGCGCTAGCGGTACTCGGAGGCCTGCTTCCTCTACACGACCTTGAGGTCGGCTACGTCGGTCTTCATCGACAACGTTTGTGCGGGAACGTAATCCCGCTTTCGGTTTACAAGGGTACGTATTCCGATCTCCGCTCGTACTACTATATCTGCATAGAATAGATCTTGGCTAGTTTAAGGATATCGTCTGTAGGAAAATTTTTGTTTTCTGCACACGATCCCCTTCAGTGGTATCAGAGCCGATCTATCGTAGATATAGCTGTACGCTGTTAGAACCCGTGCTCTGCATGGGGGCACCGTTCCTGTTATTTGCTACCCTCTAGCGTGCACTTGTGTATATCAGCGGCATTGAGTTGATGAAGCGGCCCGGACCGACTTTACGCGTACGCTTACGCGAGACTGGTTCCACTACTGACATACGGCTTGTACCGTATATGTTGCTGGCGGGTGTCAGTTTCTCTCTCTTTAGTTGGTCTTCGCATTTTCAATGGAGGGCCCGAAAGGGATGCTTAAATATGCAATTATTGGATCGTTGTTGTGGTCATAAGATTCGTAGGTATGAAGCGGTTCTATTTACGAAAGCCCCAAGCCACGTAAAATATGCAAAAGATAAAGTAGAAGCGTCTAACTTTATTTTGCAGGGGCTATGTGATATGGTCAAGGTAGGTTTATTAAATTGTTTATAAACTGCGGGCGCCAAGAAGACCATGGCGCGATGGACTATATCACATTGCATTACATTTTATGTTTTGTGTGCATCTTATTTTTGTGTGATTGTGTGTTACACGGCGGTAGCTGAATAAGATGATCCCTTCAAAATACCACTAGTGTTCTCCCTTCAAAGCGCACCACCAATAAAGTTCTACGTTATGAGGCAGGCCGTGATGATCGGTTGTCATACATATCTTCGTTCGCATACGGTGGGTGTAAGCCATGTTGCACAAGCGTCAGCGTCGAGGTCTTTGGTGGCGAGCCTAGCATACTCAGAGGTATGGCCTCGGAACAGGAAGACCGAAAGGTCGAGCACGAGTCACAAAATTGGTGTGGCGGACGATTTTGTCTACTCCTGAAGTTGTGCCGCCGGCTTTGATGATGAGGGGTGGTGCAATGGATGGGGGTCGTGTAATCGCTTAAACGACCAGGAGGGATGTTCGTTTGAGTGGGAGTTATGTTAGTTATTTTCTAAAATACTATAACTCAAAATTATTATGAACAAAGTCTTATGTTGTTGCAAATTCCATTGTAGATGTCTCGCCCCTCGTTTAACCTAGGTCTGTTCCTTGAGAAAAAAAAGCTTAAGACCAATGGGTCAAACTTCATGGCCTGGTTCCGCAACCTGAGGATCCTCCTCACTCCCCATAGGGTGGCCTACGTCATTGAGGCCGCCATAGGTGACCCTCCTGCAGATGATGCCTCTGAGGATGAGAAGAAGGTCTTCGAGACCCGATCGGAGGATTCTGCCTTTGTCCAGAGTGGCATGCTCTACGCCATGGAAGCCGACCTGCAGAAGCGCTTTGAGAAGATGAGCGCCTTTGAGATCATCTCGGATCTTAAAGCTGTCTTTGCGCCGCAGGCTAAGGCTGAGAGATATGAGGCTTCTGAGCTTTTCTTCTCAGCCAAGATGGAAGAGCATAGCAGTGTGAGCGAGCATGTAGTCAAGATGTCTGGCTACGTTCAACGCCTGAATGCTCTGGAGTGCAAGATTCCCGATGAGCTGGCGATTGACAGGGTGTTGCAATCGTTGCCACCAAGCTACAAAGGCTTCGTCATGAACTACAACATGCAGGGCATGGCTAAGTCCCTGGGTGAAGTGTTCGTGATGCTCAAGACAGCTGAGGTAGAGATTAAGAAGGAGCACACGCTGTTGATGGTCAACAAGACCGTCGATTTCAAGAAGTCCGGTGGCAAGGGAAAGCAGAGCTGGAAGTCCCGGAGGGAGGCAAAGTTGGCTGCCAAGTCCAGGACTAACAAATCTGGTCCCAGAGCTAGCGTGGAGTGCTTCTACTGCAAGGGGAAGGGTCACTGGAAGCGCAACTGCCCCAAGTATCTGGAGGATAGGAAGTCTGGCAAGACGGTCGACAAAGAGCAAGGTATATTTGATATACATGTTATAGATGTGTACCTTACATCCGCCCGGAGCAATACGTGGGTATTTGATACTGGTTCTGTTGCTCATATATGTAACTCTCAGGAGGAGTTACGGAATAGAAGGCGGCTGGCGAAGGATGAGGTGACGATGCGCGTCGGCAACGGATCGAGAGTCGACGTGATGGCTGTCGGCACGCTCCCTCTGCATCTACCATCGGGATTAGTTTTGGTTTTAAATAAATGTTATTTTGTGCCATCCTTGAGTGTAAACATTATAAGTGGGTCTTGCCTGTTACAAGACGGTTATTCATTTAAATCAGTGTCAAGCAATTGTGCTATTTATATGAATGATATCTTTTATGTTGATGCTCCCGAGAGTAATGGTTTATTCTTGTTGAATCTCGATCGTAGTACTCACATCCATAACATAGAGGCCAAACGAATTAAGTGTAGTGACGATACCGCCATGTTTTTGTGGCATTGCCGTCTTGGTCATATTGGTATAAAGCGCATGAAGCGACTCCACTCCGATGGACTCTTGGACTCGTTGGATTTCGGATCCCTCGATACATGTGAACCATGCCTCATGGGCAAAATGACCAGGACACCGTTCAAAGGTTTCGTTGAACGGGCGTCGGATTTGTTGGGGATCATACATACAGACGTATGTGGACCAATGAGCGTTTCGACACGCAATGGTTATCGTTACTTCGTCACCTTCACTGATGACTTGAGTAGATACGGTTATATCTATTTGATGAAACACAAGTCTGAAACGTTTGAAAAGTTCAAAGAATTCCAGAGTGAAGTTGAGAATCAGCTTAATAGGAAAATCAAGCATCTCCGATCCGATCGCGGTGGAGAGTACTTGGGTTTTGAGTTTGGCACACATCTGAAGAGTTGTGGCATAGTGCCCCAACTTACGCCCGCCGGAACGCCGCAGCGTAACGGTGTGTCCGAGCGACGTAATCGTACTCTACTGGATAGTGTCCGATCTATGATGTCTCTTACCGATCTGCCAGTGTCCTTCTGGGGTTATGCGTTAGAAACAGCCGCATTCATTTTAAATAGGGCTCCGTCCAAGTCCGTTGAAACGACGCCGTATGAATTATGGTATGGCCACAAGCCTAAGTTATCGTTTCTGAAGGTTTGGGGTTGTGAGGCGTACGTTAAGAAACTACAGCCCGACAAACTCGAACCGAAGTCGGAGAAAGTCGTCTTTGTAGGATATCCGCGGGAAACCGTTGGGTACACCTTCTACAACCAAGCTGAGGGCAAAACTTTTGTCGCGAAGACTGGTACCTTTCTAGAGAAGGAGTTTCTCGCGAAAGGAGTAAGTGGGAGGAAGGTAGACCTCGATGAAATCGTTGATCCTGAACTCGAGATTCCGAGTGGCGCAACGGAAGCAATTCCGGAAACGTCCTCCGTGGAAGGAGTGGGAGAAACTGTCGAGGAAGATGTTCTACCTCGTAGGTCTGGTAGATCTCGGATCGCACCAGAGTGGTATGGCAATATGGTTTGCACCGTCATGCTAGTTGAGCAAGACGAACCTACGAACTACAAGGAGGCAATGGAGAGTCTAGAGTCCGAGAAATGGCTTGAAGCCATGAAATCCGAAATAGGATCCATGTATGATAACCAAGTGTGGACCTTGGTGGATATTCCCGAAGGGCGCAAGGCCGTCGAGAATAAGTGGATCTTTAAGAAGAAGACTGATGCTGATGGTAATGTGACCGTCTATAAAGCTCGGCTTGTCGCAAAGGGTTTCCGACAAGTTCATGGAATTGACTACGATGAAACTTTTTCACCGGTAGCGATGCTTAAGTCTATTCGGATTTTGTTAGCGGTAGCTGCCTACTATGATTATGAAATCTGGCAGATGGACGTCAAAACGGCCTTCCTGAATGGAAACATTGAGGAAGAGTTGTACATGGTACAGCCGGAAGGTTTTGTCGATCCAGGAAGTGCTAACAAGGTGTGCAAGCTTCAGCGATCCATCTATGGATTGAAGCAGGCATCTCGGAGCTGGAATCTTCGCTTTGATGAGGTAATCAAAGGTTTTGGATTTATCCAGAATGTGGAAGAGACCTGTATTTACAAGAAAATGAGTGGGAGCTCGGTTGTGTTCTTAGCACTGTATGTTGACGACATATTGCTAATAGGGAATGATGTGGAACTTCTGAATAGCATGAAGGAATATTTAAACAGTAAGTTTTCCATGAAGGACTTAGGAGAAGCTGCGTATGTTTTAGGCATAAAAATCTATCGCGATAGATCAAGGCGCCTATTAGCACTAAGTCAGAGTACTTATCTTGATAAAATTTTGAAGCGTTTTCAAATGGAGAAGGCAGAGAAGGGTTCTCTGCCGGTTATCAAGAATAAGATATTGCGTAAGGCGCAGTGTCCGGTGACGGAACTGGGTAAGGCCGAAATGACGAAACATCCTTATGCTTCAGCCATAGGATCGATCATGTATGCAATGTTGAGTACTAGACCGGATGTGGCATTAGCTCTAAGTTTGACAAGTCGGTTCCAGAGTAATCCTGGAATGCCGCATTGGGTAGCTGTTAAGAGCATTCTTAAGTATCTCAATAAGACAAAGGAAATGTTCCTTGTGTATGGTGGCTGCGATGAGGAACTTGGTGTAACGGGTTACGTAGATGCAAGTTTCTGCTCAGACCCCGATGACTGTAAGTCACAGACAGGTTACGTGTTCAAGGTGAATGGAGGCGCCGTGTGCTGGAGAAGTGGGAAGCAACCCATAGTCGCACAATCTACAATGGAGTCGGAGTACATTGCTGCCTGCGAGGCCGCGAATGAAGCTGTGTGGCTGAGGAAGTTCGTCATCGAACTTGGAGTGTTCCGAGCGTGCAAGACCCCGTGATCCTCTTCTGCGACAATACTGGTGCCATTGCTAACGCCAAGGAGCCAAGGTCTCACTCCACCGCCAAACACATTCTCCGACGCTTCCACGTGATACGTCAGTACGTACAAGAAGGCGATGTGAAGATTTGCAAAGTGCATACGGATCTGAATGTGGCAGATCCGCTGACAAAGCCTCTTCCGCTTGATAAGCATGAACAACACCAGTTAGCTATGGGTGTTAGGCTTTTACCAAGTTGTAATCTAGATTAAATTGTACTCTAGTGCAAGTGGGAGACTGAAGGAGATATGCCCTAGAGGCAATTAATAAAGTGTATTCTTTATCATATCTCGTTTGTTCATAATAGGTTTTTGTATCATGCTAGAACCGTATTAAGCGGAAACATTAATGCGGGTGTGATACGTAAACAACCAGGTCCCTAGTAGCCTCTACTAAGACTAGTTTCGTTGCGCGATTGATGATCGAGGTTTCCCGGTCATGGGGCATGGCGCCGGTCGGCAATGAGAGTCATATCGATGGAGAGCGATGTGATGGACATACCCAGATTTTGAGAACGTAGTCGATACGCCTTTGACCGTGAGATCAACTCTTATTGATATTTCCGGAAGATACTTTGATTGCACCAAACGTAGTATCTTATTTAGTATGACAATAACGGTGATACTTTTGGGTATTGGAGGGGAGTATTAAGACGGGGGGTCAAGAGCGGGATTTGCCAGTCCGCATAGCAGGATAGATACTCTCGGGCCCACTCGGTGAGATCATGTCTAATGAGGTTGCAAGCATGTGACTAGGTCACGGAGACATGAGATCATGAACGAGTAGAAGATAGCGTCGTCGGTAACGAGGTCGGGATTAGGTATGGAGATATCTATGGAACGACGCTCGGACATGCTAAGTATCGCCATGGAAAAGGGTCTAAGACTTTACGTTCAGGTTTGATAGATGAAAGTCATTCGTTATATCTCAGGGATTAATTCAGGGGGTCCAGGCCTACGAGTTAGTCGTTGATCATTGAGGAGTCTTGATCATACCTGATATTATATCGAACCGCTAGGGTAACACACTTAAGGGGTTTCGACAAGACAACCGGAAAGGAAGGAGATCACCGGGACAGTCCCGGGAGAGGTCCGATGGAGATCGGGCAGCGCCGAAAGAGTATTCGGAGCTAGGAAATATTATATATATTATGTTTGATATTAATTAGTGTTATGCAAATATGATTTTATATATTTATTTTCGAATTTATTAAGGCAGATTTCCCTAAATGGGCCTTCCGGACGAAAGAAGGCCCAAGAGGGGGGGAAACCCCCTTGGGGAATTCGGTGGGAGCCTGGGGCCGGCCTAGGTGGGCCACAAGGGGCCCACCAGGGGGGGCGGCGCACCTCCCATGCCGAGCCAGGCTGTGGGGGGTTAGTCCCACATTGCCTGGCTGGCAAGGTTGGCTCCCCTTGGGAGCCTATATAAGAAGGGGCACCCCCAGCCTTTTAATTCACCAATTAATTCCTGATTTCTCTCTCGATCTCGTGGTTCCCAAGTCGGAGCCGCGCCGAGCAAGAGGAGTCGGGGATCTCCTCCACCATAGCCCGCTGCCGCGCTGCTGGTGTTCCGGTCCAAGTCTTCCGCTGCTCGTCCTGGACTGGAGCTTCGGAGGCGTCGTCTCCACCGTACGTGTGCGACTCCCTGCGAGGTGCTGCGCTAGCGGTACTCGGAGGCCTGCTTCCTCTACACGACCTTGAGGTCGGCTACGTCGGTCTTCATCGACAACGTTTGTGCGGGAACGTAATCCCGCTTTCGGTCTACAAGGGTACGTATTGCGATCTCCGCTCGTACTACTATATCTGCATAGAATAGATCTTGGCTAGTTTAAGGATATCGTTGGTAGGAAATTTTTTGTTTTCTGCACACGATCCCCTTCACCCATCTCTAGCTTCTTCCCGGCCTCCTCTTCCCCTACATGTTCCCCCTGATCGGGCAACCGAGCGGAGTCCAAACTGGGATCGGCATTGCCCTCCCCTTCGTGCGCCCACACCACGTCGTCCATCAACCTCACCTCCCGAGTCAGGTCAGCGAGGCCAGACACCAGCTGCAGCAACATCGCCTCAGCAACCACCGCATCCTCACCTGTGCCGAGAAGCCCGTCATTGCACAACGAATCTCCAACCTCCCCCAAATCAACCAGCAACAACCGACAGGGCCGCTCGTTCTTCTCCGAGAGAACGCCATCCACTCCCTCCCTATAGCATCGCAGGCTGGCTGGCATCACCTCAATGGCACCCTCCATGCCGCCAATGTTGATCTCAGCAAGCGAAGGCGGCACTAGAGCCAACGGAACCTCATCGGGCGCGAGGGAGATCCTCTCCAGAGCTTTCACAACCCTCTCCAAACAGCTCTCACAACGCTCCAGCAAGCTATGCATAGACTCCGTCATCGCGACCTGAGCTGCGACCATCTCCTGAAGCTGAGACGCAAGCAAACCTTGCACCAACGCTTCAGTGGAAGCCGATGTCGAGCGATCCGCTGGCTGCACACGAGCTGGGGGGTCCCGGTCCCCAAGCTTGGCAGGGGGCGGCAACAGATGCCCAAGAGCGGTCCAAAGGACGGCATGGACCGGAGGCTGACGTCTTGGAGGAGCGGGGTGCTAGGTTGGTCTTCTTGAGCTGCGGGCAGTCACGCTCCCGATGGCCGGGGCAGCGGCAGGCAAGGCAACAAATGTCGCCGTCGCAGCCCGCCACACGATCCCGGGCGACAGGCAGCGGAAGCACAGGCCATGAAGCCGACGTCGGAACGCCACAGCGCGGTCCTCACCGGCGCTAGGATGAGAGGGGGGCGCGAGGCACTGCTGCGGGCGCCGCTTGTTGCGCACCTCCTGCCAAGGGAAGCCAACATCTTCCCCCTCCAGCGCAGAGGACCTCGGCATACCCAGCTCCTGCAGAACGAGCTCGGGCGGCGACCGAGCCGGAGGAGACGGATCGAGGGAGCAGGTGGCCACGGCCACCTCCACTTCCGACAGATCCGGCATGGGCAGGTCCTCCTCCAACAGGGCCTCCGCCCCGTGGAGCAAGGAACCGAGGTCCCCAACGACCACGGATCGGAGCGAGCAGCCCGGCGGATCCAGCGGGAGCAGAATAACGCGGGGGGTGAATCCAGCGGGGACGACGGCCGGCGGGGGCGGCAGGGTCTGGTGCGGACGCAGGGAAATGGTGGCCGACGGTGCCGGAGTGGCCGCTGCCGGTAGGGGCCGGTGGTTAGAGCTAGGGATTTGGGTCACCTCCACCACCGCGGGCCGGCCAGCAGAGCTAGGCGACGGGGGCGAGCGTGGGGAAGGGCGGGGGAGGGTTGGAGGGAGGGAGGCTGCCGGGGAGGAGCTGGGCGGGGGCGGCGGGGGTGGCGGCGGCGGCTGCCGTAGAATCGCCATGGTCGCGAGTCGCGGGAGCTAGGTCATCTCATTTGTTGTTCTTCTATCTTCCAAATTTACTGCATCAGTGAGATTGAAAGAAGGAACTCCACTAAGGTTCATGGAAGGGATTGATGACTGAGGCTGCATCAGTGAGATTGAAAGAAGGAACTCCACTAAGGTTCATGGAAGGGATTGATGACTGAGGATTATGATGGACCGATCGATATGAAGAAAGTGATCTTCGGTGGGTTGTCTATGCGAGCATAAATTCATGGCATCACCAAACTATACATGAAGCTAGCGGTTGTCGAAGAGCTTGCTCGTCGTGTGGGGAAAACAAAGACGTGCATAGGTCACGAAAACACTTTCTCAAAGGTAATTATGTAAGGGTCACGTGAGTATCGATGTGGCGAAGTCCCTCATGAGGTTTGTTTCGTTATTGCTCACATGTGAGGAGCTAAAACGTCTTGCAGTCAAGTATGAGAAGATCCGCTTATTCTGAAAGGGATGGGGGTTCCTTATCCATGACTACGAGGAATTTGGTCACGGTGTATTGGAGGAGAAGGGCTGAAGGGGTCTCGAGTACGTCACATGGATGCTGCTAACACATACCTAACCAAGTTGCATATGAACCAAAGAGTAGCTAATACACCTTTCCAGGGTTGCTGGATAGGGGGAGGCGGAAGGGATGCTACATCTAGGAAGAGGTCGTCAAGTGAGGTATCTTACCTCGCCAGCCGCCCGCGTCCTCTTCCCTCTCGCGCCGCCCCCGCGCGGCGGCCGGGAGGGACCCTAGCCGCCGCCACCTCCCTAGTCCCCCTCCCCGGCGACCTCCTCCCTCCCCCGCTGCCATCACGGGCGCAGCCAGGCAAAGCCTGGGCGCTGCCGGCGGCGGCGGGGGGGGGGGGGGGGGGGGGGTCTCCTTCGTCCCCGAGTGGTGAGGACCGGCGCGGGTTGGATCCGCCGTACTCGGGCGTGGCGCGGCCGCCAGGCACCACGGCAGCGTCGTGGCCTGGCTTCGACGGTGTGGCGGACGGCGTGGGTACCCGGCCCTCCAGTGCAGATCGGCTCGGCGTTCTCCGGCGGCTCGAAAGGGTTGTGCGCGGGGAGGATCCAGCCGTGACGTTGGTGACGGATCTCGACCATGGCCGACATCCTACCTTTGTTGGCGGAGGATCCGGAGGAGATGTTGATGGCCGGTGAGAGCCGGGCTCCGATGCGGTCGGGGCCGATGACGGCGGCGCCCGTGGGCGTCGGTACCTTGATGAAGGCGTCGTCGCTGTGATTCTTCCGCCTCCCGCCTGGGTATTCCGGGGGAAACCCTAGATCTGGTTATACCGGATCGGACGATGGCGGCACGTTGGTGTCGTTCTTCCCTCTTGGGGGCATCGTTTTGGAACACGTGATGTCTGGAGTGGTCTATCGGTGGAACGGAGTTTCTCCCACCACGATGAAGACGACGGATCTTGGCGGCATGGTGCAGCGGAGATTTGACGATGGTCGTGGCTAGGTGGACTCGCGCAGGGTGGAGGCACAGCTTGGTGTCTTGGTGGCATCGGCCGCAGGTCTGACGAGAGTTCTGCTTCGAGCTGCACGCTGGAGTTGGGTTGAGGGAAGAGGTTGGAGGCGATCTCCGGAGCAGATGCACAAGGCGCTGCTTTCGTTATATTAGCCAGGGAGCCGGCGACGGTTGTGGCCTGGGTACAAGACCCCGATTGCATCCGTCGATTGTGCTAGTTGTGGTGTTTTCACTGTTGGTGGGTTCAGCTTGTATTCGTTCGTTGTAAGGCTTTTGCCAGCTATGTTGAATAAAAGAAATAAAGCGGCCGTATGCATCGAGCCTAGGTGACCCTTTTCTAAAAAAAAAGTGAGGTATCTTACATTGATGATGACATAGACAATACAGCTGCAAGTCCGACGAAAGCAATCTTCAGTGAGGTCGTAGGGAATACAGACGCAAACAACGTCACAAGGAGGAAACTGATAATTGATAAAAAAAAAGGATTAGAAAGAGTAGAAAGAGGAGGGTCGATTAAAACCTGAAAATGTTATCCACAACTATGTGCATCAACAACTTATGTTTATTAAGTTATAAGTTAAAAGACTACTACCTCTGTTCCATAAGGTAACCCTTTTTAGCTAGCTAGTTTAGCTGGCTAAAAATGATTATACTCTATTAAGAACGGAGGGAGTATGTGATAGCAAGTTATATAAGGAACTTAATAAAACTTATGTGATAGCGGCTGGGGATTGTCGATTCATGATTACGACGGACTGAATGACTGATCAATATGGAAAACCTGGGATATATGGCCCTCTTTGGATTGAAGAATTTTCATAAAAATATTGGAGGATTTCAATCCATAGGAATTTTCCTTTAGGAATCCATTTGGATCAAATGAATGACACCTCCAAAATTTCTATGGGTTGCATTCCTACACCCCAATTTCATAGGAATTCCAACATCCACTCTAAACTCTTTTTTACTCATTCGCGTAGAATCGAGTCACTTTTCCTATGTTTTTCATATGTATCATCCAAATGACCATTCCTGTAGATTTTCTCTGTTTAGTAATCCTCTGTTTTACACCTGCAATTCTATGAAATTTCTGTGTTTTTCTAATTCCTCTGTTTTCTAATCCTATGATCCAAAAGAAGCCCTATATCTTTTTTTTTAAACCTGAACATTGGATATACAGCTGATTCAGGAGCTTTCAGTACGTTTGAGAGTAGGGAGGAACGACAAGAAATTGATCCCCTTAATTACCATGCATATTGTTCTTCACATGAAACTAGCCGTTACATGTCGGCAAAGAAATGATACGCCGTTTTGTTTTGCACAATGAGACGGACAGCCGCGGCGGAGGTAAGCAGAGTTAGAACCGAGGACAGGGCGATGATGTCCCAGTGCCATAGCCTGCTCCACCTCGTGTAGCCTGCAGCACCTTTCTCTTCAATCTGCATGCATAGCCATCGATCGTCCATTCCTCATGATACATTCCATCGAGCCACCTCGCCGCCGTTGCTGCTACCTCGAGCTCTCCTGCGACCTCGAGCCTCCATCTCGCCCGGCAAGCGTGACGGGGAGGCCGCGCCCGCGTCTGTCTCCTCCCCGTTCTTCACCACCCCTAAGGCGGGGACAGCGGCAAGGACGTCGCATCGTGCTCCTCTGCTCCACCTAAGGTGGCCCACCGCGACAATCTGAGCAAAGTATATAATATAGGCTTCAACCAATCCACCTTCTGATACAAGTCCATCAAAGTAAACATGTTTTTAAGGACATTAACGAACATGTTGCATTGCTGCAGGTGCGGGTGCGCGAGCAGCATTGCTGGACGAGGGCGACACGCCGTGGCAGTAGCTTAGTGGACGAGGGCGACACGCCGTGACACTGCTATTCAATTCCAGTGAGAAGTTCTTTAAATTCCATTTTACCACTAAGCACAGTAGCAAGGAAATCAATCAGCAGGCAATGTGTCGAATCTATGTAGTTATAGTACTACATAGAAGAGAGAAATTTTGTTTCATGCATATTCTTCGCCCATAATATGCACGGTCCCCTTTTAAACGGAAGTCTTCGGTTCAATGAGTTTATAAACTCAGACCTTTATGTTTTGGTGTGCGAACAAAACAAACAAATTAAACCGGTTATGCCCAAGAAAATATTCAGAGTTAACTTGTTCACTGAAGATCGATGTACTTATCGCTTAATATGTTGCCAGAGGTTGAACGAATTAATCTCTTCATCACTGGGTGGTTACACTGTTCCATCAATGTAGAAGATGTGTGCTTCTTATAGCTACAAAATTCTAAATATTCAGTGCAATTCTATATTTTTGGAAGAAGTTGTCTGGCATTACCTTGATATCATATTTTTGTAGCAACTCAGAAGTTTGTGAACCTGCATATTTAGTTGGTGATGTTGTGCTTGTATAAAATATATTTGTAATTTTTGTGTATTTTCATAAGATAATTTGTGTAATATTTGTGTACTTTTTGTATTTGTGTACGTGTAATTTGAACTTAAATTATGTATACAAACTTGAATATTAGTCTCTGACATGGAGTGTGCTAAACCGCTCCGACACCGCTCCTACATGGACCGTACTCAACCACCCGGCCATGGGATGCTCGCATAAAATAGGACTATGGTCCCTTGATCGTAACCACAAATCGAAATCGATGCGCCTGAATTTCTCTCCAAGATCGACACCCTCGATCGAAACCACAACTTTGATCGTAACCACAACTCGAAATCAACACGCCTGAAATCGAAACCACAACTCGAAATTGGCTGTCTCGTCTCGCCAACCCAAGGTATATGTACAACTCTTCCTTCCTCCAACCCGCAAGACCCATGTCAATAATATTTTACATAAATGGGCTTAGTGTGAAAGAGAAAGGAATTAATAAGGCGTTGCAAAAAAAATATTTTATCCAGTCATCCTCTACAGAAACCGATGTCCACCTCGTTGAAAATAATGAGAATTTGTTGACAAACTCTTGGCTGCCGCCCATGTAGTTGATGTTGATTATGACTTTAAACGACTAAGATTTTCCTCCCGGGTGCAACGCACGGATATTTTTACTAGTAATGAGTCGTACGAGTTATGGACGGTATATGAGATGTTGTTTTGGTAACTCTAGATTTGGCAAAAGGAGACAGTAGAGGCGGCTGACGACTCTCCTCTCGAAGCCCGAATCACATTGGGTCGACATAGATTTTCTCCTCTACTAAACATCGACCGCGGCCCGACCAAGACGAAGAGCTTGGAGGCATCCATCTCGATTAGCTGATTAGTGATGGACGCGCCACTCCCTCCGCCTGATTACGGCGGCTACCTCGACGACGACAATGCAGCCGGCGCCAACCCACCGGAGTTCGTCCTTGTCCAGAAATTCGCCTACTTCGCTGACCGCAAGAACGCCACCACCGCCAACTGCAAACTGCAGCGCCCCGGCCGGCCAGTCTCAAAGGCAGCATCAAGGCCACCTTCTGCTTTGCTGCCCCGCCGAGAGTCTCCTACTACTGCGTCCACGCCTCCCGCTACAGCCACGACGACTTCTACCTTCCGCCCATCATCCTCGCCGCGGATTGTAGGTTGGAAAACCTACCGATTGGATAGTAGCACCGTGCTGCTCCCATTGCAACAGGCCAATAGCTCTTGTACGATGTTTTTCCTGTGAATTGGATGGAATGCAACGTTTTAGCGAAGAATAGCTCACATGCTATGTATGTTCGACCTTTTATTGCTCTGATGCGACATGTCTGTCAAGTCATATTCCCCACGCTGTTAACATGGCTTGACCGTTGTTTTCTCGAGGAGGACCCACACGCGTGAGGAAAACCGTCACTGCCACACGTGCAGCTCGCTCACTCTGTCTCGCCCCGCCGTCTCGGTCTCTCCAGGCTCCCCCGCTCACTCTGTCTAGTCGCGGCGGCAATGGAGAAAGCTACGTCGCGGGGGATTCGAGCTGCGACAATCGAGCGGGCGAAGCTAGCTGCGGCGAAGGCGCGGGCGGCGAGGGCGACCGGAGCTCAGGCAATGTAGTCGAGGGAGGATGACGGATGGGGTGGTAAGGGTCCACGGTCGTCGAGCCGACAGGTGGCCCGGTATGTGTGCCGCACCTACAAGATTTCAGCGTATCAGGTACTGAAATCGGCATGGAAGCGTCGCACTGTTTCGCCGCGGATGAAGAGGACGAGGTTTGCGTCGTTGCGCAAACTTGTTGCAGGCGAGGAGAGCAGCGGCTAGGGCGAGGAGAGCAGCTCGGGCGGGAGCAGCAGTTCAGCCGCGTTAACCATTGGGGCGTTCAACGTAGCTGCCGGGATGGCGGCGGAAGCTTTGGTCTGCTCCGAGACACTCTGCGAGATGAAATGTAGGTAGAAGCAGGTCTGCCGAGCCATGGCGGAGGGGAGATTTTGCTGCAGAGCCATGACGAAGGCAAGGGGAGATTTTGTTAGTTCTTTTGTGAAATCACTATGTAAGCAATACGTCGAACACCTTGGAGGCGTGCTCGGGTATAAGCAAAATGTAAATTATTCAGTTCCTTGTGCTTAACCTTGTAAAGGTGGTAGATTATTTGCAAATAGAGACATAGCCTACTGGTAAAGGGTTGATAATACCTTTGCCCACCTAAGTTTGAGTCCCCTTGCTCACAATTTAGGTGTTGCACATTATATGTCATGTCCAATATCTTTGTGGGTCTGGCGTCCATTGAAATATTGCACTTGGCCATTTTTTTTTAATTTGTGAATGTTTTTAATAATTTGATTCAACTTTGAACATTTGAATTCAACCTTAAACCAAAATTCAACTTTCAATATTTGTGCTAGATTTGGATGTTGCAATTATTATATACAATTATGTAGTTGGTTGATCTAATTTGATCATTCCAATTTATAATCCTGTAATTATTCACATTGGTTCTCCAAAATGAGCTACAAATGAGACGCAAAGGTAAGCCCAGACAACCCCATTTGTAAACTTGTCATTTTTCGACCTTCTCCAAATGATCTCAAACTCTAGAAGATGTTAGTACATGATAAACTAAAGCCATGTGCCAAATGGTTTCATTTTTTGAGCATTTTTTCACTTTTTCTCATTTCTTTCAAAAAGTGGTCAAAAGCTCCAATATTTGTGCTACATTTGGATGTTGCAATTATTATATACAATTATGTAGTTGTTTGATCTAACTTGATCATTCCAATTTATAATCCTGCAATTATTCACATTGGTTCTTCAAAATGAGCTACAAATGAGCCCCAAAGGTAGCCCAGACAACCCCATTTCTAAACTTGTCATTTTTTTTACCTTCTCCAAATGGTCTCAAACTCTAGGAGATGTTAGTACATGATAAACTAAGGCCATGTGCCAAAGGGTTTCATTTTTGAGCATTTTTTCACTTTTTCTCATTTCTTTCAAAAAGTGGTCAAACCGGAGAGCATGGCTACTCATATAAGGTGGTCCAATTTTCAGAAACTATTGATGATTCTATGTTGTAACCACTACTTTTGTACCTTAAAATTATTTTTGCAACAATTTCAGAGCAAACTATCACATAGTTGTAGTTCAAATTTAAATTACTTTCAAAAAATTGACATAAATTTAATTAAAGAGTGGAATTTAGATAGAAAGCATGGAAAATTGCCATATTTAGGGATTATCCATCAAATATGTACTACTCTTTATGAAAATTAAATGTGGTTCATTTTGAACCATATTTTATGTACTTGCTTCACAAAAAAAGTGATTTTTAGCACTATAACAATGGAAAAAAATGTTTATAATTTTTTTTTTGAAAATCCCTTTGGATAAGTTGTTTCTCATACCATGACACACATATGTTCTGAATATGGGAACTTTATCACAAACTTTGACATGATAACTGCCATACATTGAACATTTAGCTTGAAACTTATGTATTTTTGAAGGTGATTGACATTTTTGTGAAGTATTCTTTTAAAAAGTTTGTCAAAACTCAAGTTTATCATTTTTTTTCTATGAACTAGTACATATAAAAGGACTCCATGCCAAAGGGTTTCATTTTTTGAGCATTTTTTCACTTTTTCTCATTTATTTCAAAAAGTGGTCAAACTTGAGAGCATGGCTACTCATGTAAAGTGGTCCAATTTTCAGAAACTATTGATGGTTCTATGTTGTAACCACTACTTTTTAACCTTAAAATCAATTTTGCAACAATTTTAGAGCAAACCATCACATAGTTGTAGTTCAAATTTGAATTACTTTCAAAAAAATTGACATAAAGTCAATTGAAGAGTGGAATTAAGATAGAAAGCATGGAAAATTGACATATTAAGGTATTATCCATCAAATATGTACTACTCTTTGTAAAAATTAAATGGGTGT
This sequence comes from Poa annua, assembly GCA_026929855.1. Lineage (NCBI taxonomy): Eukaryota > Viridiplantae > Streptophyta > Magnoliopsida > Poales > Poaceae > Poa > Poa annua. The sequence continues at coordinate 410,829 of CM049428.1, read as the reverse complement.
CATTTTGAACCATATTTTATGTACTTGCTTCACAAAAAAAGTGATTTTTAGCACTATAACAATGGAAAAAAATATTTATAAAAAGAATTTTGAAAATCCCTTTGGCAAAGTTGTTTCGCATACCATGACACACATATGTGCTGAATGTGGGAACTTTATCACAAATTTTGACATGATAACTGCCATATATTGGACTTTTGGCTTGAAACTTATGTATGTTTGTAGGTGATTGACATTTTTGTGAATTATTCTTTTGAAAAGTTTGTCAAAACTCAAGTTTATCATTTTTGTACCTTAAAATCATTTTTGCAACAATTTTAGAGCAAACTATCACATAGTTGTAGTTCAAATTTGAATTACTTATAAAAAATTAACATAAAGTCAATTAAAGAGTGGAATTTAGATAGAAAGCATGGAAAATTGCCATATTTAGTGATTACCCATCAAATATGTACTACTCTTTGTGAAATTAAATGGGTGTCATTTTGAACCATATTTTATGTACTTGCTTCACAAAAAAGTGATTTTTAGCACTATAACAATGGAAAAAATATTTATAAAATAATTTTGAAAATCAATTTGGCAAAGTTGTTTCTCATACCATGACACACATATGTGCTGAATATGGGAACAAAACTGTGACATGATGTTTATCACAACGTGATTTTTAGCATTTATTTGATGTTTTTCTGCATTTATTGGAACCATCAATGTGCACTGGATTTGCATTTATGTTTACCATTTTGGACCATATCTTATGTGGACTGAATTTGCATTTATTTGATGTTTATTGAATATTTCATGAATATTTCGAGTTCGGCCAAATTCAAATCAAATCAGCATTTAAAAAAAATTAAAACACCAACAAGAAAAAAAAGGCGGCCCATGTCGGCCCATGTTTCGAACTCGCATTGTCTTCGGATGGTTGTTTTTGCTACATTTTTGCGAACGCGCAGATGCCATGGCCCAACGCGACATCCTAGAAAACACGCCGGCCCATGTCATACCCTGGCTATTTCTCTACTTAACCACACGCGCAGTCATGACCTAGCTATTTCCCCCATTCCCCTTCCTCGCCTCGCCGCCGATCACATTAGCCGCCGGTGATCGAATCGAGAGCTACGCCACCCGTAGATCCAGCCCCGTTGCACGCCATGTTTAGGAGGGGAGGTCAAGGCGCCGGCCGGGGTGGCCACTCCGGCCGTGGCAACGGTTCCGACGAGAAGAAGAGGCCATCTCCGGAGAAGACCAGGGAGGAGGTGGTCCGAAGCGACGGCGCTCGTAAGCGAGGCTCGTGGAAGTGGACGAACCGCGGAATGCCGCCTCCGACTTCGTACGAGCGCCGCGAGCTGGATCAGTACGAGCGCCGCATGGCGGTGGCTGGAAGCTCTTCCGATGCGGGGGGAGCTCATCCATTGCTCGGGCCGCCCCCATTGCTCGGGGTTTGCCACCGCTGCCGCCGCCGAAGAGGGAGGAGGAGGAGGAGCAGCAGCGGGCTCAACAGCAGCAGGAGCTCGTACTGCGCAGCGGCCGCCCCCTCCTGACCGGGGACTTCGTCTACGACGAGGACCTGCCCTGGGTCACCTTGGAGGTGTTCCAGCGCAGCACGGAGGAGGAGAAGCGCCGTCAGATGGAGATGGAGCTCGACGAACGCCGTCTCGAGGTCGGGATATACAATTCCCTCCACGAGGTCGTCGACATCAGCTCCGACGACTCCGATGGCTCCGACGAGGACATGTTCTAAGCAGATCCGCCGCCTCGTTGCTGCGTAGTCGCCGCGCTCTGCCCGCTCCCCTTATGTAATAGTCTAGTTGTCGTGTGGCTTTTGGATCTAGCAGAATATTAATCTACTCTGTGTTTCATGTTAATTTGTTATGTTTTGGATCTGTAGTCTCCGTGTTTTGCCTCGCCGGCGTTGGCTGCACTGCCAAAATGCCGCCGGAGAAGAAGCTGAGAAAGCGCGCGCATGGGGAGAGGTTAACCGGTTTCATTGTGGGTCCCACACACCTCTCTTGGTCCCACCCGCCTCCCTCTAATACTAACTGACTTAACTGTCTGCGATTAACAACAATGAGTTAGCCAAAAGACACGAACTCGAAGATATGTAGTACCGGAGCTATTCTTCAGAAAAACATCGCTCTCCTTCCATTTCGTAGGAAAAACGTCGCATGAGAGCTATTGGTCCCATTGCAACCGCTCGTTGACTCGTTCGATTCCACAACTTTGCCTTTGCGCGTGCTCGGCCGCTCGCCTGCTCCCGCTGCAGTCGCGCTGCTCGATCCGCCACCCGCCGCTCCGCGATGCTCCCCCTATCCACCGTCGGCCGTTGTCTCTTGCCTGCTAGCTGTTGCTTGCTCCAATTGCCCCTGACTCCGGGCCACCGGCGCGAGCTGCGCTGTCGCCGGGCATCAGCGACGGAAGAAGCGGAGGATTCGGATTCAGAAGTCTGGGAAGGCTTCCATCCGCCGCGGCCTCGCTCCAGACTCATCTCGGCAATCTCACGGGGCTGGATTTGATGGATTCCGACGAAGAAGCTGAGTGGATAGAGATGCGGGCCGAGGAGGACGAAGCTGCAGCAGCCTTTGTTCTAGCTCGGCAAGAAGAGGAGGCAGCCATCGCTAGAAACCTCAAGAGGTTATGCCAGGTTAGTTTCTCCTTTTGATTTTAGATTTTAATTATGATGTTCATGTCTGTTGTCTAGTGACCAGCCGTGTGTAGCCGTGTAGGAGATATTGATGAAAGATTGATTTCGATTTCTGTGGTGTAGTATACTCAAAAAGCAAATGCTGCTGAAATCTTTGATGTAGCAAATGTCGTTGTTGTTCCTGGAGTTCGGAGACCAATCCATGAATATGGTACCCCTGAAATCAGAGATAAAAAGAGATATTTACGAAAATTGATGGCAAGAAGATTATGTTGTGTTTCCATTCCTACAATGATCGTAGAGGTTATCTTTCTCGACACTTTCGCCTTATTAACATGGATTCAACTTAATGGTACTATCTCCTTCCGTACAATTATGGATTATATTAATTATGGATTATATGTGTTGTCCAAAAAAACGCTGATGACACACTTTTAACTGTTCGCCCCCCTCATCTCAATTCCTGGCTATACGTCGTCTACTCAAATGCTACTATTTAAGTCGGGGAGGCGATCTAGTACATACCACGGTACAAGATTATCATTCACCGCTGATCATACCACGGTACAACAGTGAGCTCAAGAAGTGAGCGCTTACTGAGCATAGAGCTAAGATCGTGTTATTGTATATCTCCGCCTGCGCATCTGTTTTCTGCAAGTCGGCCGATCTTGTCCCTCTCTGTCCCCTCCATGCATCCGGCCTTAGTGGCTCCGCATTGCCGATCCTCTGGAAAAACACTTGCATCATGCTCTCTTATGGGAGAATTGCCACTATAGCACTAGTGAAAACCTGAAATTTCAGAATACCACTAAAAAAAACCAAGCTTGTCAATATGCCTTTACGGTCTAGATTTATATTCTAAAATACCACTAGACACAAATTGAGACTAATTCCAAAATAAAAAAAGACAATTGTGCATTTACCTCTTCACAGTTCACACACAACTCTCTTACACTCTCTCATTTCAGCAACATCTTAAAAACATCAGTTCATTAATTAGCGAGAAGTGCTCCGGTGCTTTTCGGGAAGTTTTTCTGTACGAATTTTAAAGCACATCGACGGCTATGATTAGGTTAGTATGAGACCTAAAAGTGATCTGAGAGGAGTACTAACCATGTGGAATTAGCACCGCCAATCTCCACTCCTAATCACATCCATCGATTTGCTTTAAAATTCGTGTAAAATATTTTTTTTGAAAAGCACCGGAGCATTTATATTAATTAGCATCTAACCGTGATTACATTGGCGCTCTGATAACATTTCTGCATCACATTGACATAAGTTCAGCAGCACAATAACATTTCAGCAGCAGCAACAATTTTGACATCATTTCAGCGCCAGTTTTTGCAGCATTCCAGTAAGATAACCAAAATGATCGCACTGTTTTGACATCATTTCCGCAAGATAATTAAGAGGATCGCACTATACACAATTTGGGGGGGGGGGGGGCGGTAAACCAGCTAGCTTTAGCAGGAAGTTCTGCTCTTAATCCGGTATGGAAATCACTTTCGCAATTGAAAATTTCGAGTAAAGTATTTTTTTTTGTTATAGAGAGCTCTACATGGAATAATACTTACTAAGTGTATTTTGGCCAACCGCCACACTGGCACTTCGGGTGAATGCCCGATATGTCATCATGGTGCGGAAGATATTAAACACATGTTGTTCCTTTGTCCGGCAGCAAAAGAATTGTGGAATTCGTTAGGATTTGAATCCATTATAGATGAAGCTTCTCAAGGTGATAGATCTAGATCGGTTATTCTGGCAATGCTACTAAGGAACCCAATTAATTATGTCCAAGTATTGAAAATATTGGCATGAAGGAGGCGACAGCTACAACTTGTTGGTATATTTGGTGGATTAGAAGAGAACATACCCATGATGAGCCTGTTCCGCCGATTTATTGTTGTAAGATATCAATTTTAGCGATGGTTGCAAATTATGCAGAAGTACTAAAACCTCAAGGGTCTAAATCTGAGGAGAAGTGGACCAAACCGGAGCCAAGGCAAATCAAGTTGAACGTGGATGTTTCATTTCATGCTAATTCCAATGCAGATGCATCGGGAGCAATACTACGCGTTTACCAGGGGCATTTTACTGCAGCAAACAATATATTAGGGATATTATAACTGGCATAAATTGGAGCCTTCTCAAGCCATTACCTTTCTTAACCGTTGGATTGATATACTTTGCTAATCACGTCCGTTTATTGAAGTCCCTAGGGGACGCTACTCCCCGCATCAAATTCCCGCATCCTGGTTAGTTGGGCCGGTGAACCGAATGGCCACAGGTAGAAGCAATAAAGAACTTTGCATAGTATACTTGGATTGCACAGGATTTTTTCTTCGATATTCTTTGGAGTAGACCTCCATTTTTTCATGATTTTCTTTTAATTCGACTAAATATTGGCCCATCTATAACAATCCTCGAATTCCGTGTGATATTTCAGAAAGATCTGATGGGTGCATACAAACGACCTACGTAGTAAACAACTCAGGTGTAAATCTTATATATTTTTTAATTCTGATTTAGAATAAGCTTCCTAACCTCTTACTCTCTACTCTGTACATGCAAATTTGGTCAAAAGTAGTGTCGTTTTACATAATTTGGTTGTCTAACCAGTTTATTTTTCACTGTAATGGTCAAACTTAAAACTGATTAAGTTTCGTATTGCAAATAGTGTAGCTGTAGCTACTAAAATATTTCTTTAGATGTAAGTATTGTGAGTAAATGCTTTTTAGAAAATAATAGTTTTCGTATTTATTTTCATATCTATTTTTATTTGTTATTTTCATCTTGGTATTGCTCGACTTGATTTATTGACAAATTATTATCATTGGTTTAATATTATTCTCTACTAGGCAGTTCTCCATCTTAAAAAATATAAATATATTGTCAAAGACTATAAATCTATTTACCTAATAAACGGGCGCGACAACGCGCTCCTACATGATCTAGTACCTACATAATGTTGGATCGGCGGCAATGGCGGAAGCAATTACTATGAAGGAATGACTCACTTTGGCAATTAGAGTTGGGTGCAATAACCTTATAGCAGAATCAGATTCAATTGAAACAATTGAGGCATATACTGGATCACAAAGTTGGTGGAACGAATCAGCGGCATTCTTTGCAGATATTATTGATTTAGCATCCCATATTGGATATGTCCAATTTAAGCATATTCCGAGAAAAGCTAATATGGTTGCTCATGAAATAGCTAGTAGGGGTTTTATTGATAAGGTTGATTGTAATTAGGATGATGATCCCCCTAGTTTTGTTATAGGGAGTATTGTAAATGATGTAACTATTGTGGATGCTTAAAGGCGACAAGTTTCAGACGCACTCTTTTACTAATCAGGATATCCAAAAAGACTGGCAGTGTTCTAATGGGGCTTACATATCTAATATGCTAAAAATTAAAAAAAAATGTCACCATGGAAATTCACCTTCGGGTGCGGCCGTAGTTATTAGGCCTCCAAGTTGGTAACATAGCTTGGCGGGCTTTGTTTGGGCTGTATTTTACATTCGACAGCCCACCTTGGAGATTCATTCACCTCCATACGAACATGACTAGAGGTGTAAACGGATAGGATAATTTCCGCACCATATTCGATTCTAAAACGTTTTTAACAATCCATATCCGGTTTTAAGGAAGCCGACGAATAAGAACTTGACACCCGGATATGGTATAGGATATGCTATGTAAAATAGGCTAAAATATGGATTATCCGAAATTCAAATAGAATTATCTGATGGTTTAAATCCACATAATACGATTTTCTACCGAAATGTCTAGTCTAATATAGCATAATTTGCAGCTAGTAAATTGTCGAGTTTGTTAGTCGAACAACATCTCACTTAAATAGTCATTGTAAAGACTATAAATTACAAGTATGTTAGTTATTAGGTTATGAAACAATTATTTTTGTATGTATGGTTTGACAATTTACCTGTACACGTATCTAATTTTGTTACCACTTTAAATCCGCTCCGTTTCCGCCTCCGTATCTATCATCACGGATATCCGCATCCGAAGCCGCGTCCAGTCGTTATCCAATCCACTTCGAATCCAATGAAAAATCATGTTAAAGGTTAAATCCATTTATACCCCTAAACGTGACAGTCCTCTCCTCGCCCAGCGCCGCCGCTGCCGGTGAGGAGCTGCTCTGATTGATTCCACATTGGGAAGCTCGCGATGAGGAGGAGCTGCTGTTCTCCTTCATCTCTCTGCCGGATTTCCAGAGCGGCGTGGAGGCACGCGGTGGCCGGCGCTCCGACCCTGTGCGGCGGCAGTCACCACCAGGACCAGCAAAACTTGCCCTACCGCCCCCTCAGGCCTCCCGCGCCGCCCGTTGCCCTTGGCCTCGCTGAGCGCTTCTTCTCTTCCTCCTCCTCCTCCAAGCCCTCCACCAAGAAGAGATCCGCCGCAAAGAAGGAGGCCCCGATAGACTCTGCCGCCGCCGGCGACCCGTTATTTGTAGTCCGCAAGGGCGACGTCATCGGCATCTACAAGAACCTTGCCGACTGTCAAGCCCAAGTCAGCAATTCGGTAGAGATATAGTATTTATTTATTTTGCTTTGTTTTACCATCTTCTTACCTCTCAACTTGTGGTACACTAAGCATTACAATGATTATACACCTACTCACTAGTAAATAAAAGGTTCACTGAATGCAGCGTCCTTAGCAGATAGATATACACCTGCTCAATGATAACGGTTCCTCTCTAAATGATCTTCCTGGAATAAGAAAAGATAGCCAATGTATCACTTGATATTTTATTCTCACAGTTGTGTTCATGCATTTCATGGGATGATCAAACCGTTTCTGTGGACCTGTGGTAGTAGGGGCTGCATATCACAGGACTGCTAAAAAAGACTAGTTATTGCATTGCTGCAAATTTTCATCCGTCTGTATTAGTTACTAGTTAGGTGATTGCACAATAGAAAGAACTTATTGCCATTTCAATGGAATTTACTTATGGGAAACATATCTTGGTAGGTCTGCGATCCTTCTGTTTCGGTGTACAAAGGCTATTCTTTGCGTAAAGAAACCAAGGAGTATCTCGCTGCGCGTGGGCTAAAGGGTGCTCTGTATTCTATTAATGCAGCAGATGCAAGAGATGAATTGTTTGGTGATATGGCTCCCTGTCCTTTCCAGGTAAAATTTGGCTGTATGGTTGTAGTTTCCAACTGTTTTACTCATATGATTTCGCTACTCTGAATGCTCTGTGTTCTATTAATGCAGCAGATGCAAGAGGAGTACATGCCAATGTTGTTCTGTTTTTAATCCCTTTTCGGCTTACCTATGGTAGCTGTCTGGATGCTCTGTGTTCTAGTTTAGTTTGAAATCCCTTTGCAATGTGATGGCACTGATGTGACCACTTTTTATTAGACTTGTGTTTCATGTCTTCGCTGGACCCAATTTATGTAGACGTGGTATTTGTTGTAGTGCAAAGTGATCATCACTAAAATACAATTATGTGATCCTGATTTATTATGTATGCCTCAATCTTGACTGATAACTGCCCATAATTCTCAGGGCGTTAGTTTTGCTCGAACACAGTTCTAACTCTTTTTACCTTGACAGTTGGGCTGATCTTATGTGTTGTATCCTCAAAGGTGGTTGCATTACCACTTGCGTATTTGCCCATGAACTTTATTGTAGATTGCTCATTGTGCCACTTTTTGGTTTCAGCAACCTGATGAAGATGCAACCTCGACCATGAAAAAACAACAGGAGAAGGTGAGTAGCAATCTGTTCCTCTCTCCAAGTGAAGCATCAATGTATCCTTAATGTGTTTGTGATATCTCATATACTTGCACCAATTATTATTTGCTGAAGGAAACCGGACCATCAAAGAAGCATCCCAAAGTTGCTGAACAGAAACCATTACCTGACAGCCATGTGAGTATAAATGCAATTTTCTAACTTCTAACTGTGCATGTTTCTCCTTCCTTACAAGTTTTATTTTGCATTTATGATTTCGTAAGTATCGTGAATATTTGCAGTTTATCTTCACTATGAAGAAATGTTGACTTGTTCTCACTGCTCTCCAGTTGCTGGTCTTTACAGCTGTCCTGTATTCTTGAATTTGATGGTGCTTCCAAAGGAAATCCAGGGAAATCAGGTGCTGGTGTGATAGTAAGGCGGATGGATGGATCTGTGGTGTGAACAACTACCTCGTTGGAATCGTCCTCCCAATCAATTAGACAGTTATTCAGGCCCTGACCATCACATGGAAGACGAATTGGCACCGCTTGTAAGTGGTCAGGCTTGCTTTCTTGAATGTTCTCGGGAACTGAAGGACAATGGTATGTATATGCCTGTTACTTGCCTGAGCACCAATGGTAGTTATGTTTACTAGATCTAATTATATGAAGTATCTCAAGCCTTCTTGTGGTTACTTGGCCATGACTCCTGTGCTAGAAAATGCAAGTTATGTGGATGTTGTGAAATCCATGAGGAGTGGATTTGCTGTTCGATTTCCTATCGGAGGTCCTTTGAGGAGCTTCAAAGATTGCCTAATATCCAACTTTCGGTGAGTTCATGATTTTGATATCTCTATAGAGTGGTTCTGTTTGCTTGTATAAGTATAGCTACCTGGCTGTCTTTTCAGGACCGCTGATCTCTTCTTTCATTCCTTCATTGTGTCGTCAGATTGTATTGCAGCAACTTTGATGAACCGCAAATACCTATGAAAGCCATCGTGCTTCTGTACCTTGATGCATTATTTTGGAGTTGCGCATTGAAAAAAACTGGTTTTGGTGAGGCTGCCTCATCAAGCATAGTATTTTTCATCTGGTCTGTGAAGTGGATTGCTGGTAATTCACAATTTTGTGCTTTTAACTGCAGTTTCTTCATCATCGCATCTATGCATGTGTGTACCCACCAAACTCTATAAACATTTTTATGCAGTGCTATGCAGGTTCGTGTTGGCACCGCTGGCTGTGTTGATTTTCCTTGCCTACAAGTACTGGAAAACAAGAATAACAGTTGATGCTGTCGAGAAGTTCCACCGAATGCAACTAATTCTTGGCCCAATGAGGTACGCCTACACTGACATCACCGCTATCACAAGCCATTTCAGAGACAAGCTGGGCCAATGAGGTTATGGCTCCGTGTACAGGGTGTGCTCCCAGGTGATCTCCATGTGTCCGTCAAAATGCTAGAGGGTAGCTCCAACTGTAACGGAGAAGATTTCATCAGTGAGGTCTTGTCACGCAGGACGTCGAGCCTTAGACATAGGTGGGCGCCACCAGTCAGTGAGGTGACGCTGTGAGCGTGTGGACAATGAGACTGTCGTGTGGGCCTGCGTGCCAGGTGTGTGCGGCGTGCGTGAGGAGGAGTATAACCTCAACAACCCTGTACTCGTGTGGTCATGACTGAAATGAGAAAAGAGGAAACTCTGAATTCTTCTTCCTATTTCCTCTCCTTTGCTTTCTTCTTCCTCAAGAAGGTCATCACTCATCAGGTGGTTGAGAGTCTCACGCTACCAATCACAGTAGCAAGGGGATAGTATAATTGGTATCAGATTCATCGATCCTTGGCAAGCGACTCCGAAGCGCGTTCGATCGGCGGGTTTCGAGCTGTAAAATCCCGGGGTTGGTAAGAGAACTGACTGCAATTGCTTTGCAATTCGGTCGGATTTCTGTAAATCCTGCTCTTCGGTTTGTTGGCCCCCGATCTTGTCGCGACGGCACCCGTCAAGCCCTCCGCGCAGTCCCAACTGGTGCTCACGGCAATGGGCGAGACGGCGGCGCTTGCGCAGGCGGAGCTCGAGAAGATCCACTCCACCCTCGACCTCCTTCACGGTGCGGTCGCTCGGATCGACACCGCTCAGCAGCAGATGCGCGCCAAGATCGGCACATAAGCAGAGGCGGTACATGAGAGCGCGCGTCTCCATGACGCCACGACGCGCGCCCTCAACAGGATCACGGAGCGTCTAAATTTATTTAATTGTTAACCATCCCCAAATCAAGTTCGTTGATTTTTCATACTCGAGATGAGTGTTACTGGAGCTACTGGAGTAATTTATTTGTTATTTACCAGTTTTCTTGAGATGAGTGAAAAAACAACAAATAAATGAAGGTTGTTTTTCTTGAGATAAGTGAAATCATATTAAAATATGAATATTCTAAAAAGGTTCATATGGAAATTCTTAAGTGAAATTCAAAGAAACCCTTAAAGTAAAAATCAATTTAAAGCTAGGAAAATACCAAGAAAGTAAAATACAAATACAACGCAAGAATTATCTCACTCCCCATCTTGTGAGAGTCTTTTTTTTTTTTGAGACCGCCCTCGAGGCATTTTATTAATTAATTGACGGGTACAAATCTGATTGCAAGACGTCAACCAGATTAACAGGGATTACATGGAAGTCTACACGCTCGTTTTCCTTGGGAAAGAGCCTCCCTAGCACAGCGGTGCGCCGCTGAATTTGCACTCCTCTTTACGAACATAAGCTTGAACCCCTGCAGGTTTTGGAGATAGCCACGCATCTCCCGGCATAGAAGCCCTCCGACTGATCTATCATCCCCTTTCTCCCATATCGAGCATGCGTTCTGACAGTCTGTTTCAACAACCACATTCTGGTAGCCCAACTCCACTGCCAGTTCAACAGCATCCCTGCATGCTAGTAACTCAATGGTCATCGGATCATTCATTCCTTCGTACTTCACACTACGCGCATGACAGAAAACTCCAGCATCATTCCTTGCAACAATCCCAGTGGCCGCACAGCCTAGCTGAGAACTTATTGCTCCATCAGAATTTAGTTTCATCCATCCCCTCTCCGGTGGAGACCACCTTTGTATTTCCACAACAGGAGCCGTATCAGGTATTGGTACATCCAAAGAGCGAACCAACTCCTTTACTAATTCCATAGACCGTCTCGGTTGATATACTACCTTGTCATGTGTATAGCTGTTCCTATTAGTCCAAATTGCCCACATCACCGTGACAATGATAGCAGCCTCACTCTTGGTCACCATCTCCGGATCCAGAATGTCCCTAGACCACGTAAGCGGGTGCAGTTTTGGCAGTTTCACTTCAAAAAACTCCAGTGCCTCATTCCAGAACAATTTTGCATGATCGCATTGAACAAGCAAATGAAATAAAGACTCCTCATTGCATCCACACATAGGACAGACCTCCTCTTCCATCACATGCCTCCTCTTCAGCTCCCCAAATGAAGGCAACAAATTCTTTACAACCCTCCACCAGAATATACGAATTTTTGGTTGTACTTTTAATTTCCACAACGCCTTCCAGGTCTCCTCATTCCCTGAGGAGCTGCCAGCTTGCGCCTCCTCTGCCGCTACCTCATCCAGCAGCATGCGGTACGCTGACCGTACTGAAAAAAGACCCGACTTCTCATACGCCCACGCCCAAAGATCTTCAAACTGCACCTTCGGTTTTGGCATAGACAAAACTGCCATTGCATCAGGTGCCGTAAACAGGCTCCGTATGCGCTGCACATTCCAGCAGCCCGTGTCTTCAACAATCAGGTCAGACACTAGCTGCACTGGATCATCCGAGATCCTCCCCATTGGCTTCAACGAACCACCATTTGAAATCCATTTGTCATGCCAAACTTCTGTAGTCCGTCCATTACCAATATGCCTGATCAGGCCTTTTATGAGAACTCGCTTTCCTTGAGTAATCGCCCTCCACGTTGCCGAGGCACCCGCTGGACAATTGGATTGCACGAAATCTCCATCAGGATAATACCGCCCCCTCAGTACTCTTGCACATAAACTGTCCGGTTGAACAAGTAAACGCCATGCCTGTTTTGCCAACATAGCATCATTAAACAACTGCAGATCTCTGAACCCGAGACCTCCTTTTACCTTTGGAACTACCAATTTCTCCCATGATTGCCAATGCATACCACGTTTATCAAGTGATCCAGCATACCAGTATTTTGACATTACTGTCGTGACTTTCTTGCACAACCCCTTTGTGAGCTTAAAACAACTCATAGCGTAGGTCGATAGTGCTTGGACCACAAATTTTAGTAGTACTTCCTTAGCCGCACACGAGCAAAATTTCTCGCACCATCCCTGAACATGGGTTCTTGCCCTTTCAACAATGTGTACAAACTGCTCCTCGGTAATCCGACCCGAAGCAGTTGGCAACCCCAGATATTTTTCGGCAAGAGCTTCCCTATGAATGTCCATGATATTTCTCACTCCATAACGGATTGAAACTCTAGAATTCGGACTGAAAAAGATTGAGCTTTTTTGCTTGTTGACCTCCTGTCCTGAGCCCAGCGCATAAACCTCTAGGATCTCATTTAGCCTTGCGGCGCTCCTGCCATCTGCTTTCATAAAAACTAAGCAATCATCGGCGAAAAGCAGGTGTGAAACCCAAGGTGCATTCCTGCTCACCTGTATACCACGATCAATCCAGCCACCATCGTAGTTTCGTAGCATACACGATAAACCTTCCCCACATAACAGGAAAAGATAAGGGGAAATAGGGTCCCCCTGCCTAATTCCTCTCGATGGTTTGAAGGATGGCAGCAACTCCCCATTAACCTTCACTTGGAAGTTCACTGAATTAACACAACACATTACCAAAGAAACCCATTCTTCCGCAAAACCAAGCTGCTGCATCATACTTTGGAGATATGTCCACTCGACTCTATCATATGCCTTCATCATGTCGAGTTTAACCGCACACCAACCTTGTTTCCCTTTTTTCTTTCGCATAGAATGTATGCTCTCATATGCCACAATCACATTATCCGTGATTAGCCTCCCTGGCACAAACGCGCTCTGCTCCTCTGAAATGATCTCATCGAGTATCTCACGCAGACGGTTAGCCAAAACCTTGGAGCAAATTTTATAATTAACATTGCACAAAGAGATGGGTCTATATTGGGTAATATTTTCTGGATTTTGAACCTTTGGTATGAGAACGATTACCGTCTTATTTACCACCTCGGGCATGTGTCCGCCCTGCAAGAAACCAAGTACAGCAGAAGTAACATCTTCTTTTATTTCAGCCCAATGTCTCTGAAAAAACCCGGCATTGAAACCATCCGCTCCTGGAGCCTTCGACGGCTTCATACTGAATAGGGCATTATGAACTTCCTCACTCCGAAACGGCCGCGTCAGCCTCTCATTCATAAGATCGGTTACTTTTGGCGGCACATGATGCAACACCCCAAACACATCAATATTCTCCTGGGCCGTATACAGATTCGTATAAAAACCCTGCACCTCAGCGTGCACTTCTTCTCTGCTCTCGCAAACTACCCCATCTGCTCTCTCAATATTTACTATCTTATTTCTAGTCCGCCTCGCAGACGCCCGTGCATGGAAATATTTTGTATTTCTATCCCCTGCTCGTAGCCAATCCACACGCGATCTCTGTCGCGCCATCACTTCTTCCCGGTGCAGCAGTTCATTAAGCTGCCGAGCCAACTCCTTTTCACGATGCGAGACCCCTCTGAATAGCGAGTCCGTATGCTCCTTTTCAAATTCCTTCCGGATATTTTTAATTTTCCGTTTAACATCCCCAAACTTCTTGTGTTTCCAGTCTGTGAGCGTACTTTGCATATGCATCAAAGCATTATTGAGTCCTTCCAGACCACCATGCCCCGAACCGCGGAGCCAACCTTCGGATACCACCTCATCATAAGAGTCCTCTCTCTGCCACATCTCTTCATACATAAAAGGTCTAGGCTCCGGCACCAGATCCTCTTCTATTAGTCTGCGCAGCTTCGCAGTAACTAAGCAATGATCCGACTTTGGAGACGTAACATGCTTGACTAGAGTAGCATCATACAGCTGCATAAAAGCTTGATCAGCAAGATATCTGTCTAGCCTGACTTTCACATTTGCAGCCCCTTCTTGCCTATTATCCCATGTGAACGGCACACCCACAAAATTCAGGTCATGAAACCCACAATAATCCACGGTTTCCCTGAACCCTTCCATTTGCCAGTCCGCCCGTTCGTTTGCTCCAAAATATTCAGAGTTATCAAGGATCTCATTAAAATCGCCACCACACAGCCATGGACGATCACTTTGTCTACGGAGCCATTTGAGGAGCTCCCAGCTACTACTCCTCTCACTCCTACGGGATTTTGCATAGAACCCAGTGAACCTCCAGCTTTTCCCGTCACCACCAACGTTCTCAACATTTACGTCTATATGCTGATCTGAGAAGTCAAGAAAAGGAGGAGCAGAGAAGAAAACACCGACAGAGTCCGAGAGGTATTCAGCGCAGGTAAAGGCGATGGCTGACAGAAATAGCCATACATGAATCGCTCTGGCGAAGCGCTCGGCGATCCCACCGCGCGGCCCTCAGGCCGGTTCTGGGACTGTACCGTCGACGAGCCACCGTCTGCTGCGCTCGGCCGCCACCGACGGAAGACGCTGGCACCACCTGCGTGGGGCGCGGGCTCGCGTTTCGCCGCCCTCGGTGATCTGGCTGCCGCCCCGTCCGGCAAGGATGGACTCGATGCCGACCCGGTCTCTATGCAGGTTGATTGCGAGGCTGAGGTCCCGCTTCAGGCCGCCCTTGAGGTTCTTGAAGATCCAATGCAAGATTGCTGGACATCCGTGCCGAAGAAGGAGAGGCTAACAGATGCGGAGCTAGTGCAGTCTTTTTGGAGCGAGATTGGTTTCCCTACGGCGGCATCTCGTTTCTGGGAGAGGGATTCATCGTCTTCGCCGATGAGCGATGCAGGTGAGGTAACGGTTGCTGCTGTCTGCAGGTTGTCCAAGACTTCGACGGAGGTGCGGTCAGGCGTGCCTTCTTCCTCATCTCTGGTCGTCGAAGCCACGAAGGTGCCGGTGGTCTCGCGGCCTGCGAGCTCGCCGTTAGGTGTTCGTCTCGCGCGTCCACCGAGGATGGGCCCATGGAGGGGTCCGCTGCCGAGCCGGAGGATCACGCCGTTGCCGGTCCTCGGCCAGTTCATCACGCCGGATTCGTTGGCGGGGTCCTCTTCTCCGGCCAGGACGCCGGCGAGGACAGGAGTGCAAGCTGAAACGGCCGCAACGGTAATCCCTCCAATTCAAAAAACGCATGCAAGCAATCATGGGCGTTCGTTGGGGACATCGCTGCGCCGTGGGATCGCCTGCTTCTGGGCCCAGTTGGAAAACCCTAGGTTCTTTTCGACTACGAGTCCAGTCGCGCAAGTCCTCGTATCGCCCACACCTCCAACTTCGTCGCCGTCACTCCTTTCTACGTCGTCGCCGCCGGTCGCTCCGCTTCTGCTCAGGGACGGGGGTTGTGCCAAGACCTCCTCGGCATCGCCTGGTTTCCGACCATCTTCGTCCAAGCAGCCTCGTTCTTTCGCCGGGGTGGTGGCTGGGCCTTCTTCCGCCGCCATGTCAAGGCCGCCTCAGCGACCAGGGTTCCAGGGCGGTCCTGCACAAAACTTCCAGCAGGTCTAGCCTGTGCAGATGATCAATCCACCGCCCATGTATTCCAGCTATGGGGGTGCCGCCGCTCCAGCGCAGGTCGGACATGGCGCAGCTGCGTTTCCTCCGGGCGGTCAATTCATGCAGAGGATGCCTGCTCCTGGTCTTGCGTCCTTCCAGTTCCAAGGAGGGCAGCAAGGTTAATATGCTCCGCAGCAGAACACACCCGCGTTCCAACAAGCCTCGATTCCGCAGATGCAGGGGCCTCAAACTGTAGCTCGACCGACAGGTCCGGGTGTGGCATCTTCGACCACGGGACAGAAAAGAAAGAAGAAGAAGAAGCAACCAACTGCTGTTCAGAATGCGGTTCCTGGGCAAGCTGTGATGGGTGGTCCTCCACCGGGGTTCCCTCAACCTTTATATCAGCAAGGTCTTCCGGTGGGTCAGCATGGGAACATTGCTACGTCCTCTGAGATTATACAGATACCTGCTGCTCCTATTGCTCATGCTCCGGCCATGGTTGCGGAGGCTCCGGTAAAGCCAGTACGGTGCTGGAAGTGCGCCGTTGAGACTCATGCGACAAAGGATTGTCCGGTCACCCACTATTGTCTAGTTTGTAATCATGGGGCTCATCCGACTTGGAGATGTCCGACTCTCAAGATGCCGCGTCCGCTATCATTCTTTACTGGCACAGCAAACATCGACACTCTGAATTTGCATCTTCCTGATAATGTGTACAAGCCAAACCTGGTTCCATCTGGCTTACCGACTGCTCTGGTTACAGTTTCTGGTGGCGTCGTCGAGGCCACGGTTGTTCAGTTACAGATGGCGAGAGTATGTCCAGGGCATGCACAGTGGAGGTGGGAGGCGATCCCACATGGGGAGAATGCGTTCACGATTGCTGTGCCTTCTGCTGATGATCTCCAGCGTATCGATGGTAAGCAGCTCGGTGTTCCCTCTTCCACGGCGCAGATTACTATAACTTCGTGGAAGTTCCAAGACATTCCTCCGATGGTGGTTTTACAGCCTTTCTGGGTTCAGGTCGAGGGGGTGCCTCATGCTCTGCGTCATTTTCATGGACTGTGGGCAATTGCTTCTCTGTTGGGTGCTCCTCAGGATGTCGATCTTGTTACACTTCGGAGTCGTGGTATTGTTTGTGTCCAGGTGGCTATGTTGGATACAAAATGCTTCGAGTCTTCCTCTGATGCTGATGCTGGGGGAAAGTTTGTTCGGGCTCTGGTCATAGTCCGTTTATATGGGTTTGAGTTTCGGTTCCGACAGGAGGCTGCAGACTTTGTTCCAGACCCTAACTTTAAGTCGCACTTCTGGAAACGGAAAGATGATG
Source organism: Poa annua (assembly GCA_026929855.1). NCBI lineage: Eukaryota > Viridiplantae > Streptophyta > Magnoliopsida > Poales > Poaceae > Poa > Poa annua. Next base: position 393,460 of record CM049428.1, on the reverse strand, counting down.
GTATGGATGGGGACTCTGGTTTTGAGGGTTCTAGTAATCAGCAAGACCCTCCTGTTCACAGTGCTCCTTCGGCGACAAATATGGAGGTGGATACCGCTAATATGAACTCAGCTACATATGGTAAATCTGTCTCGGCTACCTTGTCGCCGACGGGTAATAGGTTGATCGCGGTAACACCGTTTAATCCTTGTCCTCGTACGCCAAGAGCTGTTGAGATTGTGGAGCAAGCTAAGAGGGTGACGCCGAATCTAATCGCTGCTCCTGCCCTTGTTAATTCGGTGAGGTCTTCTCATTCTTATGCGGGTGACACTGTCCGGAGGTCGGCGTCTCCTGCGCGTGGGAGGCCACACATGCTGAAGAGAACAACTTCTGGTCCAGGGTCTTGTTCCAGTGGAAAATTTTCTTCGTCTGAGGCCAGTGCGGCGGCTCCTTTGCTGGCATCGGTGGGCAGCGAGTTGCCGCAGCCGGCAGGCCCGGTACAGGGAGCAACGCTGCCTCCACAAGACGTTCTTGGGCCTGTTGCTGCTGCTGCTACTTCTCATGCGTTGGCCACTTTGGAGGCTAATATGTTGACTCATGCAGTGAGCGTAGATGATGCTTCCCATGCACTGGCCACGGTGGAGGTACCTGCTGCTACGCCTGCAGCGGCAGATGATCCATCTTCGCGTCCGGAGGCTGGGATGGCTAAGGGTCAGGGCTGCGCCGACCTTGTACCTGTCCCTCATGCTGTGTCCCGCTCGCCGGTTTCTATGCCCTCACTGGAGCTGCCCCGAACTGTGGCCACGGAGAGTGTCTCTACTACGTCTATGACACTTCCGGGGGCTACGGTGAGGGTCGCCGCCCCCTCCTCTCCATTGACGCCGCCTCACCCTTCCTCGCCGATGACTCCTGCACCAGCCATGCCTTTACGGCAGTGGGAGACACGCTATGGACTCTGATGGGGCTTCGGCAACCGACGAGGATGTCACGAAGAGGGCGATGAGACTCAAGGCGCAACAGAACCTGGATGCTAGTGGTAACTCGCCGTCATCTAAGTCTTTCATGAGTTTCTCTAATTCACGCATTGTTTCTAACTTGAGTAGCTTAGGAGTCTCGCTTGGTAAATCTAGTAGTGCTATTTCGGTATCTGCAAGGGTGTTGAAACATATGGAATATGACCGGTTAACGGTAATTCCTAAAGTTTCCACCATGGCGGATAACCCTTTTTCGGACGATGAGGAGGCGAATGCCACAATGGATGGTCAGCTTCTCTCTAGTCTTATTGGGGTCGTGTCAGAGGTTGGTTTGGATGAGGCTGAACTAAGTTCATTATATGAACTAAAAGCTTCGGGTCGTAAATCTAAAACTTCAGCTGAAAAGCGATTTAGTAAAAGGCCTAAAGTTACAATAGCTAAAATTGTTTCCCGATGAATGGCATGTTTCTAAATAGCAGAGGTCTAGGTGACTTGGCTAAACATGTTCACATTGCTAATTGTTGTCGGGATCATAATTTAGATTTTTTGGCTATTTCGGAGACGGGTAAGCGAGATTACTCACCAAGTTTCCTCAACCGCCTTTCTGGTGGGAGGGACTATGAGTGGGTTTCTCGTCCACCTCGTGGCCGTTCGGGTGGCATTCTTGTCGGTGTACGAGCAGACACCATGGACGTATTAGCTAGTTCGGTTGGTGAGTTTCATGTTAAACTACACATCCGCAACAAGGTTGATAATTTCCATTGGAGCCTCGTAGCTGTTTATGGAGCTGCTCAGGATGTATTCAAGGCTGACTTTTTACGTGAGCTAGTTAATCTTGCAAAGGATAATCCGCACCCTATTTTAATTGGGGGTGATTTTAACTTGCTTAGATTTGCGCACGAGAAAAGTAAATGCCGTTTTGATAGCCATTGGCCGTTCTTATTTAATGCTGTCATCGACAGCTTAGATCTTAGAGAGGTGTCGATGGTTGGTAGGCAATTTACGTGGGCTAACAGTCTACCTTCTCCGACATACGAAAAACTGGATCGCGTGCTAATGTGCACTGAATGGGAAAACAAATACCCAATGGTGACGGTTCGCGCTCTAGAACGTATTGAGAGACTGTCGGATCACGCTCCTATACTTCTGAACACGGGAACGCCGCGCCCTATGTGTAGGAAACCGTTCAAATTTGAACTTGGTTGGCTACAGAGGGAAGGCTTCGAGGAGATGGTTAAGAATGTATGGGAAAGACCTGTAGTGGGAAGTTCACCAATTGGGAGATGGAATAACAAAATGCGTGCATTACGTAAACATCTCTCTGGTTGGGCACGTCATGTTACAGGTATTCTTAGGAAGGAAAAGCAACGGTTGTCAACCATTATTGATGAGCTTGAGGCCCTTGCGGAAGTTAGGACGTTATTTCCACATGAGATTGAACTAAAAAGTCAATCTAATGCGCAAATAGCAAACCTGCTACGTGAGGAGGAACTCAAATGGTATCAACGGTCCAAGTCTCAATTTATTCTTGAAGGAGATTCGAATACTAGATACTTCCATAGTGTTGCTAATGGCAGGCACAGGAAAAAATGTATTCACTCTCTTGTCCATGAGGATGGAAGAATTGAAGGCCATGAACAGCTAAAGGCTTACATTACTAATTATTATAAAAATCTGTTCGGCGAACCTGATGAAGGCAACTTCACAATGGACGAAGCCAGAACGGAGGATATCCCCCAAGTTTCCGCTGAGGAGAATAGCTTACTTTCAGCTCCCTACACTGAGGAGGAAGTAAAAAAGGCTATTTTCCTTATGGAACATAACAAAGCACCAGGTCCGGATGGGATGCCAGCAGAATTTTATCAAACATTCTGGGACACCATCAAGGATGACTTGCTAGTTATGTTCAGCGCTCTTCATGAGGATCAACTCGAGTTGTTTCGGTTGAATTTTGGCGAAATTATTTTGTTACCTAAGGTCAATGAGGCAGAAAGGATTCAACAATTCAGACCTATATGCCTCCTGAATGTTAGTTTCAAGATATTTACAAAAGTAGCCATAATTCGTCTGAATACAGTTGCTGAACATGTGGTGCGACCGTCTCAAACTGCCTTCATGCAAGGACGTAATATTCTTGATGGGGTAGCTGTGTTGCACGAAACGGTTCATGAGTTACATTCCAAGAAGCTTAATGGGGTCATTATTAAATTAGATTTCGAAAAAGCTTACGACAAAGTTAAGTGGTCTTTCATCCAACAAACTCTCAGAATGAAAGGATTTTCTGATGAGTGGCGTGCTCTGATTCGTAATTTTGTATCTGGAGGTAGCGTGGCCATCAAAGTTAATGATGACATTGGACGGTATTTCCAGACACGAAAAGGTCTTAGACAAGGCGATCCATTATCCCCTATGTTATTCAATATAGTGGCGGATATGCTTGCTATTATGATTGAGCGTGCTAAAGTTGATGGTCAGATTGAAGGGTTGATTCCTCATCATGTTGATGGGGGTCTCTCAATCCTTCAATACGCCGATGACACAATTCTGTTTATGGAACATGACATTGAAAAGGCTCGAAATCTGAAATTAATTTTAGCAACTTTCGAGCAACTTTCAGGTCTGAAAATCAATTTCCATAAGAGTGAGTTGTTCTGTTTTGGCGAGGCTTTGGACGAGGCTGATCTCTATGCCGAACTTTTCGGTTGTGGGAAAGGTCAATTTCCGATTTGGTATTTAGGCATCCCGATCCATTATAGGAGGCTTACTATTGCTGAATGGAAATGCGTCGAAGAAAGATTACAAAAACGCTTAAGTAGTTGGAAAGGAAAATTGTTGTCCCTCGGAGGAAGACTGGTACTCATAAATTCGGTGCTCACTAATATGGCATTGTATATGTTATCTTTCTTCCTTCTGCCGAAAGGTGTGCTCCAAAAACTAGATTACTATCGGTCTAGATTCTTTTGTCAAGGGGATAGCGAGAAGAAGAAATATCGACTGGTTAAATGGAGTGTAGTTTGTTCACCCAAAGATCAAGGAGGGTTGGGAATTCACGACCTTGAGGTCAAGAATACAGCTCTCCTAGGTAAATGGTTGTTTAAGTTGTTGGCCGAAAATGGTCAGTGGCAAACACTCCTGAATCGGAAATATGTTGGCTCCAAACCGCTGTCACAAGTTTCTTCGAAACAAGGTGATTCGCATTTTTGGGCTGGTCTGATGGCTGCAAAATCACAGTTCTTCAGATTTGGACATTTTTCGATTAAAGATGGGTCTCAGATAAGGTTCTGGGAGGACACGTGGTTGGGCAATACCACGCTCCGAGAACAATATCCGGCATTATACAATATTGTTCGTTACAAAAGTGATACCATTAAGAAGGTAATGGCAACCTCACCTCCAGATGTAACGTTCAGGAGAGATTTGATTGGTCAGAGGCTGGTTGCATGGCAAGCCATTTTACAAAGGCTAGCCTGTAGGGGTTGCGGGGCAGAAAACAATAATTTTCTAGCGTACGAAACCCTAACTAGACATGATCTATCTATCTAGTACATGTGATAACGGTGGCGGAACGGGTTACATTACCTCCATGTAGACCGATAGCGGGGATTACGCTCCCGCACAAGCGTTGACGATGAAGTCGTACGTAGCCGACCTCGAGGTCGCGAAGATCTTGCCGCGATGTCGAAGTCGATGACGCCGGGGTGTCGACGATGATCTGCGTCGACGGGCGTCGGGCGGAAGTAGGCAGAGCGCCAGCACCGGGGCTGGCGCGCCGACAACAGAGGGGGGGAGGCGCGGCGGCTGCAGGGGGCGAGACGACATCGCCCAAGCTTCTCAGTAGAGTAGCCTCCGAGCACTCGCAAACATACGGAGCCTAGCGACGACTCCCGGTCATTCAGATCCAGCTGAAATCGCAGGAGTAGATCTTATCTGGAATCCCGCAGAGCAACGGCGCTCTGCGGTATGGCTTAGGTGGAGAGAGACCCTCTACCTCAGCTCGGCGCGGCTCCGACTTGGGAACCACGAGATCGAGAGAGAAATCGGGAATTAATTGGATTTTCCTATGAATTAAAACAATTAATATGGCTTGCTATATAAAGGGGGAAGGGGGTGTGCCAACCCCCTTGGCTCCCCCATGTGGGACTAAAGGAGGAGAGGGGAGGGGGGGTTCGGCCGAACCCCCCATGGGCCCACCAACTCCTAGTCCGAGTTGGACTAGGAGGCCCAGCCCCCCCTTTCCTTGTGGGGTGCGGTTCCCCCCTCATGGGCCCCCTTGGGGCCCATTTAGGTGGGAGCCCCCCTTTTTCCTTTATTTAATTAATATTAAATTAATATAAAAATCCCATTAATTTATAATTAATATATTTATATATAATTCAATATCCCATGACTCCGAAACTATTTCGGAACCACCCGAACAACTTTCGGACATTCCCGGAACCATTCCATAGCTCACCGGAACTCCTTCTGGACCACCGGAACTCTTTCCGGATTATTTCTCTCTCTCCAATAAAAACCTATAAAATTTCAGAACCTATCTCTAGCGTCGCTAAGACCTTAAGTTTGTTACGCTACGGTTCGGGAACACTCCAGACATGGTCGAGACACTCCGCTCACCAATGATCGTCAGGGATACCTGGAAATATATGACGACCCCTGTGCATTCCACGAATATCGTCGTTGAACCATAAGTATGATATTCATTCCCTTTGTTTCTGCGATACTACCTTGTCCGAGATATGATCGTAGACACACCGATGCCTTTGCTGTATCTCGTTACCGACGAAGGTTATTAACTCGTCTGCGATATTACATCTTCATGACCTAGTCATAAGCTGCGCAGCTATATAGATGCAATATCACCGAGTGGGCCCAGAGTACCTTTCCATTACTAGAATGAACAAATCCCGCTCTTGATCCTTACGTCTTGATGCTCTTTCGGAATACCCAAGATGGACACCGTTATTGTCATGCTATATAAGACACAACGTTTGATGCTCTCAAAGCACTCCTACGAAGCAACAATAAGCACGGTCTCACGGTCTAAGGAATAAGCTATCACACTCTTATCTATTGCAAATGACAAACATCGTAATACGATCTTATTGCAATACTTTGCGTATGTCCACCACCTTATTCTACTAACAAGATGACCCCATTGTCAACCGACGTCATTGTCCTTGATCGGGAATCTCGATCAACTGTTGCCCAATGGACTAGCTCATATAGAGGCTCGCTAGGGACCTGGTTGTGATATACGTGTATTAATGATTCCTATTAATACAGTTATAGCACAATACACAGACCTATTATAAACTCATGAGATAATGCAATAAATAATACTTATTTATTTGCCTCTAGGGCATATCTCCTTCAGTCTCCCACTTGCACTAGAGTACAAATAAACTAGCTGCATTTTACTTTATCAGAATCCCTTATCAAATAAGAATCATTTGATAATGCTTGCTTGTGGAAAAGTGTTACTGCACAATCCATGATTGTACACGCTTTTGCGATTCACTGGCATCAACTTGCTTGATATCATCACGTTGTCTAACAACATATATGCAAATACCGTAACTAAGTGAGACTTCTGCTTCCCAGTGCTTACTCTGATTATACTAACCAGATAACTGCCCTGAAAAACACACTCAGCCATGCAGAGCCCCTTGTAACAATTACAAACTCGCGATATCTATATACTTTCACACCAATGTAGAAAACTTGACATTCAAATGTCAATCCCTTAACTAATGCACTTCTACTTCCAGTAAATTCCAAATTTACTTTCCTAACTGCTCTTATTCCAAGAACATCGGTTCTAATTCATAGAGCAGATAATATGGTTTCTGTATGATGTCTAATATTACATAATAGACCCACATGTCATACAACCATTACTTTCATGCATCATTACTCTTAATGATCAATTGGATTTCAAAGGACCATCCGTTTGATTCTATTCTGACTCCTCAGATATAATCCAAAACAACTCGACCAACTATTTAAAATTCCCGTTCTATTTCAAAATAGACACTAACTTTCAAATAGTTTCACAACTTCATCCTATTCTACTGGTACAGTTTCACAATGTGTTAACTACACAAGATGAATTCGACTCCCACTCAAACTATGTCTCCACATATTTGATAACACGAGCTCCCACTCAAAAACGTGTCATCCACATATTTGAGTTCCTGAGCTCCCACTCAAAAACATGTTCTTCACATATTTCTCCTGAGTGAACTAACTATGACTCCCACTTAAATCGACATCTTGGTTAAACCAAAATCATTGATATACTATCAATTCGATTTTAATACAAACTGCAGTATTACATTAATACAAATCCCTCAGACTTTAAGCATGTCTACATAAATGTAGTCAACAAATTTGATCTTGTCCAAGACATACTTCTTGACAAGATATGCTACCGCGTCTTTCTTATAGTCACATTTACATATAACACTTTATATGATGATTAAACAATCTTATTCCTCTAATAAGAATTGCAGCAACAATTACTCTCTTAATCCTTTTAAACGTAACTTGGATTTCCAGGCTGAAAAAGCCTTTGTTCGTATTCCAATATTTTCTCAACTTTCTTTGTATTCATAAAGTGCACCTTGATCTTTCAACAAGATCTGAAATACTTAATACAGTGCTGTGACCTGACAGCAATATTAAATATAACAGCACTTTATTTAGAAGTTCTTTTATGAAAATATTATGATCTTTATGAAGAGGATTGCAAGCAGAAAACAATTTTCTAGTCTCCCTCACTCTTAATCACCAAATTTTCATTAGCAGACATATACTCTTTGGAACACCTTCCAACATAGGTCTGACACTCCAAACTTTCTAATTCCAATCCATAAACCGTAATTCGGAAATCATCTTTTCCTCGGAATTACACAGACAACAAACTGAACTTTGTTTCTAATTGAATTTGGAATACACTCTCACCCAATGCGAGCAATCTACAAAGAACCACTTATGTATATTCCTAATTATCGCATAATCATATACATGTCGACACTACTGTCGATCCTACGAATTCTCGTTGAGAAAAATATCTATTTTCTAAAGTGGACATCGACTATAATGTTTCGAACATATTAGGAGATTTCTAAGACTGATTCTGGCGACCATACTTTGAAAACAGAGCATGATTATAATTCCCCACATATCACCATATATGACATTATAATTATGTGAAGCAAATTACCACGAGTCTTTTGTGTTGAGAACATAATTCAAAAATACTGTCCTTTGATCGAATTTCGTGAATACAATTTTCACTAATCTTTCTTCTGAAAAACCCCATTTGATCTATTATCAAATTAATCTCAGACTCCACAATTTATCGGGCAAATACTCCTATTTACCAAATTTATGGAGGAATTCGGATCAGGCAATGAACACCATTAATTAATCATTAAAAATGACACTCAATTAATTTCCGCTGGTATTGCAACTTCAATACTTGATTTCAAGCTTAATCAACTCAGCACTCGAAATACTTAAATGGACCAAAGCATCCATTACTTCTTTCATTGCTTTTATGATTAAACTCGACGGTGTTTGTTCTAGCAATAGAACCTTTGTTCATGGGACAAGCTATTTTATCATATCTACAATTATGAATACTTATCATACAATCAATGTAACTGAGATGTGGAAACATTATTCATAAGATAAAACAACTGACTTGTTCCATAAAACAACTGAACTTGTCTTATTACATGAATAACTTTGTCTTGCAACAATCAAGACACACATACTCGCTCACTATTACAAAAGATCGTATCAAAAACTATTAATGATAACTATGATAACTTGAGGACGTGAACACCAAAAAGCCATCAACTCCTTGACTACCAGCTTCAGCGCCAGGTCACATCAAACTGCGCCGCATATACGTGATAATCAGGACCTGTTTCATAAACAGAGCAATTATCAGAAATTTCATCACATTCCATGGGCGAATTCACAATTCTGCATATATCAAATATATACCTGTAGCATCGAAGATTTCTCCTTCGATGGAATCAACCTTCAGAGACTGGAACTCACGTATGAACACGTAAAAGTTCATATCGTCGGCTTTCAAAATCTACTTACGTACATGCTTCTCATAGCTAGGAGGTAGAGATATCAAGACAGTCCGAATGGCACAGGAATCTGCCATCCAGTAATCGAAGACCATCGTCAGCTGGAAGTAGATGTCATACAATCTCTTCAAATGTGTCTTCAGACAGGTATGCTCCTCCATGTGAATGGTCTGGAACATTTTCAGCTGTCTGAACTGCTCACGCTTCAATTCATCCCCGAAGTACGTCTTTATCGCATCCATCATCACGCTTGGCTCCTTGCGTCGAAACAACTCTTTCAACTCGGATGCCAGGCATACGGTCATGGTGATCTCCACTTCAATGAATATGTCTCGACGCTTACGGAAATCTTCTTCCTCCTCCTCGCTAGCAGAATCTCCTGGTCCTTCTCCTACCGGTTCATCGAGAACATATAGAATGTTGTTGTGCTCGAGAATGTTCCTAAAACCCCTATACCATCTGATGAAGTTGGACCCGTCGGCTTCTAATGTGGCATCCGGGCTCTTGAGGAAATAACCGAAGTATAGTTGCGTAGTCTACAGATGTGATCGCAAAAGAGGTAAGGTAGAGTTTATAATATGTAGGTGAGTTTTATTCCTATAATCTCATTATCAAAAACACACCACACCAAGATTATTATCCCTAAAATAATAATGGCGATGACACGACCCTCATCCACTCCACTACCCCCGATCATCACGGCCGGCAGCACAGCTTCAAAGGTGGACATAAAATGTCGATCATAACAACTCTATGACTCGTGCTCGATCTTTCGATCTTCCCGTGTTCCGAGGCCATACCTCTGAGTATGCTAGGCTCGCCAATCAAACCTCGAAGACCCTGCGCGTGCAACATGGCTTACACCCACTGTATGCGAACGACGAGATGTGTGACACCCGATCATCACGGCCTGCCTCATAACGTAGAACTTTCTTGGTGGTGCGCAACGAGGGAGAACACAATTTTGGTATTTGTTAGGGATCATCCTATTTTATGATGCTACCGTTGTATATCTAGCATATAAGCAATCAATAGGATGCACACACAACAGCACACAATAATGATGCAATGAAGTGCGATGTGACATGGTTGATGCGCCTGGACCTTCATGGCGCCATGTGCCTGGCCCCCGGCGCCCCGGCATGACTCCGAGTCTACAGAGCCCTCCATTGCCTCCGACAGTACGAGTAATATCAAAACTTACCGTAACCATGTCACATAAAATAACGCCTCTGCAAAACAAAGTTAGACGCCTCTAGCTTTATTTAGTTTTGCAAGTTTTACGTGGCATATAGGCTTATTCGTAAGAGAACCGCTTCCCTACCTACGAACTTTGTACCACAACGTCAATCGTATAATTGCATGTTTAAGCATCCCTTTCGGGCCCTCCATTGAAAATGCTTTGCCGACTAGAGAGAGAGAAACAGACACCCGCCAGCCACAGATACGGTGCAAGCCGTATGTCAGTAGTGGAACCAGTCTCGCGTAAGCGTACGCGTAAAGTCGGTCCGGGCCGCTTCATCAACTCAATACCGAAGGCATCGCAAGTGCACGCTAGAGGGTAGCAAATATAAGAAAGACGCCCTCATTCAACATGAGTTCTAACCGTACCAGCAGTACTACGCATAGATCGGCTCTGATACCACTGTAGGGGTTGCGGGGCAGAAAACAATAATTTTCTAGCGTACGAAACCCTAACTAGACAGGATCTATCTATCTAGTACATGTGATAACGGTGGCGGAACGGGTTACATTACCTCCATGTAGACCGATAGCGGGGATTACGCTCCCGCACAAGCGTTGACGATGAAGTCGTACGTAGCCGACCTCGAGGTCGCGAAGATCTTGCCGCGATGTCGAAGTCGATGACGCCGGGGTGTCGACGATGATCTGCGTCGACGAGCGTCGGGCGGAAGTAGGCAGAGCGCCAGCACCGGGGCTGGCGCGCCGACAGCAGAGGGGGGGAGGCGCGGCGGCTGCAGGGGGCGAGACGACGTCGCCCAAGCTTCTCAGTAGAGTAGCCTCCGAGCACTCGCAAACATACGGAGCCTAGCGACGACTCCCGGTCATTCAGATCCAGCTGAAATCGTAGGAGTAGATCTTATCTGGAATCCCGCAGAGCAACGGCGCTCTGCGGTATGGCTTAGGTGGAGAGAGACCCTCTTCCTCAGCTCGGCGCGGCTCCGACTTGGGAACCACGAGATCGAGAGAGAAATCGGGAATTAATTGGATTTTCCTATGAATTAAAACAATTAATATGGCTTGCTATATAAAGGGGGAAGGGGGTGTGCCAACCCCCTTGGCTCCCCCATGTGGGACTAAAGGAGGAGAGGGGAGGGGGGGTTCGGCCGAACCCCCCATGGGCCCACCAACTCCTAGTCCGAGTTGGACTAGGAGGCCCAGCCCCCCCTTTCCTTGTGGGGTGCGGTTCCCCCCTCATGGGCCCCCTTGGGGCCCATTTAGGTGGGAGCCCCCCTTTTTCCTTTATTTAATTAATATTAAATTAATATAAAAATCCCATTAATTTATAATTAATATATTTATATATAATTCAATATCCCATGACTCCAAAACTATTTCGGAACCACCCGAACAACTTTCGGACATTCCCGGAACCATTCCATAGCTCACCGGAACTCCTTCCGGATCACCGGAACTCTTTCCGGATTATTTCTCTCTCTCCAATAAAAACCTATAAAATTCCAGAACCTATCTCTAGCGTCGCTAAGACGTTAAGTTTGTTACGCTACGGTTCGGGAACACTCCAGACATGGTCGAGACACTCCGCTCACCAATGATCGTCAGGGATACCTGGAAATATATGACGACCCCTGTGCATTCCACGAATATCGTCGTTGAACCATAAGTATGATATTCATTCCCTTTGTTTCTGCGATACTACCTTGTCCGAGATATGATCGTAGACACACCGATGCCTTTGCTGTATCTCGTTACCGACGAAGGTTATTAACTCGTCTGCGATATTACATCTTCATGACCTAGTCATAAGCTGCGCAGCTATATAGATGCAATATCACCGAGTGGGCCCAGAGTATCTTTCCATTACTAGAATGAACAAATCCCGCTCTTGATCCTTACGTCTTGATGCTCTTTCGGAATACCCAAGATGGACACCGTTATTGTCATGCTATATAAGACACAACGTTTGATGCTCTCAAAGCACTCCTACGAAGCAACAATAAGCACGGTCTCACGGTCTAAGGAATAAGCTATCACACTCTTATCTATTGCAAATGACAAACATCGTAATACGATCTTATTGCAATACTTTGCGTATGTCCACCACCTTATTCTACTAACAAGATGACCCCATTGTCAACCGACGTCATTGTCCTTGATCGGGAATCTCGATCAACTGTTGCCCAATGGACTAGCTCATATAGAGGCTCGCTAGGGACCTGGTTGTCTGTGTATCACACGTGTATTAATGATTCCTATTAATACAGTTATAGCACAATACACAGACCTATTATAAACTCATGAGATAATGCAATAAATAATACTTATTTATTTGCCTCTAGGGCATATCTCCTTCATAGCCAATATACAACTTTCACCTGGGCCAGACGAATTTCGATGGAATCTACACAAGAATGGTAAATTTTCGGTAGACTCGATGTATAAGGCACTAACCCATTCTCATATACCGGTGGATAACAACAAGTTGCTTTGGAAGATGAAGATACCACTTAAAACTAAGGTGTTTGGATGGTATCTTCGTCGAGGAGTAATTCTAACCAAAGACAATCTTGCTAGACGGAATTGGAAAGGAAATAAGAGTTGTGTTTTCTGTCATCAGAATGAGACCATTAAACATCTCTTTTTTCATTGTCCGTTTGCGAGGTCTATATGGTCAATCATCCAAGTAGCTTCTAACCTTTATCCCCACGCAGTGTGACCAATATCTTCGGGAATTGGTTACACGGTATTGATAATAGGTTTAGGAAGCTAATTCGGGTGGGAGCGCTTGCCATTATTTGGTCGCTATGGCTATGTAGAAATGATAAAGTGTTTAATGATAAGTTGTCTACTCCCTTGTAGGTCATCTACCGGTGTACTGGTACACTCCGTTCATGGTCCTCTCTTCAACGGGTGGAGCACCGCGGCCTATTTACGGAGGTCTGTGCACGGTTGGAGTCCACGGCGAGGGATACTTTTTCCCATCATGGGTGGCAGCATAATCTAAGGATTGAACCACCTCCACTTCAGACGTAGTTGCAGTTGCTCATGTTTGATATGTAATACGTCTATTTTCAGTTTCGGACCTTGTGTTTGTAAGACAGCTGTGTGCATCTCCGTTATGCAGAGGCTGGGTGTAAACGCTTAAACCTTTTGAGTAATATATCGCCCTTTATCGAAAAAATGCTGATCTGAGAAATTATTGAGCGTTACCTCAACTTCCCGTGACCAGAATAACGCTAAACCGCCACTTAAGCCATCACTGCTTACGGGCACACAACCAGCAAAACCTAGCCTTGATGTCAGGTTTGCAACTCTCTTATCATCGATCTTTGTTTCACACAAAAAGACCAAAGCGGGCGCTTCCAATCTGACAAGATTGTGCAATTCTAGAACTGTCTCCGGGTTCCCAAGCCCGCGACAGTTCCAAATGTAGCAACTCATTGGGACTGGCGGGACTGCGCCGCAGTCTCCGCCAACTCATTTTTTGCTGCACCTTCAATGGCTTTCTTCTTCTTTGCATCTCTACTATCCTCCTTTGACTCAACAGACAACTCAGATTCACTAACTCTCTTCTTGTTCAGTGTCTCTGTATCGACAAGCATCAGCATATTGCCATCATGCTTCTTCGGGCCTGCCACATCACCATCCATATTCACCCGACGGTAAACATCGTTCCTTCCTCTGCCCCTTCCTCTCAGAGCCACACCTCCACGCCCCGCAACAAAACCTCCACGGGTGTTGAACTGGTACACTTTTTCTTGCACCCTACCATTCCCGGTTTTAGCCGGCGAGGTCACTTCTTCTCCCTCTTCGACGTCATCATCCTTCCAGACTTCCTACTAGGGCCATGCTGCCTGGTCTGACTCCATTGAGGGACACTGCCCCAACTCCTTTTACGACTTGGCGTTCTCAGGTACTCGCCATACGGGAGCATTCCTTTTTCATCTCTGCTCACAGGGGTTAGGCAAAATGTATCTGAGTGCCCTAGCAACCCGCACGAGAAACAAAAGTAAGGCAGGTTCTCATACTGAACATCATACAGAACATCCTCCTTTGTACGAGCAGATCCCAACCTCACACAACGCATGAGTGGCTCATCAACATTGATCCAAATTCTTGCTCTCAGGGCTTCTCCGAAGGCAAAACCCTTAGCATCAACATCCACACGAATCACCTCCCCCAGCATACCTGCTATCCTCTTCGGCCATGGCGAACAGCGGAGGTAAAAAGGTAGATTGATTACACGCGCCCATATTTGCATCTTGTCAAACTTCAGATCAGAGGGCCGTGATCTAGCATCAAAAACTTCAATCGCCACTGCATGCTTTCCAACCATCCAAGGACCTCCCTCCCAGATCCTATCCCTATCACGCTTACTCTCCAGATTTGCCACAAACAGATTATCTCCAACTGAGTTAAAAACCAGCCCCTTAGGGTTCCCCCAAGCCGGCCTGAGTGCATCTGCAATCGTGCTCACATGCAGAATTCTCCTGTTCAGAACTTTCCCGATCACCGCCCAGATTGGTGCTCCTTCTTCTTCCTCCAGATCATCCACGACTAACTTGTTGCTTTCCTTCTCCGTCAGATTCATCCGTTCCAGGAGCTTTTCAACTCCCTCCCTCGTTCCCGCATTGGAGGAACTCGCCATCTTCCCCGATCACAACCGGCCAAAAACGATCTTAGCCCCTCCCTTACAGCGTGCACCAAGGGTGGGTAGAGTCACCAGGGACTCCCCTTAGTCACCCCAAATGCAGCAGACCCGCGGGAGAGAGGCCGGCGATCAAACTCGTCCGTTTATCGGCGGAGAAACTCTCTGTCACGCCCCGGAGATTGGAATCGCCCGTGCGCCGCCTTTCCACTCGAAACCCTAGAAAACGTTCCGGGGAACCCCGCAGATATTCTCCTTCGGTACACCAATTTTTGCATCTTGTGAGAGTCTGAAAATACCATTTCGGCAACCTGTTCCATCGTCGGATTTGGGGATGGAGACGGCTTAAGCTCTCTCAACATATGCAGTCCTGGCAGTGCATAATGCAGCGGGCCTAGCTCAATTCAAAGATATTCAGTTGAATACCCAATTTTTTTGACAAAAACTAAATTATATACAGTATTATACACATATATATATGGGAAAATACGGAAGTGAGAGATATTTGGGCCAGAAACCCACCTCCGTCCTCCATCCTCCATCCATCCAGCGTCCCTCCTCTATGAGGCCGAAGTGGCTATTTGGCCCAATGAGCACCACGCTCGCACGCTCGCTAATCGTATCCCTTAGGCCGACTCGCACGCCTATCGTCAAGCCTGTTCGTGTGCGTCTGTTCCCATCCATTCCCGATTTCGTATCACTTTGCTAGTTTTGTCCCTATAAAGTTTAGATATTGATTCTTTTATATGTTGAACTATTGATACTTTTGAACTACACCAAGTTATGATCTGTTTCCGTGACTTTAAAATAATATAGTCAAATTGTGCCATATGTTTACATTATACGGTTATTACAAGTACTAGTAAAATGCCCGTGCGTTGCAACGGGATATAAAAAAATCATTTGAACACAAAGAATTACTTTTGAACATACTTATATACAATATTCGTTGTAACACAAAGAAGAAGAGTGATATGTGAGTAATCTAAATATTATTTTAAAATTGTTCATCTCACACCCTTGCGTTGCAACGGGCAAAAAAAGCATTGTCAGCACAGTCATAATATTACTGAAAAATTATTTAAAATGTTTTGAGTGGCTAACCAGTTTTGTAAGACATATTAATCGTGAATTAATCTGATCATGTGTAGTCTAGCTATTTCAAATAGTAAGGACATCCTTATAAACTATGTTCTTTGTGGTCGTTACTAATGACTCATTTCTTTTCCTCTTCTTTGAATTGTTGCTTTCATCCCTTTCTTCGACCTTGATGGCGAGGATCTTGATGTTTCTTTTGGCGGTGGCTCTCGATAACGTCACATATAGTTGTCCATGAGAGAATACCGGCTCCGGCAGGTACACGCCTACAATCGGGATGGTCTGCCCTTGCGCCTTGTTTATCGTCATGGCAAAGCTAAGCCTGATCGGAAACTGCTTTCTCTTGAATCTGAACGGGAACATGTCACTATCAGATGGACACAGAGGTATCCGAGGTAGAAACACCCTCTCTCCAGCGTGTTGTCCCACCACGATCTCTGCATCTATCGCGTTCCTCTGAAACCCACGTATCACCAGCCTCGTGCCGTTGCACAACCCATTAGCTGGGTCAATGTTCCTCAACAGTATAATGGGGCAGTTTATCTTCAGTTTAAGTGCGTGCGGGGGCATCCCAGGAGGAGTCAACGAGTTAAGAAACTCTTGAGCATAGAAGCCATGTGGATCGTCCTCCGCACTATCGAAGCTATGGTAGATCATCTCCTCTCCTTGAAAACGCTCAATCATGCGCTTGTTTATTCCATCGACGTTGTCGTTCTTTGTGGAGAGGATTGCTCGCGAAGTCATGTAATCCGTGTTGTTCATGTTTTGGTCAAGGTGAGGATACACATGGTCGATCAGCTTCTGTATGTCTGACTTGTCGCCCATAGACCGAACACATATATCTTCTGGAAGCCTTATGTTTCCTTCCACGTCAGTCTCCTCAGTGCCGTTACCTATCCTCAACAAGTAATCCGCGAACCACTGGTCGTTTTGCGCCCTCATGTTCTTTACGAGCCTTAGCTGGCGCATGCTCTTCCATAGGTTTGAACTCCGTAGGCTTGCGTCGATGATCTGACCCCGTGACCCTTTCCTCACTACCGGTAGAACCTGCCTGAAGTCCCCACCGAACACGACAGTCTTACCCCCAAATGGTCGGTCCTGACGGTCCATTATATCTCGCATGCTTATGTCCAATGCTTCAATTGCCTGTCGTTTCGTCATGGTGGCCTCATCCCATAGTATTAGTTTAGCCATCCTCAGGAGCTTGGCTGTCCCACTCTGCTTAGTGAAGCTGCATGATGCCCCTTCTTCAAGGTTTAGTGGGATCTTGAACCTCGAGTGTGATGTCCTTCCTCCGGGCATTATTGAAGCGGCGACACCGGAAGTTGCTGTGGCCAGCGCGATATTTCCCTGTTTGCGAACAGTAGCGAGCAGTGCCCTATAAAGGTATGTCTTCCCTGTGCCTCCCGGACCATCGACGAAGAATACGCCCCCATCCTCGCCATCGACTGCCTCTAGTATCTCGTCGTAAGCAAGTTTCTGCTCGGAATTCAGGAAGGCCGCTAGAGAGGCGTCTTCCTCATCAACCATGATGTTTGTTTCCTCGATTACCTCTCTAGACTCTCCTCCAGTGTTGTCATACGTCTCGTCAATGTCCGGAAGAGGGAACGACTTTATGTCTTTTCCCATGGATTGTAGCATTCCCCTTATATCATGCAACACCATTTGCTCTACCGCTTTTGGACATGTGTGTTGTCGCCGGTAGTCGTCTGACATCGCATCAAGGTGTCGATCCCAAAGTCCACGTACATCGCCAGGCTCACAGAATACCAAGATCGTTGCAAATAGCCTTCTTAGTGAGGCCGGCATGGCGAACTGCTCCGACTCAGTAAGACACTCATCGAGCGTGTTATCGGCCTCGATTAGACCCTTCCTCTCCGCGGCCTCACGAAACGTACCACATAGCACACCATCAACGGTTTTCAGGTCTTCGAAGGACGTCGAGCCTGGTACGTGGTTCAGAATCACCCTAAGAAAGTAACGCTCCCCCTCTGCGGGATTGGCTGTCACGATACGGCCTACTTGGTGATCCCTTTTCCTTTTCTTCCAGTACTTTTCTTTTTGCCACGTGAACCGTCCTGGAAAATCCCTGTATAGAATATCTCGAGCCCACTCGTGGTTCTGGTTAGCCACAAAATACTCTGTCAGCATGGATGCGTTCTCCCTGGCAGCAACGTCGTTTAGGTTGTCTCCTTCTTTGAACATTACTCTTTGCATGTCTGGTAGATGAAGCGGCATTTGTAGTACGGACGGGTGGATCTCAGAGAGATTGAAGCCAAATATCCTCCACATAGCTTCGGGTGGTGTGATCCATCTTGCGTCAATGTATCTCTTGATCTCGTCTATGTTACATTTATCGTCGGGTTTATCGATGTTGTATGAAGTCTGATCGTGTCCTTTGTATATGTACTTATATAGGTACTTGACTGCCTTTATGCTGGAGCACACCTCCACGTTTATGTGGCAGTTGAACATCCGCAGGAGGTTAGGGTTGTAAGGCACAACCCATCTATTGTCGAGCGTCGAACCACGGACCGTCGCCGAACGGCCGTCCTTCCGTCTCCGATAAATAGGGTATGAGTCCTTCCCCTGTATGGTGGTCTTGTTGAACGTTCGTGGATACCTACACTTGCACGATCCATCTTGCATACACACGTTGTTTGGCTTTAGGGCACCACATGGGCCGTGCATCATATGTTTCACGACCATGGCGTGTAGCTCCGGGTACTTATCCTTGTCTGGTAGTTCCGCTGATATTAGGCGGTCATACTGCTCTGGCACAACGAGCTTATAATTTGAATCCATGATCAATAGGAAATGGGCATGTGGGAGTCCCCTCTTCTGAAACTCGACCACGTAGACCCACGCCTTCACAACGCCCAGGATGTTCTTCTTGGTCAACATATATTTCATCGTCTCCAGCTTTGCTCTAAACACTCGAGCCACAATATCTGGTCGGTCCTGTGGGGTTTGGCCTGGAAGCAGGGCATCCTGTATCTCCGGCCAGTTTGGGTTGCACGTCATCGTCAGAAAGATGTCAGGTTTTCCGTACGTCTGTACCAATGCCATGGCGTCCATATGCCTCCGCTTCATGTCACGGAAACACCCCTGGAATTTCCAAGGGAGCACAATCCTTGTGCCAACAGCGCTTGCTTGAGTCTCTCCGGCCGTGATGCTATCGACGATTCCTTTATATAGATCAGCACGTATCCGCGGTTGGTTCTTCCTGATCCAGTTCAACCTACACCCCTCGATCTTTATGTACATGTCCACCGCCCATTGCTGGAACAGACGCCCTCCATGCAGTATGGGGTTGAATATAGCAGGACGCGTCTGTAGTCGGTAACAGTAGTAGTCCCTGACGGAGACGCACATACGTCCACCTCCATCTGTGACAGGAAAAAAGAATGTTATGCAACATATGTGAAGGATAGAGAAACTTGCATAAATATTCGAGATAGCCAAACCTGGATCTTCTTCACGGTCTTCTCTTTGTAGCTGCGCAATGTCCCAAGACTTATTTCGCTTAGGTATATTCGGATGCCAACCGAGCTCGCCCTTTGGGAAGAATAGGGGGTATGAGAGCGGGTCGTAGCATCCTTGTGTGGCATGTATACTGTGCCTTTGATTGTCATTGCCGTAGAGGATAATGTTTCGTTTGAACCTATTTGCAAGGTCGCTGCCTTCGACCCAGATCGCAGCCACCTCAGATGATACCGGTGTGTTGTATCTCCGTTGGTCTAGCTTTTTGTCAGTGTTCAGTTCTATACGGTAGTCCTCGAGGTTATCCTTGTGTGCGCCCAAACTCCTAAACTGCTCGGAATAGGGGTTTCCTCTCAGTATGTCCACAACCTTACGGACGACCTCCTGGTCTAGTTGTTTGGATGCTTCCTTGCGGTGGATCAGGCTGGGATCGTCGTCGTAGAAGTAGAGTTGTAGATGTTCCGGGCGAGAGCCTGGCCCGAACGAATGCACGTTGTGGTACATGGATCCTTGTGCTCGGAATGTGTACACCCCCGATCTCATGTTCGTGCAGTCATTGTCGAGACTGACGCCAAGGGTTGTGAAGGAGAAATGTCCGTTGAAGAATCGTATGCTCTCCCGAAAATGTCGACAATCCGCATCCGAGCTAGACCATAGCCTCATCAGCTCCGGGATTGGCTCTGGTTCAGCCAGTTCGATTTGTCCGTTTCGACAGCAGAAACCAGGGGTCTCATGCTGAAACCTCTTGGCATGACAGTGTTCACAGTCGGGGACTTGCTCTAGTTTGTGTGTGCTATCTGGGAGGTTCGAGTATACGAAGTCGAAAGGATCGATGGCATCCTCGTCTGATGAGTCTATCACTTTAGCGAGGTACTGAGCATCAGTCTTGAAACCTACATGAAATGGATGTCACATCGATATGTTCATGTTGATTTATGGTCTATGGCAAGATAAAAAGTCTGTCCTACGTACCTTCATTTCCATCATAGTTGTAGCACTCCTCGTCTATGAGGTCGTTGGGTATGGTGTTCTCGTCCATGATATTGCTAAGGAAGGACTCCATGTCGCCTACCACATCGTTGTTCTAGTAAGTATCATTTTTAAATAAATTAAGGGTTTAAAGATTAATGTGTTACCTTCGGTCCCGATCGTATACTCTGGCGTGCTCGTTGAAGCTATCTTTGTCAAATTTGTTGCATTTGGGCACGGCATCGCTATGGATTGAGGGCACGGGGTGTTCTTCTTAGCCGCCTTGGTTGCCTTGCGCCGAGCTAGCAGTTTTTCCCTCTCCTCTTCGGATTTGTTTTGCATAGACATGTGATGGCGTATATTATCTTTCAGCTTTTCTCCCGTGGTTAGATTTGGCCTTTGTCTTTTGTTTTTTTCATCATGTGTTTTCTTTTGCCAAGCTGCTCTTCGACGTGCATTAATCTCCTCCTTTTTCTCGGCCGTCAGACTATTTCGCCGAGCTCTATCACGTTCACGTCTTACTTGATTTTTATCTTGTGAAGTGTTCACAATAGATTGCCTTCGCTCTGCCATAGCAGTGAGGGTCTTGGATTCACTTTTTTCTATCTCTCCTGATTTTTTGTGGGTGTATTTGTTCACTTCTAACGATTGTGATCTGATAGATTGAGGCAGCCTCGTGTACATATATATACACTCCTTAGCCCTGAACGAGTCGGACTCGTTTTCCGATTGGTACTCGGTCGTTTGACTGTGTGTCCCGTTCTTCCCCTGACCAACACGTTCCGGATGGTACCCACTCCTTCACGCAACCGCACGGGAGAGCAGGCCCGACTCCCGCACGCCCCAGCCCGAGCTGCCGCCCCTGCTCCCGCCGCACGCCACCCCGCCTCCCCAGCGCCGCCGGCCGGCTCCGGCCCTGCCGCCGCTGCTCGCCGCGCCGCCCCGCCGCTGGCCGAGCGCCGCCGCGCCCCGGGCCGCCGCGCGCCGCCTCCTCCCGAGCTCCTCGAGTCCGCCCCGAGCGCCCCAGCCTCCGGCCCGCCGCCGCCGCCGCCTCCCCGCCGCACGGCCACCGCCGCCTGCTCGCCGCGCCGCCCCGCCGCTGGCCGAGCGCCGCCGCGCCCTGGGCCGCCGCGCGCCGCCTCCTCCCGATCCATGGCTCATTGATGAATGATGATCGATGGCTATGAATGCTATATGAAATAGAGGGTCTGGAGTAGGATCGTCAACTGACTCAATGTTTGAATATTTGAAGCATACATGATTGGCTTCATGGCGTATGTGGCCTGGTACTCGGCCACCTCGCCGTCGAGCGCGGCCTCGCGTGCCTGGAGGCGTCGCGCGGCGGCCGAGAGCGCGTCGCGGGCGTGGGGCGGGAGGGAGGGGAAGAGCGCCGGGAGGAGGGTGCGGAGGATGCAGGAGGGGCGGAGGTCTCCGCCGAGCCAGGAGAGCGCGGCGACGGCGAGCGGCGGGTCGTCGGGGCGGGCGATGAGGGCGGGTACGTCGCGCGGGCGGACGGGCGGGCCGGCGGCGAGGCGGGAGTAGCGCAGGCGGAGGCGGGCGAGGTCGGCGGTGAGGTCGACGACGCCGATGTTGTCGCTGTCGCTGGAGTCGGAGGAGAGGAGGCGGCGGTACGCCGCCGGGTCCACCGCTCCGGGCGTTGCTTGGCAAGAAACAAGAAATCATCGGTCTTCTGGGAGGGACGTGAAAATCTTGGCAAGAAAGAAAGAAAGAAAGGAGGAGGGGAGAAGCAATCACAGATGGGGATGAAGCAGGGGAGGCAGGAGAAGATGCCCTGCTTGTCCTTCTTGGCGGGGCTCTTCCCCGTCCCGCCGCCGGTGCCGCGGCGGTACCCGGCGTCGTAGCCGTAGTAGTAGTCGTCGGCATCGTCGCCGGCAAGGGGGCTCAGGAACGGCATCGCAGCGCAGCACCAGCACCAGCAGAGAAACGCGAGAGGGGGAGAGGCGGGTCGGTGGGCGGCGAGTTTTAAGGTGCTGTCGCCGCTGCTCGTCGGCGAATGGGAATATGAGGGAAGCGACACCCACAAATAGTGTGATGGATCAAATCCACCGTCTGTAGTGTAGGTTGAGGAATGGGATGAAACCGACTCGTGTACGTACGTAATCTGCCTTTTGCTCTTTGGAGATTTTTTTTCTGCTTCGAGTTACGGTGCTATTTCTGCTTAAAAATATTCGAAAATTCATATATTTCGAGTTCTCAAAAAAAAAATGGATGTAACTGACGGTGTATCCCACAAACATGTAAGAATTAAAAATTTAAATACTTTGTAATTTTTAGCTACAACAAAATGGATCTGAGTGTATGTATTTTTCAATCTCTAAATTTTACCAGATTTTTTCAATTTTCTATAACTTGCAATACGAACTATTTGAATTTGATACTTGGCATGTTTTTTGGATGCATCATTGCCTACATCTATTTTTTTTTTAAAGTAAATAATGTAGTAGGAGGACAAGTACTCGGGAGTCAAAAGTAACACACATGGCACTTCCTTGTTGCAAAATAAGTAAATAACTCAAGTTCTAAGGTTAAGTAAAACAATTCAAGTTTGACCAGATTTATATAAGAAAAGATATCTGGAAGATCAATTTAGTTTTTCTAATGTGGTTAAAATCTTTAGCTCCAAAAAATAAGAAAATCAATTGAAACAATGTCAACTGCACGATTAGCTTTGTTGATGGCTTTTGTGTGCTGACTTTGAGATGACTTCTTTTGCTCTTGCCACTAAGGAAAGCTGAAGACTTCTTATTTTTGTCACTACAGCATCACATCGATGTTTTGACTTGTGTTGTTTTTTTGTCCAGGTACTCAGGAAGAACACGGGCCAGATTTGCCGCCGCGTGGCGCAGCATGGGCAGGGATGAATCTCTGCTCTCAGTAAAGCGGCTTCAGATGAAGACGGATGGTTAATGTGTGATGCTTCATTCCAGATTTTAGTAGGAGACATCCATCTTGTTGACGCGTGTGAAGCATTATTTCCGAGAGTACGTAGAAAATTTTGAAACATAAGATGTAGGAGAGCATTTCATGCCCCCCTTAACTGGATGATGGAGGTTGAGACACACAGTGTGTGCTATATGGTTGCATTTTCTGCAATCAGTATTGGCATGCCAATTAGCTGCAGGATGGAGACGGATGGTTAATGTGTGATGCTTCATTCCAGATTTTAGTTGGATATATCCATCTTGTGACGCATGTGAAGCATTATTTTCCGATAGTACATAGAAACTTCTGAAACATAAGATGTAGGAGAGCATTTCATGACCCCCCCCCCCCCCCCCCAGGAAAGTGAAACTCTTTGATGGCATCCTTTCAAGCTTGCACATGTCTGACCACTTTTCAGATCTTACATGCGAAAAGAAAAGAAAATGTATAAGCACGAGGTAATGCACAAGCAGCAATTGTAAAGGCCTTCTTATTCAAAGAGAGAAACACTTAAACAAAGTCATCCAGAAACCAAATAACAATAATACCAGCCCTGGACAACTCAATCATCTGTAGGTATTAGGCAACTAAATATAGTTCCGGCAGATTCATCCCGATAAATGTTCAACTGGATTGACACAAATGGACAAGAGCTAAACATTTATTCGCAATATATAACATAGTTTATCCTCACTTTATTCGGCAGAAATTTAAGTCAGGATTATAACATAGTTTCATGTAATAAGCATATTAGTTATTTCCCACTCTGTTATCAAATCTGAAGTAAAATAATACATGAGAAACAAAATAGCCAATCCATAAAGGCACATGTCTCTTTACAACTTTACACCATCACCAACGGAATGACGCTCAACAGTGCAAACTAAACTTTGAAATGTGTCATGGAGAGTTGAGGAGAGATAGAGGTTTTGACACATATGTTATTGGTATTAGTTTCCTTTAGATCCTTGGGTCTTCAAAATCATGTGGTCTTGGTTGCCTTTCTCGATTCTTCACATTCATATCTTTTTCCTGATGCAATTGATGAAATCGAGGACACCGGCAGGCATGTTGTCTTCACATTCATTATCCTTGAATGTTGTTAGGTGTGCCAAAATTTGTTTCCTCATATCATATCCATCCTACATTCATATAAATAAGATGATCACCATATATGTTTAAATGTTTAAATGCTTATGGTATTTACCTTTAAAAATGGCAGATTCACTTTTTCGTCATCCCAGGTTGACATGAAAAGGGCAACAAGATAACCAGACAATTCCCTATATAAGATATATAAATTAGTAATCAAGACTACAAATATATGTCGTACATATATTCAATAAAGCAAATACTACATATATATTCAGTAAAGCAAATACTTATTATATAGTACCTGTGGTGACCCGAAATATCATGTACTATTTTTTGTTGCCACAGAAAAATATTCTCATTCCATGTAGTCCCAGGGTATGCCTTTAACATGGCTTTCGGTAAGTATTCAGCAATCCATAAAATTCTGTGCACATATTTTGCAAGTGGGTTTCGTTGGTAGATTGGATCAATAGGAGTAGGGTCCAAAATGTAGACAGTTCTTGTATCCTTGTCCAGTATGAATAGAATAAATGCAGAGTGTGATTGTATTGGAATATGAATCTGAAATAGTATATATATTAGATGTATGTAAAACAAGAGTTGTGGTGATACTTATGTGGAAGTTTTCTTACCGATTTGCACGATGAAACACTATATTTCATACCAGGCCAGCAACGAACGGAAAATGCTAGTTGATCCAGATCTAACTTTTTCCGGTAGTTTGGATGTCTTCCAAAATCAGTAATCATCTAGAATATTATAAAATGTTTATAAAGGTTATCAAAGAATTAGTATAGAAATGTAGTCGCAAAATAAGCCGTGAATGTAAGGACATACCCAAAACTGCATGTCAAGATAATGTTTTGATATCAATCCTCCGCCTTTTTTAACCTTTTGGATGTCGTCAAACATAAACTTCCGTACGACCAAATTAAAACAATCTCGATCCATCGAAGACTTGTCCTTTAGCATGTCTTGAAGGTTTTTGAGAGTCAAGCTAATGGGATATGGCTCAGAGCTTCGTACCCAAACTTTTCTGTAATTTAATATCATGATGAAATAAGATAATATATGTTGTTAATTGTTTAAATTAAAGTGCATGAAATAATATTTAATGTCTTACTCTAAAGCTTCTTCAGAATTGATTGATTTGATGTAGTTGCAAAGTCCACCAACTAACTCATGTAGGCTCAGGTTAGAAACAACAGAAATCAGAGACTTGTATTTGTTTTCATTAGATAATGTGTTGAGTTGATTGTTATCGAATGGCTTGTCTGACATTCTTAAATCATTTGGATCTCCGTCGCTGTCATCAATTTGAAGCTCTTCAGTTGCTGATGCCTTGTTTGCTTTCCAACATAATAGTATTGCAGCTAACTTATATCTGAATGAAGTAATCAATTCCTGCCAGTGACCATCAAATATTAGTATATAAAATTTAAACGGAATAATAATTGTACATGCTTTCGAAACAAAATAGTTATTTACCTGTGTAATCGGATGGGATAGTGCATGGCCGGTCCAATATTCCATGAATTTAAGCATAAATAGACCACAAGATGAACTACATATACATAAAAAATAAATGAGTAATCTGCATGAACCATAATACTTATTATATGGTTATTATTGTAAAAAAACATGTGTTTATGTACCTATCCTTCTGGATCGGTGTTTGTAGTTGTTCTCTAATAGGCCATTTAGTAACATCAAGGTCTTTCCAATTTTGAATATTGAGATTTTCTTGACTTTTAAGAATGTCCAAATGATTTTGTAGTCCTTTCAGCTGTAAAAGGATTAGTGATAAGAAAATAACATATCTAAGCAATGGATGAATTCACAATATATAAGCTATATTAACTAACCGTAAGAGTGAGGTCATATCGATTGTGCTCCCAGCACAGTGAGTCGAGCACTTGTATATTGTAATCCTCAACATTGATGGAAGCTAAATACCAATGCGATTGCTCGATATTTATTGGAAGATGAATCTACATTGAAGACAGTGAGTTCTTTGTAGACATGTAGAATTACAAATTAAATATCAATTAAACCTAAAACTTGACAATTATGGAAATGGATATTACCATGTCATGTTTGAGATAGTTTTTGACAACATCTGTCATACCGGTAGGTCCATGTATTCCAAGTTTACCATCCCGTTTTAACAGTCTGGTCACATAGGGATTCTCAAAATACACTTTAGCATCATTCTTATCTTGCACACATAGTTGGTCCTTCATACAACATATATATGCGCTGATTACCTATATAAAGATTGTAAAAATATATTAATGATAGGTATTAATAATTAGGATTTTTTTTTATTAGTAAGGGTTACTTACTTCATCGTCTAGCCATTTGTCTTTATCTAGGAGGCACGCCAAGTATTTTTGTTTGACAGTTATGTCATCTATATCGACCATTATGTCGTCTTCCGGAGAGATTTCTATAGCTAAGTGAGCACAATCATCCTCGTAGGTTAATGTATAATCTGCAAAAAAAGATGAATAAATAAAGGAAGCATATGTTGAATATATTCATATCTTCATATAATTTTTAATGCGTTGCTACGGATTTAATCCATCAATTTATATAGAATAATCTTTGGATCTATGTTGTGTTTTACTTTCCTTCTTGGCCATTTCCCAATGTTGTATCATAATTACATCCCTTGATTACATCTAAAAACCCTATGTTTTGAACAATACAAGAAAGAAGAGCCTACAGCAAAAAAAGAAAAATCAGAAAACCACTTAGTTTATTAAGAATTCAAACTATACATGAACGTAAAAATCTGAACAACAGATGAGTGGTCCTGAGTTCTTGGCAAATCACTATATTTTGTTCCATGTTATCTTGATGCGCAAAAAAAGATGAATAAATAAAGGAAGCATATGTTGAATATATTCATATCTTCATATAATTTTTAATGAGATACATTAAAAGTAAGAAGTGAATATTTTACCTTGTGGGAGGTAGTCATATGATATGTAATTTATTGTATGTTTCAATTGATTCGTTTGCTCATCACCCTCTGAAAATGTTGGTTCTCCAACTTCTGAAACTATTTCTTCTTTCATCTGTTCTAAAGATGGAGATAAAGTCGGCATAGTCGGTGACGGAGGTGTTGGCACTGTAGCAGTTTGTATATGATTAACTGATTCAGATGATGATGAGGCGGAAGGGGATGGCAACAGATGTTCCAAACCACTTGATTCAGAGCATTTTGACTTTTTTAAAGGTCGTTTATCCAAAACCTCCACAATGTTTGTTTCACCATTGTCTTCCATCTTCTGCAATGAGATCAATATCAGGGTTAATTATGAACTGAGCAAAAACTATACCTTTGGCCTTGTTCTAAATAAAACTTAGCCCACAAATCTAGTTTGATTTGTAAAGAAAAATAGATACTGATTTTGTAGGTAAAATTAATATGAAAACTGGATCTCACTGCTGCATCCTAGCAGAAAATTTGATAGGCAAATTAACAGTTTCAGTGGTCAAAGTTTCAGTGATCTCACTTGCTGCTCAAGCTTGTGCAAAACCAAAGATTTGCCTCTATATAGAGAGTTAGGCAGGTAGAGTCTAGGTCGATTCCTAAATGGACTCCTGTGTTATAACTTGATCCTGTGATCTTTGTGTATAAACTTACCTCACTCTACCTTGATGCTATGCTACTTAAGCTGGACATTTACCATTAATTATTTATCTGAATATATTCAGTTAATATTCATTTAACAAAATATCATCTAGAATCAACCATGTATTCAGTTAGCATTCAGTTAACACACTATTATTTGCACTCATTCAAGGATATGTGAAGAAAGGGCGACATAAAAGAAACAGTTCAAGAAGACAGAAGTCTATTTGTAAAACTATTTGTGGAAAACTATTTGTGGCTTTGTTGCTTGTGCTACTAAATATACGTATCATGTGACAACATTAGATTTCTTATTCTTTTTAGTTGGGCCGAAGTAACAGAGCTGTGTATACAAATAAGAATGATTGCACCCATGCTAGAAGATGATTCCTCATATAGTTGTATTTCAGCTAGGAGTTATGACTACTACGAAATCTGACACCGTAATGTTCCATCCAGGACCTCCATGGATATTGTAATACTGCACATTCATGGCCGGTTAAACGTTCAGATAGTTCATATCTGCATAACTACAGCACGTGACCCAAATTACTTTGACTATTATCTATGTCACTGGTGAATGACTTACTAAAACACTGGCTACAAACAGCTATGGCGAGGACCAGCTTCCAAGTGTGGACATATTTGTGTGTACAGGTCACATGAATCACCTTATTTTTAATTAGTTTAAAATATTTAGATTTATCCATATGCACATATCACTCCTTAACATGTTGCCTCTTATGGTTTTTCGAATCTATAGTTGTTGAAGACTCCATGACACAATTTCTCTCCATTACTAAGCAGATTGTCCATATAAGTTATAGACAAAATATACAATGAGAATAATTGTATATGTTTTATAGCTCGTGTTTGTTAAAAAAGGGTGTTAGTCACACGCCCCACTTCATATTCCCCGCCTTTGGAGATTCCGTGGCCCCATCTAACCGCATTACATTTCCTTCCGCTCGCGGCCAGTCTGTTCTGGTGCCTCCTTAGTTGCCTAGATTCTACTTATTGAGTAAGGGAGGTTGCAGCTTTCCTTTTTGATGTAGAATACTTTGGTGGAAGGTGGGAAGATGTAATCCCATATCCTGATATACGCCCATGAAATAGGCAACTATGTTAAGCAGCTACCCCTCATGATGCTTGTAGCCCTCAAGAGTGAAACCAACACATCATTTTCTTATTAGGTTTTCTTCTCTTTTCTGAATTAGGCAAAGTTTTATAATAAAACACTCTCAACACTGAACATCTGATGCAATGTAGCTTATCTCAAAAGTAATGATGCGGTACTGTGTAAGGCTGTGAAACCAACACATCATTTTCTTATTAGGTTTTCTTCTCTTTTCTGAATTAGGCAAAGTTTTATAATAAAACACTCTCAACACTGAACAGACTTGTATAAATATAGAGGAAGTTCTAAACAAAAAACACAGATGAATGCATAACAAATTAGAATAAGCTGTTGGCTGTGAAACCAACACATCATTTTCTGAATTAGGCAAAGTTTTATAATAAAACACTCTCAACACTGAACAGACTTGTATAAATATAGAGGAAGTTCAAAACAAAAAACACAGATGAATGCATAACAAATTAGAATAAGCTGTTTGGAAATCATAGAAGAAGTTCTAAACAAAAGTCACAGATGAATAAATAACATTGTACCTTGTGTGGATCATGGGCAGAGGGAAATTCTGGGAGGTCAGGTGCAGCACGAGTATTAACCATCTCAACCGGTGAAGTCTGTTGAATTGCGAGACAACAATGTCGTTCACGGACGGCAAATCGTGAAGATTTGAGCGAAATCGGCGGGACGGCGAGGAAGCGTTGTCAAGAACAAAAGTCGCCGTGTTGGTTCTGTGGAAAACACCGTGGTGCATATTTATAGGGGATGCCGAATCGAGCTGAGCCGTATTCGAGTATGATACTGCTACGGATTTGCTCGATTCGGGGAAGGATTCGGCAAGCTCGATTCGGGGAAGGATTCGGCAATCTCACCGGACATCGCTGTGACTCCCGAGAATCCACCAACACTGCCTCGTGCTCGCGCCGCCACGACGTCACCGCCGCATTCTCATCCTCCATGAGCCACACGCCGTGCACGCCCTCCAGGCCGTCGCGCACAGCCGGACCACCGTGCCGCCGGCCACGGAGCACAGCGACCGCCCCAGGCGCAACACGGCTTTCTCCGCCAGCGGGTGCTCGCGCAGCACGGAGGCGCGGTCGCGGGCGGCGTAGTAGCGGCTCAGCACGGAGGCGCGGTCACGGGCGGCGGCGTCGTAGCGGTCGTAGCGGCCTGGGAAGGGGATTTCTCCGCCGTCTCTCCATTTCAGCAAGGGGATTTTTCGTCGATGGGGAGAGTCTTGTCCGTGAAAAAAAACGAAAACGTTTCAGAAGTATAAGTGTGTACTGCGCGTCAATTTCACAGAAGCTGAGGGTTTTTTTTTGCAAAAACGCCAGGACGTACGACGGGAATCCCTAAGGGATATTATATAGTAGAGATATGATGATATAATCGATTATACATGTAGAAAACTAGCTTCATCCAAAAAAAAATACACTCCGTAATTTTTTTGAATACACACTATTGAAATCCCGAGCCCGCCACTGATCGAGAGTGGGGTTTCAGCTTCGTCAGACTATGAGTTCAGCACATCACCACGAAGTATCAGCAGAACGGATGCTATATCTTGGTTGGTTTATATTCTAAGGCCATCCACTATGGTGAACCGATGCATGACAAAAATTGTCATTTTGCTACTATGTGATGAATCGGCTGGGGAGCCCACTCTTAAATAAACAACTAGCCTATTTTTACACTTCCACGCTTATTCTACCTCACAACTCTGTCAAAGACCCCACACGCGCACGCAAAGAAGCGAATCAAAAGGATGATTAGCTTTTTTTGTCAGGTTCTTTGGTTCGATGCCCCATTATGTAGTGAATCGGTTCAAAGACCTTTTTGGTTCGTTTTTTGCCTACATAGTGCATGGTCTAACTAAACGCAGAAAATTTGATTAGCATAAAAAAATAGCATTCTCTCAGTTGAAATTCGATTTAAGAGCAGCACCCGTGGTGTCTGCAAATCATATGCATTTCTCTGCTGTAGTGGACCTAGGAGCATTCTGGAGCATGCCTCACAACTTGGTAAAAAAGATTGATGCCAGGGTAAGCCTAACCGACGACCTAACTAAACTTGACTGACGGAACTGGATTTTGCCTGAAGAAACTTATAGCGACTTGGCTATCTGAAGCTAACACATAGAAAGTTGTCAGTATGGTGACACTCCGCATGTGAAATTAACTCAAGATCACAGGGCATCAGAGTTAGTGCGACGACCTGGTGATCTCCGAGTGGCTTATGCGCCCTGTGATTGGATTTCGTGGCGCATGAGATTATTTGTGGAACGATATAGCGATGTGTTTTTTCTGGTTAGGATGTGTGATTGTCTTGGTCTGTAGTTCATTCGAGGAGGGTTTTCTCTTCGCACGTGCTTTTCTCTTTGGTGTTTATACTTTGACAAAATACTTCGGTGTTTCTTATTTGAACCAGTTTGATTTTGGGGGCATGTTGAGCGTCCCCGGATAATTTTCCCTGATCCCTGGACAAGTGTCCCATACAGTCGACGCTCTGCTTCTCGACATAATAAAGAATAAAATAAAATAAACATGGTCGAGAGCGTAGGCCATGGCCGCGGCAGAAATTGATTCCGTCCTGGTCGCTCCGCCGTACTGCAAGGCCGCCATCACATCCTCCCCCTTTCGCCGACAAAGGCATTGCGCACCATCGCCTTCGCACAACGCTCCGGCCAGAGACCTCGTCGGTCGCCACCGAAACCATTAGAGCATCTCCGATCTCCCCTGGAATCACCTCCCGTTGGAATCACCAGCCGGAGCATTGCCGTGTGCTCTGTAGCAAAAAAAAATCTTCCTATGATTTGGTAGCAATTATCTCCTTCATGTGATACAAAATAGAAGAACATGAGAACTTGACTGTGCCAAGATGGTTAGATGGATGGTTGTATCCCCAGCACACCAGAGTTCAAACTCTAGGTTTGACGCTGGTGTTTCTCATTTAGCCGGAATATTCTTTCAGTGGAAGGCGACGTTCCCGTCGACAGCGAGGCACCTGTGGTGACTTTGTCAATCTCAAGACCTGACCCGCCGGCTCAATCTCTCGGAGGTGCTCATAGGGGTAGGGTGTGCGTGCGTGTGTTCATAGGGGTGAGTGTGTGCGCGTGTATATGAGCGTTTGCGGTGTCTCTCAAAACAAAAACAAAATAGAAGAACTTTTTTTTGAAAGATCCAACAATTGCGAGAGTGGATTTTGTACAGATACGTATGGGTATGGGACATATCAGGACCACCCAGTATGTTCTCGAGATTCGTGCATCTAGAAAAGGATTCACATTTTAATTTTATTATGTCCCATCGGTGCATTGTAAAAAAGTCAAATCAAATAGTGCAATGTACAATTTCCCACAACGCTACTCCCCACTGGAGCTCCTCCGCGCCGCCCCGCTCGCCTCCGCGCCGGTCTAGCCGCGCCGCCCGGCTCCTCCCCGCCGCCCGCAGCCTGGGGCTCGCCGTCGCCCGCCGCCCGGAGTCGGAGCTCCGATGCAGCGCCGCGCTACTCCCCACTGGAGCTCCTCCGCGCCGCCCCGCTCGCCGCCGCGCTCCTCCGCGCCGGTCTGGCCGCGCCGCCCGGCTCCTCCCCGCCGCCCGCAGCCCGGGGCTCGCCATCGCCCGCCGCCCGGAGTCGGAGCTCCGATGCAGCGCCGCGCTACTCCCCACTGGAGCTCCTCCGCGCCGCCCCGCTCGCCGCCGCGCTCCTCCGCGCCGGTCTGGCTGCGCCGCCCGGCTCCTCCCCGCCGCCCGCAGCCCGGGGCTCGCCGTCGCCCGCCGCCTGGAGTCGGGGCTCCGATGCAGCGCCGTCCCGCTCGCCGCCGCGCTCCTCCGCGCCGATCTGGCTGTGCCGCCCGGCTCCTCCCCGCCGCCCGCAGCCCGGGGCTCGCCGTCGCCCGCCGCCCGGAGTCGGATCCATCAGCCTGGACCGCGTCGTCTTGCTGCGCGGCAGCAGGCCGCCGCTCGTGGACGCCGACGTGCAGCGTACCACCTCGGAGTTGTCGGCTCCTGCGCCCGTGTGGACGGCCTTCTTCCGGCCGTTACCGCTGCCACCGGCGTCAGACGACGAGGAAGAGGAGCCAGCCGTCATGGACACGGGCGTGGCGACCTGCAGCCGCCGCCGTATCTCCTCCATCTCTAGCTCGGGGTCCAGCGACACCTCCCCGCCGGCCGCCGCCTGCTTCTGGAGGAAGTTGCCGATGAGGAGCGCAGCAGGGAAGGGCGGCGCGGAGGAGCTTCGGTGGGGAGGAGCGCGGCAGGGAAGGGCGGCGGGGAGAATCCGGTGGTCGCCGGCGTGTGGACAGGCGGCGTCGCGGCGGGGCTGGGGCAGCACGGGTCGCCGCGTACGACGGGGAGAGCTATCATGTCGCAGACTTTATGTTACATCAAAGTACAGTTCCCACTATTCAGAAATGCATCGAAAATTGAGATAATATTTCTCTCCCCTCCTTTTTCTCCGGATCTCAAAGCACGGACAAAAGGTTCAACGGACATGATAGCTCTCATACCCGTGTGTGCATGTAAAAAATCAATTTCGAGCAATTGCTGACTTTTCGATTAATTAGGAGATAGAATATGTACAGAGTGGCATTGCTGTCAAGGAATAACTGGAAAGAAATTCAGAGTAAAAAGTAAGGAAAACATGATTTATTTAGAGTAAATATAAGAACATTAGTAGCAATGTTTTCCATATGATGCAGAAGAGAAGAACATCGGTAGCAATTCTTCTTGCTATATGATACAAAGCCGAAGAACATCGGTGGAAATTTTCTACCTCCTATGATGCAAAAAAATAATGGTGCAAAATTCTTCTCCTATGATACAAAACAGAGAAGGAGAATCATTCGTACCAAAATTTTCTTTCTTATGACGCGTGAAACAGAAGAACAAAAGTAGAAAATCTATAATGCAAAAAACAAATTAGTAGTTGCAAAAATAGCCTTCTTGTGATGCACCAATGGAGAAGGTTCGTAGCTGTGGTGCCCTTCTGATCCAATTTGCGGCCATCGTCGGTGATCTCCGCATCACCACCCCCTCTTCCTTGCAGCACCCTACCACTACAGGGCTACTCGCAGTCGCTCGCCCTGCTGCCCACCGGAGGTGCCGGTGCCGCCACCATCAGCCCCCAAACCCCGCGCCGGTGCAGGTTGGCTAGGCGGCCGCTCGCGCGGCGTCAGCTCCAACATCTCGAGCACCGCTGCCGACGCCTTATAAAGCACGGGAAACGAAAGGCCGGCATGCGGGGACGGCTTTCCGACCCGCGCGGGAAGCGGGTGGCGGGAAACGGCGATCGGGAATTGACGGTGGCCTAATTTGTGTCGGGCTACTGGGAGCACTCTCATACAAACGGACAAGGGCCAGAAAATAACCGATTTTCTGTCTGCACCCGACGCAAACGATCCAAATCGGATGCAACTTAGACCCAAAATACGTCGGGCCATTGAAGATGCCCCAAGGGTGTGGTGGTGTTGTCGTGCTGGACCCGGACTGAACACGTGTCACTCGAGCACCCCAGTGGAGGCGTCGCGTCTGATCCCCGGACGATACCAAGTGTTTTCCTTGATTTTGTTAGAACAACCGCGTAAAAGTTTTATTGTTGTCCCCCACAAAAAACAAAAAAAAAATGTTGAGATTAAAGGTTTCCTTTTTAAACGAGTTTCTAGTAAAGTAGGTTGTTAATTGTTAGGAGCGCTCAGGTGTCCTCCCCACGCGGGAGGCGTTCATCTACATGTATATATATGACTCGATCGATACCTAGACCTAGTACGTATCTACCCGCCGCTCTTCGTTCGATCGTCTATTCCTTGGTTCCTCGTTGAGACCGCATCTCCCAGCTCTGTAGCGATTTAAGGTATTTCTACTCTGAGGCTCTCTTCGA
Organism: Poa annua; assembly: GCA_026929855.1. Classification (NCBI taxonomy): domain Eukaryota; kingdom Viridiplantae; phylum Streptophyta; class Magnoliopsida; order Poales; family Poaceae; genus Poa; species Poa annua. The sequence goes on along the minus strand of CM049428.1, from coordinate 358,305 downwards.
ATTCCGCTCTACGTCAGATTTTTCTGTACATGTTCCGTCTTCCGGTTCAGTTTTTGGTCGTCTGTGGGTTAATTAGGGTTCATGCATAGCTGTGGTAGTGGATGCTCATCAGTTAGTCTTCAGATCTTGAGAAACCCGTTTCCCAACGCCAAGCTCACAGGAGTGTAGAGTAGACGACATTATCATACGTACGTACGAGTAGACGTGGATTATTCAGAACTAATTTGATCTATATATGCACGAAGTATAGTTGTTTTCTCCCTGCTGCCCTTTTGAGTTAGCGGGAGAAAAGGGTCATGCATACTAACAACAATGCACATGCAAACCACCTTCGAGTCTTTGTTTTTCTCTTTTGACGAATGTAGGAGGCGAGTCTTTACGAGTAGCTCAGATTGGTTCAAAGAATCTACAGCCTCGGTGAGCGTTATATGCAGACTGTTTAAAAGAATAAGATACATACAAGTAGAATCAGTTAAGTACCGATTACTGGTGATGACGTAAGTACAGTATAATTCTTTATCGATGTTCATCCTAAAATAAAGTGCAACATAATCCTTGAGGAGAGTAAATATTCCCAAGGTGGGTTGGGATTTCTGGTTACCGCTGGTACCGAAAAATCCTGACTGGTTACCAGATGAATTTAAAATTTGAAATTTGTTGGTTACCAGTTTGACTATTTTCTGAATTTTTCATAAAATTAAAAAATAACGGGATTTTTCGTCCAGTATGAGCAATTCCCGAGGGTGCTCGATAATCGGATTTCCCGATCGGTAACCAAAACCATGGTTGTGCTACAAGTTGTATAAGCTATAAATGTCATCTACTTCTTAGAATCTGTCCTCATATTAACTATACAAAAGATAAACCTCTTTTAATATTGTTTGATTTATAATTGTAGTGGCTAATATCTTGTATTTGTTTTTATAGGGTCAAACTTAAAAAACATGCTTTTAAATTCTCAAAATTTATAATCTTCTCCTAACACTAATAATTAAGGCATACCTTTTTTTTCAGTTTGCTGTTCTGAGTACGGGACTTGTTCATTCATAATGAGGCAACCACTTTTGAACCAGGAAGCTTCTTCCTCTTGTGAGGCAACACGCACTAAATCACTTTTCACAGATGCTGGGTGGTTTAGTATTATTACTTTTTCTTGGATTGGCCCTTTACTTGATCTTGGCAGAAGGAAAACACTAGATCTTGATGATGTGCCATTCTTGGATCACAATGACAGCGTCCATGGGATCCTCCCTAACTTCAAGGCAAATATTGTATCTGTTTCTGCGACAGGACAGTTCACTGACGTGACAACAGTTAAGCTGGCCAAAGTTCTTGTGCTGACAACCTGGAAACTAATCCTCATCACTGCAGTATATGCTCTACTCAGCACTGTTGCTGCATATGTTGGTCCCTACCTGATTGAGTACTTTGTCGACTACCTAAATGAAAACTCCAGATCCACTAAAGAGGGCTGCATTTTAGTGTTGACATTTGTTGTTGCACAGTTCATCGAAGGCTTCTCAACAAGGCATTTGCAGTTTAGATCAAAACAAGTAGGTGTGCGTGCACGTTCGTCACTTGTTGCTACTATTTACCAAAAAGCCCTTGCCCTCTCCAATCAGTCCAGGCAAAGCAACTCAAGTGGAGAAATGATCAATGTTGTAAGCCTCGATGCTGAGTGTGTAGGAAATTTCAGTCGCTCCATGCATGACATTTGGCTTCTTCCGGTTCAAATTATTATAGGCATGCTCATCTTATACTCAGCACTTGGTTTGGCAGCATTTGCTGCCCTTGCTGCCACTGTTTTGACAATGGTCGCGAATATGCCTTTGGGGACCATCGAGCAAAATTACCAAGAGAAAACGATGGCTGCCAAAGATGCGAGAATGAGGGCTATGTCTGAGATCTTACAGAACATGCGCATTCTCAAACTTCAAGGATGGGAAATGTTCTTCTTGTCGAAGATCAAAGATTTGAGGAAGGTAGAGATGAATTGGCTAAAGAAGAACGTATACACCTCGGCTATGCTTCTATCTGTCTTCTTTTGTGCTCCTGCTTTTGTTGCAATGGTCACTTTTGGAACTTGCGTGCTTTTGGGCATTCCATTAGAAACAGGTAAAGTATTATCTGCTCTGGCAACATTTAGACAACTGCAAACACCTATCCATGGTCTCCCGGACACGATCTCTATGATCATTCAGACAAAAGTATCACTTGACAGGATAAGCTCATTTCTGTGTCTTGAGGAACTACCTAGTGATGCTGTAACTAAACTTCCTAGAGGTACCACCAATATATCAATTGAGGCGAGGAATGGTCAGTTTTCTTGGAATAGATCGTCTCAAGTTCCTACTCTTCAAGACTTGAACTTCCATATACAACAAGGGATGAGGGTTGCTATCTGTGGAACGGTTGGATCTGGTAAATCCAGTTTATTGTCTTGCATACTCGGTGAGATACCAAAATTATCAGGAGAGATTAAAACTTGTGGTAGGATTGCCTATGTTAGCCAGTCACCCTGGATACAGAGCGGGACAATAGAAGATAATATACTTTTTGGCACAGAGATGAACACGGAAAAGTATGCGAAGATCCTTGAAGCATGCTCTCTTATGAAGGACCTAGATATATTGCCCTTCGGTGACCAGACGATTATTGGAGAAAGAGGCATTAACCTTAGTGGTGGACAAAAACAAAGGATACAGATTGCCCGTGCTTTGTACCAAGATGCTGATATCTTTCTATTGGATGATCCGTTTAGTGCGGTTGATGCTCATACTGGATTGCACCTATTCAAGGTATGTCTTGATATCTTGTGTTTTATTGTTCTTTATGTGTAGGAAACAACCAAATTCTAAAACTAATAACTTAACTGGTGGCAGATTTTCTACTCATTAATTTTGATTCCCTAAATAGATGTTTTATTGTCGCATATGTTTCAATGTTCACCTTCAAAATTTCCAAAATTTACCTCCTTTTGATATTTTGGTCAAGCAATTTATTTCTAACTGAAAATTGCCACAATCTATGTTCCACACTGTTATCTCCTTGCAGTCACTGGTGGTATCAAATTTTAAATAGGTCTGAATCAATCATCCTTATGGTGTTTATCGGTATTGTACAATTTTAAAATATAAATTGAAAATAGTACCAGGAACTGCTATGTATGGATTACTTATCATTTGAGATATGATACTGCCAGCCTCCAAATTGATCTTATTTTACCCCAATGCCTAGAAGACAAGGGTTGGAGTTAATACCTTACCCCCTTATTAAAGTTTCCCTTATGAATTGTCTATATATACCAGGTACTAACTGATAAGCATTGAATATAGTAGGGCCATTTGGTGGAAAGACTTACCAAAACTAACTTGGAAAAGTGTCTATAGTTTGTTTTGATAAAAAATGGATATAATTTCGACTAAAATGAGTAGTTTATTTCGAGGTGTTCATGTGTGAGAGTGGTGATTAATATCTTTCTAACATTTCCATGATCTATGTTCTTGATATTACCTTTCAGGGAATTTGTTGTCATAATTCTTTTAGTCATGTTAAACAACTCTTGATTTTGTTTTTTTTTCATTATGGCAAAGCAGTTTTTAAGCTAATATGTCTTTGAGAGCGATTTTGGGGTCCAAAGGAGTAGTTACTGCTATTCCGTGAAGTTAGTAACTATAGTTTATTTTTTGCAGGAGTGCTTGCTTGGATTTTTAGCTTCAAAAACAGTTGTATATGTTACCCATCATGTTGATTTTTTGCCTTCAGCCGATTTTATCATGGTATGCTGGCAACAAATATATTGTCTTTTCTGTATGGTACATGCTACAATTTTTTCCTTTTCAATTCCTCCTGTCATATTTCAGGTCTTGAAAGATGGGAAAATAACACAAGCAGGAACCTACACTGAAATTCTTAATTCTGGAAAAGAGTTCACTGAACTAATCCTATCCCATAAGGACGCATTGTCTACTATGGACATGATGGAGCTCCCAAGTACCAATTTGGGAAGTAGTCTCCATCTTTGTGGAAGTACCCTCTCCATAGCAGATGAGCAAAGAGATGATAACAATGCAGAAGAAATTGTGCAAAATGGTCAACTTGTACAAGAAGAAGAGAGGGAGAAAGGCCGGGTTGGGTTTACTATCTACTGGGAATATATAACAATGGCATACAAAGGAGCACTTGTGCCACTTATTTTGCTTGCCCAGATCATTTTTCAATCTCTTCAAATTGGAAGCAATTTATGGATGGCTTGGGCAGCTCCAATATCTAAAGATGTGAATCCTCCTGTCAGCAGCTTGACGATGATTAATGTATATGTTGGGTTAGCTCTTTTTACCTCGTTGTGCGTCTTCATACGATCTGGTCTTCTTGTCATGGCTGGATGCAAGACTGCAACCTTGCTATTTGACAAGATGCACCAGTGCATATTCCGAGCACCCATGTCTTTCTTTGACTCCACTCCTAGTGCCCGTATCTTGAATAGAGTAAGCAAATTACCTTCAGATAATTATTGGGAAGATAAATTGAAGTTATATGTACTTGGAGTGCCGTTATCTTTTTTGTTCTGTTCATTTTTAATGTCGAAACAAACTGCAGGTCTCCACAGATCAGAGCGCAGTGGATACTCAAATTTTCGACCTGATGGGCTACCTTCTATTTCCTGCCATCGAACTTCTTGGAACAATTATTCTTATGTCACAGGTTGCCTGGCCAGTGTTCATAATTTTTGTCCCCGTTATTATTTCATCTCTATGGTATCAGGTAATATCTCTCATATTGTTTTGTTCAATGTGAATTCTATTGACATCCATTTCTTGCGTACATGGGAAAAGTACAAATACATTATTTCTTTCTTAACTGGTTGATTATTCATGAGTTCCACACCTAATAGAAAGGTGCAAAATAACTACAAATTTGGTATGTAGGGTACAGGACTTAATCATACATTCTGGGAATTATTTGCTAAATCAGATGGTGGATTATTTTTACTTTTCCTTAGCCACACCAACAAGTATATCCTCATTAGACTTTTTTTTTTTGGAACTGATAAACATGTATTAGACCCTCTTCTTGCATCGCTTGAGAGTACAACTATTAGATCTATCTAGATAATCGTGGCAACGCACGGGTATGCAACTAGTGAGTCATAAAGGGTGAATGCTCATACCTTTTTGTAGTACAAGAGCTGAGGGCTGACTACACAGAAAACCAATTAGTTTAGTTTAAAGAACAAGTCAATTATTCGGACTTTGAATACATGTTTACATCGTAAAGGTTATAACCTCACTGATTTCACAAGATGAATGCTCACATGGTTATGTATATGTAGATTACACTAGTTCTAATCATCAGTTCAGCATAGTTTTAACCTGTATTAACTAAAGAACCTAAAGATTTTCCTCAGATATTCAGGACCCAAGTGTCTCACAACTGTACAGGTTTATGACCAATGGTGATGTTTTGGTTAGAAAGATTAAGACAAGTTTGTCCTACCATATTGTATCAGAAGTTTATAGTTAGGTCTGTTCTCTAAAATGAATTGGTATTTCTTGTTTTCTTCTTTTATTCATAATAATATTCCTTCTACCCAGAGATACTACATAAATGCTGCTAGGGAGCTGCAAAGGTTAACTGGAGTTTGCAAGGCCCCCTTGATTCAGCATTTTGCTGAATCGGTAACTGGCTCAAATATAATTAGATGCTTTGACAAGGAAAGTCATTTCATCAGTACTACTGGTCATTTATTGGATAATTTGTCTCGGCCAAGTTTATATAATGCTGCTGCGATGGAGTGGTTGTGCTTTCGCTTGGACTTTCTTTCAACCTTTATTTTTGCATTTGCCTTAATACTTCTCGTCACCTTGCCAACTGCTCTAATTGACCCAAGTAAGTAAACATGCATGTTTTTTCTATTCAAATAAATGTATTAACATCCCCAATTTGTATTTGATTTTGTACGCTTTACAGAGACAGCTGGTCTTGCAGTCACTTATGGACTAAGTCTAAATATGCTACAAGGGTGGGCTATTGCGGTTCTCTGTAGTTTGGAAAATAGAATGATATCGGTGGAAAGAATGCTGCAATACATGAGTATTCCTTCCGAACCACCCCTTACAATATCAGAAAGTATACCAGATTGCCATTGGCCAACAAAGGGTGAAATTAAGCTTCACAACCTTCATGTTCGTCTCTTCAGCTTTTATTTATTAGAAATCATGCAATTCCATATTGATGTAACTTCTGAAGTTCTATGACATAGATTCAAAGTTAATAATCTGAAGTTCTGTGACATAGATTCAAAGTTAATAATCTGATTGATCGATATGTTTTCCTCATTATATTCCTCCAACATTTGCATTTAACAGAATTGCAGTTTTCATATTGTGCCTGCTGCTAATAGAATGTTACTGTTATGTTTCTTAGTACTCATATATTCTAGAAAAAAATGATCATTTTTCCTTAGTGAAAAAACAGATATCTTATAATGAATGCTGCAGTCAGTTGCCTTTTCCTCAAGTGCTTGTATGTCATGCAGGTAAAATATGCGCCACACCTGCCCTTAGTTTTGAAAGGCGTAACGTGCACCTTATCAGGAGGTATGAAGACAGGCATTGTTGGAAGAACAGGTGGTGGAAAGTCAACCTTGATACAGACACTATTCCGCATTGTCGATCCGTGCATTGGACAAGTATTGATAGATGGTATCGATATCTGCACCATTGGACTGCATGACCTACGCACAAGACTGAGCATCATTCCACAAGATCCAGTTATGTTTGAGGGGACTCTGCGAAGCAACATTGACCCTCTGCATGAATACAATGACGACCAAATCTGGGAGGTACTTTCATTGACCCCATTTCTTTAAAAAACAGATTTTTTTTAATACCTTACTTTTGCACAAGCTACATGCATTCTTAACAGCATCCTTATTTTCTATTTGATGGCTTAAAGTAGTTTATGCATGATCTATGTTTTTTAGGCATTGGACTCGTGTCATCTTGGAGATGAAGTTAGAAAGAACGAGCTTAAGCTCGACTGTACAGGTTTGAAATCTATTAGAAATTCCCAAGATCGACTACTTTTTTTTTGTGTTGCCGAACCAATGACTTGATCTTTTAAACTGAAATGCAGTGACAGAGAATGGCGAAAACTGGAGCGCAGGTCAGCGGCAGCTTGTTTGTTTGGGAAGGGTAATTCTACGGAGGAGACAGATCTTAGTTTTGGATGAGGCAACTTCTTCGGTGGATCCAAAAACTGACGGTTTGATTCAGAAAACCTTAAGACGACAATTCTCCCAATGCACCGTGATCACAGTAGCACATCGCATGACATCAGTTATTGATAGTGACAGTGTTATTCTTCTGAACAACGGTTAGTCCCCCTCCACGGTGCTATTAGTTTAAGTGATAAATCATACACATGATGTTCTCCTTCACTTTAAGTTTTAACCCTTGTTGTCATAAAACAGGTGAAATCGCGGAGCACGACTCACCAACAAAATTGCTAGAAGATAGTTCATCTCTATTTTCCAAACTTGTGTCGGAATACTCAATGCCATCAAATTAGTAGAGAATGCAAGAGAGAGTCAAAGTCCAGTGCCATGTTCCCGGCTTGTGCTTCAAATTTAGTACATGATTTTTCAGAACATTATGGCATATATATCTCTACTATATAATATGAGTAAGGGTACGTCATTTTTATTTCCAATTCTAACCCTACACTTAGAAAATATTATAGCACTTGCCACCGCTAAGTGAGACGTACCGATTCGGTGTTCCCGTGGGAAAAAAAATCCCTAACCAGGATCCGATTTTTGATGAGGCCCGTTGCTCCGCCTCTATGCCTTTGCCATGCCATGAGTCGTCGCCATGGAGATGTTCTTTAGGAATCAGAGAGCAGAACCGGTGAGGCAGTTGCTCTGAAGCCGAGCTCCACCCCAACTCCCTCGTAGGCTGCAGCTACCATACTTGAGTAAAAATTGCGGGTCGTCTCGGAGGAAAAGAAATTGCACGTGCGGAATGCATCAAAAAGGTAGACTTTCCCTTCAAACAATTCGCGCTAAAATTGATTATTTTTAGTACTCCCTCCGGTCAGGAAAGGTTGTCGCAACCTATTAAGAAAGTCTATTTTACAAAAAGGTCCCCGCATGTTAAAATTATTACAAAAACCGCCGCACGTCCTACACCTGGAGTGCTCCTCCGCAGTTCGTCCCGCATCTGAAAGTGCGCTCCTCTGCTGTCCCCCAGCACCTGGAGGTCATCCCTGCCGTCCCCAGCTCCTATCATTTGTTGTCTCCTCCTCTGCCGTCTCCAGCACCTCTCCGCCTCGACCTAGTCAGGTGGGCGCCAAATCCTCGACCTCCGCCGGCCCCAGTCCAGTACACCTTGCCTGCTCCGTCGTGTCCACAACAGCACCTCCGTCGCCGGAAGCTCCCAGCGCCACGACGGCGGTAGCTTTGGCGGGAGTTGGGGCCGCAGAGAGGAGCTCGAGGGCACGGTCCTGATCCGGGCCGCGGCGCCATGGCGGATGTAGTCGAGCTTGTCCTGTTGCACCCATTCGTCGCGCGAGATGGCCTCCGAGGATCCGATGCAGATCAGTCATCACTGGCCCCAGATCCGTCACCTAAGGTGTCAAGTGGGACCCCACCAATATCCTACTTCTAGTTCATTTATGAATTTCTAGTTCAAATTTTGGCCTAAAATTTTGAATTAAAAATCATCAAATGAATTCGAAGTGGGATATTGGTGGGATCCCACTTGACACCTTACCGTCACCTCTGCCCCTAGACCGGTCACCAGCGCAGAAAAAATCGGACCTTTGACCTCGCTACGTGCGACGCAAGAGAAGAAAATTGCACGGCGGCGCCGAACAGTGGGAGAGAGAGGATATGCGCGGGCGAGAGGACGGCTCGGCGGCCAGTGGGAGAGAGCGGGGCTCGCATGCTGACGATTGGGAGAGAGAAGAGGTCCGACGAGACGTACGCAGGTGGGAGAGAGAATGTACGCGAGGGGATGAGGATGAGGCGATGCGATACTGGGGTCAGGGAGAGACAGACTCGTCCGGTCGTTCCAACCAACTTGATGGACTACGGGTTCATGCCATCAAAGTTTGAGGTTTTTTTTTTGCAAAACATTGGCTGCGACAATCAGTTCGGACCGGAGGGAGTAAAAAAATTCTCATTTATATAATAAAGTCGAGTTAGAAGACACGTTTACACTGAACTTACAGAACTGAAAAGATAGGATAAACCTACGTAAAAAGCCAACGCCAATTCTATCTATGGAGTATTAGGTGTAAAAATTTGGATATTCGTAGATGTAAGAATAACTAATCTTATCTTTGCATTATGTCTCGTGATAGAGAAAAATAACCAGAGAGTTTTTTTTCCTGAAATCGCTCATAAAGAGAATAAATTCTACCTCTTTGTATAAGATTTAATGAAAATTTATAAATCATTTAATACAATTGCTATGCTTAGTGTGTGACTTGTTATTTTTTTAGAAAAAAAGTTGATCTTGCCTCTAGCTCTCAGCTCCTCTAGGTGGTTTAGATAATCCAACAAGTCAAATCTGGGCTCCTCGCCCTTCAACTAGGGGTGGGCATAAAAACCGATGACCGAAAACCGAAACCGTATCGACCGAGATCAAAACTGTAAAAACCAAGACTGAAAAGACCGGTGGAAATTTGGGTAGCAGATTTAAAATGACCGAAATTTGTAATTCGGGCAAGACATCTTGTAAAGCCGAATAGACCAAATTGACCGATCTACCTTTTTTTTAAAGCAGAAATGAACTAGTTACGTGCTACAGAGCTCCTCACCTAGGCTCTAGGCCCAGAAACGGGCAGACCGGTTTATAGCCCAACCACACTTTTTTTTAAAAACAAGCCCATTTCCTCACCTAGGCTCTAGGCCCAAAAGCGCTTTCTTCCTCCTGCTCCTGGACAGAAACAAACGACCAGAGGGAGGGGTCAAGATGAGACGCAGTCCGGCAACCAGACCGCACGAGCAGACACCGGCGGCGCGCACAGGTAGGCCACTTCATGCCCTTCTCCTCCCTGCCCTATTCCTATGTGGCCTTCCATCCCTAGGTCGTCCATCTCTTCCAGTAGTCTCCCCTAACCCTAGATCGAATGAGAAGGAGGAAGAACAGCAGCGATCCGTCGGTTATTGTAGTCCATGGCGTGTCTGTTAAGACTATACTGTGTTGGAAACCACCAGCTGCACGGGGATTCGTCGGCAGCGGGCAGGGAAAGATGCGACGTATCAGTTGCATGCCTAAAATCTGGTTATGACCGAAATAAAGACCGAATTCTCGGGTACCCAAATTTTTCGGTCGTGAAAGAGTTTGAGTAAATTTTGGGCATCAAAATTTACTGACCGAAATTTAAAATGACCGAGAAATAGAAACCGAAGTTTCGGTTATGACCGAATGCCCACCCTGACCTTCAACTCGGCCTCCACGCCCACCCCCATGTCGCAGGCCAGCTCCTCGCTGCCTACACCAGGCCGCACAGCCTAGGCCCGTCACCTGTTTGACGCAATGCCAAGGAGGACCACGCAGACCACCATAGCGAAGGTTCTGCAGGCCGATGGCAGCATGGAGAACACGGGCAACCACACGCTCATCACGAACCTGTACGCCGTGTCCGGGATGTGGGGCGACTCCAAGAGGGTGAGGGTGATGACGAGCTAGGCCGGCTTGAGGAAGAAGCCGGGACAGAGATGATGGGTTCAGGTGGAGGACAAGGTGTTCGCCTTTGTGGTCGGGAACTTGCCACCGTCGTTGCCCGGAGTTGAGGAGGTCTCGAGCCTGGATAATACTGCAGTCTCCATTTTTACACGCCATTTGCAGTTGCAGTACTAGACATACCCTCTCGAGCCTCTCCAGGAGCTGAGGAGGTCTCCAGCCTGGATAATCCTATCATCATCTAGGCAGGGAGAGAGGTCATGCACTCAAACAGCTTCAAGCTTGCACCTGTATCCGTCCGCTCAGACAGATGATAACAAATATGAATTGATCATCCTTAATTTCACATAAGGAGAAAATTCCATAACAATGTACTCTCCCTGCCTAGATGATGATAGGATTAGTCTAGTGGATCATGCAAAAAAAACTATGTACTCTCTAACATTTCAGATATGTTCCATAACAATGACATCATCAGTTACACAGCATGGATTTTCTAGACTAAATCATGACATAATTTGGTCATGAAACAGCTGTTTCAAACAAAGTATGAAAAAGTTTCAAGTCTAGACAGAGATCTGCCATTACGAATAATTCATGATCATCAAGTCAGCTCATTAGCATTTTGGAACTAAAGATAGGATCTGTAAAAAACCCAAAGTTCTAAGCAAGAGTACTACAACATGAAATCCTTGTGTCTACTGCAGTCAAGTGCAGGTGCCCAGTGTATTTATCTTGCATCCCCTAAAAGACATCTAAGCCGGCCGGCTGGGATTCTCGAGCTGTGGAGATGTCCACGTGTTGAAACTCGTTTGGTTGACCCTGTCTCCTCACACGTGATTAGTTGGTTGACCACTTCACCTGAGTCTCGCATCGCATTCCCAAATCCCCTCACGTCACGTCTCTCTCCCCCCGACCCCATCTCCTCCTCGCGTGATCCCCACCACCGCCGTGCGCTTCCTCCTCCTCAGCCGTTGCCTCTCTCATGCTGCGCTTCCTCCTCCTCAGCCGCCGCCTCTCTTCCTCCTCAGTGGCTGCATCTCCTCCTGCTGCTATATCGCCGACCATCTCCTTCCTTGCAAGTTCGCCTCCATTGGAAGCAGGGGTGGTGTGTGTGAAGGGGCGGGGAGGGTAAAAAGAATGGCGGTGGAAGGAGGAGCAGCCAAGAGGAGACCCATACGGAGCTCGCTTCTCTCCGTCGGCGAGCGGATGGAGCCAGGCAGGACGGCCGCGGTGCTTGGGAGGAAGAGGCGCTGGAGGATGGCGACGGCGAACGGAGCCGAGGCCATGCTGTGCTCGGTGGGAGGAGGACCTGCAGGAGCGCCTCCCGGACGAGGCCGCCAATGTGGACGGCAGCGACGACCCGGGGGATAGCTTATTGAGGTGCCCTAACCCTAACTCTTCAGTGTAAGTTTTTTGGGCTTCCAATCTTGAGTGTCGCATCAGCTCTTCACCACGCCTACTTGCTCGTGGTGGTCACCTGGAACTAGCTATCTAATTGTGTGCTTCAACCTCCTCCAAATTTCAGATTGCCATCTTCCATTGAAGATTTCGCGAGAAAGAAACAAGAAGCAGAGTTGCTACTTGGTAGGTGATGTGAACATTGGGTAAGCCTACAAGGATTAGTTCTTTGGTGATGTTATAAATAAGCTTATCTTCATTGTTATAGCAACTGACAATCTCTAATGCACTTCCTGGCAGGTGTTGTTGTATCATTGTGTGCCCCTGTCAGATTTAGAAAATACTATCATTGATGACTTCATTGACTACACATTGTTTGGTATGATTTTTAAAATACAGAGTTTGATGTCTTGATTGTAAATCTATATGGGATATTGTCTGACGGTTCAACAAATGATAAAGTCAAACAGTTGAAAGTGAGTTGCTTATTTCTTTCTTGAACCCATGAATGTTTGATTGCTTGTTGTTGTACTCTTGTTTCTGTCCCACTTCACCATCTATTTTTTCATATGTGGGGAATTATTCGGATGATGATTGATAGGTATAACTTATAAGATAATTTTGCTCTTCCTTGCTACCTATGCATCCAAAAACTTCTCTTCATCTGATTTATATAGTGTTATAATTGCTACTAAGAATAGATATCCTCTGTCTATTGATTCTAGACTGAAGCCATATATGTTTTAGTTTACAAGGGAAGTCAGTTAGGGATCAAGTATCGTGTTCATGTCATTATGATGAGTTATTGCGCGGCCTCAAATGAAGGTTTGTTTTTGCAAAATATACGGATATTACATTTATATGTTTGCTCATTCAGTTGTGACCACAAGATTTAGGGGCAAAGGTTGTTTTGGTGTATCTTTGCAGGATAGAGAATCTTCAAGAGTTGATGTTTTAGCAGGTAATGTGTAGAACTCTCTTGACTCCAAGTAACGGGATCTTGCATAACCGGTCACGTGATCCTGTCCAAAAGATAGGTGTCATATGAACGGAATATCTTTTTAAGTAAGTAGACAAAAGCTTCGATTTTAGGCCCTCTATTGCACAACTCCTGGCCGTTTGTCTGCTGCTAGGACGATAGCTCTCATCATCCCTGTTTTTAGTGCCAAAGTTCAAAGTGTTTCATTTTGTAGCGCCAACAAAAAGGTGGAGTCGCACCTTAAATTGACATAGTGATGTAGTTGATCGGTTAGTCACGCAGTTTGGTTTGAGAAGGAAATGTGTGCATATCTGAAAATTTAAAATCATGGTAAATAAGGAGCTTAGAAGCAGATTTAAGAAAAGAAGTGTAGAAGGCGCATTGGTGGCTTATGGTTTGCACAGCTCAGTTTGTGGTGTTTCTGAAAAAATTATTGTTGATATTTTTGTATTTACGACATGTATTTCTAATAGCATTCGTGGTTCAGTCTTAGGTATCATATTTCTTTCTATGCTTATAAATGCACATCTATATGAATTCACTGTACTTAGCCACTCCTTTTGCTATCATGGCCCGTGTCATTTCAGTAAGTTAAGTTATATGCTCAGTCTGGTTTATGTCATTTGTGGTTAGGTATTTTTAGCCCTCTGAACAAATTTGTCACCCGAAGGGCGCTAGACAACACCGGCGACATCGCCATCTCCGCCCCATTCACTCTACCAGTTATGATCCCCATTTGTGTCCTCTTTGCTGTCCTAACTAATATATGCATCTTTGTTCGTAGGGTCAAAGTGTAGTTATTCATGTAGATGTCATCTGAAGTAATTAGTTGTTGTAGGATGCTAGCATTTGATCTAATGTATGAACACGCTTGAAAGCTAATGCTTGTTCACTTCCCCGTTCCTATGTTTGCTTTTCATTGTTGATTTTTTTGGTTGACTGGAAGTTGAAAACAAGGCTGTAATGTTAGCTCCGCTAAGTTAAGCTCAATTAACACGATTTGATACTTTGAGTAGTCTTGACTTTATTCTTATATATGAGATTACATGGGTTTAATCCGGTATTGGCAGTATCACATTATATATAATTTTCATGCCGTTGATTCAGTTCGTACCTGCATTGCACTAAGGGGAACTTCAAGCTTAAGTTATAAAGAAATGTGTACACTCACATAAGCGTGTTTGTGTAAACTAGATCATGTTGGGAATTTTTTGAAATTGACTAAACTGTAATAAACACATTGTATATCACTATAGCTGAAACCGCTGTACTAAATCTCCTGGCGTCAGCAAATGTTTACTTGAAGGCTGGTCCGCTTCAGTTATTGGGTAGGTTCAACTAAAATGTGTGTACCCAAACTATTTTTTTATAAAACAGGTACAATCTTTGGAGCATTTGGATGATTATGTATCATATGCTTGTTTCTGACCGCAGGAAGTATGTGAATTTTTTTGTCAACATAACGGTGTATAGATTAAATCTCTTGTTATACAGAGAAGACGGCCAGCAGCTAAATTCAGGGACCAAGCAAAACATCTATTTATTGCAAACTTACTTCATGAAAGACATGCTTGTTTGATCACTGAAAATCAGTGTCTAATGCATTTGATCTGCCTGATTTCAGAAAAGGAACCTACCATTTTGCTTCAGTTTTAGCTTTCTTGGTTTCAAGCTTACCTTGCCATAACGAATAAGAAAATAGTGTGCCTTTCTCTGAAACACTTAACCATGTGAAATACCTAGCGACGATAGCAATCCCTCTTCAGGTTTTGGCTTACAATACAAGTTTTTTACTACTTAAGTCCATTTTTATCTGGAAAGATGATTTGAAGCATGGATATTTATTCTGACTTTGAATTCTGCAACTGCTTTCCTGACTCCAGCATGCATGTGCACATATACTTGTGCAGACTAGCTTGCAAAGTTATAAGTTCTACACTTATATCTGTTGAAACATATATGTTATTTATACTACAACATGCAGACACAAAAGTAGAGATTTAGGCTAAATTTGAAGGTTTAGAGTTTCCATACTTTTAGCTGTTGAAGCAAGCATGTCTTACATTGTGCTATCATTTGTATAGACAAAAGCATCCTGTTATTTATTTTTCCTATCAAATTGTGTCAACGTGATTAGAAGGCTATGTTTTTTACATAGTGTTCAAAGTGGCATATATAGATATTATCCTGCAAGACACCATCCCAAACTTATAAACTGCACGTCTACAATCATTAAAAGAAAGCGCAACACAAGCACTGCATCACTCTTTCTTTTTTCTAAATTTATCACAGTGAATGTTGACCTTAGTTCAGTTACGCATTAAATGCATGAACATGAATTTGTTTTAGTAGTAAATTGTTTCTGACTACCTATACGGTTTGATCATACAGTGTACCTATGGCAGCAGAATATGCTTCAGCAGATCTCCGCCACCCTTTTTAGCTTACCTTCAATTCCTCTCAGACAATCTGCCAAAGCAGTGGCCACTTCGAGGCATATATCAATATGGAAATACCAAGGATCTTCCTTGATGACCAGATGTCCAAGGATCTTTCTTGGTGACCAGATGTCCAATGAGTACGCCGATGTCGAGAGCGCGGACTAAATCATCACCCACTTCTTATACATGCACATGAAGATCAATGCCATAAATCATGGCTCAAAGAAGCATCTTGAGCAGCTATATGCAACATCGATGACATACCAGCAATTTCACAAGGACACAGCTAGAAAAGACGCAGCATCATACCAACACACTTTGGCTGAGCTATGATGACCTGATCGGCAAGATCATGTACATATGCATATAATCTTCCGGTCTGTTACCAATCAACCACATGAGAATTCATGACCGCACTGTCAATCTCACTATCACACCGGTGTACTGGTGTTTCATGTATATGGTAGTGTTGTTCAGTTTCATATGTTTTGCGTTGCACATGATAGCGGGTGCGGAGCTGGGTGGTTCTTTTGGGCAATACCACTGTGACTGGGTGTGTGTTGTGTGTTGTGAACAATCCAAGTTTGTTTCTTGATCCAACGCCAATCTTCTGCAATCATCCGATTTAACATTGTGCTGGTAGACTTGGAGGTGTCGTCCACACAACGAAGCAAAAAATTCAGTTTGAAATAGAAGAGATTTTTGTGGAAAATTAGTTGTAAGTTACTCTCGTAAGTCTACTCTTACTTCATGCTTTGTATAGACATACCGGATATATTTATGCTTTGTTGGCTGTCTATATTACATTTAGTTTTTAGCTGAATATATAAGAGGTATCAATTTATAATGTAATATTCCGTAGTTTATAATTATCAACAATGTAGATATCAGACTAAGGGTAAAAAATGTTGAGGACAGGGTAAAAAATGTGTTGATGTAAGATTTTGATTTGTTACAAGCATTCAGATGATTAACGGAAGTCTTGCTTCCTTTTTTATGTGTATTGTGGAGTGTGGATGCTAATCACACATAAGGATTCCGACTAAGGATTTTGAATGTTGTTGTTTCTTTTGGAACCATTATATTCTTATGTTATATGTCGTTTGTTTATATGTCAGTTGAAACATTATCAGTAGTATGCTAACATTATCTGTGGTATATTTCAGAGAAAAACAAACTGCAGCCTAGGAAACATTGAAAGAGATTAATGCAGCCAACTAAAGCGGCGCAGCGAAGCGCACCCTATCCTTCTAATACAGTATCAAACAACCTGCATGTTCTAACACACGATCACTCCAAGACTGAAGTGACAAACCGACAACAACACGATCGCTCCAGGACTTGATACCAGTCCGGATCTTGTGCCGGTGCATGGCCCATCGCCCGTTGGAGGAGGTCACGGTGGACATCGCCAGCTAGTCTTGGGACCTCTGTGATGGAGGAGGTCGATGCAGGTCACCGAGCTTGACGATGGCATCTTCATCAGCTTGTTGTCTGCTGCCACACCACTACTTCCCGGGCGCTCTTCAGTAGCTGGTCAGATATCAGCAGAATTAGTGGCTACAGTGACGACCTACACGAGGTATCTAAGCCGGCGCTAATGCTCAAGCTCCAGAAATGGTTCATCGACGACGCCAGCCTAGATGCTTGTAACTTTCTTTGTTTACATCCAACATAATCGACGACAACCTAGATGCTTGTAAGTTTCTTTGTTTACATCCAATATCCTAGAGCTCATAGTGAAGAAAAGGGAGAAAAGCTAAGACTCGCGGAGCACTACTAGTATACATTTGTCTACATGCAGTCTAGCTTGTCGTAAAACTAGTGTTGTCTGGAAGCATATAAATAGTCAGGGTTTCCATTTTACAAGTGTGTGAGTTCTCACGCCAGTTCTGCCATCATTCATTCTACAAGTGTGGGTGTTCACGCAAGTTCTGCCATCGATCATTCAAAGTGCACTATAGATGAGCTCTGGAGAACGCCAACTAACTCCTTCATAAAGTTCTTGAGGTGGCACTCAAGAATTGTGTGATACAAAGTGCACTGAAAAGAAAAGAAATGCTACCTGTGTTTCGCGCCAGTTTAAATGCCGTGGAAAACTCTTGTAAAATTGTAAACTTAATACAGTCCAACTTGATAAAGCACATGAGTCACGCCGTTGAACTTAATATTACTTTGTCTGCTTGAGTTACTCAACATTGTTTTTTAACACAGTTACTCAAAATTGTTTAACCTCCGATTTTACATTCCAACCGAGCTCTTCTTAAGTTAAAAAGCAAAATTAAATTAATGCATGAAGGAAACTGATACAGGCATGTCGATTCAAGCTCTCTTAGAAAAATATGGTCATCTTGCAAGTTGTGCCATAATCACCTCATGTATTTTAAGTATTTATTTGTGGGGAGTTAATTATGTATCTGCGTGAAGATTCATGTATGAAATACCACACATGCAAATTCTTCTGTTTTATAACTAAAATCTAAACACTACCTATTAATTAAGCAAAAAAGTTGGGCTGCCATTTTCCCTAACATACGCGTCTAGGTTTGTTATGTTAATCCACTCTCTAAGTCGATTTGAGGGGATTTGGACTTAGAGAGAATATAATTCCTTCAATCCATATAAATCCAATTTGATCCCTATCAAACTGAATAGGGTAAACCCATGTGTAGTATTTTGGGTCAATGCTTATGGATTTCGTGTGCCTTTTTCATCGATCATTCATGTGTTGCATCTACTAGAATGCTTATGCACATGACTTCATACCGAACTGTTATTGATGATTTAGGTCTTGATTTGATAGTTGTGTTGCATTATTAATTTCTCTGTGGATTAGAGCAGCCGAATATGTTGTATAAACTATACTTCATCAACTGTTTCGTTCAAGCAATAGACAATATTCGTTAGAGATGTTTTCCTTTAAACATTGTCAAACAAACTTGATATATCAATAGCCGAGTAGGGGATTGTGTGCCTTTCCCCGTAAGATTGTCAAAATTTACACTGAAAACAAAGTACTTTGAAAATATATTTAATTCTTGTTCGCATCCTGAGATGAAAAATTAGTTAAATAGAATCCTACACCGTATTACAGGGTTGCGAGATCGCATCAGCTTGAGTGTCATTACAGAAAACAAACACCTTTGCTTATGTCTTACAAGAAAAGAAAGCAGAGCGAGATGGGCAATGAGCAGAGGGAAAGTGACGCTGAACACGTCCGGATTGTGTCCCGGCGCAAGTGCCCCTGAGTCCCGTGGTGAACATCCCAGCAGGTCTTGGGACCTCCACGTTGGACGAAATCGGTGTAGGTCACCGAGCTTTCTGGGCACTCTTCAACGCCTGTTCAGAGATCATCTGTGGTGGTGGCAACAGTGACGACCTACACGAGATTTCCAAGCCGGCGCCGATGCTCAAGTTCCAGAAATGGTTCATCGACGACGCCAGCCTAGATGCTTGTAACTTTCTTTGTTTACATCCAACATAATCGACGACGCCAACCTAGATGCTTGTAAGTTTCTTTGTTTACATCCAATATCCTAGAGCTCATAGTGAAGAAAAGGGAGAAAAGCTAAGACTCGCGGAGCACTACTAGTATACATTTGTCTACATGCAGTCTAGCTTGTCGTAAAACTAGTGTTGTCTGGAAGCATATAAATAGCCAGGGTTTCCATTTTACAAGTGTGTGAGTTCTCACGCCAGTTCTGCCATCATTCATTCTACAAGTGTGGGTGTTCACGCAAGTTCTGCCATCGATCATTCAAAGTGCACTATAGATGAGCTCTGGAGAACGCCAACTAACTCCTTCATAAAGTTCTTGAGGTGGCACTCAAGAATTGTGTGATACAAAGTGCACTGAAAAGAAAAGAAATGCTACCTGTGTTTCGCGCCAGTTTAAATGCCGTGGAAAACTCTTGTAAAATTGTAAACTTAATACAGTCCAACTTGATAAAGCACATGAGTCACGCCGTTGAACTTAATATTACTTTGTCTGCTTGAGTTACTCAACATTGTTTTTTAACACAGTTACTCAAAATTGTTTAACCTCCGATTTTACATTCCAACCGAGCTCTTCTTAAGTTAAAAAGCAAAATTAAATTAATGCATGAAGGAAACTGATACAGGCATGTCGATTCAAGCTCTCTTAGAAAAATATGGTCATCTTGCAAGTTGTGCCATAATCACCTCATGTATTTTAAGTATTTATTTGTGGGGAGTTAATTATGTATCTGCGTGAAGATTCATGTATGAAATACCACACATGCAAATTCTTCTGTTTTATAACTAAAATCTAAACACTACCTATTAATTAAGCAAAAAAGTTGGGCTGCCATTTTCCCTAACATACGCGTCTAGGTTTGTTATGTTAATCCACTCTCTAAGTCGATTTGAGGGGATTTGGACTTAGAGAGAATATAATTCCTTCAATCCATATAAATCCAATTTGATCCCTATCAAACTGAATAGGGTAAACCCATGTGTAGTATTTTGGGTCAATGCTTATGGATTTCGTGTGCCTTTTTCATCGATCATTCATGTGTTGCATCTACTAGAATGCTTATGCACATGACTTCATACCGAACTGTTATTGATGATTTAGGTCTTGATTTGATAGTTGTGTTGCATTATTAATTTCTCTGTGGATTAGAGCAGCCGAATATGTTGTATAAACTATACTTCATCAACTGTTTCGTTCAAGCAATAGACAATATTCGTTAGAGATGTTTTCCTTTAAACATTGTCAAACAAACTTGATATATCAATAGCCGAGTAGGGGATTGTGTGCCTTTCCCCGTAAGATTGTCAAAATTTACACTGAAAACAAAGTACTTTGAAAATATATTTAATTCTTGTTCGCATCCTGAGATGAAAAATTAGTTAAATAGAATCCTACACCGTATTACAGGGTTGCGAGATCGCATCAGCTTGAGTGTCATTACAGAAAACAAACACCTTTGCTTATGTCTTACAAGAAAAGAAAGCAGAGCGAGATGGGCAATGAGCAGAGGGAAAGTGACGCTGAACACGTCCGGATTGTGTCCCGGCGCAAGTGCCCCTGAGTCCCGTGGTGAACATCCCAGCAGGTCTTGGGACCTCCACGTTGGACGAAATCGGTGTAGGTCACCGAGCTTTCTGGGCACTCTTCAACGCCTGTTCAGAGATCATCTGTGGTGGTGGCAACAGTGACGACCTACACGAGATTTCCAAGCCGGCGCCGATGCTCAAGTTCCAGAAATGGTTCATCGACGACGCCAGCCTAGATGCTTGTAACTTTCTTTGTTTACATCCAACATAATCGACGACGCCAACCTAGATGCTTGTAAGTTTCTTTGTTTACATCCAATATCCTAGAGCTCATAGTGAAGAAAAGGGAGAAAAGCTAAGACTCGCGGAGCACTACTAGTATACATTTGTCTACATGCAGTCTAGCTTGTCGTAAAACTAGTGTTGTCTGGAAGCATATAAATAGCCAGGGTTTCCATTTTACAAGTGTGTGAGTTCTCACGCCAGTTCTGCCATCATTCATTCTACAAGTGTGGGTGTTCACGCAAGTTCTTCCATCGATCATTCAAAGTGCACTATAGATGAGCTCTGGAGAACGCCAACTAACTCCTTCATAAAGTTCTTGAGGTGGCACTCAAGAATTGTGTGATACAAAGTGCACTGAAAAGAAAAGAAATGCTACCTGTGTTTCGCGCCAGTTTAAATGCCGTGGAAAACTCTTGTAAAATTGTAAACTTAATACAGTCCAACCTGATAAAGCACATGAGTCACGCCGTTGAACTTAATATTACTTTGTCTGCTTAAGTTACTCAA
Source organism: Poa annua (assembly GCA_026929855.1). Taxonomy (NCBI): domain Eukaryota; kingdom Viridiplantae; phylum Streptophyta; class Magnoliopsida; order Poales; family Poaceae; genus Poa; species Poa annua. The sequence goes on along the minus strand of CM049428.1, from coordinate 336,976 downwards.
CATTGTTTTTTAACACAGTTAATCAAAATTGTTTAACCTCCGATTTTACATTCCAACCGAGCTCTTCTTAAGTTAAAAAGCAAAATTAAATTAATGCATGAAGGAAACTGATACAGGCATGTCGATTCAAGCTCTCTTAGAAAAATATGGTCATCTTGCAAGTTGTGCCATAATCACCTCATGTATTTTAAGTATTTACTTGTGGGGAGTTAATTATGTATCTGCGTGAAGATTCATGTATGAAATACCACACATGCAAATTCTTCTATTTTATAACTAAAATCTAAACACTACCTATTAATTAAGCAAAAAAGTTGGGCTGCCATTTTCCCTAACATACGCGTCTAGGTTTGTTATGTTAATCCACTCTCTAAGTCGATTGGAGGGGATTTGGACTTAGAGAGAATATAATTCCCTCAATCCATATAAATCCAATTTGATCCCTATCAAACTGAATAGGGTAAACCCATGTGTAGTATTTTGGGTCAATGCTTATGGATTTCGTGTGCCTTTTTCATCGATCATTCATGTGTTGCATGTACTAGAATGCTTATGCACATGACTTCATACCGAACTGTTATTGATGATTTAGGTCTTGATTTGATAGTTGTGTTGCATTATTAATTTCTCTGTGGATTAGAGCAGCCGAATATGTTGTATAAACTATACTTCATCAACTGTTTCGTTCAAGCAATAGACAATATTCGTTAGAGATGTTTTCCTTTAAACATTGTCAAACAAACTTGATATATCAATAGCCGAGTAGGGGATTGTGTGCCTTTCCCCGTAAGATTGTCAAAATTTACACTGAAAACAAAGTACTTTGAAAATATATTTAATTCTTGTTCGCATCCTGAGATGAAAAATTAGTTAAATAGAATCCTACACCGTATTACAGGGTTGCGAGATCGCATCAGCTTGAGTGTCATTACAGAAAACAAACACCTTTGCTTATGTCTTACAAGAAAAGAAAGCAGAGCGAGATGGGCAATGAGCAGAGGGAAAGTGACGCTGAACACGTCCGGATTGTGTCCCGGCGCAAGTGCCCCTGAGTCCCGTGGTGAACATCCCCAGCAGGTCTTGGGACCTCCACGTTGGACGAAATCGGTGTAGGTCACCGAGCTTTCTGGGCACTCTTCAACGCCTGTTCAGAGATCATCTGTGGTGGTGGCAACAGTGACGACCTACACGAGATTTCCAAGCCGGCACCGATGCTCAAGTTCCAGAAATGGTTCATCGACGACGCCAGCCTAGATGCTTGTAACTTTCTTTGTTTACATCCAACATAATCGACGACGCCAACCTAGATGCTTGTAAGTTTCTTTGTTTACATCCAATATCCTAGAGCTCATAGTGAAGAAAAGGGAGAAAAGCTAAGACTCGCGGAGCACTACTAGTATACATTTGTCTACATGCAGTCTAGCTTGTCGTAAAACTAGTGTTGTCTGGAAGCATATAAATAGCCAGGGTTTCCATTTTACAAGTGTGTGAGTTCTCACGCCAGTTCTGCCATCATTCATTCTACAAGTGTGGGTGTTCACGCAAGTTCTGCCATCGATCATTCAAAGTGCACTATAGATGAGCTCTGGAGAACGCCATACTAACTCCTTCATAAAGTTCTTGAGGTGGCACTCAAGAATTGTGTGATACAAAGTGCACTGAAAAGAAAAGAAATGCTACCTGTGTTTCGCGCCAGTTTAAATGCCGTGGAAAACTCTTGTAAAATTGTAAACTTAATACAGTCCAACCTGATAAAGCACATGAGTCGCGCCGTTGAACTTAATATTACTTTGTCTGCTTGAGTTACTCAACATTGTTTTTTAACACAGTTACTCAAAATTGTTTAACCTCCGATTTTACATTCCAACCAAGCTCTTCTTAAGTTAAAAAGCAAAATTAAATTAATGCATGAAGGCTCTCTTAGAAAAATATGGTCATCTTGCAAGTTGTGCCATAATCACCTCATGTATTTTAAGTATTTACTTGTGGGGAGTTAATTATGTATCTGCGTGAAGATTCATGTATGAAATACCACACATGCAAATTCTTCTATTTTATAACTAAAATCTAAACACTACCTATTAATTAAGCAAAAAAGCTGGGCTGCCATTTTCCCTAACATACGCGTCTAGGTTTGTTATGTTAATCCACTCTCTAAGTCGATTTGAGGGGATTTGGACTTAGAGAGAATATAATTCCTTCAATCCATATAAATCCAATTTGATCCCTATCAAACTGAATAGGGTAAACCCATGTGTAGTATTTTGGGTCAATGCTTATGGATTTCGTGTGCCTTTTTCATCGATCATTCATGTGTTGCATCTACTAGAATGCTTATGCACATGACTTCATACCGAACTGTTATTGATGATTTAGGTCTTGATTTGATAGTTGTGTTGCATTATTAATTTCTCTGTGGATTAGAGCAGCCGAATATGTTGTATAAACTATACTTCATCAACTGTTTCGTTCAAGCAATAGACAATATTCGTTAGAGATGTTTTCCTTTAAACATTGTCAAACAAACTTGATATATCAATAGCCGAGTAGGGGATTGTGTGCCTTTCCCCGTAAGATTGTCAAAATTTACACTGAAAACAAAGTACTTTGAAAATATATTTAATTCTTGTTCGTATCCTGAGATGAAAAATTAGTTAAATAGAATCCTACACCGTATTACAGGGTTGCGAGATCGCATCAGCTTGAGTGTCATTACAGAAAACAAACACCTTTGCTTATGTCTTACAAGAAAAGAAAGCAGAGCGAGATGGGCAATGAGCAGAGGGAAAGTGACGCGTTCAGCGCAAGTGCCCCTGAGTCCCGTGGTGAACATCCCCAGCAGGTCTTGGGACCTCCACGTTGGACGAAATCGGTGTAGGTCACCGAGCTTTCTGGGCACTCTTCAACGCCTGTTCAGAGATCATCTGTGGTGGTGGCAACAGTGACGACCTACACGAGATTTCCAAGCCGGCGCCGATGCTCAAGTTCCAGAAATGGTTCATCGACGACGCCAGCCTCGTTACTACTAAGTTTCTTTGTTTACGTCCAATATCCTAGAGCTGATAGAGCAGAGAAGGGAGAGATGCAACACTCGCAGAACATACCCTTGTGGCTTGTGTACATGCTAGCATATCCTAAAACAAAGTGTGCCTGAAGGCATATAAATACTCCGCTGGGTTGTCGTTCTCACGCGAGTTCTGCCGTCTTTCATTTTAAAAGTGTGAGCTTTCACGCGAGTGCTGCAAGTATTCAAAGTGCAGTACCATAGATGAGCTCTAGAAAGCGACATGCTCCTTCATGCAAGTTCTTGGGGTGGCACTCAAGATCTGTGGGATACAGAGTGCATTCAAAAGGAATGACATGTCATATGTGTTTGATGCTACTAGTTCTAAGAGCATCTTCAATAGGGCACGAAATCGGTGGGGGCGGCTTCCTGTCATGCGCCGTGCGGCGGTTGGAGAGTCCCGCACGACGGTTTTGGTTTTACATCACTGCCTGTATATTTGGATCTATTAGTGTCCTATTTACATCACGATGTAAAATATTTTGCCCAAAATTTACATCACCGGTTGCTATTGGAGAGTGTTTTTTCGCACCTCGTGACCTAATAAACAGTTATTCCTATTTTACATCACCTATTGGAGATACTCGAATGCAGATCAAAATTCATATAAAGTTGTAAACTTCATATAGTGCCAACCTTGAAGCACATGAACTCCACCGTTAATATTTAATACGAATGCATCTAGTCTAAACACTTAACTAGATGCATTCGTATTTAGACAAAGTTAAGTCCATTAATATGGATCGGAGGGAGTATTATTTTTATTCCTTGATTTACCCAACATTGGTTGAACCTCCGTTTTAACATTCCAGTTGACCTCGTCTTAAGTAAGAACTATATATTAATTAATGCATGCAAGCAATAGGTACAAGCACGTCCATTTCAAGTTCTTGTAGAAAAAAAATGCCCATTTTGCAAGTTGTGCCATAATCACCTCTTGTATTTCTTTGTGCATATATCTGCGTGAAGATGCATGGATGAGTACATGTTCACTAATAGCAACTTATTTATACAATGCCATGCTATCAACCTTAAAATTCAAATTCACAAGTTTGTAAATATTTCTAAGCAAACAAATTTGTGAGTGCTCACAAGATTTGTTTGTGCAATCACTACAATTTTTCAAACCAAATTCTGTATCCTACCAATTAATTAAGCAAAAAGTCGGTCTGTCATTTCCCCTAACTTGATATTGTGTAAGCGTTTTATACTCTACATTAATCATCATATCTTGCAAGTGCTAATATATTTTTACCAAACTGACAAAGACATGCTGACGCCATTTATCTACAAGTGTGGTTTTATTATAGCTGCATCCATTACATCAGTTATTGATTTGTGACCGGGTTATTCTTTTGGACAACGGTTAGTCCCCTCCACGGTGCTAAAGTTTAAGTGATGAATCATACACATGATTTTTGTCTTCACTTTAAGTTTTAACCCTTGTTGTCACAAAACTGCTGAAATCGCGGAGCACGACTCATCAACAAAATTGTTAGAAAGATAGTTCATCTCTATTTTCCAAACTTGTGTCGGAATATGCAATGCCATCAAATTAGTAGAGAATGCAAGAGAGAGTCAAAATTCAATGCCATGTTTCCGGCTTGTGCTTCAAATTTAGTACGTGGTTGTTCAGAACATTATGACACAGTCAACAAAGCAGAGTCATAGGTTCGTAATATAAGTACATATATACCGTAGGATTACAACACTACTCTCAGCGTATATATGCACTTAGAGATGTGCAGTGGCGGTCATTTATTTAAGCTAGTAGATCGGATATTTACGTTCGAAATTCGTAAGCCAGTCTCGAAAGCTAGACTCCATAACATACTGCACATCTCATCTACTACGTGCTAGTTAGCTACCTAAAGCAGTTAGTTTGTCCGGCATGTAATGGCATATTGCTTCTCCCCTGGATACGTTGAGCATTCGGCAGTGACCTGAAGCTGTAGGCGAACGGCGGTGGGGGAGGAGGTCGATGCAGGTCATGAGCTTCATCGGGACGAGTTAATTAATAAATATAATTATATCAAACTTTTATACTTAAATATAACTCTTATACTTAAATATAACATATTTTTATTATATATACAATCTTATTGTATATATGTTTTTTTTAACACAAATTATATCCTCTCAACATGTATTTACAGTTAACTAAATATAAATCTTATGCGTATCTTCTTTTATTGTAAAATACATCAAATATAAATTTACATAAACTAAAAATTAAAAATAATTGTACGCCTTCTCATTTTTTGATGTACAATAAATAATTTGTCATCATTAATATTTGTGAGACATATATATTGACTATTGTCGTGGTGGTGTCACGGCAGATGCCATAGGATGGCTAATTTGTGGGGCCGATGGACGTTGGTGGATCCGGGGAGGGATAGCGAGCTAAAGAGCTCACACGGGGGAGGATCCCGGTGTAACCGAGATCTCCAAGGAACAACAAACAAGATCGAAGAACAAGAGCAAAGATCTAACTAACACGAAAAAATGCACGTTGGCAGAGAACACACACGATGTACCCAGGTTCGGGGCTCTCGTGGGGAGGTAACACCCCTACTCCTGCCTTTCCTCTCAATATAAGGATGTAACAAGGACTACAACTTGCTCTCGGAGCTCTTGCGGTGAAGAACACGGAGAACTAGATGAACTAGAGGGAGAAGGGAGTAAATGCACAAGGAGTAAATGAGACTAGAGTTTCGTCCTCCAAGTTGGTCTCTCCTTCACAGGAGCAGTTATGGCGCCTTTTATAGAGTTCCGGCCAGGAGGGCCGGAAACCCTAATCCGGCTTGGCCCCACCGGACAGGCCTAACGGTTATGTCGACACCGGCTAGTGCGACCTAGCCGCCGTGCTATCCGGCGTAGCCCCTTCGTCGTCATTCCGGCAAGGACGGCAGGCGCCGTCCTGGAACATCATTGTCCCCCTGTCAGAGACAAGACATGTCTTCGCCCATGCCGAGTAGCCTTTTCCGGATTGCCGGGCTAGGCATGTCCGGTCTTGTCGTACCGCCACCGTACCGGCTGACACGCTCCCGTGTCAGACGGGAGGTGACAACGCTTCCGTGTCAGGGGGAATGGGACTTCCCCCCGTGCCAGACGGAAAAGCCTGCTCCAGACCGTTGACGGCCTACCGGCATCCCTCATGCCGGTCACCTCCTTGCTCGACCTTGCGAGTCCTCCTTGCACATATAAAGCAACCTGCTAGGACCGAGATAGAGACTCCGGCTAGCCAGTAGCCGGGTTGCCTATCCGGTACCTCCGGGTACCTCTCCCTCCGGAGGTCTACTCGGAGCCATGAGGTCCGAGGTCCCTCCCGGATGCACCCGAGTTCCTCTTAGGATGCGTATCTCTAGGCCTAGCCTCCCGAAGATGTCTTAGCCAGCCAGCAAAGACATCTTCGAGAAGCTAGTTCTTAGAGGAACCACCCGTCGATGCTTGTGCCGTTCTGAGGTCTCGGGGTGGCTATTTATAGCTCGCACGGACGACCCCTGCGATCTCCAAGAGACACCTGCCGTCTTACTCTCGCCCGAAAGGTCAAGTTGCCCCTTCAGCGCACCAGAAGCTGACCCTTGCACTCTTCAAAGGTCAAACACTGTTGTGGTACTGCAGAATTGTGCCGGGATCTGCCCTACCTGGGGGGCAGCCCCCCGACACTAGTCACCGAAGCTGATGCTGTGCAGCGACCCCGGATGATGCGCGGGATCAGATTTAATAACAACAATCACCCAAGGAAACATGGGACGATCCTTCGATTTGATGCCGAGACGATCTTTACCGAGATCCCCACACCGAGATCCTTCCGACCGGAAGGCCATGCACCCAACCGGATAGTACCCAGCTGGCGCATATTACCGTTCGTGCCGGACTGAATTCCAACTCAGGGGCTGGGTCCCACCCGGGGTCTTGTCGAGTCAGAAATGCACTCGAGTATTTTTGACTTCTCGCATCCTTGCTCGCGTTCGCGCGCCGGGGTGCGCAGTTGATCCGAAGTGGAACCGTTGGGAGCGTGTGGCCCATGGTGTGGCCGGATCAAGCGCAGCGGATGGTGCCACGTGTCGCATGGCGCAAACTGATCCCACCCACGATCGGAGAGATCGTGGGCGGGAAATTCGGAAACCGCTCTGGATCCCCCCCCCCATAAATAGAGAACCGGCACGGTCCTTTCTTCTTCTTCCCCAAACTCCTCACCTTTCCCGCAACTGTCTCGAGCATTTCGCCGTCGCCGCGCTCGGAGTCCAAGCATCGCCGCTGCCGTCCCCCGCCGGAGCCTTTCGCCTCCGCCATCGGGCCACGCTACTCTCGCTCGTCACCATCCTCTTTTCCTCCGGTGAGTTCTTCCACCCGCTCCGGCGAACTTCACCACGACGACGATGCTTCGTGCATGGCCGTGAAACCACGCATCCACGGGTTGCGCCGCCGCCGGCGAGCGCGAGCAGCGCGGCGTTGACAGTGGTGCCTTCCACACCTTATCCTTCACTCGCACTAGCCCATCTTCATATCTCGCCCGAGTATATTCGCGTCGATTAAGTTTCTTTTTGTTTGAGCACGGTAGATCTTATTTGCTAGGAACCCGGTCGCTTTTAGGAGTTTGTGATCCGGAGTCCTAGCTCCCGGTAGACTAACCCGATTAACTGCCGTTCCGCCTGCAGAATAATCCGGATATGTCCTCTGGCCCATCCGACATGGGTGACGAGAGTGTCCGGGGGTGCTGGGATGGGTTCGAGACCACCCAGGAGGATCTTGACTGGCTGTACCGGACGCACCGGATTCCATCGGAAGTCGAGAGTCGACTCCCGGAGGACGAGGTCCAACCGGAACCCGAACCCGGGGAATATGTTGTATTCCTCACGCACTTTGAGCGGGGGTTCGGGCTTCCGGCTAGCCCCTTCTTCCGCGACTTCCTCGACACCTACAGCCTCCAACCTCACCATCTCCCGGCCAACGCTATTATGATGCTTTCGGTCTTCGCCACATACGCGGAAGCGTATCTTGGCGTGTGGCCTTTCTTGGATCTCTGGGCCAAGTACTTCATTCTCCGCCGCCAAGTCATTCCCAATCCGGACAAGAAGGTCAAAGACCTAGTCGATTGCGGGGCGGCCACTATAATTTCTCGCGCCGACTCCGGATTCCCCAAAGTCCAGGGACTAGAATCCTGCCGGAAGTGGCAGCGGAGCTTCTTCTACGTGAAGAACCGGGAGGTCTCGGGAGATGGTCCGGGATCCTCGAGCCCGGACTTCATCAATCTACCCGAGTTCGTCATGGGTCCTCCCCGCGAATTCGACCTCTGGAACCGGTTCCCGTATACCGAGGAGGTCAGATGCATGCATGACGTCCTCAACGTCCTAACGGAGAAAATGACGTCTGATGACCTCCTGCGCTGCTTTATCATCCGCCGCGTCTGCCCCCTACAGAACCGAGTGCACAAGATGTGCCATATGGACAGGCTGTTAGATCCCACAAGGACCAGCATTTTTGGGTTGGACCGAGCTGCAGTCTGCCGGCGCGTTCGAGCTATTGCTCGAACGAAGATGCCGGATGACTATGAGTAGGGTCTTGTCGGGGGTTCCCGGAAAAAACCACTGCGGCAGGTGCTTGTGTCTGTCTTTCGCCAACTTACATTTGCACCCGGATTTTGTTGGAAACCGACATGGTTGTCATGCAATGACTTGTTCTTGCAGTTGTTCGAGCGGCAGACCGAGGAGGACGCGATGCATGCCGGTGGCCAGTACACGGAAAACGTCCCGGCACCGGATAAGATGCCGAGGGAGGATCCCGACGGCGAGGACCACCTTGCCATTCCTCTGGCTCGTGCTGCTGCTCCGGGTAACCCTTCAACCCCAGAGGCTATCCCCATTTCATCAGATGATGATGATGAAGATGAGATTGATTGTCAAATACTTGATGTGATTGACGCTCTTCCTCTCGACTGTGCCCCGCCAGTGGCCCCGAGACCCACGGCCGTGACGAAGCGCGCCGAGACCCGCAAGCGTGCGGCCTCCGACACCACCCCTGCCGGTGCCTCCGGTAACACCACCAAGAAGAGCAGGCACACCAAGCAACCCGCCGAGAGACCTCCTCGACGAAGGAGAGGTCCTCCCACCGTCGATTCCGGGTAAGGTCTTTTTGCTTTGAGTTATATAAGTTTGGCTTCTCCCGGTGTCTTTTCTGATACACTTATTACAGAGCGGCACTTGACGTCCCGGCTTTCGCGGGTTCCCAACCTCCGGGATCCCGCACTCCTAGCCCGTCTCGGGCTGCTCCTTCTCCACCTCGGCCTTCCGCACAAGACAGCGAGCACCCTGCCTCTGGTGCCGCGCAGACCGCCGCCGCGACTCCGGAGGCTCGTCCCGTGGTGGACGAGACTCTGGTCCCGACATCCGCCGTCCCTGAAGACATCTTCCTCCCGGACAGCCCGCGCAGGGTGTCCCAACTTGAGACGGACATCGCAAGTCCTCCTCAGCAAGTCGTGCCGGGAACCTCCTCCCGGCAGGCTCCATGTAAGACTCCCCCACCGAAACAGCCCACGGCCCCTTCCCGGCAACCTGACCTTCCTGCCGGGAAATCGCGCAGCAAGACCGTCGGGCAGAAAATAGCTTCCGCCAAGCCTACTGCCCCTCCGACATCTTCGGCCCAAGACTTGGCCCTAAGCTCGGGTAAGTCTTCCCGATTACCACCACCTCCTGCCGAGATCCCCACTGCGGCCCTGCAGACGCTGCGAGCAACCGTAAGCTCCTTTGTGTCTTCAGGATCCCGGGCGATCGTTGCCGCGAGCGCGCCTGGTGCTTCCGTCGTGCGAGTTGTTGAAGAGTACAACAAAGCCTGGATCGCTGCTGACGCCTCCGAGATCGTGGAGGATTTGCACACTGCCGGCCCTAGCCGTAGCGCCCAAGCTCTACACGCTCTCCAGGTGGCCGCGCTGGATGTCACTCGGGTGGTCGATGTAAGTTTCTTCCCTTTATATTTTCCAAAATTGAACTGCTCCATCCCCACTAGTCCCCGAGATTGGTGCCTAGTGCTCCAGATTCCACCGAATAGCAGATCACTGGGCTCCAATCTTAGAAAAAATAACAAGGCTCTGAACTCGAGTCTCCGAGATCTTCCCTACCGAGTAGGTTAACCAAAATGGATCCCGGATTACCCCGAGTCCCCGGGATCCTTCCCGAGATTGACATCGACCTCCTTTTTGGATCCAGGACTGCGGCAAGAAACGCGGCAGCGTCTTCCACCGGCTTCTTGCTGACTTTGGTCAGTCCAAGAAGTGTGAGGGGCGCCTCCGGGAGGAGCGGGATGCCGCGCGGAAGGTCTCGGTGGAGCAAAAATCCACCCTTGCTGAGGCTCAGGCCGACATCGTGCGGCTAAGTGCCGAGCTCGAGAAGGCCAAGTCTGCCGCGACCGATATGAAGGCGCGCTTCGTGGAGGCGTCTATCAAGCAGAAGGGGACCTTGGATCAATCTGAGGCTCGCGCACATCTTGCCGAGACCGAGCTGGCGCTTCTCCGCTCAAAGGCAGATACCTGGCTCGCCGAGCTAACCGGGTTGAACCGAGAAATGGACCGTAAGTATACTGTGTTCTCTTTTTTCCGGTTTCCTCTATGATATCCCCTCCTGGCCTGCCCAAATGACACTTCTCCGTCCTGTAGGGAATTTTGAGCACTCCCGGGATGCCGCCAGCCTTGCGATCATTGCCGCCCGGGAGAAGAGCGCCGGAAAGGGGCCGGTCTCGGATGCGTGGGACATCGACGACCACTTGATTGCGCTAAAGGCCCGGATGGTGCCTCTTCGGTCGATCGGGACCGAGCTTCTCAGCGTGGCTGTCCACGCTCACAGTGCCCTGTGGCCCGGTGTCACCGAGACCCTCTCGGTTGGTGACTTGGCCGCCGCGCTCCAGGATGCCGGCAAGCGATTTCACGCATGGAAGCGCTCTGGTGCCCGGGCTGGTGCCGACCAAGCACTAACACATGTGCTCAGCTGGTACGAGGGGCTCGACCTCCAGTCGATCCAGCGTCTGCGTACGATCTCGCCGTGGTACACCGACCCGGCCAAGATTCAGGAACGCCAAAGAGGTTGCCCATCGCCTTGCCTTCTGGGCCGACACCGGCGTCTTCACCCCGAGCGTCATCGCTTCTGACTCCGAGTCAGATTACGAAGACGATGGTGAGACCGGTGCGACTGATAACGTGGACGCCGAGATCCCGGAGGAAGATGATGCCACTACCGGTGCCGCCACCGAGATCGTGGGCTCCCGGGACACTGCTGCTCCATCGCCACCCGAGACCTCTCAGGCCGAGGCGCATCCGGAGGCCCCGAGTACTGCTGCTGGTGTGGAGGAGATCGTCACCGTTGTTCCTTCTGCTGCTGAATCCGAGAACCCAGCTTCCCCCGTTGCCTAAAAACACTTAAGTGCTGAAACGTTAAATCCCCGGAACGCCGGGTGCAACTTGTAATATACACTCTTTAAATTCGTACTCTGCTCTATGCTATGCAAAACAAGCTATGTCGGTTTACTCTGCAACGAGTCCCCGAGTTCATTTTCATGTTTACCGTATCTAGGCAATTTCTGCTCTTGTCTACCATTTCGGCGTTCGACAGTCGAGTCACAAAATTCCATGCACGGCATACATTACTTATGAATATCCGAGTTCTAGTTAGCCGAATTCCTGACATAAAAACAACCGGGTTAGTAAAACAGATATGCCGAAGAAGTTCCTGTTCCGAGTCCCCGAGACCGTTTTCGTGTTCCCCACATTTGATGCTCTTTGCTCTTGACTACCATTTTGGCATTCGTCAGTCGAGTCACAAGATTATTTCACATGACATACATTACTTTGACTTGAGAATCGATCTCGGAACTTTCCCGGCATATAGAGAATATAAAAACAGGTACCAGGCAGTCCTCGGGTTCCTTCCCGGGTTGCCGACATGGAACAATAAATAAATAGAACAAAGTAAATGGGCACAAAACGAGGCAGTCCCCGGGTTCCTTCCGGGGTGCCGAACCTTCATTGACAAAGAAAAAACTGAGATACATACATTATGCCCTTTACGTGTAAAAGGGTCGAAGCAGGGCTACATTCCAGGCTCGCTTGGTTTCCTCACCGGATTTGTCCATTACACCTTTTCTAGCCTCCTGTGCATCTACAAGGTAATAAGAATCATTGTGCAATGCCCTGCTCACTACAAAAGGTCCCTCCCATGGAGTGACAACTTATGCATTCCGGCCGTGCGTTGGATGAGCCTCAGCACAAGATCTCCTTCCCGGAACACTCTCGGGTGCACCTTCCGGCTATGATAGCGACGGAGATTTTGCTGATAAATCGCAGACCGAGACAATGCCAATTCTCTTGCCTCTTCAAGTAAGTCAAAATCATCTTCCCGGGCCTCTTTTGCCTCGGTCTCGGTGAACATTGTCACTCTCGGCGAATCATATTGTATGTCGGTCGGGAGTACCGCCTCGGCACCATACACCATGAAGAATGTCGTGTACCCGGTGGATCTATTCGGTGTGGTCCGGAGACCCCCATAATACTGCCGGTATCTCCTCTATCCAACATCCCGGAGTTCTCATCAGTGGCTCGATCAAGCGGGCTTTGATGCCGGTCAAGACCAAGGCATTTGCTCTCTCGACTTGCCCGTTTGCTTTCGGGTGTGCCACCGATGCCACATCCAACCGGATTCCCTTCTCAGCACAAAATCGAGCGAATTCCCCCACAACAAAATTGGTGCCATTATCCGTGATGATGTTGTGCGGGTATCCGTACCTCAAGATGATGTCTTTCAGGAATTGCACGGTGGTGTGCCCGTCACACTTCCGGATTAGTTTGACCTCTATCCACTTTGTAAATTTGTCCACCATGACCAGTATGTGTGTCATATTGCCTCTTGCTGGCTTGAACTGTCCGACCATGTCCAAACACCATACCGCGAATGGCCAAGTGATAGGTATTGTCTTCAGTGCCGATGCCGGCATATGTATCCGGTGAGCAAACCTCTGGCATCCTCCACATTTACGGACAATGTCCTCTGCCTGCTGTAAGGCCGTGGGCCAGTAGAAGCCATGCCGGAACACTTTTGCCACCATTGCTCGAGATGACGCATGATGCCCACATTCCCCCTGATGTATTTCCAGCAGCATCTCTTGGCCTTCTTCCGGTTCCGCACACCTCTGGAGTACCTCGGTGACACTTCTCTTGTATAGCTCTTGATTGATGACGGTGTATGCCTTGGACCTCCGTAATATCTGCTGGGCTTCCACTTCGTTCTCCGGGAGGGTTCCTTCCAAGATGTAAGCCATAATGGGCTGTGCCCATCCCGGGGTCGCTCGAACCGGGAACGCGGGAACATCAATGTCCATTGGTTCTGCCGACATCACCTCCATCATCATCTTTCTTGTCCTCTCTGAGCACTGTGGCGCAGTCCCCGGGTTCGAAGCGATGCTCCCGACTTCTACCTTCATTGGTACGGCTTCCGAACTAGGCTCCTTGGGTATGAAGATAGAATCTGACTCGGGTGAAGGCTGTATAGATGGCTTCCTCAAGTGTTCGAGAGCGATCCCGGGTGGGATGGCCTCCCGAGATGATCCTAGTTTGGACAACACATCTGATGCCTCGTTTTCCCCTCTGGGTATGTGCTTGAACTCGCATCCCTCGAAGAATCCGGATATTTTCTGCACATGAAACCGATACAGGGCCATGTTGGCATCCAGTGCATCCCAGTTCCCCGACACCTGCTGCACCGCGAGGTCGGAATCGCCGAAACATTCTATCCGGCGGATGCCGATCTCCTTGGCGACATTCAGTCCATGAACCAAGGCCTCGTATTCAGCGACATTGTTAGATGCCCGGAAATGAATTTGCAGCACATACTTGAGCACATCTTGTTTCGGTGATGTGAGGACTACCCCGGCACCCAACCCGATCTTGGCCTTGGAGCCATCGAAATGCATCCTCCAGAAATTGCAATCCGGCATCGGAGGCTCGTACTGCATCTCGGCCCAGTCTACCAAGAAGTCCGGCAGCGCCTGCGAATTAATGGCATCTCGTCTCTCGTATGCCGGAGTATATGGAGACAACTGGATGGCCCACTTGGCAACTCGGCCGCTTGCATCTTTGCAGCCGATGATCTCGGCGAGGGGAGCTTCGCACACCACTGTAATTGGGTGCTCTTGGAAATAGTGCTTGAGCTTGGTCACAGCCAAGTACACTCCATATGCCATCTTTTGGTAGTGCGGGTAGTTCTGCTTGGATTCCGAGATCACCTCGCTGAGGTAGTACACCGGTTTCTGTATCAGCTTGTCCCCCTCTTCCCTCTCTACCACAATGGCTACACTGACTACCCGGTTAATGGCAGCAATGTACAGCAGCATAGGCTCCTTGGGCAATGGGGATGCCAACACGGGTGCTGTTGAGAGCATTTTCTTCAAATCGTTGAAAGCCGTGTCGGCTTGCGGGGTCCAAACGAATGTTTTACTCTTTTTCATTAACTGATATAAGGGCAGGGCCTTCTCCCCTAGTCGGCTCACAAACCGACTTAGGGATGCCAAGCAGCCTGTAAATTTTTGCACGTCTTTGAGACGTACCGGCAATTTCATGCTCTCGATAGCACGTATTTTACCCGGGTTGACTTCAATTCCCCGGCTTGATATGAGGAAACCGAGTAGCTTCCCAGCCGGAACACCGAATGTGCATTTATCCGGGTTCAACTTCATCCGGAATCTTCTTAAGTTTTTAAATGTTTCCCTCAGATCATCGATCAATGAGGTTTTTTCTTTTGTTTTTATGACTATGTCATCGACATAGACCTCGGCATTCCGGCCTATCTGGTCATGCAAACACTTCTGCATGCATCTTTGGTATGTGGCACCAGCATTTCTCAAACCGAAAGTCATGACACGATAGCAATAATCCCCATACGGGGTAATAAAAGCAGTTTTCAATTGATCATCCAGATTCAAGGGTATCTGGTGGAAACCCGAATAGGCATCTAAAAAGACAAAAGCTCACTCCCGGCAGTGGAATCGATCACTTGATCTATCCGGGGAAGTGGAAACGGGTCCTTCGGACATGCCTTGTTGAGGTTGGTGAAGTCGATGCACATGCGCCACACCTTAAGCAGGAGGGGATCATCTTTCTTCTTCTCTACCAGGACCGGATTCGATATCCAATCCGGGTGCAGCACTTCCATCACGAACCCGGCAGCCAGAAGTATTGCGAGATGTTGCATGATGGCCGCCCTTCTCTCATCTGAGAGACGCCTAGTCGGTTGCTTCACCGGCTTCACATCTGGTCTAACAAACAAAGAGTGCTCAGCCAACTCCCTCGGAACGCCTTGCAGATCGTCATTCGACCATGCAAAAGCATCCTGATTCTCACGGAGGAAGTCGACGAGCTCGCCTTCCTATTTGCTGTCCAGGTTGCTGCCAATGATGACCTGGCGCTCCGGGTTGCTGGGGTCAACCCCCACCTTCTTCGTCTCCTTCGGTGGCTGGAATGATGCGCTCTGCTCCGGGTTCACCATTCCGGGCATTCCGAGTTGAGAGGTCTTGGCCAGCGCCACCACTTGCTGGATCCTCTTCTTCTCCTCAGCTATCACCAGGTACTCGGCTAAGCACGAGCCGACCGAAGCACACTCCATGGAGCGCTTGTGATCCCCCGAGATGGTGATTATGCTGTTAGGTCCCGGCATCTTCATCTTCAGGTATCCCAAGTGCGTGGAGATCATGAACTAGGCTAAAGCTGGCCTGCCAATTAGCGCGTGGTATGGACTTTCGAGGTCCACAACCTCGAACTCCAAGCTCTCGGTCCGGCAATTTTCCCGGGTTCCGAATAACACCTCAACCCAGATTTTACCCATGGGTGAGCAAGAGACTCCGGGCACAATGCCATGAAAGGTCGTCTCGGTGGGTAGCAAGGTGTTCATGGACACCCCCAGCTTCAGCATCGTATCCTTGTACATGATGTTAATGGCGCTGCCATTGTCAATCAGAACCCGACTGAAGCGGACGTTGAGGCTTGGTCCGACAAAGGTTGGGTCTACCACTAAGGCATACGCACCCGGCTTAGGCATAACCCGGGGATGATCCTTCCGACTCCACGTGATCTCCATCTCGGACTAGTGCAAGAACTTGGGCACCGCCGGAATCACAGCGTTCACTTCCTGGGCGCGCTGTCGCACGCTCTTCCGGTCAGTGGGCTCGGTCACGAAGACCACATAGCTCTGATGCGCTTCCCGATAATTGCCTTGCTGATGTCCGGGTTGATTACTTGGGCCTGCGCCATTGTCGTTCCGGGTGTGCACCACGTTCACTGGCCGGGGCGGAGGTCCTCTGTGCGGCTGATCAATCCGGATTGCATTGGCTCCGGATGCCGGAGTGGGAGGTCTCGGAATGTTGGGCCGAGATGCCGGAGCACTTGGCCGGGTAGCTCCCGCGCTGCCCTCCTGCAGCGTACGCTGATACCAGCTGCATTGCCGAGTAGAGTGGTTTGCTGGCTTGTTGGTCTCCAGGGTATGGTAACAGCATGGCTTGTTCAGCATCTCTTCATATGTCAAGGGCTTCTTTTGGTCCACCCAAGTCTTCTGTACTTCCTGGCTCTAACCCCAAGCCGGGCCACTCGTCTTCTGCCGCTGATTATTGCCGGCATCTCCCTGATCTCGGGTCACAGCTGCGACATGCTGTGCGGCATGGTGGTATTCGGGCTAATTCCTCTTCTGGCCAAAATCTTGGCGATCATGGCTTCTGCTCGATCCCGAACGCTGAGGTCCCGCATTCCTCCTGTTGGAGTCACCGACATCCACCAGGGGTTGCATGGGATCTCCAACGTGTAGGTATCAGTGATGCGCATGGTCTCTGCCAAGGTCGTCGGCATCTTCCTCTGCAATTTCTGCCAAAGCATTGAGCCAGGCCGACATCCTTGCGCAAACCATGAGATGGCCTGTGCCTCTACCACTCCTTCGCAAGAATTGCGAATGTTGCTCCACCGGGTAAGGTACTCCCGGTCAGTTTTGCTGCTCCTTTGCCTACAGATGGCGAGCTGCTGAGGTCTGTTGGGCCTCTTGTACGTGCTGGTGAAGTTGCTGATGAAGGCCTCCTCGAAATCTAACCAGCAGTCTATGCTGCCGGTTCTCAAGTTGTTCAGCCAGATCCTGGCAGGTCCTTTCAACATCTGCGGCACATAACGTACCGCCCAGCGTCTGTTTCCACCGGCTATGCTTACCGCAGTTACATAGTCGGTCAACCAGTCCTCCGACTTCTTGCTGCCATCATAGGTCTTAGCACCCCGGTTGAGCTGGAAGTTTCGGACAGGCGGTTCCCACATGATCCGGGGTCCAAAGCAGGCAGGTCCCGGAGGTCCTTGCTCTTCCACTAGCTCGGATTGGTGAATCCGGTCAAGTCTGATTCTGGCATCAGCCGGGTCCAGCTGCCTGGTTCCTATTCGAGATCCCAAGGGATTCTCGTTGGGCTGGTACCCGGGTTGCTGCAACCTTGAGTTGCCATCATTGTGCCTGTCGGGCATTGGAATCATAGGTTGCTGCGGCACGGAGGCGGCATCCCTACGCAGGTTTCCCTGACCTTGCGGTGGATTCCGGGGTGGATTACCACGGCTAGCCGGGTTATTGTTTCCTACACCCCGGTTGCCACCACCAGGGTTACTATCTGCCTGCCCGGGATTGTTCTGCCCGGCTTGCTGGATACCAGCGAAGGCCAGGTCGTACGTCTGCAGCTGTGTCGTGGGATTGTCACGGCAGATGTTACCCGGAGGTAACTTGAGATGTGGGGCATGGCGGCTTCCGACATCAGGAGCTTGTCTAACGTAGCGTGGGGAAACAAGGGTTTTCCCAGGTTCGGCCCCTCGTCTTGAGGTAAAGACCTACTTCCTGCTTCGGCTTTATTGATTAGGGTTTCGGGACTCAGCGCCTTAGCTTCCGGGTCTCGAGATTACAATGTGTCTCTCCTGTGACTTGTGTCGATTGAACCTGTGTCTCTAGGAACCAGGAGACCCCCTTATATAGGTGACGGGTCTCGCTGGAGGTACACGGCTGGGTCCGGGTTCCTATCATACCCGGACTCTACTCTGAGTCCTCTAAGCCTCTTCCTTCCTTAGCAGGACTCCGTCTTGTACTTGGTCTCCAGCCTTCTGGATCCTTCTTGCTTGCGGGCCAAGGCATACGTCGCGCACCGGCTTACGTATCACCCGGCCCATGTCTTTATGCTTTAATCCGGCCCAGGCTCCTGCCAGGCCGGCTTATCTTCTATGTCGGTGGGCCTACCGGGTTACGATCCCCCCAACAGTAGCCCCCAGGATAACTTGGACACCAGACTTGACTTGCTTCACCTTTGCGCCTTGGAGCATGTTTCTGGGGGAAGCCGTCAGTCCTTTTGCCCGGGTTATCTGAAAAAACAATAATCAACTCATTAAGCAAGCAGGCTCTCGGGTTACTTGTTCAGCCGGCCTGATGCTTGGTCAACGGCTCGTAACCCGGCCACCACTCGCCGGCTTTCGCTCTCTTCTTTGGTCTTTCCCTTGACTTTCGGTCAAACTTCCGAGTCAACGACATATTTAATGTCTATCCGAGCGCGGGAATCGAGGAGACAATAACCACCTCGGGGAAGTCAATATTCTGTCAGAGATATCCTCTGTCCGGCAGATCTTGTCCCTCAAAATGATGATTATCTTCTTATCTTTACGCTTTTGCCCCTAGGTCAACCTTGGGAGCCTCTAAATAGGTGGGCCGGGATGAGCTTGGAGCTCACTCTCCCCCGAGCTGTTCGTCTTCGTCTTCCTCCTCGAGCTCTCCGTCTCGAGCGCTCCGCCCGTGGTTCATCTTCCCCGAGTCCGTGATCTCCTCCGTGCGCCTCTGTCGAGATCTGCACGAAGTACCTCCTCGCCCTCGTCCTCATCAGGTATTACCAGTGCTCCGTGCGCATTTCCCATCTTATCGTACTTCTCTGCATGAACTCATGTTCTTCGTGTTCTTATTGTGTTTCTTCATTGTCCTTGATGTCCCGAGCGCCTCTAGATCCATTTCATCTCATTTGATTCTCCTCTTCACTCTTTTCTTCTTGAATCTTGATCTTTTGAAGCTTCTCAGATCTACGCCATTGACCATTGCTCCTCTTTCTTTTGTTCTTCTCGGTCTGGTTGCACCATTGCGGACGAATTCGTGATCGTGATTTATGTTCTCGAACTCCCTTCTTTTAATCTTGCTTATTCACAGGGATGTAGATCCAATTTGTCTTGCGCCATTCTTTTCTCCACTGTTCTTGCTTTGACATTGAATGTTCTTCTCCTTCTTGGGCTCCCCACAATGAACTGCTCTGTTGCCTCTCGATCTTCCTTTCTCTGTTATTTTCCTCTATTTTGTAGATCCGGACTAACCTTTTAACTCTGTCATTTCTTGTTTGTAGCTTCTCCGGCTTTCAATCAATCACCATGCCTGTTAAGACGGCTGCCCAGCGCGCCCCCAAGAAGGTCAAGAGCACACCCGGCGCCGGGTCCTCCTGCACGGTCGCCGCGGAGAAAATCAAACGCCGCGCCGGGTGTAACTGGGGCAAATCAAATGTCCGGGAAAGCCGGCTCGAAGAGCTGGTGAAACTCGGCATGCTTCCGCCTCAGTCGGAGGCCCACTGGCGCGCCCCGGATGAAGAAGAAACCCTACCATAGCCAGGACCCGGCGAGGTAGTTCTCTTTGCCGATCATATTCCCCGGGGTTTCAAACCCCCGGGTTCCCTTTTCTTCCGCCAGATCCTTGACTACTTCCACATCCATCCACAAGACATAGCACCAAACTCGGTGCTAAACATTACTCATTTCGTCGTCCTCTGCGAAGCCTATCTCGGCATCGCTCCCAGTCTTCCTCTCTTCCTTGAGTTCTATTACTGCAAGCCCCAACGGGAACACCCGGGGGGGCCTCTTGTTTCCTGCGGTGGCGTTACCATCCAGCGCCGCCGCAACATCATCTTTCCGGGTGTGGTTCTCCACTCACACCCGAAGGACTGGCAGAAGACTTGGTTCTACTGCCAGTCACTCACTCCTGAGGGTGAGCCGGCCCTTCTCGGCTTACGAGCTGATAGGCTCACCCTCCACGAGAACATGAATTATTTTGCCTCTCCGGCTGATCGGGAGGCTATCAAGCCACTGGTTGGCCGGGTTTGCGCCCTTCTGGCCCACGGCCTGACTGGCGCGGACTTGGTCTGTTGCTGGGTTGGGTGGCGCATCATGCCACTCGGCATTCGGCCGGGCCTCATCTGCCAGTATTCCGGGTCTCCGGACGACCCGATGCGCTTCAACCGAAGCGGTCAGTCGGAGGAGGCTCTAGTCCGGGTCATCCGGAAAATCGTCAATGAATCACCGGATTCACTGGCGAACGCCGGCCTTCCTCCCTTCTATGCCGCCAATCCACTGAAGCCGGTAATTTCCGTTTCCTTTGTCTTTTTCTTCATGTCTCAGAGCTCCCTCCAAGTTTGCTAATCTTTAACTCTTTTAGGCGGACGACACTTGGTGGTCTGCCGCGCTGCCTTCTTCGCCCGACTCTGCCGATGAGTCGGGAAATGACGTTGAGGAGGCCGGCTCCGAGGCCGGCGTGGAGGAAGAAGCGGAAGGTGAGTTAAACTCCATCACCCGGCTTTTCCTTGAATTAATGGACGCCGACTTTCGGGGAACCTGGTCTCCTTCAATTGATGAGGCCAATATGTCAGATACGGTTCTTCCGTCTTCAGACCCGGCCCCACCGGCTTCCAAGAGGAGGCTTCGTTCAGACTCCGCCGAGGTAACTTCGCCGAGCTTGAGTTTGTCTTGCTTTGCTTATTCTTGCTTTGTTCTTACTAGACTTGTCTTGTTTCAGGAGGAAAAGGAAGCTCGTCGCCAAAAGCGCCGGCTTCGATCCTCCGATTCTGACGAGCCACTCTTCGAAGGTATTTCCCGTAACCCGACTCCTCGCTGGGTTAAGCCTCTGCAGACACGCCCTTCAGTTCTTTATCCATTAGCCGGGACTGAGCGGCGGTCTCTCTCAGTGTCTTCAGATTCGAGCGATGATCTCTTTGGCGGCTTTGCCGTCAATGAAGGGTACGCCGCTTCTCCCACTTTTTTCTTTTACTTCCTTGTCTTGATTGTAACCCTGTTTCTTTTGTGCAGAGCTCGCACTATGCCCACGCCTTCTCCGGCTGTGGATGACGCTGCTGTTACCTCGCCCCTCCGTGCTGAAGGGGGGGGGGGCGATAAGTCGCCGTCGCACCCGGCTTCCCCACAAAAATCTGGCTTGCCGGATGTGGAGGTCACCGGCTCTGCCAAGGGTGACAAGCCCCTCGACTCCCGCATCACCAAGACCGCCGCGCCGGGTGCCGCTACCTCCAAATCCTCAACCGGCAAGGCCCCCGGCTTCCAGTCCTATAGGGACTTGGATTTGACAGCTCTCTTCGGGGAGCTTCACAGGCGTGTTGGGGAGTCGCGCCAGGCGGAGGACAGCGTCCTGGCTGAGCTCCAAGAGAAGTTTGAGGTATGCATATATATCTTTCCCAGTCCCCAAGTGCCGGGTTATCAGCCTGCGATGACCTGGGACTTCCAATTTGTCTTGTTTTTGTCAATTATGTCTTTTGTTGAGTAGTCCCCAAGAGCCGGAATAACTGCTTGCAGTGTTCCGGGTCTTAACTTGCTGCTTTTGTCTTTTGATTTGAGCTGAGTAGTCCCCAAGAGTCGGAATGATTGCTTGCAATGTTCCGGGTCTTAACTTGCTGCTTTTGTCTTTTGATTTGAGCTGAGTAGTCCCCAAGAGTCGGAATGATTGCTTGCAATGTTCCGGGTCTTCGCTTGCTCCTTGATCTTTGGCCCATAATTGAGTAGCCCCCAAGTGCCGGGTTTTAGCCTGCGCTACCTGGGACTTATAACAATTTGGGCGTTACCTTTATTCGCCGGGTCTTGACCATATGTTCTTGTTTCTTGTTTTTCAGGACCAGACCCGCCAGCAAGATCATGCCCTTGACGTTGTCAAGGGGGAGTTGACGATGGAAGCCGGCCTTCGCGCCGGTCTTGAAAATAAACTCGCCGAGCTTGAAAAGAAACTCGGCGAGGCTGCTGAAGAGAACTCCCTCCTCCATCAAGAGATGGAGGAGCATGAAGCCAGCTGGACGGAGCAGCGTGACAAGCTTCAAGAGGACCTGAATGCCTCCAATGCTAAATATGAAAAGCTTGTTGCGTTTCTCGCTGAGATGACCACCGTGCTCTTTGGTAAGCCGGCTTTTACTTTGATTGTCTTTCTTTTAGGCTTGCTCTGCCGCCTAACACTTCCGGCTTTCTTTTTTCAGGGTCTTGGAACCCCATCTGCAAGCTTGAGCCGGAGGGAAAGCCCAAGGCCGTCTACACGCTTGTGCAGCAGCTCTACTATGGAGCTGGCAAGGCGTTGATGGCATGTCACGGATGGGAGAAGCCGCCCACGACTCAGGCCAAATTTCTCCAACAACTGAACGTTCTGCCGGCTTGGCTGGACAACTGGAGGAGGTCTGCGGCCCGGCGGGCTTCGATGCGTATCTTGGCTTTGACCAAGGCGCATTACCCGGAAGTTGACACGGAGCTTCTCACCAAGGGGTGGCCCAGCAAGAGTGACGGTACTCCTCTCACCAACGAGGATATCAAGGCCATAGACGTGAAGACCCGGCATCATGCGACGGTGCTAACTGAAAACCTCAGTCTTAGCACCTTCCAGGTGGGGTACACTGCTGAGGGAGCCAAGCTTTCTTCCAAAGAGCCGGCCTTGACGGGTCTTGATCCGAGCTACCGCGCTCCTCTGCCGACTCAGCCGGAAGCGGCTCCTGCATCCGGGTCAACTGACGTGCCGGCTTCCCCTCGCCCGGCCTCTGGCCCCTTCTCTAGCGTCTTCGAGATCTCCTGGGAAGATGCCGAGGGCTTGGCGAAGAGGAAGTCCAGGAAGAAGTCCGCCGCCTCTGGCTCGTCCGGCTTAGCCCCCGAGACCCCAGCCGTTCCGACTGAATCTGGCCCGGCAGCATAAACCGGCTTGTAATTTTATCCGCCTTTGCAACTTTAGAAACTTATTCTTTTGCCCTGTAATAGGTTAGCTTTCAACTCTAAGGCTATGCCTGTGCTGAGGCCCCTTCGTGCGCCTGATACACTTGTCTTAAATATTATGTCCGGCTTCAGCCGTGTTTTGCAAGCATATGTTTGGTGTTTGATTACCCTTTTGGTTTCCTTTGCATCTGCATAGCCGGCTTTCTTTTTGACCTCTTGTGTTAGAAACTCGAGGTCGATCAGGGTCTGCTAAGTCCCCAAGGGCCTCATAGTCAGATTGAAAGCCCGGTTTGCAACATCTGGTCGTTGTGGCTTCTTTGCCGGGTTAGATTAGCATCGAGCTAGCAGGCAAGTATAACCAAGAAATTGTGGCGTCTATGCCGGGTTTTTGGGTTTTCAACTTGCAACTGATAGTTGTCAAGCCCCCAAGACCTGTTTGAAGTTGTGTGGCGTCTATGTCGAGTCTTGAGTTTTCAACTTCTAACTGTTAGTTAGTAAGCCCCCAAGACCCTTGTAAGGTGCAGGAATAAAGCTTGGTGGCGTCTCTGCCGAGTCTTGAGTTTTCAACTTCTAACTTGTAGTTAGTAAGCCCCCAAGACCCTTGTAAGGAGTAAAAGTAAAGCTCGGTGGCGTCCCTGCCGAGTCTTGAGTTTTCAACCTCTAACCTTTAGTTAGCAAGCCCCCAAGACCCCTAATTGTGAGATATCTGGGCACTTTTGTCAACAAACTCTTTTCTTTAGAGAAGTTATCTTTATTTAGCACAAGATATGTACATAGCTAGCAAGCCGCCTCATTAAAAACCTTTCCAGTCCCCTTAGGTACCCTGGTAAGGAAAAGAGCGCGTCTGAAACCTGCTGCTTTCTCAGTAGAAGATACAAAAACTGTAGGAAACCGGACTTGCCGGGTTTCCTCTACCTATGTATAGTATGGTCTAAGTTCTGCTATGTTCCATGGCATGTCATTCTCTATCATTGGGTACCTTGTGTGATCTGTGTTTGGTCCTGTTGCTGTGTTTTCTTCTCTTGGGTCAACCAGATAGTAGGATCCATTGTGTAGATTCCTGCTTATCACGAAAGGTCCTTCCCATGGGGGAGTAAGCTTATGAAAGCCGGCTATGTTCTGAGCCAATCTGAGGACCAAATCTCCTTCCTGGAAAGTTCTGGATCTAATCCGGCGGCTGTGATACCGTCTCAAGTCTTGCTGATATATAGCTGACCTTTCCAGTGCTAGCTCTCTTGCCTCTTCCAGTAAATCTACTGATGTTAGCCGGGCTTTCTCATTTTCGGTCTCCACATAATTTTCAACCCTTGGCGAGTCATGGATGATATCACTGGGCAGGACCGCCTCGGCTCCATACACCATGAAGAAAGGAGTGAAATCTGTGGATCTATTTGGGGTTGTATTGATACTCCAGACGACTGATGGCAGTTCTTCTTCCCAGGCCCCGGCTGCTCGGATCAATGGAACCCGGAGTCTTGGTTTTATCCCCCTTAGTAGCTCCTGGTTTGTTCTTTCAACTTGGTCGTTTGACTGAGGATGTGAGACTGAAGCCAGGTCTAGCCGGATTCCATTGTCGCCACAGAATTTCTGCATCTCTCCGAGTGAGAAGTTTGTCCCATTGTCTGTGATGATGCTGTGGGGATACCCGAATCTGAATATGATTTTCTTCAGAAATTTAACTGCTGTAGCCGCTGAGCAACTGCTGACAGCTTGTACCTCGACCCACTTTGTCAATTTGTCCACTGCTACTAGAAGGTGAGTTTTCTTGCCGGATGATGGTTGAAAAGGTCCAACCATGTCCATACCCCAAACTGCAAAGGGCCATGTGATTGGTATTGTTCTCAGGTCTTGAGCCGGTACGTGAATTTGCCTTGCATATATTTGGCATCCATCGCAAACTCGGGCTATGCTCTCTGCGTCAGCCAAAGCCGTCAGCCGAAAGAAACCATGTCTGTAGGCCTTGGCTACCATTGATCTTGTTGATGTGTGGTGTCCGCAATCTCCTGAGTGGATCTCCTGTAAGATTTTCCGGCCTTCCTCTGGTGAGACACATCGCAGAAAAACTCCTGATGTGCTCTTCTTGTGTAACTCGTCATTGATGATGACGTAGGCCTTAGCTCGGCGCACAATTTGTCTTGCCAGAACTTCATTCTGTGGTAACTCCTCTCTGAGCAGATAAGTTAGGTACGGCTCTGTCCATGACGGTGTTTGATGTAAGGCGGCAACTAGCTGAGACTCCGGGTCATCAGGAATTGCAAGTTGTTCCTCAGTCGGCAGCTTGACGGATGGATTATATAACTCGGCCTTGAATACATTGGGCGGTATCGGGTCTCTCCTGGAGCCGATTCTTGATAGAGCATCTGCCGCCTCATTTTTTCTCCTGTCAATGTGTTCCACTTGATACCCGGAAAAGAACCCGGCTGTCCTGTCAACCTCTCTTCTGTAAGCTGCCATATTGGCGTCCTTTCGATCCCAAGTCCCTGACACTTTCTGCGCCACTAAATCTGAGTCCCCATAGCACATGATCCTCTTGATGCCCATCTCCCTGGCGACTTTCAGGCCATGTAACAGAGATTCGTACTCGGCAATATTGTTCGTGCAAGGCTCGAAGTGTATCTGCAAGACGTAACTGAGCTTGTCTCCTTTTGGTGAGGTTAAGACCACGCCGGCTCCAGATCCCCCGAATAGCTTAGACCTGTCAAAGTGCATGACCCAGTGTTTGACACTCCGTGCTGGTGGTAGGGGGTCAAACTCGGTCCAGTCATTGATGAAGTCGGCTAAGGCTTGAGATTTGATTGCTGTTCTTGGCTCGTAGTTTATATGATAAGGACCCATCTCGATGGCCCACTTTGCTACTCTTCCCGTTGCCTCTCTGTTTCTGATTATTTCTGCTAGGGGAGCTGAGCTCACCACTGTTATGGGGTGTTCCTGGAAGTAATGTGGCATTTTCCGGCTTGCCATGAAGACTCCAAAGACCAACTTTTGCCATTGCGGGTATCTCTGTTTTGACTCGGTTAGGGCCTCACTGACGTAGTAGACTGGCCGCTGAACCGGGTATTCTTTACCTTCTTCTTTCCTCTCTACGACAACCACGGCACTGACGGCTCGTGAATTGGCGGAGACGTATAACAACATTGCCTCCTTACTCGTAGGAGCTGCTAATACTGGTGTTGTGGACAGTGTTTTCTTCAAATCCTCAAAGGCATCATCTGCTTCTTGGTCCCATATGAACTTGTCTGATTTCTTCAATAACTTTTATAGTGGGAGTGCTTTCTCTCCCATCCTTGCTATGAACCGGCTTAGGGCTGTGATGCAGCCCGTCAACTTCTGGACATCGTTTACGCACTCTGGCTTTTTGAGGTTCATGATTGCCTTGATTTTTGCCGGGTTTGCCTCGATTCCTCTTTCTGAAACTATGAAGCCGAGTAACATGCCTGCTGGAACCCCGAATACGCACTTGGTCGGGTTAAGCTTCATCTGATACTTGCAGAGGTTGTTGAATGTCTCTTTCAGGTCGTCGAGTAGTGACCCGGCTTTCTGGGACTTGATCACAACATCATCAACATAAGCATGGACGTTGCATCCAATCTGATCTTCAAAGCACTTATGGATACATCTCTGGTACGTTGCCCCTGCGTTCTTGAGGCCAAAGGACATGTTTTTGTAGCAAAAAGCTCCAAAGGGTGTGATAAATGATGTCTTCTCTTGGTCTTCTTCTTTGAGCTTGATCTGGTGATACCCGGAGTAAGCATCCAGAAAGCACAGTAGTTCGCTGCCGGCTGTGGCGTCAATTATCTGGTCTATCCGGGGTAGCGCAAAGGGATCCTTTGGGCAGACTTTGTTCAAGCTTGTGTAATCGACACACATTCTCCATTCTCCGTTCTTCTTTAGCACGAGGACCGGGTTAGCCAGCCACTTCGGGTGATACACCTCCTGAAGGGGATCGTGTGCAGAAAACAAAAAATTTCCTACCAACGATATCCTTAAACTAGCCAAGATCTACACTATGCAGATATAGTAGTACGGCGGAGATCGGAATACATACCCTCGTAGACCGAATAGCGGGGATTACGCTCCCGCACAAGCGTTGACGACGAAGATGACGTAGCCGACCTCTAGGTCGCGGAGAACTTGGTGCGACGAAGACGGCGAAGATGACCCCGAGGTCGGGTGGAGGAAGTAGGCCTCCGAGTACCGCTGGCGCAGCACCTCGCAGGGCATTACACACATACGGTGGAGACGACGGCCTCCGAAGCTCCAGTCCAGGACGAGCAGCGGAAGACTTGGACCGGAATACCAGCAGCGCGGCAGCGGGCTATGGTGGAAGAGATCCCCTCATCCTCCTCGGCGCAACTCCGACAAAGGGAATCACGAGATCGAGGAGAAATAAGAGAATTAATTGGTGAATTAAAAGGCCAGGGGTGCCCCTTCTTATATAGGCTCCCAGGGGGAGCCAACCTTGCCAGCCAGGCAATGTGGGACTATCTCACAGCCTGGTTCGGCCAAGGATGGTGCGCCGGCCCCCTGGTGGGCCCCATTTGGCCCACCTAGGCCGGCCTCCATGCCCCCACCGAATCCCCTTGAGGATTTTCCCCCTCTTGGGCCTTCTTTCGACCAGAAGGCCCATTTAAGGAAATAAGCCTAAATAAATTCGAAAATAAATATATAAAATCATATTTGCATATTAATTACACTAATTAATATCAAACATAATATATATAATTTATCCTAGCTCCGAAAACTCTTTCGACGCTGCCCGATCTCCATCGGACCCCTCCCGGGACATTCCCGGTGATCTCTTTCCTTTCCGGTTGTCTTGTCGAAACCCCTTAAGTGTGTTACCCTAGCGGTTCGAAATAATAATAGGTACGATCAAGACTCCTCTATGATCAACGACTAACTCGTAGGACTGGACCCCATGAATTAATCCCTGTGATATAACGAATGACTTTCATCTATCAAACCTGGACGTATAGTCTTAAACCCTTTGTCATGGCGATACTTAGCGCGTCCGAGCATCATTCTCAGATATCTCCATACCTAGCATGATCTCGTTACCGACATCGCTATCTTCTACTCGTCTATGATATTATGTCAGCTGGTGACCTAGTCACATGTTTGCAAACTCATTTGACATAATCTCACCGAGTGGGCCCTAGAGTATCTATCCGGCTATGCGGACTGACAAATCC
This sequence comes from Poa annua, assembly GCA_026929855.1. Taxonomy (NCBI): domain Eukaryota; kingdom Viridiplantae; phylum Streptophyta; class Magnoliopsida; order Poales; family Poaceae; genus Poa; species Poa annua. Next base: position 308,691 of record CM049428.1, on the reverse strand, counting down.
CGCTGTTGACCCCTCGTCTCAACTACCCCTTTCCGATACCCAAAAGTATCACCGTTATTGTCACACTAGATAAGATATGACGTTTGGTGCGATCAAAGTATCTTCCAGGGATAACAATAAGAGTTGATCTCACGGTCTTTAGGCGTAATGACTATGTCCTACAAATATTGGGTATGTCCATCACATCGTTACTCCTAACGATATGACTTCCATTGCCGACCGGCGCCATGCCCTATGATCGGAAAACCTCGATCATCAGTCGCGCAACGAAACTAGTCTTAGTAGAGGCTACTAGGGACCTGGTTGTTTTATCTACCACACCTGTATTAATGTTTTCGCTTAATACAGTTATAGCATGGTGTAAAACATATAATGAACGATTGGGATATTGCCAATAAACTATGTTTATTAAGTGCCTCTAGGGCATATTCCCTCCAGTCTCCCACTTGCACTAGAGTAACACTTAATCTAGTTTACAACTTGGTAAAAGCTCAACACCCATAGCATCTTGGTGCCTGCTTGCCTTGTGGAAGAGGAATACAGTCAATAGAACTCACACATTGAGATCTATATGTGCTTTGCAACAATTCTATGTCACCTAGGATGACATCAACCCGTATCTTACGATGACGGTGAAATATATCCCAGTGGATGGAGTGAGACTCGAGCATTCGCGTAGCATGCGCCTTAAAAGTCTAAGAGATCGATTAAGGGGACCACCTACGCTCGGAAAACTGCTCAGTCCAATCACACTTGCTACTTCTAAAGTCGCGATATATTTCTATACCTATGTAGATTACGCGACAGTGCATTCATATGCGACTTCGCAAACTAACCATGTCTATCTTCAAAATAAAGGACATCTCCTATATGAGATTTCTAGTCGCATGGGTCAGTGTCAAAACTTGCATCATCGTAACCGCTTTACGGCAAGTTGCCTTTCCACTCTTACCCTTTACTAGAAAACATATCTTCAGTTCTCATAAACACTGAAGAATAAACTTAATGTTTGTTCATTGATCCACAGAAGGATCACTCTAGAACCTGTTCTTGAACCAAGAACTCGGGTCACACTAAGTCGAGCTTTCAGTCTGATAGCATCTATGTCTGATACATAGATAATGTCGAACATCATTTGCTATAACTGAAAATGCCAAGATAAACTTAATATTTTACCTAGTCATACAAGCAAGAACCTCTTTCTTTGCTTGTCCTATTCTGAAACACTTCAGAATCTTGACTTAGGATATATTCCAACTTAATGTTATTAAGCCCCTTACGATCTATATAATTATAAATCGGATGCCTAATACTCCTAACTTCATTTCATAGAAAATTTAATCACTTAAATAATCCTTTACACTCTACTAGAGGATCTGTGTCATTCAATATGTCGTTACATACATAATCACAAATGACACCTAGCTCCCACTCAAATATGCCTTCCGCATATAAGATCAAGAAAAGCTACTTAGCTCCCACTCAAATATGCCTTCCGCATATGAGATCAAGGAAAGCTACTTTGCTCTCACTCACTTCTTTGCAAATGTAGGTTTCTTCAACTATTTTGGACAACTCCAAAATCATTTGATCACATTATCAAAGTGAAGATTCCAGCTCCGATATGCTTGCTTCAGCCCATGAATGGACCACCGAAGTTTGCATACATGTTTAGCATCCTCAGGATTACAAACCATTCTTAATGACACTATTAAGAACCATGGTTTTCTCATCCATCTATCAATTTCTCATTCGAAATTATAGTAATTGCTAAACGACTCAGAATAGATTTAGGCTTCTCGCCACTTGAGACAAACTCTCATGTGGTCTGTTGGAACTGTTTCACGACAAATCGAATCTGCTCAATATCTACTTTCTCATAAAACTCCATATACTATTAACATCCTAGATGCCATCAAGAAGATCTCCCAAGTCAATACCTGGCAATCGTACATGGATTTTATTTCGGATCATAAATGACTCATAGCCATTTCTCGGACTTAGGTTCACCATCTCTTCTTCGTAGTTCGTAGGTCTATCATATTCCATTAATATGACCTTCATAGCAAGATTGTCGTAACACACAGTGTGGAACACAACCTCGTATGCCTACGCTCTTAGTATGAGCTCAGAACATCATGATCTTGAATCATCAGCTTTTTCAAGCTTGTGGAGCCTGACACCAAAAACACTTTCGATTGCGCCACTCTGATGTTTGGAGAGGAAGTTCACCAACTTCGTCTTGCTCTACTTTCTTTCTCACTTATACCTTCGGACAAGAAACTATTTCTTTCGCAAGGTATATCCCGACAATGATTTTGCCTATGTCGTGAGACATGTACCCAACTAACTCTTTAGGTAGGGTATACTACAAAGATTAATCCATTTTAGGTTCGATAACATCGAAACACTAAATTGCTGAAACGACAATCCAGGCTAAAAGCCATGCCATCACTCGTATGGTATTGTCTCCATGGATTCAAATGGTTTCCCTATTTGCTAACGTGAGTGTTTACGTTTCTACCATATGACTCTAATGATCACAATAATTCGGTAAGAGATTTATTTACCACACACTATCCGATAGGGTGTAATTACGACATCCTAACACACCACGACACTATGGTGTTCCATGCGACGTAATTTGTGGAACTCTTCTCACAAGTCTTTCAATGATGTGCCAACATTATAACTCAAATCTTTATTTCCTTGATTTGCATCGCGGGAATTTGATTTTCTTGTTAAGTTTATTTCCTACTTCATTCTGAACTTCGTTTGATCGAATCAAAATTTCAGACTAACATTCCCCGGAGTGGATATCCATATATCTACTCGGAATATTCATGAAGTCTATGAAATAAAGACTTCCACTACACGTCAAAGTACTTCATTGATTCACATACACCCACATGCACGATTCTCAACAAGCTATACTCAAAACGTTCAGTGAAGTTCACGAAATAAAGGTCTCCACTACCCGTCAATTACTTCATTGAACCACATACATCTCTATGTATGACTATCAATAAGTTATATGCCCGTTTTCCAAAAACGGTGTCACAGTTATTTTGCAAGTGTCAAAAGATCAAATCTTAGGATTTGTAGGTCCATCCGGTATGGAGCTAATGCATTGATTATAACATTGACATGACTAAACGGTAGTGCCACACATATGTGGTGTCTTTATTAAGTTTGTATCCTTTGGCATTAATATTATGAATGTGGGAGCTTCTACCATCTAAATTCAAATCGGCATATGATCATTACTTCATAAATATAGGACACCAATTTGTCACTATCATGTATGAACAAGTGTCTCGCTAGAGGAGACACACTTGTAACGATCATACCAACACCCGATCATAAAGAATTTACCCAAATGGTAGATCTAGAGGGAGAGTGTCTATGGCCATCACAACAACTTGATTGCCATTATCAACACGCAATGTCGCCTCATCCTTTCAAGCTACTCAAGCAGTAAACCTGGTTTTTCACAAAACATGACTAGTCCAAAACTTAGTCACTACTGCGAGTACTTGCTTAGCTAAAACATTCATAACATGTATATCATATATACACCATCATCATTGATGACTTCCGGCGATCTGTTTCATTTTCTTGATACTTCCACCGTAATCAAGAACCATGAAGGTGAACGATTCCCCTTGCATGACATAGTCTATGACAGAGGATTTGCACTTGGCAATGATGTCTGTCATCTAGTGATTGAGATGAGCGAGGCGTCTCAATGTTCATTAAGTATGAACATACGTCATTAAGTATGACCACCACGTGCTCCCTCAATGTGTGTATTCTCTTCCATTCTGGTTGAGAAGACAATCAGTCAACGTACTGATAAACTTCATCAACCCAACGTTTGGGGTACCCCGAGTTTAGCGACCATATCATATGTTCGCGATCTAAAAACTCGTACCCACCGTTGGTTCTCTATGGCAGAGATCATAGCATACACTGGACTATGATGATATCATCCGCACAAAATCCGATAATCCAAATTATCTTTTGTTAGCGGAATCTCCGGGTTTATCTCCTAGCGGGTATTGTAACACAAAGAGCTAACGGTTCAAACAAGGAGAATCCTCAAGCTAAAGCATAAAACTATGAAGTTTGGACCCAACCTTTTAAGTTTCTCAAACGCAGGAATGCGCCTAATTTGAAAAGATGCTATCACAATGGTTAATATCTACAAAGGTTTGCAAAACAGACTTTGTTCATTATATTCTGAGTTCTAGTATTTTAGAAAATAACTATCCGAACTCCCACTCAAACGAACATCCCCCCTGGTCGTTTAAGCGATTACACGACCCCTATCCATTGCACCACCCCTCATCATCAGAGACGGCAGCACAACTTCAAGAGTAGACAATTGTCCGCCACACCAATTTTGTGACTCGTGCTCGACCTTTCGGTCTCCCTGTTCCGAGGCCATATTTCTGAATATGCTAGGCTCGCCACCAAAGACCTCCACGCTGACGCTTGTGCAACATGGCTTACACCCACTGTATGCGAACGACGAGATGTCTGACACCCGATCATCACGGCCTGCCTCATAACGTAGAACTTTCTTGGTGGTGCGCGTTGGAGAGAGAACACTAGTGGTATTTTGAAGGGATCATCTTATATAGCTACCGCCGTGTAACTAATATATACTATATATACAATCACACAATATAAGATGCACACAATACATCAAATGTAATGCAATGTGATATAGTCCATCGCGCCATGGTCTTCTTGGCGCCCGCAGTTTATAAACAATTTAATAAACTTACCTTGACCATATCACATAGCCCCTGCAAAATAAAGTTAGACGCCTCTACTTTATCTTTTGCATATTTTACGTGGCTCGGGGCTTTCGTAAATAGAACCGCTTCATACCTACGAACCTTATGACCACAACAACGATCCAATAATTGCATGTTTAAGCATCCCTCTCGGGCCCTCCATTGAAAATGCAAAGCCAACTAAAGAGAGAGAAACAGGCACCCGCCAGCCACAGATACGGTACAAGCCGTATGTCAGTAGTGGAACCAGTCTCGCGTAAGCGTACGCGTAAAGTCGGTCCGGGCCGCTTCATCAACTCGATGCCGCTGGAATCACAAGTGCACGCTAGAGGGTAGCAAATAACAAGAACGGTGCCCCCGTGCAGAACACGGGTTCTAACAGCGTACAACTATATCTACGATAGATCGGCTCTGATACCACTGAAGGGGATCGTGTGCAGAAAACAAAAAATTTCCTACCAACGATATCCTTAAACTAGCCAAGATCTACACTATGCAGATATAGTAGTACGGTGGAGATCGGAATACATACCCTCGTAGACCGAATAGCGGGGATTACGCTCCCGCACAAGCGTTGACGACGAAGATGACGTAGCCGACCTCTAGGTCGCGGAGAACTTGGCGCGACGAAGACGGCGAAGATGACCCCGAGGTCGGGTGGAGGAAGTAGGCCTCCGAGTACCGCTAGCGCAGCACCTCGCAGGGCATTACACACATACGGTGGAGACGACGGCCTCCGAAGCTCCAGTCCAGGACGAGCAGCGGAAGACTTGGACCGGAATACCAGCAGCGGGCTATGGTGGAAGAGATCCCCTCATCCTCCTCGGCGCAACTCCGACAAAGGGAATCACGAGATCGAGGAGAAATAAGAGAATTAATTGGTGAATTAAAAGGCCAGGGGTGCCCCTTCTTATATAGGCTCCTAGGGGGAGCCAACCTTGCCAGCCAGGCAATGTGGGACTATCCCACAGCCTGGTTCGGCCAAGGATGGTGCGCCGGCCCCCTGGTGGGCCCCATTTGGCCCACCTAGGCCGGCCTCCATGCCCCCACCGAATCCCCTTGAGTATTTTCCCCCTCTTGGGCCTTCTTTCGACCAGAAGGTCCATTTAGGGAAATCAGCCTAAATAAATTCGAAAATAAATATATAAAATCATATTTACATATTAATTACACTAATTAATATCAAACATAATATATATAATTTATCCTAGCTCCGAAAACTCTTTCGACGCTGCCCGATCTCCATCGGACCCCTCCCGGGACATTCTCGGTGATCTCTTTCCTTTCCGGTTGTCTTGTCGAAACCCCTTAAGTGTGTTACCCTAGCGGTTCGATATAATAACAGGTACGATCAAGACTCCTCTATGATCAACGACTAACTCGTAGGCCTGGACCCCATGAATTAATCCCTGTGATATAACGAATGACTTTCATCTATCAAACCTGGACGTATAGTCTTAAACCCTTTGTCATGGCGATACTTAGCGCGTCCGAGCATCATTCTCAGATATCTCCATACCTAGCATGATCTCGTTACCGACATCGCTATCTTCTACTCGTCTATGATATTATGTCAGCTGGTGACCTAGTCACATGTTTGCAAACTCATTTGACATAATCTCACCGAGTGGGCCCTAGAGTATCTATCCGGCTATGCGGACTGACAAATCCCGCTGTTGACCCCTCGTCTCAACTACCCCTTTCCGATACCCAAAATTATCACCGTTATTGTCACACTAGATAAGATATGACGTTTGGTGCGATCAAAGTATCTTCCAGGGATAACAATAAGAGTTGATCTCACGGTCTTAAGGCGTAATGACTATGTCCTACAAATACTGGGTATGTCCATCACATCGTTACTCCTAACGATATTACTTCCATTGCCGACCGGCGCCATGCCCTATGATCGGAAAACCTCGATCATCAGTCGCGCAACGAAGCTAGTCTTAGTAGAGGCTACTAGGGACCTGGTTGTTTTATCTACCACACCTGTATTAATGTTTTCGCTTAATACAGTTATAGCATGGTGTAAAACATATAATGAACGATTGGGATATTGCCAATAAACTATGTTTATTAAGTGCCTCTAGGGCATATTCCCTTCACCTCCATGATAAAGCCGGCCGCTAGAAGGCGGGCTATCTCTTCTCCAATGACTTTTTTCCTGTCTGCATTGAAGCGACGCAGACCTTGCTTTACTGGTTTTGCTGCTGGGTCAACATGTAAGCTATGCTCGGCGAGTTCTCTCGGGACACCCGGCATGTCCGAAGGGGACCATGCAAAAATGTCACGATGCTCACGGATGAACTCGACGAGCGCGCTTTCCTATTTTGGGTCCATATGAGACCCGATCGAGAACTGCTTGGAGGAATCTCCTTCCACAAAGTCGACCATCTTGGTGTCTTGGGCAGATTTGAATTTCTTCTTTTCTTCCTCGTGGGCCGGCTTATCCAGCACACGCTTGTCAGCCGGGTCTACCTGAGACTTGTAGTATTTCAATTCTTCTTCTGAGCATGTCTGATCTGCCATGATGGCGTCACCTCGGTCACACTCAATTGCCATGTCTTTGCTTCCTTCAACGGTGATAATCCCCTGGGGACCCGGTATCTTCAACTTGAGATAAACATAACATGGTCTTGCCATGAACTTGGCGTAAGCCGGCCTTCCGAATAAGGCGTGGTATGGGCTCTTAAGGTCAACCACCTCGAATGTCAAGTACTCTGCCCTGTACTGCGTCTTGCTTACTCGAAAAGCTACCTCCAGTCTGATCTTGCCAATTGGGTGAGCCGACTTTCCTGATACTATTCCATGAAAGATTGTTCATGTTGGAGTTAGCCGGTTTTCAGTCAAACCCATCCTTTTGAAAGTGTCCAGATATAAGATGTTAATGCTGCTTCCTCCGTCCATTAGGACCTTGTTCAGACGAAAGCCGTCCACTTGTGGTGCCATCACCAGTGCTAGGAGACCCGGGTGTTCGATTCTGTCCGGGTGATCTTCTCTACTCCAAGTTACTGGTTGCTCTGACCACTTCAGGTACTTTGGTAAAGCTGTTGCCACTGTATTAACCTCTTTGTCTTTCAACTTTTGCTCTCTCCTGCATGTGTTGGTTGTAAACACATGATATTGGCCTTGACTGTGTAGTTCTTTTGGCGTTTGCTGATAGCCTCCGCCTTGGTGCTGACCTGACCCGGCGTTGTTATTGTCGTGTGAGCTGAAATATTGATTGAGGATTGCAAATCTCTGTGACCCGTGCTACCCACTGTCTTGCTGACTCGGTTTTTCTCATGACACACCGATCTAGATCCGCCTCAGTGTATTGCTTCTTGCATGTCCCGGCAAAATTTGAGATAAATGCCGTCTTAAGTTCTTCCCACGACTGGATACTGTTTGGTGGAAGCCGGTCCAGCCAAATTTTGGGTGCTCCTTCCGCCATCATCAGATACAGGAATCTTGCACAGAGGTTTGGTGTAGCGTTCTTCATGTCCATGGCCATGATGTACCCACTCAACCATGTCTTTGGATTCATGTTTGGCTCATAGTTGACAACCTTGCTCAGCTCTTTGAATTTTTCTGGGAAAGGTTCTGATCTGTTCGCGTCTGACAAACACTTGGGTCCTGTTAAGTTTGCAGACGAGCCTCCTCCTTGACCCGGCGCATGTGAATTTACGACGGGTCTGGGTTGGGCCATGGCTCCGACTCTTGCTCCGGCTTCAGGTGTGGCTACCGCAGCCGCCACGCGTCTTGCTCTTGAACTGTCTACTATGGATTGGGCAGCGGAAGCGGCAGGCGCAGCCATCCTTCGTGGTCCGTGCACCTGCTGCTGCTGCTGCTGGACTGGTTGCGGGGCTGGCGGGTTTACCGGTCCTAGCCTATTATGAACTGATCTTGCTATCACCGGCTCTGGCTGCCGAGTTCTGGTACGGGGCCTTGCCGGCTCTGAGTTGAAAGCTTGTGAACCTCGTGGGTTGTTGTTTTGTTGGACCACGGCCGTCCTCAACAGATCTACTGCTCTCCTTGCCTCTATGCCGGCCGGCGAATTATCGAAGGGTATCCGTTCTAGGGCGTGCGTTGCTGCGATAATATTGTCAACTGGGTTATTGTAATGACCCGGTGGAGGATCAAACCTGGGTGGTGGTGGTGGTAGTTGCTCGACGACTGCCGCTCCGGCTTCTGCCACGTTTCTTGCTGGTGCTCCTGGCAGGGCAGCTGCTGGCGCCGGGTTAGCTATTGCTACCGGTGCTGCTACTGGCACCGGGTTTGGTGTTTGAAACTCCAAGGCCACAGGTGTTATGGTATTTGTTCTGGTTGGGAGATGAAGCCGGCTTCCGCGCCTTCTGTTCTGGACGGCGGTTAACTCGTCCCTTCTCCTCTGGAGGGTGCTTCTCTCTTCCAACAGGTTTTTCTCTCTTTGGATCACAAGTTGTTCTCTTTCCTGGATACGCCGTTGCTCGGCCGCACGCTCTTGGCTTGCCCTTGCCATCGCATGTCTCAGTTCTTCTAACTCTCTCATCATGGCCATGCTATTATTTGTTACTTCACCCTGTGCCGGGCTTGCTGAAGTTCCTGCGAGCGCTTGCTGCTGACCCGGAGGTCGAGTCAAGTTGGTCGGGCTTGCAACGAGTATCGGGTTTTCAAGGGGGATTCCCGCAGCTGGTGTCTGCATGTGAGCTAACGAACTGAAAGTTGGTAAGATCCCTCCTACTACCGGATTTGGGGGTGCGTAATTCGCTGCAGGCGGAGCCTGCTGTTGATCCCAGTTTTCTCTGATCTGCCTTGCTAACGCCTCAGCACTTGTTTCGTCACTTACGGAAGCTGTTGCTCCGTCAGCCGGGGGTGCCCGGGTTACCACGTGAATCGTCATGTGACGCACGGGTCCCGATGGTGCCGGGTGATCTTCATCCGTGAACCCGTATCCAAAACGATCATCGAACAAAGGTAAGATTGATTCTGTGTTTGTATCCAGATCTGATATGTTTACTGGGGTGATGATGGGATCCTCGCTGATCCGGCTCATCGATTCTTCCTCTTCTGGCGATCCGACTGATTCTTCCCCGTCTGTCCGGGTCATGGTAGCTGACCCGGACTCGGATTCGAACTCCGGCTCGTATTGCTCTGTGTCAGCTCCCTCGGACCGGATTACGCCTACGAACACATCGATCTGTCCAAAGATGAACATAGATCCAGTCTCCAAGAAATCTGCTTCTTCTGTCCAGCCGGAGTCGTCCACGATCCGCTCCCCTCCTGGGAGCGTGTGGATCTGGCCAATAGCCAGGTTTTCCATACCTCGCAACGCTTCTCCTGAAAAAGTGATGCTCTTGGCCGCAGGCCCCACGGTGGGCGCCAACTGTCGTGGGATTGTCACGGCAGATGTTACCCAGAGGTAACTTGAGATGTGGGGCATGGCGGCTTCCGACATCAGGAGCTTGTCTAACGTAGCGTGGGGAAACAAGGGTTTACCCAGGTTCGGCCCCTCGTCTTGAGGTAAAGACCTACTTCCTGCTTCGGCTTTATTGATTAGGGTTTCGGGACTCGGCGCCTTAGCTTCCGGGTCTCGAGATTACAATGTGTCTCTCCTATGACTTGTGTCGATTGAACCTGTGTCTCTAGGAACCAGGAGACCCCCTTATATAGGTGGCGGGTCTCGCTGGAGGTACAAGGCCGGGTCCGGGTTCCTATCATACCCGGACTCTACTCTGAGTCCTCTAAGCCTCTTCCTTCCTTAGGAGGACTCCGTCTTGTACTTGGTCTCCAGCCTTCTGGATCCTTCTTGCTTGCGGGCCAAGGCATACGTCGCGCACCGGCTTACGTATCACCCGGCCCATGTCTTTATGCTTTAATCCGGCCCAGGCTCCTGCCAGGCCGGCTTATCTTCTATGTCGGTGGGCCTACCGGGTTACGATCCCCCCAAATTAATTAGCGCAGCCCGGGATCCGCGCGTCGGTGATAGCGGCAGACGACCTCGGTGGCGACGTAGGTGGTGAAGATGCCGAAGTCGATGAGGCAACCGTTCGCCGGGAAGGGTTTGTTCCGGAAGCACCCGGCATTGTCGCCGACGAAATCCATCTCGCCCAGCCTGACGACAAGGCCAGAGAGAACCCGGACGCCGAAGCGAACGGGGGAACCCGTCCGGATGTGTACACCAGCCAATGCCTCTGTCTGCCCCACGGTGGGCGCCAACTGTCGTGGTGGTGTCACGGCAGATGCCATAGGATGGCTAATTTGTGGGGCCGATGGACGTTGGTGGATCCGGGGAGGGATAGCGAGCTAAAGAGCTCACACGGGGGAGGATCCAGGTGTAACCGAGATCTCCAAGGAACAACAAACAAGATCGAAGAACAAGAGCAAAGATCTAACTAACACGAACAAATGCACGTTGGCAGACAACACACACACGATGTACCCAGGTTCGGGGCCCTCGTGGGGAGGTAACACCCCTACTCCTGCCTTTCCTCTCAATATAAGGATGTAACAAGGACTACAACTTGCTCTCGGAGCTCTTGCGGTGAAGAACACGAAGAACTAGATGAACTAGAGGGAGAAGGGAGTAAATGCACAAGGAGTAAATGAGACTATAGTTTCGTCCTCCAAGTTGGTCTCTCCTTCACAGGAGCAGTTATGGCGCCTTTTATAGAGTTCCGGCCAGGAGGGCCGGAAACCCTAATCCGGCTTGGCCCCACCGGACAGGCCTAACGGTTATGTCGACACCGGCTAGTGCGACCTAGCCGCCGTGCTATCCGGCGTAGCCCCTTCGTCGTCATTCCGGCAAGGACGGCAGGCGCCGTCCTGGAACATCATTGTCCCCCTGTCAGAGACAAGACATGTCTTCGCCCATGCCGAGTAGCCTTTTCCGGATTGCCGGGCTAGGCATGTCCGGTCTTGTCGTACCGCCACCGTACCGGCTGACACGCTCCCGTGTCAGACGGGAGGTGACAACGCTTCCGTGTCAGGGGGAATGGGACTTCCCCCCGTGCCAGACGGAAAAGCCTGCTCCAGACCGTTGACGGCCTACCGGCATCCCTCATGCCGGTCACCTCCTTGCTCGACCTTGTGAGTCCTCCCTGCACATATAAAGCAACCTGCTAGGACCGAGATAGAGACTCCGGCTAGCCAGTAGCCGGGTTGCCTATCCGGTACCTGCGGAGGTCTACTCGGAGCCATGAGGTCCGAGGTCCCTCCCGGATGCACCCGAGTTCCTCTTAGGATGCGTATCTCTAGGCCTAGCCTCCCGAAGATGTCTTAGCCAGCCATCAAAGACATCTTCGAGAAGCTAGTTCTTAGAGGAACCACCCGTCGATTCTTGTGCCGTTCTGAGGTCTCGGGGTGGCTATTTATAGCTCGCACGGACGACCCCTGCGATCTCCAAGAGACACCTGGCGTCTTACTCTCGCCCGAAAGGTCAAGTTGCCCCTTCAGCGCACCAGAAGCTGACCCTTGCACTCTTCAAAGGTCAAACACTGTTGTGGTACTGCAGAATTGTGCCAGGATCTGCCCTACCCGGGGGGCAGCCCCCCGACAACTATACTCTAAAAAATATCTTAATAAACGTTTGTACCGTATCAAGTTATAAGCAATTTTGTAGAAAATTCTAGAGCATATAATTTGATTTTGTCTGATAAGTTGCATTGTGTTCAATAACAAACGCACGACACACGCATTTTATGTGCTTGATACTAAAATATAAAGCCTTAATCAAACCACTAATGATCATTTTTTATATATTCCATAACTTCTGCATTTATACTATTTGATCTATTAGGCTCATCGATTTTTTTTTTTGCTATATTTAGTTCTCGAAACTTCTCATGTAACTTTCTCAAATAGAAAAGTGTGCATAATATTAAAACTAAAAAAAAAAGTAATCATAGTTTTACAATGATCTGTTTTTTTTAATATTTACAATGATATGTTGGGCTCCCGTAGAAGACAGATTAATGATCTAATTGAACTTGTCAATTCCAACCAAACTATATTTTTCATTGGAAGACCGACTAATTTTACCATACGTGGTACACAGTTTGTCTTCACCCATGGTTTCTTATGAAGACTTCCTTCTACTAAACAGATAAGTTGTTTAAACGAATTAGCACTCTTTATGATATAATAGATAAATATACGATGATTATGAGAATACCTATTATTTGGTGTCCTATACTCTCGAGTACCATGATGGTGTCATGTTTACCTGATGTTTGTGTTAGCCTCTCGCTATGACCTTGTCGATACCACCACTAGGTGGGAATGAGTGCTCCCATCACGATAGCCACGTGTGCCAATCATTTTGTCGCTGAAATGTTGGCTGTATAATAGAATATTTATGTGCACGTCAGTTGGTGCTAGCTACATCATCAGTTGGCTAGTCACCGTTGTCGTTGGCATTAAAATGCTCATCCTCTTCATGGTGTACCACCCGACGCTGCAGCAACGACACTCACTGATCTAAACAATTAACTCTCTCAGATCATGGGCTTTGCCCTAGCAGATTTTTTATCTTTATTTTATATTTTCTTAAATATATCAGTGTACATATGTATTAATTTGATTGAACCCTACCACTTTCGAGCCCAGGGCGGTCGCCCCTCTGCCGCGCGGGCCTGCCTGAAGCCGGCGCCGATGCTCAAGCTCCAAAAATGGTTTGTCGACGAGGCCAACCTCGATGCTTGTAAGTTTCTTTATTTACATCCAACAATATCCTAGAGCTGATAGAGAAGAGAAGGAAGAAACGCAAGACTCACGCAGCACTACTCGATCGTATACATTTTTCTACATGCAGCCTAGCTTGTCGTGAAACAACGTGTTGCCTGGAACCATATAAATACCCTGCTGGGTTGTCATTTTACTAGTGTGAGTTCTATCTCACGATCATTCATTTGACAGGTGTGGGTTTCCACGTAAATTCTGCCATGGATCATTCAAAGTGCACTATAGATGAGCTCTGGAGAACACCATACTCCTTTCATAAAGTTCTTGAGGTGACACTCAAGAATTGTGTGATACAAAGTGCATTAAAAAAATGCTACCTGTGTTTCGCGTCAGTTTAAATGTCGTGGAAAACTTTTGTTAATTAGTTGTAAACTTATTTCAATCCAACCTGATAAAGCACATGAGTCACGCAGTTGAACTTTATAGTATTACTTTTGCTGCTTGAGTTACTTAACCGTGTTTTTAACACTAGTACCTAAAATTGTTTAACCTCCAACCTTACATTAACTAGATAATACCCTGCGCGTTGCTGCGGACATTCGTGAAAAATCACACGTTATAACATCCATAGAAAAATAATAGCATGCAACTTTGAATTAATGAATATTGACCACCAGTGGCTATACAAGATGGAAAGAACTTCACAAAGTGAAGACGCTGGATTGATACACGTAATCTCATCAGAAGAAAGTTGAACCGTTAACGGTGACCGAAACATGCATGATGGATAAACCATGATTTGTGATCAGACTAACAATGTTAAAAAATACTAAGACTTTTCTCAATATTTTGGTATAAATTAAGGATACATACCGGACACGTAACTTTCTATATATTAATTTTAGCTTGTGGTGATGCTACAACCTGGATACTGATTCTCTGGCACTCCTTTTTGAAGGAGATCGGCCTGTAGACCTGTTTGGCTGGAACGTGCGTGCATGAAGCTTTAGTAAAGAAAATGGTAAACAATTCCTGCAAAGGTTCAGATAAATAATTTGATGTCTATTTCGAGCAGCAGGCTAAGAAAAAAAAGAATCATCAGCTATTTTAACAGAAGCACTAAAATTAGTACATTATTACTTAACTGTGGAACAACGGTAAAGGGAGAAGTCAATAATTGAAGAATACCTTCTTAGATTTGCACTTTGTATTATGGAAACACAAGTCTGAAACAAATACTACGTGTTTTTCTCTGAGAGTGATCGTACGTACCTTCAGATGCCAGTTTTAGGATCGGATACAGCGTACGCGAGACTTTCTCTCTAGCAGTCTAGCTTGGAAGGAAACGGATGGAACCGATGAGTTGGACGAGCACCAAACGAGAAGACATACTTTCTCTCCTCTCTCCTTTTTGCTCCCATCCTTTTTACCAGCTCACCACCCATCCATACTTTACGCCCTCCGTTCATCACCGGCCACTACTTATACGTAACTGTGTTATGTTGGCACGATTTCCATGACTTTATTCTCTTTGCCCCAAAGCCATCTCTCCACATTCCCTTCCCATTTTTTTCACGTTCATCTTCTCAAGGATCCTTTACTTAAGGCGTATTACTTCCCCTTGATCTTCCCCATCCAGTCATAATTTTAAAATTCCCGTCTAGCTACTTTTCGTTAGGTTACGAACAACTCAAATACTGCAGTTTTGCTTTAATCCATACGGGTGGGTGCATTGAGATCCATACTCTATTGTGTTACGATCAAATTATGATCGGAGCCCGTCTATTTTAAAATATCATGTCACGAAACCAAGCCCCACGAAGGGCGACACAATGTTGCAAACTTTCTTACCAGACATGCACGACACAAGATGTACCGGATAGAGATGATACATGTAACGACCACCGTTATGCTGCGTTGGTGGTGAGGGAGGACGATATGAAAGCGATGTAGTACCGATATAGCTCACGGTCGTGAGCACTGAGTTTGAGTGAGCTGTTGTCCTTCGAATGTGACCGATGTCGGTCGATACATGTATTGGATGTTCGGTTTGGGCAAGACCCATTTATGGTTGTTGTGTGTGGTGGTGGACACTATTCGGAAGCTATGAAATGATGTCGGTTGATGTGGGGTGAACGTGACTTTGAAATTGCAGAAACATCCTATATATCGAAAACACGGAGTTAATATGAAAAACTTGAGCAAAGATGAACCGAAGGTGACTGATAGCAAAGTTTCTTCTCTCCAACCCCAAAAAAAAGCTGATAGCACTACCAGCAGTCGTCTGCTAAAAGAGTAGAAAATTGAAGTGAACAATTTAAAAAAGCAGCGAGGCGGCTGGAGCCAAAAAATAAATAAAAAAATGGATCGGCTTTCCCGTCTCTCTTCGCTTTCCTTGCCTTCACTCCGACCTCTGCAGTCTGCACTCTCTGCTCTGCTCCGCTTCGCCAACCTCCACCATCGCCGCCGCCGGCCATCAGCCCCCAATCAATCAAATCGATCTAGGGTTTGTCTCCGCACCCATCTTCTCCTCGGGGGGGGGGGGGTGACTCTGGGTCCGCCATTGGTATGGTGGAGGAGTCAGATCACTTCAATCGGAAGAGGTTCCCGCCCCCGCCTGAGTAACACCAGCTGAAAACTAGAGCTTTTTCCGGCCGGACCGGATGGCGTCGTCCTACGGGAGGCGCACGGTCCCCGGCGGCGGGGAGCCGTCCTCCTCGTCGGGGGCCTCCGGCGGCGGCGGCAGGAGGATGCTGCGCACCCAGACCGCGGGCAACCTCGGCGAGTCCATCTTCGACAGCGAGGTCGTCCCCTCCTCGCTCGTCGACATCGCCCCCATCCTCCGCGTCGCCAACGAGGTCGAGCAGAGCAACCCGCGCGTCGCATACCTCTGTACGTTCCCTTCTTCCACCGAATCAATCACTCTTGTGTTACCAAGGCAGATTCCCCTGTTACTGCTAGCAGTGCTAGTGTATTCTATTCCACTCTACTCTGCCTGACGGCAGAGTGAGTACTACGAGTATCTTACTGCCACTAATCATATATACACCTGAGTCTGAGTGAGTACTAGGAGAGTAGGAGTAGTTATTTATTAGACTGGAGTGAGTATAATTGCCTTCCCTATCTTACTGCCACTAATAGCTAATTAATTTGGAGTCAGTACAATTCCCTAGAGACTACTACCTCTCTTGCTGCCACTAACAGTCAA
The DNA here is from genome assembly GCA_026929855.1 of Poa annua. Lineage (NCBI taxonomy): Eukaryota > Viridiplantae > Streptophyta > Magnoliopsida > Poales > Poaceae > Poa > Poa annua. The sequence goes on along the minus strand of CM049428.1, from coordinate 292,035 downwards.
CTAAACTGCACTACGGAGTACTCCCTAGTAATTCTTGTGTTGCCTCACCCATAGAATGGATGTCCAGGTCGCTTCTACGCATTCGAGAAGGCGCACCGCCTCGACCCGACCTCCAGCGGAAGGGGTGTCCGTCAGTTCAAGACCGCGCTCCTGCAGAGGCTCGAGAGGGTATGTATGTGTTCTGCCTGCCAATGCACACGCGTTGCTTACAACCTTAGCTAGCATTTCCTATTTTCTTTAACTTCAAATTATTTCATAGTGCTCTGTATTGAGGTTAATTTTTAGATAAAGAGTAAATATTAATATTGCAAAGATAGAAATTACACCTCGCAAAAAAGGTTAATCAATTGTAGAGCATCCAAGTGCATGCCATATTAAAAATGGAGACTGTGCTTACCATATGTTTGCCCGTCCCGTTTCATTAGGAAAACGATCCCACACTCAAGGGGAGGGTGAAACAGAGTGATGCGCGGGAAATGCAGAGCTTCTACCAGCATTACTACAAGAAGTACATCCAAGCTCTTCAAAATGCTGCCGATAAAGCTGACCGGTGAGCACAGCCTTTTTCTTTCCATGTGTCCATATATGCTGCCGACTCGACTCGTTGCCTCACCTGCTTAATTCACTTCTCTAAATTGCTCAGTGCGCAGCTCACTAAGGCGTACCAAACTGCAGCCGTCTTGTTTGAGGTCCTAAAGGCCGTCAACGTTTCACAGAAAATCAAACTTGATGAATCGGTAAGCTCAAGAAAAAAACCTTGTTTTTGTGTGGATTTTGGCTTCTTTGGGCATCACAACATTGCTTTCTTCTGGCACACTTCAGTTGTTATGTTTAAGCATTTAACAGAAAAAACAACGCTGCCATTGTTATTATGTAAAATTGTTTGTATTCACTGCCCCGTTGTAATTTCTGCAGATTGATAAAATCAATAAACAAGTCGAGGAAAAGAAAAAGCTGTATCTCCCTTTCAATATCCTCCCGCTCGATCCTGACAGCGCGCATCTGCCTGTTATGCAATTTCCTGAGGTTCTCATCTGGATCATATCATACTCTGGTGAGATGTCCCCACTTATGATCACAATACCACTTATGCCACGTGTCATTATTATATGTAGATACAAGCCGCTTTTCACGCTCTTCGTAATACAAGGGGTCTGCCATGGCCTAAGGACCATGAAAAGAAGACTAATGCAGATCTTCTTGATTGGCTTCAAGCTATATTTGGCTTTCAGGTTATCTCATCACCTGAGCTATCTACCTTCCACTTTCATATCAGACTTATTCATGTTGTTGATCTATTTGTGAGCTCTGGCCTCAACAAAGCTCTGCCACACTGCTGATACATGTTCTCTAACTTTGACAATCACTTCTGCAGAAAGATAATGTATGAAATCAAAGAGAACATCTCATACTCTTGCTTGCCAACGTGCATATAAGGAGGATTACCAAGCCTGATCAACAACCAAAGGTATCGCCTTTCCCAACATACACATGCTGAGGTGTGTGTACATGGATCCTTTTGTAATGAACTAATGATGTTGTTTACTCATTTCCATTTTGGTAACATTTTCAGTTAGATGATCATGCGCTGGATGAAGTTATGAAGAAGCTCTTAATATGGTGCTCTGTCGAGCAAAGGGTAGGCCATCCGCGGAACGTGCCAGCCATTGAGTTCAGTGTAGGCGGGGACGCCGCCCATAGAGCTGAGCATGGCGTGCAACCCGGCAGAACATGAGTTAATAGACTTAGCGTGTGTTTGGTTCCGGACGTTAACATGTATGGCACGGGATGACTCGGTTTTTGTATGCGTTTGGTTATAACTGGTTAGGGATGGTTTCGTCCACCACGTCGAATATGTTGCGGAGATGCTGAATCAAATGACCCGGCGAAATCGGTCGAACCGAATGGTCCACGTTTTCTAACCTCTATGGTCCAGCGCTAAACGCACGCAATGTCCGTAGGATTGCCGCTGGTACTCGACGCCTTTGGCTCCGCCCATGTCGCTGCCCGGCAAAATCTCGGCGCCGCCATACGCGACTGGTCGCCGCCGAGGCCCGCCGCCGAGGGACGCTGTTGTCTGAGCTCGCCGGGGTCCACGCGTACGCTGGTCGTGGCCAAGACTGGTGACGCCGGAGCTGCCGACCGCCGAGAGGGCCACTACTGCGTGAGATCGCCGAGGGCCGCGGCACGCCGCTGGTCGCTAGCGAGATTGAGGACGCCGGAGCTGCCCGCCGCCGAGGGCCACCGCTGCGGCGCTGCCTGAGCTCGCCGAGGGTCGCCGGGCGCCGCTGGTCGAGGCCGAGATTGAGGACATCGGAGGCCAGAGCCACCCGCCAACGAGAGCCACCGTTGCCAAGTGCTGCTGCAGCGAGTCCGGCAATGGATGTGCGGGTCAGCGGGTGTCACACGTTGGAGACCCTGCTAATTGCCGCTAATGACGCTAAATTAATGTATATCGCCTATTGTATAAACTAATTGCAGCTGGTCCAAAACACATCGTATCCTTCAACCAAACAAAAGCTTCAAACTGGACCATCCATGGACCCATCCTCTAAATCGGGGGACCGACCGAATCAGACGACTAGACAGTGATCGAGCCCGAAATAAGAAGCTAGAAGCAAGCCTTACTGCCGTAGTAGTCATGTGTGTTGGTGTGTTGCATGCTGATTAGGTCATATATTACTACATCTGTGTTGCTTTTCTTTGTTAACTACATCTGTGTTTGTGCTATGATCTTACTACATATGTACTAGTCTGTGTGTGTACCCTTCGAGAAGCCCTGCGTGTCGCTCGGTGGGACGAGCGGAGTCGTCGCCCCGCCCAAAGGTGGAGCTTACTTGAGGTTTGCCCCCCCCCCACAAGATTGACACATGCATGCAGTTTTTTATCTGAGGGAGAGCTTAAAATATGACGCTTCCCCAAACTCTCATATATCGTGTTTTGCAAGATTTGGCAAACTCCGCCACTGGCCCCGCCTGCGAGCCTGGAATCAGACTAGAGCCCACAGGTCGTGTTGGCAAGAGCTTGTCTGTGTCTCTCATGGTTTGTGTGTTGGCAAGAGCTTGTCTGTGTCTCTCATGGTTTGTGTGCAAGAACTGAACTTGAACAAATTGCACTAAATTCCTCTCTGGTTGTACTTAATCTTACTATAGCAATTTCATTACAATATGCTTGCCTGTGGTTTGGTTAGCATCTGCCACTAGCAAGCTTAGGTGTGTGTGCTTTAGTTTGCACTGCTTGCTTTAAGTGAGTGCTTCTAAGAGCTAAGAGGAGTAGTTCTTGCTCCATGCAGTTGCCATCATAGGTTGCGTCATGTAGTATTGGACTGAATGTTTACAGTGATTGATTTCTTTCTTGAATAAAAATGGTTCTGCACTCAACTGGTAGGTTTTTTGACTGAATGCTTTTTTTCAGGTCCGAGGCGCCCGCGGTGCCGCTGGGAGCGACGTATAGGACGGCGAGGCGCTAGGCAAGGAGGAGAGGTTCTTGACGATGCATTGCTGCTGCTGTCCCATGCGAGGTGCTCTGATGGTACCAGGATGGTCACGCGCTAGGAGGAGGACAGATGCTGCTGGTAGCTGGCCAGGTTCTCTCTGCTGATACTTGAGAATTGATCTGGTCTTGGACATGGAGCTTTGGCGCAGAGGAGCTGATGCGAGTAACCAGGTCGGAGAGGACCTGGAGATTTTGGCTGAGCGGAGCAGCAGCGAAGTGGACTTGGGGCTGTTGCAGGTGGAGCCTAGGAGCAAACTGCAGACTGGATCGCCTCGAAGTGAGCTGCTGCTGGGGAGGAGGGGGCAACAAGATCTGGCGAAGCGAGGAGGAAGACGCTCACGAAATGTTTTCCACTGCGTGGTGACATAAACTGTAATTCAAGTGCTCACCTACGGGCAAAAATGTCATTTGTGCGATTTTGGCTGTTTGCCTCGATCGTCCTTATATGCCACCCGTGCATCGTCACCCGCCGCCACTCACCCTCTCCTCGCTGCACTGCACGCTCCACTGCACCCTCTCTTCGGCTAGCTCTACTTCACGCATGAAGACGACGCTCACTCTCGTGCTCGTCGCTGTCGACGCTGGGATGACTGCCGCCACCGTCATCCTCAGCTGTGTCGTCCAAGCATGACGGTGGCGCCACCGCCACCGCCGTGAATGTCAGCAAGTGCTGCGCAGTGGAGCTCGGCGGAACGAGCGGAACCATCGCCCCACCAGCGAGCCCGGCCGAATCAGACGACTAGACGGTGATCGAGCCTGGAATAATAAGCTAGAAGCAAGCCTTACTGCCGTAGTAGTCATGTGTGTTGGTGTGTTTCTTGCTGATTAGGTCATATATTACTACATCTGTGTTGCTTGCTTTGTTAACTACATCTGTGTTTGTGCTTTGATCTTACTACATCTGTATTAGTCTGTGTGTACCCTTCGGGAAGCCCTGCGTGACGCTCGGTGGGACGAGCGGAGTCGTCGCCCCGCCTAGAGGCGGAGCTTAGTTGAGGTTAGGGGGGGGCCACTGCCCCCCCCCCCCCCCCCAAGTTTGACACATGGATGCAGATTTTTTTGTGTTTTGCAAACTTTGGCAAGCTCTGTCACTGGCCCCGCCTACGAGCCCGGAATCAGACTAGAGCCCGGGCCACTGCGTACGTGGACGGACCGTCGGAGAGAAGCCGTCGTCGGTTTGTCTTCCTTCCTGCTCATTGCTAACCTCATTTTGTAATTAGTGCCATGTAGGCTAATTAATTAGTTCCATGTGGCGGTCAAATCAGTCAATCGTATGCCAGCGAAGCAAAATACAAAATACGTATACCAGATTGTACCAGTGACCATAGTGAGCCACTTAAACAAGTTCGATGACCGTATTTTGGGTATTTCGAAATCCGGTGACAAAAGTGAGATACCAAGTTCCAAGTTCGATGATTGTAGATGAATTTTACTCCTCGCGAAACGCTTTCTACTGCGCGGTGGCAAAAAGGTTATTTGTGCTGCTGTTTGCCTCCTTATAAGCCACCCGTGCATCATCACTCACCCTCTCCTCGCTACACTGCACGCTCCATTGCCGTCGCCACTCACCCTCTCCTCGCTGCACTGCACGCTCCACTGCACCCTCTCCTCGGCTAGCTACACTGCCTGCATGAAGACGGAGCTCACTCTCGTGCTCGTCGCTGTCGGCGCTGGGGTGACGGCCGCCGTCGTCATCCTCGGTTGTGCCGTCCGGGCATGGCGGGGGCGCCGCCGCCACGCCGCCTTCACCGCCGCCACTGCGGTCGCGCCCTCGCCCCCGCCACCGCCACCGCCGAGCCCCGTCATAAACGTCGACAAGCGCTGCGCCGTGGAGGCGAGCCCGGCCGAATCAGACGACTAGACAGTGATTGAGCCCGGAATAAGAAGCTAGAAGCTAGCCTTACTGCTGTAGTAGTCATGTGTGTTGGTGTGTTGCTTGCTGAGTAGGTCTTATATTACTACATCTGTGTTGCTTGCTTTCTTAACTACATCTGTGTTTGTGCTTTGATCTTACTACATATGTACTAGTCTGTGTATGTACACTTCGGGAAGCCCTGCGTGGCGCTCGTTGGGACGAGTGGAGTCGTCGCCCCGCCAAGAGGCGGAGCTTAGTTGAGGTTGGGGGGGGGGGGCACTGCCCCCCACCCCCAAGATGGACACATGGATGCAGATTTTTTTGTGTTTTGCAAGTTTTGGCAAGCTCTGCCACTGGCCCCGCCTACGAGCCCGGAATCAGACTAGAGCCCGAGCCACTGCGTACGTGGACGGACCGACGGAGAGAAGCAAGCCTGAGAACAAGATCTCTACTAGTCTATTATGCAAGTGTGTTGGTGTGTGCGGTGCTTGCTTTGATTAGGTCTTACTACGATCTGTGTTTGTTCGGCAGTATCTGTAGTGTTTGTTGGTCTTTTTAAAGTGTAAATGTAGTGTTTCTTCTTCAATGCACTAGCAAGATACTCGTCTTCTTGCACACTAATCTGGTACTACCCCCTACTGTGATGTCGATCTCAAGCTTATTTTTTTTTGAAACACAGTACAACGCAAGCAATTATATACACGCGCATTGGAAAGAAAAGGAAATGTTATCTGTGTTTCACGCCAGTTCTAATGACGTGGAAAATTCTTGTAAAATTGTAAAAACTTAATACAGTCTATCCTGATAAATCACATGAGTCAGGCCGTTGAACTTAATATTACTTTGTCTACTTGAGTTACTCAACATTGTTTTTTGAACACAGTTACTCAAAATTGTTTAACCTCCAATTTTACATTAACTAGATAATAACCTACGCATTGATGTGGACATTCGTGACAAATCACACCTTATAATATTGACCACCGGTGGCTATACATGATGAAAAGAACTTCACAAAGTGAAGAAGCTAGATTGATACACATTATCTCATCAGAAGAAAGTTGAACCGTTAACGGTGACCGAAACATGCATGATGGATAAACCATAATTTGTGATCAGACTAACAATGTTAAAAAATACTAAGACTTTTCTCAATATTTTCTCAATATACAATTAAGGATACATACCGGACACGTAACTTTCTATATAGTATTAATTTTAGCTTGTGGTGATGCTACAACCTGGATACTGATTCTCTGGCACTCCTTTTTGAAGGAGATCGGCCTATATGGCCCTGTTTGGCTGGAACGTGCATGAAGCTTTAGTAAAGAAAACGGTAAACAATTCCTACAAAGGTTCAGATAAAAAAATAGCTAATGGTTGATGCCTTCTTTTTTATCTTAGCCTGCTGCTCGAAATAGACATCAAATTATTTATCTGAACAATCTTGGTCCCATTTACGTGCAGGCATCGAAATATGCAAACCGAATAGCGGATTATAATAGCGTTGATTTTGAGCATTGATCAACAATAGGAAAAGTCAAAGGAATAACCAATCTTACGTGAAATGAATCGTCGATCCCAATTTGGAACAAAATACAGAAATATTATTTTCTTGTAAAGTCCAGAGAGCTCAGTTCAGATGATCACTCCTGAAGCAATACATGCTACCAGAATAAGAACTGTTGGGTCAAATGTACCTTGCCACCTCTGTTAGGACTACCTGCAATTTATTTTACAGAATGTATTCAAAATTCGCACATCCCATCCAAGTATAGAGAGAAAAGAGTATGCCATGGAGGACGCTGGTAAAAAATTTCCACAGAATCAAACATTAATTGCAGCAAATATTTCTAAAAGGTTGTTATGTTGATCAAATCTGGAAGGCGCCCAGTAGAAATCTGAACGTGAGGGATATCGTCATACGTGATAGACAAATATCTATTGAATCAATGATTGGTTCATGGAAATATAAGGAAATACCTTATCTCGGGTAAAGTTCAGTATCATGATTCATGAGTAATCAGATTGACATATTAATAGGGCATGTACAATGGGGTGACATCAGGCTTCTCTTAGTGTTGACATGTAGGATAATTGTCTAGGTGGCGATGAGAGAATGAAGAAAGTGAAGGTTGCCTTCTCTTACTTAAGGGATGATCTCTTATGAAATAAGAGAAGGCTAATTTCACCATTGTATCACTTGTCTACCTTAAAACTTTAATTTCCTACCAAAATATAATTAATTCTCATTAATTGTTAGGGATGACAATAAGAAATGATGCATTGTATAACCTATAATGTTATCTTCCCTAAATGACGTGGATGGCTAAGGGAAAGCGTCACTTCTCTACCATTGTACATGCCCATAGCCAACAGGTTCAAGGGAGAACTCTGTTTAACAATAGTGATCATTCAGGACGTCCAGGTTGTTGACCCTGATCAACGATTGGACAAGCACTTCTAATCATAATTATTCGTTATCCAAACTTATAGCAGTCACACGCTTAAGTTAGATCTAGTTAGTTGTGTATTATGATTAGTCTGGAACATATAGTGTATCACTGGAATAGTGTTTCCGCGTGATAGATAGATATATATATATATATCATATATCAGAGATATAATATTTGAATACATTGGGTGTCTCAGGATAATAAGAATGGTTTCTATTATTATCAAAATTATTTTGAGGATTTATATAAGAGGAAAATATTTGCGGGCACTAGGTGTCCCGGATCATGTAAATATGATTTGTATGATTTCCAACGAGCTAGTAGTATATGCATGTAAGACACTAGGACTTTGACGAGGATATAAAACCTTTTATACTAAGATTAAAGAAAATATGAAAACAAAACCTTCAATCTGTAGCTAGCTTGGAAGGAAACGGATCGAACCGATGAGTTGGAAAAGCACCAAAAGAGAAAACATACTTTCTCTCCTCTCCTCCTTTAATCCTTTTCCTACCATCCTTTCGACCAGCTCACCACCCATGCACGCACCGATGCTTTACGCAGGTCCGTTCATCACCGGCCACTACTTATACTTAACTGTGTTATGTTGGCACGATTTCCACGACTTTATTCTCTTTGCCCAAAAGCCATCTCTCCACATCCCCTTCTCATTTTTTTCACGTTCATCTTCTCAAGAATCCTTTACTTAAGGCGTATTACTTCCCCTACTTGATCTTCCCCATCCAGTCATAATTTTAAAATTCCCGTCTAGCTACTTTTCGTTAGGTTACGAACAACTCAAATACTGCAGTTTTGCTTTAATCCATACGTGTCGGGGGGCTGCCCCCCGGGTAGGGGCAGATCCCGGTATAGCGTGGTAAATATCAACAGTGCTTGACCTTTGGCGACAGCAAAGAACACCTCCTGCTGTGCTGAAAGGGCAGCTTGACCCTTGAACACTGGTAAAGGACAGAGTGCCTTCTGGCAGGCGCAAGGGTCAGGCCTTACTGCTATAAATAGACACCCCCGGCCCTCACAATCGCAGCACAAGCATGAGCGGGTGGTTCCTCTAAGAACTAGTTTCTCGAAGATGTCTTTGCTGATAAGCTAAGACATCTTCGGGAGACTAGGCCTAGAGTTGCTCATCCTGAGATGAGGTCGGGCATATCCGGAAAGGATCCCGGGCCTGGAATACCGAGAAGGTTCCCGGGTGATGGCGTACTCGGTAAAGCCGAGTAGGTAGTCCGGGTACGTGCTAATCAAGGTGTATGTGTTGGTCTTGGTCTTATGCAGAAGAGGTTCTCGATAGCAACCGAGGAGGTATCCGGCGAGAGAGATCCCGGTAGGCCGTCAACGGTCTAGAGCAGGCTTTCCCGTCTATCGCGGGGGGAAGTACCATTCCGCCTGACACGGAAGCATGGTCACCTCCCGCCTGACACAGAAGCATGGTCACCTCCCGCCTGACACGGGAGCGCGTCAGCCGGTACGACAACGGTACGACAAGACCTGACATGCCTAGCCCGGCAATCCGGAAAAGGCTATCCGGGATGGGCAAAGACATGTCCTGTCTCTGACAAGGGGACAATGATGATGCAGGATGGCGCCTGCCGTCCTTAACGAGAGGATGACGCAGGGGCTACACCGGATAGCCCGGCGACTAGGTCGCACTAGCCGGTGACGACATCCCGGCTAGGTCTGTCCGGTGGGGCCAAGCCAAATTAGGGTTTCCGGCCCTCCTGGCCGGAACTCTATAAAAGGCGCCATAACTGCTCCTGAGGGGGAGAGACCAACTTCAGGGCCAAGACGATAGTCGCATTTACTCTTAGAGCATTCACTCCTCCTCACCTTGAGTTCATCTAGTTCTTTGTACTTCCTCCTTTGACAGATCTTGTAGCAAGTTGTAGTCCTTATACCACCAATATATAGAGAAGAAAGGCAGGAGTAGGGGTGTTACCTCCTCACGAGGGCCCTGAACCTGGGTATATCGTGTGTGTGCTTGGTGCCTTCGTGCATTTGTTTGTATTTGTTAGATCTTCTCCGTTGCACTTTGTTCTTGCTTCGTGTTCTTGGGAGATCTCGGTTACACCGAGATCCTCCCCGTGTGAGTTCTTCAACTCGCTATCCCTCCCTGGATCCACCAACGTCCTTCGGCCCCACAAATTAGCCATCCTATGGCATCTGCCGTGACACCAACACGACAGTTGGCGCCCACCGTGGGGCAGACAGTGGTGTTGGCTGGTGGACACATCCGGACGGGCTCCCCGGTTCGTTTCAACGTTCGGGTTCTCTCTGGCCTGGTCGTAAGGCTAGGGGAGATGGACTTCGTCGCCGACAACGCCGGTTGTTTCCGGAACAAACCGTTCCCGGTGAACGGCTGTCTTATTGACTTCGGTGGTTTCACCACCTACGTGGCCACCGAGGTCGTCTGTCGCTATCCGGACGTGGTCCTGGAGGCAGAGGACCCTCCCATGCTCTGCGCAGCTCGGGGTCTGCGTACCGATCGCTCCCCGAGTTCCGTCGCAGTGATGATGGTCGGAACCGCCGAGGAGGAGTACCAGGACGCTGATGGCGATACCGACGGCGTCCCTCGCTTGGCCAAACCCCCGCAGGAAAGACCTGCGGCCCGAGATGGTGATCCGCAGCCGTCCCAGCAGCGACGCCGTCCGGATCCCCTCTCGGGTTTGGTAGCTAAGTTAGCTGTACCCGTGGTTACCGGAGCTGATACCCAGGCCACTTCGGCTGAGTTGGATGAGCAGCGGAAGTTGCTTCTCGCTGAGGCAAAAGAGATCGCCGAACTCCGTCGCGAGCTCAGCGTTAGCCTCCGGGAATACAATGCTGCTCACGGATTCACCAAGATAGACTTCCGGGAGAAGCGCATTGCAGATCTGCGCAAGAAGGGAAGAATGGTGAATGAGGAGTTGGCTGGTGGAGCCACCACTAGCAACACCGGAAGCCGGATTTCTGCGGGGAAGCCGGTGTACAGCTCGCCGGCAAAGACTCTTAGGGCCGCCGAAGCCGCCATGGCCGAGTTGGTGGGGCTATCCGGGGAAGCCCTGCGCAAGCAACAGGAGAGGGTCAACGAGCTGGTGGTTGAGGCCAACCGGCAGAACCAGGCCTTCAAGAAGAAGAACCCCGGAGCAGGGTCACAGGTGCATTCAGCCAGACCCAATAGCCGGATGTCGGATGGGGAAGCCTCTTCCCCACATCCAAGCAGAAGCAAGAGCAAGAGCAAGAGCCGGAGCCGGAGTAGAGGTTCCGGGAGGAACAAGCAGCTGCAAACCTATGACCCGGCATTCGCCGGTATCCAGCAGGCAGGGCAAGCCGGACAGAACAACCCGGGACCGGCGGGAAGTACCCGTGGGGATGGTAACCTGGGTCTGGGAAACAATAACCCGGTTGGCCGTGGAAATCCACCCCGGAATCCTCCCCATGTACAGGGAAACCCGCAGAGGGAAATCATCTCGGTCCCCCGTCAAGCCGGGATCCCTATGCAGGATAGGCTCAATGATGGTAACTCGAGGCAGCAACTCGAGTATCAGCCAGACGAGAACCCCTTGGGATCTCGGATAGGAACAAGACAGCTGAACCCGGCAGATGCAAGGTTCCGGCTGGACCGGATTCACCAGTCCGAGATGGTGGAAGAGCAAGGACCTCTGGGACCTGCTTGCTTTGGACCTCGGATCATGCGGGAACCTCCCGTTCGGAACTTTCAGCTCAACAGGGGTGCCAAGACCTATGACGGCAGCAAGAAGCCGGAAGACTGGCTGACCGACTATGTAACTGCAGTAAGCATAGCCGGTGGAAACAGACGCTGGGCGATACGTTATATACCGCAGATGCTGGAAGGACCAGCCCGGATCTGATCGAACAACCTAAGGGCTGGCAGCATAGACTGTTGGTTAGATTTTGAGGAAGCGTTCATCAGCAACTTCACCAGCACGTACAAGAGGCCCAACAGACCTCAGCAGCTCGCCATCTGTAGGCAGAGGAGCAATGAGACAGACCGGGAGTACCTTACCCGGTGGAGCAATATTCGCAACTCTTGCGAAGGAGTGGTGGAGGCACAAGCCATTTCCTGGTTTGCGCAGGGATGCCGGCATGGCTCCATGCTGTGGCAGAAGCTGCAAAGAAAGATGCCAACGACTTTGGCAGAAACCATGCGCATCGCCGATACCTATACGCTTGGAGATCCCATGCAACCCCTGGTGGATGTCGGAGACTCCAACAGGAGGAATGCGGGACCTCAGCGTTCAGGACCGAGCAGGAGCCATGATCGCCAGGAGTTCGGCCAGAAGAGGAATCAGCCCGAGTACCACCATGCAGCGCAGCATGTCGCAGCAGTAACCCGGGAGCAGGAAGCAGGCCCCCGGGAGCAGGAGGATGCCGGCAACAGCCAGCGTCAAAAGACAAGTGGCCCGGCTTGGGTTCAGAGTCAGGAGGTGCAGAAGACCTGGGTGGAGCAGAAGAAGCCCCTGACGTATGAGGAGATGCTGAATAAGCCATGCTGCTACCACACTCTGGAGGCCAACAAGCCCGCAAACCACTCTACCCGGCAATGCAGCTGGTATCAGCGCAAGCTGCAGGAGGGCAGCTCAGGAGGTGTTCGGCCGAATGCTCCGGCATCTCGGCCCAATATTCCGAGACCTCCTCCTCCGACATCAGGTGCCAACAATGTCCGACTTCCCCCTCCTCCGAGAGGGCCACCACCTCGCCCAGTAAATGTGGTGCATACCCGGAACGACAACGGCAACCAAGTCGGACAGCAGCAGGGTAACTACCGGGAGGCGCATCAGAGCTATGTGGTCTTCGTGACCGAGCCTACGGACCGAAAGAGTGTCCGGCAGCGTGCCCTAGAGGTAAATGCTGTGATCCCGGCGGTGCCCAAATTCTTGCATTGGTCCGAGATGGAGATCACCTGGAGCCGGAAGGATCACCCCCGGGTTATGCCCAAGCCGGGAGCATATGCTTTGGTGGTGGACCCAACTTTTGTCGGACCCAACCTCAACGTCCGCTTTAGCCGGGTTCTGATTGACAATGGCAGTGCCATTAACATCATGTACAAAGACACTATGCTGAAGCTGGGAGTGTCCATGAACACCCTGCTGCCCACTGAGACAACCTTCCACGGCATTGTGCCCGGGGTCTCTTGCTCGCCCATGGGAAAGATCTGGATTGAGGTGCTATTCGGAACTCGGGAAAACTGTCGAACCGAGAGTCTGGAGTTTGAGGTCGTGGACCTCGAGAGCCCATATCATGCACTGATCGGCAGACCGGCCCTCGCCAAGTTCATGATCTCAACGCACATGGGCTACCTCAAGATGAAGATGCCGGGACCCAATGGCATAATCACCATCTCGGGAGACCACAAGCGATCCATGGAGTGTGCCTCGGCGGGGTCATGCTTAGCTGAGTCCCTGGTAATCGCGGAAGAGAAGAAGAGGATTCAGCAGGTGGTGGCTATGGCCAAGACCTCCCAACTCGGGATGCCCGGGATGGTGAACCCGGAGCAGGGTGCGTCATTTCAACCTCCCAAGGAGACCAAGAAGGTGTCCGTGGACCCCAGCAACCCGGAGCGTCAAGTTATCATTGGCAGCAACCTGGACAGCAAATAGGAAGGCGAGCTCGTCGACTTCCTCCGTGAGAATCGGGATGCCTTTGCGTGGTCAAGTGACGATCTGCAAGGCGTCCCGAGGGAGTTGGCTGAGCACTCTCTGTTTGTTCGACCGGATGCGAAGCCGGTGAAGCAACCAACCAGGCGCCTCTCGGATGAGAGAAGAGCTGCTGTCATGGAGCACCTAGCTATACTGCTGGCCGCCGGATTCATCATGGAGGTGCTGCACCTGGATTGGATTTCGAATCCGGTCCTGGTAGAGAAGAAGAAAGATGATCCCCTCCTTCTTAAGGTGTGGCGCATGTGCATCGACTTCACCAACCTCAACAAGGCATGCCCAAAAGACCCCTTTCCGCTGCCCCGAATAGATCAAGTGATAGACTCCACTGCCGGGAGTGAACTTTTAACTTTTCTAGATGCTTATTCTGGTTTCCACCAGATACCTTTGAATCCGGATGATCAATTAAAAACCGCTTTTATTACCCCGTATGGGGCTTATTGCTATCGTGTTATGACTTTCGGATTGAGGAATGCTGGTGCTACATACCAGAGGTGCATGCAGAAATGCTTGCATGACCAGATAGGCCGGAATGCCGAGGTCTATGTCGATGACATAGTCATAAAAACAAAGGAAAAAGCCTCACTAATAGATGATCTGAGGGAAACATTCAAGAACCTGAGAAGATTCCGGATGAGGTTGAATCCGGATAAGTGCACATTTGGTGTTCCGGCAGGGAAGCTACTCGGTTTCCTCATCTCAAGCCGGGGAATAGAGGTCAACCCGGGTAAGATTCGTGCTATTGAGAGCATGAAGTTGCCGGTGCGTCTCAAGGATGTGCAGAAGTTTACCGGGTGTCTGGCATCCCTAAGTCGATTTGTGAGCCGACTCGGGGAGAAGGCCTTGCCTCTGTACCAGCTGATAAAGAAGAGCAAGACATTTGTTTGGACCCCGCAGGCGAATGCGGCATTCAATGATCTGAAGAGAATGCTCTCAACAGCACCAGTGTTGGCATCCCCATTACCCAAGGAACCTATGCTGTTATATATCGCCGCAACCAACCGGGTAGTCAGTGTGGCAATGGTGGTAGAAAGGGAAGAAGGGGGCAAACTGATATAGAGGCCGGTATACTACCTCAGTGAGGTGATCTCGGAATCCAAGCAGAACTACCCGCACTACCAGAAGATGGCGTATGGGGTGTACATGGCAGTAACCAAGCTTAAGCACTACTTTCAGGAACACCCGATCACAGTGGTATGCGAAGCTCCTCTCGCCGAGATCATCGGTTGCAAGGATGCTAGCGGCCGAGTAGCTAAGTGGGCCATCCAGTTGTCGCCATACGCTCCGGCGTATGAGAGACGAGATGCCATCAAGTCGCAGGCGCTGCCGGATTTTTTGGTAGACTGGGCCGAGATGCAGTATGAACCTCCAATGCCGGATTATAATTTCTGGAGGATGCATTTCGATGGCTCAAAAGCTAAGATCGGATTGGGTGCCGGAGTGGTTCTCACCTCCCCAAAGCAAGATGTACTGAAGTATGTGCTGCAGATCCATTTTCGGGCATCCAATAATGTCGCGGAGTATGAGGCTTTGGTTCACGGATTGAACGTCGCCAAGGAAATCGGTATCCGCCGAATAGAGTGTTTCGGAGACTCCGACCTCGTGGTACAGCAAGTGTCGGGAAATTGGGATGCCCTTGATGCAAACATGGCCTTGTACAGATTTCATGTGCAGAAAATTTCCGGATTTTTTGAGGGATGCGAGTTCAAGCACATACCAAGAGGAGAAAACGAAGCAGCAGATGTCTTGTCCAAACTAGGGTCATCCCGGGATGCCATCCCACCCGGGATCGCCCTGGAACATTTGAGGAAGCCATCTATACAGCCGTCACCCGAGTCAGATTCTATCTTCATCCCCAAAGAGCCCGGTTCAGAGGCAGTACCCATGGAAGTAGATGTCGGGAGCATAACATCAAACCCGGGGACTGCCTCCCAGTGCTCAGAGAGGCAAAGACAAATGATGATAGAGGTGATGTCGGCAGAGCCAATGGACACAGACGCTCCCGCGTTCCCGGTGCGACCTGTCCCGGAATGGGCACAGCCCATTATGGTGTACATCTTGGAAGGAACCCTCCCGGAAAATGAAGTAGAAGCCCGGCAGATACTACGAAGATCAAAAGCATACACTGTCATCAACCAAGAGCTGTACAAGAGAAGTGTCACTGAAGTACTCCAAAGATGTGTGGAACCGGCAGAAGGGCAAGAAATGCTCCTGGAAATACACCAGGGAGAGTGTGGACATCATGCATCATCCCGGGCCCTGGTGGCAAAGGTGTTCCGGCATGGGTTCTACTGGCCCACTGCATTACAGCAGGCAGAAGACATCGTCCGGAAGTGTGGAGGATGCCAGAGATTTGCTCACCGGATACACATGCCGGCATCAGCACTAAAAACAATCCCCATCACTTGGCCATTTGCAGTATGGTGTTTGGATATGGTTGGACAATTCAAACCGGCAAGGGGTAACATGACACATATACTGGTGATGGTGGACAAGTTCACTAAGTGGATAGAGGTCAAGCCAATCCGGAAGTGCGATGGACACACCGCTGTGCAATTCCTGAAAGACATCATCTTGAGATACGGATACCCACACAGCATTATCACGGATAATGGAACTAACTTCGCTGTGGGGGAATTCGCTCGATTTTGTGCTGAGAAGGGAATCCGGCTGGATGTAGCATCAGTCGCACATCCGGAAGCAAATGGGCAAGTCGAAAGGGCAAACGCCTTAGTCTTGGCTGGTATCAAAGCTCGCTTGATCGAGCCATTGTTGAGAACTCCGGGATGCTGGATAGAGGAGTTGCCGGCGGTGCTATGGGGTCTCCGGACCACTCCGAATAGATCTACCGGGTACACGCCGTTCTTCATGGTGTACGGTGCTGAAGCAGTACTCCCAACCGACATACAATATGACTCCCCGAGAGTGACAATGTTCACCGAGACAGAGGCAAAGGAGGCCCGAGAGGATGATGTGGACTTACTCGAAGAGGCAAGAGAATTGGCACTATCTCGGTCTGCAATTTATCAGCAAAATCTTCGACGATATCATAGCCGGAAAATACACCCAAGGGTGTTCCGAGAGGGAGATCTGGTGCTGAGGCTCATCCAACGCACGGCCGGAATGCATAAGCTGTCACCTCCATGGGAGGGACCTTTTGTGATAAGCAGGGCATTGCACAATGATTCTTATTACCTTGTAGATGCACAGGAGGCTAGGAAAGGTGTAATGGACAAATCCGGTGAGGAAACCAAGCGTCCATGGAATGTAGCTCTACTTCGCCCCTTTTACACGTAAAGGGGTCAGTGTATGTTGTATTTCAGTTCTCAGTGTTAATGAAAGTAAGGCACCCCGGGAGGAACCCGGGGACTGCCTGGTTACGTACTTATTTTGTTGTTGTTTTTTGTCAAATTCATTTACTATCTTGTACCGGCATCCCGGGAAGGAACCCGGGGACTGCCGGATAGTTCTGTTTATTGTGTGCATGCCGGGAAAGTTCCGAATCCGATTCTCAAAGTCAAAGTAATGTATGTCATGTGAAATCATCTTGTGACTCGACTGACGAACGCCAAAATGGTAGTCAAGAGCAAAGAGAGGGAAGGTGGGGAACACGAAAATGGTCTCGGGGACTTGGAGCAAGAACTTATCCGGCATGCTTGTTTTTACTGTTGTTTTTATGTCGGGAATTCGGTTAGTAGGAACTCGGACGGTTCTAAGTAATGTATGCCGTATGTGGAGTTTTGTGACTCGACTGTCGAACGCCGAAATGGTAGACAAGAGCAGAAATTACCTAAGTACGGTAAACATGAAAGGCAATTCGAGAACTAAAAGCTGAATACATTGACATAACTTGTTCGAATAAATAGTTCACGGTGAAACAGAAATAAATTAAGTGTACGATACATATTGCACCCGGCATCCCGGGGATTTAACGAATTTGCTACTAAGTGTTTTAAGCAGTGGGGGAGGTAGGCTTCTCGGCGGCGACCTCGGGAGCGGCGACCTCGGGAGCGGCGACCTCGGGAGCAGCGGCACCAGCAGCAGGAGTGACTTCACCTTCCGGAGCACCACTCGGGGCGTCGGGATGCACCTCGCTCTCGGTGGCATCGGGTATCGGAGAAGACATTGCAACCCGGGGAGTCACCTTCTCGGGCGCAGCACCGGAAGCAGCGTCATCTTCCTCCGGGGTCTCATCTTCACCATCACCGGAAGCGGCTTCATCCTCTTCAGAGTCCGCATAATCTGACTCAGACTCGGAGGAAATGAGGCTAGCATTGAAGGCCCGGATGTTGGACCACTTGGCGATGCGGTGCGCCACCTCTTGCCGCTGTTGGACCTTCTCCGGGTCGGTGATCCATGGCGACACCGTCCGCAGGCGCTGAATCACCTCCAGGTCAAGACCTTCGTACCAGCTAAGTACTTGGGTCAAGACCTGGTCGGCACCAGCCCGCGCGCCGGAACGCTTCCACGCGTGAAGACGGCTACCGGCACCCCGAAGTGCTAGCGAGAGCTGCGGAATCGATAGAGTCCCGCGGACGCTGGGCCACAGTACGCCGTGAACATGGATCGCGGCGCTGAGGAGCTCCGTCCCGATAGACCGGAGAGGTACTATCCGGGCCTTCAGGGCGGTGAGGTGATCCTCAATGTCCCAGGCGTCCGAGATGGGACCCTTCCCGGCGCGCTTCTCGCGTGCGGCGGCAACGGCTTTGGAGGCAGCGTCACGGGAGTGCTCGAATTCTCCTTTAAAAAGAAGAGCTGTCAAAACGGCTAAGTCACAAGAAAAACAACAGCAGATAAAGGAGGTAGCAGGAGAAAAGGGTTGTCGGATTACTCACTGTTGAGATCCCGGTTCAGCACGGTGAGCTCGGCGAGCCAAGTGTCGGAACGCGACCGAAGAAGACCCAGCTCGGCAGCGGCGTTATCCGCGCGTGCCATTGACTGGTCCAGGGTCTCCTTCTGTTTCTTGCTCGCCTCGACGAAGCTCTTCTTCATCTCCGACATGGTAGCCTGGGCCTTGGCGAGTTCGTCGTTGAGGCGCGAGATCTCGGCCTGCGCGCTACCAAGGGCAGCTTTCTGGTCCACCGAGACCTGGCGCGCGACATCCCGTTCTTCCCGGAGGCGCTCTTCGCACTTCTTCGCTTGACCGAGTTCAGAGAGAACCCGGTTGAAGACGTTGCAGCGCTGTTGGCTGCACTCCTAGTAGCAAGACGAAGAAGGCAAAGTCAGTATGGAAAAAGAAATAAGGAGCCCGGTTGGGAGGATCTCGGGGACTTGGGGTCCGAGTCCTGAATTTTTCTCTAAGATTGGAACCTAGTGATCCGCTAGTCGGTGGAGTCTAGACCACTAAGCACCAATCTCGGGGACTAGTGGTGTTGGAGCAATTTTTTAACCAACCTATCCGGTTGGGAGGATCTCGGGGACTTGGTGTCCAAGTCCTGGATTTTTCTCTAAGATTGGAACCTAGTGATCTGCTATTCGGTGGAGTCTAGACCACTAAGCACCAATCTCGGGGACTAGTGGTGGTGGATAGAACAAGTGTATTTCGGATAAAAGAAGAAAAAATTACCTCGCTTATTCGGGTGACGTCCAGCGCGGCCACCTGGAGAGCGTGCAGGGCTTGAGCGCTGCGGCTCGGACCTGCAGCGTGCAAGTCCCCTGCAGTCTCGGAAGCATCGGCAGCAAGCCAGGCCTTGTTGAAGTCATCAACAACCCGGATGCCGGAGCTGCCGGCAGCGCGGGTGGCAGCGATGTCCCGAGGTCCTGAAGATGCAAAGGAGCTGACCGTTGCTCGCAACATCCGCAAAGCGGCAGTAGGGATCTCGGCAGGAGGTGGTGGTAACGATGAGAACTTACCCGGGCGCAGTACCAAGTCCTGAGAAGAGGATGTCGGAGCAGCTGTGGGCGGGGCAGAGGATGTTTTATGCCCAGAAGTCTTGCCACGAGACTTAGAAATTTGCTCGACTGGCCGGGAGGAGGCCGTAGGCGGTTTCTCCGGGATGGCCTTGGGCGCGGCTGGCCGAGAGGCTCCACTCGCAGCAGGTAGCCGGCGAGGGCTGGCGATCTCCGTCTCCAGTCCGGGAACCCGGCGCGGGCTATCCGGAAGAACGATCTCCCCCGAGGTGGTCGTGGCCGGCACCTCGACCTCGTCGATCACCGGGGGTGCATCCGGGGTCGCGACGCTTGCCGGTGCGGCACCGGAGGCGGCGGCTTCGCTTCCCCCAGCAGAAGGGCGAAGAGGTGAAGAGGCCTGAGCCGGGCTGGGGGTTCCAGTACCCGGAGGAGGAGGAATAGCAGGTGTCGGGAGCTCGAGCGCGTCACTGAAAGAAAATGTTTTAGTAAAAGTTGTGGGGAAAGCAAAATCAAAATTACTTGAGGCAGGGAAAGCGTACCCGGAATCCACAAGAGGAGGACCCCTTTGCCGGCGCCGAGGAGGTTACTCGGTTGTCTGCTTGCTCGGTTTGCCCTTCTTGGGGGGGGGTTGCCGGAGTTGTCGGCCCCCTCGGTCTCGGAAACCGCGCGCTTCCGGCTTTCGGCGCGTTTGGTCCCGGTTGACGGTTTTGGAACCACTGCTGGGGCCCAATTCAGAGGGAGAGCGTCAATAACGTCAAGGATCTGGCAGTCAGGCTCGTCCTCGTCATCCGAAGAAATGAAAACTGCTTCTGGAGTCGAAGGATTACCCGGTGCCTTAACGAAAGGGATGGCGAGATGATCTTCGCCGTCGGGATCCTCTCTCGGCATCACGTCCGGTTGCGGGAGGTCCGGCGCGTAAGTATTGTTGACGTGGACGGCGTCTTCTTCGTGTTGACGCTCGAACAACTGCGCAAACAAATTAGGCCGTGTCGGTGTCCAGGTGAACGCATGAACAAAGGCGAAGGCACGATAGACTGATATAAGCACCTGGTCACATGGTTTTCTATGGGAACCCCCAGTGACCCCCCAAGTGTAGTCCTCCGTCATCTCCGTCCGGGCAATGGCTCGAACACGACGGACGACCCTGGCAAAGGTTAGCCCGAAGAAACTGGTCCTAGTGGGATCGAAGTTCCCGGACATGTGGCACATCTTGTGCACTCGGTGTTGGAGGGGGCAGACCCGGCGGACGATGAAGCAGCGCAGGAGATCGTCCCCGGTCATTTTCTGAGTTAGCACGCGCAGAACGTCGTGCATGCAGTTAATCTCTTCAGTATCCGGAAGATACTTCCAATGACTGAATTCGCGCGGAGGACCCATGACGAATTCCGGCAGGTTGATGAAGTCCGGGTTCGAGGATCCCGGACCTTCTCCCGAGGGTTCCCGGTTCTTCACGTAGAAGAAGCTGCGCTGCCATTTCCGGCAGGACTCTAATCCCTTGACGATGGGGAATCCGGAGTCCGCGCGGGGGATGACGGTGGCCGCTCCGCAGTCGACCAAGTCCTTTACCTTCTGATCCGGGTTGGGGATGGCTTGTCGGCGAAGGATAAAATACTTGGCCCAGAGATCCACAAAGGGCCATATGCCAAGGTACGCCTCCGCGTAGGTGGCGAAGACGGAAAGCATCATGATGGCGTTGGCGGGAAGGTGATGAGGTTGCACGGCGTATGTGTCGAGGAAGTCGCGGAAGAATGTGCTGGCCGGAAGCCCGAATCCGCGCTCGAAGTGTGATAGAAATACCACAACTTCCCCGGGTTGGGGTTCCGGCGCCACCTCCTCTCCCGGTAAACGGCTCTCAACTTCCGGAGGAATCCGGTGAGTCCGATACAGCCAGTCGAGATCTGACTGCGTCGTCTCGGATCCGTCCCAACACCCCCGGGCACGCTCTTCACCCATCTCGGAGAAGTATGCGAGAGTATCCGGGCTACTCTGCAGATGCAGTGGCAGTTAGTCGGAGTTAGTCTATCCGGAAACGAAGATGTCGGGGCATAAACTGCTAAAAACTACCGGATACATGGAAGCAAGATCTACCGTGGGTCGTAAAATCAAAACTAAAGGGCGGAAAAATAGATCGCGCTAGACGCAAACGAGGCATGGATATGAGTAATTAATCTACATTCTACCGCCACGGTGGTTCATCGCCGTGTGCCGCGCGCGCGCCGCTCGAATATGGTCACCGGCGGCGGCGCAACCGTGCCCGTGACTAGGGCACGGCCGAGCTCGAAGCGGCTAAACTACCGAAGAAATGCATCGGGGTGGAGAGGAAAAGCTAACCGGTGAACGAGGAGATCGGCGACGTGCGAGGACGACGGCGGGGCGTAGACTCCGGCGAGCGACGAGCGGGACGGCGTACGGGCGACGGAAGCAGCGGCGACGACGAGCTCGAGACGGTGGAGAAGACGAAGTGTGGAGACGAAGAAGTGAAGGAGACCGTTCCGGTCCCCTATTTATGGGGGGGGATTCCGGAGCGGTTTCCGTTTTTCCCGCCCACGATCTCCACGATCGTGGGTGGGATCTGTTTTGTGCCACGAGCCACGTGGCGCTATCCGGAGCGCCCGATCCGGACACACCGAGGACCACACGGCCCCAACGGTTCGATTCCGGATCGGATGCGGCTGCCCGGCGCGGGAACCCAAGCGACACCGCGCATGCGCAGAGGCACTCGAGTGCGTCTCTGCGCAGACGGGACGTCGGGTGGGTCCTGGCTAGCTGTCTCGAAGGCATCGGGAGGTTAACGGTCAAGATCTCCTGGGATGATATTACCCGGTCGCAGGCTTCGCCTCCCGGTTAAGGTCATCTCGGTGAGAAGATGTCGGAAAGAACTGATCTCGGCATGGAATACAAGGATGGCGTCACAAGTTCTTGGAAGAAGGTTGCTATTAAAGCTGATCCCGCACATCATCCAGGGTCGCTGTGCCGCACCAGCTTCGGGGACTAGTGTCGGGGGGCTGCCCCCCGGGTAGGGGCAGATCCCGGTATAGCGTGGTAAATATCAACAGTGCTTGACCTTTGGTGACAGCAAAGAACACCTCCTGCTGTGCTGAAAGGGCAGCTTGACCCTTGAACACTGGTAAAGGACAGAGTGCCTTCTGGCAGGCGCAAGGGTCAGGCCTTACTGCTATAAATAGACACCCCCGGCCCTCACAATCGCAGCACAAGCATGAGCGGGTGGTTCCTCTAAGAACTAGTTTCTCGAAGATGTCTTTGCTGATAAGCTAAGACATCTTCGGGAGACTAGGCCTAGAGTTGCTCATCCTGAGATGAGGTCGGGCATATCCGGAAAGGATCCCAGGCCTGGAATACCGAGAAGGTTCCCGGGTGATGGCGTACTCGGTAAAGCCGAGTAGGTAGTCCGGGTACGTGCTAATCAAGGTGTATGTGTTGGTCTTGGTCTTATGCAGAAGAGGTTCTCGATAGCAACCGAGGAGGTATCCGGCGAGAGAGATCCCGGTAGGCCGTCAACGGTCTAGAGCAGGCTTTCCCGTCTATCGCGGGGGGAAGTACCATTCCGCCTGACACGGAAGCATGGTCACCTCCCGCCTGACACAGAAGCATGGTCACCTCCCGCCTGACACGGGAGCGCGTCAGCCGGTACGACAACGGTACGACAAGACCTGACATGCCTAGCCCGGCAATCCGGAAAAGGCTATCCGGGATGGGCAAAGACATGTCCTGTCTCTGACAAGGGGACAATGATGATGCAGGACGGCGCCTGCCGTCCTTAACGAGAGGATGACGCAGGGGCTACACCGGATAGCCCGGCGACTAGGTCGCACTAGCCGGTGACGACATCCCGGCTAGGTCTGTCCGGTGGGGCCAAGCCAAATTAGGGTTTCCGGCCCTCCTGGCCGGAACTCTATAAAAGGCGCCATAACTGCTCCTGAGGGGGAGAGACCAACTTCAGGGCCAAGACGATAGTCGCATTTACTCTTAGAGCATTCACTCCTCCTCACCTTGAGTTCATCTAGTTCTTTGTACTTCCTCCTTTGACAGATCTTGTAGCAAGTTGTAGTCCTTATACCACCAATATATAGAGAAGAAAGGCAGGAGTAGGGGTGTTACCTCCTCACGAGGGCCCTGAACCTGGGTATATCGTGTGTGTGCTTGGTGCCTTCGTGCATTTGTTTGTATTTGTTAGATCTTCTCCGTTGCACTTTGTTCTTGCTTCGTGTTCTTGGGAGATCTCGGTTACACCGAGATCCTCCCCGTGTGAGTTCTTCAACTCGCTATCCCTCCCCGGATCCACCAACGTCCTTCGGCCCCACAAATTAGCCATCCTATGGCATCTGCCGTGACACCACCACGACAATACGGGTGCATTGAGATCCATTCTCTATTGTGTTACGATCAAAGTATGATCGGAGCCCGTCTATTTTAAAATATCATGTCACGAAACCAAGCCCCACGAAGGGCGACACAATGTTGCAAACTTTCTTACCAGATATGTGTGACACAAGATGTACCGGATAAGAGATGCTATGAGAGAACGACCACCGTTATACTACATTTGTGGCGAGGGAGGACAATATAGAAAGCGATGTTAGTACCATAGCTCACCGTGACCATTGATTGAGTTTGGATGAGATCTCATCCTTCGAATGTGACGGGCGTTGGTCGATGCATGTCTTAGATGTTTGGTTTAGGCAAGATCCATTTGCATTGTGGTTGTTGTGTGCAGTGGTGGACAGTGGACAATTGGACACTATCAGAAACTATGAAATTATATCGGTTAATGTGGGGGCGAACGTGACTTTGAAGTTCCAGACCATTCTATATATCAGAAAACATGGAGTTAATAAACTTAATATATAAAAAACTTGGTAAGCCAAAGTTTGGTCTATAGCTGCCACCAATAAGTCGCACGACAACAGAATCTGGAAGTTTTGCCGAGGTCAATAAATAATATATCATCAAATATGAATGAAGGGAGTTTGAATTTAGAGGAAATTTAGGAGGAAAACACACATGTAGTGAAGGTGACACTTGTACTGATAGCAAAGTTTCTTTTTTTTCCTTCTTCTTTCCAACACAAGTTTTTTTTCCTTCTTCTTTCCAACACAAGCTGATAGCTAGTAGCACTAGAAAACTGAAGCTAGTAGAACGATTCAAAAAAGGAGCGAGGCGGCTGGAGCAAAAAAATAAATAAAAAATCGATCGTGCCGATCTCTTCGCTTTCCTTGCCTTCACTCCGAGCTCTACAGTCTCTGCTCTGCTCCGCTTCGCCAACCTCCACCATCGCCGCCGCCGGCCATCAGCCCCCAATCAATCAAATCGATCTAGGGTTTGTCTCCGCACCCATCTTCTCCTCGGGGGGTGACTCTGGGTCCGCCATTGGTATGGTGGAGGAGTCAGATCACTTCAATCGGAAGAGGTTCCCGCCGCCGCCTGAGTAACACCAGCTGAAAACTAGAGCTTTTTCCGGCCGGACCGGATGGCGTCGTCCTCCGGGAGGCGCACGGTCCCCGGCGGCGGGGAGCCGTCCTCCTCGTCGGGGGCCTCCGGCGCCGGCGGCAGGAGGATGCTGCGCACCCAGACCGCGGGCAACCTCGGCGAGTCCATCTTCGACAGCGAGGTCGTCCCCTCCTCGCTCGTCGACATCGCCCCCATCCTCCGCGTCGCCAACGAGGTCGAGCAGAGCAACCCGCGCGTCGCATACCTCTGTACGTTCCCTTCTTCCACCGAATCAATCACTCTTGTGTTACCAAGGCAGATTCCCCTGTTACTGCTAGCAGTGCTAGTGTATTCTATTCCACTCTACTCTGCCTGACGGCAGAGTGAGTACTACGAGTATCTTACTGCCACTAATCATATATACACCTGAGTCTGAGTGAGTACTAGGAGAGTAGGAGTAGTTATTTATTAGACTGGAGTGAGTATAATTGTCGTCCCTATCTTACTGCCACTAATAGCTAATTAATTTGGAGTCAGTACAATTCCCTAGAGACTACTACCTCTCTTGCTGCCACTAACAGTCAACTAAACTGCACTACGGAGTACTCCCTAGTAATTCTTGTGTTGCCTCACCCATAGAATGGATGTCCAGGTCGCTTCTACGCATTCGAGAAGGCGCACCGCCTCGACCCGACCTCCAGCGGAAGGGGTGTCCGTCAGTTCAAGACCGCGCTCCTGCAGAGGCTCGAGAGGGTATGTATGTGTTCTGCCTGCCAATGCACACGCGTTGCTTACAACCTTAGCTAGCATTTACTATTTGCTTTAACTTCAAATTATTTCATAGTGCTCTGTATTGAGGTTAATTTTTAGATAAAGAGTAAATATTAATATTGCAAAGATAGAAATTACACCTCGCAAAAAAGGTTAATCAATTGTAGAGCATCCAAGTGCATGCCATATTAAAAATGGAGACTGTGCTTACCATATGTTTGCCCGTCCCGTTTCATTAGGAAAACGATCCCACACTCAAGGGGAGGGTGAAACAGAGTGATGCGCGGGAAATCCAGAGCTTCTACCAGCATTACTACAAGAAGTACATCCAAGCTCTTCAAAATGCTGCCGATAAAGCTGACCGGTGAGCACGGCCTTTTTCTTTCCATGTGTCCATATATGCTGCCGACTCGACTCGTTGCCTCGCCTGCTTAATTCACTTCTCTAAATTGCTCAGTGCGCAGCTCACTAAGGCGTACCAAACTGCAGCCGTCTTGTTTGAGGTCCTAAAGGCCGTCAACGTTTCACAGAAAATCAAACTTGATGAATCGGTAAGCTCAAGAAAAAAACCTTGTTTTTGTGTGGATTTTGGCTTCTTTGGGCATCACAACATTGCTTTCTTCTGGCACACTTCAGTTGTTATGTTTAAGCATTTAACAGAAAAAACAACGCTGCCATTGTTATTATGTAAAATTGTTCGTATTCACTGCCCCGTTGTAATTTCTGCAGATTGATAAAATCAATAAACAAGTCGAGGAAAAGAAAAAGTTGTATCTCCCTTTCAATATCCTCCCGCTCGATCCTGACAGCGCGCATCTGCCTGTTATGCAATTTCCTGAGGTTCTCATCTGGATCATATCATACTCTGGTGAGATGTCCCCACTTCTGATCACAATACCACTTATGCCACGTGTCATTATTATATGTAGATACAAGCCGCTTTTCACGCTCTTCGTAATACAAGGGGTCTGCCATGGCCTAAGGACCATGAAAAGAAGACTAATGCAGATCTTCTTGATTGGCTTCAAGCTATATTTGGCTTTCAGGTTATCTCATCACCTGAGCTATCTACCTTCCACTTTCATATCAGACTTATTCATGTTGTTGATCTATTTGTGAGCTCTGGCTTCAACAAAGCTCTGCCACACTGCTGATACATGTTCTCTAACTTTGACAATCACTTCTGCAGAAAGATAATGTATCAAATCAAAGAGAACATCTCATACTCTTGCTTGCCAACGTGCATATAAGGAGGATTACCAAGCCTGATCAACAACCAAAGGTATCGCCATTCCCAACATACACATGCTGAGGTGCGTGTACATGGATCCTTTTGTAATGAACTAATGATGTTGTTTACTCATTTCCATTTTGGTAACATTTTCAGTTAGATGATCATGCGCTGGATGAAGTTATGAAGAAGCTCTTAATATGGTGCTCTGTCGAGCAAAGGGTAGGCCATCCGCGGAACGTGCCAGCCATTGAGTTCAGTGTAGGCGGGGACGCCGCCCATAGAGCTGAGCATGGCGTGCAACCCGGCAGAACATGAGTTAATAGACTTAGCGTGTGTTTGGTTCCGGACCTTAACATGTATGGCACGGGATGACTCGGTTTTTGTATGCGTTTGGTTATAACTGGTTAGGGATGGTTTCGTCCACCACGTCGAATATGTTGCGGAGATGCTGAATCAAATGACCCGGCGAAATCGGTCGAACCGAATGGTCCACGTTTTCTAACCTCTATGGTCCAGCGCTAAACGCACGCAATGTCCGTAGGATTGCCGCTGGTACTCGACGCCTTTGGCTCCGCCCATGTCGCTGCCCGGCAAAATCTCGGCGCCGCCATACGCGACTGGTCGCCGCCGAGGCCCGCCGCCGAGGGGCGCTGTTGTCTGAGCTCGCCGGGGTCCACGCGTACGCTGGTCGTGGCCAAGACTGGTGACGTCGGAGCTGCCGACCGCCGAGAGGGCCACTACTGCGTGAGATCGCCGAGGGCCGCGGCACGCCGCTGGTCGCTAGCGAGATTGAGGACGCCGGAGCTGCCCGCCGTCGAGGGCCACCGCTGCGGCGCTGCCTGAGCTCGCCGAGGGCCGCCGGGCGCCGCTGGTCGAGGCCGAGATTGAGGACATCGGAGGCCGGAGCCACCCGCCAACGAGAGCCACCGTTGCCAAGTGCTGCTGCAGCGAGTCCGGCAATGGATGTGCGGGTCAGCGGGTGTCACACGTTGGAGACCCTGCTAATTGCCGCTAATGACGCTAAATTAATGTATATCGCCTATTGTATAAACTAATTGCAGCTGGTCCAAAACACATCGTATCCTTCAACCAAACAAAAGCTTCAAACTGGACCATCCATGGACCCATCCTCTAAATCGGGGGACCGACCGAATCAGACGACTAGACAGTGATCGAGCCCGAAATAAGAAGCTAGAAGCAAGCCTTACTGCCGTAGTAGTCATGTGTGTTGGTGTGTTGCATGCTGATTAGGTCATATATTACTACATCTGTGTTGCTTTTCTTTGTTAACTACATCTGTGTTTGTGCTTTGATCTTACTACATATGTACTAGTCTGTGTGTGTACCCTTCGAGAAGCCCTGTGTGTGGCTCGGTGGGACGAGCGGAGTCGTCGCCCCGCCCAAAGGTGGAGCTTAGTTGAGGTTTGCCCCCCCCCCCCCCACAAGATTGACACATGCATGCAGTTTTTTATCTGAGGGAGAGCTTAAAATATGACGCTTCCCCAAACTCTCATATATCGTGTTTTGCAAGATTTGGCAAACTCCGCCACTGGCCCCGCCTGCGAGCCTGGAATCAGACTAGAGCCCACAGGTCGTGTTGGCAAGAGCTTGTCTGTGTCTCTCATGGTTTGTGTGTTGGCAAGAGCTTGTCTGTGTCTCTCATGGTTTGTGTGCAAGAACTGAACTTGAACAAATTGCACTAAATTCCTCTCTGGTTGTACTTAATCTTACTATAGCAATTTCATTACAATATGCTTGCCTGTGGTTTGGTTCGCATCTGCCACTAGCAAGCTTAGGTGTGTGTGCTTTAGTTTGCACTGCTTGCTTTAAGTGAGTGCTTCTAAGAGCTAAGAGGAGTAGTTCTTGCTCCATGCAGTTGCCATCATAGGTTGCGTCATGTAGTATTGGACTGAATGTTTACAGTGATTGATTTCTTTCTTGAATAAAAATGGTTCTGCACTCAACTGGTAGGTTTTTTGACTGAATGCATTTTTTCAGGTCCGAGGCGCCCGCGGTGCCGCTGGGAGCGACGTATAGGACGGCGAGGCGCTAGGCAAGGAGGAGAGGTTCTTGACGATGCATTGCTGCTGCTGTCCCATGCGAGGTGCTCTGATGGTACCAGGATGGTCACGCGCTAGGAGGAGGACAGATGCTGCTGGTAGCTGGCCAGGTTCTCTCTGCTGATACTTGAGAATTGATCTGGTCTTGGACATGGAGCTTTGGCGCAGAGGAGCTGATGCGAGTAACCAGGTCGGAGAGGACCTGGAGATTTTGGCTGAGAGGAGCAGCAGCGAAGTGGACTTGGGGCTGTTGCAGGTGGAGCCTAGGAGCAAACTGCAGACTGGATCGCCTCGAAGTGAGCTGCTGCTGGGGAGGAGGGGGCAACAAGATCTGGCGAAGCGAGGAGGAAGACGCTCACGAAATGTTTTCCACTGCGTGGTGACATAAACTGTAATTCAAGTGCTCACCTACGGGCAAAAAGGTCATTTGTGCGATTTTGGCTGTTTGCCTCGATCGTCCTTATATGCCACCCGTGCATCGTCACCCGCCGCCACTCACCCTCTCCTCGCTGCACTGCACGCTCCACTGCACCCTCTCTTCGGCTAGCTCTACTTCACGCATGAAGACGACGCTCACTCTCGTGCTCGTCGCTGTCGACGCTGGGGTGACTGCCGCCACCGTCATCCTCAGCTGTGTCGTCCAAGCATGACGGTGGCGCCACCGCCACCGCCGTGAATGTCATCAAGTGCTGCGCAGTGGAGCTCGGCGGAACGAGCGGAACCATCGCCCCACCAGCGAGCCCGGCCGAATCAGACGACTAGACGGTGATCGAGCCTGGAATAATAAGCTAGAAGCAAGCCTTACTGCCGTAGTAGTCATGTGTGTTGGTGTGTTTCTTGCTGATTAGGTCATATATTACTACATCTGTGTTGCTTGCTTTGTTAACTACATCTGTGTTTGTGCTTTGATCTTACTACATCTGTATTAGTCTGTGTGTACCCTTCGGGAAGCCCTGCGTGACGCTCGGTGGGACGAGCGGAGTCGTCGCCCCGCCTAGAGGCGGAGCTTAGCTGAGGTTAGGGGGGGGCCACTGCCCCCCCCCCCCCCCCCCCCCAAGATTGACACATGGATGCAGATTTTTTTGTGTTTTGCAAACTTTGGCAAGCTCTGTCACTGGCCCCGCCTACGAGCCCGGAATCAGAGTAGAGCCCGGGCCACTGCGTACGTGGACGGACCGACGGAGAGAAGCCGTCGTCGGTTTGTCTTCCTTCCTGCTCATTGCTAACCTCATTTTGTAATTAGTGCCATGTAGGCTAATTAATTAGTTCCATGTGGCGGTCAAATCAGTCAATCGTATGCCAGCGAAGCAAAATACTAAATACGTATACCAGATTGTACCAGTGACCATAGTGAGCCACTTAAACAAGTTCGATGACCGTATTTTGGGTATTTCGAAATCCGGTGACAAAAGTGAGATACCAAGTTCCAAGTTCGATGATTGTAGATGAATTTTACTCCTCGCGAAACGCTTTCCACTGCGCGGTGGCAAAAAGGTTATTTGTGCTGCTGTTTGCCTCCTTATAAGCCACCCGTGCATCGTCACTCACCCTCTCCTCGCTACACTGCACGCTCCATTGCCGTCGCCACTCACCCTCTCCTCGCTGCACTGCACGCTCCACTGCACCCTCTCCTCGGCTAGCTACACTGCCTGCATGAAGACGGAGCTCACTCTCGTGCTCGTCGCTGTCGGCGCTGGGGTGACGGCCGCCGCCGTCATCCTCGGTTGTGCCGTCCGGGCATGGCGGGGGCGCCGCCGCCACGCCGCCTTCACCGCCGCCACTGCGGTCGCGCCCTCGCCCCCGCCACCGCCACCGCCGAGCCCCGTCATAAACGTCGACAAGCGCTGCGCCGTGGAGGCGAGCCCGGCCGAATCAGACGACTAGACAGTGATTGAGCCCGGAATAAGAAGCTAGAAGCTAGCCTTACTGCTGTAGTAGTCATGTGTGTTGGTGTGTTGCTTGCTGAGTAGGTCTTATATTACTACATCTGTGTTGCTTGCTTTCTTAACTACATCTGTGTTTGTGCTTTGATCTTACTACATATGTACTAGTCTGTGTATGTACACTTCGGGAAGCCCTGCGTGGCGCTCGTTGGGACGAATGGAGTCGTCGCCCCGCCAAGAGGCGGAGCTTAGTTGAGGTTGGGGGGGGGGGGCACTGCCCCCCACCCCCAAGATGGACACATGGATGCAGATTTGTTTGTGTTTTGCAAGTTTTGGCAAGCTCTGCCACTGGCCCCGCCTACGAGCCCGGAATCAGACTAGAGCCCGGGCCACTGCGTACGTGGACGGACCGACGGAGAGAAGCAAGCCTGAGAACAAGATCTCTACTAGTCTATTATGCAAGTGTGTTGGTGTGTGCGGTGCTTGCTTTGATTAGGTCTTACTACGATCTGTGTTTGTTCGGCAGTATCTGTAGTGTTTGTTGGTCTTTTTAAAGTGTAAATGTAGTGTTTCTTCTTCAATGCACTAGCAAGATACTCGTCTTCTTGCACACTAATCTGGTACTACCCCCTACTGTGATGTCGATCTCAAGCTTATTTTTTTTTGAAACACAGTACAACGCAAGCAATTATATACACGCGCACTCACCCCTATGAACGCACACACGTATATCCTACCCCTATGAGCACCTCCGAGCGACTGAGCCGGCGGGTCTTGAGATTGACGAAGTCACCATAGGCGCCTCGCTGTCGACGTGAACGTCGCCTCCCACTGAAAGAATATTCCGCCTAAATGAGAAACACCAACGTCAAACCTGGAGTCTAAATTCTGGTGGGCTGGGAATACAACCATCCTCCTAACCATCTCGATCTCAAGCTTATTTCAACAGTTGAACCCAACAATTGTAGCAATAAAACGGCCAGGCCACTATTTCATTCCATGGTTAGTAACCCTGGGCAAAGGCGGTTTAGCTCGTCCACCAGAATGTCTTCTGATCTCGACTTCTTCTTCGTCTTTTGAAGATGTATAAATATATTTACATCCTCTTTTAACGGTTCTCTCATACACACATCGCTATATAGCCGATCAATTTCATACTAGTGTCCATCAGTAGTAGTACTGTAGGCTGACTGTAGGCCCTCCTGAGCTAATAATCGAGAGGAGTGGGTGGGTGACACGGCTTTGCTAATTGATACTGATGTGTCACCGTAAGGGTGTAAGCTGACTCATACGTCTTGCTCCGACTCCTCTAGATCCGTCGAGCAAACGGCCGCCGGGCTCACTCATGCTTGCGTACGTGCATGGGATGGCCCCACGCATGGACATCTACTTGCAAAATATTTCTCTCCTAATATATACAAAGAATTTCCGTTTTTATGATAAAGTTGGAGGTTCCAACAAGTAGCTTGAATTTTTTTTTGGGCATGTTTAAGTACACACGCTTATGATTAGAACTACGCAATTGATCTAACCAACAATATCTTAGTAGTGTAAAAACTTGCGAAACCCTAATATTCGTTGTTTTATTGATGCATGTGACTGGGGGTATAAGGAGATGTAACAATACTAGTATATTTCGAACTCATACACATATTTGTATTCTAGCATTCCCCTTAAGTTGGAGCCGGAGTGAAGGAAACAATTGCGACTCGATTACATATCTCGTGCTTACGCCATCTCCTCCTTTCTATTTGTATCAATCATGTCTCAGATGGTTTCTTATCTTCCCTCACATAATCACAAGTGATGACACAAACGTTGTTGACTGTATTTGTTGTTGATGACTTGTTATATATACGTTGACCTCGATATCGATATAAAGTTAGCTGATCATGATGTAGCAGTGGTCGAGATAGTTGCGGTCGATGTTGTACTAGTTGTAGTCGGTGTAGCCGCAATGTTGGAGGCATAAAAAATTACGAGGTGTGTATGACAGAGCTGCATGTTTTGTTTTGCATGATGTTTTGCACGTGAGTTAGAGCCGACATTTGGCACCTTGAGAGGTTCCACCAGGGCCCAATCTGGATCACCGGGGCCCGATCTGGGCCAGGGACCCGATTGGAGCCACCATGGCTAGGCAGGGCCGAGCTCGTGAGCCGAGACTCCCTGCATGTCGTCGCCCGTAACGCTTCATAAGCCCTCAATCCCCGCGCAACCACCACACCACCCCCGTGTACAAACCGGACCAAACGCCCCGAGGAGCACCGCTGCCTAAAGGAAGGAGCCCCGTCTCCACCAACTAGGTGAGGGCAAGGACATGCCGCCGCCGATCGGGGAGCACAGTGCCATTGTCAGTATGGGCACATCAATTTTTTTTTTCAAACTGGGCTGTGAATTTTTCACGTCCGCTAAAAAATTGGCAGCCTCCGCGCTTCATCTTGGAGAAGTATCCAGTGAAAACGGTGATTCAATGAAAACCTGAAAACTTCTTTTCTTCCCGTCGGATTGATAGTAGACGAACCAGATCAAAAGTGGATAACGCACCAGCCAATTAAATGTGGTTTTGCTAATAACCCCTGCTTTGAAAAAATCAGTTGCAAAACACACAATCAGAAGTACGATCCATCCACTGGAGACTCCAGGGTGCTCGACGATCTCCAAAGGAAATGGAAGACGAGAGACACGATGGCATTGCACACATTGGATAGGAATTGTTCAGAGATACAGAGATGTGCGCACCCCTTCCCTTGTGTCTCTCTGTGATCAGACAAAGGTCGAGCCGGGCCGGGTGCGGTGCAACGAAAAAAGACAGACAGGAGGATCATTTTGGTCCAGAAAATTATGATTTCTGCATCAACGGTCTTCGAAAGGCGGTTGACGAAGGCCCCCTTCGGATACCACTCTGCATCGTCGACCTGCCCAGCACATGGATGCCGAGATCGGAAACAATATTCCCTTGTGATGTTTTTATGTTGTATCTAGCTCCTCATTCCTGGATCAGAAAGAGCAGCAATAAACACAGGATAATGCCCCCTAAAATTAAAATCTAAGAAATGGTGAGCTGCATTGAGCCATGGTTTCACCATTCTAGCAACTCTGCTGATACTACAGAAGGATCTGGATACAAAAATCAACGTGAGAGATCAAGTTTTTTTACATGCGTAAGAGATCAAGTTGACCCCCCCCCCCTGTAGTATGCACTGTACCCCGTTATCTTTCTGATGAGCAATGAATGATCAGTATTTGTGCCTTTTAGGACAATATTGGTAGTGTTGGTAGCAAAGATAGAGATGAGAAACTTGCCCACTAGGTGATGGTATCTTGTATTCATGTGCATGGAACTATGGTAGGAAGGTTTTGGACCAGACAATTTTTGAGAACATGTTGTAGAGTTTTAAAAAAAACATGTTTTAATGCTATGATGATGTCTTGGATTTATATGATTATACATCAAGACTAAATGTCATTGTTCATTCCACCCTTTCTCTGTGATTGATAATTGTAATAAGCGTAAAAAGCCTTAGCGATTTGTAAGTTGCCTGCAATTTATGCCGAGGTAGCCGTAGGCGAACGGCGGTTGGGCAGAGGCCGTCTTGGACATGACGGAGTTCCTTCGTGCGGCGTGTCCAAGCTTGGTGTTTGCGGGTAATCTTGCACCTTCAAACAGATTACGTTTCAGAAAGAGGACCCCCGTCTTCACCAAGAGTGTACGTTTCTTGTGTACGGGAAGCTCCAAGTCTGACGCCGGGGGAGGTGCTGCTTCGATCGCCGCCGCGGCAACACTTCACCGGGTAGGCCGCTGCATCAAAAGGGCTTTCCTGAGAAGTAGCCACTTGTACAGAGACAATAGGAATGACATATGATACATCTCGTTAGCAGATAAGTAGCCACATAATTAGTTACATAAGTAGCTTTCCTAGACAGACTCCTAGTAAACACGCTAATTGAGTGTGCATCGTCAGGATGCTTGTAACTTTTATTTGTTTACATCCAATATCCTAGAGCTCATAGTGAAGAGAAGGGAGAAACGCAAGACTCGTGGAACACTACTAGTACACATTTGTCTACATGCAGTCTAGCTAGCTTGTCGTAAAACTTAGTGTTGCCTGGAAGCATATAAATACCCTGCTGGGGTTGTCATTTTACCTGTGTGAGTTCGATCTCACGATCATTCATTTGACACAGGTGTGGGTTTTCACGCAAATTCTGCCATGGATCATTCAAAGCGGCACTATAGACGAGCTCTGGAGAACGCCATACTCCTTTCATAAAGTTCTTGAGGTGGCACTCAAAAATTGTGTGATACAAAGTGCATTGGAAAGAAAAGGAAATGTTATCTGTGTTTCACGCCAGTTCTAATGACGTGGAAAATTCTTGTAAAATTGTAAAAACTTAATACAGTCTAACCTGATAAAGCACATGAGTCAGGCCGTTGAACTTAATATTACTTTGTCTACTTGAGTTACTCAACATTGTTTTTTGAACACAGTTACTCAAAATTGTTTAACCTCCAATTTTACATTAACTAGATAATAATCTACGCATTGATGTGGACATTCGTGACAAATCACACCTTATAATATTGACCACCGGTGGCTATACATGATGAAAAGAACTTCACAAAGTGAAGAAGCTAGATTGATACACATTATCTCATCAGAAGAAAGTTGAACCGTTAACGGTGACCGAAACATGCATGATGGATAAACCATAATTTGTGATAAGACTAACAATGTTAAAAAATACTAAGACTTTTCTCAATATTTTCTCAATATACAATTAAGGATACATACCGGACACGTAACTTTCTATATAGTATTAATTTTAGCTTGTGGTGATGCTACAACCTGGATACTGATTCTCTGGCACTCCTTTTTGAAGGAGATCGGCCTATATGGCCCTGTTTGGCTGGAACGTGCATGAAGCTTTAGTAAAGAAAACGGTAAACAATTCCTACAAAGGTTCAGATAAAAAAAATAGCTGATGGTTGATGCCTTCTTTTTTATCTTAGCCTGCTGCTCGAAATAGACATCAAATTATTTATCTGAACAATCTTGGTCCCATTTACGTGCAGGCATCGAAATATGCAAACCGAATAGCGGATTATAATAGCGTTGATTTTGAGCATTGATCAACAATAGGAAAAGTCAAAGGAATAACCAATCTTACGTGAAATGAATCGTCGATCCCAATTTGGAACAAAATACAGAAATATTATTTTCTTGTAAAGTCCAGAGAGCTCAGTTCAGATGATCACTCCTGAAGCAATACATGCTACCAGAATAAGAACTGTTGGGTCAAATGTACCTTGCCACCTCTGTTAGGACTACCTGCAATTTATTTTACAGAATGTATTCAAAATTCGCACATCCCATCCAAGTATAGAGAGAAAAGAGTATGCCATGGAGGACGCTGGTAAAAAATTTCCACAGAATCAAACATTAATTGCAGCAAATATTTCTAAAAGGTTGTTATGTTGATCAAATCTGGAAGGCGCCCAGTAGAAATCTGAACGTGAGGGATATCGTCATACGTGATAGACAAATATCTATTGAATCAATGATTGGTTCATGGAAATATAAGGAAATACCTTATCTCGGGTAAAGTTCAGTATCATGATTCATGAGTAATCAGATTGACATATTAATAGGGCATGTACAATGGGGTGACATCAGGCTTCTCTTAGTGTTGACATGTAGGATAATTGTCTAGGTGGCGGTGAGAGAATGAAGAAAGTGAAGGTTGCCTTCTCTTACTTAAGGGATGATCTCTTATGAAATAAGAGAAGGCTAATTTCACCATTGTATCACTTGTCTACCTTAAAACTTTAATTTCCTACCAAAATATAATTAATTCTCATTAATTGTTAGGGATGACAATAAGAAATGATGCATTGTATAACCTATAATGTTATCTTCCCTAAATGACGTGGATGGCTAAGGGAAAGCGTCACTTCTCTACCATTGTACATGCCCATAGCCAACAGGTTCAAGGGAGAACTCT
Source organism: Poa annua (assembly GCA_026929855.1). NCBI lineage: Eukaryota > Viridiplantae > Streptophyta > Magnoliopsida > Poales > Poaceae > Poa > Poa annua. Next base: position 255,311 of record CM049428.1, on the reverse strand, counting down.
GTTTAACAATAGTGATCATTCAGGACGTCCAGGTTGTTGACCCTGATCAACGATTGGACAAGCACTTCTAATCATAATTATTCGTTATCCAAACTTATAGCAGTCACACGCTTAAGTTAGATCTAGTTAGTTGTGTATTATGATTAGTCTGGAACATATAGTGTATCACTGGAATAGTGTTTCCGCGTGATAGATATATATATATATATCATATATCAGAGATATAATATTTGAATACATTGGGTGTCTCAGGATAATAAGAATGGTTTCTATTATTATCAAAATTATTTTGAGGATTTATATAAGAGGAAAATATTTGCGGGCACTAGGTGTCCCGGATCATGTAAATATGATTTGTATGATTTCCAACGAGCTAGTAGTATATGCATGTAAGACACTAGGACTTTGACGAGGATATAAAACCTTTTATACTAAGATTAAAGAAAATATGAAAACAAAACCTTCAATCTGTAGCTAGCTTGGAAGGAAACGGATCGAACCGATGAGTTGGACGAGCACCAAAAGAGAAAACATACTTTCTCTCCTCTCCTCCTTTAATCCTTTTCCTACCATCCTTTCGACCAGCTCACCACCCATGCACGCACCGATGCTTTACGCAGGTCCGTTCATCACCGGCCACTACTTATACTTAACTGTGTTATGTTGGCACGATTTCCACGACTTTATTCTCTTTGCCCAAAAGCCATCTCTCCACATCCCCTTCCCATTTTTTTCACGTTCATCTTCTCAAGGATCCTTTACTTAAGGCGTATTACTTCCCCTTAATCTTCCCCGTCCAATCATATTTTAAAATTCTCGGCTACCTTTCGTTTCGGTTACAAACAACTCAAATACTACAGATTTGCTTCAATCCATACGGGTGCATTTGCGATCCGTACTCTATTGTTTTGCGATTAAATTTTGATCGGAGCCCGTCTGTTTCAAAATATCGTTTCACGAAACCAGGCCCCACGTACGGCGACACAATATTGCAAACATTCATTACCAGGCATGCACAACACAAGATGTGAAGGATAAGAGATGATATGAGATAACGGCCACCGTTATGCTACGTTGGTGGTGAGGGAGGACGATATGAAAGCGATGTAGTACCGATATAGCTCACGGGCGTGAGCATTGAGTTTGAGTGAGCCGTTGTCTTTCGAACGTGACCGGCATTGGTCGATACATGTCTTGGATGTTCGGTTTGGGCAAGGTCCATTTACATTGTGGTTGTTGTGTGTGGTGGTAGACACCATCGGAAACAATAAAATGACGTCGGTTAATGTGGGGGTGAACGTGACTTTGAAATTGCAGAAACATCCGATATATCGAAAAACACGGAGTTAATATGAAAAACTTGAGCAAACATGAACCGAAGGTGACACTTGCACTGATAGCAAAGTTTCTTCTCTCCAACCCCAAAAAAAAAGCTGATAGCGAAGCTAGTAGCACTACCAGCAGTCGTCTGCTAAAAGAGTAGGAAATTGGAGTGAACAATTCAAAAAAGCAGCGAGGCGGCTGGAGCCAAAAAATAAATAAAAATGGATCGGCTTTCCCGTCTCTCTTCGCTTTCCTTGCCTTCACTCCGACCTCTGCAGTCTGCACTCTCTGCTCTGCTCCGCTTCGCCAACCTCTAGCATCGCCGCCGCCGGCCATCAGCCCCCAACCAATCAAATCGATCTAGGGTTCGTCTCTCCATCCATCGTCTACCCGGACGCTGACTCTGGGTCCGCCATTGGTATGGTGGACGAGTCAGATCACTTCAATCGGAGGAGGTTCCCGCCCCCGCCTGAGTAACACCAGCTAAAAACTAGAGATTTTTCCGGTCGGACCGGATGGCGTCGTCCTCCGGGAGGCGCACGGTCCCCGGCGGCGGCGGGGAGCCGTCCTCCTCGTCGGGGGCCTCCGGCGGCGGCGGCAGGAGGATGCTGCGCACCCAGACCGCGGGCAACCTCGGCGAGTCCATCTTCGACAGCGAGGCCGTGCCCTCCTCGCTCGTCGACATCGCGCCCATCCTCCGCGTCGCCAACGAGGTCGAGCAGAGCAACCCGCGCGTCGCATACCTCCGTACGTTCCCTTCTTCCATCGAATCAATCACTCTTGTGTTACCAAGGCAGATTCCCCTGTTACTGCTAGCAGTGCTAGTGTATTCTATTCCACTCTACTCTGCCTGACGGCAGAGTGAGTACTACGAGTATCTTACTGCCACTAATCATATATACACCTGAGTGGCTGAGTCTGAGTGAGTACTAGGAGAGTAGAGTAGGAATCATATTTATTAGACTGGAGTGAGTATAATTGCCTTCCCTATCTTACTGCCACTAATAGCTATTTAATTTGGAGTCAGTACAATTCCCTAGAGACTACTACCTCTCTTGCTGCCACTAACAATCAACTAAACTGCACTACGGAGTACTCCCTAGTAATTCTTGTGTTGCCTCACCCATAGAATGGATGTCCAGGTCGCTTCTACGCATTCGAGAAGGCCCACCGCCTCGACCCGACCTCCAGCGGAAGGGGTGTCCGTCAGTTCAAGACCGCGCTCCTGCAGAGGCTCGAGAGGGTATGTATGTGTTCTGCCTGCCAATGCACACGCGTTGCTTACAACCTTAGCTAGCATTTCCTATTTGCTTTAACTTCAAATTATTTCATAGTGCTCTGTATTGAGGTTAATTTTTAGATAAAGAGTAAATATTAATATTGCAAAGATAGAAATTACACCTCGCAAAAAAGGTTAATCAATTGTAGAGCATCCAAGTGCATGCCATATTAAAAATGGAGACTGTGCTTACCATATGTTTGCCCGTCCCGTTTCATTAGGAAAACGATCCCACACTCAAGGGAGGGTGAAACAGAGTGATGCGCGGGAAATGCAGAGCTTCTACCAGCATTACTACAAGAAGTACATCCAAGCTCTTCAAAATGCTGCCGATAAAGCTGACCGGTGAGCACAGCCTTTTTCTTTCCATGTGTCCATATATGCTGCCGACTCGACTCGTTGCCTCGCCTGCTTAATTCACTTCTCTAAATTGCTCAGTGCGCAGCTCACTAAGGCGTACCAAACTACAGCCGTCTTGTTTGAGGTCCTAAAGGCCGTCAACGTTTCACAGAAAATCAAACTTGATGAATCGGTAAGCTCAAGAAAAAAACCTTGTTTTTGTGTGGATTTTGGCTTCTTTGGGCATCACAACATTGCTTTCTTCTGGCACACTTCAGTTGTTATGTTTAAGCATTTAACAGAAAAAACAACGCTACCATTGTTATTATGTAAAATTGTTCGTATTCACTGCCCCGTTGTAATTTCTGCAGATTGATAAAATCAATAAACAAGTCGAGGAAAAGAAAAAGCTGTATCTCCCTTTCAATATCCTCCCGCTCGATCCTGACAGCGCGCATCTGCCTGTTATGCAATTTCCTGAGGTTCTCATCTGGATCATATCATACTCTGGTGAGATGTCCCCACTTCTGATCACAATACCACTTATGCCACGTGTCATTATTATATGTAGATACAAGCCGCTTTTCACGCTCTTCGTAATACAAGGGGTCTGCCATGGCCTAAGAACCATGAAAAGAAGACTAATGCAGATCTTCTTGATTGGCTTCAAGCTATATTTGGCTTTCAGGTTATCTCATCACCTGAGCTATCTACCTTCCACTTTCATATCAGACTTATTCATGTTGTTGATCTATTTGTGAGCTCTGGCCTCAACAAAGCTCTGCCACACTGCTGATACATGTTCTCTAACTTTGACAATCACTTCTGCAGAAAGATAATGTATCAAATCAAAGAGAACATCTCATACTCTTGCTTGCCAACGTGCATATAAGGAGGATTACCAAGCCTGATCAACAACCAAAGGTATCGCCTTTCCCAACATACACATGCTGAGGTGTGTGTACATGGATCCTTTTGTAATGAACTAATGATGTTGTTTACTCATTTCCATTTTGGTAACATTTTCAGTTAGATGATCATGCGCTGGATGAAGTTATGAAGAAGCTCTTAATATGGTGCTCTGTCGAGCAAAGGGTAAGCCATCCGCGGAACGTGCCAGCCATTGAGTTCAGTGTAGGCGGGGACGCCGCCCATAGAGCTGAGCATGGCGTGCAACCCGGCAGAACATGAGTTAATAGACTTAGCGTGTGTTTGGTTCCGGACCTTAACATGTATGGCACGGGATGACTCGGTTTTTGTATGCGTTTGGTTATAACTGGTTAGGGATGGTTTCGTCCACCACGTCGAATATGTTGCGGAGATGCTGCATCAAATGACCCGGCGAAATCGGTCGAACCGAATGGTCCACGTTTTCTAACCTCTATGGTCCAGCGCTAAACGCACGCAGTGTCCGTAGGATTGCCGCTGGTACTCGACGCCTTTGGCTCCGCCCATGTCGCTGCCCGGCAAAATCTCGGCGCCGCCATACGCGACTGGTCGCCGCCGAGGCCCGCCGCCGAGGGACGCTGTTGTCTGAGCTCGCCGGGGTCCACGCGTACGCTGGTCGTGGCCAAGACTGGTGACGCCGGAGCTGCCGACCGCCGAGAGGGCCACTACTGCGTGAGATCGCCGAGGGCCGCGGCACGCCGCTGGTCGCTAGCGATATTGAGGACGCCGGAGCCGCCCGCCGTCGAGGGCCACCGCTGCGGCGCTGCCTGAGCTCGCCGAGGGCCGCCGGGCGCCGCTGGTCGAGGCCGAGATTGAGGACATCGGAGGCCGGAGCCACCCGCCAACGAGAGCCACCGTTGCCAAGTGCTGCTGCAGCGAGTCCGGCAATGGATGTGCGGGTCAGCGGGTGTCACACGTTGGAGACCCTGCTAATTGCCGCTAATGACGCTAAATTAATGTATATTGCCTATTGTATAAACTAATTGCAGCTGGTCCAAAACACATCGTATCCTTCAACCAAACAAAAGCTTCAAACTGGACCATCCATGGACCCATCCTCTAAATCGGGGGACCGACCGAATCAGACGACTAGACAGTGATCGAGCCCGAAATAAGAAGCTAGAAGCAAGCCTTACTGCCGTAGTAGTCATGTGTGTTGGTGTGTTGCATGCTGATTAGGTCATATATTACTACATCTGTGTTGCTTTTCTTTGTTAACTACATCTGTGTTTGTGCTTTGATCTTACTACATATGTACTAGTCTGTGTGTGTACCCTTCGAGAAGCCCTGCGTGTCGCTCGGTGGGACGAGCGGAGTCGTCGCCCCGCCCAAAGGTGGAGCTTAGTTGAGGTTTGCCCCCCCCCCCCCCCCCACAAGATTGACACATGCATGCAGTTTTTTATCTGAGGGAGAGCTTAAAATATGACGCTTCCCCAAACTCTCATATATCGTGTTTTGCAATATTTGGCAAGCTCCGCCACTGGCCCCGCCTGCGAGCCTGGAATCAGACTAGAGCCCACAGGTCGTGTTGGCAAGAGCTTGTCTGTGTCTCTCATGGTTTGTGTGTTGGCAAGAGCTTGTTTGTGTCTCTCATGGTTTGTGTGCAAGAACTGAACTTGAACAAATTGCACTAAATTCCTCTCTGGTTGTACTTAATCTTACTATAGCAATTTCATTACAATATGTTTGCCTCTGGTTTGGTTAGCATCTGCCACTAGCAAGCTTAGGTGTGTGTGCTTTAGTTTGCACTGCTTGCTTTAAGTGAGTGCTTCTAAGAGCTAAGAGGAGTAGTTCTTGCTCCATGCAGTTGCCATCATAGGTTGCGTCATGTAGTATTGGACTGAATGTTTACAGTGATTGATTTCTTTCTTGAATAAAAATGGTTCTGCACTCAACTGGTAGGTTTTTTGACTGAATGCATTTTTTCAGGTCCGAGGCGCCCGCGGTGCCGCTGGGAGCGACGTATAGGACGGCGAGGCGCTAGGCAAGGAGGAGAGGTTCTTGACGATGCATTGCTGCTGCTGTCCCATGCGAGGTGCTCTGATGGTACCAGGATGGTCACGCGCTAGGAGGAGGACAGATGCTGCTGGTAGCTGGCCAGGTTCTCTCTGCTGATACTTGAGAATTGATCTGGTCTTGGACATGGAGCTTTGGCGCAGAGGAGCTGATGCGAGTAACCAGGTCGGAGAGGACCTGGAGATTTTGGCTGAGAGGAGCAGCAGCGAAGTGGACTTGGGGCTGTTGCAAGTGGAGCCTAGGAGCAAACTGCAGACTGGATCGCCTCGAAGTGAGCTGCTGCTGGGGAGGAGGGGGCAACAAGATCTGGCGAAGCGAGGAGGAAGACGCTCACGAAATGTTTTCCACTGCGTGGTGACATAAACTGTAATTCAAGTGCTCACCTACGGGCAAAAAGGTCATTTGTGCGATTTTGGCTGTTTGCCTCGATCGTCCTTATATGCCACCCGTGCATCGTCACCCGCCGCCACTCACCCTCTCCTCGCTGCACTGCACGCTCCACTGCACCCTCTCTTCGGCTAGCTCTACTTCACGCATGAAGACGACGCTCACTCTCGTGCTCGTCGCTGTCGACGCTGGGGTGACTGCCGCCACCGTCATCCTCAGCTGTGTCGTCCAAGCATGACGGTGGCGCCATCGCCACCGCCGTGAATGTCAGCAAGTGCTGCGCAGTGGAGCTCGGCGGAACAAGCGGAACCATCGCCCCACCAGCGAGCCCGGCCGAATCAGACGACTAGACGGTGATCGAGCCTGGAATAATAACCTAGAAGCAAGCCTTACTGCCGTAGTAGTCATGTGTGTTGGTGTGTTTCTTGCTGATTAGGTCATATATTACTACATCTGTGTTGCTTGCTTTGTTAACTACATCTGTGTTTGTGCTTTGATCTTACTACATCTGTACTAGTCTGTGTGTACCCTTCGGGAAGCCCTGCGTGACGCTCGGTGGGACGAGCGGAGTCGTCGCCCCGCCTAGAGGCGGAGCTTAGTTGAGGTTAGGGGGGGGGCACTGTCCCCCCCCCCCCCCCCCCCCCCCAAGATTGACACATGGATGCAGATTTTTTTGTGTTTTGCAAACTTTGGCAAGCTCTGTCACTGGCCCCGCCTACGAGCCCGGAATCAGACTAGAGCCCGGGCCACTGCGTACGTGGACGGACCGACGGAGAGAAGCAAGCCTGAGAACAAGATCTCTACTAGTCTATTATAGCAATAAAACGGCCAGGCCACTATTTCATTCCATGGTTAGTAACCCTGGGCAAAGGCGGTTTAGCTCGTCCACCAGAATGTCTTCTGATCTCGACTTCTTCTTCGTCTTTTGAAGATGTATAAATATATTTACATCCTCTTTTAACGGTTCTCTCATACACACATCGCTATATAGCCGATCAATTTCATACTAGTGTCCATCAGTAGTACTGTAGGCTGACTGTAGGCCCTCCTGAGCTAATAATCGAGAGGAGTGGGTGGGTGACCCGGCTTTGCTAATTGATACTGATGTGTCACCGTAAGGGTGTAAGCTGACTCATACGTCTTGCTCCGACTCCTCTAGATCCGTCGAGCAAACGGCCGCCGGGCTCACTCATGCTTGCGTACGTGCATGGGATGGCCCCACGCATGGACATCTACTTGCAAAATATTTCTCTCCTAATATATACAAAGAATTTCCGTTTTTATGATAAAGTTGGAGGTTCCAACAAGTAGCTTGAATTTTTTTTTGGGCATGTTTAAGTACACACGCTTATGATTAGAACTACGCAATTGATCTAACCAACAATATCTTAGTAGTGTAAAAACTTGCGAAACCCTAATATTCGTTGTTTTATTGATGCATGTGACTGGGGGTATAAGGAGATGTAACAATACTAGTATATTTCGAACTCATACACATATTTGTATTCTAGCATTCCCCTTAAGTTGGAGCCGGAGTGAAGGAAACAATTGCGACTCGATTACATATCTCGTGCTTACGCCATCTCCTCCTTTCTATTTGTATCAATCATGTCTCAGATGGTTTCTTATCTTCCCTCACATAATCACAAGTGATGACACAAACGTTGTTGACTGTATTTGTTGTTGATGACTTGTTATATATACGTTGACCTCGATATCGATATAAAGTTAGCTGATCATGATGTAGCAGTGGTCGAGATAGTTGCGGTCGATGTTGTACTAGTTGTAGTCGGTGTAGCCGCAATGTTGGAGGCATAAAAAATTACGAGGTGTGTATGACAGAGCTGCATGTTTTGTTTTGCATGATGTTTTGCACGTGAGTTAGAGCCGACATTTGGCACCTTGAGAGGTTCCACCAGGGCCCAATCTGGATCACCGGGGCCCGATCTGGGCCAGGGACCCGATTGGAGCCACCATGGCTAGGCAGGGCCGAGCTCGTGAGCCGAGACTCCCTGCATGTCGTCGCCCGTAACGCTTCATAAGCCCTCAATCCCCGCGCAACCACCACACCACCCCCGTGTACAAACCGGACCAAACGCCCCGAGGAGCACCGCTGCCTAAAGGAAGGAGCCCCGTCTCCACCAACTAGGTGAGGGCAAGGACATGCCGCCGCCGATCGGGGAGCACAGTGCCATTGTCAGTATGGGCACATCAATTTTTTTTTTCAAACTGGGCTGTGAATTTTTCACGTCCGCTAAAAAATTGGCAGCCTCCGCGCTTCATCTTGGAGAAGTATCCAGTGAAAACGGTGATTCAATGAAAACCTGAAAACTTCTTTTCTTCCCGTCGGATTGATAGTAGACGAACCAGATCAAAAGTGGATAACGCACCAGCCAATTAAATGTGGTTTTGCTAATAACCCCTGCTTTGAAAAAATCAGTTGCAAAACACACAATCAGAAGTACGATCCATCCACTGGAGACTCCAGGGTGCTCGACGATCTCCAAAGGAAATGGAAGACGAGAGACACGATGGCATTGCACACATTGGATAGGAATTGTTCAGAGATACAGAGATGTGCGCACCCCTTCCCTTGTGTCTCTCTGTGATCAGACAAAGGTCGAGCCGGGCCGGGTGCGGTGCAACGAAAAATGACAGACAGGAGGATCATTTTGGTCCAGAAAATTATGATTTCTGCATCAACGGTCTTCGAAAGGCGGTTGACGAAGGCCCCCTTCGGATACCACTCTGCATCGTCGACCTGCCCAGCACATGGATGCCGAGATCGGAAACAATATTCCCTTGTGATGTTTTTATGTTGTATCTAGCTCCTCATTCCTGGATCAGAAAGAGCAGCAATAAACACAGGATAATGCCCCCTAAAATTAAAATCTAAGAAATGGTGAGCTGCATTGAGCCATGGTTTCACCATTCTAGCAACTCTGCTGATACTACAGAAGGATCTGGATACAAAAATCAACGTGAGAGATCAAGTTTTTTTACATGCGTAAGAGATCAAGTTGACCCCCCCCTGTAGTATGCACTGTACCCCGTTATCTTTCTGATGAGCAATGAATGATCAGTATTTGTGCCTTTTAGGACAATATTGGTAGTGTTGGTAGCAAAGATAGAGATGAGAAACTTGCCCACTAGGTGATGGTATCTTGTATTCATGTGCATGGAACTATGGTAGGAAGGTTTTGGACCAGACAATTTTTGAGAACATGTTGTAGAGTTTTAAAAAAATCATGTTTTAATGCTATGATGATGTCTTGGATTTATATGATTATACATCAAGACTAAATGTCATTGTTCATTCCACCCTTTCTCTGTGATTGATAATTGTAATAAGCGTAAAAAGCCTTAGCGATTTGTAAGTTGCCTGCAATTTATGCCGAGGTAGCCGTAGGCGAACGGCGGTTGGGCAGAGGCCGTCTTGGACATGACGGAGTTCCTTCGTGCGGCGTGTCCAAGCTTGGTGTTTGCGGGTAATCTTGCACCTTCAAACAGATTACGTTTCAGAAAGAGGACCCCCGTCTTCACCAAGAGTGTACGTTTCTTGTGTACGGGAAGCTCCAAGTCTGACGCCGGGGGAGGTGCTGCTTCGATCGCCGCCGCGGCAACACTTCACCGGGTAGGCCGCTGCATCAAAAGGGCTTTCCTGAGAAGTAGCCACTTGTACAGAGACAATAGGAATGACATATGATACATCTCGTTAGCAGATAAGTAGCCACATAATTAGTTACATAAGTAGCTTTCCTAGACAGACTCCTAGTGAACACGCTAATTGAGTGTGCATCGTCAGGATGCTTGTAACTTTTATTTGTTTACATCCAATATCCTAGAGCTCATAGTGAAGAGAAGGGAGAAACGCAAGACTCGTGGAACACTACTAGTACACATTTGTCTACATGCAGTCTAGCTAGCTTGTCGTAAAACTTAGTGTTGCCTGGAAGCATATAAATACCCTGCTGGGGTTGTCATTTTACCTGTGTGAGTTCGATCTCACGATCATTCATTTGACACAGGTGTGGGTTTTCACGCAAATTCTGCCATGGATCATTCAAAGTGGCACTATAGACGAGCTCTGGAGAACGCCATACTCCTTTCATAAAGTTCTTGAGGTGGCACTCAAGAATTGTGTGATACAAAGTGCACTGGAAAGAAAAGGAAATGTTATCTGTGTTTCACGCCAGTTCTAATGACGTGGAAAATTCTTGTAAAATTGTAAAAACTTAATACAGTCTAACCTGATAAAGCACATGAGTCAGGCCGTTGAACTTAATATTACTTTGTCTACTTGAGTTACTCAACATTGTTTTTTGAACACAGTTACTCAAAATTGTTTAACCTCCAATTTTACATTAACTAGATAATAATCTACGCATTGATGTGGACATTCGTGACAAATCACACCTTATAATATTGACCACCGGTGGCTATACATGATGAAAAGAACTTCACAAAGTGAAGAAGCTAGATTGATACACATTATCTCATCAGAAGAAAGTTGAACCGTTAACGGTGACCGAAACATGCATGATGGATAAACCATAATTTGTGATCAGACTAACAATGTTAAAAAATACTAAGACTTTTCTCAATATTTTCTCAATATACAATTAAGGATACATACCGGACACGTAACTTTCTATATAGTATTAATTTTAGCTTGTGGTGATGCTACAACCTGGATACTGATTCTCTGGCACTCCTTTTTGAAGGAGATCGGCCTATATGGCCCTGTTTGGCTGGAACGTGCATGAAGCTTTAGTAAAGAAAACGGTAAACAATTCCTACAAAGGTTCAGATAAAAAAAATAGCTGATGGTTGATGCCTTCTTTTTTATCTTAGCCTGCTGCTCGAAATAGACATCAAATTATTTATCTGAACAATCTTGGTCCCATTTACGTGCAGGCATCGAAATATGCAAACCGAATAGCGGATTATAATAGCGTTGATTTTGAGCATTGATCAACAATAGGAAAAGTCAAAGGAATAACCAATCTTACGTGAAATGAATCGTCGATCCCAATTTGGAACAAAATACAGAAATATTATTTTCTTGTAAAGTCCAGAGAGCTCAGTTCAGATGATCACTCCTGAAGCAATACATGCTACCATAATAAGAACTGTTGGGTCAAATGTACCTTGCCACCTCTGTTAGGACTACCTGCAATTTATTTTACAGAATGTATTCAAAATTCGCACATCCCATCCAAGTATAGAGAGAAAAGAGTATGCCATGGAGGACGCTGGTAAAAAATTTCCACAGAATCAAACATTAATTGCAGCAAATATTTCTAAAAGGTTGTTATGTTGATCAAATCTGGAAGGCGCCCAGTAGAAATCTGAACGTGAGGGATATCGTCATACGTGATAGACAAATATCTATTGAATCAATGATTGGTTCATGGAAATATAAGGAAATACCTTATCTCGGGTAAAGTTCAGTATCATGATTCATGAGTAATCAGATTGACATATTAATAGGGCATGTACAATGGGGTGACATCAGGCTTCTCTTAGTGTTGACATGTAGGATAATTGTCTAGGTGGCGGTGAGAGAATGAAGAAAGTGAAGGTTGCCTTCTCTTACTTAAGGGATGATCTCTTATGAAATAAGAGAAGGCTAATTTCACCATTGTATCACTTGTCTACCTTAAAACTTTAATTTCCTACCAAAATATAATTAATTCTCATTAATTGTTAGGGATGACAATAAGAAATGATGCATTGTATAACCTATAATGTTATCTTCCCTAAACGACGTGGATGGCTAAGGGAAAGCGTCACTTCTCTACCATTGTACATGCCCATAGCCAACAGGTTCAAGGGAGAACTCTGTTTAACAATAGTGATCATTCAGGACGTCCAGGTTGTTGACCCTGATCAACGATTGGACAAGCACTTCTAATCATAATTATTCGTTATCCAAACTTATAGCAGTCACACGCTTAAGTTAGATCTAGTTAGTTGTGTATTATGATTAGTCTGGAACATATAGTGTATCACTGGAATAGTGTTTCCGCGTGATAGATATATATATATCATATATCAGAGATATAATATTTGAATACATTGGGTGTCTCAGGATAATAAGAATGGTTTCTATTATTATCAAAATTATTTTGAGGATTTATATAAGAGGAAAATATTTGCGGGCACTAGGTGTCCCGGATCATGTAAATATGATTTGTATGATTTCCAACGAGCTAGTAGTATATGCATGTAAGACACTAGGACTTTGACGAGGATATAAAACCTTTTATACTAAGATTAAAGAAAATATGAAAACAAAACCTTCAATCTGTAGCTAGCTTGGAAGGAAACGGATCGAACCGATGAGTTGGACGAGCACCAAAAGAGAAAACATACTTTCTCTCCTCTCCTCCTTTAATCCTTTTCCTACCATCCTTTCGACCAGCTCACCACCCATGCACGCACCGATGCTTTACGCAGGTCCGTTCATCACCGGCCACTACTTATACTTAACTGTGTTATGTTGGCACGATTTCCACGACTTTATTCTCTTTGCCCAAAAGCCATCTCTCCACATCCCCTTCCCATTTTTTCACGTTCATCTTCTCAAGAATCCTTTACTTAAGGCGTATTACTTCCCCTACTTGATCTTCCCCATCCAGTCATAATTTTAAAATTCCCGTCTAGCTACTTTTCGTTAGGTTACGAACAACTCAAATACTGCAGTTTTGCTTTAATCCATACGGGTGCATTGAGATCCATACTCTATTGTGTTACGATCAAAGTATGATCGGAGCCCGTCTATTTTAAAATATCATGTCACGAAACCAAGCCCCACGAAGGGCGACACAATGTTGCAAACTTTCTTACCAGATATGTGTGACACAAGATGTACCGGATAAGAGATGCTATGAGAGAACGACCACCGTTATACTACATTTGTGGCGAGGGAGGACAATATAGAAAGCGATGTTAGTACCATAGCTCACCGTGACCATTGATTGAGTTTGGATGAGATCTCATGCTTCGAATGTGACGGGCGTTGGTCGATGCATGTCTTAGATGTTTGGTTTAGGCAAGATCCATTTGCATTGTGGTTGTTGTGTGCAGTGGTGGACAGTGGACAATTGGACACTATCAGAAACTATGAAATTATATCGGTTAATGTGGGGGTGAACGTGACTTTGAAGTTCCAGACCATTCTATATATCAGAAAACATGGAGTTAATAAACTTAATATATAAAAAACTTGGTAAGCCAAAGTTTGGTCTATAGCTGCCACCAATAAGTCGCACGACGACAAAATCTGGAAGTTTTGCCGAGGTCAATAAATAATATATCATCAAATATGAATGAAGGGAGTTTGAATTTAGAGGAAATTTAGGAGGAAAACACACATGTAGTGAAGGTGACACTTGTACTGATAGCAAAGTTTCTTTTTTTTCCTTCTTCTTTCCAACACAAGTTTTTTTTCCTTCTTCTTTCCAACACAAGCTGATAGCTAGTAGCACTAGAAAACTGAAGCTAGTAGAACGATTCAAAAAAGGAGCGAGGCGGCTGGAGCAAAAAAATAAATAAAAAATCGATCGTGCCGATCTCTTCGCTTTCCTTGCCTTCACTCCGAGCTCTACAGTCTCTGCTCTGCTCCGCTTCGCCAACCTCCACCATCGCCGCCGCCGGCCATCAGCCCCCAATCAATCAAATCGATCTAGGGTTTGTCTCCGCACCCATCTTCTCCTCGGGGGGTGACTCTGGGTCCGCCATTGGTATGGTGGAGGAGTCAGATCACTTCAATCGGAAGAGGTTCCCGCCCCCGCCTGAGTAACACCAGCTGAAAACTAGAGCTTTTTCCGGCCGGACCGGATGGCGTCGTCCTCCGGGAGGCGCACGGTCCCCGGCGGCGGGGAGCCGTCCTCCTCGTCGGGGGCCTCCGGCGGCGGCGGCAGGAGGATGCTGCGCACCCAGACCGCGGGCAACCTCGGCGAGTCCATCTTCGACAGCGAGGTCGTCCCCTCCTCGCTCGTCGACATCGCCCCCATCCTCCGCGTCGCCAACGAGGTCGAGCAGAGCAACCCGCGCGTCGCATACCTCTGTACGTTCCCTTCTTCCACCGAATCAATCACTCTTGTGTTACCAAGGCAGATTCCCCTGTTACTGCTAGCAGTGCTAGTGTATTCTATTCCACTCTACTCTGCCTGACGGCAGAGTGAGTACTACGAGTATCTTACTGCCACTAATCATATATACACCTGAGTCTGAGTGAGTACTAGGAGAGTAGGAGTAGTTATTTATTAGACTGGAGTGAGTATAATTGCCTTCCCTATCTTACTGCCACTAATAGCTAATTAATTTGGAGTCAGTACAATTCCCTAGAGACTACTACCTCTCTTGCTGCCACTAACAGTCAACTAAACTGCACTACGGAGTACTCCCTAGTAATTCTTGTGTTGCCTCACCCATAGAATGGATGTCCAGGTCGCTTCTACGCATTCGAGAAGGCGCACCGCCTCGACCCGACCTCCAGCGGAAGGGGTGTCCGTCAGTTCAAGACCTCGCTCCTGCAGAGGCTCGAGAGGGTATGTATGTGTTCTGCCTACCAATGCACACGCGTTGCTTACAACCTTAGCTAGCATTTCCTATTTGCTTTAACTTCAAATTATTTCATAGTGCTCTGTATTGAGGTTAATTTTTAGATAAAGAGTAAATATTAATATTGCAAAGATAGAAATTACACCTCGCAAAAAAGGTTAATCAATTGTAGAGCATCCAAGTGCATGCCATATTAAAAATGGAGACTGTGCTTACCATATGTTTGCCCGTCCCGTTTCATTAGGAAAACGATCCCACACTCAAGGGGAGGGTGAAACAGAGTGATGCGCGGGAAATGCAGAGCTTCTACCAGCATTACTACAAGAAGTACATCCAAGCTCTTCAAAATGCTGCCGATAAAGCTGACCGGTGAGCACAGCCTTTTTCTTTCCATGTGTCCATATATGCTGCCGACTCGACTCGTTGCCTCGCCTGCTTAATTCACTTCTCTAAATTGCTCAGTGCGCAGCTCACTAAGGCGTACCAAACTGCAGCCGTCTTGTTTGAGGTCCTAAAGGCCGTCAACGTTTCACAGAAAATCAAACTTGATGAATCGGTAAGCTCAAGAAAAAAACCTTGTTTTTGTGTGGATTTTGGCTTCTTTGGGAATCACAACATTGCTTTCTTCTGGCACACTTCAGTTGTTATGTTTAAGCATTTAACAGAAAAAACAACGCTACCATTGTTATTATGTAAAATTGTTCGTATTCATTGCCCCGTTGTAATTTCTGCAGATTGATAAAATCAATAAACAAGTCGAGGAAAAGAAAAAGCTGTATCTCCCTTTCAATATCCTCCCGCTCGATCCTGACAGCGCGCATCTGCCTGTTATGCAATTTCCTGAGGTTCTCATCTGGATCATATCATACTCTGGTGAGATGTCCCCACTTCTGATCACAATACCACTTATGCCACGTGTCATTATTATATGTAGATACAAGCCGCTTTTCACGCTCTTCGTAATACAAGGGGTCTGCCATGGCCTAAGGACCATGAAAAGAAGACTAATGCAGATCTTCTTGATTGGCTTCAAGCTATATTTGGCTTTCAGGTTATCTCATCACCTGAGCTATCTACCTTCCACTTTCATATCAGACTTATTCATGTTGTTGATCTATTTGTGAGCTCTGGCCTCAACAAAGCTCTGCCACACTGCTGATACATGTTCTCTAACTTTGACAATCACTTCTGCAGAAAGATAATGTATCAAATCAAAGAGAACATCTCATACTCTTGCTTGCCAACGTGCATATAAGGAGGATTACCAAGCCTGATCAACAACCAAAGGTATCGCCTTTCCCAACATACACATGCTGAGGTGTGTGTACATGGATCCTTTTGTAATGAACTAATGATGTTGTTTACTCATTTCCATTTTGGTAACATTTTCAGTTAGATGATCATGCGCTGGATGAAGTTATGAAGAAGCTCTTAATATGGTGCTCTGTCGAGCAAAGGGTAGGCCATCCGCGGAACGTGCCAGCCATTGAGTTCAGTGTAGGCGGGGACGCCGCCCATAGAGCTGAGCATGGCGTGCAACCCGGCAGAACATGAGTTAATAGACTTAGCGTGTGTTTGGTTCCGGACCTTAACATGTATGGCACGGGATGACTCGGTTTTTGTATGCGTTTGGTTATAACTGGTTAGGGATGGTTTCGTCCACCACGTCGAATATGTTGCGGAGATGCTGAATCAAATGACCCGGCGAAATCGGTCGAACCGAATGGTCCACGTTTTCTAACCTCTATGGTCCAGCGCTAAACGCACGCAATGTCCGTAGGATTGCCGCTGGTACTCGACGCCTTTGGCTCCGCCCATGTCGCTGCCCGGAAAAATCTTGGCGCCGCCATACGCGACTGGTCGCCGCCGAGGCCCGCCGCCGAGGCCCGCCGCCGAGGGACGCTGTTGTCTGAGCTCGCCGGGGTCCACGCGTACGCTGGTCGTGGCCAAGACTGGTGACGCCGGAGCTGCCGACCGCCGAGAGGGCCACTACTGCGTGAGATCGCCGAGGGCCGCGGCACGCCGCTGGTCGCTAGCGAGATTGAGGACGCCGGAGCTGCCCGCCGTCGAGGGCCACCGCTGCGGCGCTGCCTGAGCTCGCCGAGGGCCGCCGGGCGCCGCTGGTCGAGGCCGAGATTGAGGACATCGGAGGCCGGAGCCACCCGCCAACGAGAGCCACCGTTGCCAAGTGCTGCTGCAGCGAGTCCGGCAATGGATGTGCGGGTCAGCGGGTGTCACACGTTGGAGACCCTGCTAATTGCCGCTAATGACGCTAAATTAATGTATATTGCCTATTGTATAAACTAATTGCAGCTGGTCCAAAACACATCGTATCCTTCAACCAAACAAAAGCTTCAAACTGGACCATCCATGGACCCATCCTCTAAATCGGGGGACCGACCGAATCAGACGACTAGACAGTGATCGAGCCCGAAATAAGAAGCTAGAAGCAAGCCTTACTGCCGTAGTAGTCATGTGTGTTGGTGTGTTGCATGCTGATTAGGTCATATATTACTACATCTGTGTTGCTTTTCTTTGTTAACTACATCTGTGTTTGTGCTTTGATCTTACTACATATGTACTAGTCTGTGTGTGTACCCTTCGAGAAGCCCTGCGTGTCGCTCGGTGGGACGAGCGGAGTCGTCGCCCCGCCCAAAGGTGGAGCTTAGTTGAGGTTTGCCCCCCCCCCCCCCCCCCCCCACAAGATTGACACATGCATGCAGTTTTTTATCTGAGGGAGAGCTTAAAATATGACGCTTCCCCAAACTCTCATATATCGTGTTTTGCAAGATTTGGCAAGCTCCGCCACTGGCCCCGCCTGCGAGCCTGGAATCAGACTAGAGCCCACATGTCGTGTTGGCAAGAGCTTGTCTGTGTCTCTCATGGTTTGTGTGTTGGCAAGAGCTTGTCTGTGTCTCTCATGGTTTGTGTGTTGGCAAGAGCTTGTCTGTGTCTCTCATGGTTTGTGTGCAAGAACTGAACTTGAACAAATTGCACTAAATTCCTCTCTGGTTGTACTTAATCTTACTATAGCAATTTCATTACAATATGCTTGCCTGTGGTTTGGTTAGCATCTGCCACTAGCAAGCTTAGGTGTGTGTGCTTTAGTTTGCACTGCTTGCTTTAAGTGAGTGCTTCTAAGAGCTAAGAGGAGTAGTTCTTGCTCCATGCAGTTGCCATCATAGGTTGCGTCATGTAGTATTGGACTGAATGTTTACAGTGATTGATATATTTCTTGAATAAAAATGGTTCTGCACTCAACTGGTAGGTTTTTTGACTGAATGCATTTTTTCAGGTCCGAGGCGCCCGTGGTGCCGCTGGGAGCGACGTATAGGACGGCGAGGCGCTAGGCAAGGAGGAGAGGTTCTTGACGATGCATTGCTGCTGCTGTCCCATGCGAGGTGCTCTGATGGTACCAGGATGGTCACGCGCTAGGAGGAGGACAGATGCTGCTGGTAGCTGGCCAGGTTCTCTCTGCTGATACTTGAGAATTGATCTGGTCTTGGACATGGAGCTTTGGCGCAGAGGAGCTGATGCGAGTAACCAGGTCGGAGAGGACCTGGAGATTTTGGCTGAGAGGAGCAGCAGCGAAGTGGACTTGGGGCTGTTGCAGGTGGAGCCTAGGAGCAAACTGCAGACTGGATCGCCTCGAAGTGAGCTGCTGCTGGGGAGGAGGGGGCAACAAGATCTGGCGAAGCGAGGAGGAAGACGCTCACGAAATGGTTTCCACTGCGTGGTGACATAAACTGTAATTCAAGTGCTCACCTACGGGCAAAAAGGTCATTTGTGCGATTTTGGCTGTTTGCCTCGATCGTCCTTATATGCCACCCGTGCATCGTCACCCGCCGCCACTCACCCTCTCCTCGCTGCACTGCACGCTCCACTGCACCCTCTCTTCGGCTAGCTCTACTTCACGCATGAAGACGACGCTCACTCTCGTGCTCGTCGCTGTCGACGCTGGGGTGACTGCCGCCACCGTCATCCTCAGTTGTGTCGTCCAAGCATGACGGTGGCGCCAACGCCACCGCCGTGAATGTCAGCAAGTGCTGCGCAGTGGAGCTCGGCGGAACGAGCGGAACCATCGCCCCACCAGCGAGCCCGGCCGAATCAGACGACTAGACGGTGATCGAGCCTGGAATAATAAGCTAGAAGCAAGCCTTACTGCCGTAGTAGTCATGTGTGTTGGTGTGTTTCTTGCTGATTAGGTCATATATTACTACATCTGTGTTGCTTGCTTTGTTAACTACATCTGTGTTTGTGCTTTGATCTTACTACATCTGTACTAGTCTGTGTGTACCCTTCGGGAAGCCCTGCGTGACGCTCGGTGGGACGAGCGGAGTCGTCGCCCCGCCTAGAGGCGGAGCTTAGTTGAGGTTAGGGGGGGCCACTGCCCCCCCCCCCCCCAAGATTGACACATGGATGCAGATTTTTTTGTGTTTTGCAAACTTTGGCAAGCTCTGTCACTGGCCCCGCCTACGAGCCCGGAATCAGACTAGAGCCCGGGCCACTGCGTACGTGGACGGACCGACGGAGAGAAGCCGTCGTCGGTTTGTCTTCCTTCCTGCTCATTGCTAACCTCATTTTGTAATTAGTGCCATGTAGGCTAATTAATTAGTTCCATGTGGCGGTCAAATCAGTCAATCGTATGCCAGCGAAGCAAAATACAAAATACGTATACCAGATTGTACCAGTGACCATAGTGAGCCACTTAAACAAGTTCGATGACCGTATTTTGGGTATTTCGAAATCCGGTGACAAAAGTGAGATACCAAGTTCCAAGTTCGATGATTGTAGATGAATTTTACTCCTCGCGAAACGCTTTCCACTGCGCGGTGGCAAAAAGGTTATTTGTGCTGCTGTTTGCCTCCTTATAAGTTACCCGTGCATCGTCACTCACCCTCTCCTCGCTACACTGCACGCTCCATTGCCGTCGCCACTCACCCTCTCCTCGCAGCACTGCACGCTCCACTGCACCGTCTCCTCGGCTAGCTACACTGCCTGCATGAAGAAGGAGCTCACTCTCGTGCTCGTCGCTGTCGGCGCTGGGGTGACGGCCGCCGCCGTCATCCTCGGTTGTGCCGTCCGGGCATGGCGGGGGCGCCGCCGCCACGCCGCCTTCACCGCCGCCACTGCGGTCGCGCCCTCGCCCCCGCCACCGCCACCGCCACCCGCCGAGCCCCGTCATAAACGTCGACAAGCGCTGCGCCGTGGAGGCGAGCCCGGCCGAATCAGACGACTAGACAGTGATTGAGCCCGGAATAAGAAGCTAGAAGCTAGCCTTACTGCTGTAGTAGTCATGTGTGTTGGTGTGTTGCTTGCTGAGTAGGTCTTATATTACTACATCTGTGTTGCTTGCTTTCTTAACTACATCTGTGTTTGTGCTTTGATCTTACTACATATGTACAAGTCTGTGTATGTACACTTCGGGAAGCCCTGCGCTCGTTGGGACGAGTGGAGTCGTCGCCCCGCCAAGAGGCGGAGCTTAGTTGAGATTTTTTTGTGTTTTGCAAACTTTGGCAAGCTCTGTCACTGGCCCCGCCTACGAGCCCGGAATCAGACTAGAGCCCGGGCCACTGCATACGTGGACGGACCGACGGAGAGAAGCAAGCCTGAGAACAAGATCTCTACTAGTCTATTATAGCAATAAAACGGCCAGGCCACTATTTCATTCCATGGTTAGTAACCCTGGGCAAAGGCGGTTTAGCTCGTCCACCAGAATGTCTTCTGATCTCGACTTCTTCTTCGTCTTTTGAAGATGTATAAATATATTTACATCCTCTTTTAACGGTTCTCTCATACACACATCGCTATATAGCCGATCAATTTCATACTAGTGTCCATCAGTAGTAGTACTGTAGGCTGACTGTAGGCCCTCCTGAGCTAATAATCGAGAGGAGTGGGTGGGTGACCCGGCTTTGCTAATTGATACTGATGTGTCACCGTAAGGGTGTAAGCTGACTCATACGTCTTGCTCCGACTCCTCTAGATCCGTCGAGCAAACGGCCGCCGGGCTCACTCATGCTTGCGTACGTGCATGGGATGGCCCCACGCATGGACATCTACTTGCAAAATATTTCTCTCCTAATATATACAAAGAATTTCCGTTTTTATGATAAAGTTGGAGGTTCCAACAAGTAGCTTGAATTTTTTTTTGGGCATGTTTAAGTACACACGCTTATGATTAGAACTACGCAATTGATCTAACCAACAATATCTTAGTAGTGTAAAAACTTGCGAAACCCTAATATTCGTTGTTTTATTGATGCATGTGACTGGGGGTATAAGGAGATGTAACAATACTAGTATATTTCGAACTCATACACATATTTGTATTCTAGCATTCCCCTTAAGTTGGAGCCGGAGTGAAGGAAACAATTGCGACTCGATTACATATCTCGTGCTTACGCCATCTCCTCCTTTCTATTTGTATCAATCATGTCTCAGATGGTTTCTTATCTTCCCTCACATAATCACAAGTGATGACACAAACGTTGTTGACTGTATTTGTTGTTGATGACTTGTTATATATACGTTGACCTCGATATCGATATAAAGTTAGCTGATCATGATGTAGCAGTGGTCGAGATAGTTGCGGTCGATGTTGTACTAGTTGTAGTCGGTGTAGCCGCAATGTTGGAGGCATAAAAAATTACGAGGTGTGTATGACAGAGCTGCATGTTTTGTTTTGCATGATGTTTTGCACGTGAGTTAGAGCCGACATTTGGCACCTTGAGAGGTTCCACCAGGGCCCAATCTGGATCACCGGGGCCCGATCTGGGCCAGGGACCCGATTGGAGCCACCATGGCTAGGCAGGGCCGAGCTCGTGAGCCGAGACTCCCTGCATGTCGTCGCCCGTAACGCTTCATAAGCCCTCAATCCCCGCGCAACCACCACACCACCCCCGTGTACAAACCGGACCAAACGCCCCGAGGAGCACCGCTGCCTAAAGGAAGGAGCCCCGTCTCCACCAACTAGGTGAGGGGAAGGACATGCCGCCGCCGATCGGGGAGCACAGTGCCATTGTCAGTATGGGCACATCAATTTTTTTTTTCAAACTGGGCTGTGAATTTTTCACGTCCGCTAAAAAATTGGCATCCTCCGCGCTTCATCTTGGAGAAGTATCCAGTGAAAACGGTGATTCAATGAAAACCTGAAAACTTCTTTTCTTCCCGTCGGATTGATAGTAGACGAACCAGATCAAAAGTGGATAACGCACCAGCCAATTAAATGTGGTTTTGCTAATAACCCCTGCTTTGAAAAAATCAGTTGCAAAACACACAATCAGAAGTACGATCCATCCACTGGAGACTCCAGGGTGCTCGACGATCTCCAAAGGAAATGGAAGACGAGAGACACGATGGCATTGCACACATTGGATAGGAATTGTTCAGAGATACAGAGATGTGCGCACCCCTTCCCTTGTGTCTCTCTGTGATCAGACAAAGGTCGAGCCGGGCCGGGTGCGGTGCAACGAAAAATGACAGACAGGAGGATCATTTTGGTCCAGAAAATTATGATTTCTGCATCAACGGTCTTCGAAAGGCGGTTGACGAAGGCCCCCTTCGGATACCACTCTGCATCGTCGACCTGCCCAGCACATGGATGCCGAGATCGGAAACAATATTCCCTTGTGATGTTTTTATGTTGTATCTAGCTCCTCATTCCTGGATCAGAAAGAGCAGCAATAAACACAGGATAATGCCCCCTAAAATTAAAATCTAAGAAATGGTGAGCTGCATTGAGCCATGGTTTCACCATTCTAGCAACTCTGCTGATACTACAGAAGGATCTGGATACAAAAATCAACGTGAGAGATCAAGTTTTTTTACATGCGTAAGAGATCAAGTTGACCCCCCCCCCCCCTGTAGTATGCACTGTACCCCGTTATCTTTCTGATGAGCAATGAATGATCAGTATTTGTGCCTTTTAGGACAATATTGGTAGTGTTGGTAGCAAAGATAGAGATGAGAAACTTGCCCACTAGGTGATGGTATCTTGTATTCATGTGCATGGAACTATGGTAGGAAGGTTTTGGACCAGACAATTTTTGAGAACATGTTGTAGAGTTTTAAAAAAAACATGTTTTAATGCTATGATGATGTCTTGGATTTATATGATTATACATCAAGACTAAATGTCATTGTTCATTCCACCCTTTCTCTGTGATTGATAATTGTAATAAGCGTAAAAAGCCTTAGCGATTTGTAAGTTGCCTGCAATTTATGCCGAGGTAGCCGTAGGCGAACGGCGGTTGGGCAGAGGCCGTCTTGGACATGACCGAGTTCCTTCGTGCGGCGTGTCCAAGCTTGGTGTTTGCGGGTAATCTTGCACCTTCAAACAGATTACGTTTCAGAAAGAGGACCCCCGTCTTCACCAAGAGTGTACGTTTCTTGTGTACGGGAAGCTCCAAGTCTGACGCCGGGGGAGGTGCTGCTTCGATCGCCGCCGCGGCAACACTTCACCGGGTAGGCCGCTGCATCAAAAGGGCTTTCCTGAGAAGTAGCCACTTGTACAGAGACAATAGGAATGACATATGATACATCTCGTTAGCAGATAAGTAGCCACATAATTAGTTACATAAGTAGCTTTCCTAGACAGACTCCTAGTGAACACGCTAATTGAGTGTGCATCGTCAGGATGCTTGTAACTTTTATTTGTTTACATCCAATATCCTAGAGCTCATAGTGAAGAGAAGGGAGAAACGCAAGACTCGTGGAACACTACTAGTACACATTTGTCTACATGCAGTCTAGCTAGCTTGTCGTAAAACTTAGTGTTGCCTGGAAGCATATAAATACCCTGCTGGGGTTGTCATTTTACCTGTGTGAGTTCGATCTCACGATCATTCATTTGACACAGGTGTGGGTTTTCACGCAAATTCTGCCATGGATCATTCAAAGTGGCACTATAGACGAGCTCTGGAGAACGCCATACTCCTTTCATAAAGTTCTTGAGGTGGCACTCAAGAATTGTGTGATACAAAGTGCATTGGAAAGAAAAGGAAATGTTATCTGTGTTTCACGCCAGTTCTAATGACGTGGAAAATTCTTGTAAAATTGTAAAAACTTAATACAGTCTAACCTGATAAAGCACATGAGTCAGGCCGTTGAACTTAATATTACTTTGTCTACTTGAGTTACTCAACATTGTTTTTTGAACACAGTTACTCAAAATTGTTTAACCTCCAATTTTACATTAACTAGATAATAACCTACGCATTGATGTGGACATTCGTGACAAATCACACCTTATAATATTGACCACCGGTGGCTATACATGATGAAAAGAACTTCACAAAGTGAAGAAGCTAGATTGATACACATTATCTCATCAGAAGAAAGTTGAACCGTTAACGGTGACCGAAACATGCATGATGGATAAACCATAATTTGTGATCAGACTAACAATGTTAAAAAATACTAAGACTTTTCTCAATATTTTCTCAATATACAATTAAGGATACATACCGGACACGTAACTTTCTATATAGTATTAATTTTAGCTTGTGGTGATGCTACAACCTGGATACTGATTCTCTGGCACTCCTTTTTGAAGGGGATCGGCCTATATGGCCCTGTTTGGCTGGAACGTGCATGAAGCTTTAGTAAAGAAAACGGTAAACAATTCCTACAAAGGTTCAGATAAAAAAAATAGCTGATGGTTGATGCCTTCTTTTTTATCTTAGCCTGCTGCTCGAAATAGACATCAAATTATTTATCTGAACAATCTTGGTCCCATTTACGTGCAGGCATCGAAATATGCAAACCGAATAGCGGATTATAATAGCGTTGATTTTGAGCATTGATCAACAATAGGAAAAGTCAAAGGAATAACCAATCTTACGTGAAATGAATCGTCGATCCCAATTTGGAACAAAATACAGAAATATTATTTTCTTGTAAAGTCCAGAGAGCTCAGTTCAGATGATCACTCCTGAAGCAATACATGCTACCAGAATAAGAACTGTTGGGTCAAATGTACCTTGCCACCTCTGTTAGGACTACCTGCAATTTATTTTACAGAATGTATTCGAAATTCGCACATCCCATCCAAGTATAGAGAGAAAAGAGTATGCCATGGAGGACGCTGGTAAAAAATTTCCACAGAATCAAACATTAATTGCAGCAAATATTTCTAAAAGGTTGTTATGTTGATCAAATCTGGAAGGCGCCCAGTAGAAATCTGAACGTGAGGGATATCGTCATACGTGATAGACAAATATCTATTGAATCAATGATTGGTTCATGGAAATATAAGGAAATACCTTATCTCGGGTAAAGTTCAGTATCATGATTCATGAGTAATCAGATTGACATATTAATAGGGCATGTACAATGGGGTGACATCAGGCTTCTCTTAGTGTTGACATGTAGGATAATTGTCTAGGTGGCGGTGAGATAATGAAGAAAGTGAAGGTTGCCTTCTCTTACTTAAGGGATGATCTCTTATGAAATAAGAGAACGCTAATTTCACCATTGTATCACTTGTCTACCTTAAAACTTTAATTTCCTACCAAAATATAATTAATTCTCATTAATTGTTAGGGATGACAATAAGAAATGATGCATTGTATAACCTATAATGTTATCTTCCCTAAATGACGTGGATGGCTAAGGGAAAGCGTCACTTCTCTACCATTGTACATGCCCATAGCCAACAGGTTCAAGGGAGAACTCTGTTTAACAATAGTGATCATTCAGGACGTCCAGGTTGTTGACCCTGATCAATGATTGGACAAGCACTTCTAATCATAATTATTCGTTATCCAAACTTATAGCAGTCACACGCTTAAGTTAGATCTAGTTAGTTGTGTATTATGATTAGTCTGGAACATATAGTGTATCACTGGAATAGTGTTTCCGCGTGATAGATATATATATATATATATCATATATCAGAGATATAATATTTGAATACATTGGGTGTCTCAGGATAATAAGAATGGTTTCTATTATTATCAAAATTATTTTGAGGATTTATATAAGAGGAAAATATTTGCGGGCACTAGGTGTCCCGGATCATGTAAATATGATTTGTATGATTTCCAACGAGCTAGTAGTATATGCATGTAAGACACTAGGACTTTGACGAGGATATAAAACCTTTTATACTAAGATTAAAGAAAATATGAAAACAAAACCTTCAATCTGTAGCTAGCTTGGAAGGAAACGGATCGAACCGATGAGTTGGACGAGCACCAAAAGAGAAAACATACTTTCTCTCCTCTCCTCCTTTAATCCTTTTCCTACCATCCTTTCGACCAGCTCACCACCCATGCACGCACCGATGCTTTACGCAGGTCCGTTCATCACCGGCTACTACTTATACTTAACTGTGTTATGTTGGCACGATTTCCACGACTTTATTCTCTTTGCCCAAAAGCCATCTCTCCACATCCCCTTCCCATTTTTTTCACGTTCATCTTCTCAAGAATCCTTTACTTAAGGCATATTACTTCCCCTACTTGATCTTCCCCATCCAGTCATAATTTTAAAATTCCCGTCTAGCTACTTTTCGTTAGGTTACGAACAACTCAAATACTGCAGTTTTGCTTTAATCCATACGGGTGCATTGAGATCCATACTCTATTGTGTTACGATCAAAGTATGATCGGAGCCCGTCTATTTTAAAATATCATGTCACGAAACCAAGCCCCACGAAGGGCGACACAATGTTGCAAACTTTCTTACCAGATATGTGTGACACAAGATGTACCGGATAAGAGATGCTATGAGAGAACGACCACCGTTATACTACATTTGTGCCGAGGGAGGACAATATAGAAAGCGATGTTAGTACCATAGCTCACCGTGACCATTGATTGAGTTTGGATGAGATCTCATCCTTCGAATGTGACGGGCGTTGGTCGATGCATGTCTTAGATGTTTGGTTTAGGCAAGATCCATTTGCATTGTGGTTGTTGTGTGCAGTGGTGGACAGTGGACAATTGGACACTATCAGAAACTATGAAATTATATCGGTTA
This sequence comes from Poa annua, assembly GCA_026929855.1. Lineage (NCBI taxonomy): Eukaryota > Viridiplantae > Streptophyta > Magnoliopsida > Poales > Poaceae > Poa > Poa annua. The sequence continues at coordinate 228,463 of CM049428.1, read as the reverse complement.
ATGTGGGGGCGAACGTGACTTTGAAGTTCCAGACCATTCTATATATCAGAAAACATGGAGTTAATAAACTTAATATATAAAAAACTTGGTAAGCCAAAGTTTGGTCTATAGCTGCCACCAATAAGTCGCACGACGACAAAATCTGGAAGTTTTGCCGAGGTCAATAAATAATATATCATCAAATATGAATGAAGGGAGTTTGAATTTAGAGGAAATTTAGGAGGAAAACACACATGTAGTGAAGGTGACACTTGTACTGATAGCAAAGTTTCTTTTTTTCCTTCTTCTTTCCAACACAAGTTTTTTTTCCTTCTTCTTTCCAACACAAGCTGATAGCTAGTAGCACTAGAAAACTGAAGCTAGTAGAACGATTCAAAAAAGGAGCGAGGCGGCTGGAGAAAAAAAATAAATAAATAATCGATCGTGCCGATCTCTTCGCTTTCCTTGCCTTCACTCCGAGCTCTACAGTCTCTGCTCTGCTCCGCTTCGCCAACCTCCACCATCGCCGCCGCCGGCCATCAGCCCCCAATCAATCAAATCGATCTAGGGTTTGTCTCCGCACCCATCTTCTCCTCGGGGGGTGACTCTGGGTCCGCCATTGGTATGGTGGAGGAGTCAGATCACTTCAATCGGAAGAGGTTCCCGCCCCCGCCTGAGTAACACCAGCTGAAAACTAGAGCTTTTTCCGGCCGGACCGGATGGCGTCGTCCTCCGGGAGGCGCACGGTCCCCGGCGGCGGGGAGCCGTCCTCCTCGTCGGGGGCCTCCGGCGGCGGCGGCAGGAGGATGCTGCGCACCCAGACCGCGGGCAACCTCGGCGAGTCCATCTTCGACAGCGAGGTCGTCCCCTCCTCGCTCGTCGACATCGCCCCCATCCTCCGCGTCGCCAACGAGGTCGAGCAGAGCAACCCGCGCGTCGCATACCTCTGTACGTTCCCTTCTTCCACCGAATCAATCACTCTTGTGTTACCAAGGCAGATTCCCCTGTTACTGCTAGCAGTGCTAGTGTATTCTATTCCACTCTACTCTGCCTGACGGCAGAGTGAGTACTACGAGTATCTTACTGCCACTAATCATATATACACCTGAGTCTGAGTGAGTACTAGGAGAGTAGGAGTAGTTATTTATTAGACTGGAGTGAGTATAATTGCCTTCCCTATCTTACTGCCACTAATAGCTAATTAATTTGGAGTCAGTACAATTCCCTAGAGACTACTACCTCTCTTGCTGCCACTAACAGTCAACTAAACTGCACTACGGAGTACTCCCTAGTAATTCTTGTGTTGCCTCACCCATAGAATGGATGTCCAGGTCGCTTCTACGCATTCGAGAAGGCGCACCGCCTCGACCCGACCTCCAGCGGAAGGGGTGTCCGTCAGTTCAAGACCTCGCTCCTGCAGAGGCTCGAGAGGGTATGTATGTGTTCTGCCTGCCAATGCACACGCGTTGCTTACAACCTTAGCTAGCATTTCCTATTTGCTTTAACTTCAAATTATTTCATAGTGCTCTGTATTGAGGTTAATTTTTAGATAAAGAGTAAATATTAATATTGCAAAGATAGAAATTACACCTCGCAAAAAAGGTTAATCAATTGTAGAGCATCCAAGTGCATGCCATATTAAAAATGGAGACTGTGCTTACCATATGTTTGCCCGTCCCGTTTCATTAGGAAAACGATCCCACACTCAAGGGGAGGGTGAAACAGAGTGATGCGCGGGAAATGCAGAGCTTCTACCAGCATTACTACAAGAAGTACATCCAAGCTCTTCAAAATGCTGCCGATGAAGCTGACCGGTGAGCACAGCCTTTTTCTTTCCATGTGTCCATATATGCTGCCGACTCGACTCGTTGCCTCGCCTGCTTAATTCACTTCTCTAAATTGCTCAGTGCGCAGCTCACTAAGGCGTACCAAACTGCAGCCGTCTTGTTTGAGGTCCTAAAGGCCGTCAACGTTTCACAGAAAATCAAACTTGATGAATCGGTAAGCTCAAGAAAAAAAACCTTGTTTTTGTGTGGATTTTGGCTTCTTTGGGCATCACAACATTGCTTTCTTCTGGCACACTTCAGTTGTTATGTTTAAGCATTTAACAGAAAAAACAACGCTGCCATTGTTATTATGTAAAATTGTTCGTATTCACTGCCCCGTTGTAATTTCTGCAGATTGATAAAATCAATAAACAAGTCGAGGAAAAGAAAAAGCTGTATCTCCCTTTCAATATCCTCCCGCTCGATCCTGACAGCGCGCATCTGCCTGTTATGCAATTTCCTGAGGTTCTCATCTGGATCATATCATACTCTGGTGAGATGTCCCCACTTCTGATCACAATACCACTTATGCCACGTGTCATTATTATATGTAGATACAAGCCGCTTTTCACGCTCTTCGTAATACAAGGGGTCTGCCATGGCCTAAGGACCATGAAAAGAAGACTAATGCGGATCTTCTTGATTGGCTTCAAGCTATATTTGGCTTTCAGGTTATCTCATCACCTGAGCTATCTACCTTCCACTTTCATATCAGACTTATTCATGTTGTTGATCTATTTGTGAGCTCTGGCCTCAACAAAGCTCTGCCACACTGCTGATACATGTTCTCTAACTTTGACAATCACTTCTGCAGAAAGATAATGTATCAAATCAAAGAGAACATCTCATACTCTTGCTTGCCAACGTGCATATAAGGAGGATTACCAAGCCTGATCAACAACCAAAGGTATCGCCTTTCCCAACATACACATGCTGAGGTGTGTGTACATGGATCCTTTTGTAATGAACTAATGATGTTGTTTACTCATTTCCATTTTGGTAACATTTTCAGTTAGATGATCATGCGCTGGATGAAGTTATGAAGAAGCTCTTAATATGGTGCTCTGTCGAGCAAAGGGTAGGCCATCCACGGAACGTGCCAGCCATTGAGTTCAGTGTAGGCGGGGACGCCGCCCATAGAGCTGAGCATGGCGTGCAACCCGGCAGAACATGAGTTAATAGACTTAGCGTGTGTTTGGTTCCGGACCTTAACATGTATGGCACGGGATGACTCGGTTTTTGTATGCGTTTGGTTATAACTGGTTAGGGATGGTTTGTCCACCACGTCGAATATGTTGCGGAGATGCTGCATCAAATGACCCGGCGAAATCGGTCGAACCGAATGGTCCACGTTTTCTAACCTCTATGGTCCAGCGCTAAACGCACGCAATGTCCGTAGGATTGCCGCTGGTACTCGACGCCTTTGGCTCCGCCCATGTCGCTGCCCGGCAAAATCTCGGCGCCGCCACTGGTCGCCGCCGAGGCCCGCCGCCGAGGGACGCTGTTGTCTGAGCTCGCCGGGGTCCACGCGTACGCTGGTCGTGGCCAAGACTGGTGACGCCGGAGCTGCCGACCGCCGAGAGGGCCACTACTGCGTGAGATCGCCGAGGGCCGCGGCACGCCGCTGGTCGCTAGCGAGATTGAGGACGCCGGAGCCGCCCGCCGTCGAGGGCCACCGCTGCGGCGCTGCCTGAGCTCGCCGAGGGCCGCCGGGCGCCGCTGGTCGAGGCCGAGATTGAGGACATCGGAGGCCGGAGCCACCCGCCAACGAGAGCCACCGTTGCCAAGTGCTGCTGCAGCGAGTCCGGCAATGGATGTGCGGGTCAGCGGGTGTCACACGTTGGAGACCCTGCTAATTGCCGCTAATGACGCTAAATTAATGTATATTGCCTATTGTATAAACTAATTGCAGCTGGTCCAAAACACATCGTATCCTTCAACCAAACAAAAGCTTCAAACTGGACCATCCATGGACCCATCCTCTAAATCGGGGGACCGACCGAATCAGACGACTAGACAGTGATCGAGCCCGAAATAAGAAGCTAGAAGCAAGCCTTACTGCCGTAGTAGTCATGTGTGTTGGTGTGTTGCATGCTGATTAGGTCATATATTACTACATCTGTGTTGCTTTTCTTTGTTAACTACATCTGTGTTTGTGCTTTGATCTTACTACATATGTACTAGTCTGTGTGTGTACCCTTCGAGAAGCCCTGCGTGTCGCTCGGTGGGACGAGCGGAGTCGTCGCCCCGCCCAAAGGTGGAGCTTAGTTGAGGTTTGCCCCCCCCCCCCCCCCCCCCCCACAAGATTGACACATGCATGCAGTTTTTTATCTGAGGGAGAGCTTAAAATATGACGCTTCCCCAAACTCTCATATATCGTGTTTTGCAAGATTTGGCAAGCTCCGCCACTGGCCCCGCCTGCGAGCCTGGAATCAGACTAGAGCCCACAGGTCGTGTTGGCAAGAGCTTGTCTGTGTCTCTCATGGTTTGTGTGTTGGCAAGAGCTTGTCTGTGTCTCTCATGGTTTGTGTGCAAGAACTGAACTTGAACAAATTGCACTAAATTCCTCTCTGGTTGTACTTAATCTTACTATAGCAATTTCATTACAATATGCTTGCCTGTGGTTTGGTTAGCATCTGCCACTAGCAAGCTTAGGTGTGTGTGCTTTAGTTTGCACTGCTTGCTTTAAGTGAGTGCTTCTAAGAGCTAAGAGGAGTAGTTCTTGCTCCATGCAGTTGCCATCATAGGTTGCGTCATGTAGTATTGGACTGAATGTTTACAGTGATTGATTTCTTTCTTGAATAAAAATGGTTCTGCACTCAACTGGTAGGTTTTTTGACTGAATGCATTTTTTCAGGTCCGAGGCGCCCGCGGTGCCGCTGGGAGCGACGTATAGGACGGCGAGGCGCTAGGCAAGGAGGAGAGGTTCTTGACGATGCATTGCTGCTGCTGTCCCATGCGAGGTGCTCTGATGGTACCAGGATGGTCACGCGCTAGGAGGAGGACAGATGCTGCTGGTAGCTGGCCAGGTTCTCTCTGCTGATACTTGAGAATTGATCTGGTCTTGGACATGGAGCTTTGGCGCAGAGGAGCTGATGCGAGTAACCAGGTCGGAGAGGACCTGGAGACTTTGGCTGAGAGGAGCAGCAGCGAAGTGGACTTGGGGCTGTTGCAAGTGGAGCCTAGGAGCAAACTGCAGACTGGATCGCCTCGAAGTGAGCTGCTGCTGGGGAGGAGGGGGCAACAAGATCTGGCGAAGCGAGCAGGAAGACGCTCACGAAATGTTTTCCACTGCGTGGTGACATAAACTGTAATTCAAGTGCTCACCTACGGGCAAAAAGGTCATTTGTGTGATTTTGGCTGTTTGCCTCGATCGTCCTTATATGCCACCCGTGCATCGTCACCCGCCGCCACTCACCCTCTCCTCGCTGCACTGCACGCTCCACTGCACCCTCTCTTCGGCTAGCTCTACTTCACGCATGAAGACGACGCTCACTCTCGTGCTCGTCGCTGTCGACGCTGGGGTGACTGCCGCCACCGTCATCCTCAGCTGTGTCGTCCAAGCATGACGGTGGCGCCACCGCCACCGCCGTGAATGTCAGCAAGTGCTGCGCAGTGGAGCTCGGCGGAACGAGCGGAACCATCGCCCCACCAGCGAGCCCGGCCGAATCAGACGACTAGACGGTGATCGAGCCTGGAATAATAAGCTAGAAGCAAGCCTTACTGCCGTAGTAGTCATGTGTGTTGGTGTGTTTCTTGCTGATTAGGTCATATATTACTACATCTGTGTTGCTTGCTTTGTTAACTACATCTGTGTTTGTGCTTTGATCTTACTACATCTGTACTAGTCTGTGTGTACCCTTCGGGAAGCCCTGCGTGTCGCTCGGTGGGACGAGCGGAGTCGTCGCCCCGCCCAAAGGTGGAGCTTAGTTGAGGTTTGCCCCCCCCCCCCCCCCCCCCCCAAGATTGACACATGGATGCAGATTTTTTTGTGTTTTGCAAACTTTGGCAAGCTCTGTCACTGGCCCCGCCTACGAGCCCGGAATCAGACTAGAGCCCGGGCCACTGCGTACGTGGACGGACCGACGGAGAGAAGCCGTCGTCGGTTTGTCTTCCTTCCTGCTCATTGCTAACCTCATTTTGTAATTAGTGCCATGTAGGCTAATTAATTAGTTCCATGTGGCGGTCAAATCAGTCAATCGTATGCCAGCGAAGCAAAATACAAAATACGTATACCAGATTGTACCAGTGACCATAGTGAGCCACTTAAACAAGTTCGATGACCGTATTTTGGGTATTTCGAAATCCGGTGACAAAAGTGAGATACCAAGTTCCAAGTTCGATGATTGTAGATGAATTTTACTCCTGGCGAAACGCTTTCCACTGCGCGGTGGCAAAAAGGTTATTTGTGCTGCTGTTTGCCTCCTTATAAGCCACCCGTGCATCGTCACTCACCCTCTCCTCGCTACACTGCACGCTCCATTGCCGTCGCCACTCACCCTCTCCTCGCTGCACTGCACGCTCCACTGCACCCTCTCCTCGGCTAGCTACACTGCCTGCATGAAGACGGAGCTCACTCTCGTGCTCGTCGCTGTCGGCGCTGGGGTGACGGCCGCCGCCGTCATCCTCGGTTGTGCCGTCCGGGCATGGCGGGGGCGCCGCCGCCACGCCGCCTTCACCGCCGCCACTGCGGTCGCGCCCTCGCCCCCGCCACCGCCACCGCCGAGCCCCGTCATAAACGTCGACAAGCGCTGCGCCGTGGAGGCGAGCCCGGCCGAATCAGACGACTAGACAGTGATTGAGCCCGGAATAAGAAGCTAGAAGCTAGCCTTACTGCTGTAGTAGTCATGTGTGTTGGTGTGTTGCTTGCTGAGTAGGTCTTATATTACTACATCTGTGTTGCTTGCTTTCTTAACTACATCTGTGTTTGTGCTTTGATCTTACTACATATGTACTAGTCTGTGTATGTACACTTCGGGAAGCCCTGCGTGGCGCTCGTTGGGACGAGTGGAGTCGTCGCCCCGCCAAGAGGCGGAGCTTAGTTGAGGTTGGGGGGGGCACTGCCCCCCACCCCCAAGATGGACACATGGATGCAGATTTTTTTGTGTTTTGCAAGTTTTGGCAAGCTCTGCCACTGGCCCCGCCTACGAGCCCGGAATCAGACTAGAGCCCGGGCCACTGCGTACGTGGACGGACCGACGGAGAGAAGCAAGCCTGAGAACAAGATCTCTACTAGTCTATTATGCAAGTGTGTTGGTGTGTGCGGTGCTTGCTTTGATTAGGTCTTACTACGATCTGTGTTTGTTCGGCAGTATCTGTAGTGTTTGTTGGTCTTTTTAAAGTGTAAATGTAGTGTTTCTTCTTCAATGCACTAGCAAGATACTCGTCTTCTTGCACACTAATCTGGTACTACCCCCTACTGTGATGTCGATCTCAAGCTTATTTGTTTTTTGAAACACAGTACAACGCAAGCAATTATATACACGCGCACTCACCCCTATGAACGCACACACGTATATCCTACCCCTATGAGCACCTCCGAGCGACTGAGCCGGCGGGTCTTGAGATTGACGAAGTCACCATAGGCGCCTCGCTGTCGACGTGAACGTCGCCTCCCACTGAAAGAATATTCCGCCTAAATGAGAAACACCAACGTCAAACCTGGAGTCTAAATTCTGGTGGGCTGGGAATACAACCATCCTCCTAACCATCTCGATCTCAAGCTTATTTCAACAGTTGAACCCAACAATTGTAGCAATAAAACGGCCAGGCCACTATTTCATTCCATGGTTAGTAACCCTGGGCAAAGGCGGTTTAGCTCGTCCACCAGAATGTCTTCTGATCTCGACTTCTTCTTCGTCTTTTGAAGATGTATAAATATATTTACATCCTCTTTTAACGGTTCTCTCATACACACATCGCTATATAGCCGATCAATTTCATACTAGTGTCCATCAGTAGTAGTACTGTAGGCTGACTGTAGGCCCTCCTGAGCTAATAATCGAGAGGAGTGGGTGGGTGACCCGGCTTTGCTAATTGATACTGATGTGTCACCGTAAGGGTGTAAGCTGACTCATACGTCTTGCTCCGACTCCTCTAGATCCGTCGAGCAAACGGCCGCCGGGCTCACTCATGCTTGCGTACGTGCATGGGATGGCCCCACGCATGGACATCTACTTGCAAAATATTTCTCTCCTAATATATACAAAGAATTTCCGTTTTTATGATAAAGTTGGAGGTTCCAACAAGTAGCTTGAATTTTTTTTTGGGCATGTTTAAGTACACACGCTTATGATTAGAACTACGCAATTGATCTAACCAACAATATCTTAGTAGTGTAAAAACTTGCGAAACCCTAATATTCGTTGTTTTATTGATGCATGTGACTGGGGGTATAAGGAGATGTAACAATACTAGTATATTTCGAACTCATACACATATTTGTATTCTAGCATTCCCCTTAAGTTGGAGCCGGAGTGAAGGAAACAATTGCGACTCGATTACATATCTCGTGCTTACGCCATCTCCTCCTTTCTATTTGTATCAATCATGTCTCAGATGGTTTCTTATCTTCCCTCACATAATCACAAGTGATGACACAAACGTTGTTGACTGTATTTGTTGTTGATGACTTGTTATATATACGTTGACCTCGATATCGATATAAAGTTAGCTGATCATGATGTAGCAGTGGTCGAGATAGTTGCGGTCGATGTTGTACTAGTTGTAGTCGGTGTAGCCGCAATGTTGGAGGCATAAAAAATTACGAGGTGTGTATGACAGAGCTGCATGTTTTGTTTTGCATGATGTTTTGCACGTGAGTTAGAGCCGACATTTGGCACCTTGAGAGGTTCCACCAGGGCCCAATCTGGATCACCGGGGCCCGATCTGGGCCAGGGACCCGATTGGAGCCACCATGGCTAGGCAGGGCCGAGCTCGTGAGCCGAGACTCCCTGCATGTCGTCGCCCGTAACGCTTCATAAGCCCTCAATCCCCACGCAACCACCACACCACCCCCGTGTACAAACCGGACCAAACGCCCCGAGGAGCACCGCTGCCTAAAGGAAGGAGCCCCGTCTCCACCAACTAGGCGAGGGGAAGGACATGCCGCCGCCGATCGGGGAGCACAGTGCCATTGTCAGTATGGGCACATCAATTTTTTTTTTCAAACTGGGCTGTGAATTTTTCACGTCCGCTAAAAAATTGGCAGCCTCCGCGCTTCATCTTGGAGAAGTATCCAGTGAAAACGGTGATTCAATGAAAACCTGAAAACTTCTTTTCTTCCCGTCGGATTGATAGTAGACGAACCAGATCAAAAGTGGATAACGCACCAGCCAATTAAATGTGGTTTTGCTAATAACCCCTGCTTTGAAAAAATCAGTTGCAAAACACACAATCAGAAGTACGATCCATCCACTGGAGACTCCAGGGTGCTCGACGATCTCCAAAGGAAATGGAAGACGAGAGACACGATGGCATTGCACACATTGGATAGGAATTGTTCAGAGATACAGAGATGTGCGCACCCCTTCCCTTGTGTCTCTCTGTGATCAGACAAAGGTCGAGCCGGGCCGGGTGCGGTGCAACGAAAAAAGACAGACAGGAGGATCATTTTGGTCCAGAAAATTATGATTTCTGCATCAACGGTCTTCGAAAGGCGGTTGACGAAGGCCCCCTTCGGATACCACTCTGCATCGTCGACCTGCCCAGCACATGGATGCCGAGATCGGAAACAATATTCCCTTGTGATGTTTTTATGTTGTATCTAGCTCCTCATTCCTGGATCAGAAAGAGCAGCAATAAACACAGGATAATGCCCCCTAAAATTAAAATCTAAGAAATGGTGAGCTGCATTGAGCCATGGTTTCACCATTCTAGCAACTCTGCTGATACTACAGAAGGATCTGGATACAAAAATCAACGTGAGAGATCAAGTTTTTTTACATGCGTAAGAGATCAAGTTGACCCCCCCCCCCCCCCTGTAGTATGCACTGTACCCCGTTATCTTTCTGATGAGCAATGAATGATCAGTATTTGTGCCTTTTAGGACAATATTGGTAGTGTTGGTAGCAAAGATAGAGATGAGAAACTTGCCCACTAGGTGATGGTATCTTGTATTCATGTGCATGGAACTATGGTAGGAAGGTTTTGGACCAGACAATTTTTGAGAACATGTTGTAGAGTTTTAAAAAAATCATGTTTTAATGCTATGATGATGTCTTGGATTTATATGATTATACATCAAGACTAAATGTCATTGTTCATTCCACCCTTTCTCTGTGATTGATAATTGTAATAAGCGTAAAAAGCCTTAGCGATTTGTAAGTTGCCTGCAATTTATGCCGAGGTAGCCGTAGGCGAACGGCGGTTGGGCAGAGGCCGTCTTGGACATGACGGAGTTCCTTCGTGCGGCGTGTCCAAGCTTGGTGTTTGCGGGTAATCTTGCACCTTCAAAAAGATTACGTTTCAGAAAGGGGACCCCCGTCTTCACCAAGAGTGTACGTTTCTTGTGTACGGGAAGCTCCAAGTCTGACGCCGGGGGAGGTGCTGCTTCGATCGCCGCCGCGGCAACACTTCACCGGGTAGGCCGCTGCATCAAACGGGCTTTCCTGAGAAGTAGCCACTTGTACAGAGACAATAGGAATGACATATGATACATCTCGTTAGCAGATAAGTAGCCACATAATTAGTTACATAAGTAGCTTTCCTAGACAGACTCCTAGTGAACACGCTAATTGAGTGTGCATCGTCAGGATGCTTGTAACTTTTATTTGTTTACATCCAATATCCTAGAGCTCATAGTGAAGAGAAGGGAGAAACGCAAGACTCGTGGAACACTACTAGTACACATTTGTCTACATGCAGTCTAGCTAGCTTGTCGTAAAACTTAGTGTTGCCTGGAAGCATATAAATACCCTGCTGGGGTTGTCATTTTACCTGTGTGAGTTCGATCTCACGATCATTCATTTGACACAGGTGTGGGTTTTCACGCAAATTCTGCCATGGATCATTCAAAGTGGCACTATAGACGAGCTCTGGAGAACGCCATACTCCTTTCATAAAGTTCTTGAGGTGGCACTCAAGAATTGTGTGATACAAAGTGCATTGGAAAGAAAAGGAAATGTTATCTGTGTTTCACGCCAGTTCTAATGACGTGGAAAATTCTTGTAAAATTGTAAAAACTTAATACAGTCTAACCTGATAAAGCACATGAGTCAGGCCGTTGAACTTAATATTACTTTGTCTACTTGAGTTACTCAACATTGTTTTTTTAACACAGTTACTCAAAATTGTTTAACCTCCAATTTTACATTAACTAGATAATAACCTACGCATTGATGTGGACATTCGTGACAAATCACACCTTATAATATTGACCACCGGTGGCTATACATGATGAAAAGAACTTCACAAAGTGAAGAAGCTAGATTGATACACATTATCTCATCAGAAGAAAGTTGAACCGTTAACGGTGACCGAAACATGCATGATGGATAAACCATAATTTGTGATCAGACTAACAATGTTAAAAAATACTAAGACTTTTCTCAATATTTTCTCAATATACAATTAAGGATACATACCGGACACGTAACTTTCTATATAGTATTAATTTTAGCTTGTGGTGATGCTACAACCTGGATACTGATTCTCTGGCACTCCTTTTTGAAGGAGATCGGCCTATATGGCCCTGTTTGGCTGGAACGTGCATGAAGCTTTAGTAAAGAAAACGGTAAACAATTCCTACAAAGGTTCAGATAAAAAAAATAGCTGATGGTTGATGCCTTCTTTTTTATCTTAGCCTGCTGCTCGAAATAGACATCAAATTATTTATCTGAACAATCTTGGTCCCATTTACGTGCAGGCATCGAAATATGCAAACCGAATAGCGGATTATAATAGCGTTGATTTTGAGCATTGATCAACAATAGGAAAAGTCAAAGGAATAACCAATCTTACGTGAAATGAATCGTCGATCCCAATTCGGAACAAAATACAGAAATATTATTTTCTTGTAAAGTCCAGAGAGCTCAGTTCAGATGATCACTCCTGAAGCAATACATGCTACCAGAATAAGAACTGTTGGGTCAAATGTACCTTGCCACCTCTGTTAGGACTACCTGCAATTTATTTTACAGAATGTATTCGAAATTCGCACATCCCATCCAAGTATAGAGAGAAAAGAGTATGCCATGGAGGACGCTGGTAAAAAATTTCCACAGAATCAAACATTAATTGCAGCAAATATTTCTAAAAGGTTGTTATGTTGATCAAATCTGGAAGGCGCCCAGTAGAAATCTGAACGTGAGGGATATCGTCATACGTGATAGACAAATATCTATTGAATCAATGATTGGTTCATGGAAATATAAGGAAATACCTTATCTCGGGTAAAGTTCAGTATCATGATTCATGAGTAATCAGATTGACATATTAATAGGGCATGTACAATGGGGTGACATCAGGCTTCTCTTAGTGTTGACATGTAGGATAATTGTCTAGGTGGCGGTGAGAGAATGAAGAAAGTGAAGGTTGCCTTCTCTTACTTAAGGGATGATCTCTTATGAAATAAGAGAAGGCTAATTTCACCATTGTATCACTTGTCTACCTTAAAACTTTAATTTCCTACCAAAATATAATTAATTCTCATTAATTGTTAGGGATGACAATAAGAAATGATGCATTGTATAACCTATAATGTTATCTTCCCTAAATGACGTGGATGGCTAAGGGAAAGCGTCACTTCTCTACCATTGTACATGCCCATAGCCAACAGGTTCAAGGGAGAACTCTGTTTAACAATAGTGATCATTCAGGACGTCCAGGTTGTTGACCCTGATCAACGATTGGACAAGCACTTCTAATCATAATTATTCGTTATCCAAACTTATAGCAGTCACACGCTTAAGTTAGATCTAGTTAGTTGTGTATTATGATTAGTCTGGAACATATAGTGTATCACTGGAATAGTGTTTCCGCGTGATAGATATATATATATCATATATCAGAGATATAATATTTGAATACATTGGGTGTCTCAGGATAATAAGAATGGTTTCTATTATTATCAAAATTATTTTGAGGATTTATATAAGAGGAAAATATTTGCGGGCACTAGGTGTCCCGGATCATGTAAATATGATTTGTATGATTTCCAACGAGCTAGTAGTATATGCATGTAAGACACTAGGACTTTGACGAGGATATAAAACCTTTTATACTAAGATTAAAGAAAATATGAAAACAAAACCTTCAATCTGTAGCTAGCTTGGAAGGAAACGGATCGAACCGATGAGTTGGACGAGCACCAAAAGAGAAAACATACTTTCTCTCCTCTCCTCCTTTAATCCTTTTCCTACCATCCTTTCGACCAGCTCACCACCCATGCACGCACCGATGCTTTACGCAGGTCCGTTCATCACCGGCCACTACTTATACTTAACTGTGTTATGTTGGCACGATTTCCACGACTTTATTCTCTTTGCCCAAAAGCCATCTCTCCACATCCCCTTCCCATTTTTTTCACGTTCATCTTCTCAAGGATCCTTTACTTAAGGCGTATTACTTCCCCTTAATCTTCCCCGTCCAATCATATTTTAAATTCTCGGCTACCTTTCGTTTCGGTTACAAACAACTCAAATACTACAGATTTGCTTCAATCCATACGGGTGCATTTGCGATCCGTACTCTATTGTTTTGCGATTAAATTTTGATCGGAGCCCGTCTGTTTCAAAATATCGTTTCACGAAACCAGGCCCCACGTACGGCGACACAATATTGCAAACATTCATTACCAGGCATGCACAACACAAGATGTGAAGGATAAGAGATGATATGAGATAACGGCCACCGTTATGCTACGTTGGTGGTGAGGGAGGACGATATGAAAGCGATGTAGTACCGATATAGCTCACGGGCGTGAGCATTGAGTTTGAGTGAGCCGTTGTCTTTCGAACGTGACCGGCATTGGTCGATACATGTCTTGGATGTTCGGTTTGGGCAAGGTCCATTTACATTGTGGTTGTTGTGTGTGGTGGTAGACACCATCGGAAACAATAAAATGACGTCGGTTAATGTGGGGGTGAACGTGACTTTGAAATTGCAGAAACATCCGATATATCGAAAAACACGGAGTTAATATGAAAAACTTGAGCAAACATGAACCGAAGGTGACACTTGCACTGATAGCAAAGTTTCTTCTCTCCAACCCAAAAAAAAAAGCTGATAGCGAAGCTAGTAGCACTACCAGCAGTCGTCTGCTAAAAGAGTAGGAAATTGGAGTGAACAATTCAAAAAAGCAGCGAGGCGGCTGGAGCCAAAAAATAAATAAAAATGGATCGGCTTTCCCGTCTCTCTTCGCTTTCCTTGCCTTCACTCCGACCTCTGCAGTCTGCACTCTCTGCTCTGCTCCGCTTCGCCAACCTCTAGCATCGCCGCCGCCGGCCATCAACCCCCAACCAATCAAATCGATCTAGGGTTCGTCTCTCCATCCATCGTCTACCCGGACGCTGACTCTGGGTCCGCCATTGGTATGGTGGACGAGTCAGATCACTTCAATCGGAGGAGGTTCCCGCCCCCGCCTGAGTAACACCAGCTAAAAACTAGAGCTTTTTCCGGCCGGACCGGATGGCGTCGTCCTCCGGGAGGCGCACGGTCCCCGGCGGCGGCGGGGAGCCGTCCTCCTCGTCGGGGGCCTCCGGCGGCGGCGGCAGGAGGATGCTGCGCACCTAGACCGCGGGCAACCTCGGCGAGTCCATCTTCGACAGCGAGGTCGTGCCCTCCTCGCTCGTCGACATCGCGCCCATCCTCCGCGTCGCCAACGAGGTCGAGCAGAGCAACCCGCGCGTCGCATACCTCTGTACGTTCCCTTCTTCCATCGAATCAATCACTCTTGTGTTACCAAGGCAGATTCCCCTGTTACTGCTAGCAGTGCTAGTGTATTCTATTCCACTCTACTCTGCCTGACGGCAGAGTGAGTACTACGAGTATCTTACTGCCACTAATCATATATACACCTGAGTGGCTGAGTCTGAGTGAGTACTAGGAGAGTAGAGTAGGAATCATATTTATTAGACTGGAGTGAGTATAATTGCCTTCCCTATCTTACTGCCACTAATAGCTAATTAATTTGGAGTCAGTACAATTCCCTAGAGACTACTACCTCTCTTGCTGCCACTAACAGTCAACTAAACTGCACTACGGAGTACTCCCTAGTAATTCTTGTGTTGCCTCACCCATAGAATGGATGTCCAGGTCGCTTCTACGCATTCGAGAAGGCCCACCGCCTCGACCCGACCTCCAGCGGAAGGGGTGTCCGTCAGTTCAAGACCGCGCTCCTGCAGAGGCTCGAGAGGGTATGTATGTGTTCTGCCTGCCAATGCACACGCGTTGCTTACAACCTTAGCTAGCATTTCCTATTTGCTTTAACTTCAAATTATTTCATAGTGCTCTGTATTGAGGTTAATTTTTAGATAAAGAGTAAATATTAATATTGCAAAGATAGAAATTACACCTCGCAAAAAAGGTTAATCAATTGTAGAGCATCCAAGTGCATGCCATATTAAAAATGGAGACTGTGCTTACCATATGTTTGCCCGTCCCGTTTCATTAGGAAAACGATCCCACACTCAAGGGAGGGTGAAACAGAGTGATGCGCGGGAAATGCAGAGCTTCTACCAGCATTACTACAAGAAGTACATCCAAGCTCTTCAAAATGCTGCCGATAAAGCTGACCGGTGAGCACAGCCTTTTTCTTTCCATGTGTCCATATATGCTGCCGACTCGACTCGTTGCCTCGCCTGCTTAATTCACTTCTCTAAATTGCTCAGTGCGCAGCTCACTAAGGCGTACCAAACTGCAGCCGTCTTGTTTGAGGTCCTAAAGGCCGTCAACGTTTCACAGAAAATCAAACTTGATGAATCGGTAAGCTCAAGAAAAAAACCTTGTTTTTGTGTGGATTTTGGCTTCTTTGGGCATCACAACATTGCTTTCTTCTGGCACACTTCAGTTGTTATGTTTAAGCATTTAACAGAAAAAACAACGCTACCATTGTTATTATGTAAAATTGTTCGTATTCACTGCCCCGTTGTAATTTCTGCAGATTGATAAAATCAATAAACAAGTCGAGGAAAAGAAAAAGTTGTATCTCCCTTTCAATATCCTCCCGCTCGATCCTGACAGCGCGCATCTGCCTGTTATGCAATTTCCTGAGGTTCTCATCTGGATCATATCATACTCTGGTGAGATGTCCCCACTTCTGATCACAATACCACTTATGCCACGTGTCATTATTATATGTAGATACAAGCCGCTTTTCACGCTCTTCGTAATACAAGGGGTCTGCCATGGCCTAAGGACCATGAAAAGAAGACTAATGCAGATCTTCTTGATTGGCTTCAAGCTATATTTGGCTTTCAGGTTATCTCATCACCTGAGCTATCTACCTTCCACTTTCATATCAGACTTATTCATGTTGTTGATCTATTTGTGAGCTCTGGCCTCAACAAAGCTCTGCCACACTGCTGATATATGTTCTCTAACTTTGACAATCACTTCTGCAGAAAGATAATGTATCAAATCAAAGAGAACATCTCATACTCTTGCTTGCCAACGTGCATATAAGGAGGATTACCAAGCCTGATCAACAACCAAAGGTATCGCCTTTCCCAACATACACATGATGAGGTGTGTGTACATGGATCCTTTTGTAATGAACTAATGATGTTGTTTACTCATTTCCATTTTGGTAACATTTTCAGTTAGATGATCATGCGCTGGATGAAGTTATGAAGAAGCTCTTAATATGGTGCTCTGTCGAGCAAAGGGTAGGCCATCCGCGGAACGTGCCAGCCATTGAGTTCAGTGTAGGCGGGGACGCCGCCCATAGAGCTGAGCATGGCGTGCAACCCGGCAGAACATGAGTTAATAGACTTAGCGTGTGTTTGGTTCCGGACCTTAACATGTATGGCACGGGATGACTCGGTTTCTGTATGCGTTTGGTTATAACTGGTTAGGGATGGTTTCGTCCACCACGTCGAATATGTTGCGGAGATGCTGCATCAAATGACCCGGCGAAATCGGTCGAACCGAATGGTCCACGTTTTCTAACCTCTATGGTCCAGCGCTAAACGCACGCAATGTCCGTAGGATTGCCGCTGGTACTCGACGCCTTTGGCTCCGCCCATGTCCCTGCCCGGCAAAATCTCGGCGCCGCCACTGGTCGCCGCCGAGGCTCGGCGCCGCCACTGGTCGCCGCCGAGGCCCGCCGCCGAGGGACGCTGTTGTCTGAGCTCGCCGGGGTCCACGCGTACGCTGGTCGTGGCCAAGACTGGTGACGCCGGAGCTGCCGACCGCCGAGAGGGCCACTACTGCGTGAGATCGCCGAGGGCCGCGGCACGCCGCTGGTCGCTAGCGAGATTGAGGACGCCGGAGCCGCCCGCTGTCGAGGGCCACCGCTGCGGCGCTGCCTGAGCTCGCCGAGGGCCGCCGGGCGCCGCTGGTCGAGGCCGAGATTGAGGACATCGGAGGCCGGAGCCACCCGCCAACGAGAGCCACCGTTGCCAAGTGCTGCTGCAGCGAGTCCGGCAATGGATGTGCGGGTCAGCGGGTGTCACACGTTGGAGACCCTGCTAATTGCCGCTAATGACGCTAAATTAATGTATATTGCCTATTGTATAAACTAATTGCAGCTGGTCCAAAACACATCGTATCCTTCAACCAAACAAAAGCTTCAAACTGGACCATCCATGGACCCATCCTCTAAATCGGGGGACCGACCGAATCAGACGACTAGACAGTGATCGAGCCCGAAATAAGAAGCTAGAAGCAAGCCTTACTGCCGTAGTAGTCATGTGTGTTGGTGTGTTGCATGCTGATTAGGTCATATATTACTACATCTGTGTTGCTTTTCTTTGTTAACTACATCTGTGTTTGTGCTTTGATCTTACTACATATGTACTAGTCTGTGTGAGTACCCTTCGAGAAGCCCTGCGTGTCGCTCGGTGGGACGAGCGGAGTCGTCGCCCCGCCCAAAGGTGGAGCTTAGTTGAGGTTTGCCCCCCCCCCCCCCCCCCCCCACAAGATTGACACATGCATGCAGTTTTTTATCTGAGGGAGAGCTTAAAATATGACGCTTCCCCAAACTCTCATATATCGTGTTTTGCAAGATTTGGCAAGCTCCGCCACTGGCCCCGCCTGCGAGCCTGGAATCAGACTAGAGCCCACAGGTCGTGTTGGCAAGAGCTTGTCTGTGTCTCTCATGGTTTGTGTGTTGGCAAGAGCTTGTCTGTGTCTCTCATGGTTTGTGTGCAAGAACTGAACTTGAACAAATTGCACTAAATTCCTCTCTGGTTGTACTTAATCTTACTATAGCAATTTCATTACAATATGTTTGCCTGTGGTTTGGTTAGCATCTGCCACTAGCAAGCTTAGGTGTGTGTGCTTTAGTTTGCACTGCTTGCTTTAAGTGAGTGCTTCTAAGAGCTAAGAGGAGTAGTTCTTGCTCCATGCAGTTGCCATCATAGGTTGCGTCATGTAGTATTGGACTGAATGTTTACAGTGATTGATTTCTTTCTTGAATAAAAATGGTTCTGCACTCAACTGGTAGGTTTTTTGACTGAATGCATTTTTTCAGGTCCGACGCGCCCGCGGTGCCGCTGGGAGCGACGTATAGGACGGCGAGGCGCTAGGCAAGGAGGAGAGGTTCTTGACGATGCATTGCTGCTGCTGTCCCATGCGAGGTGCTCTGATGGTACCAGGATGGTCACGCGCTAGGAGGAGGACAGATGCTGCTGGTAGCTGGCCAGGTTCTCTCTGCTGATACTTGAGAATTGATCTGGTCTTGGACATGGAGCTTTGGCGCAGAGGAGCTGATGCGAGTAACCAGGTCGGAGAGGACCTGGAGATTTTGGCTGAGAGGAGCAGCAGCGAAGTGGACTTGGGGCTGTTGCAAGTGGAGCCTAGGAGCAAACTGCAGACTGGATCGCCTCGAAGTGAGCTGCTGCTGGGGAGGAGGGGGCAACAAGATCTGGCGAAGCGAGAAGGAAGACGCTCACGAAATGTTTTCCACTGCGTGGTGACATAAACTGTAATTCAAGTGCTCACCTACGGGCAAAAAGGTCATTTGTGCGATTTTGGCTGTTTGCCTCGATCGTCCTTATATGCCACCCGTGCATCGTCACCCGCCGCCACTCACCCTCTCCTCGCTGCACTGCACGCTCCACTGCACCCTCTCTTCGGCTAGCTCTACTTCACGCATGAAGACGGCGCTCACTCTCGTGCTCGTCGCTGTCGACGCTGGGGTGACTGCCGCCACCGTCATCCTCAGCTGTGTCGTCCAAGCATGACGGTGGCGCCACCGCCACCGCCGTGAATGTCAGCAAGTGCTGCGCAGTGGAGCTCGGCGGAACGAGCGGGACCATCGCCCCACCAGCGAGCCCGGCCGAATCAGACGACTAGACGGTGATCGAGCCTGGAATAATAAGCTAGAAGCAAGCCTTACTGCCGTAGTAGTCATGTGTGTTGGTGTGTTTCTTGCTGATTAGGTCATATATTACTACATCTGTGTTGCTTGCTTTGTTAACTACATCTGTGTTTGTGCTTTGATCTTACTACATCTGTACTAGTCTGTGTGTACCCTTCAGGAAGCCCTGCGTGACGCTCGGTGGGACGAGCGGAGTCGTCGCCCCGCCTAGAGGCGGAGCTTAGTTGAGGTTAGGGGGGGCCACTGTCCCCCCCCCCCCCCCCCCAAGATTGACACATGGATGCAGATTTTTTTGTGTTTTGCAAACTTTGGCAAGCTCTGTCACTGGCCCCGCCTACGAGCCCGGAATCAGACTAGAGCCCGGGCCACTGCGTACGTGGACGGACCGACGGAGAGAAGCCGTCGTCGGTTTGTCTTCCTTCCTGCTCATTGCTAACCTCATTTTGTAATTAGTGCCATGTAGGCTAATTAATTAGTTCCATGTGGCGGTCAAATCAGTCAATCGTATGCCAGCGAAGCAAAATACAAAATACGTATACCAGATTGTACCAGTGACCATAGTGAGCCACTTAAACAAGTTCGATGACCGTATTTTGGGTATTTCGAAATCCGGTGACAAAAGTGAGATACCAAGTTCCAAGTTCGATGATTGTAGATGAATTTTACTCCTCGCGAAACGCTTTCCACTGCGCGGTGGCAAAAAGGTTATTTGTGCTGCTGTTTGCCTCCTTATAAGCCACCCGTGCATCGTCACTCACCCTCTCCTCGCTACACTGCACGCTCCATTGCCGTCGCCACTCACCCTCTCCTCGCTGCACTACACGCTCCACTGCACCCTCTCCTCGGCTAGCTACACTGCCTGCATGAAGACGGAGCTCACTCTCGTGCTCGTCGCTGTCGGCGCTGGGGTGACGGCCGCCGCCGTCATCCTCGGTTGTGCCGTCCGGGCATGGCGGGGGCGCCGCCGCCACGCCGCCTTCACCGCCGCCACTGCGGTCGCGCCCTCGCCCCCGCCACCGCCACCGCCGAGCCCCGTCATAAACGTCGACAAGCGCTGCGCCGTGGAGGCGAGCCCGGCCGAATCAGACGACTAGACAGTGATTGAGCCCGGAATAAGAAGCTAGAAGCTAGCCTTACTTCTGTAGTAGTCATGTGTGTTGGTGTGTTGCTTGCTGAGTAGGTCTTATATTACTACATCTGTGTTGCTTGCTTTCTTAACTACATCTGTGTTTGTGCTTTGATCTTACTACATATGTACTAGTCTGTCTATGTACACTTCGGGAAGCCCTGCGTGGCGCTCGTTGGGACGAGTGGAGTCGTCGCCCCGCCAAGAGGCGGAGCTTAGTTGAGGTTGGGGGGGGCACTGCCCCCCACCCCCAAGATGGACACATGGATGCAGATTTTTTTGTGTTTTGCAAGTTTTGGCAAGCTCTGCCACTGGCCCCGCCTACGAGCCCGGAATCAGACTAGAGCCCGGGCCACTGCGTACGTGGACGGACCGACGGAGAGAAGCAAGCCTGAGAACAAGATCTCTACTAGTCTATTATGCAAGTGTGTTGGTGTGTGCGGTGCTTGCTTTGATTAGGTCTTACTACGATCTGTGTTTGTTCGGCAGTATCTGTAGTGTTTGTTGGTCTTTTTAAAGTGTAAATGTAGTGTTTCTTCTTCAATGCACTAGCAAGATACTCGTCTTCTTGCACACTAATCTGGTACTACCCCCTACTGTGATGTCGATCTCAAGCTTATTTTTTTTTTGAAACACAGTACAACGCAAGCAATTATATACACGCGCACTCATCCCTATGAACGCACACACGTATATCCTACCCCTATGAGCACCTCCGAGCGACTGAGCCGGCGGGTCTTGAGATTGACGAAGTCACCATAGGCGCCTCGCTGTCGACGTGAACGTCGCCTCCCACTGAAAGAATATTCCGCCTAAATGAGAAACACCAACGTCAAACCTGGAGTCTAAATTCTGGTGGGCTGGGAATACAACCATCCTCCTAACCATCTCGATCTCAAGCTTATTTCAACAGTTGAACCCAACAATTGTAGCAATAAAACGGCCAGGCCACTATTTCATTCCATGGTTAGTAACCCTAGGCAAAGGCGGTTTAGCTCGTCCACCAGAATGTCTTCTGATCTCGACTTCTTCTTCGTTTTTTGAAGATGTATAAATATATTTACATCCTCTTTTAACGGTTCTCTCATACACACATCGCTATATAGCCGATCAATTTCATACTAGTGTCCATCAGTAGTAGTACTGTAGGCTGACTGTAGGCCCTCCTGAGCTAATAATCGAGAGGAGTGGGTGGGTGACCCGGCTTTGCTAATTGATACTGATGTGTCACCGTAAGGGTGTAAGCTGACTCATACGTCTTGCTCCGACTCCTCTAGATCCGTCGAGCAAACGGCCGCCGGGCTCACTCATGCTTGCGTACGTGCATGGGATGGCCCCGCGCATGGACATCTACTTGCAAAATATTTCTCTCCTAATATATACAAAGAATTTCTGTTTTTATGATAAAGTTGGAGGTTCCAACAAGTAGCTTGAATTTTTTTTTGGGCATGTTTAAGTACACACGCTTATGATTAGAACTACGCAATTGATCTAACCAACAATATCTTAGTAGTGTAAAAACTTGCGAAACCCTAATATTCGTTGTTTTATTGATGCATGTGACTGGGGGTATAAGGAGATGTAACAATACTAGTATATTTCGAACTCA
This sequence comes from Poa annua, assembly GCA_026929855.1. NCBI lineage: Eukaryota > Viridiplantae > Streptophyta > Magnoliopsida > Poales > Poaceae > Poa > Poa annua. The sequence goes on along the minus strand of CM049428.1, from coordinate 206,441 downwards.
TACACATATTTGTATTCTAGCATTCCCCTTAAGTTGGAGCCGGAGTGAAGGAAACAATTGCGACTCGATTACATATCTCGTGCTTATGCCATCTCCTCCTTTCTATTTGTATCAATCATGTCTCGGATGGTTTCTTATCTTCCCTCACATAATCACAAGTGATGACACAAACGTTGTTGACTGTATTTGTTGTTGATGACTTGTTATATATACGTTGACCTCGATATCGATATAAAGTTAGCTGATCATGATGTAGCAGTGGTCGAGATAGTTGCGGTCGATGTTGTACTAGTTGTAGTCGGTGTAGCCGCAATGTTGGAGGCATAAAAAATTACGAGGTGTGTATGACAGAGCTGCATGTTTTGTTTTGCATGATGTTTTGCACGTGAGTTAGAGCCGACATTTGGCACCTTGAGAGGTTCCACCAGGGCCCAATCTGGATCACCGGGGCCCGATCTGGGCCAGGGACCCGATTGGAGCCACCATGGCTAGGCAGGGCCGAGCTCGTGAGCCGAGACTCCCTGCATGTCGTCGCCCGTAACGCTTCATAAGCCCTCAATCCCCGCGCAACCACCACACCACCCCCGTGTACAAACCGGACCAAACGCCCCGAGGAGCACCGCTGCCTAAAGGAAGGAGCCCCGTCTCCACCAACTAGGCGAGGGGAAGGACATGCCGCCGCCGATCGGGGAGCACAGTGCCATTGTCAGTATGGGCACATCAATTTTTTTTTTCAAACTGGGCTGTGAATTTTTCACGTCCGCTAAAAAATTGGCAGCCTCCGCGCTTCATCTTGGAGAAGTATCCAGTGAAAACGGTGATTCAATGAAAACCTGAAAACTTCTTTTCTTCCCGTCGGATTGATAGTAGACGAACCAGATCAAAAGTGGATAACGCACCAGCCAATTAAATGTGGTTTTGCTAATAACCCCTGCTTTGAAAAAATCAGTTGCAAAACACACAATCAGAAGTACGATCCATCCACTGGAGACTCCAGGGTGCTCGACGATCTCCAAAGGAAATGGAAGACGAGAGACACGATGGCATTGCACACATTGGATAGGAATTGTTCAGAGATACAGAGATGTGCGCACCCCTTCCCTTGTGTCTCTCTGTGATCAGACAAAGGTCGAGCCGGGCCGGGTGCGGTGCAACGAAAAAAGACAGACAGGAGGATCATTTTGGTCCAGAAAATTATGATTTCTGCATCAACGGTCTTCGAAAGGCGGTTGACGAAGGCCCCCTTCGGATACCACTCTGCATCGTCGACCTGCCCAGCACATGGATGCCGAGATCGGAAACAATATTCCCTTGTGATGTTTTTATGTTGTATCTAGCTCCTCATTCCTGGATCAGAAAGAGCAGCAATAAACACAGGATAATGCCCCCTAAAATTAAAATCTAAGAAATGGTGAGCTGCATTGAGCCATGGTTTCACCATTCTAGCAACTCTGCTGATACTACAGAAGGATCTGGATACAAAAATCAACGTGAGAGATCAAGTTTTTTTACATGCGTAAGAGATCAAGTTGACCCCCCCCCCCCCTGTAGTATGCACTGTACCCCGTTATCTTTCTGATGAGCAATGAATGATCAGTATTTGTGCCTTTTAGGACAATATTGGTAGTGTTGGTAGCAAAGATAGAGATGAGAAACTTGCCCACTAGGTGATGGTATCTTGTATTCATGTGCATGGAACTATGGTAGGAAGGTTTTGGACCAGACAATTTTTGAGAACATGTTGTAGAGTTTTAAAAAAATCATGTTTTAATGCTATGATGATGTCTTGGATTTATATGATTATACATCAAGACTAAATGTCATTGTTCATTCCACCCTTTCTCTGTGATTGATAATTGTAATAAGCGTAAAAAGCCTTAGCGATTTGTAAGTTGCCTGCAATTTATGCCGAGGTAGCCGTAGGCGAACGGCGGTTGGGCAGAGGCCGTCTTGGACATGACGGAGTTCCTTCGTGCGGCGTGTCCAAGCTTGGTGTTTGCGGGTAATCTTGCACCTTCAAACAGATTACGTTTCAGAAAGAGGACCCCCGTCTTCACCAAGAGTGTACGTTTCTTGTGTACGGGAAGCTCCAAGTCTGACGCCGGGGGAGGTGCTGCTTCGATCGCCGCCGCGGCAACACTTCACCGGGTAGGCCGCTGCATCAAAAGGGCTTTCCTGAGAAGTAGCCACTTGTACAGAGACAATAGGAATGACATATGATACATCTCGTTAGCAGATAAGTAGCCACATAATTAGTTACATAAGTAGCTTTCCTAGACAGACTCCTAGTGAACACGCTAATTGAGTGTGCATCGTCAGGATGCTTGTAACTTTTATTTGTTTACAGCCAATATCCTAGAGCTCATAGTGAAGAGAAGGGAGAAACGCAAGACTCGTGGAACACTACTAGTACACATTTGTCTACATGCAGTCTAGCTAGCTTGTCGTAAAACTTAGTGTTGCCTGGAAGCATATAAATACCCTGCTGGGGTTGTCATTTTACCTGTGTGAGTTCGATCTCACGATCATTCATTTGACACAGGTGTGGGTTTTCACGCAAATTCTGCCATGGATCATTCAAAGTGGCACTATAGACGAGCTCTGGAGAACGCCATACTCCTTTCATAAAGTTCTTGAGGTGGCACTCAAGAATTGTGTGATACAAAGTGCATTGGAAAGAAAAGGAAATGTTATCTGTGTTTCACGCCAGTTCTAATGACGTGGAAAATTCTTGTAAAATTGTAAAAACTTAATACAGTCTAACCTGATAAAGCACATGAGTCAGGCCGTTGAACTTAATATTACTTTGTCTACTTGAGTTACTCAACATTGTTTTTTGAACACAGTTACTCAAAATTGTTTAACCTCCAATTTTACATTAACTAGATAATAACCTACGCATTGATGTGGACATTCGTGACAAATCACACCTTATAATATTGACCACCGGTGGCTATACATGATGAAAAGAACTTCACAAAGTGAAGAAGCTAGATTGATACACATTATCTCATCAGAAGAAAGTTGAACCGTTAACGGTGACCGAAACATGCATGATGGATAAACCATAATTTGTGATCAGACTAACAATGTTAAAAAATACTAAGACTTTTCTCAATATTTTCTCAATATACAATTAAGGATACATACCGGACACGTAACTTTCTATATAGTATTAATTTTAGCTTGTGGTGATGCTACAACCTGGATACTGATTCTCTGGCACTCCTTTTTGAAGGAGATCGGCCTATATGGCCCTGTTTGGCTGGAACGTGCATGAAGCTTTAGTAAAGAAAACGGTAAACAATTCCTACAAAGGTTCAGATAAAAAAAATAGCTGATGGTTGATGCCTTCTTTTTTATCTTAGCCTGCTGCTCGAAATAGACATCAAATTATTTATCTGAACATCTTGATCCCATTTACGTGCAGGCATCGAAATATGCAAACCGAATAGCGGATTATAATAGCGTTGATTTTGAGCATTGATCAACAATAGGAAAAGTCAAAGGAATAACCAATCTTACGTGAAATGAATCGTCGATCCCAATTTGGAACAAAATACAGAAATATTATTTTCTTGTAAAGTCCAGAGAGCTCAGTTCAGATGATCACTCCTGAAGCAATACATGCTACCAGAATAAGAACTGTTGGGTCAAATGTACCTTGCCACCTCTGTTAGGACTACCTGCAATTTATTTTACAGAATGTATTCAAAATTCGCACATCCCATCCAAGTATAGAGAGAAAAGAGTATGCCATGGAGGACGCTGGTAAAAAATTTCCACAGAATCAAACATTAATTGCAGCAAATATTTCTAAAAGGTTGTTATGTTGATCAAATCTGGAAGGCGCCCAGTAGAAATCTGAACGTGAGGGATATCGTCATACGTGATAGACAAATATCTATTGAATCAATGATTGGTTCATGGAAATATAAGGAAATACCTTATCTCGGGTAAAGTTCAGTATCATGATTCATGAGTAATCAGATTGACATATTAATAGGGCATGTACAATGGGGTGACATCAGGCTTCTCTTAGTGTTGACATGTAGGATAATTGTCTAGGTGGCGGTGAGAGAATGAAGAAAGTGAAGGTTGCCTTCTCTTACTTAAGGGATGATCTCTTATGAAATAAGAGAAGGCTAATTTCACCATTGTATCACTTGTCTACCTTAAAACTTTAATTTCCTACCAAAATATAATTAATTCTCATTAATTGTTAGGGATGACAATAAGAAATGATGCATTGTATAACCTATAATGTTATCTTCCCTAAATGACGTGGATGGCTAAGGGAAAGCGTCACTTCTCTACCATTGTACATGCCCATAGCCAACAGGTTCAAGGGAGAACTCTGTTTAACAATAGTGATCATTCAGGACGTCCAGGTTGTTGACCCTGATCAACGATTGGACAAGCACTTCTAATCATAATTATTCGTTATCCAAACTTATAGCAGTCACACGCTTAAGTTAGATCTAGTTAGTTGTGTATTATGATTAGTCTGGAACATATAGTGTATCACTGGAATAGTGTTTCCGCGTGATAGATATATATATATCATATATCAGAGATATAATATTTGAATACATTGGGTGTCTCAGGATAATAAGAATGGTTTCTATTATTATCAAAATTATTTTGAGGATTTATATAAGAGGAAAATATTTGCGGGCACTAGGTGTCCCGGATCATGTAAATATGATTTGTATGATTTCCAACGAGCTAGTAGTATATGCATGTAAGACACTAGGACTTTGACGAGGATATAAAACCTTTTATACTAAGATTAAAGAAAATATGAAAACAAAACCTTCAATCTGTAGCTAGCTTGGAAGGAAACGGATCGAACCGATGAGTTGGACGAGCACCAAAAGAGAAAACATACTTTCTCTCCTCTCCTCCTTTAATCCTTTTCCTACCATCCTTTCGACCAGCTCACCACCCATGCACGCACCGATGCTTTACGCAGGTCCATTCATCACCGGCCACTACTTATACTTAACTGTGTTATGTTGGCACGATTTCCACGACTTTATTCTCTTTGCCCAAAAGCCATCTCTCCACATCCCCTTCCCATTTTTTCACGTTCATCTTCTCAAGAATCCTTTACTTAAGGCGTATTACTTCCCCTACTTGATCTTCCCCATCCAGTCATAATTTTAAAATTCCCGTCTAGCTACTTTTCGTTAGGTTACGAACAACTCAAATACTGCAGTTTTGCTTTAATCCATACGGGTGCATTGAGATCCATACTCTATTGTGTTACGATCAAAGTATGATCGGAGCCCGTCTATTTTAAAATATCATGTCACGAAACCAAGCCCCACGAAGGGCGACACAATGTTGCAAACTTTCTTACCAGATATGAGTGACACAAGATGTACCGGATAAGAGATGCTATGAGAGAACGACCACCGTTATACTACATTTGTGGCGAGGGAGGACAATATAGAAAGCGATGTTAGTACCATAGCTCACCGTGACCATTGATTGAGTTTGGATGAGATCTCATCCTTCGAATGTGACGGGCGTTGGTCGATGCATGTCTTAGATGTTTGGTTTAGGCAAGATCCATTTGCATTGTGGTTGTTGTGTGCAGTGGTGGACAGTGGACAATTGGACACTATCAGAAACTATGAAATTATATCGGTTAATGTGGGGGCGAACGTGACTTTGAAGTTCCAGACCATTCTATATATCAGAAAACATGGAGTTAATAAACTTAATATATAAAAAACTTGGTAAGCCAAAGTTTGGTCTATAGCTGCCACCAATAAGTCGCACGACGACAAAATCTGGAAGTTTTGCCGAGGTCAATAAATAATATATCATCAAATATGAATGAAGGGAGTTTGAATTTAGAGGAAATTTAGGAGGAAAACACACATGTAGTGAAGGTGACACTTGTACTGATAGCAAAGTTTCTTTTTTTCCTTCTTCTTTCCAACACAAGTTTTTTTTTCTTCTTCTTTCCAACACAAGCTGATAGCTAGTAGCACTAGAAAACTGAAGCTAGTAGAACGATTCAAAAAAGGAGCGAGGCGGCTGGAGCAAAAAAATAAATAAAAAATCGATCGTGCCGATCTCTTCGCTTTCCTTGCCTTCACTCCGAGCTCTACAGTCTCTGCTCTGCTCCGCTTCGCCAACCTCCACCATCGCCGCCGCCGGCCATCAGCCCCCAATCAATCAAATCGATCTAGGGTTTGTCTCCGCACCCATCTTCTCCTCGGGGGTGACTCTGGGTCCGCCATTGGTATGGTGGAGGAGTCAGATCACTTCAATCGGAAGAGGTTCCCGCCCCCGCCTGAGTAACACCAGCTGAAAACTAGAGCTTTTTCCGGCCGGACCGGATGGCGTCGTCCTCCGGGAGGCGCACGGTCCCCGGCGGCGGGGAGCCGTCCTCCTCGTCGGGGGCCTCCGGCGGCGGCGGCAGGAGGATGCTGCGCACCCAGACCGCGGGCAACCTCGGCGAGTCCATCTTCGACAGCGAGGTCGTCCCCTCCTCGCTCGTCGACATCGCCCCCATCCTCCGCGTCGCCAACGAGGTCGAGCAGAGCAACCCGCGCGTCGCATACCTCTGTACGTTCCCTTCTTCCACCGAATCAATCACTCTTGTGTTACCAAGGCAGATTCCCCTGTTACTGCTAGCAGTGCTAGTGTATTCTATTCCACTCTACTCTGCCTGACGGCAGAGTGAGTACTACGAGTATCTTACTGCCACTAATCATATATACACCTGAGTCTGAGTGAGTACTAGGAGAGTAGGAGTAGTTATTTATTAGACTAGAGTGAGTATAATTGCCTTCCCTATCTTACTGCCACTAATAGCTAATTAATTTGGAGTCAGTACAATTCCCTAGAGACTACTACCTCTCTTGCTGCCACTAACAGTCAACTAAACTGCACTACGGAGTACTCCCTAGTAATTCTTCTGTTGCCTCACCCATAGAATGGATGTCCAGGTCGCTTCTACGCATTCGAGAAGGCGCACCGCCTCGACCCGACCTCCAGCGGAAGGGGTGTCCGTCAGTTCAAGACCGCGCTCCTGCAGAGGCTCGAGAGGGTATGTATGTGTTCTGCCTGCCAATGCACACGCGTTGCTTACAACCTTAGCTAGCATTTCCTATTTGCTTTAACTTCAAATTATTTCATAGTGCTCTGTATTGAGGTTAATTTTTAGATAAAGAGTAAATATTAATATTGCAAAGATAGAAATTACACCTCGCAAAAAAGGTTAATCAATTGTAGAGCATCCAAGTGCATGCCATATTAAAAATGGAGACTGTGCTTACCATATGTTTGCCCGTCCCGTTTCATTAGGAAAACGATCCCACACTCAAGGGGAGGGTGAAACAGAGTGATGCGCGGGAAATGCAGAGCTTCTACCAGCATTACTACAAGAAGTACATCCAAGCTCTTCAAAATGCTGCCGATAAAGCTGACCGGTGAGCACAACCTTTTTCTTTCCATGTGTCCATATATGCTGCCGACTCGACTCGTTGCCTCGCCTGCTTAATTCACTTCTCTAAATTGCTCAGTGCGCAGCTCACTAAGGCGTACCAAACTGCAGCCGTCTTGTTTGAGGTCCTAAAGGCCATCAACGTTTCACAGAAAATCAAACTTGATGAATCGGTAAGCTCAAGAAAAAAACCTTGTTTTTGTGTGGATTTTGGCTTCTTTGGGCATCACAACATTGCTTTCTTCTGGCACACTTCAGTTTTTATGTTTAAGCATTTAACAGAAAAAACAACGCTACCATTGTTATTATGTAAAATTGTTCGTATTCACTGCCCCGTTGTAATTTCTGCAGATTGATAAAATCAATAAACAAGTCGAGGAAAAGAAAAAGATGTATCTCCCTTTCAATATCCTCCCGCTCGATCCTGACAGCGCGCATCTGCCTGTTATGCAATTTCCTGAGGTTCTCATCTGGATCATATCATACTCTGGTGAGATGTCCCCACTTCTGATCACAATACCACTTATGCCATGTGTCATTATTATATGTAGATACAAGCCGCTTTTCACGCTCTTTGTAATACAAGGGGTCTGCCATGGCCTAAGGACCATGAAAAGAAGACTAATGCAGATCTTCTTGATTGGCTTCAAGCTATATTTGGCTTTCAGGTTATCTCATCACCTGAGCTATCTACCTTCCACTTTCATATCAGACTTATTCATGTTGTTGATCTATTTGTGAGCTCTGGCCTCAACAAAGCTCTGCCACACTGCTGATACATGTTCTCTAACTTTGACAATCACTTCTGCAGAAAGATAATGTATCAAATCAAAGAGAACATCTCATACTCTTGCTTGCCAACGTGCATATAAGGAGGATTACCAAGCCTGATCAACAACCAAAGGTATCGCCTTTCCCAACATACACATGCTGAGGTGTGTGTACATGGATCCTTTTGTAATGAACTAATGATGTTGTTTACTCATTTCCATTTTGGTAACATTTTCAGTTAGATGATCATGCGTTGGATGAAGTTATGAAGAAGCTCTTAATATGGTGCTCTGTCGAGCAAAGGGTAGGCCATCCGCGGAACGTGCCAGCCATTGAGTTCAGTGTAGGCGGGGACGCCGCCCATAGAGCTGAGCATGGCGTGCAACCCGGCAGAACATGAGTTAATAGACTTAGCGTGTGTTTGGTTCCGGACCTTAACATGTATGGCACGGGATGACTCGGTTTTTGTATGCGTTTGGTTATAACTGGTTAGGGATGGTTTCGTCCACCACGTCGAATATGTTGCGGAGATGCTGAATCAAATGACCCGGCGAAATCGGTCGAACCGAATGGTCCACGTTTTCTAACCTCTATGGTCCAGCGCTAAACGCACGCAATGTCCGTAGGATTGCCGCTGGTACTCGACGCCTTTGGCTCCGCCCATGTCGCTGCCCGGCAAAATCTCGGCGCTGCCATACGCGACTGGTCGCCGCCGAGGCCCGCCGCCGAGGGACGCTGTTGTCTGAGCTCGCCGGGGTCCACGCGTACGCTGGTCGTGGCCAAGACTGGTGACGCCGGAGCTGCCGACCGCCGAGAGGGCCACTACTGCGTGAGATCGCCGAGGGCCGCGGCACGCCGCTGGTCGCTAGCGAGATTGAGGACGCCGGAGCTGCCCGCCGTCGAGGGCCACCGCTGCGGCGCTGCCTGAGCTCGCCGAGGGCCGCCGGGCGCCGCTGGTCGAGGCCGAGATTGAGGACATCGGAGGCCGGAGCCACCCGCCAACGAGAGCCACCGTTGCCAAGTGCTGCTGCAGCGAGTCCGGCAATGGATGTGCGGGTCAGCGGGTGTCACACGTTGGAGACCCTGCTAATTGCCGTTAATGACGCTAAATTAATGTATATTGCCTATTGTATAAACTAATTGCAGCTGGTCCAAAACACATCGTATCCTTCAACCAAACAAAAGCTTCAAACTGGACCATCCATGGACCCATCCTCTAAATCGGGGGACCGACCGAATCAGACGACTAGACAGTGATCGAGCCCGAAATAAGAAGCTAGAAGCAAGCCTTACTGCCGTAGTAGTCATGTGTGTTGGTGTGTTGCATGCTGATTAGGTCATATATTACTACATCTGTGTTGCTTTTCTTTGTTAACTACATCTGTGTTTGTGCTTTGATCTTACTACATATGTACTAGTCTGTGTGTGTACCCTTCGAGAAGCCCTGTGTGTCACTCGGTGGGACGAGCGGAGTCGTCGCCCCGCCCAAAGGTGGAGCTTAGTTGAGGTTTGCCCCCCCCCCCCCCCCAAGATTGACACATGCATGAAGTTTTTTATCTGAGGGAGAGCTTAAAATATGACGCTTCCCCAAACTCTCATATATCGTGTTTTGCAAGATTTGGCAAGCTCCGCTACTGGCCCCGCCTGCGAGCCTGGAATCAGACTAGAGCCCACAGGTCGTGTTGGCAAGAGCTTGTCTGTGTCTCTCATGGTTTGTGTGTTGGCAAGAGCTTGTCTGTGTCTCTCATGGTTTGTGTGCAAGAACTGAACTTGAACAAATTGCACTAAATTCCTCTCTGGTTGTACTTAATCTTACTATAGCAATTTCATTACAATATGCTTGCCTGTGGTTTGGTTAGCATCTGCCACTAGCAAGCTTAGGTGTGTGTGCTTTAGTTTGCACTGCCTGCTTTAAGTGAGTGCTTCTAAGAGCTAAGAGGAGTAGTTCTTGCTCCATGCAGTTGCCATCATAGGTTGCGTCATGTAGTATTGGACTGAATGTTTACAGTGATTGATTTCTTTCTTGAATAAAAATGGTTCTGCACTCAACTGGTAGGTTTTTTGACTGAATGCATTTTTTCAGGTCCGAGGCGCCCGCGGTGCCGCTGGGAGCGACGTATAGGACGGCGAGGCGCTAGGCAAGGAGGAGAGGTTCTTGACGATGCATTGCTGCTGCTGTCCCATGCGAGGTGCTCTGATGGTACCAGGATGGTCACGCGCTAGGAGGAGGACAGATGCTGCTGGTAGCTGGCCAGGTTCTCTCTGCTGATACTTGAGAATTGATCTGGTCTTGGACATGGAGCTTTGGCGCAGAGGAGCTGATGCGAGTAACCAGGTCGGAGAGGACCTGGAGATTTTGGCTGAGAGGAGCAGCAGCGAAGTGGACTTGGGGCTGTTGCAGGTGGAGCCTAGGAGCAAACTGCAGACTAGATCGCCTCGAAGTGAGCTGCTGCTGGGGAGGAGGGGGCAACAAGATCTGGCGAAGCGAGGAGGAAGACGCTCCCGAAATGTTTTCCACTGCGTGGTGACATAAACTGTAATTCAAGTGCTCACCTACGGGCAAAAAGGTCATTTGTGCGATTTTGGCTGTTTGCCTCGATCGTCCTTATATGCCACCCGTGCATCGTCACCCGCCGCCACTCACCCTCTCCTCGCTGCACTGCACGCTCCACTGCACCCTCTCTTCGGCTAGCTGTACTTCACGCATGAAGACGACGCTCACTCTCGTGCTCGTCGCTGTCGACGTTGGGGTGACTGCCGCCACCGTCATCCTCAGCTGTGTCGTCCAAGCATGACGGTGGCGCCACCGCCACCGCCGTGAATGTCAGCAAGTGCTGCGCAGTGGAGCTCGGCGGAACGAGCGGAACCATCGCCCCACCAGCGAGCCCGGCCGAATCAGACGACTAGACGGTGATCGAGCCTGGAATAATAAGCTAGAAGCAAGCCTTACTGCCGTAGTAGTCATGTGTGTTGGTGTGTTTCTTGCTGATTAGGTCATATATTACTACATCTGTGTTGCTTGCTTTGTTAACTACATCTGTGTTTGTGCTTTGATCTTACTACATCTGTACTAGTCTGTGTGTACCCTTCGGGAAGCCCTGCGTGACGCTCGGTGGGACGAGCGGAGTCGTCGCCCCGCCTAGAGGCGGAGCTTAGTTGAGGTTAGGGCGGGGCCACTGCCCCCCCCCCCCCCCCCCCCAAGATTGACACATGGATGCAGATTTTTTTGTGTTTTGCAAACTTTGGCAAGCTCTGTCACTGGCCCCGCCTACGAGCCCGGAATCAGACTAGAGCCCGGGCCACTGCGTACGTGGACGGACCGACGGAGAGAAGCCGTCGTCGGTTTGTCTTCCTTCCTGCTCATTGCTAACCTCATTTTGTAATTAGTGCCATGTAGGCTAATTAATTAGTTCCATGTGGCGGTCAAATCAGTCAATCGTATGCCAGCGAAGCAAAATACAAAATACGTATACCAGATTGTACCAGTGACCATAGTGAGCCACTTAAACAAGTTCGATGACCGTATTTTGGGTATTTCGAAATCCGGTGACAAAAGTGAGATACCAAGTTCCAAGTTCGATGATTGTAGATGAATTTTACTCCTCGCGAAACGCTTTCCACTGCGCGGTGGCAAAAAGGTTATTTGTGCTGCTGTTTGCCTCCTTATAAGCCACCCGTGCATCGTCACTCACCCTCTCCTCGCTACACTGCACGCTCCATTGCCGTCGCCACTCACCCTCTCCTCGCTGCACTGCACGCTCCACTGCACCCTCTCCTCGGCTAGCTACACTGCCTGCATGAAGACGGAGCTCACTCTCGTGCTCGTCGCTGTCGGCGCTGGGGTGACGGCCGCCGCCGTCATCCTCCGTTGTGCCGTCCGGGCATGGCGGGGGCGCCGCCGCCACGCCGCCTTCACCGCCGCCACTGCGGTCGCGCCCTCGCCCCCGCCACCGCCACCGCCGAGCCCCGTCATAAACGTCGACAAGCGATGCGCCGTGGAGGCGAGCCCGGCCGAATCAGACGACTAGACAGTGATTGAGCCCGGAATAAGAAGCTAGAAGCTAGCCTTACTGCTGTAGTAGTCATGTGTGTTGGTGTGTTGCTTGCTGAGTAGGTCTTATATTACTACATCTGTGTTGCTTGCTTTCTTAACTACATCTGTGTTTGTGCTTTGATCTTACTACATATGTACTAGTCTGTGTATGTACACTTCGGGAAGCCCTGTGTGGCGCTCGTTGGGACGAGTGGAGTCGTCGCCCCGCCAAGAGGCGGAGCTTAGTTGAGGTTGGGGGGGGGGCACTGCCCCCCACCCCCAAGATGGACACATGGATGCAGATTTTTTTGTGTTTTGCAAGTTTTGGCAAGCTCTGCCACTGGCCCCGCCTACGAGCCCGGAATCAGACTAGAGCCCGGGCCACTGCGTACGTGGACGGACCGACGGAGAGAAGCAAGCCTGAGAACAAGATCTCTACTAGTCTATTATGCAAGTGTGTTGGTGTGTGCGGTGCTTGCTTTGATTAGGTCTTACTACGATATGTGTTTGTTCGGCAGTATCTGTAGTGTTTGTTGTTTTTTTTAAAGTGTAAATGTAGTGTTTCTTCTTCAATGCACTAGCAAGATACTCGTCTTCTTGCACACTAATCTGGTACTACCCCCTACTGTGATGTCGATCTCAAGCTTATTTTTTTTTTTTGAAACACAGTACAACGCAAGCAATTATATACACGCGCACTCACCCCTATGAACGCACACACGTATATCCTACCCCTATGAGCACCTCCGAGCGACTGAGCCGGCGGGTCTTGAGATTGACGAAGTCACCATAGGCGCCTCGCTGTCGACGTGAACGTCGCCTCCCACTGAAAGAATATTCCGCCTAAATGAGAAACACCAACGTCAAACCTGGAGTCTAAATTCTGGTGGGCTGGGAATACAACCATCCTCCTAACCATCTCGATCTCAAGCTTATTTCAACAGTTGAACCCAACAATTGTAGCAATAAAACGGCCAGGCCACTATTTCATTCCATGGTTAGTAACCCTGGGCAAAGGCGGTTTAGCTCGTCCACCAGAATGTCTTCTGATCTCGACTTCTTCTTCGTCTTTTGAAGATGTATAAATATATTTACATCCTCTTTTAACGGTTCTCTCATACACACATCGCTATATAGCCGATCAATTTCATACTAGTGTCCATCAGTAGTAGTACTGTAGGCTGACTGTAGGCCCTCCTGAGCTAATAATCGAGAGGAGTGGGTGGGTGACCCGGCTTTGCTAATTGATACTGATGTGTCACCGTAAGGGTGTAAGCTGACTCATACGTCTTGCTCCGACTCCTCTAGATCCGTCGAGCAAACGGCCGCCGGGCTCACTCATGCTTGCGTACGTGCATGGGATGGCCCCACGCATGGACATCTACTTGCAAAATATTTCTCTCCTAATATATACAAAGAATTTCCGTTTTTATGATAAAGTTGGAGGTTCCAACAAGTAGCTTGAATTTTTTTTTGGGCATGTTTAAGTACACACGCTTATGATTAGAACTACGCAATTGATCTAACCAACAATATCTTAGTAGTGTAAAAACTTGCGAAACCCTAATATTCATTGTTTTATTGATGCATGTGACTGGGGGTATAAGGAGATGTAACAATACTAGTATATTTCGAACTCATACACATATTTGTATTCTAGCATTCCCCTTAAGTTGGAGCCAGAGTGAAGGAAACAATTGCGACTCGATTACATATCTCGTGCTTACGCCATCTCCTCCTTTCTATTTGTATCAATCATGTCTCAGATGGTTTCTTATCTTCCCTCACATAATCACAAGTGATGACACAAACGTTGTTGACTGTATTTGTTGTTGATGACTTGTTATATATACGTTGACCTCGATATCGATATAAAGTTAGCTGATCATGATGTAGCAGTGGTCGAGATAGTTGCGGTCGATGTTGTACTAGTTGTAGTCGGTGTAGCCGCAATGTTGGAGGCATAAAAAATTACGAGGTGTGTATGACAGAGCTGCATGTTTTGTTTTGCATGATGTTTTGCACGTGAGTTAGAGCCGACATTTGGCACCTTGAGAGGTTCCACCAGGGCCCAATCTGGATCACCGGGGCCCGATCTGGGCCAGGGACCCGATTGGAGCCACCATGGCTAGGCAGGGCCGAGCTCGTGAGCCGAGACTCCCTGCATGTCGTCGCCCGTAACGCTTCATAAGCCCTCAATCCCCGCGCAACCACCACACCACCCCCGTGTACAAACCGGACCAAACGCCCCGAGGAGCACCGCTGCCTAAAGGAAGGAGCTCCGTCTCCACCAACTAGGTGAGGGGAAGGACATGCCGCCGCCGATCGGGGAGCACAGTGCCATTGTCAGTATGGGCACATCAATTTTTTTTTTCAAACTGGGCTGTGAATTTTTCACGTCCGCTAAAAAATTGGCAGCCTCCGCGCTTCATCTTGGAGAAGTATCCAGTGAAAACGGTGATTCAATGAAAACCTGAAAACTTCTTTTCTTCCCGTCGGATTGATAGTAGACGAACCAGATCAAAAGTGGATAACGCACCAGCCAATTAAATGTGGTTTTGCTAATAACCCCTGCTTTGAAAAAATCAGTTGCAAAACACACAATCAGAAGTACGATCCATCCACTGGAGACTCCAGGGTGCTCGACGATCTCCAAAGGAAATGGAAGACGAGAGACGCGATGGCATTGCACACATTGGATAGGAATTGTTCAGAGATACAGAGATGTGCGCACCCCTTCCCTTGTGTCTCTCTGTGATCAGACAAAGGTCGAGCCGGGCCGGGTGCGGTGCAACGAAAAAAGACAGACAGGAGGATCATTTTGGTCCAGAAAATTATGATTTCTGCATCAACGGTCTTCGAAAGGCGGTTGACGAAGGCCCCCTTTGGATACCACTCTGCATCGTCGACCTGCCCAGCACATGGATGCCGAGATCGGAAACAATATTCCCTTGTGATGTTTTTATATTGTATCTAGCTCCTCATTCCTGGATCAGAAAGAGCAGCAATAAACACAGGATAATGCCCCCTAAAATTAAAATCTAAGAAATGGTGAGCTGCATTGAGCCATGGTTTCACCATTCTAGCAACTCTGCTGATACTACAGAAGGATCTGGATACAAAAATCAACGTGAGAGATCAAGTTTTTTTACATGCCTAAGAGATCAAGTTGACCCCCCCCCCCCCCCCCCTATAGTATGCACTGTACCCCGTTATCTTTCTGATGAGCAATGAATGATCAGTATTTGTGCCTTTTAGGACAATATTGGTAGTGTTGGTAGCAAAGATAGAGATGAGAAACTTGCCCACTAGGTGATGGTATCTTGTATTCATGTGCATGGAACTATGGTAGGAAGGTTTTGGACCAGACAATTTTTGAGAACATGTTGTAGAGTTTTAAAAAAAACATGTTTTAATGCTATGATGATGTCTTGGATTTATATGATTATACATCAAGACTAAATGTCATTGTTCATTCCACCCTTTCTCTGTGATTGATAATTGTAATAAGCGTAAAAAGCCTTAGCGATTTGTAAGTTGCCTGCAATTTATGCCGAGGTAGCCGTAGGCGAACGGCGGTTGGGCAGAGGCCGTCTTGGACATGACGGAGTTCCTTCGTGCGGCGTGTCCAAGCTTGGTGTTTGCGGGTAATCTTGCACCTTCAAACAGATTACGTTTCAGAAAGAGGACCCCCGTCTTCACCAAGAGTGTACGTTTCTTGTGTACGGGAAGCTCCAAGTCTGACGCCGGGGGAGGTGCTGCTTCGATCGCCGCCGCGGCAACACTTCACCGGGTAGGCCGCTGCATCAAAAGGGCTTTCCTGAGAAGCAGCCACTTGTACAGAGACAATAGGAATGACATATGATACATCTCGTTAGCAGATAAGTAGCCACATAATTAGTTACATAAGTAGCTTTCCTAGACAGACTCCTAGTGAACACGCTAATTGAGTGTGCATCGTCAGGATGCTTGTTACTTTTATTTGTTTACATCCAATATCCTAGAGCTCATAGTGAAGAGAAGGGAGAAACGCAAGACTCGTGGAACACTACTAGTACACATTTGTCTACATGCAGTCTAGCTAGCTTGAAAACTTAGTGTTGCCTGGAAGCATATAAATACCCTGCTGGGGTTGTCATTTTACCTGTGTGAGTTCGATCTCACGATCATTCATTTGACACAGGTGTGGGTTTTCACGCAAATTCTGCCATGGATCATTCAAAGTGGCACTATAGACGAGCTCTGGAGAACGCCATACTCCTTTCATAAAGTTCTTGAGGTGGCACTCAAGAATTGTGTGATACAAAGTGCATTGGAAAGAAAGGAAATGTTATCTGTGTTTCACGCCAGTTCTAATGACGTGGAAAATTCTTGTAAAATTGTAAAAACTTAATACAGTCTAACCTGATAAAGCACATGAGTCAGGCCGTTGAACTTAATATTACTTTGTCTACTTGAGTTACTCAACATTGTTTTTTGAACACAGTTACTCAAAATTGTTTAACCTCCAATTTTACATTAACTAGATAATAACCTACGCATTGATGTGGACATTCGTGACAAATCACACCTTATAATATTGACCACCGGTGGCTATACATGATGAAAAGAACTTCACAAAGTGAAGAAGCTAGATTGATACACATTATCTCATCAGAAGAAAGTTGAACCGTTAACGGTGACCGAAACATGCATGATGGATAAACCATAATTTGTGATCAGACTACAATGTTAAAAAATACTAAGACTTTTCTCAATATTTTCTCAATATACAATTAAGGATACATACCGGACACGTAACTTTCTATATAGTATTAATTTTAGCTTGTGGTGATGCTACAACCTGGATACTGATTCTCTGGCACTCCTTTTTGAAGGAGATCGGCCTATATGGCCCTGTTTGGCTGGAACGTGCATGAAGCTTTAGTAAAGAAAACGGTAAACAATTCCTACAAAGGTTCAGATAAAAAAATTGCTGATGGTTGATGCCTTCTTTTTTATCTTAGCCTGCTGCTCGAAATAGACATCAAATTATTTATCTGAACAATCTTGGTCTCATTTACGTGCAGGCATCGAAATATGCAAACCGAATAGCGGATTATAATAGCGTTGATTTTGAGCATTGATCAACAATAGGAAAAGTCAAAGGAATAACCAATCTTACGTGAAATGAATCGTCGATCCCAATTTGGAACAAAATACAGAAATATTATTTTCTTGTAAAGTCCAGAGAGCTCAGTTCAGATGATCACTCCTGAAGCAATACATGCTACCAGAATAAGAACTGTTGGGTCAAATGTACCTTGCCACCTCTGTTAGGACTACCTGCAATTTATTTTACAGAATGTATTCGAAATTCGCACATCCCATCCAAGTATAGAGAGAAAAGAGTATGCCATG
Organism: Poa annua; assembly: GCA_026929855.1. NCBI lineage: Eukaryota > Viridiplantae > Streptophyta > Magnoliopsida > Poales > Poaceae > Poa > Poa annua. The sequence goes on along the minus strand of CM049428.1, from coordinate 188,772 downwards.
GAGGACGCTGGTAAAAAATTTCCACAGAATCAAACATTAATTGCAGCAAATATTTCTAAAAGGTTGTTATGTTGATCAAATCTGGAAGGCGCCCAGTAGAAATCTGAACGTGAGGGATATCGTCATACGTGATAGACAAATATCTATTGAATCAATGATTGGTTCATGGAAATATAAGGAAATACCTTATCTCGGGTAAAGTTCAGTATCATGATTCATGAGTAATCAGATTGACATATTAATAGGGCATGTACAATGGGGTGACATCAGGCTTCTCTTAGTGTTGACATGTAGGATAATTGTCTAGGTGGCGGTGAGAGAATGAAGAAAGTGAAGGTTGCCTTCTCTTACTTAAGGGATGATCTCTTATGAAATAAGAGAAGGCTAATTTCACCATTGTATCACTTGTCTACCTTAAAACTTTAATTTCCTACCAAAATATAATTAATTCTCATTAATTGTTAGGGATGACAATAAGAAATGATGCATTGTATAACCTATAATGTTATCTTCCCTAAATGACGTGGATGGCTAAGGGAAAGCGTCACTTCTCTACCATTGTACATGCCCATAGCCAACAGGTTCAAGGGAGAACTCTGTTTAACAATAGTGATCCCCATTCCCAGGACGTCCAGGTTGTTGACCCTGATCAACGATTGGACAAGCACTTCTAATCATAATTATTCGTTATCCAAACTTATAGCAGTCACACGCTTAAGTTAGATCTAGTTAGTTGTGTATTATGATTAGTCTGGAACATATAGTGTATCACTGGAATAGTGTTTCCGCGTGATAGATATATATATATCATATATCAGAGATATAATATTTGAATACATTGGGTGTCTCAGAATAATAAGAATGGTTTCTATTATTATCAAAATTATTTTGAGGATTTATATAAGAGGTAAATATTTGCGGGCACTAGGTGTCCCGGATCATGTAAATATGATTTGTATGATTTCCAACGAGCTAGTAGTATATGCATGTAAGACACTAGGACTTTGACGAGGATATAAAACCTTTTATACTAAGATTAAAGAAAATATGAAAACAAAACCTTCAATCTGTAGCTAGCTTGGAAGGAAACGGATCGAACCGATGAGTTGGACGAGCACCAAAAGAGAAAACATACTTTCTCTCCTCTCCTCCTTTAATCCTTTTCCTACCATCCTTTCGACCAGCTCACCACCCATGCACGCACCGATGCTTTACGCAGGTCCGTTCATCACCGGCCACTACTTATACTTAACTGTGTTATGTTGGCACGATTTCCACGACTTTATTCTCTTTGCCCAAAAGCCATCTCTCCACATCCCCTTCCCATTTTTTTCACGTTCATCTTCTCAAGAATCCTTTACTTAAGGCGTATTACTTCCCCTACTTGATCTTCCCCATCCAGTCATAATTTTAAAATTCCCGTCTAGCTACTTTTCGTTAGGTTACGAACAACTCAAATACTGCAGTTTTGCTTTAATCCATACGGGTGCATTGAGATCCATACTCTATTGTGTTACGATCAAAGTATGATCGGAGCCCGTCTATTTTAAAATATCATGTCACGAAACCAAGCCCCACGAAGGGCGACACAATGTTGCAAACTTTCTTACCAGATATGAGTGACACAAGATGTACCGGATAAGAGATGCTATGAGAGAACGACCACCGTTATACTACATTTGTGGCGAGGGAGGACAATATAGAAAGCGATGTTAGTACCATAGCTCACCGTGACCATTGATTGAGTTTGGATGAGATCTCATCCTTCGAATGTGACGGGCGTTGGTCGATGCATGTCTTAGATGTTTGGTTTAGGCAAGATCCATTTGCATTGTGGTTGTTGTGTGCAGTGGTGGACAGTGGACAATTGGACACTATCAGAAACTATGAAATTATATCGGTTAATGTGGGGGCGAACGTGACTTTGAAGTTCCAGACCATTCTATATATCAGAAAACATGGAGTTAATAAACTTAATATATAAAAAACTTGGTAAGCCAAAGTTTGGTCTATAGCTGCCACCAATAAGTCGCACGACGACAAAATCTGGAAGTTTTGCCGAGGTCAATAAATAATATATCATCAAATATGAATGAAGGGAGTTTGAATTTAGAGGAAATTTAGGAGGAAAACACACATGTAGTGAAGGTGACACTTGTACTGATAGCAAAGTTTCTTTTTTTCCTTCTTCTTTCCAACACAAGTTTTTTTTTCTTCTTCTTTCCAACACAAGCTGATAGCTAGTAGCACTAGAAAACTGAAGCTAGTAGAACGATTCAAAAAAGGAGCGAGGCGGCTGGAGCAAAAAAATAAATAAAAAATCGATCGTGCCGATCTCTTCGCTTTCCTTGCCTTCACTCCGAGCTCTACAGTCTCTGCTCTGCTCCGCTTCGCCAACCTCCACCATCGCCGCCGCCGGCCATCAGCCCCCAATCAATCAAATCGATCTAGGGTTTGTCTCCGCACCCATCTTCTCCTCGGGGGTGACTCTGGGTCCGCCATTGGTATGGTGGAGGAGTCAGATCACTTCAATCGGAAGAGGTTCCCGCCCCCGCCTGAGTAACACCAGCTGAAAACTAGAGCTTTTTCCGGCCGGACCGGATGGCGTCGTCCTCCGGGAGGCGCACGGTCCCCGGCGGCGGGGAGCCGTCCTCCTCGTCGGGGGCCTCCGGCGGCGGCGGCAGGAGGATGCTGCGCACCCAGACCGCGGGCAACCTCGGCGAGTCCATCTTCGACAGCGAGGTCGTCCCCTCCTCGCTCGTCGACATCGCCCCCATCCTCCGCGTCGCCAACGAGGTCGAGCAGAGCAACCCGCGCGTCGCATACCTCTGTACGTTCCCTTCTTCCACCGAATCAATCACTCTTGTGTTACCAAGGCAGATTCCCCTGTTACTGCTAGCAGTGCTAGTGTATTCTATTCCACTCTACTCTGCCTGACGGCAGAGTGAGTACTACGAGTATCTTACTGCCACTAATCATATATACACCTGAGTCTGAGTGAGTACTAGGAGAGTAGGAGTAGTTATTTATTAGACTGGAGTGAGTATAATTGCCTTCCCTATCTTACTGCCACTAATAGCTAATTAATTTGGAGTCAGTACAATTCCCTAGAGACTACTACCTCTCTTGCTGCCACTAACAGTCAACTAAACTGCACTACGGAGTACTCCCTAGTAATTCTTCTGTTGCCTCACCCATAGAATGGATGTCCAGGTCGCTTCTACGCATTCGAGAAGGCGCACCGCCTCGACCCGACCTCCAGCGGAAGGGGTGTCCGTCAGTTCAAGACCGCGCTCCTGCAGAGGCTCGAGAGGGTATGTATGTGTTCTGCCTGCCAATGCACACGCGTTGCTTACAACCTTAGCTAGCATTTCCTATTTGCTTTAACTTCAAATTATTTCATAGTGCTCTGTATTGAGGTTAATTTTTAGATAAAGAGTAAATATTAATATTGCAAAGATAGAAATTACACCTCGCAAAAAAGGTTAATCAATTGTAGAGCATCCAAGTGCATGCCATATTAAAAATGGAGACTGTGCTTACCATATGTTTGCCCGTCCCGTTTCATTAGGAAAACGATCCCACACTCAAGGGGAGGGTGAAACAGAGTGATGCGCGGGAAATTCAGAGCTTCTACCAGCATTACTACAAGAAGTACATCCAAGCTCTTCAAAATGCTGCCGATAAAGCTGACCGGTGAGCACAACCTTTTTCTTTCCATGTGTCCATATATGCTGCCGACTCGACTCGTTGCCTCGCCTGCTTAATTCACTTCTCTAAATTGCTCAGTGCGCAGCTCACTAAGGCGTACCAAACTGCAGCCGTCTTGTTTGAGGTCCTAAAGGCCATCAACGTTTCACAGAAAATCAAACTTGATGAATCGGTAAGCTCAAGAAAAAAACCTTGTTTTTGTGTGGATTTTGGCTTCTTTGGGCATCACAACATTGCTTTCTTCTGGCACACTTCAGTTTTTATGTTTAAGCATTTAACAGAAAAAACAACGCTGCCATTGTTATTATGTAAAATTGTTCGTATTCACTGCCCCGTTGTAATTTCTGCAGATTGATAAAATCAATAAACAAGTCGAGGAAAAGAAAAAGCTGTATCTCCCTTTCAATATCCTCCCGCTCGATCCTGACAGCGCGCATCTGCCTGTTATGCAATTTCCTGAGGTTCTCATCTGGATCATATCATACTCTGGTGAGATGTCCCCACTTCTGATCACAATACCACTTATGCCACGTGTCATTATTATATGTAGATACAAGCCGCTTTTCACGCTCTTCGTAATACAAGGGGTCTGCCATGGCCTAAGGACCATGAAAAGAAGACTAATGCAGATCTTCTTGATTGGCTTCAAGCTATATTTGGCTTTCAGGTTATCTCATCACCTGAGCTATCTACCTTCCACTTTCATATCAGACTTATTCATGTTGTTGATCTATTTGTGAGCTCTGGCCTCAACAAAGCTCTGCCACACTGCTGATACATGTTCTCTAACTTTGACAATCACTTCTTCTGCAGAAAGATAATGTATCAAATCAAAGAGAACATCTCATACTCTTGCTTGCCAACGTGCATATAAGGAGGATTACCAAGCCTGATCAACAACCAAAGGTATCGCCTTTCCCAACATACACATGCTGAGGTGTGTGTACATGGATCCTTTTGTAATGAACTAATGATGTTGTTTACTCGTTTCCATTTTGGTAACATTTTCAGTTAGATGATCATGCGCTGGATGAAGTTATGAAGAAGCTCTTAATATGGTGCTCTGTCGAGCAAAGGGTAAGCCATCCGCGGAACGTGCCAGCCATTGAGTTCAGTGTAGGCGGGGACGCCGCCCATAGAGCTGAGCATGGCGTGCAACCCGGCAGAACATGAGTTAATAGACTTAGCGTGTGTTTGGTTCCGGACCTTAACATGTATGGCACGGGATGACTCGGTTTTTGTATGCGTTTGGTTATAACTGGTTAGGGATGGTTTCGTCCACCACGTCGAATATGTTGCGGAGATGCTGCATCAAATGACCCGGCGAAATCGGTCGAACCGAATGGTCCACGTTTTCTAACCTCTATGGTCCAGCGCTAAACGCACGCAATGTCCGTAGGATTGCCGCTGGTACTCGACGCCTTTGGCTCCGCCCATGTCGCTGCCCGGCAAAATCTCGGCGCCGCCATACGCGACTGGTCGCCGCCGAGGCCCGCCGCCGAGGGACGCTGTTGTCTGAGCTCGCCGGGGTCCACGCGTACGCTGGTCGTGGCCAAGACTGGTGACGCTGGAGCTGCCGATCGCCGAGAGGGCCACTACTGCGTGAGATCGCCGAGGGCCGCGGCACGCCGCTGGTCGCTAGCGAGATTGAGCACGCCGGAGCTGCCCGCCGTCGAGGGCCACCGCTGCGGCGCTGCCTGAGCTCGCCGAGGGCCGCCGGGCGCCGCTGGTCGAGGCCGAGATTGAGGATATCGGAGGCCGGAGCCACCCGCCAACGAGAGCCACCGTTGCCAAGTGCTGCTGCAGCGAGTCCGGCAATGGATGTGCGGGTCAGCGGGTGTCACACGTTGGAGACCCTGCTAATTGCCGCTAATGACGCTAAATTAATGTATATCGCCTATTGTATAAACTAATTGCAGCTGGTCCAAAACACATCGTATCCTTCAACCAAACAAAAGCTTCAAACTGGACCATCCATGGACCCATCCTCTAAATCGGGGGACCGACCGAATCAGACGACTAGACAGTGATCGAGCCAGAAATAAGAAGCTAGAAGCAAGCCTTACTGCCGTAGTAGTCATGTGTGTTGGTGTGTTGCATGCTGATTAGGTCATATATTACTACATCTGTGTTGCTTTTCTTTGTTAACTACATCTGTGTTTGTGCTTTGATCTTACTACATATGTACTAGTCTGTGTGTGTACCCTTCGAGAAGCCCTGCGTGTCGCTCGGTGGGACGAGCGGAGTCGTCGCCCCGCCCAAAGGTGGAGCTTAGTTGAGGTTTGCCACCCCCCCCCCCCCCCCCCCCCCCACAAGATTGACACATGCATGCAGTTTTTTATCTGAGGGAGAGCTTATATGACGCTTCCCCAAACTCTCATATATCGTGTTTTGCAAGATTTGGCAAGCTCCGCTACTGGCCCCGCCTGCGAGCCTGGAATCAGACTAGAGCCCACAGGTCGTGTTGGCAAGAGCTTGTCTGTGTCTCTCATGGTTTGTGTGTTGGCAAGAGCTTGTCTGTGTCTCTCATGGTTTGTGTGCAAGAACTGAACTTGAACAAATTGCACTAAATTCCTCTCTGGTTGTACTTAATCTTACTATAGCAATTTCATTACAATATGCTTGCCTGTGGTTTGGTTAGCATCTGCCACTAGCAAGCTTAGGTGTGTGTGCTTTAGTTTGCACTGCCTGCTTTAAGTGAGTGCTTCTAAGAGCTAAGAGGAGTAGTTCTTGCTCCATGCAGTTGCCATCATAGGTTGCGTCATGTAGTATTGGACTGAATGTTTACAGTGATTGATTTCTTTCTTGAATAAAAATGGTTCTGCACTCAACTGGTAGGTTTTTTGACTGAATGCATTTTTTCAGGTCCGAGGCGCCCGCGGTGCCGCTGGGAGCGACGTATAGGACGGCGAGGCGCTAGGCAAGGAGGAGAGGTTCTTGACGATGCATTGCTGCTGCTGTCCCATGCGAGGTGCTCTGATGGTACCAGGATGGTCACGCGCTAGGAGGAGGACAGATGCTGCTGGTAGCTGGCCAGGTTCTCTCTGCTGATACTTGAGAATTGATCTGGTCTTGGACATGGAGCTTTGGCGCAGAGGAGCTGATGCGAGTAACCAGGTCGGAGAGGACCTGGAGATTTTGGCTGAGAGGAGCAGCAGCGAAGTGGACTTGGGGCTGTTGCAGGTGGAGCCTAGGAGCAAACTGCAGACTAGATCGCCTCGAAGTGAGCTGCTGCTGGGGAGGAGGGGGCAACAAGATCTGGCGAAGCGAGGAGGAAGACGCTCACGAAATGTTTTCCACTGCGTGGTGACATAAACTGTAATTCAAGTGCTCACCTACGGGCAAAAAGGTCATTTGTGCGATTTTGGCTGTTTGCCTCGATCGTCCTTATATGCCACCCGTGCATCGTCACCCGCCGCCACTCACCCTCTCCTCGCTGCACTGCACGCTCCACTGCACCCTCTCTTCGGCTAGCTCTACTTCACGCATGAAGACGACGCTCACTCTCGTGCTCGTCGCTGTCGACGCTGGGGTGACTGCCGCCACCGTCATCCTCAGCTGTGTCGTCCAAGCATGACGGTGGCGCCACCGCCACCGCCGTGAATGTCAGCAAGTGCTGCGCAGTGGAGCTCGGCGGAATGAGCAGAACCATCGCCCCACCAGCGAGCCCAGCCGAATCAGACGACTAGACGGTGATCGAGCCTGGAATAATAAGCTAGAAGCAAGCCTTACTGCCGTAGTAGTCATGTGTGTTGGTGTGTTTCTTGCTGATTAGGTCATATATTACTACATCTGTGTTGCTTGCTTTGTTAACTACATCTGTGTTTGTGCTTTGATCTTACTACATCTGTACTAGTCTGTGTGTACCCTTCGGGAAGCCCTGCGTGACGCTCGGTGGGACGAGCGGAGTCGTCGCCCCGCCTAGAGGCGGAGCTTAGTTGAGGTGGCCCCCCCCCCCCCCCCAAGATTGACACATGGATGCAGATTTTTTTGTGTTTTGCAAACTTTGGCAAGCTCTGTCACTAGCCCCGCCTACGAGCCCGGAATCAGACTAGAGCCCGGGCCACTGCGTACGTGGACGGACCGACGGAGAGAAGCCGTCGTCGGTTTGTCTTCCTTCCTGCTCATTGCTAACCTCATTTTGTAATTAGTGCCATGTAGGCTAATTAATTAGTTCCATGTGGCGGTCAAATCAGTCAATCGCATGCCAGCGAAGCAAAATACAAAATACGTATACCAGATTGTACCAGTGACCATAGTGAGCCACTTAAACAAGTTCGATGACCGTATTTTGGGTATTTCGAAATCCGGTGACAAAAGTGAGATACCAAGTTCCAAGTTCGATGATTGTAGATGAATTTTACTCCTCGCGAAACGCTTTCCACTGCGCGGTGGCAAAAAGGTTATTTGTGATGCTGTTTGCCTCCTTATAAGCCACCCGTGCATCGTCACTCACCCTCTCCTCGCTACACTGCACGCTCCATTGCCGTCGCCACTCACCCTCTCCTCGCTGCACTGCACGCTCCACTGCACCCTCTCCTCGGCTAGCTACACTGCCTGCATGAAGACGGAGCTCACTCTCGTGCTCGTCGCTGTCGGCGCTGGGGTGACGGCCGCCGCCGTCATCCTCGGTTGTGCCGTCCGGGCATGGCGGGGGCGCCGCCGCCACGCCGCCTTCACCGCCGCCACTGCGGTCGCGCCCTCGCCCCCGCCACCGCCACCGCCGAGCCCCGTCATAAACGTCGACAAGCGCTGCGCCGTGGAGGCGAGCCCGGCCGAATCAGACGACTAGACAGTGATTGAGCCCGGAATAAGAAGCTAGAAGCTAGCCTTACTGCTGTAGTAGTCATGTGTGTTGGTGTGTTGCTTGCTGAGTAGGTCTTATATTACTACATCTGTGTTGCTTGCTTTCTTAACTACATCTGTGTTTGTGCTTTGATCTTACTACATATGTACTAGTCTGTGTATGTACACTTCGGGAAGCCCTGCGTGGCGCTCGTTGGGACGAGTGGAGTCGTCGCCCCGCCAAGAGGCGGAGCTTAGTGCCCCCCACCCCCAAGATGGACACATGGATGCAGATTTTTTTGTGTTTTGCAAGTTTTGGCAAGCTCTGCCACTGGCCCCGCCTACGAGCCCGGAATCAGACTAGAGCCCGGGCCACTGCGTACGTGGACGGACCGACGGAGAGAAGCAAGCCTGAGAACAAGATCTCTACTAGTCTATTATGCAAGTGTGTTGGTGTGTGCGGTGCTTGCTTTGATTAGGTCTTACTACGATCTGTGTTTGTTCGGCAGTATCTGTAGTGTTTGTTGGTCTTTTTAAAGTGTAAATGTAGTGTTTCTTCTTCAATGCACTAGCAAGATACTCGTCTTCTTGCACACTAATCTGGTACTACCCCCTACTGTGATGTCGATCTCAAGCTTATTTGTTTTTTGAAACACAGTACAACGCAAGCAATTATATACACGCGCACTCACCCCTATGAACGCACACACGTATATCCTACCCCTATGAGCACCTCCGAGCGACTGAGCCGGCGGGTCTTGAGATTGACGAAGTCACCATAGGCGCCTCGCTGTCGACGTGAACGTCGCCTCCCACTGAAAGAATATTCCGCCTAAATGAGAAACACCAACGTCAAACCTGGAGTCTAAATTCTGGTGGGCTGGGAATACAACCATCCTCCTAACCATCTCGATCTCAAGCTTATTTCAACAGTTGAACCCAACAATTGTAGCAATAAAACGGCCAGGCCACTATTTCATTCCATGGTTAGTAACCCTGGGCAAAGGCGGTTTAGCTCGTCCACCAGAATGTCTTCTGATCTCGACTTCTTCTTCGTCTTTTGAAGATGTATAAATATATTTACATCCTCTTTTAACGGTTCTCTCATACACACATCGCTATATAGCCGATCAATTTCATACTAGTGTCCATCAGTAGTAGTACTGTAGGCTGACTGTAGGCCCTCCTGAGCTAATAATCGAGAGGAGTGGGTGGGTGACCCGGCTTTGCTAATTGATACTGATGTGTCACCGTAAGGGTGTAAGCTGACTCATACGTCTTGCTCCGACTCCTCTAGATCCGTCGAGCAAACGGCCGCCGGGCTCACTCATGCTTGCGTACGTGCATGGGATGGCCCCACGCATGGACATCTACTTGCAAAATATTTCTCTCCTAATATATACAAAGAATTTCCGTTTTTATGATAAAGTTGGAGGTTCCAACAAGTAGCTTGAATTTTTTTTTGGGCATGTTTAAGTACACACGCTTATGATTAGAACTACGCAATTGATCTAACCAACAATATCTTAGTAGTGTAAAAACTTGCGAAACCCTAATATTCGTTGTTTTATTGATGCATGTGACTGGGGGTATAAGGAGATGTAACAATACTAGTATATTTCGAACTCATACACATATTTGTATTCTAGCATTCCCCTTAAGTTGGAGCCAGAGTGAAGGAAACAATTGCGACTCGATTACATATCTCGTGCTTACGCCATCTCCTCCTTTCTATTTGTATCAATCATGTCTCAGATGGTTTCTTATCTTCCCTCACATAATCACAAGTGATGACACAAACGTTGTTGACTGTATTTGTTGTTGATGACTTGTTATATATACGTTGACCTCGATATCGATATAAAGTTAGCTGATCATGATGTAGCAGTGGTCGAGATAGTTGCGGTCGATGTTGTACTAGTTGTAGTCGGTGTAGCCGCAATGTTGGAGGCATAAAAAATTACGAGGTGTGTATGACAGAGCTGCATGTTTTGTTTTGCATGATGTTTTGCACGTGAGTTAGAGCCGACATTTGGCACCTTGAGAGGTTCCACCAGGGCCCAATCTGGATCACCGGGGCCCGATCTGGGCCAGGGACCCGATTGGAGCCACCATGGCTAGGCAGGGCCGAGCTCGTGAGCCGAGACTCCCTGCATGTCGTCGCCCGTAACGCTTCATAAGCCCTCAATCCCCGCGCAACCACCACACCACCCCCGTGTACAAACCGGACCAAACGCCCCGAGGAGCACCGCTGCCTAAAGGAAGGAGCCCCGTCTCCACCAACTAGGTGAGGGGAAGGACATGCCGCCGCCGATCGGGGAGCACAGTGCCATTGTCAGTATCGGCACATCAATTTTTTTTTTCAAACTGGGCTGTGAATTTTTCACGTCCGCTAAAAAATTGGCAGCCTCCGCGCTTCATCTTGGAGAAGTATCCAGTGAAAACGGTGATTCAATGAAAACCTGAAAACTTCTTTTCTTCCCGTCGGATTGATAGTAGACGAACCAGATCAAAAGTGGATAACGCACCAGCCAATTAAATGTGGTTTTGCTAACAACCCCTGCTTTGAAAAAATCAGTTGCAAAACACACAATCAGAAGTACGATCCATCCACTGGAGACTCCAGGGTGCTCGACGATCTCCAAAGGAAATGGAAGACGAGAGACACGATGGCATTGCACACATTGGATAGGAATTGTTCAGAGATACAGAGATGTGCGCACCCCTTCCCTTGTGTCTCTCTGTGATCAGACAAAGGTCGAGCCGGGCCGGGTGCGGTGCAACGAAAAAAGACAGACAGGAGGATCATTTTGGTCCAGAAAATTATGATTTCTGCATCAACGGTCTTCGAAAGGCGGTTGACGAAGGCCCCCTTCGGATACCACTCTGCATCGTCGACCTGCCCAGCACATGGATGCCGAGATCGGAAACAATATTCCCTTGTGATGTTTTTATGTTGTATCTAGCTCCTCATTCCTGGATCAGAAAGAGCAGCAATAAACACAAGATAATGCCCCCTAAAATTAAAATCTAAGAAATGGTGAGCTGCATTGAGCCATGGTTTCACCATTCTAGCAACTCTGCTGATACTACAGAAGGATCTGGATACAAAAATCAACGTGAGAGATCAAGTTTTTTTACATGCGTAAGAGATCAAGTTGACCCCCCCCCCCCCCTGTAGTATGCACTGTACCCCGTTATCTTTCTGATGAGCAATGAATGATCAGTATTTGTGCCTTTTAGGACAATATTGGTAGTGTTGGTAGCAAAGATAGAGATGAGAAACTTGCCCACTAGGTGATGGTATCTTGTATTCATGTGCATGGAACTATGGTAGGAAGGTTTTGGACCAGACAATTTTTGAGAACATGTTGTAGAGTTTTAAAAAAAAACATGTTTTAATGCTATGATGATGTCTTGGATTTATATGATTATACATCAAGACTAAATGTCATTGTTCATTCCACCCTTTCTCTGTGATTGATAATTGTAATAAGCGTAAAAAGCCTTAGCGATTTGTAAGTTGCCTGCAATTTATGCCGAGGTAGCCGTAGGCGAACGGCGGTTGGGCAGAGGCCGTCTTGGACATGACGGAGTTCCTTCGTGCGGCGTGTCCAAGCTTGGTGTTTGCGGGTAATCTTGCACCTTCAAACATATTACGTTTCAGAAAGAGGACCCCCGTCTTCACCAAGAGTGTACGTTTCTTGTGTACGGGAAGCTCCAAGTCTGACGCCGGGGGAGGTGCTGCTTCGATTGCCGCCGCGGCAACACTTCACCGGGTAGGCCGCTGCATCAAAAGGGCTTTCCTGAGAAGTAGCCACTTGTACAGAGAAAATAGGAATGACATATGATACATCTCGTTAGCAGATAAGTAGCCACATAATTAGTTACATAAGTAGCTTTTCTAGACAGACTCCTAGTGAACACGCTAATTGAGTGTGCATCGTCAGGATGCTTGTAACTTTTATTTGTTTACATCCAATATCCTAGAGCTCATAGTGAAGAGAAGGGAGAAACGCAAGACTCGTGGAACACTACTAGTACACATTTGTCTACATGCAGTCTAGCTAGCTTGTCGTAAAACTTAGTGTTGCCTGGAAGCATATAAATACCCTGCTGGGGTTGTCATTTTACCTGTGTGAGTTCGATCTCACGATCATTCATTTGACACAGGTGTGGGTTTTCACGCAAATTCTGCCATGGATCATTCAAAGTGGCACTATAGACGAGCTCTGGAGAACGCCATACTCCTTTCATAAAGTTCTTGAGGTGGCACTCAAGAATTGTGTGATACAAAGTGCATTGGAAAGAAAAGGAAATGTTATCTGTGTTTCACGCCAGTTCTAATGACGTGGAAAATTCTTGTAAAATTGTAAAAACTTAATACAGTCTAACCTGATAAAGCACATGAGTCAGGCCGTTGAACTTAATATTACTTTGTCTACTTGAGTTACTCAACATTGTTTTTTGAACACAGTTACTCAAAATTGTTTAACCTCCAATTTTACATTAACTAGATAATAACCTACGCATTGATGTGGACATTCGTGACAAATCACACCTTATAATATTGACCACCGGTGGCTATACATGATGAAAAGAACTTCACAAAGTGAAGAAGCTAGATTGATACACATTATCTCATCAGAAGAAAGTTGAACCGTTAACGGTGACCGAAACATGCATGATGGATAAACCATAATTTGTGATCAGACTAACAATGTTAAAAAATACTAAGACTTTTCTCAATATTTTCTCAATATACAATTAAGGATACATACCGGACACGTAACTTTCTATATAGTATTAATTTTAGCTTGTGGTGATGCTACAACCTGGATACTGATTCTCTGGCACTCCTTTTTGAAGGAGATCGGCCTATATGGCCCTGTTTGGCTGGAACGTGCATGAAGCTTTAGTAAAGAAAACGGTAAACAATTCCTACAAAGGTTCAGATAAAAAATAGCTGATGGTTGATGCCTTCTTTTTTATCTTAGCCTGCTGCTCGAAATAGACATCAAATTATTTATCTGAACAATCTTGGTCCCATTTACGTGCAGGCATCGAAATATGCAAACCGAATAGCGGATTATAATAGCGTTGATTTTGAGCATTCATCAACAATAGGAAAAGTCAAAGGAATAACCAATCTTACGTGAAATGAATCGTCGATCCCAATTTGGAACAAAATACAGAAATATTATTTTCTTGTAAAGTCCAGAGAGCTCAGTTCAGATGATCACTCCTGAAGCAATACATGCTACCAGAATAAGAACTGTTGGGTCAAATGTACCTTGCCACCTCTGTTAGGACTACCTGCAATTTATTTTACAGAATGTATTCAAAATTCGCACATCCCATCCAAGTATAGAGAGAAAAGAGTATGCCATGGAGGACGCTGGTAAAAAATTTCCACAGAATCAAACATTAATTGCAGCAAATATTTCTAAAAGGTTGTTATGTTGATCAAATCTGGAAGGCGCCCAGTAGAAATCTGAACGTGAGGGATATCGTCATACGTGATAGACAAATATCTATTGAATCAATGATTGGTTCATGGAAATATAAGGAAATACCTTATCTCGGGTAAAGTTCAGTATCATGATTCATGAGTAATCAGATTGACATATTAATAGGGCATGTACAATGGGGTGACATCAGGCTTCTCTTAGTGTTGACATGTAGGATAATTGTCTAGGTGGCGGTGAGAGAATGAAGAAAGTGAAGGTTGCCTTCTCTTACTTAAGGGATGATCTCTTATGAAATAAGAGAAGGCTAATTTCACCATTGTATCACTTGTCTACCTTAAAACTTTAATTTCCTACCAAAATATAATTAATTCTCATTAATTGTTAGGGATGACAATAAGAAATGATGCATTGTATAACCTATAATGTTATCTTCCCTAAATGACGTGGATGGCTAAGGGAAAGCGTCACTTCTCTACCATTGTACATGCCCATAGCCAACAGGTTCAAGGGAGAACTCTGTTTAACAATAGTGATCATTCAGGACGTCCAGGTTGTTGACCCTGATCAACGATTGGACAAGCACTTCTAATCATAATTATTCGTTATCCAAACTTATAGCGGTCATACGCTTAAGTTAGGTCTAGTTAGTTGTGTATTATGATTAGTCTGGAACATATAGTGTATCACTGGAATAGTGTTTCCGCGTGATAGATATATATATATCATATATCAGAGATATAATATTTGAATACATTGGGTGTCTCAGGATAATAAGAATGGTTTCTATTATTATCAAAATTATTTTGAGGATTTATATAAGATGAAAATATTTGCGGGCACTAGGTGTCCCGGATCATGTAAATATGATTTGTATGATTTCCAACGAGCTAGTAGTATATGCATGTAAGACACTAGGACTTTGACGAGGATATAAAACCTTTTATACTAAGATTAAAGAAAATATGAAAACAAAACCTTCAATCTGTAGCTAGCTTGGAAGGAAACGGATCGAACCGATGAGTTGGACGAGCACCAAAAGAGAAAACATACTTTCTCTCCTCTCCTCCTTTAATCCTTTTCCTACCATCCTTTCGACCAGCTCACCACCCATGCACGCACCGATGCTTTACGCAGGTCCGTTCATCACCGGCCACTACTTATACTTAATTGTGTTATGTTGGCACGATTTCCACGACTTTATTCTCTTTGCCCAAAAGCCATCTCTCCACATCCCCTTCCCATTTTTTTCACGTTCATCTTCTCAAGGATCCTTTACTTAAGGCGTATTACTTCCCCTTAATCTTCCCCGTCCAATCATATTTTAAAATTCTCGGCTACCTTTCGTTTCGGTTACAAACAACTCAAATACTACAGATTTGCTTCAATCCATACGGGTGCATTTGCGATCCGTACTCTATTGTTTTGCGATTAAATTTTGATCGGAGCCCGTCTGTTTCAAAATATCGTTTCACGAAACCAGGCCCCACGTACGGCGACACAATATTGCAAACATTCATTACCAGGCATGCACAACACAAGATGTGAAGGATAAGAGATGATATGAGATAACGGCCACCGTTATGCTACGTTGGTGGTGAGGGAGGACGATATGAAAGCGATGTAGTACCGATATAGCTCACGGGCGTGAGCATTGAGTTTGAGTGAGCCGTTGTCTTTTGAACGTGACCGGCATTGGTCGATACATGTCTTGGATGTTCGGTTTGGGCAAGGTCCATTTACATTGTGGTTGTTGTGTGTGGTGGTAGACACCATCGGAAACAATAAAATGACGTCGGTTAATGTGGGGGTGAACGTGACTTTGAAATTGCAGAAACATCCGATATATCGAAAAACACGGAGTTAATATGAAAAACTTGAGCAAACATGAACCGAAGGTGACACTTGCACTGATAGCAAAGTTTCTTCTCTCCAACCCCAAAAAAAAAGCTGATAGCGAAGCTAGTAGCACTACCAGCAGTCGTCTGCTAAAAGAGTAGGAAATTGGAGTGAACAATTCAAAAAAGCAGCGAGGCGGCTGGAGCCAAAAAATAAATAAAAATGGATCGGCTTTCCCGTCTCTCTTCGCTTTCCTTTCCTTCACTCCGACCTCTGCAGTCTGCACTCTCTGCTCTGCTCCGCTTCGCCAACCTCTAGCATCGCCACCGCCGGCCATCAGCCCCCAACCAATCAAATCGATCTAGGGTTCGTCTCTCCATCCATCGTCTACCCGGACGCTGACTCTGGGTCCGCCATTGGTATGGTGGACGAGTCAGATCACTTCAATCGGAGGAGGTTCCCGCCCCCGCCTGAGTAACACCAGCTAAAAACTAGAGCTTTTTCCGGCCGGACCGGATGGCGTCGTCCTCCGGGAGGCGCACGGTCCCCGGCGGCGGCGGGGAGCCGTCCTCCTCGTCGGGGGCCTCCGGCGGCGGCGGCAGGAGGATGCTGCGCACCCAGACCGCGGGCAACCTCGGCGAGTCCATCTTCGACAGCGAGGTCGTGCCCTCCTCGCTCGTCGACATCGCGCCCATCCTCCGCGTCGCCAACGAGGTCGAGCAGAGCAACCCGCGCGTCGCATACCTCTGTACGTTCCCTTCTTCCATCGAATCAATCACTCTTGTGTTACCAAGGCAGATTCCCCTGTTACTGCTAGCAGTGCTAGTGTATTCTATTCCACTCTACTCTGCCTGACGGCAGAGTGAGTACTACGAGTATCTTACTGCCACTAATCATATATACACCTGAGTCTGAGTGAGTACTAGGAGAGTAGAGTAGGAGTAGTTATTTATTAGACTGGAGTGAGTATAATTGCCTTCCCTATCTTACTGCCACTAATAGCTAATTAATTTGGAGTCAGTACAATTCCCTAGAGACTACTACCTCTCTTGCTGCCACTAACAGTCAACTAAACTGCACTACGGAGTACTCCCTAGTAATTCTTCTGTTGCCTCACCCATAGAATGGATGTCCAGGTCGCTTCTACGCATTCGAGAAGGCCCATCGCCTCGACCCGACCTCCAGCGGAAGGGGTGTCCGTCAGTTCAAGACCGCGCTCCTGCAGAGGCTCGAGAGGGTATGTATGTGTTCTGCCTGCCAATGCACACGCGTTGCTTACAACCTTAGCTAGCATTTCCTATTTGCTTTAACTTCAAATTATTTCATAGTGCTCTGTACTGAGGCTAATTTTTAGATAAAGAGTAAATATTAATATTGCGAAGATAGAAATTACACCTCGCAAAAAAAGGTTAATTAATTGTAGAGCATCCAAGTGCATGCCATATTAAAAATGGAGACTGTGCTTACCATATGTTTGCCCGTCCCGTTTCATTAGGAAAACGATCCCACACTCAAGGGGAGGGTGAAACAGAGTGATGCGCGGGAAATGCAGAGCTTCTACCAGCATTACTACAAGAAGTACATCCAAGCTCTTCAAAATGCTGCCGATAAAGCTGACCGGTGAGCACAGCCTTTTTCTTTCCATGTGTCCATATATGCTGCCGACTCGACTCGTTGCCTCGCCTGCTTAATTCACTTGTCTAAATTGCTCAGTGCGCAGCTCACTAAGGCGTACCAAACTGCAGCCGTCTTGTTTGAGGTCCTAAAGGCTGTCAACGTTTCACAGAAAATCAAACTTGATGAATCGGTAAGCTCAAGAAAAAAACCTTGTTTTTGTGTGGATTTTGGCTTCTTTGGGCATCACAACATTGCTTTCTTCTGGCACACTTCAGTTGTTATGTTTAAGCATTTAACAGAAAAAACAACGCTGCCATTGTTATTATGTAAAATTGTTCGTATTCACTGCCCCGTTGTAATTTCTGCAGATTGATAAAATCAATAAACAAGTCGAGGAAAAGAAAAAGTTGTATCTCCCTTTCAATATCCTCCCACTCGATCCTGACAGCGCGCATCTGCCTGTTATGCAATTTCCTGAGGTTCTCATCTGGATCATATCATACTCTGGTGAGATGTCCCCACTTCTGATCACAATACCACTTATGCCACGTGTCATTATTATATGTAGATACAAGCCGCTTTTCACGCTCTTCGTAATACAAGGGGTCTGCCATGGCCTAAGGACCATGAAAAGAAGACTAATGCAGATCTTTTTGATTGGCTTCAAGCTATCTTTGGCTTTCAGGTTATCTCATCACCTGAGCTATCTACCTTCCACTTTCATATCATACTTATTCATGTTGTTGATCTATTTGTGAGCTCTAGCCTCAACAAAGCTCTGCCACACTGCTGATACATGTTCTCTAACTTTGGCAATCACTTCTACAGAAAGATAATGTATCAAATCAAAGAGAACATCTCATACTCTTGCTTGCCAACGTGCATATAAGGAGGATTACCAAGCCTGATCAACAACCAAAGGTATCGCCTTTCCCAACATACACATGCTGAGGTGTGTGTACATGGATCCTTATGTAATGAACTAATGATGTTGTTTACTCATTTCCATTTTGGTAACATTTTCAGTTAGATGATCATGCGCTGGATGAAGTTATGAAGAAGCTCTTTAAAAACTACAAGAGGTGGTGCAAGTACCTTGGCCGAAAAAGCAGCTTATGGTATGATGTACAATTGTCAGCTCTTTACAGTCCTTTAGTTCACTAATATTGATCAGTATCTTTCTAGGCTGCCGACAATTCAACAAGAAGTACAACAGCGGAAGCTTCTCTACATGGGCCTTTATCTGCTCATATGGGGCGAGGCGGCTAACTTGAGATTTATGCCAGAGTGTCTTTGCTACATCTATCACCATGTATGGCCAATTTTTCTTTCTTGTTTGTCAAACTAAACGCGGGATCTATTTACTGGGCCATCAAACTGAGTTTTTAACTCTTAATAGAAGTTCAGTGTCCTAATTTACTGCTTACAATGAAATTGATGCAAAGGATAGCATTTGCATTATTTTAGATTGTTGCCAAACATATATCCTACCAATTTTTTGTTCACGAGAAATTTTGTCTTTGTTGGATGGTTTGCGCTATTTTTGCATGCCAATGGCTCTTGGCCCACTCTAGCTCATCTTTCTTGCCAAGATTAGAGAATTCATGGGCAAGCAAAACAATGATCAATATATTGGTAGGCAAGCTCAGATTCAGAACGAAACACATTCTTTATCTTATCTGACTTCTGTACAAATCTGTTGGCATCTTGTGAGGAGTCACATTTCTTTCACTTCCATTATACAGGAAAATACTTGCTGGGTGTGATTTACCTTATTCACTACTCAGTACCCACCAGCTAAGATTGAGGTGAAAAGTCTTTGACAACTTGGCTGCATGATGCGTGTTCTAAGCACTACAACATCAAACAATGTTGTTTACATGATAGCTTATGCAGATATTAGTTCCTTTTGAGGCAATCTAGTAAACACTAATCAAGAATGTTCTACGTGTGTTTGCACATTCCTGTTTCTTCTATGCATGGCTCTTAGTATGTTGGGTCATTGTAAATGGGCGAAATGTTAAGGTTAATGCATTACATTTCTGTACTGGCAAAGTTTTACATACTATTAATGATTTCGTCAACATTTCATACTTCTCATCTTTTAGCAGTCGTGATGTGCTCATGGACATGATAGGTAAAAATATGCTTAATTATATTATGACAGTTTACCGGTCATGGTTGATTGTCTTGGGACATCGCTGTATTTGTAGACCTGAGCTATTGCAATGAGTTGATTTATGGCAAGTGAATATAATGCTTTTTTTTATTTTGTTACAGATGGGTTTTGAATTATATGGAATGTTGGTTGGAAATGTGAGCCCAACAACTGGTGAAAATGTTAAACCAGCCTATGGTGGTGCCGAAGAAGCCTTCCTGAAGCTAGTTGTGACTCCAATTTACAAAATTATAGAGATGGTAAAGTTTCTTTATTTTCATTCTCATGTATTAGTTCAAGCAGGTTCATCTTTGATCCTTTGATTTTTTTTAATAGGAAGCTGAACGGAGCAAGAAAATAAAATCAAAACACTCACATTGGAGAAATTATGACGATCTCAACGAGTACTTTTGGTAAATATAGTGTAATTCAGTATTTTCTTGCAGTAGTTTTAGCCAATTTACGAACAAACTCATGCAGTTTTTTTACCCTGATTATCAGGTCAAGAGATTGTTTCCGATTAGGATGGCCTATGAGAGCTGATGCTGATTTTTTCAAGACTCCGAACTTTGTTCTTGCTCCTCATGATCAGATGAGTGGAGTAAGTCCACTGATACGAATGTAGCATATTTTCATAGAAATCAAGTACCTTTACTAACATTCAAATAAACAATTCAGTAGTATAATTTGGGTAACATGCATGCATCTAACTGTCTGATAGAAACCATATCAGTTGATAGCCCATAGTTTTGTTCATGAGATGATAAATTTTTTATTGTCATATTGTGCAACAATGAGTATGATGGTTGATTTAAGCTGCCTGCTTTATAACCCTTCTTTTATTTTCCAACCTCCAAAGATTCTTGGTCTATGATAAGCATCTGTTCACATCCAAACGATTGTAAGTCGAGTTCCGGGGTAGATATTTCTCTATGCAGCACAACTGAGACAATTTTGCTGGGTTATGTATTTTGTAGTCTTCAGACGAGTGTAGAGAAAAAACTTCTGTCAGTTAAAAGTTGTTTATAGTTTTGCCTTGCAATAAAGCCAAATACAAATTTCAGTGTATTCTTCATGCACCTCTCTTTTGTTATTGATATTATATGTCTTATACCAGGACAATAGACCAGCTGGTAGTGACCAGTGGATGGGAAAAGTCAACTTTGTTGAGATACGGTCATTTTGGCACATCTTCCGTAGCTTTGACAGGATGTGGAGCTTCTTAATTTTATCTTTACAGGTTTATTGTGATTTCCCACTTTCTTCTTGGGCCTGCTATTTGGATCACACTTTTGATTGTTTTTCGGTTTCTTTATCCATACGTCTCTTCACAAGGACATATTTCTGTCTTTCACTCAGGCCATGGTAATAATTGCTTGGAATGGTGGCACACCAAGTGATATCTTTGATGCAGGAGTATTCAAACAAGTTTTGAGCATATTTATAACGGCTGCAGTAATGAAATTTGGCCAAGGTAATGTTGGCAATACGCCAATTCCCCTCCCCCTAACCCAATATTATTGGCTGTATGCACATTAGTCTTTTTTTGTTAGCTGCATTTGTCATGTAAACCTCACATTACTTATCCGATTG
Source organism: Poa annua (assembly GCA_026929855.1). Lineage (NCBI taxonomy): Eukaryota > Viridiplantae > Streptophyta > Magnoliopsida > Poales > Poaceae > Poa > Poa annua. The sequence continues at coordinate 167,601 of CM049428.1, read as the reverse complement.
TAAAACCACCCATTAGCTTGATGGTTACACTTGATATTAATTTTTATAGTTTGAATCAGTATCTTCTCCATTTAACCTACATCTAGCTTAAGTTTGGCACACTAGGAGCTTTTGCTTATCTATTAGCAGTGCCATTGCAGCCAAAGTATTAATTATATGGTCTATATTCTGTACCAAAGCTTGATGAAAGTACGTCTGTTCAATTTGATTTCATTTTTCTTAACATTATATTCGTACCATGAAATCGGAGCATGGTGGTTGTTCAGGATCTCATTCTTTTGTACACACTAGACATTATTTATCATTGATTAGGTTTTTAATAAGTATATTTTGATACAGCAATTCTAGACGTTGTCTTGAGCTGGAAAGCAAGAAATAGCATGTCTCTTCCTGTTAAACTGCGGTACATCTTAAAATTAATATCAGGAGCTGCATGGGTTGTAATTTTACCAGTAACTTATGCATACTCCTGGAATAATCCTACTGGTCTTGCAAGAACAATCAAAAGCTGGCTCGGTGATGGGCAGAGGCAGCCATCATTATACGGCTTGGCTGTTGTGATATATTTGGCACCAAATATGCTGGCAGCCATGTTATTTGTTTTTCCTTTCCTGAGGAGAGCTCTTGAGAGATCAAATCTTAAAGTCATAACCTTCATTATGTGGTGGTCACAGGTAAATTTCCTTTGGCATTCTTATTCAAGTTGTTGTTTCATGATACCCTGTTTATGCTTTTCCTTTGGCAGCCTCGCTTATTTGTTGGAAGAGGAATGCATGAGGGTGCATTCTCCCTTTTCAAGTATGTTTGCCCATCTGAGCATTTGTTGTTCTTTACGAATTACCATTGCACATAGTCTTTCTGAGCATGTTGTTCTCCAGGTATACAATGTTCTGGGTCCTTCTTTTGGCCACAAAATTGGTAGTGAGCTACTATGTGGAGGTATTAATCAAAACTTATTTCTGTTATAGTATATGTGGATTATGCGCATGAAGCTTATGAAATTGTGGTTTGCGCATGAAGCTTGACATGGTATCAGAGCCAAGGTCTCGAGTTCGAGTCCTAGCTTCCACGCTTTATAAAATAATTGTTGTAGCCCCCTTTGTGTCCACGTATACGTCTCTTGAGCCATACCTCTGAGTTCATGTATAGACCTCTTGAGTCATACCTCTAGTCCATGTATTGGCCGAGGCGTATACCTCTGAGATTGTGTGCACATGTTGGCCTCTCCGGATCACACGTGAGAGGGGGTGTTGCAGTATATGCGGATTGTGCTAGCCCTTTCCATCAGATATATTTTTTCATTAGTAGACTGGAATCTAATGAGATGTTTTGGCAACTTCTTAACTAAGGTTGATACCATAGAACTGACAATCAAAGGAGATCGCCAATAATTGAGATTTGACATGCCACACATGACACATACATTTGAAAAAGAAAAAACTGTGTTGTAGGCCCGCAAACTTTAGACATTTAGATCTTCCAAAATGAATGTTTTTGGTCCCTGAATGTCTGTATGTGGTTGACTCTATATGTTACATAATTCCCACCATACTATACTTAGCCATTTCAAGGGAAGTTTTGTCACATTGATGTCTTGGGGATTAGGATAGGAAACCTGTGTCCTTCCTCATCACTCATAGGTAAAACTCTTGCTGGTAAAATGTCATTGAGCAAATTGGTTGCTCATCTTATCATATGCCTGACCTGCAGATCAAGCCACTCGTGCAACCCACAAAAGATATAATGAAGGTGCCAATAACAACATTTCAGTGGCATGAGTTTTTCCCACATGGTATCTCCCTTGAAATGTAGAATTAAATTTCTGTATTTTGAACATATACTTATCTTTGGTTTTGTCTGCAGCAAAGAACAACATTGGTGTAGTCATTGCACTTTGGGCTCCTATCATTCTTGTATGCTTTCTGTCCATTTCATTGTTTAGAACAGAAGAAGTTGCTCTTCATATTTTGACTTCCCTTGGTTTAAATGTTCAGGTCTATTTCATGGATACTCAAATATGGTATGCAATTTTCTCAACGTTAGTTGGTGGTATCTACGGGGCATGTCGACGTCTTGGAGAGGTTAGTAAAGTCAACCAATATTCTACGCTGTTGTTCGATAAACTCTTGGCCTTTTGGGGATGTATGTGAACCCTGCCAAACTTCCATTTTTTGTGAACCTTACTTGCTACTCAGTATTTCTAGATCCTATTGTGCTCCTTCTGTGATTATTATACAATGAAACAAAGTAACTTATGGAGTTGCTGGTCTTACTAAATCAGATACGCACCTTAGGAATGTTAAGATCCCGCTTCGAATCTTTGCCAAAGGCTTTCAATGATCACTTGATTCCAAATGAGTCAAAGAGGAGAGGACTCCGCTCTGCTTTCTCTAGTAAACATTCCCAGGTGTGGATTCCTCGATTTGCATTTTTTATCCGAGACCACATTAGGGATAGATCACTGCCACGAGGAAGCACTTATTTCTTATTTTTATGTTATCTTCGCATCTGACATGCTAAAGTTACTTTTAGAAATCTGAGGATGGCAAAGAAGAAGAAAAGACAGCTGCAAGATTTGCTCAAATTTGGAATCTAATTATCACAAGCTTCCGTGAGGAAGATTTGATAGATAACAGGTCTGGCATCTAATATCTATCATTACATATTGACTGCCTTTCTTTGAATTCTTGCTAACCTGTTGTCTGTTGTCTTCTGGTCAGGGAGAAGGACTTGTTACTTGTTCCATACTGCAAAGATCGTGAAATGGATATAATCCAGTGGCCACCATTCCTGCTTGCTAGCAAGGTACATATTCTCATTCAACTACAACTTGTTTATTTTGGTAAAGTGAAGCATTGTTTCTTTTGATTCCATTAACTTAATTTCAGATTCCAATAGCATTGGATATGGCAGCAGATAGTGCAGGAAAAGACCGAGACCTAAAGAAAAGGATGCAGTCGGACCCATATTTTACTTATGCTATCAAGGAATGCTATGCGTCATTCAAAAACATCATATATGCTTTAGTGTCTGGTCTTCGGGAGAGAGAGTATGTTCGCCATTCCCACTCTTAAATGTGATTCAATCTTGATTTTCCTTTATTCTGAAGAAAGCTTCATGACATACGATACATTTCAGTTTCATTGAAAAGATTTTTAAAGTGGTGGATGATCATATAGCAGAAGACACTCTGATAAAGGAGCTACACATGAGTAACCTACCTACCCTGAGCAAGAAATTCATCGAGTTGCTTGACATATTGGTATAGAATTGGTCATCATGGTTCTGGTCAAATTAAATGTGTATACGACCTAATTGTTTTTCATATCATGCAGCAAAAGAATAACAAAGAAGACCAAGGTCAGGTCATCATTTTGTTTCAGGACATGCTCGAGGTGGTTACAAGGGATATAATGGATGAACAACTTAGTGGGTGAGAGACCAAATTATCATTCTACATCAGAAACTACTCCCTCCGCATCAAGATATAAGATGTTTTACCCTTTTCTGGACTGCACATATCTAGACGTGTTTTAGTATGTAGATTCATATGCATCTTACACTAAGATAAGTCTTGATACGTGCGTGACGAAAAAACTAAAACATTATATATTTTGATATGGAGGGAATAGTAGAATAGCCTTTCCCGAGTACAGCGCATTACACACGCGCAAACATAGCAGAATGCCCTTTCTAACTTAAGGTGTTGGAACACACGCATGCACTCTGCACACACGAGGATGCAACAGCCCATCAGTGCATATTACTTACCTGAGTAGTTTTCTCTTTCTGTATGTGATAGTTTCTTTCCAGTTAATAGAGCCCTCCATACATTATTTTCCTTCTTGCTTATATGTATCTCTTTTTTCTGCGGGGATTGCTTATATGCATCACTATCTCTTGATCAGGCTACTGGAAACGGTACATGGTGGAAATAACAGAAAACATGAAGGAATTACACCACTTGACCAACAGGAACAGGAACAGTTGTTTACTAAAGCTATTGAATTTCCTGTAAGGAAATCAGATGCATGGAATGAAAAGGTTATGTTTTGTATTGCTATCTTACTTTTTCTTTGAAGCACGTACATGCTTGTACATTCGATATTAAAGCTAAGCTTCTAAAATTGGTGCCCATGTTCTTGGTTCTAGATAAAAAGGCTTCACCTTCTGCTCACAGTGAAGGAATCTGCTATGGATGTTCCAACAAACCTGGATGCTAGAAGAAGGATATCTTTCTTTGCTAATTCCCTTTTTATGGAGATGCCTCATGCTCCAAAAGTGCGGCAAATGCTGTCCTTCTCGTAAGTTTTTGTTTTCTCTAAAACTTTGGTGTATTGTACTATGCTTGTTTCATTATGTGATGGATCTGGATTAGCTCCCTTGTGTATCTTTTCGGTTCCCTGAACAATTTATACATGATGTTGTGCTATTGTCACTCGATATAACTGATGAAGTGGTGGTAATTGGTATGGGCTGTGGTATTACAGAGCCTTCGCAAAATTATGTTTTTTGCATTAACTAGAGTAACAGTGAATTGAACATTTGGCATGTTGCCTTTTTACGGAATAACTCGTGCACTGCAGTGTCTTGACTCCTTATTACAAAGAAGACGTTCTCTTTTCTTCACAAGCACTCGATGACCAGAACGAGGATGGAGTTTCAATCCTTTTCTACCTGCAAAAGATCTACCCTGGTACAGTCATGAATGTCAAAAAAATCCAACCAGTACGTCCTAGTAATCCAGTCTTTCTGAACGTCCAAGTCATGTTTGCCTCTCTCTCCTTGCAGATGAATGGAAAATTTTTCTTCAAAGGGTGCATTGCAAAAACGAAGAGGAACTTCATGACACTGAACAATTGGAAGATCAACTCCGCCTTTGGGCATCTTATAGAGGCCAAACTTTGACTAGAACTGGTATCCCCCTTCGCCTTTTTCTGTCACAGGCGTTATACTTATCTGAAATGATATCTTGTTTGGTAGTTTTTCTGCCTCGATAACATTTGTACAATCTTACAGTAAGAGGGATGATGTACTACAGACAAGCTTTGGTGCTTCAGTCTTTTCTTGATATGGCCAAAGAGGATGGTATTTTTATGTGACCGAGCCTATTTACAGATTTAGTGATTCTGAAAGGTTATTTTGTTAACTGATTTTCTTGCTTTCCTCAGATCTTATGGAAGGCTTTAGAGCTGCAGACATATTATCTGAGGAATCAACATTATTGACTCAATGCAAAGCTATAGCTGACATGAAGTTTACATACGTTGTATCATGCCAGCAATACGGTATCCAGAAACGATCTGGCGATCATCATGCACAGGATATTCTGCGTCTCATGACAACGTAAGTATTGACTCAAGATTAAATCTCTGCAGAGGGTATTAGGACAAAAGTTCCTTGTCAATCGTTCCTGAGATATCATCTTTTCAATTTATAATTCATCCTAATATGTTAGATGTCCTCCAATTCATTTCTCTGACATGTCACATTTCACAATTGGAATAAAATATTCTTGCATAGTACTCTACATGAAAATGAATTATGATCTATAGTCAAACAGTAGAAAATTAAGGTTGGACAAGCCAAGACTAAGCCCGCCGGCGAAACTCAAAAGTATTACAACTACATTCTTCCATTCTTATATTTTTGTTGGTTTTCCATGAGTGTGTACAAAAAACTGTAGGCTCATATATATGTTCTAATCTAGTTTTGACATACTACCACTGCTTTTCCATGATAACCATTTTTTTTTCATTGTCAATATTAATCGTTGCAATACATTCTACTAATATAATGGGAATTCAAATTGTGCATTTCATCAATGATTGAAAATGAAACTTTATTTGTCAGTTATCCTTCACTCCGGGTTGCCTATATTGATGAAGTAGAAGAGGCAACCAAAGATAGGAGCAAGAAGATAGAGAAGGTTTACTACTCATCGCTGGTGAAGGCGGCAGTAACCAAGCCTGATGATCCTGGTCAGAAACTCGATCAGGTACCATGAAATGCCTTCTTAGTTCAGTTGTTGATTATGCCTAGCACAATCAAATTGTAAACTTATTACAGAAATGCATGCACTAAACAGATATATTGTTTGTTTCTACTTTTGGCTCCTGGGACCGAATTTCATGGCCGATGTTGCATGAGGTATATAAATACCTATATATATAGGCACCTGTAGGTTTAGGCATGGTGCGGTGTTTGTAATGAAAGAATGCAGTATGCAGAACAAATGATTTAAAGCGAGCGAGCCATCATGTTTTTACTTGATGTGGTATGCAGAAGTGTAATAGAGGCACAATAAGTCCTCCTATTTGGAATAATATGAACTTATTTACCTCGCATCATTTGCTGTGTCCTGTGTAGGACATATACAGGATAAAACTTCCAGGTAATGCCTTGTTAGGTGAAGGAAAACCAGAAAATCAGAACCATGCCATAATTTTTACTCGAGGTGAAGGCCTACAAACTATAGACATGAATCAGGTATGCATCATTGGTGCTTCTTGTTCTGCTAGGATTCTTGGGCCATTTAGTTATGATCATTCTTACACACATATTCACTGGCAGGAGCATTATATGGAGGAGACCCTGAAAATGAGAAATCTGCTGCAAGAGTTTACGAAGAAACATGATGGCGTTAGGTATCCATCTATACTGGGTGTAAGAGAACACATATTCACGGGCAGGTAACCCTTTAAATTGTGATTATTTTGTGACTTAAAGTCCTGCCATTTACTAGGCTAAATTGCTATAAAATGACATGATTTCTTTTGTAGTGTTTCTTCTCTTGCTTGGTTCATGTCAAACCAAGAAACGAGTTTTGTGACAATTGGACAGCGTGTACTTGCCAATCCTTTGAGGTAACTCAGCATTTTATGGATATGTGACTCAAATCAATACAGTCCATGCCATTCACAGGCTCTTTTTTTCAATGAATTTATAAGTCATTAATTCTGCAATCAAAGGAACATCAGTTAAGTGCTAGTTTTTTGTTTATTCTGTTGAGTTGGCTGCTCGGTTTTGTTCTTTCACGTAACTGTTCAGTACTAATACTTTATTTTTTCGAAGAAATTTTAAATAACACCCGTTTATTGATTTGTTTTCCTTGGCATTATGCGCAGGGTTCGATTTCATTATGGTCACCCTGATATCTTTGATCGACTTTTCCACCTCACAAGGGGTGGTGTAAGTAAAGCATCTAAGATTATCAATCTTAGTGAGGACATATTTGCTGGTATGCTATCGAATCTTTGCTACCGTTCTGTTGTTTCTTGGAAATATAATGCTAATACCTGTTTCTCTGTTACAGGATTCAATTCAACTCTGCGAGAAGGAAATGTTACACATCATGAATACATGCAAGTTGGCAAGGGAAGAGATGTTGGTCTCAATCAAATTTCACTATTTGAGGCGAAAATAGCATATGGTAATGGGGAACAAACACTGAGCCGGGACGTCTACCGACTTGGACATCGTTTTGATTTCTTCAGAATGCTGTCCTGCTACTATACTACTATTGGCTTTTACTTCAGCACAATGGTACTGTCTTTGCCCTGAACTTTCTTTCTTTCTGAGCCATTGGTTATTTCTAACCTATGCAGTTTTTCTGTTCTCTTTCCAGATTACGGTATGGACCGTATATGTATTCCTTTATGGGCGTCTGTATCTCGTCCTCAGTGGTCTTGATGAAGGACTGGCCACTGGAAGAAGGTTTATACACAATGATCCTCTGCAGGTTGCTCTTGTTTCACAGTCTTTTGTGCAGCTTGGGTTCTTGATGGCACTCCCTATGATGATGGAAATTGGTCTAGAGAGAGGATTCAGAACTGCATTGAGTGACTTTGTGCTTATGCAGCTTCAGTTAGCATCTGTGTTCTTCACCTTCTCTGTTGGGACCAAAACCCACTACTATGGAAAGACGCTGCTCCATGGAGGTGCCGAGTATAGAGCTACTGGACGTGGATTCGTGGTGTTCCATGCCAAGTTCGCCGAGAACTACCGGCTCTACTCAAGGAGCCACTTTGTGAAGGGCATTGAGTTGATGATTCTGCTTATTGTGTTTGAAATCTTCGGGCAGTCTTATCGAGGAGCAATCGCCTACATCTTCATCACGTTCTCCATGTGGTTTATGGTTCTCACCTGGCTCTTTGCGCCATTCCTGTTTAACCCTTCTGGGTTCGAGTGGCAGAAGATTGTGGATGACTGGACTGACTGGAATAAGTGGATCAGCAACCGTGGCGGTATCGGTGTGTCACCGGAGAAGAGCTGGGAGTCATGGTGGGAGAAGGAGCACGAGTCTCTTAAGTATTCCGGAAAGCGTGGCACTGTTCTCGAGATAGTGCTCGCGTCGCGGTTCTTTATCTACCAGTACGGGCTTGTGTACCATCTGAACATCACCAAGCACACAAAGAGCGTGCTGGTACTTTGCTCAACCCACTTGAATGTCTATCTTATTCAAGTTGTATTTACTGTACGTTGATGGTCTCCGTTTGATGCTCTCTTTTTTCCAGGTTTACTGCTTGTCATGGGTCGTTATCTTCGTAATTTTGATGGTGATGAAGGTAAACACTACTGATGTGCAGCAACACATTTGAGCCTGTTATGCTGCCTCCTGTTCTGTTGTGCTAACGCGTCTGCAGACTGTGTCGGTGGGGAGGCGTAAATTCAGCGCGGAGTTCCAGCTGGTGTTCCGGCTGATCAAGGGGCTGATATTCATCACGTTCATCTCCATCGTGATCATACTGATCGCGATCCCCCACATGACGGTCCAGGACATCTTCGTGTGCATCCTCGCCTTCATGCCCACTGGGTGGGGCCTGCTCCTGGTAAGCTCCTGACCCTACTTGCTTTGGGGGTGTACATGCTGCCTCAGCCTCACCCGTTGATGTCATCTCAATGCTGTTTGAACGAACGAACGAATGATTCAGGTGGCGCAGGCCATCAAGCCGGCGATCATGAAGGTCGGGCTGTGGGGGTCGATCCGGGCGCTTGCACGCGGCTACGAAATCATCATGGGGCTCCTGCTCTTCACCCCGATCGCGTTCCTTGCATGGTTCCCCTTCGTGTCTGAGTTCCAGACCAGGATGCTGTTCAACCAGGCCTTCAGCCGAGGCCTGCAGATCTCCAGGATCCTCGGTGGGCACAAGAAGGATCGCTCGGCCCGGAATAAGGAGGAGCTATAGGAGTGAATTGTGGGCTGTAATTGTAGCGGTTACGACTCACGAGTTGGTATTTAGAGAGTATGTATATACAGTATTATAGACCTGCCCGCACAGCTTATTATTGACTGACTGTCATTTGGTTCCAGTGTGGAGTATCTTTATTTGTAGTGGTAGAGTAATTGGTGGTAATGGGCAGTATATTATGTCTGGTATATCTGTTGGATGGATATGTCGGACATGTGACTCAAGTATGTGTGTGTAGATATATAATAAAAACCATGAGTAAATGGTGAGAATTTTTCTTTATTAGTTTGGTGAAAATATATGAGCATTTGCTACGATGATAACAACAAAACAAAATACTAGTGATGGAGCTATTGCATTAGTTCTGAAATTTTTTAGCCCAGCTTTTTTGTTTAATTAATAGGTACTACCTTTGTTCCTAAATATTAAGCGTTTTGGTGGGCTAGCAGCTCACCAAAACGTTTTACATTGGGGGCAGATGTAGTAGGATTTAGGTTCAGATTAAGAGATAGAATAATTGGTCTGTGCAGCTTTCAGGCATTACATCCATGTTCATGATAGATACATAACTCTCCAGAGAAATATATCGGGTATGTGGTATGCCTATGGACGTACACCGTCGAAGTAAATGAGGTGATTATGGCACAACATGCAAATTGGCCAATTATTTTCAAAATGAATGGACTATAGCCTTCATGCAGTATGTTTTTTTAGCAAGAAGAGCTCCACACGTGATTAGCTCTCAGAAATAAATAAATAAATAAAGAGCTCGATTGGAATGTAAAATCAGAGGTTCAACAATGTTGAGTAACTCAAGCAGCAAAAAACAATACTTTTAAGTTTTAGCGGCGCAGGCGCAGATCATGTGTGCTTCATCAGGTTGGCACTGTATTAAGTTTACAACTTTACACTAATTTGCAGAACCAGCATCAAACACAGATAACATTTCATGCTTTTTGTATGCACTTTGTCACAGTTCTTGCGTGCCACCTGAAGAACTTGCATGAAGGAGCATGACTTTCTCCAGTTCTCATCTGTAGTTCGCTATGAATGATTGCAGAACATAGTCAAAACTCACACTTGTAAAATGAACGATGGAAGAACTTGCGTCACACTTGTAAAATGACAACCCTGCAGCCTGCAGGGTATTTATATGCTTTCAGGCACACTTTGTTTTACCACAAGAGTACTGCAAATGTAGATGAACATATGCGATCAATGTTTTGCGAGTCTTGCATTTCTCCCTTCTCAACTCTATCAGCTCTAGGATATTGGAAGTAAACAAAGAAACTTACAAGTATTGAGCCTGGCTTCGACGACGAACCATTTCTGGAGCTTGAGCATTGGCGCGGGCTGGGATCTTTCGTGTAGGTCCTCACTGTTACCACCGTTAGAATATATGATAGAATATATGTATTTTGATCTAGCCCATTAGTGCCTAGTCTGGCCCAAGTAGGCCCATGTAACCTTGTATATCACTCTGTTTTCAATAGAGGAAATTGTGTTGGCTAATTGACATGGTATCAGAGCATGGTCTGGTCGTGACCTAGCTCCTCGCCGCCGCCTCGTCGCCAGCTCCGGCAAGTTGCCGGCAAGTCGCCGCCGGCTGCTACTCCCATCCTCTCTGCACATCCCAGGTCGGCTTGTGCATCTCCTGCAGTGTTTGCCTGCTGTCCGTCGCTCCGGCCGGCCGGAGGGCTCCAGCTCCGATTCAGTTGTCGTCGTGCTGATTCCAAGCTGCTGCTGCTCCTAGCTGTGAGTGTTTTCCTGCATCTGCTTGTTCCTACTTTGGTCAGCTGCTATTTTGCTGGGGAGCTGCGTAAGGGGAACAGCTGCTGTTTAGTTTGCTGGCTTCATCCATTTTTTTTCCCTTTGTTCTTGCTGCAATGGCCAAGGATGGCTATATTTTCTCTAGTGACATCAAGCTTGATGGCTCAAATTATAGAGAGTGGGCATTCTCGGTTAGAACTATGGTGCGAGCTGCTGGTTTTGATGATCATTTGACTGATGATGCTCCAGATGAAAAGGTTGATGAGGCCACAAGGAAGAAATGGAGAAATTCAGATGCTAAGGTCATGGGTGCCTTAATTCTTAATGTTGCCCCTTCACTGCGGATGAGTCTTGAGCATCATTCCACTGCAAAAGAAATATGGAAGTATTTGGAACAGAGATATCTTCAGCCAAGTGGGGCACTTCGATACTCGTTGTTGCAGAATTTGCAAAATCTTCAACAACATGATTTGTCCATAGAGGAATATCATGCAGCTTTCACTCGCATCAGTAGTCAGCTTATGTCGATGACTCCAAAGAGTCGTTCTGGGTGCGAGTGTTGTGTGGCCAAGGAAAATTATGAAGCTCAGTCTTTCATGTATCAGTTTGTGATGAGGCTCAGACAGGATTTTGTGAATAACCGCACTCAACTTCTTGGTCGTCCTACACCCCCTTCCTTAGATGAAGCACTTGCTAGTTTGATTGCAGAGGAGACACGTCTTTCCTCTCTTGCCTCAGCTCCAATGACTCACACCAGTGTTCTTGCTTCTCCTCGGGGTCCCTACAAAGGCACTTCTTCAGGAAAATTTTGTCCCCACTGCAAAAGGTCTGGTCACACAATTGATAGTTGTTTTTTCCTACACCCAGAGTTGTTGGCCGAGTATCAAAGAAAGTACCCTGTTCAGCAGCATCAGCGTCACACATCTAAGTCTTCTGCTATTGTGATCAGCGAACCACAACAGCCACAACAGCCAGCAATGAGTGCTTCCGTGTCTGCTGCTTCTCAGTCTGCTTTTCGTGCCACTCAGCCTTGGGTGCTTGACTCTGGAGCTTCATTCCACGTCACCTCAGATCGCTCCCAACTCGTGTCGTGTCAGCCAGTGAAGGATGGTGCCTCTGTTCACACCGCTGATGGTACACCTTGTTCTGTTACTCATCAGGGTTCTCTTTGCACATCCAAGTTTTCGGTTCCAAATATTTCCTTTGTCCCAGAATTGTCAATGAATCTCATGTCTGTTGGTCAAATTACTGATATGGATTACTTTGTTGGTTTTGACAAAACATCTTGTTATGTGCAGGATCTTCAGAGCAAGAGGATCATTGGAACTGGCCATCGCCGTAGAGGATCCACATCCCTCTATGAACTTGACACCCTTCATCTTCCTTCAGCTTCCGCGTCGTCTGCTTCATCCTCCTCAACATCGAGATCAACTTTGTCGTTTTCTTTTGCCCAATGGCATCATCGCTTAGGTCATCTATGTGGTTCTCGTTTATCAACTCTTGTTGGACAAGGGGTTTTGGGTCGTGTTCATGTGGATGCTGATTTCCATTGTAAGGGTTGTAAGCTAGGGAAACAGATACAACTTCCATATCCATCCAGCACCACTTGTTCTAGTCGTCCTTTTGATTTAGTGCACTCTGATGTATGGGGTCCCTCCCCTTTTGTCTCAAAGGGCGGTCACAAACATTATGTCATATTCGTTGATGATCACTCTCGATATACTTGGGTTTATTTTATGAAACATCGTTCCCAGTTGAACTCTATATATCAATCTTTTACTCGCATGGTTCATACTCAGTTTTCCAGTGCTATTCGTGTTTTTCGCTCTGACTCAGGGGGGGAGTACCTCTCTACATCTTTTCGTGAGTTCCTTTCTTCCGAGGGTACCCTTCCCCAGCTCTCTTGTCCTGGTGCTCACGCTCAGAATGGTGTTGCCGAGCGAAAGCATCGCCATTTAATTGAGACAGCTCGAACTCTTCTGATTTCTTCTTTTGTCCCTACACAATTCTGGGGTGAAGCTATTTCCACGGCAGTGTATCTCATAAACATCCAGCCTTCCTCCCGTCTTCAAGGCAAGTCTCCTGGTGAGGTCCTATTTGGTTCTCCCCCCATGTATGGTCATCTTCGTGTTTTTGGTTGTACTTGCTATGTCCTATTAGCCCCTCGCGAGCGGACCAAGTTGACTGCTCAGTCTGTCCAATGTGTTTTTCTTGGCTATAGTCTTGAGCATAAGGGGTACCGTTGCTATGATCCTTCAGCTCGTCGCATTCGGTTTTCTAGGGATGTGATTTTCAATGAAGATCAACCATTTTTCTATTCTGACAACACGCGATCATCATCCTCCACCTCTTTAGAGTCCACCTCCTTTCTCTCACTTCCACCCATCTTCTCCTCGGATGAGTCAGTCTCTGATCAATCACCACTAGACACACCTTCATCACCAACTTCACATTCTAGACCTTCCTTGCCACTCCCACCACGTTTGGATTCCTTTCCTTTTTATTATAGTCGTCGTCCTGTAGTTTCATCTGAGGCTCATTCATCTATTCCTTTGTCTTCTTCTCCTCCGGCCAGTACCACTGAACCTTGTACTGATGAATCCTCTCAGACAAACAGGTATGCCCTTCGTGATCGCTCCACTCTTGAGCTTCCAGACAGATATAAAAATGGTTTTTGCGCAGGGGCAACTTGTGAGCCTAGTACTTATCAGGAGGCAGTTGTGCTACCCGAGTGGCAGTTGGCTATGTCTGAGGAGCTTGCGGCCCTAGAGGGTACACAAACATGGGAGATGGTACCATTGCCTCCTCGATCAGTTCCTATCACTTGTAAGTGGGTGTATAAAATCAAAACCAGGTCAGATGGTTCTGTTGAGCGTTACAAGGCTCGACTTGTTGCTAGAGGTTTTCAGCAGACTCATGGGAGAGATTATGATGAGACATTTGCTCCGGTTGCTCACATGACCTCTGTTCGTACTCTGATTGCTGTGGCTGCAGCTCGGTCATGGAAAATCTCACAAATGGATGTGAAGAATGCTTTCCTTCATGGTGATCTACATGAGGAAGTTTATATGCAGCCACCTCCGGGTGTTGAGGCTCCGGCTGGTCATGTTTGTCGCCTTCGTAAGGCACTTTATGGGCTTAAACAAGCCCCTCGTGCATGGTTTGAGAGATTCAGTTCTGTCGTTAGAGCTGCTGGTTTCTCTCCCAGTGAACATGACCCTGCACTTTTCGTTCATACATCTGGCAGTGGTCGTACTTTGCTTCTGCTCTATGTGGATGATATGCTAATAACTGGAGATGACCAGAAGTATATTGCTTTTGTTAAAAGAAAACTAAGTGAACAATTCAAGATGTCAGATCTGGGGTCTCTCAGTTACTTTCTGGGAATTGAGGTTGATCGTACGGATGATGGTTACTATATTTCACAGTCTCGTTATACTCAGGATTTGGTAGCGCGCTCAGGCCTCACTGATACTCGCATTGCTGTTACACCAATGGAACTCCAGCTACAGCTGCGTTCTACTGATGGCATTCCCCTTGAGGATCCATCTCGCTATCGTCACCTTGTCGGCAGCCTTGTATACCTCACCGTGACAAGACCGGACATTGCTCATGCAGTTCATATCCTAAGTCAGTTTGTTAGTGCTCCTACCACAGTTCATTATAGCCACTTGCTTCGTGTTCTTCGATATTTGAGAGGGACATCATCTCGACGGTTATTCTATGCTCACACAAATCAGCTCCAGCTTCGTGCTTACTCTGATTCCACTTGGGCAAGTGATCCTGCTGATCGTTGCTCTGTCACTGGCTATTGTCTTTTTCTCGGCACCTCTCTTATTGCGTGGAAGTCAAAGAAACAAACTGCAGTGTCACGCTCTAGTGCTGAAGCAGAACTAAGAGCATTATCTACTACTACTTCAGAGATTGTCTGGCTCCGTTGGTTATTGGCTGATCTTGGTGTCTCATGTGATGCACCCACAACCATTCTTTGTGACAGCACTGCTGCTATCCAGATTGCAAATGATCCAGTCAAGCATGAGTTAACCAAGCATATTGGTGTGGATGCTTTCTTCACACGCTCTCATTGTCAACAATCAACCATTCATCTCGAATATGTTCCATCAGAGCTTCAACTTGCAGATTTCTTCACAAAAGCTCAAACAAGAGAACAACATAAACTCCATGTTCTCAAACTCAATGTCTCAGATCCACCTTGAGTTTGAAGGGGGGGTGTTAGAATATATGATAGAATATATGTATTTTGATCTAGCCCATTAGTGCCTAGTCTGGCCCAAGTAGGCCCATGTAACCTTGTATATCACTCTGTTTTCAATAGAGGAAATTGTGTTGGCTAATTGACAACCACCACCTCGGCTGAGCTCTGACCGTGTGTTGAAGATTGAACCATCCAGATGTAGATGTGGCCGTCCAGCTCGTTGACCTGCACCCGCCACACACACAGCTACTTGGCGGCGTCCAAGCGGAGTTGAACGGGTGAAAGCCCCAGACCACCGAGGTCCCACCGAGGTCCCAGGACTACATACGGAAGGCTATACTCACGGTCATCTAGTGTTGGTTCAGTATAGCCTTCCGTATGTAGTCTACGGTGATGAGGCAGAGGTCCCAGGGCTTTGAGTTGGATGTCCACCGGGCCTCCTCCAACGTCGGCTGGAGTGCTGAACCACACGCCAGGAGCTCAGGACACGATCTAGACGATTCAATGGCACCTGCTTCTGTATCCCTTATTATTGACTGACTGGCATTTGGTTCCAGTGGAGGATCTTGATTTATAGTGGTAGAGACTAGAGTAATTGGTGTTAATATATCATGTACGGTGTATCTGCCTGCTGGATGGACATGTCTGCCATTGGGCCGCGTGCCGTGCCAACCGGCTAGAGACTCCAAGGCTGAACTTACCATGTATCACGAAAGTATATACATTGCAGTTTGGAAGATCGCCAGTGTTTTTGCCTTGTGTACTACACCAGCTGAAGATGTGATGTTCCTGCTGCTTACCACTGTTGATTTGACTAAAGTACGAGTGTGCGTGTGTAACTGTAGATAACACAGTATGTCACTATCAGAATCTTAATTTTGACCTACCTAGTTGACTTGGTCTGTAACTGACTTACCACTGACAGGATACAAGAATCAAGTACACTGACTGAATAAATGTAAGCTGAAGAATGGTCATCAGTTAATTACAGACAAACTCAGCTATATTTTCTAAGATATTTTTGAATAATATTTATCTGAAAAATAGCACACAATGAATTTACAAAATAGCACATTGTCATCACCGGCCGTGTCGAAAGTGCAGTTTCGGTATGGCCAATGTCAAAATCTTTTTTTGTCATGGCCCTACCGAAAGGAGCATGTACAATTTGTTTCCTTCTTAATTATTTTATTAAAATAAAATTTGCTCAACTGTATTTTGTTTCGAGATAAAACAGTGTCTTGCTTCTTATTTTCTGTAATATCTATAGAAAACATACCTACTAGAGAGAAAACAGCAGTATGTCTGCAAATGCAAAAAATTATATATATATAACGTAAAAAATGTGGAGAAGGGTGAGATCCATGTACTTGTGAAAGATGATTTCAAATGGTCGACTAAGTGCAACAAATTTGACAAAATTCATCAAAAAATTGTGCGAGTTGCGATCTAAAATTAAGGAGTTAGAGTCAACCAAACTCGAAACCGATTACGGGAATGGAACCAACTCGTCGATGCACATATATTTATATATATATTATCACAAATCAAACACGGTTAAGCAAATTTTGCTTTAATCAAAACAATAAGGAAGCAAACAAACTCTACATGCATGGGAGAGGCTACTTTCTGCGGGGGTGATGAGTAAAGCTGGCTTTCGGCGTTGGCCATGCCGAAAACTTATACTTCCGGCACAACTTTCAAATTAATCCAAAATGCGTATTATTTTTCAAATAAATATTTTAAAAATATATTATTTTAAAAAATCCATTTTTTAAGCTCAACTCAGGTACTTTTTTTTTGGGTTGTTTCGAGTTTTAGGTCACACTCAGATGGCATTGCATATATTGTTGCATACATGCTCCTTACGGGCGACTCCACATGAAGGAACAGTTACTCTGATAATACTACACGTGAAGCCGTGAAGGAACACAGAAACATCTAAACATTTAGGGAACGGAACATACATAATTAGTATCAGTCTATTCCCCATATTAATTGCTTTCGAGTATCTCCAATAGGTGATGTAAAATAGAAATAACTGTTTATTAGCTAACGAGGGGCCAAAAAAACCTCTCCAATAGCAACCGGTGATGAAAATTTGGGGCCAAACAATTTACATCGTGATGTAAAATAGGGCATCGATTGATCCAAATATACATCACTTGGGTTGTGATGTAAAACCAAAACCGTGGATTTCTGGGTATTTTTAGGCCACCGGAGACTGCTGATAGCTTCCGGCACTGCTGCGTCTGAGCTGACCGATAGATGTTTCGGGCATTGTAGACGGCGTGATTGTGACTGAGCCGTCCTTTTGAATGCACTTTTTGTATCACAGTTCTTGAGTGCCACCCGAAGAGCTCATCTCTAGTGCACTTTGAGTGATTGCAGCACTTGCGTGAAAGCTCACACTTCTAAAATGAATGATGGCAGAACTTGCGTGAGAACTCACACTTCTAAGATGACAACCCATCAGGGTATTTATATGCCTTGAGGGTTCAGGCACACTTTGTTTTAGGACATGCCAGCATGTAGACAAGGGTATGTTCTGCGAGTCTTGCATTTCTCCCTTCTCTGCTCTATCAGCTCTAGGATATTGGACGTAAACAAATAAACTTAGTAGTAACAAGGCTGGCGTCGTGGACGAGCCATTTCTGGAACTCGAGCATCGGCGCCGGCTTGGATATGTCGTGTAGGTCGTCACAGTCGCCACCACCACAGCCCATCTCTGACCAGGCGTTGATGAATGTCCTGAAAGCTCGGTGACCTGCACCGACCTCCTCCAATGTGGAGATCCCAAGACTTGCTGGGGATGTTCACCGCGGTATCCACCAACGGCGGCTGGACCTTGCGCCGGGAGACGATCTGGACGGGTTCAGGGGCACTTGCTTCCGTCTGCTCATTGCCCATCCCGCTATGTTTTCTTTTCTTGTTATTCATGATAAGATAGGTCTTTGTTTTCTGTAGTGTCACTCTTGCAACCCTGAATACGGTGTAGGGTTCTATGTAACGAATTCATCATGTTAGGGTACAAACGAGAGTTAAACAAATACATTTTCAAATTAATTTCCTTTCAGTGTAGATTTTGAGATTCAGAGGGGGAAAGACCCACAATCCACTACTCGGCCAAGTTAATTTGACAATGTTTGAAGGAGAACATCACTGACTAATATTGTCTACTGCTTCACCGAAACAGTTGATGAATTATATTATAGTTTAATTTGTACACCATATTCGATTGCTCTAATCCACAGAGAAATTACTATGCAACACAACTATCAAACCCAAGATCAAAATATCATCAATAACAGTCCGGTACAAAGTCATGTGCATAAGCATTCTACTATGTGCAACACACGAATAGTCGGTGAAAAGATACATTGCTGAAGAAACAACAACACGATTATATTGCAAACATCACTGATCTACAGCCAATGGGAATGCTTTCTTTAGGGCACACAAAATCCATTAGCATTGGACCCAAAAACACTAAACAGGGTTTACCTCCATAATCTTCATGTCGCGTCGCCTTCCCTTTGATCCTCAACACATAACACTTTGTTTCTTTCTCCGCTGCAAGGTCGGTCCAGCTATAAAGATCGCTTGTTGAGTTAAATCTCTTGGAGGTCATTAGATGACTAGACTTGAGTCGCTTGCTCGTCATGGTTACTGTACACCACGATTCTAAGAACTGGTGGAGTAAGATTCTGAAATTGTACCATTTAATATCTAGTTTCATGTAATAATTGATCAATTTCCCCTCAATTTTAATCTAGTTCACTTAAACAAAGACCTACTGTAATCTCTTAACTCAACTTTGCCTAAATAAAAAAATGTGTCTAAGCATGTTGTCTGACTATGGAGGTAACATATATGCAAATAGCCACTTTGAGGGGCGTGCTTGTCAGGCTGGTTGGCATGCCCAAAGCGTGCGTGCATGGCCTGAGTTGGGCTTCGGATACGTTTTTTCCTAGGGTAAGTGGTGGGACCCGTGTGTAAGGGAAATCGTTAAAACCTATGTGTTTCATTCTGATAACATGAATAAATGGTGGGACCCACATATTTTAAAAGAACAATTTGGCCAGAACTAGTTGTAGCCAACGTCAAATGAGTCGAGGGGTTAAGAAGCAACCAAGTTTCTCAAGTTGGCAGCGTCCTGCCAATTCCAGGAAAAATTGGGGTACTAGCCGAATTTCCATTGATAAAATCATGCAACCAAAAGGTTAAAATATATGAAAATTATTAAAACACTGAGTTGTGGAAGACTATAAGAAAATGCGCATATGGTATGAATTTATCTGTGTAATGTTTCGTAAAACATATGAGCATTTGGAAGCTACAATGACTATTGTATGTAACTCAACAGTATAAAATACACCCTATTCAGTTTATTTTTTGAAAAGCAAGCGGTGGGACAGCGAGTTATTTTTTTTAAATAGTAAGGACCTAAATTCGCGTCCCTGGAGAACTCTAGCTCACTATTCGGTTTGATAGGGATCGAAGTGGATTTTTATGGAGAGGGGATTAAATTCCCTCTAACACCAAATCCCCTCCAATCGACTTAGAGAATGGATTAACCGAACAAACCTTCATGGAGCTATGCGTACGTTAGGGAAAATGGCCAACCTTTTGCAATAGGTCGTGTTTAGATTTAAATTATAAAACAGAATAATTTGCATGTGTGGCATTTCATACATGAATCTTCATGCAGATACATAACCCCCCACAAGTAAATACTTAAAATACATGAGGTTATTATGGCACAACTTGCAAAATGACCATACTTTTCCAAGAGAACTTGAATGTTCGTGCTTGTATCTATTTAGCTTCATGCATTAATTCAAGTTTAGTTTTTAACTTAAGAAGACCTCAGTTGGAATGTAAAATCGGAGGTTAAACAATTCTGAGTAACTGCTGTTGAGTAACTCAAGCAGCAAAAGTAATATTAAGCACAATGTCGCGACTCATGTGCTTTATCAGGTTGGACTGTATTAGGTTTACAACTTTACAAGAATTTTCCGCTGCATTAGAACTGACACCAAACACAGATGACATTTCATTCCTGTTCAATGAATTTTGTATCACACAGTTCTTGAGTGCCACCTCAAGAATTTTATGAAGGACCATGGCGTTCTCCAGAGCTCATCTATAGTGCACTTTGAATGATCGTGCGTGAAAGCCCACACTTGTAAAATGAATGATGGCAGAACTGGCGTGAGAACTCACACTTTTGTTTGTAGAAAAGAGGGTGAGAACTTAAGATGCAAACCCTGGCTATTTATATGCTTCCAGCAACACGTTGTTTTTCGACAAGCAAGAATGCATGTAGACAAATGTATACGAGTAGTGCTCCGAGAGCCTTGCGTTTCTCCCTTCTCTTCTCTATCAGATCTAGGATATTGGATGTAAAATGGAATTCGATCCCCCATGTTGGGGGGTCGCGTGGGTAGGATATTGGATGTAAACAAAGAAACTTACTAGCATCTAGGTTGGCGTCGTCGACGAACCATTTTTGGAGCTTGAGCATCGGCACCGGCTTGAATATCTCTTGTAGGTCGTCACTGAAGCCACCACTTCTCATGATCTCTGACCAGCATTTGAAGAATGCCCAGAAAATAGTGCCGTCGCAGCCAACAACAAGCTCATGAAGATGCCGTCGTAAAGCTCGGTGACCTGCATCGACCTCCTCCATCGCGGAGGTCCCAAGACTAGCTGGGGATGTCAACTGTGGCCTCCTCCAACGGCACATATTGTATACATTATTCTACATAGATGCAAACTCATTGTAAGCTGCTCCATCCTAAGACACAAATCAAGTACCAGCAGAATAAGTGCACAGTGTTCAGCTCCTAGGTATACAAGGGAACACCACATATTGTACTGTCACAGGAAATCCTACAGTGAGCTAATTAAGATGCTTCTGTGCAGCAGTTTAAATTGTGAAGGATGGTATTTGATCAAAACTAAAACAGAAGGATAGCACCGAGTGATCTCATTGTGAATTTGTGATAATATATATGAATCAATATTATCGATATCTCGACCTAGGTTTGCTTTACAACATAGATGGCACACCTTAATTCTGCTTCACATCTATGCATATTGTGATGATATCTATGCACATAGATGGCACATTGTGATATATAGTCCTTTTGTATGTGAACATATCTTGTGCTAAAACATCTTATTTTGATATGGAGTGAGTATATAGGTATATATATAGCTAGATATGGACTTCAATTTATTGTATGAATGAAATTTGCCACGTGAAAATAACTTGTAAACTAATTTGTAATAACTGAACTTGTAAACTACTAACTCTTTCACAATGTAACTATTTTTAACGATCTAGTTAAATTTGTTAAAAGACTTATATTATGGGATTATTTGATAAAAATGTCATGCTTTACTTCCACATTCATCCCAAACGGCATATTTATTTTGGCATGGATTATGTGCCCCATTTTACTTTGCCCATTTGCTCAAATGCCTCATTTTGATGATTTGTTGCTAACTGAAATAATAGGCCCTTAATCTAATCTAATATATCGCGTGCAGTTACCTTTATACCCCTGTGTGTTTTCATCTGAGCAAACACGTCGAGCCCAATTTCTCAAACAAAAAAAAACACATCGAGCCCAATCTCGCTCGCGTCTCTGTCGCAGGTGACGCCGGCGACTCGACCGGAAGCGGCCGGCCGCCGCAACCAAGCGCGAGCGCTGCGCTGTACTCCGCATCCCTCCTCGTGCCTATCCGCCGCGCTCACCATCCTCCTCGGCGACCGACCGGCCGCCGTGACCAAGACCAAGCCGGCTGCCGGCAGTGGCGCAGCATCCCGGCGTCTAGAGGTGAGTCAGTCTCCTCCAGCATTATGGATTTTATCAACGGCAGTGGCGCAGCCAAAGTAAAGCAGTGAATTTTATCAAACAGCCCTATATTATGGATCTGAGGTTAGTACAAGTGAAGTATTCCTTGAACATCCCCTAATTCCAGTCCAGCCCGGCTCGAAAATGAGTCTACTCCAGCCCAGCAGGGCATCCGGCGGCGTGTGCTCCGCCGCATCGCCGGCGTATATACTCCGACTCCTACTCTACTCTGATACGGGAAGCAGGGCACTCCCCTGCATCCCCGGCGTATATAATCTAGGCCTAGTTTGGCACGTCTGTATTTTTTTAACTGAAGTATCTCAAAACCGAAGTATTTCAGGGCAAACAAATACTGTACTTCAGTTTTTCTCATTCTCAGTTTGGAAATAAATAGGGTCAAACCTCTTTCTAGAATATTTTTAAAAACTACAGTACTGTTTTATAGAATATACTTCAGTTTGAAAACCACATTATTTATTGGATCCAAACACCTTAAGATATGTAAATACTTTATTGTTTTCTAAAACAAAAGCATTCTCTGCATACTTCAAAAATACTTTGATGCCAAACGGGGCCTAAACGTTTCCCCTGTCCCACCAGATCCCTGCCCAATGGAGGAATCGATGGTGGCCGGCTCGGACTGGTCCACGCTGCCGACCGACATCCTCACCACCATCCTCTGTCAGCTCGAGTACCCAGACCTCTTCCACGCCGCCGACGTCTGCAGCTCTTGGCGCGCAACCTCTCGTGCTCTCCGCCGCTTCGGGATCTACAACCGCCCCCAAACCCCGTGCCTCTTCTACACAACCGCTGCCACCGGCACCCGCGCCGCCGAGCTCCTCAGCCTCGCCGACAACAAGGCCTACAGGGTGCGCCTCCCGGACCCTCCCATCAGGGAGCGCAACATCGTCGGCTCCTCGCATGGGTGGCTCGTCACCGCCGACGCCCGCTCCGAGCTCCACCTCCTCAACCCTGCCACCGGCGAGCAGGTCGCGCTCCCCTCCGTCGCCACCATCGAGCAGGTAACCCCCGTCTTCGACCCCGCCGGCAACCTCGAAAGGTACGACCTTTCTCTCGACGACGAGGAACCACAACCCTATGCCGTGGATGAGCTCCGGGGATTCTTGTATATCAAGGTCGTACTGTCCTGCGATCCTTCCTTGGGGGCTTGCACGGTCGTGGTGATTCACAATCCAGATAGGGATCTATCCTTTGCGAGAATCGGTGATGAGAGGTGGCACTGGATCGCTTCCTCACCGAGTGAACCGCCGCGGTACTCCGATTGCACATTCGGCGACGACGGCGCGCTCTACTCGATGAATCTCCTAGGCGGGATCCACCGCTACGCCATTGACGGTTTTGAAACCACGCGAGACGTGATTTTCAACGACACCATGCCATTCTACGCATACAGCGTGTACATGGCCAAGACATCGTCCGGCGATGTGCTGCAAGTATGGAGGATAAAGAAGGTCGCAGGTGGTGAGCAAGATGATGAGGTACATACGACTCGTATTGAAATTTACAAGGCTGACTTTGACAGCCAGCAGACCGTTCTTGTGCCGACATTGGGGGATGATGCATTGTTCATCGGGCACAACTCTACTTGTTGCCTTTCCACAAAGGACTACCCGACGCTGCTGCCAAACCATGTCTATTTTACCGACGATGATGAGTACGCGTGGATGGATGGGCAACACAACCGTCGGGATGTTGGGATATTTAATTTGGAGGATGAAAGTCCCAGTAATGTAGTGACTCCCCAATCTTGGTCGAATTGGCCATTTCCCGTATGGATCACTCCAAGTTTTAATAAGATCCACAAATAGGTATGGATTCTTGCACACAAATAATTATCTCTTTGCCTTTGTTTGGTTTCTTATTGATGTCTCAGCGTGGATATAGTTTGATTTCATTATTTTTCATCGTCTTTATTGTAGTCAGCAGTTCTGAGTATATGTTTGATATTTTTGCAACACTTGCATAGTACGGGACTGTGTTTTGTCGGTACCATTTACACTGCAAAACTAGATGTAGCAACCGTAAGTATAGGGTTGACCTTGAAGGCGCTCAGTTTGCAACCATTACAAGCACAAAAGAAGTTCAGATTCTTTACCTGAAGAAAAAACAAATAGGTGCAGATAGGCATTTCAGAGGAAAGAATATGCAACTTTATATATTAACTGGAATTGAACATGAATTATTGAATTCTACAGTTCACTTTCAAGAGGAAGCTATTATTTTTCATTTTTATGCACTGAAGGCACCAAATCAGTATGTCAAACTTGTTTTGTTGGTGCTGAATTTCATAAGGTAGCCTGGGTAAGTTCGTGCACACATTGTTGAGGAGTAGGACCGGCAATGACGAGAACTCCCGTTGCTCTGTGTCACATCTTGGTCTAGACTAGCAACGTCCTTTGATCTATTGCAGCTGTTGATTGCTTGACTCGTGCTACACTTCTTTTAGGAGACCTGATTCCGCATAGGAAAGTAGCACTTGAACACGTTCCGCAATTGCTATAAATAACCTGCTTTCCCACCTTCAAACTCATATAGCCTCAAGAAGGCAATTGGCTATGGAACTTGCTTGCTCTAAATTATAGGCAAAACATTCCCTGTCCTTTCGAAGCCTATGAAACAAAAACAAAAACGATTTGCAAGGTTCTATCTAATACAGAACAGCAAGTTCCATAACGAGTGAGGTCTTTTGGGATTCCGGTCTTTTGATGTATATGTCTTTTGAACTGTTCGCAGTATGTGTAGCTTTATTTTTGCTTGACAAGAAGATAGTTTTTATATATTACTAACCGGTGAATTTAATTGACAGGTTTCCAGGGTAACTGGGGAGCGACTGCTGTCTTATCAATAATTTACTCCGTTTCTGTTAGCTGAATTCCGAGCTTGGTCTCGGAAGAAGACATGAGGAATAATTGTACCACTTAGCTAGCAATTGTTTGCTTGAATTATAGCTGCGAGAGAGATTGTCTTTGTGTTGTAGAAGAAAAGACATTTCGGTCCAACTTAGTTGTGAATGATATGGAATATACAAATAATGTGAGTGGCAGTGTATGATTAACCTGCATTATTTGTAAGTTCAAATGTTCTCTTAATAATTCATCGTGAGTGCTGCCTTCTCAATGCCCGTGCATGCAAATTACCATTCATACTGATTGGTTTTGTGCTTTTGAGTGAATTTCTTTTTCGTTCTATGACGAGTGCTACACAACTTCTTTTATTATAGGTTAAGAAAAGAACAGTTAAAAAAAGGTTTAGAAAAGAAGGCTGATTTTTTTTTCATTTGGAGAACCAACCTGTAGATGGTTAGGACTTAGAAGTAGGGTTGCACCCCAGTCTAACCGAGTTCAAATATTAGGTCTGACACATGAATTTTAGAATGTCTTTTCTTATGTTCTTAGAAGGATGGTTAGGAATTAGTGGGAGGGGGTATTGTGTTCCGCAAAAGAAATTAATAATCCAACTTCGGCAAAAGATGGTTGGCCAGATCTCATATGAAACATATTGATCTCCCAATCACTAGTACTTGTCACGCCGAAAGAACAAAACAAGAAAAGCAGGTGTATATAATCACCTGATGGCAGAGCCTAGATACCTGAATATGGTACTTCAAAAGCAAGAGTTTACAACAAAAAAATCACAAATTTTGTGAAGAGAGATAATAGTGGCACTGTGTATCTTATGGACGTTGCCTCTAAACCGGTTGTGTCTGAGAGCTAGACCAGTTATACCCTTTTAACATAACTAACTTGATCGTTTTATCAATGTAAAATTCTTCCTCAACGGAAGGATGATGATGGTTGGTCAGATCTCATGCGAAACTGTTGCGGTGATCCAAGAGACAAAGTGTAGGGGAAACAAGTGTAGGAGGAGGTATCTAGGAGATTGGTTCACATATGCTGCCACACAACCGGTAGAATAGGGGCTCACAGTCTTCGGGGGAGCACGGGTATCACGGTTGACGTTTTCGACTTCCGAAAGTCGACTAGAGTTGAGGGATTGTGGTTTAGCACTTCAAAAAGGAATACCTAGAAACACGGGCTCAACTCGCCAACCAAAGAGAGAGAGAGAGAGGAGCCACTCACTTCAAAGGAAAAGTATATATATATTTTTAGTGCTGAAAATCACAAAACACACATATTGCATGCAAAATTCCAAAAATTTCAACTTAGGCTGTGCTTGGATATTCGTTTCTGAGCGAAATACAACCGTGTAAAATCACGGACCGGCAAAAAACACGGAGAACATGGGTCATATCTTCCGAGAGGAATTTATAAGGATTAACAATGGCAGACTTAATTTATAAACCAGACACCCAAAGTTTCCAACCCAAGGGTGTTCCACGAAGGGTGAGACTAAAATTTGCACATAAAATCCGGTAGGCCCATCCAGTCAGACAACGAAAATACGAAATGCTTTTAGTCGGCAAAAATATTCTACTCCTAGAGAAAAAACATTAAGTCAGTGGAATGAACAACCGACACGCACGAGCCGACTTTGAAATGCTTCCGGACCCACCGGTCAGTGTCCCCAGCGGAAACGAACCGCGTCCTGCACTCCTGCTTATAAAAGGTTTGGTCCAAGCCAAGTCGCCTCCCGCAGCCCAACCCAAACCAAGTCGCACTTCTCCTCTGCCTCTCTTCCTCGTCGACGCGGCGACCGGCCGGCACCGTCACCGCAGCCGCCGTAGCCCGCCCGCGCGTCTCCGGTACGTACACGGTGAGTCCTCCTAGCTTTGCTCCACCGTAGCTTCCGCAAATCGGTTCATCTCTCTCGTCGTGGAAGCGAAGCATCCTGGAATTGTAGAGGATCGCCCCTTGGTGGTAGGTATGATGTATGGTCGGGGCTCTAGATCGCGCCGTGCGGACGCGTAGGATCCAGATCCGAACGGGTAGGGATTCAAGGGGGTAGTTTCCGGTGTCCAATTCTGGGCGCGGTGGTCATTCATTTGAAAATCAATCCTAGGGTTTCGCCGGCCGAGATCTGTCCCGGACGCTCACGATTCTACGGTTTTCGTTGCTCGCGAGCTGGATCTGTCGCGGCTGCCGGAATTCGTTCCGGGTTTTGGTGCGAGATTATGGTGACCTCGCGTCGGGCCGCAGCGCAGGGAATCTAGAGTTCTATGTTTGGTGTGAACAGAGTTGTGAATAGATTACCTGTGCTGTAATTGAGTGTGTACATATTTTTGCATCGACCTGGAAATTTACGTGTTCTGTGTGGTGATTGCAGTCGAATTTGGGGATCTGAGGAATAGGGGCAACTTCTCTTCTTGGTAGCTCCGACTTCAGGACAAGGTAAGAACGTGTATAATCATGCATGCTCCGTGCCTCTGTAGTTCTGTTTGTTGCCACCGCAATTATTCCTAGCTGTTTTTTTTTGTTGTGTTAGTCAACGGTTGGTTGGTGTAGTTTGTTTGAACTGCTGATAAGGAAGTCGTCTGTAGCTATTGCTGTGTGGTCAAGTGCTTATCTGAATAATATTCAGGAGGAAAATCAGCAGTCCCTTGCTCTCCTTCCTTAACAGCTTAAGAACCAAATTACTCTGAAATTTAAAATGATGCCATGCCATACACAAATTCTTATTCATCTAGATCGTAGCAATCAACAAGATTCCCATATGGGTTACCTGTTATTGTTGTGCATCATTAGAAGATCTTTTTTTTTTTTGGTTGAGATACTTCTCTGAATGTTTAGCAGCTTAGAAACTCTCGTGCTACAGTTTTATATTACACTGATGGCATGAATCTCATATGTTACTATTTTTTGTTGGAACAGAATATGCTCCTATTTTCGTGCTATCTTGCTTTAACTATAAATATTTGTGCTGGCTGGTTTTAAGGATTGGGTGCACAATACTTTTGTATGCCTGAAATTAGTTGTGAATTGGTTGCGAGTATCTTTGTTTGAGCTGTCTGAAGCTATACTTAGACTATAATATTAGTTGTGAATTGTCTCAAGATTTTTATTAATTTATGATTTGATTACTTTTCTGCTAGCATGCTAGATAATCCTAGATGTTCATTGAACTAACAGTGTTTTCTCTCTTCTATGAGATGCACTTCCTTGCATCATTTCATGGCCCTGCAGGTTTGAGCTCTTTATCAGTTTCGCAAGGATGGATTCCAAGAAGTTCCTGCAGATGGTCGAAGATAAGAAGAAGAGAATCCTTGATAAGAAAGAAGCCCCACTGAAATGGCAGCAGAAGTTGGAAGCAGCAATCAAGGCCACTGAGGAAAAGGAGAAGAAGCTGAAGTCAAAAAAGCACAGGAGGAGAAGCTATTCTTCCTCAGAATCTGATAGCGAGTCCGATAGCGATGGTGACCGGAAGCACAGGAGGAGGAAGGACCGCAAAAGGCACAGGAAGCATGGCCACTCTGATTCTGATGATGCCAGGAGGCGCAAGCGCAGGTCAAAGAGGAGGTGCTCAGGCTCTAGTGATGGGAGCGACAGTGATGAATATGAGCGTGGAACCGAGGAAGAACGTCGCAGGAAGAAGCACTCACACAAGAGAAAGCACCGCCGGCACTCTTCAAGGTCAGACTCTGATGGTTCAGACTTCAGCAGCAACGACGAAGAGCGGAGGTCAAGCAAGAAGGACCGCCATTCCAGGAAGCGTCACCACAGGTCATCAGACGACCACTTAGAGGAGAAGAGCAGCTCAAGACACAGGAAGCGTCATAGATCAAGTGATGAGGAGACACCTTCAGATTCTGACAGTCATAAGAGCCTAAGGAGCTGCTCCCAGGAGGAGTCCTCGGATGGTGGAGCAGCTGCTGGCAAACCGGAAAAGATGAACAATGGCAAAGGGCTGTCTGAAAAAAGCAGGCACCAATTTCGCAATTACCACAATCCTGATGATCATCACCGTAGCAAGTCTGTTGGAGGATTCAATTATTTGAAGCAAGCCAAGAGAGCTAAAACCCTAGAGGCCGTGACATATGTTGGAGGATTTGAAGATATGAAGTAAGTCAAGAGAGTTAAACGACCTGGATGTTGTGAGAGATGAAAGCCCCCAGGATTTAGTATGCTGGTTTGTCTTCCGTTATTTTACTCTCGCCTTTGTTGTGAATTCTAAAGCCTGTAATGTTGCACTGATGCATCTGGCGACATTAGATATTTATTTCCAGTCATTTGCTTTGTTGGGATAATAGGATATGTTTGCTTGGCTTAATTGATGGTTATTATTCAACATGTGCTACAACGTCTTTTTTGTTTATTATGTAACCCTTTGTATCAGCGGTGGTGCTATGGATTTTTATACTACCTCCGATCCACAAACTTTGTACTAGATCAGTGAACTTTGTACTAGATCAGTGACATTTTTTGTGGATCGAAGGGAGTAGCAATTTTATGAAATTAGCTTGTTTTGAGGGAAACAATTCAGGTAAATATTAATTAAAATGTACTGTGAGTGTTTACGTGGCTGCCAGCACATCGAGCTGGACATCCACTTCATCAACGTGGCTGCTAGCACATCGAGCTGGATATCCACTTTGTCAGAGAAAATGTTGCGCTTGGTCAGCATCCACTTTGTCAGAGAAAATGTTGCGCTTGGTCAGCTGCGCGTTCTTCACGTGCCCACTTCGCAGCAATACATGTGCCCACTTCGCAGCAAGCGCTTGGTCAGCTGCGCGTTCTTCACGTGCCCACTTCGCAGCAATACACGTGCAAATTTTGCAGCAATATGCCGACATCATGACCAAAGGGATGGACCTGCACTCTTTGGAGTCGGTGGACATGACACCGGCAACCCTTCGGCCGAGTCCTCCAGCCTACCTCTTTGGGCAGTGGGGATTCAGTTGTTTCTGTCACTTTCTCATCTCCCAGTGATCAGGTTGATGAGACAGATGTGTTGACGTTAAACTCTGAGACTTTTTGGTAAAGAGGTTTGCGACTTGCTCGTCGGGTTGGAGACAACGTGTCCTAGATCCCTGGATATCGTAAAGATCTTTTGTCTTGAGGGGGAAAGCTTCAGATGGTGTCATTATAATGGTGGAGAAGTCTCTCAAGAGGGTATGGTACAGAGAAGCTTGATGTCGCAAGAAAAGCTTCCGCGTTCGCTTGATTCTTAAGCCCTTTTCAGGTAGTCTTGTTGTGTGTCAGTGGTTATATTAGGTTGGTCGAGTTTGTTAGCACTTGGTTGGTTGGTTGGTTGTTTGATTATGTATTGGACGTTTGTGATTATTGTGTTGTTGTATCGGTTTTTGTCCAGGTTTCCGTTAATAACCGAGCACCTCTCTTCTTCTTAATTAATATAATCAATATGTAGGGTAAATCTTTTGCTCCCGTTTCGAAAAAAAGGTCTGCCAATCTCCAGGAAATTCGCTCCAGTTTGTGCGTTCGGCCACCTGACGTTCAAACCGCGAGGGGTGTTAAGCGTAACGTTATTCTGCTGACTGCTTCTTAGCTGTTGTAACTGAATCCCTAGTCTTCAGGTTAGCGATAGCCCACCTCTCACACGATCGGTGGCTCACGATCTACACTACTCTCTCTGTACTATATATACATGAGGTAATACAATGGCAGCATTCACGGAGTGCCTTCCCATCTCATTCTAGTGTTCTACACTGAGCTGCAAGAGTTGTAGCAGTGTAATCTCCATTTTATCTGGTGATCTCTTTCCGGGTAAAATTGTGCTGATTTAGCATGGTTCATAGTTCTGTGAACGTGATTTCGCACAACAAGTAGAAATTTAGAAGCCAGAAGGCTAGCTCCAACTATCTATTTTGAACATTTTGCTGTTAGTTTTCTGAATATATTTTATGCAAGCTTTCTGAACCTCAGAAGAACATACCTCTGCAAATGGGAAAACTGAATCAGAATAATTGTTTTCAAGTGATGTTGCATGGAAGGTTCAGTACTTCTGGGGCTTGTTTACCTGTAGGAGAACTTCTGGGAAAACTGAACATAACTCTTCATGAGAAGATACAGATGATGTCGAAACTGGAACCTAATGCTCAAACCAAGCTTTTGATGGTGTCATTGCAACCTCAAGGATGGCAGCCGGACATGTTTTTTAATCTGCACAATTGCTCAAACATGCGACCTTCATGGTACATTGTAATGAGATGGCAGCATGGCTTAATCATCTGGCCTCGTGGTGCATCGTGCGAGGTATTGCCTGCGGTTGTTCGGTGTATACGGGCATTTCTAGCAGTCATCCTTTTGCAGAAAACGGATCGTAATTGTGAAATGATATCATTGTATTGTAGTACCATCTTTTTTTCTTGCCAAACTGTCATTAGGGGTGCATATATGCAATATCAATTTAATTAATGCGTCCAATCAATTGATACTAAATTATATACTCCAGATCAAATCTTTCCTGGTCCATATAAATATCATGATTACAACTGATACTGCATATATCGTATGAGGTGGCTATCGCCTCTGGATTAATTCCAACGTGTCTGTGCCTATATAAATGCCTTCAGGCCCTTGTCACTGGCACCACATCCACACTCACGACTCACCATAGGAAACCAAGACTCAAACTTTCCAACCCACCTAGCAGTAGTTCTTCCGTTAACCCGGCCTATCCGCCATGGGGACACACAGTATCCTCCTTGTCACCATTGCCATAGTCATATGCATCATCGCTACACCTACATCCACCACGGCAAAGGGGTTACATCTAGACGGTGGTTGGAAACAAATCCCCCTCCCAGACCTCGAATCCCCAAAGATTCAGGAGATTGCAAGGTGGGCTGTGGCTGAACACGTTAGGCAAGCAAATGACGGGCTCCGGCTCACTTGGGTCCTCAGCGTCTTCCGACAAGTGGGCTCTGCAGACAGGAACTGGAACCTTCTAATTGACACGGTGAACGGTGACGGCAAAGAATGCAAGTACATAGCCAAGATACATGATCAGTTGTCGATTCACACACGCACCCTGACTTCCTTTCTTCCAGCTTAACTAAGATGCAGTGTGGTTCTAGGATTTCATATACCACCTTTTGAAGGTTGGAGTACTCGTGGTTGCGGTGATATATTTGCTCTTCCTAATGCATATCAATTGGCACCTATCTTTTGAGAATTTCAGACGAGATTGTACTGGGTTTTGGATATATATATATATATATAAAGAAGCATCTTCATGTGTATTTCTTTCGTTTTCATTCAAATACAAACTTATATACACATACATCTAAGTACTAAACTCAAACTATCTGAACAAGAATACAGCCATCAAATATCAAAATTTCATGGCACAAATACTAGCAACATATCATGTCTCGAGGTACACTAGCTGATAATCGATAATTTTACTAATTTAGAACTATGTTGTCTGAAAGGAGTATTTTTTAAGTACATCAGCACCTTCCAGGGGAGTAGAGTACTGTCTCAATGTATACAAATATCTTCTACACAAGAGGGCCTTCTTGATTCAAATACCCACCAAGTGCTTCAGATGAATACATCAGGTTATCAAAATCCATTGGTTATAGTAGGACGGTCATTGGAGCCATTCGCCACAAGATGAAGGAGTTAGAAGATAGCTTCATTAGCCTTAATTATCGTATGTACCTCGATCTGCGAATGAAGACGCACACCTGTGTGCGAAGCAGGCCGGTATATCTAGACGTAGATGCTGATGGGTGAATTATATTCCATCGTTCCTTCGAAAATGTATGCATCCATCATGTACTTTGTCTGAGTAATTTATGAAGTATGTGAGCTGTAAAAAAATCAATTGATGGTATGTTTTTCCATCTCTCACTCTCTCTACCCCTCGTTAGTTAGATCAATCCTGTGGCACGAGAACTTTTCGAAAATGTGTCATAACTACAGAATGATATCATTTTTGTGCCGGTGCATCTACGCATTATCAATCTAATTAATGTGTCCAACAAATTGATACTAAATTATACACTCCAAATCAATTCTTGCCTTGTCCAAATAAACATCAAGATTTCAATTGATACTGAATCATATTTATGAGGTGGATATTGCCTCCGGATTAATTCCAACGTGTCCGTGCTTATATAAATGCCTTCATGCCCTTGTCACTGGTACCACATTCACCATACCAAACCAAGACTCAAACTTTCCAACCCACCTAGCAGTTCTTCCGCTAACCCTATCCGCCATGAGGCCACACAATGTCCTCCTTCTAACCATTGCCATTGTCATTTGCATAGTCGCTATACCTTTACCCACCATGGCAAAGATATCACATGACGTAGATGGTGATTGGAGAAACCTCTCTCTCGAAGACCTCAAATCCCCAAAGGTCATGGCGATCGGCAGGTGGGCTCTGGCCGAGCACGCTAGGCAAACAAACGATGTGCTTCGGCTCAAGTTTGTTCTGAGCGGCTTCTTTCAACTGAAAGTGGCGTCGTCTGGCAGGAACTGGAAGCTTCTACTTGACACGGCCAACGGCGCCGGTAAAGATGGCATATATGCAGTGGTGGTACATGATCAGCCGTCGACTCACACACGCACGCTCACATCCTTTGCTCGGACCGACTAAGATGCATTGTGCTTGTAGGATTCCATATATACATTCCTTCGTAATAATAAACCAAGTTGGCAATGTACTTGTGTCGCTTTTGCTATCCTGATGCATACAATTGGCACCTATCTTTTGAGATTTTAGACAAGATTAAACTGGGCTACGAGAGCCTATGAATATATAAAGCATTTTCATGTATTTCTTTTATCGGCATTCAAGAGAACAACACATAGATCCGACTACTGCACTCAAACTAACTCAAAAATATTACAACCTTCAAATAATATGAAAATTTTACTTCAATCGATCATATATGAAGGTACACTAGTTGAAAACCGATAATTTTACTAATTTACAACTCAGTTTTCTGAAATGAGTATCTACAAGTAAATCAGCAGCTTCCAGGGAGTACTGCCTCAAGCAACTACAAAGCATCCTCTACAACAGGGCCTTCTTGATTCAAATGCCCGCCAGGTGCTTGAGATAAGTAGACCAGGTTATCAAAACCCATCAATTAGATGGTTGATACTGCAACTCGCGACATTAACAAAACTGAGTTGCACTGTGCTATGAATATATAGTCTTTTGTACTTCTTTTGTCGGCCATTTTGAGAGAGCAACTTACACATACATCCAACTACTGCACTCAAACAAACTCACACAAAATTACAACCTTCAAACATATCAAAATTTCATGGCATTGCGGCCGATCATTACACTAGCTGACAACAGATAATTTAACTAATTTACAACCCATATTCCCTTCCAGTTTTCTAAAAGGAGTCTTTTCAGCACCTTCGAAAGGAATACTGTCTGAAAGTTATACAAAGCATCTTCTACAATAGGGTCTTCTTGATTGAAATGCCCATCAGGTGCTTGAGATAAATACATCAGGTTATCAACACCCATCAATCAAATGGCTGATGCTGCAACTCGCAAGGTGAACGAAAATGAGTTGCACTTATTTGTAATGTAGGTGTATCTCTTTTGCGATCTTAATTTCATCGCATTTGCTGTAAGGAAGAGCCACTACAATGTAGTGGCAAGTGTACAATGGCCAGAAGGGCCAGAACGTGTTCTAGTTGCAGTCAGAAGTTTGTTAAGACTTTATCTTTTGACATACCATCGGCAACAAGAGCTCTAGTAATTTCCTGCAGATATTAATGTAGACAAAAATCAGCATGCAAAATCAGAAAAAAAATCACTATGTCTTAGAAGTTAGAAACATGAACAGTACTATTCTTTAGTGAAAGCAATCGTCGTTATAATATGCTTCCTATTAGTACAACAAAACTTGTCTTTAATTTTTACTCTAAATGTACAACAAATTGTTAGGTCTGGGTAGCAAATTTATACTGGTACCCTGTTAGGTTACAGATGTGGTCAGAAATATAGTGTTACTACCAATCTAGAGCGAGAACAGTATTGACAGTAAAGGCAGTGGCTACTGGCTACTGGTGTCTATGTTCAGAAAGTAGTTCCATCTTGAGAAGATTTAACTTACCATGAATGTACAGATGTATTAGAATAAAAGTAGAAAAAGCATTGGGCCACATGGACAAAAATCGGTTTGCAACTAGTATCATTAGCTATACAATTCATGAATTCAGAAATGAGAACAAAAGAAAGCTAGACATACCTCAGTCATCTGCTTATGTCCACACAAAATCGCTCCGGTAAATGAAGGATTTATAACCTTCTTAATCCTTGAAAAGGCATTCTGAAAATTGCAAAGTAAATAAGAATACAAGGGGACAAGGTGAGATGAAAATTCAGAAGGTAAAAGTACCTGAACATAGCCTCTCTGACCAGTCCACTGATCGTCTTGTCGAGAAAGAACGGGTATAATTTTTATTCCTCTGGACTCCCAGTCATTGAACCTCTCCTGCCAGAGCACACAGTGTCAAGCCGTTATACACGCAGGTTAACTCCTAGAAATATAGACCAAAGGCTATATAGCTCCTACCTGATATGCCATCCTCTGAAGATTTCTAGCCCCATAAAAGAGGCTTACATCAACCTTCTCATTTTCGCCAAAACCCGACTCAATGAGTGACCGGATCGGACTGCCACAAGTAAATGCAAAAAAAGATGGTATGATCAGAATGACACTAATTCAGTAATTCCATTAATGTTCATCGAAACGAAGTGGCAGAACAATAAAATCAAGGAGAGGTCATCACCCATCAACTCCTTAGCATGTGGAATTCTAAAAAATATGCTGCAGATGAGGGCATAGCTGATGAAGCATTTGTACTACAGTCAGTGGTTCCTATCTAGATCATTTAACACTAAGATTGGGCAATCTATGTACAATCTTGTAGCAGTACAATTGACGCGGGCTTAATGAAAAAAATTCCTTTGATGAGTACAGCAGAAACAAATGATGAGTGCAGTTGAATAGGCACCTGATCCCGGATCCAGTGGCGAAGACGAGCACCTCGCGGGCATCGGCGACCCTGGCGACCTCGAACCCGCGGCCGACGACGGCGCCGGCGACGCTGACGAGGTCGCCGGGGCGGAAGTCGCAGAGGCGCGCGGAGGGGGTGCCGGGGAGGCGCTTGACGAGGAAGTCGAAGGAGCCGGGCGCCGAGGGAGAGGCCGAGGCTGGGGGAGGGGAGGAGATGGCGAGGAAGATGGGGTAGGGCGCGGAGGGCAGGCGGAAGGGGAGGAACTGGCCGGCGGCGACGTGGGAGGCGAGGAGGGCGCCGTGGGCGGAGAGGTCGAGGGAGACGTGGAAGAGGGAGGCGTCGGACGTGGCGGCGCGGACCGCGGAGACCGGCGCGTCCGTCCACTCGGTTGGCAGAGGGGGCGGGGTGGGGGACGCGAGCGCGGCGGCTCCGGCGGCGCTGGATAGGTCGCGGAGGTGCGGGCGGAGGAGGTGGTGCAGCAGGCAGCGCGGTGGTCGTCGGAGAAGCATCGGGAAAGCTTGGGAGGATCTCTCGGTGGCCGCCGCTCCCGCGTGGCAGGCCAGAACGTGTAATCTATGGAAAATAAAAGGAATTGGCTTGAGGTGAGGTGCAGTCAAGGCCTGGCCCATCTCGCGAATCGCTACCCGAGTGCCGCGCGAACCCAGAAGAGCGCCGCCACGCCACCCGTCGCCGGCCGGCCGGCCGTCCTGCTCCGCCCCGCCCAACGCCGGAAGTCAGGCTTGCCGCGCCCGTGACCCGGCCTCCCCAGACCACGGCTTGCTCCGTTGCCCGCATATCCTCCACACGGCGCCGCCCTTGCCTGGCCGCCGCCTACTGCCTCCGGCAGCTAGAGTTCTACGCGGCGCGCCCAGTGGGGACCCTGGCCAGTCCACCTGTCCATTTCTTTTGCTGCGGTCTGCAGAAGCGGAAGAACCAGGGGATGATCTCACCAGCTTCACGGGACTGAGCTTCTAGGTTGGTGCTCCCCTCAATCGATTTCTCCTCCTAGGCTAAGTTGGTGCTCTCTGTCACTCATACCTTATGCAATGCCATTACAAGAACTTTTTTTGCGCCAAGTTTTTTGCTCCAATCCTGGCCCTGCCACTCATACTGGTGCTTACATGTCCCCAATTCTACATGCATATAATGTGTTGATTGCTAATTGCTTGTGTATGTACTTCATCCACGATGCTGGGTACAGTTTGTGGACTGCTACTGCAATTTCACTCTGTTATTATTTAAGGAATTCCTGTCAATTTATAGCGTGGGTTTGCCACAAAGGAGGCTTGAGATTGAGCAGAACAGTTACAACCATGTTAAATTCTGATTATTATTTTTTGCTTGCAGGAGATTCTGATGTGATTTTGCAAGCTTGTTTTATTCTTTCTTGGTTGTCCTCTCCGTCAACAACTGATAAAGGAATCTTGGTCCATGAAATGCAGTTTTCTTGTGGAATTTTCCTTCTTTGACCGGTGCCATCAATGTGAAGACAGGGTCGGCATTCCTCTTCTATGCACCGAGCAGTGCCAGGGTTCCTGTGTCGAGCCCTTCTGAACAGAAACCGGCCCCTGGTGATGCGCCTTTCCTCTCTGGCTTGTTGCTTTAAAAGCTTGGATAATCAAGAACCCAGTCAAAGCTCTTCTTGCAGCGAGTATAGAAGCCAGTGTATTCATCCTTTGATCACATTAGCAGTCCGGACATCAAATTTGGATGGGGTCAGAAAGATTACCTTCAGGGAGTGTGTCAGGTTATATGGGCTATCCCAGTCGGTTGGGTTGTTTGCGTTGCTTATGCGGTCATTCTTGCCACAGAGAATCACACAGATCCGGTGCTTGATCCACAGCATTGTTGATTACTGCGGGGATGCCGGGCCACAGTTGTTTGAGTTGGCACCTATGTTGGTCAGCAATATGGATGGGTCGATGACGTTGCTACAGCTCTATGCCACAATCATTCGGATTTTCGTAGAGCTCTCAATGTTTGAGGATGCTCTCCTCACTTACATTGAGGCCAAGAAGGTTGGAGTTGAGTTGCAAGTGTGCAACTTCTTACTGAAGAGTTTAGTTGAAAAGAAACAAATCATGCATGCAAGGAGTCT
This sequence comes from Poa annua, assembly GCA_026929855.1. Lineage (NCBI taxonomy): Eukaryota > Viridiplantae > Streptophyta > Magnoliopsida > Poales > Poaceae > Poa > Poa annua. Next base: position 129,580 of record CM049428.1, on the reverse strand, counting down.
GTTTGATGATATGAAGAGTTCTGGTCCTTCACCAAATGTCTACTCTTATTCAGTTCTGATGAGCATGTATACACATGGAGATAAATTATGCTTGGAAGAAGCCTTTGAGCTTCTTTGCGAAATGGAAACTAAAGGTGTGAGGCCGAATGCTGCAACCTTTGGTACTTACCTTTATGGGCTTTGCCATGCCAGAAAGGTGACATCTGCATGGAAGTTTCTTCAAATAATTTTGCAGAGAGGTGACCCTTGCAACACTTACTGTTTTAATGCAGTTATTCATGGTTTCTGTCACGAGGGCCAGGTTAAAAAAGCTTTAGAGGTGTTTGATGTGATGAAGAAGGGTGGGTTTGTCCCGGATGTCCATAGCTGCAGCATCTTAGTTGATGGGTTATGCAAACAAGGGGATCTGTTGACCGGGTATTACATGCTTGTTGAAATGGCTAGGAATGGAATCGCTCCTACTCTGGTGAGTTACAGTTCGCTTTTGCATGGTCTTTGCCGAGTTGGAAATATTGAGTTGGCGTTTGAGCTTTTTAAGAGGATCAAAGATCATGGTTTTAAGCTTGACCACATAGTGTACAGCATTCTTCTTCATGGTTGTTGCCAACATTTAGATCTAGAGGTTGCCTGTGACCTTTGGAATGACATGGTTCATCATAATTTTGTTCCAGATGTCTACAATTACACTAGTCTTATATTTGCATACTGTAGACATGGGAACCTTGAAGAAGCATTGAGGGTATTTGAACTCATGCTAGAAAATGGGATAAGTCCCAACATTGTGACCTGCACAATTCTTGTCCACGGCTTCAGCAACAAAGGGCTGATTGGTGAAGCCTTCATATTCCTGGACAGAGTGCACCAGTTTGGAATTGTCCCCAACCTTTTCACGTACAGAGTTATCATCAATGGCCTTTGTAAGGTCAACAAATCTAATGATGTATGGGGATTTTTCGGGGACATGGTAAAAAGAGGCTATGTTCCTGATACTGTGATCTACAGTATTATTATTGATGGTTTTGTGAAAGCTCTGGATCTGCATGAGGCTTTCAGGTTGTACCATAAAATGGTTGACGAGGGGATAAAACCTAATGTCTTTACATATACTAGCCTGATAAATGGTCTGTGCCATGATGCTAGACTTCCTGAAGTTATGACATTGTTTAATCATGTGATCGGGAAGGGGTTAAAACCAGACATGATTTTATATACCTCTCTAATTGCATGTTATTGTAAGCGCAAAAACATGAAGGCAGCTCTGGAAATATTTAGAGAGATGGAAAAAGGGGGTTTGTCAGCAGATGCTTTTGTTTATACTTGTTTAATTGGTGGCTTCAGTAAAGTGCTTGCAATGGATGGTGCAAACATGTTTATGGATGAAATGATAAATAAGGGGCTTGCACCTACGGTAGTAACTTATACAGAGCTCATAGTAGGATATTACAAAATTGGAGATGAGAGAAAAGCTAAGATGATATACAAGAGTATGCTCCAGGCAGGCATTACACCGGATTCTAGGATGAGGTGTATGTTGGGCCTTGACAATTGTGAAGATGATTTTGAGGATTCTCAGCAAGAGAAGACTGTATCATAGGTTTTCCCATAGAGCTCTATTAACTTGGTCAACGGAATGATTTTGTAATGGTGATCAGCTCTATTAATCAGTCAAGCTGAACCTAGCCCTTTTATGTTGGTGGTTCTGATGTACTTCGTTGCTATTATGTCGACGAGGAGAATGAGAACTTCCATGGATGGACCTTCCTGTTACACGAGTAAGTACTGATCATTGAAACAGTTTCTTTGAATATGACAAAAATGATTGTTCAAAGATATTTTGGATTATTATTTTGGTAGTTGAGATGGTTTCAAACAGAAGTAAACCACAATTTAATAATTGTCCTTTTTTTCAGAGTTTTCATTAATTTCCTGTGCAATGATTAGTTTCACAATTATGGTCTTGTGTTTCGCATTTTTCTTTGCAAGTTTGGTTGATTATCAACTGAAATGTTCACATGCATCCATCAACACCAACTTTGCTGGTATGCAATGTACATCCATGCCATTCACAGCCACCTTACAAAGGAAGAAAACAGAGGGATGAAGACGAAAACCATTACAGGGCAGAGGGCACAACACACATTGACTGTTATATGGTCAAGAATATGCGTCCTTGCAAATACAACTTTAGCACTATTGCAAACCCACTTCCGCACATTTTTATCCTGGAACCATTTCCTTCTGCAGAGAACTACAATACAATATATTAGGAGGACATGAATGCTTGTACATCTAGTTGCCTCTTTTCTGTCAGCCCTTTATTGATTCCTTTTCGGGATCTGATATATAACTGTAAAATGATCCCAGGGTGACAAACAAGTCCTTCATTCTGCGTCCTCTGCACTATACATATAACTGATGCATATTTGACAATGTAGCTTCTTTCATGTATCTAAAGCTAAATTCGTTGCTGCAGTTTTTTCCCCAAGTACGGAACAGATGAACCAACTGTTCACCCAGCATTCAGAGTGCACCGAAAAGATTGTGGTGAGATGCTGCAGCATATTTATGTATTCTTTTTTGTTCAAGTACTTTTTCTAAATAATATAAGTGAGATTTATATCTGAATTCCAAGGAACATGTTATTTTGACTTGTAGCTCATTCCATCTTACAGTAGCTGAAGGTTATCATGATAGCCTACAGAAGCTAGCTTAAACATTCATATTCATTTTGATTTCGCTACTCACCGTTGCACATGGTCAGTGTGTTCAATGTATCAAGGGACGGTTCCCAAACACTAGTTGATCAGTACAGTTGGATGATCAGTTTCCAGAATATCCAACTGGGTTCATGGCAGCTAACAATCTGAATGGTAGCTTTAAGCCTCTGACTTTATTCTATTCCTTCCTTTTCTTTTTGCTTATTTTCCCCATTTTTTCTTTGCTTTTCCCCTCACAGTTGCATCGGTGACAAATCAGACTGATAGCAGTGTGCTGAAGAAGAGGAGCTCGGGCCGGTGGCTAAGGAGGGCATAGGCATACGTGCAGGCGTCGGACTGCCGGTGCTACTGCGGAGCGGAAGCATAGGGCGACACAGAGCGCCTGTACGTGGGAGAGCCGCCTCGGCTTCTGCTGCAGGGCCCGGCCCTGTCGTGCTCGGCGACAGGCATGAGGAGGCAGTCGCAGAGGCAGGGTACGCAGGCGAACGCGGCCTCGGCCAGGAGATTAAGGGATTTTTACCTACTGCCATTGCCTGATATTTGTTACCCTAAATCTTCAGGTGCAGGAGGGAAGCATGACCTATTTCGTCATTCATGTAAAAAAGATGATATTCCTCATGCGAACAGTTTAATGATTGGACCGAATGGGCAATGGTTTGAAAAGAGTAGATGTGCAAAGAAATGCGTCTGAATGTGTTGTCATTGCTAGATAGTTTTATTTTAGCACGTACTGAACTATGGTGCTATATGTAATCCTTTTGTCTTGTGAACAATGGTCCATGGTCTTTTGCTACATTGGTAATTTGTTGGGACTTCTGTCAACTTATATCTTGAGTATGTCATGCTGGGCTGCTATTGTTGTGTGTGATACTATATCATGTTCAAATGTTATCATATATTGTGGGATCCCTATATAGTCCTGTTGTTGTGCTGCCGAAAATTTCCAGCTCATAATAATGATGCTTAAATTTGATCGATTGCATGCTTATTTGATCAACTAGGAGGTGTTGTCCAATGTTTTAAGGAAAAGGTACTATGGTGATAACAAACTGATAGTTGACGGAAGTGGTACGAATCAAAAGAACCTCAATCTTTGATGGTACAGACCTAAAGAAGGATATTTCGATAGTATATAGTCCCTCCGTTTCGATAGTATACCTCCGTTCATAAAAGGATGTCGTAAGTTTGTCTAAATTTAAATGCATTTAAATTCTAGACATACTTTAGTGTGTACATATATACAAGTTTAAATAAAATTGACACATATTTTAATGGACGGAGGGAGTAGTAGCTAAAGAGGGCTTCTTGTACTGACCCAATTTTCCCTTGAAGTAATGGAAGTACTGTGGCCAAGTGGCAGGTGCCGGCCATGTCCACGTGTGCGCCGCAAGTGGTCAAGTGTCCACTCACTCATCACACAGAGTCACAGACCCTCGTCCCTCCACAGCCACAGACCGCGCGTTTTACCATCTCGGCGTCTCATCGTCACCGGAGAAGAGAACAGAGATGGCTTCCTCTGCCTCCCTGCTCCACTCTTCCACGCTCGCTCCAGCCTTCTCGCCGCCCGAACTCCGACGAAGGCTGCCCCCGACACAGCTCGACCTCCGCAGCTACTGCCCGGCCAGAAGTCGCCGCGGCGTCTCGCTCGCCGCGGCCGCCGCGTCGCCGGACGTCGAGAAGGAGACCTCGCCGCCCCCTCCGCCGCCGAACGAATCCGCCCTATTGGTGAGCCCTACCTAGCCTCTGAAATGATGTCGCATCTCTGTTTACCACAAGGCAAAATACATACTGTCAGATTGTGTTCGTCTTCCCCTTGCCTTGCCCTGCCCTGCCCTGACGAGAACAGAACCGTTTCTTGGATGATCTGGTTTAGCGTAGGCCGTGGCGGAGAGCGTGAAGGTGCTCAAGGCGGCGGCCAAGACGAGGAAGGTGCCCGCCCCGGAGGTGCTGGCGGCGCTGGCCACCATCAAGAAGGCCAAGCTCGACACATCCGCCTTCTTCCAGACGCTCGGCGGGACGGAGTCCCCCGGCAGGACCTGGATGCTCATCTTCACCGCACAGGGCCGGCTGGAGAAAGGGAGCTACTTCCCGGTGACGGCCGTGCAGCGGTTCGACGCGGCGGGGCAGAGGATCGAGAACGGCGTGTACCTGGGCCCCGTGGGCAGCCTGACCTTCGAGGGGAGGCTGTCGTGGACCAAGAAGAAGATCCTGGCCTTCGTCTTCGAGCGCCTCCGCGTCAAGGTCGGGCCGCTGGGGCCCCTGGAGATCGGCCTCGGCGGCGGCGACACGAGCAGGGAGCCCGGCACCAAGGACCCCTTCTTCCTCTGGTTCTACGTGGACGAGGAGATCGCCGTGGCGCAGGGCAAGGGCGGGGGCACAGCCTTCTGGTGCCGCTGCAAGCGTGTCCCGGCGTGAAGGTGCAGAGTTCAGAGTTCGGTTCAGTTTGGCGTCTGCAAGTTCAGGATGCAGCAATGCGTGCGATGTTCTTCACCTTACTGTTTATTATCACACGGATGATGAATGACACAATTTTTACGTTTCCTAGTGAATGGAGTAGTAGTATTTATGTATGTAAATAGCTGTCGAGAGTAAATTAAAGCAGCTGGTCAATCAAATTCAGGTCAAATTCAAATGGAGAATTGCATTGGTAGATGGGTACAGGTACACACAAATTGCACATCCAGTATGGCTATATCTGATGTATGCTTAGACGAATCATAACTGAAGTTTAAAAAATGGACATGTTTTCAACTTCGAATTCACATACTTAGTAAGCGTTTGCCTTTTTTTTCTTCCTTTTAGTGACCATGTTAGGGTAAGGCGAATAGGGAGGCTGATTCCTTGACTTGGATAATGTGTGTATGAACTTCTTCTTCGCAAAATTACGTGTGAGGGCTGCAGATAACAACGACATTCCTTAACTTGTGCCTAAATCTCACTCAACAAACAGATATCTAAGGGCTCGTTTGACAACCATCATTTCAAACTGAATTCATGAAATTAATTATTTTGTTTGTGATTCCACATCCAACCTATTTGGCTGTCATGGAAATTGACATGTCAATTCATTTTGAATTTCAGAAAATACCTAATGTATGTTATACCAATTCCTATCCCTAACCATGTCATTTCACTTTCCAAATGATATGAAATAATGACATCATTTCGTTTCTGCAAAATGAAATGAAATGATGGATGTCAAAGGACCCCTAACACTCTTTGTTCGTCTATAGTCATGGATAACGTGACATGTAACTTTCTACCGTAAACTATACTGTGGGTTTAATATATCATGGTGGGTTTTTGTGCCGGTAGTCATTAATTTTGGGATTCAAACATCCCAATCTTGGGTAGTATCATATCTTCATTATTCTATCTTGATATTTTTGCTTTTGGAACATGATTAGCTATGTATGAACCAATTCTTGCTTGATGAACATTGACAGAAGAATCTTTAGCAATTTTTTGCAATATATTGATGAGTTCATGCAAGATACATTTATCAAGATCCAGTAGAGGTTCATTTATTTTGACTAAGCATATTGACTTTCTCTATTTACGAAATAGAGCAGTCAGGGTTTGCTACATCCTGATTAAAGAAGTGTCCTTACTATGTCCTGTAAATGGTCTGAGACCACTAATCAATGTGTTGAATCGCATCATTAAGAGGAATGTACAGTAGAAGGACGTGAACTTATGAATCAAAGTTGACCTAGCCGAGTAAGCTACACAAAACTTCTCATGGTAAGAGAAATACACAATCATACTACTAATAATACATAAGTTGTCGAATTGTTGTCATTATGCCTTCTCTAAACATTTCATACACATTTCTGAGAGCAAAGGATATACTCACAGTAGTATACTTATCCGACACCGTTACCGAACATTTCTGGTAGCTCTGGCGCTTTTTTCTGATCTTTTTATTCCTTCTGACCGGTCATTTGTCTTAGATTTTTGTTTTCTGATCTTCGATTGATGTATTCTTTGCTCTTTTTTCCCGTTCCGTGTTGATTTTCCTAGTCGATGGTTCATGAATGCATTTAAGATCATTTACGAATGTTCAGATACATCACCATCAGTCAGCATTCAGCAATGAGTTCAAAAAGTTCTGTACATCTCCTGGAAATTCCTGGAAATTTCTTGACTGACTGCCGCTTCCTGGAAATTTCCAGCGTTTCTACCGTTGTTCTTGTCCAAACCCCAAAGTTCAGTCAGCATTCCATCTCCTGGAAATTCTGTACATCTCCTGGAAATTCCTGTGATCGAATTGGCTTGGCTTCTTCAGAGTTCAGAGGCAGAGCAGAGTAGTTTACTCTGAGCGTTTGAACCACTCTGCGCACTGGCAGCCCACCACCACCAGCGCCACAACCCACTCACAACCAGGCGCCCGGCGGCGACCACCTTCTAGCGGCCATGGCGGCGGCGCCAACCAGGCTGGCGTACTTCGATGACATGTGGGCCGTCCGCTCCACCGCCACCGTCCTCTCCCTCCACCAGGTTCTCTCTCCTCTCCCCTCCCCTCCCCTCCCCAGGGTCAAACCAGCACGCACCTGAGCTCCGGCGAGCCGCCGTAAGTGCAAAGCCCTAGACCCTGACTGGTCCCCGCATCGCAGGAGGAGGGCGGCCGGCGGGCGGTGTTGCTGGACGCCACCATCTTCCACCCGCAGGGCGGCGGCCAGCCGGCCGACACCGGGCTCATCTCCGCCGGCGCCGGCGCCGCCAGGTTCCTCGTCGAGGATGTGCGCGCCAAGGACGGGGTGGTGAGCACGATCCGCGGATGCGGGAAAAACACCAACCTATCGTGCTCGAGATTGGGCAAAATTTTATCTTTGCCAATTGATAAGAATGATATGTGCCTCGTGTTCGTGTCCAGGTCTTCCACTACGGGCGATTCGAGGATGCTCCTGGGGACGGCTGCGAAGCAGAGCTCAACCAAGGGCAGATCGTCAGCTTGGAAATCGACGCAGGAAGGCGCAGCCTGAACTCCAGGTATGGAGCCCGCACACACTGTAAAAAACCATTCTTTGATGCTTTTTCTGTGTTAGCAATTAGTAGACGTTGCAGAGAACTTCAGCAACCGTTTCATCGTGTTCTTGTCTTTGCCCTGTAAATTTTGTGGATGTTAATCGTGCTGAACCTGCAATGCTGCAGGCTTCACTCTGCAGGGCATTTGCTGGACAGCTGCATGACCAATCTTGGCCTTCATCTGGAACCTGGGAAAGGATACCATTTTCCTGATGGGTATGTTTATATAACGACAATTTCAGTTCTTCGTTCTGAGCTTCTGTGTAGGTTTTGTCTATTCTGTATAAGCAGTCATGCTCTAGTTTTGAATATCTTGGTTCGATTTGAGTTATTGAGGGCATCGTGGCTTTTGTTCGTTGCAGGCCTTCCGTTGAGTATAAAGGAGTTGTTCCAGCAGACCAACTGCAGGATAAGAAAATTCAGTTGGAAAAACAGGCAAATGAACTGATCTCGAAAGGAGCCAAGGTATAACCCATGAAAACCTTACATATAGGATTTCATTACTAGGTATACTTAATTTTTTGCCTTTGTTGCAGGTTTTAGTCTCTGTTTTTCCTTACGAGGAGGCAGCTAAATTATGTGGAGGTGCTTTGCCAAACTACATTTCACAAGTTAGTTATGTACTCCTTTTAGACTGAGTTTTCTTCCTTGCCTTAACTGCACAGTCAGCCACATTATGGATGGTTCTTCGTATATAATAAGTCCATTTTTTTTTCTTTCAAAAGTTACAGAAATACTCCCTTGGTTCCATACTAGTTGTTTTGCACATTGACAGAGTCTAAATTGTAACTTTGACTACTAATTTCTAGTGTAATGTATTTATGAAATCTCACAGATTTATATTGTGAAAGTACTCTTAACAAATTCTGCACATCTGATGTTCGGTTATCCAGTTAAAATATTTTTAAAAAATATTGATTCTGAAAGTTCTGAATTTTCGACTTTCTTTATGTGCAAGGAACTGGAGGGCGTATATCATATCTCTTTATTTTATTGACATGCATATTTTTCATACTACCAAAGAAATCAATGTGAAAGCATGTGTAATTGCATATAGCATATGCAGAGTGTTATAGGTCTTTGGTAAGCTGTTATGGTCGTCTACCATAAGCCCTTATTGAGTTATGAACTGAATGAAAATCAACAAAACAGCTATTTCTGGAATAATTCAAGTGTTTATTATTTGTTTAGAGTTCTATTCTGTTTTAAAAGCATCAATCGTAATTTATTGATAGAGTCCATTAGTAAATCCCACCTTACAGTTTTGTGTTGCTCTGACTCCTAATCTTCCATGAATTAAAAAATCATTCATGGCCCAATGCTTCTGTTACAGGATAGCACTCCTCGCATTGTGAAATTTGGTGATTATCCTGGTTGTCCTTGTGGAGGCACTCATGTAGCCAATGTCGCAGACATTGGCCACCTAAAGGTAAATTCTCAGGCCTGTCCAAATTTCCAGAAAACTTAACAGCAAGTTGTGAAAAGTACCTAGTGCTGCGGCGAGAACACTTGAGTGACTTCTGTGCGGAAGAACATGGTTTTATAACAAAATATGAACACATAGTCTTCTTGCTGTTTGCTGGGATCACACTGATCTTCAGAAATATTCATGAAAACTGGACATTCGGAAAAGTGTAAGCTGTCAGATGTATGAGTGGCTCTTATCTCTGTTTACCTGTCCTCCACATTGTTTCGTACAAGTCTGAGTGTTGGTAGAAAGGGAAATTAGTGTGCTTATACTTGCATTTCAATGGACTTGTTTGCAACATGTCAATGGATGACCGAGTTGGTTTTGTACATGATTTCAAGGCCAGAATGATATCAATGACAGAATGCGCCACCGTATTACAAAACCATGAATTCCAACTCTGATACTTTCGAGAAAGTCCAGGCCATAGACACATACAAGGAGCATAGTCCGAAATGAGTAATATAATAATATGGAACCAGCAGCTTCTACACCACAACTATTTGGTAAGAGGAAGCAGAATAATCTGGGCTTGTGTTTTAGGTACTGGCTTAAAGCAACAGAAGGGTATAGACATTCATTTGTGCCAGAAACAGAGAGGAAGTTACAGAACAAAAACACATTCACTATGATACTTGTTTGCAGATGATTGGCTGATTATTTGCTTTGTCCTGCCTCTCTTATTTCTTTGAGGCTGATCTTATCTTTTATGTTTCTTCAGGTTACAGGTATCCGAGTCAAGAAAGGCGTGACTAAAGTCTCCTACAGCATCAGCCCATAATCTTGTCCTGCACATCTCTTGCGCCTAGAATACGTCAGAGCAATTTAAACGATAATTATTCAGTGAATAGGCTGGTCGCATGATTTCATTAATGTAGTTTTGCACGCCGCGCTAATAGTTCGGAGGACAAAATATATGATCTTATATAACATTTGAAAACTTATTACTTCTACATATGCTGATTGTTGTCTCCATCGTCTTCGTTTCACTGGAACTGTCGATGTGCAGCATGTGCTCAGATGTTACCTCCTCAAACTAACCTGCCCCTTCCATGTTCATTCAGATATATTTAGGTATTTGCATTTTTTTTGAGGTTTCAAGTGTGTTGATTATCGTACAGAGTGGTGAGGGGGGAGGTGTAGTGCTTGTCGCACCTCAAGAGTCCTGAAGGTCACGCCATCTAGATTCTAGAAATGATTCTCCAGGACAATGCTATTTGCATTTGATTTTCTGGGAACAATTTATCGGTCTCGTCTAAGCATTTGCCATGAAGATGGCCTGTGTAAAAAGAGAGGCTAGGTATGGTAGTAAATAAACCAGCCCTATTTCACCTATTTGCTTGAAGAATACCACAACAATTACTTGAAGCAATACAATTATGGCTTCAGTTAGCATAACCAATCACGCAGAAGAATGAACCCAGAAATGAATGTTGCTATATTCTGCTGTACAGATTTACAAATGAGGTGACAGCAATATGTTACAATAACTGAATCTTGGTTAAATATGAACAGAGCTACTACCTGAATGAATGGGTAAGTGGAAATGTGTACGCACAAATGAATGAATGCAAATCACTACGGAAACAATTAGTGAGTCTACCGATCAGTTGGATGGATCATCTGACGATGGCCCTGGAGTGCCTGAGGATCATGCTGAACGGCGTCGTCGCCGTCGGCCGCCGATCACTGCTATTCGCCACCACCACCTTGCCCGTGCTGTCCCTCTTGCCCGACCTGCCGTTCACCTTCTGAACCGCAGCAGCAGCATGAGGAGTCACCGCCGTCGTGACCGTCGCCGGGGTAGACGCGGCAGCACGGGCAAACGCCATCTGCAGCGTGTTTGGCTTGGGCGCCATCGTCGACCTGCAGCTCCTGTTAAAGACGTTGCTGCTGGCGGCCCTCCGCCTGGTGACGGGGCCGTCGCCTGCGTCGACATCCCCGCCGAGCACCCCGGGGAGGCTGGACTCGAGCAGCAGCACGGTGGCGCAGTGCTTGAGCACCTCGAGGTTCATGCGCGCGTCGTCCAGGCTCCGGTGCGTCTGCTTCCCGATGCCGAAGTACGTGGCCAGGGTGGCCATCTTGAGGTCTCCCGCCCGGCGCCCGAACACCCGGCCGAGGACGCCGAGGGAGTCGACGACCCCCGCGGGCTCCGGCGCGGCGCGGCCGGCGGCGGCGAAGGCGTCGCGGACGCGATGGCAGTCGAAGCGGCGGATGTTGTGGCCCGCCCAGACGCGGCCGTCGAGCAGCGCGAAGACGTCGTCGGCGACGTCCGCGAAGGACGGCGCGTCGGCGAAGGCGGCGGCGAGGGAGGGGTTTGAGGAGAAGCGGCCGGAGACGGCGGAGAGGGAGGCCGGGCGGATGAAGGTGGAGTAGCTGGAGAGCTCGACGAGGCGGCGCGGGCAGACGAGGATGGCGCCGAACTCGAGGATGCTCCAGTGTTTGTCCGCGGAGGTGGCGGAGGGCGCCGCCGCCGTCTCCACGTCGAAGAACACCATCTCTGTCTTGGTCGCCATGGATGCCACTGACGGTTTCTTGTCCTGAAAAAGGATCTTTGCCTTGCAGTAGCTAGCTAGCTTAATTGGTTTATTGGCGATCTCTGGAGCTATATAGCTAGCTACTTTCTGTATACATTGGTCGTGATCCATCGAGTCGTGAGAGTTCTTGTGTATATATAAGATTTGACGAATGATATATGGAATGGGAGATTGAGATGGGGAAGGAGAAGAGGTTGCTTCATTTGGACGGCGCGAAAAGCTTTTGTTTGGATGAGGAGGTGAGTCTTCCAACAGTACAAGCTAGCTAGGAGTAATTCCCCCCGAGGAAGAAAGCTAGGAAGGTGGCCGCGGAGGCTAGCTACCTTGACAAGTTCAGATCAACTGTTTCTCAACGATTTGATCAAGATGCGTATGTGATGGACGATTCCAAGTTTCACAATCAAGCAACTGCTCGATAATACTGTAGTCAAGTAGTCACATTTCTCGTCTTGATCACGATTAGTTTCTGTTGTTCTTCATGGTGCATGATTCCTACCATGTCGATCGTCGAAGCTAGCTAGTGTTAATTGTTCGATCAAGAAATGACTAGCCTTTGAACATTTGAAACACCATACTGCTTCCATTAGCTAGTTTGCATGCGTGGGGATTCATCGACCGCATGCAAGGATAGGAAGATTTACACGCTACTACGCTAGTGTTTACCTTAATTGCTCCGATTACTTTGGAGTTTAGAATTGGATGACATGACGCCACTTTGCGTCCATGCGTGGGTCACCACTCCACACACGCACGAGCCAGCAGTTAATTACCAACCTGGGCTAGGATCTAAGATCAGGTTGATGAGAGGTAGAAGAAGAATATTCGTTACTCGGCTTTACAGGTATGTTCTGCCGGGAGATCATGCATTGTTCGCCAAACTCTACGCCATTGCTTCCCTCTGCGAGGCGAGACGTGGCGTGGCGAGGCGAGCGAGGAGGAGGAGCGCGCGTGTGGCATCCTTCATCTTCTCTTATTCTCACTAGTTCATATTGGTACTAGAACATCCCACTATATAAAGTGGTGCAGCTCACTCTCCACTAGCAGTATGGGACTAAACATTAGTCACGTACACTCAACCAACCATTTATTAATGGGCCATGGGAATTTCGGATTTTAGTTGGGCTGGCCATGTACACTAAATTTCAGCAATCCCCCACAAAGTCTCATTGGCACATTATATCACATTTGTTCCAAAACATTGTTTTATATACCGGTGCTTAGTGGAGACTGTTAAGTTGAACTCCACTTAGAAACTTATGCTACGTTAGTCCACAACTTGAATAGTGGACTATGCCTTGAACTACAAGTTTGCTGCGACCTAATTTCACATAAGCCCTTGACCGATACTAGGCTACCGCAAGGCTTCCCCGCGGTGTGGAGCTTATACGTCATACTCCAAGGCCTTTCATGAATTTACTAAAGAGCACCCGACTCTCATAGACTGCGACGTTTAACAGTCAGACATATATAGGAGTATTCCTCAAGAGATGCTCTGCAGGATAACATCTCCGCTTATAAAAGTAAGCCGCTTGGAACACATTAAGATAAATATCAACCTGCCATGCAGATCAGGAGAGTATTGCATCTTTACGGAGTGGGATAGAAAAATGTAAGGATACTCTCCTCCCAGCCGACCAATAGCTTGTCTCCCACTTCTAATTCACGGGATCTCCGATCACATAGAGTAGGTTACCACTGTGGACAACTCATACGGTGGGTCTCAAATCCATCTCCCTCGATGCATTATCTATCACGTTACGTGATAAACCCTTTGTGAAAGGATCTGCCAAGTTCTTAGATGTTTGGATATAATCCAACACAATAACTCCGGAGTTCTTCAATTTTCTGACAGATTTTAATCTCCTTTTCATATGCCTTGATGACTTAAAATTATCCTTAGAACTTTTAATCTTAACTATCACAGTTTGATTATCACAGTTCATAAGGATAACGGGTATGGGTTTCTCAACCACATGTAAGTCCATCAAAAGCTCTCGAAGCCACTCTGCTTCAACAGTGGCTGTGTCTAATGCTCTGAGTTCTGCTTCCATAGTTGACCTCGTTAAGATGGTCTGCTTGCAATACTTCCAGGAAACAGCTCCACCACCGAGTGTAAACACATAACCACTCGTGGCCTTAATCTCATCAGCATCAGATATCCAATTGGAATCACTATAACCTTCCAGTACTCTAGGATAACCAGAATAGTGAATTCCATAGCTCGCAGTGCCTTTTAAATAGCGCATAACTCTCTCAAGCGCATGCCAATGATCATCTCCCGGGTTTGAAACAAAACGGCTCAACTTGCTTACAGCAAAAGAGATGTCATGCCTCGTGGCACAAGCCAAATACATAAGCAAGCCAATGATCTGAGAATATCTTAGTTGATCTCTAGCAATGCCCTGATTCTTTCGAATCAACACACTGGGATCATATGGTGTCGGAGAAGGCTTGCAGTCGTCATACCCGAAGCGACTCAAGATCTTTTCCACATAGTGGGATTGAAGCAGTGTAATCCCCCCATCACCATCTCTCAACAGCTTGATGTTTAAGATTACATCAGCTACTCCAAGATCCTTCATCTCAAAACAGTGAGATAAGAAATCCTTAACCTCCTTGATTAAATCAAGATTGGTTCCAAATATCAGTATGTCATCGACATATAGACATAGAATAACTCCCTCGCCCCCACCATGGCGATAGTATACACACTTATCGGATTCGTTAACAACGAAACCTGCAGCGGTTAAAGTTCTTTCAAACTTCTCATGCCACTGCTTAGGAGCTTGCTTAAGGCCATATAAAGACTTCAATAACTTGCACACCTTTGCTTCCTGACCCGGTACTACAAAACCATCAGGCTGATCCATATAAATTTCCTCGTCTAACTCTCCATTTAGGAAAGCTATTTTAACGTCCATTTGATGAACAAGAAGACGATGCGAGGCAGCCAATGAAAGTAGCACCCGAATCGTGGTCAGTCTAGCCAGGTGAGTAAGTATCAAAGAAGTCTTCTCCTTCTTTCTGGGTATAACCCTTGGCCACAAGCCGCGTCTTGTACTTCTCAATAGTACCATCAGGCCTAAGCTTTTTCTTCAACACCCACTTACATCCTACAGGTTTGCACCCATAAGGACGATCAGTAACTTCACAGGTTCCGTTAGCTAAGATGGAATCCATCTCACTATGGACAACCTCCTTGCAGTAGTGAACATCAAGAGATGCATAAGCTTCTGAAATGGTACTGGGGGTGTCATCCACAAAATACACAATGAAATCATCACCAAAGGACTTAGCAGTCCTCTGTCTCTTGCTCCTAATAGGAACTTCATTGTCATCCTCCATGGGATTATCAGTGTGTTCTATCGGAATGGTAGGATCAGGAATCTCAACTAATTCCTGACTAGATGTATTAGGTATATCCTGATTTGATGAGCTAGACATACCCTTCATGGAAAAAATGTCCTAAAAAAAGTCGCATCATTCGATTCCATAATCGTACCAACATGCATGTCGGGTACCTCAGATTTGAATATCAAAAATCTATAGCCAATGCTATGAAAAACATAGCCCAGAAGAACACAGTCCACGGTTTTTGGTCCTAGCTTGCGCTTCTTGGAAATTGGAATGTTGACTTTCGCCAAACAACCCCAAGTACGTAAGTAAGAGAGTATCAATTTTTTCCTTTCCCATTCCTCAAATGGAGAAACGGATTTGTTCTTTGCGGGAACTCGGTTTAGGACATGACAAGCTGTCAATAGTGCCTCCCCCCACCATGCCTTCGAGAGACCCGAAGTGTCTAACATGGCGTTAACCAAATCAGTTAGAGTTCAGTTCTTTCTTTCGGCTACCCCATTTGACTGAGGTGAATAGGGAGGCGTCCTCTCATGGATTATACCATGTTCCGCACAAAAAGAATCAAACTCATTGGAAAAGTACTCTCCACAACGATCAGACCTTAGCCGTTTTATTTTTAGATCAAGTTGGTTCTCTGCTTCAGCTTTATAGTTTTTGAAGAAGTTTAAATCTTCATGTTTTGTTTTCAGGAGATACACATAACAATATCTAGTGGAGTCATCAGTAAGCGTCATGAAATATTTCTTTCCGCCTTTTGTCAACACGCCGTTCATCTCACAGAGATCTGAATGTATAAGTTCCAGTGGTGCCAAGTCTCTTGCTTCCGCAGCCTTATGGGACTTGCGAGGTTGCTTAGCTTGAACGCACAGTTGACACTTGGAACCTTTCACATTAGTGAATTTCGGAATTAAATCCAAATTAGCTAACCGCGTCATGCTACCAAAGTTAATATGACAAAGTCGTGAATGCCAAAGATTAGACTCAATTTCGTGGCAAACATGATTAATAACTTTGGAGCAAATATCCGATAAAGATAGGCGGAACAAGCCTCCACACTCATAGCCTTTTCCAACAAATTGTCATACTTAGATATTACAACTTTATTGGACTCGAAAACCAACTTAAAACCATCTCGACACAGCAAAAATCCGCCGACGAGATTTTTATTGATGGCGGGCACATGATGAACGTTCTTCAGACGCACAGTCTTCCCCGAAGTAAACTTCGGATCGACTGTACCGACTCCACGAACAAAATCATGTGACCCATTACCCATCAGCACGGGGGAAGTCCCTGTGATCTGGTTAGAAGAGAACATCGAGGCATCAGCACAAACATGTACATTTGCACCAGTGTCAGTCAACCATTCAGGTGAATGACAAATTGAAAGGATGGTGGGAAATATTCCGTACCCTGAATCCTTCATCTCAGTATCGCCAATGACAACATTGGCACTCTTGCAATTGTTCTTAGGTTCGTGCAGCTCATGGCGGTTGGGACAACGGGGTGCCCAGTGATTTGGATCACCGCAAACATGGCATGAAACCTTCCTCGGTTTATTGTTCTTCTTCTTGAAGTTGGTAGGCTGTGATGGTTTGAACTTTCCATCAGGCTTGCCCTTGCCCACAGAGTTGTTCTTGTTAAACTTGGTCTTGTGGGGCGGCTGGTAATTCTTCTACTGTACCACATGGGCACTAGAACGAGCCTTGGTAACTCGAGCACGTGTATCATTCGCTCTCGCCTTCTCTTCCACATCAAGCGACCCAATGAGATCCGAAACGGAAAACTCTTGTCTCTTGTGTTTCAGAGAGGTAGCAAAGTTGCTCCACGAAGGTGGAAGCTTGGCGATAATGCCACCGGCGACAAATTTGTCCGGTAAGATACACTTAAAGTGCTCAAGTTCCTTAGCAAGTGATTGTATCTCATGAGCCTGTTGAACAACAGGGTGCTCATCAGTCATCTTGTAGTCATAGAAAGTTTCCATGACATACAACTCGCTGCCAGCGTCCGAGACCCCAAACTTGGACTCGAGCGCATCCCTCATGTCCTTGTCGTTAGAAAACGACATATACGAGTCCACAATGGAATCGTCAAGAATACTCAAAAGGGCACTCTTAAACATGTTGTCGAGCCTCTCGAAAAACTCCTGCTGTGCAGGGTCAAGCTCGCCATTAGGCTTGCCTTTGGTGGCAGCATAGCAGTTCATGTTCTGAAACCATAACACTGCTCTCATGCGCCACCGCTTATACATAACCCCTTTAAAGGAAAACGGCCTCGTTGACGCGATAAAGCCAGCAGATGCTAATTGCCTATATTCAGGTTTTTGGATTGTTGAATAATTAGGCGATTTAGCATATAATTTAATTCCTAATAACAGTGAACAATTCATGACTAGAATAATATAGATTAAACTAATCATGTGATCTACACAAACAGTAGATAAACAGATGCAATATAGAGCATATACTATAAGTAAGAACTCTAGCAAAACATCATATAGGAAGATCAAGAACACGTACGGTGCAGCGGTAGTCGCACCACTGGAGTTCCCCGTGTCGTCGCCCATGTTGTCGATGAAGAGGCTGGCGATGTCGGGGAAGAAGTCGTCGTTGGGGAAGAACTCAAAGCCAGTAGTCGCGCTAGTGCGCTCCCCAAAAACCTAATCGCCCCTCTCCCGTACAGGATCACAAGAGGCGGGGTTCCGGAGGCCTACCGTCCCTTCAACCGGTGCACGCCGGAAGACGGGATGGATAAGGCTTGGTAGACGGCCGCGCAATGTTCTGGAACGGCGTGAGACCATGTATCTCGTGGTGGCGGCTAGGGTTTGCGCCGGGCTGTATATGTAGTGCGAGCCGGGTAGAACGTTGGCTGTAAGCCACGATCGAGTCGGTAACGCCCCACGATCCCATAGGAATCGGAAACGGCAAGATAATTAACGCGTCTGTTAATTACTAATCAATGACTCATTAATTTTCCCGGACTGCAAAAATATAAGCTCGGCTCGGCGAGATTCCCGCAACCCGCGGCGAGTCGTGACGAGGCGAGGCGAGGCGAGGCGAGACGTGGCGTGGCGAGGCGAGCGAGGAGGAGGAGCGCGCGTGTGGCATCCTTCATCTTCTCTTATTCTCACTAGCTCATATTGGTACTAGAACATCCCACTATATAAAGTGGTGCAGCTCACTCTCCACTAGCAGTATGGGACTAAACATTAGTCACGTACACTCAACCAACCATTTATTAATGGGCCATGGGAATTTTGGATTTTAGTTGGGCTGGCCCATGTACACTAAAATTCTAGCAACCCCCACAAAGTCTCATTGGCACATTATATCACATTTGTTCTAAAACATTATTTATATACCGGTGCTTAGTGGAGACTGTTAAGTTGAACTCCACTTGGAAACTTATGCTACGTTAGGCCACAACTTGAATAGTGGACTATGCCTTGAACTACAAGTTTTGGGGTCCGGCGTGGATTTTAATGGTCTGGGACCCCGTCACACGACTTTTGTGAAATCATAAAAAACTCGTGATTTCACGTATTTCTGGCCGTTTTCGTGGGCTATAGCACATGGTTTAGGGACCCGAGCTGGATTTAAATGGTCCGGGTCCCCGTCACACAAATTTTGTGAAATCATAAAAAACTCGTGATTTTAGGCATTTGTGGCCATTTTCGTGGGATATAGTCCATGGTTTTTGGGTCCCGGGAAGATTTTAAAGCCCCGTGCCCCCCGATACACGACTCTAGTGGCATCGTAAAAACTCACGATTTCGGGCATTTTCTTGGCCTTTTTGTGGGCTATAGCACACGGTTTAGGGGTCCGACGTGGATTTAAATGGTCCGGGTCCCCGTCACACGATTTTTGCGAAATCATAAAGAACTCGTGATTTCAGGCATTTCTGGTCGTTTTCGTGGGCTATAGTCGACGGTTTTTGGGTCCCGGGAAGATTTCGAAGCCCGCTAACCCCCGGTACACGACTCTAGTGTCATCGTAAAAACTCGCGATTTCGGGCATTTCTGGCCGTTTTCGTGGGCTATAGCACACGGTTTGGGATCCAACGTCGATTTAAATGGTCTGGGACCCCGTCACACGATTTTTGCGAAATCATAAAAAACTCGTGATTTCAGGCATTTCTGGCCGTTTTCGTGGGCTATAGTCGACGCTTTTTGCGTCCCGGGAAGATTTCAAAGCCCCGTGACCCCCGGTACACGACTCTAGTGGCATCGAAAAACTCGCATTTCCGGGTATTTCTGGCTGGTTTCGTGGGCTATAGCACACGGTTTTGGGGTCCGACGTCGATTTAAATGGTCTGGGACCCCGTCACACGATTTTTGCGAAATCATAAAGAACTCGTGATTTCAGGCATTTCTGGCCGTTTTCGTGGGCTATAGTCGACGGTTTTTGGGTCCCGTGAAGATTTCAAAGACCCGTGACCCCGGCTACACGACTCTAGTGGCATCGTAAAAACTCACGATTTCGGATATTTTCTGGGCCTTTTTGTGGGCTATAGCACCTAGTCTAGGGGTCCGACGTGGATTTAAATGGTTCGGGTCCCCGTGACACGATTTTTGCGAAATCATAAAAAACTCGTGATTTCAGGCATTTCTTGCCGTTTTCGTGGGCTATAGTCCGAGGTTTTTGGGTCCCGGGAAGATTTCAAAGCCCGGTGACCCCCGGTACATGAATCTAGTGGCATCGTAAAAACTCGCGATTTCGGGCATTTCTGGCCGTTTTCGTGGGCTATAGCACACGGTTTTGGGGTCCGACGTCGATTTAAATGGTCTAGGACCCCGTCACACGATTTTTGCGAAATCATAAAAAACTCGTGATTTCAGACATTTCTGGCCGTTTTCGTGGGCTATAGTCCGAGGTTTTTGGGTCCCGGGAAGATTTCAAAGCCCGGTGACCCCCGGTACACGACTCTAGTGCCATCCTAAAACTCGCGTTTCCGGGACTTTCCGGCTGTTTTCGTGGGCTATAGCACACGGTTTTGGGGTTTGACGTGGATTTTAATGGTCTGGGACCCCGTCACACGATTTTTGTGAAATAAAAAAAACTCGTGATTACAGGCATTTGTGGCCGTTTTCGTGGGCTATAGTCCATGGTTTTTGGGTCCCGGGAAGATTTTAAAGCCCCAAGACCCCCGATACAGGACTCAAGTGGCATCGTAAAAACTCGTGATTTCGGACATTTTCTGGGCCTTTTCGTGGGCTATAGCACACGGTTTTGGGGTCCCGGAAAGATTTCAAAGCCCCGTGACCCCCGGTACACGACTCTAGTGGCATCGTAAAAACTCGCGATTGTTGGTATTTCTGGCCATTTTCGTGGGCTTTAGCACACGTTTTTGGGGTCCAACGTGGATTTAAATGGTCCGTGAGCCATCACACGATATTTGCAAAATCATAAAAAACTCGTGATGTCAGGCATTTCTGGCCGTTTCCGTGGGATATAGTCCACGGTTTTTGGGTCCCGGGAAGATTTTAAAGCCCCGTGACCCCCGATACACGACTCTAGTGGCATCGTAAAAACTCACGATTTCGGGCATTTTCTGGGCCTTTTTGTGGGCTATAGCACACAGTTTAGGGGTCCGACCTGGATTTAAATGGTCTGGGTCCCCGTCACACGATTTTTGCGAAATACTCCCTCCGTTTCGTAATCTAAGAGCTATAGTTTTTTGACAACTGTTTCAAAATGAATGGACTTCAGCTGATTTTGATGTGTCCCACGTGCACAAATTGATGGGAATCACTGAAAATATGGAGTTTGTTTGATCGCTCAGCTAACTTTTGAGAAAAACTAATCACTATTTCCATCTAATCTAACTACCGCATGCAACATCTCAACATAAAACAAACATGCGCTAATTACCGTGCAGAAAAACTATAGCTCTTGGATTACGGAACAGAGGGAGTAATAAAGAACTCGTGATTTCAGGCATTTCTGGCCGTTTTCGTGGGCTACAGTCCGAGGTTTCTGGGTCCCGGGAAGATTTCGAAGCCCGCTAACCCCCGTTACACGACTCTAGTGCCATCGTAAAAACTCGCGATTTCGGGCATTTCTTGCCGTTTTCGTGGGCTATAGCACACGGTTTGGGGTCCGACGTCGATTTAAATGGTCCGGGACCCCGTCACATGATTTTTGTGAAATCATAAAAAACTCGTGATTTCAGGCATTTCTGGCCGTTTTCGTGGGCTATAGTCCGAGATTTTTGGGTCCCGGGAAGATTTCAAAGCCCGGTGACCCCCGGTACACGAATCTAGTGGCATCGTAAAAACTCGCGATTTCGGGCATTTCTGGCCGTTTTCGTGGGCTATAGCACACGGTTTTGGGGTCCAACGTCGATTTAAATGGTCTAGGACCCCGTCACACGATTTTTGCGAAATCATAAAAAAACTCGTGATTTCATGCATTTCTGGCCGTTTTCGTGGGCTATAGTCGACGGTTTTTGGGTCCCGGGAAGATTTCAAAGCCCCGTGACCACCGGTACACGACTCTAGTGGCATCGTAAAAACTTGCGATTTCGGGCATTTCTAGCCGTTTTCGTGGCCTATAGCACGGGGTTTTGGGGTCCGGCGTGGATTTAAATGGTCTGTGACCACGTAACACGATTTCTATGAAATCATAAAAAACTCGTGATTTCAGGCATTATTGGCTATTTTCTTGGGCTATAGTCGACGGTTTTTGGGTCCCGGGAAGATTTCAAAGCCCCGTGACCCCGGTACACTACTCTAGTGGCATCGTAAAACTTGCGTTTCCGGGCATTTCTGGCCGGTTTCGTGGGCTATAGCACACGGTTTTGGGGTTCGACGTGGATTTTAATGGTCCGGGACCCCGTCACACGATTTTTGTGAAATCATAAAAAACTCGTGATTTCAGGCATTTCTGGCCGTTTTCGTGGGCTATAGTCCACGGCTTTTGGGTCCCGGGAAGATTTTAAAGCCCCGTGACCCCGCTACACGACTCTAGTGGCATCGTAAAACTCGCGATTTCGAGCATTTTCTGGGCGTTTTCGTGGGCTACAGCACACGGTTTTGGGGTCCGACGTCAATTTAAATGGTCTGGGACCCCGTCATACGATTTTTTCGAAATCATAAAAAACTCGTGATTTCAGGCATTTCTGGCCGTTTTCGTGTGCTATAGTCGATGGTTTTTGGGTCCCGGGAATATTTCAAAGCCCTGTGACACCCGGTACACGACTCTAGTGGCATCGTAAAAACTTGCGATTTCGGGCATTTCTAGCCGTTTTCGTGGTCTATAGCACACGGTTTTGGGGTCCGGTGTGGATTCAAATGGTCCATGACCACGTAACACGATTTCTGTGAAATCATAAAAAACTCGTGATTTCATGCATTTCTAGCTGTTTTCGTGGGATATAGTCCACGGTTTTTGGGTCCATAGAATATTTAAAAACCCCGTGACCCCGATACACGACTATAGTGGCATCGTAAAACTTGCGATTTCGGGCATTTCTGGCCGTTTTCGTGGGCTATAGCACACGGTTTAGGGACCCGAGCTGGATTTAAATGGTCCGGGTCCCCGTCACACAAATTTTGTGAAATCATAAAAAACTCGTGATTTTAGGCATTTCTGGCCGTTTTCGTGGGCTATAGTCCGAGGTTTTTGGGTCCCGCGAAGATTTCAAAGCCCGGTGACCCCCGGTACACGACTCTAGTGGCATCGTAAAAACTCGCGATTTCGGGCATTTCTGGCCGTTTTCGTGGGCTATAGCACACGGTTTTGGGGTCCGACGACGATTTAAATGGTCTGGGACTCCGTCACACGATTTTTGCGAAATCATAAAGAACTCGTGATTTCAGGCATTTCTGGTCGTTTTCGTGGGCTATAGTCGACGGTTTTTGGGTCCCGTGAAGATTTCAAAGCCCTTGACCCCGGGTACACGACTCTAGTGGCATCGTAAACACTTGCGATTTCGGGCATTTCTAGCCGTTTTCGTGGTCTATAGCACACTGTTTTGGTGTCCGACGTAGATTTAAATGGTCCGGGACCCCGTTACACAATTTTTGCGAAATCATAAAAAACTCGTGATTTCAGGCATTTCTGGCCGTCTTCGTGGGATATAGTTAGCCCACGGTTTTTGGGTCCCGGGAAGATTTGAATGCCCCGTGACCCCTTGTTCACGACTCTAGTGGCATCGTAAAAACTCACGATTTCGGGCATTTATGTCCGTTTTCGTGGACTATAGCACACGGTTTTTGGGTCCGACGTGGATTTAAATGGTCCGGGACCCCGACACACGATTTTGCGGAATCATAAAAAAGTTGTGATTTTAGGCATTTCTGGCCGTTTTCGTGGGCTATAGCACACGGTTTTGGCGTCCGACGTGGATTTAAATGGTCCGGGACCCCGTCACACGATTTTTGCGAAATCATTAAAAACTCGTGATTTCAGGCATTTGTGGCCATTTTCATGGGCTATAGTCCATGGTTTTGGGTCCCGGGAAGATTTTAAAGCCCCGTGACCCCCGATACACGACTCTAGTGGCATCGTAAAACTCACGATTTTGGTCATTTTCTGGGCCTTATTGTGGGCTATAGCACATGGTTTAAGGATCCGACGTGGATTTAAATGGTCCGGATTCTCGTCACACGATTTTTGCGAAATAGAAAAAACTCGTGATTTCAGGCATTTCTGGCCGTTTTCGTGGGCTATAATCCATGGTTTTTGGTTCCAAGAAGATTTCAAAGCCCCGTGACCCCTGGTACACAACTCTAGTGGCATCGTAAAAACTCGTGATTTCGGGCATTTCTATCCGTTTTCGTGGGCTATAGCACACGGTTTTGGGGTCCGACGTGAATTTAAATGGTCCGAGACCCCGTCACACGATTTTCACAAAATCATAAAAAACTCGTGATTTCGGGCATTCCTAACCGTTTTCGTGGCCTACAACATACGGTTTTGGGGTCCGACGTGGATTTAAATGGTCCTGGTCCCCGTCACATGATTTTTGCGAAATCATAAAAAACACGTGATTTTGGGCATATTTTTCCGTTTTCGTGGGCTATATCACACGGTTTTGGGGTCCGACGTAGATTTAAATGATCCGGGACCCCGTCACACGATTTCAACAAAATCATAAAAAACTCGTGATTTCGGACATTTCTGGCCGTTTTCTTGGGCTATAGCACACGGTTTTGGGGTCCGACGTCGAATTAAATGGTCTAGGACCCCGTCACACGATTTTTGCGAAATCATAAAAAACTCGTGATTTCAGGCATTTCTGGCCGTGTTCGTGGGCTATAGCACACAGTTTTAGGGTCTGACATCGATTTAAATGGTCCGGGACCCCTTCACACGATTTTTGTGAAATCATAAAAAACTCGTGATTTCAGGCATTTCTGGCCGTTTTCGTGGGCTATAGTCCATGGTTTTTGGTTCCAAGAAGATTTCAAAGCCCCGTGACCCCTCGTACACAACTCTAGTGGCATCGTAAAAACTCGTGATTTCGGGCATTTCTACCCGTTTTCGTGGGCTATAGCACACGGTTTTGGGGTCCGACGTGAATGGTCCGAGACCCCGTCACACGATTTTCACAAAATCATAAAAAACTCGTGATTTCGGGCATTCCTAACCGTTTTCGTGGGCTACAACACACGGTTTTGGGGTTCGACGTGGATTTAAATGGTCCTGGTCCCCGTCACATGATTTTTGCGAAATCATAAAAAACACGTGATTTTGGGCATATTTTGCCGTTTTCGTGGGCTATATCACACGGTTTTGGGTTCCGACGTAGATTTAAATGATCCGGGACCCCGTCACACGATTTCAACAAAATCATAAAAAACTCGTGATTTCGGACAATTCTGGCCGTTTTCTTGGGCTATAGCACACGGTTTTGGGGTCCGACGTCGATTTAAATGGTCCGGGACCCTGTCACACGATTTTTGTGAAATCATAAAAAACTCGTGATTTCAGGCATTTCAGGCCGTTTTCGTGGGCTATAGTCCGAGGTTTTTGGGTCCCGGGAAGATTTCAAAGCCCGGTGACCCCCGGTACACGAATCTAGTGGCATCGTAAAAACTCGCGATTTCGGGCATTTCTGCCGTTTTCGTGGGCTATAGCACACGGTTTTGGGGTCCGACGTCGAATTAAATGGTCTAGGACCCCGTCACACGATTTTTGCGAAATCATAAAAAACTCGTGATTTCAGGCATTTCTGGTCGTTTTCGTGGGCTATAGTCGACGGTTTTTGGATCCCGGGAAGATTTCAAAGCCCCGTGACCCCCGGTACACGACTCTAGTGGCATCTTAAAAACTTGCTATTTCGGGCATTTCTATCCGTTTTCGTGGCCTATAGCACAGGGTTTTGGGGTCCGACGTGGATTTAAATGGTATGTGACCACGTAACACGATTTCTGTGAAATCATAAAAAACTCGCGATTTCGGGCATTTCTGGCCGTTTTCGTGGGCTATAGCACACGGTTTTGGGGTCCGACGTCGATTTAAATGGTCTAGGACCCCGTCACACGATTTTTGCGAAATCATAAAAAACTCGTGATTTCAGGCATTTCTGGCCGTTTTCGTGGGCTATAGTCCGAGGTTTTTGGGTCCCGGGAAGATTTCAAAGCCCGGTGACCCCTGGTACACGACTCTAGTGCCATCCTAAAACTCGCGTTTCCGGGACTTTATGGCTGTTTTCGTGGGCTATAGCAGACGGTTTTGGGGTTCGATGTGGATTTTAATGGTCCGGGACCCCGTCACACGATTTTTGTGAAATAAAAAAAAACACGTGATTTCATGCATTTCTGGCCGTTTTCGTCGGCTATAGTCCATGGTTTTTGGGTCCCGGGAAGATTTTATAGCCCCGTGACCCCCGGTACACGACTCTAGTTTCATCGTAAAACTCGCGATTTCGAGCATTTTCTGGGCGTTTTCGTGGGCTATAGCACACGGTTTTGGGGTCCGACGTCAATTTAAATGGTATGTGACCCCGTCATACGATTTTTGCGAAATCATAAAAAACTCATGATTTCAGGCATTTCTGGCCGTTTTCGTGTGCTATAGTCGACGGTTTTTGGGTCCCGGGAATATTTCAAAGCCCGGTGACCCCCGGTACACGACTCTAGTGGTATCGTAAAAACTCGCGATTTCGGGCATTTCTGGCCGTTTTCGTGGGCTATAGCACACGGTTTTGGGGTCCGACGACGATTTAAATGGTTTGGGACCCGTCACACGATTTTTGCGAAATCATAAAGAACTCATGATTTGAGGCATTTCTGGCCGTTTTCGTGGGCTATAGTCGACGGTTTTTGGGTCCCGTGAAGATTTCAAAGCCCCTTGACCCCGGGTACACGACTCTAGTGACATCGTAAAAACATGCGATTTCGGGCATTTCTAGCCGTTTTCGTGGTCTATAGCACACTGTTTTGGTGTCCGACGTGGATTTAAATGGTCCGGGACCCCGTTACACAATTTTTGTGAAATCATAAAAAACTCGTGATTTCAGGCATTTCTGGCCGTCTTCGTGGGATATAGTTAGCCCACGGTTTTTGGGTCCCGGGAAGATTTAAAGGCCCCGTGACCCCTTGTTCACGACTCTAGTGGCATCGTAAAAACTCACGATTTCAGGCATTTCTGTCCGTTTTCGTGGACTATAGCACACGGTTTTTTGGGTCCGACGTGGATTTAAATGGTCCGGGACCCCGTCACACGATTTTTGTGAAATCATAAAAAACTCGTGATTTCAGGCATTTCTAGCCGTTTTCGTGTGCTATAGTCCGAGGTTTTTGGGTCCCGGGAAGATTTCAAAACCCGGTGACCCCCGGTACACGAATCTAGTGGCATCGTAAAAACTCGTGATTTCGGGCATTTCTGGCCGTTTTCGTGGGCTATAGCACACGGTTTTGGGGTCCGACGTCGATTTAAATGGTCTAGGACCCCGTCACACGATTTTTGCGAAATCATAAAAAACTCGTGATTTCAGGCATTTCTGGCCGTTTTCGTGGGCTATAGTCCGAGGTTTTTGGGTCCCGGGAAGATTTCAAAACCCGGTGCCCCGCGGTACACGACTCTAGTGCCATCCTAAAACTCGCGTTTCCGGGCCTTTCTGGCTGTTTTCGTGGGCTATAGCACACGGTTTTGGGGTTCGATGTGGATTTTAATGGTCCGGGACCCCGTCACACGAGTTTTGTGAAATAAAAAAAAACTCGTGATTACAGGCATTTGTGGCCGTTTTCGTGGGCTATAGTCCATGGTTTTTGGGTCCCGGGAAGATTTTAAAGCCCCAAGACCCCCGATACAGGACTCAAGTGGCATCGTAAAAACTCGTGATTTCGGACATTTTCTGGGCCTTTTCGTGTGCTATAGCACACGGTTTTGGGGTCCCGGAAAGATTTCAAAGCCCCGGGACCCCCGGTACACGACTCTAGTGGCATCGTAAAAACTCGCGATTGTTGGTATTTCTGGCCATTTTCGTGGGCTTTAGCACACGTTTTTGGGGTCCAACGTGGATTTAAATGGTCCATGAGCCATCACACGATATTTGCAAAATCATAAAAAACTCGTGATGTCAGGCATTTCTGGCCGTTTCCGTGGGATATAGTCCGAGGTTTTAGGGTCCCGGGAAGATTTCAAAGCCCGGTGACCCCCGGTACACGAATCTAGTGGCATCGTAAAAACTCGCGATTTCGGGCATTTCTGCCGTTCTCGTGGGCTATAGCACACGGTTTTGGGGTCCGACGTCGAATTAAATGGTCTAGGACCCCGTCACACGATTTTTGCGAAATTAAAAAAAACTCGTGATTTCAGGCATTTCTGGCCGTTTTCGTGGGCTATAGTCGACGGTTTTTGGATCCCAGGAAGATTTCAAAGCCCCGTGACCCCCGGTACACGACTCTAGTGGCATCTTAAAAACTTGCTATTTCGGGTATTTCTATCCGTTTTCGTGGCCTATAGCACAGGGTTTTGGGGTCCGACGTGGATTTAAATGGTATGTGACCACGTAACACGATTTCTGTGAAATCATAAAAAACTCGTGATTTCAGGCATTTCTGGCTATTTTCATGGGCTATAGTCGACGGTTTTAGTGTCCCGGGAAGATTTTAAATCCCGGTGACCCCCGGTACACGACTCTAGTGCCATCCTAAAACTCGCGTTTCCGGGACTTTCTGGCTGTTTTCGTGGGCTATAGCACACGGTTTTGGGGTTCGATGTGGATTTTAATGGTCCGGGACCCCGTCACACGATTTTTGTGAAATAAAAAAAAACACGTGATTTCATGCATTTCTGGCCGTTTTCGTCGGCTATAGTCCACGGTTTTTGGGTCCCGGGAAGATTTTAAAGCCCCGTGACCCCCGGTACACGACTCTAGTAACATCATAAAACTCGTGATTTCGGGCATTTTCTGGGCGTTTTCGTGGGCTATAGCACACGGTTTTGGGGTCCGACGTCGATTTAAATGGTCTGGGACCCGTCACACCATTTTTGCGAAATCATAAAAAACTCGTGATTTCAAGCATTTTTGGCCGTTTTCGTGGACTATAGTCGACGGTTTTTGGGTCCCGGGTAGATTTCAAAGCCCCGTGACCCCCGGTACACGACTCTAGTGGCATCGTAAAAACTTGTGATTTCGGGCATTTCTAGCCGTTTTCGTGGTCTATAGCACACGGTTTTGGGGTCCGACGTGGATTTAAATGGTCCGTGACCACGTAACACGATTTCTGTGAAATCATAAAAAACTCGTGATTTCAGGCATTTCTGGCTGTTATCGTGGGATATAGTCCACGGTTTTTTGGTCCCCGTGACCCCCGGTACACGACTCTAGTGGCATCGTAAAACTAATGATTTCGGGCATTTCTGGCCGTTTTCGTGGGATGTAGCACACGGTTTAGGGGTCCGACGTGGATTTAAATGGTCCGGGCCCCGTCACACGATTTTTGCGAAATCATAAAAACCTCGTGATTTCAGGCATTTCTGGCCGTTTTCGTGTGCTATAGTCGACGGTTTTGGGTCCCGGGAAGATTTCAAAGCCCGGTGACCCCCGGTTTCGTGGACTATTGCACACGGTTTTTGGGTCCGACGTGGATTTAAATGGTCCGGTACCCGACACACGATTTTTGCGGAATCATAAAAAAGTCATGATTTTAGGCATTTCTGGCCGTTTTCGTGGGCTATAGCACACGGTTTTCGCGTCCGACGTGGATTTAAATGGTCCGGGACCCCGTCACACGATATTTGCGAAATCATCAAAAACTCGTGATTTCAGACATTTGTGGCCATTTTCGTGGGCTATGGTCCATGGTTTTTGGGTCCCGGAAAGATTTTAAAGCCCCGTGACCCCCGATACACGACTCTAGTGGCATCGTAAAAACTCACGATTTCGGGTATTTTCTGGGCCTTTTTGTGGGCTATAGCGCACGGTTTTGGGGTCCGACTTCGATTTAAATGGTCTGGGAACCCGCTCACGATTTTTTCGAAATCATAAAAACCTCGTGATTTCAGGTATTTCTGGCCGTTTTCGTGGGCTATAGCCGACGTTTTTTGGGTCCGGGAAGATTTCAAAGCCCCGTGACCCCCGGTACACGACTCTAGTGGCATCGTAAAAACTTGTGATTTCGGGCATTTCTAGCCGTTTTCGTGGTCTATAGCACACGGTTTTTGGGGTCCGACGTGGAATTAAATGGTCCGTGACCACGTAACACGATTTCTGTGAAATCATAAAAAACTCGTGATTTCAGGCATTTCTGGCTGTTATCGTAGGATATAGTCCACAGTTTTTTGGTCCCCGTGACCCCCGGTACACGACTATAGTGGCATCGTAAAACTCGCGTTTCCGGGCATTTCTAGCCGTTTTCGTGGTCTATAACACACGGTTTTGTTGTCCGACGTGGATTTAAATGGTCCAGGACCCGTTACACAATTTTTGCGAAATCATAAAAAACTCGTTATTTCAGGCATTTCTGGCCGTGTTCGTGGGATATAGTTTAGCCCACGGTTTTTGGGTCCCGGGAAGATTTAAATGCCCCGGTGACCCCTTGTTCACGACTCTTGTGACCCCTTGTTCACGATTTCGGGTATTTCTGTCCGTTTTCGTGGACTATAGCACACGGTTTTTGGGTCGACGTGGATTTAAATGGTCCGATACCCCGAAGAATGATTTTTGCGAAATCATAAAAAAGTCATGATTTTAGGCATTTCTGGCCGTTTTTCGTGGGCTATAGCACACGGTTTTGGCGTCCGACGTGGATTTAAATGGTCCGGGACTCCGTCACACGATATTTGCGAAATCATCAAAAACTCGTGATTTCAGGCATTTGTGGCCATTTACGTGGGCTATGTCCATGGTTTTTGGGTCCCGGAAAGATTTTAAAGCCCGTGACCCCCGATACACGACTCTAGTGGCATCGTAAAAAACTCACGATTTCGGGTATTTTGTGGGGCCTTTTTGTGGGCTATAGCGCACGGTTTTGGGGTCCGACGTCGATTTAAATGGTTTGGGACCCCGTCACATGATTTTTTCGAAATCATAAAAACCTCGTGATTTCAGGCATTTCTGGCCGTTTTCGTGGGCTATAGCCGACGGTTTTTGGGTCCCGGGAAGATTTCAAATCCCCGTGACCCCCGGTACACGACTCTAGAGGCATCGTAAAACCTCGCATTTCCGGGCATTTCCTGACTTTTTTCGTGGGCTATAGCACACGGTTTTGGGGTTCGACGTGGATTTTAATGGTCTGGGACCCCATCACACGATTTTTTTGTGAATTCATAAAAAACTCGTGGATTTCAGGTATTTCTGGCCGTTTTCGTGGGCTATAGTCCACGGTTTTTTGAGTCCCGGGAAGATTTTAAAGCTCCGTGACCCCCGGTACACGACTCTAGTGGGCATCGTAAAACTCGCGGATTTCGGGCATTTCTGGCCGGTTTCGTGGGGCTATAGCACACGGTTTTGGGGTCCGACGTTGATTTAAATGGTCTGGGACCCCGTCACACCGATTTTTGCGAAATCATAAAAAACTCGTGATTTCTGGCATTTCTGGCCGTTTTCGTGGGCTATAGTCGACGGTTTTTGGGTCCCTGGAATATTTCAAAGCCCCGTGACCCCCGGTACACGACTCTAGTGGCATCGTAAAAACTTGCGATTTCGGGCATTTTCTGGGCCTTTCTGTGGGCTATACCACACGGTTTTGGGGTCCCGGGAAGATTTCAAAGCCCCGTGACCCCCGGTACACAGCTCTAGTGGCATCTTAAAAACTCGCGATTTTGGGCATTTCTGGCGTTTTCGTGGGCTATAGCACACGGTTTTGGGGTCCGACGTGGATTTAAATGGTCCGGGACCCATCACACGATATTTGCGAAATCATAAAAAACTGGTGATTTCAGGCATTTCTGGCCGTTTTCATAGGCTATAGTCCGAGGTATTTGGGTCCCGGGAAGATTTCAAAGCCCGGTGATCCCCGGTACACGACTCTAGTGGCATCGTAAAAACTCACGATTTCGGGTATTTTCTGGGCCTTTTTGTGGGCTATAGCGCACGGTTTTGGGGTCCGAGCTCGATTTAAATGGTCTGGGACCCCGTCACACGATTATTTCGAAATCATTAAAACCTCGTGATTTCAGGCATTTCTGGCCGTTTTCGTGTGCTATAGTCGACGGTTTTGGGTCCCGGGAAGATTTCAAAGCCCGGTGACCCCCGGTTTCGTGGACTATTGCACACGGTTTTTGGGTCCGACGTGGATTTAAATGGTCCGGTACCCGACACACGATTTTTGCGGAATCATAAAAATGTCATGATTTTAGGCATTTCTGGCCGTTTTCGTGGGCTATAGCACACGGTTTTCGCGTCCGACGTGGATTTAAATGGTCCGGGACCCCGTCACACGATATTTGCGAAATCATCAAAAACTCGTGATTTCAGACATTTGTGGCCATTTTCGTGGGCTATGGTCCATGGTTTTTGGGTCCCGGAAAGATTTTAAAGCCCCGTGACCCCCGCATACACGACTCTAGTGGCATCGTAAAAACTCACGATTTCGGGTATTTTCTGGGCCTTTTTGTGGGCTATAGCGCACGGTTTTGGGGTCCGACTTCGATTTAAATGGTCTGGGACCCGTCACATGATTTTTTCGAAATCATAATAAACTCGTGATTTCAGGCATTTCTGGCCGTTTTCGTGGGCTATAGCCGACGGTTTTTTTGGGTCCCGGGAAGATTTCAAAGCCCCGTAACCCCCGGTACACGACTCTAGTGGCATCGTAAAACTCGCGTTTCCGGGCATTTCTGACTGTTTTCGTGGGCTATAGCACACGGTTTTGGGGTTCGACGTGGGATTTTAATGGTCTGGGACCCCGTCACACGATTTTTTGTGAATTCATAAAAAACTCGTGATTTCAGGCATTTCTGGCCGTTTTCGTGGGCTATAGTCCACGGTTTTTTGAGTCCCGGGAAGATTTTAAAGCCCCGTGACCCCCGGTACACGACTCTAGTGGCATCGTAAAACTCGCGATTTCGGGCATTTCTGGCCGGTTTCGTAGGCTATAGCACACGGTTTTGGGGTCCGACGTCGATTTAAATGTTCTGGGACCCCGTCACACGATTTTTGCGAAATCATAAAAAACTCGTGATTTCAGGCATTTCTGGCCGTTTTCGTGGGCTATAGTCGATGGTTTTTGGGTTCCGGAAAGATTTCAAAGCCCCGTGACCCCCGGTACACGACTCTAGTGGCATCGTAGAAAACTTGTGATTTCGGGCATTTCTAGCCGTTTTCGTGGTCTATAGCACACTGTTTTGGGGTCCGACGTGGATTTAAATGGTCCGTGACCACGTAACACGATTTCTGTGAAATCATAAAAAAACTCGTGATTTCAGGCATTTTCTGGCTGTTTTCGTGGGATATAGTCCACGATTTTTGGGTCCCGGGAAGATTTCAAAGCCCCGTGACCCCCCGGTACACGACTCTAGTGGCATCGTAAAAACTTGTGATTTCGGGCATTTCTAGCCGTTTTCGTGGTCTATAGCACACGGTTTTGGGGTCCGACGTGGATTTAAATGGTCCGTGACCACGTAACACGATTTCTGTGAAATCATAAAAAATCGTGATTTCAGGCATTTCTGGCTGTTATCGTGGGATATAGTCCACGGTTTTTTTTGGTCCCGGGAAGATTTCAAATCCCCGTGACCCCCAGTACACGACTCTAGTGGCATCGTAAAACTCACGATTTCGGGCATTTCTGGCCGTTTTCGTGGCGTATAGCACACGGTTTAGGGGTCCGACGTGGATTTAAATGGTCCCGGGTCCCCGTCACACGATTTTTGCGAAATCATAAAAAACTCGTGAGTTCAGGCATTTCAGGCCGTTTTTCGTGGGCTATAGTCCGAGGTTTTTGGGTCCCGGGAAGATTTCAAAGTCCGGTGATCCCCGGTACACGACTCTAGTGGCATAGTAAAAACTCGCGATTTCGGGCATTTCTGGCCGTTTTCGTGGGCTATAGCACACGGTTTTGGGGTCTGACGTCGATTTAAATGTTCTGGGACCCCGTCACACGATTTTTGCGAAATCATAAAAAACTCGTGATTTCAGGCATTTCTGGCCGTTTTCGTGGGCTATAGTCGACGGTTTTGGGGTTCCGGAAAGATTTCAAAGCCCCGTGACCCCCGGTACACGACTCTAGTGGCATCGTAAAAACTTGTGATTTCGGCCATTTCTAGCCGTTTTCGTGGTCTATAGCACACGGTTTTGGGGTCCGACGTGGATTTAAATGGTCCGGACCCCGTCACACGATATTTGCGAAATCATCAAAAACTCGTGATTTCAGACATTTGTGGCCATTTTCGTGGGCTATGGTCCATGGTTTTTGGGTCCCGGAAAGATTTTTAAAGCCCCGTGACCCCCGATACACGACTCTAGTGGCATCGTAAAAAACTCACGATTTCGGGTATTTTCTGGGCCTTTTTGTGGGCTATAGCGCACGGTTTTGGGGTCCGACTTCGATTTAAATGGTCTGGGACCCCGTCACACGATTTTTGCGAAATCATAAAAAAACTCGTGATTTCAGGCATTTCTGGCCGTTTTCGTGGGGCTATAGTCGATGGTTTTTGGGTTCCGGAAAGATTTCAAAGCCCCGTGACCCCCGGTACACGACTCTAGTGGCATCGTAAAAAACTTGTGATTTCGGGCATTTCTAGCCGTTTTCGTTGGTCTATAGCACACTGTTTTGGGGTCCGACGTGGATTTAAATGGTCCGTGACCACGTAACACGATTTCTGTGAAATCATAAAAACTCGTGATTTCAGGCATTTCTGGCTGTTATCGTAGGATATAGTCCACAGTTTTTTGGTCCCCGTGACCCCCGGTACACGACTATAGTGGCATCGTAAAACTAACGATTTCGGGGATTTCTGTCGTTTTCGTGGGCTGTAACACACGGTTTAGGGGTCCGACGTGGATTTAAATGGTCCGGGCCCCGTCACACGATTTTTGCGAAATCATAAAAACCTCGTCATTTCAGGCAATTCTGGCCGTTTTTCGTGGGCTATAGTCGACGGGTTTGGGTCCCGGGGAAGATTTCAAAGCCCGGTGACCCCCGGTACACGACTCTAGTGGCATCGTAAAACTCGCGTTTCCGGCATTTCTAGCCGTTTTCGTGGTCTATAGCACACGGTTTTGTTGTCCGACGTGGATTTAAATGGTCCAGGAACCCGTTACACAATTTTTTGTGAATTCATAAAAAACTCGTGATTTCAGGTATTTCTGGCCGTTTTCGTGGGGCTATAGTCCACGGTTTTTGAGTCCCGGGAAGATTTTAAAGCTCCGTGACCACCGGTACACGACTCTAGTGGCATCGTAAAACTCGCGATTTCGGGCATTTCTGGCCGGTTTCGTTAGGCTATAGCACACGGTTTTAAGGTCCGACGTCGATTTAAATGTTCTGGGACCCCGTCACACGATTTTTGCGAAATCATAAAAAACTCGTGATTTCTGGCATTTCTGGCCGTTTTCGTGGGCTATAGTCGACGGTTTTTGGGTCCCTGGAATATTTCAAAGCCCCGTGACCCCCGGTACACGACTCTAGTGGCATCGTAAAAACTTGCGATTTCGGGCATTTTCTGGGCCTTTTCGTGGGCTATACCACACGGTTTTGGGGTCCCGGGAAGATTTCAAAGCCCCGTGACCCGCCGTACACGACTCTAGTGGCATCTTAAAAACTTGCGATTTCGGACATTTCTAGCCGTTTTTGTGGTCTATAGCACACGGTTTTGGGGTCCGACGTAGATTTAAATGGTCCGTGACCACGTAACACGATTTCTGTGAAATCATAAAAAACTCGTGATTTCAGGCATTTCTGGCTGTTTTCGTGGGATATAGTCCACGATTTTTGGGTCCCGGGAAGATTTCAAAGCCCCGTGACCCCCGGTACACGACTCTAGTGGCATCGTAAAAACTTGTGATTTTCGGGCATTTCTAGCCGTTTTCGTGGGTCTATAGCACACGGATTTGGGGTCCGACGTGGATTTAAATGGTCCGTGACCACGTAACACGATTTCTGTGAAATCATAAAAAAATCGTGATTTCAGGCATTTCTGGCTGTTATCGTGGGATATAGTCCACGGTTTTTTGGTCCGGGAAGATTTCAAATCCCCGTGACCCCCAGTACACGACTCTAGTGGCATCGTAAAACTCACGATTTTCGGGCATTTCTGGCCGTTTTCGTGGGCTATAGCACACGTTTAGGGGTCCGACGTGGATTTAAATGGTCCGGGTCCCGTCACACGATTTTTGCGGAATCATAAAAACTCGTGAGTTCAGGCATTTCAGGCCGTTTTCGTGGGCTATAGTCCGAGGTTTTTGGGTCCCGGGAAGATTTCAAAGTCCGGTGATCCCCGGTACACGACTCTAGTGGCATAGTAAAAACTCGCGATTTCGGGCATTTCTGGCCGTTTTTCGTGGGCTATAGCACACGGTTTTGGGGGTCTGACGTCGATTTAAATGTTCTGGGACCCCGTCACACGATTTTTGCGAAATCATAAAAAACTCGTGATTTCAGGCATTTCTGGCCGTTTTTCGTGGCTATAGTCGACGGTTTTTGGGGTTCCGGAAAGATTTCAAAGCCCCGTGACCCCCGGTACACGACTCTAGTGGCATCGTAAAACTCGCGATTTCGGGCATTTCTGGCCGGTTTCGTAGGCTATAGCACACGGTTTTGGGGTCCGACGTCGATTTAAATGTTCTGGGGACCCCGTCACACGATTTTTGCGAAATCATAAAAAACTCGTGATTTCTGGCATTTCTGGCCGTTTTCGTCAGCTATAGTCGACGGTTTTTGGGTCCCTGGAATATTTCAAAGCCCCGTGACCCCCGTGTACACGACTCTAGTGGCATCGTAAAAACTTGCGATTTCGGGCATTTTCTGGGCCTTTTCGTGGGCTATACCACACGGTTTTGGGGTCCCGGGAAGATTTCAAAGCACCGTGACCCCCGGTACACGACTCTAGTGGCATCTTAAAAACTTGCGATTTCGGACATTTCTAGCCGTTTTTTGTGGTCTATAGCACACGGTTTTGGGGTCCGACGTGGATTTAAATGGTCCGTGACCACGTAACACGATTTCTGTGAAATCATAAAAAACTCGTGATTTCAGGCATTTCTGGCTGTTTTCGTGGGATATAGTCCACGATTTTTGGGTCCCGGGAAGATTTCAAAGCCCCGTGACCCCCGGTACACGACTCTAGTGGCATCGTAAAAACTTGTGATTTCGGGCATTTCTAGCCGTTTTCGTGGTCTATAGCACACGGTTTTGGGGTCCGACGTGGATTTAAATGGTCCGTGACCACGTAACACGATTTCTGTGAAATCATAAAAAAATCGTGATTTCAGGCATTTCTGGCTGTTATCGTGGGATATAGTCCACGGTTTTTTGGTCCCGGGAAGATTTCAAATCCCCGTGACCCCCAGTACACGACTCTAGTGGCATCGTAAAACTCACGATTTCGGGCATTTCTGGCCGTTTTCGTGGGCTATAGCACACGGTTTAGGGGTCCGACGTGGATTTAAATGGTCCGGGTCCCGTCACACGATTTTTGCGGAATCATAAAAAACTCGTGAGTTCAGGCATTTCAGGCCGTTTTCGTGGGCTATAGTCCGAGGTTTTTGGGTCCCGGGAAGATTTCAAAGTCCGGTGATCCCCGGTACACGACTCTAGTGGCATAGTAAAAACTCGCGATTTCGGGCATTTCTGGCGTTTTCGTGGGCTATAGCACACGGTTTTGGGGTCTGACGTCGATTTAAATGTTCTGGGACCCCGTCACACGATTTTTGCGAAATCATAAAAAACTCGTGATTTCAAGCATTTCTGGCCGTTTTCGTGGGCTATAGTCGACGGTTTTGGGGTTCCGGAAAGATTTCAAAGCCCCGTGACCCCCGGTACACGACTCTAGTGGCATCGTAAAAGCTTGTGATTTCGGCATTTCTAGCCGTTTTTTGTGGTCTATAGCACACGGTTTTGGGGTCCGACGTGGATTTAAATGGTCCGTGACCACGTAACACGATTTCTGTGAAATCATAAAAAAATCGTGATTTCAGGCATTTCTGGCTGTTATCGTGGGATATAGTCCACGGTGTTTTTTTGGTCCCGGGAAGATTTCAAATCCCCGTGACCCCCAGTACACGACTCTAGTGGCATCGTAAAACTCACGATTTCGGGCATTTCTGGCCGTTTTCGTGGGCTATAGCACACGGTTTAGGGGTCCGACGTGGATTTAAATGGTCCGGGTCCCCCGTCACACGATTTTTGCGGAATCATAAAAAACTCGTGAGTTCAGGCATTTCAGGCCGTTTTCGTGGGCTATAGTCCGAGGTTTTTGGGTCCCGGGAAGATTTCAAAGTCCGGTGATCCCCGGTACACGACTCTAGTGGCATAGTAAAAACTCGCGATTTCGGGCATTTCTGGCCGTTTTCGTGGGCTATAGCACACGGTTTTGGGGTCTGACGTCGATTTAAATGTTCTGGGACCCCGTCACACGATTTTTGCGAAATCATAAAAAACTCGTGATTTCAAGCATTTCTGGCCGTTTTCGTGGGCTATAGTCGACGGTTTTGGGGTTCCGGAAAGATTTCAAAGCCCCGTGACCCCCGGTACACGACTCTAGTGGCATCGTAAAAACTTGTGATTTCGGGCATTTCTAGCCGTTTTCGTGGTCTATAGCACACGGGTTTTGGGGTCCGACGTGGATTTAAATGGTCCGTGACCACGTAACACGATTCTGTGAAATCATAAAAAAATCGTGATTTCAGGCATTTCTGGCTGTTATCGTGGGATATAGTCCACGGTTTTTTGGTCCCCGTGACCCCCGGTACACGGCTCTAGTGGCATCGTAAACCTAACGATTTCGGGCATTTCTGGCCGTTTTCGTGTGATGTAGCACACAGTTAGGGGTCCGACGTGGATTTAAATAGTCCGGGCCCCGTCACACGATTTTTGCGAAATCATAAAAATCTCGTGATTTCAGGCATTTCTGGCCGTTTTCGTGGGCTATAGTCGACGGTTTTGGGTCCCGGGAAGATTTCAAAGCCCGGTGACCCCCGGTACACGACTCTAGTGGCATCGTAAAACTCGCGTTTCCGGGCATTTCTAGCCGTTTTCGTGGTCTATAGCACACGGTTTTGGTGTCCGACGTGGATTTAAATGGTCCAGGACCGTTACACAATTTTTGCGAAATCATAAAAAACTCGTCATTTCAGGCATTTCTGGCCGTGTTCGTGGGATATAGTTAGCCCACGGTTTTTGGGTCCCGGGAAGATTTAAATGCCCCGTGACCCCTTGTTCACGACTCTTGTGACCCCTTGTTCACGATTTCGGGTATTTCTGTCCGTTTTCGTGGACTATAGCACACGGTTTTTGGGTCCGACGCGGATTTAAATGGTCCGGTACCCCGACACACGATTTTTTGCGGAATCATAAAAAAGTCATGATTTTAGGCATTTCTGGCCGTTTTTCGTGGGCTATAGCACACGGTTTTGGCGTCCGACGTGGATTTAAATGGTCCGGGACCCCGTCACACGATATTTGTGAAATCGTCAAAAACTCGTGATTTCAAGCATTTCTGGCCGTTTTCGTGGGCTATAGTCGACGGTTTTGGGGTTCCGGAAAGATTTCAAAGCCCCGTGACCCCCGGTACACGACTCTAGTGGCATCGTAAAAACTCACGATTTCGGGTATTTTCTGGGCCTTTTTGTGGGCTATAGCGCACGGTTTTGGGGTCCGACGTCGATTTAAATGGTTTGGGACCCCGTCACACGATTTTTCGAAATCAAAAAAACCCTCGTGATTTCAGGCATTTCTGGCCGTTTTCGTGGGCTATAGCCGACGGTTTTTGGGTCCCGGGAAGATTTCAAATCCCCGTGACCCCCGTTACACGACTCTAGTGGCATCGTAAAACTCGCATTTCCGGGCATTTCTGACTTTTTTCGTGGGCTATAGCACACGGTTTTGGGGTTCGACGTGGATTTTAATGGTCTGGGACCCCGTCACACGATTTTTTGTGAATTCATAAAAAACTCGTGATTTCAGGTATTTCTGGCCGTTTTCGTGGGCTATACTCCACGGTTTTGGGGTCCGACGTGGATTTAAATGGTCCGTGACCACGTAACACGATTTCTGTGAAATCATAAAAAAATCGTGATTTCAGGCATTTCTGGCTTTTATCGTGGGATATAGTCCACGGTTTTTTGGTCCCGGGAAGATTTCAAATCCCCGTGACCCCCGGTACACGACTCTAGTGGCATCGTAAAAACTCACGATTTCGGGCATTTCTAGCCGTTTTCGTGGTCTATAGCACATGGTTTTGGGGTCCGACGTGGATTTAAATGGTCCGTGACCACGTAACACGATTTCTGTGAAATCATAAAAAAATCGTGATTTCAGGCATTTCTGGCTGTTATCGTGGGATATAGTCCACGGTTTTTTTGGTCCCGGGGAAGATGTCAAATCCCCGTGACCCCCCGGTACACGACTCTAGTGGCATCGTAAAACTCACGATTTCGGGCATTTCTGGCCGTTTTCGTGGGCTATAGCACACGGTTTAGGGGTCCGACGTGGATTTAAATGGTTCGGGTCCCCGTCACACGATTTTTGCGGAATCATAAAAAACTCGTGAGTTCAGGCATTTCAGGCCGTTTTCGTGGGCTATAGTCCGAGGTTTTTGGGTCCCGGGAAGATTTCAAAGTCCGGTGATCCCCGGTACACGACTCTAGTGGCAAAGTAAAAACTCGCGATTTCAGACATTTCTGGCCGTTTTCGTGGGCTATAGCACACGGTT